>JAPDNY010000002.1:218396580-220896580 GCA_029375565.1 Gekko gecko | reverse complement strand
TGCAAGCTTCCAATTATGGTTCTCTGTGACAGTAGTGTGGCTAAACAATTAGCCAATAACCAAGGGGTGAGAACTAGAAGCAAACATATTCTGATCAGGTACCAAAATGTAAAACTTGCTGTATGTGATGGTTTCATATGTATACATGAACGTATGTCTAAAGACAATGTTGCTGATGTTTTCACAAAGTGTTTAGATGTAACAAAGTTCCTGTTCCTAAAGGAAAAATTGTATATATGTTGAGCTGTATCTTGGGAAGCGTGTTGGCATATTGTAATATATGGCTAGCAAGATGACAGCTCCAAGTGATGTAATTAGATGAGTCTGATCTAACTTTGACAGGTACTATGTCACGTGATCAAGATTGCATCAGCTAGTCCAGAGTCACAGTGAGTCAGCACTAATGTGATTGGCTGACCACAGTATATATTGCCAGTGTGTAGACTGTACTGTATCACTCTTATGATTGGATATACTGGCGAAGCACTTGGTCATTTTGGAGAAGATTTGGATCCTGCCAGTGCTTGTTTGGACTGTGTGTAAATAGCTGTAAATAAACCACTGTAAGTATTTGAGCACTGAACAACTGAGTCACTGGAATTATTTTCCTCTGTGTTTCCACTCTGCCAACAAGGCCAGGGTTTCTGGCTCTGGTCCCGACACAACAGCTGTGGAGCTCATGGGTGTCAGTGGCGTTGGTGCAACCTTGAGCCCATCCATGGCTGCCTGTTCTGGCGTTGCTTCTACAGGTCTATCTGATGGTTTGCTGGCCATGGGTTGTGAGCTGGCTGCTGGGACCCCCTCTGCCTCTGGTTCCTGTAGATCTGGCAACTCCACGTCATCCTTGTCTGGGGTTGCTGATGGCTGACCTGGCTTGGCTGGGAGGAGATGGTGGCAGAGCTGGTCGATGTGCCTCCAAAGTATTTGACTGCCATCAATTGACCCCTCGTAGGACAGGGGGGCAGTGACTCAGATGACCTTGGCCGGAATCCAAGTGGGGCCGCTGGAGAAGTTCCAAGTGTAGACAGAGTTGCCCAGAAAGAACCCTTGGGATGCCACTTGGTTCTCGGGGGCCACATGATGTTCCACAGCATGGTCAGGGTGCATCCGGTCTAGTCATGTGGTGAGGTGTCATCCCATGAGGAGTTCTGCTGGGCTATGGCTGGTGGAGGTGCTCGGAGTCACCCACTGGCCAAAAAGGAAAGCCACAAGCCAGTTGTCCCAATCTCCCTGAATGATCTGCCTCAGGGCTTCCTTGGTGGTCCTCACCATCCGTTCTGCCTGGCCATTGGTGGCTGAGTGGAAGGGTGTGGACCTTCTTTGTCTGATTAAGCAATGGCCCATGAAGTCATGGAACTCACCTGAGGTGAAGGCCATCCCATTGTCTGACACCACAGTGTCAGGAATGCCGTGGGTGCAGAAGATCCTACGGAGGGTGTGGATGGCTGCTATGGATGAGGTGGAAGGGACCGGTACCACTTCTAGCCACCTGGTGTAGAAGTCCACCAGAATGAAGATCTGCCCTTGGAAGGGCCCTGCAAAGTCTATATTTAACCAGGACCATGGACAGGAGGCTCCGGACGGAATTCCTGGCAGGCCTGGCAGCGCTTAACACAGTCCTCAATTGTGCTGTCCATGCCAGGCCACCAGACGTAGCTGCGGGCCAGCATTTTCATCCGTATGATTCCCAGATGTGTTTCATGTAGCGCTGCTAGAACTCACTGGAGCAACGGAACTGGCACCATGACCCGGCTTCCCCACAGAAGGCAACCTTTGTACGTGGATAGTTCATCCCGGCAGGAGGAAAATGCTGTGAATTCTGGGTCCACCCAACTGGCAGGTCATCCCCTCCCCATCCAGTCTAAAATGTGGGAGAGGACACGGTCCCTAGTGGTGTAGCAGGACACATCTGATACCTGGAGGGGGCGGCCAGGAAGGTCCTCTAAGAGCAGGATCTGGTGGGCAGGAGTAGGGTCCAGGTTGCAGGAGGGCAGCGGCAGGCAGCTCAGCACATCAGCATGTCCCATCACCTTCCTGGGGTGGTAGAGGAGAGCATACTGGTAGCCTACCAGGAAGACAGACCAGTGCAGTACCCTGGGAAATATCATCTGTGGCATTTGGTGGTCTGGGGCCAGCATGTCCAGCAGGGCTTTATGATCAGTCATGATGGTGAAGGGCCGCCCATAGAGAAAATCGTGGAATTTTTTTACTCCTGCCACAATTGCCAACACCTCATTGTCTATCTGCACATAATTGTGTTTGGCCAAGGACAAGGTGCAAGAGTAATAGGTTAGCTGGTGTTGGGTAGCTGGTGTCTGAGGACAGCTCCAATCCTGTATGGGGACACATCACAGGCAAGAATGATGGGCAGTGCTTTGTCAAAGTGTGCCAGGACAGCGTTCGAGGTGAGCAGCTCCTTGATGGCTCAGAATGCGGTGGCATGCTTCTGGCCCCAGACCCAGGGGGCCTGTTTGTTGAGAAGCCAATGCAGTAGCTCTGCGATCGCTGCTTTGTGGGGCAGGAATGAGTGGTAGAAATTCAGTAGGCCCAGGAAGGTTCGGATATGGGGGTCGGGGCGTTGACGATGGTGCATACCTTGTCGGCAGCAGGATGGATGCCGTGTGCATCAATGGAGAACCCCAGGAACTTGACCTGCGGAACCCCGAGGAGGCCTTTTTTTCTTTTGACTTTGAGGCCGGCTTCTTGGAACCGCCATAGGACAGTGTGCAATTGATTGGCAAATTCCTTGTCTGTGGGCGTGGTGGTTAAAACATCATCGAAAAATGACTGGACCTCGGGAATTCCTTTAAGGAGGGAGTCCATTAGATTTTGGAAGATTCCTGGGGTGACAGTGACCCCAAACTGCAGCTGCTGCACCCAGAACACGCCCCTGTGTGTTGCAATCGTCTGGGCCTCTGCAGTCGCATTGCCTACTGGGAGATGTTGGTAGGCCTGTGCCAAGTCCAGTTTCCCAAAAACCTTAGCACCCAATAGGGATGCCAGGATGTGGCTGACTACGAGGACGGGTATGTGTGGTCCTGGAGCACTTTGTTTATAGTACATTTATAGTCCACGCAGATGCAGATGTCTCCATTGGGCTTGACTGGGGTCATGATGGGGGTTTCCCTTAGGGCATGCGGAACTGTCTCCAAAACCCCTTGGGCCATGAACCAATCCAGCTCCCCATCTATCTTGGGCTTTAGGGCAAAGGGGACGTGCCTGGCCTTCAGCCTAATCAGCCGCACCTCCAGGGAACTCATTGCACACCTTCTGAAAGTCCTTGGAGGCCATGTGGTGCATCCCCATCACTTCGAAACCCAAGGGCATGAACCAAGATAGTCCCAGTAAGCTGGTGAGCTGCCCTTCCACCAGTAGCAAGTCCAACAGGCCCTCAAAATGGCAGTATTTGACATGGAACTTTCCCCACCCTTCAATGGCCACCTCGTTCTTTTGGAAGTCCCTGAGGGTGAAGCCGGCAAGTTTTAGGCAGGGATCCCTCTGTGGACAGAGCCTCTGGAGAATCTCTTCCGATATGATAAAGATGAGGACCCAGTGTCCAGTTTCATCTCGCAAGGCACTCCCTCTGTAAGCACAGTTAGTTTGATTTTATGGGGGGCGTCCCAGGGCAAGTTCAGTACCTCATGCTGGCGGACAATGGTGGTGTGTAGCTCCGCGGACTCTTGGTGTGTCGCTGTGTGTCTCTGGGTGCCTTTGTGTTTTTTTCATATTAATTTTTATTAATTTTTCCCCAACACTGTTACCACATTGTTTGACACTTGGAAAAGTCACAGAGAGAAGGTTAAAAACTAGCAAACCCAGCTCTAACAGTCAACACAAATATTAATCTCTGCTAGTGTACAATCATGAGACTATATTAACCTTGGGAACATTTTTAGGGGTTTTAGAGTACTCAAAAGAAAAGTAAATTTCTATATACCAGGTTAATTGGGATTATTTCACTATTCTCTAAATAACTAATCATAAGAACATAAGAGAAGCCAATGCTGAATCAGGCCAATGGCCCATCTAGTTCAACACTCTGTCACACATGGGCCAAAAATACTAGGTGCCATCAGGAGGTCCAGCTGTGGGGCCAGGACACTCGAAGTCCTCCCACTGCTGCCCCCCCCAGCACCAAGAATAGAGTGCATCACCTGCCCCAGACTGAGAGTTCCTATCTATACCTTGTGGTTCATAGGAAACCAAACCACCTGAAACCACTTTTGGTATTTTTCTGACTGAAATGCTGTTGAATTATATGTGGTACACCCATAAATAAAGCATTCCCAATTTTTTCTGCCAACATGTTAGTGTGGGGATTTTTTTCGTTTCCATTTTTGAGTGATTGTTATTTTTGCTAACATCAGTAAAGTAGATATTAACGTTTCTGTGCTTTTACTATTTACAAATGTGTGCCAAGTCTCTAGGAAAATGGAATCCAGAGTGTAAGGTAAGTCTATATCTGTTATTATTGATATTTGTTTTATTATCTGAGCCCAGTAGTTTTTTATTTGTGGACAATGAGTGAAATCAGCGATGGCTCCACAATTTTTCCAACATTTATTTGGGATTTTTGGATTTATTTTGTGTAAGATTGCTGGGGTCATATACCATCTATTAAGTATTTTAAATGAAGTAAATCAAATGTTGAAGATGTTTGATGTGTTGCTAGGAGATGACCAAATTTCGATCCATTGATCTCCTGTTAATGTTTTTCGACAGTCTGAGTGCCATTGACGTTGAGAATTAAGGCAGGTATCCATATTTCCTTTTAATAGCCATTTATATAGTTTGCCTATATAAATGTTGTTGTTTTTTAAGTTTTTAAAGATTTGCTCAAATTCATTAAGTGGTCTAGAGAATATCAACTCTTTTTGAAGCCTGTACAGTAGATCTTGAATTTGTAGATATTGAAACCGGAAGATTTTCCCATTTAGTTTATTTTGTAGTTCCAATTTGCTTAGTGGAACACCTTTTTTTGTTAGATCTATTAAGAGCCTTTGGAGCAGCAGGCACATGCTTCCACAGGTCCAGCAGGTAACTCATTTGCTAGAAACATCAATAGCTAAGGTTAGGCATAGCTAAGTGTTGGTGAATCCACCATAACGAATTCCACATTGGGCAACCATAAAATGTAAACTAGTTGAGAAACATTTTCATTTGGAAGAATCCAACAACTGGGGCAGAACTGGGAGGGTGAAGGGATTCATGGAGTCTGTGGTAAGGCAGGTAAATTTGCAAAGGTTTCCAGGTCCATACACACTCCATATATGTTCTCATACTTAAAAAAAATAACAACAACAAATAGGATCAAAACCATGGACCAAAATCCAGATCAGTTAAGTGTGCTGTCCTATTGAAATCAGAAGTGTACTATTATAATTGTATTATATTATCATAATATTATTAGGAATAAGGCCCATTGTGGAAATAAATACAACAAGCTCTAGAAAGAGGCTCTGGGCAGGTGCCCGGCCTTGGGTACTTAGCGTCAATTTGCTGTGGCGACCTCAGCAGGGTATAATGACACAAAGTCCACCGTTTTCTCCAGGGGAATTGATCTCTGCCATCTGAAGAGCAGTTGTAATTCTGTGTGATCTCCAGCCCTCCCCTGGAGATTGGCAACAATTGTCACCCAGGAGGAAATGGCTGGTTTGGAGGGTGCAGTCTATGGCATTGTACCTGTCTGAGGTCCCACCCCTCCTCAAACCCTGCCCTTTCCAGGCTCCACCCCTCAAATCTCCAGGAATTTCTCAACCTGGATTTGGCAACCCTATCTCCTTCTCAGCCAACCATCAACATATGGTTATTTGCCCCTCTGACTTCAGGTTTCCATCTCCCTCCCTGCAGCCTCTATCTAGGAAAAGTACAGTCTTTCTCTGCAATGGGGACCAAAGCAGCTCACATCATTCTCCTCTCCTCCTTTTGATCTGCACAACAACCCTGTGAGGTAGGTTAGGCTGAAAGTCTGTGCACGGTCTGAAATCCCCCACTCAGCTTCCACAGGAAGAACCTGGGTCTGGCAGACCCTGCTCTGAAGTGCTAATTGCTATGCCACACTAGCTGTCCTAGGAGGGCTGCTGCTGGTGAACAGGAGCAATCAGCCAGGCCTAGTTAAGTCATGTCAGTCAGGTCTCATCAAGTCACTCAGAGGGTGCTGCCAGGCCTAGGGTAGCTAACCTCCAGGTGAGCCTGAAGATCGGCTGGTATCACACTGAACTCCAGACAACAGATTTCTCTCCCCCTGGAGAAAATAACTGCTTTGGAGGGTGGACTCTATAGCATTCTATTCAGCTGAGGCCTCTGCTCTCCCCAAACTCTGGCTTTTGTAGACTCCACCACAAAATCTCCAGGAATTTCCAAACCTGGAGCTGGCAATTATTGTCAGAACTGGCCCCAATGAGTTCCTCACAAAGGCCAAAGTAGGTCTGGAAAGGGCCTCCTGTCTTTGCCTTTTTAATGACAGAACCAAGCTTGGTTGCATAGCAGCTGCCACTGAGGGGAAAGTGAGCCCCACAGCAGGAGGAGGAGAGAATGTTTTAATGGCCAGTGGCTCACCTCAGTAGCCAGCCAGCCAGCCAGCCTTGGAGGAGCCAAGCAAGAGAAGTGTCTTTGTCAGGAGGGACAGCCATTTTGGCAGTTTATTCTGACAGGGAAGAGTGGCCAAGCCAGCGGTGGATGGGGAAGAGGAGTGGACCCAGCACCCTGCCAATGGCATGCAAGTACTCTTGAGTGGCAGTTGATGGGCCAATGGCTGATGGAACGCACAGCACAGCCAATGGGAGAGCTGGAAAGTGCTAATATGCTAGGACTTATATATACATATATATATATACACACACACATATATGTGTGTATATATATATATATGTACTAGTAGTTCTGCTTTAAAAAATTAAAATTGATATTCTCTATATTCTGTCTATATGTAGTATGATCACAGGTACACAGTTTTCTAGACTGGGTTTACTGAACCAATGAAAACCATGTTCTAGGTTTGAACTTGTCCATGCAGTGCCCAGGACTACGCATGGGCAAAATGGCCTGAAATGAGGCGGTAGTGAGGAAAAAACTGAGTCTGTGAGACTAAAAATCCACCTCTGAGTTTGTCTGTTTTTAATTAATTAAAGTATTTGTCAAACTCGGGCCTCATTTGCCATGGCTCTTCAGTTCTTTTTGGTTCTGAGTGTCTTGTATCCTGTCTTCTTCTGGTTGGGAGGGGGAGTCTGGGAGCAAGTGAGTGTGTGTGTGTGAAGCTGCTTTGCTGGAAGTCATGCTAGCTTGTAACTGCATTTATACAGGGCCTCCCATCTCTGGGAAGAATGTATGCTTGACCTTGGACACCAGACACACTACTAGATATTAAGCTTGCAGGTGCTGAGGGTTAATGGTGCACAGTAGATTTTGGCAGGCTGGATGTATTGGTGTGACTGGACTGGTCATGGGCGGGCCCCTGTTTGAACTATGTATAATACCAGAACTGATGCCAAGGGAGTCAGTTCTGAAACAGATCGTCTTAGCTTGAAACATCTTTATCTCTCAATAAACAAATCACTGCTGAGAGTGTTGTTGCGAGTGAGTTTGTACAAGAGTCTGACAGTATTCAAATTTGGCACTTCCCATGGTTTCAAACAGTACCTTCTGCAGATAATCATTATTTTTTCTATTAATGTCTGATAGAAAGAATACCTGAACTGAATATCTGTGGATACTATCACTGAAACACTATGAGATGCTTTGTTATTTCTGCCAATGGTATGGAAATTACAAAAAACATCATTATATTAAGGGCTCAATTTACTTAAAGAAAAAAGAAAAAGGACTTCCTCCCCACCCTTGGACACAAAAGACATCCAGGTCTCTGAAGTGCTTTTAAAAACAAATGTTCCTTCATTAAGCTCATTATTTCAGATGCAAACCAGTACAATAGTATATTTTCTTGACTGTTGGCTGTGATGGAGCTAATGTGCTAGCAAGGCAATGGAAGTAACATATGTGATGCTGCATACAAACTTAATGTATGTTTTGTATATTTTTATGTGTATTTTGTTGTGATTTTAGATAAATTTTGTTTGAGTTGTTTGTATCCCATGTAAGCCGCCCTGAGCCTGCCTTCATGGTGGTGGTGTGGAAAATAAATAAATAAATAAAAATGGGTGGATACTTGCACTCTAGGCTTTGGTTGTCTGTTTAGTTGTGCACAGTTGATAAGTCCTGTACAAAAGATTGGTGAGATTATTTAGATCTGATAGTCCAAAACATTTAATGTAGTGGGAAACTACAACCCATATGCTTAGAAGTATGTAACATGATTTAGGATTGCATTGTTAGCCCTAGGATTGCCAACTCCTAGAGATTTGGGGGTGGAGGCTGGGGAGGGTGGGGTTTGGGGAGGGGAGGGACTCAGTGGCCATAGAGTCTAACGCCATGGAGTCTGCTCTCCCAGGCAGCTATTTTCTCCAGAGGGACTGATCTCTGTCTTCTAGAGTTCTACTGTAATTCTGGGGAACCTCCAGGCCCCAGCTGGAGGTTGGCAACATTTTAAACATTGTGATGTATTGATTAAGGTTATATCAGTTTGAGAAAGGCAATTGGAAGGTATATTTATGAAACATTTATTCTATTTTGTAAGACTTGAATTTTTACAGAATAGATTTAAGGCAAAGTGGGATAAAATGTTCAAAGTCCATATATTAGAATATGAGTGCGAGATAATTTGTTTTTGAAAACTCTTGCAGCATCTCCTTGTATCAATCTGAAAGGGATTTTTTAATAAATCGATATTAGGATGGATGGTATGTGACCCCTTCACTGATTAAATGAAATTTCCCATGCTGTTGGGAATAAGTATTGGAGATGCTGCCAATCAAGAGCAGATCTTATTCCTAACTGGTGTGAATGTTCAGTTATTCAGAAGGTTTTGGAATTGGATCATATATATGGTTGATTTAATCATTTTGAGATACAGTAATAACTCTCAAGGCATGACTTCCTCTAGAGCAGTTTGGTTACAGCATTCTTCATCCTAGATGGGGTAGGGAAGCTCCTAGGGCTGCCTGGTGGCTCAGCAACACAGCTGGGCCAGCCTGCAATAAATATGGTATGGGGAGAATTTTTCTATTAGGGCATATAAATGAATAAGTTTGATTCCCCAATAATGAATACATGACTTTCCAGGATCAATTTTTAGTCTCTCCCGTTTGCCAGTCCATGGGAAACAGATCTCTCCCCGCCCCTGGGAACAATGACAGGTTTCTTGTTTGTAATGTATCTGTAAACCTGTATCTTTAGCTGTATTGACATGAAATAGGTAATTTAGTTTGAATCCTTCTGTTGTTGTTCAGTCGCACAGTCGAGTCCGACTCTTCGCGACCCCATGGACCAGATCACGCCAGGCCCTCCTGTCTTCTGCTGTCTGCTGAAGTTTGCTCAATTTCATGTTCGTTGCATCGATGACACTGTCTAACCATCTCATCCTTTACCGTCCCCTTCTTCTTTGACCTTCAATCTTTCCCAGCTTCAGGGTCTTCTCCAGTGAATGCTCCCTTCTCATTTGGTGGCCAAAGTATTTGAGCTTCAGCTTCAGGATATGGCCTTCCAGGGAACAGTCAGGGTTGATTTCTTTTAGGATTGACTGATTTGATCTCCTTGCAGTCCAAGGGACTCTCAAGAGTCTTCTCCAGCACCATAGTTCAAAAGAATCTATTCTTCGGCGCTCGGCCTTCCTTATAGTCCAGCTCTCGCAGCCATACATTACTACGGGGAATACCATTGCTTTGACCATGCGGACTTTTGTTGGCAGGGTGATGTCTCTGCTTTTTATCATGCTGTTTAGGTTTGCCATCGCTTTCCTCCCAAGGAGCAGGCGTCTTTTAATTTCATGGCTGCAGTCACCATCTGCAGTGATCTGGGATCCCAGGAACGTGAAGTCTGTCACTACTTCTATGACTTACCCTTCTATTTGCCAAGGAGTGATGGGGCCAGATGCCATGATCTTAGTTTTTTTGATGTTGAGCTTCAAGCCCACTTTTGCGCTCTCCTCTTTCATCCTGAACAAGAGGCTCTTTAGGTCCTCTTCACTTTCTGCCATCAGAGTGGTATCATCTGCATATCTGAGGTTATTGATCTTTTCCCCAGCAATCTTAACTCCAGCTTGTGATTCATCCAGGCCAGCATTTCGCATGATGTACTCTGCATATAAATTAAATAAGCAAGGTGACAATATACATCCTTGTCGTATTCCTTTTCCTATGCTAAACCAATCAGTTGTTCCATATCCGGTTCTAACTGTTGCTTCCTGACCCTTATACAGGTTTCTCAGGAGACATGTGAGGTGGTCCGGTACTCCCATCTCTTTAAGAACCTGCCATAGTTTATTGTGATCCACACAATCAAAGGCTTTAGCATAGTCAATGAAGCAGAAGTAGATGTTTTTCTGGTACTCTCTTGCTTTCTCCATAATCCAGCGAATGTTGGCAATTTGATCTCTAGTTCCTCTACCTCTTCAAAACCCAGCTTCTACTTCTGGCAGTTCTCTATCCACGTACTGTTGGAGCCTAGCTTGTAGGATCTTGAGCATGATCTTGCTAGCATGTGAAATGAGTGCAATTGTGTGATAGTTTGAACATTCCTTGACATTGCCCTTCTTTGGGATTCGAATGTAAACTGACCTTTTCCAATCCTGTGGCCACTGTTGTGTTTTCCAAATTTGTTGGCAAATTGAGTGCAGCACTTTAACAGCATCTTCTTTTAAGACTTTGAATAACTCAGCTGGGATACCATCACCTCCATTAGCTTTGTTGTTAGTAATGTTTTCTAAGGCCCATTTAACTTCGCTTTCCAGGATGTCTGGCTCGAGGTCAGTGATTATACAGTCGTGGTTGTCAAGGACATCGAGGTCCTTCTTGTATAGTTCTTCTGTGTATTCTTGCCATCTCTTTTTAATCTCTTCTGCTTCTGTTAGATCCCTACCGTTTTTGTCCTTTATCATGGCCAGCTTTGCATGGAACGTTCCCTTGATTTCTCCAATTTTCTTGAAGAGATCTCTAGTCTTTCCCAATCTATTGTTTTCCTCTATTACTTTGCATTGTTCATTCAGGAAAGCCTCCTTATCTCTTCTTGCTGTTCTCTGGAAATCTGCATTCAGTTGGGCAAATCTTTCCTTTTCACCATTGCCTTTAGCTTTCCTTCTTTTGTCTGCTATTTGTAAAGCCTCATCAGACAGCCACTTTGCTCTCTTGCATTTCTTTTTCTTTGGGATGGCAGTGATTGCTGCCTCCTTTACAATGTCATGGACCTCTGTCCATAGTTCTTCAGGCACTCTGTCTATCAAATCTAGTCCCTTAAACCTATTCTTTACCTCTACTGTATATTTATCAGGGATGCGATCTAGGTCAAATCTGAATGGCCTAGTGGTTTTCCCAACTTTCTTCAATTTAAGTCTGAATTTTGCAATGAGTAGCTCATGATCTGAGCCACAGTCAGCTCCAGGTCTTGTTTTTACTGACTGGATAGAGCTTCTCCATCTTTGACTGCAAATTATATAGTCAATCTGATTTCGGTGTTGCCCATCTGGTGATGTCCATGTGTAGAGACGCCTCTTAGGTTGTTGGAAAAGGGTGTTCGCTATGACCAGCGTGTTCTCTTGACAAAACTCTGTGAGCCTTTGCCCTGCTTCATTTTGTTCTCCAAGGCCAAACTTGTCTGTTATTCCAGTTACCTTTTGATTTCCTACTTTAGCATTCCAGTCCCCTATGATGATGAGGACATCATTTTTTGGTGTTAGTTCTATGAGGTGTTGTAGGTCTTCATAGAACTGGTCCACTTCAGCCTCTTCTGCAGCAGTGGTTGGGGCATAGACTTGGATTACTGTGATGTTGAATGGCTTGCCTTGGATTTGGACCGAGATCATCCTGTCATTTTTCAGATTGTATCCCAATACTGCCTTTCTCACTCTCTTGTTGACTATAAAGGCCACACCATTTTTTCTATGGGATTCCTGGCCACAGTAGTAGATATAATGGTCTTCTGAGTTAAATTCGCCCATTCCTGTCCACTTTAGTTCACTGATTCCCAAGATGTCAATGTTCATTCTTGCCATCTCATTTTTGACCACATCAAGCTTACCTTGATTCATAGATCTTACATTCCAGGTTCCTATGCAGTATTGTTCTTTGCAGCATCGGACTTTCCTTTCACCGTCAGACACATCCACAACTGAGCATCCTTTCGGCTTTGGCCCAGCCGCTTCACTCTTTCTGGGGTTACTCATACTTGCCCTCTGCTCTTCCCCAGTAGCATATTGGACACCTTCTGACCTGAGGGGCTCATCTTCCGGCGTCATATCTTTTAGCCTTTTGTTACTGTCCATGGGGCTTTCTTGGCAAAGATACTAGAGTGGGTTGCCATTTCCTTCTCCAGGGGATCACGCTTGGTCTGAGTTCTCTGCTGTGGCCTGTCCGTCCTGTGTGGCCTTCCATGGCATAGCCCACAGCCTCATTGAACCACGCAAGCCCCCTCACCACGACAAGGCAATGATCCATGAGGGAGTGAGTCCCTCTATTAGCATTGTAAAGTGTGAAAGGACCTAGCTTTTCACACCTCCCCTTCAAGCACCAGAACACCTGGCCCCGAGGCATCTTGTTATCTTTATGATGGGAACATCAAGAAACTTCCTGACAGGGTCCATTTCACTGTAATAAGTCAAACTTGTAATTGTTGGGAACTTCCTTGTAACAACAAAGGGACTTCTTATGTCAGAATTTAAAAGAGAACATCCATTGCATATCAAACCAACGATTGGAGTGAAGATTGATGTAATTCATTGAGGTGTCAATTCTTGTGAAACCTTTGAAGATTTTGTATAAAACATGGTACCTTGCTGGCACATCTTTGTCCACTCGCTGGAGTAATGAGAGGCTTCTACTCTCCTTGCAGCACCGACTGGAACCGAGGTCCCTCGTTTGGTGTGCTTGTTATTTTGTTGTTATGTCTTATCTGTGGTATGTGTGTATGTCCAGGGCCGGCGCCCCCAATAGGCGAGCTAGGCGCTCGCCTAGGGCGCCGGCCCTGCAGGGGCGCCAAAATGCCCCCCACCCACCCCGTAAAAAGGCCCCCGAGCCGCCCAATGCCGGCAGCCCCAGCTTTCCTGGGTGCCTCACGGCTGCGAGGCACCCAGGAGAGCCGCGCGCGCTGCCCCTGGGGGGAAGGGGGGCTTCTAAGCCCGCCCCTTCCCCGGCTGTCCCGGGTGCCTCGCAGCTGCGAGACATCCGGGAGAGCCATGCGCGCCGCCCCTGAGAGGGAAGGGGGGGGCTTCTAAGCCCGCCCCTTCCCCGGCTGTCCTGGGTGCCTCGTGGCTGCGAGACACCCGGGAGAGCCGCGCGCGCCGCCCCTGGGAGGGAAGGGGGGGGCTTCTAAGCCCGCCCCTTCCCCGGCTGTCCCGGGTGCCTCACGGCTGCGAGACAACCGGGAGAGTTGCGCGCGCCGCCTGGGAGGGAAGGGGGGGGCTTCTAAGCCTGCCCCTTCCTCAGCTCTCCTAGGCGCTGGGCCATCTCCAGGCCCCACCGGGAGGTTGGCATCCCCGGTGGGGTGGGCGCCCCAGGCAGTCCTGCCTAGGGTGCCCAGACACCTGGGGCCAGCGCTGTGTATGTCTATGTGAAGCTTGGATACTAGCATTGTGGGGATCACAGCCTAGCATCTGGCAGGCTGTACCCCAGTGTTATTTTACTAACCTTTAATAAAGAAAAGCTTGCTTGTTTTACTATCAGAGTGAATGTGTCTTGGAACTGTCAAAAGACAGGTCTGTTTTCATATTTCCTCACCACACTAAGCCCTTGGTAAGTGGGCCAACACCTTAGCCAATGAACCTTATTAAAGAAGGGGTGCTACCCCAAAATTCTCACGACATATGGCTAGTATGGAAATGGTGCAGCTCTGCCATAGATGGGACAGCCACCTCCATCCCACTTGCATAGCTGAGAAACAAGGCCTCAATGGAGAAGACTTCCACAGCTCTCTGAGGAAGAAGCTTGGACACAGAAGGCAACCTCAAACAGCTTCCTAGGATGCTCCCATATGGGAACCTCACAGAGTCAGTGAAGTGGTGATAAGCTGGCACGTGGGGAGGGGCTGCGGCTCAGTGGAAGAGGCTCTGCTTTGCATGCAAAAGGTCCCAGATTCAGTCCCCTGCATCTTCACTTAAAAAGGACCAGGCTGTAGGTGATGTGAAAGATTTCTTCCTGAGACCTTGGAGAGCCACCGCCAGTCTAAGTAGACAATACTGACTTTGATGGACTGATGGCCTGATTCAATATAAGGCTGCTTCATGAGTGACACTCCAGGATGTGGACTCTGTTCGACAGCAAGAGATTTCATTGTATGAGCCAACAGGGGGACAGTCCCCTGTCCCTACACTACAACTTACTCTTTACATACCTGCACAGATAATGATGAGATAGTTGAACCTGGGATCACTCCAACAGTAAAAGAGTACATCCCCATTAGAATAATGTTTTAATTGCCTCCTATAGCATTGTTTCACACAGAGCTCTGTTTGCAGGATCATATCCACATTATTATAGCAGGTGTTAATGTACCATCAAACCCTTTAAATAATCTGCTTGTCCCATTACCTAGACTGGCGGGGAAGCAATATTATGAGCCAGTTTGGAATTTACTAGCCACAGCTAAAGAATTAATAGAAAATTCTGGTGCAATGTAGAACCTCCTTTGTTTCATTCCTGGCTTAAATAAATGGGAACTATTACAGAGTTCCTCCATAGGAAAAAAGGGTGAATGGTAGAAAGATACTTATTCCTTATGCCAACCTTTCATTCAGTTCATGATTCTTTGTCATAACATGGATAAAAATGTGTCTGTATTTGTTTTGTTATTCATATAATCAGGATATGGAGTGGATTTTGAACACCTTGCTGGACAACCTGGACTTGCTCTGGTAGTACATTGAAAACCTGGTAGATTTTTCTCCCTGGGGTGGGGTTGGGTTTTTGGTTTTTTTTGGTACTGTGATGAACTTAGAGAAAACAGTCTGAATGTAGGCAGTGTCAGAGGCTCACTCTGATTGGTGAGCCACCTCCATGGCAACAGAAGGTATCCAGGAGGGGGGAAAAGTCTGGTCAGTTAGGCAGTTGGGGGCTGAAAGCTTAAGGAGAGAGAGGGAGAGTGGTTAGTTGGAAGAGCTCTGTTCTGAGAGAGAGTTATTCAGAGGGGGCTTTTGGTGGCTTCCTTCTGAGGGAAAACTCTTCAGTCTGTGGCACAGTGACAGGGTGTCACGGAGCAGCAGGACAGATAAGACTCTGTGGAAAGGTTTTGCCAGACTCAAAAGGATAGACCTCTGTTTAAAGAAAAACACCAACACACACAGGGAAGGACTATAGTTCTATTACCCAGGGAAAAGTCTTTTTTTTTTTTTTGTAAATACAATTTATTATTGGATATATCACAAGTTCATACAATTTAAACATAGCAATACATACCCATTTTTCTTTTTTCCCTTTCTCCCC
The DNA here is from genome assembly GCA_029375565.1 of Gekko gecko. Classification (NCBI taxonomy): domain Eukaryota; kingdom Metazoa; phylum Chordata; class Lepidosauria; order Squamata; family Gekkonidae; genus Gekko; species Gekko gecko. Next base: position 220,881,059 of record JAPDNY010000002.1, on the reverse strand, counting down.
CCCACATCAGGCTTCCAGCACTGCTCCAACCCCATTAATATCTCTCTTATTCTATTACAGTTGCTTCTAAACTTATTTTCTCTTACTAATGGTAACAATACAAGTCTAATTCTCTTTCCATTTCTTCTTAATAACTGTCAAAGCTAATCAAACCACTTTTAATGTCCCAATTTTTCAACAGATATTTTTGAAAGTCTTTCCAATCTTTAAAAAAGTTTCATCTTCTTCGTTGTTTAACTTTCTTGTTAACTTGTCCATTTCCGCCAAAAACAACGTTTTTTAATCCATTCCCATGTTTCAGGTACTTTATCTTGTTTCCAACATTGAGCAAAAGTCAGTCTTGCTGCTGTAGTCAAGTACCATAATAGTGTTCTCTTGGCTACATTTATTTCTTCCATTTTAAGACCTAACAATAACATCTGTGGGTCTTTCTTAAAAGTACAATTCAAAATTTTTTGTATCTCATTGTGGATCTCTGTCCAATACTTTACTGCTTTATCACATGTCCACCACATATGGTAAAAAGACCCTTCATGTTTCTTACATTTCCAACATTTGTTAGACATACTTTCATTTATGATAGCAATTTTTTTGGCGTCATATACCATCTGTACATCATTTTATAACAATTCTCTTTAACATTTACACAAGTTGAAATTTTCATTGACTTTTTCCACAAGTATTCCCAAGATGTCATTAATATCTCTGTATTAACATTTACAGCCCATTTTATCATTTGCTCTTTTACAACTTCATCCTCCGTATACCATTTCAATAGAACCTTATACAGTTTAGAAATCATTTTTTTTCCTTTCTCAAGCCATACAGTTTCAATTTCAATATTCTTTTCTCTAAAACCATATTCTCTTTTATCGGTCTTAAATAAATCATAAATCTGTCTATACTTCAACCAATCATATTCAAATTCAACATCAAATCTGTCTTTTAACACAAAATTTTTCCCTTCAGATTTTAAAAGATTTTTATAAGGTAGCCAGTCTAGTCCTTGGTTTCTTGAATATGGATTGATCACTTCAGCTGGTACAATCCAAAGTGGTCTTTCTTCAGAGAAGAATTTTCTATATCTCATCCATGTCTCGAACAGTGATTGTCTTACAAAGTGGTGTTTAAAAAATTTATCCATTTTTACTTTTCCATACCATAAATATGCATGCCATCCGAATTTGTTATCATGCCCTTCCAGGGCCAATAACTTCTTGTTCTCCAGATTAATCCACTGTTCCAACCATGTTAAACAGACGGCATCATAATACAATCTTAGATTTGGTAGTTGTAGGCCTCCTCTCTCTTTTGCATCACATAAAATTTTCATTTTAATCCTTGGCTTTCTTCCTGCCCATACAAATTTGGATAATTCTTTCTGCCACGAATCCAGTATTTTCCTTTGTTTTAGTATTGGAATAGTCTGAAACAGAAACATCAAACGCGGCAAGATATTCATTTTTACAGTCGCGATTCTTCCCATCAATGATAAATTCAAAGTGTCCCATTTCTTCATATCTTGCTGAATCTTGTGCCACACCTTTTCATAATTGTTCTTAAACAAGTCAATATTTTTCATGGTTAATTCAATTCCAAGATATTTAGTCTTTGTGACTACTTCACATTGTATTTTCTCTTGAAGTTCTGTTTGTCTTTGTTTCGTCATATTTTTGCACATCACTTTAGTTTTACTTTTATTAACATAAAATCCCGCAACTGAACCAAATTCTTCAATTTTTTCCATCAATTGTGGTATTTTCTCAATTGGGTCTTGAATCATAAACATTACATCATCTGCAAATGCCCTGTATTTATAGGCAAAACCTTTCACTGTAAGTCCTTCAATATTATTATCTTTTCTTATCGCTGTTAGTAATATTTCCAATATCCAAATAAACAACAACGGGGATAACGGGCAGCCTTGACGTGTTCCTTTTTGGACTTGGAAGAAGTCCGTCTTTTCTTTATTTATATTCAAAGCCGCTTTTTGTTCTGAATATATTGCCACAATCATATTTAAAAAAGACTGTCCAATGTCCATTTTTTCAATAACTTGCAGCATGAACTCCCAATTTAAATTGTCAAAAGCTTTTTCCGCATCTAAGAAGAGGAATCCAACTTCTTTTTCCGGATGTTTGTCATAATATTCAATTGCATCTATCACCACTCTTAAATTGTCTCTGATTTGTCTGTTTGGTAAAAATCCAGCTTGTTCTTCCGCTATTGTATCTTTCAAATATTTTTTCAGTCTCTCCGAAATTATTTTTGCAAATAATTTGTAATCGTTATTTAATAGCGATATTGGCCTATAATTCTTTACTTGAGTCAAATCCAAACCTTCTTTAGGTATCAATGAAATATTTGCTTCTTTCCATGAATCTGGGATCCGTTTGGTCTTTCTTATCTCATTTGACAGAAGTACTAAAATAGGGGTTAGCTCCTCTTTAAATTTCTTATAAAACTTTGCTGTAAAGCCATCTGGTCCTGGAGCTTTGCCCAACTTTGCATCTTCTATCGCCATTGTCACTTCTTCTTTCTTTACTAAACCATTTAATAATTCCTTAATTTGTTTTCCCAGCTCTGGAACTTCAATAGTCTCCAAATAATTCTTAATTCTCTGTTGATCAATTCCTTTCTTTTTGAATAATTTGGCGTAATATTTTAAAAAAGCTCTTTTTATACCATTCAAGCTCATAACATCCTTTCCATCTTCAGTAATCTTGGATATAAAATTCCTTTCTTTTCTATTTTTCAGTTGCCATGCTAAAAACTTTCCTGGTTTGTTTGCACCCTCAAATGCTTTTTGCTGTAATTTCTTCAAGTTCCAATATAATTCTCTGTTTAATAAAACATTCAGCTGATCTTGCAGAAAGTGGATCTCTTTAATAATCTTCTTCTTCCCTGGTCTTTTCTTTAATTCCTTTTCTTTTTGTCGAATTTTTTCATGAAGGTCTTTCTGTTGTTGGATCTTTTGTTTTCTGTCCTTAGAGTTCAGAGAGATAAGCATACCTCTCATTACCGCTTTGTACGCATCCCATACAACTTGTATATCCGTACCTTTATTCAAATTCAATTCAAAAAAGCTTTTCGTTTCCTTTTTTAAGATTTCATTAATTTGTTTTTGATCCAATAAATCTTCATTAATTCTCCAATATAACTGTTTAGGTTTTGCTTTAGATATCCAAAGTAGGGGATTATGATCAGAGTTGGTTTTCGGTAAAATTTGTATTTTATAAGTTTTTTGCGTCATCTCCTCTGACATCCAAATCATGTCAATTCGAGAAAAGGAGTTGTGTCTATTCGAATAAAACGTATAGTCCTTAGTCTTAGGATTCCACTTCCTCCAAACGTCTTCCAGTTTCTCTTGCTTCATCAATTGAAAGAAATTTTTTGGTAACTTTCCAACTGTCTCTCCACTTGCCTTGGATTTTCTATCCAATGTGTTGTTCACTGTACCATTAAAGTCTCCAGCAAGAACAATTTGGTCATAATTTAAACACTCCAACTCTTTAGTCAAATCATTAAAGAAAGTCTCTTTTGCACCATTGGGTGCATATATATTTACAAGCAATGTCTTTTTTCTGTTCATCCATATTTCCACGCCAACATACCTTCCTTCTTTATCTGAGAAGATTTGTTTATGATCCAATTCTTTTGAAATATAAATCACTGTTCCTTTTTTCTTATTAATTGCTGAGGAATGAAATTCTTCTCCCAATTTTTTATTAGTCAAATATTTATTGTCTTGTTTTCTAATATGTGTTTCTTGTAAACAGATTATATTACATTTTTGTTTCTCCAGCCAATGATTCACTAATCTTCTTTTACTTGGTGAATTTAGTCCATTTACGTTCCAAGATAGAAATTTGTAATCCATAATGGTGTTAAGTTAAATATCTTTAAAATCATCCAGATTGCTCTCTTTGAATCTGTATAAATCTCCTTCAGATTTAAGAGTAGATCTCACCGAGTTGTACATAAATGTAAGTCCATATGGAATCTCCCATCTGAACCTAATGTTCATTTCTTTTAATCTATCTGTCAATTTCTTAAATTTCTTTCTGTCTTGTAAAATCGATCTCGGAATTTCTCTCAGAATTATTATTTTCTTTCCATTAATTTCCAACGGTTGTGTAAATTGTTTCTTGAAAACTTCTTCCTTCATCTTTGTTGTCACAAATTGAACAATCACATCTCTGGGTAATTGCTTTCTTTTGGCATAGGCTGAGTTCACTCTATAAATCAAGTCAAAGTCTGCATCCAAATCTCCTTCATCTTCCCCTACATAAGTTGTCAATGTCTTAATTACTAGAGCCCGTAGATCCTGATCTTCCTCCTCTTCTATCCCTCTCAATCTCAGATGATTCTGAGTAGCCCTATATTCCATCATGGTCTCCAGCCTTGTATTTTCTAACAGGGTTTTTTTAACCTTTTGTTCCATATCTTCAGATTTTGTCACCAGACTTTTGACTTCCTTTTTGAGTTCTTCTGTATCTTTTTTTATCCCTGACACTTCTGTAAGTACCAGTTCTTTCAGTTCTTCCATATTTTTTTCTGTACTTGAATTTGCACTTGTTCTATTTGCTCCAATTGAGTTTGCAGCTGTTTTTGCAGTTGTTGTTGCTGTGATTCTATTTGTTTTCCAAAATTCTGCACCACTTCGGTCATCCGTTTTTCCATCGCTTCCATAGCTGCTTGCCACTCTTTTTTTCCTTTGCAGTCATTCTTGGGCTAGGTGATGAAGCAGCTCTGGGTCTTGACCTCAAATCCGTCTTGGAGGCAACTTCAATACTAATCAGTCTTTATTTTAGCAATCCTCAAGCCAAATCGCCACCTTTAAAACTTGTTTAAACGCTTTTTCGGCTTGAAAATAACTTTTAAAATTTAGTCCTCCCCAAAATGTCGGGCGCAATTTCTCTATGATTTTCTGGCTAGAGTAGGCTCCTTCCAAACTTCCTGTTCATCTGTCCGTCTCTGTAATCCAACTTCCGGTAAGGGTGGTGTCACACAATAAAATGTCCATCCGTTTCCAATACAGCAGCCTCTAAAACCTCCACTCTAGCCCACTTCCTGTATCATAGAGTCACAGTTAGTTTCGTTTCTGCTACGTAAAGTTTAGACTTGACTGACCACAGGAATGCAAAACAAAGTCACTTTTCAGCCTTTTTCTCTAAAGGAAAGCTTTCGTTTTACTTCTAATTCAAGCGGAATAGTTCCTTTAAGGTTTCAACGCTTATCCGTACGTTTCAATTTCTCATTCTTCTTTAAACCGGTAAGCGCTTATTCGTTTGTTACCTTGCTTGTAATCTCGGGGTTTCGCGGTGCTTCTTCTGTAAACGGTGTTAATCTTGATGATAAAGAGATCGGTAGATGGCGAATTTATGCTGAATACTCAGCCCAGCTGGCATCTGTAGAGTTGATTTGCAACTGCCCTGTTCACGGAAGGAGATCAAAGTGTAAACAAGCTTCCTCCGAAGCTTATCCACACCGATCTCGACTCCCCCTCAGGCTTCGCTGCTTGCTTGCCACTCCCCCGCCTGGAGAGTGCTGCGCTGGGCCAGATAGAGCCCAGACTGTCGTCAGATGCCGCAGTACACTCTGCACAACTCGCAAAGTGTGTCAATTCGCCATTTTACTCCGACCGGAAGCCCACCCAGGGAAAAGTCTTAGGGACAGACAGATCTCCGACACAACTGGGGAGCCTTGAGCTATACATTGTATGTGATCTGTAACCTTACAACTGTCTGCCTATGGTAAAGAAATATCTTATAGGGTTTATTGTTCTTATTATCCCTGCCTGACTTTTAAGAAGCCCGCAACAGTGTTATTAGTGTTCATACTGGGAACTGGCTGGTTGCCAACTGTTTAGATCATATAAACCTTTAAAAACCATTTTCCCATTCCTCTACCCTTTTATAAAGAATAAAACTTCTCATTTTATTTAAAACCATGCTTTCGGTGCCATTCTTTTATATCTGTCAGGAAAGGTTTAGGCTCCTGAGGTAAAAGGTAAGGGGATGACAGAAGTCATATAGGTCCCCTTTACCAGAGTGAGGAGGATACCTCACAGGTACTTTGTAAAATAAAGGATATCCCTTACAATACCCTTGGAGAGACAACCTGTAGGCTTCAAAAATGATGTAGGCCTTTTATGCACCGGTGGTTTCCCTCAGTTTCATAGTGCCTTTCCACCATGGTATCTTTTTAGTTCTACATTCCCCCCTGCTTTCACCTTGCATGTCCATTGGGTTTTTTTGTTTTTGTTCTGCATTGATTTTCGTCCCTACACATCTCAGGCCCCGGTTACACGCCGAATTTGCTGCGAGAGAGCCACAATTGAATGGTGGAGTTTCTGGGTGCGATCACACCACAACATCTGGGAGGTGTAGCACTCCCGTGGCCAACCTGAGGCTTCCTGCCGAAGATGCAGACTAAAAAACTACCTCTTTGAAGGTAATAGCAAATGGTTTGCCACGGGTGGCCTCCGGACTCCCTCGGTGTGATCGCGCCAGTGTGTGGCTTTTCCCTCCAGCCCCTCGTTGATGCGCAGGTGCAGAGGGAAGGAACCGTGGCATGCCGCCGATGCATGGGATTGCATTCTGGCGAGTCTAACTGCGGCACCGCAAATAGCCCCACCTCCCCCCCACGTTATCCAGCCCATACTGGGGCCTCAGTTTGCTTTCTGGTTGCTGTTTCCCCAGCTTTTCTGAAAGTGGTTTTTTGATGATATCCCCCCCTTGCTCCTCTTCCAAGACAACGGTGATTCAAAATCATACAGTTGCCCTTGGATTTCCCCCATCCTTTCCCCTCCCCTCAGAGGCCACTCCCTGCCAACGTTGAGGTTGTTCTGCCTACTCTGCACCTTCTGCCATCTTCCCTCCTTCATCAGCAGTTACTTTTCCCATCAAGTGAAGGTTGTTGGGTTTTTTTACAAGCAGGATGAATTTATCAAAATCAGTTTTTTGCTTAACTGGATTCTCTGAATCCAGAAGCAAAAAGAATGCCTTTGATGTGGTGCCCTTTTTGCAGTTATGAAAAGGATCTAAAGAGATAGCTGAGCTATATCTTCAATGCACTGGAAATCATTAAGTGAATAGGAACTGATGTAGAAACAGGTTTCAGGTAGCCACATTGTTCCAAATCTAAATTCAAAAGCAAAAGCAAAAGCCACTTCATTCTTTTTATTAGGGCCAACAAAATAAGTTTGTAAAAGATTCCTCCCCCGTTCCCATCTTTGCCCATGTGGTGTGTGTGTGGGAGGATCTGAGTGTGACAGAGGGGGCTTTGGGTTTCTCCCAGCATCCTCTCTTTCCTTTCTTCAGTCTGGCCACCACCACTCAAGCTCTGCATTTCCTTTCTCTGTCCACGGTGTAGTTTTCTATGGGGCTTGGTGTGTAGGATTAAGCCTACCTATCCAGTTAGCACACATGAGGAGACTCTGCAACTTCAGGAACAGGCTTTCTTATTGCTTCACACATACTTGGAACTACATCCTACAAACATAAAACTAGAATTAAGTGAGGCTCCTCCCATACAGGCCTTGACGGGAGAAAGCAGGAATAAATTTGTGAGGATTCACTTAAAGACATACACATATACATATTTATGTACATCACATGTAGCTTGATACTAATAGGGGTTACACACACGTGTGTGTATGTGTGTGTGTTAACTGCTTCACATGTCCTCTCCTCTGGCCAGCTAACTGTAGCCAAGTCAGGAGTTTCTGGGCTATACATGGAATGAGGAGACAGGAGTCCTGGCTGAGAGTATGACCACAGTCTGAGATCTTTAAGCAGAAAAAAATCTTTATTTACTAAAATACTGTCTCAATTCACTAGAGCACAAGAGCGCTGGAAAACTGTATCAAAACATTTTAGGGTGTTACAGAACTAAGAAAAGAAATAAGAACATGAGACTAAATTATACAGTCTCTGGTGTTACATTAGAAAAGCGTAAGAGTCCAGTAGCACATTAAAGTCTAACAAAATTTGTGGCAGGGTATGAACTTTCGTGAGTCACTCTTCACTTCTTCAGATATAGCAAGAATATGAGTATCAGTCCTATATATTGGAAAGTAGAGTGATTTCAGATGCCAAATAACATTAGCAGGTGAATGACAATAGCAGGTATGATTGAATTGAGTGTGATATGCAGGGGGTAGTAGGTGTGGAGAAATCAGCATAGGAATTGAGACAGGAAACCTAAGTCTCAATTAAGTCCAGGTGAACATAACGTAAGAACATAAGAGAAGCCAGGGTTGCATTAGGCCAATTGCCCATCCAGTCCCACTCTCTGTCACACAGTAGCACTCTGTCAGACTCCTGTAGCAATCAGAATCAACAACTCGCTTCTTCAGAAGGAAAGTTTATTGATACAGTATTGGCAGTGCAATACTGCCTATTTGTCTACATAAAGGAAACTCATCTCCTTTCAGCCTGAGATCTGTTTGTTGCTCAGTTCCCATGAAGGAATGTTTTTTTTCTGAGATCAGGGCCTTCCTGTGTGTTAATCAAGGTATCATGTACTCCTATATCAAAACAGACGTAATACAACAAGCAAGATTTCAAATTTTCCAGAATTCTTCATAAGGCTGAATGTTGTTTAAAAAAGAAGAAGAAGAAGAAGAGTTTGGATTTATACCCCGCCCTTCACTGCCCAAAGGTGTCTCAGAGCGGCTTACAAACTCCTTTCCCTTCCCCTCCCCACAACAGAAACCCTGTGAGGTAGGTGGGGCTGAGAAAACTTCTGACAGAAACTGTCCTTGAGAGAACAGCTGTGCCAGAGCTTGTGACTGACCCAAGGTCGCATCAGCAGGTACAAGTGGAGGAGTGGGGAATCAAACCCGGTTCTCCCAGATAAGAGTCCGTGCACTTAACCACTACACCAAACTGGCTCTCAAAGGTAAGGAGTATCTTGTAAGCATTCTGTGTGAAGTGCTGAGCAGATATTCATACTTAAAATTGTGCTAGTGTCAGATTACACCATTGGCCTCCTGGGAGGAAGAAGAAAAAAAAACACCCGGAAGTATCCAGTTAAAATGGCCAGCAGCCTCTGTAGAACTAAATGGAACACATAGATCCCTAATGCTAACAGCAGAGGGAAAATATGGTACACATTGTTTTTATTTATGTAGCTCTGGAGAGGTTTTCTCCAAAATCAGCAAGCAGCATGCAAGAGTAGATGTTTAGGGCTTGAAATGGAGAATGAATGGTGAAAGTATGAATTCAGCCATGGGAACTGTTTTACTGTAAAAGACTTACAGAAATCTTTTGGTCAAAAAAATGTTCTGTCACTGATAGCATTTCAGACACAAAATGGATATGCTTATTTTGATATAGTTAACTATTTGATATAGTTAACCACTGCATAGGATTCGGTAAGCATTGTGGGATAAGCATCTCCGAACCCATCCAAATACTGCTTGGGGTGAACCAAACTAACATTTCTCTCCAAGACAGCTGTAACAATGTTCAGCATGAAGAAAATGTCAACTGTAAATCATGGTGACTTGACTGAATTGATCAAATTGCCCAGTGCATCCTCTGGACACAGAGGAAATGGGTGTATTAAATTTTTCATGAGCTCCTGCCATTGACAAGTACTCAACAATCAAGGTGCACCCCAGGAAGCCACTTTGCAGCTCTGTTCTCCAGAAGCGCTTCCCTCAGCTCTGTTTTAGCGACTGCAGCTGCTCATTTAGTATCCCACTCTTGTGAGGAACAAGAGTATGCAAGTACAATGAGAGAAACAGTGGGTAGGCCCCAAGGGCCAACCTCACAAATAGGGCACACAAATCCTCACTACTTGCTGGAGGTGTGGGAGGGATGTCTAGGACAGAGCTATAAACCAGGTGATAGGCATGCCAGGAGACAGCTTTGGATGCTGCTGTGTATCTATAAAGTACTGCATCTGTGGAAGCTCAGAACCATAAGAACTCAGCAGGGTTAAGGATCTAATTCAGACCCAAATGGAAATTTCAATTAATCACTCGGACTTTGAGGAAATTATATCATTTCCTCTTGAGTTATTTCTGGATGAGATTTTTTTTCCCAATTGGAATGTGACTGAAGTGAGGGTTGCCAAATCCAACATGGAAAATTCTTGGAGATTTAGTGGTGGTGCCAAGGGGCAGCAGAGTTTAGGAAGGGGAGAAAGCTCAGCAGGAATATGATTTCACAGTAAAACTTCTGTTTCTTCTAACTTCTGTGGCATAACAAAAGGTCTGTGGTGTGCTGCTGCTGTTGTGGTGGCATTGCTGTGAGGGATTCCCCTTCTCTTCCCCTTCCCTAGTGGCTTCAGTGGTGGTGGCAGGAAGGGAGAATGGGAATATAAGAAAAAAGAAAAAGCCTTTCTGCAGCAGACCATTCATCTACTCTGGCATCCAGCTTCCCATAATGTCCAACCAGATGCCCTGAAAGGGCCATAAGTAAGGTCACAGAGGCCAATGCTCCCCCCGTTGTTGCCTCCCAGCAATTAACATTCAGAGGTATATTGCCTCTGAAGAGACTCTGTTTAGCTATCACGGCTAATGGCTGTCAATAGCTTTACAAGGGGATTAGACACATATTCATGGAGGATAGGACCTATTATGTACAGGTGTTTCCCCTCACTTTCACTATGCATGTTCATTGGGTTTTCTTTGTCATTCTTCATTGATTTTCCTCCCTTCAGTGCTCAGTTTGCATACTGGACGCTGTTTCTCCATGTTTTCTGAGAATGCTTTTATGCCATTTTTTCCCTTGTTTCATTTCCAAGCTGAATGTAATTCAAAAGCATACAGATTCCCTCAAATTTCCCCTCTGCCCTTTTGCAGTCCCTTGAAAGTCAGTCCCCTGCCCACATCAAGGTTGTTCCACCCACTCTGCACCTTCTGCCATCCTTCCCCCTTCGTCAGTGTACAAAATTTCCCCCTCATTTTATTTTATTTTTTTGACAAGTGGTGTGAGTCTAGCAATATGAAACTATGCCTATTCTTGAATCAATGAATTTAAAAAATTAAAAACAGTGGGGGGGTATAAAAGGAGCTGTGTGAGGTTTAGTTCCCTGCTGGTTTTGACTTGAAAGGGGGTATCAGAGAGGAGGCAAATGGCAGCATCCCCAGTGCAAAAAAAAAAAAAAGGATTTCATTGCTCAGGCAAACAAAATGGGGGGGGGGAAATCGTCAGCACAGAATGAAATTAACACAAGATTAAAGAGAGAGAGAGAGAGACACTGGGATGGGAAGCCTAAAGCTTTGAAAACATTTCCCCTTTTAATGCTTTAGTGAGCAAAGTTGGGTGGGGGGACCATTTTGGCAATCTCCAGAAGCCTAACATTAAAATGGTGGCTGAACCACATCGACCTTCTGCAAACAGCCTTGGGTTTAATACATTTGGAGAACAGAGTGCAGTCAGCACAAGACAGGATTAAATTAGAGAATCACAAAGAGAAAGCCATGCAAATTAGCAACAAAGGGCAGGAAATTACTGTTGCTATGCAGCTGCACTAGAACATCAGTGAAAATACCCCCCATTTTTTTCAATTTAGTGGCACAAGACTAAAAAAGTTCTCCAAGTTCCCATATTCGGGGAGGAAACATTTTCCGCTTTCTCTGCACCATGCATTAGTAGGACAATTTTGACCAATGTCAGAACTGATTATGATTCAAAGTATGATTATATTACATACCCTCTAAAGGTGACAGCTGACTCTGGAAAAGTACTGATGTCTCTCGCATTTCTATTCTCCTAGGGAAATTATTATGTTCCACAAGGCTAAGCATCTTCCTGCAGCAAACAATTTCAGCTAAAGCACAGGAAAATAGAACCCCAAACCCATGGATAATAGACACCAGGTGCCATGAAGCAAAAATTGTAATGCAGCTCACTGACCCACCATCAGTGCTCTTTCCACTGCTTAATGTCCAATTAAAGGTGGTGGAGAAGCAAGCAGCAAGGCTCATTGCCAATTTACAGAGCCCTCCCCAGTGGCTTGGAGCCTAATGTGCAGACTTCTCTCTTAAACACAGACGGTAGCACTGGGATTAACTGCCGATCAGTTGCCCATCTGTTGCTTTAAGTATGAGCTTCACGCTGAGCCGGGGAGTTTCTCTGGTGGGTTGTCTTTGCCCACTGCCCTCTAATTAGGTTCCCTGCTCCAGGTTTTATGAACTAGTGATATGAAACAATGAAAAGTCTTTTTCAGGTTAAGATTGTTCACATATTTTACTACTTGGAGGTTTTGTTCTTTAGGAAGATATGTGGTGGAATTGCAAAGCCACTATATTCCAAGAGAAAAGAGGTGAACAGACTTCATACCTGACTGCTGCTCATATGCTTGTGCTACCCACCAGCTCTCTCTTTGCAATGGTGGATTAAAATGCCATAAAAATTCTAGGGTATGTGTGTGGTAGGGCTGCTGCACTGGAAGACTTCTGGGTCCCAGGAGGAAGCCAAGCTGTGCTTCAGCAGCACTAGCAACACCACAAAGTTGCTCAGCTCAGACCTGGCCAGTGGTGGTATGGGAAGAGCTGATGAGCAAGATGATACCCACCATCATAACTGCTGTAGGCCAGGTGCAGCAGTGCCACAGAGGCTGCTCAATATCACTATCTGCCTGTTATCAGTTTGGACCTAAATGTGTAGAAAGGTGGCAGCAGCTATCCTAAATCTAGTTGAGTCATGACTGAATCACGTATTATTCCAGGTATGTTTTAAGGCATCTTTAATTTGCCTTGAGAGCAGTAAAAATGGCTAATGGGGCTGTGGTTGTGTTGGCTAGTATTTAAAGCCCACATGCACAGTAGAACTGCAAAGTGTGTATTTTGGATCTTGTTATGATGTTATAACTATAAGTAGTACTGACAGTCAAGTTGCTGAAGGCCATTCATTATTCCTGGCACAACTTACAAGTTGTTAATGCAAAGCCATTTAATTTGCTATGGTTGTGCATTAAAAGTACTGGGTCTAAAGGAAACAGGTGTTGATTCTGAGACTAGCCCCTTGTCCAGTGACAAGTGGTACAAACTGGAATTAGCACTAGTGTGACAAACTATGGACCCATGGAAGAGGTCCACGTACAGTCAGAGAGCACATGACATAGCAAGCTTGGGGAAGCTCAGCAGGCCTGGATCAGGTCAATGACGTATAGGAGGTCTCCTGGGAATCCCACGTGTATATAGATGAAGCTATATTACACTAAGTCAGACCACTGGTCTATCAAAGTCACTATTGTGTACTCTGACTGGCAGCAGCTCTCCAAGATCTCAGGTGGAGGTCTATCTTACCACTGACTACCTGACCCTTTTTTTACAAAAGTGGAGATGCTTACAATTGAACCTAGGACCTTCTGCATGTAAAACAGATCATCTATCAATAAGCCATAACCCCTTGAATTTCTGATGCAATAAAGGTGATATATAAAAATAAGAGACAAAATGAATAAATGTAAGCCAGATTACCTGCTAACCAGGACAACACATGGTGGCTTACAAAAAGCACTACCCACAGGCAGCTTTTCAGTGCAATTTACTTCAGAGGACTATTTCCCAGTTGAAATTCAGACCCTTAATGAGAGATGCAAAGGTTTTCTAAAGACGAAGCTTGGCACAGATATGAACAGCTCACCAAGCTCCACATGGCAATTACAGCTTCAGTGTCAAGATCAATAATTTAAAGGAATGTGGCATTAGATGACACTTTTGCATAGAGCAATCTTACCTGGGGACCATGCCAGGGACTTCCTCCGATGTCTTCTCTATAGGACTGTAAGAAAAATAGCCATATTTCTACCTGGCTTTCAGCAGCAGTGAGTGGCCTGGACTGCACCTGTGCAAGTACAGAGTTTCCTGCTTTTCTCACTGGCTATCGGCTATCTGAGGCTGGCCTTCCGACCATCAAAGTTATTGCCGCTTTGTGGGAGCTGCTGAGCACCTCATCGGCACTTGGGGAACCTCTGACTGAAGTTTTTTTCCTTTATAGCATCTGTGAGTAGCAGGCCTCGGGTGGGCTTGGCATTAGAAGGCAGCCAATTCCAGCAGTCGTGCCAGCCCCTAATTTTTCCATCTTAGACTCACGCTTTCGGAGTCTGGCGCTGCAAGCTGCCATGGATCTGAGTCAGGTTGTTTGTTATCTTTGGTGCGCACCACTCTGACTCAGCTTTGTGTTGAGATGTTGACTGGCTTCAGACTGCTGTTGTTGGGACTTTATGCCCCTTTTCCTAAATGTTCGAACTGGTCCCAGTCTTCTCCTGGCTGAAGTTGGAAAGACACGAGCTGTAGGCATGACAACCAGTGTGGGGGGAATCCTGGAGCTCAGTGAAGGCATGGAAGAACCCAGATTACGTCCCCTTGTCAGTATTTATAAGGTGCGCAACTGTCCTGTTCCCTGTTTCAAAAATGGGCAACTGTGGAGGAAGATCCCTACATGGGCTGCAGCTGTTCTGCTGACCCTTGCTACTGATTTTCAGACCAAGAATCAGGGGTCAGGCAGGAACACGAAAGATGCTGCGGCCCAAGGACAAACAGACCCTAGTGACTGTGAGATTTGGTCTGGCAGAGATGAGATTAAATACCTCATGTAGAACTTGCTTAATGAATTAGGCATCCTACGCCTTTGGACTTTCTACATGTTTCTGCTCCTCTGTAGTTTAAATGATTAGTTTGATTAATTGATGATTTGGCTGTGTTTAAATTGATTAGACTGGATATTTATATTGTATTAATTAATCAATTATTAGATAATGTTAATGCGGTGGATGTGGGGAGGTTAGAGGGAGGGTAATGAATGATTTATGTGATTTTTTCCACAACCTAAATTTTTCCCACTGATTAATTGAGTTTACTGATTCTTTAATCAAATTAGACTGAAATATTGGAATTGATTATATTTGTTTAATTAATGAGTCCAATTGGTTACTGTTGTAACAGGGTGGGCTGATTAGATAGGCAGAGAAGGTAAACAGGGTATTTGGTTAGACAGAGGGTCTGAGATGGGCTGTGCAGGTTCCATAATTTGGATAGTTACAGCCTCTGCTGCCTCTTGTAGGGTGTTTGAGGTAGACAGCACCAATGAGGGGGGGGCATGCAAGGGTCAGGGATATCAGTGATTACAGGGTGGGGGAGATATAGCAATGTGCACAGTTACTATTCTTCTAACTGGAATGGAAGAAATCAGAGATACGGAAATGCTTGGACTTCTTCCCACTTATGTTCCATCCCAAGATATGTTGGTTGTGGGACTAAGAAAATTTACCCTTCTCTGAGACTGCTGTTATTCAATGCTAGGTCTATCAATAATAAGACCGATGTGCTCTGTGATTATCTCATGGAGTCATGGGTAGACTTGGCTTGTGTGACCAAGAACTGAGTGAAGGATGATGAAACTGTTGCCTTGAACCAGCTTACCCCACCTGGGTTCCCAGTCTTTCATCAGTCTCAGATGTATGGGGGTGTGTGGCTTTGCTTATCTGTGAATTTTGTTCCTTCAGGTTGCTCCCTGCCCCAACAATCTCTGGCAATGAATGTGACATCAAGGAAAGTTTGGCTATCTGGCTGGTGTACTGACCACCTAACACAATGGCAGATACCCTGTCTGACCTGTTAGATGCTGTATCAGGTTGGGCATTGGAATATCCCAGGCTTCTGGTCCTGGGTGATTTCATTGTCCATGCCAATGATGCAGCATGTGTCCAGGCCAGGGACCTAGTGTAGTCCATAGACGCACTGGGACTCTCCCAGTTTATATCGACTCCCATGTATCAAGTGGGCCACATGCTGGATTTGATTTTTGGGATGGGGATACATGTGGATCTGATGACTACGTATGTAGTCCCATGGTCTGACCACTTCCCCCTGAAGGTCTGGCTGAGCATTCCATGCCCACCCTGTTTAGGCGGCAAGCATATTTGTGCTCTCCTGCAGAGTCATATGGACCCTAGTCAGCTTCAGGAAGCTCTGTGGGATCCAATGCCCCAGTGCCTCGTTAGATGAGCTGTTGGAGGACTGGGAAAACCAGCTATCTGAAGCCATCAATGAGAT
This sequence comes from Gekko gecko, assembly GCA_029375565.1. Taxonomy (NCBI): domain Eukaryota; kingdom Metazoa; phylum Chordata; class Lepidosauria; order Squamata; family Gekkonidae; genus Gekko; species Gekko gecko. The sequence continues at coordinate 220,865,038 of JAPDNY010000002.1, read as the reverse complement.
CACCCCCCCAACACCCTCTATGCCCCTGCACCAAAGCAGCAATGTGGTACACCATGGAGCTACAGAGGGAGCTAAGATGGCTAGAGCGAAGGTGGTGGTATGCTCGTAATGAAACATCACAATAATCTTACAGGATACTTATGAAAAGCTATGAGATGGCCGTGACAGCTGCAAAGAAGGATTTCTACATAGTTTCCATTGCGTCTGTGAGTTCTTCTGCCCAGCCCAATTATTTACAATTATTCGGTCCATTATGACTCTGCCACAGGGCAGACCAAATAGTAGGGAATTGCTGTGAGGCATTTGTGGGTTATTTTGCAGATAAGATTGTGACACTCTGCCAGGACCTCCTAACCACAATTGAGATGGTAAGGGAACTGGAAGCCCCTTGTCTGTCTTCTGGTCTGATATTAGACCATTTCAATCGACTCTCCCGGGAGGAAGTTGACAGGATCCTGGCAGCGGTGAGGCCTACTACCTGCCTCCTTGACCCATGCCCTTCTTGGCTAGTGAAATCTTGCAGGGAGAGCATTCGGGCCCCTCTGGGAGAAATTATCAACTTGTCCCTTTCTATTGGGACTTTCCCAGAGGCTCTGAAGGAGGTGGTAGCTTGTCCGCTCTTGAAAAAGCCATCATTGGACCCAACAGTCCTGACCAACTACCGCCCAGTATCAAACCTACTGTTCCTGGGCAAGGTGGTTGAGAGAGTGGTGTTTGAACAACTACAGGCTTTCCTGGATGATGCTTCCATCCTTCATTCTTTCCAGTCTGGCTTCCACCCTGGCCATGAGATGGAGATGGCTCTGGCCACCCTTACAGATGACCTCTGTAGACATCTGGATAGAGGCGGGAAAGCACTGCTGTGCTATTGGATTTAATGGCAGTATTTGACATGGTTGACTATGATCTCTTGACCTACCGCCTCACCAATGTAGGAGTTCAGGGGACTGCCTTGAAAGGGTTTTCCTCCTTTCTCCATGTTTGGGGACAGAGGGTGGCACTGGGCAAGAGGGTCTCCCCACGGTACCAACTAAAATGTGGAGCAGGCCCATAGCTACAGTGGGGCATTTTGGGATTATGCCCCCTTAATTAAAAGCCACAACACCCCACAAAAACCATGCCAAAATTCAAATTTATTAAAAAACAGCCATAAGACCAGCAGAATAAACTAAAATAATACAACACAAAAACCATGCCAGAAAGCATATTAAAATATTTATTAAGTGTCCCCTAAAAATTTAAATGCCCCCAATGATTAAAATCCTGGCTATGGGCCTGATGTGGAGTGCCACAGGGGGAGATCCTCTCGACAATGTTATTCAACATCTATATGTGCCCCTTTGCCCAGTTAGTCCGGAGCTATGGGCTGGGTTGCCATCAGTCTGCTGATGACACACAGCTCTATCTGTTAATGGATGGCCATCTGTCTTCCATTCCTGGAAATCTGGCTGAGGCTTTGGACACGGTGGCTGGATGGTTGTGGCAGTGTCGGTTGAAGTTAAATCCATCGAAGACAGAGGTCCTGTACCTGGGTCAAAGGGGGTATGGATGTGGGTACTAGGCTTCCCACACTGGAAGGGCCAATGAGCAGCCTGGGAGTAACACTGGATGCCCCCCTTTCTATGGAGGCCCAGGTTGCTGCAGTTGCCAGATCTGCGTTTTTCCATCTTAGACAGACCAGGTTACTGAAGCCCTATCTTTCCCCTCAAGACAGCTATGGTGACCCATGCAATGGTCACTTCCAAGCTTGATTACTGCAACTCACTCTATGCAGGCTTACCTCTGAAGCTGACCTGGAAATTACAATGCCTGCTGACATTGACACCTGTGCAGACTCACGTTTGACATGTGCTCTGCCAGCTGCATTGGTTACCAGTTGAGTACCGGATTCACATCAAGGTGCTGGTAATAACCTTCAAAGCCTTATACGGCCTGGGACCAACATATCTAAGGGACCACCTCTTCCCATATATGCCTTGAAGAGCCTTATGTTCAACATCTCCTAGTGGTTCCTGGCTCAAAGGACATCTGTCTTGCCTCAACCAGAGCCAGGGCTTTTTCTGCCCTGGGCCCTATTTGGTTGAACATGCTCCCCATTGAGATCGGGGCCCTGAGGGATCTTCTTCAATTCGGCAGGGCCTGCAAGACAGAGCTGCTCTATCAGGCCTTTGGCTGAGGCAGCAGATGTCCACACATGGCCTCCCCGAGGCTGCTGTCACCCACCCACCAATAACTGGCCATATCCATCTGTATCAACAGGCCAGAATCTCTCAACTGTAAGCTGTAACTATTGATTTCAAATGTTTATACTGTGTTTTTAAGATTTTACAGTATTTATTGAAAAATGATGTTACCCGCCCTGAACCCGCTTGCAGGATGGGTGGGATATAAATGCAATAAATAAACTGTCAAAACCAGAATAGACAATAGGAAATACATAACTACAGAATATTCCTAACACAATGTAATGTAAATTACATACCAAATGTCTGCGTGGAAATTCTTATGGCAGGGCTGCTGCTGAAAAAGAGTTGGTCTGTGTTGTGGCTGAGTGGACAACTTGAAAGGAGGGCTAACATAAACTGTGGGTCTTTCATATGGAAGTTTCCTGTGGTTTGGGTGCTGTGATGCCCAGGTTTAACTGCTCCTTCAACTTTTAATTTTTGTTGCTGTTCAGAAGAGGTTACCAGCTGGATACTTTTGGCAAATGGAGAAATTATCAAGTGTCTTTTGTTAAGAATGAAGCCTTTGTCTGTCAGTTTGAAAAGGTCAACCTTGTTGAATTGTTATCTTGTCAGTTTGGAGATAACAGTAAAATTGGCTAGCAAAAACTGGGTTACAGACAATGGTGGGGAGCAATGTTCTTTCTAAGCTGTGGAGTCTTGTGAGCAAAAATTCTACTGTGTCAGCTATTGGCATTTAAGTTGTGAGCAAGCAATTTGGCTACTGCATAAATTAATTTGCTCTGGAGCCATCCTTCCTGAACTAAGCCGAAAATGTGTGAGCCGAAAGTTAAAAAACGATGAGGTAGCTCACACTAACTCAGCTTAGAGGGAACACTGGTGGAGAGTGATTCTCTGGCAGCTGAAACAGGCTTTGGCATAGTTTCTACATGCAGGGTGTAAAGCTGATCTTTGTTCATCAAGACTGAAAGTTTCATTTTTTTCCTGTGTGGAAGGTTTTTGCCTGAAGGAAAACCCTGCTTTTACGGAAAAGTGAAAGTTAGCCTATCTAGGGGTGTGTTCAGACGGATCTTTTGATCTGCCATAGGAACGACTCCCTTGCGGATCAAAAATGCACGACCAGACAGAAACATCTGGGAAATATTCTGGTCCCATAGGCATCCCGTTCTGCTGCGCCTCCAATCCTGATTTAAAAAGTAGCAGTTTCAATGTAGGGTTTTCGCTTACCCGCGCAACAACTGCAGACTTTCTTCTGTCTGGTCACTCCATTAGCGTGCGATGCCCCCGTCGGCTCGGTCTGATGTCAGACCGAGCCGATGGGGGCGTGATTTTTAAAAAATTGAAACCCCATGTGCGCTTTAACGAGGAAATGCATTCAGCGATAAGCGCTACGAGGAATGTAATATTCATGCTTATTTCTTTTAGGGACAAGATGTTACCGCGATGGGAGATGGAGGGGGGAAGGACTGTTCTAACTTGCAAAATAGTCCCTCCATTGATCATGATGGCAATGGCAAGGGGAGGACCGGGACTTTGCTGAAAACCCTCCGCGATCGCCTCAGTTCTCCAAGGAGGTGCAGCCTTGCCTATGCGAATGTACAAAACTTTTTTAAAAAAATCCTCGGTGGATGCTGTGTAGACAAATCACGGCGGGAACAACGCGCGGTGAGGCTATTTCATGGGGGGCGTCTGGTCGTGCTAGGCTGGATTAAAAAAATCGGGATAAAATTTTAGGAGGGCTCATGGCGCGATTGACTGGCCGTCTGAACGCAGCCTAGGGCTGTGGTCACACGTGCAAGATAGCGCAAGGAGAAGTGAGGCTATTTCCTCTGTAGCAATTTGACCCGCATTTGTGCGATCACACAGTCCATGGGAGCTGCGGGGGCAGCCTGCCACTGTGTGATCAGATGCAACCCGCAGGTGAATCGGGGTTTTTTTTTGCTGCATGTCTCCGATGCACTTAAACGGATTGGTGAATTGCACATCTACACTGAGGGCTTCCTATGGCAGTATGTGATGATGCACAGAGTCGGGATGGCCTATCAGACCATCCCGATACCATGAGTGCACGCTGGCACGATCTCAAAGGGGAAAGTCTGTCTGTGGCCCGTAGCAACGGGTTTGATAGTGGACTTTCCCTAATGTCTTTTAACTCTGCTCTTGCAGTGGAGCAAAATGGGTTGCTGATGGGTGCGGGGCGCTGGCCAGATGTTCACGTCTGATCGTGCCCGTTAAATCCACCTGGCATTCACACCTATGGCACGGCTAATTGTGCATGCGATTGCAGCCTAGGTGTCTTTTTTGTTTTGGAGTCTTGTATGAAGTACTGATATTTGTATATTTTGTAAAATGAATCTCTTTCCTGTTTTCTCTCTTAAGGAAAGTTGTGGTTATTTGGTGTGCACCCTGGGTCTTGTAAGAAAATTCACAAACTCACAGAGTGTTGCTAAGCATCCTGGGCTGGAGCTGGCAATGCCCTGTGAGAGTACCTTCAATTAGGCATCTTATCCCTGGTTTGGGAGGTGAGCCTTAAACATGGGTTCCCTACAGGTGCCAGCCTACAGTGGCTGATCTCTTTCCATGTTTTCTTCATTGTTTCTCTGTGCTTTCTCAAACCACCTTAGATTTGATTTGAGAAAACACAGAGAAATGACTAAGAAATCATGGAAGGGTGACAGATGGAGAATGAGAATGCAGGAAGTTCTGAGAAAAGAAACACTGCAGATTAGCTTCCACGTGGTGAGAAAATCTCCCTGTGAAAAGCCCCTGCTCTGGTGCCTGACCACTGACACTGTAATGTTTTGAAATTAAGGACCAAGTTCTGTAGCACAACAATGTTTTGGGAACAGTAATATTCCCTTAAAATAGAGGATGCCCCTTTAAAAGGGGACATCTGGTAAGCCAGTGCTGCCAGAGTAGGCTAAACTAACCTGCAAAAGGGTTATATGCTGTATAATAAGCAATGTTAATTCAAAGGTGAATTACCTTGTGTTCTAAATGGCTGTGCATTGTTTGCTGGTGTTTCATACTTAAAAGCCTGGGAACATTCAGCAAATTTATGTTTTTGAAGCAATCCAATGGCCTCTTTAGTCTAAACATTTCTACTATTGACAGGTCCCACTTTCTGATTAGTTTCAAACAAAATAATAGTAATTAGAACATGTATTTAGAAGGAAATTAATTTTGTCTGGAATGAAAAGCTCCTAGTATTACTATTGTTTGGACAAAATGCTAAGAGGCTCCCTTCTTTGTCTAATGGATGCCTGCCAGATGTGCTTCTGGGAACATGCACCACAGAATCATGCCAGCCGGAATAGCTCAAGCTCACACACATGGTTGGTGGAGGAAAAAAAATCAGCACAGTGGAGCTTTAGCAGAGGAAAAATCATACTATCCAAACAAACCATTTATCTCCAGGAGTGGGAGCAATTCTGCCCCTACCAGCTCATAATGCAAACTAATGGTTTAAAAAGAGAAAATATATGCAGAGAATCACAAAGGGAGAAATGAAGCAGCACAGAAGGACAGAAAAGGCAAAGAAAAACTAGGGAAAGGCTGTCTCTTCTGTCAAGAGAGAAGAGAAACGCCTTCTCATCATCAGAAATAACAAAGTAGGTTGGCAGTGACAAACTTTAATTACAACTAACATTTAGGGTTGCAGCCCCCTGGGCTATGATGTGACAAGAGAAGTGCAAGATGCCTTGAGTTACACCAAGAAGACCTGGAAAATAGCTGCTTTGGAAGGTGGATTTTATGGTATTATACTCCATTGAAGTCCCCCCCCCACTCCTCTTGCTCTGCCCTCAAGATCTCATCCCACATATTCATATTGGAAGACCCGATAACATCGATGCCGTACCTGTTACAAGAAATACAAAAATATGGTAATATTGCAGGTCTAAAAATTAACTTAAAAAAACCTCAGATTCTGACAAAAAACTGCACTAAGGATGAGATAAATAAAATACAAACGATTTCGAATATTGAAGTAGTAAATAAAGTTAAATATTTAGGCATTATAATTGCTAATAATAATAAAAATTTATTTAAAAACAACTATTTAGTCCTACTAGAAGAAATTAAGAAAGATTTACAAAAATGGCATGACCTCCATATATCGTTCATGGGCAGAATTGTCACAATAAAAATGAATATCTTCCCATGATTTTTATTTATCGCCCAATGCATACTTATACTAAAAAACATTAAAATCTTTGAAGATCTAGATCGGTGTACAAGAAAATTCATCTGGCAATTGAAAAAACCACAAATCAAAAGAAAATTGCTTATCGACAAAAAAGAGAAGGGGGGACTAGGAATGCCTGATTGGTATCTTTATTATCAGGCAGCAGCTATGGGTTGGATAAGAGATTGGATAACCTTGGAGGATAAAAGAATATTACAATGAGAAGGGCACGATTTACATATGGGCTGGCGTGCCTATATATGGTATCACACAGATAAGCCGCAGCAAAACTTCCAAAACCATATAATTAGAGGAGCGTTAATGAAGGTATGGAAAAAAAAATCAAAGACAGGTATTATCTTAAAATACCTAGATGGGTCTCCCCACTAGAGGCTTTTATAATTCTGACATTATTAGAAGACAATAAAAGGGTAACATATGCAGTTATTAAATAAAGACAGTGAACTAAGAACCTTAGAACAATTACAAGTAATGAACATAAATCTCACTAGCTGGGAAAAGATACAACTACAATCTAGATTTGCTAAAGATAAATCAATAGACTTTATTAAAACAAAATCAGAACTAGATAAAATATGGCTCTTGTCCTCAGATAAGCTTATACAAAAAGTATATAATTTTCTCCTGTTAGATGAAACACAAGAAGAAACCGTAAAACCATGTATGATAAGGATGCAAGATATGGGGTACAATCTAACTTTAAATGACTGGTCAAAATCCTGGAAATCCACGACATTATTAAGAGCCGTATCATTTAAGGAAAACATATGTAAAATGTTTTATAGGTGGCATTGGACGCCGGACAAATTGTCAAAATACTATAAGGATGTCTCAGGGACTTGTTGGAGATGTAAGAATAATGTGGGAACATTTTACCACATATGGTGGCGCTGTGAATAGATGGTTAAATTTTGGAAAAGTATTAAAAAAGTAATAGAAGAAATATTAAATATAGGATTACAATTAAAGCCAGAAATCTATCTACTCAATATTATACCGGAAGGGATTAAGTACCACGATTCATGCATTATTTTGTATATACTTACCATGTCAAGAATCCTCGTAGCTAAATGTTGGAAAACGGATACAATACCAAGTAAAGAAGAATTAATTATGAAAATAGCTGAGATAGCAGATATGGACAAATTAAATATGATTCTTTCAGGAAAAGATGAGAAAATGTTTCAGAAAAGATGGCAAAAAGTGTATAAATGGATTGAAAAAATGACCAAATGAACTCCCAGATGTACTTCTGAAAGCATTGTTTTATCTTTTTCTGTATTTATTTTATTTGTAATGGAAAAATGATAAATAAATCTATTTAAAAAAAAAGATCTCTTCCCACATGATTGTTAAATACTGGGTTCAAGATGCATTGCAGTGAACAGCTCTATTTCATTAAGTGATTTCAGGAACAAGATTAAAACACCAGGGTAACAGACCTGTTAAATAGCATGCAAAAACCACACCCAAACACCCAAAGATAGGCTATTTGCATAGCATTAATTTCTCATTGGTCATGTCCAGAGTCCTGGTGGGCTATTGTTCTAGAGCTCGAAGCTCAGGTGGTCTCTGGTAACTCTAACCCTAACCCTAATACATAGCATGATCAACATAAAAACAAATTCTAGCTCTTGTGTCTTATCTGCAATATTGTTTGCCTCTCCTCTAGTGTTCCCCTTTTGTGACTGGTCTTCTAGTAGACATTCTAAATCTCCCAAAATCTTAAAGGAAGACTTCACAAATATTGCTGTTGCCAGCATGTGTGGCTCCTCCCATCTGATATCAGAAATGGATTTTAACACACTTTCATTTCCAAGACAAACTTTAAGAATTTTCCTCCAGCTGGTTGAGTCAGAAAGAAATCTAGAAAGCAAATGCACTGTAGAGAAAAAATTAACTGCCACTTGACAGGAATCAACAGTACTGCGGCCTACCAGATTTAGTGAATGGGCTGCACATATGGCAAACTCATTTTCTTCTAAAATCTTTTGCCACACCCCCTCATAATGTCCAGACATGTTGGTGTAGGACTGACCCCTACATTTTGAAAAATGTAGTTTGCACACTTCATCTAAGTACTACAGCACCTGGTTTGCCATTTTCTCATCAGTATGGCTTCTTAGTTCCAGAAAGGTTAAAAAGCATTCAATATTCTGCCCATCTTAACACTTAACTGATTGAAGTGATAGATCTGTTGTTGAGTCATGGTTTTACAACTTGTTCACTAAAACTTACCTCGTTTATGTGAAAAATCAGTAAAATAAATAATAAAATAAAGAGCTGAAGGATCCATTACACCAATCAGCTGTTGAGTTAAATGCTTGCGAGACCCAGCCAACTATGTTCACAAATCAGCAGTTGAGTTAAATGCTAGCCCTTGGAGTGCCACAACAAGGGGAGGAAGGGATTCTGCTTCTCCCAACTGTTTTCTTGCTCCAAAACAGCACTATGGTGGTAGGGAGCTATTTCCCTGTTTTTCCCGCTCCACGCAGAGTATTCTGTGCACTCAACGCACATTAACACTCAGGTTTAGAATCATCCTTTATTTAGCTCTTAAGCATCCAAGGGATCAGTTTACACATGTCCCATTTTCAGGTAGCTGATAGGAGCATCTTAAAGTTCAGAGTCTATTGAGTGATTCATGTGGTAAAAGGAGATGAGTCCCTTCCATCTCATTAGCCAAGGGATTACATGACAATAGGATAAAAAGGACCATAAAACCTACTTTCGAGGGCTAGTTTATTACAGGAAAAGGATCTATATAGAACCAATCAGGAAGGCTACTTCAGACCAACTGACCCTGAGGTTGCTAGAACTACAGTTCCCAGAATTCCTTATATGTTTAAAAATACAGTAAACAATTTGTTATGCTTTGCTATTCTGATCTCTGCTGGGGGCAGTACAATAGTGTAGTCATGTAAGTGAAGACCAAGTAAAGAACTGAGGGGATCGTTTGACCCAATGATGAGCCAGCACTGTTATCTCTGTTTTTAGCTGAAATCTCCAAAAGTCTGCATTCTGTGCCTCATAGGGCAGATTAACCTAAATTAACCTTTAACACATGTCCTGTGTTCTTAAACTATAGTAGTTCTTGTTGCACCAGTAGTGTACAATAGACAAAGTAGCAGTATTCTTAAAAGTACAGAAGGATGTATAGATTACTTTTCCATTGGTTTTAGAGTTAGTGCAGTGTTGAGTAAGCATGCATTGATTGGTTATATGTTACTGCCTTCTTGTGATGTAAAACTTGCTATAAGTACCAAAGATGAACAATGTAACCGTGTCAGCATTTTAGGAATAGATGCTATGCTTATTCTTGATCAATAAAGAATGCCTACTACTACTCTCTTTGTAATTTTGCCTGCTTCCTTGGCTTGCCAAAAACCAGTCTCTGGGTCTGCTGGTTAACTGCCTGCTTTTCCTCAGGTGGCAGATACCTTTTACAGTTCTGCAGAGCCTGTAAAACAGAGCTCTTCCACCAGGCCTTCGACTAGGGTTCTGCCACTTAATATCATGGCTCTGGCCCTAACATCAGCACTGACTTAATAATCAACAGCCTGGTGGGAGTCCAGACTGTGGCAGTAATGACCGTGTGGAAGCTGAGAGCATACCGCTGTGATGGAATTAAAGATCTGGAACCAGCAGAATGTAAACAAGGAACACTGCTGAGTCACATGACTGAGTGAGGAGGGGGCCATTTAGCTCAGAACACTCAGTGACTGACACTTAATGGGCAAAACTGACAGTTTGGGGCTGGCAGTTGGGAGTTAGCAGAGAGTGGTCAACTTACTGAGGAGCCCTGTGGATGAAGCAAACCTCTATAACTCTGAGTGAACAGCCTAATAACGGTTGGAACAGATAACTGGGGCTGAATAGTCAAATTTAATGAGTTCATCTAAAGGAGAGAGGACAGTGAATAGACTGGGGAATGTTAAACACATAAGTGGTCACAAACATCGAATACATTATTCCCAAAGGAACTGGAAGAGGTGGTTAAGAGAGGGCTGAGGAATGGTCTGGCCGGGTCAGGACAGCTGGTTGGTGGCCAGTTGGGCTCAAAAGGGGCCAGAAAGCCAAAGCCAAAGGTTAACCACAAAGCAGTACAAGAGGGTGTACTTATTAGGGTGTTTAGTGAACTTTCAGAGATCTTTATTACGGTTTGTAACAAGCACAAACAGTCCAACCAAGTATATACACATCCATCTCAAAATAATTCAAAATCATTTTCGAGATAATACACTGCATTAGCCTAAGAGTCTTTAAGTTACGCTTTTAAGAGATCTTTCCTAATTCTGTAGGCTGCTGCCCGAAATTTGGCATATGCTAATGTCACCTGTGGATTGGCATCTATCATAAGCAAAATACTAATATCAGAATCCGAAGAGCCTGAAAGCCTTTCCCGTATGGGTTGGATAAATGTAGCTCGTATATTTTGATAGAACCCACACGCAAGCAAAATATGATTGATAGTATCAGCCTCACCAGTACCACAAGGACAGATACGCTCAGCCAGAGGTATGTAACGACCTATTACGACCTCAGAAGGAAAAATATTACAACGAGCCAAAGAGAAGGCCCTTCGATGAGATGGAATTACCAAATTCATCAGATATGGAGCTGGAGAGACTACATATCTTATTTGAGAGGGAGCCAAAAAACTAGGGGCTCTAGCAATATCATTCTGTCTCTCTACATCAAATAGTCTGTGCTTTACCACGGCTCTTGCTTGATTTAAGGCCATCATTTGTAGAGATTCGGGCAAAAAGCCTAGCAAAGCCAACTTCTGATGTACAGCCGGAATCCAACAAGAACTGTGTCTATCATTCAAAATTAGTGAGGTAATGTCCAAAGGGGAGTGACTAAGCTTGACCCAGGTGTATATTGATGTAAGGGTCACCCTTGCTTCTATCCTTATCAGCCCAGATTCTAGGCGCAAAATAACATTTGGGGCACCTTTAGGGAACTGAAATATGGCTTGGGGCAGAGCTCCTCGCAGGCCTCACAGGACTTGCTGGGGCCTGCCTTGCAGAGGCACTGCGCCAGGGCCGGCATGAGGATGGGCAGAGCCTAGGTGGGCTGGGTGCCATGGCCCAGGCAGTGGCGGAGCAGCTTGAGGGCCAGCTCACAGCAGTGCTCCACTGGGTCGGCCAGTGGGCTGGGAAAGGTGAGGGGGGCTGCTGGGAGCAGGAGGCAGGGCTTCCTGCATGTGCCCACCCCCTGGGCTCCTTACTGCCAGAGCTTTGCTCCTGTGTGCTCCTTCAGGAAATGAGCCCTGATTCTCCAGCCCCCCCACCTTGAGGTTGGTAACTCCAGTCCAAAACTCAGGGCAGAAGCAGAACAAGATATAGGAGACCCAAGTCTGTATGTGTACACATACTTTGCTAGTGCTGCCAATTCTGAGTTGGGAAATTCCTGGAAATGTGGGGGTGGAGCCTGCAGAGGTTAGGGTTTGGGAAGGGGAGGGACATCAGTGGAGTATAATGCCATAGGAGTCCACCAGCCAAAGAAGCCATTTTCTCCAGGGGAACTGTTCCCTGTAGCCTATAGATCCATTGTAATTCTAGGATACCTCCAGGTCCCATTGAAGGTTAGCAATCCTACTTTCTCCTGATGCAAAGGAGATCAGGGCTCCTGTCTCTTTAAGGATTGCATAGACAAGGGGATTATGGTGAATGCAGATTGTAATGCTCACAGTGGCAAGAAAAGTAACAGCTGCTGAAATTTCTTCTGATATACAATTATTAAAGGATTAGGACTCTTTTCCCCTCCTATATATGGTCTCTCTGTATAAATAATGCAACCTAGGGTTGCTGTTATATATTTTGCACCTTTAACAGTTCTGTGAGAAGTAGATGTTCTGTAAGTAATTCTCCCTTTCCCGGTATGCAAATACAGTGATAGGAAAAGGTACAAGAGACGCATTAGGAAAATGTTGGTAACCCTACCAGGCAAAATTAGGGAGAAAGGGAATGTATGTAAGATGAAAGGAACTAAAAATTAGGTATACTGTGAACTTCAACACAATCACACCTTCCTTGTTGCTTGATTCGATGATAGGTAAGCTTGATGGTCCTTGTTAAAGTTTGTGTTGAACAGTTTTGTGCCTGAGCATTAGCCACATTTTCTATTGCACCGATGCAGAAAAAGCACAGTAATCGGTGACCTAATAGTGCCTCTTTCTGTTTACTGACATCAGCAAAGCATATGTCTGCAATTTTTTCTTTTTAGTTTGAACCAATCAGTGCTATTAGGTCATGACACTAGGAATATCACTTAATGATAGAAACAGAGTAATGGTATAATAGTACCAATAACAGAGTAATGATATAATAGTACCAATAGTACCAATTAAGCAGGTTGGAGAGAGGCTGACACCAGAATTAGAATTTGCAACACATGTCAAAACACACATGATCCTGAGAACCATCCATCTTTTTGAACTTTGTGCACTGGAGAGTGTGGCAGATGAAGGGAAGGCAGTGGCTGCAAATCCCCCCTCACATAATTGTGAAAAAGCAACATAATCACACATATGGAAGATATCTGGATTTGCTCAGAAACATCACCCAATGACCAACTCCCTGCTTGCAATGGTGAGCAGGATGTAAGCCAAAGGAGTGAGTGCTTGAGTGTGCCCACTTAAAAGCCTTATTTACTTATTTATATACTAGGAATAAGGCTCATTGTGGAAATAAATACAACGAGCTCTAGAAAGAGGCTCGGGGGGTGGGCTGGCCTTGGGCACTGAGTGTAAATTTGTTGTGGTGACCTCAGCAGGGTATAATGACCAAGCAGGAGGGAAGCTGCCTCAGCAGGGTATAATGACTCAGAGTCCACCCTGCAAAGCAGCCATTTTCTCCAGGGGGACTGATCTCTGCCATCTGGAGAGCAGTTTTAATTCTGAATGATCTCTAACCCTCACCTGGAAATTGGCAGCAATGGTTCCCCAGAAAGGGCTGGTTTGGAAGGTGGAGTCTATGGCATTGCCCCTGTCTGAGGTCCCATCCCTCCTCAAACCTCACCATCTCCAGGCTCTACCCTTCAAATCTCCAGGAATTTCCCAACTTGGAGTTGTCAACCCTATTTCCTTCCCAGCCAACCATCAACCGACCTTTAACTGCCCCTCTGACTTCAGCTTTCCATCTCCCCCCACACCTGGAGCCTCTACCTAGGAAAAGTACAGTCTTTGCAGTGGGGACCCAAGCAGGATGGAAGCAACCTCAGCAGGGTATAATGACACAGAGTCCAGCCTGCAAAACAGCTGTTTTCTCCAGGGGAACTGATCTCTGCCATATGGAGAGCAATTGTAATTCTGAGTGATCTCCAGCCCTCACCTGGAGATTAGTAACAATAGTTCCACATGAGGAAAAGTGCAGTCTTTCTCCACAGTGGGGACCAAAGCAGCTGTCATCATTCTTCTCTTCCCCCTTTGATCTGCACAACGGCCCTGTGAGGTAGATTAGGCTGAAAGTCTGTTACTGGTCTGAAATCACTCATTCAACTTCCACAGAAAGAACCTAGATCTCTCTCTGGAGTAAACAGCTGCTTTGGATGGTGGATTCTATTGCATTTTATTCAGCTGAGGCCTCTCCCCTCCACAAACTCTGGCTTCTGTAGACTCCACCACAGAATCTCCAGGAATTTCCCCGGAGCTGGCAACCCTAGCCAGGACTGACTCCAATGAGTTCCCCACAAAGGCCAAATAGGCCTGGAAAAGGCCTTCTGCCTTTGCCTTTTTACTGACAGAACCAAGCTTGGTTGCCTAGCAACAGCCACTAAGGGCAAAGTTAGCCCCACAGCAGGAGGAGAAGAGAATGGTTTGACTGCTGGTGGCCTACCTCAGTAGCCAGCCTGCTACAGAGGAGCCAAGCAGAAGTAGAAGAGTCTTTGTCAGGAGAGACAGCTGTTTTGGCAGTTTATTGTGTCAGGGAAAAGTGTCCAGGCTGGCAGTAGGTGGGCAAGAAAAATGGACCCAGAACCCAGCCAATGGCACGCAAGTACTTTTGAGTGGCGGTTGATGGGACAACGGCTGATGGAGCACACAGCACAGCCAGTTGGAGAGTTGAAAAGTGCCAATTCACTGGGCTTTGATATATATATTGGATGCCACCTTTCTCTTATAACAGAATTCAAGGAAACTCAGAACATCAACTTTAAAAATTCCCATACTTTAAAACAGCAAAAACCCAACTAATTAAAACCAGTCTACTACTACCACTACTACTACTAATAATAATAATTATTATTATTATTTAAAACTCATATCAAAAATATTAGCTAAATGACCTTCCAAAAGCTGCATAACTTTCTAAATTCAGCCATGCAGGAGCAGAGTTGCCAGCCTCCAGGTGGTGGCTGGAGATCTCTTGGAACTACAACTGATCTCCTAGTGACAGTGATCAGTTCACCTGGAGAAAATGGCTGCTTTGAAAGGTGGACTCTATGACATTGAAGTCCTTTCCCTCCCCAAGCCCTTTCCTCCTCAGGCTCCACCCCTAAAATCTCCATGTATTTCCAATCCTGGAGCTGGCAATCCAGCAGGAGCCTTTCTGATAACTCAGAAAAGACATTCTATAGTGAAGGTCCCACAGAAAAGCATGATGGCTGACCTCAAGAAGGTACAACAAGGATATAGCTGGTCGAAGGAGTGAAGCTGTTGCATGGGTTCAGTCCTTAAAGTACGTAGGTCCCAGGCTATGGAAGGCTTTAAAGGTAATAGCACTTTGAATCAGATCTGGAAACAAATAGACCAGTCCCGTGCTCTCAAAACAGGAGTCATGTGTTCAAAGAAACTCATATTGGATAGCAACTGGGCAGCTGCTTTTTGCGTTTCTTAAATTTCTCAGACCATATTCAAGGACAGCTGATTACAGAGCATGTCTAACTTCAAATTTATTGTTGTATGGATCAGAATGGCTAGTTCATGGCAACAGCATCCATTCTAGATAAAGCTATTGTTGGCTCCAACAACAGAACCCTCAATGCTACATGGAACTTGAATAACCCCAAACAATCTGGACAAAGGATATATTGGGCCAGTTGAATGCAAAGTGCCTGAAATATACTGGTTTCGAGATGCGTATAGTGATCAGCTCATAGTTTATTAGCGATTTCAGCTTAATTCTAAGACGCACTAGCTGGACCGAAGCCCTGCTTAAATCCGTGCACAACACCACACGCACGCTCACACACACACACACTCACACACACTACCCATGATAGGCTATTTACAGTGTGACTCTAGGTCTATAGGTTCCTTCCAGGATCCTTGCTGTCTATTGTTCTAGTTTTCAAGCTTGGTCAGTCCGTGCTGGGCCCAGGACATAACCCCCTAAGTTCAGAACCCCTTTAACAAACATAGTCTCTCAAGTAGGCTGGCCTGCATCGTTCGCGGTTCTGTCAACGGGGCTGGGGGTTTCTGGCTCAGGTCCCAATGGCGCAATCGAGGTGCTCACGCGTGGCGGTGGCATCAGCGAGACCTCAGGGCCATCTGTGGCCACTTTTTCCAGTGTTTCTTCTGCGTGTTCCTCTGGTTTTTTGCTGGTCATGGGTTGCACACTGGCTGCTGGGACCTCCCTCTCGGTCTCCAGTTCCTGTAGGCCTGGCAGCTCCGCGTCATCCTCGTCTGGGGTCGCTGAGGGCAGACCTAGCTCAGTACGGAGGAGATGGCAGTGGAGCTGGTCGATATGCCTCCTAAGTAATTGACCTCAGTTGGTCAATACCTCATAGGACAGGGGCCCTGTGGCTCGCAGAATTTCGACTGTGACTCAGGCAGGGCCACTGGAGAAGTTCTGGGTGTAGACGGGGTCACCCAGGAAAACCTGTTAGCCCGGCTGCAATATATTGGGCCATTTCTTTGGACTGTGCTTATGCTAGTGTATAGAACCTGATGAAGTGTGCCACAAAGAGAATCGCCATGTTGGAAGGTCACCCAGAGAGGAACGAAACGCCAGCATAAAACAAAGACGTGCTGACCAGGCTTCACTCCCAAGGTGTTCCAGTGACGACTGCATATCAGGGTTACACAATCCCAGGTGTAACATTAGCTGACAAACTCATTCACAACCCAACAAGCACCCAGCCCCTGGGACAAAAGAGACGTTAATTGCCCTAAACGACCCCTACGTGATATACTGCACAGATGCCGCCATTGCCAACGAGAAGGACAGCACAGACCCCTGATGAGTCACCACCCCATTGTCTCAAGCTTTGCTTTCCCACGCCCAGGTACCACCGGTCAAGTTAGCCTATAGAATTTGAAATTGACCTTGTCAGCCAATCCATGGCCCGCGGGGAGTGTCCCCTGGTGTAAGCCGCCTGATGCTCACCCCGCCCCTCTAGCCAGAGGTCTTAAAAACCTAGTGCCTTTGGCAGACAGAGCTAGTCTTTTCTTCCATCTACGACCTCTCTTTGTCCGCTTTACCCCTTATGTCCAGCTTGCTCTACCCAACCCCTACCTCGCTTTAAGGTTTTGGTCTGCAGCCAAAGCAATGCATGTGTTCTCAGCCAGTCTGGTTCACGTGTTCCCTAATTTCTTATTATTCCTCCCCATCCCGATCCCACACCGCTGGAAGCTTTAGGAGCTGCGCATCTACCTGAGGTAAATATTGCCCTCATCAACCATCTACAGATTCCTGCTAATGCAAAAGTGCTTATATTTCTCTCGATTTTTGTTCTTAGTTCTTGTGTGTGTGATTGCAAACACTGTGTTGTATGAATTGCCTTTCAACATTTTTAGTAAACGAAAGATTTATTTAATTTAGACTCTGTTTCTTCATTGGGAGTGTGCGGGGGCAGCCCACCCGTCGTATACATAGACCAGTATCCCAATAATTAAATACCTGTTCCATCTGCTCTGATTAATAAATAAGAGATAGAGCATTTCGGCTAACAAACCCACGGGGTGCTGCTTGGTTCTTGGGGCCCACATGGTGATCCAAAGAATGGTCTGGGTGCATCCAGTCTAATCAGGTGGTGAGGTGTCGTCCCATGAGGAGTTCTGCTGGGCTGGGGCCAGTGGAGGTGCTTGGTGTCACCCACTGGCTGAAGAGGAAGGCCGTGAGCCGGTGATCCCAGTCTCCCTGGATGATCCGCTGGAGGGATTCCTTTGTTGTCCTCACCATCCTTTCGGCCTGGCTGTTGGTGGCTGGGTGAAGGGGTGCGGATCAAATGTGCCTGATTGAGTAACAGCTCATGATGTCCTGGAACTTGCCGGAGGTGAAGGCTGTCCTGTTGTCTGTCACAATCGTATCGGCTAGGCCATGGGTGCAGAAGATCTGTTGGAGGGCGCGGATGGCTGCTTTGGGCAAGGTGGAAGGGACCAGTACCACTTCTAGCCATTTGGTGTAGGAGTCCACCAAAATGAAGAAGATCTGCCCTTGGAAGGGCCCTGCAAAGTCCAGATGTAAACGGGACCATGGTCTTTGGGTGGGCTCCCACCGTCATACCGGTGCCCTGGGAGGCTCTGGTTGGGTTTCTTGGCAGGCCTGTTAGCGCTTAACACAGTCCTCAATTTTGCTGTCCATGCTGGGCCACCATACGTAGCTGTGGGCCAACGCCTTCATCTGTATGATACTCGGGTGCATTTTGTGTAGTGTCACTAGAACTTGCTGGCGCAATGGAGCTGGCACCACAACCCAGCTTCCCCATGGCAGGCAACCTTTGTGTGCAGACAGTTCATCTCGGCAGGAGGAGAATGCCACGAATTCTGGTCCCACCTGGGTGATGGGCCATCCCCTCCCCACCTAGTCTAAAACACAAGAGAGAACATAGTCCCTGGCGGTGTGGCGGGACATGTCTGATACCTGGAGAGGGCAGTTGGGAAGATCCTCGAGGACCATAATCTGGTGGGCAGGAGCGAGGTCTGACTCGCACAAGGGCAGCAGCAGGTGGCTGAGTCTGTTGGCATGACCCATCACCTTCCCAGGTCAGTGGAGGAGAAAGTACTGATAGCCAGGAAGATAGACCAGTGCAGCACCCAGCGAGTTTGGTGGTCCGGTGCCAGCATGCCCAGCAAGGGTTTATGATCCATCACAATGGTGAAGGGCCGCCCATAGAGGTAATCGTGGAATTTCTTGACTCCCACCATGATTGCCAATGCTTCCTTGTCTATCTGTGTGTAGTTGCATTCGGCAGAGGACAAGAAGCAGGAGTAATAGGCCATGGGAACCTCTCTGCCATTGGGTAACAGGTGTCCGAGGATGGCTCCTACCCCATATGGGGATGCGTCACAGGCAAGGATGATGGGTAGCACCTCATCGAAGTGAGCCAGGATGGCGTTCAAAGTGAGCAGCTCCTTGATGGCCCGGAACACGGTGGCTTGCTTCTGGCCCCAGACCCAGAGCCCCCCTTGTTGAGAAGCCAGTGCAGTGGCTCTGTGATCACTGCTTTGTGGGGTAGGAATGAATGATATAAATTCAGCAGGCCCAGGAAGGCTTGAAGTTCCTGCTTGGATGTGGGGGTTGGGGGCGTTGACGGTGACGCGGACCTTTTCGACAGCAGGATGGATGCCATGTGCATTGATGGAAAAATCCAGGAACTTGACCCGCGGAACCCCCAGGAGGCATTTTTCTCTCTTTACCTTGAGGCCAGCTTTTTGGAACTGCTGTAGGATGGTGCACAGTCGATTGGTGAATTCCCCATCCGTGGGCACAGTGTTTAAAACATCCTCAAAAAAAGGCTAGACCCCGGGAATTCCTTTAAGGAGAGAGTCCATTAGATTTTGGAAGATTCCTGGGGCTACACTAACCCCGAATTGTAACCACGGCGCCCGGAATGCACCCCTGTGCATTACAATTGTCTGGGCCTCTGCAGTCACATCATCTACCGGGAGCTGTTGGCAGGCCTGTGCCAAGTCCAGTTTCCCAAAAACCTTAGCACCCGCTAAGGATGCCAGGACATGACTGACTACGGGTACCAGGTAGGCATGATCTTATAGAGCCTTTTTAATAGTACATTTATAGTCCAAGCAGATGTGGACATCTCTGTTGGGCTTGACCGGGGTCACCATGGGGATTTCCCATAAGGCATGTGGGACTGGCTCCCAAACCCCTTGGGCCACCAACTGATCCCACTCCCCATCTATCTTAGGTTTTAGGGCAAAGGGCCTAAATCGGCCACACCTCCAGGTTGAGTTAAAGGGAGACCGGAGGTCCAGTGTAGCGACCGAGCATCCCATCAAAAACCACTGGGAACTCGTCACATACCCCCTGAAAGTCTTTGGAGGCCATGTGGTGCACTCTCATTACCTTGAAACCCAAGGGTGAGAACCATGATAGCCCCAGTAAGCTGGTGAGCCACCTTTCCACCACTAACAAGTCCAACAATCCCTCAAATTGGTGGTATTTGACATGGAACTTGCCCCCACCCTTTGATGGCCACCTTGTTCTTTTGAAAGTCTCTGAGGGTGAAGCCAGCAGGTTTTAGGCAGGGACCCCCCTGTGGACAGAGCCTCCAAAGAGTCTCTTCCAAAAGGATGTAGGATCCGGTGTCTAATTTCATCTCACATGGCACACCCTATCTGCACAGTCACCTTGATTTTATCAGGGGTGTCCTGGGGCAAGTTCAGTATCTCGTGTTGGTGGATGGCAGGGGTGTGCAGTTCTGCTGACTCCTGGTGCATTGTTTTGTGCCGCCTGGGTCCTTTGGAGCAGTAGGTGTGTGTGATCTGACTGGTCTTGACACACGCCCTACAGGTAGCGTCACAAAAACGGCAAGCATGGTGTTCATTGTCTTGCCTGCAGCTGGCGCAGGGTGACGGTACGGTGGCCTTTGTGACAGCGGCTGCAGGTCACAAGTCACCGCAAGCCAGGCAGTGGACCTGATGCATCTCTTCCTCATCTGATACATCTGAAGTTGAGGGTACGGAGACCTGGTGCATGGCAGAGATCTGGTGATCCCACTGGGCTTTCTCGAAAGTGGTGGTCTTGCATTAGCGCCATTACCAGGGTGAGCTCCTCATGGCCAATGAACTTGCAGTGCAGTTTATGCTCCCAGATACCCATTATGAACCAGTCGAGGAGGGCCTCATCGAGGTTCGAGAACCCACAGTTGAGGGCCAGCTGGCAAAAGTCGGCTACGAAGTTGGTGGCTGCTTTGTTGGGCTTTTGTTGGTGTGAAAAGAAGTCCATGCGATGCGCCATCTTAGTGGGCTGTGGCACAAAATGGCCGATGAGTGTCTTTAGGAGGTCCTTGTATGTGGACGCTTCTAAGGTGTTTGGCATGACGAGGCCCTGGACTAACTGTAGGGTGGCGATTCCACAGGAGCTGAGCAGGAGGGCCTTGTTGTTGGCGTCGGTGGTGCCCTGGAACAAGATGAAGTACAGATGTCCTGACATGGCAGCCATGGTCTCTGTAGTGATGTGAGGCATAGGGCTTGGAGGCTTGTTGCACAGTGTGGTGCTGTCTTGAGCTGGCTTGCTCACAGGATCCCACCTTCGTTGCCAGTGAAATATACAGGGTTTGAGATGCGTATAGTGATCAGCTCATAGTTTATTAGTGATTTCAGCTTAACCCTAAAACACACTAGCTGGACCGAAGCCCTGCTTAAATCCGTGCACAACACCACACCCACACCCACATGCTCTACCTGTGATAGGCTATTTACAGTGTGACTCTAGGTCTATAGGTTCCTTCCAGGATTCTAGCTATCTATTGTTCTAGGTTTCAGGCTTGGTCAGTCTGTGCTGGGCCCAGGACATAACAGTGCCAAAGTGTGTATATGTTAAGTGCTGTCAAATCACTTTCATTTTATGGTGACCCTATGGATTAATGACCTCCCTAACACCCTATCATTAACAGCCTTGCTCAGGTCTTGCAAACTGATGGCTGTGGCTTTCTTGATTGAGTCAATCCATCTCATGCTGAATCTTCTTTTCCTGTTGCCTTCAACTTTTCCTAGCAGTATTGTCTTTTCCAGTGAGTCTTATCTTCTCATAATGTGACCAAAATACAATAGCCTCAGTTTAGTCATTTTAGCTTATTGGAAGAGTTCAGGCTTGATTTGGTCTAGAACCCACTTATTTTTTCTTTTTGGCAGTCTAAAGTTGCCAATAGCACAGTCAAAGATAATAGCAGAGCAGCCAATAGTACTGGGTTCGCTGGTCTGGATGGATGTCCCACTATTCCTGGTAATCAATATGACCATTTTGCTGGCTTGACTAATTGGATGTTTTTTCTTTCTATATTAATGGTTTCATTCAATGGAAGAAAAAGGAAGGAATATATGGATGAAGTCATGAGAACAGAAAAAATGGAGGTAAGAAAACAATACATATTCAGATTTCTAGCTTTTGTTGGTTGCTTTATCAAATTATAGATTCTCGTACAAATGTTTCTAAATTGTGGAAGCCTACAAGAGTCTTTACAGATCTTCAGAGGTGACCTTGCTTTAAGAAATGTTGTGTACATGCCTGAAAGAATTCCTTCACGTGCAGCCTCTTTTCAACCTGGGCAAACAGGCCATTGTTGAAGGAGTGGTATGTTCTGCTGGGATTCAGTGAGAAGGACTGTTAATTAACCTTACTGAAAAGACTGTAAAAGCCAAAGAAAAGTAATTATTTGAAATCTGCACAATTTCTGATCAGGGTCAGTCTGTCACTGGTTGCATACATTGCACCAACTAGGATGAATGTACAGGACAATGCACTGTTTTTCTAACAGCAGGCTTCAGCTGTCAACAAATCTTGTCCATCTGCAACTCACCCACTCCTGAATAGGAAAAGCAGATCAAGCTCAGCAGGAAGGCACAGGAAAGAGATGGGGTCGATGACTATCTAACCACTCAGAGGTATTATTATTACTATTATAATAAGGCAATTGCATTTTTTTTACCAGAAACCGAACAACTGACTATATTTGTCTTTCCTTTTCTGCTTGTTATTGTAAACAGGTCTGATTGTACTTTAGGCATATTCCTTTTTAAGATACATTCATCATCCTCTTCCCTCCCACCAGTAAGTGCGTCTGATTGTTGCCTTGTAATTTTTTCTGCTGTTAGTTACTTTGTGATAGTTGTTTATTTAAAATGTTTGGTGTGGTGGTTTGGTAAAGTGATTAAGAGCAGCGGACTCTAATCTGGAGAATCGGGTGTGATTCCTTACTCCTCCACATGCAGCCAGCTGGGTGATCCTGGGTCAGCCACAGTTCTCTGAGAGCTGTTCTCTCAAGAGCAATTCTCTCAGAGCTCTCTCAGCCCCACCTACCTCACAAGGTGTCTGTTGTGGGAAGAGGAAGGGAAGGAGATTGTAAACCACTTTGAGCCTCTGAGTGAAGGGTGGGGTATAAATCCAACTCTTCTTATTCTTCTTCTAATGCTGACTGGAGTGGGTTGTAGGAACCACATCACTCCAGTCTTGTTCCATCTAAACTGGCTGCCAATTTGCTTTCAGACTCAAATCAAAATGCTGGTACTGACCTTTAAAATCCTAAATGGGTTTGGGCTGGCATACCTTAAAGTGTCTAATCCCATGTGAACCTTCCCCAATCACAAAGGTCATCTTCAGGAGGCTAGCTTTTGGTGACCCCACCACCTGAGTCTAGATGGGTGGCAAGTGAAGAAAGGAGCCTTTTTGGTCATGGCACCAAAATAACGGACTTTCCCCCCAAGGAGATTTGTTTGTCTCCTTCTATCGTCTTCTGTCAATGGATGAAGATTTTTATGTTTTGTTAGGTGTTTCCTCACTGACCCCCCCTTCCTGTTTATGTGTTTAATTATTTAAAATTGTTTTTATTAGTATTTTTAAAATTTTTAATATTTTTGACTGTTTGCTACCATGATTGGCAAAGGTGGTATAAATTTTTTTTAAAGAAAAAAAAGAAAATGTATAATTTCCTGACTTAATGAAATTGGAGGGTGCTGGTGGTGGGTTTGTTTGTTATATACTGCACCGTTTGCAATGTTAACAAAGCTTTGGGAATAGGCCATTGCCTGAGCTTGCTCGAAACATTTGCATTAATAATCAAATTTGCTTCATGTAGAGTTCCTTTAGGCAGTATTGTCAGTATTCACAAATCCTTGCAGGTTCCCCACTATGCAACTGGGCCTATCCTAGCAACTGGCACTGTGCTAACCGGGCCATAGTTTTCCTGGGTAGAGCGTGCCGGAGGTAGGATAGGGTGGAAAATTGAAGATGGGGAGAAGATAAAGGTAGGTTGGCTGAGGGATGGGAAGGAGGGGAGGTAGAAATGAGGAAAAGGCTATGGGGACTTTCAAGGCAGGGAGAGAGGAAATAGTGGGGGAGAGGGAAATCCATGCTACAAGTCCTTGCAGGTTCCTGCTTGCATATTCTAATAGCAAAGTGTGGCCCCACCTGAGGACTTAAAATCCAGAGACTGGAGCAGTGAACAACCCAGCTCAGCTCAGCTGGCATCATACTTCTGGTCTGTAGTTTTCCCGGGGGAGGTTGCCAAAGGGATGGAAGGCGAAAAAGCTGAAGACGGGGAAATAGCTAAAGGTAGATCGGCTTGGGTGGAAAGGAGAAAAGGAAGCAGGAAAAGGGAGAAGCTATGGGGGTGCGACGACCTCCCTTATTCCTGAGTATGTGGGGCTTGGTTTCTTTAACCTTTCACAGGCTGGAGCGGTCTTATTTTCCACTGACACTGTCTGCCAGCCTCTGTTTCCCAGGAACACACACAGTTCGCTCTTCTGTCACAGACTAAGCCACTTATTGTCTCTGGGGCTTTTCATGAGCACTGTCTTTTTTTTTACTTTTTATAGGATAGAGCTTAATGTTTAACTTAGTCAGATCCTGTCAGACACTGAGACACATGCAATTTGGAACAGTAAAACCAACTAAAGATTTTATTTACAAAGACAGGCAGGCAGGGAAAATATGTACACGGAAAAAAATTGATGTTTGTAGATACATAGTTGCAGATGGTATATTTCAGCTTTCGGTTAGTTCCTTTATAAACAGTCAGTTCAGATGTCACAATACAAAACACGCTTTAACCGCTGCCAGTATTTTGTAATTGTAGTGTAAGTTATATTTGTATTTGTATTTTATATTTTGTAATGTATTGTTTAATTGTTGGGGTTTTAACTATGTTATTTATTGTATTTTTATGTCAACTGGAAGCCGCCCTGAGCTTGCATTGCGGGGAGGGTGGGGTATAAGTGTGATAATAAATAAATAAATAAATAAATAAACTCAATTCCTGTGCTGTTTTAGATGGCCAGTTTTGGGGTGGATTTCTCAAGCATTCTCCCACTTCACAGAGTGAAAAGTACGGAGATGGATGCATCGTAGAGTGATTATCAGCTCATGTTTTATTTAGTGATTCAGAAAAAAGGAGATGATCTTGCCAGCTCGCAGGCTGCTTTTATGTACATTTCCAACCGCACCGTTTACCCACACCCACACTCGTGATAGGCTATATACAAAGTTTCTAATCCTATAGGTTCTCTACAGAATCCTAGCTTGCCGGTTGGCTGGTTTTAGGATCCTAGAGTTCTATTGTTCCAGGTATCAAAGCTTCGCTATTTTGTTGGGCCATGTGTTGCCCTGACCGCGTGTGTGACTCAGCCAGTACACAACACCCTTCCCCCCATGGTTCAGAACATGTCTGGCAAACATAGTCCCTTAAGTAAGTGGGTTTTCGTTGTTCTCTTGTAGAACACCGAACCTCTGGTGTTGTGGCGGGGCTGTTTGGCTTGCTTGGCACTGGCTCTGGCAGCTGCGGAGGGGTGTCAGTGCTCGCTTCTGCTGGGGCCTCTGCTGTCCTTTCTGGTGTGGGGGTTGGTGGATGCGGAGGTTGCGCCGGCCCCTTGACTGGATCCACTCTGCCTTTTCTTCCGTGCTGTCCTCGGGGGTGTCTGGAGTCTGCAGAAGAATGCGGCGGCGTAGTTGGTCAATGTGGCGGCACATCATCTGGCCATCCTCGCAGGACACTTTGTATGACCAGGGCCCGTCACTCAGACCATGTTGGCAGGGATCCATGTGGGGTCCAGGACGTAGTTCCTTGCATAGACCAGCTCCCCAGGGAATAATCCCTGGGATGCTGCTTGCTCCTCGCTGGTCATACTGTGTTCCGGAGCCCTGTCTGGGTGGAGGTGGTCTAGCCACATTGTGGGTTGCCGGCCCATGAGCAGTTCGGTGGGACATCACTCAGTGGTGCAGTGCGGGGGTCATGCACTGGCTAAACAAGAAAGCCACCAGTTTATAGTCCCAGTCCCCGTGGTGCATGTGTCGCAGGGCTTCCTTTGTAGAGTGGACCATGCGCTCGGCTTGGCCATTGGTAGCTGGGTGGAAGGGGGCTGAGCAGATGTGTTGGATGCCACAGTATTCTATGAATTCTTGAAACTCAGCGGATGTAAAAGCTGTCCCATTATCTGTTACCAGTGTGTCTGGGATGCCATGTGTGCTAAAAATCCTCCACATTGCCCAGATGGCTGAACGGGAGGATGTGGAGGGCACAGGCACGACCTCTAGCCATTTGGTGTATGAGTCGACTAAAAGGAAGAAGATTTGTCCCTGGAAGGGGCTGGCAAAGTCTAAGTGGAGTCTGGGCCATGGCTTGTGGGATGACTCCCATGGTCTGATCGGTGCTTTGGGTGGTTCGGGCTGGGACTCCTGACAGGGTTGGCACCTCTTCACCTTGTCCTCTATTTCTCCATCCAACCTCGGCCACCACACATAGCTTCTTGCTAGGGCCTTCATTCTGACAATCCTGGGGTGGTTTTCATGTAAGACAGTGATTACCCTTGTGCGCAGGGGCCCTGGTATCACCACCTGTTTCCACATAGGAGACACCCTTTGTCTGCCAATAGCTCATCTCAGCAGGAGTAGAATGCCATGAATTCTGGGCCCACTGGCCCTGTGGGCCACCCCCTCACCACCCAGTTGAGGACCCAGGAGAGGAGGCGATCCCGGCCCGTGTGGCACGCAACCTCCGAGACCTGCACCGGGCAGTCCGGGAGGTCCTCTATCAGGGCAATGTGGTGGATGGGAGCAGGGTCTGGATCGCCGGACAGAAGTGGGAGATGGCTTAAGGTGTCCGCGTGGCCCATCGCC
Organism: Gekko gecko; assembly: GCA_029375565.1. Lineage (NCBI taxonomy): Eukaryota > Metazoa > Chordata > Lepidosauria > Squamata > Gekkonidae > Gekko > Gekko gecko. The sequence goes on along the minus strand of JAPDNY010000002.1, from coordinate 220,838,633 downwards.
TTGCCTGGTCGGTGGACTAGGTCATATTGGTACCCCGTCAAAAAAAATGGACCATTGGGGAACTCTCAGTGACAGCATTTGTGGGGTTTAGCGATCTAGTGCAAGGAAACCCAGCAGGGGTTTGTGATCGGTGACCACAGTGAAAGGCCGACTGTATAAGTAGTGATGAAATTTCTTAACACCTGCCACTATCGCCAAGGCCTCCTTGTCAATCTGCTCATAGTTGCGCTCTGTGGCTGTGAGAGTGCAGGAATAATACACAACTGGCACCTCCCGGCCGGCCATCAGCCTGTGGCCCAACACATCCCCCACCCCATAAGGTGAAGCTTTGCATGCTAGAATTACCAGGAGGCTTTCATTAAAATGTGCAAGGATGGTGTTGGAGGAGAGTAGGTTCTTAACCGCGGGGATCAGAGGAGCAGAGCACATGGCAGAGCTGCTGGGGTGCGGTGTCCTCGCGGTGATCGGGGCTCGGTGCCGGCTGGAGTCAGGTTCGCTCAGCGGGATCCCACCTTCGTCGCCAGTGAAAAGTACGGAGATGGATGCATCGTAGAGTGATTATCAGCTCATGTTTTATTTAGTGATTCAGAAAAAAGGAGATGATCTTGCCAGCTCGCAGGCTGCTTTTATGTACATTTCCAACCACACCCTTTCCCCACATCCACTCTCGTGATAGGCTATATACAAGGCTTCTAATCCTATAGGTTTTCTACAGAATCCTAGCTTGCCGGTTGGCTAGTTTTAGGATCCTAAAGTTCTATTGTTCCAGGTATCGAAGCTTCGCTATTTTGTCGGGCCACGTGTTGCCTCGACTGCATGTGTGACTTGGCCAGTACACAACACAGAGAACCCCCTCCACTGTACCTTGGTTTAGATTTTGGACAACCACTAGTCCAATAAACACTTCTGGCACACACTAAAATCCACTAAACCGGACTCCCTCCCCACCAGGGTATAAATTCTTAGTGTGATGAATGCGTATCTTTGTTTCACCACAAGGAGTTTATTTTTCTTTTAAGACTCCTTAGTTGTCACTGTAGTATATAACTACATTTGGCTTTTCTCAGGTTCCCTTAATATTAGGATCTGTAGAGAAGGCTCATTTGCTCCTTGGAGTCAGAGATGTTCAACTAGACTTCTCAGTCCCCTGGCACAGAATCAACTGACTAAAATCAATTGCCAGTATCAACTGCCAAACTCCAACCTTCCCCTGAGTTCTGCATCAGGATTACATCATCCCTGCTAGTCATGTGACTGCAGGTATCTTGTCTTGCAGGCTGATCCCAAGCCTGGAGTCCATCACATGTCCCTCCCTTCAAGACAATTACCTGAGGGGAAAAGTCTCAGCCTTTTCTTGATCAATTGGTACATGTGATGGGTCCAAAACTTATACCATATAACCTATATCAATATTTCAACATTAGAAGTACAAATCTTATAGGTACTACAGAAATCATTTGAAATAACAGTAAAACAATATCATGGCAACTATTTTCTACCTTTTTGCATGCACCGTTTACATTTTACTCTTGGATGGTTCTTGAGAGTGTGTTTGCAATTATGTTGTGTTTCCCTGGGATGTGCTCAATGGCAAAATTATACTATTGGAGCTCCAAACTCCATCTTATCAGTTTGCTTTTGGTGCTTTTTATTTGATTCAACCATTTTAATGGTGAATGGTCTGTGCATAATGTAAACTTTCTCTCCCATAGGTATGGCTTTCGTTTGCCAATAGCCCATAGCTAAGCACTCCCTTTCTTTAAATGATAGAAGTTGTTCCGCTGTAAGGGAAGGGGTTAACTTAACTTCACCAAAGGTGCTTCCCTTTTCAGTTTTCCCCCAACCCGACAAATCAGTGTGGTCACATTTCCCAGCACTGGCCATAAGGACCAAAATGCTACAATCATAATATGGTTTCAACATACTGACAAGCCTGGAATCCATCACAGGGGGCTTTCAGGAAAGGGAAAGAGGACATAGTGACAGAGGGGAAAATGAGATGCCCCCCTGCAAGTTTTTGTGGGTCTCCCATTAATCTATATATCTAATTCCCAAGTGGCCCCCTGTGTGTGGATATCTAAATCCGCACATCGGGGGCACCTGGGGGGCAGGGAAATTTTCCTGCGCACGTGGGGCAGTCCCCACGTGTGCAGAAAAATCTAAAAAGTGTTTAAAAGTCTAGGGGGGATATCAGAATCCCCAAAAAAGTAAGAGCGTTTCCTGCGCATGCGCAGGGAATGCTCTGGGAACTCTGCGGCGGCTGGCGGCTAAAAGCCGCTCAGTCCTCGCCACCGGAGCCGGGGGGAGGGGAGAGGAGAGAGCTGAAGGGGGGAGGAGATCGGCGGGCCCAGCGGCTGGAAGCCACTTGGGCCTCGCCTCCGGAGCCGGGGGTTGGGGGGAGGAGAAGGATCGCCGGGGGGAGGAGATCGGCGGGCCCGGTGGCTGGAAGCCGCTCGGGCCTCGCCTCTGGAGCCGGGGGGTGGGGGAGGAGGGGGATCGCCGGGGGTTGGGGGGAGGAGGAGGATCGCCGGGGGGAGGAGATCGGCGGGCCCGGCGGCTTCCAGTCGCTCGGGCCTCGCCTCCGGAGCCGGGGGTTGGGGGGAGGAGGAGGATCGCCGGGGGGGAGGAGATCGGCGGGCCCAGCGGCTGGAAGCTGCTCGGGCCTCGCCTCCAGAGCCGGGGGGTGGGGGGAGGAGGGGAATCGCTGGGGGTTGGGGGAGGAGGAGGATCGCCGGGGGGAGGGAGATCGACGGGCCCGGCGGCTGGAAGCCACTCAGGCCTCGCCTCCGGAGCCGGGGGTGGGGGGAAGGAGGAGGATCGCCGGAGCCGGGGGGGGAGAATCTGCTGGGGAGGGGGAATCTCGGCGGGCCAGCTGGCCTCGCCGCTGCTGCCGCCGCCGCTGCTGGGGGGGAGGGGGAAGCTTGGCGGCCGGAATACTCCCCCCCCCGCGAGTATCGCGGGTCCCGCCTCTTGTTTATTACTAATTGTGAGACCTCGTGTGTGCCCCAGTGTTTGGACTGCAGGGACATTGTAGAGTATTAAGCCGTGTGTCAATTATCAATAATGTTAAGCTGTACACTTTCAGTTATGCAAAGGGGCTCTTCTATAGTAGCTCTTTGTTAATCTTTTGCTCTGAATTTTGGTATAGTTTGTCTCTTTAATTGTAAGAGGATGCAGATTCTTGTACTGCATACTGCTTGGTGAAAACAGGTAACTTTAAAGATGGTATACTCTTATGCCAACTGGTGATAGTTTCATTCAAGATGCAATCTTACCTTTGTTCAATTGCTAAACTGTTAGGAGGATATGAAATGGGCTACAAGACTGAGTCACATAATGGGATTGTCTGAGATGTCTTTGTTTTGGGGTACGTTCATACGGGCAGCTAATCCCGCCATTATGCCGGCTTTTTAATCCTTCCTCGCATGATCAGACATCCCCCGTGGGAATTGCTTTACCATGTGCTGCTTCTGCTGTGGATTGTTAGACGGCATCTACTGAAGGAGGTATGTGCAGTGGGTTTTTTTTAAAAAATAACTTTTTGTGCATGCGTATAGGCGTGACTGTGCATCCTTGTAGATCTGAGGTGCTTGCAGGGGTGGACTAAAGGAGTCCTGGCCATCCCTCTTGCCATTGAGCTCATGCTCAATGGAGGGACTATTTTGCATGTTAGAAGACTCATCCTCCCTCCAGGTCCCATCCCATTAACTGATCGTCCTTAAAGTGACGGATCATTCATAAATATTAAATTCTTCGTGGCACTGAATTGGGGTTCCACAGCCTCATTTTTAAATGCATTTAAGCACATATTGGGTAGTGATTTTTTTAAAATCGCGCCCGCTCAGGATGGTCTGATGTCAGACCACCCCGAAGGGAGGATTGCACGCTGGCGGCATGATCAGGTAGGTGGCATGATCAGACACTGTTGTCCCATCAGGCCTGGAAAACTCCAGATTTAAAGCGCTATCTTTTAAGTCTGGTTATGAGGCGTGGCAAAACGGAATGTCTATGGAACAGGGATATTTCCCAGATGTTTGAGTCTGGTCATTCCACTTAAGTCCACCAGGAAATCGTGCATGTCGTGGATCTAAAGAGCCGTCTGATCGGGACCTTTGATTGCTCTCAGCCAGATAATGGCAGATTTTATCTAGTATGAAATCCATTTTCTCCAAGTGCTGCCTATTTATCCTACAAGGCACCATCTGCTTTGCATAGTATGGAAAGTAATAGAATTGTCCTGCCAATGATTTTCCATCAGTGCTCTGCTTCCTAGTGTGATAAGGTCCTGCACTTTTGGCTTTCGTTCTGCATCATGCAGCAGCTGTTACTTATTTATTTGCTGGTGTTTGGGTGTATGTTTTTTTGCAAGATGATCTTGCTCTGTCTCCCTGCTTGGGTTTTGCTGTCATAGGGTTGCCAGACCCTGGTCTGGGCAGGTGTTTCCCCAATTTTTCGGGCTTCTGCCTGCTGCTGACCAGCTGGCTGGCAGGGGAAGCCCCACCCCCAAACAGGGATGTCACATGGCAACGCTCTGCTTTTTGGGCAAAACTCTATGGTTTTAAGCCAAAAACCTCATAGAGTTTTGCCCCAAATGCAGAGCGTCTCCATGCAAAATCCCCAGTGTGATAACATCACTTCTACATGATGTCATCACATTAGGAAAGTTGTGTGATATCCCCACCTACCCTCAGAATTCCCCCCCAAATCCCCCCACTGGTAAGCTGAGGGGGCCTGCCAACCCTATGCTATCATGAGGAACATGTCTAGTACACTTCTTTTGTGCTGTATATAACTGGTGTGGTGTGGTTGCTAAGGGATGAATCAGGAAGTCTGAATCTTATTTTTACCATTAACTCAACAAGGGTGCTAAGCAAATCACCCTCAGCCTCAGCATGCCTCTTCCATCCGCAATTTGGGGATAATAATACTGACCTAACTTACCAGGTTGTTGCAAACACACAATGAAGTAATATACATGAAGTATTTTGAATATCACTGTTGTTACTTTATTTAACAGCAGTGTTTGACACAGTCAATTACAATCTCATGACCCACTGCCTTGCCAACATGGGGATACAGTAGTTTACCACTTTTCCCCACGATTGGGAACAGAGGGTGGTGATTGGGGAGAGGGTACTACTGCGTTACCCTTTAGTATGAAGCATCCCTCAGGGGGCGATCATCTCCCCTTGCCCACCTGGTCTGGAGGTTTGGGCTGGGTTGTCACCAGTACACTCAGCTGTATCTGTTGATGGATGGCTAACCAGATTCTGCCCTAGAGGTTCTGACCGGGGCTATAGAGGCTGTGGCTGGTTGGTTGAAGCAGAGCCAGCTAAAGCTGAATCCATTAAAGATGGAGGTCCTGTGTCTGGGCCGCGGGGGGGGGATTGGGGATCCAGCTCCCAGCCCTTGGTGGGGCATCATTAATGCCAGTGGCAATGGTGAAGAGCTTGGGTGTGATCTTGGAGCCTCACTTTCAATGGAGGTCCAAGTCACAAACGTTGTTAAATCAGCTTTTTACCATCTTCAGCTGGCCAGGCAACTGGTCCCCTATGTCTCTCCTTGTGACCTAGCTACAATGATCCATGCAATGGTCACCTCCAGGCTGGACTACTGTACCTCACTCTACACAGGGCTGTCCTTGAGGTTGATCTGGAAATTTCAGCTGGTTCAAAAAGCAGCTGCACATGTCCTTAATGGGACGCCCATAAGAGCAAACGTACAACCAGTGCCCTGTCAGCTGCACTAGCTTCTAGTTGAGTACAGAATCAAATTCAAAGTTCTAATATTCATTCTAATATTAGTCTAGTTCTAATTATCAAAGCCCTATGCAGTCTGGTAGCAACATACCTGCAGGGCTGTCTCTCCCAATACGTCCCTCAAAGAACATTATGCTCAGCAGACCAACACCTTTTCAGCTCTGGCTCCAGCCTGGTGGAATGTCCTCCCATATGAGATCAGGGCCCTGTGGGATCTGCTTCAGTTCTGCAGGGCCTATAAAAGAGAGGCAGCAGGTGTCTAAATTTACATCACTCTCCCCTGCTGTACTTGTAGGGACCTTGCTGCATTGTTAATACTGTCCCATCTGATACAGTGTTGGTTTATATGCAATAATTTCTGGGAGCAGTCCCCAACTATGCCGGATCACCATCCAGTATTGTATTTTTTATTATAATTTTTATTGTTTTGTCGAACAATGTTGATTGTTTAATTGTGGATTGTTATATTTCTTGTTGTAACCTGCCCTGAGCCCTGCAGTGCAGAGGAAGGTGGGATAAAAGTCCAAGCAATAAATAAATTAAATAAATCATCTTCAATCATCCCTCAGTAATACGGAATAATAATTTATAAATGCTAAGTATACAATCATATGCAGGAGTACAGAAAGACAGTGAAGGGATCCTGAGCAAAGTAGTCTAGATATGTTTTTTCCCCCTAAATTGCTTCCACACACCTGTGTTTTGAATCCCAGGGCTTCCAGGTCAGAGAGCAAGGCTCTCTGCTAGGTTAGAATGCATATTACTGGCATATTTCTTTTTAGAAATATAAAACTATTGCTCAAAGTTAAGGCATGCAACTATCTGCTGTCATCGTTTGATTTGAATCCTTGGCTTAGAACAAGCAAGTAAAAAAGAAAGAAAAGGGAGCAGGTTTATTCAGGCCCACACAATCACTTCAGGTGCCAGAACAACAATCTTTGTGTGCGAGAGAAATGATTACTTCATTGATCTCTGGCACTGACAGTCAATACAAAAGTCAGCACTCTTGATGCCTGGCTCAGGATAAATGAGACCTCCATCGGCTGAAATAATAATTTAGCACAGATGCCACCAAGTTCCATCTCTTATCCATATGTAGCTACTTGATGTGGCATTGTCCTGCCAACAGTTGGGGTAAATCTTTACCACACTACTATCCCTGAACAGAAATCTAAGGAAGCAGAAGTGTGGTAAAGTTATCCTTAGTCCTTGAGCAGGACACTACAGACTACCAAGTGGGTAAGCTGCACAATGAGGTTAGTTGTCACTTGTTTGTTTGTATTCACACAGTCAGTCAAGATCACTTATAGGAAGGGGGCAGTGAGTATGATGAGGGCAGAGGTCTGGATCAGTGCAGTAACAGACCATATCAACAGACGTCTATTAAGATTCCTACGCAATATTCTGGGAACACCTCAGTGTGTGTCCAGAATAACCCTGAAAGCCGAAGTTGGAGAGATGTCTTATGAAGCAAAGGTCTGGGAAGAGCATTCAATTTGAAAATTAGGACTCTAAAATCAGATCTAAATCTCCTTGGACTAATCAAGCTGAACCACCACACAAGTCATTGGGACAGATTGCTGGACCGTAAACTATTATATCTGGGTACCACCCATGACATGATAGAAGTCACGTCTAGACAAGAACTGTCACAGCTCATTAGAAGACATTTGGGAGACTTTGACTACAAGAGCACGTCAATTAGAGCCCGCAAAGTGTGCTCAACCTTTTCAGTAGACATTCAGCCTTCAACAACAATGCCAAACTACTTATCTGAGATAATTCTTCCAAAGTATAGAAGGGCATTCATGCTAGCACACCTGAATGCCCTACCTTCAGCTCTGATGTCAGGAAGATTTAATGGGATTTCATACTCAGATTGACTCTGTAATTCTGGCAGCAGTAAAATAGACTCTGTGGATCAGATTTTGCTTGATTGTCCCGGAGATGAACTGATCTCCCCTTTATTTAATCAAGACTTTTCTCTCCAGAAGTAAAATCATTTTGGTTACTTATAGATGGAGACAAACAAACTACCCTGCATATGGGAAAATTTCTAGCAACTGTTGTTAAATCACACAACAACTTTTGCAGTAGCAACCTGTAAATTCTTCCATGTTTTCCTGTGGAATGAGGTTTATAATGGGATGGGGGTTTGCTGTTCATGACTCTGGTTGCAAAAACAGTAAGGACAATAAATAAAATGAGGGAAGAGTTGTAACTTCCTCAAGCAATTATGCACACATCCTGAGAGAGATCCACCTTGGAGGCGGACAAAACTTGCACAAAGACAACATTGGCAGACATTACCATTCTTCCCCATAACCTACAACAGAAACAATAAAATGTTCTGTGGCAAAGGGTAGCCTCTGCATTTAAACATGCCACCTGTTTAATGACATAATTGGTTTACACTCACTAGAATTGATCCTCTCTTGCTGAAGATTTTAAAGAACAATGTTTGAGTCCAGTGCACCTTTAAGACCAACAAAGTTTAATTCCAGATACAAGCTTTCATGTGCATACACACTTCTTCAGATACATTGAAACAGACTTCGCCAGCCATTACATCTAGGAAGGGGGGGTTAGCAGCCAGGAAGGGCTAAGTAGAGTCAAGATGCCTAAGTAAATGAGCAATAAGTATAACTAAGATTGGATTAAAGCAGTTGGTGAGACCTGTGAATAGTAGCAAATTAGCATACTGATAATAAAAGAGTTAATGAACAGATGCCAGAACTGAGTGACTTAGCATGTGTAGTGAGATGAGAATCCGATATCTCTGTTAAGCCTTGGGGGTTCCATTGTCCTGAGTGTTGTAATAACTTGTAATTCAGCAGTCTCCCTTTCCAGTCTGTTTCTGAAATTCCTTTGCAGTAAAACAGCTACTCTGAGGTTCCCTGCTGAGTGTCCTGGAAGGTTGAAATGTTCTCCTACAGGTTTCTCAGTTTTGTGATTCTTGGTATCAGATTAGTGTCCATTTATCCTGTGATGTAGGGTTTGACCTGTTTGCCCTATGTAGGGAACTGAAGGGTATTGTTGGCATTTAATGGCATATACAATGTTAGAAGATGAGTAAGTGAATGAGCCTGAGACGTTGTAGTTGATGTTGCTAGGTCCAGTGATTGTGTTGTCTGGGTGTATGTGGCAGCCACTGGACTCAAACTTTGTTCTCTTGCTTCAGACCAACAGGTCTACCCACTTGAATCAAGATTTTAGAGCAACTCTAAACCACAACAGGTGTCATAACCATCTGAACCCACAGTCATGTACTATGCGGTCAAACCTGCTTCATTGTCTGAGTATAGCTGGTACATAAAGAAAAATATCTGAAAGGGAGGGAACAGCAGCATCTAAACAAACAGTAAACAACTAACAATGTGATGGTTTGATTACTGAGCAAAGAAATTAAACTATACCTCGTTTTATGACCACTCCTCTGTAAATACATGCATACATATTGCACGTCATAAAGGATTATTTGTTGGAGAGATCATAGAAGCTCAAGAAATCATGTAGCTAGAGGCAGCTGTTGATAAAAAGAAAACCAGGGTGGTTTTACCTCTATTGTTACATACAAATGAGTGCAGAGGATGGTCACTGATGTCAGTGCCCATCAAGAGCCATCAAAGTAGGCCTGTTATATAAAAACTGGCTCACTGGCTTGCTGATTGTCTCTTTCCTCACACCTAATCCAAACAGAGTGGTACCTTCTGCAGGTATGTTGAATCAGTACATGTTGATTGCAGGTTATCTTGGGTGGTGTCATAGCCTTGTTCACATAGATTACCGTAGAAACTTTGTGTGACAGGGCACTTTTATGGTTATAAAATGTTGAGCACAAAGGCTGTTCAGTTGTTACCAGACTGGGATGATCAGGCATAAGCTAACACCTAAAGACTGCATCCATCAGCTCAAGAATGGGGAATTCAAGTGGTCTTTGTGCAGAAGGCTGGGAGAAGAAGACCAGCAGCTTATTTCATACATGTATTCCTGTAATGTGAAAATGGTTGTGTCTTTGTTCAGCCTGATTCTGCTGGAAGCCTTTTTAGAATTCAAGATGGGCAGAGGTGAAATTTGAATCTGGTTGCTTGATAGCTTCAAAGTCTAGTGGTCCATTGACCATGAGAATGCAATGCTGTGTGACTGGTTTTTGGCTGTGGACTACCTTTAGCATTGAGCATCTTGTTCATTCCAGCTGTCTTTCACATATTAAAAATCTGGACACTGAAGTACAGAAGATTAGGCCAGGGGACTTTCAAGAACCTTCCAGCAACAATCTGTTGTTCAGGCCTAAGTTTGTGGAACAGCAGGACTGAGAGTTGGCTTTTACTCATTGAGGGTCAGTTGAGCACTGCAAACTTCCTTTGATGTGTGCATGTATGTTGTCTGCCAATTTCCTCATCCTCTCTTTGACGCAGTAGACACCCGCTAGTTCCCCAGAAGCAATCCAGCAAAGATACCTTTTGAGAACTCTGCATGGTTCATGGTGTTTTGAATCCAAGCAACTGTTTATTTTGTATCTTTTGCAAGTTGTTTTGACTATTGTTATCAGTATGGTGTGACAGAGTGTTGGATTAACATCTGGGATAACTGTGTTCAAATAACCACACTGCAATTCAGTTTGTTGGGTGACTTAAGTGAGCCAGTTACACATATTCAGCCTAACTTACATCATGGAGCTGTGAGAATAAAAATGGGAAGAGAACTGTGTACCCCACCCCTAAGCTGCTTGGAAGAAGAGCAGAATACATATATTAGATATTACTATATCTAATTATAGTTGCTGGATCCCAAGCCAAGCACAAAATGAGCAAAAAGCAGCCACTTACAGACAAGGTAAGGATTTCTGCATCCCTGAACAGAAAAATATATCATTGTAAACCAAAGGGGGGGGACACCTCAAAATGAACTGATGGAAACCAGATATGCTCCAAGAGGCACAGAATTTGAGAGTCAGTTAAAGGTGAAAATAAATCATCCTGCCTCGTGAGTGCTCATAGAAGCTTGGAGGGGTGCTGGTGGTTCCAAATTGTTTCCTTCTCCTACTTTCCCTTGAGTGTCCCCACCTTGTTCTGATAAAGGCCAACTAATCATGTTAACAATGATACTTTGTCCAGAGGCAAGGAATGAAATGTGTTGCCAGACTCCATGATGAAATTTATTCTGATGTTTCAGTAGTGGTCTAATGGAGTTAGGGAGTGTCCCTGGTCACAAGTGCAATTTTTGGAGCACCCTTCTGTTGACAGCAGTGATGGAAAGCTGTTGTCTGGCCTCATATGCATGTAGGTAACACATACCCATAGTAGTGGGAGTAGTACAGAGAAGGGATAAAAATACTTTAAAATGTATTTCTGAAGCACCATCCATACCATCAGTGCCAGTTCCAGGTTTTGGGAGCCCTGGGCTTTTGCCCACCCCCCAGGCCCTTTCCTTCTCATAACCACTCCCACCATCTGCATCATGCTTATGTCTTTCCCCCCACAGTACTGAGTGTTGTGTGCAGCTGCTGTTACCATCAAGGAGAGCTGCCTCTATGCAACAGCTGTATGCACTTCTCCATCAATGTTGGGAAACTGGGAGCAGAAATGGTAGAATGCTTACAAGCAAATGGGCAGGGAAAGATACACGGACATGTGGCAGGGGAGGTGAACAGATGGGGGGGGGTCTGGGATAGTTGGCCCAACTAGAGGCCCTGGACCACTGCAGTTGCCCCACCTCAGGTTATGCTGATGCCAGCCTTGCATCCCGTCATAGGGAAGTGGCACTGAACTCAAGCAGCTCTGAAGCTATATTAAGTGGTGTTCTTCTTCCTTCATCCTGCAGGATCTAAGAAGGATGGGGTGGAAGAGGATCAGCTTGAACCACCTTCTTTTGGTGCTAGGTAGGACAAGTCGGTCTGAGGGGATGCATAATCTAATGCAGGGTTGTCAAACATAAGACCCACTGGCTGGAACTGGCCCATCTAGGGCTCTTATCTGGCCTGTGAGCAACTGGTCATTGCCTTTATTGCCAGATGATTGAGGCTGTGCATTATGCCTCTGTATACTGTCCCAGTGCTAATGAGTAACAGGCAGTGGAAGAGGGAGGAGAGACATCAGGGAGATACCTTAAGGAAACACTGTAAGAATGTTAATATTTTAAGCATGTTTGTATTTTGAGAAAAAAATATCATTATTTGGGTTTGCCTGTGTCCTTTATAAAGGTTATATCTCCCGTACCTGGCATTATAGTTTATGGCACACATGACCTGGCCCAACAAAGTGACATTTATGTCAGATCCGGCCCTCATAACAAATTAGTTCAATACCTCTGATCTAATGGGTGGGTGTGTGCTTTCTGGGTCACTGATGTAAGTCCAGGGAAATTTGTCCAACGGGGTTAAATCGTAAGTCCCACAAGTTATATTGCAGAAATATAAGTTTATCTCAGGAAAAGGCACAAAGTGAGTAACCAGCACATCTTCAAAGAAACAGAAACAGTTCTCTATAATCATCATAGGTTATCCAAGGGCGATCTTTTCACTATTCCTTGGATAAATTTCAATTGTTTCAGCTGCAAAAAGGTGAGAAGTTGCTTGGATAGGTGTGGCTCTTCCCTTGTCCATCTTGGCTTATCACTGCTTGCCTGTTCTGGGCAATGACTGGTTGGATCCAGGAGCAAGTGGACACTTCTTTGAGGGAGGGGCTTGGTTGTCATAACAGCCTTGAAATATACGACAGGGCTGTACAATCTTTTTCCCATTGTTGATTTTTAAAATAATTGTTAATTTTAGTTTTACAGCTATTTCAATCTGCTTTTCTACCCAGTTTTGGAAAAGAAACTGCCTTGGTCTTTGTGCTTGACTAGCTTTGCTGGGAAAGATGGGTGTATGTGTAACTCTGTTGATTAACTCTGGTCCCGTTCACACACAGAAGTAGCCGCGTGATACGCATGAATGATGGGTGGATTTTCCAGGCCTGATCATATGAGAACATCTAGCAAGCATCCTGCACCCATCGCCAACCCATTTCGCTCTGCCGAAGATGCAGAGTAAAAAAATACCGGGGAAAGGGCAGTACCAAACGGGTTTGCGATGGGCCGCAGATGGAGTTCCCCATGTGATCGCTCTGGCACGCTCCCATTGTGTCACTGATCCCTCGTTGGAACGCATCCGGAAACACGCGGCAGAGGAAAAAACTGATCCACCCACCACTGTGTCTGATCACACTGTGGTGGTTCAAATTGCTACAGTGCAAAAAGCCTCACTTCCCCCCTGTGTTATCTGGCACGTGTGACCGCACCCTCTGTTGGTTTTCTGGACCTCGGTTGCTTTTGATACCACTTACCATGGTATCTGTCTGAAATGGTTACTGTGCTCTCATGGTTCTGTTTCCAGTCTGGAAACCCTTGACAGAAAAGGGAGGTGCTGGGATGGTGCTTTACTGTTGTGTTGTGGGGATCTACAGGGTTATCTCTTGTCTCCAATGCTATTTAACATCTGCATGAAACCACTGGCATAGTTTGGCTGCAGATCTGCAGTAAAATGTCATCAATATGTTATTGATACTCAGCTCTATTTCTATGTTTTGACTGATTCAGGTGAGGTGAAAGGTCTGTTAAGATGTCTGGAGGTGGTAGTAATCTGGCCAATGAGCTAAAGCTCAGTCTGAACAAGAGTGAGGTGACGTTGGTTGATAATACAACTAAGACATCTTCCTGTCCTATATGGGGCCAAACTGTCTTGAAAAAGCATATTTGTCACTTGGGGGTGCTGTTAGATCCACATTTTGCAGATGTATTCTCAGGTCTACTCTGTGGCATGTAGGACATAGTACTTTTAAAAAACAGCAGTTGATCTGCCATCCCACCCATTCCTGCCAAATCAAGTTCTGGGCACAGTGATCAGTGCTCAAATCACATCCAGGTTAGAACTACTGCATTGCATATAACATGTCGTTCCCTTTGAAGACTGTTTGGAAACTTTCATGGGTTCAGAATGTTTCTTTGAGACTACTAACTACTACAAGTTACTGACAACACACATCTGATCTCTGAGAGAAATTCATTGCCTTTTAGTGGCTTCCAATTAGTTCTCAGGCACAATTCAAAGTACTGGTTGTTATCTTTAAAATAGCTTGGGACCATGGTGTCTTAAGGCCACCTAAAAGGTAAAGGTAAAGGTTCCCTTGCTTGAAAGCCAGTCAGATCCGACTCTAGGGTTGCAGTGCTCATCTCCATTTCAAAGCTGAAGAGCCAGCGCTGTCCAAAGACGTTTCCATGGCCATGTGGCTGGCATGACTAAACACCAAGGCGCACGGAACGCTGTTACCTTCCCACTGAAGTGGTATCTATTTATCTACTTGCAATTTCTTGCTTTCGAACTGCCATCTACTCCCATACAAATCTGCCTGTCAGGATCATTGGCAGAGTTACTACTCCGTGTACACCATCTTCTGATATAAGGTAGGTAAGTATCAGAGATGGGTCTTTTGGGCTGTGTGATTTTCCTGCAGATCCCCCCCCCGCCGCATCTGTTTGTCTCTCATGTGTTCTTTTTAGGTGCCTGGTGAAGACGTTTTTGTTTTTCAGTGACAGACATTCAGTGACAGATATTTAATTTATATAATCTAATATATATTTATAATCCTCTTGATAATTTATGTCCTTGTTTTGCTGCTGCTTAGTTGAATAATGGTTTACATTTACATAAATCAATGATTTCATTGTAAATTAATGATCACTGATCTGATTATATTTTATTACTTTTTTGCAAGCTGATGAGGCAGCAAAGAACTGTTTTAAATAGATAGATAAAGCAGCATGAGAAGTGAAGCAGGAGCGCAAGGAAGATTCAGTGTTCGCCAACTTGATCTCTGCTCTTAAAGTCAGCTTGGAAACTCCTGTTGGTACAGAACACGTCCTTTTGGTTCCTATCAGAAGCTAGGAAGAGCATGCACATTGCACCTATACTGATCAGTTAGTGGGTTCAATTCAGGGTTCTAGTTATCACTTACAAAACCCTTAATAGTTTTGGACCCACATACCTGCAGAACTGCCTCTCTCACTGTTTTACACTTTGCTCATCAGAACAAACCTTCTGACAGTGCTGCCCTACAAACAGCTAAAATCAGTTACACATTCATGCATATTCTCTGTGGTGGCTCCCCATGTAATGGACCAGCTTGCCTGAGGAGGTCTGGAAGTCTCCCACACCTCTGTCATGTCAGAGAATGTGCAAAGCAGAAATATTCAGCACAGCCTATTCATAAAGAGACAGTATAACAGAACAGCTTAGGAGGTCGCTTTTGGAGGGAAATAGGATTGCAGTCTATTGAAAGCTTACATATCGCCTTGCTTTTACTGCATTGTTATCTACTTTTTAACCTGCTTTCTCCATTATGCTATGCCATGCCTTAGACAGGGGTTTGTTGGTTGGTTTGTATTGTTTTCCAGTTCTAAAATCTTAGTTTTACTGCACTGTTTATTATATTTGAGCCTTGAGTCTCAGTGGCAAGGGTGGGCTATAAATGAAGTAAATAAATAATACACTCCAAGACAAAGGGTTGGATTAATGAGGAACCCCCATCTGCCCCAGCAAGTCTCTTCACTTTTTGAAAGGGATTACGGCATTGAAGGCTTAGTACTAACTATCATGCTGGCTGAAAGGCCAGCAACACTAGTTCTGCCCACTGACTAAATAAGCTCTGACAAAAGGCATTTGAACCACTTTCCTCATGAACAGAAACAGCTTTTGGGAGCGTCCTCCCATGTAATACTCATTCCCATTTCTGTGTTTATTGGCTCATGTACAAGAGTGCACAACTGATATTATTAGTTGGGCCAAGTCATGAATGGTAATGTGGTGTCTGAACAGCTCTCCTTCATTGTAGTGATTAGGGGGGGGGCATAAAATAGTATGAAAATCCTCACAGAGAAAGACCCCATTTCTTAGGCAACCGGAGCAGTGTTCCCTGCATTGGCATGTTCTGCTGAGACATTTTCGTCTCCCACCCTCCCAACACAGCAAGAGAACTAGTGTAGTCCCATGTGGTCAATGCTCTGTTTTGCAGCACTGTGCTGAGAGCAGGCAACAAACCCTATAGAGTAGTGAGTCAAGGCAGGAGGCATCATCACAGTTACCTCAGCAACAAAGGGCTATGTTCCTTCTCCTCCCAAGACCATGTTCCAGCTCTGTGTGTTTCCTTAATGATGCTACCATATAGCCAAATCTGACAAGGTGGTTGGCATGCAATGATGTCATTACATTGGCTACCTCTCTGATTTACAGGGATCCTATAGTGATGGGGGAGGACTTTAAAAAAGAGGAAATATTGGTGCCAAGGCAGCAACAGAGCAAGCAGGCACTAATAAAACAATAACTGAGTGGGTTTCTGAGGATATTTTATATACTTGAAAACAAATTGTCTGAGGGTGAAAATTTAGCATAGTTCCTGTCCTTTCATATTGAAGATTAAGGAGATGAAAGAAGCTTTCCCAGCATCTCACCTCTGGAGAAAGTGCACATAGCCCAACCTGAGTCTGTCTAGTATGCTAATACCCTTTAGTATCACAACTTTTTAACAAACCATCCAAGCTACCATTAGAAGGAGAACACTGGAGCTGACAGACTATTGGGCTCATTTTTTGAGACAATGTTGTTGCTCTTATTGCTTGGTTGTCTGCCTTATATCATGGTTTGTGTGTGTGTGTGTGTGTGTGTGTGTGTGTGTGTGTGTGTATGAGAGAGAGAGAGAGAGAGAGAGAGAGAGAGAGAGAGAGAGAGAGAGAGAGAGAGAGATAAGCTCATAAGACAAGGTGCACTAGCGAGGAATAGCAGCTGTTGCCACCATCACCACTGCATATGGTTGCGGTCACATGTGCCAGAAAAAGAGGGGGAGGCGAGGCTACTTCTTCCAGAAGAATTTGACCCGCAGTTGCATGATCACACCTCCCTTTGAAGCTGTGGGTGCAGTCCGTCAGTGTGTGATCAGACGCAACTGTGGGTGAGTCAGGTGTGTGTGTGTGTGTGCCATTTTCCCCCATGCGCTTAAACGAGGGATCGATGAATCGCACCTCCGCACCCTATGAAGTTTGCAGTGATGTGCATACTGTGAAGGGGGGGGAATGGCACGGAGTCAGGATGGCTTGATCAGACCATCCCGATGCCATGAGAGCGCACTGGAATAATCAGACATGGGAAAGTCCATCCGTGGCCCATCACAACCTGTTTACTACGAGGTTTTCCCAGGTGTGTTTTAACTCCACTTCTGCAGTGGAACAGAACAGGTTGCTGATGGCTGCAGGGCACTTCCCAGATGCTGTTATCTGATTGTGCCCTTTAAATTGCCCGGCATTCACACCTATGTCCGTCTAATTGTGCCCTCCTCTGCGGTGATAAACATGCATAGGTGGCACAGAACAATAGCTACAAGGGGCTTTCATCTCCTAGATGTATCCAGACCAGAATATTTTCATCTTACCTGCTACCATTCTTCATACAACGGGGTGACCTGTTCTGCTGTGCATCCTAGGCTGTCAGAGAAACACTGAGCTTGTATATAGATTCAGGTGGGTAGCTGTATCTGTCTAAAGCAACAGAACAAAGTTTAAGTCCAGTATCAGCTTTAAGACCAACAAAGTTTAATTCCGGGTATAAGCTTTTGTGAGCATGCACTCTTCTTCAGATCATGTCATATAAAATGGGTGCATGGCTCCCCCCATCCAGTCTGCATGGAAATCTCATGCTGTCTCCCTGCCTAGCAGTTTCCCCACAGCTCAGCTTTCCTTACTTTTTCTTTTAACAGCCCTGCCTCAGACAACTTGGGGAAATTCTAACTCCTCCTTGGAAAAAGAGCTACTAGGATCTCTGCTGGATACATATACCCTGTACCAGATACCCAGAAATGGAAGTTATCCCCTTCTGGTGACTATCACTGTATCTGTATCCAATGTGCTAAATGTGGTATGTATAATAGCTCTTAAACATTTACAACTTGTGGCTCTGCCCAGGACCTGGGATGATACTATAAAACAAGATTTAGATTGCTGCCAGTTCAGCTATGTAGAATCAGAAGCAGATTTGTAATGTGGAAACTTCAAGAGGCTGTTTGTGCAAAAAGAAGAAGAAGTTTTCGAGAACCCTTAATACTATTTATATACAATTGTATGAATGATACAATACAGAATAGATTTTAAAATTAAATATTATTTATTTATTTATTTGATTTGATTTGATTTATACCCTGCCCTCCCCGCCAGAGCAGGCTCAGGGCGGCTTACAAAGATACATAAAAACAGTTACCATCTTTCATCATTATCACAACATACATACGGCTCATGTTGTTTTTGCTGTTTTTTAAAGTCTCCACCCGCAACTGTGGTTCGGCATTTTCAAATGCTTTGTTAGTAGACAGATTGAATAATTCCTCCTCTCCGGCAAATACTGATTGACCTTGACTTCTTTCTCCACCAGGACATTTTGAAATATACGATCTCATCAGTTTTATTCTTGAATCAGGTAACAATTGTTGTTCTTATCAAAGTTTCAAGATGCAACAACAGATGGAGGGACTGTCATAAAGGCATGTGCATGTGCGTGTTTGGTCCATTACCTTATCCTTCACCCTGCTTCCTAGTCAAATGCAGAGAGAATAGGTTGTGGACTTCTCCCTGCCCTGATTCTTACTAGAGTGCAGAGTAACATTTATGTTGCTCTTACTTTTGGATGGCCATTTAGCAGCTTCCAGAACTTGGCCAGACTAGCATTTTCATGGATGCAAGAATTTCCGCTTGTGGAATGACCCCTGTACAGCTGTCTGGAATGCTCCCCCAATGCTGTTCTGGGGGGGCGGGGGGAGGTCCCCTGACTCCATCCTAGATTTCAGTGGTTACTTTGGGCTGCCTTGGGAGGGGGAAAGTTCTGCTGCAGGGACAGAAACCCTTGTGACCATGGCAATGCTAGTCTGGATTCAAGCCTTTGTCTGTGTGCATGAGATAACTTGATTTCACTTTCCCCTGCTCCTTCCAAGCTAACATTCCCCACCCTTGGATTTCTCAGTCATGGTATAACAAACAGCTGGCATGGGATGAGATGGAGTTTCCCTTGACCTCTATCACTGTGCCCTGGAATTCAGTGTGGACTCCATCCCACACAGTTCGGGAAGCGTAAGTACTAACATTACACGGAACAGGTAAGGGACAGACTTTTACCCCCATGCTTCCTGGATGTCTCCAATTTCTGTCCTTGAAACTGTATAATAAATGGAAAATGTCATGAGAATAACTGATGCTGGATTAGATTAAGACTCAATGTACTGCAGCATTCTGGTTCCAACAAGTGGACCAACCAGATGCACTGGGCAGTTGACAAACAGAGCAAAGAAGGAGGGAGCTAATGCTTGTTGTTTGTCTCCAGCAAAAATTTACTTCTGAAAAGCAGTGATCCAGTTTTAAAGACAAGAGCATATGTGGCATTTTCTGCAGAAAAGACTGAGATGATGCCTCAGCATCTCTTTCTTGGTCTGTGTAAAAACTAACAAGAATCCCTCTCCTTGAACACAGAAAAGATGAAATGATTGAAGACTTAAACTTAGGATGTTTCTGGGTGCCACTCCTCCCCTGTCATGGATGATTTTATAACAATACTTGTACAGAGACAGAGGCTGCTTTCAAAGCAGGATTAGGGGCTCATCTTACTAGTTACCTATTTCAGGGGAAGTGCAGCTTCTTGCACTGTACATCCTCATACACAACCTCATTCAATTCCTGCTGTAGACCCCACCAAGGAAGGGATATAGCCTACGGTTTCTTCTTCCTCAGCTTCTCACTCTCTTCCCATTTACCTTCTGCTCCCCTCACGATCCTATGCAGAATTGCTGCAGGGTATATCCATTGAGTTCAATGAGCATGGACTGGAATAATTCTGTATAGGATTGCACTGAAAAACACTTGCCTTTTGCCAGACTCTTGCAGAGCAAAAGTCATGAGGGGAAATGGATCTCATTTCATCCAGGTACTGGAAGCAGCAAAATTAAGGTGGCTAACTGGAGCTTTACTTTAATTGATTATTAAGATCAATCAGTGGTTGAGTACCATTAATCATGCCAGTAAATGGATACTTAATTTGACCAGATCTGATGCCCCAGTTGGCCAGACACACATCATCAACTTTCCATATGCAACCACAGCAAAGCAAGTTTAACTTAGGCCCAAACATAAAGTGAGGGCACAGTTTAAAGCATCAAAGGGGCACAAGTGTGGGGGAGAGGCTGATCTATGCCCTTTTAGACCTGCCATTGTTATCTTACTATGCTTTTTCTCTAAACCAGGCTCCAATATTAGAAGCACCTGGTTAGAAAAGAAAAGCCCCTTCAGATGAGCAAGAAGGAGTACCCACCACCACCAGTGCACATCATGTCCCTCTTTCCTACTTTAAATATGATTGGGGCAGGTCACATTTGAACCTATGTCTTTGCCACTATCAAATACAGTTTAGACCAGAGACTCAATGAAAAAGAGGTTCTGTTTTTTTCCTGGTTAGTACTATGCTCTTTTCTATATCAATAGTAATGAAACATGTAACATTCCCACAGAGCCCACGGTACTTGCAATTGTTCCTTCCTCTTCCCCTGTTATCAAGGAAAGCTTCCAGAGTTCCATCTGGTCATTTCATAGTACTTTCCTTGTTGTGTGCTTAAGCAGCACTGGTGTACACTACAATAAGCAATGGGCCTCTTGTGGTTTAAACAAAAATCTCCTTGGGGCCTACACAGAATGATAAGAGAGCTCTCTTTCACTCGATAAATCCATGGTGAGGTTTCAAAATTACACAAAAAAGAGAGGGAGTGCAACCAGCAACACCCTTTACTTCCTTCCCAAGATTTATGGCATCTCTCTTTTACTGAAGTTTTGAAGTAGAATGGATCACTGCATCCCCTGATGTGGTGCTGCACAGTGATGGAAAAGTGGAGTTCAAGCTCTCTTTGCGCATCGACAGCAACTGCAACTTTGATCTCTTCTACTACCCACATGATAAGGCACACTGCACTTTGAGCTTCTTCTTTATGGACAACACAGGTACGTGAGATATCTTAATGCTCTGGATAATGTAAGGAAACTGGTTTTGAGTCAAATAACTGAAATCCGTTCAAAACCACAAGCCACAACTGGCTGAGGGATGCATCATAGGATTTATTCGGGGGGCATCAGCATGTATCCACCATTTCAGAGGTTATTGGCTTTAATCCAGTGGCCACTGTAGGCTGAACTTTCACTGATTATATTTATGCGCTAGGGTAAATGAGAGTTAACTGGTGATGCTTTGCGGGGAGAGCGGGGTATAAATGAGACAAATAAATAAATAAATAAATGTATGGACAGAATGTGCTTGTGTTGATACCATCAATTGGGAACCTTGCACTTTTCCCAGACAACATGGATAACTACCACCTGATACCATACAATATGAATTCCCAGACATTTTGGACACTATGCTACCCAAATAACACATATAATCTCTGCATAAATTTAGAATACTTCCCAGGAATTCACATTGCATGCACAGTCCCTAAGCAGAGAATATGTATACTGACCAACCAATGTGTATGGTACCCAACTGACATAATCCACTTGAAATGTTCTCCAGTGTTACTTGGAGCCTCTGCACATTGACTAGACATGCTGGGCACATCTATGCTGCCAATATCACCTGTATTTCAGCAGATTATCCATTTAACTCATTGCCTATGATATTATTTTGGTGGAGGAAAACCTCTTGAGGGAGGACAGGTGAAGGTGTCACAACAAACTCTTATATCCTCAAGTGAGGCAGTCCACTTAAGTAACCTGTTTATTGCTACCACCCTTGACAGCTGTCACTCATATGAAGAAGTTTCCACTGATATAAGTATGAATTAGAGATGTCATAACAAGATTTAGTACCTTCAGCTTCTATAATAGAGAGCGGTCCAAGAGAACCATTGCCACTATGTCTTCACCCCCAAATCCCAATCTAACAACAGTCTGTCATTTTGCTTAGCCCATGAAATTATGGCCGAGTGGTATAGCTCCTATTTTGTTCAATGGGAACCATCTCCTGTGGGAAGAAAGGCAGGAAAGACCTTTTCTCAAGACCCCAGAGAGCTGCTTCCCGTCAGTACTGAGCTACATGAACCAATACTCTGACCCAATGTAAGGCAGCTTCATATGCATTCTCCCCTTCACAGAGGCTCCTAAAGGCTGGTGCACACATTCAGCTTGAGGTAGAAAAGTTCATGCACAATGCCCTTACATTTAAAGTTGAGTTTGAAATTGCCTATGACGAAGTAAAAAATTATTTACAAGCTCATCTATGAATGTATGAAATCAGCCCTAAAATGAAACATATATTGGGGAGAGCTTCAATTTAAAGAATTTGGTCATAACAGGAAGCTGAAGTTTCTTTCAACCAGGTCCATAGCCAGAATTCTTTTTGGTAGGGGGGCAAAATGTTTGTTAAGGGGGCCAAGCCCCCCCGCTGCTCTTGGCATCTTGCCAGGAGTTGCTCCAGGCAGGCCAGTTGATCCTTCATCCCCTCCCTCACTGACCTCCCCAGCTCCAGGTGAGCTGCTGAGAGAGGGGGAACTCTTTGGGCCCACCCAGAGCACCTCCAGGTGAGCTGGCAATGGCCTTCCCCCCTTCCCTTGCTGGCTCTCCTGGATCAGCTCTGGGCAAGCCAACTGATCAGCCTCCCCTAATCTTTCCCTCACTGGCTTGCCTGGAGTTGCTTCAGGAGGGCCAGCCAATCTTCCCTCCCTTTCCTTGCCAGCTCACCTGGGGCAACTGCAGGCAAGGCAGTGGGAGCCAGTCAAGCTTCCCTCCTCCCCTCACTGCTCTTAGTTGCTCACCTGCAGTTGCTCTGGGCAGGCTTGCTGAGGCTTCTCCCCAGACTCCCACTCTCAGTGGCCCACCTGAAGCTGCTCTGCATGAGCCAGCTGACCTCCCCTCCCCTCCCTTGCTAACTCAGCCAAAGCAACTCCAGGTGAGCCAGCTGACCCCCGCTCCCCCACTGGCTCACCTGCAGTTGCTCCGGGCAGTCCAGCCAAGCTTCCCTCCTAGGATTGCCAGCTCACAGGTCTGGACAGGGACAGTCCAGCTGTGAGGGGCTTTTAAAGACCTCTAAATGGTCTTTTTGTGAGCCACGCATGTGGCCTGCAACCACCCCTCTCCCTCCCTCCTACTAGGTTTAAAGGGCCTTCCAGCTGGTTGGTGGGCTATGTAGTCCCTGCTGATCAGCTGAAGCCCTTTAAATCAGGCAGGAGGAAGAGGGGTGACCGGGTGGGTGGTCACTCTGGGCGGCAGGGCTCAGAGGTGGGGCTTGCCCACCCCTGGAATGCCCCCAAATCCCCCCACTTAGCAACTTGCCTGGAGCTGCTCCAGATGGGCCTGCTGAGGCTTCTTCCCAGACCCTCCACTCTCAGTGGCTCACCTGGAGCTGCTCTGGGTGAGCCAGCTGACCTTCCCTCCCGCACTCTCACCAGCTCACCTGCAGTTCCTCTGGGCAGGCCAGCCAAGCTGCCCTCCGCCCCTCATTTCTCTTAGCTCAGCTGAAGCTGCTCTGGGTGGGCCTGCTGAGGTCTTCTCTGCCTCTTTCCCACCTTGCTCTTGGGTGGCAGGCACTGGTTGAGTGGGAAAGCGGGGCCACCCCAGGCCCAATGGTGAGGGGGCAGGGCAAATCTGGGATAGGTGTCGCCCTTGTGGCACCCCCCCCCACAGCTACATGCCTCCTTTCAACACTGTTATGATTCAGTTTGTGAGAGGATGGAGTAGCTAGCTGATAATTTTTTTTAAAAAATACATTTTTGCTTAGTTAAGTATCTCCAAAGCTTGCCCGTGATATATTTCTTGGACTCTTTCAAGTCAATGAGCTGGAATTCAAAGTCTCCGTCGAGAATGAAATTTTGAATGTAAAACGTGAATATCTTGTCACCAGCATGAATGTCACCATCCGAAGAGATATGCTACAACCATTCTTTGTAGTGATGGTAAGGAGATCACTTGGGTTGTAACTCATATGCACTTCTCAGCTGGCTCATCTGAGCTGACTGGTGGGTTGGAGTGTGGGGCTGTAGCCAATGTCTACATCAGGCACCTGCAGCTCTGTTCATTGGTAGGAATGTATGCCACTGCAGCCAAAGTAGGTATGGGAATAAAGGAAGGAAAGAAGGGCAAGACGGCCAATGTGATTGCATAGCTGGAACAGCAGGGACCCTCCTCTCTGAACCTTCAAGATGTATCACAGATGAAGTTTTTCTGTAATTCAAAGACCGTCTAAAGAAATAAAGGCTCTACCTGGAGAGGGTAATTTCCTTCAAGGAGCCTCTTTTAGTAATATTGTTGATACTTAGCACGGATACAGAGACTGCGATAACAGAGAGAGAGATTGGATTTATAGTCTGCTCTTCACTATCTGCAGGAGTCTCAGTGCGCTTTACTATCCCTTCCCCTCCCCACAACAGACACCCTGTGAGGTAGGCGGGGCTAAGAGAGCTCTCTCTCGAGAACTGCCCTTGAGAGAATAGCTCTGAAAGAACTTATGACTGACCCAAGGTCACACCAGCAGCTGCATGTGCAGGAGTGGGGAATCAAACCTGGTTCTTCCAGATTAGAGTCCACACTCATAACTACTACACCAAACTGGAAGTCACATACCTTCTCACAGAGCCTCTAAGGTATTGTCCTTATAGTGAAGCAGCAGGGGAAGAGGGCTTATGCTAAGATAAAAGATTAAAATCAGGGACTTTCAAGCTCATTCCTCTACTTCAGCCATCACTCTCCCTCTCTCTTTTATGCATTTTGTTAATCATATTTCCACATTGTAATGGATTTGCATCACTCTGCAAATTTCTACAAGGATGCAGTTTGCTTAACTTGTGAAAATGGCATGTTAATTTTGTTTTAACTCTGTTAATGCAGTTTGTGCTTCTATGCTCTTCAGAACAGGAATCTGTCTTGACAGGTGGCAATAGCTTTTATACTTAGAATCACAGAATCATAGAATTTGAAGGGACCTTCAGGCTCATGTAGTCCAACCTCCTGAACAATGCAGGAAATT
This sequence comes from Gekko gecko, assembly GCA_029375565.1. Lineage (NCBI taxonomy): Eukaryota > Metazoa > Chordata > Lepidosauria > Squamata > Gekkonidae > Gekko > Gekko gecko. The sequence continues at coordinate 220,813,805 of JAPDNY010000002.1, read as the reverse complement.
CACAAATACCTCCCCCTCCATACCCCCAGTGACCACTGTTCCACACCCAGAAGATGACAATAACCCTCCAGGATCTCCAGCCAAACTGGCCCTGGAGAAAAACTGCTTCCTGACCCCAAAGTGGCAATCAGCATTTCCCTTGGCCTGTAAGAAAGGGCCACAAGAACTAAGCATTGAGGCAACCCTTCCTGCCCTCCCTCTCATGATCTGCCTAAGCTCGCACAATCAGCATTGCTGTCAGATGGCCATCTAGCCTCTGTTTGGAAACCTCCAAAGAAGGACAGCCCACCACCTCCTGAGGAAGCCTGTTCCACTGAGGAACCGCTCTGTCAGGAAGTTCTTCCTAATGTTTAGCTGACAACTCTTCTGATTTAATTTCAACCCATTGGTTCTGGTCCGACCATTTGGGGCAAAAGAAAACAACTCTATACCATCCTTTAGATGACAGCCCTTCAAGAACTTGAAAATGGTTATCATATCACTTCTGAGTCATCTCCTCTCTAGGCTAAACATACCCAGCTCCTTCAACCTTGCCTCATAGGACTTGGTCTCCAGACCCCTCATCATCTTCATTGCCCTCTTTTGGACATGTTCCAGCTTGTCTATAGCCTTCTTAAATTGTGGTGCCCAAAACTGAACACAATACTCTAGGTGAAGTCTAACCAGAGCAGAGTAAAGCGATACCATCACTTTGTGTGATCTGGACACTATACTTATGTTGATACAGCCCGATATCGCATTTGCCTTTTTAGCTACTGCATCACACTGCTGACTCATGTTCAGTGTATGGTCTAAGACCTCTAGATCCTTTTCGCACATACTACTGCCAAGACAAGTCTCCCCCATCCTATAATTATGCATTTGATCTTTCCTACCTAAATGCAGAACTTTACATTTATCCCCACTGAAATTCATTTTATTTGTTTTAGCCCAGTTTTCCAGCTTGTCATGATCAACCTGTATCCTGACTCTGTCTTCTAGATAGATAGGAACTCTCAGTCTGGGGCAGGTGATGCACTCTATTCTTGGTGCTGGGGGGGCAGCAATGGGAGGGCTTCTAGTATCCTGACCCCACTGCTGGACCTCCTGATGGCACCTGATATTTTTGGCCACTGTGTGACAGAGTGTTGGACTGGATGGGCCATTGGCCTGATCCAACATTGGCTTCTCTTATGTTCTTATGTTCTACCGTATTTGCTACCCCTCCCAATTTAGTATCATCTACAAATTTAATAAGCATTACCTCTTCCTTCATTAAAATCATTTATAAAGATGTTGAACTTTGTTTAGCATCTGTTTTATTGAGTTTGATAAAGGAAATGTAGCCGGTTAGACCCTATGATCCGTCAGCACAAATGTCATCCCAGCTCAGCCCTCCTCCCAGCAGCCTCTCTTCTGGGAGCAATTTTGCCCTCTTTCTCCTTTGCACTGCAGCCTTCCCAACAAGCAGGGCATTTATTCCACATGGGCCCAGCACTTGTGGGAATAAACTTTCTGAGGGATTGAAATGGCTGCTGGGGTGGGGGGAGAGTTGTGAAGATCAAGGATCCTTTTACTGAACTCACAAGGTTCTTGCACTTCTACAAATGCAAGGCGACGTACCAAATGAGCACAGCACATGTTTGATGGAACCCATAGACTCACTCTTTCCCTTCTGAACTCTGTTCTCTTTCTAGATAGATTTAGAAAACACAGGAATACGAACCATCCTTTCTCTGATTGTGCCAAGCGTTGCCCTCATGATAGCTGATGTCTGCGGCTTCCTCCTCCCCCTCAAAGAAAGGTCATCTTACATGGTCACTTTGTTACTGGCACACCTGGTGTTCCATTCCGCATTGGTTGGTTCCCTTCCAGGAGCATCATCCTGCAACCCTCTGCTCAGTAAGTTGAATAAACCAAAATACCATGAGGTTGCAAGACTGAACAAAGAACACTGGCCTGTGTTATCCCCCCCCCCCAGGCTATCCAGTGTCAATCTCCCCATCCATCCATAACAATGGCAAGCAATGATGTGAAGTCAGGGACATGAGGATATGAACTAGAAGTTATGGAGCAGATGGTGAACTTTACATGGGGCTGCTATTTTTGTCATCAGTCCATCCAATGTTCTTTGTAACAGGAATCTCTGACCTGACTATTTACAGTTTCAGAGGGAAATCACGCCCTGCCTTGTTGGCCAAGCTCTTATCCCTTATTGCTTTTCCTTAACTTTCAACATTCTACTCTCTGGACCAACTTGGTACCAGGACTAACCACAGCATATCAAGAATTCAAATGAACCCAAACTCCATTAATTAGGAGAAACAAGCAGAACCTGCAACAAATGGTAATTTCATCCCACTGATTAACTCACAAACTGATGGAGGAATATGTTGTTGAAGGCTTTCACGGCTGGAGTTAATTAATTGCTGTAGATTTTCTGGGTTGTGTGGCCATCATCTTGGCATTGTAGGGCCTGGCGTTTCACCAGTAGCTGTGACTGGCACCCTCAGAGGTATAACACAGAAAGATGGAGTAATCTCTGTGTCAAGGTGAGAGTACTCCATCTTTCTGTGTTATACCTCTGAGGGTGCCAGTCACAGCTACTGGCGAAACGTCAGGTCCTACGATGCCAAGATCATAGCCACACAACCCAGAAAATCTACAGCAACTAATGATGGAGGAATGTTCTGTAGTTTAGGATCTGGACCCCACGTTTTCACAGTTGTGAGTATACTAGGAAATAATTCCACTTACAAACACCGTTTCATTATTTCATTCTTGAGTCTTTCTTGTTCAATCCTTCAGTTTCACCACTCAGATAGTGGGCTGGATGCAGCGACTGGTCAGTGGAAAGTGCTGATGGCTGTGGATTCTTCCCACATTCTCCTCCCCTCAGCAGTCCCTTGGAAAGTTTATTCCCCGGACTGCAGAATGTGAGGACTAATAACCATGTAGGTCAGGAGGCTGCAGTGGGGAGGGGGACAACATTGCAGTTTCTTCCACCAGCAGAGATCCATTGATAGAGGAGAAAGGGAATTATTTTATATACACCCCCACTGCAGCTTCCCAACCCTATTAGTCCACCTAAGGCCCATAACAAAAGAATAAACTTTCCAGGGATTGGAAAGGACACATTAGAAAGGTCTTCAATTTTTGCACCCATGGATTGCTGCAGTGAACCCATTGTTTAACACTTTTCACTGTTCCTTTTTCTCTTCTTTGTCATGTCACTGGTGCAATGAAAGCATGATGCTTTGATCCTGTCACTACCTTTGTCTTCACTGTGCTGGCTTTACATTGCGAAATAGTATATAAAAGCTCGAAGCATAATTTAGTACAATATAAGGAAAAAATGCTGTGAAAAGGCTAAATATTCCTATTAATATCAATACTCTATGAAATACGTAAAATAAATCTTTAATCATAATTACACATACACATAATTACAAAGATGCTATTAGAAAATTTCATTACACATTATTAAAGAGTTCCAATATGCAATTTTTCTGTGCTTATGAATAACAATCAAGACACTGACTGTGCTCACTGAACACAGTCCAAAACAAATTTCTGATTTCTCCCAAAGGACATATTCAAAACTTCTATCTTCTCCTTTGACAGGTCACTGGCAGCTGCCCGTTTCAAAACTGAACTTCTTCAAGGAAGAATCAATAAGGGCTGTCCCAATCACAAGCACCACTTTTGCCAACATTATGAAAGTGGGAAGATTTGGTTCTCCATGAGAGATTTGATTGGTGTCCTCCATCTTTACAAGGGATTCACACCATTTGTCATTTTTGAGGAGAATGACCTATCTATGACTAATATGGTGCTTGTGATTGTGACAACCCTTATTGATTCTTCCTTGAAGCAGTTCAGTTTTGAAATGGGCAGCTACCGGTGACCCGTCAGAGGAGAAGATAGAAATTTTGAATATTTCGTTTGGGATAAATCAGAAATTTGTTTTGGACTGTGTTCAGTGAGCGCAGTCAATGTCTTGGTTACTATCCATACGCACAGAAAAATTGCATACTGGGACTCTTTAATAATGTGTAACAAGACTTTCTAATAGAATCATTGTATGTGGAATGATTAACATGAGTAATATCATACTTAATATGGAAACAAATAAGTAATTAATATATGACATAGTTGGTTTATGGTTAAAGATTTATTTTACATATTTCATAGAGACTTTACATTATGTACAATACAAAATTCTCTCTCTAGCCTTGAAAATTGCTTAATTCTCTTCTCTGTCTTCATGTTATTCTTTGGTTCAAAGCTTTTAGATAAGCCCTCACTCACAATATGAGAACTGTTGCTGGAAAGAACCCTACAATTACAAAACATCTTTTACTACAGAATATAAAACCATGAGGAGTCAACCAATCCAGATGCTGTTATTCAGAAAGATCAGACAGGTGTTAAGGTTTAGTGGATCACACTAACTCAAACCCCTGGAGATGGAAAGAAAACAGTATGAATGAAATACAAAACTTTAGATCACTTCGATCAAAGGCCATAGTTCCCTTTTTGTAGAACTGACAATAACATAATATGAAAGCAGTGAATTTCAAGCTGAAGTATGTGTGCATTAACCCTACTCCACAGAAAGGCAGACTCTCTCAAACACCTTTGTTAAACAGTGAACTCAAAAACTGCCAAAAGTGCAGCTGATTTCCTCCTTCCACCCTCCAGGTTATTACTACATTGGTCTCCTGGTGTTGTTATTCCTTAGCACAATTGAGACGATTTTGGTGACAAAGTTGGTTGCAGACAACAGTGATCTCCAACTGAAGCATGATTTTAAAGGGGCCACATCTACCCCAGTATTAGGCAAAAATGAGAGTGATCATCCAGAAGATAAAAAACCTAGGATGAATGGTAAGCCTTAATGGAAAGTAGAGAAACACAACTGTGACATTTGTGAATAAAATGCCTAGCAGGCTATTTAGGATTATAAAATCCTGATCCAGGCAAGGCTCTGGCTCACTTAAAGCTCCTTAAGCACCAAAGGTCCATACCACTCTGCAATGTCAGATGTGCCAACAAGAAGAGGTACTGAAGTGATGCCAATAGGAAGGGAGGCAGCTACAACTTCAAGCACCTGTCCTCTCCTTACCTTTAAGCCTAAGGCATGAGATCTTTGTCCCAATCAAGAAGCTTAGCCTACTCCCTTTCTGCAAAGTCAAGAGAATTTGGAATTTTGCAAGCCTAATCATTTTCTTAATTCTGATCAGAGGCAGTTTCTCTGTTGCAGAATCCATGCCCAAGTATCAAACAGTGTATTATGTATCTCAAAGTAGTTTAAACGAATTCAGCTTCTCAGTAGCAACTATCCAGTCAGTAAAGTTCCCAGCATACTTTGTGGCTGGATGTTATCAAACAAATCCTGTTTTGTAGCAGCTATTAATCCAAGCTTGTCTAAAATATAACTGTCTCTTATCTCAAGTACTTTTGGTCCCAAGGGGCTTACAAGTTAGGAATGCCCTGGTTCATCTTTCTCCTTTTCTCTGCAGACTGCAGGACAGACAAAGAGGAATCCTATCTCAAACAAGTTCCAGCAGCTTTGGACAGGCTCTCCTTCTTCATCTTCTTAGGACTGGTTGTTATATTTCATTTACTGTTTGCAGGGCTTTGGCTGTTTTGGAAATGCGAATCTGGGAAGCCTCCTGGAGAAAGCCATCTAGATGGCATCTAGAACAGACAAGGATGGTAACAATGCCATCCATGGACACAAAATGCTAGCCTGCTCTTAGCAAGCTCAGGTTGTTTATGATAATTTATTTGGTTAAATGAGACTCACTAGTGCCTTATATTAAAACACAGGTGCAGGAACATGTTTTCAACCTTTGTGGGTCTCCAATTACATTTGGATTAACAGATTACTATAATTTTTGTGTGTTCCCATTATTTATATTATTGGACTAGGCAGAACACTATAGAATTACAAGTATGTTAAAAAAGAAATGGAGTACAGATGATGCATTTTATTTATACTACAGCAGAATAGCCAGATGGATCAGTAGAACATTATTTGGTTTTCACTTACCTGTTCAAAAGCTAACAGAACTGAACTAACTCAGGAGCCAGCTACAGCATTTGCCAAGAGCAGCATAGAGGAACAGGGCAGACACAGCAGAAAGCTAGGACTGAAGTCAAAGCTTGGTTCTCTATAGAGAAGGGTCTGGCTCATATATACATTTTCATCATTTGATGAATGTGGCATCTTAATGATGTTTTGTGTGTCTGACTGAGCCATCACAGAACAAACATCACAGAGAACAACCTTTTTGTATGTCCTCATATGCAATGCATGTCAGTGGAATTTCATCATATATGTGGTTGAATAATCAAGTGATGGGCACGCATGATCTGAACTACAGAATCTAATCTGGCCCTGGAGGGGCAGGAGACATGCAAAGGTGTAGGGCAACAGGCAGACTATCAAACAATGGGAGCAGCCAGAGAGAGGCGTGAACTAGCAATAAGTTTTCCGCTTAGGAGCAAAGATAGGTATAGCAACATGAGAATGCACTGATAGTAGCTAACAGTTTTCTGTTTGTAATTTTTCCAATGACCCAAATTAGCCCTTGCAATTCCGAAAGATTATTATGTGGGGGAATGCTTCTGTGAGACTGTAGGCCTTGCAACCTTCCTAACCAAAACGGAAGATGAAGCCCCCTTCCTTAATCCTTCCTAAGATGGAAACTGAAGTTTAATCACTATAACTTAATCTGCTCATTTCTCTTCTAAAGCCCCAAACTTCTTGGTTCTTAATCAGCCTGCTTAAGCCAATCTCAGACACGGGGGTTAAGAAGAATATTCTTTCTAATGTCTGTTAAAAGGTGCTGACTCGTTATTTTTATGAGTACTACTTTTACCTTCTTGTTATGCTACTTGTATCAGCCATTTTATAGATAGATTTTGTTGATTTTTTATTGTTTCATAATTTATTATTTTTGATTGTTGGTTGCCTCAAGCAAGTCTCATAAGAGGTAGCCTATACATCTCCCATGTAAATAAAGTTTCTCCCTACATTTGCAAGAGATATTGCCTATTCTTCTGTGACAGACTAATTTTGCATTTTTCTTCACTGGATAAAGAGCTCTTTCTAACAGTGCTGATTGGTTAAGCCTTTGAAGCTACTGGACTGGTCTATGAGATTCTACAGGGAGTTCTTTCCAGTGCATGGAGTGTACTTCTAACACAATAGGACTTGACCTTCATGTAAAGTTTCTTCTTTGTCTAGAGATACTATTTGACTGTTTCCATTTGACAATTCTGTTGGACACGGACATCTTGGGCTACGCAGTCTTTAAAATGCATTTGCATAAAGTCATTTTTTTTTGCATTTGTGCATTTTGTGTGTGCAGAAATCATGGCAACGACCTCTGACAACTCCTACTGGGGCATAGAGGATGTTCAGAGAAGTGGCTTGATAGCCTGCCTCTACCTACCAGCATTCTTTGGAGGTCTCCCATCTGAATACTTGCCAGGGTTGGCTCTGCGTAGCTTCCGAGATCTGATGAGATTGGGCTTGCCTGGGCTATCCATGTCAGGGTTGCATGAAGTCATTTATAATGGTCTAATTTTTGCCATATGTAGAAGCATTTTTGCCTTTTATTTGCTGGCTGCAATCCATTATACCCCTTCAGCTTCGATTCTAGTACTAGGTGGCTTCATAGACTGTGCTTGAAATATACTCCTAAGACTTGAAGTAGGAAAAACTAAACTACTACTAAAAGCTTCAAGTGGCATCTGGAGTGTGAATGCTACCACAATCAATTGTGCCTAGGCTTTTACTCTTATGTAAGCAAAGCATCAGAATCCATTAGTTTTCTCTATTACAATCCTGTAGTCTATAGTGGGAGCTTGCCATTTAAAAATGCATTACTTGTTTCCAGTGAAACATTCCACAGAAAATGTCCCTTTCACCCCCAGAATGAAAGCCATCAAATTTTTGGCACATCTACAATTTTTATTCTACATTCCTAGACACTCAGGAGTCACCATATTGCAAAGGAGACTTTCAAAGAAAAAACTCTGGAATCTTCCACTGATAAGACAGCTTGTTCCAAGGAGTGTTTTGACCAATGAGAAAATCCATATAGCTTGAATACAGAGAACCCAAAATGCAACTTTTTGGTTACATCAAAAATGCTCTATGAGATTTTTTGGATATAAGCTTTCTTCTTCTAATCCTATTGTAATACAATTACATTCCAAAACCCAGATACATAATAAAGTTTTGAGTAGGCAAATTTAGATCTATTACTACTCCAAATATGAGTATTTCCATCATATCCAGAGAGTCATCTTAAAGGGGAGAGGTTCAGAAGTGGCAAATAATATATACTAATGGCTTCAAAATTTTTACTTAAAATGAACAAAACAGAAATTCATATTTTCCCAGGAGTTTAGTTTCTACACAGACAGGGTCAACCTCAAACTATATTTGATACATGATTAACATTGGCCTAACTCCTCTATGCACAGTTATTATTATATTGTGTTGCCTACATAGTACTAACTATGTTTATAAAATTATAATCAATTACTGTATCAGTTGTGGAATTGGCGATGATAATGTAATGGGTATAAACTTTTCAGAGTCTAATCCTGTACCCCAATAATCCTGTTGGACTTTTAGGTGTTCAAATCTAGCTCTTCTACTGCAGACCAACACAGCTACTCTCTGCAACTATCTTAGGACTTGTTTCCATAGGGCATTTTTCAAGGAATCCTATGTAATGCAAAAGCACATCCAATCTATGTAGACAACATAAGTTGCAAGCTCCTTATGCCCTCACTTGTCTGCCTGGAATGTGGGGATGAAGAAAGGACCAACTTGGATTGTCTCATCAAGTGATGGTAGACAGTCATGGAGTTTTCTGGCATTTTATTATTGAAGAAATATTATTGGAAGAATTTCATTATTCTAGTGGCACCATGCTAAAATGTTGAATCAAAAATGAAATAATCTCTTTTGCCCCCAAAACCAACAAACGCACACACACACCGAGTTGCACGAGATCAAGCAGATGATAAAACCATACATCGATATGCCATTTGTTCAGCACCGGAAACCATAATGAAACATAAACAAAAGAACCAGTTGCCACAACAGGCAGTGTAGTGTGTTCTTAATATAGCAGGGCATGTGGAAAATCCTTCTGTGATGCCATTTTGTTCCAGTGTCAACTTTAAATTATAAGCAGAAATTCATGGTGTGTACTGAAGCTGAATTCCAAGATCTCACTTTATATTTAATAAAGTTTACACACATGAAGATGCCCTACTTTGAATCAGACCAGTGTCCACCAGGGTATTGTTTACTCTGACTGGCAGCTACTCTCCAGGGTCTCAGGTAGAAGGTCTTTCACATTACTTACTATCTAATCCTTTTAACCGAAGATGCCAGGGATTGAATCTGGGATGTTCTGCATGCCAAAAAGATGTTCTACCACTGAGCCATGGCCCCACCCTTTCACCAGTGAAAATGGATGTATAATAAAGCAATTTGTAAGGCTACCTGTAGGCCATCTAAAGCAGACCTGTTCTCACTCTTTGTTCAAGAAACAGAATAGTTGAAGGAGCAGTTGCTCCAACCATGACGAGGAGATGCGATGTCCATTTATGTTGTTTTCCTACCAATATTTGTCCTTCAGAAACTCCTACTGTCTTACATATCCACTGACAGCAGCCAAAGCAGCTTCTCTTATTTCCCTATTCAGTAGGAGGAAGGTTGGGATAAATAAGATAATGACACTTCTCCATTCTCTTGTCTTTTTCCCTTTGTCGTCCTGAACAGCACCCCATTCATTGCAATATGGCACACAATTGAAAATGATAACCATGAGAGCTAATAAAGTGAAAGGGAAGGCTTTCAGAGAATGAACTAGCTAGGAACAGTTCTTTAGATGCAGCATACAGCACACTGCTTGCCATAGATTAAAAGTTCATGAGCACAACTTACAGAAAGATTTAAATCCTGTTACGAGAGGTGGCTCTTCACACAATATTAGTATCTCAGCAACAGACGCATTCAACACACACACCCAAACCTGGAAAGATTTCTGTTCTCACCTATGATCTTTGAAAAAACTCAAACAAGCCATCAACCATATTGTTAGCAGTTTATAAATTTGATAAATACAAGAGTGACCCACACCACAGTGAGCTGAGAAAGAGAATTAGGAAAAAAACTGGCAGTTAAACAGGAAGATCACGCCGATGTGTCAAACAGTTTCTCAATCATCTCGCCCACCTGTTCAACTCGGTATTTGATGTATTTCTCAGGGTTCTTGGTGAAAGGCACATTGCCATACCTGCCAAGGTATAAAAAAACAAAAATCCTGTATGATAAACATGATTTTTGCTGAGAGGGTTTCCAATTGTACAGTTGTTCCCCCTTCTTTCCCAGCTGCCAGCACAACCTGCAGGATAATTAACTCCATACCAATTATCTATGTTAAGTGCTTCAAGCACCTAGAAATCTATCATGTAGCCAGGCTAAACATAAAAATAAATCTGTTTATTATCAGTATTGGAAAATTACTGTGATGCAAGCTAATCCACAACCACAGAATGATTTGTGTATACACACAAAAAATTGCTCCTTGACCCATATGATGACAGTTGTAACTGGACAAGCATATTATGCAGTGACGATTGCTTTGGGATATAGGAACACAGGCAGGCATCACTTGCCAGCCCATCAGAATACTGTTTGTCTACATAATCACCTGTTGAGAAAGGCAGCGTAGATCTCTTGTACAATGTTTTTCTGTGCCTGGCGGATTTTGTCCCTCTGCTCTGTGTCAGGAATGGCCCACGCCTTCTGGATTTTACACAATTCCTCCAGGCCATCATTGAAACCCTTTCCCATAGAAAAAATATGATGAGCTTACAATATGAGTGGCAATCAATGGGCATAAGGCCCAGAGTGAGAACATTTGCCAGAAGTCTGATAGACAGTTAGTTACCTTAAAGCGTTCCTTGATCACCTGCCTCTCCTTGTCTTTAAGCTGTGTAAATGAAGAAAAAGAAGAGCTCTTCTGGTTATTTTCTCCCCCACTGAGACCAACTGTCAATCTAATGATTAAAGCTACTTCCTTAGGGAATACTTAAATCATTGCAGAGCCCCACACATTCCCAGAAAGCCTCCTTCAAAACCTGCAGGCATGAACTTGGACAGCAATTAGAGTGGCTATCCTTCTGGTATATCCAGGAGTCTTTTCGTAGAAAAACAGCTGCAGGAGCCCATTAGCATATGGTATGCTAATGAGCTATTAGGCTATTAGCATATGCCACGCCCCCTGACATCACCGGAAGTGAGGTCAGAAGGGGAAGCAAAAGGGGGGGAGGCATCTTCAAAAGACTCCCCTTCCCTTCCCCAGCTGGTCTGGGTGGGGGAGCTAAGAGAGAAGGGGTTTAAAGTTGGGCCACAGAAGGAGAGTTGGGCCACAGAAGGAGGAAAGAGGGAAGGAAAGAGAGAGAGTAGAGAGAAGGAAAGAAGGAAGGAAAGAGGGAAAGAAAGAGAAGGAAAGGGGAGGGAAAGAAAGAGAGGGAAGAAGGAGGGAAACAGGGAAAGGAGGAAAAAAGAGAAGAGAAGAAGGTGGGAAAGAAAGAAAGAGAAAAGAGAAGGAGGGAAAGAGGAAAAAGAGAGAAGGAAAGGAGGGAATGAAAGAAATTCGGCAGCAATTCGGCCTCATTATATCCTATGGGCCATTGAAGTCAATGGTGAAAACATAGGGTATATTCTGGGGGCTGGAGGGGAGGGGGTTTGAGGGAGAGGCTCCAAACGCACAGGATAGCTGATGGAGCCTCTCCCCAAGATACCCACCAAGTTTCAAGAACATTGGACCAGGGGGTCCAATTCTATGGGCCCCCAAACAGGTTGCCTCCATTCCCTCTACTGTTCTCTATGTTGGGGAAAAAAGTTACTTGGTGGGTATCTTGGGGAGAGGCTTCATCAGCTACCCTGTGAGTGTGGAGCCTCTCCCTCAAACCCCTTCCCCTCCAGCCCTCAGAATATACCCTATGTTTTCACCATTGACTTCAATGGCCCATAGGATATAATGGAGCTGAAATTGACATTCGGCTGCCTGAAAGACTCCCCGGGATGCTGGCTGGGGGTGGGGCTTGGCTCCTGTGCTCCCGGAACTGTGCTCCAGTGCGCTCCCCCCCAAAAGACCCCTGGGTTTATCAAAAAGGCATGTCCACACAGTAAACCCTGATTTAGCCCCACAGTAGACAAACAGGGATGCAGAAACATTCCTGGAAATAGTAGGTAACATTTCCCCTGTGACCCTGCCATGTTCAAGCTGAGTAGACAGCTACACAGACAGACAGCTTTGTGGATCAGGAACCATTATAGGCTGAACTGAAAGATTTTATCCATATATATTGTGAGGTCCAGATGTACTTTATACAACCATTTTGGCTCTGGTCACACTGCAAAGGTAATTGCGCTTTGTTCCCGCTTTGTTTAAATCGGGATCATTTTTCTTCGCATTGGGCTGACTAGATGCAGCCAGCTCCTCTCTTACAGCACCCACTCGCCTACTGCTGCGCCGTCCCTCCAGGCGATCCTGCTGGCCACGGGGGAGGCTCGGGCGGCTGCTGCTTCTGCCAACACTTTGGGGGGGGTGCCGCCGCCGCTGCCATTGCCCCACAAAAACAGGCTCCGCCATGTCCGCCATCTCCGCCATCCTCCTTGCCAGTCCCATCCAGGCTACTGGAGCCCCCGCCTCTGGTTCCTGCCTCCAGGGCCATCTTTTGTGCGTTTTTTTTTTAAAAAAAGCTTCTGGTTTGAGCGCTTGACTAAACATGCGCTTAATAAATCCATTATTAAACGTTAAATGGATTTATTAAGCGAATGTTTGCTCAAGCGCTCAAACCGGAAGCTTTTTTTTTTAAAAAAGCACAAAGAGCGTTCAGACTGCCCTAATCGCTATCATTGCGAAAGATGGGCTGTCCAGATAGGCGAAATCGCGCATTCAAAGTGGAAGTGCCAGGAAAACACTTGATTTTCCAGGGGTCAGGAAAACCCGGCATCATTGCGCGAGTGAGCCTGCTTCAGGGCGGGAGGCAGATTGGTGCGTGTGAACGTAAAACTGACATGTGCAAGGAAACAGCAGCGAATCCCGATCAAAATGGCACTGTGACCGGACCCTTAAACTTCATTTGAAAGGTCCAGGAAGGAATACTTCCTCTTAAATTAGTATTGTGCAGAATATTTTTGACAGAGAGCTCCAGATCCAGGAAGGTGTTGCCAGTAGCACTCTGCTTTTTTCAGAGTTACTTTTTCACTTACTTATAAAAACTAAATTCCTATTTAATAACATTTTAACCAGTTTTTTAATTGAAACAAAATAGCAGGATAGAAATATTTCAATATGTAAATAAAATCTTTATAGGCATGGCAAATAAGTGTATTTTCAAGTTCTTTAAACAGTTCCAAGAATTAGTTGCTGTAGATTTTCCAGGTTGTGTGGCTGTGGTCTTGGCATTGTAGGACCTGATGTTTCGCCAGTAGCTGTGACTGGCATCCTCAGAGGTATAACACAGAAAGATGTAGTACTCTCTGTGTCAAGGTGAGCAGAAAAATGGTAGGCAGGTAATTTATATCTACCCTGAAAGGTGGGGTAGGGCTGAGTCATTATCTTGTAGTAGTTCTCCAGGCTATGAACATGCTAACGGAGGAGCTTTCCTGAGGAGGTTCTTTTGTCTATGTTCTTTTGTCTATCTTAGGCTATGTTCAGCCACTGCTGAACCCAAACAGGACACAGCATTTTGTTCCAAGACACTGAAAGACTGGACAACACTTCCAATTACCATGTCAGATTACACAGGGAAGCCATTGAAATTCATAAACATAAACACAATTTCAACAGGAAAGAAGAGAGTTTAAAAATAAATAGGGCATGGTTTCCTGTCCTGAAAAACACAAAATGCTCTACAGCTGACAATAGCACTACAGATAAGATTAGAGTTTCAATAGCCATTCCACACACAAAAGAACCTCCTCAAGAAACAGGAAACCTGCTCAGGAAACAATCCATAGACAAAAGAACCTCCTCAGGAAAGCTCCTCCGTTAGCATGTTCATAGCCTGGAAAACTACTACAAGATAATGACTCAGCCCTACCCCACCTTTCAGGGTAGATATAAATTACCTGCCTACCATTTTTCTGCTCACCTTGACACAGAGAGTACTACATCTTTCTGTGTTATACCTCTGAGGATGCCAGTCACAGCTATGGGCAAAACGTCAGGTCCTACAATGCCAAGACCATGGCCACACAACCTGGAAAATCTACAGCAACTAATGAACTCCGGCTGTGAAAGCCTTCAACAACATATAGTTCCAAGGATTCTCTCACCTTGACTCCAGGTTGGAAGACAGGCAAGTTTCTCTCTGAGATATAATCTGTTACTTTCAACCAGCTAAAACAGACAAGAAGAAGAAGAAGAAGAAAAAGGAAGGGAAGCATTGTAGATCTCCATGAAATAAAGAGTAAAATATATTACACATGTGAACATTCTACAGTGAATGTACTAATATCAGGCCACACAATCCAAAATGCCAGAGACTGCTCTCTCAGCATGTTACAGATCCCATGCTTTTAAGCACATTACATTGCTTATTAAACCACCATTTGCCAGACCTGAAACGTGTTTAACACTCCCCCCCCCCCCCAAGAAAGATAGCACTTAGTTTGTGGCACCTCAGTTCCTTGAAAATACCTGCAACTGGGGACAGGAATGCTTTTACATGTTTACGTCCATCTGCATCTCAGAACATGTAAGCCAAGCAGCTGATGCTAATGAATAGCTGTTTTATTCAATTCAGCTCCTCATTACCCAAAAATCTACTTCACATGCTACCTACAGAAACTCTTGGCTACTTACTCCAGACTGAGATCAATATGCCATTGCACATATACATATCAAACAGTAGTTTAATTAAACATGGAGAAAATTGCTTCCATTAATTTTCAGTGTGGTTTCTGTCACCAGGAGCCTCCACCCTCTGCTGAATGCCCTGATGCGATAACAGTGGCAATATGTCCCACTGAATGTGCCCCTGATAAGACAACATAAAGTTAAAGAATGGAATTAGCTGCCTAATCCAAATCATAAGGGCCTAGCTATCACTCACTTTGCTGAAATAACAACATTCCCAAGCAGGAAGTTGCTGTCTCCTGTTTTATTACAGCAGTCTGCCATAAGTCCTCTTCAGTTAGGTCCTGGAATTTAATCACAGCACTAAAGTCTGAGAACTGGAGGAAAATGATCAGATGGATTTTTTCTGACCTGCGCTGATATGTCAGGATCTGTTGCTCGATGTGTTCCCTGTAAGATCTTTCAGCTGTTTTCTGAGTCACAGCCACCAACTGGATTAGTTCAGACCTAAGAGAAGGGAAATGCGGAATGCTGAATGGTAAATGGACAACAGGTCCACAAGGGCAGGATGAGGCTTCCAGTGCCACAGCTTGGTTCTTCTGCAGCTTCAACTTCAAGTAAGAGTCAACAAATTCTGACTGGCTTTGCTAGCTAGCCAAAATTGTGCTTGCCACTGCCATGCATACAGGGGAGAAGCATTGTCTTGAACACATGACATCATGCTGAGCTTCAGAAGTACTCCGAATCCCTTTGAGCCCCTGCACAATAGCAGAGGCAAACCCCCTCCTGTAACTTGCTCCAGTCTGGGGAGTGGAGGCTCATTCCTCTTGTGCCAAGCCTCAGAGAGGCTTAGAAAGCAACAAAATGTCTTAATGATATATGTTTAACCATGGATGTCAGTCAAATCATGTTTGAGATTGGGGAGGTCCCTTGCCTTTCTCCAGCCTCAGAGGAAGGACAGGGGAAATAGATCAGAATAAAAAAAAACATATTTGGCAATTTCTGCTCATCTGCTCATTCTGGCTTGAAAGCCAATTAAACATAACTTCAGCATTGGGCTGGATAAGATTAATTTTAATTTAATGTCTATTACTAGTCAGGAACAATTTGACTTAGGTAACCCTCCTACTTTCTGCTACAGAGTAAAGATGGGATTCAAGATAAGATAAGATGTAGACCAAGGCTGAATAGCTAAGGAAGCTTTCCTTCACTGTAAATAAAAATGTAAAAGGCAATCTCTGGTGGACTCATGCAGTTTGGTGTAGTGGTTAAGTGCGCGGACTCTAATCTGAGAGAACCAGGTTTGATTCCCCAGACCTCCACTTGCACCTGGCTGGATGACCTTGGGCAAGCCATAGTTCTAGCACAGCTGTTCTTGAAAAAGAACCGTTTCTGTCAGAGCTCTCTCAGCCCCACCTACCTCACAGGGTGTCTGTTGTGGGGCAGGGAAGGGAAAGGAGTTTGTAAGCTGCTCTGAGACTCCTTTGGGTAATGAAGGACAGGGTATAAATCCAATCTCTTCTTCTTCTACAAGTCATACTAGTCTGAAGGAATCCAGGAAGTGGCAGTACCAGAAACTTCATAGAAATAAAAAAATCTTTACAGTGCTACAACCAATCTTTACAGTTCTGGTCACTGCACCTCAAAAAAAGACACTCTAGCATTGGAAAGATGGTGGCTGAAAAGGAGCTCTGAGTGAGAGCTCCAAGGTCTGGACTATTAACTACCCGTTCTTGTGCGAAATTGACATAAATTTGCCAATTATAGACAGACTGGCTTACTCTTCAATAGTGTCAGCTGATGATGATGTTTCCTTTGGAAGATTGAGGGAACAGACTGGTAACTTTGACTGCTGAGCGGCCTGGACAGCGCCTGTGCAGCCATGGGTTTTCCACGTTCCAGCTGCCTGGTAGGATCGCCACTGCCTTGCAGATCCCACAAGTGTTTTTATTCAATCTCTGGGCACTTTCCACTAGTTTGCCTGACCCTGAGAAGCCACCAATGAAGGGTTTTCCCCTGGGGAGACCCCTGGAAAGACCATCAGACGACCGGGAATGAAGGGGTTTGCCTGCGGTGGGGAGATGCTGCCAGCTGGCTGGTTCCTGGGTTTGGCATTTTACAGCTGTGCCTTTGGAGCCCTGTGAACTGACCCAAGGTGACTCTGAGCCGACTCTGCCTCGCAACCCCAAAACTTGGGACCCCAGTTCAGTTTTGGAGGTGTGCCAAATGGTTGCAGTCTGTGAGAGGAAATGTGGTGAGCCGAGGACCAGCTGTGGTTTCCCCCTGACCCTGCTATTCCATCTTGCAGCTTGCTTGGGACTGTGTCACCTGATGAAGTTTTCTGGAAGGATACAACTCTTTACTGTTCCAATAAGCCTGTTAAGAACATAAGAACATAAGAGAAGCCAATGTTGAATCAGGCCAATGGCCCATCTAGTCCAACACTCTGTCACACAGCGGCCAAAATATACCAGGTGCCATCAGGAGGTCCAGCAGTGGGGCCAGGACACGAGAAGCCCTCCCACTGCTGCCCCATCCAGCACCAAGAATAGAGTGCATTACCTGCCCCAGACTGAGAATTCCCATCTATACCCTGTGGCTAATAGCCGCTGATGGACTTCTGCTCCATATGTTTATCTAATTTCCTCTTGAAACTGTCCATGCTTGTAGCTGCCACCACCTCCTGTGGCAGTGAATTCCATATGTTAATCACTCTTTGGGTGAAGAAGTATTTCCTTTTATCTGTTCTAACCCGACTGCTCAGCAATTTCATGGAGTGCCCACAAGTTCTTGTATTGTGAGAAAGGGAGAAAAGTACTTCTTCCTCAACCTGCTCAATCCCATTCATAATCTTATAAACCTCAATCATGTCACCCCTCAGCCGTCGTTTCTCCAAGCTAAAGAGCCCCAAGCATTTTAACCTTTCTTCATAGGGAAGGTGTTCCACCCCTTTTATCATTCTAGTTGCCCTTCTCTGCACTTTTTCCAATGCTATAATATCCTTTTTGAGATGTGGTGGCCAGAACTGTACACAGTATTCCAAATGAGGTCGCACCAATGATTTATACAGGGGCATGATGATACTGACTGATTTGTTTTCAATTCCCTTCCTAATAACCCCCAGCATAGTGTTGGCCTTCTTTATTGCAGCTACACACTGTCTAGACATTTTCAGCGAGTTATCCGCTACGACTCCAAGATCTCTCTCTTGGTCCGTCTCTGCCAGTTCA
This sequence comes from Gekko gecko, assembly GCA_029375565.1. Lineage (NCBI taxonomy): Eukaryota > Metazoa > Chordata > Lepidosauria > Squamata > Gekkonidae > Gekko > Gekko gecko. Next base: position 220,795,678 of record JAPDNY010000002.1, on the reverse strand, counting down.
GACCCCATCAACGTGTATTTATATTTAGGATTTTTGGCTCCAATGTGCATCACTTTGCACTTGGCCACACTGAACCGCATTTGCCACGTTGACGCCCACTCACCCATCCTCAACAGATCCCTTTGGAGTGCCTCACACTCCTCCCTGGTTTTCACCACCCTGAACAACTTCGTGTCATCTGCAAATTTAGCCACATCACTGCTTACTCCCAATTCCAAATCATTAATAAACAAGTTAAAAAGCATCGGACCGAGTACTGATCCCTGTGGTACCCCACTGCTTACCCCCCTCCACTGAGAAAGTTTCCCATTTATACTCACTCTCTGTTTCCTATTTATAAACCAGTTTTTGATCCACAAGAGGACTTGTCCTTTTATCCCATGACTATTGAGCTTACTTAGGAGCCTTTGATAAGGAACTGTATCAAAAGCTTTCTGGAAGTCAAGGTAAATAATATCTATTGGATCCCCCTTGTCCACATGTTTGTTCGCTCCCTCAAAAAACACTAACAGTTTAGTGAGACAAGATCTTCCCTTACAGAACCCATGCTGAGTCTGCCTCAATAGTTTTTGTTCATCAATGTGCCTACTAATTCTTTCCTTAATAACAGTTTCCACCAACTTACCCAGTATCGATGTCAGACTGACTGGCCTGTAATTTCCCGGATCTCCCCTGGAGCCCTTTTTAAAGCTGGGAGTGACATTAGCTACCTTCCAGTCCTCAGGAATGGAGGCAGATTTTAAAGAAAGATTACATATTTTTGTCAGGAGATCCACAAGTTCACATTTGAGTTCTTTCAGAACTCTCGGATGAATGCCATCCGGGCCTGGTGATTTATTAGTTTTTAAATTGTCTATCAGTAGTAGGACTTCCTCTCTTGTCACCGCAATCTGATTCAGGTCTTTCAAACCCCCTCCCGAAATCGGTGCTTCTGGAGTGGGCAAGCACTTCTCCTCTTCCACAGTGAAGACAGAGGCAAAAAATGCATTCAGCTTCTCAGCCATTTCCCTGTCATCCTTCACTACTCCTTTTACCCCTTGGTCATCCAAGGGCCCCACTGCCTCCCTGGCTGGCTTCCTACTTCTAATGTGTTTGAAGAAAGTTTTATTGTTGGCCTTTATGTTTTTTGCGATATGCTCCTCATATTCCCTTTTTGCTTGCCTGATCACAGACTTGCATTTTATTTGCCATAGTCTGTGTTCCCTTTTATCAACCTCACTAAGACTAGCTTTCCACCGCTTAAAGGAATCCTTCTTACCTTTTACAGCTTCCATTACTTTATTTGTTAACCATGCAGGCTTTTTTCTATATCTATTTGTGCCTTTCCTAACCTGCGGTATATATTTTTTCTGAGCTTCTAGGACTGTATTTTTGAATAGTCTCCAAGCTTCCCCAATGGTTTTGACCTTCTCCACTCTTCCTTTCAATTTCTTCCTCACATGTCCCCTCATACCAGAGAAGTTACCCCTTTTAAAGTTAAAAGTGGTTGCATCAGTCTTTTTGTTCCTAATGAATGATGAGGATTACTCACAGTTCAGAAGACCATGGTGATTGAGGGAACCAGTCTGACTGTTGTAAAATTGAGACTATTAAGATTGTAATTTGGCCACTATTTAACTTTCCCCCCACCTTTTCATTTGATTGTTATTAATTATTAGTATCTTCCTAATTAATTTAGATGACTTTAACCAATTATTGATAGATTGTTTTGTTTTAGTGGGGTTGAGTAGTAATTTTAGAGGAGGAGGATGGAGGGGGTTCCTGATGTTTTATCCTAAGTTTATTAGTTCCCACTAAATTTCTTGTGCTTGGTTAATTTAATAGGGATTGTTATTGCTCTCTATTGGTCTGTTGTTCAATTGAGTTGTTAATTAGGGATTTGTAACTGGGTATTTTGAGCAAATTATGGGGTATTTTATACGGACGGGTGGGATAAGAGAAAGGAGAGCATATGAAACAGGTAGAGTGGGTTTTTAATTTTGTTGGCACAGCCCTCTTGCTAGTTGTTGGAGAGTGTATTTTTGGGCTGACAACACTGAGGAAGGGAGGCCATTCAAGGGTCAGGGATACCAGTGATAATGTGGTGGGGGAGATATAGCAGTGGGTGTAGGTGCTATTCCTCTAATTGGAATGGAAGAAATCACAGACACAGGAATGCTTGGACTTCTTCCCACCTATGGCCCATCCTGAGAAATGTTGGTTGTAGGGTTAGGAGAAACTACCTATCTCCAACACTGGTGTTATTTAATGCCAGGTCTATCAAAAATAAGACCAATGTTCTCCATGATTACCTCATGGAGTCACAGGTAGACCTGGCTTGTGTGACTGAGACTTAGGTGAGGAAGGGTGAAATTGTCACCCTGAACCAACTTACCCCACCTGGGTTCTCAGTCTTTCACCAGTCTTGAACAAATGGGCAGAGGGGCATGGCATTGCTCATTCATGAATTTTGCTCCTTCAGGTGGCTCCCCACCCCAATAATCTCCAACACTGAATGTGTTGGCCTAGGATGTAATGTCGAGGAGAGTTTGGCTATCTGGATGGTGTACCAACCAACTAACGCACTAGCAGATACCCTGTCCAAAATGTTAGATGCTGTATCAGGTTGGGCGCTGGAATCTCCCAGGCTTCTGGTCCTGAGTGACTTCAATGTCCATGCCGGCGATGCAGGAATCTAGTGTTGTCCATGAGGGCACTGGGACACAGTTTATATTGACTCCCACACATCTAGTGGGCCACAAACTGGATTTGATTTTTGGGACCAAGATAAATGTGGATCTGATGGCTATGGATGTAGTCCCATGGTCTGACTACTTCACCCTGAAGGTCCAGTTAAGCATGCCATGCCTGCCCTGTTTAGGCAGCAAGAGCATTTCTGCTTGCCCGTGAAACCAAATGGACCCTGGTCAGTTTCAGGAAGCTCTGCAGGATCCAATGCCCACTGGCAGTTCATTAGATGAGCTGGTGGAGGACTGGGAACACCAGCTCTCTGAAGCCATCGACGAGATCACCCCCAGCACCCTCTGTCCCCTTGTACCAAAGCAGCACCTTGGTATACTGCAAAGCTGCAGAGAATGAAGCGAGACAGTGGTGTGCTCGTGATGATGTATCATGAACATTTTATAGGACGCTTATGAAAGCCTATGAGATGGCTGTGAAGCCTATGAAGAAAGATTTCTATGCAACCTCCATCGCATCTGTGAACTTGCGCCCAGCCCAATTATTTAGGATTATTTGGTCTACTATGATTCTGCTGCAGAGCAGACCAAATATCAGAGAATTGGCTATTGGCTGTGAGGCATTTGCGAGTTATTTTGCAGATAAAATCATGACGCTCTGCCAGGACCTCCCAGCCACAATTGAGACAGTAAGAGAACTGGAAGCCCCTTGTCCGTCTTCAGGTCCAATACTGGACCACTTCAGCTGATTCTCCCAGGAGGAAGTTGACAGGATCCTGGCAGTTGTGAGGTCTACTACCTGCCTCCTTGACCCATGCCCTTCTTGGCTGGTGAAACTCTGGGGGGAGGGCATTCGGGACCCTCTAGGGGAGATCATCAACTTGTCCCTTTCTACTGGGACCTTCCCAGGGGCTTTGAAGGAGGCGGTAGTTCACCTGCTCTTGAAAAAAACCATCGCTGGACCCTATGCTCCTGGCCAACTACTGCCCAGTATCGAACTTACCATTCCTGGGTAAGGCAGTTTAGAGGTTTGGCCACCTCTAACTCCAGGTTTTTCTGGATGAAGCTTCCATTTTTTATCCTTTCCAGTCTGGCTTCTGCCCTGGCCATGGGATGGAGATGGCTCTGGTGGCCCTTACAGACAACCTCTGTAGACAACTGGATCGGGGCAGATTGGTGCTGCTGCTGCTTTTAGATCTAACAGCAGCGTTCGACACGGTTGACTATGACCTATTGACCCACCACTTCACCAATGTAGGAGTTCGGGGGATCGACTTACAATGGCTTTCCTCCTTTCTCCACGGTCAAGGACAGAGGGTGGCACTTGACGAGACTGTCTCCCAGCGATACCCACTGGAATGTTGAGTGCCGCAGGGGATGATCCTCTCTCCAATGTTATTTAACATCTATATGTGCCCCCTCACCCAGTTAATCCAGAGGTATTGGCTGGACTGTCATCAATATGCAGATGACACCCAGCTCTATCTGTAATTGGACAGCCATCCATCCTCTGCCTGATAACTTGGCTTAGGCTCTGGAGGCCATGGCTGGATGGTTGCAGCAAAGCCAGTTGAAGCTTAATCCATCGAAAACAGAGGTGCTGTATCTGAGCCGGGGGGGGGCGATGGATATGGTGCTAGGATCCCCATTCTGGAAGGGGTGCCTTTGGTGCCAGTCCAGAAAGAGAGGAGCCTGGGGGTAACATTGGCTGCCTCTCTTTCTATAGAGGCCCAGGTTGCCGCAGTCGCCGGGTCTGCCTTTTTCCACCTTAGCCAGATTAGGTTACTGAGACCCTATCTCTCCCCTACAGTGACCCATGCAATGTTCACTTCCAGGTTTGATTAATACAATTCGCTCTATGCAGGCTTACCCTTGAGGCTGTCCCAGAAATTACAGCTGGTGCAAAATGCAGTGGTGTGCCTGTTGATGGTGACCCCTGTGCGGGCTCACGTTCAGCAGGTGCTCTGCCAATTGAATTGGCTACCAGTTGAGTTCCAAATTTGCTTCAAGATGTTGGTAATAACCTTTAAAAAGCCTTATATGGCCTGGGACCAACATACCTGAGGGACCGCCTCTTCCCGTATACTCCTGAAAGAGCTTTATGCTCAATGGATCAACATCTCCTGGTGGTCCCTGGCCTGAAAGACATCTGTCTTGCCTCAAAAAGGGCCAGGGCCTTTTCCACCCTGCCCCCCGCCTGACGGAACATGCTCCCCATTGAGACCAGGACCCTGTGGGATCTTCTTCAATCCCTACGGGATCTTCTTCAATCTTCTTCAATTCCACAGGGCCTGTAAGATGGAGCTGCTCCACCAGGCCTTAGGCTGAGGCAGCAGGCATCTAGATATGGCCTCTCTGAGGCTGCTGTCACCCATTTACTAGCAGCTGGCTATCACTCATATGTTATCTGAGAGCCAAGGAATCCCTCACAACCAGCCAATTCCATTCTTGGGCTGTAACCACCATTTTAATGCATATGACTGTGTTTAAATTTTAATTTTATTGTACTACTGGATGTTGTTACCCACCCTGAGCTGCTTGTGGGAAGGGCAGGCTATAAATAAATAAATAAATAAATAAATAATATAAAATTGAGACAGCAGGGGACATATAAGCCGGTGGTCATTGTAAGAACAGCAGCAAAGAGAATTACAGGAAATGATGGGCAGAAAGTCAATAGGGTAGAAGCAACCAACCTCCAAGGACTCTTCCTCCAACCTTAAGAGCTCTTAAGATGGAGTACGGCTCTAAGCTGGGGTAGAATCCACTCCAGTGGTGGTAGACAGGAGCTTGAAGTAGTAGGTACTATGTCCTTTGAGTGTGACTATATAAGCCAGTTTGGTGTAGTGGTTAGGAGTACAGACTCTAATCTGGGAGAATGGATTTGATTTCCCACTCCTCCACATGCAGCTGCTGGTATGACCTTGGATCAGTTACAAGTCCTTTTGGAGCTGTTCTCTCAAGGGCAGTTCTTGAAAGAGCTCTCTCAGCCCCACCTCCCTCATAGGGTGTCTGTTGTGGGGAGGAGAAGGGAAAGGAGATTGTAAGCCACTCTGAGACTCCTTTGGGTAGTGAAGGGTGGGGTATAAATCCAATCTCTTCTTCTTCTTCTAAAGATTTTAGTATGTGGCTCTGAGAATTAGAAAGTTTAGGTACTTTAGCATAACTGATTGCTACACTGGAGGTTAGGAAGAGTCTACCTCAGCCCTCTTTCAAAGACAGATTGGTTGGAATTTTCCACCTTCCCTGGAATGGGTGCATTAATCCCATTCCACTTTTGAGGTTGCCGGGCCAAGTGTTAGTTCTACATTGTGCCGTGATGGATAGCATGAAGGGTTAAAACATTCTGTCACTTACAACACATGACAACCTGTACTTTATGATCCTATGGCCTAATCCAGTAAAAATGCTTGGGTACAGAGTACCAGCCCACAAAAGTGTAGATATGTACCACCATGGAGAACTTGATTTAATAGTTATTTTCCCTGAGTCCAAATGACCAGCCTCCATAGTCACAAGCCAAGCAGCAGAAAATTATTCCCTGAATTTACTGGGAAGTGCTTTTCAGAACAATAGCCTCAGTGCCAAGAAGATGAAAGAGACTGATTCAATCAGAGCCCTCTTGGCTGGTTTTATTTTTCCATTCCCTTCTGAAAAGAAATGTTTACAGTAGGAATGACAGACTTCAAAGGTTCCTTTCTGAAAGAGGAGCAAAGCACAAGGGGAGAAGATAGCTGGAATATAAGCACACTCTGCAGAGAAGTTGTTAAAAGAAGATTGAGTACAAATTAGCATTACACTGGCAGATGTTCCATTTCTCCAGCATACCATGAACATGTGCAATATACACAGACTTACTTTTCAAGGGATTTGAGAATGTAATTGTAGTTGTTGTGCAGGAAGATGGCACTTAAAGCTGGGTCCTCGTAAACCTTGGATTTACTGAGAAGATTCAGTTGCAAGTTGCCCAGAACTTTGCCTTAATAAAAGAAATATAAAAGTTGGATCACTATAAAAATCCCCAACGTATTAAGGCTACATATTGTTTACCTATGCTGGCATGACCAAAAGGGTGCAAAACGAAACACTGGAACTTACCTGAAGGTTTCTTCTCTTTACTGGGGTGAAGTCATCCAAACTGGTTAGGTCACTTCTCCTCTTGCTCCAGGCAGGGCTGTGCAAATTTGTGTAGACTGTATTGGCTCAAAGGTCTTAGTATAGCCCAGCTCCATAACAGATTTTATGTCCGACTAGATTGTATTCTGTTTTATTTTACTTTGGGTGGGATGTGGATGACTTTGCCCCACTGAAGAGAAGAAACCTTCAGGAAAGTTCCAGTGTTTCGTTCTCCTTCAGTGGGGGAAGTCATCCAAACTGGTTATATGCCCAAGCTACAACCTGGGTGGGATCCTCATTCTTATTTTTATTCTGTTCTATTGCTATGCTGCACACCTTTCTACCAGATGAAACCTCTGCTGATTTTAACTGGTCCCACCTATAGTGCCTCACACAGATATAAAAGGTGGACCAGGATGCGACTCTTAATGATTTCTTCCACTAGAACACTGGTGGAAAAGGTCACTATGTTACTGCAGATCTGGTGTAGTAGGCCATAACATCCTTTGGAGGCCCTAGGCCTTGAACTTCATATGTCTCTCAGATACATGTCTGGAGACCTTTTTACCTAAAGGCTGAGCTGTGAGGCACAGACAAAAAACCCTTTAGCCTAATCTGTGCCATCCTATGAAGGAGGCACACAGAGCTCTGGGCATGTCTAGTTTGTGCCAGACTCTCTCATTGGGGGTAACATGGTACAGGACAAAAAGATGGTAGTATCAACTCTTGGTTAACGTGATAAGGGGAAAAAAATCTTTGGCACAAATCCTGTGTACCACCGAGATCTTGTAAAATATACACAATTCCGTCCCAGCCAATAAAGCCCCTAATTCAGAAACCCTTCTTGCAGAAGTCATCTCTGCAAGAAAAAAGAAGTCTTTCAAAAAAGAGACTTTAGATTCTGATGATTTGAAAGGATCAAATGGAGGATTGCTCAAGGCCTGTAACACTTTAGACAGGTTCCCAGTAAGCAACTTATGCCTAATGGGAGGTGCCAACTGTATGGTTCCTTTCAGGGAAGCTTAAATTGCCTACGAGAAGAAAAATTAGGCAGTCTTATGCAGTCCCCCACAGAGGCCAGTGCTGCAACCTGTCTCTTAAACTATCCAGTCTTAGAATCTGATTCCAAACCTTGGTGTAGAAACAGAATGATGTCTTTGTAAGTCAGTTTCAGTGGATCCAGCTTTTGAATGTCTGCCATGTATGATTGTAGAGACGACTGGAAGCAGGGATTCTGGACTGCACCATAGTCAACTACTTAACGTAGAAGGCCCAGTCCTACTAAATCCGTCAGTTCAATCTCTAAACTGTCAGCTGGAGTCAAATAGGGTTCAGGTGGCAAGTGGATTCTTGTACAAGGAGAACTCATCCCTTGGCAATCTCCACGGTGGAGACACTGACATCTTGACTAGCTTTGAGACCCAAAAACTTCTGTGTCAGAAAGGAGATATGAAAATCACCTCCGTTGTCCCCTTTGACACTTTGTTCAGGCCACAGCTGATTAGTGTGATCAGAGGAAAAGCATACAGCAGACCGCTGCATCAACAACGTGTGTGTGTGCCCTTGCCCTCTGCCCTGGAATCATAGAAAATGATTAGAAACCTGGCAACTTGGTTATAGTTTGATGTTACAAAAAGGATCCAAGACAGGGCTCCTGGAATGAAGTGTGATTTTGCTAGAAGACCTTTTTGTGTAGACTCCATTCTCCTAGATCTAACTCCTTCCTTCTCAGCCAGATGGCTTGGCAGTTTGCAAGACTGTAAAGGTGTTCCCCTTTTAGACTTACTATTTCCCTCCCCTGCCCAAACAAACAGGATTTTGGACTCATGGAGGAGCACCATAGATCTGGTGCCTCCTTGCCAATTGCTGTGCGCCTTGGCCATAGTATTGACTGTGCGCCCTAGCACATAACTTGTCCCTCGGTAGGATTCGGAAAGCACACAGTGCTAGTTTGACTGCCACAAGTTCCAGCTAGTCCATACTGTTCATATCTTCCAACAGGCTCATCTGCCTTGGACAATCTGATCCTTGCACTGTGTTCCCTGGCTGCTACTGCTGGTGGCCATAACAGCCATCAGGTAAGGAGGCTGGAAGAAACTGACTTCCCTTGTCAGATCTGGTCGTAAAGACCACTAGTTTAGTGACTTCTTTGTGTGTGTGGGGGGAAGCAGTATCTTGACATGTGCACCCTTTTGTGTGAGTGTGTGTGTCCTTCTGACAAGGGAGAAGAATCCATTGTAAAGGCCTGGCATGGAAGCAGGCCCAAGGAATCAGATCTATGGACTACATCCTCAGTCCCAGTACTGTCAACCAGTATGTGAGGTCCACCAACATCTGCCGGATTTCTTTCACCCTCTCCAATAATTTTTTCTGCTTCTTTGCAGGTGGAAACACTTTGGCTATCCGCATCTGAATCCTGGCTCCTAAGTGGACTATGTCCCTGGAGGGTGTGAGATTATTAATATTACTTTCTAAACACATAAATCAGGCATCCTTTTGCCCGAAGAGGTTGCCTAATGGACTTGGTGTCCTAGCTCACCTCTGCTGCCTAGGTACTGCGGAGAATATAGTCCAGGTAAGGATAAAGGTGGATTCCTTCTTGTCGTAGGTAAGCTAATAGAACTACCAGGACCTTGGCAAACACCCTTGAAGATTATGTCAGCCCAAAGGGTGAGGCCTTGTATTGGAAATGATGGTCCTGAAAATCAAAAAGGGAAGAACTGTCTGGAAGGTGGAATATGCGGGTAAACATCTTGAAGGCCTAAGGACATCATGTGGTCGTCCTGCTGAATACTCTGCAGAATGCAGTGAAGAGATTTTAAACTGGAACTTGTGCTTCTTTACCCATAGATCAAGATGGGCAGCCATGTTAGTCTGTAGCTGTAGCAAAGAGCAAAAGCCCAGTAGCACCTTAAAGACTAACAATATATATGGCAGGGTATGAGCTTTTGTGAGACACCACTTGGTTCTTCAAATACCCATAGCTTCAACTCTTTTTAAATTTAGAATTGCTCTCCAGTCGCTGGCTCTATATGGAATGGAATAAATCCCATGGAAATGCTGTTCTAAGGGCACTGGTTTCACTGTCCCTACGTGCATTAAATTTGAATAGGTCATGATAGAAAAAAAGGTGTGTCTGTTCTGTCTTGGGAAGTGGGGAAGCACGAAAATGAGGAAACTGCTGGAATTGACCCCCAACCATATAGTCAGGTGGTTGGTCTTTGTTTTATTGGTTCCTGTCCTGTTTGTTAGGAGAGAACTGTCTCTGCTGGAATCTGAACCTATAGGCAAAGGCGCAGGAGCACCTAAAATCCTTTTATTCCCAATATTTTTTTTAATGCTGATGAATCTAAAATAGACAGAGGGTCCACCTTCTGATGATTTAGCCATAGGTTCATCTTACCACTATATTGGTGGTCTGTGCTCTGGCACCGAACTGCATGGCCTCTTAGGATGCATCTGCTGCAAATTTTGCAGCCCTTTAATCTTTAGGATGGATCTCTTAAGTGTCAAGGGATCAGTGTTGGGCTCTTGAAGGAGGTTAGCAGCCCAAACCATGATGGCCCTGGAAAAATCTGAGAGCATGGCAGGTGGCTCAGATTGTCAGAGACGTTGTTTCAGGGGATCCCCTAGGGGCATCTCATCATTATTAATATTTTTATTCACTGAATTGTTACACATGTTGGCCACAGCCTTAGGCAAAACTGCTCCTGAATGTAAGACTACTACTGGAGCATCCCCCTATGCCTGCAAGAAAATATCATTGCCTGGAACTGCCCATTCTGCCTTTAGTATGTAATCAAAGAATTTGGAGATGGACAATTTTGAGGACACTTTGGATGGTTTCTCAAACCCTCTAGTATCTAAATTAAATGAAGCTGATGATCTAGGGTTTGTTTGTATCCAACTGGTAGTTAAGAAAAGGCAAAGGCACTTTTTTCTTTTCTTTTTTAAATCTCTGCAGATGTTCCAGCCAGAAAGGCCTAGGAGAATTTTCTGACCATTCCCCTTCCTCTTTATCAGAGCTTGCTGTCATATATCCTGTAATTGAAAAGAGCCCCTCCACCCCTGAACCCAAGCCTGACATGGGTAGTGAGGAAGAAGGGGGACATTTCTTTGACTAGTTCTCAAAAGCTCCTGATGTTGCCGGTGCTAGTGTCCTTATTGGCGAGATCAGCCACAGCCACTGCTTGGCCAGGTACTCTTACCCCCAGAAAGGCCAATGTGACTCCTGGTTGCATACGCAGAGGGCTGTGGGAGGCCTACGCCAGACTAAAGGCCTAAAGAGGGAGGGCAGAAAAAGTGCAGGGAATCCCTGAGCAGCCACCCTATTGGAATTTCCCTGAACTGCCAAAACTACTGGGAAAAGCCTCACAGAAGGCTTGGGGGTGTCCTTCTTTGCAGCATTTGCTTGTATTGGCCCTTTGTTCACCTTGGGGGTCCTCATCCCACTGGCCCTATGTATCTGGGGGGTGGGATCTGACCTTCAGCTCCAACTCTCTCACCCCCTATAGGCCTGGAAGCCTCTGAATCTGTCAGAGGCTGCGATCTCCTCATGGTTGCTGGACCCAGTAGAGCTCTGCTGAGTTTTTCTAGTGCAAGCAGGGGTTGGCTGCAGAAACGACCTGAAGCCTCAGGTCTAGCAGCACCAACAAAGGCCTGTGCCAGTCTCCAATACCTGAAGCCTCAGGCAGGAGAGGCCTGCCACAATGGTCTCCCCTTCTTTCTAAGACCAGCAATGGGGCCCTTCCTCAAAGCCCGTCCGTCTTCCATACTTACAGATAAGAGATTCCAAGAGGCCGGCTCTAGGTTCTGACCCAGTAGATCTGTGTTTTCAGCACAGTCGAGGGCCAGCTGGGGAATGACCCGAAGCCTCGGGTCTGCCAGCACTGACGGGCCCATGCCAGTCTCCGATGCCTGAATCCTCAGGCGGGAGAGGCTTGCCACAATGGTCTCCCCCTTCTGTCTAAGACTGGCCATGGGGCCCTGCCTCAAGGCCCGTCCGTCTTCCATACTTACGGGGTAAGAGACTCCAAGAGACTGGCTCTGGGTTCGGATCTAGTAGAGCTCTGCTGGATTTTTCCAGTGCAGTTGGGGGCTGGCTGCAGAAACAACCCGAAGCCTTGGGTCTGGCAGCACCAACAGAGGCCCGTGCCAGTCTCTGATGCCTGAATCTTCAGGCAGGAGAGGCCTGCCACAACTGTCTCTCGCTGAGGGAAGTTTGTGACATTGTAGATGTTTCTGCCGTTGGCCAGTCTCTGGTGCCTGGAACCTCAGGCGAGAGAGGCTTGTCTTAAAGGTCTCTTTTTTCTTCTTTTAAGACCGACAATGGGGCCTTTCTTCAAGTCTTTTCCCCATCTTCCATGTAAGGCAAGAGCCTCCAAGAAAGCAGAGCTAGGCTCAAGCATCCTGCTTGGAGCAGCAGGGCTATTGAAACTGGATGGTCAGCCTCACTCTGAGCCAATACAGTCTACTCAAATTTGCATAGCCCTGCCTGGAGAGAGAGGAGGCATGACCTAACCAGTTTGGATGACTTCCCCCACTGAAGGAGAAGCACATTTTATGTGCCCTTCAAGTAATCAGCGAATTAAAAACATTTTAAATGTCTCCTCATTGGCTGATTACATTTAAATCATGTATATACTGAAGACAAATGCAAAAAAGGTCATACAGCATCTGAAATACTAACAAATTTATTGTAGAATAATTTTCATAGGTCTACTGCTCAAAATCCACAAAAACTTCTGCTACAATACATGTGTTAGTCTTTAAAGTTGCCATGGGATTGTTTTTGATGCAATAATATAGCACCTACTCTGGAATTTATCCATTATAAAGTTTTAATGAAAATGTAATTCAGAAGATTCTGAAAGACTGTTTCTCGATTGAAAGTAGTTTATTGTTTAATCAACTAAAGCTACAAGCTTACAAACACTTTCCTGGCAATAAGCCTCATAGAATAAACCTTTTAATGGCTAGTAAGCCTCTTAGTAGACTTGCTTAGCTACCACATATTTTTAGGTCATCTTTAGCATCTTCTTGTTACAGGGAGTTAATTCACATTTCCTGAGATGAATTATTGGAGTTCACATAAATATTCCAAAAAGCATTGTTTAACTGTTTACTGTTTAACTTGTCCTGTACAGTGGAGCCTTGTTATCTATATTATATAAAACTATTAGATACCTTTGTATGATTGCATTTACCCAAGTCTGATTTTAGGGCAAATGGTAGCTAACCTAACCTGTTTTGCAACTGGAATTTACCTTCCCCTTGTCCAAGAAATCACCACATCTACAACTGGGTTCCATTTCAGACCACCACTAGATAGAATAAACAAATATAGAATGCATGTAGCAAGTAACAATAGGAAATCTACTCACAGATGTAGGTGCTGAGTAGTCGTCTGCTGAATTCAGAACTGTAGCTACTGGCTGAAGAGCTGGTCTCTGAAAAGGAAATGACCAAGGAATACATTTATAGTTCAAGTTAGCTTTATTGGCATAAATTGTCGATACAGAATACACAATTTAAGAGCAAAATAAAAATACAATCCACAGGTACATCTATTTAAAAAAATGTCTCTAGAATCCTTTGGCGCAACTTTAAAGCAGAGTGGAGTAACTCGGCCACCTTATCTGTGATGTCAGAGGAGAAGTCATTCAGAAGTCTGTGTATCTTGAGCGCATCAGAGCAGTCCATCATACTGCTTAAAGTAGAATGTAAATATATATACCTTAGATCCACATACAGGTGACAATGCAAAAGAACATGAGGAATTGACTCAACACATTTTCGTTTGCAAGGGCAATGTCTGGCTGAATGAGATATCTTGTTAAATATGCCATGTAAAATGGCTGAAGGCATAGCGTTATATTTGGGCAGAGTAAACACTCTACATTGTAGTGAAACCTGCAGGGAAGATAAATATGAGGCGATCTTCCCTGTGGTAAGAGGTATTTTGAAACTCAAAGGGAAGCAGATTTTATTGGCTAAACTGTATAACCTCTGGCGCTCAATGTCTAACATCCTATTGTTAATCTGTTGAAATGCAGCAGCGGAGGGCAACATAGACAATGATTCCATAGATAGACCCAATACTTTGATTTTTTTCCTCAATGTGTGCTGACCAGTTTGACACATTGAGCTCAGAGAGCATGTGATATGAAGCTTCCAGATTCAAAGTTATAGTGTAGGCACAGCCAGTATTGGAGTGTCATAAGCCATGCACAAGTTTCCATTAAAGACAGACGTGTTTCTAGATATATAACGGCATTTGAAATACATTTGGGCAAGCCCAGAATTTTCCTCAGGAATTTAGATTGGACACACTCAATGGCAAAGTCAAAGGACCCTATCCAAATTGAAATACCATACAGTAATTGTGAGATCACTTTGGACTTAAATTTTTTTATTGTAGCCAGCATGAATTGGTTGCCTCTGTGGTAAAACAAATGTACTATAGCTGATGCACTAGTGCTAGCTGCCCTCACTGCATGTTTGCAGTGGATAGACCGGGTTACATTGTACTGAAAGTAAATTCCTAGATATTTGAAGTATTTAACTTGTTCTATCTCTTTGCCATTGCTAGCCCGTTTACATGATCTCCACTTTTTAGAGAACACTAGGAGCTTATTACTGGTGAGAAAAGCAATACAGCGGGTCAACAGATGTCTTAAACTGACTCTGCTGCAAGACAGCCGCACTGTATCATTGGCATAAAGAAGCAAAAGTACATGTGTTGTACCAAGTTTTGGACTATGACAGTCAGCACTAGAAAGCTGGGCAGCAAGGTCACTGAGGAAGATGTTAAATAAAAATGCAAGCTTGTTTAATGCCCTTGTTTGCAACAATCTTCTGTGTCAAGTTGCTTGCTAGTGAACATTTGATCTGACAAGTACTGAAAGTGTTAAGATTCTTAATGGCCAAAAGAAGACTCTTGTCCAAGGCTTTTTTGTAGAAAAAGCCCAGCAGGAACTCATTAGCATAATAGGCCGCACCCAACAGCAGAAGTGCATTAGCCTATTAGGCCACGTCCCTGACAGCACAGCTCATTAGCATATTAGGCCACACACCCCATGTTATCCAAAGTGTGGTCATCCAACCACACCCACCTTTTGCTTCTTATTCTGTTTACCTTGTTTGTTGTCAAAACCCAGGGCTTTTTTTTGGAGCAGCAACTCCTTTGCATGTTAGGCCACACACACCTCATGTAGTAGAAGAAGAAGAAGAAGAAGAAGAGTTTGGATTTATACCCCGCCCTTCACTGCCCAAAGGCATCTCAGAGTGGCTTACAAACTCCTTTCCCTTCCCCTCCCCATAACAGACACCCTGTGAGGTAGGTGAGGCTGAGAGAACTTCTGACAGAAACTGTCCTTGAGAGAACAGCTGTGCCAGAGCTTGTGATTGACCCAAGGTCACATCAGCAGGTGCAAGTGGAGGAGTGGGGAATCAAACCCGGTTCTCCCAGATAAGAGTCCGTGCACTTAACCACTACACCAAACTGGCTCTCACACCAAACGCACCATTCCTGTGCGTTCCTGACCAAAAATAGCCCTGCTCTTGTCCATATTCTGCAGATCTAATTTAATGTAGCCAATCCTAATGAGTTTCTGTTGTTGGGTGTGGCCTATTATGCTAATGAGTTCCTGCTGGGCGTGGCCAACTCAGGAGCCAGCTGGAACTCCATTCCTGTGCGTTCCTGCCCAAAAATAGCCCTGCTCTTGTCCATATTCTGCCAATCTAATTTAAGCCAAAGAAGGCCTCTGTCAACTGAATCAAATGCACTTTTCAAATCCAGGAAAGCCACAAATAATTTCTGGTTATTCCACACAGTGTACCTATCGGCTAAACAAGATAAGGTAATGCAATGATCTAAAGTGGTCTTTCCTTTGCAAAAACCCAGCTGTTCAGGGCCAATTTTTTTCCCTGTGTCATCCTAAGATTAAGCTTGACCAAAAGATGTTTAGTATATAATTCTATCTATCTAGTACTGCTCATACAGCTATTAGCCATATGAGCAGTACTAGATAGATAGATAGATAGATAGATAGATAGATAGATAGATAGATAGATAGATAATTTACCAATAACAGATAATAAGCTAATCGGCCTATAATTGGCAGGTTTAGTATGATCGCCTTTTTTATATAATGGAATCACTATTGCATTCAACCACTCCAAATGGATTATGCCCGCTGTATCTACCATTGTGTAAATACAGATGCAAGGAGAGGGGCCCACCAGTCCGTATCTAATATTAAGATCTCAGAGGTGACAGCATCGAGGCCAGGGGCCTTCCCTGATTTCAACCAAACAAATACCATAAGGGAATGTTGGAGAGTCTGTGTAGTTATGCTGCCTCCAGTTTGAATTATCTTTCCTTCCTACAAGATCTGCTGAAGTCTTGGATTTCCCATAAGAGGAAAACAAGCCTCTTCATTTCACTGTACCATCTAGATTTAACCTTTATAATTTTAGACAATGTGCTGCATTCTGTTTCAATCTGCATCACTGTAAGGTGTACAGTATACCAGTGCGAGCCTCCCGAAATACTTCAAAGGAATCCATTCCAAAGATGTTTCACTCTCATTTCATAGAAAGTGACCCATTAAATCAAGCCCTCTATCTCCAAGAACACCTCTGATCTATTTCAGTACCAGATATCATAGGCTTCAAAAAACCAAAATAAAATAAAATAAATAAAAATAAAACCCCAAAACAACCAACAACCAAACATCCTTTTTTTGTGAACTACAAATGTTTTTCATTTAATTATAAGACAACCAGCCATTTGACTGGCAGAAACATTTTCTTAAGTTAGTAAGGAACTAGTCAAAATTTCCATTGCACAGACACAAATGGTTAAACCAAAGGCTTTACTCCTATAAATGCTATTTGGGTATTTGAGTGGCACTATAGTTGTGTATTTTCTGTAGGATTAAGACACAGAGACTAGTATGGCTACAAAGCTTGGTTTTTGAAACTGTGCATGTCTGATAAGAAGCCACCACTTGGCTCCACATTATTAGACAAGTATGTGGGCTTCAATAAAGCAAAACCTGAGGCAAACATTGAATGGACTACTGTGGCTAGGGTTGCCAGGTCCCCTCTGGGGATGGGGGGGTTAGGGTTGCCATATCCAGGCTGGGAAACTCGTGGAGATTTGGGGATGGAGCCTGAGGACAGAGACCTTAGTGGGGTACAACCCTCCAAAGCATTCATCTTCTCCAGGGGAACCAATCTCTGTAGTCTGGAGTTGAGCTGTAATTCTGGGGGATCACTAACTGTGGCTCTTAAGAAAAAGGAACATGTGAACAAGAACTGTGTTGAAAAGAAGAGAGAAAGAGATCAACCTATTTCACTGCAGTGGTGGAATATCAGATTTGCAGGTTTTCCCAAAGTTTGTATCTTTTTAGCTGGCCTATAAAGCAGGTACTTTGATGTGGCCTACATGAACTTATTTTTGGACCCACCTAATTTCTAGGGAACCAAACAGAATGGAAGGTGGAGGAAGAATGCAAGGTTTAACTCCTTCACCTTCTATGCCAATAAAGGTTCTGAATTGATTGAACTCCTTCACCTGCATACTCTGGATTTTGTTCAAAAGACAGTACCACCACATACTGTTCCTCCTTCAGACTTGAATAGCAGAATATATGTATTCACATGGATACGTATGGAATTCTCATATCATAACTAGTTTATCCCCCAATTCTAACTTTTAGGCAGCAACTATTAAAGATGGCATCTGGCGTTCGAAACAAACTCAAGTGACAGACAACCAAGCATCCTATGCTGGCTAACAGTCTACAGCATTGGCAGGAGAAAGTTCCCTTACAAGAGATCATTGCTATGGGGAAAACAATATGAATTTGTGTATACCCTTTAATAATGCCCCAATAGTCACGTCTTGCAGGCAAAAGCTCAGATGTGAGCTCTCCCCCTGTGGTTCCAGATGTGTGTTTGGGAACACGTAACTGGAACCCCATGGTCAGAAAAGCAACTGGAAGAAAAGAGTATTGAAAGAAGAAAAGTAGCAAAGATGAGTAGGCTGGGCTAAATGGCAGCATCATAAACCTGCTCTTCTTTTTCAAACAAACCACAGCTGTCAGGGCACCATCACCCATGTTGGTGTCTACTATCTGCTTTGTCTTAAGTGGTGAAATAATTCTTCTTTGATCAAGAACTAGCCTGTCTACCATCACGATCAGTGTCATCCCAAAGACCCACAGAACTTCGTGCAGCTTTCAGGCCTCCCCCAAAATGAGCAATTACATTCAACTGAAAACAAAGGGCAACTAGAAACTGGTCTTCTGGGACAGCAGGTTATTTTAAACATACATGTTTTACCTAGTAAAAAGCAAACAGAATATATGCAACCAGATGCAAAAGCAGTAAGCAGGTGTTAATGTGGGTTGTACAAATATTACTGCTGCTTACCTCTGGGATCTAAAGGAATATTGTATGTGTCCCCAAGAACTATAAAGTTTAAGGTAGAGTGGAGAGAAAAGGGAAGGGAAGGAAAAAAGAGAAAGAAATGCAAAGTGCAAAAAGACAGGTTAGAGACAACCATACCTTCAAGAACAAAGCAGAAGACACCAACACAGAGCACGATGGGCTCAGCAGACAGGAGCTACTCCTCTCAAGACTAAGGGTAATCAAATATTGAAGAAGTGTCTCTTTGTATTAGGGAATCAAAATGACATTCCTGTTAACAGCACTCTTACAACCAGGAATGCTTGAATTCAGTGCACTGGCTTCCTGGGGGGACAGTCACAGTTTTCACCACCAGAAACATTTCTTGCTCTTGTGGCCAGAACTTTGAAAATACAGGTGCTGAAGTCTTAAAAGCCAAAAAGCTTCTGATGGGCTTGGACAATGGCTCTCATTTCCTAATGGGTTCTTAGAGCTGTTTCAGTTGCTTCTTTGCTGTTGCACTAATATTGTCTACATGTAGGATAGCACATGCATGACATACTGCAGTACAGTAAGAGAGCATAATCTCAACACAAGTATTCAGGTGTACTGGATTCCCAACCTGTGTACTTGTGGAAGAAAAATAAAACACTCGTTCTACAAATAACACATGCAACCTCTCTATAGCAGCACTTGAAACAGATGCTAGTCACAATTTCCTTCCTTCCATGCAAAGACATTCCAAGCTCTGTGAAAACCAAATGCTGAAGTCACTGTAAATAATGCAGACACGTCATAACAATGATCACAACGAAGCATGGATTTCTGGTTTCTAAATATCTTTTGATTTTTTAAAAAATTTGACATCTTTTTATACAAAGGCTGTCCCATCCTATTTATAATGTACAGACTGGTTTAGACAAAAATCCAACTTATTGTTCTAATGTGTCTGCAAAATGGAACGTGCAACAAACACTGATCTGCAGAACAGAGCAGAGGTGCTGTAGCAGAGCAGATATCCGGGTCCCAGGCCTTGAAGGGTTTTATGGGAAATAACCAGCACCTTGAATTAAATTTGGAAACACATAGCCAGACAGTGAAGCTAGTTAACAAACAGCTGAGGGCTGGCATGGCATAGTGCTTAGTAATAATTCATAATTATTGTATGGCAGTGGGTGTAGTATAGCCAGGAGATCTGAAGATTGTCTGGCAGCCTGAAACTCTAGCTCTTTTTGTGGTGAGCTAGGTTTATTCTTTGTGCTGAGAGAACTGTGACTAACCCAAGGTCACTCAGCTGGCTTCAAGTGGAGAGGTGGGGAATCGAACCCAGTTCTCCAGATTAGAGTCTGCTGCTCTTAACCACTACATCAAACTGGCTCTCATAGTAGTTAGTGTCAGACAAGGATCAGGGATGACTGGATTTATGGAAGTTTGCCAGATCTGGGCCTACCTCAATCTCTCAGCCTAATTTATCTCACAATGTCGTATGTTGTGAGGATAAAATGGAAGAGGGGAGAATAATGTAAGAAGTCATTTTTAGTCCTGACAACCAAGAAAAACAGGTTGCTTACCCGTAACTGATGATCTTTGAGTGGTCATCTGTGCATTCACACCTCTGAGATATAGTGCACTTGCGCCGACTCCAATCGGTAACACAGAAAGCAAAAAGGAGTTTCATGCCCGCTCCCAAGTCAAGCGCTGGGCTCCAGAGCACATGACTAAGGGAGGGGCACAACAATCCCACCAGTTCCTTCTGACCGCTGCCATCAGTCTCAGGGCAAAAGAAGAAGAGGACCGAAAGCAGAGAGGAAGGAAGGCGGGTGGTGTGAATGCACAGATGACCACTTGAAGATCATCAGTTACAGGTAAGCAACCTGTTTATCTTCTTCGTGGCCTCTGTGCATCACACCTTTGGGAGAATAACAAGCAATACACATGCACCTGGAGGAGGGAGCTGAAGGTCCTAGATATGCGCCGCCTGCAAAACAGCTCACCCCACTGCCGAACACTGATGAAGACACACATCCAGGAATAATGCTTCACAAACGTGTGAGGAGTGGCCCAGGTTGCTGCACTGCAGATATCACAGAGCAACGCACCTCTCAGGAAGGCTGTGGATGTAGCCACAGCCCAGGTGGAATGTGCTCGTAGTGAATCCGGGAGTGGTTTCTTGGCCAGCAGGTGGCACAGCTTGATCGTCTCCACGATCCACTTGGGCAGATGCTGAGAGGACAGCTTCTTTCCTTGCCCAGGGAAGGCATGGGAGATAAAAAGGGCCGGGGACTTCCAAAAAGGCTGTGTCCAGTTCAGGTAAAAAAGCAAAGCCCTTTTTACATCAGCGCATGAAGGCAACGTTTCTCCTCATTTCGTGGAGATGGAAAAAACACTGGAAGAACGATGTCAGTCCGCAGATGGAATTCAGAAATGATCTTGGACAGGAAGGAGATATCTGGCACCAAGGTAACACCCTCTTGGTGAAAATTCAGGTAAGGCAAGTCACATCTAAGTGCAGACAGCCCACTCACCCTCCAGGCTGACATGATGGCCACCCAGAAGGCCAGCTTCCATGACAGAAGCTGCAAATTACAGGTAGCCATGGGCGCAAAAGGCTTGCCCATCAGTTTGGACAGCAGTAAAGGTAAGTTCCAAGCCGGTGTAGGGCCCCGAGATGGAGGAAAAAGGTGATTAAGCCCCTTGAGAAACTGTTTAGTTCATGGGTGGGGAAAAACAGAGTAACCATCCACCGCTGGATGACTGGCAGAGATAGCGGCTAAATAAACACGCAACGATGCACAACTGAGGCCCAAATCCAAACGTGACAAGAAACCAAAAATCGCCACCAAATTTGAAGGAGGTGGAGGCAACTCCAATGAACGAAGGTAAGATAAGAATTTCTTTCATTTTCCATCATAGGAAACACGTGTAGAAGGTTTATGACAGTTCAATAAGACATGGTCTATCCTGCTCTTGATTCTCGCTACAGGATCCTCCACGCCGTGAGTTTGAGACATGGCACATCATGATGCAGTATCTGACCCTCCTGAGCAAGTAGGAGGTCCGGTGCTGATGGAAAATGGATGAAGGAGCCCATGGACATGTGAAGTACAGTGGGGAACCAATGCTGGCGAGACCACCACGGGGTCACAAGGATGCACTGAGGTCATTTCCTCATTATTTTGTTGATCACTCTGGTAAGTAGAGGGAGCGGTGGGAAGAGAAACACATGCTTGTGGGACCATGGGTAGAGGAGTCCGTCTCCCAGGGATAGGGGATCCCTTCCCGCCCTGGAGCAAAACAGGTGACATTTCGTGTTCTGGCGTGTCGCAAACACATCCACATGTGCTGACCCCACCTGCAGAAAATCAGCTGGAGATATGTCCAATTGAGTTCCCATTCATGGAATGACACTTCCCCTCTGCTCAGGAAGTCCGCCTACACATTTAGGGACCCAGGCAGGTGGGCCATTATGAGAAAAACATCCCACAGTTGACATTCGCCCCAAATCTCCAGGACCAGTCAACACAGCCCCCTGGACACTGTCCCCCCTTGACGGTTGAGATAGCACAGCGCCGTGGTGTTGTCAGTGAGGATCTGAGAGCATACTGAATGGCTAACAGCTCCAAAAGGTTGATGTGCTTGCGGGCCACATGAGGCTCCCACCGAGCGCCCACACACATCCCCCTGAGGTGTGCTCCCCATCCCCAAAGCAATGCTTTTGTGGTGTCATCACGGAGTGGGTGGATGAAATGGGGCTCCTGCCAGAAGGTTTTGTTGGTTTTCCCACCACTTTAGGGAATCCAGCACTCATGCCAGGAGGATGAACCTCTGGGATTGGGGCTGAAGTTGCAGATGAAATTTCCAGATGAACCACAACTGAAGTGGCTTCATCCAAAGCCTGGCAAAAACGAGTACTGCCGTAGTGGCAGCCATCACTCCCAGTAGTCGCTGGATTTGCCTGGCCAATGCATCCCCTTCGCCAAAACGATGATGGTGTCCGCTCTCTTGGAGGGAAGAAATGCCCTGCAGGCTTTCAAGTCTAGGATTGCCCCAATAACCTGGATCCGCAATGAGGGGAGGAGCATAGATTTCTTGAGGTTCATTCTCAGTCCTAATGTTTCCAGGGCGACTAGAGTCAGATCTATGTGGTTGAGTAGAGTAACTTTGGAATTTGCTACCAACAACCAGTCGTCGATGTATGGAAAAATCCAAATGCCCCGCAGACGAAGGCAGCGATGACCGCTATTATCTTCGTAAAACCTCGGGGCGCCAACAATAAGCCAAAAGAAAGGGCCTTGTATTGAAAATGCCCCTCCCCTACTGCAAAACGCAGGAACACCCTGTGAACCGGATGGATAGTCACATGGAAATATGCATCTTGTAGATCCAAAGTCACCATCCACACTCCTCGTTCGAGAAGTGGGAGGATGTTCTGTAGAGTTGTCATTTGGAATTTTCTGTAAACGATGTACTTTTCTCCCTTTCTCACAATACAAGAACTCGTGGGCACTCCATGAAATTGCTGAGCAGTCGGGTTAGAACAGATAAAAGGAAATACTTCTTCACCCAAAGAGTGATTAACATATGGAATTCACTGCCACAGGAGGTGGTGGCAGCTGCAAGCATGGACAGTTTCAAGAGGGAATTAGATAAACATATGGAGCAGAAGTCCATCAGTGGCTATTAGCCACAGGGTATAGATGGGAACTCTCAGTCTGGGGCAGGTGATGCACTCTATCCTTGGTGCTGGAGGGGGCAGCAGAGGGAGGGCTTCTGGTGCCCTGGCCCCACTGCTGGACCTCCTGATGGCACCTGGTATATTTTGGCCGCTGTGTGACAGAGTGTTGGACTAGATGGGCCATTGGCCTTATTCAACATTGGCTTCTCTTATGTTGTTCTTATGATTAAATGATTGAGGTTTCTGAGGTCCATAATAGGACAGAGGTCTCCATCCTTCTTGGGAACCGTAAAATAATGGGAGTAAAATCCACGGTAATGCTGGGATGGAGGAACTGGTTCTATAGTGTCCTTTTGAAAAAGGTTTTGAATCTCATCCAGGGGTGTGCTTGATGGTGGAGTGAGCACGAAATTGGAGTCTGTGGGAACCTGGAGAAACTCTAAAAGGTATCCCTCCCTGACGACAGAAAGAACCCATCCGTCTGATGTTATTCGTTGCCAGGCTGACAGGTAAGGAGACAGGCTGGTGGGAGGTGCGGGCTGAGGACTGGAGTCAGAGGCTCTGTTTAGGGGCCTTCGGGGCTTTTGCCCTAGATTATGTAGCCAAAGAAAACTTGGGCTTGTTTCCACAGGGGCGCAAGGACATACTTGGTGACCTCTGCCACTGCGTCTCAGGAGAGGATTTGAGTGAGGACACTGCCAAGGTGAGTGTCTTAGCTGCCACATCTAGAGTGTGTTTGGTGTCATTAAGCTGGTGCTTGGCCAAGAGCATGACTTCCTTCTGAATTTGCCTAGCTTGGTGATTAAGATCCTCAGGGAGGGCTGCAATGCATCCAGACAGCTGCTCCCAGAGAGCATATTGATATCCCCCCATACAGGACTGGACAATGTCAAACACCAAGTCTGTGACTGCAGGTGGAGGTTGAATAGTTGATAGTCAGTGTGTTAGCCATGCATTTAATGAAATCTCCATAGGACTTGAGGTCCTCAGCCACTTGTTGTGGTGGAGAAGGTTCCACCGGCAGATTTGGATTGTCATCCCCGGAGTGCAATGAGGTATCGGAGGCAGAATGATCAGAAGGCTCCGAGAAAGACATCGGAAGTATTGGTGTCAAAGGAAGTGACTCCGAAGGCCCTTTAAACTGTGAAGGCATCGACGGCGGTGGCTTCTGCATCTTGCCCACTGGCTTCAATGGCTGGGGTTTAGCGAATTCCGGTGCTGGAAGAGGGTCTCAGTACCGGGAGAGCTGAGATAAGGTGGATTGGTGATCCCACTCCATCGGTGCGCGTGGCAGGAACCATGGCCCAGCGCTTGAAAAAGGATAGGCACCATACAAATACTGCCACTGGCATTGATCCCAGGAAGGCGGAGTGGGGTGGAATGGGTCCCCTGGTCAATCCCGATTGTCAGGTCGATGGGGGAAGGGTGCACAAAGGTGCCAGCTCCTCAATCCGAGTGAAGGCTCTTGACACTGGAGGATTGGGAGACTTGTGTTAAGTCCATACCATGCTCAGAGTCCATGAGCTGAATAGGATGCAGCGAAGGTGAAGGTGGCACACCTTGCAGCTGCCCACGGCCAGAAGAGTCAAATGAAGCAGCTCCAATAGGATTCGGTTCCGTGGCCCAATGTGGGGTCGACGGGGCCTTAGCAGGGGAGCTTTTCATATGCTTCTTGCACTTGACAGGCCTGTCATCCTTGCCCTCCCTGCATTTCTTCGCGGGAGTGTGGGCTTCAGACTGAGATGTCGGGACCGAGCATTTCAGCTCTGGTCAATCGACATCAGAATGGGCTGGTGTCAGAGACATACCAGCCACCGACCCTGAAACAGGAGTCGACATCAAGGCATGTCCTGAGATGTCCTGTGATGACGCCATCGGTGAGAGGGCCAACTCCAGTAGTGCGACACAAAGTCTAGCAGCCCTTTCTTTCTCGTCTGTTTCAAGAGTTTTGTGCAATGAGCAAAAAAGTCCGCACAGTGCGATTCCCCGAGGCACAGGAGACAAAGGGAGCGTCCGTCGAGGGGGGGGGATTTACTACCGCACTTCAGGCACTGTTTAAAGAAACCCCACCATTTGGCCATAGGCCAGGGGGTGGAATCAGTCTGCCGAAGTAGAAAAACAACAAAAGTCCAATCCAACTAACTAACAAAATTCGTGTCCTCTCTCTAACAGGAAAGAAGAAAAAGGCCAGAAGGCCAAAAAGAAAGTTACTGACCAAAGCAGAGAAGATCCTACCAGTGTGGCGGTCAGAAGAGAACTGGCGGGATTGTTGTGCCACTTCTTTAGTCATGTGCACTGGAGCCCGGTGCGTGACTTGGGAGTGGGCAGGAAAATCCCTTTTGCTTTCTATGTTACCAATCGGGGTTGGCGCAGGCGCACTATATCCCAGAGGTGTGATGCACAGAGACCACAAAGAAGATAAATGGGATATAAGTGAAAAATAAACATACATTGTGGTTTGCTATACATTGCAAGCAGAGCTTTGGGGGGGAGGTTGTCGGAACACTCAAGAGGGAAATGAAGTTTTTAATCTGTATACTGACAACTCACAAACTTTTAACATTTTTAAAATAATTTTGTCAAAGAGGTTCTGGAACTCCATTCCAACGCATTCCCCCAGAAAAAAAGCCCTGATTGCAAGCAAACTGCCTCTTTCTGCACCAGCTAAAGTTGTCTTTACAAGCAGTCCCATCTATACCACACTGCAGTAGTCTAGTTTCAAGGTTACTATGGTATGTATCAACATGGCCAGACTGGCTTGAATTAAGGGAGAGAGACAAATTCCATGCAAAATGGAGACGAAAGAAGGCATTCTTAATAGCTAAGTTAACTTGTTTATCCAGAAGGAAAACAGATCCTTTGGATCTCATAATTTGTAATTATTGATCAGTTAACAGGAAGACATTTTTCTACTTTTTAAAACCAGAGTTGTTCTACAGTTATACATGTCCACACTAGAGTACTACTTGGGTGTAATTGCTACAACCATTGCTATATCGCCCTTTCCACTCCCTCCCACCCCAGAGACATAATGGAATGTAGACATCTTCAATATCTCCAGTGGCAATCAGCTGCCACACTTTTGGCCACTGAAATGAGTTAGCTCCATGACTGTCTTTGCCCATAAACATTTTTAGCAGATAAAGAAGGCAGGAGGAAGTGTTGGGATGCTGGTGATTCAGGCAGAGATTGATATTGCTTCAAATTTTATTCAGGCAGATGTGAAGGACAGAGGACAGAAGCATGCACTAGATGCAGTTTGCACACAGTTAAATCTCCACAGCACGGGCCTGACTAACAAACTGATCATCCCTTTGAACATCTTAATAAGGCAGGACATTAGCCTTATTTTGATATGTTACTGCACACCCAGATATACTGGAGAAAGAAAATGTTCTAACTGGGTAAAACCTTTCCTACTACTGTATCTCTAATGTGGTTTCTGAAGTAGGGATGGGCATGAAACATAAAATTCCGGTTTGGTTCAGGGTTCAGGGTGTACCTGCATCAAACCTCGAACTGAAGCAAGAAAAAAATGCCTGAATTGAACTGGCCAGTTTGGGCTGCTTTTCACCCAGCCGCGGCAAGCTGCAGCCAGGAAAAAAGGGGGGGATCATCTGGAAACAGTGTTCCCTCTAAGCTGAGTTAGTGTGAGCTAGCTCACAGGTTTTTTTTAGCTTCCAGCTCAAGAAGGATGGCTCAGAGCAAACTAATTTATGCAATAGCCAAATTGCTTGCTCACAACTTTAATGCCAGTAGCTCACAAAGTAGAATTTTTGTTCACAAGACTCCATAGCTTAGAGGGAGCATTGCTTGGGAAGGATTAAATGGTTGCGAGCCATTTAACCCGTCCGTTTCGCTCCCCCCTCTTGGAAATGGGGGAGGAGCAAGGGGGATCGCTGAAATGGCTTGTATCCATTTCAGCCTAACAGCAGGGCTAGTGTGCCTGTAAGCTGTTAGGCTGAAATAGATGCAAACCATTTCAACAATCCCTTTCACTCTCTCACCCACCAAGCTGTTAGGCTGAAATGGATGCAAGCCATTTCAGCGATCCCTTTTGCTCCCCCCCAGCTTCCAAGTGAGGGGAGTGAAACGGACAGATTGGGCAGGGGGAATGAAAGGGATCACTGAAATGGCTTGCATCCATTTCAGCCTGACAGCAGGGCTGGTATGCCTGCCAGCTGTTAGGCTGAAATACATGCAAGCTGTTTCAGCAATCCCTCTTGCTCCCCCTACTTTCCACCATGAGCCGCACGAACTTCCCCATAACCAAGTGGAGGGTTGTGGGAGGGTCACTGTGGCAAGATCACATGAACTTTGGTTCGCAAACCTTGACCCAGGCAATTTTAGTAGAGAATTTAGGGCCATGGGCAGGTTCATACCCATCCGTAGTCTGAAGTATTTGTACTGGTAACAACTATGTGAAGTCTCATTCTTCTGGAAGTACAAATCTAAATTTCAATTATTTTAATCGAAGCAGGGTGGTTCCCTTCCTACGCTCCAATCAAAATCCTAATATAACCTTGGATGTTGCAATTTTTTTAATTCCTTTAGACTTTTGGAATATAAACAGAGACTATAAATGAAATTTCAGGTTGTTATACTGCTCAAAGCATTAAGTCATAGAACTTTTATTGGACAGAAGTAAGGAAAGGAAATTCCAAAAAGGCTCACATAATTTTACCACCACAAGAAAGAGAGTTACTTTAAAAAAATGTGACTGGGTTATGGAACCAGCTAACAACCCATTCGCATGGTGGTAATCACTTGGGAACTATGGCCATTTCTGCATTGTCATTTTTGTCACTCGTTTGTCCCTATTGCTTCAGGTTTCCCCCCCGCCTCAATGTGTTTTGCTCTGTCTAGCAGTCCCAGAGGGAGCAAAACACATGTGGAAAAGGAGGGGCGACCCAAAGCAATAGGGACAAATGAGTGACAAAAATGACAATGTGGAAGTGGCCCATCTTCTCATTAAGAGTTCTCACTTTGAGGAGATGTAACAATCTCACAAGATACTCTTTCTCTGTAGACTTTAAGGATCATATGGCAGCAGTACACTTACAAGCTAATAACAAAACCAAGACACGTCCCTCTGGACCCTAGATGTCTGCACCCTTTATATGGGGCTAAGGAAGTGAGGCATGAATGAGCTGCACCCTTCAGGAAATTTTACTGCAAAGTGGATAAAGGAAATCATTTGATCAGAATAAGGAAGGGGCTATTGCATAGAAGAAGCCCTCTATTAATACCTTGGGAGGCCAACATGGCACCTGCAGTTTCCTGAAACTCCAGCAACTGCTGCAGGAAAAGAATAGCCTGCAAAAAGAAAAGAGAAATGTATTCTTTATCTTTTAAAATATCCTCACCCTCCACTTTGTGAAAAACAATGTCAATCAGATGTTCCTCATCAGACAATTATGAAAACAAAGGAATTATTTACACAAGCAGTGGGCTCATCACCTGCTCTTAGGTGAAGTGTGAACACAGCTGTTCAGGGCAATCACTTAGCATTAATGAGGTGCAATGTGGTAGAGACTAACTGCTTATCCTATCACCTCCAGGACACCCTTGTCTGAGGTTCTACTGGAGATGCTGTCAGTCTTTGACAAACTCCGAGGCCCTGAGACATCACTTTAACTACAAAAGTTCCTCTCCTGGTGGCTCGGTATCTTCAATTACTTTCTTTTTCCATAACTGTAGCAAGCAGGACCGGTAGCTTTTGTGAAGCAATGCACTGGGGGGAGGGGGCCAGCGGCGGAGGTTTGAACTGAGCAAAACGTTCACCATGAGTTTTTAAAAGTTTTTCTCTCTGGGCCCAGAACAGGCAGAAGGCGGAGAAGTCAGTTCAGCTGCTTTCCAGCCTCACCTCAGTCACCCTTTTAGAAATACTAATAGGTCTTGCAAGAGATAATAGGATGGTCAAGTTGCCCCCCGCCCAGCAGGAACAGAGATTTGGTGCTATTAAGTACTAGAAAGGCTTCAAGAAGAAACTCCTGGAGACTTCAGGAAAAGCTTCTTTGACCCAGCCTGACCTGGTCTAGGGTTGCCAGGTCCATCTTTGTCCCCAGCGGGGGACTTTGGGGGGTGTTCCCAGAGGGGCGGGGCATCCCCAACATGATGACGTCATGTTGCGGACATCCCGACTCCAAGCCCCTCCCCTGCAGGGTCCTTTTGCCCTGGCTGCCTGCCGGCCCACCCGATCTCCAAGCGGAGATCAGGTGCGTGGGGCTCTTTTGCCCCAACTGCCTGCACTTAAAGGGAACCTTTTAAGTGTAGGCAGTCAGAGGGGCCCCCGCACCCGATCTCAGAGCAGAGATCGTGTGTGTGGGGCTCTTTCGCCGCGGTTCCCTTTAAGTGCAGGCAGCCGGAGGTCCCTGCGTGACCAATCTCTGAGCGGCAATGCCACTTGGAGATAGGCTGCGGGGGAGAAGGGAGAGGGGTGGCTGGGGGTGTTGGGGCTTTTTGAAACCCCCCCCCCCAAAAAAGCGGGTAACCTCCACCAATCCAGCGGGTCTGGCAACCCTAACCTGGTCAATGGAAGGTCCTGGGAACAAGAAGCATCCTCCCTTGTGCTGATTCCATTGAAGTGACAGAACTCTTACCTGAGGTCTGTGGGAGATAGCCATTGCCATGTGCTGGCCTGCACACCTGAAAGAGGTTTGATGGTGATGGAAACCCTATAGAATATCTGTAACTTCCTAAGCTAAGGAGCCTGCCTTATATTTAACATCTGATAGGCCATGTATAGAGGGAGGGACAGAGGAATTGTCTTTTAACCTTTTCTTTTGAATCCCTTGCTCAATCTGGGGCTATGCTAAAAGTATGCTTGTGAGCATTTTCTTTTTAATAATAAACGCTTTATAATTTTTTATCCTGGTAGTGGTTCTCTGTGCCACATAGATCTCCACTGTCTTGGACACACTATTTTAAAAGGAGCACCAGGAGGAAGGGGAGGGCAGTCAGTTGGCAAAGCAGCTATTCCCCCAGTGGTGCACAAGGCAGTAAGATGTCCCTACGGTAACCAGACTCTGGGTAGCGGGAGACACAGAGGCAAGGCCAAAGGACTTGGAAAGGGAAACTGGGAGCCCTGACCCTCCCAGTGGGCAATTTCTACAAAGGTCAGGTGGTGGCAGTGGTTGACCAAAGAGAGAGAAAAGCCTCTCCAGGTGTTGGGAAATCCATGGAGAGAAGGGTGGAAAAGGGTCTGCAGGACAGAGCAGGACCATTCTGCCACAATTTTGTTTCATAACAGCTAGGGAAAGGAGGTGGTGCAGCAATTGCTTCCTTCTCTCAGCACCTCTGGAGCGTCTGAAGTTACAGATACAATCTCCTGGTGAAGTCTTGGCCAATCAAAATAATCAAATAGGTAAAAAGCAGTGGGGGGGAAGAGGGCAGGGGAGAGACTTACTGATCAAAAGCAAGACTCATCACTGTAAAGTTAGAATTGTG
Organism: Gekko gecko; assembly: GCA_029375565.1. Lineage (NCBI taxonomy): Eukaryota > Metazoa > Chordata > Lepidosauria > Squamata > Gekkonidae > Gekko > Gekko gecko. Next base: position 220,765,342 of record JAPDNY010000002.1, on the reverse strand, counting down.
GCCAGCCATACCCAAATTTGGACCCACCTTCAACCCAGGGCCTCCACAGATAGTAGCTGCAGAGAGAAAAGTGCTTGAGCCGCAGCAGTCTTCATGAGCCTACCATTTATCCTGAAACAGCATGTTCAAAAAATGTACGGAACAAAACTGCTAATATGGGAAACAGTAAGAGAAGAGATGGGAGATGGCCTCTCCCATTTTTGCTGAACTCTCTACTCTGGCCAACGCGATGACTAATGAAGGAGGATGGGCATGAAGAAGAGCCTTGGCATAATTCAGCAACAGTCAGAAAAGATTTCAAGCTGCCCCCAAACCTTAAATGTGAGAGAAGAATTCCAGAGCAGGGTTTTAAGCCATCATACCAAATCCCAAGTTACTCCCCTTAGAGCCTCCCTCTTGTGATGATAAAGACAGCCAGTTTTAAAAACATGACATTTCTCCTGGTGCGGTAAAAACATAACCCTTAAAAGAAAAATAGAAAGGAAAAGAAATCACTGGGTCGGTTTTACCACAGCACATGGTAAATTTTCACATACGTTGCTGGTGAGTTCATGAACTGTCCCATCTTTTGGCATGTTGTACTCCTTGTCCGGGTTGTTCTAAGAAGAAAAAAAGTAGATTATTGAAGAATATCTTGAAGCAGGAATACGGTAAAACTGTCCTGAGTTTATTTTGGGGCTCCTTTTTGTGACCTACCTGCTTACTTTCTATGGCCCTAAAGGCCAAGGGCACCACCTTTTGTGCCTAAAAACAGACACTGATTGGACAGAATAGATTTTTAAACAGACTCCTTTGCCGTTACCAGAGAAAGGGCTCTCTTTGTCAGCCAAAAGATCTCTGAACACCTGTAGTCTATGATTTCTTCCATATGAAATTCATCACCAAACTTTGAAAAAGAGCGCATGCACACAAAAGCTCATACCTTGAATAAACCTTTGTCAGTCTTAAAGGTACCACGGGTCTCTAAATTTATTCATCAAACAATTAGTTACATGCATATTTTCTAAACTCCAGACGGTTAAGTCAATCCTTTGTCACCGTCAACAATATGGCTTCCAGGAACATACATTACCATTTGAAATCAATTAATGAATAAAACATTTGGACTAATCTCCCGAGCTAGTCTCAGTGAGGAAACAGATAACCAGCAGAGAGATGGTGGTTACCTTGATGTTGTCTGCAAAATCTTCCAGAGCCTTGGCTCCCGTAGTCTCCATTGAGGTAATAAGGCTTGGGAGCTTGTTCTTAGTGCTGGCTGCAGTGCCCTGAAAGACACAACACAACTCATGAGAGTCCTTGGGGAAGGGGGGAGAGAGAGAGGCAGCTGTCATCTTCTGAAAACACAGCTACCTATAATTCCATTGGTACTGAGACAACACAGTTTGTTGTGACACAGAGCACTCAAAGTTCCCTCTTGAAGACAATGCTGTGCGAGGCATGTGCTCTTGAAAGAGCAACCGAGCTTATCCCTCCCAAGGGTTAGAAAATAACATCCATTATTTAAATGGATGCTATAAAATTGTTTATGATAACACTGTGCTAGAATCCAAATTTCAGAACAGCTATCCTACCACTAGCACGTACAAAAATCTGCAGTTTACCAATCAACAATGGCAGATTGTAGAGACTGGCACTTCTTCAGTTGGTCTGGGAAAAATTCGGTTAGCTTGCCAGACAGTGCAGACCTTGAATTAACATGTTTATGCCTGTGCAATATGGATGAACCTGTGCAATAATGACAGACGTGGGGTGGAAATATTTCAGTGCTTTGTGTTTCCATGGAATTTCCCCCCCAGTTCTAAGAGTCACTGTTTCATAAAATGAATGGATGTCATTATGCTAGCTTGACAATTTCAAAGTTGTAATTAATGAGCTTAATGTGATTAACCCCACAAACTGTGCAAAGGAGTACATATATGTTTCACTGATTTGCAACTAGGGGATCGGGGAGATAGGTCTACAAATACATATAATAGCCCAAATAAAACAATCAGGTTATGAATTTACCTGGCTGTGCAGGTCATTACAACCAGTCAAAGTTAAAATTCTTATTTGTATGTCTCCTCTTTGATGGTAGAAGGGATACTGTATCACCAATCTGAGATGGATCTAACAAGTAATGCAAGGCAAGCATGATGAAACCGAGGCTCAGACTAGATGTTATGGCTTACAAAGGTTGGGACACAGGTGCCTCTCAGGACTTGCTGTCACACAGAAGAATGGGGTACTTTAATTTTACAGAAGCTCCAGAGCACTACAAGGTGGGGGGTGGGGGCTTCTGGCTTCCCTCCCATGTCATTATGCCCAATGGAAATGGCTGAGGCAAGAGGCTTGTTTGCCCCTTTTTCTGGTTTCATGAGCCAGTCAACTCACAACTCCCTGCCTCTTCCAGAGCTTTGAACCTACTATCACTCTACACACAGCCATTAGTTTCCCTCACAGATGGAAGGGTCACGTCAAGCACTCATTCAAGAACACAAAGCTATAAGGACATCAGTGCCTATCAATTAGCTCCCATGTATAACCATTATAGAACATTAACCTTTTCTGTCAAAAGCCCTGACCCGTGATAGAAAAATTCACAGTGATCACACAGCAAACTCTTTAACAATATCTTTAAGGAATTATTTCCCTCATTTTTATGCTATTTTCAGGGGACAGTTTGCCCCAGTTTCCATCTGTCCATCATGTCAGGCTGAAGGGAACCCAGAGTTGGACAACCTCTGCTACAGAACTGCTTTTCTAAGAAACCCTGCTTCATTCTTTTAGATGATGAAGAAACCCATTGATTATTCAGGTTGGCATACAGTTCGTGATGATTTAGGTTTAAAAAGTTGCACTAGCAGTTTTCATTTATTTTTAATTTAATATTTTAATTTCTAATGTTTTAATATTTAATAATTCAATATTTTTATTAGTTCCAGAGGGGTAACTATGTTAGTTTGTTGCAGCAAAATTATACAGGAATCTGGTAGAACCTTAAAGATCAACACCGTTTATTTCAGTATGGCCGCTTTCGCACAAGGAGCTGTGCTGCCGTCACACCTCCCTTTGCCCCATTTCCATTGCTCAATTTCTCACTAGAAGCCGCACAGCCGCATTTTGACCCATGGCTTCGGCCGATTTCCCCTGCAGTTTCGTGATCCTCAAAAAACACGATCACGAAAATGCAGGGAAAATCAAGCGAAGCTGTGGGTCAAAATGCAGCCACGTGGCTTCGAGTGGGAAACTGACCAATGGAAACGGGGCAAAGGGAGGCGTGACGGCGGCGCAGATCCTTGTGAGAAATCGGCCTATGAAATTTTTGTGAGTCAGAGCTCAGTTCCTCAGATGTACAGAGATAGACATCCATCAGGCTGGGCTAAATTCTCAGAAGAAGAGGTCAGGGAGCTGTTACAAAGAGGGAGTAGTACCAAGTAAGATCTAATACAAAGAAGAATATATTTTTACTGTGTGCCATCCAGAATAACAACACTGCTGGAACAGCAGGATTTCTAAAAAATTACATAATGAATGCTTTGAGGAATTATGTGATCATGTAAGCTACTAGTTGGGCCAGTAAAAGCTCTTTCACCAGTTATATGCATCTTTCTATTAATTTGAGCTTAGCTAGTTTACCAGCTCTCATTGGTCTGTTCCTAACTAATGCCCACTTTGCCTGACAAATTAAGTTTAGTTAAGATCTTCAGTTATGCTTATGTCTAGAGTCTAAATATAGTGTCTGGTTATTGACCCTTTATTTACTTGCCATGAATATCAGTTCCCTGCTTTAGTTCCCTGTTGCTGACAAATTCTGCCCAAAGCCCTGATTCCGTGCAAAGCATATTCTGCAACAGTGATCTTCTCGAATAAGTGATTACCTGCAAAACTTGATCAAATTCTGGTTTAGTATGCTTCAAGTGCCTCAGGATAGGGAAAATAGTCAGCACAGCTGAATAATCATGACGCATGATGGCCTTCCGGGCTGCAGAGACAATGTTGTCCCCCTCTATCATTAGGTTGTCTAATGACTCCTACAGCAAAACAAACCTTGAATAAGTTAGAGAAATAAACCTGGAGTTTTGCAAAAAGCAATGAACCAAGTTCAGGTTTAAAGGGACCTGAATGAGAGAGTCAAATGTCTTCTTCTGGTGGTGTTCTGGGATGATTTCTGTCAGCAGCTGGTACTCGCTCTGGGCCAGTTTGATGAAAGCACTCACACAGTGGATGTATGCATCAATCTCCACGTCCAGCATGTCATCTCTCCCTGTTGGGAATGTACATACACATAAGAGAGATAGCAGCATGCTTGTCACTACATCACAAACATGCAGTTTCATTGCAAGTGAAACAATATATGCCCACCACATTTACTTAGAACTGAACATATGATTATATTTATACATGATTATACTTATATATATATCCCAGATTTATAGCATTTACCTGCCCATATGGTCAACCATATAAATATACCTAGGAAATGTGCACATCTAGTGACAGAAATTAGACATTTCATACTCTTCATATTCTTCTTGACAGGCCATGACCCAACTTAACAAGTAAAGAAAAAAAAATATGAGGGATCAGTGCAAATAAGAATACATTAACTTGCACCACTTTCTCCTCAATTAGTGTAACCAAGACAATCTGTGCTACTTATTAACTCTTGGTTTGTGAAAAGGAAATTGTGCTCTACCCTCTTGTCCAGGTAGCTCATCATTTGGGAAATAAACATATATTTGATCAAGAAATGTCACAAAATCGATACAATGGTTAATAAGATAAACATACAAAAATGTAGTTGGTGATGGATAAAATCCTTCATGCATTTTCTAAGAATTAGAAAGATCTTGAGTCGCAGACTCCAACATGGGGAAGCCCCCTCACCATCATTCACCCTCATCTGCCACTGATTCCTCCTACTGCACTATCTTTATATTGACCGAAGTTACTGGGGTAGGGAAGGTAGCAGCTGAGAATAATGTGGTAGTTTTTCATTTTTTCTAGTCAACGAATCAGCAAAAATAAGAAATACAGTCCCCAGGTTTTGTGGTGGTGATTCAGGCTCTAAGCATGTGTATAAATCCTCAGTGGAACAGCTTAAAAACAACCTCTGGCTGCTGTTCTCTTTGCTCATTCCCCAGAACATGATGACTTTGGGAAACTGGAATGGGGGGGGGAAATGGCCCATACAAAGGTTATTACTGAACTGTCACAGGCTGGAATAAAATATGGGTGTGCGTGTGTGGAAGAATGGGCCCAACTATGGTTGCCAACAGGCCTGGAGAAAATGTTCTGCAACTTTAATAGAAGCTTAATATGTAGAAATGGAAGGGCAAAGCTTCTCATAGCATGATGGTAAATAAGACCACCTGGAAGATAACATCCTAAGCCTCTATTAATGAGACAGGACATTCTTCTGAACTGGTGGCATTCCTTTCTGAAACAAATTATTTCTGAAAATTTTCATCACTAAAGTTTTTCTTCACTAAATTCAGAACTGGTGAAGCAAACCTTGTAGTGGTGGAACTGTCTTACTTATGGGATCTATATAACCTGACATTCTGCTCCATCATTTGTGACTCAGAATGGGAGTTCCAAGTCTTCATTTAATAGCACTCTCCATTCCAGCATATGTAATGATGATGCACAAGAACATGGAAAAATACTTCACTTGCTGAGGTAGCATGTGGCCTTAAAAACATCATGACAATAGATCAGCACGTCTCCAAAGTGGCAGAAAACTCCATCTTCTTCAAACCCCAGAACAGCTGAACAGAACAATTTGTGATGCTCCAAATGACACAGGTTTTCTGCTTGGAGAACTGTTATTGTCTTCTCTCCCAAAACAGATAGACGCTTATAAAATCTCCCTCCTAACGATCATGATTCCTGTAATTCCTCCTTTGACAGCCAATTTCTTTGTCCAGTTACCTGGACTGTTAGATATCACAACCTGAGCCTTTTGTTCCTGCTGATGTTATGGCTGCAAATTTTCTGGTCTGGCATCTGATAGCCAAGCTACCCAACCAGCAAAATTACATGATATATCTGCTACTGGACTCTACCACTTTGAACTGGGACAGGAGGAGGTTACTTAATGAATGCTGCCCCATCTTAAACACCCATGGCCATAAAAAAAACTAGTATATCAAGGAAATGATTTCTTGCCCTGCCTTGCCTTCTTCCCAAAGTGATGCATAGGGAGTTTTTATATCGGAAACAGTAACATACAACAGCCCACCAGAAATTTGAACTGGTATGGCCCAGAAAGAGAGGCATTATGTTGCTTCGGTTTTGTATTAGGTAGCTTAAAAGACTGAGATGGGCAGGGGGGAATGACAACACAAAATATTTTAAGACATCAGTCTGTTTTTATAAACCTTTTTTTCTCAACCTTTCAGATTGCCTAATCAAACTATCTTTTCTGGCTGGGTTGTTATTCCCTTTTTAAAAACAATATTTTTGTATAAGGCTGCCATTTGTACACAATGTTTTGGCTTTTGGGATTACCAGCTTTATCAAGTGTTGGAATTCAGCACTGAGAACCAAAGGATCACCTTTCACAAGATAATGGCAACTCAACTCAGTGACATTGTGTTTGGACAAGGAAGCGTTTGTTTACATTACTGCTTTACTGTAGTGTTTCATGATTTCAGCACATTACTTTTTCTGACTGAAGCTGTCATATTAACATTTTTGTTAAACAATACTATGCAGCCTAGTGGCTAGCACAGCTTGTCTGAAAAGAAATAGATCTAAAGTATTGGACTGGATGGTTATGGAGATGTTTACTGTGAAGAGAGAAAGAAGTGATTTCTATTTTACATTATATATATCTATTGCCAGAACACAAAGTAAGAGTATTCTACCATTCTGATGGAAGATACAAATCACGTTTGAAACAAAATGCTCACAAACGGACTCCAAAGACACTAGGGAGATTTTTTTTTTAATTCCCATTCTTCTTGTGTTCTCTTATTGGCCCTGTGACAGCACTTAATCTGCTCAAATTCTTGTGGACCTGAAAAGATACCACCACAATTCCATCCCTGACTAAACAATTGAGGAAAATTACCTATCACAGATTTATTTAATTTTTTTGCCGTCAAGTCACAACTGACTTATAGTGACCCTGTAGGGTTTTCAAGGTGTTCAGAGGTGGTTTGCCACTGCCTGCCTCTACATAGCGACCTTGGTATTCCTTGATGGTCTCACATCAAAATACTAACCAGGGCTGACCCTGCTAAGCTTCTGAGATCTGAAACTTAGGGCTATCTATTGTAGATAATTATGTGAAAAGAAACCTGGAATAAGTGTCACTGAAGTGAAAGAGTTGAAGGTGCTCATGGCTATGAACAGCTTTGTGAAGGAGCTGGCTAACACGCTGTCCAGGGTGGCAGTCCCCTTTCTGGGCGGTTTAGCACTGCAGCATTAAAGGGTGGAAAAGGAAGAGGTACTAGTTACCGTAGAAATTTTATGCAATGACTTCTGGATTATACCATTCATGCTGACCCTGTTAGTCCCCAGTCTGTCCTTTGGACTCACAAAAATGAAAATAAGGATAATTAAAATCCCCATACAATTTAAAGGTACTACACACGTCACTCCTGACCAAGCCTTCATCTGTGACCTTAGAATATACCCCAGTAAACAGTGAAACATTATTAAGGTTAGGCAGTTTAAGTTTTGACATGATACTTACCCACAGCTAGCCCATGCTTGTCAGTCAGGGTATCGGAAAGGTGTTTAACTCGTAAATCATGCTCATGACCTAGTGAGATGTCAGCGGGCATTAACAGAAGGAGTAGTTTATTGAGGAACATCTCAGCATGGGTGCCTGTCACTTCAGGTTTTATTTGCCTGTCAATCAGAAGCTTACAAATGTTTTGCTGGCAACTCTACCATCCCTTCTTAGAACACAAAGATAAGGACATGACCCAAACAAGAGCGATCATAATTTCAACACTGTTGACTTTATTTCAGTAGGTTTTCCTCAGGAGGAGGAAGGGAAAGCAGAGAGTTGTACCTTTGGCTACTAATTCCAACCTGACCAAGGATGACACTTCTAGAAGTATTCTGAAGAAGTGAACAATAAGAAGGAGGGAAATAAGGTACAGAAATAAGGAGGGGAAGGTCACCAAGCACAGCAGAACTTCTGTTAGCCAGTTAAACTGTAGCTTAGATTGGTCTTGTCTACATTATGTGGCTTGTAATTCTTCAAAGCTATGCAAAGAGCCACCTGTTACCTTTTGTTCCCACCACTCTGATCACTGAGTCCTAAAGAACCTGGAATATTTATTTAAGCTGAGAGTATTCTCTTAAGATGTACCGGCAATGGAAGTAATGACTAACAGAAGTCTTGAACACTGAAAACAGACCAGTACCAATGCTCCCTCTAAGCTGTGGGGTCTTGTGAGCAAAAATTCTACCTTGTGAGCTCCTGGCATTACAGTTGTGAGCAAGCAATTTGGCTTCTGCATAAATTAGTTTGCTCTGGAGCCATCCTTCTTGAACTAAGACAAAAATGTGTGAACTGGAGGCTAAAAAAACTGTGAGCTAGCTCACACTAATTCAGCTTAGAGGGAACACTGACCAGTACCCACCTTAGAGCCCAAGAGTGAAAGAATGAGAGGAGTGATTACCTTCCATAGGAATGAGGTTAGAGGCCCCCTTTTTCCCATCTAGACATTGCTGAGAATATTGTTTCAGAAGGTTCTGAGCCTTACGGATCGTGCCTGTCACCAGAGTCACAAGAGAGGAGAGACAAAGAGACCTTGGAAGTGAATGAGAGAAACAAAACACAAAGCAACCCTCCACCAGGGCTTGGCTACCCAAACACAACATGGTAGTGCTGGCTAACAGTGAGAATGCTCAGTCTACAGGTAAACACTCACAAATGCACAGAAAGTCCCACTCACTGGACCTTTAGAGCAGGCACAGCCAAACTGCACATTTCTTTTGAGAGAACATCAGTTTGGTTCCACATACTGCTAAAGCCACTGAAATCCCTTGCCTTAGCAACATGTTTAAGATACATATTTTTTTAGGTCAGTGTATACGAAGCAAAGAAAAATAATTCCAGCAGTATTATTGTAATTAAGTTTTAATATGCTTGCCTGGTGCCTGCCTTATTGTCCTTTAGGTGCAAGGCCAAAACATTTCTTTTTACCCAGGCTTTTTAACTGAGGGATTCCATTTTTAAGGCAGCTAAATGATTGTTTTATGTAGTCTTAATGGCTTGTTTTGTTATTTACAGTGTTTATGTTGTCTGTTTTTATGATTTCATTGTGTCAAGTTTGCGAATAACATTCAGTGAGTCTCTGGAGAGACAGCAAATAAATTCTCGAAATTAATAAATGTGCAACAGCAATACAGTACTCTCCTTTCTTGAGTTATGAAGGCAGGAACTTATTGTTCAAAGAAGTCTAAAATTCTGTGCTATATAAATAATACATTCTGTATTTGGTACCAGACACTACGTATACAGGAGAAGTGCAATGGGAAAGCCCCTTCCATATGATGCAGGAGCTATGGTGTGACTATAATGTCATAAGCAGTAACTGTTTGCATCACTGGATTACTTACTAAGCCCTTCTTCCAGAAGCTACATTCCCCTTGAGGTCTGGGGGCACTGGTTTGGGACATGATCTGCTGGCTTATGGTGATCCCATAGGGTTTCCAAGGCAAGAGACGTTCAGAGGTGGTTTGCCATTGCTTCTGCATAGCAACCCTGGACTTCCTTGGTGGTCTCCAGTGTTCCCTCTAAGTCGAGTTAGTGTGAGCTAGCTCACAGTTTTTTAGCCTCCAGCTCACACATTTTTGTCTTAGCTCAGGAAGGATGGCTCCAGAGCAAACTAATTTATGCAGCAGCAAAATCGCTCATTCACAACTTTAATGCCAGTAGCTCACAAGGTAGAATTTTTGCTCACAAGATTCCACAGCTTAGAGGGAGCATTGGTGGTCTCCCATCCAAATATTAACCAAGGCTGATCGTGCTTAGCTGCTGAGGTCTGACAAGGTCAGGCTACCCTGAGCTCTCTAGGTCAGGGCTACAAATGACTAGATATCCCATAATATGGAGAGTTTTCTCCTGTTAGTCACAGTATACTCATAACTCCTTGAGGAAAGCTTCCAGTGTTACCTGTGGATTATGGCTTTCAGGATCTTTATCGTTTCTTTTTAAATGAAGCAACAGCTTGGGGACCTCTTACAACAGGAGTGTCGAACTCATTTGTTATGAGGGCTGGATCTGACATAAATGAGACCTTGTTGGGCCGGGCCACATGTGTCATAAAATGTAATGCCAGGTAGCGGAGGTATAAACTTTATAAAGGAAACAAACACAAAAGTTGTGGTTTTTTTACTTAAAATAAAAACACACTTAAAACATTAGCTCTGTAAGCTGCAAACCAACTTTTGAGTTATTGACATTCACCACAGCAATCTCATGCTCAGAGTTCTGAGTCTAGGGCCCAGGTTAAAACATGAAATGGCTGAGCGTCTGAGAGAGTCTGGCGAAGCAAGCTATGATGCAGCAGCAGAACTGGAAGCAGGAGATGGCCAGTTCCACTGCCGGCCTGATGGAAGCCCTCCGGGGGCCTGATCTGGCCCCCAGGCTGCATGTTTGACACCCCTGTTTTAGAACACCAAGGATAACAAGGTACAGAGAAGGAAATGGCCTCATGCTATGTGACATACTGCCACCCACTGAATACTGGAAGCCCCTACACAATCCCCTGCCTGTTTAGTGCAAACTGCACAAATATACTCATTTTATTCCATTACTATAAGGGCTAGAAATATGTCTTAAGCAAAATGATGGATAATGTTCTCAACATTTCATAGCAGATTTGAGATTCCATGTTGAAGAACTGCTATCAGCAATAGTCTAGTAAGTCATTCATGCCCTTATAGCGGAGGAGCATCTGAGTTACAAACTATTTGTTAAATCTGAGCATTCTCACTGTGGAAAAGGCAGATCTTCAACATAAGGATTTACAGAACAGGATTAGCATGTATGAGAGTCACAGACAATAGTAACTTATAGTAATAGAGCTAATTGCACAACCCATCTCTATTCCATTCTCTTTTCCTAACAAAAGCATTAAAAGAAGGATGACAGAGGTCAAGCTTTACCACCCTCACCCATTCGGGGACTCTGTTCTTCTATATAAATAAAAATCAATCACAGATTTCTCCCCCCCCCCAAAAAAAAACCAAAACCCTCTAGACGAAATAGGATACTGCAACTATGAAACACTGGAAAAAGCACAAAAGAGAGTTAAAACATCATCTAGAAAACAAAGTTCAGTTTTACATGAAACAATTAATGAACACGCATCAAAGCAAAATAAGAGAGTCAGGAGCACATGTATGCACACTCAGATGGACACCCCAGAATGCAGGCATTGTTTTGTATATGAGCCATACAAGCATGGAACAGAAGATTTGGGAAAGACAGGAGGAGATTTATGAATTTCGCAATGGGAAAAGACAAAACAAGTGGGTGAACTGGAGGAAAAAATGTGTCGCTAAAAATATATATTTATCTTGCATTTTGCAAAAAAGGGAAAGGGGGCAATCTAAGTATCCAAATGCTCTTGTGGTTCCAATGTCATAGGTATTATTGCTGTTTCAAAAGGCCACAGTACAGTGTACCTTATTTAGACTAGTTCAGATACAAGATCCGCTCAAAAATATTAATAAAAACAATAAAAACTGCCACATACAATATGGTGAAACAATTGCACTTCATATAGTCTAATGCACTTCATATAGTCTAATGCACTTCATATAGTCTAATGGTAGAACACAGACTTATTGCTGCAATATACGGGCCGATTTCCCACAAGCGCTGCTCCACGCTCGCTCTTCCCTTTTGTTCCAATGGTACGTGCCAATTTCACACTAAATGCTAATTGGGGCAAAGGGAAGAGCAAGCGTGGAGCAGCGCTTGTAGGAAATCGGCCATGATTGTCTTGTTCTTTCTAGGAAGCCTCTCTGGAACCTGTGGGATGCCCTCCACTGAAGTGAAGACTATTTGGCCACAAATTTTGCAAGCCTGCAAGAAGGTACACACCCCAAAGAAGGCAAACATGGCTTCTGATGATGTACACTGTAAGTAGTAAATCTGCATAAAAACTATTCAGGGAAACAGCTAAGGCAGCAAATTTCTCCAAATGGGCTTGGCCAATGTAACAACAATATGGTCACATTATTCATCCTACCCAATGAGAATGTCTGTGAATGAAAGCACAGCAGAACTTTCTACAAACAGACATGTCTGGGATTTTTAATGGATAGATTAATAGCAGGAAAGTTAACAGTTGCTGTAAGTGTCCAATCATATGAAGTTTCTTGACTAACATATTACAGAATAATTTTAAAATAATTGGGGGTGGATCATATGGTTTGTCAAAATATTGGTGATCCATACGCAGAGTACTTAACAATACATCCAGGTGGGCAGCCATGTTGGTCTGAAGTAGAACAAATTTTGAGTCCAGTAGTGCCTTTAAGACTAACAAAAGTTTATTCAAGGTATGAGCTTTCATGTGCACACAAACTTCCATTTCAATGTATCTGAAGAAGTGTGTGTATGTGCACACGGAAGCTCATACCTTGAATAAACCTTAAAGGTGCTCCTGGGCTCCAAATTTGTTTTACTTAACAATACAGTAAGCATTGAAACTCCTTTACAAGGGACACCTCCGATTAAAATCTGATTTGCTAAGAAGTATAGCACCAATAATTACATTGACAAAAATATTGCAGAGAACTACAATAACTTCTTTATGTTCCCCATGCTTATCTTCGTTAGAATGAAGCAATACCAAAGCCACAAAACAGCTCAGAGATGTTCTTGTTTTGATGGGCTGTGTTTCCTAAAGGAATGCTAGTGGCCACTAAGTTTCACTACACTATAGATTTTTTAAAAAATCCTTCCCTTGCAAAATTATGAAACTTCTTTTTATGCATTTTGACAACTGCGATTAACACATACCATTTCATGCTATTAGGAAGAACTAGTAATAGTTTGTTGAATTAGGATGTCAAATATCTTCATTGACCATTGCCATTGTAAACATTATTCAGAAAGCTAGCATATTCTGGAAAAAGGGGCCATAACTGAAATTAGCGGCCTTATTGTTGTTGGTAACATCAAAATGAGTCTAGCTACTATATACGTGACATGCATTGGTATAAGCTTTTCCCAAGGCAAGACCTGCAGTGTTAGTCCTCCATGCTCTCTACAAATAAGGACCCTGCATGGTTCAACAGCATCCTGAAATTTGCATAAGAATAATTAGCCATGTTTACCTCCGGAGGCACCAAGTGCTGCTGGGTATTAATCCAGTGATACTGAAGTGCAGAACACTTAGCATCCTAATTAGGCCTTGATGGATTCTGTTGGAAACCAAATGCCTTTTGTTCTAGGTTTATATCCCCCATTAGGCACTTCTGAACCAAGTGAGACAGCATGGCAGTTACTAATGAAGGCATCACATTCAAGGTGATCAAACAGGGAAAGCAAGACTAGGATACTGATGCAGCTAGTCTCAAAGCAGTTATTCTATTCATAACAGGTACTCAAGAAGAACGAGATATTAATCCAGTGACAAATTATTGCAAGTTATGAATCCACCAGCAAAGGGATGGACAAGAAGAAATCTAAGACTATTTGCAGCCTGGACTGGGCAAAAAGGGATGCTATCCATAGGCAGATACCAAATTCTATGGGTGTGTCCTCTTAACAAGAGGCTGGGATTAATAAAGAGCCAGTTTGGTGTAGTGGTTAAATGCGCGGCCTCTAATCTGGGAGAACCGGGTTTGATTCCCCACTCCTCCGCTTGCAGATGCTGGATGACCTTGGGAAAGCCAAAGTTCTGTCAGAGCTGCTCCTGGAAAGAGCTCTCTCAGCCCCACCTACCTCACAGGGTGTCTGTTGTAGGGAGGGGAAGGGAAAGGAGTTTGTAAACTGCTCTGAGACTCTGAGTGAAGGTGGGGTATAAATCCAATCCAATCTCTTCTCTTCTTCTCTTCTGCTTATTCTGAGACACTCAGGGCAACCCATGGATGTCACTTAGGTGCCTCTGGAGTCTGGACTCAAACGTTATTTAGGTTTCTGTTGCATTTCTCTTGACCTACTGCTTTATAAGAAATCTTTTTTAGGGACATCTTACCAGAACAGATTGGTAGAGAATTCTATTTATGTAATGGCTTCAAAGCCTATTCCCAAAAACCCACCCCAGAGTTCCCTGTAAGCTGCACTACAGTGCACTAGTGCACAGCTTTTTAGCCTCCAACACACACATTTTTGCCTTAGTGCAGGGCAACTCGTATTGGTGGCAGCCTTGGAGCTTCCCCTCAGCTACCACCTTGGTGGGTAAGCAGGATCCACTCGCTCCCCTTCATAGTGCCAGGCTGAGCCCGTCTGCAGTCTTCCTCTGTCCTGGGGAGCAAGCAGTGCCCTGGGGACCATGGGCTTTCCGCACACTACCGTGGGGGTTTAAACGTGGGCACCAGGCTTCCCACACTGGAAGGGACACCTCTGGTGCCGGCCAAGTTGGTGAAGAGCCTGGGAGTAACAGTGGATACCTCCTTATCTATGGAGGCCCAGGTTGCTGCAGTCACCAGATCTGCATTTTTCCATCTTAGGCAGATCGGGCTACTGAAGCCATATCTCTCGCCCCCAAGACTTAGCTACAGTGACCCATGCAATGGTCACTTCCAGGCTTGATTACTGCAACTTGATCTATGCAGGCTTACCCTTGAAGCTGATCCGGAAATTACAGCTGGTACAAAATGCAGCAGCGCGCCTGCTGATATCTACGCCTGTGAGGGCCCACGTTTGGCATGTGCTCTGTCAGCTGCATTGGTTGCCAGTTGAGTACCAGATCCACTTCAAGGTGTTGGTAATTACCTTCAAAGCCTTATACGGCTTGGGACCAACATACCTAAGGGACTGCCTCTTCCCATATACGCCTCGGAGAGTGTTACGCTCTGAGAGTCAACACCTCCTGGCAATCCCTGGCCCAAAGGATGTCCGCTTAGTCTTGTCCAGGGCCAGGGCTTTTTCTGCCCTGGCCCCCACCTGGTGGAACATGCTCCCTATTGAGATCAGGGCCCTGCGGGATCTTATGCAATTCCGCAGGGCCTACAAGACAGAGCTGTTCCACCAGGCCTTTGGCTGAGGCAACGGGGGTCCACATATAGCCCCCCCTGAGGTTGCGATCTCCCACCTACTGATAACCGGCCATACCTAGTTACATCAGTAGGCCAGATTCCTCCCTACAGCAAGCATGACTACTGATTTTATATGTTTTAAAGTGTTTAAAATTTTATTGTATTTATTAAAATATTGTAACCCGCCCTGAGCCCATTTACGAGACGGACGGGATATAAATGCGAAAATAAATAAAATAAATAAAAGCCCGGTTGGGGCCATACAGTGCTGCCATCATTGGCGTGGCCCTGCCAGGCATAGGAAGTAGAAAGCACTGCAGCAGCGAGAGGTGCTCCAGCTTGGCAGCAGGATGGAGCAGCCGCTGGGCAGCACAGGTCAGTCAGTGGCTCTGGGTGGGCCAAGGAAGGTGGGCGAGCAGTGCAGCTGCTCCGGCAGTGCTTGCCTCCTGAGGCTGGGGCTCCTGCCAGCTGCCTGCTCACCTGCACCACTGGGTTTTTCCTGGGGACCTGATCCAGGGCAGCCCTGCTGCTTGCTGGCAAGGAGGTACTCCCTTGGGGCACCCCAGGAAACGCGTGGATCTCAATGCTGGTCCCTGAGCAGGCCCACATGGAGGGCACTCCGGGAGTCAGTTTCTTCCCCAGTGTGTGGAGGGCACAGCCCAAGCCTGAGGAGCCCATAGGAGCAGATGGTTGCTGGAGGGTGAGCGTGGTGGGAGACGCGCAGGCTCATGTCAGTTTTTTTCTCTTGTCTTTGGGGTGAGTGATGGTGAGGTATTGAAATTACTGATAAATGGTTTGATGGAATGAAGGTGTTTTTGTCACTAGATGAATCATCCACAAAAATAGTTGCTGATGAGACTATATTTGCTACACTGTGCTGGCCTGCTTCAATTAAGAAAATGATTTGTTGATAGTATGGGGCTTGTTTTTTACTATGAAGCTATATGCAGCAGCACTTTTATTTTTAAAGAGAGTACCTTCAAGAAAAATAGGTATTTTGATAAACTCTGAAACATTTTTCGTTGTTAAATGCAGTGGCAATTGTGTATTATTATCACCGCTTGCTTTTGGAAGCAGAAGAGAAATCAGTCATAAGAGGTCAGCCATCTCATTATTATTTACCAAAAGTGATGAAAAATATTCAGTGTAATGTAATTTCAGTGCTAATTCCACTAATGCAAAACTTCAGGAATCAGTTGAGTTCTAGACTTGATATGGTGATAAGATTTGGTTGACTTTTTAGCTGGAGATCAAATGCAGGCCTTGCAGCTATGTGCAGGACTGTTCATAAATGGTTTTATTGATTCTTGGATTTTCCCTTGGGATCCTGCTCATTGTACATTTGAGGCATTTAGGTGGGATCAGGCAGAGAAGTAGAGGCTGGACCTGTTTCAGAAGTAGCATACAACTTTGGGGCAGGCTTTTGAGGGGTACAAGTTAAACAAGTCATGGCAGGTTCATGTGGGTAGCCACGTTGGTACGAAGCAGTAGAAGAAAGTATGAGTCCAGTGGCACCTTTAAGACCAACAAAGTTTTTTTCAAGGTATAAGATTTTGTGTGCATGCACACTTCTTCAGATACAATGAAATGGAAATTACCAGTCCTTACATATAGGTAGAAGGTGAGCAGTAAATTAGCATATAGCATAATGAAGATGTTTAACAGATGCAAAGACCAAACAGGAATAGCAAGCTTAGTTTATATGCTTACAATTTGTTTGGGCTTAATTCTTGGGGAAAACACAGTGAAGGAAATAAATATGTCAAACTTGGAGATTGATGGGCAGCTATATCCTTAATTGTGGGATGCTGAGAGGAATTACGTATGGCAGGGTCTCAGCTAATTAGACAGTTAACTGCATCATTTCATAGCATCTTTGCAGTTAATTCATTTAAACCTTTTGAAATGGAACTTTCCCCCTTCAGCCTAAAAGAGTGGAAAGGAGATTTGAACTATAGTTGCCAGGGTTAGCCTATGGTTTTACCATACCGTGTCCAGTGGTTCCTAGAGCTACCCACTGTCACATCTGGGCTTACTCACAATGCTAGTAGCTCATTTGGCTCATGAAGTTGAATTTTTGCTCACAATGCTCCACAGCTTAGAAGGAACATTGCCCACCAGCAGGATTCTGTCTCTGTTTGGAACCTGTCAACTCAGCTCCTGAAACGAAGAAAAACCTTCTAGATTGCCCTGCCCCTAGTTTGGCATCTTACTGATCCATTCCAAAACTTCTAGGGACTAGTAGGCATTGCGGCTTATGATATCTATGCATTAGAAACTTCCGTTGATGTGGTTAATGCTTCAGTGAACCACAAACGGTGCTGCAAGGACCTCTAAGCTTGTGCTGCAACTAAAAGGTTGCATGGGTATGGAGCACCAGAACATACGGACACATAGACAAGAAAAACAGTAAGCTCTCCCCACATCCAGCTGTGTTCTGGTAAGGATCGTTTGCATACAATAACTTTGCAGCATTGCCCCAAGGAAGACGGTTTATGTCATGACCATTTTAGTCATTTGATGCACAAGATTAAAATAGCAGCATAGTGCAGAAATACCCTTTTCCCCTTAGAATCACAACACACAATCCACAAGCTTAAAGTTGGCTAGGAGGGAGTTTAAAGCAAATTTGTCAAGCGATGACACAGAAATAATGAAGAGTTGTTTTCCTGCCCATGATTCAAGACAGATAAAAAGATAAAATAAGGGATGATTAACTCCAACAAAAGAAAACAAGAGTGACAATTTTGTTGGAGCCGTTAAAATTTCGTCTCTAGAGCTGCCCTTGAAAGCTGTATAATGTCTACGAAATAAACTGAGAGTCTCTGCTGGCCAAAGAGTTTTGAAGGCATAATTATCAGCCGTTATTTTTTCAGATTGAAATAGACCTGCAGTGAAGCAGAGCCAAACACATAGTATTAGTTTTGACTGATCATCTTCCAGGTTTCTGTCCATCACACTAATTCCGATAACGAGTAGATTTTATCACATCCAGGATGCGTAAAGCAATTGTTTCATTCAGTTTGGCATTGCAAGTGCTAAAGATGAGTACTTAGCAAACATTACTAAGTTCTTTAAGAACATGTATGAAGTAACTTATTTGGTCCACAGGACTGCCCTTGCCATTTCACAACCTTGTACTGATCCTGTGGCTTCAAAACAAGGATGTGAGTAGAATGCATTCAGTCCTTTACATACTTTAGTCAAAACAACGTTTTGGGTCTCAGGGTTGGGGAGGCAATTATGCCATTATCAGAAAAGAAAATCTTTATATTTAAATTTAAAACATCTGGTCCCAAATCTCCTATGCTCTCAAGACTGTCAGCTTTCAGGAAGAACTCCAGGACACAGGAACAATATTGAGTGCATCCCATAGCAAGAAAGGTCACCATGGGCAGATATCCCCAAGCACACCCTTTGCTAGCAGCAGTAATAGGCCTGCAGTGGCGTCTTTGCACACAGAGGTAGTTAAGGTCTGTCAAGCTGCAGAAGAAACACATAGCACACACTTTACCTGGGATGAGGACTGCCATTCATATGATTATAAAAAACAAAAACAAATAAAACCACCATTACAATATGCCGTTTGCTGCCCCATAATCTCATCTCTGAAAAACCTATTTACTTTGTACATGTGGACAACATTTACAGTTCTCAGTTCCATGCCATAGATCAGTTCAATTTCCCCCCACAAATCCTAGTACTACCTTTTTGCTGACCAACAAGAATACAAGAATCTACCAGTACAGATCAGCTGACTTAACTATTGCTCTTTCTGGCAAACATTAACTCTTTTGGTAATATCAATAGAAAAATTCACTGCATCTGAATATCAGCAGCCATGCCGGAGCAGCAAAACGGTAAGAGAATCTTAGCAACATGTCACAAATCATGAAACAGGTGGTTTAAAGAGTATACAACTCTTGCAGTGAGAATCTTTTAAATATCATAAGAAGTGATAAACCACAGGAGTCACCGAAGGAAGGCAGTGTGAAGTTCTACAAGAAAACCCCCAATCTTTTAATGCACCCAAGGAGCACTTTCCACCACCACCACCACCACGCACACCTATCCTTGAGCAATGTGTACAGACAGACATTTTACACATACACACACTGTTTTATGCTTCAGTTTCTTTAACTCTACTTGTGACAGAACACAAAAATGAAGTCACAGTTCAGGGTTTTAGCTTTTTCATAGGAATTAACAGGGGTCATTTCCTGCGGGAGCGCACAGGAGCGGAGTTCCGGCAGTAAGGAGCCCAGGGGGCAGGCACATGCAACAAGCCCTGTCCCCTGCTCCCAGCAGCCCTCAGTTGGGCCACGAGGAGCAAGAAGCAGCCAGGTAAGTTGCAGCACCACCAACCCTGCCTTCAGGTACAAGCTCTCCCTCCTCTTTGAGGGCAGATCTAAGCGTTCCTCCCCATAGCTAGCAATCCAAAACAGTCCAGTGGCACCTTTAAGACGAGGTTTTATTCAGATACAAGCTCTCCCTCCTCTGCGAGGACAGATCTGCATGTTCCCCTCCCCCAATAACTAGCAATCCAAAACAGTCCAGTGGAGCCTGAGCAGTGGGTGGTGCCTTCTGACACACTTCCTGTGATGTCAGGGTGTGTGGCATATGCAAATAAGTTATGCTAAGAAGTTATGCTAATGAGCTCCTGCACCTCTTTTTCTACAAAATGACTCCTGGGAATTAACGAATGAGAGTGAGAGTCTGCTTACACCTAGGTACCCCAATAATTTTTGCCACTCCTGAGAATTCAGAACACCAAATACAAAAATATTTCTACCTAGACTCACAAAGCAATGACTTAAGGTGCTCAGAACAGTCAGAATAAAAATAGTCCAAATGTGGCATTTATTTCTGGGCCATTTAAGGGATATCTAGAAATCTGTGGAAACTCCTAACTTAGAATTAAATAGCACAAGACTATGCCTTTCCCATAACAGAAACTACCAAGCCTAGTTCTTCCATCACAATAATGAAGGACTGATATCTACAATTCTGGACCAACCTGGTCGCTTGATGGGTTTCTTAGTTGGTGTATCTTTCCTCTTGTTCTGAATGGCAGGGGAATATGGGACCCCTGAGGAAGAACTGCTTTTCCGGAAGTGTTCCTTCAGTCCTTTGATAGAACGATCCAACTGACTGGAACGGATCTGATAGTAAACATTCATAAAGTCTAGGAAGAAAACACACACAATGCAGTGTATTTTACAGTTGTTTTGGTTGTGTTCTGAATTGCCTTTGACATGAAGAAACATAATGTGACAGAAAAAGTAATCAGTACACTACAATGCATGGTTGGAACATCTTAAGGTTTATCCATGTGAGCAAATTAGTAAAAATCTTGCTTCTAAAAGGAAGGTAAAGCAAAAAAAATATATACAATACTAACAATCACCTGAGACTGAGCAATTTAAAAAGATGGGTTATGAAGTCTATTTGCCATTTCTACTGACTTGACAAGAAAACTTACAGAATGAAATTTTTCATACTATGCCATACTCTGATTCTTTCTAAATGCAATTCTCCTGCACTTACTACTATAGTGTCCTAATTCTTTAAGTGACTGCTCTACAACGCTCTCCCTAGAGACTATGCTGGTGTAGGACATAGCTCTGCTCTCCCTTTAGGCTCCCTCTCTGGGTTCCTGAAGGCAGCTGCTTCTCTTCACAAAGACAGTTAAAACCTGCACCACAACAAAAATCAAGACAAACCAAGTAACACGACAGAGTGCCTGTAGGACTTAGTTTAGACTGCAAGAGATGCTTTATAACAAACAAACAAAAAAGTTAGAATAAGGGAAATGAATCTACTGAATTCACCATCCCCAGCATTTGAGAAGTGCTGGAATAATCACATGCGCCAATCACTGTTCCACAATTGTAATTCTAGAATAGTAGCAGTCTTAATTTTGAAGCAGTAGAAATACCTAACTGCCAAGAGTACTTTAGAAGTTAACTAGTTTTTCTGAATTTCTGTACACAGCTAAGCAGATCAAGCAGGCTGCTGCCGACAGAAAGCTCAAGTCAAATAAGCCAAGCTAATTCAAGTATAAAGTACTAGGGAGCAAAGCCCATTGTGGTGGAAGACAATGGGCCCTAGAAAGGAAGGGAGGGAGGTGGAAGGAAGAGAGGGTTGGAGAAAGGAAGGAAGGAATAGGGGGAAGAGTGAAAGAGAGAGGAAGAAAGGAAAAGGGGGAAAGGAAGGGAAGAGGGGCAGAAAAGGGCTTCTCTGGGCCCAGAGAAGGCCTTTTCTGTCCCCACACCCCATCCCCTGGGCCTTCTATGGGGGCAGTAGGCAGTGTGTGGGCGAAAAGGGCTTCTCTGGGCCTACTGCCCCCATAGAAGGCCCAGAGGATGATGTGTGGGGGACGGAAAATGGCTTCTCTGGGCCTACTGTCCCCCATAGAAGGCCCACGGGATGGCGTGTGGGAGACGGAAAAGGCCTTCTCTCGGCCTACTGCCCCAATAGAAGGTCCAGGGGATGGCGTGTGTGGGACGGAAAAGGCCTTTTCTGGGCCTACTGCCCCCATAGAAGGCCCAGGGGATGGCGTGTGGGGGACAGAAAAGGCCTTCTCTGGGCCTACTGCCCCAATAGAAGGCCCAGGGGATGGCGTGTGCGGGACGGAAAAGGCCTTCTCTGGGCCTACTGCCCCCATAGAAGGCCCAGGGGATGGCGTGTGGGGGGCGGAAAAGGCCTTCTCTGGGCCTACTGCCCCATAGAAGGCCCAGGGGATGGCGTGTGGGGGACGGAAAAGGCCTTCTCTGGGCCCAGTGCCCCCATAGAAGGCCCAGGGGATGGCATGTGGGGGACGGGAAAGGCCTTCTGTGGGCCCAGTGCCCCCATAGAAGGCCCAGGGGATGGCGTGTGGGGGCGGAAAAGGCCTTCTCTGGGCCCAGTGCCCCCATAGAAGGCCCAGGGGATGGCGTGTGGGGGCGGAAAAGGCCTTCTCTGGGCCCAGTGCCCCCATAGAAGGCCCAGGGGATGGCGTCTGGGGGCGGAAAAGGCCTTCTCTGGGCCCAGTGCCCCCATAGAAGGCCCAGGGGATGGCGTCTGGGGGGCGGAAAAGGCCTTCTCTGGGCCCAGTGCCCCCATATTTTTACTATTACAATAGGTTAAAAAAAGGAACAATGGCTGGGACAACAGATAACAACTAGTGAGTGGGTATGGATCTGGGGAGAGAATACCTAAGAAGTTGATCTCCAGTGACTGTAAAGAGAATTTATATAAGATCCTGTATGACTGGTATCTAACTCCATATAAATTGGCTCAAATTTACAAAATACCCATAGATATTTGTTGGAGATGCCATTCTCAAAGGGCAAACCAATTCCACATCTTTTGGAAATGCATCACAATCACAATCTTTTGTTTTTTATTATTAATGCTCGAAGACCAACAGGTCATAAGCATACAAAAAGGATTATATTAGTGTATAGTCAATATAAAAAAGTGGTTATACAATATAGAAAACACGGATAAATTTTACTTTAGGAAATGGCACCATGAAATGACATAGACAAGAATTTTGCAACTGCCAAAGTCATATTTGGATCAGTATCTGCTAATAGACTTACTACAACCTCTTGTTTTATAGCAGAACTCCATTTTTGGATATAGATTTTAATTGATTTGTCACAGACCAAATTGTACTTATTTCAACCTATAAAAAAGTGCCAAATAGTGTCCAAGTCACTGAAATGTACTGGAATACAGAGGTTTTGGTTCTAAGTATTGCAAATAATTCATGAGGTTATTATGAAATCCCTTTTGACCCTAAAGTTATTCTGTTATGCTATTTAAAAGAGATGATTGAAGATACAGATTTGGAGTTGGTGACCAAACTCATAACTGCTGCTAGTAAGTGTATTGCCAGTTACTAAAAGTGTGTGGAGGGTCCTACAATATCTAAATGGCTTTACCAAATTTGGAAGCTCATTTATTTTACTAAATTAACATATTATAAAAGTATCTTGGGTGGTGAGAATTTGTAAGAGGACAAATTGTTGAAGTACTGGACATTTTTCATTATGTCTTGGAATAATAAATGTGAGGAGAGGGTATGGACCACTATAGAGCTCTTGGTAAGATGGCAGTGGACAGACATCATCCCTCAATCACTCTACAGACTCAGCTTTATCTGTGCTTTTTAACACCCTTCTAGTAGTTTAAGATATCCTATCTGGCTCTCTTTGGTCTAACTGGATCCAAACCACCAGATTTTGGACTCCTTTCCACTCTACAATTACTGGTTGGATTGTTTAGCCTCTGGACAATACAGCAACTATGCCTTCGAGAGCTGTACATCTCCTACTGCCTCTGAAGATGCACAGAGCCAAGATGGGGAAGAAAAAGTGACCAAGAAGGCATTTGGATTCACACCTCTGAAGTTGGCCAAACAGTTGCCCATTGATAAACTTTTATTGAAATAGCTAGTAAGTAACATTTCTTCTTATTCCTCTCCAAGTAAGTTTAACATGTAGGGTTGCCATCCCCCCACTGGGGCCAGGGTTGCCAGCGGGGGAAGCCCCACCCCTGAACAGCATCCCGTGGGGAGGCTGCTGACATAATGACATCACTGGTAGTGACATTATCACGCTAGGGTCGTTGCACAGCAGCACTGTAGCATTCGGGGGAACTCTATGGTTACCATAGAGTTTTTGCCCCGAATACTAAAGCATTGCTGCACAATAACCCTAGCGTAATGACATCACTACTGGTGACATCATTGCACCACACAAGCAGAAAAGCCCTGGCGAGGAGCAAGGAGTCCCCTGCCGCAGGAGAAGTGAGACCTAGCAATCCTATTAACACACCAGATTTAGAGGGGGAACTGTTACTACATCTATCACCAGACCACCATCCAACTAATGGAGACAAATCCCCTTATACAAAGGGGATGACAGCCTCTCAGCCAGTGCCCCCTCATTACGCAGAACCACTACAGAATCTGAAAATATTTTACGTACTGTTTAGCTATATAGTTGTTTACAGTCTGAGTACCATACTACATAGTTTGCAGACTCACAGATGTATGAGAATAGTACCTTTTCATCTGCTTGCAATTCTGCCATCTCTAAAATATTAATTAATCTGAAAGATTTGATTTGTGTTAAAACTATGCAAGGAAAACACCATCAGCAATACAAACATATAATCAAACAAACATTTTTGTTCTGCTTAGCCTCACCAGTCTATATGGCTGTTATAAGCCAGAAGAGGGTAAACATTCTGGTGTAATGTTCTGGGGTTTTATGGATCAGTTATTGGAAAAAGACCATGACTGGTGAATATATAGATGACTTATATCCTCAGTATAATTATTACCACAGCTCTACTTTGATTTTGCCTTCATGAAAATGATCATATCCGTATGACATGATATGTATTAGTCTGTATGAAAATAAATAATGGAAATTGTAAAAAAAAACCCAATAGGTGAGATCTAGGGGGAAAATTAAGCTGGTTAAATATATACATTCTCCTGGTACGAACTGCCCTCCAAAAAAAGTTAAGGATTAAAAAATGCAGGTTGTGGCAGAAATCATAAAAGTTTCTAATATTAGCTTGTCAACTTGCTTTAATGCATGAAGGATTCCTAGCCACTTTAGAAACTAAGACTCTTGAAAATTTCTGCTAAACGATGTGATCCACACACCATTTAAGTAAGCACCTTTGTACTTGCCTGCCAAAGAAGTCAACTGGTTGATCTGTTATTACATTTACTACAGCAGCTTGCGAATAGCTTCCTATATTGCTAATCCCATCAAAGGTTGCTTTTTCACTTTGTGTTATTGAGGTACCAAGAGTTACACACTGAAAATTAATGTATGTTAGCTACCCTGTGAGTTTGGAACCTCTTCCTCAAACCCCTCCCCTCCAACCCCCAGAATATACCCTATATTTTCACCATTGACTTCAATAGTCCATAGGATATAATGGGGCCAAATTGCTGCCGAATTTCTTTCATTCCCTCCTTCTCTCCTTTTCCTCTTTCCCTCCTTCTTCCCTTCTCTCTTTCTTTCTTTCCCACCTTCTTCTCTTCTCTTTTTTCCTCCTTTCCGTTTCCCTCCTTCCCTTCTCTCTCTTTCTTTCCCTCCTTCTTTCCTTCTCTTTCTTTCCCTTTTTCCTTCCTTCTTTCCTTCCCTCTTTCCTCCTTCTGTGGCCCAACTCTACTGAGAAGGGGTTTAAACTTTAATTCCCTTCTCTCTTTGCTCCCCCACCCAGGCCAGCTGGGGAAGGGAAGGGGAGGCTTTTGAAGATGCCTCCCCCGTTTTGCTTCCCCTTCTGACATCACTTCCGGTAATGTCAGGGGGCGTGGCATATGCTAATAGCCTAGTAGCTCATTAGCATACCATATGCTAATGAGCTCCTGCAGCTCTTTTTCTACGAAAAGACCCCTGGATATTAGTACTTCGTAAGTTTTAACAATTTCTACTGGTTAATCTGCATTAATTATGGTGGATCTATACTCCAGGAACAGTTTAGTTTTAAGTTATTGTTAAGTTTTTTGAGTTAAAACTGTATCCCAGAAAATTCTTGGCAGAAAATCTGATTTATCATCTGAAGACTGTGTGACAGAAAGCAATCCTAAAGGAAATTCAAGTTTAAACAGTCAAAATTAAAGGAGGATGATTACTAATAATATAATCATCCACAGAAAAGTCTACAACATGAATCCTAAATGAAGGAGAAATCAAGATGCAACCAATCACGGAGGAGCCTCTTGGTGATGTAAAAGTAAATTCACCTGAGTTTGTAAAATTAGTTAAACCATTCAGCCAAATTCTGTTAAATTGAACACAGAATTTAGCAAGGTATATATTACAAGAATTAAATACAGACTCATAGGCACAACAGAAGTGCTTTATGGTCCATTTGTTCCCTGTGTTACCCAATCTTGTCTCGGGGCAAATGTAGGGGAGGTAGCAAATCCCTTGGGGCAATTTACCTTGGTTCCTTCCATACTCCACTAGCCAATCAGAAATCCGGACGATGTCCTGTAGGATGTTCTCAGGAAGGTGTTCTAGGGTCACATCTTCTTGGGTTTCCATTTCTTCATCTAAACTGATAAGATCCAGGATGAGGATTGGAGGAACTGGTTTGGAGTGTCGGGTCATAAGACTGCGAAATTCAGATTCTAGGGATTCTTTCCCCTTCTCAAACAGCAATTTCTGGTTGAAAAAACGCATATGAAACAGATGAGCTGTCTTTGCTACTGCTTTCAAGGTATTAAAATACTACAACAGGGCCATAGTGATTGACTGCACATGCACTTAGCTCTATCTCTTCCTTATCAATGCATCTTTTCCCTCAAGATCACAAAATTGATATCTCTGCTCCTGAGGTCAATAAACAGTTTAGGGATTTGGTAGACATTTAAACCCCTTTAAAAGGGAAAATGGTTCTACCACAAAACCTACACTTTTCCTTTTAAAAACCCTAGTTCAAAAAGAGTCTGAGAGATCTGGCACAAGAGCTTTTAAAAAGGAGAATGGGGATGATGACACTGCATGCACCACTATCTAAGTTATATCCTATTGCTTCTATTAAAGAGACAGGACATGTTGTTCCAAGCTGGTAGCATCCCAAGTACCACACATGAACATAAAAACTGCCTGAGTCAGACCACTGGTCCCTCAAGGTCAGTATTGTCTACTCAGACTGGCAGCAGCCCTCCAGCTTGTTAGGTAGAGCTATTTCAGATCACCTACTACCTGATTCTTTAACCTGACATACCAGGAATTGAATTTAGGATTAAGGATGGGTATGAACTGGCTCACAAACTAAAGTTCATCAAGACTTTCAGCTGGTTTGTGGTTCACAAAGCGATGTCTATGTACTGAAGAGCCACCACAAACTTCTGCAAATTTTTAAGGCAGTTTGTGAAGAGCAGAAAGCAGGGGGTTAACTGACTCCAAGCCATTTAAACCCCTGCTTCCTGCTCTTTATGAAAAACAGCTGAGTGGCAGGGATCAGAAAGCAGGGCTCAGCTGTTTGGTTTAAATGGCTCAGAGCCCCATGAAAAGCAGCAGGGAGCAGAAAGCAGGGGTCACAAATCGATACCAACTAGTTTGGTTCATGAACTAATACACTACTTCATGGTTCAGTCCCAAATCACAAAATGCAGTTTGTGCCCGTCTCTACTTAGGATATTCTGCATACCAAGTAGATGCTAGCCACTAAGCCATGGACCCTCCCCTCTTCAAGCTGTAAAAGCAGATTGTTTTCTGCCTTCCCCTGCCTCTTGTGATCCCCCTGAAAAAGCATTGCAGGAAGAAGATTGTAAGGGATGAGGGGGATATAGCTTGGTTGTGGTAATTGCTGGCAGCTGCAAGGTTCTGTTATCTGAAGGGAGTGGTAGCAGTTCAGGGAGCTTCTTTTGCTATTTTCTTTTTCTTCCTTTGGTGGGGCTAGCACTGCTGTTAACTTTACAGGAGGGACCAGAGTATGTTTGGCACTGAAGTGGTAAGCTGCCTCCAAAGATGGAATTGACTCCTGCCTTAGTGTGATTTTACTACAAAGCTTGTTATGAGGACCTAATCTGTAAGAAGCTGCAACCTCCCTTTTAAGAATTGTTAACCTATCTTTGCACTTGAATGTTTTATTGCTGACTGTGCAGACGCTGGATAATTTTCTGCAGTGCATACATCTCAAGAGTTTAAATGTTTTTATTCAGTTAAATGAAAAAAGGGTTTTTTACATTTCGGCTGTGTGCTGAGAGTTTCCTTTCTGTTGGTGAGCTGTGAATTTACCTGCAGAAGTGAATCCCAAGGTCAGTTGGTCCTGACAAAGAGATACCCTTTCAAACAAAAAGCCAAATGGGTCAAGGGACTGGTGAGGTGGAGAATCAGGCAAAGCTGCTCCCTACCGTCTTCTGTCAATGGAGCAGCAACAGAATACAACCTGCTGTCTTTTGAGTTCAGGAGTTTAAAGAGCAGCAAGATATTATGAAGCACTGATATTTATTCCCAAATGGAATAACGCTTTCTGTGAATTTAATGCAAGGAGAGGTGTAAGATAGATCGGGAAAACAGTCATGAGTTCCCATTCAGCCACATTACGTACCACTGTGTTGAGTTCTGGGCTGTCAGGATTGTTGTCTTGGAAATATTCCACAGCTTTCTGGATTTTAGCCATGCAACCCAAGTACTCTTCTAATCTCCCTGTAGGGCTGTAAACAAGAACACAGCTGGGTCAAGAGTAAAGCTACATATTTTTACACGCCATCCCCTGGGCCTTCTATGGGGGCACTGGGCCCAGAGAAGGCCTTTTCCGCCCCCCACCCCCCACCCACCCACCCACCCACGCCATCCCCTGAGCCTTCTATTGATTTAAAAAAAAAAGAAAAAAAGATGCACCTTGAAATTTCCCCAAGAAATTAAGGAAATGGTGATGCACTGACACACCTCCTCCCAGCTGCTGTTGATTTTTTTTCACTAATAAAAAGATGAGCCCTGACCTGGATAGCCCAGGCTAGCCTGATCTTGTCAGATCTCAAAAGCTAAGCAGGGTC
Source organism: Gekko gecko (assembly GCA_029375565.1). Taxonomy (NCBI): domain Eukaryota; kingdom Metazoa; phylum Chordata; class Lepidosauria; order Squamata; family Gekkonidae; genus Gekko; species Gekko gecko. The sequence continues at coordinate 220,736,646 of JAPDNY010000002.1, read as the reverse complement.
AGTCATGGATGGGAGGCCTCCAAGGAATAACAGTGCCATGACATGGAGGCAGGCAATGGCAAACCTCCTCTGAATGTCTCTTGCCATAAGTCAGCTGTAACTTGACAGCACTTTCCACCACCAATCAAATGATGATATGATATGTTCAGCTCCATTAAATTTCACTGGGTAAAGGTAAAGGTTCCCTTGCTCGAAAGCCAGTCGAATCCGACTCTAGGGTTGCGGTGCTTATCTCCGTTTCAAAGCCGAAGAGCCAGCGCTGTCCGAAAACGTTTCCATGGTCATGTGGCTGGCATGACTAAACACCAAGGTGCACGAAGCTGTTACCTTCCCACCGAAGTGGTACCTATTTATCTACTTGCAATTTCTTGCTTTCGAACTGCTAGGTTGGCAGGAGCTGGAACTAGAGACGGGAGCTCACTCCGTCTTGCGGCACCCGGGTCTCGAACTGCTGAACTACTGACCTTCCACAGCCTGCAGTTCAGTGTCTTAACCACTTGAGCCACCGCAGCTCTTTCACTGACTAAACCATCATTCTAAAAATTAATTAGAGCAATCAAGATGGTAAACAGCAAGACAGATATATTGGAAGAAGAATAGACCCAACAAATACCTGGAAAGTACATTCTTATATATAGATTTTTTTTTTTGCCATTCCCTTATGGTGACCCCATGCAGTTTTCAAGGCAAGAGAGGTTCAGAAGAGGTTTGTCATTCCCTGCCGCTGCATCATGACCCTGGATTTCCTTGGAGGTCTCCCTTCCAAATACTAACCAGGACCAGCTTTGCTTAGCTTCCAGGATCTGACGATATTGGACTAGCCTGTGCTATCCATGTCCAGACTTTATGCAGAATGACTCTGGTCTAATTCCATTGATTTCTATGAGTATCCAGGAAATTGGCTCACCCTTCCCTTATTATCTTCTCTGTGTCCTTTGCTACATGGTAGTAACTGATGACATGATCCAAGCAGAATAGTGTCTTCTCAACATTCTCTTGCAGGCGCTGAAGGTTCTCAGTCTGCTTATGCACAGGAATAATTGAGTTCTCCAGCTTCATCAAGCGGCTTTCAAAGGATGACAGAATGGAAACCTAAACAACAGAACCAAGAAACATTTGAGGTACAACAGGATTCAAAGACCACCAACACTGGCATCTCATTGTTTTATAAGTCAAGAGACATACAATACAAACAGAAGGTAACAGTGTGAATCTATACAAAGTTACTCCAGTCTCAGCCCATCAATTTTAGGGGGCTTAGACTGGAGTAGTTCTGCAGGGATTGCACTGTAAAATGCTTGTGTTGTGCTTCAAATGAAAACCCATAGGTAAGTAAACTCACCATGTTTTTTGTTAGCTGGTCACTTTTCTCTAGACTGTCTCTGATGAAAGACAATGTTTCTTCTTCCTGATATTGCAAGAAGTAAAAAATAAATGTATACATTATTATTATTATTATTATTATTATTATTATTATTATTATTATTATTATTATTATTATTATTATTATTATTATTATTATTATTATTATTATTATTATTATTATTATATTTAATTTATACCCTGCTCTGTCCCACTAGTGGGCTCAGGGCAGCTTACAACATAAGATTCATCTCTCTATATAATAATTGTGTTTTGGAGTGGCACTCTCCAGAACATTCCATATGCTCCCAAATCAATTGGCTCCCTGATGTGTCACTCAGAATGTCTCCCTATCCACTGGTTGCATTGCCTGAGTCCTGCCCACAGAAGCGGTGCCAGCAACAAATTCCCTCAGAAGACAGTTGCTTCGCTTTGGTGAACACAGCTGTCTTCGCTCTTGCAGGAGGAAAGAGGCCCTGCCTGGGACAGATCAGCCTGGCTGCAGCTCAGCAGGGTCAGCCGATCAAGGAACAGCACCGCTCACATTGCCCAAGCTGTCCCCTCCCCCCAGAGCTCAGGAGTGAAGCAGGGTTGGCCCCGCTTAGCACATGGCCAGAAGACCACCCAGTTGCAGAGGCAGGCAACAGCGAACTGCCTCTGGGTACCTCTGCCGTCACTCTGCTGTCACTCATTCTGCTGTAACGGGATGGCAGAAAGAAGACCCCTGCATCGAATCATAGAATCAAAGAGCTGAGAGGGACCTCACGGAGGGGGGGGAACAGCTGTCTATCTGCTGGTGGTGTCCCCCCCGGGCCTCTCTGGTGTACGGATCAGGGCCCAGCAGAGGGGGGGAGGCTCCAACCTGCTTCCACAAATGCATTCCTTACACAAGGCATCTTTCTAGAGCTTGTTGTATTGCTTTTACAACAGGCTTTACTGCTAGTATAAGAATAAATGTAATAAAACCAATAAAACAACAGATGGCACAATAAACAATAACAGAAAGGACCCATGCCTCATGTCAGATGAATTAAAAAGCTCCAGTGCCCAAGTAATGTTATCTAAAGCAGCAGGGCACTGGGAAAGGGCCATGAACAGGGGAGGCCAGAATGGTTGAATGCCCGCCACCTCAACCAAAAGCCTGGAGGAACAGCTCCGCTTTACAGGCCCTGAGGAACTGTAATAAGTCCCACAGGGCCCTGATCTCAGGTGGGAGCATGTTCCACCAGGTTGGGGCAAGGTCCTTGCCCTGGTTGAGGCTAAGCAGACATTCCTTGGGCCAGGAATCACCGAGAGGCGCTGATCGGAACTGCGTAAAGCTCTCTGCAGAGGTGGTCCTGCAGGTATGATGGTCCCAAGTTGAACTGGGCTTTCGAGGGCTTTCGAGGTCAAAAACATAACCTTGAACTGGACCTGGTATTCAATGGGCAGCCAGTGCAGTTGGTGCAACACCGGCTGAATGCATGCCCGCAAAGGTGTCCCATCAGTAAGCATGCTGCCACATTCTTCACTAGCTGCAATTTCCGGATCAGGCCCAAGGGTAGCCCCGTGTAAAGTGAGTTACAGTAATCCATCCTGGAAGTGACCATTGCATGGATCACTGCAGCTAAGTCCTGAGGGGTAAGAGAGGAAACCAGCTGCCTGACCAACCACAGATGATAAAAGGCTGATCTGGCAGCTCAAGTGACCTAGGCTTCCATAGTAAGTGAGGGATCCAGCACCACCCCAAGACTCCTTACCCGCAACGCTAGCACCAATGGTGCCCCACCAAATACTGGGAGCCTGATTCCCGACCCCATTCCCCCATGACTCAGGTACAGGACCTCCGTCTTCATTGGATTCAAGCACGGCCTCTAACATTCTGTCAGAGATGTCCGGGGCGGTGTCCATCCATCCATCAACAGAGAGAGCTGGGTGTCATCTGCATATTGGTGACAACCCAGCCCAACCCCCCAGACCAACTGGGTGAGGGGGCACATGTAGATCCAATCGTTCAGTCTACTGGAAAGAAAATTTTGAACTTTATTTTTCGAAATGGTCACCACTCCTCCGGACTCTCTACAAGCTTTTATTTTAATATTTGTATTCATTTTAATAGAAGTAAATATATTCAAGAACTAGGTAGTACCTTAAAACATTATATTAAAATTTATATTTAGACATTTTCTTGTGGATCTTCAAAATATCAGAAGTTTGTCACAAGATTTAAACTAATAATTAATAGTTGGATACCAATTTAACATTTCTGAAGACAAAACACAGCTTACTTGCCTCTTTCCTCCTTCAAAATACCACCCCCAAATGCTGCTCAGAGACACTACGAACATCATTTCAGAGGGTATTTGGGGCTACAGTGGAAAGGGGGAGGTGAGATAGTCATATTCTATGAGCAGAAATGTTACACTAGATTGAAATCAATTATTAAGTTCAATACAATTAATATCAGCCTTATAGAAAGGGATACATGTAGTAACATTTTACACTGGGTCTCATATACTTATATGTGGGACAAAAACCTCAGATGGGGAGGCAGGTAAAGAAAGAAGAATGTGGGTTGCAAGGTACTCTGGGCTTTCAATAACAGGAGCAGGAGGCAATTCCCATAAAGTGACTTAAACTCTTGAGAGGATCCACTGGAGTAAAGTTATGCATGATTTTGGGGAAATAAACTTTTTATCCCCTCTCCAAAAAGCTAAAACTTGGTAGATGGCCAATGGAATTTATTTATTTATTTTGGTGAGTATTTCATGTGCTGTGTAAGTGTGTATGCCTAGAAGTGACATGGTTCTGGCTTGGACATTTCAGAGAGGAGGCTTACTATTTCCTGCCTCTGCATCCCAGCCCTGGTATTCCTTGGAGGTCTCCCTTCCAAGTAATTGCCAGGGTTAGCCCTGCTTTGCTTCCCAGATATAAGAACATAAGAACATAAGAACATAAGAGAAGCCAATGTTGAATCAGGCCAATGGCCCATCTAGTCCAACACTATGTCACACAGAGGCCAAAATATACCAGGTGCCATCAGGAGGTCCAGCACCAAGAATAGAGTGCATCACCTGCCCCAGACTGAGAGTTCCCATCTATACCCTGTGGCTAATAGCCACTGATGGACTTCTGCTCCATATGTTTATCTAATTCCCTCTTGAAACTGTCCATGCTTGCAGCTGCCACCACCTCCTGTGGCAGTGAATTCCATACGTTAATCACTCTTTGGGTGAAGAAGTATTTCCTTTTATCTGTTCTAACCCGACTGCTCAGCAATTTCATAGAGTGTCCACGAGTTCTTGTATTGTGAGAAAGGGAGAAAAGTACTTCTTTCTCAACCTGCTCAATCCCATTCATAATCTTATAAACCTCGATCATGTCACCTCTCAGCCGTCGTTTCTCCAAGCTAAAGAGCCCCAAGCATTTTAACCTTTCTTCATAGGGAAGGTGTTCCAACCCTTTTATCATTCTAGTTGCCCTTCTCTGCACTTTTTCCAATGCTATAATATCCTTTTTGAGATGTGGTGACCAGAACTGTACACAGTATTCAAAATGAGGTCGCACCAATGATTTATACAGGGGCATGATGATATTGGCTGATTTGTTATCAATTCCCTTCCTAATAATCCCCAGCATAGCGTTGGCCTTCTTTATTGCAGCTACACACTGTCTAGACATTTTCAGCGAGTTATCCGCTACGACTCCAAGATCTCTCTCTTGGTCCGTCTCTGCCAGTTCAGACCCCATCAACGTGTATTTATATTTAGGATTTTTGGCTCCAATGTGCATCACTTTGCACTTGGCCACACTGAACCGCATTTGCCACGTTGACGCCCACTCACCCATCCTCAACAGATCCCTTTGGAGTGCCTCACACTCCTCCCTGGTTTTCACCACCCTGAACAACTTCGTGTCATCTGCAAATTTAGCCACATCACTGCTTACTCCCAATTCCAAATCATTAATAAACAAGTTAAAAAGCATCGGACCGAGTACTGATCCCTGTGGTACCCCACTGCTTACCCCCTCCACTGAGAAAGTTTCCCATTTATACTCACTCTCTGTTTCCTATTTATAAACCAGTTTTTGATCCACAAAAGGACTTGTCCTTTTATCCCATGACCATTGAGCTTACTTAGGAGCCTTTGATGAGGAACTGTATCAAAAGCTTTCCGGAAGTCAAGGTAAATAATATCTATTGGGTCCCCCTTGTCCACATGTTTGTTCACTCCCTCAAAAAACACTAACAGGTTAGTGAGACAAGATCTTCCCTTACAGAACCCATGCTGAGTCTGCCTCAATAGTTTTTGTTCATCAATGTGCCTACTAATTCTTTCCTTAATAACAGTTTCCACCAACTTACCCGGTATCGATGTCAGACTGACTGGCCTGTAATTTCCCGGATCTCCCCTGGAGCCCTTTTTAAAGATGGGAGTGACATTAGCTACCTTCCAGTCCTCAGGAATGGAGGCAGATTTTAAAGAAAGATTACATATTTTTGTCAGGAGATCCACAAGTTCACATTTGAGTTCTTTCAGAACTCTCAGATGAATGCCATCTGGGCCTGGTGATTTATTCGTTTTTAAATTGTCCATCAGTCAGAGGACTTCCTCTCTTGTCACCGCAATCTGATTCAGGTCTTTCAAACCCCCTCCTGAAATCGGTGCTTCTGGAGTGGGCAAACACTTCTCCTCTTCCACAGTGAAGACAGAGGCAAAAAATGCATTCAGCTTCTCAGCCATTTCCCTATCATCCTTCACTACTCCTTTTACCCCTTGGTCATCCAAGGGCCCCACTGCTTCCTTGGCTGGCTTCCTACTTCTAATGTATTTGAAGAAAGTTTTATTGTTGGTCTTTATGTTTTTTGCGATATGCTCCTCATATTCCCTTTTTGCTTGCCTGATCACAGACTTGCATTTTATTTGCCATAGTCTGTGTTCCCTTTTATCAACCTCACTAAGACTAGCTTTCCACCGCTTAAAGGAATCCTTCTTACCTTTTACAGCTTCCATTACTTTATTTGTTAACCATGCAGGCTTTTTTCTATACCTATAAGATCAGGCTTGTCTGGGCTATCCAGGTCAGGGCTGCAATGGGATTTATGAACAGGAGAGTAATACAGAAAATGGCAGTATGATATTTCTTCTCATATTGCATAATTGCCTAGTACAACTCAGCACACAGACTTTAAAAAGGGATTAGACAAATGCATGGATTGCAGTGGCTAGCAATCATGACAGCTGAATGAGACCTTGTTCAGAGCCAGTATACATCTGAACCTCAGTTGCTGACGGGTAAGGGTAGGAGTAGAGGTGGGGAAGGCAGCAGCAGAGGGAAACTTTGGCCTCTATGTTCCCATTGTTAGTCTCAAGGCATCTGGTTGGACAAGATGGCGGTGAGGCAGGAGGCTGTGCTCATGCTCCTGCAACCAAGGACTGAGAATTGAGCTGTAATAAAAACAGCAATAACTGCTTCAGCCTGGGAATATGCTACGGACTGACTTGGAATCCACTGTGGGGTGCAAGGTGCAAAGATGCCCCACAGCACATCACCCTCCCCGACATGGACTTGACCTGTTACGGTGGCCCTGACCGGCCAGCCTAATAAGAGCTCCACGACTCACCACCTTGGACTGGTGTGTTGTTTCTCCCGGCGTCAGGGAAGCATGTGCCGGCTCCGCAGCCAGAGCTTGGGTGGCTCTGCGGCCAACCAGGGACTGAAGTTGGAGCGTCTTTCTGGTGGTGGCGGCGGCAGGCTCCTCGGCGGTTGGGGGCCTAGTGGCAGCGGTGGCAGCAGCAGCAGCAGTGGTCATCGGTGGGGGTGCCAGGGGAGGGTTTCCCCCTTCCTCGGAGCACCCCCAAGAGACAACGCTGCGGCGAGCAGCCATGAACTCATGCCAGCCCCAGCGACAGGAACAGTGATGGGAGCCGGGCAGCCACACTATCGGGGGCCGCCGAGAGCCAGAAGCTGCAGGAGCGTTGCAGTGGGGGAGCCAGATAGGAGGAGTGGAGATCGCTGGTGGGCCACAGACCACCCCCTGAACCATCAGAATCGAGTGAACAGGAGGGCTCTGAAGATCATGGAGTAGAAGTTAGAACTTGCAGCCAGGGCGAGCTAGTACAGTGGAGCACCTCTAGTGGCTGGTCCACAAAAACCCACCGAGTAGAAGATCGTGGAGTGGAACTTAGAACTTGCAGCTGGGGAGAGCTGGGAGAATGTAGTGCCCCTAGTGGCTGGTCCACGAAAAACCATCTGACAGGGAAAGGTGTTGTGACCTTTTTCCATTCCCGTCCCTGGCAGAGGTGGAATAAGTAACCAAAGCCTTACCGGACTGGTAGCAACTCCTGTATAGTTGCTGATGTTTGGGAGGGAGTGGTTGGAGGACTACTCTGCTAAAATTGTGCAAATTCCTTCTTGGGTATGAATGATTTTTGATTGTTAGGTAGATTGTTATAATTTTTATTGCCAGTGATGAGATTAGGTGGTTGGGGAAGAGGGTTTACTGGCGACGATCGCTGTGCGATTGACGAGTATTTAGGGCAATCAAATGCAGTAATGTTATATAGCAGATTAGGCAGTAAATCGACTTCATATAGCCGGTCTGTTCATATAGCTGTTCAGTTCACTTAGCCCGTCAGCGGTCTAAGGTTCTGCGTAGACCGGCTGGGGCAGCAATGCTAGGGCAGCAGATTCCGGTGCTCTAGGGGAGGGGGAAGTATAGCAGTGGGTCCAGGCAGAGCGCTAAGGGAAAAATGCGGAGAGATGGGATGGCTCAGCTCCCTTCTGGCCTGCAACCCAGCCCAAAGGTGGTCGGCAGTGGGGCCAGGATTGATAATCCCCCTCTGTCATTTGTGTTGTGCAACGCCAGGTCTATTAATAATAAGACTATAGCCCTTCGGGACTTTGCCATGGAACAGCAGGCAGACCTGGCATGCATTACCAAGACCTGGGTGCGGGACGGGAAGACTGTAGCTCTCTCCCAACTCGCCCCACCTGGGTTCTCGGTCCTCCACCAATCACGGACTAGTGGGCGAGGGGAGGAGTGGTGATTTTCATTTGGGAGGCTTACTTCTTCAGGGCACTCCTACAGTTGTAGCTTTCGGGAATGGAGTGTGTCGGCCTGGTGCTGAAGGCTGAGGAGAGTTTGGCAATCTGGCTGGTGTACCAACCGCCTAACGCACCAGCCAGTAGCCTGCCGTCCCTGATGGAGACCATATCAGGCTGGGCACTGGAGTACCCTAGACTGTTGGTCCTGGATGAATTCAACGTCCATGCCGATTACGAGGCCTCCAGTCAGGCAGTGGATCTAGTATCGTCCATGGCAGCACTGGGACTCTCCCAACTTATATCGTCCCCCACACACCGAGCAGGGCACATGCTCAATTTGATCTTCGCAGCTGGGCTGATAGTGAACCAGATTACTGCATTGGTAGTACCATGGTCGGACCACTATGCCCTGAAGGCCCGGCTGAATGTTCCACCCCGACCCTGTTTAGGCGGTGAGCAGCTTTTAGCTCGCCTGTGGAGCCAAATGGACCCAGTATGGCTTCAGATGACTCTGCAGGATCCAAACCCCCTGGCAGCTCATTGGATAATCTTGTGGAGGCATAGCCGACTCTCCACAGCCATCGACGAGATCACTCTCCGGCGCCCTCTGTGCACTTGCTCCAGGCAGGCCCCGTGGTACTTCCAGGTGCTGCAGCTTATGAAGCGAGAGCTGAGACGGCTAGAGAGACGGTGGTGCCATGCTTGCGACGAGGCAACAAGAGCATCTTATAGGACGTTTATGAGATCCTATGAGATGGCAGTCAAGGGCCCAAAGAGAGAATTCTATGCAGCCACGATTGCGTCTGCAAGCTCACGCCCCTGGCAGCATTGTTTAGAACAATTCGGTCATTAACAATTCTGCCACAGGGCAGACAAAATGCTAAGGAATTGGATATTGGCTGTGAGGCACTTGCGAGCTACTTCGCAGATAAAGTCTTGGTGCTGTCACAGTTGAAACAGTGAGTGAACTCGAGGCCCCTTGCATGCCTTCAGTTCTGGGTTTGGATTGTTTTAGCCCACTCAGCCTGGAGAAAGTCGACCGATTGCTCGTATCTGTGTGCCCAACCACATGCATTCTTGGCTCATTAAAGCAGGCCACGAGGGGTTTCAAGGTGCTGTAAGGGAGATTATCAACAAGTCCCTCCTAGAGAGACACGGGCTGCAGCACAGCAAGACAAACACTCTTCAGAGCACTCTGGCCACTTCTGGGTTTTAAAGGGTCTTTCGCAGGAGCAGGGACCACCACTCCCCCAGAGAAGGGGGGGTTGGGCTGCTGAGGCTTGATCCGGACCCCCGTGTAGCGCTACTCGTGGGGTGTACCATTGGATCGCCTCCATCGCGAACCCTGAAGAGGAGCCCATCTTGAGTGGGCAGAGCTAACCGGGGGGGGGGGGTTAGAAGCCGAGCCGAAGAAGCGCGTGGACTGATGTGAGTAATTAACATCTCTTTGGGCATTCAAAGAAAAAGACTATGTAAATGTTGCCTGAAAATTACCTTAACAAAGGCGGGAGGTTCCCCCCCTCCCCCCCGGGAGAAGCGGCAAGAGAGAGGAGACTGAGAAGGAGCTTACTTTCACTTTCCAAGCCAGGGCAAGGCTTGAATATAAAGCAGCTTGTGTAACTGATTGCTTTTGGGATTTAAACTGCTCGTTAACAGAGGATAGAGACCCCTTTCAGCAATCTCAATTTTTACCCCAGCAGGGGCAGGGTGTGGAGCATTAAAACACCCTTTATAAATCCTTAGGTCTCAAAAAAAAATAATAATCCTACTTAACAACATTAGAGGAGACAACCTAATCATCAGGAGACTCTAACAAATTTATAATGTGAAGAGAACTTTAATTTGGAAGTAAAAAAAAGAAGATTGCATTGTTCTGCTGACCCCCCCATTGTTTAGAAATTTGGATTGTGAGCAAGAGGACTGGAGGGTGGCAAGGCAATTTTTAAGGGAGGAGACGAGAACTATAAAGTGACCTTGAGGCACATTTTTGTGGTTAAGCTTTTAAACTACAGCTTGGCAAGATAAACCCAAATAACAATTTAGTTGATAAAATAAAATCTGGGAAGACAGCCAGAGCTCCCTGGTGTTCCAAAACAACCCCTGGAAGAGGAAATAAATAAAGAGTGAAGCTAAAGTGGTGGTGGTGGGGGGGAAATGTTTTCTTTGACATCTTGCCAAAATTTAAAAATTATTGGATAACGCTTTGGTCAAGTCAGGCTGGAGAAACCAGGTCAAGCAAATCAGATGAAACCAGTTAAAATGCTGAGCTCTTCACCAGGTGTGTCTGGCTCTGCTAGGGCAAAACTCTCAGCAACCGCGCAGAAGGAGATGCAGGCGTTGGTGCAGGCAATGATCCAGAATTCGATAACCAAAGTGGTTGATCCAATAAAAATTGCAATGAAAGAGATAACTGAAAAGTTCTCCACAAGTTTACAAGCACTCCAGAAACAAATAACAGACAATACTCAAAAGATTAGTAAATGGAATAAAATGACAGAAAAAATAGAAAGACAAAGGAGATGAAGACCAAATTAGAGATACAGACGTGAGGCAGTCTACCCTGGAGCAAGATGTTATGAGACTTCGAGAAAGCGGCATTTGTGCTGAGATTTCAAAATATACCTGAAGAACAGAATGAAGACTTATTTACAAAAATGAACATGGATGACAAAGATAAGATCAGTCAAGAAACTGATACTGTTTTTAGAATAAACTTGGCCTTTGTGAGGAAATTTCAAGTACCAAGAGAAGTACACGTACGCTTTCATAAAAGGGCAGTCAGAGATAAGATCTTAAGAGAAGTGAATGCAACATTGAGGATGGAAGAAACCGAAATCAACATACTAAAGGAAGTCCCCTGGAGAGTTAGAGAGAAGAGGAGAGAATACATAAACCTGACATCACTGTTAAGAGATAATACTATGAACTATAGCTGACTGCTACCTAAAGGTCTGATTTTTACCTACAAAGGCAAGAAACATAGGATAACATCAATTTTCAAGGCAGAAGACTTCCTAAAAACCTATGGAGATGAGTTATTAATAGAACAAGAGGAAAAGGAAGAGGGAGAAGAAGAGGAGAGAGAAGAAGATGTAAGAGGAGCAGCTGTCCCATTTGCTAAATCTCAGAGAACTCTAAGGAAACTAGGAATGACAAGAACAACCCCAGTCGCCACGAGACAATACACAAAAGGAAAACAGGAGCACCAGAAACAGAATCAAGATGGATAAAGGGAAAATGAAAATTGTTTCGGTGAACATGAACGGTTTAAATGGCCCACAGAAAAGGAGGAGGACATTCCATCAACTTAGAAAACAAAACTCGGATATCACATGTTTTCAAGAAACGCATATTAAAAAAAGGATGAGAAACACATGCAAGTTAAAGCTTTAGGCAAAGTATTTGTAGCATCGGATAAAGAGAAGAAGAAAAGAGGGGTAGCCACATTTGTAAAGGAACATCTGCAACCGGAACAAATTTATAAATCACAGGATGGAAGAATTTTGATGGTTTCAGTACAAAGACAAATGGAAAGAATGCTGATAGTAAACATATATGCTCCAAATCAACATCAAGAAAAATTTTATAGGAGACTACAGAATCTGATTGTTAAACAAGATTTCCAAGAGATTTGTATCATAGGAGATTTCAATGTGGTCTTTGACAGGAAAACAAATTTGCTTTTAAAAAAAAGGGAAGAAGAAAGGTGGGAATGATTTCCCTCCAGCATTGCATCAACTCTTTGAAGAGTTTGGGTTGGTGGATGTTTGGTGGATAGAAACCCCACGAAATAACAATATACCTTCTTTTCAGCTAGACTTGACTCTTGGTCCAGGATAGATGTCTACTAGGGTTATTAAAAATCTATTAGAAGCAGAGATTGAAGTTGGAACTTATGCAGATCATAAGCCTATAACTGTGGAATTACAAGAAACTGAATCTAGAAATAGATGGAGTTTAAATACGTCACTCTTGAAAAAGGGAAAATTTGTCAGCAAAATGAAGGAAGAGCTTAAATTGTTTTTTGTAGAAAATCTACACCCAAATATGTCTATAAATTTGGTCTGGGACACCTGTAAAGCCTTTTCCAGAGGCTGCATAATAAAAGAAGCAGCTAGAGTGAACAAACAAAGGAGACAAGAATATGCTAACCTCAAGAAAGAAGTACAGAATAAAGAAGGAAAGTTGATGGAGGATCCAACATCTTTGAATACGAAAAGTAAAATCAAATTATTACAACATAAAATGAACTGCTTGCTTTCACAAAAATTAGCTAAAAAACTGTTGTTTGCTAAACAAAACTTTTTCGAGCATGCTAACAAACCAACAAGGTGGCTAGCATATAAAATACATAAACAAAGAGAAAAATCTTATATAAAGGCTTTAAAGAAAAGAGATGGGACAGAAACTTGTAAAATTCAGGAGATGAAAAAGATTGCAGAAGAGTTTTATAAAGAGCTTTACAGAAAAACTGATTTGAATCCAGAACATATAAAGATTTATTTAGAACAACATAAACCAAGGGAGTGTACAGAAGACTAAAGGAAAATACTGAATCAGCCGATTGCTATGGTAGAACTGGTGGAAGCTGTGAGATGTCAAAATAAAGGTAAAACACCAGGACCAGATGGGCTGCCGACAGAATTTTATTCTATATTTGAAGAACAATTATTGATTCCACTGAAAGAAGTTTGTAACAATATTATGGCTAATGGAGAGGTACCAAATTCATGGAATGAAGCAATAATTTCCTTGATACATAAACAAGGCTCAGAGGAAAAGGAAATCAAAAATTATAGACCAAACTCCTTATTAAATGTGGACTATAAGATTTTTGCTTCTGTAATAGCTGCGAGATTCAAAGAAATATTTTTTTTTTTTTGGTAAAACTCTCCTAAAAAGGAGAGAATTTTATTCTTTTTATCAGAAAAGGAAAGGGTAGACAGATGGAGAAAGAAAAAAGGATGGAGTGAAGTTTTCTCTGTTAAAATGGGTTAGTTTTAGTTAGTAATTAATACCATCTTTCGGCATCCATCATGGTTGGAAGGTCTTCTTTTTAACTTTGCAAAGTCCAGAAATACTCTGTTAGTACAGTTAGTAAAGTCCATTGGGGTTAGTAGTTAAACAGCTCCTTACAGATGCAACACAAACAGTCCTCAAGGTGCCTTCTTTTTAAATCTCTTCCAGTTATGGACTAAGTCCTTTTTAACCTTGATGGCTTCCTCTCCTTCACCTCCTTCCCCTGGGCTGCTGTTTTCCTCGCTGCTTCTCATGATTTTGAGTGCTGCGTCTTCCCTCATGCCGGTGTGTCTCTTCAGATGCCTTTGCATTTCAAGGATGTAGTCTTTCTTCTTTCTTTTCTGAGCTTCAGATTTCCCGGGCGCCATAACCACTTCGCAAAAAATTAGATCTCCGATGTCTTGTTTGCTGTGCTCGACCTCCCCTTCTACTGGCAGAGTAATTTCTTTTATAAAAGCAGAATTGGCTTTGACAGCCATATCCACCTCTTCTTTTAAACGAGATTCAAAGAAATATTGACACAAACAATCCACAAAGACCAAGCTGGATTTTTGCCCAAAAGACAAATAAAGAAAATTTTTAAATGCATCACAGATGTTATAGAATACTATGAAGCTCATCCAGAGAAGCAACTGGTATTGATTTTTTTAAGTGTCGAGAAGGCATTTGATAATGTTAATTGGATCTTTTAAATTGAGACACTGAAAATGACCCAGGTGGGCCCCGATTTTGTTAAGATCGTTGAAGCCATTTATAGAAAACAAAAAGCAGTAGTTGCATTTAATGGTGAACGGACTCAAAACATAGATATTCAAAAATGAACAAGGCAAGATTGCCCTCTTTCACCTTTACTATTTATTTTTGTGCTGGAAATACTTAATAAAACTATAAGAAGTGAAAAACAAATTACTGGACTTAAGTTGAGGGGAGAAGAGTTTAAACTGCTGGCATTCACGGATTATTTAGTGTTCATTTTGGAGAATCCTCTAGATGCCATATCTATTTTGAAGGAGAAGCTCCAGGAACATGGACAATTAGCAGGTCTAAAAGTTAATATCAATAAAACCAAGATCTTGACTAAAAACATGACCAGAGAACAGGCAATGAGATTGCAAGAAGAATCAAAATTTCAGGTACAAGAGAAAATAAAATATTTAGGAATCACTATGACAAACAAATGTAGTGCCTTACAAGAGAATAATTATAAAAAACTGTTTAAGACAACTAAACAAGATTTAGAAAAATGGAAAAATCTCCAAATTTCTGTAATGGGACGAATTGCCTTAATTAAAATGAACATGCTTCCAAGGAGGATATTTCTCTTCCAGACAATTCCCATTTTACAAAACCAAATATTTTTAAAAACCTGGATCAGCTGATTTCGAGATTCATTTGGCAAGGGAAATGTCCCAGAATAAGACTGAAAGCCCTACAAGATGGTAAAGAAAGGGGAGGCTTCACACTATCTAATTGGCCTTTATATTACAGAGCAGCAGCCCTTGCTTGGATTAAAGAATGGATTATGTTAGATGATCAGAGAATCTTGAAGTTAGAAGGCCATGATTTGATGTTTGGATAGCATGCATTTCTATGGTATGGAAAAGCAAACTCAAATAAAAATTTTAAACAACACTGGTTACAAGCTTCCTTGCTGAAAGTCTGGGAAATAATTTACAAGCAATTCTATGTAAAAAATTCAAAATTGATGGCCCTCTTAGAAGCTTTTACATTACCATCTGTGTACGAGGAAGAGATTCCAAGAATTATAATTTGAAGTCGTTGCTGGACTTATCGTGGTGGCAAAGAGCACAGATAGAATCTAGATACACTAAAGACAAGAAATTATGTTTCTATGATAACTTGTTGGAGATTGAAAAGATTATGATTACAACTAAGCAAAAAATTATAAAAAAAATTATACCTTTCTGCTTAATGAACTGATGGTTGAGGAAGTAGTTAAAAGTAATATGATTCAATGGGCACAAAATATAGGGCATAATATTTAGAACAATGGGAGCAATTGTGGAAGAAGAATAAAATTACAAAATCTGTTGCTTATAAGGAAGATTTGTATAAAATGCTTTACAGGTGGTATGTAACACCAGAAATATTAGTGAAATTTGACAGAAATTGCTCAAATAAGTATTGGAAGTGTATGAATAAGGTGGGATCTTTTTATCATATGTGGTGGTATTGTGAAATGAGCAGAAAATATCGGGTGTGGGTGCATGAATTGATACAAAAGGTACTAGATACTTCTATACCATTTACTCCTGAGGTTTTACTGTTAAATATCTTGCCGGATGGAACTAGAAAAGATGACTGCTATTTGACTATGTGCTTTACTACAGCTGCAAGGATTTTATATGCAAAGTACTGGAAATCAACTGAGGTCTCTACGAAACAAGAATATATAGATAAACTGTTGGAAGTGGCTGAGTTGGATAAATTGACTTTAATGATGAAAGGATTACCAGACTCTACATTCCAGAACACTTGGTCTAGATTTTATCTATATATCTAATTCCCAAGTGGCCCCCTGTGTGCGGATATCTAAATCCGCACATCGGGGGCACCTGGGGGACAGGGAGATTTTCCTGCGCACGTGGGGCAGTCCCCACGTGTGCAGAAAAATCTAAAAAGTTTTAAAAAGTGTAGAAGGGATATCTAAATCCCAAAAAAAGTAAGAGCGTTCCCTGCGCATGCGCAGGGAATGCTCTGGGAACTCTGCGGTGGCTGGCAGCTAAAAGCCGCTCAGTCCTCGCCACCGGAGCCGGGGGGGAGAGGAGATCAGCGGACAAGGAGGATCACCGGAGCTGAAGGGGGGAGGAGATCGGTGGGCCCGGCAGCTGGAAGCTGGGCCTCCCCTCCAGAGCGGGGGGTGGGAGGAAGAGGAGATCAGTGGAGGAGGAGGATCGCCGGAGCTGGGGGGGGGAGAAGATCGGCGGGCCCGGCGGCTGGAAGCCGCTCGGGTCTCGCCTCTGGAGCCGGGGGGGTGGGGGGAGGAGGAGATCGGTGGCGGCGGAGGAGGGGGACATAGCTGGAGCTGGGTGGGGGGAGGGAGGAGATTGGTGGCGGCAGAGGAGGGTGACAGGAGCTGGGTGGGGGAGGGAGGAGATTGGCGGTGGCAGAGGAAGGGG
This sequence comes from Gekko gecko, assembly GCA_029375565.1. Classification (NCBI taxonomy): domain Eukaryota; kingdom Metazoa; phylum Chordata; class Lepidosauria; order Squamata; family Gekkonidae; genus Gekko; species Gekko gecko. Next base: position 220,720,096 of record JAPDNY010000002.1, on the reverse strand, counting down.
ACATAGCTGGAGCCGGGTGGGGGGAGGGAGGAGATTGGTGGTGGCAGCAGAGGGGATTGCTGGGGCCGGGGGTGGGGAGGAGGTGATCGCCGGAGCCGGGGGGTGGGGGAGAGGACATCGCCAGAGCCTTCCCCGTGAATATCGCGGGTCCCTCTTCTTGTACTTGGTATAATAGTTACAAAGGTAGACAGCTGCAAATATATGGAGAAATAGATTGGTATACATAGTCCAGTTTATTAGAACCTTAGCTTCAGTTACTCATATCATCTGAATATGTAGGATAAAGAGTGGCGTAAGAATTGTATTATCTGAGAAGAATTACCCCCATTCCATGTTGGTTTGTCTTTAATGTTTGTATGTTTTCGGAAAATCTCTAATAAAATTCTACCCCTTTTGGGGGTAGTTAAAAAACAACAACAAACAACTCCCTCCTTGAGGGGCAGTTCCCTGAGGCACTCAAGGAAGCGATGGTCCGCCCCCTCTTGAAAAAACCAACCTTGGACCTGTCTGAATTGGCCAACTATCAGCCGGTGTCCAACCTGCCCTACTTGGGCATATTAATCGAGAGGGCAGTGGCGATACAGCTACAGAACTTCCTGGATGACGCTTCCGTCCTAGATCCTCTCCGGTCTGGTGTTCACCTGGGACATGGAATGGAGACAGTGCTGGTTGCTCTTAATGACGACCTCCAGAGGCACCTGGATCTAGGTGGAGTGGCTGCACTGTTGTTAGATCTGTCGGCCGCATTTGACACGGTCAACCACCAGTTGCTGATCCACCGCCTCACATGGGGATACAGGTGCTTGCCCTTCAATGGCTTGCCTCTTTTCTCTAGGGTCGGGGACAAAGGGTGGTGCTAGGGGAGCAGCAGTCCCAAAGACACCCGCTTGAATGCGGTGTGCCCCAGGGGGCGGTGCTCTCCCCGATGCTGTTTAACATCTATATGCATCCTCTTGCCCAGATTGTCCAGAGGTATGGGCTTGGGTGTCATCAATATGCAGACGACACCCAGCTCTATCTGATGTTGGGTGGCCGGTTGGATTCCAGCCCAGAAGATCTGAACCGGGTTTTGCAAGCCGTTGGCTGGGTGGCTCAGACTGAGTTGGCTGAAACTAAACCCAGCGAAGACGGAGGTCCTGTGCCTGAGTCATGGCGGTCGGGGGCTGGGGATCCCTCTCCCTTTGGTGCCAGCACCAGAGGTTAGGCGTTTGGGAGTGCTCCTGGATTCCTCCCTAACTATGGAGGCCCACATGGCAGCCACTGCCAGGTTGGCCTTTTACCATCTTAGGCTGATTCGGCAGTTGGTTCCCTTCCTCGACCGCAATGACCTGGCTACAGTGATCCATGTGATGGTCACCTCAAGATTGGACTACTGTAACGCTCTCTACATGGGGCTGCCTTTGTCGCAAATCCGGAAGCTGCAGCTAGCGCAGAATGCTGCGGCCAAGCTGTTGGTGGGTTTCCCTAGATGGGAGCACATCCGGCCTGTGCTGAAAGTGCTGCACTGGCTGCCAATAGCGTACCGGGTTCACTTCAAAGTGCTGGTTCTTACCTTTAGAGCCCTATATGGCCAGGGTCTGACATACCTGAGGGACTGCCTTTCCCCATATATACCCCAAAGAGCACTATGGTCTGGGGCACAACATTGCTTAGTGATCCCAGGCCCCAGGGAGGCCCGGCTTGCAGCAACCAGAGCCAGGGCCTACTCAGTGGCGGCTCCTACCTGGTAGAATGAGCTCCCGGAGGAGATCAGGGCCTGCGGGACCTTGTATAGTTCTGCAGGGCCTGCAAGACAGAGCTCTTCCGCCAAGCCTTCAACTAGGAGCTGCCACTACCATCACTACCAACAGAGCGGCCCTGTAACGACCACACTTCAGTGGTGTGGCAGATTGGTAACGTGATACGGGGATGGAGGTAACATCTACTGGACACCATCTTGTCTTAATTTAAGAGCAACAGCATTGAGCACTTTATGTAATTTCTGGTACTTATTCTGTTTTACTTGGTTTTTAGGTACTGGCACTTGGTGCCCCTGTTTGTTAGCTGTCCTGAGCCCATTCGTGGGGAGGGCAGGATAGAAATCTAAATAAATAAAACAGATGTTGGACTAGATGCACCATGGGTCATACTGAAATGACACCTAAAAGCTACAAGAATCAAGTCAAACTTCCAAAGTGATCATCATTAGAAGTACTGGGAATCTGTGTAAAAAACTGAGAAATATGTGGGAGGGGGCACAACTTATAGTGGTAGAACATTGGCATGCAGAAGGTCCCAAGGTCAGTCCAGAGCATTTCCTGTTAAAAAGATCAATATATGATGAGAAAGAGCTCTACCTGAGAACTTAGAGAACCACCACCAGCCAAAGTAGACTATGATAGACAAAGTACCTGACCTAGTATGACACAGCTTCATGGATGCCATTTCTAGAACATAAAGTAACTAGGGTATTACCTATTACCATTTACATATCCTAGGTTTCAGTGCCTGTCCTGGGCACAGAGAGCACCCTAGTGGCCATAAAGAAGCCACTGAGCACTACAAACTCAGGGCCCTAAATCCAATCAGCTCTGTAAGGAGAGGATGCAGACTCAAGATCTCCAGAAAGATACTGAAATGGGAATCCCCAAAGCCCACGACGATAATGTCATGAAGAGACCACGCTTCTCGCACTCCTCAAGAACACTGAGAAATAGCTGCCTCTCACAGGAACAACTTCCACCTCTACCTCAAAAATTCTTGGGGAGGAGGAATATTTATGCAGTGCTTTTTGCAATGAACCCATCCCCCCACCCCCGGCTCGAGGCAGGCTTTCTGTGGGGGAGGGGAGATTTGCCTCCTGGCTGTCGAGACAACCTCCAAGTACTCTTCACCTCGCGGGGCGATTTCTCTTATTTGTAATCCGTAACGCACCGCACCGGGCAGGGGTCTCCAAATGATTTTGGGTCCGCCACAACAGAAGCAGGAAGAGGGGGGGGAGAGGGAGAAGAGGAGACACGAATAGAATGCTGGACAGCCAGACCGGGGCGGGGGGGGGGTCCCTGAGGAACCTACGTTCCATCCAGCCAGCCCCACCTGTTTGAGCTTCTCTTCTATTTCCCTTCTCCGGGCGGACGCTTCCTCCGTGGGGATCATTGCGCTACCGAAGAGTCCCAAACGATGCCACACGCAAGGCCGCCCAGCTCCTGTCAACACTAACTTCACTTCCGCTTCTTTCCCCGCCCTGTCCGGCAGGGTTACGGTTGCCATCTTGGGAGCGGCAGCAGGTTGCGTTCTTACGGTAAAGAGCTTCGAAGCCCTGTCGATAACGTTTGAGCATGCAAGCGAGAAGTAGTGTGCATGTGCATTTTCTAAACGCCCGCTTGCCTTTTGAATGTGAGATACCAGTGAATCTCCGGTGTAAGACGCATTGTGCCTGACCCTTTGTAGGCTTACCTAACCAGAGTAACTCCATGCTAAACTCACTGGCATTAAGGGATTTAAAAGGGAGTAATTATGGTTAGGATTGTATTGTTGGAAGTCTGGGAAGGAAGGGAGAGGAGAGAAATTATGTGACAAGGAGACCTGTGTAGTAGCATTAACAACTTGAAATGGTAGGAACTAGGCAGAATAGTTGTGAGCCTTGTTTATAAAGCCAGAGAGAAAACACGTTGGTTTTAGGATAATTATTATGAGCTGCTAAATTGAATGAGCCTATATTTATTTAATTACTCAATCAGTTTTGCTGTTTTTAGGATATCCTCTAACCAGGGTAATTTAACGGGTTCAAAACCTGTTTTATCATGTTTGGTATTGGTTTGTGGAGGTATTTGACTATACCTGTTTGTTGCTGATGCAAATCTCTGCCCAAATAAAGTTGCAAAATGCCTGGCATACTGCAGACAGATATTGGGAACTAGCTGTCCATACTTTGTTCTGAATTCTGAAATTGTGAAGGTTTTCCTCTTTGGTAAGGTGTGTGATCCAAATATATATAACAGGTCTGAAAACGCATACACATAATCATGCAAATGAGTTTTTCTACTATGTTCACAAATGTTTGTTCTCAAAAATTCTTCAGATGGGTATGCCACTAGTCAGGCCTTTAAAAACAGAAAGAAAAGAAAAGAGGTGCCTGAACTCTCAAGAGGGAAATGAAGTTTTCAGTCTCTATACTGAAAACTCATGAACTTTTAAACATTTTTAAAAGAATGTTGTCAAAGAGGTTCCAGAATTCTGTTAACCCAGAAAAAAGCCCTGCCACTAGTTCTCAAGGATAAGCTCTACAGTATGAGCCACTGATTCAAATTGTATGAAGGCATTCATATGTGTTTCCCCCCCTCTATCAGATGTTGGAGAGTATGGCCAGGGTTTTGAATTTCTATGTTTGCATGCTTACCTGCAGGTAAGTATTAGTGAACTCAGTGGGATTTATTTCTGAGTTAGATTGGTTTAGGAGTGCATCCCACCTTTCTTTGATACTAACAAAATCTGCACTCTACAGCCCAGATCTATTTATGTTTACTTGGGAGTAAGTCCCACTTAATCAGTGGGATTAGTACATGTTTATTTTGCCCTTTCTCCAAAGAGCTCAAGCTGTGGTATATTGTTTTTCAATGGACCATTTTATCTTCACAACAACCTTGTGAGGTAAGTTATGCTAAGAGAGAGTGGCTGGCCCGAGGTCACTTAGTAAACTTTATTGCAAAATGGGGATTTGAACCTGGGCTTCCCAGATCCTACTCTGACACTCTAGTACAAAACCAAATGGCCACCCTTGCTTGGAAATAAGGTTTATTGGGAGCAAGTCCTATAAGTTCAATGAGACTTACAGCCCAGTTTGAAGCATGTCTCTTGAAAAATGTCACTTGTGAAAATGCTGTCTCAATCTAGGAAAGCCTGTTAAAATAAATGACTTTAAAGTAAAGATAAAAGACAGATGAATGGGGGGCCCCTGAAATCTCAGATATACATTTTTAAAACCACCGTTTTTACGTGTTGCTATGACAGCCCTGTCCACTTCCCTCCCTCAGAGGCAAGATTTTCCCTCTATTTTTCTTTCCCTTTCTGACTGAGCAGCCCTAGTGGTCTGTTTTCTTCTTTCCTGAACAACTTTGGCTATCCCACTCTGTGTCGGCTGGCTCAGCCCAGAAACCTGAGGGAAGACTCAGGATTGCCCTTTAACTTAAACCTCTGAAAATGGCACTTAAGACATTTTGAAATTAAAAAATAACAAAATATTTTATTCAACAGAGAGGGGAAAGGTCAGATGAAATGAAGGGTTGAAATTTCTGAGTTAACTCAATGTAGATAAGAACAAATTTTGAGTCCAGTGGCACCTTTAAGACCAACAAAGGTTTATTCAAGGTATGAGCTTTCGTGTCCATGCATACTTCTACAGAATAATGGAGATTTTTTTTAGCAGATTAAAAGAATATCAAGATTAATTTATACGGCTATCATCCGTTTGGGGAAAAACATATCAGGGAAACAAATATGAAGACAGTCATATAAACTAAGCTTGTTATTCTTTTAATCTGTTAAAAACATCTCCATTATTCTGTAATTTACTGCCCACCCTCTATATGTATTACTTCTATTTCCATTTCATTGAATCTGAAGAAGTATGCATGCACATGAAAGCTCATACCTTGAATAAACCTTTGTTGGTCTTAAAGGTGCCACTGGACTCAAAATTTGTTCTACTGCTTCAGACCAACACAGCTGCCCACCTGGATCTATCAATATGGATAACTCTGAGGTAAAACCACTACATGCACAGACTTTAGTTCTTGTATTTCAGGCTAATGAGAGCAGACCCATAGCCAGGGTTTTTAAATTCGGGGTACTAGCGTGAGTTTTATTTTATTTTTATTTCAGTGCCCCTTGACTTTTTAAAAGGCACCCCAGTAGAAGCAGCAGGCAGCCGTTGACAGGACGCTCCAGAAGGTGCATCAGTTCATCATGGCTACAGTTCCTTGCTCCCTGTCCAGTCACAGTGCACCTGGCTTTGCCACAGCAGCCTGCAGCAGCCAAATCGAAACCTGATTCTCCTCTAGGAGCCCCACACCACCACCAGCTCCAGTGGGGAGTCTTTTGGGATTCCTCCAGGCAGCCCAGAGAGTTGGGGGGGGGCTGGGGTGGATATGAAGTCTGGGGGCCGGGCCCTGGGAGGCCCCATCATAGCTATGGGCCTGAATGAGAATTTCTAAAGCTGTTCACAGTTACTTAAATCTTTATGTTGAGAGACTTCTGTTCCAGTGTTTCCTCAAACACCACAGTATACTTCCTTTGAGGATTCTCTGACTCTTTTGGTTTCCAGAAGGCTGATGCACTCTTTCTAGTACCCAAATCCCTTCTCTAGAAACACCTGTACTTGTCTTGAGTTTTAAGGTTTCTACAGACAGTTTCTAACCAGACCAGACCAGGGATCTCTGCACTCTTCAGAGGTAACTCCTTGTTGACTCCGTAGGGAAATTTTTCTCTCACTAGAAGATCTATGCCCTTTCTTTGGCCCAAATGGGAGTCTTTGCCTACATCCCAAACTTCCTTGCCAACTTTCCCCCAGTTCTCCTGTGTTAAACTACTCTCAGTCAGGGCTGAATTCTGGAACTGTCAGTACTCAACTCTTCTCAGCTAGGGTTGTAATCAGACTCTCAGTACTCAACTCAGTACGCAACTCAATCAAGGCAGAAATTTGACTGAATCTCTCCTCACTGTGCAGTTTTCTCCAGACTTTCTCTGTTCAGCTAATGCTAACCAATCAGATTGCTTGGAGCAGCCTGTTGCCCAGGGCTCTCTGTTTTTGTGAAGAATTAACCCTTCACAGTCCTTCATCTGTTTGTACAGCACTTCTAAGCTTTTAAAAAGTGCAGTCTGTCACAGTTGCATTTCCCAGATAGTAGATATTTCAATAAACCAGAAAGTTTGGAAGCTGATTGTGCTGTTCCAGGTGCAAAATGGGCAATTAAAGAAGCATTTGGGTCCTTGTGGTATGGGTATAGCTGATCCACAGAAGCCAATTATTAAGTGGAGCAGAACACTGTAGTCCCTGCATATGGAGATGGGAATAAGTCCCTAGATATTCACTCTCATTGCAGGAGTTCACTTCAGTACACCATCCTCAGAAAGCTTCCTCTTGACAATTCTCCTTCTGTGGTTGTTTGCTTGCAATGCAGATGCAGACGTGTTTGAATGCTCTAGGCAAGAAAAAAATATAGAGGTGCATTATCTAGATGATAAACACAGAATAAATAGAAACTCATAACTGTTGTTATATAGCCAAACAGGTGACAACATGGCTGTGCAATCTGTAGCATCTTACTGGTATCTTACAAATATTCTGTAAACTGAATATCATTATAGAAGATACCGAAGTGCAGCAAGAAATAAGTGATATGCAAAAAGTTATTGAGTATGTGGATTTTTTTTAATCTTCAGCCAACAAGTCCTATCCACTAGGTGTCCCCTGGGCATTGATCTTGAGGGTTGAATAGTGAAACCTGAATGCTTTGTTTGTCTCAGCCAAACTTTAGCCCTATCAACTTAGGACATTTCATTTGTAATTTAATTGGGACATTCCTTTCAAGTAGGGGGCAAACTATTCTTGATGCAACTCAGATAAAAAGTAAATACTATGTCCTAATCCACTTAGCAAACAGCAGTACATGCACTACAGAAAAAAATGTGTTGGAGAATGGGGAAATAGTAATACACTACCTGGCAGGGAATTCATTGACCCTTTCAGTTGGAGAAGTTACAAGCAGAAAGTTCTTCCATAGGCATCTGTGAAGTAAAACAGTTCTCTCTCACTGTTTTTTCAAAATAGAATGGCACTGCATATTACACTACATACTTAAAGGGATAGGGTCTTTGACCATACAAAATCTGTCTACGACTATTTGCTAGGGGTGGCAGTTGTCAGGGCTCCTTACCATGCACCCGTACTGGCTTGTCCATATAGTGGTGCTCCCCAAAGGTGGTTTTGTGATATAATGGGGGCGGGGGGGGGATTTAGTAGTAAAATTTACCAGCTAGCATAGGGCAGAGTAAGAATTTCTGATGGCGCATTTGGTGGTAGAAACTATTGGCATGTCACAGTCAACTTAAAGCAACCCTATAGGTTTCAAGGCGAGGTGGTTTGCCATTGCTTGCCTCTGCATAGCATTAGCTGCAGCCACCTTATGAAATCAGGTTGGCCTGAGCCGTCTGAGTAGTCGCATATTTAGGATACTATTAAAGGATGGTTATTAAAGGATGGCTGCGGAGGCTCAGAGGTTAAGACGCTGAGCTGCAGACCGGAAGGTCTGTAGGTCGGCAGTTCAAGACCCTAGTGCCATGTGGTGAAGTGGGCTCCCATCTCTGGCTCCAGCTTCTGCCAACCTAGCAGTTTGAAGGCAAGAAATTGCAAGTAGATAAACAGATACCGCTTCGGTGGGAAGGTAACAGCATTCCGTGCGCTTCGGCACACTGGCCACATGACCACGGAAATGTCTTCAGGCAGCACTGGCTCTTCAGCTTGGAAAAGGAGATGAGCATTGCCCCCTAGAGTCATGTTTGACTGGCTTTCAAGCAGGGGAAACCTTTACCTTTACTAAAGGATGGCAAATTGTCATTATTATATTTGTGTTAGTGGGTCAGGAGTGCCATTTAGATGTTTCCCTTCAGCACTGAAATTTCTTAATCTAGGTGGTAGGAATTTAGTGCCACATATAGTTTACTTAATTTTCTGCCTCCACTGGACATATCTACCTTTCTGCAAGAGATTGCATTCATATCCCTTCAAAACTATGGTTTTATGGGGATGCAAAGGAGGACAGTGTTCTTTTATCATTAGGAGGTGTGTAGAAGAGGGTTGTTAAGCAGGTGCAGCTTGTCATGGTGAGAAGACATTTTTTCTTATTTAACGATTCATATATCCTGCCTTTCCTCATGGCTCAAGGCAGCTTACAAATTACAATAATAAACAAATAATAAGAAGAGAGAGAGAGTTTGGATTTATACCCCTCTCTTCACTCGCAGTCTCAGAGCGGCTTACAAACTCCTTTCCCTTCCCCTCCTCACAACAGACACCCTGTGAGGTAGGTGGGGCTGAGAGAACTCTAACACAAACTGCTCTTTCAGGAACAGCTGTGCCAGAGCTTGTGACTGACCCAAGGTCACATCAACAGGTGCAAGTGGAGGAGCGGGGAATCAAACCCGGTTCTCCCAGATTAGAGTCTGCACACTTAACCACTACACCAAAATGGCTCTCCAGCAGTAACAGGCCTTCTCCAGTAACAGGCCTTCTCCATATAAAATACCTGCGGTCTACACCCCATTAATGATGAAACCCCTTATTTAAAAGCCTGGGGAAAGAGAAGAGTATGGGGCCTGATGCGTGATGGGCACCAGACAAACTTCAAGGCCCTCCGCAAGGTCCAAAGGCGAGGTGTGGCCGCCAACAAATCCTTTTCTCTGGTTGTCATCTGTCTTGCATCTGCAAGCGGGAATGCAGATAGCAGAGTTTGTGAAGAGGACTTCAACTGGTGGGCAGGACAACATGACAGGAGATGGTCCTCCAAGTACCTCAAGACACTAGACATATAGTAAGAACCATCACTTTGAATTGTACTTGGAAACAAATGGGCAGCCAGTGTAAATTCCAAGCACGGAACTGTCACGATGGGGCCTGGGGGCCAGGTGCAGAGGGATAGTCCAGTGCCATAGTCAGAGAGAGTTCCAGAGATCAGCCAGAGGTATCAGACAAAGTCCAAGCAAATGAGTTTCAAAGCAGAGAGCAAAGCCGTTGTCAGGTGTACTGTTAGCCAGAGTTCAAAGCGGAGTCCAGAAACTGAGCCGAGGTCAGGAGCCAGAAGAAGCATTCAGAGACGTGCCGAGGTCGGGAGCCAGAGAGTCAAGACGAGACAAGGGAACGAGGAGAGGTGCAAGCCGAGCAGTCTTACAACGAGTTTGCCAGCATGGTTTGCTCACAGCTGGGGATGTTCTTAAATACCGTGCTGGCTTGTTAACTAATTAACCGGTTGTTGCCAGGTCCCTGTTTTAGTTAATACTCGGGGCTCATTGATCATCGCCCCCATACACGTGCCTCTTTTCGCTGAGCTGCCAAGTCTCTGCGCCTGCAGTTTCGCAAACAATTCGCACTTGGGGGCGAGTCAGGTGGTGATATATCCACCCCAGGTGCTGGTTGCCTCGTAGCTGGGAGTTCATCCCTCCCAGCACTTAGATCCTCTGAGGACTCCGGCACCTCGGAGGGACTTAAAGGCGCCGCGTCCCTGATATCTGAACTCTCTGGTGCCAGGTCTGAGGGGGTCGTGGCCAAGCTGTCAGGTGCCAGATCGGGGGTAGAGCTCCCTGGTGCCAGGTCAGGGGGTGTGTCCGAGGTCACAGTTGAGCTTTCAGGCGCCGGATCAGGGGCAGGCATGACAGGAACTCCCAGTGCATGTCTGGTCAACAAAATCAAGGTCAGGCCTGTAAACAATAGGGAATTTCACATTACCGAGATTCTGCCGGATTGAAGCCGTTTCTGATTCGTCTTGAAGTAAACCAGTACAGGGCTGCCATTTCACACATGGCTTTCCCTGACTGAAAAAGAGCCGAATCAGAAGCAGTTTGGCAATTCAAACTGCACCGCTTTGTTTTCCTGCCGTTTCTCGCCGCGCCTTTTTAAAAAAAATGTTCGCTTTAGAGCGCTATAGCATTATAGTGCTATAAAACAACACTGCAGGCATTCCAGTGGGGTTGCTATGATGCTATAGCGCAATAGCGTTATAGCGGTCTAAAGCGAAAGTTAAAAAAAAAAAAGCCGGAGATCGCCCGCGCGGGCAAAAAAAGGCGGGGAAAAAAGCGTATCGGATCCAGGAGAAGAAACTGACGACTACTTCGAAGCGGTTGACAGGTAAAACGCTTCAGCCCTGTTTCCTGAACGGGACAGAAGCGATTATGTGTGAAATTACAAATATATTCCGGTAGGGAACCAGTTCTAAAATGGTTCTGTCTGAAATGCCAGACCAGAAACTATTTGGGAACCGTTCCTCTTCCGGATTATATAATCTGTCTGAAATTCCCCAATGTGTCACATAGTTAGGACCTGTGGGCCAGACCGTACATGAACTGTTGCATGTCTGGAGTGCTCAGGGTTTTTTAGAACTCAGTTCTTTGATTCATAGGGCTTAGCATTGTAACTCCATTTAGGGTTACACTGTAATTCTGTTACAATCTTCAAATGAGCTTTTACTGACTTTTTATGGGATCCAGATGTGGTTTGAATTCCATGAAACAAGTCAGGAAACCATAGTAAATACTGTATCTGCTCAAAATAATGAAACAAGTCAGTAAATACTGAACTATGAATATTCCCTCTTCCATTTTTGGTTTAATTAATGCTGGGCCAGCTTTTCTTTATTCATATGGTATCACTCAGGTATCACAATGAACTGGGAGTCCAGTCAGGTAGGGCTGTCTTAGCCTGCTTCCAGACCAGTGTGTGTGCATGCACACACGCAACTCAGCCATAGTAGCATCAGCAAGTGAAGTGAGAACAGCCTCTATAAACAGGCTGAACACACTGGGTGCCACCATCCTCCACTGTTCATTGTTGCATCGGCCAAAAACACAGATCCAACGATGAGTTTTGTGCCCCCATGGCCTAGGAAACCCTCATTCCCCATTTCCTTTTCCTGCTGAGCCATGCTGTAATACTACAGCTTGGCTCAGATGAGAAAGGCAAAAAACCTTTCTCATCTGAGCCAAGAATGGACGGGAGGAAATGTGGAACTTAGTTCTGCCCCATTCCATGTAGTGGCTGTGTGTGGAACATTCTTCCCATCCATAACCATCCCACAGTTCTCCTTTGAACGGAGGAAGGATCCTGTTGCACTGACTTGCAGGATTTTCTCTGCCCAATTTCAACCCCCTCAGGAAAACTTCCTGGTTACCATTTGACTGCAAGTATCAGAGTGTTTGACTAGAGAAAGGGCATGGACAGGCCCGGAACAGAGACGGACACGTTCTTGCTGAACTATTTTCCTTTCAATCAAAGCATTGAATCCATTGAGGGGAAGCAAATCTTTTACTCTAGGGAAGTGTGAGGAGGGAGGAAAGCAAAGCTTTCTTCATATAGAAATGGTTTGAAGGAGGATAAAGGTGAAGAGCCAAATTCTTACCAACACAGGAGCCCAGCAACAATGTCACAGTTAGAGGAGGAGGAGGGTTATTGGGGATTGGAAATTAGTTTCCCCACTGCTGGCCTCTTTAAAACCACACAGAGAAACTACTGAATTACAAGGATGAAGGGGGGACACTAGGCTTCAACTGTCTCAGACAAAAAATGTTGGGGTTTCAACAGGGGTTTTCCTCTCATTTGTCATGGATATATAGAGCTGTTTTTGAAAAGAATACTACTGCCACTAGGTAGGCCTGAAGAAAATGTGTTGCAATATATTATAGACTGTGCAAAAGTTTCAGTTTTTATAAACATGTAGAACAGGTACATTAAAAAAAGAAAGACACACAATTACAATATTAGAATGCAAGTTGGTGGGAAATAATCAAAAATTGTCCCATCCCACCAGTTCAATAGAGCAAAACTGCTTACTTCTGGGGATAAATAACTAACTTCCTATTTTCCTAGTCTTACCAAAAGCACTAAAGAACTTGTGGTCAATTCACATATTATGGAGGACAGAGATTGGTCTAGGATCCCAACCTTGTGAGGCAGTCAGATACACATTATGGGTTCTCCTCAGTTCAGATGGAAACTGACAAATGTGGAGGAGGGGTTTGAATCTTTCCCCTGCTCTGTTTTCCTGACCTGAAATGGACCAAGGGGTGCTTTTGGCCTGTTGGGGAAACCTGTGTGTTCTCTGGGATACAGATGAGTTTCCTCAAGATGTCAAATAGCATCACCCTGAGGCCATTTCAGGTTGGGGAAGCAGCATGGGGTGGGAAAGCTAGGTAGCTAGCCCAAGGCTGGTAACTGGTATCCTCACTGGTAAAAGACTTCATTGACAACACATTGACATTTCTTCTGCATGACTTGGAAGAGTAACCATAGAGTTTTGAGCAGAATCCAGAGCATCAGCTGATGCAATGATGCTACTTCCAGTTCACACCAAAAGTGATGCCATGGCATCAGCAGCCTACTAATGCTCCCCCCCCATTTCCCCAAGCATTTTCCCCTGTGATAGCAGGCAGAGCTAATGGGAGGAAGGAGATCTCCTGCTGGAACAGGAGACCTGGTCTCCCTAGGGGAAGCTGAAGCCCCTTCTTAAAACACACCACCGTCTGATCCAGGCACTGTGCATGTGGGAACTGAAGAGAAACCTATGTTTGCCAGCCTCCAGGTGAGCCTGGAGATCACTTGGAATTACAGCTGCTCTCCAGATGACAGTGATTAGTTTCCCTGGAGAAAATGGCTGCTTTGCAGCATGGACTCTATGCCATTGCACCCTGCTGAGATCCTTCCCCTCCTCAAACCCTGCCTTCCCCAGGCTCCGCCCCCCAAATCCCTAGTATTTCCCAACCCAGAACTGGCAACTCTAACTACAACTCATGTCTAAGGTTCAATCTAAACATTATAAAGTCCTCATGTTTGTTGAGGAACAACATGAGAACTTTGTATTACATGTGCAATGGGAATTTTTTTCTGTTTGCAGCTATTGAACACAGGGAGAAATGACTTTAGCCTCCCTGACCCATGGAACCACAGTTGACTCTCTTGTTTTAGGTTACCCAGATGCACAATGTGATTTTTATGACAGAGCCCATAGTGGTTCCATGGGATAGAAGCTAAAGCTGCATGCTGTGGTCACAAACAGAAAAGAGCAGTTGTGCATCTGGGAGGCACAACATTCCTTGTGTTGTTCCCCATAGAGGAGTTGCAGAAGATGGGAACCGCAGACCCAGCCTGAGTACTTTGTAGTTTGTGAAACAGATGCCTGGATTCGACCAGGACAATTTCTCATCTTTCACATCTTCCTCCCCACCCTATCCTTTAACTGATGCTCAGCAGAGTGCAACAATCCATGCCTCAAGCATATAATTAACATATGCTGTCCTTATTAACATAGGTACGGGGCATTTGTGAAAACTATGTCTCGCTATAATAGGTGTAGAACAGAACAACAATATTGTCAGCAGTGTCAGATTTCAGGGATAAATAGGATTTGGTAATTATAACTCTGCGTATGCATACCTTTGCTAAATAAAAAAATAACAAAAGATTCAGTAATTGGTTGTTGTGTGGGGTCCAGCATCTGGAAGTGGCATTGCAGAATACCTGCAATATTAGGGAGCTGACTACCAGAGCTCTTTAATCCTGTTTCTCCTCCTCACCATTGCCATTTACTCATCTACCTTGTTCCTGTGACCCAGAAAGAACTGTTAGGATAGCCAACCATGACAGGAGAAATGTAGCACCTGCTGCCATCCCATGCTCATTTACATGCCGACTATAATGTTATTATAGTTATTGACCATAATGACCATAATGTTATTGAGTGATCATAATGTTATTGAGTTTAACATTTGTATAAATAAGGAGTTGCCCAAAAAGACTGATGCAACCACTTTTAATTTTAAAAGGGGTAACTTCTCTGGTATGAGGGGACATGTGAGGAAGAAATTGAAAGGAAGAGTGGAAAAGGTCAAAACCCCTGGGGAAGCTTGGAGACTATTTAAAAAGACAATCCTAGAAGCTCAGAAAAAATATATACCACAGGTTAGGAAAGGCACAAATAGGTATAGAAAAAAGCCTGCATGGTTAACAAATAAAGTAATGGAAGCTGTAAAAGGTAAGAAGGATTCCTTTAAGCAATGGAAAGCTAGTCTCAGTGAGGTTGATAAAAAGGAACACAGACTGTGGCAAATAAAATGCAAGTCTGTGATCAGGCAAGCAAAAAGGGAATATGAGGAGCGTATTGCAAAAATCATAAAGGCCAACAATAAAACTTTCTTCAAATACATTAGAAGTAGGAAAACAGCCAGGGAGGCAGTGGGGCCCTTGGATGACCAAGGGGTAAAAAGACTACTTAAGGATGACAGAGAAATGGCTGAGAAGCTAAAAGCATTTTTTGCCTCTGTCTTCACTGTGGAAGATGAGAAGTCCTTGCCCACTCCAGAACCACCGATTTTGGGAGGGGGTTTGAAAGACCTGAATCAGATTGAAGTGACAAGAGAGGAAGTCCTACAACTGATGGACAATTAAAAAACTAATAAATCACCAGGCCCGTATGGCATTCATCCAAGAGTTCTGAAAGAACTCAAATGTGAACTAGTGGATATCCTTACAAAAATATGTAATCTTTCTTTAAAATCTGCCTCCATTCTTGAGGACTGGAAGGTAGCTAATGTCACTCCCATCTTTAAAAAGGGCTCCAGGGGAGATCCGGGAAATTACAGGCCAGTCAGTCTGACGTCAATACCAGGCAAGTTGGTGGAAACTGTTATTAAGGAAAGAATTAGTAGGCACATTGATGAACAAAAACTATTGAGGCAAACTCAGCATGGGTTCTGTAAGGGAAGGTCTTGTCTCACTAACCTGTTAGTGTTTTTTGAGGGAGCGAACAAACATGTGGACAAGGGGGACCCGATAGATGTTGTTTACCTGGACTTCCAGAAAGCTTTTGATAATGTTCCCCATCAAAGGCTCCTAAGTAAGCTCAATAGTCATGGGATAAAAGGACAAGTCCTCTTGTGGATCAAAAACTGGCTTATAAATAGGAAACAGAGAGTGAGTATAAATGGGAAAGTTTCTCAGTGGAGGGTGGTAAGCAGTGGGGTACCACAGGGATCAGTACTCGGTCCGATGCTTTTTAACTTGTTCATTAATGATTTGGAATTGGGAGTAAACAGTGATGTGGCTAAATTTGCAGATGACATGAAGTTGTTCAAAGTCGTGAAAACCAGGGAGGATTGTGAGGCACTCCAAAGGGATCTGTCGAGGATGGGTGAGTGGGCATCAACATGGCAAATGGGGTTCAATGTGGCCAAGTGCAAAGTGATGCACATTGGAGCTAAAAATCCTAAATATAAATACACATTGATGGAGTCTGAACTGGCAGAGACTGATCAAGAGAGCGATCTTGGAGTCGTAGTAGATAACTCAATGAAAATGTCTAGACAGAGTGTAACTGCAATAAAGAAGGCCAGTGTTATGCTGGGGATTATTAGGAAGGGAATCGAAAACAAATCAGCCAGTATCATAATGCCCCTGTATAAATCATTGGTGCGACCTCATTTGGAATACTATGTACAGTTCTGGTTGCCACACCTCAAAAAGGATATTATAGCATTGGAAAAAGTACAGAGAAGGGCAACTAGAATGATAAAATGGTTGGAACAATTTCCCTATGAAGAAAGGTTAAAACGCTTGAGGCTCTTTAGCTTGGAGAAACGACGGCTGAGGGCTGACATGATTGAGGTTTATAAGATTATGAATGGGATAGAGCAGGTTGAGAAAGAAGTACTTTTCTCCCTTTCTCACAATACAAGAACTCGTGGGCACTCCATGAAATGGCTGAGCAGTCGGGTTAGAACAGATAAAAGGAAGTACTTTTTCACTCAAAGAGTGATTAACACATGGAATTCACTGCCACAGGAGGTGGTGGCAGCTACAAGCATGGACAGTTTCAAGAGGGAATTAGATAAACATATGGAGCAGAAGTCCATCAGTGGCTATTAGCCACAAGGTATAGATAGGAACTCTCAGTCTGGGGCAGTCTGGGGCAGGTGATGCACTCTATTCTTGGTGCTGGGGGGGGCAGCAGTGGGAGGGCTTCTAGTGTCCTGGCCCCACTGCTGGACCTCCTGATGGCACCTGGTATTTTTGGCCACTGTGTGACAGAGTGTTGGACTAGACGGGCCATTGGCCTGATTCAACATTGGCTTCTCTTACGTTCTTATGTAGTGTTCTCCCTCTAGAGAAAGCAGTAAAGATTTGGTGGGCCAACTCAGAAGACTCACCTGTGAACTAGCTCCATAGATGTATACTCCTCGAGGATCCCTAGTGTGCTGTCCTGGTATAGCCCTAAGTACCTGCTGATGGGCCATATCAGGCTATCTCCTGACCTTTCAGAGACAGAGGACAAGGGACAGCAGCAGCTCCTTCTCTTTGTTACCATTGCTGCTTGCTCACCTGCAAACAAGTGATGACACTGGCAAGCAGAAGTAGCAACCACCGGATGTTGGAGACTGAGAGAGAGGATGAGTAGTGAGTGGCAAAGCAGGTGGGCATGCTGAGAGCATCTTGTCCAAACTATGTTGCATGTGTGCCTGCTTTTTTAGGGCTGCCTGAGTTCTGATGGAGCTGAAAATGTAGTTTGTCATCTAGATAAATGGATAGTGCACTTCTGAACAGGATTCAATGAATGAAGCCCATGGATGTCTTCTAATCTGGACCCTACCCCAGATGCCATTCCTGTATACCTTAAATCATTCCCGCTTCATTGCTGCATTTTTTTCCTGCATGGCTAAAATGGCCTCTTTGCCACAAGCCATAATGGCAAATGAAGATCTTCAGAGAGGTATCTCTCCATTATAAATCTCATTTATAACTGTCACAGAGAAATTACTGTTATACGGGAGCGAGAAATTTGCAGGCTGTGTTGTAACAGAATCACAGTTAAATGAAAGTTCTAGTGTAGGTATGAAAAGAATTTGGTACTATTAGGGATTGGGCAGATTCTGAAATTTGAGGGGTGTTTGGGTTCAGACATAAGATCTATTTTGGATTGTATGCAAACCTATCAGAGTCTGGTGTGATCCAAATGGGACTGCAGGTATGCCTTGGAATGCCACCTGCTTCCTTTCCTTGTATGTGTGTATATCCACAACTTCATACCCATCATGGATATGGATGGGAACCCGTCACACTTCCCCTCTGCCTTCCAAAAGTAGCAACCACAAAAAAACAGTGAAGTAGTAGGGAGAGCCCATTCATTCTAGGACTAATGCTGGGTATAGATGTCATTGGACGCATAATGACAAAATTCTTCAGCTTTAAAACAATCCTTTTAAAAGAACTGAATTAATTTTGGGCATCTAATAGACATCCGTACTCCAGGTCAATATGATCCATTCTGAAACAGGCTCAGAGCAATCCGAGCTCTGCATTCCAAGCTCTCGGGGTGTGACAATGATACTTTGATTTTCATGCAAGGAGCAATCTTTCATGTAAGGAGCAATCTTTCATGTACCACTATGAGAAGTGAAAGGTTAGGCAAGTATATTTGAATGCCAGCACATCAGACCTGTTTGTCTGAACTGTTTGGCCAAAGGTATCGTGTTGTGCAAGAAGTAGTACAATATTGTTGGAGAATTTACTGAACAAGGATTACATTTGATACTTTGTGGGAGAAGGGTGTATTCAAATCAGGACTGCATGACAAGCCCAAAAAGTTCATTTATTGTCAACTGACAACAGGCCAGTAGGGCTAAGTCATTTACTTTGATATTATTTTGTGTGTAATAACAGCATAAAATTACTTCATTGTGTGTCGGGGGGGATAAGCAAACAAAATAGAGTCTGATCTTCATCAAAGCAAAGTGGGCAGGTCACATATACTGTGCGCTAGGCTGAGAAATCCCAAGGATGAGCCTTCCCTGGTTGCAAGACGTGGCTATCAGGGAAGTGGCAAATGTTCTTCTTAGGAGTTTTTTTTCTTTCGAAATCCTGTTTTTCTAACAATGCACCACTGATTTGCGTTATCTAGAGCTGTAACATTCCTTTTGAGCAACTTAGATGTGCCTTATCAACTTCGTATTTTCCCCCACTACGTATCATCCTGTTCTTCATTTTCAGCAAGCCTCTCCTCCCTCATCTCAGTGAGACAAGGTGCTCCTGTGATCAATCACAATAAATCAGTTCAAAGAACTCATTCTGCATGACCACCCAGCCAATAAGCCCCGCTGGCACAGGCTGATTCCTCAACAGTTGCGAGTAAGGACAGGAGCTCACATCACTGTTCCTTCACTGTTTGATATCAGAATACCCTGACCTGGATAGCCCAGGCTTGCCCGATCTCGTTAGAGCTCAAGCTAAGTAGGGTTGACCCTGGCTAGTACTTGGATGGGTTACCTCCAAAGAATACCATAGGCGTGATGCAGAGGCGGCAATGGCAAACCACCTCTGAAACATCTCTTGCCTTAAAAATAAATCTAGCTCACCACCTGGTGGTGCATAACTTAAAAAGAGCTAGGACTTCTAGCTGCCAGACACTCTTAGGATCTCCTGGCTATACTACGCACAATGCCATATGATAATAATAATTAATTATTATTTGATCTCAGGATGCCTCAACAATATTGAAGCATGAGAACTGACTTCCCAGCGCCAACTGCACAATTTTCTCATCTTTCCACACGCAATCTAATCTTATCCATATCACCTGGACATCCATATCACCTTTAAGGGCGATTACTCTTCACCCAGAAAATCACAAGCTCAAGGTTTTGAAAACATTGGGAAATTTCAGTTTTCCTCTTGCTTTCTCTTGCATCTCTGATGGAGAGAGAAAAGAAGCAGGGCTAGAGTTCGAACAAAAAAAGTATCATAAAACAGTATGAAAGCTTTTGAGTTCTCCAGATTTCTTAATCAGGATACCTGTTTAATACAAGAAATGCAACAAAGCAGGTGGGGAAGAGATCTGTTTCAGGCAATAAATGAAGGGCTTGTAGTCTGTAACTTCTAGAGCCTCAGAATGGAATGCAGGCTGTGTTGCAGATTTAATGTTGCAGGCAGGGAATGGCGTAGGATGCATTGCCAGAGCACAGAGTGAGTAAGGCAAGGGCACTAACTCAAGAAGCATAGTCAAGATCCAGTCCAAGGTTATGCACAGAGTCAAGGGCCATCAGAAGTATAGTCCAAGGGTCAGTCTGTACAGCAAGGTCTGAGAATCCAAGAGTTATGAGTAGGTTCAGGAGCAAGACGAAGGCTGAGTCAGGAAATGGTCCAAAGAGTCGCAGGGTTACGCAGGATCCGATGCCATGGTCACAGCATCAAAAGGATTTTGACTTGTTGCTTCCATGCCTAACAGCCTCCCTTGGCTGGTTTTTATAGCCAAATGCTTAAGGGACATGCTTGCAGCCATCTGTTTGGGTGTAATTCTGCAACTACTCAAGCAGTTGGCATCGGACCAGGAGGTGTGTACTTTGTCATCTCTCCTGTAGTTCTGTCAGTAGCCTCCGGCTGCAGTGCTCTAATGGTGTGGGTGGTACTGGAGTGTTGGAAACTATCAACTGAGTTTCACCTGTTGAATCATAGCTGTTGGCTGTGAATCCTGACAAGCCTGCAGCTCATCTTCCTGCTTGCTGATTTCTGGTAACTCAGAGCTGGCTACATGGGGATGGCTACATGGAGTCCTTGCTCTTGCTGAACCCTGGCTGACCTATGACATTTAATTGGATTAGGTGGTGCTGAGCATAACAGATTTCAGCAAGTTTCTATTTGCACCTAAGTTTTCTGGGACGAAGAAGGGGGAAAATGGCAGTCTCTATTTGAAAAATAAAGGCTAGTGCTTAATCAAATGACTCTCCAGTGCCAGACACTCTTGTTCCTATTATTATATTGACAAAAGTAAAGCTGTCCTGCACATGGAATGAGGTTTCAGGAAGTATGCCCTAGATCCCTTCCAATCCGGCTTCTGGCCAGGGTTCAGCACTGAGACAGCTCTGGTTGCTCTGGTTGATGATTTCCAGTTACACCTTGATACAGATGGGATGGAGCTACTGATCCTGATCCTTTGACAGAGTAGACCATATGGTCCTGGTCAACTGCCTAGGCTCCCTAGGTGTGAGGTATACTGCCTTGAGCTGGTTTGCCTCATTCCTCCAGGTTCGGTCCCAGAGGGTAATTAGGGGTGGGGAGATGTTGTCACTGTGGGCCCTGACCTGTACAGTTTTGCAGGAGTTGATTCTCTCCCTGATGTTATTTAATATCTATATGTGCCCTCTGACAGAGATTGTCAGGAGGTTTGGAGTGGGGTGCCATCAATATGCAGATGACACCCAGCTCTACCTTTTATTTAAGGAGCAAATGGTAGCTGGAATTCCAGTCTTGGTCTCCTGTCTGGATGCAGTGGTGGAATGGCTAGGTGGGAGTTAGCTGAAGCCAAATCCATCAGAGATCATGTAGCTGGGGAAGCCTGGACTGCTGGGGTGGCTACCTTTAACGACCCTTGATGGGGGTCCATCTTTCTATATCAGGAATTTGGGCGTATGGCTCAATTCTTTGCTCTCCATGGACAAATGTGTCCTTGATGACAAAGACTGCACTTTACCATCTATGCTGGGCCCGCCAACTGGCTCCCTATCTGTCTCAGGAGGATCTTGGCATGGTAATTCACTCAAAGGTCACCTCAGTGTCCAGATCAGTAGTGGGACTCTGCAAACTGATTAAAAACTTTGAGTATTATTGTAATTGTGAAGGCTTGTCTATCGATGTAGTGAAATCTATTTAGCAAAAGGAAAGGGAAAAAATCTTCAGATGGTATATAGCAGGCCAAGCTATGGAACAGGTTAACCAATTTAAATACCTGGGAATCCATTTTGAAGCATCTCTCTCATGGAAAACACATTTGGATCTGGTGAGGAATAATGCCTTGAGAGTAGGGAGGACAATTGTAAAATACTTCTATACCGTGGGAGGCGAATTTGTCCCCCTGGCCTTAAAGGTATATAATGCCAAGGTTTCAAATGAATGTTTGTGTATAGAAAAAGACTTTCCTGATTCATTCCTGCAAGGCCCAAATGGCCTAGCTGCTGACATCTCCATGTGACTTTTGTCACCTGCAACAGATGGCATGCCAGATGCCAAGCTTGATATCCATATCCAAGCCACTTTGGCACCTTAGTTGGGAAGAGCAGACATTGAGGTGTCTTTCCAAGCTGGGGGGACACAGATGTCCCAAACATTAACACATCAAAGCTTCTCTTACATAGCTCCAGTCATGTACGCAATGAATGCCTGTAACTAGATATTTGGGCACCACTCTGATTGGATAAATGGCCATATTCAATTATGACGGGAGATGGAGGGAGTTGTGCTTACCCTATGGGAAAAGGGTCAGAGTTCTCTTGGAAAGAGGGCCCCTTTCTGAGAGTGAGTTCCCTTTTGGATTACGTACCTGCAACATGGAATTTTACTAGTGGGCAGCAAGCTGGCCTTAACTGCCCACTGCAGTCATGTGGCACATCCTGAAGATTCCCTGGTACCTATGAACTACCTGGTAACTATGAATATCTATATGTATAGTTAGAACTAAATAAGCTATAGATCTTATTTGTTTTTTCTACCTTTGCAAGTCTTATGATATATGCATGCTTTGTACTGAATAAAGATAATATCCATTAATATTATCTGAGTTTGAGTCATGTGTTGCAACTTGATTCTAAGCCTAAATCTCGTTGCCTGAGCTGACTCAGCTGAAGGCTACCACTGTGTGTTAATTAATTATCTGCAGCTCTGGCACAGAGCTGATAAATTGTTAATTCCCAGAAACCAAACAGGAGGTGGGACCTGTCTCCTGAGCTGGTGAGAAATCTAATATTCTGAGGTCCCAGTGGCAATGACTACTGGTATCCTAGAGAGAGTGTGCAAACATTCTTCTGGGCTTGTTTAAGTGTGCCTGAAGTATCTCTCATTCCTGGATTAGAATGGGGGAGAAGTAAAATCTTGTATATGTGGGCAGAGTTCAGGTGTTGTGTCTCTCTTATCCCCTGGACTGGGGGTGAGAGGGCTCAAAGCCTGTACAGTTTGTATGCTGCAGAAATCTGGATTCAGGCTGCTTCTGAGAGAATGGATTATATTCAGTATAATTTTTCCCGACATGTATTGACTACTCCCAGATGTGTTTCGGTAATAGTGCTGAAAGCTGAATTGGGCAAATTATCGATTGAAGCTAGGGCATGGATAAAAGCATTTCTTCTTCACATAAAGAAATCCAAGGGTGAGCCAATTCTACTTGGACTCATCCAGGCAGATAAATATAATAGCCAATGGGGTCAACTATTGGGAAAGAAAATGAAATGCCTAGGAATAACAAATGATACGGTCAAGATTACAGAAACCAAAGATATAATTAGGCAAATAAAAATGTGCATTAGGAAGCTGGATATTATTAGAACGTCTGTTAGGCTGTGTAGGATATGTTCCACACATCATTTAGGTATTGCCCTCCTGATGCAACTGCTGATCATTTTACAGTACCAAAGCTTAGAAGAGCTTTTATTCTGGCAAGAATGAATGCCCTTCCCTCACTGGTTGTGGATGATAGAAATAATCAGGGGTCTTTTGGGGGGGGGAGCGCACCAGAGCGCAGCTCCGGGAGCTCAGGAGCCAAGCCCCGCCCCCAGCCGCCGTCCCGGGGAGTCTTTCAGGCAGCCGAATGTCAATTTCAGCTCCATTATATCCTATGGGCCATTGAAGTCAATGGTGAAAACATAGGGTATATTCTGGGGGCTGGAGGGGAGGGGGTTTCAGGGAGAGGCTCCAAACTCACAGGGTAGCTGATGGAGCCTCTCCCCAAGATACCCACCAAGTTTCAAGAACATTGGATCAGGGGGTCCAATTCTATGGGCCCCTAAACAGGTTGCCCCTATTCCCTCCATTGTTCTCTATGGTGGGAAAAAAATAACTTGTTTTCCCATCATAGAGAACAATGGAGGAATAGGAGCAACCTGTTTGGGGGCCCATAGAATTGGACCCCTAGTCCAATGTTCTTGAAACTTGGTGGGTATCTTGGGGAGAGGCTCCACCAGCTATCCTGTGAGTTTGGAGCCCTCCCTCAAACCCCTCCCTCCAGCCCCAGAATATACCCTATGTTTTCACCATTGACTTCAATGGCCCATAGAATATAATGGGGCCGAAGTGCCGTCCTTTCCTTCTCTTTTTCCTCTTTCCCTCCTTCTTCTCTTCTCTCTTTCTTTCTTTCCCACCTTCTTCTCTTCTCTTTTTCCTTCTTTCCCTGTTTCCCTCCTTCTTCCCTCTCTTTCTTTCCCTCCCCTCCCCTTTCCTTCTCTTTCTTTCCCTCTTTCCTTCCTTCTTTCCTTCTCTCTACTCTCTCTCTTTCATCCTTCTGTGGCCCAACTCATGAGAAGGAGTTTAAACTTTAAACACCTTCTCTCTTAGCTCCCCCACCCAGACCAGCTGGAGAAGGGAAGGGGAGGCTTTTGAAGATGCCTCCCCCCTTTTGCTTCCCCTTCTGACATCACTTCCGGTGATGTCAGGAGGCGTGGCATATGCTAATAGCCTAATAGCTCATTAGCATACCATATGCTAATGAGCTCCTGCAGCTCTTTTTCTACGAAAAGACCCCTGGAAATAATAAAGTACCATATGCCAACAGAACATGTATATGCTCATATGAAATTATTGAACACATGATTATAGAGTGTCACATATTTAATAAGCTGAGAGCTAGCTTAATCACCCATCTACTTAAAAATATGGAATTGCCTAATATGAGAGCTCAGGTGATATGGCTACTATCAGATACAGATGATTTTGTCACCCTTTCTGTGGCAAAATATATAGGGGCAATAATTAAACACCAAGGAAATAACATTAAGTTTTTTTCCCATTTTAATTTCTGCTTAAGGTGATAGCTATAGGAGCAGTACTAGAGAGAGAGAGAGATAACAATCACCTTGAGACTGGACTACTGTAACACACTCTGTGAAAGGCTTTGAAGACGCTTCAGAAGTTGAAAGTGATCCAGAATGCAGCTGCCAAATTGCTGACAGGAGTGTCCTGGTCAGTGCATATAACACCTCTACAGTGGCAGCTGCACTGGCACCCAAATGATTTCCAGTGCCAATTCAACATGTTGGTACTTATCTTCAAAGCCCTAAATAGCCTGGGACCCTCATACCTTTTGGACCGCCTCTGCTGGCATGATCCTCCTTGTCTTCATCTTGGAATTTATTGAAGGTCCCTAGTCCACAAAGTGCCTTGTGTCAATAAGGGTGAGGGCTTTCTCAGTAGTGGTCCCCATCCTACTGAACCAGCTACCTGAAGAGATGTGAGCCTTGTGGGACCTCCCTAGGTTCCCCAGGGCATGCAAGGTTGCTCTTTTACAGGTGGGTTTTGGGTGTTTGTGATCCACCAGGCAGCTGGTATTCTTCAGCTGTGTCTTCACCATTCACACATCCGACCCTAGAATCATAGAATCACAGACTTGGAAGGGGCCATAGAGCCATAGTCCAACCCCCTGTTAAGTGTAGGATTAGCCTAGAGCGGAGGTGTCAAACTCATTTGTTATGAGGGCCGGATCGAACATAAACATCTCTTTGTCAGGCTGGGCCAGGTGTACCATAAAATGTAATGCCAGGTACTGGAGATAGAAACTGTATAAAGGACAGCAGCTGGTAAGCTCTGAGCTGGTGTGTTCTCACTGTAAGGCCGCCTGGGGTGGGAGGGGGGTGCAGAGGAAAACCCACAGAGATGGACTGGAGATGCAGCAGTGCAATGCTGGGCAGATGCTCCCACGATGCTTGACTGCTGCAGGTAAGGTTGTTCTGCTGTGCTAAAGTCATAATGGAGTGGCTTTGCCCACTCCCCCCCCCAAGCACTCCCTCGCTTGCATCAGTTGCTCGTGGGCCGCATAAGAGCCCTGGATGGGCCGGATCCAGCCCCCGGGCCTTATGTTCGACACCCCTGACCTAGAGCATCCCTGTCAAGTGTTTGTCGAGACGCTGCTTAAAGACTGCCAGTGGGGGGAGCTCACCACCTCCCTAGGCAGCTGATTCCACTGTTGCACAACTCTTGCTGAAAAAAAAGTTTTTCCTAATATCCAGCCAGTACCTTCCCGCCCTTAATTTAAACCCATTATTGCGAGTCTTATCCTCTGCTGCCAACAGGAACAGCTTCCTTGCCCTTCTCTAAGTGACAGCCCTTCAAATACTTAAAGAGAGCAATCATGTCCCTACTCAACCTCCTCTTCTTCCAACTAAACATTCCCAAGTCCTCCAGCCTTTCCTCATAGGGCTTGGTCTCCAGGCCCCCAATCATCCTTGTCGCTCTTCTCTGCACCTGCTCCATTCTGTCCACATCCTTTTTGAAGTGAGGCCTCCAGAACTGCAAACAATACTCCAATTGTGTTCTGACCAATGGCAGTGTACAGTGGGACCAGTGTTCCCTCTAAACTGAGTTAGTGTGAGCTAGCTCAGAGTTTTTAAGCCTCCGGCTCACACATTTTTGTCTTAGCTCAGGAAAGATGGTTCCAGGACAAACCGATTTTTGCAGTAGCCAAATCGCTCACTCACAACTTTAATGCCAGTGGCTCACAGAGTTGAATTTTTGCTCACAAGACTCCACAGCTTAGAGGGAACATTGAGTGGGACTATGACATCTTGCGATTTGATAGTTTGATAGTGATATATTTTAATGGGGATAGATTTTTAACCATTTTATATTTTAAAGATTATTTATCATCTCTTTGTGGTTGTTTTTATTGATGTATTTTATATGCTGTTAGCCACCCCGAGTTCCTTTCAGGGTAAAGGGAGCAGGATATAAATTTGATAAATAAATAAATAAAATAAAAATATAAAGCCCAGCATAATGGGA
Source organism: Gekko gecko (assembly GCA_029375565.1). Lineage (NCBI taxonomy): Eukaryota > Metazoa > Chordata > Lepidosauria > Squamata > Gekkonidae > Gekko > Gekko gecko. Next base: position 220,693,554 of record JAPDNY010000002.1, on the reverse strand, counting down.
TACATAAAAATTATTCATCTGGGCCGGTGAAATATCATTGGCCTATATGTGTAGCATTGCATTGTTTTCTTTGCAGGTTCTCCAGATTATCACAAAGAAATAACTGGATAACCTGTCAAGATGTTTAGATATTTGCTTATATCTTGTCCCAAGCTGATTGTTCTCATTTTGAGATGCATTCTTGATAGCCATCCATTTCCCCATAGCAAAAAGCTATAGAGACGATATTTTTTTGCAATTGGTTTGATCCAGTCAGCATTTCACTCAGTCTTAGGCAACGTCCCTTCTTACTAAAGCCCTTGTTCCAGGTTCGATGATCTCCACCACAGCCTGTTGGAATGGTCTGGGGGGGATCCCTCTTTTTCTTTTTTACCAGCAAAGAAACTGATTGGATCCTGCCCAATGAATTGATAGACCATTGGTATACCACCAAGTGTGATTTCAAAAAAACAGTGTTTTCAAGGTCTTTCTCTAGTAGTTCCTGCCCTACAACCTGAGTGCTTGCTTAAATTTTTCATATATTGCTAGTGACAGAAAGCAGCTGCTACTGATATTCTGACACAGTGGAGCCAAGTGACCTTTAGATATTTATGCATACTTCCTTGTTAATGTGTCTCATAGAGAAAGTTGTCACAGCAAAGCACTGCCTCCTGCAAACCAAGCAAATGAGGCATATATGCCTCCCAGATTCCTTTAGCAAGCCTTCCAGTGATCCATATCGTTACCTTTCATTGGCTTTTCTAGTGAACACAGGAGTCTGCGTACATACACATCGAGGTCCCTCATCAATTATCCCACGTTCCGGAAAGTCCAGAAGAAGAATACATCTTATCTTCTAAGGCCTGCTTTATGTCTCCAATCCCTGCTCAGCTAGCTACTACCAATTTCTTCTACAACAATTGATCTCAGCTTTTTGAGGCAGACATGCATGAATGACACACATATTCCAACTGTCTGCCCCCAGCATAGTCCTAACTTACTCTAGGAACTCACTGTCCCTTTTTTTGTGCTTTGGAAGTGCTGTTTAAAAATATTGTTAGTGTGGGTTACTAGAACTGCTGTTCAAAAAGTTTCAGTCCCCTCTCCCAGGTCCCAGGAAGTTAAATCTCTGCATAAGGGTCAATGCATCTTGTTTTTAGTGTACAAGCATGCAAATACATGCACATGAACCCAAAATACTAGTGTTCTGTCTCTAGGGTTGCCAGTTCCAGGTTGGGAAGTTCCTTGAGATTAGGGTTGCCACCTCTGGGTTGGGAAATTTCTGGAGATTCCTGGGGGCATGGGGCGAGACCTCAGAAGGGCATAATGCCAGGCAATTCACCCTCGAAAGCAACCATTTTCTCCAGGGGAAATGATCTCTGTAGTCTGGAGATCAGATTCCAGGAGATCTCCAGAACCCACCTGGAAGCTGGCAAGCATAGATTTGGGTACAGAGCCTGAGGAGGGCAGAGTTTGGAGATAGGAACAGAGCTCAGCAGGTACGTGATGCCATAGAGCTCACCCTCCAAAGCAGCTATTTTCTCCAGGGGAACTGATTAGCATAGTATGAAGATCAGTTGTAATTCTGGGAAATTTCCAGGCCACCTGGAGGTTGGTAACCCTAGTTGAATCCCTTACATATCCTCAGTATCATTTGTTCAGATAGCAAATGTTATTGGTTTGTGATATTCTGCAGTAAGTACAACTCAATCTATTGCAAGATTAAACATTTTTGTTAAACTTTCTCAAGCTTTTGTAAAAGGAAGTTTGCCTTGGAAGCTGGCAGTGGACTCTTGACAAGTTATTGGAGACGAAATAGATATATCTTGCTCTGGGTAGAGCAGAACCTTCAGCAATGCATTAGGGGGTGGGGCTCTCAGGCAAACCCTTTATCTGAGAAGAGGGTGTTAACAGATACACAAAATCAGTTCTATCAGTTTTCTGTGGACAACCATTTCATAATGATTCAGTGAGTCAGAAACCTTCCAGGGGACAGGGAGGAAACAACCAACTCTTCTTTGCATTCTGCAGCAGGTAGAGAATTACAGCACCTGGTTCCACAGTGAATACTGTAGTGGCTAAGGGGACCTGTGTGGCTACATACACATATTGAGAAATGAGTGTAATTGGTGGGTCTCCATATGAGAGACATTTGCTCCAGCTGTACTTGCCAGGCTATGGGCTAAGGGAGCAGGAATTCATAAGATTGTTCTGCTGACAAGCCCTGCATTAACCAAGCTGGACGAGAAAGGGAAAGGCTGCACCTGTGGGTTCTGGTCACTGGTAGCATCATTCTCCCAAGCCCCTTCTCCTTTTCACAGGCATGTCCCAGCCTGCCAGGCTTATTGTGCCACATATTCACCTCAGCCGAGAAGTCACGTCAGCCAGTAACGGCTGGGTACCATGGGTGTTGTTTGTATTTGTTTACTTCTGTGGCTTCCCAAAGGTGCACAGAAGGAAGGAGGCAATGTAATTATAACTGGGCTAAAGTAGAAGGGATCCCTGGGGCAGGTCACTCTGCAGGACACACATTGCAGCTACTGGAAAACATAACAGCAGAGCACAATGATGTGGCAGAGCCTTATTCAGGGGGTACAGCTAATACTGTGCAGGGGTGCTGTTTTTTAAGCCCTATTCTCCACAATTGATGATATTGTGTTTGAGAACATGTACCCTTCAGCTGTATGAGAAGAGGCATACTGAGAAGACCCTCAGTGGACTGCTGCCTTGCTAAGCCCTTGGTGGTAAGGGCATGCTGAGTCAAGTGGTGGTGGTGGCAGGACAGCAGGGATCATGTAGCCCAACCTGAGCTTTGGTGACAATGACAATGGGTATAGGTTCTCTTGAGTTTAGTATCTCAATCCACCCCCGAAGTGAACAGATGAAAAATAAGAAGGGAGGGGGCATGGTACAGGAAGCTTAGAGGAGATAGGATGGTAGGTGAACCCAGGGGATATCTGGGTGCAAGTGGCATTAAGAAATAAATAAAATTGCTGGAGATTTGTATTTTTGCATTTATTGTCATAGCTAATGATTTAACTGCAGAGTTTTGTAGATTTTCCTACAGGGTCAGGTGCTGAGCCATCTCTGCTACAACTCAAAGTGGCTATAACTCTGCCACAACTCAAAGTGGCAGATGGAGAAAAGAGCAGGACACTTTGCTCCATCAATCTCTCCATGACTCAGCATAGTATCTGGCAGTTGCCTCAGTGCTTTCCCTGCTCAAGGAAAATTACAAAACCATTGGGAGGGAAGAAGAGAAGAAGAGATTGGATTTATACCCCACCCTTCACTCGGGAGTCTCAGAGCAGCTTACAAACTCCTTCCCCTTCCCCACAACAGACACCCTGTGAGGTAGGTGGGGCTGAGAGAGCTCTGACAGAAACTGCTCTTTCAAGGACAGCTCTGACAGAACTATGGCTTGCCCAAGGTCATCCAGCAGCTGCAAGTGGAGGAGTGGGGAATCAAACCCGGTTCTTCCTCTCCCAAACCATTCTTCACTGGTCAGTAAAACGATCATCTGGATTCTTGTCCATGAACATAGGACAGGGTGAACTGATGTGCATATAGAACCAGGAACAGGTTTATTCAAATAATCCATGACGGCTAAGTAAATGAGCTCTTCCATGGAAGGTTGCCAACTTTTTTTTTAATTAGTTCTGAACTCTATGCCTTCAACAACAGTTTGATCTGCAGATATTAGCAGGTAATGATGTTTACGTCTGCTATAAAAAGCTTCATTTGTTCTGTTTTGTGAATCAAACTGCTATTACAGACACAAGAATAGGGCAGATTTTGTTTTATTCTGGTAAAAGTGCAACCCTACTTTCATGCCACTTGGAAGGTTCTGTTTTGTTTTTTAATTTCTTGAACAACTAAAATGAACTGCTGGTCATTAAAGTAAGTCCTTCCCTTGACTATGTAGTTCATAGTCTGCTGTCATCAATCAAGGGGCCTTTTGGAGGCTCCTAATCTGCCATTTAGGAATAAGGTGCTTGCCCATTGTCATAGGATGACTTAATTGGAAACAGATGCATGTCTCCTGGACCCCCAGGTTACCACCTAACAGTTGGACCATTGGGCTTTTTCAAAGCATTGGACGACTAGACTGTAACACTGAGTCAGACTTTTGTGCTTTGTGTTTCACTTTGCCAGATTTTACCGTTAGCAGCTACGTAGCCCCAATCTTGTGCTAGTAGGATGATGTCCTTTCAAACAGAGAGAAGGTAGACTTGGTACCAGAGATAAAGTATATCCCTGCAGCAAGGCTGTTGCTTGGGGAGGAAACAAGAAATCTGTGCTCTAGCACTGGAAAGGGAGGCTATATTCAGTGGCAATGACCAATCATGGGCCTTAGGCTCCTGTACTCCTCCCCTAGAGCACAGTGGCAAACCATAGTTTGTCATGACATCCAACAGGAATGAATTAAATTTGATGGAAACAGAAGAAATGCAGGAAAAAATAAGTTTTACTAAACAAAAATATTTTGAAATGCACACAAACCGGATGTTATTTGGCACACTGTTTAAGAAAGTGAAAGAAGATCAATAACTGGAATTAAAAAGCAAGAGGAAATCTCCTATAAAGAGGAAGATACACATGAACAATTCATGCTCTTCTTTACAAATCTCTATAAGAAAGAGAATTTAACTGAGGAAGGATTAAATTACTACCTCAAAGATACTTTAATATCAAAATTCACAAAGGAAGACATAGATATCCTGAAGCAAAACATTTCAATAAAAGAAATCTTCAGTCACAAGTAATAAAAAAGTTAGAAAAGATAAAACACTGGGTCCAGATGACTTGACGACTATGTATTATATGTGTTTGGAAGAAGAACTAATTTTGCCACCTCAGAAAGTTATCAATCAAATAAGTGATAAGAAAATATTACCCCATTCATGGCACATATAACATTGATTCTGAAGGAAGGAAATGATCTGATGCTACCTCAATTTATAGGCCCATAGTGTTGTTAAATGTGGATTACAAACTCTTTGCTTCAATAATGACAGAAAGGCTCAAAAATGTATAACAAAGATCATTCATCAGGATCAGACAAGTTTTGTTCCCAAGAGATATATGAAGGAAAATGTCCGTTTTATAATTGACGCAATGGAATTTGTATAAAATAGGGAGGAAAAAGCGGACTTTATGTTTTTAGATGCTGAAAAGGCTTTTGACAATCTTTCTTGGACATTTCTACGAAGTGTATTAGAGGTTTTAAATTGTGGACATAGATTTATGAATTGGATTCAAGGAATTTATGGGAAACAGAACGCAAAAATTTTAATTAATGGACTTTTAACAGATGGATGCCAGTTTGAAAAGGGAACGAGACACAGATGTCCTTTATCTCCGCTGTTATTTATTCTTCCAATGGAAATTTTTGCTTCCAGAATTAGACAAGATCAAAATGTTAAAGGATTGAAAGTTGACAGAGAAGGAGGCGACTTCTGGGTTGGCAAGCTGATGGCAGCTGTTTTCCCCTTCTCCTGGGGGCATGGACTGCAGACCAGCGGGTAGGGGGGGCGATTGTACGCTCCTCCCCAGGGTTCAGGATGAGCCCTGAGTCAGAGGGCGCTGAGGTTTGCCACCCCCCCGGCTTCTAGCCTGGGGGTGGGGGCGTCCTTTTGCCCCGACGGTCTCTCCACTGTGTTCCAGTAATGGCCGAGGCTTTGCGTACCGGAAAACCAAGCAGGCGGTGATCAAGTCTTAACCAAGCGACTGGCTGAATGGATGAAGCGACCGAAGAAGTGTGCGTACGAGTTAACAAAGCACTAGAGGGAAGAGTAAATCTCTGCAAGCATGGGTGGGGGAGACCATTGCAGACCCCCCCGGATGACTAGACAAAGGAAACTAATACTGGATAAATGGAACATGAAGGGACTGTGATGGAGGAACACTGAGATCTAAGAACCAAGTAACACACAAGCAAACATTTGGGACTTTAAAAACAGTAATTGAAAACGCTTTATATGGCTAGCTTGAAATGGCTAGAAGGAAGAATTAGAATCTTTTTCTTTAAAGACTGTTAACATCACAGTAAGAGACTGAGTGGAATAAAATCCTCCCCTCCCCCCCTCAAAAAAGAAGCGGGGAGGGAAAGGGAATTCCCTCCTCCCGCATAACAATATAACAATATAAAAATAAAGCTTTCAGGGGGTAGGGGGAGAGAAGAGAATACCAGAAAAGAGAGAAAGCAATGAATGGGAAACTTACGATAGTTTGAAGTGTTTTCTGAATATTGGCTGGAAACGATGTAGAACCCTCCTTTAGCAGGCAGAGGGTGGGAAATCCCCCCTCTCGAAAGACAAAGTGACTGTGTAAACATCTGAAAGCAATCTTGTTTGGCATTGAAGAATCCTTTTCCTTCTTAAAGAAACTCTAAGCATTTCTGTGAGTAGTGGCTGTGGAATGTTGAATGGGGGGGGGAAGTTCCCCCTCCTCTTAAAAATAAAATAACTTGGAATGAGCTGGAAATAAGATCGACAGATTTAGAGAACTTTTAGAGGCGGCGGAATGACTTGATGGATTTATGGGACCCTGGCGATTTGGTAATAAAAAGAAGATAAACAGACACTCTAGATCTGGGAATGGCATCTTTGGAAATGGCATAGAAAGAATTAAAACGAAACTGAGTCTTCTTCAGGAATTCGAAAGTAACTGAAAAAGATTGATGGGACAGCAAAGCAGCTATGTTCTCCTACGACAAGCGGGGGGGAGGGGAAACTCTCCTCCTAAAAAATAAAGTTATTATATATTTTGATGGGGGGACAAAGCTAATGGAATGTTGGGTGAAAGGTGGTATGTGTTAACAATATGGGCTGTGAGCTAGAGAAGATCGAGGAGAAGATTCTACAGTGAAGACCCTTTCCAGAGATAAGATTTTTGGCTGAGGGGGGGATGTTGGGAAAAATTAAGGGGAAGGGTTTATACAGAAATTGATAATGAATGTTAAAATTAAATTTAAATGCATTTTATGAATTTAGGCTGATTCCATAAAAGGAAGAGGGAAAAGGGGTGCTATTTGATGCATATTGAGGTTCCTTTTTGCCAGTTTTTTTTTTTTTTTAATAAGAGGGTAAATAGAGAGTTTTTAAGAGAAGCATACTTAAGCCTAACTTGGATGTTTTTAACAACTGTACTTAAAAATTGCTGGATTGCATGTAATGATTGATAAAAACTTTAAAGAGTTAGATGGGCAGAAAGTAATAGCCAGATAGGCAGAAATTACTGTAATTAGATGATGAGAATGCCTGATGTTTGCACAAAAGAAATTTTAGTGTATTGTAGAGATATACTCCAAACAGTCTGTACGAGCTAGAGCTTCATAAGCGATGTACTCAACCGTCACCTTCAAGGTTAACAACTGAAAGGTTTTATTTGTTAATGCCACATTTGTAAGCATTGTATACAATCATCACGTCTTGAATTTTCTTTTCTATCATCCCTTTCTTGTAGTTTTGTTTGTTAGTACCCCTCCCCCTTTCTGTAGATATTTAGAAAATGCAATTAAAAAATCCCCTTCGGGGGGCCAAAAAAAAAAAAAGAAAGTTGACGGAGAAGAATTTAAGCTAAAAAGTTACTCAGATGATATGCTGTTGACAATATTAAACCCACAGAACTCTATACAACATGTTATGGAGCATGTAGAGGTTTGGGTCCTTTTCAGGATTTAAAATAAATAGAAAAAAACCCATAAAATAATCCCCAGATTCTTAGCAAAGCAAGAAGACAATATCAAGACAATTACTGGATGTGATTTGGTAATGCACACAATAAAATACTAGGGGAGGAGTACAGGAGCCTAGGGCCCATGATTGGTCATTACCACCGAATAGCACGTCATCTGCAACTATTTTTGAAGTCAAAAGCCTTTCAAAGGACATGAGTGGAGTGCCAAGCCTAGGTTTAATGTTCAGAGTATCAAGAAGGTGTAGAATCTGTAAATATTCGTACCATGGGAGATGAACTTTATGTTGTTTCTCCAAGTACACTTTTTCTATAATTTTGTCTTGTTTAATAATGTCTATAAGCCTGGTTAGATTGGCAGATCTCCATTGTCTAAAAGAGCTTTGTGCTTCCACAGGTGGGAACCACTTTTGACCCACAAAGGTAGTTAATTTGGTGTAGTGGTTAAGTGTATGGACTCTAATCTGGGAGAAACGGGTTTGATTCCCCACTCCTCCACTTGCAGCTGCTGGATGACCTTGGGCAAGCCATAGTTCTGTCAGAGCTGTTCTCTCAAGCTTTTCTGGAAAGAGCTCTCTCAGCCTCACCTACCTCACAGGGTGTCTGTTGTGGGAGGGGAAGGGAAAGGAGTTTGTAAGCTGCTCTGAGACTCTGAGTGAAGGGTGGGGTATAAATCCAATCTCTTCTTCTCTTCTTCTTCTTCTTAAATGGGAAACTAATGAAATTAGTTTTGACTTGTTTTTATCCCATAGTGTGTATGCATTTGTTAAGAAAGGATTTATTAAATTATTTTTATAACGATGGGATTTTGGACACCAGAGTTCTGCTTTAAAATCCTTTGAGCCTAAATAACTTTCTTCAATTTTTTTCCAGTCAAGTTCAGGGGACACCTGATATTGTCCAACCAAAGTAGCCAGTATAGAGGCTGTATAGTAGAGCTGTAAATTGGATATTGCTAATCCACCTTTTTGTGTTGATCTGCGAAGTGCAGAAAAAAACACCGGAGGTTTTTTATATTGCCATATAAAGTTATTGACACTACTTTGCCAGTCTCCTAATAAAGTATTGGGAGAGCTTGAAAATAAAAAATAAATTTTGGCAAAATAAAAGATCTAATTATATTAATGCACTCTAGCCATGTCAACAGCTTTCTATTTCATGTTTTAAGTATTGTTTTGATTACTGTGTTAGCTTCCATATGATTAAATTTTATGAGACCTTGCAAGTCCAAGGGAATTTTCACTCCCAGGTATTGCCAATATGTCTTAGACCATTGAAAGGTATATTTACTTTGAAGCCTATTTATTAACTCTTCTGACAGATTGATTGGAAATATAATAAATTTAGACTGATTTATTCATAGTCCTGCAATTTTTCCAAATTCAAAAATGGTAGGATGAATTTCTGGCAGTGTGGTTTCAGGGTTTATAACATTTATAACAATGTCATCAGCAAATAGATTTGTTTTAAAGACCTTGTCTGCAGTCTGGGTGCCTGTGGTAAGATGGTTATTTTGTATTGCTTTTGCTAGAGGCTCTATGGCCAAGGCAAATAGAATTGGGGACAGTGGGCACCCTTGCCGAGTGCCACGCTGTAAAATAATATCTTTTGATCTGTAAATTAATTTTAGGGTTAGTATATATAGAGTTTATTGCCCTACAAAAATGTTCACCAAATTGCATTTGTTGTAGTAAATATTCCAAATATTTAAATTCTACAGTATCAAAGGCTTTTCCGATATCAACTGATAATATTAAAGATGACAGAGTGCATAAATTTTTGCCATAGCGAATAATATTTAAAGTTTTTCTTATGTTATCAGTTAGATCTCTATTTTTTTATTAAATTAGATTTGCTAGGCCACCCTTCCTTACAAGTAGGGCTCAGGGTGGCTTACAACAAAATCATATACAAATCTCAGATTTAAACTAAATTAAAACAGCCAAATAAATACCAAAAACATAAAACAGCATAGACAAGATGCCAAAAATGCAGCATATATAAGGTGGTGGAAGAATTCCAACTGCCCAGCCTCCCTAGGGGGAGGGGTTATGAGGGATGGGGACTTGTGTAAGAGTGTCAGAGGATGCTCCCATTGCTGTCCTCAACCAAAGCCTGGCAGAACATCTCTGCCTTGCATGCCCCGCAGAGTGGTAACAACTCCCACAGGGCACGGGTGTCTTCCGGCAGAGCATTCCACCAGGCAGGAGCCAGGGCTGAAAATCCCTGGCCCTGGTTGAGGACAGCCAGACTTCTGGGCCAGGGACCACCTGGAAGTTCTTATTTCCTTCCAGGGGCATACTGGGAGAGGCAGTCCCAAAGATATGTAGGTCCCTGACCGCTAAGGGCCTTGAAAGTCAGAACCTTGAACCTGATCCATATGTGCTGTCTGGGGGGTCCCAGTAAGGGCTCATGCAGCTGCATTCTGGACCATTTTGAATTAATGAGCAGTATATAATCCAATCTAGTATATAGATTATTGGAAGAGTAGTAATTATAATCCCTTTCTCCCTGATAGTAGTATTGCCACACATCAATAAGATCATATTTAGCAATAAGTGTTTGCACCTCTGTAGGCTAATTAGGCAATTGTAATCTTTTCACCTTAGCTGATTTCTGTTTACATATATCTAAAAATCTTATCCATAATGCAATTAAAATCTCCCCCTAGGATTATTGGGCCTCTTTGAAAATTTTTGAGTTTATCTAGGGTATCTTTAACAAAAGTCAGTTGGTTGCTGTTTGGGGCATAGATAGAGGCCAGTGTTGTTAAAGAGCCATTTAACAATCCTTGAAGAAAAATGTATCATCCTTGATTATCCATTTCAGAGACTTCCACTTGAAATCTTATAGTTTTTGATATTAAGATAGCGACACCACAGAATTTAGAAAATCCTGGGGCCAAGTATTGTTTCAGAAACCAATTAGTCATAAAGACATTTTCAATTTTGCTTCTTAGATGGGTTTCCTGTAAAAACACTATATTTGCAGATTTCTGTCTTAGAACCATGGATATTCATTTGGCCTTAATTGTTAAATATAATTATAATCATAATTCATTTTAATTTGTTGTAATGTCATTCTAAATTTTTTAAATGCTTTCTGGGCTAGTTTTGGGTGGCAATCCATGAGGCAGGGGGAAAATGTTCAGATTCCGAGCAAGAGGCTATCTTGCAAATTCATTCCTCAATGGGGAAAAAATTACAGGAAAAACTTGTTTAGGAAAGGGGGGGAGAATGATGAAAGACTGGGACAACATGGGGACATTAACAAAGTTTTCTGGACACAAGACAAAAATCTGTTAATATCAGGGAATGAAAATGAAACATTAAAGGAATCTGGAAACCACCAAAGATAGGAGAAAAATGCACAGGGGACAGGGCTAGGAGCAAAAAATAGTGGGTGAGGGATGGGTTCATAATGCACATAACCTTTCTACTGCTTTTCTGCTTCTAAGTTAATTGGCCTGGAAAGATGCAACACTGCTTATGATTGGATTGCACAGCAAATGGCTCCAGCCCTATCTATACACTATTAGCGACATGTGGCTCTCATCTGTGGGTACCTAAATCCATGAATTGGAGCCACACAGATGTTAAACAGATTTTTCACCAAACTTGGGGGACTCCCCAGGTTTGCAGAAAAATATGGAATGTTTAAATTTCCCCCAAAATTAAAAACAAATAAACATCTGAACAAGCACAGACAACACTCTTACTTTGCTTCTGCAGTGGTGGCTGGTAGCTGTGGCAGAGCCCTGTGGTGGATGCCTGTAGCCACTCTGGGCCCAGCCATGGTGTCAATGCACATTGGAAACTGCTTTGGGCTCAGCCGTGGTGTTAGTGGATACCAGGAGCCATTTGGGGCCCTGACTGTGGTAGTGGTAGACACTAGGAGCTGCTCTGGGCTTTGAGTAGCTTCCAGACACCACCGCTGCTACAGCCAGGCTTCAAGGTGAGCAGTTGGGCCTGGATGTGTCAGCTCATCGGTGGGGGAGGGGAGAGAGATGGGATCCCCCCCCCCGTTTTATTCTAATTCAGAGGCAGCTGACATGCTATCACATTATGGTTGCCAGCTTGAAGTTGGTAAATTCCTGGGAATTTAGGGGTGGAGACTCAGGAGGGACCTCAGTGAGGTACAGTGCCATTTTCTCCAAAAGAGAAATCTCTGTCACCTGCGGATCGGCTGAAATTCTGGAAGATTTCCAGTTCCCACCTGGAATTTGGCAATCCTACTTCACATATGAGTTTTGAATGCAGCCTCCATCTCAGATAAGAAGCCCCATTCATCATTTTAATTTCAAATATTCAGTCTTATGCACAAAAGTATCTCCATTGTCAGATGTCACAATTTATGTCTCAAGGTTTGCAGTACACTCCACAAACATGCTGTTGTAACTTCATTTACTTTCAGACTTCAAGTCAATAGCCCAAGTCAGTGTCAGGTCAAGGGTGCTTACAATTCAAGGAACCTAGTAAACCTGAGCTTAAAAGAAGATACTCTTGTGCTGTGTGCCTCTGCCTGCTTAGAGACCTGCACTGTGTTCTAAACATCATTAGCTGCATCTCCTGGGAGGGAGTTTCCAGCCCAAGGGATTCTGCAGAGAACACATAGTGCAGTGGTTTGGGTTAAAGCATTGTCTCCTGTACAAATTAAATAAGGGATGCCTACTTTTATTTTGGCATTAGGGCTGCTAACAATCTGCAGAAAAAATCTCCTGCCTCTTTAATAGAGACTTAATAGGAAATTTAAATGGATCTGCACAAGCACATGGAAAGAAAGTATGGAGTAGGTAAGTCTATTAAAACAAGAACAACACAGAGTGTAACTAATTGCTGCCACCATAATTTACCCCAGTGTCCTCTTCTAGTGATTGAAGCATTTTTCTCTCAGCCCAGCTGTGATAACCAGAAGTGATCTGGACTGGAAGAAAAATTTGGAAAGCTATAGAGAGTGCAACAACGTAACACACAAGAAGGGACAGAGCTCCTCTCCCCTTGTCCCTATTTTTTTATTTTAAAGTACATCCCTCTTCTACTGTCTTTGCACATGAACAGATGGACTCACATGAATTCACAAGGATCTTCCCAGTCACATCTAGACAGGCCTTTTGCTTAATCTCTCTCTCTCTCTCTCTTTTTTGCTGTCAGCTGTAATAGCAGTTGGGGAGGGTATTTTTTTTCCAGTGAGTGGCTCAGGGGGAAAGAGTTTACCCCCCAATACAGAACTGCCTGCAGCTCCTGTTAAGGGAAAGTAAGGAAGCTGAGAGGTCTCAGATCTCTCCCATTTCATCTGGTTTTGCCCCCTCTGTTGTGTTACTGATTGCAGGACATACAGGTTACAGGCAGAAGATGGCCATTGCTTCCTGGTGTCCAGAGGGACATGCAAATATAGCATAACCTCCATTCCCCCTCTGGTACAAGACTGCCTGCCTTTATACCAGCAGGTGCAATATTACAGAAGCCTCTCCGGTATTCTCTCATCTTCCAAGAGTAGTACCTGCTAAGCCTGCAGTTATTCCTGTTCTGCAAAGAACCATGCCAGACACCAGACACTATTTAGGCCCAATGAGCAACTTGCACAAATACTAATTTCAATCTGAGCATTTAATGAGCCCAAAAGTGATGCTTTTGCTGCATGTGAAGCACTGCTTTGTGTGAAATCAGAGACTGTTCCAGAGGCTTTTGTGATATCACTGAGTCCTCTGGGCTTTTCATCATGCTGAAGGGAAGATACTTTGGGAAACAGCCCCCAAGGAAGCAGCAGCTATTTAAGAGGGCACACTGAGAACTCAGGAGTGATGCTGGATAAGCAAAAGGCATCCCTCCCTCAGATTTCTCTGTCAGCACCTTTCTCAAGTGAAGCAGGGGAGGTCTTGCAGAAAAGACTTAAGAGTGGATTTCTTTTCATGTTAATTTCATTTTAAGTTACTCTTAGTTCTTTTAAACATCCTACCAAAATCATAATGGCTAAAAGATGGATTATTTTGGAAGCTCACTCAAAAATGATCAGTAAGTGATTACTATTATTACCATCTTTATATTATGAATTTTTGTGTGTGTATCTACACATGCCATATTTAGCTCAAGGTGTTCATAATTAATTTTCTGGTAGACTTACCTATACCCTGCATAATCTCTCTTTTTTTTTTTGGCCCCCCCCATAGGGGATTTTTTATTTGCATTTTCTAAAAACTACAACAAAATTAGGGAAGGGATCTACAAACTATAGGTGAAAGAAAAGAAAACCCATTAAAACTCCAAGACTTGGATGTTATATACTGCTTATAAAAGTATTAGCTTGACAATATAAAAATTGCTTTTCTTACAATTGAGAGTGGTCAACCATCATCATCATCATCAATTGTGTTGACAAATCATCAAATCTGACTATATAAAGACCATCCCAGGAGAATCATGAACTAACTTAAACACAAATTTCAGAGAACAGTGGCATCTCATTTTACAATTGTTTTTCTCTCCTTCATTTAAAGCAAATTAATCTTTAAATTTCCCTCAGTAAGTGCAACACAGTCAATTTCTCTTCCCACGCTGTAATCTTCTTTCTTCTTGAACACTTTCCCTGTGGCATTATCATGCTGAAACTGGAACTGGTCATCTTAAGACAAAATCCCTTTTTCTTCTACAAGAACTGTTATCCGCTTGAATTCTTGCCTTCAATCTTAGAGATCCTTCCAGTTGTTGCTTGTAAAAGCCAAACCTTACAGAGAGTCTATCCTGCCCTATTGCCCACCCTATTGCCCGTCAGACTTATTTCAGATATGTTCATGGCATACCCATTCACTTGCTTCACTTAAACGTCTGCCTACAGGCCCCACCACTTAAACCTACTCATTAGACTCTCCTCTAAAATACTGGAAGTCCTTGTGATCAAAGAGCAGTCGCTTTTCCAATGTTAACAGAGTCCCTTGAAAATAACAGCCAATATATAGCACAGTTCATGTGAAATACCTCATTTTCACCAGCAGGGGGCAAACGCTTAGCATCCAGCCTGAAAGAGTCTACCATTACTTCTGGTCACATGGGCCAGTTGCTCTTCCACTTCCTGAAGAATCTCGCTTGCTGCTTCTACTGCATTGCTGATCGCCATCTTTAAACTTGTTTACTTTTTATAAAATTTGCCAAAGTCCCGAAAACTTGCCCAACCGCTTATTTAGCTCCTGGAGTCTCTCTAAGACAGTCTATTCCCGCATAAAACTCCATCCCCACTATGAAAGTTTTTCTTTAATCGCTTATTTGTTCTTCCCAGGGGAGAGTCTCCTCCCCCCCTTAACTTGTAGTAAAAGGGGACTCGCTCATTCCCTGGTGTTCTCGCTTTAACAGACTCACTCTTCAACATCTGATCACTCGGATCTTGCCAGGCAGTGTTGGGACGGGTGGGAGACAGTGACCTCCCTTCTCCCTCCCACCTGTTCTCAGCCTGGGAGGGAAATTGGGTCGAGGGAGGAGACAAAGCACCCCTTGGAGGTCTTGGAAACAGCTTCTCCATCAGGCCTTCACCTCAGCCCCACCGCTTCTGTGGGAAACACAAAACAGATGAAAAATGGGGTGGGGGGATCTGGGAGAGCCACGTTCAGAACCCCACCCCCCAAGCCAGGACCCTGTCATCTGGGTCACCCGTGGCTGGTCACTCAGCTTGGCTAACCTCACAGGGTTGTTATTATTGGTAGGGATGAGATGGTGGAGGGCAGAGTCCAGTGTGCCTCCTTGAGATCCTCAGAGTTCGGACTGGGGAAAAGAGGAAACAAAGAGTGAGAGATGGATCGTAGCTGTGCTCAGCTGCTGAGGCAGGGCATATGGGGACGGGTGCTGAAAACCTACCATATTTACTTGCAAGAAAGATGACTTGTCTCTTGAAAGTGCTATATATACAAAAAGTAATTTGTATGGAAATGTAAGACCTCCCCCCTTTTATGGTATCCCTTGGAAAAAACTTTGTCTTGCATACTATTAAATACATTTATTGGGGCTTTTGTGAGTTCCCCAGTAAATCAATTGCTTTCACTGCTAGGAATCAATTGGGGTTTTTTTTGTATTTTGTATAAAAAATGATACCGTTAATTGGGTTTGCCTGTGTCATTTATAAAGTTTATATCTTTGGAACCTAGCATTGCATTTTATGACACACATGCCCCAGCCCAACAAATTGACATTTATGTCAGATCCGGCCCTCAGATCCAAATGAGTTTGGCATCTGACCTCAGTTTCAGGCAGGCAGGCACATCCGATAGTTGGATTCATTTTTCTCCCTTTTCCAATTATGCAATAAAAAAAAAAATGGTACAAGCCATTTAACTTCAGAAATTTCCATTTGATCTTGGATTGTTACTTTATTGCAAGAAATTTGCTGCCTTAGAGAACCAGTCTAGAAAAAAGAAGCCCATTCCCATGAAATCCTTGGCCCTGTTTTGCAGAGTAAATAAGCATTTTAATAATATCATTAATCTTCTGGATTCTTCTCCAGACTAAAATTGAATTCCTAAACTTTGGAGGGTTCTTCATTATTATGCAACATGTGTCCAGCCCTTCTGTTCTCCTGCACTATTCCTTATTTTTTCCCACCCTCACAAGTGATGTTGAAACTGGCTGATTTTTCACCATGAGAGAAAAAAAATGAAAACAGGGTAGGGGCTAGGGAGCCATCAGCTGTGACCTGCTCAGAAGACTAGGCACCAAATCCACAGAAGGAAACAAAAGCAGGAAAGATTAGCATTTCCAAACTGAGCAAAGACTGGGCTCCACTGCAAGCTGTTTATTCTAGGCATTGATTTTCAATATTTAGAATGATTAGCAAGTGAAAGCAGGTTGTTGCCAAGATGGATCCATGCCAGCCCTATGCTCAATGGAAGAGAAAGAGCATCAAATGAAAGGGAAGCAAAAACTGGAGAGAAAAGGGCTTATGTGTATATTTTCCCTCTGAACTGGAAGGAGGCTTGAGATGTTGGTGTGCCTGGTAAGAAAGGAAGATACATTGCAGAACAGCTGTGGAAATATAGTAAACACACAACAAAGTAGATTCAGGTGGGTAGGCATGTTGGTCTGAAGCAGTAAAATAAAGTTTGAGTCCAGTAGCACCTATAAGACCAACAAAGTTTTATTCAAGGTATGAGCTTTTGTGTACATGCATGAGGAAGCCAATAGATTCAAATTTTGTTACACAACAAAGTAATAATTGTGGTGATCCAAATGACTGACTCATGTAGTAGGCCCTTTCCAATCATTTATGCCACATAGTCCACCGACATGATGTAAAAAGCAATTCAAAGCTCACTTACCAGGGAGTAAGCCACTGAGTTAAATGGGCCGTACGTCTGAGTAAACATGCTTAGGCTTGTGCTCTTATTTTAGTTAAAGGGACCAAACTCTAAAAGTCCTCAGCTCAGCCAAGGGCTTTGGTAAAAGTTATGCCTTTGAGTCAGCAACTATTTGGATGGGAGGTTTGAAATGGATTTGCCAGAGAAAAACTTATTTGAATTAATCAGATTTCCCCATTGTGTGCTGGCACAACTGTTCAAATATTAATTAAGGTTCAAGTGTTATGATCAGTTTCAGATTTCACGTGTGAAATTCAGTCAGAATAGATTCTACAATTGTATTCTTTGTCTTCATAAAGCCATACTGAACGTGTAAGTTCTACCATATGAAATGTATGTCAGATCCTATTTAGCCAATTTTCTAGGCAAGGCTTTTCCACAGACCTCCTTTTCCTGGTTAATGCAAGACTTAACTTAATTTTTATTTTATTTTAAAAAGTGTTATGTGGCCTTTCCACACAATCTAAGGCAAAATATTTCTATCAATATAAAAACACAATCAAAAACCTTAAAACCAGGGGTCACTTCGTAGAAAAAGAGGTCCAGGAGCTCATTAACATACCTATTAGCATAGCTCATTAGCATAGGCCACGCCCCCTGACATCACTGGAAGTGTGTCAGGACGGGAAGCAAAAAGGGGGGGGGAGCATCTTCAAAAGCCTCCCCTCCCCTTCCCCAGCTGCCCTGCCAAGGCGGGGTGGGGGGGGAGTGAAGAGAGAAGGGGGTTAAAGTTTAAACCCCTTCTCTGGAGAATATATTATGGAAGTGTTTTCCTTGGCCCCAGACTTTCTGTATCTAGGCTCTATAACATGGAATCCCCATCAAGACATAGGGCCCCCCTCCCCCCTCTAAAAGTATATTGAGAGCAGCACAAACATTTAAAATATAAAAACTAAAGCTAACATACACACAAAAACCAAAATACAGACCATACATTTCAGGGGTCATCTCTATGATGTCAGTAGCTGCACTGACATTTCCTCATATTTTTCCAGCAGCAAAAAGTTTTCAGTTTTCAGTTAATTTGTGCTTTCACATGCTCTCTTGTCTCTTACAGCCCCCCGCCAACAGAGCAGCATGCTCAGGTAATCAAGGTTAAATACCTAAAACTCCTAGTGAGCTCCTTCTATCATAGAAGGAAGTTCTATGGGTCTCAGAGGCAGGATCTCTCCACCTCCAGAAAGAACTTTTTTTCAGCTGCCTGCCACAATTACCTGACTTCTCTGGAAGCAGGAAGTGACAAGTTGGATCCAACTTGCATCATCCAAATTTCCTTTCTTTCTTTAGCACTACTGTTTCTACTCATATGCAGACTTAATCATAACACCCCTAATCACGATTTAAGTGGATACAAGTCTAGCCAGTATCAGTAAACGCTCAATCTGCCTTTTAGTTTGGAGACCAGATTTTACTGAGCTTAAAGGATTCTGATCCCCAAGGAAAAAAATGCCTACAGGCAGCTGGAGAATGCTTGGTTCCCCCCCCTTCCTCCAAGTGTCTCTGCCCGCTTCCCCTCCAGGCTGACTAGAGAAGGGGAGGGGAGCACAGGGAGACAGTTGTGCCTGGGTTTCCTGCCCTGATGTTGTGCCTGGGTTTCCTGCCCTGATGTTCTCTAGGTGCCCCAATAGGTGTGACTGCGGGGCAGCTAGAGAACATCAGACAGGGAACCCAGGCGTTTAAATCCCCCCCTTCCCCTGGGTCTCTCTGCAGAAGTGGAGAGGCTCAGGGGGAAGGGGGGCATGTCTGCCCACCTCCCCTCCTCTTCTCCAGCTAGCCTCCTGCAGCAGGCTAGCTAGAGAAGGGGAGGGGAGCGCAGGGAGGCAGTCATGTCTGGGTTCCCTGCCTGATGTTCTCTAAGTGTTCTGTGGCTGTGGGGCTCCTAGAGAACATTGGGCAGGGAACCCAGGCATTTAAAATTCCCCCTTTCCCCCGAGTCTCTCTGCAGAAGTGGAGAGGCTCAGGGGGAAGGTGGCATGGGCTCTGCAGGGCTTCCCTGGCCCGTCCATCTGTGCAGGCAGGCCAGCAATGGTGGGGGGCAGGGTGCCCCGGGCTCATCTCTGCCAGTGCACCACTCCACCGCACTCCTGCAGGAAACGACCCCTGCTTAAAACACTATATTACTCTAACAAAATACACAATACCATTAAATCTTGTAGCCACAAATAGTAAAGTAATGATATTAATTAGAAAAGACTCAAGAAAGATAAAATAGTTTTTAGTTGTCACTTAAAACCTAAGTATATTTGCAAGGCCCCGTCCCCAACTGAAAGCCAACTATGCATACAGTCCTATGTCATTCACTTTGCACCACAACATGAACAATGAACAGGGATATATAAGACACTGAGAGTAGGGTTGCCAACCTCCAGCTGGTGCCTGGAGATCTCCTGGGATTACGACTGGTCTCCAGGCTGACTGAGATCACTTCTGCTAGAGAAAATGGCTGCTTTGGAAGTTGGTCTCCATGGTATGAAGTCCCTCCGTTCCCCAAGCCCCACCCTCCCCAGGCTCTGCCCTCAAAATCTACAGGAATTTTTCAACCCGGAGCTGGCAACCCGGAGAGGCCAATTAGTAAAACAATTTAAGCAAGAGGGCTTTTCATCACAGGTGATAGTTGAGTGGGGTAAAGCCTGAAGAAGGAAGACAACTTTTCAGCCAGAGCATGCCCCTGTTTTCTCTAATAGTAGTTTGCTCTGCAGCGTCAGGTAATGTTTAGTTCCAGGCCATACAAAGTTTTATCAGCTGCATATCAGACTTTTCAGGAGCAGGGTGAAAATCCTAGTTAAAGGCTGCCTCTCTAATTTACAGACGGACAGCGGATTATTGGGCTGCTACCTTTTTCCTGGGCCTTTTATACTTACATAGGTAGGAAACTAACAAGTGAAATTTTGCTAATCACTACATCCTTCTGAGACTACACCTGTTGAATTTATGCTGCAGATGTGAGGCGGCAGCAAATGGTGAGGAGGCAGGGCATGTAGGGATGGGCACGAATGACAAAAATGTGGTTCAGTTCACAGTACATGGGTGAACCATGAACAAAACCATGAACCCAGTTGGCTCACATATGAACCAATGCAGATTCATGAGGTTCATGCCCCAAACAGCTGAGCCGTGTTGGCAGCCTGTTGCTGCAGCTCAGTTGTTTTGGGCTCTAAACAACTGAGCCACAGGGGCAGCCTGCTCTGCAGCTCAGATTTTTAAAGGGGCTTGCTGCCTGGCCAAGAAATCCCCTTTAAACAACTGAGCTTCAGGAGCAGGCTAGCCCAGAAAGGGCAGGCACAACCGGCTGTCACTGTGAATGGATGGCAAGAATCCTGGAAAGGATGGATGCAAGCAGTGGTGGTGGGAACCTGTTCTTTTTTCCCCCTCCTGTTCTGTCAGGGTGGGTAGAAGGCATGGGTAATCAAGGATCCTTCTTAGCATGGGGCCCAGGGCAGCTGCCCCTGTTGCCCACTGGTTAAGACTTCCCCTGGTTGCCTACTGGTCTTCTGTTTATTACACGTTGTCCATACCATTACCCTCTCCATTACCCTCTCCAAGCATTTATTCAGGCCTTTCATGGCCCCACCAGACTCTCCCAACACCTCTAGCTGCCAGTTAGTTTTGCAGTTAAATCTGAGGGAAGGAAGCACACCACTTACCCAGGAAAGTAAGGAAGCAGTGAAGTTCATGGGTGGAGAACAGGCCATTCAAATGAAGGCAGAATCACCAAGGCACTACAGTACAGAGACACTGTTGTGCCTTGGGTGCACTTTAGGGTGCGGGTGAGGTGAGAGAGAATTGCTCCAATAACAAAATATTGCAGTTTGCTGCTGGGGGAATACAGTTTCTCTTCAGTCTAAACTCTAGCTGTGGGAAAGAAGTTCCATATGCTGCAACTGCATGTTTCTTGTGCATTGTCTGGAGAAAGTCTTGAACTTGCCTTCCCTTGGATCAAATTGCTCCAAACCGACGTAACTGGGTTGTGGATCAAGCTGTTAAGCGGATTTATGGGGAGAGTGAACAAGTGTGATTGCCATTGTATTTTGCATTGCACGTTGTATTTGATCAGGCCCTGCCAATGTTAATACGTTTGTGCCACTGACAAAACTCCCTTTGTTACCAATTCCTCCCCTGCTCCCTCCCACAGCTCTGGAGAATAGCCCCAAACTCTTTGTGAAACTGACTGGCTTAAACAAACAAGCAGATTCCACAAATGGCCCTCTCCCCCCACCACCAAGGTGCTGGTTGGCATTACAGTTTAATTTGAGGGAAGGAAACGCGCCACTTGCTCGGGAATGGCGGGAGGCAGTGAGGTCCATGGGTGGGGAAACAGTCCTGGCCACAGGCTTTGGTGCTTGAAATCATGCTTTACCGGGCAAGCCTGGGCAGGCCGAGTAATGAAGAGGCCTTGACCTGCCTTTCTGATTGCTTTTTCTTTTTCTCCCTGAGTACACATTGTGCTTTGTGAAAGGTTGCGTAGACTCCCCAGCCCATGTTAGAGGGCAAAGTTTACAACCAGGGGGGAAAGTTTATTGTCTTGCATTCTTTCACTCAATTGCTTTCTTGGCTGTTGGAAATCTTAAAACTTTGATGGGAGTAAAAGACTCCTTTTCCTTTTTCCGTGGTTACTCTACCATTGTGCCTGCCCATTCTTTCCTCCATTCTGAGTGTGTCTTCTAGGCTGTTGTTTTCACAAAATACTGGGAAAACCCAAGTGTGCACTGAAAAAAAAATCCTGCACGGAAGTACGTTGGTTTTTAAACTTGGACAAAAGGGAGTTCTTTCAGGCCCTGTATGAGGGCTGCTTTTATTTTCTGTCTCCTAGGGTTTGACTGGCTATTTCTGTTGCTTTAATTGTTAGAGGATATTTTTCATCCATTTGCATGTTTCCTGAATGCCTGTCTGTTTCAAGGGGTTTCCGTTTTGCCTAAAAAAGGGCTTTAAAAAAAGGTATTCCTCACACTATAGCTAATCTTGTACAACAGCAGAGCTGAAATCCCCTACCCTCACAATGCCCTTGCTATATTGCAGAGTTGTTGGTGGGTGAGCAGAAAAGGGCAACCTGCTAATTCGTGCAGTAGCAAAGTCCCCATAATTTTGTATCAGACATGTGATGGGAGCTCTGTGCCTCTCAGACTCATGTGGTCCCACTTCTGATCATGACTGCTGTTCATGGGCAGAAGTGGCTTCAACCTTTTTCCTTCCTGAAATATACTGGATTCGACACATGATTAGTGATCAGCTCATGTTTTATTGTGAATCAGCTCAAAACTAAGGACAAGCTAGCAGGGCTGAAGCCCTGCTTAAATCCGTGCCGCACACCATACCCCACACATACACTCTACCCGTGATAGGCTATTTACAGTGTGCCTACAGTTCTGGTATAGCAACTGAGCGTTCCATCAAAGACCGCTGGGAACTCATTGCACACTTTCTGAAAGTCCTTGGAGGCCACGTGGTGCACCCCCATAACTTCGAACCCCAAGGGCTCGAACCACAATAGTCCCAATAAGCTGGTGAGCCGCCCTTCTACCACTAACAAGTCCAACAATCCCTCATATTGATGGTATTTGACATGGAACTTGCCCCACCCTTTGATGGCCACCTCATTCTTTTGGAAGTCCCTGAGGGTAAAGCCGGCAGGTTTTATGCGGGGACCCCTCTGTGGACAGAGCTTCTGGAGAGTCTCTTCCGATATGATAGAGATGGAGGACCCGGTGTCTAGTTCCACCTCGCAGGGCACTCCCTCTATTAGCACAGTTACTTTGATTCTATGGGGGGTGTTCCGTACCTCGTGCTGGCAGGCGGCAGTGGTATGTAGCTCCACAGACTCTTGGTGTGTCACTGTGCATCTCCAGGTGCCCTTGGAGCGGCAGGGACATGCGATGTGGCTGGTCTTGCCGCAGGTCGCATCATGGTCATCTCCACAGGAACGACGTTCATGGTCATCTCCACAGCAGGCTCAGAGAGGTGGCGTGGCTGTCTTTGCTGGATGCACAGGGGCTGTGGACAGGCACGGGCCGTGGTGAGTCGGGCGGTGGACCTGGTGTGTCTCCTCCCCATCAGATGCATCCAAAGCCAATGGGACGGAGTCCTTGTATGCATTGGAGAGCTGGTGGTCCCTCTGGGTCTTTTTGAAGGTGGTGGCCTCATGTAGTGCTGTTACCATGGTGAGCTCCTTGTGGCCGATGACCTTGTGGCGTAGCTTCAGTTCTCAGATACCCATGACGAACCGATCGAGTAGGGTCTCGTCAAGGTCCGAGAACCCGTAGTGGAGGACCAGCCAGCGAAGGTCGGCAATGAAGTCGGTGGCTGTTTCGTTGGGTTTCTGTTGGTGTGAAAAGAAATCCATGCAGTGCACCATCTTGATGGGCTGGGGCATGAAATGGTCAGTGAGCACCTTTAGGAGATCCTTGTATATGGACGCTTCTAAGGTGTTAGGCATGATGAGGCCCTGGACCAGCCATAGGGTGGCGATTCTGCAGGTGCTGAGCAGGAGGACCTTCTTCTTGTCAGCACTGGTGATGCCCTGGAATAAGATGAAGTATTTCAGCTATTCCACCAGGTTTCCCAAAGTTCTGGGTGTGTGGGGTTGAACTCTGGCAGATGTCCTGATGCAGTAGCCATGGTTGTGTGTTGCGTGGTGCAGTACTGTCTTGAGTGGACTCACCCATCAGGATCCCACCTTAGTCACCAGTGAAATATACTGGGTTCAACACATGATTAGTGATCAGCTCATGCTTTATTGTGAATCAGCTCAAAACTAAGGACAAGCTAGCAGGGCTGAAACCCTGCTTAAATCCATGCAGCACCCCACACCCCCCCACTACCCATGATAGGCTATTTACAGTGCACCTACATGTCCATTGGTTCCTTTCAGAACCCTAGCCTGCTATTGTTCTAGGATCCCAGCTGGGTTAGTAAATGCTGGGTCTAAGACACACTTCCCCTACAGTTTTCATAACCTGAAATGGTGTTGGGGAGCTGATGTTTGCTTCAGTGGAGCAATGTTCACGTAGCTATCACTACATACATGTTTCCAACCAGAGCAAATAGCAGCTCCTCTCATGCCGCATTCATGATCAGAAGGGTCATGTGTGTGTGGGAAAAACAGAACATGGACTTTGTATCATGTGAATCTGCCCCAATGCAATTAAAAGGTTCACAGCACCTTTTTACAAAGAAAGACTGAACAGTCTGAGGCTTTTCAGTTTAGAGAAAATATAGTGCTGACTCACACTTTACAAAGTCCTCACGGCAACTGTAAAGGACTGCACTTTAAAAGCAGGTTTCTGAGTGCAGCTAAATCAGAGAGCCAGGAGGTAAAGAGTTAACTTTTTCCCAGGAATGGAGAGCTTGAGTGACAGGCTGCTCCTCTTCTCTGATTGGCCAGCGTCTGCTGAGGGAAATATATGATTAGCTCTATGCTGAGGGGAGAGTCAGTTTGAACCCAATTCTGGAGTGATTCTGTCAGGTGGAACCATTCTGAATGCAGTTGGTTCGAGTCAGTGTGTCTGACAGATTCACCTGCTGAGTTAGAGTACCAGGTCCCAATGATGTGCTGGCGGGGGTGGGAGGAAACTTGCCAGGAGCGGGGAGGGGCACCTTGGCATGCCTACATCACCAGGAAGTGATGTAGGCACATCAGCAACATTGGGCAGTCTGGTTCTTGGGCAAAACTCTATGGCAGAATTAGCTACAAATCATAGAGTTTTGCCCAAAACCAGAGCATCACTGCTCTACATCCCCGATGTGCCTATGTCACTTCCGGGTTACATATGCACGTCATAGTAATTTCTGGCTTCTCAGAGGTAAGAGGGGGTAATTTTTTGGGGGGGAGGTGTGCCCCAAAGTGGGAGACCCCTGCTGGGACCAGGGGGTCTGGCAACCCTATGCTGAGTGAAAGAAAAAAACTCCTTGCCTTAACTGTGTTATATCTCTATCCTGAGGAGAAATTCAATATAAGAATTCAAAGTCTCAGTGTCAGCATAAGCTGAAGTTTATTTTACACAGACACCAGAACTGTGAGAGAGTTTTGGCAAGAGTGATAGGCTTACTGTGTGGAAACCCCCATTCAAGCCAGAAAAGGAACAGGCAGGGGTCTTTGGGGGGGGGGAGCGCACCGGAGCCAAGCCCCGCCCCCAGCCAGCGTCCCAGGGGGTCTTTCAGGCAGCGCCGAATGTCAATTTCAGCTCCATTATATCCTATGGGCCATTGAAGTCAATGGTGAAAACATAGGGTATATTCTGGGGGCTGAAGGGGAGGGGTTTGAGGGAGAGGCTCCAAACTCACAGGGTAGCTGATGGAGCCTCTCCCCAAGATACCCAACAAGTTTCAAGAACATTGGACCAAGGGGTCCAATTCTATGGGCCCTTAAACAGGTTGCCCTATTCCCTCCATTGTTCTCTATGGTGGGAAAAAAGTAAGGTGTATAGGTTAGCATTTTAGACTAGGTTCTAGGATACCAAGATTTGAATCCCCACCCTGATGTGGAAGCCTGCTGGACAGCCTTGGGCCAGTTACACATTTTCAGCCTAAACTATCTCACAAGGTTGTTATGAGCATAAAATGGAGAAGAACAGAAAGGTGGGGCATAAATAAAGTAAATAAATACATAATAAATCTTCCCCTAGTACTCTTTTCCTGAGGTGAAACAGGCTAGAGGAGCTTCTATTTGCCCATTACAGAAATTTATACGTACTTAGGGTTTCCAGCTGGTCTAGAGGGGGGAAAAGTCCTGTCCCATTACTACATGCTTATGTATAGTGGTCAGCTGAAGGTTTGCATGGCATGGATGTAAGTAATATTCCCTGCTACATAAAATCTCCTTAAGCCTCCATTAAAGGGACAGAACTTTTTTCTTCAGGCTCTTGTCAACCCTACTGATGTGCTGAGAGCTATGCCTATGTTTCCCCAGTGGGTTAACAAGAAGATCCCTCAGGCCATTTCAGGTTGGGAAAATAATGTGGAGGGAGGCTTAGCCTCTCCTCCCCATACACAGTGATCCCAATCTGAATTGAGTCCACATGCACCTGGGAATGGAGTTCCCAGCTTGGGACTCTGGCATATGTCTGATCCAAGGTCCTTTTGGTAGCCACATATTTGTGATGTGGACTTTGTAATATGAACCAGCCCTAAGTCCCATGGAACTCAGTGATGCTTACACAGAAACCTGCTTGTGTGATAATGACTAAAACCCTTGGGTGCCTTAGCTGTTATGCACTGCTTGATGTATCTTCTCAGTATATTACTTGTTTCTTGATATTTTAATATTCTGATGCTTCTTTTTAAATGATTGTTCCACCTCTAATTCTCAAATAAGGGGTGTCTTTCCCCCTAGAAAATATGTCCTGTGTATGCCTCTACCTAAGTGGATTGTAGAAACAAATACAATTTCACTTAAGCATTCCCCTATTTTAGGAGACATTTCCCATTCTTAGTAATTTCCCATTACCAAAGCCCAGGAAAAGTATATCCATGCCTGCCATTTTAAAGCTCTCTTAAGATCGCTATCACTGTGACACCACAGCAGTGTGCTTACAGTTGTTACCTGGGGCCTCTAATGCCACATTCTCATTGCACCACTGTACAACAGCATAGTGTTCTCTGCCCACCAAGCACCTCTGTGTCACACCAAGGTCATTAAGAGTTCACCCTCTGTAACAGTTCATGTTTTTGTCTCCCAGATCTTCACAGAGCCCAGTTATTTCTGATCATAATTAAGCTCAAGTGGCTTCATCTATTTTGGTTTCTTTTGTGTACCTCCCTCTTTAATGCTCTAGTGCTGCATTCTCAGGATACCTGGGCCTTACACGGCTTACTGGATCTGGAGAGCATAAGCATTTTCCACTGTAATGATGTACTGAATGTTCCCCCTGGTTTCTTAAGGAAATTAGTCTCTTTCTCCTTCCCCTTCCTACTTCCTTCCATCTAGTTTTAATCTCAGGAGTATGAAGTGCTAGTCTCTTCTCCATGCTTCTAAAGAGGGAAGCTGCTAGAGGGGATCCTTTCCTCAAGTATGCTGAATGTCTCTACTCTAAAACCCCTTGAAACAATGCGTTTTCTATGTCCTGGAAACTTATAGGTGGAAAATCAGTGGGGTGATATGGAGCAGAAGAACAGCTGACAAGGGAAGGGCAAAGCACTTCTTCACCATTTCCAATCCAATCTCTTGCCTGCCAAAACTGTCAGAGTAAATTTACCTCTTACAACAGTAAGAAAATGATGATAGTACTAGGAAAAATATTGCAGTTGAGCTCCTCAGAACATTCCTTCCTTTCAACACCACCACTTTTTTGCAAGAAGTGTTATCCCAGAAGGCTCAATTTTGCTTTTATTGTGAACATTGTAATCCTTCCTCTGCACTGTGATTCCCAGTCCTTTTGCCAACAGTGTATGGACACTGCAGATATTCCAGGCATATTTTATGTTATTTTGGCTTGTTCATTTTCCAGGACATTTGCCTTTCATCTGCTATTCCTCTCATGCTTCTGTATTTTACACAATTTTGTTTTCCACACCTCCTGCTCTGACCCTAAAATGCAATAATATAGGTTATCGGAGGAGACCTAGGAAACGAGCAATCAGTTGGGAGTATTTTAGCTTTTCTGGGGGATAATCACTGCAAGAAAATAGATATTCACTCCATCCCTTAAGGAGGTAGTCTTCATGCAGAGGAGACGTGGAATAGCTATAAAGAGAGAGATTCTGGAGCTTAGCCTGGATAGGTGTCACAGCTCATTACTTGGAGGTTCTTATCAAAATTCCAGAAGCAATTCAATGCTCCCTCTAAGCTGTGAGCAAAAACTCCACTTTGTGAGCTGCTGACATTAAAGTAGTGAGTGAGCAATTTGGCTACCACATAAATTAGTTTACTCTGGAGCTATCCTTCCTGAGCTAAGACAAATACCTGTGAGCTGGAGGCTAAAAAACTGTGAGGTCGCTCACACCAACTCAGCTTAGAGGAAACACTGGTGGATTGGTTGTAGATACTCACCCCTAAGACTCTAGTGGTTTGCACAGATTTAGATTCTCTTTGCTTGTTGAAGCTTAAGCCCTGAAATTGAAAGTAGGTTGTTGCTGTGTTCACTTCTGTACTAACTGCTACTGCTGGCCAAACTACTCTCTCATGACCTCTTTTTCCTTGCAAAGCTGGAACAGGTAGCTGACCACACAATAACAGTATAACGTGAGTTGTGTGGATATTGTTTTAATTTCTGCATTATCTATCATATAATATCACTACTAGGAGCACCCAAGCTCCTAGGTATAGGGGGCATATGGGGACTGCCCCAAGAAAATTTCTGCAGATCACCTGAAAGCAATGAGGGAGGAAAAGCCAAGTCTTTTAACTTTTTCCTGAGGAAATTCACCTGCTCTACTGCATGAAACTTTCCTTCCTGAGGCCTTTCCCTTTCCCTTCTTTAATGGCTATAATGACAACTGGAGTCAGATTTATATAGTTTGGAGGTTGTTTCCTTTTTTGCAGCAGGAAATTTGCCTCAGATGTAGGTGGGGCTATGGGAGCCAGAGGTGGGTCCAGAAAAATGAATGCCTGGTTTCACTGAGCCTGATATCTGTTATTAATCATTAATTGCAAACCTCATTGCTGCAACTTGCCTGTGTGAAAGAATGCATGCTTCTGAGCACGTGCTGCATGCCTTTATTCAGCAATTAATGACCATTGCTAAGTACCTGTCATCAGCTCTCAAAAATCTGGGATTACAGTGAAAAGAGTCAACATTCAGGCAGGCTTAATCCCAGAGCCTCTCACTACAGAAAAATAAGTTATTCACTGCAGAAGTCCAGGGGCTAAGAGAGCATAAGATCCATATAGTGTTCAGTCTCACCACTCCCCTCTGTTTAAAAAACCAAGGTGTTTGTGAAGATCTAATAAATCTTAACCATTAATAAACCCTGTTCTGAAGACCAAGATCACAAATGCTCTGGGGCATGTGCAGAATGCTTTCCCCTCATGAGACTTTAAACAAACACATCTGCTTCTAGGTTGGAGGGAGTGATTTTTGGACAAGTATACTTCAGGATTCTCCCATTCTATTTACAAAAGCATGGTTAATTACCATCTCTGACATCATCACTACTGGGAGACGATCCCAACGATAGTTTTTACTTTGCAGTGGCCACTTCAAAATGTCCTTGTGGCAGGAATCTAGACCTCCACTCCTTGCCATTGTGCTACTAAGCAACTCCTAGTGCTAGTTTCTGTCACTTTCCTGTTCTTATTTCTGCTATTCCTTGACCATGTGGTCCTTTCCCCTGAAATAGTGTGTTCCACTGTCCCTGGGAGTATTCTAATGAATGTCTATGTGAGAACATTTTCCCCCCCAAAGGGACTTGAACCACTGGGTTCTTGGGTTCTCTGTCTATACATCTTGACTTGTCATTATCATAGAAATGTCAGTCCTTCTAGCAAAAGTGGCTAGTGATGTGTGGACTGGCAGGGGATTTGAAACCACTATCTAAGGGAAAGCTATGGAGGTGTTTCTAGCAGTGCCATGCCCTTTGTGCATGGGATATGTGGAGGCATCCTCAGTGTGACTGTTGGGGTAGGGCAAAGTTGCTCAGTTATCTTTTATATCTGCTGGTCTTGTTTCTCCTGGCATTGTTCTGTCTTCCTCTGCTGCCAAGAGTGCATAGGATAATCACAACAATAGTACATGGATGCCAATGGCTGTCAGCAAAGCAGAACCATGGCACTACATTGTAAGCACTTTGACAGATCATTGCCCAGACTCAGTTTCAGTACTAGTTAATTAAGAGATATGAGCGGGGACCCACAAGAAATTTGCAGGAGAGACTATTCCATTGCCCCCACCTTTGCTTCCTCCCCTTTCCCTCTACTTCTCTCACACTCTTTCTCCCTCCTGCCCCCCCTTTTCTTACTTTCTCTCTCCTCCATGCCTGTCACTTCTTCTCTCTTTTTGCCCCCACCCATCATTCTCTCTTTCTGCCCCATAACTCTCCCAGCTGCCCACCTGCTCCCCCCCATAACAGCAACAGTGGAAGCAGTGGCTATCCAGGAATCACAACAAATCTCCGAACTACAGTTCTCCTTGGGTTGCCAGCTCCAGGTTGGGAAATTCCTGAAGATTTGAAGGTGAAGCCTTGGGAGGGTAAGGTTTGGAGAAGGAAGCAATCTCAGCAGGGTGTAATGCCATACAGTCCACCTTCCAAAGCAGCCATTTTCTCCAGGGGAACTGATCTCTGCCATCTGAAAATCAGTTGTAATTCCAGGTAATCTCCAACCAATACCTGGAGGTTGGCAACCTTAGTTCCCTTGGAAGAAATGGCTGCTTTGGAGGATGGAGTCTATGGCATTTTATCTGTCTGAGGTCCCTCCCCTCCTCAAACCCCACCCTCCACAGGCTGCAATTCTCAAATCTCACAACCTAGAGTTAGCAACCATATGTCCTTCCCACCCAACAACCAGTCTATCTTTATCTGCCTCTGTCTTCAGTTTTTCATCTCCATCCCTTTCCCCCTGCAATCTCTACTAAGGAAAACTACAGTCTTTCTCCACAGTGGGGACCAAATCAGCTTACATTATTCTCTCCTCATATCTGCAGAACAACTCAGTGGGGTAGGTTAGTCTGAAGGTATGTGTCTCATCCAAAATCACTCAGCTTCCACAACAAGATGGGGATTCAAACCTGGGTCTTGCAGATCCTTCTCTGAAGTTCTAACTGCTACACCACACTGGCTTTTATAGGGTGGCTGCTGTTAAACAGTAAAAAGCAGCCAGGCCTAATTGAATCATGTAAGTCAGGTGGTATTAAGTCACTCAGAGGTTGATACCAGGCCTAGGGTTGCCAACAACCAGGTGGAACCTGGATATCTCCCAGAACTACAGCTGAATTCCAGCCAACAGAAATATGTTCCCCTGGAGAAAATAGCTGGTTTGGAAGGTAGACTCTATATGGCGTTATATCCCGCTGAGACCTCTCCCCTCCTCAAACCCTGCCCTCCTCAGATTTCGCCACAAAATCTCCAGGAACCAGGGCCGGACCGCCCATAGGGTGAACTAGGCGCCCGCCTAGGGCGCCCGGCCTGAGGGGCGCCAAATGGCGCCCCACTCCCCCCCCGAAAACTGCTCCCCCCCGCCGTCCTAACCCGGCGCCCGCCGGCGCCGCCAGACCCCCGCCCCCTTCCCAGCGGGGCCCGCAGAAAAGCCGGCGCCGGGAGGGAGGGGCGGAGGCTAGACCCCCGCGCCCCCTTCCCGGCTTTTCTGGGGGTCCCGCAGCCGCGGGGCCCGCAAAAAAGCCGGCACCGGGAGGGAGGGGGCGGAGGCTGGACCCCCCCCCGCACCCTTCCCAGCTTTTCTGGGGGTCCCGCAGCCATGGGGCCCGCAGAAAAGCCGGCGCCGGGAGGGAGGGGGCGGAGGCTGGACCCCCCCACACCCCCTTCCCGGCTTTTCTGGGGGTCCTGCAGCCGCGGGGCCCGCAGAAAAGCCGGCGCCGGGAGGGAGGGGCGGAGGCTAGACCCCCTCCCGCCCCTTCCCGGCTTTCCTGGGGGTCCCGCAGCTGCGGAGCCTCCAGGAAAGCCAGCACCCCGCCGACGCCCCGGTCTCCAGGTCCCACCGGGAGGTTGGCATCCCCAGTGGGGGGCGCCCCAGGCTGTCCTGCCTAGGGCGCCCAGACACCTGGAGCCGGCCCTGCCAGGAACTTCCCAACCTGGAGATGGCAACCTGAGTCAGGCTTGGCCCTAATGAGTCCTCCCTCAAAGACCAAAATAGACTGGAAAGCGCCCTGCCTCTTCCCCCTGCCTTTTACAGACAAAACCCAGCCTGGAATACTGTGGTTGTCTAGCAATTAGGGATGAGCACAAACTGGCTCACAAATGAAAGTTCATCACAAATTTTGGCCATTTCATGGTTTGCGAAGTGATGTTCATGGGAGGGCAACCAACACGAGCATTCCACAAACTTCCATACTGTTTGTGGCAGTTCATAAATGTATACATTTCCAGACAGACTGTCTCTGCACAATTAAACTGTTTACAGATTTTCAAAGCAACAGGGTGTGGATTTCTCTAGCTTTGGAAACACCAAAAGGGGCCTTCCAAAGCTTAACAGGCACTTCTGGCTGCCAATAACAGAGTCCCCATTCTGCTCTATGAGATTAGAATGATACATATACCCTCAGCTCAGCTCCATATCCTCTCCTCTCCTCTGTTGGCGATTAGACAGAGAGGCAAGGGACTTGTTGAAAGCAGAGCACATTCTTTCTTTCCTGATTGTGACCTCCTTTCCCCTGCTGGGGTTTAGGTATTAGATGGACTCAGGGCTTTGAATCACCCCATCTCTGCTCATGCCGAGCAGAGGGGCTTAGAAACTGAGTGCCATGGCTGAGGACCCATACCCTTCTGATTGTGAACTCCCCTCCCTTGCTAGGGTTTGGGTGTTAGTGGACTCAGGGTTCTGAGCCACCCCAACTCTCTGCTCATACTAAGTAGAGGGGCTTAGCTACTGGATCCCTCAGCTGAGGAGCCATACCCTCCTGATTGTGAACACCTCTGTGCCACGAGGGTGAAAGTGGGTGCAAAGGTTGCTCATCATGAGGGGAACGAGTCTTCCACACACACACCCAATACCACGGGCCCCTGTCTCCTGGCTCCAAACCCATCCTGCCAGCCCACTGGAGCTCATCCCTAACAGAGAATCACCAGGAGTCTCAGAGCCTCCTTTAACTGATCTGTTCCTGGGGCTCTCCACAGAAACAACAGAGTTGTTAGCGCTGCCCAGCAGTTGCTAACACTCTTTGAGAGGAGGAATCTGACAGCAGTGATTGGGGGGGGGAGCATCCTCCCCTTCACATCACAATTCTCTATTGCTGTTCCTGCCTTAAGTAAACTCCTCTGGGGCCCCATTTCCAGCCCCCACTTTGGAAACATTTCTGCACCCTCCCCAGTGATCCCTGTGTGACAGAGTGCCAGATGTGCCACACCCATGTTTGGAGGGGTGCAAACTCCCAACATTTGTCCTCCTCCATCTTCCACAGGAACCTGCATAGGGTGCACCCCAGTATGTTGCCACCAGAGGAATAACAAAAATTCTGGAGCATAAGGCAGTGGAAGACCCATGATGTTGGATGAACTACCTTCCAAAAGTCCTGAACCAGGTGACATTCCCACCACATATGTCATGACCCCAGTGGGTCGCCACCTTCCGCCACCACCACCCTGGACTTATGGTCCTTTGAGAAGGCCCAGGGTACCCTCTCAAGCCCATCTAAATGCCCCTTTTACAGCCGAGAAAACACAGGCGTGATGACCAGGTAGAGAATACTTAACAATGGTTTATTAAGAACAATACTGGGGGCAAGGCAAATAAGGCAAGGTGCTTTAAAAGATATAACAGTGCTTAAAGGAAAAATCATCAAAGCTAATACGACTAACTACTTCACTTTAACTGTTACTACTTCAGGCCTACAGCCCATTATAGACCAGGCTTGTCTTACTCACTCTCCCAAGTGAGGGAACTTTGTCCCAGACCAGTGTCCTCAGCTCACTCCTGTGTGAGGCAAGACCCAAGAGAAAAAGAACATCAGTTAAACTGAATCCAAGTATAAGAATACATCACCTCAGAGACTTCTAGTATCCCCATTGGTTGCAGCTGGCTCTAGCCATTGTGGGAATTGTAGGCAGCTTTCTTTCTTTCTTTCTTTCTTTCTTTCTTTCTTTCTTTCTTTCTTTCTTTCTTTCTTTCTTTCTTTCTTTCTTTCTTTCTTTCTTTCTTTCTTTCTTTCTTTCTTTCTTTCTTTCTTTCTCTCTTTCTCTCTTTCTCTCTTTCTCTCTTTCTCTCTTTCTCTCTTTCTCTCTTTCTTTCTCTCTCTCTCTCTTTCTTTCTTTCTTTCTTTCTTTCTTTCTTTCTTTCTTTCTTTCAAAAAAAACCCTCCTAAAAAGGAGAAGATTTTATTGCTTTTTATAAGAAAGGGGGAAGGGTATATAGGGGGGCAAAGAAAAGAGGTGAGTGAATTTCCTGTTAGTATATTAAACTTTTTGTTAGTAAAAAAAAAAATTCATGGCTTCTACCGTGGTTGAATGATCTTCCTTTCATCTTACTAAAAGTCCAAAACAAATCTGTTAGAAAGATTAGTAAAGTCCTTTGGGGGTTAATTGTTAATATACTCCATTCTTGCGCATCACGAGCAAATCATATCTTGGGGTATCTTCCTTTCAGATCTCTCAAATTGTACAATGGTCCCTTCTTTGCTTTTCCCTCTTTCGATTCTCCTTCCTCCTCCTCTGGACCGCTGTCTTCCTCGCTGCTTAACATTGTCCATTTAGCAAGTTCTGCATCTTCCTCTGAACTGGCATGCCTCTTCAGAAATTCTTGGGCTTTGAAGACAGAATCAATCTTCTCTCTCTTATCGTTAAATTTAAAAACCAGTCCTTCGGGGAGCCACCATTTGTAACTGACTTGATATTTTTGCAAAAATAGGGTCAATCCTTTATATGCCTTTCTTTTCAGACGAATTTCATATGGAACATCTTTTAAAATTCTGATATTCTGTTCACCGATCTTCAAGGGCATTGCTGAAGTCACTCGTAAAATTTGATCTCTAGTACCTTGCTTAGTAAACTTGACAACCACCTCTGCTGGCAAGTTATTTTTCTTGGTAAAGTTAGAGTAGGATCTGTATACCAGATCCATCTCTTTGCTTAATTTTTGCGCTTCCTTGCCAGTTATTGGTGCCAAGACATTCGCCAAGATAGCTCTGAGATCTTCTTTTTCCTCTTCCTTTATGCCCTGAAAATGGAGAGTCAAGTTTGATTTTTCCATCTGAAGCATTAATATTCTTTTTTCCTGCATCTCTTGATGTTTCTCTATTTTGTTGACCTTTTTCTTAATTTTCTTGGTGTCTTCTGTCGAGGTCAGGCATTTCTTTGCAATCTCTTCCATCTCCTTAGTTGTATCTGTTAATTGCTTCTGTTGAGTGTTGAGGACACCTTCCATGTTACAGAGAGTTTTACTGATTTTTTGCATTTGGTCCAGCAGAGGGCGCAGCATCTCACTCTGCTGATTGACAGCTGGCTCTGAGGGAGGGGGGCCAGAACCGGAAGTCCCTCCCATCTTCTTCGCCGGCTTGTCCGGGAGTCTTTTCTGCCCCGGCATTTTTATTGTTTACTTTTACACTGTCCGTGCCGCGCAGCTCAGGAGTCCAGCTATTTTCTTCAACTTCAATACAACCCCAAAAGGTACTTTCACCAATCCGTTTTTTCACTCTACCCCCCTTCCACTCTCCTTTATAAAGTTCCGCTTTCTAGGGGGGGGGGGATTCTTCCCCCCTCCCATGCGCTTATGCAATTAAGGGGGGGAGCGCATTTAAACTGCTTGCAAGCAGATCTCCAACTCACGGTTTTCTGCCGATTCTTCCGTTTTTAATACAACCTTCGCTGCTTCACTCCGGGAAGTCGGTGGCGTTGCTTAGTCCTGTACGGGCACACCACAGCAGGGCCACCGTTAGGCCGGCAAAGAGGCTACTCCCCAAGCGCCCCCTGATTCGGAGCCTTTAACTAAGGCTCACTAGGGTCATTCGCTTGTGCGAAGACTCCCCCGACCGTGTGTGGGCTGACCATCTCCGGGAGAGTCCCGAGAGGTGGCTGCCATTTGCTCCACCGAAACCGAAAGTCCGGCAGCTTGCTTTCTACTACCACACAGGCCTTTCCTGGGCCCTAGGCCTCAGGCTTTTCTCCCAGTCATGCACAGATCTCCAGAGGCCTACACAGATCATGACAACATATGTAAAGCAGTACCTTCTTGCTCACAGGATCTCCAACATAGTGGGCTCGAAGACTTGTAGGTTTAATTTGTGTAGTGTTAAATACCAATTAGATAACAACTTATAAAATTGGACTTTAATATTCCAACAACAGGATTTGTTGGAGCGGGATTTCCAAAGACAAGTCTGGGACATTCAGACCACCTAAATTTGAAGGCTGGCATAGTATTTGAAAGCCAGCTCTAAGTCTACGACAAGACCAAATAACTTGACTTCCGGTTTACAGCGTGGCGATGGCAGTCACTCTCCCCGAGGCTCAGGGGAGCGATTTGCACATCAGCAGTTTGGAGGGGAACTACTGACATGCCCCCCCCAAGGAACCCTTGGGTAGGGTTCCAAGCCATAGGACTTTGAAGGGGTAACCTCTTCAATGGCAGAATGCCGGCGAATTGAGGCGCCCCTTTGCCCTGATGGTCCTACCACTGTGTGGCCGCATGGCACCAGCTAGGTTGGCTGGAACAAGCAGTGGAGATCAAGCGACTGACGGAGATTTTCACGAGGCTGGAAGCAGCTGACAATGAACGTGAGTTGGATGTAACCAAACTGTGAAAATAACCTGAAAATCCCTTACCCCCCCAACATCAGTAAATGGAGGTGGGGGGATCCTCTCCCCATGAGTGAGAAGAGTAGCAGAAAAAGAGAGGGGGAAGGGGAAAACTAAGCATTTGACTTGTTTTGAGAGACTTACCAGAGCGGATTTAAAACATAAACAATTTTTGGAGGTGGTGAATTAGCGTTTGGCTTTTGTAAACAATTGACCAAGATGTTGGGCGCAGGGGGGAAAGGAACAAAACCAAAACCTATCAGCGTTCAAAGTCCGAGGCCGGAAGACGAGGGAGTGGACATCATGAGACTACTAACAGATATGCTCAAGCCTGTTACGGACCAACTCGCTGGTATTAACCAGCAGTTAACTGTTCTCAATCAGACTCTTGCAGCTGAAACAGTCAAGCAGATGGAGCAAATGATGGAAGTAGTGAAAGACATGTACACCGAAAACAAGATTTTGAAGAAAAGAGTGGACCAAGTAATGAATAAACAGAATCATCAGGAAAACAGACTGTTGTTTCTACAAATGGAAAAAGCGAATATGATCCTTAGATTCCATGGAGTTCCTGAATCACTGAAGGAGGATTTGAAGAAGCTCCTTAGTGATCTTTTAGCACCAGTAGTAGGCTTGAAAACGGAAGAAATAATGCATGGCATGGATGCAGCGTATAGGGTGTGTTCAAACTACACCAAAAAGAATAGCCTACCTGGAGAAATAGCAGTCAGATTTTCAAGAAGATAGACCAGGGATGCAATTTTAAAAGCTACGTCAGAAACTCTACTGAAACTGGGAAATGTTACCATTAAGACTCTAAAAGACATTCCATTTGAAATTTGCCAAAAACGAAAGAGCTACAAGGATTTAATACTTTTTCTTCAAACTAACCAAATCGCATATAAATGGGCGGTCCCAGAAGGGGTCATCTTTAAGCTGCATGACAAGAGAGAGAAGATTGACTCTGTGCACAAGGCTAAAAAATTCTTGAAACGTCATCTGGGAACCAAAGAAGATGGTGAAACTGGTTTGAGTGGCTCCACACCCTCAGAGACAGATGAAGACTTGGCTGCGGAAGAAGGCGCTGCTGCCCACTAACCAACTTATGCTTTTAGAGATAGAAAGCCTAAGTAAAGGCAGAAGGACTCTGAAAATTGCCTTTATGAAGCGAGTTTGGGGGATGATCTGGAATTCTCCCATAACAAGTAACCAGCTAATTTTAGATTAGAGATAGATAATAACTCACAGTATGCATTGTTTTACTAACAATTTGGTACTAACATAGATTCTAACTGGGATAATGATCTCCTACTCTTGCGTTTTTAGTTCAGTGTGGATATACTTTTCTTTCTCTCTAGTTGTTAGTTCCCTCTTCCCTCTTTTTCGTTGTAGTTTTAGTTGTGTATTACAAAAAGCAATAAAAAATCCCCTTTGGGGAGCCAAAAAAAAAGACCAAATAAACCCTTTGCCAAAACTGTAATTTCTTTGGGGGTATTTTAACTGGGAGGGCACAGAACAGAAGTATAAACTTAGGGAGGGTGAAAGATTTAACCAGGGAGATCTGATCAAACCAGAAATAACCTGTCTATTCCTTTTAGAAAAAAGGATCAACACAGATTTAAAGGATTCATCAAAATTTACCCAGAGAACATCATTCAAGAGTACACGGATTTGAACTCCTAGATATCTCATCTTCTTAGTAACCCACTTGAATGCAAATTGTGTTCATATCTTAACTATTGAACTAGGGGTCAACTTAATAGGGAACAACTCTGATTTAGATTGGTTAATTGCTAGGCCTGAAATTAAGCCAAACAAGTGTAAGGTATGTGAGTTTGTTTCTAGGGAGTCAACTGGTGAAGAGATATAAATCAGAATATCATCTGCACACAGTGAAACTTTGTGTTCAAAGTCCCCTACCTGAATGCCATGCATCTGGGGATTCTGCCTAAGGGCTTCTGCCAGTGGATCTACTACAAGTGCAAAAAGGAGAGAGGAAAGCAAGTAGAGTGCAGTAGAAGAAGAAGCATTTTGCAGCTCAGGAGAGATGTAGAAGAGCCCATTTGTCTGCTCAGCAATGGCCAGTGTTCATTTCTGGAGCTGAATCCTTGCAGGACCAGTACTAATAGGCTGATATGGAAACAGTAAAAGACCTACACCTGTACTAAGGTGAAAACAACCGTAAGGGGTGACACCTGGCCCTCAGGGGATGAATCAGCACAAGGAGCAGGTAAAATGAACATGGTGAGCAAGGCTTGGTATGAAAGTAACCTTGTTTGTCACCCCTCTGTGTGCTGACATTTTTTTTATTACAGCAGACAGAGCTCTACCCTGACCCTGCTGCCTCATACCTTGTCTCTGGTAATCTGTGCTTACTTCTGAAGCCTGGGACCCAGGGCTATTTTTGGGCTGGAACGCAATGGAATGGCATTCTGGCTGCCTTCCGAGCCCAGGGGCGGGCACATGCAGCAAGCCCCGCCCCCTGTTCCCAGCAGCCCTCAGTCGGGCCATGAGGAGCAAGAGGCAAGGAGGTAAGTAAGTTGCAGAGCCCACCCCCTTTCCTGTCTTTCCCAGTCCCGCACTGAGGTGCTGAGGCCCAGGGAAGGTCCGAAGACCTCGCCCACCAGCCTCCCTGGTCCTGCACCAAGGTGCTGGGACCTGGGGAAGGCCC
Source organism: Gekko gecko (assembly GCA_029375565.1). Classification (NCBI taxonomy): domain Eukaryota; kingdom Metazoa; phylum Chordata; class Lepidosauria; order Squamata; family Gekkonidae; genus Gekko; species Gekko gecko. The sequence continues at coordinate 220,654,543 of JAPDNY010000002.1, read as the reverse complement.
AGAGAGACCCTCCACTAGCCTCCCTGGTCCTGCACCAGGGCCTGGGGAAAGTCTGAAGAGACCCCCTGCCGGCCTTCCCGATCCCATGCCAAAGCACTGGGGCCTGGGGAAGGTCCGAAGAGCCCCCTCACTGGCCTTCCCGGTCCCACATCAGGGTGCTGGGGCCCAGGGAAGGCCTGAAGAGCCCCCCACCAGCCTCCCCAGTCTTGCGCCAAGGCGCTGGGGCCTAAGAGAGTCCGGAAGAGGCCCCCCGCCGGCCTTCCCAGTCCCGCTCGAGGTGCTGGGGACCAGGGAAGGTCCAAAGAGCTTTGATTGGAGGTGTGTGGGCGTGGCCTGACTGGTGCGGGGTAGCGGTGCTGGAAGCTTCATTGGGGTGAGTGACAGATCCACGAGGGGAGATAGCCTCCCTCCCTCCCCCATCTCTTTTCTTTCTTTCTTTCTTTCTTTCTTTCTTTCTTTCTTTCTTTCTTTCTTTCTTTCTTTCTTTCTTTCTTTCCTTCTTTCCTTCCTTCCTTCCTTCCTTCCTTCCTTCCTTCCTTCCTTCCTTCCTTCCTTCCTTCCTTCTTGCTTGCTCGCTCGCTCTTTTCCTTCCTCCCTCTTTCTTTCTTTCATTCCCTCTCTCCCTCTTTCCCTCCTTCTTTCCATCTCTTTCTTTCCCTCCTTTCCTTCTCTCCTTTTTCTCGTTCCCTCTTTCTTTCCTTTTTCTCTTTCTTTCCCTCCTTCTTCCCTTCTTTCTCTCTTTCTTTCCCTCTTTCCTTCCTTCTTTTTTCCCTCTTTCCTTCCTTCTTTCCTTCTCTCTTTCTATCCCCTTTCCTTCCTTCTTTCCTTCTCTCTTTCCCTCTTTCCCTCCTTCTTTCCTTCTCTCTACTCTCTCTTTCTTTCCTTCCTTCTCTCTTTCCTCCCCTCTCTCTCTTTCTTTCTGTGCTGTCAGTGGTCCCTTGTCCTTCAGCAACTGAGTTCTCCTGCCCGGGGCCAAGGCGGTGGTGGAGTCTGGTGGCTCCCCTGTCCTGCCCTACCCGCTGGGAGGGGGCACCCCTTCTGGTGGCAGAGGCTATCCTTTTGCCCTATGGTCCACCAGCTGCCAACCCTGGGAGGGAGGGAGTGCTGCTGCTGCAGCTGTGCTGTGCAGGGCCAGGCCAGGAAGTACTCTGAGTCCAGCAGGGCTCAGGCCTGGGCAGCACTTTCTTTCCCAAGGATCATAGGAGGGCTCAGCTGGCACGGCAACCTGAGGACCACGTGGGGAGGCCCACTGCAGGTGGCCCAGACTGACTCACGCCGGTTAGTGTGTGTGCAGTTGGGCCTGGGGAGCGTGTGCACAGTTGTAGATGTCCCGCCATCTCCCCGCAGGCTGAGTGGGCCATGCTCTTCCTCTGGCTGCCCCTTCAGACTGGAAGGGGCCTCCTGGGAAAACATCCCCCCTTTATTTTGGATGGAAGAAGAACATTATTTAGCCAGTGCATTTTCTTCCCTCCCTCCCAGAAGCATCCTTGCTTCTCTCTTCCTTCCTTTTCTCCTCACAACAGCCCTGTGAGGTATTTAAGGATGAGAGAAAGCAACTGGCCCCAGGTTGCCTGGTAAGTTTCATGGTGGTGGCATGGTTAGAGGAGCAGGTTAGGATCTGGGAGACCTGGGTTCAGATCCTCACACTGCCCTGGAATCTTGCTGGGTGACCTTGACACATGCTGTGGCTAACCTAGCCTAACCTGGGAGGCAGAGCATCTGCTTGGTGTGCAGAAGGCCGCAGGATCAATCCCCAACATCTCCAGTCAAAAGATCTGGCAGTAGGTGATGGGAAAGACCTCAGCCTGAGACCCTGGAAAGAGGCTGCCAGTCTGAATAGACAGTGCTGACTTTGATGGACCAAGGGGGGTCTGATTCAGTAGAATGTTCTTATCCTGACTCAGTTTTACAAGTCTGTGGAACTCCCAAGGGTTGCCACTTCTCTTCAAAGGCAAGGTGGGATTCAGTAGCAAGCAGTGTTTATCAATTCAGTTTTTTATAACTGAAGCCTAAAATGTGGTTTAGTTCCCTCCCCCCTTTAAGATTAAATAAAAGCAAAGTATATTGATGGAAATGAATGGAACATGTCCACACCCCAAAAGAAGCATATCTTGAGAGGTCTTATTTGGTAGTTAATTGCATTTGGGGAAAGCACATATGTTATCTGTGGGAAAGGTGTGTCTCTGTGTGAGAACAGGGCGGGGTGTGGTGTTTGAAAAAGAGAGCCTCAAATCTTTGCCAGGACCCTGCTGGGGAACCTGTTAAGAAAGGAGTGCCTGAGGACTTCCGGTTTTGGTGATCTAATGGCGGACATGTCTTTCGGGAGCTCCTGAGGACACGATCCATGAGCTGGTGGACAGAGAGGGGGTGTGATTGTATGCACCCCCCAGGGACCCTTGTGATGGTTCCCTAGCCATGGGATGCTAGGGATCACCTCTCCTCCAGCACGTTGCCAGTGGAATGAGGCAGTTCTATGCCCTGACAGTCTTGCTGCTGAGCTCCAGTACTGGACTCAGAGAAGCACACTGGGACAAGTGTGTGGAGGTCAAGTGCCTTACTCGACTGATGGTGAGATCCATGAGATCTACATTAAAAGTGAGTGCTGGTTAAAACGAGCACCAGAGACTATGGCTGAAAGTTTCCCCTAAAGTAAGCGGGGGGGGGGAGTACCCCCCCCAACACAGCGTAATCGGGCGTTAAGCAAGAGGGGAAATGGATTTAAAAGTGAAATGAGAACTTAGTAAAGACTTTCCAAGAGACTTACAAGTGATTTGCAGACTTCAGAGACTTTTGGCATTTTTTTTAAAACGTAAACATCCTTAAAGATGTCACTGAAAAAGATTGAGAAAGACAAGCAAACAAAACCTAAGCCTCCTTCAGGAAGTGCAAGCCCAGCAAGTGCAGTCATGAGACCGGACATAACCATAGACTTCTCTAAGATGCTAACAGATGCTTTGCGACCTCTGCTGGAGCAAATAACAAGACTTAATCAAAATTTCACAGCACAGCAATTGCAGCTGAATGAGACTATGAAAAAAGCAGAGCAACAGGAGGAAAACCTTCAGGAAGTAAATGCCGATACCAAAAAGCTTAAAAAACAAATGCAGGAGATGAAAAAGAAGATAAATTCTGACAAAGCCCAGCTTTTGCAGCTTCAAATGGATATATCAAGCTTTATTCTGAGGTTTCAGGGGGTTCCTGAGATTAAAGGGGAGAATCTTAAACGGACTATGAGCGATGTTTTGGGACCGGTTGCAGATTTAAACGCAGATTTTCTTCAAAGTGAGATGGATGTGGTCTATAGAGCATATTCCGAATATATAAAAAATAATAATCTGCCTGGGGAGGTGGTGATTAGATTTTCCAGAAGACATGTGAAGGACCAGATCCTAAAGGCAACAAATGGAACTGCTCTTGAAATTGACAGCAAGGAGATAAGAGTTTTTAAAGACATTCCCTTTGAGAAAAGGAAAAAAAGGAAAAAAATACAAAGACTTGGCTTTGTTCTTACAAAAGAAAAACATCTCCTACAAATGGACTGTACCTGAAGGCCTAATTTTAAAATTTAATGAAAAGAGGGAAAAGATTGACTCTGCTATGAAAGCACAGGAGTTTCTGCGCCAACAATTGGAACCAACAGTAGAAGATAGCGGCTAGACGAAATAACTGTGTTGTAATAGGCGACTTTAACTACCCACACATTGATTGGGTCAATATGAGTTCTAGTCGGGAAAAAGAGATTGCGTTCTTAGACACTCTCAATGACTGTGCTGTGGAACAGATGGTCACAGATCCTACCAGGGGAGAGGCGATCCTGGATTTGGTCCTAAGTAACACCCAAGACCTGGTGAGAGATGTAAAAGTGATTGCACCACTTGGGAACAGTGACCATAATGTCATTGAGTTTAACATTTGTACAGATAGGGAGTTGCCCAAAAAGACTGACGCAACCACTTTTAACTTTAAAAGGGGTAACTTCTCTGGTATGAGGGGACATGTGAGGAAGAAATTGAAAGGAAGAGTGGAGAAGGTCAAAACCATTGGGGAAGCTTGGAGACTATTTAAAAAGACAATCCTAGAAGCTCAGAAAAAATATATACCGCAGGTTAGGAAAGGTACAAATAGGTATAGAAAAAAGCCTGCATGGTTAACAAATAAAGTAATGGAAGCTGTAAAAGGTAAGAAGGATTCCTTTAAGCGGTGGAAAGCTAGTCTTAGTAAGGTTGATAAAAGGGAACACAGACTATGGCAAATAAAATGCAAGTCTGTGATCAGGCAAGCAAAAAGGGAATATGAGGAGCATATCGCAAAAAACATAAAGACCAACAATAAAACTTTCTTCAAATACATTAGAAGTAGGAAGCCAGCCAGGGAGGCAGTGGGGCCCTTGGATGACCAAGGGGTAAAAGGAGTAGTGAAGGATGATAGGGAAATGGCTGAGAAGCTGAATGCATTTTTTGCCTCTGTCTTCACTGTGGAAGAGGAGAAGTGTTTGCCCACTCCAGAAGCACTGATTTCGGGAGGGGGTTTGAAAGACCTGAATCAGATTGCGGTGACAAGAGAGGAAGTCCTCCGACTGATGGACAATTTAAAAACTAATAAATCACCAGGCCCGGATGGCATTCATCCGAGAGTTCTGAAAGAACTCAAATGTGAACTTGTGGATCTCCTGACAAAAATATGTAATCTTTCTTTAAAATCTGCCTCCATTCCTGATGACTGGAAGATAGCTAATGTCACTCCCATCTTTAAAAAGGGCTCCAGGGGAGATCCAGGAAATTACAGGCCAGTCAGTCTGACATCGATACCGGGTAAGTTGGTGGAAACTGTTATTAAGGAAAGAATTAGTAGGCACATTGATGAACAAAAACTATTGAGGCAGACTCAGCATGGGTTCTGTAAGGGAAGATCTTGTCTCACTAACCTGTTAGTGTTTTTTGAGGGAGTGAACAAACATGTGGACAAGGGGGACCCAATAGATATTATTTACCTTGACTTCCGGAAAGCTTTTGATACAGTTCCTCATCAAAGGCTCCTAAGTAAGCTCAATAGTCATGGGATAAAAGGACAAGTCCTCTTGTGGATCAAAAACTGGCTTATAAATAGGAAACAGAGAGTGAGTATAAATGGGAAACTTTCTCAGTGGAGGGTGGTAAGCAGTGGGGTACCACAGGGATCTGTACTCGGTCCCATGCTTTTTAACTTGTTTAGTAACGATTTGGAATTGGGAGTAAGCAGTGATGTGGCTAAATTTGCAGATGACACGAAGTTGTTCAGGGTGGTGAAAACCAGGGAGGATTGTGAGGCACTCCAAAGGGATCTGTTGAGGATGGGTGAGTGGGCGTCAACGTGGCAAATGTGGTTCAATGTGGCCAAGTGCAAAGTGATGCACATTGGAGCCAAAAATCCTAAATATAAATACACGTTGATGGGGTCTGATCTGGCAGAGACTGACCAAGAGAGAGATCTTGGAGTCGTAGTGGATAACTCGCTGAAAATGTCTACACAATGTGTAGCTGCAATAAAGAAGGCCAACGCTATGCTGGGGATTATTAGGAAGGGAATTGATAACAAATCAGCCAGTATCATCATGCCCCTGTATAAATCACTGGTGCGACCTCATTTGGAATACTGTGTACAGTTCTGGTCACCACATCTCAAAAAGGATATTATAGCATTGGAAAAAGTGCAGAGAAGGGCAACTAGAATGATAAAAGGGTTGGAACACCTTCCCTATGAAGAAAGGTTAAAATGCTTGGGGCTCTTTAGCTTGGAGAAACGACGGCTGAGGGGTGACATGATCGAGGTTTATAAGATTATGAATGGGATTGAGCAGGTTGAGAAAGAAGTACTTTTCTCCCTTTCTCACAATACAAGAACTCGTGGGCACTCTATGAAATTGCTGAGCAGTCGGGTTAGAACAGATAAAAGGAAATACTTCTTCACCCAAAGAGTGATTAACATATGGAATTCAATGCAACAGTAGGTCGTGGCAGCTGCAAGCATGGACAGTTTCAAGAGGAAATTAGATAAACATATGGATCAGAAGTCCACCAGTGGCTATTAGCCACAGGGTATAGAATGAGAACTCTCAGTCTGGGGCAGGTGATGCACTCTATTCTTGGTGCTGGAGGGGGCAGCAGTGGGAGGGCTTCTGGTGCCCTGGCCCCACTGCTGGACCTCCTGATGGCACCTGGTATATTTTGGCCGCTGTGTGACAGAGTGTTGGACTAGATGGGCCATTGGCCTGATTCAACATTGGCTTCTCTTATGTTCTTATGTTCTTATGTTCTTATGTTCTTAAGATGACAAGGAGAGTAGCAAGGGAAGTGATGATGGAGCACCTGCTGAAGAAGATTTGGATTCTGAACGAGGGGTGGCTGCCCCCAAGGAAGCATATCGTCTGAGGGAAAGAAGGGGAAGAAGAGACAAATAAGCTACTAATTTTGCCTGAGGTCTACCTTTTTGCTATAAATATAATAACTTTTGGGTGATATTTTTTGCTAAATCGGATTATCTGGACTAGAAAGACATAAGCATTTCTCAATGATAATTTTTAATGTAACAAGTTACTTTTTAATATTATTTTAAGCTTTATATTGTAATCATTATATGACTACCACCTCTTGGGCTTTTAGTGGTTATCTTTACTTTCACCTGTAGTTTATAGTTCCCCCTCCTTATTTTTATGTAGTTTTGGAAAATAAAAAAATTGAAAGAAAGAAAGAAGGAAAGAAGGAAAGAAGGAAAGAAGGAAAGAAAGAAAGAAAGAAAGAAAGAAAGAAAGAAAGAAAGAAAGAAAGAAAGAAAGAAAGAAAGAAAGAAAGAAAGAAAGAAAGAAAGAAAGAAAGAAAGAAAGAAAGAAAGAAAGAAAGAAAGAAAGAAGTGCCTGAGAGCATGTCAAGAGTACTTTTCCTTAAGTTGTGTGCATGCACACAAATGCTCATGTCCAGCATTAAACTTTGTCGGTCTTAAAGGTGCCCCTGGACTCAAACTATGCTTCCTCATTCCACTGGGGGCTATCAAGAAGATGGGGTCCTCATAAGAAAGCAGATTATTCCAGAAATCGCAGGCACCAGGGCAACTGGAAATTTGCTTGTGGCACCTAGTAAATTCAGCAGTTATTGGCTGTAAGTGCCCTTTGGTGATTCTCAGTAGAAGTACAAAACTTATTGTGCTGAGGGACAGAGGTCTGCTCTTTGTGGTGGTAATGACAACCAGGATTATCCCATATTTATTTACAACATTTGGTATAGCTATACCCCTGCTGAAGTCTGCCCTTCTCAAACACCCCCCCATCTCCAGCTATTTTCAAACCCAGCAAATGTACATAGCACCCTTTTAGTCAGAATAAGAAGCAAAAGGTGGGTGTGGCTGGATGACCACACTTCTGGTAACGTAGGGTATGGCCTAATATGCTAATGAGCTGTGCTGTCAGGGGTGTGGCCTAATATGCTAATGAGTTTCTGCTGCTTGGTGTGGCCTATTATGCTAATGAGTTCCTGCTGGGGGTTTTCTACAAAAAGAGCCCTGCTGGGACACATATCCCTGTATCCCACACCTGTTCTTGGACCCCTCAACCCTTCTACCCTGACCCTTGGACTGGACCCGTGGATATCTGGACCCCTCAACTCTCCTACCCTGGCCCTTGGACTGGACCTGTGGATATCTGACTCTGGACTGGTTTGTAGACCTTGCTCCTGTGTATTTCTATACTTGTTGTCACTGTATTTGTGTATCCTGGAAAACCCATGTAAAATAACAGCACCAGGCTTTGCCCTGAACGTGACACTACCTCTCTTTCACCGCCCACTGGTTGCAACCAGAGGGCCTCTCTGTTCAGGCTGTTGGGACATGACCCAGGAGGAGACAGTCCTGCCTCTGGGCTACAAAGTGGTGCTGCTCTGTGGGCAGGGGATGGATGTAGACCACACAGCAGAAAACATCACTGCTGAGATATAGAGTAGCCTCAGGGAGTGGGTGGGTGGCAGCACCATTTTCCGTGGCTACATGGTTATGGATTCTGGCACCAACATGCTGACAGCGGTGAAGGCGGTGCACCTCAATGGTATTGTCTACCTAGTGCACATGCTTCACTTGGTCGTGAAGGATGCTTTGGGGCTGGGGAGCACTGTCCTGGGACACTACCAACCTCAAGATGTGGTCCTTGGTAGAGACCTGCTGGCACCCAGCCGCCTTCTTCTTGCACATCATCAAGTCTGCCATCTGCTGCGTGAGATGCAAGGGGAGGGAGATAAGCCTGAACACTGGCTCATCCTGGACTTACCCACCTGCTGGAGCTCCACCTACTCCATGATTACACATTTGGGGAAGTAGAAGAGTGCTGTGTGGGATGTCATCTCCTCCATAACTATCCTGCATGGGGAAGAGGAGCTCAGCATTTTCTCCAACTAGCTGACCCTCTCCCATGTGGTGCAAGTCCTCAAGCCCTTCCAGGACATCACCAACGTGCTCTGCACCCATGTAGCCAGCTTGGGGCAAGTCTGATTCAAGGGCTGGGCCAGGCTCTGGCCTCCTCACTGGAGCTGGGCCCCAAGGGGACTGCTGTTCTCTTGCGGTTCAGGGCCTTGGCAAAGAAGTTATAGGTGGGCATCACCAGCAGGTTGCATCCTTTTCACAAAGAAGGGAAGTACAAGCTGGCCTGTATCTGTGACCTCTGGATAAAAGGCAACATTGCTCTCTGGAATGCAGAGCTCATGCAATGGAAGTGTGAGCTCTGCAAAGGAGGGAGCAGGCCAACAGATGTGGCCAGAGGGAACAGTGGGTGGAAGAGGCTGGGGAGGAGGAGGAGCTGCAGCTCAGCACCTCTGCCTCAAAGAGCCCAACCAGGGAGAAGCCTTGCTACTGGTTGTCAGTGGTGAACTGGGAGAGGATTCAGCAAAGGTGATGGTGAGGGAGTACCTTTCTGAGTCCCCTAAGTCCGCCTCCACTAATCCCCTAGAGTACTGGTCACACAAGGCTGCCATCTGGCCTGACCTTTCTTGCGTGGCCATGAGTCTTCTTTCTTGCATGGCCATGAGTCTCCTCTCCTGCCCTCCCACCAGTGTCTGGAGTGAGTGGGTGTTCTTCCACCTGGGAGACATTCTCAGTGCCCACTGGACTAGGCCTAGTCCCACCTGGACTAGGCCAGGGTTGATGAGTTGGCCTTCCTGAAGGCCAACCTCCTCATGCTGGGCTATCCTTCCCTGAACCTCACAGGGTAAGACCCAGGCCTCCTGTTTCCTGCTTCATGTGCCCCCATTTTTCTTCCTCCCTGCATGATCCAGCTTGCTGCCTGCAGGTTGCACCCTTGGTGCCTGGGTGGGGGGATGGCTGTCTCTGCTAGGTGGGGGTGGGCTCCCTCACCCAACATTTACCTCATAACACAACACCTACCTCTTGGGAAAACATCCACCTCAGCAAACATCTACCTCAACAAATATTTGCCTGTATGAGCAAGCCCCTGTTTGGCTACCCCTTTCCATCGTGTTTGTACAATTCACAACGGGTGATCTCTTATCTGTACAATGTGTTCCAATAATGGTGAATAACCAGAAATTTCACGTAATGCTGGGCTGTGACCAGAGGATCTATGTGTTTGTGCCTGAGGGGGCCTGGGAGTGTTGTGGGCACACCTCACTGGATTCTGGTGCTTACCAAGTATGCCAGCCAAGTTGTCATGGGTTTACTTTGGGGAGCCCCTGTCAAAACTTTGGGGATATCTGCCTTTCTGTCAATCAGAACCTGCCTTTGGAGACTTGGAGGTGGCCCAGCCAGCTCACATGCATTCCCATTTTTCTGCAGAGTAGAAGAATTCACCTAGAATGCTGGGTGTGCTCTGGACCTGCATGTTTCAGCCTGGGTGGGGGCTGTGAGAGTTGTGGGTATGCTCCCTTTGCATGTCTTGTGTGGCTGGAGTGCCTGCCAAGCTGTTATTGGGTCACTTTGGAGAGCTCCTGTCTGAACTGTTGTCATGTCTTCCTTTCTGTCATTCCAAATCTGCCTTTGGAGAAGGGGGGGCAGCTCAACTGGTGTTTGTTTTCCTCTGCAGAGTAGAAAAATTCACAGCAGTTGATGGGTGTGCTCTGGTCTGGACATGTGTGTTTCAGCCTGGGGGGGTGCTGTGAGACTTGTGGGTATGATTCCCTTGCTTGTCTTGTGCAGCTGGGGTGCCTATCAAGCTGTTGTGGGGTTGGGGAGCCCCTTTAGGAAGTCTTGCCATGTCTGCCTTTCTGTTGTTCCAAATCTTCCTTTGGAGAATTGCGAGTGGCTCAGCCAGCTCAGCAGTTGTTTCCATTTTTCTACGGAGTAGAAGAATACACCCTGATTGCTGTGTGTTTCAGCCCTTGGGGAGGGGCTGTGAGAGTTGTGGGCATGCTTCTTTTGCTTGCCTTGTGTGGCTGGGGTGCCCACCAAGCTGCCATAAGAACATAAGAGAAGCCAATGTTGGATCAGGCCAAAGGCCCATCCAGTCCAACACTCTGTCACACAGTGGACAAAAATACCAGGTGCCATCAGGAGGTCCACCAGTGGGGCCAGGACACTAGAAGCCCTCCCACTGTTGCCTCCCTCCAAGCACCAAGAATACAGAGCATCACTTGCCCCAGAGTCCCTATCTATATCTTATGGCTAATAGCCACTGATGGACCTCTGCTCCATATCTATATATCTAATTCCCAACATTCCCCCTCCGTTTGGATATCTAAATCTGCACATCAGGGGCACTCGGGGAACAGGGAGATTTTCCTGCACATTTGGGGCAATCCCCAGATGTGCAGAAAAATCTAAAAACTGTAAAAAAAAATAATAGAGAGGATATTTAAACGCTCCGAGAACGGCTTCACCGCCGCCGGGGGCGGGGGAGGGAGAAGGCGGTGGGAGAAGGCTTGGCCAGCCGGCGGCTATAAGTTTGGTGGGCTGAGCTCAGGCCTCACCACTGCTACTGCCACTGCTGCTGTTGGGGGGGGGAGGGAGAAAGCTTGGTGGGCCAGCCAGGCCTTGCCACGGGGGGAGGGAGAAAGTTCGGCAGGCCAGCCAGGCCTCACCGCCGCCACTAGGGGGAGGGGGAGGGAGAAGGCTTGGAGGGATGCAGGCCTCGCCATGGGTGCTGGGGACGGGTACAGGCGGGGAGAAGGCTCACCTGCAGCTGCTTCCTTCTCCTCCCGTGGAGCTGGCACAGGCAGGAAGCGGCTGGTGACCCTCTGTCAGCCTCTCTCTGTCTGCCCGCCGCCCAAGCAGTGGGGGGGCAGTACCTGGCTGTGGCCTGCGGACCGAACTGCGATGAGAGTGGGAGAGGTCCTGGCTGCTTTGGCACAGCTGCCTGGGTTTTCAGAGGGGTGGCCCAGGGTGGGCTGGTGTGAGGGGATGGAGCCTGGGTGACTTCCTTCTCTCCAGGCCCCGCCTGGAGGTTGGCAACCCTGTAATTGGTGGGCACACGAGTGGGTGCCAGAAGGTAGCCCCACCTAGGGCACAAAAAAACCTCAGGCCGGCCCTGACTGCTTACCACCCTCCACTGAGAAAATTGCCCATTTATACTCACTCGCTGTTTCCTATTAATTAGCCAGTTTTTGATCCACAAAAGGATCAAGACTTGTCCTTTTGTCCCATGATTTTTGAGCTTATTTAGGAGTCTTTGATGAGCAACTTTATCAAAAGCTTTCTGGAAGTCCAGGTAGACAACATCTATTGGGTCCCCCTTGTCCACATGTTTGTTCACCCCCTCAAAGAACACTAACAGGTTAGTGAGAGAAGATCTTCCCTTACAGAACCCATGCTGAGTCTTCCTCAATAGTTTTTGTTCATCAGTGTGCCTGCTAATTCTTTCCTTAATAACAGTTTCCACCAACTTACCCGGTATCGATGTCAGACTGACTGGTCTGTAATTTCCTGGATCTCCTCTGGAACCCTTTTTAAAGACGGGAGTGACATTAACTATCTTCCAGTCCTCAGGAATGGAGGCAGATTTTAATGAAAAATTACATATTTTTGTCAGGAGATCCACAAGTTCACACTGGAGTTCTTTCAGAACTCTTGGATGTATGCCATCCGGGCCTGGTGATTTATCAGTTTTTAAGTTGTCTATCAGTCATAGGACCTCCTCTCTCATTACCTCAATCTGAATCAAGTCTTTCAACACCCCTCCTGAAATCAGCTGTTCTGAAGTGGGCAAGCACTTCTCATCTTCCACCGTGAAGACAGAGGCAAAAAATGCATTCAGCTTCTCAGCCATTTCCCTATCATCCTTAAGTACTCTTTTTACCCCTTGGTCATCCAAGGGCCCCACTGCCTCCCTGGCTGGTTTCCTGCTTCTAATGTATTTGAAGAAAGTTTTATTGTTGGTCTTAATGTTTTTTGCAATATGCTCCTCATATTCCCTTTTTGCCTGCCTGATCACAGACTAGCATTTTATTTGCCACAGCCTGTGTTCCCTTTTATCAGCCTTACTGAAACTAGCTTTCCACCGCTTAAAGTAATCCTTTTTACCTTTTACAGCTTCCATTACTTTGTTTGTGAACCATGCAGGCTTTGTTTCTATACCTATTTGTGCCTTTCCTAACCTGCAGTATATATTTTTTCTGCACTTCTAGGATTGTAGTTTTAAATAGTTTCCAAGCTTCTCCAATGGTTTTGACCCTTTCTACTTTTCTTTTCAGTTTCCTCCTCACGTGTCCCCCCATATCAGAGAAGTTACCCCTTTTAAAGTTAAAAGTGGTTGTGTCAGTCTTTTTGGCCTATTCCCTATTTATACAAATGTTGAACTCAATAACATTATGGTCAGTGTTCCCAAGTGGTGCAATCACTTTTACATCTCTCACCAGGTCTTGGGCATTACTTAGGACCAAATCCAGGATCGCCTCTCCCCTGGGAGGTTCCGTGACCATCTCCTCCATAGCACAGTCATTTAGAGTGTCTAGAAACTCAATCTCTTTTCCCCGACTAGAACACATATTGACCCAATCAATATGTGGGTAGTTAAAATCACCTATTACGACACAGTTTTTTTGTCTAGTCGCTATCTTTAATTCATTCATCATTTTATAATCCTCCTCCATCTTTTGTTCTGGTGGGCGATAACAAACTCCCAGTGTTAAGTTTCCTTTTGGACCCACTATTTCAACCCATACAGTTTCCAGAAGTGAATCCAATTCTCTTACCCTCTCTGACATACAGAGCCACCCCACCTCCAACTCTTCCCCCCCTATCCTTCCGATATAATATATAACCATGGATCACCGTATCCCACTGATTATCCTCATCCCACCAAGTTTCTGAAATACCCACAATGTCTATTTTCCCCCCAACACCAAGCACTCCAACTCCCTGATTTTACCTCGGACACTTTTAGCATTTGTATAGAAACACATATAATTTCCCATACATGTTAAACCTGCAACCGTCCTCTTGCTATCTCGAGACCTTGTCAGGCAGTCCATATCACTAACCATGGTGTCAGTGAACAATTCCAATCCACCTCCCTGTAGAAAAGCAACAGCTACCCCTCATCTCTTTGAGATGAGCCAACCTGAACCAGAGACTTTTCATCTCCTGTCAGCTTTCCCCCAATATTCAGTTTAAAAACTGCTCTGCTACCTTTTTGATTTTAAGCACCAGCAGCCTGGTTCCTTCTCGGGACAAGTGGAGACCATCTCTTTTGTACAGCTCCCTCATTACTGGGGAGTGCCTGTTGGATGTCTGCCTTTCTGTTCTTCAAAACCTGCCTTTGGAGAATTGGGAGCTGCAAGCATAGGGAGGATCCTTGCCTTGCTTCCAGTTTCTGGCTGCGGGGGGTCTGCCCAGGTGAACTTTCCCTGTTAGTTTGGTGTTACTGGCTTGTTCCTCAGCCATTCCATAGACTCCTGTAACTGCAGCTGTCTTTTCCAGAGAGAGCACTGGGGAGACCTTTTTTTTGGGGGGGGGGGGGTTTCCCATAACTGGGACCTTAGAAATGTAATCTACCCCCATCTTAGATAGATTGTAGAGCAGCAGGTGGCAGAATGAGGTTCCCTGTGCATTTGGTGTGTGTAGATTGCAGGAGGCCCATTCTATAGACTTTTGAACATACACCTGACATTTTTCCGGGGGGTATCTCCTTTGGGGGGCATAACTTGGACCTCCTAGATCCAAGCTGCATGTAACTTGAAGGACATATAGAGCAGAGTCACCTGGAGATCCCCTGTGAGTTTGATGCCTCTAGCTTGCACAGGTTCCATTCTATACACTCCTAAACCTCCTGAACCTGCATCTGTTATTTCCCCAGAAAGCACTTTCCTGGGGGCCTCTTCTTGGGGGGTGGGTGGCGTAACTTAGACCCTGTAAATCCAATTCTCACCGAACTTGGAGGGCTGGTAGAGGAGAGGCAGATGGAGGTCCCCTGCAAGTTTGGTGTCTCTAGCATACTGGGGGTGGGGATTCTACCATGTCACAAACCAAACTGGTTTGTTTAGCCTCGAAAAATTCGTTATGGTCCGTGGTTCACAAACCGGGCACACCACAGACCACAAACTGAACTGCATTTTCCCGCTTCATGACCATCTCTACTAGCAACAGCCAATGAGGGAATGTGTTGCTTAGAGCTATAGGCACTCTTTTTATTATTTTCAGTTTTTTAACATCCCCAAGGTATTTTGTTAAGATTTCACATTTTTCTGCAAACCTGTGGCACTTTTCAGATTTGTAGAAAGATTTGTTTTACCCATTCACAGTGCCGGTCACTGGATTTAAGTATCAAAAGACTGGCTGGTTTTGCTATTAGAATATAAAATGTGACGGCTCCATACCTAATGAAAATATTTTTTTCACAGGTGGGGCGCTGGAAGAAGTTTTAAAAGATACAAGTGAAATGATAACAGTTCACAGGTGGGGACACTAGAAGGAGTTTTAAAAGGTACATAAATCAAGACATGAGAAGTCCCACACACAGGGCTGGCCTGAGATTTTTTTGTGCCCTAGGCAGGGCTACCTTCTGGCATCCCCCCACGCCCACCAATTACGGGGTTGCCAACCTCCAGGCAAGACCTGGCATGAAGGAAATCACCCAGGCTCCATCCCCTCACACCAGCCCACCCCGGGCTGTCCCTCCAACCACCCAGGCAGCTGCGCCAAAACAGCTGGGACCTCTCCTGCTCTCATCGTGGTTTGGTCCATGGGCCACAATTGGGCACCACCCCCACACTGCTGCCTGGGTGGCAGGCAGACAGGGAGAGGCTGACTGAGGGTCACCGCCCCCTCCCCAGCAGCTGCCCAGAGCAGTGAGGAGGGGCACCGCTGCTGCCAGCCACCCCCCGTGCCAGAGGAGCAGGGCTCAGTGGGGATGGCCGGTACCCCTTTGGCTCCCTGCTTTGCCAGGCTTCTTCTCCTACCACGCTCAGTGCTCCCCGCAGCGGGGCCTGGAGAGAAGGAAGTCACCTTTCTCATGCCTCCCCGCCTTCCTCACACCCTTCCAGAGGCACAGCTGAGGGAGGTGGGCGGCCAGGCGTGGCTGGGCATCCCGTGCAGGCAGAGGAGGAGGCCATAGGCTTTTGGTGGGGGCTGGGGGGCTTTGGTGGTGGGGCCCGGGTCCAGTTTGGCACCCTAAGGGCTGGCCTGCGCTCTAGGCGAATGCCTAGTTTGCCTAGTGGGTGAGCCAGCCCTGCCCACAGAGGAGGAGATGCTCAGGCGATCATCAGTTCCAGAACTGTGGTTTTGTGTGTTTTTTTTAGTTATCCTGTACATGTGTACATCGCCTGCTTTCTGTTGACCCCGGAGTCACTAACTTGATAATAATGCACTGTTCTGGTACCTATTTATATTTTCTCACCTCACATTGTTTTCCTTTGATTCTTACCACACTGAGCATCCTAAAACAACAGAAGATTCCAAATACATTACACAAGTAGAAAGTCAAAGGCAGTTGAACATTTTCTAAAAAATGAAATAGTAAACAGTTTTCCATAGAAAAGATTAAATTGCACACATTTTGCAGGTTTTTTAACATTAGTAGGAAACAAAACCCACACCCAAAATATTAAAATGGAACAGAAAATGCATTATGTTTGGGGAGGGGGGGAAGTCTGGTCTGACTGACTAACTTTGTGATGGTCTTGAAAAGCTGTGCAAACTATATGTTCATAGGAAATACAACTAGTTTAGGGAACAGTTTCATCCAAGAAGGAATAAATAACAGTACATCTGTACTGCAAATTTAAACTGATTTGAAACCAGTTTCACTGTCGTTTTCCATTAAGGAACTCGTGAAATTGTAGAGAAGTGAGCCTGCTGAGAATTCTTTGTGGTAAATTCTCTCCTGTTTATTGAACTACAGTCCCCAGGGTTCCTTGGCTGGAAGTTAAATCTGTTAAACAGGCTTGGGAATTAAACACACTTGCTTTATGCTGATATTATGGACATGTTCAGAGAGAAAAAGCCCCCACCTTGTTTTTACAGCAAATAAGCTTTGCAGGTTGATTAGCTAGTTTTTGCTGTTGCTACACTCGAGCACTGTCATCACTCTGTGGTCTGGAGGTGCACATTTTGCAAATCAAAAATAAATCAGATTTTTCCGTCTAGCATGTTTGGCTGGCAACAAACTTGGGATGGTTGTGTCATTTCATGGCCTGCTCCTCTGGATACAGATGAGTAGAAGGGCCACAGAACTATTCTCCAAAACCCTTTCTCTTTAACAGTGCAGAATTATTACTCTAAGCCCATTGGTTTAAATGGATTTAGAAGGGTGAAATTGACCTTATGATTGCACTTAGGACTGCACTGTGTATCATGCCTGCAACTGTCCTCCTAACTTCTGGTTGCTGTCAAAAGCAGCTGAGCTCTTGAATTATAGCTCGCTTCTGAAGCTGCCTGTATGGAGACAAGGACAAGTTCTGGATTTCTTCCAGTCCAGAAATTCAAGGCATCAGTTTGCATCAGTTCAGAAAAGCTGAAACAAATTATGAATCTAAAATGCAGACGACAAGCATATATTCCAATACCCAGTTCAAGCATTCATATTAGAATGTGCAGTACTTTCTGATTTCTAAACAAAGTTGAAGTGAAGTTATTGAATGAAACTTGAATCTACTGAAATCAATGACAAAAGCATGAACTGACTGTAGTGGGAGAATTTTGGTGGTGAAACTGAACATTCATGTTTGGGATTCCAATTTAGATTTCAGTTTCTAATCCCTTGGTGTTGTTTGATGCTTGCAAATTCAATGTTTTACAGTACCAAATCCCAAAATATTTAAATGAGCCAAAGCACCACTGATTTCCCATTAATTTAAATCTGTTGATTTTAAATGGAGAAAATTGCTACATATGCTCTTAGATTAATGAGGGTTCGACCTTCATATAGATCATGTCCATTAAAGACTGAAATTCCTGGCTTCCGGTCTGGGATCCATGGCGTCCTGACGTGTTCTGGCTTGCTCTCAGAGCTCCCAGAGCATACGGAGGGTCTTGATGACAGGGTGGGCTTGATACAGCCCACCGCAGATCCCCCAGGTAGGGGGGTGACTGGCAGCGAGCATTGGCCCGAGAGGGAGCTGAGATCGGCTGATAGCGGGGCTTTGAAGAGCGTCGCGACCAGCCTTGATCCCCTCCCCCAAAGAAGGCACTTCGGAAATTTTCTACAAGACCCCACCGAGTTGAATTCTCAACATAAGAACGCATGACCCAGACCTCCAAGACATTTTACGGAAACTGATATCAAGGAAACACTGCAATAACAAGACACGGACTTTGAAGGTAACTTTTTAAAATTGCTCACCAGAGACGCGTGAAAGCCGAGAGTGAATAACATCCGATGAAGCGTATGAGCATGCGGTATCTTTTGTACTAACACCAACTCCGAAAAAAAGCAGTTAAACAGTAAAAAAGGCCAAAAAGCCGGATTGTTGAACATTCCTGCGGTTGGAGTATTGACTTTAAAACAGAAACTAACAGCAAGCCCCACGAGAATAAGAGTGGAAAAGTACTCTAGCTGCAGCAGAAAACGCCATAACAGGAAGTGACCGCAGACCAGACAAGTCATATCTCCTAGAGAAGTCTAAGGAGGCCGGAAGAAGACAGGAAACCAGAGGTAAGGGGGACAACTAAGAGTGCCGGACAGGAAGTGTACAACCGGAAGAATCATTTACCATAGAGAAATTGCGCCCGCCATTTTGAGAAGGTCAGAAAAATTTACTTCGATTTTAGCTAAAAGCCTTAATAGAAAAAAGTGAAATTAGAGCGATTTAGGTGGGCATAAGAAGGACTTTAATTTGATATAAGTTTTAGGTGAATTTTAAACAACGGCTTACGACCTGCGGCAACGACAGAGGGCGAACTCTTGGTCCTCCCCGAAAATGGCGGCTAAAGAAGAGAAAAAAATACAGGGCTTGATGGAAGCCATGGAGAAACGAGTGATGGACGCGTTACAAAGGATGGAGAAAACTCTAGTAACAGAAGTAACAGACTTAAAAAAGGATTTGTCTGGGATTACAAAAGAAATTCAGACGCTGAATAAAAGAGCAGATGAGATGGATGAAAGAGTGAAGAGAGTGGCATCTAATATTGCTGAGGTTGCTATAGAAACAGAAAAAGTTAATGTGATGGTCCAATATAATGCTATGCTTAACCATGTGCGATTCAGGGGGATCCCTGAAGACAAAAGTGAGAATATACACTCTGTTATGGTGGATGCTGTTGCAGATTTTTTAAAAATAGAAGAGGAGAAGGTGGCGGCACAGATTGATTTGGTGTACAGAGTCAACTCTGCGATTGCGCAAAGGAAAAAATTACCCAGAGATGTGATTGTCCAGTTCATATCCAAAAAACTGAAGGAGGATTTATTTAAGCAACAATTCCAGGAAGATTTTACAATTGACAACAAGAAAATTATGATATTAAAGGAACTACCCAGAGCAATTCTTCAGGATAGACGACTTTTTAAAGACTTGATTGGTGAACTGAAAACAGAAGGCATAAGATACAGATGGGAAATTCCAAAAGGTGTCAGTTTTACATTCAAGCAGAAGAGAGTCACCATCAAATCAGTAGAGCAAATGACCAGATTCATCAATGATAATTTTAAAGACTCTGATAAATAAGCATGAAACCAACATGGAGAGTCAAATTATATCATGGAATGTTAATGGGCTTAATTCGCCCCCAAAAAGAAAAAATGTTAGACTTTGGTTGGAAAAACAAAAATGCGATATTGTCTGTTTGCAAGAAACACATATTAAAAAAACTGATGCTAAATTTTTGATTCAAAAAAGATTAGGAGAGGAGTTTTATTCCCTCTCCTCCCAAAAGAAAAAAAGGAGTTGTTATATATATTAAAAAGGAATTGGAACCAAAAGAAGTTTTTAAAGACAATGAAGGGAAGCTTTTGGCGGTGGAAGCCGTGCTTCAGGGCAAAAAGACTTTAATTGTCAACCTTTATGCTCCAAATGGTGCGAAGGAAAATTTTTTCGGGATTTGTGGGAGCAGCTACGACAGCTAACCTATGAGCAAATGATTTTGATGGGTGATTTTAATGGTACTGTGAACAATGTCATGGACAGAAAATCCCAAAAAGGAAATGAAGACATGGGTAAACTACCAAAAGTTTTCTTTCAATTGGTTAAACATGAACATTTGGAAGATGTTTGGAGAGTTAAAAATCCTAAGGACAGAGAGTACTCCTTTTATTCATCAAGACATGAATCTTTTTCAAGGATAGACATGATGTGGATGACCGAGAACTTGATCTTGCAGACACGCAAAATTGAGATTTTGCCTAGAACTCTTTCTGACCATAGTCCAGTAAAATGGTCAACGTTTGTTAAAAGAAAGAAATTTCGATGGAGACTCAATGAGGATTTGCTGGACAAACAAAATATTGTGGACAAAATAAGGATAGAAACTCAAACATATTTTCAACTGAATTTAAACAAGGATGTACAGACGCAAACGGTATGGGAGGCCTATACAGCTGTGATGAGAGGACATTTGATTGCAATTAATAACAATGAAAAGAAACAACAACTGAAAATAGATACAAGAAATTATGGAAAATATTCGGAAAAAAGAAGTGGAGCTAAAAAAAAGACCTGGCAAAAAGAAAATTTTGAGAGAATTGAGGATTTTAAAGGAACAATACGAGGCGAGGTTAAACAAAGAAGTATATTGGAACTTGAAAAAATTGCAACAGAAATCCTTTGAAGGTGCAAACAAACCTGGTAAATATTTGGCATGGCAATTGAAGAAAAGAAGAGAGAATAAAACAATAACCAAATTGAAAGATGGAGGCAAAGAAATTTCAGACCCAGGAGGGATCCGGAGGGAATTTTTTAAATATTATGCGACACTTTTTCAATCAAAGCAAGTGGATCTGCAAAAGGTGCAAAATTATTTATCTAAGGTTAATTTGATGCAACCAAGCCCAGAAATGAAAGCAATATTAAATGCTGTAATAACCAAAGAAGAAATCAGTAAGGCAATAGGAGAGGCAAAAATCTCCGAAGTTCCAGGTCCAGATGGTTTTTCAGCCAAGTTTTATAAAAAATTTCATGAAGACCTGGTCCCGGTGTTAGGGATTCTTTTCAATGAAATTAGACGCACTGGGAAGATTCCAGATTCCTGGAATGAAGCTGCAATCACCCTTATTCCAAAAGAAGCGCAAGATTTAACAAATGTAAAGAATTATTGACCAATTTCACTTTTAAACAACGATTATAAGATTTTTGCAAAAATTTTAGCAGAGCGCCTTAAGAGGTTTTTGAAAGACAATATTGCTGAAGATCAAGCTGGTTTTTTACCAAATAGACAAATAAAAGACAACATAAGGGTTGTGCTAGATGCAATTGAGCATTATGATAAACATCCGGAAAAAGAAGTGGGGTTTTTATTTTTGGATGCAGAAAAAGTATTTGATAATTTGAACTGGGAATTTATGTTTAAAGTGTTAGAGAAATCCCAGGTGGGCGCAGAATTTATAAGAATGATTCAATCAATATATAAAGAACAAAAAGCTACGGTGATTGTGAATGCAGAATCGACTGAAGTGTTCCGGGTCAGAAAAGGCACTAGACAGGGTTGCCCCCTGTCACCATTGTTATTTATCTGGATTTTGGAGATCTTGCTGCAAAGGGTGAGAGATGATGATAATATAAAAGGTTTGAATATTAGAGGTTTTTCATATAAATTAAGAGCATTTGCTGATGATATTATGTTTATTGTTGAAGATCCTGTCAATAATATGTCTAAGGTATTTGAAAAAGTAAAAGACTTTGGTGATCTCGCAGGGTTCTATGTAAATAAGAGTAAATCCAAGATATTGTGTAAAAACATGATAGGTGCAAAGCAACAAATGTTACAAAATGTGACAGAATGTGAAGTGGTTAAAAAGGTTAAATATTTGGGAGTCGAAATTACAATGAAAAATATTGACTTGTTTAAGAATAATTATGAAAAACTGTGGAATGTAGTAAAGAGTGATTTAGAAAAATGGGAAAAACTTAGATTATCTCTTCTTGGAAGAATTGCCGTTGTCAAAATGAATGTACTGCCCAGGTTGATGTTTTTGTTTCAGACAATACCAATTGTGAAAGATGTGAAAGTGTTGGTGAAATGGCAAAGAGAAATCTTCAAATTTATCTGGGCAGGAAAAAAGCCAAGAATTAAAATGAAAATAATGTACGATTCTAAAGATAGAGGTGGCTTCCAAGTCCCGAATTTGCGTATGTATCATGAAGCTGTATGTATGTCTTGGTTATCTGAATGGGTTAACTTGGAAAATAGAAAACTTTTGGCTCTTGAAGGGCACGATTGCAGATTTGGCTGGCATGCCTATCTTTGGTATGGGAAAAATAAAGTGGATTCACTGTTTAAGCATCATTATGTAAGGAGAACATTGTTTGATGTATGGACCAGATATAAGGATACAGTGTCCGATGAGAAGCCTTTGTGGATTGTACCAGCAGCAGTTATACATCCTTTTTCAGAACATAAAGGCAAGGACTGGCTGAAATACCAAGAACTGTTGCAAAAAGAGGGGAAAAAATATGTCTTAAAACCAAACAATGAACTAGAATTCAAGTATGGATGGTTACAGTATTGTCAAATAAGAGATATTTACAAAAAAGATTGTAAAGAGGTTGGTTTTAGAGCTAAAAATGATGAGTTTGAAAATATCTGGTTGAAAAGAGAGCGGAAAATGATTTCAAAGATGTATAAATCTTTGTTGACTGTATATACTTTGGATGAAACTGTTAAAGAGCAAATGATAAAATGGGCTATAAATATGAACAAAGAAATCCCCATGGAAGCATGGGAGTTTTTGTGGAAAAGATCATTTAAAATGTCTACCTGTGTCAATGTAAAAGAAAACTGTTACAAGATGATGTATAGGTGGTACATGACACCAAAAAAGATTGCTAATATTAGTATGGATAAGAACTTGAGTAATAAGTGTTGGAAATGTAAAAAAATAGAGGGTTCTTTTTACCATATGTGGTGGTCATGTGATAAAGCAAAGGCATACTGGTCTAATATACACTGTGTGATGCAGAAAATATTAAAAATCCCAATTGGGAGAAGCCCGGAACTTCTTCTCTTAGGTTTGACAATGGAAAAATTTCCACAAGAAAAAAGGACATTATTATGGTACATGGTTTCGTCGGCGAGAATGGCCTTTGCTCAGCAATGGAAAGCGGAGAAGGTGCCAGATATACACGACTGGTTTAGAAAATTGCTGTTTTTAGCGGAACTGGACAAAATGACTAAAAAATTAAATGGACAAATGGCAGAACAGTATCTAAAAGACTGGGAAGATTTGAAACTGTATATGGAAACTGAATATAAAATGAAGGGGAAAATGTATAATCTTGAATTGTATGGATACTGAACTCTGGAATGCATTATATATAGTTAAACTATGTTGTTAGGTTTTTATATATTTGAAATGTGTTACCTGGTTGTCGATTGATATAAGTTTAAACTTGTTTACCGTCTATTATATACTTTTTTGTTATTAGCAGTGTTGGAAGCCTATTAGGGGGGTGGGGGGATGGGATGGTAATTTGTTTCAAACTGTATTGGTAACGTTGTTGAAAATGTTGAATGCATCCCAATAAAAATTTTTGTTCAAAAAAAAAAAAAAAAAGACTGAAATTCCTAAAATTTGCCTCAGGTCAAAACTGAAGCTGAACATCAAGTCCATTTTGCACAGCAACTTCCACTTAATTTTAGTCCTGTGCTCTCTCTTCATTTAACATTTGAGGTTTTCTTTTCCAACACGGACCCAAACTAATTTTTATTTTTGAAAAAAAGCAAAGAAAAGCACACCTATCTAGTTCTGACATGATTAAGCCTTCTAATATTGATCCTAACAACAGTAACAAAAATGCTTCTATTTTTCATTAATTCAAATATACTCCAAAGAAAATCCAACACTACAACTAGCTGTTAGTTAACTTCGTTTCCAAATAAGCAATGAATTAGCATTGCTCTAACTGAAATGCAGGAGTGTTTATCTTTTCCCTATTATAATAGCTGAGTTCAGACTGGCAATTTACCCTGCTATAGCCTCGTTTTAGCGATGTTTTAAAAGCGGATTAAAGGGGGTGTTCACATAGGCACATCTTCCTGGCGTTCTCCACCCGTAGGCACCCGTGCTGTTCTGCTTCACTCCCGCATTTAATAGATACCTCATAAAAATGGTAGCCAATCCCTGAAGAGTGCCTTTATGCCGCATTTGTCCGCTTCCCAGCAGTGTGAACGCTAATGTAGAAAAGCCAGGAGCAACCCGCGTTGCGCATAAGGGAGCAGCAATATGATTGGCTGTGCTCTGCTCTACCGCCCAATGCGTTGCCGGCACAGCAGGATCCTCCCCAAATCGGCTGGATGCCTATGTGTGTATGGGCGCATGAGCGCTCATGCGCTCATACACACATAGGCATCCAGCTGATTTACCAGGAAAAAGCTGTTTACAACTGCGCCTCCAGGCCAGCAGTCTGAACACTCCTGTGTGCCTCCTCCCGGTACGCTCCCGCATCAGTCCGAGCTGTATGACCGGGAAAACCCGGAACAATTTATTCCGGGGCTTTTTTGCCACAACTGGCTCCCGCTGCAAATTGCCAGTCTGTCCTCAGCCAATATGTTTCTGACATGTATGTGATTCTACTTGCTCTGTATAGATCAAATCAAGGGATGAAGCATTGCTCAGCTCAGGGAAGCTCTGCTGATTTTAATGGCACTATGCTGCCTCATACCAGCTGGTTGCAAATTGTTATGAAATGTGAATGTGCTTTGTCTTTATTTTTTCGGGTATTCAGAGCCATCCATGACATTTTCAAAAGGTGGAAGGAGGGAGGAGACACTAAATATCGCATATGTAATATTCTTACATTCAGATCTTTGGAGACAATATGTTCTAGACTTGGGGGATGCCCAGCTTCTTAAGTCTTGGGGACCATAGGGGACCATAGTGACATGCAATGTAGAGGGGAATTTCCGTTCCAGTGTGGATTTGGTAAAACAGTGGAGTGAATGCTAGATGCAGAATGGGCCTACATTGCATGCCACTTTCAACTTTTCTTAATTGTTGGATTTTATGGTAGCCACCACACTGCATGCTAGTTTCACTTCCTTTGATCTCTTGCTTTTATTGTCCTGTCTGCATAGATTTATGGCCATTTTATGGCCATTCAAGGGTGACTCTGCAGTCAGTATGGCATTGGCCTGGGGTATTTGAATGTGGTTTTGAGCCACATCTTTTTCTGTTCCAGTGTGGGTTTGGTAAAACAATGGAGTGGATGCTAGATGGAGAATGGGCCTCTCTCAAATGGCACAGCTCCTAGCCTATAGGCTGTGAGCTAACCACACTGAACGGCAAAGCAGGAATGGATAGCAGAGACTGTGTTCAAAACAGATGAGATCCTGGGAGATCAGTTAACACATCTTCCTGGCATCTGTTAAAACTCAGTTACAGCAGCCAGGTTCATGAGTAATGGGCCACATGGGGAGTTGAGAGGGCATTTATCCCTTTTGTCCTTGCACTTTTTGCAATTCAAACCCAGGCTGCCCACACTATGCCCTTAAAAGGAAAAAAGGCAAGCAAAAGACAAGTAACAGTCTCCCCCCCAAACAGCTAATAGTAGGTGGAGTCGGGTTCAGTTAGCAAAACTGGTGGTGGGAAGGTTAAGTGCCCCCCCTTATCCCTGATCTGAAGATGAGCCTTGCATAGCTATAATTAATCTTTTAAAAAACTGATGGTGACCATGACATGTGATCCTCAAGTAAGAGATTGTTGCTGTAGCAGAAAGAATGGGGCCAATATGGTGATGCCATATGGTCTACTGATGGTCATCCATGTTCAAGGCTGTGGTCATATGCACTCTGAGGGAGAATAGGCAATTTTCTTAGGTACAAAAAAAATCACATAATTTGTATAATGTGCTTTGAAAATGTGACATATCCCCTCAACAGGAATGCAGCATCAGGAGGATGTGAAACAAATGAGGCACACACAAACACACTAATTATGCACGTTCTCTCTCCTACCCACATGCATGCACGCGTGCACACACATACACACCCCACATATAAATCATGTGAAAATCAGCTTTAGTGTCCTGTCAATAAAAAGAATAAATGATGCACCTTCAAGGAATGAAGTGAAGAGGAAAGCACTAAAAGTGCTATGAAACAAGGATTTCTTCCAATCACATCCCTCTTGTCATAGTAACATGAGCCCTGTGTTAATTTTGGGACTTCTGGCAACTAAATTTGGTTTTTCTGTTCTTGAGGAAGGTACTTAATATAGTGATAAGGGGGATTATTTTTGATGTTACCAACATTCAAAATGTATCATGAGGAAACTCCTTTTCTAATTTGTATGACTGCCCAGGCAATGTACCTATTTCATTCAAATAGTGTGATGGATGGGCATGCATTTTCTTGTCACTGTGAACAATGTTATGCATTTATCAGGGACCAATCATCATATTTGGCATAAAAAAATAGCACCTGGAATTTTGTCCCTAGGAAGTGGCCTGTCCCGCCCTTGGAAATTATGGAGATGGTCTGATGAGATGCATGAGAACGTTAACACCTGAAGATTCAGAATGTTGACTAGCATGTATTTAAAGGAGATGCTGGCATGTAAAAAACAATTTAAGTGAGTCTTGTGAAAGTCCTTTCAGTTTCCCTTCTGCAAAAATGCAGACAATAGAGCTTTACCGTCATTCTGTAGTTCTTTAAAAGGTAACGCATAGAAAATATTACCATATTCAGAAAGAGAGAACTTCATGTGGCTATGTGCATATTTTAATTTATTTGAATGCATGCAAATTTTAAGATGACTATTGACTAACATTCACTCTGGGCTAAAAATATCTAGTAGGGTGGCAATGGGCAACTTTAACTCTAGGATATAAGAATAATAAGGCAGAATGAAGCTGAAGATTCTTCAGTTGTTTGCAGTTTCCACTGCATACAAGTTATGTGTTATATAACTGTCCCTATAAGTCGAGCCATTGAAAAACAGCAACATTTTAAAGCCAACACTAAATTATCACTCTGGCTGGGGGCTAACACCCTACAAGGCATTAACTAAAGCAGAGAAATGTTTTAGCAGTTTCCATAGGCGCCTTACCAAAGGAGAAGAAATTGTAGCCCTTCATTACTGGTCAGTTAAGCTGTCAGCTGATTTGTCAGAGTCTGTCATACAATCACACAAATTCCTTCATAGCTTCCAGTTAGAAAAGGGTAGATCACTTTGTTAGTGGTCCAGAACTTTAGAGAATAGCTTGCCGTGCATCATGTCTAGGCTTCACAGCATACACATTCAGTCAAGATTGCAAAATGGTCAGGAATATGAAATACAAAAATAAGTCAAAAGGATCATCTGGTGAACATCAGGTTCCCTTGTACAATGTTTTTTTTAATCCTCTGCTGTCTGAATTCCACCTTGCATATTTCATTACATTTCCCTCTGTATAACAAACTGCTGATATGCTTCAATCTTCATTAACATTATTACAAACAATCCTTATCCCACCAATACTCTACTGATCTTGCCCTGTATCTAAAAATATAAGTTTCTTAATAGATACAGATATATAATAAGCTCTATTTTTAAAAGCCCTTAAGAACTTGACTAGTTGATTCATATCAGAGTATAAAGATTTCAGCAACTAAACTAGTCCTAAGGCAGACAGGTGGCTGCAGCCCCTGGAATACAGGTGGAAATTGTATTTGCCAGCTACTTAACTGTCACATGTTTTATCTAGAAATTTTCCCTGGGTAGAAACAATACACACTCACACAAGAAAGGAAGGGAGATGGAAAGATCAAGTGGATGTAAGAAGGAAGAGGAAATTGCAAATGATCTAAAATGTTCTTAGTTGCCAGAAAATGTCAGCTCTTCCATCTTAGTCAAACGTCCTCCCTTCCCCTACAAGGAAAATATGCCCTTTTCCATTCCCTCTGCCTTAAAGTAAAAAAATCCATATTTCTTTAAAAGAACACAAAAATAAGTACTGTATTTGTTTGTCTCATGGGACACAGAGTTTCCCTATATGTGTTTCTTTCCGATACATCCAGCTAAGTTCTCTGGATCTTGTTTTCCCTGACACTTCTGGCCCCAGATAATAAAGATGTCTCATTTGCCAGAGGATTCTTCAGTCTGTAAAGACCTGCAGTTCTGGGAATATCTTGTTCATATAAGCAGGCTGATCTGGGATGATCTTGAGCCTTCTAGCCAGGGATCAGTCTTTTATTAAAGACACCCAGCATTGTTCCAGTCATTCATTTCTGTCTGCAAAGAAGGGTCGCTGAGTTCAAACAGCGGATCCATGTTGACGGAATTTGAGAGGTAATCATTTGTCCCTTCATCCCAGGGGTGCTGAAGGAAAGAAGTGGCAATTAAGGTTTCATCAAAGTCCAAGCTGTTCTGGTTGGATTCTGTTAGGACATAATCTTGTCCAGCTGGGCACCATTCCTGTGGACAGTCAATATGTCTTCCATGCACAGTCAGGTCAACATCCCTGGTTATTGGGCTAATAGGAGGGGTGATCTCCAGATCCTCAAAGGTGGAAAAATCACCATTTAAGGTGGTATCGAAGATAGCCTCCCAGTCAAAGTCACCTTTCAGAGACCCAAGCTCTGTCTGTTCTTCCTGAGTAAGCATGGGGGAACTGGAGAGGCGGGCTGTCTTGTACATCCGTTTTGGTAGTTGCTGTTTGCGTTTATGGCTTATTTTCCCATCCACAAGATTCCAGTTTTGATCGCTGGTGACTTCTTCAAACTCTTTGAGCAGTTGTTGAGACTCTGTATTGATTTTCAGAATGCTGTTTTTCCAAGAAGTCGCTGCTTGGTTATCAGAAGAACTAGAGCTAGCATCTTGTTGGATTCTGCCACTAAAGGCTGGATGGATCTGCACAGGGGGCATCCTGCGCTTCTTGAATGCCCCGTTCATCAGTCTATCTGCATACTGAGGATCAATTTTCCAGAAGCCACCTTTTCCGGGTTCATCCTTCTCTCGTGGCACCTTGATAAAGCACTTATTCAAGGACAGGTTATGCCTAATGGAGTTCTGAAATCAAAAGAATAAATAGTTTAATTTTGGCAGCATCAGAAACAGCTTAATTCAAAAACTAGGTAAAGTAACCGCATTTGGTGTGAGTGCATGCTGAAGCTGCCATATATAATTATGAAAGTCCTTTTAGCAAGACAGCAAACTGGAGTGCTTTAAAACAATGAGACTATCAGATCTGGAATGCTTTTATAATCATGGCTAGGAGTAAGACTACAGACAAACGGCCTAATCCAGTCCAACACACCTTAAAAATGGATTCACATGCCTTAATGTTCCATCATAGTCTTTAACAAAACCAAGCCATTAAAACAATCCTATTTAACCATATGAAGTAGAAGCAAATGTATTTCTAAGATCCCATTTCGATTTTTTGGATCTGGCAACTGCTAAGAATTTTATTTTATTTTAACCATTTTTATGCCACCTTTCCACCCAATCAGGGTCTCCAAAGCAATGCACATTAAAACATTAAAACAATTAAAAACATTTAAAATGATAAAATAATCCAATAAAAACACAAACAAACAATACCAGAACCAGGGAGGAAGACCAATAACCATTATTAGGGGGTATGCCAAATGAAACAAAATAGTCTTCATCTGCTGGCAGAAGACCCTGATTGAGGGAGACAGATGAATCTCCCCAGGGTGAGAGTTCCAAAGTTTTGGCGCCACAGCCAAGAAAGCTCTTTCTTGGGTCGCCACCTGTCTAGACTCAGATTGCAGGGGCAATCGAAGAAGGGCCTCCAAAGATGACCGGAGTGAACAGGAAGGTGGATATGGGACACTGTGCCTCTTTTGCTTTTGTTGAAGGGACTTTATGTCCTCATGGTATGGTTAGAAAAATGCTTGCTCTTAAAATTCTATCATTTATCCTGAGCTGTAAGGGAAAAAAGAGGGGTAGAACTCTTAGGGAATGCCAGTGTAGGTTCAAATAATTTTCATATAGACTTGACTGCTAATGCTATGGTTCTTTAAATGCCATTTCATGAAGTGGTCTTTAACAAAGAATTCTTGGTACTCTTGGAAATTTACAATTCCTACCCTGTTCATTAATTTCAATGAACATTTCAGTTAACATTAGTTTCAGTAAAGTCCTGTGCATGTTATAGTGAATGTGCATACATCTGTTTAAAAGAAAGAGCCAACGTGTGCTAACTTTGCAGCTAGGTAAACCTGGGTAAACCTGGAGTCTGTCTTGCACATTCAGCTATACATACATTGAATGTAACATGAGGATTATCCAATGCATGTATTAAAAACAAGTGTTCACTGTACACAGATTGAATGTGTGTCCACTGTAATTTATGCACAGGCCTATTTACAATGTATATCATGCATTGAGTAATTCTCATATTATATTCAGTGCATGTACAGAGGAGTGTGTGACTGAAATCCTACATTTATCCAGATACTGGCCTCTGGTTTCATTTGTAATTGGCTCTTTCTAGGATTGCCAGATCCAGGATGGAAAACTCCTGGAGATTTAGGAGTGTAGCCTGGCGAGTCCACCCTCCAGAGCTTCCATTTTCTCCAACAGAACTGATCTCTGTAGTCTGGAGATGAGCTGTAATTCCAGGGGATCTCCAGGTCACACCTGGAGGCTGGCATCCCTAGCTCTTTCTTACAAACAGGTCTACACACATATATGCAGGATATCCATGCATTCATTGTAATATGTAAATAGGGCTCTATTGAATTTGGAATGAGGCAAAGACAATAAACCAGTTTCAGTCAGTACTGTAGATCTGATCTAAGTGATAATATATAAAATGTGAGGGAAATGGCATAGGAATATCTATTCTTCTCTCTTGCCTGATACCCTTCAACTAGCCCTCTATCCACTCATTTATATAAACTATTGCAGTCCTTTTCAGACAGTCTATGTGGGTAGAATGAACATGTATAGGAGGGGGAGCAGCATCACAGTGGCAAGCTGCTCTCCCATCCTGCACATGTTAACTGGTATATATTCAGCACCTATGTATACACAAGTATATACACATACACAGGGCTCTGTATGTGATCACGGGCAGAAACGTCTATGTGCATGTGCTCTATGTTTCTTCAGTTATATATTTTTTATTTATACCCTTGCCTTTCTCCCAACTTGGGACCCAAGGTAGGTAAGAACAAGAAATACTATGCAAAAATAATCATCTCCTGAAATCATTAGAACATTAAACACATAAGCCACAGCCACATCTGTAACCTTCAAGCTTTTCCATATGCTTTTTTAAAAAGCTGTTTTACAGGTATAAATTGAGATTGCTGCTGCAATTCTGCTCCCTCTCTTCACGCATACAGTCTCAGAATGTCTGAGTGCTGGTCCTAGAATGAAACACTGGAGGTGGAACAGAAAGAAAAAGAGGGTTGTGAGCTAATGACAAACAGCTGAAGGAAGTACCATGGATTCCACCTGAGAGGCCAGAAGGGCATTACTTTCCTGGCTGTGTAAACACTATTTTACCAGAGGCTGTTAATAGGTAGTAATGCTAATTAATAGCAATATATTCTCCACATTTTGTAAATCTCTCAGAAAGAAAGAGAGGAAGGAAGGAAGGGGAGAAAAGAAG
Organism: Gekko gecko; assembly: GCA_029375565.1. NCBI lineage: Eukaryota > Metazoa > Chordata > Lepidosauria > Squamata > Gekkonidae > Gekko > Gekko gecko. The sequence continues at coordinate 220,623,431 of JAPDNY010000002.1, read as the reverse complement.
GGAGGGAGGGAGGGAGGGAGGGAGGGAGGGAGGGAGGGAGGGAGAGAGAGAGAGAGAGAGAGAGAGAGAGAGAGAAAGAAAGAAAGAAAGAAAGAAAGAAAGAAAGAAAGAAAGAAAGAAAGAAAGAAAGAAAGAAAGAAAGAAAGAAAGAAAGAAAGAAAGAAAGAAAGAAAGAAAGAAAGAAAGAAAGAAAGAAATTGGGGGATACCCAAAGTATTATGAGAAAAAATGAAGGAAATTTGTTCATTAACTTCTCTGATTTTTAAGCCTTAACCCATATTCTCTGTGGGTGGAAGGGGAGGTAAGCAAAAGAAATTAGTTTTTTACTCTCCTGCAGAGCTGCTTAAGAAAAAGTAGGAAGATTTTGTTTCCATAAGCTATAACCAATGAAAAGTAAATGGAGGAAGTCATCACCTGACTAAAAGAAAGAGATAATGCAGATGCTCACCACATTTCATGAGTGTCACTCTTCATTTGGTTAGGATTATTAATTAGTGTGTCTGAAAAAACTAGTGTGTCTGTTACTAACGAAAGCTGATCTTAGGCAGATGATGAATGCATCTGCAAATCAACATGTTAAGTCTGAGGCAGAACAGGTTGTATTGTTATGAAGGTATAGTAGTGATAGTGACTCAAAGAAAGAACCAGTGAGTGCAGGAAGCAAGTTCTAGAGGCTAGTCTAATTCAAAAGAAATTGGGGGCAGCCATTTTGTTATTATAGAAATGACAAAAATGGAAACATATTTTTACTTCACTTTTCTGTTTCTCTATTTTTATATTTCTCCACAGCAGCAAATGTTACAAAAGTAGCTCTCTTGAATAATGAAAGGAACTGAACAAAATGTTTGAGCTTCCAAGATAGCACTGTGATTAATGGTATCCTTTCTAGTGAGGTCTAAATCAAATTTCTATTACCCCTAGGATTGCCATTTCTTCAAAAGCACAAATCTGGCAAGGGGCAGACCTCTGGCCCTGGCCCTGGCCCTCCTACCCAGTGTTAAGACAAGTAGAAGGAGGATATCACTGGAGTCAAGAAGAAGAGCCTCCATGCTCAGGAACAGAACTGAGGACTCAAAGGACAGAACACAATGGTCAACCAAAAAAAATACCAATTCATAAGGTGTAAAGTTTCTCTGCCCGTCTGTCTCTCTGTGTCTGCCTGAGGAGACTTCTGGAGGTAAAGGAAAACAGGAGCAGAATGGGAAGCCAAAACAGCTCAGGTAAAGGGCCACACCCCTACCCATGGAGGGAAGTCTGGCTTGTGGTGGCAGCTTGTCGACTTGCCTAGGACCAGTTCTACTGCACTCAAAACAAGACACACTTCATACAGGCTCACTCCAGGTGTAGAAATGGTCTCCTGGCCTCAACCTCAAGCAGTGAGGGGGAAAGGGGAGGGGGCAAAATGTTGTCCTGTGGCACCACAGCATCACTTCCAACTGTTTAACCAGAAATGTTACCCCTATAGCAGGGGTGTCAAACATGCAGCCCATGGGCCGGATCTAGCCCTTGGAGGGCCCCAATCTGGCCCGCAAGGACAGGGCTGTTTTGTGCTTTGTTTTCCAGTTCTGCTGATGTCGCCACATCACAACTTTCTTTACCAGTCTCTGTCAATTGCACAGGAGACATAGATAGGCAAGCCTCTCCTGTGCGATTGAGAGAGTCTGGTAAATAACTGGCTGAGGCTCCTCCCCCTCCCCCTCCCAGGGGGAGGGAGGGAACAGCCAGAGCTTGCTTCCTGGCCAGGCTGCAAGAGACAAAGGGAAGCCTTTCCTTCCTTCCGCTGGCTGAGACTCCTCTCTGGAGGAAGGGAGGGAACGAGGGAGAGCGTGCTTTGATGGGCTGCTTCAATTGCATGGGAGAAATGCCAACTACCTTTAAGACCAACAAAATTTTGTTCAAGGTATGAGCTTTTGTGTGCCTTGCTAGTGTGTGTGTGTGTGTTTTGTTGGGCTCTTTATGCCAGGGGTCTCCTTGGTGCAACTGGGTTTCCTCCTCCTTTTCACTGTATTCATGCCCTCATGAGCCAGTCTTTCTCAGTAAGAAAGCAATGGGAACTATTTTAGAGGAGGAATAACAACAAGCCAGTGAGGTGGATTAGGCTGAGCGTGTGTGCAGACCAAGTTCACCCAGCACATTTTCTTTGTAGGAAGTTGTAGTTATTTCTCTGGGAAAAACTATAGTTTTGTAGACAAACACATGTTCCTCAGTCTGTGTCAGGATGCCTTCTCATGATCTTGACCAGCACATGAAGCAACTTATGTACAAAAGGTTGCGATGCCCAGCCATTTCATGTTTTCCCCTGGGTCCTAGGCTCGGAACACTGAGCATGAGATTTTTGTAATGAATGTCAATAAATCAAAAGTAGGTTTGCAGCTTACAGATACACACCTGAACAGCATACTCAGGATTGCTACAGTACAGACATTTTGATGCAATAATTCAGGGCAAGAGGTATCAGTTATCAGAGACTGTTAAATGGACAAAATATTGCAGGAGTGCTAGTGTTTTAAGCATGTTTTATTTAAAGTTTTAAAAATCTTTAACTGTGTTTGTCCATGTCCTTTATAAAATGTATATCTCCACTATCTGGCACTATGTTTTATGATACACATGGCCCGGCCCAACAAGGTCTCATTTATGTCAGACCCAGTCCTCATAACAAATGGGTTCAACACCCCTGTCCTAGAGTTTCTGGGAAATCCTAGCACATTCCATGACATGGTGACATCACTTCTAGTTATGTAGCTGAAGTGATGTCGTGGCATAGGGGGGAGACCATTTGGATGAATCTCCACCCACCCAGTCTCCCAGGTGAGAACTGCACAGTAGAGCTGCCAATCTCCAGGTGGTGCCTGGAGATCTGAAATTACAACTGGTCTCCAGACAACAGAGATCAGTTCCCCTGGAGAAAATAGCTGCTTTGGAAGGTGGACTGTATAGCATTATACTTTGCTGTGGTCCCTTCCCTTCCCCAAACCCTGCCTCCCTCAGGGTCCACCCTAAAATCTCCAGCTATTTCCCAACACAGAGCTAGCAATTCTACCCACAGTCTACCGAAGGTGAGGTAACTCTCATTTTGGCTAGAGTTGCCTCTAGGTCTAGGGTTGCCAGGTCCCTATCTATTTCCAGCAGGGGGGGCTATTTGAGCATGCACCATGATGACATCACATGGAGGTGACGTCATCGTGCAGGGCATGTTGCAAGGGATGCTCTAGCATTTGAGAAAAAATCTATATGGTTACCGTAGAGTTTTTTCTCAGATGCTAGAGCATCCCCCCCTGCAATGTGACCTGCGCGATAACGTCACCTCTGGGTGACATCATCGCACTGGGCACATCGGTACAGACAGGGCTGCTTGGGGACAGAGCTCCCCCCACACTTGCCAGCTGAGTGGTGGCAGATTGCCCCCTCCAAAAGTGGGTAAACCCCTGCCCCGATCAGGGGATGGCAACCCTATCTAGGTTACTGGACCATTGGAACTTTGCCTAGTGGCCATAATGGCCATTCTGCCCCTGCAGAAAAGGCATCCAAAGACACCTGCTGTGAGCACATAAGGTGCTTTTGAGACACTGAAAATTCTAGGTTAAAAATGAAAGTTAAAATTGGCTATAAGCTTAGTGCTGCAAAAATCTTAAAGGTACAGCATGACAAGTTCCTTTCCTTAAAAAGGAACTAAACTGTTAAAAACTGGGCTGTTTCCTATTTCTTCTGTTATATGAAAAAAGCTTCACCTGGCCACTGGCCAGAAGACAGAACAACTAGTCATGCCAGTAGAAAACTGGCCAGTTGGCAACCCTGTCTATTGCATGAGCCACACACACATGCACATGCACACAAATGTGTGCTTCGGGGGGTGGAGGGGAGTTCCCATTGTGCAAAGTTCGGAAAGGACAGGACTTGAGAAAACACTTTGTCATTTTAGCCCAGCAAGTCAAAACTCCCACCTTCATGCCCAGTTACACACACAGGGGTTAAAATTTTTAACTAATGATATAATGTCATGTCTTTGCTTGGCAGGGACTCACACACAAATAAGTGTGGTGACATGCAGGGAAATGAGACCTGCAGTGTTTAGGGGGGGGAATCAGTACTTTCCTGAGAGTCCCTATGTTCTTCTCACTATAAAACACATCACACGTTTTGTACCTTGCTGGTTTTAGGTACATGTATCATTCACAGCAATATCCTCAGAATGGAGAATGGAGAAGGCAACTGTCCCTCCTCCACAAAATCTGCTTCTGTATCCAGGGCTGGCCTGAGGTTTTTTGTGCCCTAGGCGGGGCTACCTTCTGGCGCCCCCACCAATTATGGGGTTGCCAACCTCCAGGCGGGGTCTGGAGAGAAGGAAGTCGCCCTGGCTCCATCCCCTCATGCCAGCCCACCCCAGGCCATCCCTCTGAACACCCAGGTGGCTGCGCCAAAGCAGCTGGAACCTCTCCTGCTCTCATCGCGGTTCGGTCTGTGGGCCACAGCTGGGCACCCCCCCCCCACTGCCTGGGCAGCGGGCAGAGAGAGGATGACTGAGGGTCGCTGGCCGCTTCCCGCCCGTGCCTGGAAGGCAAGCAGGAAGGCAGGCAGGCAGGAAGGCAGGCAGCGGTGGTGGCCTCGCCGGCTGCCCAGGCTGTTTCTCTCCCTGATATGCTGCAAATGTTCATCCACCCAAAGGGGACGAAGAGACTGCCTGGTGGCAGGCAGCAGCTGGCCCACAAGTACCGGCCATGGGGCAGCCAGCGGGGCCCCCGAACAAGGTGGTGATTCAGTGCCCTCTGGCACTCCGGCCATGCCTACCTGCCTCCCGGCCCCTCTCACCTCCCCGAACTCAGAGCGCCTCCAGAGAGTGGCCGGCTGCTTCTCGCTGTGTGCTACCGCCGGGCCCCTCCCTCGCCCTTCCCACCCGCAGTGAATAGGCCACGGCGTGCCGGGGGGGGGGTGCTGCTGGCTTCAACCTTGAGGTGCTCACTGGAGGTATGCCGCGCAATGAGTCCCCCCTCCTCAGACTCTCCTCCTCCTCCTCTTCCGCGTGGCAAAGTTGCAGAGAGGAGTGTTTCAGGAGCCTGCGGGGAGGGAAGCCAGTGCCACTCACGCGGGAGGCTCTCCACTCCCCGGCAGCCGCCCAGAGGAGTGAAGAGGGGCACCACCGCTGCCAGCTACCCCCCGCACCAGTGGAGGAGGGCTTGGCAGGGACAGCCAGTACCCCCTTGGCTACTCACTTTGCTGGGCTTCTTCTCTGGCCATGCCCAGTGCTCCCTTGTGACGGGGCCTGGAGAGAAGGAAGTTGCCTTTCTCACGCCCTCCTGCCTTCCTCACACCCCCCAGAGGCGCGGCTGAGGCGGGTTGCCAGGCGTGGCTGGGTGTCCTGGGCAGGCGTAGGAGGAGGCCGTAGGCTTTTGGCAGTGGCTGGGGGGGCTTTGGAGGGGGCGGGATCAGTTTGGCACCCTAAGGGCCGGCCCCCGCTCTAGGTGAATACCTAGTTTGCCTAGCAGGTGAGCCAGCCCTGTCTGTATCAATGCTTTATGAGACTGGAAATACAAACTGAGCATATAACTACCATCCCAGATTTTTTAAAAAACCTACTAGCTTCATAGCTTACATCTTGGCCTTTTCTGCATTGTTGTTGTCCCCCCCTTTCTCCATGGATATCATTCACCATTTAAATTTGCATCTGCATTTACTCCTGCATTCACCTCGTTTCCCCATGATGTTTTCTCTTTGCTTCTGCATTTATTTTTGGGCATTCAGCCATCAGATTGCTTTCCCTATGCCTTTACCCTGAGTTATCCAAGAGTGCTTTTGAAGAGGACTAAAAATTGTTCCACTTCCAAGTTGCAGGTAATAGCAGACAAGTTTCCTCAGACTCTGACACCGCCCATTTCCCACCCATCTCCCCTCCTGTTTCTACCCCTCCTTTCTTTTGTCACATCTCCCTCCCACTCTGCACTTTTCTCCTTCCCTCTTCCACCTTTTCTTCTCCGGCACGGTGAGCCTACCCCATCATTGTAACTTTTTTATAACCCTTTTTTGTTTTTATTGCCAATGTAGCTAGATCACTGATCTTCACAGGTGTTCACACACACATACACCCCAGCAGGGGAAGGGCTGGGATCTTTTGCACATTCGACCCTCGGGAGGGCTCTTCCCCCCCACCCGAAAGCCAATCTGCGCACAACTTGGAGGACAGGTAGAGGGGCAGCCTGGGGAGCTCCTCTGTGAGTTTGATGCTTCTAGTTTTCAGGGTCTGATGCTGAGAAGACTGTTCCATAAATTACAGCCACCATGGTGTACATGTAATAGCAACGTCCTGTGAAAGAGCTACTTAATCTGGCACAGATGAGGACACCACACACACTCCAGCCTCTTGGGATATATTTGCACACTTATCTGAGACACATATTTGTGCACTCATGTGGCATTGCTGGGTTGATCTGGGCTTTGTTCTCATGTTCACCCTCTGCATCATAATAAAAAAGAGACAAAAATTATAATAGCTCTGAAAACAACAACAAAGTGAATGCCAAAAATGACATTTTCTGTTCCCATAGAGCTATTCTAAAAAGAATGAATGTGTATGTCTGGAGCAATGTACACAATTAGAAAGGAAACTCTGTCACTGGGTAAGTAACACCCTCTTGTAGTACACAAAGCCAAGAGGGTGCTAAAAGATTGGATATGGTGAAGGATGTTTTTTTTAAAACAACAACAACAACGTTGCCTAGATATCTTTATGCTTATTCATCCATAATCCTTATTGCCAAAGAGCAAAACCAAGGCTTGAATGCCTGGAGGGCTAAATTTAAAAAAAAAGCCCATTCCTCTGGACTGAAATTCTCCAGGCATCTTGGCTCCTTTCCAAAGCACACAGCTCCCACAGGACTCTCTCTCCATCTCCCCCTGCTTACGGGTGGCATGACATTTTGACTCTGCACTTACAGGAACTGGGGCTGGCAAGGCGGGTGAGAACATGGCGATGACCAGAGAAAGGGAAAGAAAAGAAATTCTTGCAAATGTGCTGGTCTTCAGTGAGTCAGAATTTACTGTTTAATTAAATTTTACAAGGGTCACAGAATACGTCTCCCCTTGGCTTAGAGTCACTTTAAAATTGTTGGAATTGTCTACAGTTGATTATTACCCAGCTAGTTAGCATATTTATCATTCTTTCCTGTACTGAACAATGAAACAACATGCATCTTTCCAGAGAGCATGGAATACTTTTTAAAAATGCAACAGAAAGGGAGAATTATCTTTTAACCTCACCATCAGAGTTTGCAAAGAAAAACCTCCATGTTTATTACTTCTAGGAATACTAAAATCTCCCAGCTATTGACTCAGGAAGAATCTCATAGGATACTGAATGCATTTATAAATAGATGATGTTCACTAATCCTATTTATTGTTTCCTCTAAACAACCTGCATGTCCTGGATGCCATTGCCTACAATGTGGAAGCCAGAAAGACTGAAGTGCTGGATTTGGATTCTGAAGTTTTCACCTAGACATGAAATATAGTACGATTCCTAAGACTACCACCTGTTCCTCAACCTGTCTTCCCTGACTGCAGACTAGGATTCCTACATTTCACATTTTTATTGTGAAGATGCAGAAGATTAGGTACATCCAGAAATCAACATAATCCCTTCTGTCTCTTTTTTTCTCCCAACTTTCTGTGTTTGCTTGGTGACAGCAGCATAATTAACACTGTTGCAAAACTATATCCTTAATTATCATTAATGTAAAACATGAACAAAATATTGGAAACTTTGATGCAGGACAACAGCTTTGTGCAGTACTGAAGCTAAAGACATATTTGGAACATGGCTGCACCTTAGTGAGTCACAGTTTGGTGTAGTGGTTAAGTGCACGGACTCTACTCTGGGAAAACTGGGTTTGATTCCCTACTCCTCCACTTGCACCTGCTGGATGACCTTGGGCAAGCCACAGTTCTGACAAGAGCTGTCCTTGAAAGGGCAGTTCTGGAAAGAGCTCTCTCAATCCCACCTACCTCACAGGGTGTCTGTTGTGGGGAGAGGAAGGGAAAGGAGTTTGTAAGCTGCTCTGAGACTCCGAGTCAAGGGCAGGGTATAAATTCAATCTCCTCCTCCTCCTCAGACCAATTAGGAAGCTATTGTGCACAGAGGGAGAAAGCTGAGGTATTTCTGGACATATCAACATGCAGAAGAATAAGCAGGCAAAAGCCATAAGGTTTGTTTGCATGTATGCGATCTTTCCAAAAATAGTCTCTTCTTGGATCTGAAGTAACAGCTGCCATGAAGCTCTAGGTAAGTAAACAGGCAAAGACCAGAAAGGACATACATTACAGTCATCATAGATGTACCTCCAAAGATTACATCATTGTAATCTTTGCCCATCTTCGCGGGCCCATAGCTACGGTGGGGCATTTCAGGGGCCCGTGCCCTTAATTAAAAGTCACACCCCACAAATTGCCATGCCTGAAACCTTTTTTAAAATATTAAGTTGCACTGGCTCTCTACCTGCTAGGAGGGTGGTGAGTGGGTGGGTGGGCAGGCAGGTGAGGAGGTTGCTGTGCTGTCCCAGTTATGGGCTCAGTACAGGAACAGCCTGTTTAAAGGTACGTCACTGCATTGACTAGGCCCCATCCGGTTACCAAGAAAACACAGAGAAGGCAGCAAAGAAAGGATGGCAGATTTGTGAACACCTGGGCCACTGTGGTGATTGAGTTTATTGTGCTTGTGTAGTCGGACGAGGGGCGGCAAAGCCATTCCAGCTCCAGCTGAACGTGATACTCCCACGCATTTCTTGAGGTAACACAACAGCAGCAAAGAGGTGCAGGAAGAAGATGTTGTGGAAAGAATGTATAGCACACGCGTTGCGAGGCCTAAGACAGGCAAAAGGGTGGGGAGGAGGAGAAGAAGGAGGACTGGTGGTGGCCCTTCCCCAGCTTAGCGCAGCTGGAAAGAGGGAAAATGACTGACTGTGTTGGGCACTTTCAGGTGCCAGGCATGGCCAAGCCAGAGGCATCAGGCACCTTTTGGGGGAGAGGGTGAGCTGTTGCTTTCCCTGCTGCTGCTGCTACCACCACCTCCTCCTCCTCCACAGTGACCACAGTTACACTCATTAAGTGTAATTTAATTAACATTGATTTAACCAGTGTTAATTGGGATAACTGCCCCTGAGCAATTAAAATTCCCCCAGAAGAAAAAAATCCTGGTTACAGGGATGTATTTTCGGCTGGTCTTTCAGCTGAGTCCATTCCTGGTTCAGTCAGATCTAGCCACGATTCATGCTTAGTTACAACTAGACTGGACTACTGCAATGTACTCTGCGTGGAGCTACCCTTGAAGGTGTCCAGAAGCTGCAGTTAGTTGGGGCCAGCTTTGTGGAACATCCAACACCAATTGTTGTGTACTAGCTGAGGACCGCACACGTGGTCACCTGTGCACATGGGCATGCGAAGGAGCAAAGCTTTGCATCCATAAACAATAGCCAGCTCGGATCCTAGAACGGACCTATCAGCCAGTGAGGATCCAAGTAGGAACCTATGGGGAATTGGGTGCACTGTAAATAAACCTATCACGGGTGTGGGGTGTAGCATACTATGGAGATTTAAGCAGGCCTACAACCCCACTGTTTTGTCTTCAACTCCTGATACTAAATAAACTATGAGCTGATCACTATGCTGTGTCTCGGAACTCAGTATATTTCACTGGCAACAAAGTTGGGATCCCGATGAGCGAGCCTGTATCCGACTCGAGCACCGCACCGCACACTGACCTCCAGGACTCCATGTCCCGCATCACTGCCCATGGGTCTAGCACCACACCAAGCACAGACTTCCAGGTCATCGCGCCCCGCATTGCTCCCAAAGTCATGGCTGCCACTCCAGGAACCATCGCAACCTTTGATCCTGCACACCCTGAGTTCTGGGAAGTGTAGGTAGAACAGCTCACCCACTTCATCAGCTACCAAGATGTGACCGCCGTCGCCAAGAAGAAGCCTCTGCTTATCAGCATGTGCGGCATCACTACTGTCTGCTTGGCCCAGGGTCTCATCGCCCCCAAGACAATGGTGGAGGCCACCTTCAAAGAACTCATCAAGGCCTTGACAAACTACTTCACGCCAAAGCCAACAAAAATGGCCAAACGAATGGACTTGTTTGCACATACCCAGACGACAGGAGAAGCAGCCACCGTCTTCACAGCAGAGCTCTGCGGACTCGCCATGGACTGTGAGTTCACCAATGTGAAGGACATCATCCACACTCAATTTGTCTGTGGAGTCAAGAACCCTAAGTTCCACCACAAACTAATTGGAGCTAAAGACATCAACCTGGAGATGGCTCTCCAAATGGCCACCACCTTTGAGAGGTCACACTGGGAGCTGCTGCCACCTTTGATGCACCGAACAGCCAACGCCTTGGACGAGGATGAAGTGCTCCAGGTACGTCGCTCCACTCACCGAAATCCGCAACCTAAAGTTGCAAGTGCACAAACAGCCGAGAAGCTCAATGCTCAAGTGCTTTGTGCCAGCTGTGGGGAAGCCCACGAACGCCAGTCCTGCTGATTCAGGGGCACCGCATGCTGCTCTTGCAGGAAACAAGGACACATCTCCCGTGCCTGTCACTCCTGAGGGACACGACGTTAACACATCGCTAACCAAGAATTGACCGACCTCCACAACATCCACCAGTTTCAGGGTACTAAATTTGCCCCAGGCCATCCCAAACAAGATATATTTAACTGTGCAGATTGAAGGATCCCCCCCCGCGAGATGGAGCTAGACACCAGGTCATCCTTTTCCATAATCTCCGCAGAAATGTTTAAGGAACTTTGTCCGTGTGGGGCCCCCCACTGGTGAAGCTAGAGGGCCTAACCTTATGGGACTTCCAAAAGAACTCGGTGGCTGTTAAGGGGTGGGGCAAATTTAGGGTACAATACAAGGATTTTGATAGGCTGTTAGACTTGCTGGTGGTGGAAAAAAGGCTCACAAGTCTCTTGGGGCTGTCTTGGTTTGCTCCCTTGGGGCTAGGGTTGACCGGGGTTAACCACATGCAGCCCACTGACTTTAATGCAGTGTGTGAGGAATTCCCAGCTGTTTTTGATGGAATGCTTGGCTGCTACACTGGGCCCTCGGTCTCCTTGGACCTCGATCCTGCAGTGTGGCCGGTCCGGATGAAGCCCCGGGTGGCCCCCATTCGCCTCTGGCCCAAAATTGATATGGAATTGGACTGCCTGGTAAGCCAGGGGGTCCTGGAACCCATTCCACATGCCCAGTGGGAGACACCCATAGTAACCCCAGTCAAGCCAAACAGGGACATCCGGATATGTGCAGATTACAAATGCACCATTAATAAGGCCCTGCAAGACCATGCATATCCAGTCCCAGTCGTCAGCCATGTGTTGGCATCACTGGCTGGTGCAAATTTTTTTGGCAAACTGGACTTGGCCCAAGCCTATCAACAGCTTCCAGTGGACAAGACTACCGCTGAGGCGCAGACTATAGTAACACATAGGGATGCCTTCTGGGTGCGGCAGCTGCAGTTTGGGGTCAGCGTGGCCCCGGGTCTTTCAAAACCTAATGGACTGTCTTCTCAAAGGTATCCCTGGGGTCCAGCCCTTCTTTGATGACATTCTAATTGCAGCTCCCTCAGCTGAGACCTTCACAGAATGCCTGCGTGCTGTCCTTCATTGCTTCAACGAAGCTGGCCTGAAGGTAAAGTGGGACAAGTGCCTCTTGGGGGTTCCACAGGTTGAGTTCATGGGCTTTGCAGTGGACATGCAAGGCATCCATCCCACAGATGCCAAGATTCGCACCATTGCTCAACTGCCCACCCCGCATCAAAGTCCAAACTCCAGGCCTTCTTGGGCCTCTTAAACTTCTACCATTCCTTCCTCCCCCACAAGGCTGCTGTGGCTGAACCCCTCCACCGCCTACTGGACAAAAAAGCACCGTGGGTCTGGGGGCCCAGACAAGCCACTGCGTTTCAGGCCATGAAAGACTTGCTGATGTCAAACGCAGTCCTCGCACATTTCAATGAGGGCCTCCCTGTGGTCCTCGCCTGTGACGCATCACTGTACGGGGTGGGAACTGTCTTGGGGCACCGATTACTGGATGGTCAGGACGTTCTGGTCGCTTACTATTCCCGCACCCTGTCCTTGGCCAAGTGCAACTACGCACCAATAGACAAAGAGGCTCTGACCATAGTGGCTGGGGGTAAGAAATTTCATGATTAGCTGTACGGCCGACCCTTCACCACTGGGTCTCCTGGTCCCAGACAGGCAAACACCTCAGATCCTGTCACCCCATGTGCTCTGGTGGTCCATTTTCCTCGCTGGGTATCAGTATGAGCTTCTTCACAGACCTGGTAAAGTGATGGGCTTGCAGACACCCTCAGACACCTCCCCTTGCCTTCCTGAGACCCGGCCCCAGCTCCTGCCCATCAGATCCTGCTCATTGAGGACCTGCCCGATCAACTTATCCAGGTATCCGAGGTTACCCACGACACCGCTCGTGACCAGCTCCTTTCCTGTGTTCTGGATTGGGTGGGGAGGGGATGGCCCAATGGCTGGGTGGGCCCTGAGTTCACTGCCTTCTCCTCCCATCGCGATGAACTGTCAGCCCACAAAGGATGTCTGCTCTGGGGAAGCTGGGTGTTGGTACCGTTCTTGCTGCACCAGTGCCTGCTCGCACAAGGGGATTGGGACCACTGGCTGGCAGCTTTCCTATTTGGTCAATGTACTACACCTACCATGGCCACTGGCCACAGCCCCACAGAATTATTGATGGGTAGGCACCTCACAAACCGCTTGGACTGCCTGCACCCAGATCAGGCCCCAGAACACGGTCAAGCCCTGGAAAGCAAGAAGGCTCCCTGGGTTTTTTTCCCCAGGTGACCCTGTTTATGCCAAGAACTTCTTGAGGGGTCCCGCTTGGATCCCAGCAAGGATCGTGTGGGTGACCGGGCCCCTTTCATACGAAGTATCGACTGTCAGTGGCCAGCTGCTCAAAAGACACATAGACCAGCTATGCCGCAGGCTCCTTCCCACAGACCAGGATACAGCCGAAGGAAGTGAGGACGAGTTCCTGGACCTGGAACCCATTGAAGCCACCAGAAACTCACCCTTGGCACAAGTGCCTACAGAGGCAAGCACACCACTGCCAGCCGGAGTCGACAGTGAGGCCCCCGAGCCAGACAGGACGCTCAGCCCTAGCAGGGAAACGGTGCCCTTGCAATGACCGGAGACCCCCACCAGACAGGCGAGGACAGCTCCAGTGCCAACGGCCCCAGCTCTCAAGCTACACCGCTCTACCAGGGAGTGGTGCAGATCAATGCACCTCCAGGATTTTATCTGTCAGGGACACTCTGAACCATGGGGAGAGGGGTGTTGTGTACTAGCTGAGGACCTCACACGTGGTTGCCTGTGCACATAAATATGCAAAGGAGCAAAGCTTCGTATCCATAAACAATAGCCAGCTCAGATCCTAGAACGGACCTATCGGTCAGTGAGGATCCAAGTAGGAACCTATGGGGAATTGGGTGCACTGTAAATAAACCAATCACGGGTGTGGGGTGTGGCATGCTACAGGGATTTAAGCAGGCCTACGAGCCCACTGTTTTGTCTTCAGCTCCTGATACTAAATAAACTATGAGCTGATCACTATGCTACGCCTTGGAACTCAGTATTTTTCACCGATATTACAGCAATTACACTGGCTATTTATCTGCTCCCAAGCCCAATTCAAGATGTTGGTCTTGCCTACATGGCTTGGTGCTGGGGTCTCTGAAAGACTATCTTTCCCATATGTTCCTGCCTGGGAATTAAGATCACAGTGAGAGACCCTCCTGACTGTCCCATCAACCAAAGAAGCTCATGAGAGAGGGCCTTTTTGGTGGCTACCCCATGAATATGGAACACCCACCCCAATGATGTGTGCCTGGCTCCCTCACTTTCAGTCTTTAAGAGGCAGTTGAAGACAGTTTTATTTAAGACTGCATTTGATTAATTTGGTGGTAATCTTAAATGAGGGTTTTCAATTTTGTTTTCATTGTTGTTCTTTATATTGTAAGCTGCTTTGAGCTCCATACGGTCGAAAGGTGGCTCATAGATGTTTAAAATAAATAAATACATAGTAGCAAAATTTCCACAACTGTAATAAATATGCCACAGTGAGTTCATTGGAAGAAAGTGGGGATATAAACATGAGGAATAATTAATGTCAAGAACAACTCAATCTCTGGATCTCTTGTATCGCATTGTGGTTATCCCTCCAACCCTGCCATTATCCAGGAAACTCTGTTTAGCAGTTCTCGGTATTACAGCACTGGGCCAGGAAATCATTCAACACCACCATGAGGAGGAGGAGGCCAGTTTTGCCAGCAGCCTTCTTGACAAAACCTTGTTACGTTGTCAACTGTAACTTGTGCTCCAACTTTAAATAATCTATCAGCTGCCTCTGAGCATCTTGCCTCATTTAGCACTTAAGAGACCTGAGTGAGGATGAGGTCTATGCAGGAAGGATTGGGCTCAAACTCACCCAGATGTCCTGGCAGGAAGCAAGATTATGATGATTCCATTGGATCCTGCAGTCCAGTAATTAAGTGACCTGCTAATCATTTAGGAGAAGGTGAAAAGACTTTGTTTTAGCATAAGGTTCCTCATCCTCTTCGAGAGGAGTGACAAGTGGAGTGCCTCAAGGATCTGTCCTGGGACCTGTTTTGTTCAACATCTTTATTAATGATTTGGATGAAGGGATATAGGGAATGCTTATTAAATTTGCAGATGATACTAAATTGTGAGGGGTAGCAAATATAGTAGAAGACAGAGTCAGGATACAGGATGATTGTGACAGGCTGGAAAACTGGACTAAAACAAATAAAATGAATTTCAGTGGGGATAAATGTAAAGTTCTGCATTTAGGTAGGAAAAATCAAATGCATAATTATAGGGTGGAGGAGACTTGTCTTGGCAGTACTATGTGTGAAAAGGATCTAGAGGTCTTAGTAGACCATAAACTGAACATGAATCAGCAGAGTGATGCTGTAGCAAAAAAGGCAAATGTGATTTTGGGCTGTATGAACATAAGTGTAATGTCCAGATTACACAGAGTGATGGTATTGTTTTACTCTGCTCTGTTTAGACCTCACCTAGAGTATTGTGTTCAGTTTTGGGCACCACCATTTTAGAAGGATATAGACAAGCTGGAACATGTCCAGAGGAGGGCAATGAAGATGGTGAGGGGTCTGGAGACCAAGTCCTGTGAGGCAAGGTTGAAGGAGCTGGGTATGTTTAGCCTAGAGAGGAGATGACTAAGAAGTGATATGATAACCATCTTCAAGTACTTGAAGGGCTAAAGGATGGTATAGAGTTGTTTTCTGTTGCCCAAAATGGTCGGACCAGAACCAATGGGTTGAAATTAAATCAGAAGAGTTGTCAGATAAACATTAGGAAGAACTTCCTGACAGAGCGGTTCCTCAGTGGAACAGGCTTCCTTGGGAGGTGGTGGGCTGTCCTTCTTTGGAGGTTTTCAAACAAAGGCTAGATGGCCATCTGACAGCAAAGCTGATTCTGTGAACTTAGGCAGATAATGATAGGGAGGGCAGGAAGGGTTGCATCAATGCTTAGTTCTTACACTCCCAGGGAAATGTTGATCACCAATTTGGGGTGAGGAATTTTTCTCCAGGCCAGTTTGGCCAGGGATCCTGGAGGTTTTTTGTCATCTTCTGGGCATGGAACAGCAGTCACTGGGGGTGTGGAGGGGGAGGTATTTGTGAATTTCCTGCATTGTGCAGGGCGTTGGACTAGATGACCCTGGAGGTTCCTTCCAACTCTATGATTCTAAGGATAATGTGGTGAGAAATATCTCAGTGGGGTTTCTGTCTGAGACTCAGTGCCATAGCTACTCCTCAACAGTAACCACAACCATGCAAATAATACAAATGCCAGGCCTATCAAACATAAGGATGCCTGGATCATATGTGGATATAGTTTTCTGTTCACTGAGATGTATTTCTGAAAAAACAGTGCTTGCACTATGGGACAAAAAGATCAATGAATAAGACGAAAAAAAGAGGATTGAAACATGCTGTTTTTCAGATCTCTATCTGATGCTTGGGAGTGAGTGAAAAGCACAAATGTCTTAGGAGGAATATTTGAAGGACAAATAAAATATCATGAGGCATACAGATGACTACAATAATCAGGGGTCATTTCATAGAAAAAGAGGTGCAGGAGCTCATTAGCATAACTCATTAGCATAACTTGTTTGCATATGCCACACCTCCTGATCTAAGAGATTTCTTAGCTCCAAGCCCCTTTCAGCCTTGCCCTGGGCTCCCACAGGCTTAAGGGGGGAAGGGAGAGACAAAGAGGACATGTCTGCCCAGCTTCCCTTCCTGTCTCTGGCTGGAGACAATAAGGGGAGCCAGGCAGACATGCCTGGCTTCCCTGCGCGATCTTCTCCAAGTGCACCGTGGCTCCGGGCCACTCGGAGAAGATCATGCAGGGAAGCCATGCATTTAACTGCCCCCCAGTCTCTCCACAAAAGCGTAGGAGCTTGGGGGGAAAGGAGGGCATGTCTGCCCGGCTTCCCTTCCTGTTTCCAGGGGGGGCAGGCTCCATAGGACAAGCAAAGAAAGGGTGCTCTGGCAGGCAGGCAGAGAAAGGTGGTGGCGGGGGTGCTCCAGAGTTCTTTCTCTTCCCATCTGCCTTGGTGGGCAGGCAGAGAAAGGCGGCAGGAGGGGACGCTCCGGAGGCAGGCAGAGAATGGCGGGGGGGGTGCTTCGGAGGTCTTTCTCTGTCCATCCGCCTTGGCAGGCGGGCAGAGAAGGGGGCGTAGCCTGAGGATCCAGGGATGGGGCAGGAGGCAGACAACTTACCTTCCTTCTTCTGCCTCCTCATGGCCTGAGTGCTGCTGGGAGCAGGGGGCAGGGCTTGGTCATGTGCCCGCCCCAGGGCGCCTTACTCCTGGAGCGCCACTCCTGCATGCTCCAGCCCCAACCGAGGCCTGACAATTATAGACCCCAAATAAGCATCTTCTAAATGTCTAGTGACTGAGAACCCTTATTTGGGATTCATGAAAGGCAGGCCTTTCCCTCTACCCAGACTCATACACTTGTTCAATGTTAGGAATTGCTGACTTTGATTTTTTTTAAATCTCAAGGAGTGAAGAACAAAATTAGTTGGGCATTGCACACATTGTGAATTCAATGATGTGGTGGCTGAGGAGAGAGTGCTTCAAACTGGGAAGTTTACCATACTGCAAAGGAGAGTATCAAAAGTGTGTACTTTTCAACACTGATAACATGGTGATAACAGAGTCCTTGGGTTGGACTCTAAGCCATGGGGTGCTAGAGAACCCCCCCCAGTGAGACAAGCCAGAGAAGGGGGGCTCCTCCAAGCCCCGATGGGCCCGCCATAGAGCATCCCAAATGGGAAGAAGATCAGCACATCAGAGCAAGTGTACGGTGATCAAGCAATTATGAACGCAGAGAGACAATCGCTAAAAATGTGAGTCGGAGTATAAGCGAGAACCATCCGCAAATACTGTGCTCCCCTAAAAGGAAACGAGGGGGGGACTTCCCCCCGCTAAGGACTGCTTGCAAGCGATTTTAAAGTCAGAAAAGGGGGGGGCAGTAGTAAAAAGTGGATGAATGGAAATAAAGAGACTGTGAGAGCTTACCGTTTTAAGAACTTCCAGAGGCTTTGACAAACTTTTATAAAAAGTAAACAATCCTCAAACATGGCGCCGCCAAAAGACTCTAAGGATAAACTAGTGAAAGTTAAGCCTCCTTCAGGAAGTTCCAGCCCTTCAAGCTCTGTGCCTAGACAGGACTCAACTGCAGAACTCCAAAGGTTGCTGTCAGAGGCTCGGCACCCTCTGCTCGAGAAAATTACAGTTATTGATAAATAAGTTGGACACACAACAAACACAAACGGTGTTAAATACATAGAAAATCAAAAAAGCGGAGCAGGAGCTTAAAGAGATTGGTTCCAACACAAAAAAGGTGAATAAAAAACTGCAGGCACTTGAAAAGAAGTGCCAAATCGAAGAGTCTCGTGTGTTACAGCTTCAAATGGAAAGGGTGAGCTATGTATTGAGACTTCAAGGGATCAAGGAGGAGAGAGGGGAGAATCTGAGACAGATTGTGGGTGACTTGTTGGCTCCCTTGGCAGAGGTGACGTCGGATCAACTTCAAAGCGAAATAGATACGGTCTTTAGATCGTACTCTGAATTTATCAAAAAGAATAATCTGCCAGGGGAAGTTACAGTAAGATTCTCCTGAAGAAAAGTGAGACATCAACTACTGAAAGTGACCAACAGAGTTACCTTGAAGTTGAGAGACAAGGAGATTAAAGTATTGAAGGATGTTCCATTTGAGATAAGAAGGAAGAGAAGGAAATACAGAGACTTGATGTTACTTTTACAAAGCCACAAAGTCGCCTACAGATGGTTGGTACCCAAGGGACTAATCTTCAGATATGCAAATAGCAAAGAAAGGATAGACTCTGTTGAAAAGCCTTGTGAATTTTTGCGCCAGCACAGTCAGCCATCAGGAGAGGGAGAAGGAGTCCCTGACGACACCAAGGAGAGTGAAGAAGAAGGAGAGACTGGATCTTCTGATGAGGACTCAGACTCTAAGTTGGGGGCTACTGCTATCATCTGAGAGGGGAAAGAGGGGAAAAGTAGATTGTTATTGTTCTCTGGGGTACTTAATTATGTTTATTGCAGGGCACAGGTCTTTACAAAACTGGGATTGCTGGGGAAATATTGAAATGTTTTATTAGCTAGATGATCATTTTTGGCGAAAATCAATTTGCATTCAAGAGGCAGGGTATTATTTTAAAAGCTTTGTATGATCACCGATTCTTGGGTTTTTAGAGGTTTTTCTTTCCTTTCACCCGTAGAGTGTAGTTTCTGCATCCCTATTCTTCTGTGTATTGTAGTTTTTCTTTTTTTCTGTATGTAGATTTAGAAAAAGCAATAAAAAAATCCCCTTCGGGGGGCCAAAAAAAAAAAAAAGATAATATCGTGATAACTTGGGTTCTAAGACAGAGCTCATTGCAGACTAAAGTCCTACTGATTTAGATCAAAACATTATGGTTTCATTACTCTTCTGGGAAATTAGTTACTGGGAAATTATCATTTGTCTGTGTTTGACTACTTCAGAAATTAAATACATCTGATGAAATATCCCATTCCTTTTACCTTTCTCCTCTTTTTTATTTAATACTCTTTCATTTGCTCTCTCATAGTCCTATCTTGTTCCTGTTATCCTTTCCACTTCTTTACAGTCCCTTCTTTCATATATTTCTCTGTCTTCAAAGCCAATCTTGGGAAGTGCGGGTGTGGAGGGGGAGGCATTTGTGAATTTCCTGCAATTGTGCAAGGGGTTGGACTAGATGACCCTGGAGGTCACTTCCAACTCTATGATTCTATGATAGAATTCAATTATTTGGCTGCTGTAATAAGTGCTCAGTGAAGTGATGCTGCCAGCACCTTTGATTTCCCCATACCAATGGCTCATGGGAAGAAATCTGGGGGCAAGAAGAACAGATTATCTGTTTAACCTCGGTAGTATGCAAAGTAGTCCCTTGTTTTAAATGTTTTCCAGGAGTGATACAGATTGCTCCGGACTGGTACCTTCTCTTTGTGAAATGCTAAAATTTGAACATGGAAATTAATCTGGGAGATAGAAGGACAGGATATGGAAGACGGTTTCTTGGTATGAGAGGTTGACCTTCAAACTCCTTGTGAAAGAAGTGGGAACAAAGAGATGGGGAAAGATTCATGGAAAGTTCAGTGGCCTGCTCTTAAGATGCATTCAAGATTAACAAGACCACCCTAAGGAGAGTTATACCCTTCTACATCTATTGAAGTCAATGTGTTTAGAAGGATGTGATTTTGTTTAGGATTTCACTGTAAACTGCCCTAGAGCAGGTAACCTAGGGCCAAATTAGACATGATCCTGGGAGATCTGTGAACAAATCTTCCCATAATTTATAAAAGGTATAATAAGTTATATAAAAGTTGTGATATCAGTGGGGATATATAAGTTATATAAAAGTTGTGATATCAGTGGGGATGCAAAAGAGGAATAGCCTGTTAATATCATGTGTCTCACTGACTTCAGGTATTAGCCCGGGGGTGGTGGTGGTGGTATATTCCTTTAGCCAAAATTCAGAAGACGCATGATTGCTCATTTCTCTCACTAAATGGAGCTTCTGTGCCTCCTGACACTGTAGATCTTTGACCTCCAAATCCCCAAGTTACAGGAGACTGGACTGGTAGTAAGCCTTCGGTATAAGGCTGTTGGAAGAATGTTCAAGTGTATAATAAACCAGTCACTTGTCCAATGCACTTCACCTTCTTGCCTCAACCAGTCACTTGGCCACAGCACTTCACCTTCGTACCTCCTTATCCTTCCACCTGTTTTTCTTTTTATTTATTGATTTATACCCTGCTTTTCTCCCCAATTGGGACCCAAAGTGGCTTACGACCTCTGCTCCCTCTTAGCTGTGGAGTCCTGTGAGCAAAAATTCTACTTTGTGAGCTAATGGCTTTAAAGCTGTGAGCAAGTGATTTGGCTGCTGCATAAATTAGTTTGCTCTGGAGCCATCCTTCCTGAGCAAAGACAAAACTGTGTGAGCTGGAGCTTAGAGGGAACACTGCTTATGACATCATTCCCCCTCCTTCATTTTTATGTTAAGTTAAGATAGACTGGCTCAAGGTTATCTAGCCAGCTTCCATGGCAGTGTGGGGATTTGAACCTGGGTCTCCCAGATCCTAGTTCAGCACACTAACCACTATACCATGCTGGCTCTCCTTATCTCGCCACCTGTTTTTCTTTCTCTTTGTCCTCACCGGGGTGTTCTTCTTCTCTTGTTTCTACACTCTGCATGAAGCCCCTTTAATCTAGAACCTCCTTAAATGACTACAGTTACTGTGATTTCTGCAGCCTTAGAAAAAGGACAATCATTCCCTCAATCATCCTTAGCATGTTTCCTGCAAGGAAGACATAAAGATAATTACTATCTTCACAATGAGTAAATGCCTGTTTACGTTTTCTGCCTTCTAATTTACAGCAACCTCTTTGTGCTACTAAATGCTTACTGCAGGCAAAACATTTTGATAGGAGACATACCAAGCAACCATAATTGCACCCTCAGGGAAAGGAAGGGTAGAAAGGAGCTACTGCATGAATATCACCATAATTTATTTGCTTTCTAGTGTTATAGGGGGAACTTAAAGAGAATTCTTCCTCTTGACCAGAAAAACTTTAGCCTGACCAATGGTGTAGCAATGTGAATCCCCTATCAGATCGTAGAACTGAAAATTAGGGAACTTTGATCTTAGCTGTGTGAGGAAGAATTATGCTAGTGCCTACATTAGGGCTTTAAAGAACTATTTGTTGACCAACCACAGATTATTTGGACTCCACACAAGGAGGCCAGAGAGCACTATCTCAACTTCTTGAGGATAAATCTGGCCCATTTGGCATCTAGCATTCACACCGCTGTTTTACCAAACCCACGCTGGAACAGAAATTCCCCTCTATACTGCATGCCACTTTCACTTTGATTGATTGTCAGATTTTATGACAGTGTCCAGACTGCAAGCCACTTTCACTTCCTTTGATCTCTCAGTTTTATGGTACCGTCTGCATAGATTTATGGCCATTTTATGGCTGTTCAGGGGTGACTCTGCAGTCAGTACGGCATTGGCCTGGGATATTTGAATGTGGTTTTGAGCCACATCTTTTTCTGTTCCAGTGTGGGTTTGGTGAAACAACAGAGTGGATGCTAGATGGAGAATGGGCCTCTATCATTTGTTGCAACATGAATGAGAATTAAAACCATTGTGAAATTGTCAGTAACAGCAATAACACACCATATTATCTATATTGACTTGGGAGAATAGGTAGCTTTGAACCACAATGAAGTATCCATAGATTCTGTTTTCTTTTCCCTTACAGGGGGAAAATAGGTACATCATAAAACTTCCCCCACATTAATGACTGGCCTCACTTCAGATGCCCAAGTGGGGTGGGACATAGCCACTTACCTGCCATGTGGGATCAGCATGCCGGAAGTAGCAGAAATTATCTGTAATCCACTTATAGATGTCTGAG
Organism: Gekko gecko; assembly: GCA_029375565.1. Classification (NCBI taxonomy): domain Eukaryota; kingdom Metazoa; phylum Chordata; class Lepidosauria; order Squamata; family Gekkonidae; genus Gekko; species Gekko gecko. The sequence goes on along the minus strand of JAPDNY010000002.1, from coordinate 220,601,330 downwards.
AGGGTGATTTTGGTTTTCTTGCTGGTTTCCATTGCCATGCATATGAGTGTGGCATAGGAATAAGGAGGCTTCACATGGGGATTAGTTTTGTAATCTATGTCTTCCAATGGCTGGCCTTGCAGATGCGTAGTCCTGGATGTGGAGGAGGAGATGGGTTTGCCTGGAGTATGGGGCATCCCCATGCAAGCTGGATCACCAGCCAAGGGAGAACACGGTGCAGCTGATCCAGGAATTTTGTGATAACCATGGGGATCAGTGCTGCACGGGGAGGAGGAGGACTTGCCCATGTTGGCATTGATGATGGAGAACTCTTGAAGCCACTGTAAGCTGGTCAAGCTATCGTCCAAGTTGCCTGAATCCACCATGCTGCTCTCCTGACCTTTCTCTTCCTCTGATTGCACATTCAGCCAGTTGTCAGTCATGTCAGTAGAAGGCAAAACAGGAAGGTCCAGCATTCAGGAGTTGTGGGGGAGCAGGAAGAGGGTAAAAGGGAGAGGGCAGGGGGTGACAGTCCTGCAACAACATGAAGTTCAAGACCCCTAACTATTAGGGTATCTAGCAAACAAACAGCTTAGCAGGTTGTTTTTTAGCCCAACATTCTGAAAGCACCGGAGCCAAATATATCCTTAATGTCTCCCCCAGAGAACTGAGTCATGCCTGGGTTAGGAACTCAAATCAACCTGCTTAATGATCTTGCTTATGTAGACCACAGTGATAAGACAGGGGTTGGAATTCATCCCAGTACCGCCTTCTCCCTTTTGTGGCAAGATTTTTCTCAGAATACCCAAGAACCCAAGTTGTTTTGTTCCTACTGAAACTACAATAAAAACCCAGAAAGAAACATGAAAATGCAATAAACAGCATGACCTCTTTCTGGGTAATAACATTTCCTTCAGTCCCTTAAATGCTAGGAGTCACAAGAATGACACCCACCAACATTTGCTCAATTAATTAGAGCAATACAAGGTAGCATGTATTTAATTTCTCACTTCAGATACAATCACTATCATCTTTACAAAGTAGCATGTGGACATTTTAAAAGAACATTTAAAAATATGCTTGCCATCCAAATCAGTAGACAGTGGATGCCTAAAGTCCCCCCTCCCCCCAAACCTTTGGATTTCCAAACCTATCCTTGGGATGCCTAATCAAAATGGGGAATATATTTCCAGCAGCCACAATTCATAACTTGAAGCCCTTTAATTCAACACAACTGGTACAAGTGCTACAAACTGGTACAAGTGCTACAAACATTATGTTGATTTTAGTCCCATTGATTTCAACAGAACTAACCTTCGTGTACTATTTTTAGCACAGGGCATTACTCCTGGTATGAAGTGTTATTGGCTCAAAACTATACCCTTAGGTTCAGCTGGTTTCTGGATCAAGTTGTAGAATTATACCAATACTGCTTTAAAAATCATATAGACCTTGTTCGCAAAATACAACCTCTGTTATAGAAGTTATTCAGAGTGGAGAGTCAATCTAGAGATCGTGGCTACTGTGAAGCACTTGTCTTTTGTATTTTCTGCCATCCTCCCAACCCCAAACTAGAATTTTTTAAAGATGCCAACCATCTAAACATCCAGCACACAAAACTAAATTAAAAAACCCAAATATTTTATGGAGGCCGCTACAATGGGTATACTTGTGATTGTGTACTTGATCGATTTATGGGGAAGACCCTACATTAAGGCACCGAACCTTAACGTACTGGGGTGCGGCATAATTGCCAGTCTAACCTGATGTAGAAATACCGCTAAACTTAATCTGGGACCTTCCCCCGGTCGAAAGAAGAAATTCAGTTTCTCTTACCTGATCCTACCAAGAAACCGCACCGCTGCCAAATATTTACAGCGAAACCCGACTGTTTTGTTTTGCGGGATTTTGAAAAAGAAGGGTGTGTGTGTCAATTTCTTCTGTTCTCCCGTCGGATAAAGTATTACGCCTCGCGCTGCCAGGGCTCTTTTATTCCGGAGCCGCTGTGATTTGTAAGCTACAGAATGACTGTCAATAAGTAGCTGCTCGAAAAGGCTTCTCTGGGTGCTATGGAGACGCTCCGCCTCTATAAACAGCTTCCGCTCTTCTCATTGGTCTTCGGATCTCCATGGTGAAGGCAATCACTTGGCAGTTTTGCTCCCTCCGCAGTTCTGCTGCTTTGCATGAACTTTAACAACGGCCCCCCCCCCTTCCCTCTCTGTCTCCTGTTTACCATCAGTTAATTTTTATTCACCGGGGGGGACCCCTCAAACCCCGTATGATAGCACCGATCCTATCTTCTCTCAAGCACAAAAGCTGCCGGTCTCCGTTTTCAAAAGGGAGGGAGGGAGGGAGGGAGGGGGTGTGTGTGTGTGTGTGTGTGAGAGAGAGAGAGAGAGAGAGAGAGAGAGAGAGAGAGAGAGGAGCGTTTCAACCGACAGCGGCGGTCGACCCCCTGCTTTGCTTAGGGAGGTTGATTGGTATGTGGGAGCTGCGCAGAGGGGGCGTTTGGGAATTATTGCTGTGAGTTTCATTAAGACAAATTAAAGTCCACTTGAAACGGCTCCCGGATGCCCATTATTCTTCGGGATGCTAAGGGGGGGGGGTTTGAGAAGGAAGAAACACACACACACCAAAATCCTTCTGCCAAGAACAAACAACCCAGCAACCAGAAAGATCCCTGCCCTGAAAAGAAAGGGACCCATTTCCAACCTCCTGCTCTTTCCTTCCACGAAGACAAATCTCTGCGCACCACCCCGTCCTTACCCCTTGGCTTCCCAAGATCCCCCCACCCCCCGAAGCTTCCAGCAAGCATTACTTTGCCTTTGAAGTTTGTATTTGTGAGAAAACAATGAAGACCTATTGCGGGGGTGGAGGGAGGAGGGTATTCGTGTGCAGAGGTCTTCCTTTTTCTTGAACCTTTGCCATGGTTGAATTAATAGTTACCCTTTCATTCGGCTAAGAATTTGAGACCAAACTGACCCCACGTGTAGCTCATGTGCAGGAAAGCAGAGTTTTCACCAGGGATAGGCTAGGAAAGGTCACCCTTCAGTTCTATGAAGCTGTGTTCGATTGACCTTTGGGTAACCTGAAGAAATTAGATCAAGGAGGGGTGGGAAGGTTGTGGGACAGAAGACCCTCAATCAAAAAGATTGCTGGATCTTTCACCCCTTTTAATTAAGACTACTACAGCCACAGTCCTTCATAAATAAATAGGAAAGTTGGGTCATCTCACTGTCACAAAGACCTGCAGAACATTATTGGCATTTTGGCTTTTTATCCTGCCCTTCCCCCAAAGAGAAGAGACACCTGTATAGTTGCCTGTAATTTTATTCTCAAAACAAGGTTGAGACATACAGACCAAGGTCACCCAGGTGTTTGAACTGAGGTCTCCCCCCTCTAAGCCCAAGTCTGTTCACAAACATTTTTGTAAGCACCTTCAGATTCGTCCCCTTTAATAGTCAATTCCTAGTTGAGGTACTACCTGCAAATGCATGAACCATCCAGCTCCAGGTTAGCTGATGCTTTGAGGTTTTATTATTCAGGTATTATTATGCAGACCTTCCTCTCTCTGATCTAGTGCTGACATTTCAGCACCTGGCTGGTGGCGTCCATTATGCCTCTGTTAACCAGCCATAACTTCTAGTCACTGAAATTATACTGCAAACTAGGATAGCAGAGAAATATATTAATGAAAACACTCAATACACACCATATTGGAAACATAGACAACAGTTTTCAACACCTTGTTTTCTCTTTGACCACCAAGACACATCAGAAAGACTTCCTCAGGGTTGCCTTGGAAGTAACAGGAGAGGTCCCTAACACCATAAGCTATACATGGGGTGCGTTCAGACACTCTATTTGAACCGCTTTCAGCATGCTTCAGGAACAGATTTTATGTGCACGTTCACACATCCAACATCTGTGCACCGTCCCCAGCCATCGCTTTCTGGATCAACCCCCCTTTAAACCGGAGTATTTTGACACCACTTACCCAAGTGATGTTTTCCTGATTCTCCGGTTCTAGCTACACTTTTCTGACGTCTGATCGCTGCTGCGGCATCGAGCCACTTCCGGGTGCTTCAACCCCCTCCCTTCTGGAAGGCTGCCACGGAAGTCTCAGGCTTCCGCGTTTTGTCTGCCATTTTTTTATGCCTTGGCGGTGTGCGCATAGGCGGAGTTCCGCTCCTAAGTTAATAAAAACAAAGTTTAAATGGTGCCTAGTTTTAGCATTTAGATAAGTTCGGGATCTCACAGAGGCCAGTTTCGGGGTAAAAGTTTAAAGGGAAGTGTTCATTTAAAGTTTAAAGGGAAGTGTGGAAATTGCTGTTCTGCGCACGGACAAAAATTTTAGTTCTACAGATGGCTGCCTGTGCGCATGCTCAAACTGAGAGAGAAAAACACCGACGCATGCTCCCATGTGTGGACGACGGGAAGCGATGTGGCTGTGCAGCAATCTGGAACAAGGAGGTGAGTGTCATCGTGATTCTCCAGGTTAAAAAAAAACGCATCAGGACTGGAGCAATTTACACCGCTCCCAGCACACTGTCTGAACACACCCATATAGTGCCAACCTCCAATTCCTTCCTGAATTCAGAGACCCCTGGTCTAGTAATGGACATCTTACATTTACTTGCTTCACAAAGACATCAGTTAATATTTCTGCAGTGCAGTTTTCCTTTTTGGAACTGAGCCCAGCACCAATGGTAGAAGTTATAACCCCGCACTCAGGTGCCCGGTATTGCAGAGGAGAAACTGTCCTGTTTCAGAACAATGCTTGCTTATGTTGATAGAACAAAATTTGAGACCAGTGGCACCTTTAAGACCAACAAAGTTTAATTCTGGGTATAAACTTTTGTGTACATGCACAATGTATTCATCAGATACATTGGAATAATTTCCTTCAAGCCTTACATATAGATAGAGGAAGGGAGGTTAGTTGCCAGGAAGAGCTAGTTAGAGTCAAGATGCATAAGTACATCTGGGACTTCTGGTTTTGGTGACTCCCCAATCGGGCACGCTCCATCAAGCTCTGATGTGAGTGCCCTGAATCGCGGTGGGCAGGAGGGGACTCGAATGATTCTGAGCCCCCCCAGAGCCCTTGTAAGGGGCTTTTTGCCTGGGATACGAGGGCTGCCTCTTCCAAGGCGATGGTCGAGGAATTGAGGCACCTCTTTACTCCAACAGGTTCTGCCACTACGAGGCCAACATGGCAACCCGAGGCGCACATTGGATGAAAGCGGGCAAGGGATCCAGCATTATATCAATCATCCTACAGCTTGTAAAATTGATGAACTGTGAGTTTAAATGATTCCCCTAAATTACTTGAGCTGGTGAAGCAGAGAAGAAGATTTAAAGCCCCAATGATTTAGAGGGAGGGGAGAAGCTGGGGATTCCCCCCCCCATGAAAAACAGCGGTTCTTTGGTGGCAGCTTGGAGGAAAAGTGTTGGGAGCGGCAACAAAACGTTTAATTAAGGCGACCAGGGTACAAAACAGCCCAAAGCAAAGTAAAACTGATAGACTTTCAGTTTGTTTGAATAAACTTTATCTTGTGTAAACAGTGTCAGCAAGAGGAGAGAAAATGGCACTGAAAAAAAGACCATCTCCAGGAACTATTAATTTAGTGAACTCTACTCTTAATCCGGAAGTAGTTACTGACTTCCCAAACATGATGGCAGTGGCACTGCGCCCTCTGTTGGACCTGATGTTTAACATCAATAATAGGTTGGATTGTTTCCAGAAAGAACTGATGGGAATAGACAAGAGAGCAGACAAAACTGACAAAGCTGTTAAACAAGTTGATGTTGAGGAGGAGGAGGAGATTGGATTTATACCTCGCCCTTCACTCAGAGTGGCTTACAAACTCCTTTCCCTTCCCCTTCCCCGCAACAGACACCCTGTGAGGTAAGCGGGGCTGAGAGAACTCTGACAGAAACTGCTCTTTTCCAAGAACCACTGTGCCAGAGCTTGTGACTGACCCAAGGTCACATCAGCAGGTGCAAGTGGAGGAGTGGGGAATCAAACCCAGTTCTCCCAGATTAGAGTCCGCACACTTAACCACTTAACAAACATACTGGAGGCTGTGGGAAAAGAATGGATCTCTGACAAACAGCAATTGCTACACCTTCAAATGGAGAAATCATTGTGCGTTCTGTGTTTCCAGGGCATCCCAGAACAGAAAGGGGAGAATTTAAAAGAAATACTAAGTGAATCATTGGCACCAGTGATAGGACTCAAAGCGGATTTATTACAAAGCGATGTGCATTCGGGTTTTTCCGAATTTCGGCTTTTTGGATACCGGGAAGGTTTCCCTGGGCCTTTTCAGATATCCACCCCCCCCCCAAAATTGGGGGGTTTTCAGGGGGTTTCAGATATCGCAAAACTAGGGGGATTTAAAGTTTAAAGAGCGCCTTCTGCTTGCTTTCCCTGCTGTTTTAGGCTCTTTCCTGCCGTTTTAGGCTCTTTCTCACTTCTTGCTCCTGTTTCCAGGAGGGAGAGGGAAAGAGGGACCTTCCAGACAGCCAATCACTGCAATGCATTTCAAAATGCACTGCAGCTTGCAATTTTTTTCAAGGCTGTTGTTGCTGCTGGCAGTCCAGCTACTAGCTTGCTCCTTTCCCAGGGAAGGAGCACTGGTGGCCAATAGGATTTTGGCATCTGCTCTCTGGCCACAGAAGGTTGTTTCTTTTTGAAATCTTTCTGTGTATGCTCAGAGAGCATAAAAGGAGACTCTCTGGCTGGCTGACTCCATTGTTGTTCTTGGTTTCTGCTGGTGGTGGTGGTGAGAGAGACTGGCTTGGAGATTGTGCGTGGCTGGCTGGCTTCTGCTAGAACCAGCCCCTGCTCCTTGAGCCTCCTTTCCTCCCAGTGCTGCCTGTGGACTTCGGAACCTTCAATCAAGACTGAAGACATCATATCGTTTGAATAAAATTAGGGCACTTTGAAACAATTTTCTTTATTTCTTTATTTCTTGTGGGTTGGTGGGTTGGGGGCTGGGTTTGGTGTGTTGGTGGGGCCTCTCAGCCTTCTTTCTGGTTTTTTTGGGGGAGGGTTCTTTTAGTTTGTCTTTTTGCAGTTTAATTTTTTTTTTCTGTGCTTCATTTTAAAAAGGTTTTCAAGTCACATCTCAAGGATAGTCTTTAAACCATAGTCAGGGTCAGTGCAGAAATTCACTAGTTCTAAAAAACAATCCAAGAAAAAAAGAGAAAAACCAAACTGAAGCAAGGCTAGATTAGGGAAACAAACAAAAACCTAGTTTTGGGGTGAGAGGGTTTATAAAAAGGTGTGAGGCTGTTTTAGGGTCAGCTGATAGTGCAGGTAAGTTAGGTGCATAATACCCTCCCCACAAGTTAGGCTGAGTTTGGCCAGGGGCAACATGAGCAACAGGAAGGAAATGCAGAGGGGCCCTGGGGGTAAGGCAAAGCAAAAGACTAGGGGGTGGAGGGGAGGGGAAGGGGGAGAGCCTTGCTCCCCCCCTAAGCACAGGACCACAGCAGAGCATCCTGGCACCACTCCAACCTCTGGCCAGAGTGGTGCCATGAAGAAGCCACACCAGGTTCTCTTCCCTAAGAAGGATACTCCTGGGGTGGTCCCAGCAGAGGTGCCTGTAGGTGCTGGCACTGGGCAGGGGTCTGCTGCTCAGGCAGTCCCTCCTCAAACCATTGCTGCTGAGGCTCAGTGGCAGGAGGAGGAGCAGCAAGAGCTGTCCCTGGGGTTGAGCTTTGGGGACACTCTGTTTTCAGGGTTCACTCCGAGGACTAAGAGGGCTCTGGAGGAACTGAAGAAGGAGCTGGATGGCCAGCCCACTCCTCTGGTGTCACTAGGCTCCAGCAGGCCTCTTGGGGGACAGGAGGAGAGGCTGGGAGAGGAGGAAGAGATGGAGGTGGTGCACCTCAAGCACCAGCCATCTCAACCCCTTCCCCCTGCTCAGCCATCCCTTCCTGCTCCTCAAAGACATGGTGTGTCTGGCCTGAGCTCCTCATAGGAGGCAGCTCTGGGGATGCCCATGGCTGCGGTTCAGCGTGGGTGCCCCTTCACCTCTGATGTCTGGAACCACTTCTGGATGACAGAGGATCCCTGCTTTACATACTGCCAGTTGTGTAGGGCCCAGATAAGTCAAGGGAAGAACACCGGTTATCTCTTGACCTCTGGGCTGTGGAACCATCTGAAGAAGCACCACCAGGTGGTGCTTTTCAGGGGGAGAGATAGGCTGCTGGGGTGCCCAGGTGGCCACCACCAGCCAGCAAGGAGATGAGACACCCTGTGTCCACCTCCATCATGCTCTCTGCGTGTTCCACAGTAGGGACGAGGCAGGGACGCCAAGCATCCCTGACAGAGATGTTTGGCGACATCGGCACTAGAGTGCCTGGGGGGAAGCAACAGGCCAGCAAGAGGGTCACTTGCCTCGGTGCTGAGATGGTTCCTCTAGATGGGCACCCCTTCTCTGCAGTCAAAGATGTGGGTTTCCGCAGGATACTCCAGAATGCCTATCCCTGGTACATGCCTCCTTCTCGTACCACACTGAGCAGGACCATAATGCTCTCATTGTACAGGGCTGCCAGGGACCACATGAAGGCACACTTGTCTTGCGCTTGTGGGAGATATGTGCACTTCATGCCCAACATCTGGACCTCCTGTCAGGCACACGATTCGTACCTTTCATTGATTGTGCACTGATGGGAACCTAGTGAAGTTTTGGGTGGGGGAGGGGAAACCAGTATCAGGCAGGGTCAGGGCCACTGGGCCGGTTACTGCAAGGCTCTTTTTCACATCGGGAAGCTTGATGGGTCACACAAGGCGGACAACATCTTGACCACCATCCAGAGACAGTTAGCAGGGTGGGTAGACAGGGACAGCACCAAGGGCTTCATGGTGACCAATGGTGGCCAGAACCTTAGGGTAGTGGCAGGGCAATTGGGCCTGACATGCATTTACTGTGTGGCCCATCTGATTCACCTTGTGATGAAGGATGCTCTGGGGTTGGGTTCTGCGGAGAAGCCCAATCTGGACACTGCGACTCGTGAGTTCCGGCATCTTCTCCCGAAATGCCAGTACATCGTGAGTCAATTCTCTCACAGTATGAAGGACTTCTATCTCCTGCACGAGAAGCAGGCACTGGTAGGTGTGCCAGAGCACTACCTGCTAGGCAGCATTCCCACTCACTGAAACTCCACCTGTGTCATGCTTAAATGCTTGGTGGAGCAGGAGTGCGTCCTGACTGCCCTGATCTCTGAGAGCGGGGTCATTTGGGAAGAGAGTCAGCTCAACCGGGAGGACTGGCTGACCGTTTCTCAGACTGTAATAGTTCTTTTGTTTTTTAAGCGCCCCTAAAAGAGGCATTTTTATTATTTTTAAGACAACCACATAACAACATAACACTACATGACATACAATACAATTACACCCAATACAATACAATACTCTTACACTACACACAACAAAAAACAAGCACAACATACTACACACAACATTCACGGGGGGATACAATTCCCATAACTATTAATCTGATTAAATTCCCTCCCACCTTGCCATCCTTGTTACTAATACTACTTTACTTCTGTAGCCACAAATTCTATCTTTCTATCTTATCCATTTCTAACTTAACATAGGTTAATAATATTCAATACTTATTGTTTCTCTCCATCCTTCCCTCTCTGATCATACCAGTCATAGAATCGTTGCCACGTATTTATGAAGGCTGATTCGTCATGTCCTTTCATCATCAGAGTCAGTTTATCCATTTCTGCTGCCTCCCGTATCTTGTCAATCAACTCTTGCTTGGTTGGTACCACCGTAGATCGCCAATACTTTGCATACAAAATCCTAGCCGCAGTCATTATATATATTATCAAATATCTGTCTTCTCTCCACACATCTTTTGGAAGTATACCCAACAATAACACCTCTGGTTTAAACAAAAGAGTACCTTTTATCATTTTCTGCATCATTCTATGCACCCATATCCAGTACTTTTTTGTCACATCGCATGTCCACCACATATGATAAAATGAACCAGTCTTAACATTACATTTCCAACACTTATTAGAACATTTCTCATCATATTTCGCCAGTTTATCTGGCATAATATACCACCTATACAACATTTTATACATATTTTCTCTAAATGAGACCGCCCTAGTTATTTTCACATTTATTTTCCATATTTGGTCCCACTGTTCCAACTCAATATTGTAGCCAAAATTTTGTGCCCATTGAATCATGTTATTTTTCACCATTTCATCTACCATATAATCGGCCAACAACAATGTATACATTTTTTAATAAACTTCTCTTCCGGTTCATAAAGTATTTTCTCCATATCTGTTAGCTTCTTCTCAAACCCTATTTTTTTGTCTTTCTTATATCTTGATTGAATCTGAACTCTGTGCCACCAACTAATATCATCGTCCAGTTCCAACTCCCCCTTTGCATTTATAATGTCCAGATATCTTTGTGGGGGGTCTTCACAGTATAGCCTAGGTAAAGTCACTGCTTCTACAGGAGCAACCAGCCTTGAGGTTTTGGTAAACCACCTCCTCCAGATGGTCTCCCATACTCTACCAAGTGCATCACGTATCCAATGCTGTCTGAAATATTTACGTGCTGCCACTTTCTCATCCCACAGAAAGGCGTGCCAACCTTCCAAAAGATCATGGCCTTCCAATTTTAAAAGTCTTCTATCTTCCAACATCATCCATTCCTTAAGCCATGCCAAGGCTCTGGCTCTATAATACAATATCCAATTAGGCAGGGCAAATCCTCCTCTTTCTTTCAAGTCTTGTAATACTTTAAGCCTAATTCTTGCTCTCTTCCCCTGCCACACAAACTTAGTGGTAATTTGCCCTAACTCTTTCAGGATTGCCAGGTTTTTCAACACAGGGATCGTTTGAAACAAGAAGATCCATCTTGGTAGAATATTCATCTTTATCAGAGCAATTCTTCCCATTAATGACAGCTTTAAATTCTTCCACTTTTCCAAATCTTGCTTCGTTGCTCTCAGCAGTTCTCTATAATTGTCTTCTTGTAATGAACTACACCTATTCTTGAATTGAATTCCTAAATATTTTACCTTCGTACAGAGTTTGTATCCCGATTCTTCTTGCAGGGACTCTCTGTTCCAGTGTCATATTTTTAGTTAAAATTTTCATCTTAGCCAAATTAATCTTTAATTCTGCCACCTGCCCATAATCTTTCAAAAGCTTATTCAACTCCATAATTGAAGATCTGGGTTCCTCCAATATAAATGCAAGATCACCCACATAAGCCAATAGTTTATATTGTTCTCCTTGCACCTTCAGGCCCTTCACTTCTGGATTCTGTCTTATCTCCTCTGTTACCACCTCCAAAGCAAATATATATAGCAACGGTGAAAGAGGGCAACCCTGCCTCGTACCTTTCTATATCTGAAATTGCTCAGTCCGTTCCCCGTTTACCATAACTGCTGCTCTTTGCTTTGAATAAATTGCTTGGATCGTTTGAATAAATCGCTCTCCCTCTCTTACCCTCTTAAATGTCTCTATTATAAACGTCCAATCCAAGTTATCAAAGGCCTTCTCTGCATCTACAAAAATCACTGCCATTTCTTTTTCTAGGTGAGCTTCATAATATTCCAGCACATTCAATAGCTGCCTTACATTGTGTTTTATCTGTCTTTTCGGCAGAAATCCAGATTGATCTCTATGAATCACTTTTGCCAAAGTACGTTTCAACCTATCCGCCATAATAGAGGCAAAAATCTTGTAATCCACATTTAACAAAGAGATCAGTCTATAATTCTTAATATCGTTCCCTTCTGTATCTTGCTTGTGTATCAGCGAAATCAGAGCTTCCCTCCACATATCAGGCACTTTCTCTCCTTCCCAAATTTTCTTGTAAACTTCATGCAGCTGTGGAAGCAATATTTCTTCAAAAATTACATAGAACTCCACTGGTAGACCATCCGTCCCAGGTGCTTTACCTTTGTTCTGCCTTTTAAGCGCTTCCACCATCTCCATCATAGTAACTGGTTGATTTAAAATCTTCTGTTCCCCCTCCGAAAACTTTTGAAGAGTACGTTCTTGCAAATAATTAGATATTTTTTCTCTAGTTATATTCTCTCTTGCATATAACTCTTTATAGAAGTCTTCCACAATCCTCTTCAAATCTTGAATTCCATTTTGTTCCACCCCATTTTTATCTTTCAATGACTTTATCAATGTCCTTTCAGACTGCTTTCTTATTTGATAGACCAACCATCTGGTTGGTTTATTGGCATTCTCAAAGTAGTTTTGTTTGGCATAGCTCATTTTCTTTGCTAACTCTGCTGTCAATAAACAATTCATCCTGCGTGTGAAAAGCTTGATTTTAGCTCTCCTATCGAGGTCTCCTCCGATCTCCATTTCTTGCTTCTCTTGTTCCAGTATTTCTTTCTTCAAATTAAAATATTCCTCATTTCTTTTCCTGTTTTTCTTTGCCGCTTCCTTCATTAAGAGCCCTCTAGCAAAGGCCTTAAACGCATCCCATACCATTCATCTCGGAATGTCTAGGGTAATATTTTCCTTTAAAAAAAAAAGTGAACTCTGTTTGCAGACTTCTCATCACCTTACTATCCTTCAGTAGAAAAGGATTCAATGTCCATCTACCCTTGTGGTTTATTCCCTGTAATTCCACAGTTATCAGATTGTGATCAGCAAATGTACCTGCCTCAATTTCCACCTCCTGCAATTCCCTTACCATTGAGGATGACTTCCAACACATGTCCAGTCTAGACCAAGAATCATGTCTTGCCGAATAAAATGTATATTGTTGCTTTTTGAGGTTTCTTATTCTCCAAACATCAACTAATCGCCATTCCTCTATGATCTGCAAAAGTGAGTTGGTAAATTCATTATGTTTTACCTTCTTCTTCAAAGTGTTCACTTTCCGATCCAGTTTATTATCAAAGACCGCATTAAAGTCATCAATCAAACAAATCTCATGAAAGTCCTGTTTAGCTATCAAAGTTAAGAGCTTTCCATAAAACTTTTCCTGATTTTGATTTGGGGCATAAATATTCACAATTAAGACCCTTTTATTTTGCCTCTGGATTGCCACCATCAATAGTCTTCCATCCTCTGAGGCAAGTACAAGTTCCGGTTGCAAATACTCCTTAATATAAGTAGCCACTCCGCATTTCTTCTTTTCCTTATCTGTTGTCACAAATATTTTACCTAATCCTTTATAGTCCAAGTATTTTTCATCATTCTTCCTAATATGGGTTTCTTGTATACACGTTATATCTGCCTTGTGTTTCTCCAATTGATGAAATATTCTTCTTCTTTTCTGGGGTCCATTTAAGCCGTTCACATTAACCGAAATAAATTTCAACTTCTTTTTATCGATCTAAGTTCTGTGTCTGTCTATGTTCCTTTTCACCTTTCGTTTTTTGTCTCGTAACAATTGGAGATCTCAATCTGAATCTTCTTGGTCTTTGAGGTCTAGCAGAAGGAGCCGACGCTGTTGCTCCTTGGGTTTGAGGTTCCAGTTCCCTTTCAACCTCTCCCTCTTCTCTCTCCTCTCTTTCTTCTTGGTCATCTGACATCTCTACCCCATAGGTCTCTAGGAAGTCTTTAGCCTTGAAAATGGAAGTAATTCTGAATCTCTTTCCTTCAAAATTGAAGAAGACCCCTTCTGGCAAAATCCACCTGTAAGTGATATTATTGGCTCTCAACAGTCTGTTAGCTCTGAGTACGCCCTTCTCTTCTCCCTCACTCTCCAGGGTATCTCTTTCAACCCCTTAATTTCTTCTTGTCCCATCTTCAGCGGTACAGCATTTACTTCTCTCAGTATCTTATCCCTGACCGCCCGCTTGTGGAACCGCACCTGTACTTCCTTGGGTACCTTGAATCTTCTTGCATAGGCCGAATTCATTCTGAAGGCCACATCTATCTCTTTTGCCACTTCGCTTATATCTTCAAGCTGTAAATGATTTGCCAGCAATTCCGCCATCTTCAAATTCAAATCTTCTTTTTCCTCTGGGATATTTTGAAACCTCAAAACAAACGCCACTCTCTCCACCTGCAATCTCATCACATCTTGCTCTAATAGCGATTGTTTCTCTTCGTTTTCTTGGACCTTCCTTTCCACCTGTCTCATCTTCATCTCAACTTCCTCTACTGTATTGCTTAATGCCACAATTTTTGTGGTGTTATCAGCTATTTGTTTTTGCAACAACTGTAAACTCTTGGTAAACTGTTCAGTGATATCCTTCATAGCATTCTGTATCGGAACAGCCGCCTGGGGGATCATGTCTCTTACCTCCTGGATAGCTTGATTGACGGGAACTATCGCTTGTGGAACAGAGTTTCGGATTTCTTCCATGCTGACTTTAATTGGTTCTATGACATCGTTAATTGTGCTTAAGATAGTGGCTTGCACCAAAGCTTGCATTTCTTTTTGGGGTGCTTTCTGGCCTGTGCCCCCCAACTTCCCTGTTGCGGAGCTCGGAGCACCTGGTGAAACCAATGATTGTTTTTTTCCTCCTGCGCTAGGCATATTTAACTGTTTAGGCACAACTTCCAAATCGCAGTCTTAACGTGCACAGAGGATATTCAGAATTTATTATTTATGCTTATCCCTTATCCAATGTTTGGGGACAACACAGGCCTCTTGGCCCCCTTCCCAGACCTTCTATCTCAAAAAGCTTCAACAACTTATGAACAGGGAACATTGTTTAGACTATCTTATTCATTGGCAAGATCCCCAGAAGTTGTTTCCACTGTCCTCCCTGAATGTTTACCAAACAATCACTGTGTTGGCAATTCTCCCAGACTAGCTGTCTACCCCACCTTCCCCCTCCTTTATTCTCTCCCTATAGCCAACCACCAGAAACCAAGAGGAAAAGCAAACCAACACACTGTCAATCGGTAATCAAACACCTTATTATCAGAGTCCCTTCACCAACCGAGTTTTGGCATTTTTACTTAAACACGGTCTATCCGTCTCTCCAACCTCAGTAACAGTTAGTAATTGCAGCAAAAATTGAGAACGCAGTAAACACTCTCTTCCCTCGCCCTCCTACTGTTCCACCCTGGCCCTCAAGGGTTAAAAATTGGCATGCGATGAACTGGGCCTCCTCTTCTCTGCTTCTCCATTTCTTCTACCCTACCCCTATTAGGGTGAAAATTTGAGCGTGTTGCAAAGGGGTCTCCCACCAACCGTCTTATTCTCAGAACCCTTTAGATTCACCAAACAGCTCTCTCACTGGACGGTTCACCCTCAAGCTCACATTGCCCACATTGCTTATACATTCACCTTCCAGTTCTTCGGGTCTTAAATCCAACTTAAAATGGAGCCCAAGTTCCCTTCCCGAACCATTGACAGCCAGCTTAAGTAGTTCTATAGCCAGATCACTTCGCTCTCAACCTCCACTACTCCATTCCTTTTGGATGGTATTCACTTTCACTCTCGCCCTCTCCACTCCGGCCTCGCCAAGCTCGTTTTCACTTACTACCCGTTTATTCTTCAGGGGGGAGAGCCCTCCCCACTTATGCTACTTTTTGAGGCTAATTATATCAAATCACCCTTTTAACCCGCATAGTTTGTTCCACGGATACTCACAGAAGCGCTCTGTCAGCAAGGTTTCTCTTCCCCCCCTTCCAGTGCAGGAGCATTGGCTTTGCTCAGACGAACTGAGCCCGGACTTCGATCCCGCGCTTAGGGCGATTCAGCCCACCCCGTGAGTTGTAACTCACACAGGGTTTCGGATCAGGCCCCTTGCAACTGCCCGTCCCTTCCCGGGACAGCAGGGGGTCCTTTTCATGATCAAAGGACCCCTTTAAAGATCGAAAGATCGCCACCGTGCTTAAGCGTGTGTGTCTCGCCACGCCACGCCTGCACACTTCAGACTGTAATAGTTCTTAAGCCCTTTAAGAGCTGCACAGAGATGCTCTTGTCTGACACAGCAAGTCTAGCTCTGGTCATCCCCATGGTCCTCACAGCCCATGAGGACTTGGCCTCATTTCTGGAGCCAGCTGCAAAATGTGCAGATATGGTTCCAGCAGTGTGTGCACTGGTGAGAAGCTGCAAAGTGGAATGGAGAAGCACTTTCAGTCTATCTTCCAGCAGAAGGTCTACATGATGGTGCCCATGTGTGACTCGTGCATCAAGGGCAAGATTGCTGAGCGGGCCAACAAGTTCAATGGCAAGACGAGCTCTCCCAGTGAGTTGAGCGCATGCGGGCCAAGAGGGCCACGTTGCCACGAGCTGAGAAAGAGGTTCTATGGAGGTATTTCTGCTGCAGGTGGGGAGATTGGTGGGGCTGGATCTGACATGAATCTCTCTGTTGGGCCGAATCGCACACCCCTAATGATTACTAACTTGTGCAGCCAGGTCCTGCCTGTACCCCTTAGGTTATGCTGGAGAGGTCCTCTGGTCTGACCTGAGGATGTTTTTGATGTAAGCTGACAGGAGACAGAGGCTGCTTGCTTGGCCAGATGCATGAAGAGTCACCTTTTGTGCTAACTAGATGAACACTTCATGCATCTGGCAAAGTGGGCTGCATTCACACCCCTAGTGATTACTAACTTGCGCACATCCTGCCTGCCCCCCTCAGTTTGTATGCAGCAGAGATTCTCTGGTCTGAACTGAGTCCAGTTGGATGTGGGCACTGACTGGCACAGTGGCACAGGTTCTTCTGGGGGCAGATTGCACTGGTTCTGCTGCTGGCCTGGCTGGCAAACCATTCATCTTATGCTGCAGAGATTCTCTGGTCTGACCTGAGTCCAGTTGGGTTTGGGCACTGACTGGCACAGTGGCTCAGGTTGTGGGGGGCGGGTTGCACTGGTTCTGCTGCTGCTGGCCTGGCAAACATGCCCCTCAGTTTGTATGCTGCAGAGATTCTCTTGTCTGACCTGAGTCCAGTTGCTTTGGGGCCACTGACTGGCACAGTGGTACAGGTTTTGTGGGAGGCAGATTCAACCATTCATCTTATGCTGCAGAGGTCCTCTGGTCTGACCTGAGTCCAGTTGGGTTTGGGCCCTGGCTAGCACAGTGGCACAGGTTGTGTGGGGGGCAGATTCATCTTGTGCTTGGGTTTAGGCACTGACTGGCACAATGGCACAGGTTGTGGGGGCCACCTTGCACTGGTTCTGCTGCTGCTGGCCTGGCAAACATGCTCCCTCAGTTTGTAGGCTGCAGAGATTCTCTGGTCTGAACTGAGTCAGTTGGGTTTAGTCACTGACTGGCACAGTGACACTGGTTTTGGAGGACACATTGCACAGGTTCTGTTGCTGGCCTGGCAAACATGCCCCCTCACACCACCACCACACCTCACTTAGTTTCTTACAGAGAGATTCTGCCTGCCCTTTTCCCATCCCCAATTCCCCATAGGAAACAATGGAGAACTGGGGGCACCCTCTTTGGATGCCCCTGGAATTGGACCCCCTAGTCCAATCTTTTCAAAACTTTGGGGGTCTTTTGGGGAGAGGCTCCAGCAGCTACAGTCCAAATTTGAAGCCTCTACCTCAAACCTCCCCCCCCCAGCCCCCTGCAAACTCTTCAGAAGATTTTTGCCATTGAGTTCAATGGTCCCATTGAATATAATGGACCCAAATTTTTCAGGAATCCCAATTTTTTTTTGGATATTGGTAAGGAGCTGCAGTGGCTCAAGTGGTTCAGATGCTGAACTGCAGGTTGTGGAAGGTCAGTAGTTCAGCAGTTCGAGACCCGAGTGTGCCACATGACGGAATGAGCTCCTGTCTCTAGTTCCAGCTCCTGCCAACCTAGCAGTTCGAAAGCAAGAAATTGCAAGTAGATAAATAGGTACCGCTTTGGTGGCAAGGTAACAGCGTTCCGTGCGCCTCAGTGTCTAGTCATGCCAGCCACATGACCACAGAAACGTCTTCGGACAGTGCTGGCTCTTTGGCTTTGAAACAGAGATGAGCACCACAACCCTAGAATCGGATTCAACTGGCTTTCAAGCAAGGGGAACGATACTGGTATAAGTATTTGGGTTTTTTTGGATTTTCTGAAAAAAATCGGGAAACATATATCCGAATCCAAAAAATACCGATTTTTTTTTTTTGCACACCCCTATTTGGCTTATTGAACCTATTCAGACTTTATTGAGAAAAATAACCTACCTGGTGAAGTATTTGTCAAATTCTCCAAAAACTCAACAAGAGATGCAGTTTTGAAAGCGACAAATGGGAATTCTCTGAAGATTAAGAAGAGGCGAAGATTTTGAAGGACATTCCATTTGAGATACAAAAGCAGAGACGACAATATAAAGATTTAACTTCCTTTTTGCATAATCATTCCATTCCCTTCAGATGGACATTTTCAGAAGGACTTATATCCAACCATAGTAATAAAAGGACGAAAATTGACTCTGCTCAAAAAGCTAAGACTTTCTTGGAACAACAACTAAAAGTGACAAAAGGCAAAGGGAAATCAGAGGACAACGTACAAGAAGAAGAAAAGAGTGATCAAGAATCCGAAGATAGTCTAAGCTTTGGTGATAGTTCTCCAAAGGTTCTGATTCTGAAAAAGGAGCAGCAGCTCCTAAAACTCAAAGTTAAGATGAAATACGATAAAAATAAACACAAGATATAATTGCTTTCTTTTTTAATGTAATGAAAGTTTATTCTTTGCATAAAATTACTGACTGTAATGTACCCAAAATTTGGTTAAGAGCTTAATGTAGCTTAACTGATACTTGAAATAAGGCATACAGTACCACCTTTTTTTTTTTCTTTTCCTTCTACTGTAAAACTGTAGGAATGACAAATAAGGATAACTGTCTGTAATATGATCCTTGATTTACTTTTGTAATTCACTTTTTAAATTTTAATATTTTCCTTGCACTCCCTTTCCCGTTGGTAGTGTTTGTAGTTATAAAACAATAATTTTTTTTTTTAAAGATGCATAAATACAGCTAAGATTAGAATTAAGCAGTTGGTAAGATCTGTGAACAGCAGCAAATTAGCATACAGATAATAAAAGAGCTAACAACAGATGGGAGAACTAAGTTTGAGTTCAGTGGCACTTTAAGTCCATAGTTTAATTCTGGGTATAAGAACGAACTGATTGACTTAGCATATGTAGTGAGAAAAGAACCCAATATCAGTATCTGATGGATGCCCATGAAAGCTTATACTCAGAATTAAACTTTGTTAGTCTTAAAGGTGCTACTGGATGCAAACTTTGTTCTTTTGCTTCAGACCAACATGGCTACCCACCTGAATCAGTTCTTCCATCTATTTGCTAACATTTGTATTTTTATGCTAATTTGTTGCCATTCACAGGTCTTAACAACTGCTTTAATCCAAGCTCAGCTATACCTATTCCCAGTTATTTATGCATCATGACTCTAACTAGCTCTTCCTGGCAATTAACACCCTCTCTATCCATGTAAGGCTTGCGGAAAACTATTTCAATGTATCTGAATGAGTCTGCATGCATACAAAGGCTTGTACCTAGAATTAAACTTTGTTGGTATTAAAGGTGCCACTGGACTCAAACTTTGTCCTTTTGCTTCAGACCAACACAGCTACCTACCTGAATCTATGCTTATGTTGATGAAAGCTTTAATCAACCAGAGTCCACTTCTTCAGATGCAGTAAGTGAATCCATCAGGGTGCTGTCATATTATGTAGGAAATATGAAAACACACATAAAAAGATCAAGGGGCCATTATATGCCAGAAATATAAGTTAAATGCAATTATGTAAAATTTGAATCCAGCCTTCAATGAGTGGGGAGTCTGAGGTATTGTTAAAATTGTTCTCCCTGTATATAAAACAAATTTAGAGTCCAGTGGCACCTTTAAGACCAGCAAAGGTTTATTCAAGATATGAGCTTTTGTGTGCATGTGCACTTTTTCAAATACATTGGAATGGAAGGTAGAGTTCAAACTTATAGATAAAGGCTGAACAGCAATTTAACATGTAACATGATGAAGATGTTTTAAGATATGCAAAGACAAAACCAAATAACAAGCTAAGGTTATAAGGTCAACAGTTGGTCAATATGTCGAAATAGGGGATAAACGTGTAAACGTATCTTTTCTAATTGTGGGAAGAGATCTCCTCTCAGGGGTGGAGGTAACAACAGCATTTTTTTTCTTTTTTGAGGTGGGTGCAGTGGTATGTCAGCAAAACGTTCCAATATTCCTTGTATAACATTCAGTATTCTAATATACGAAATACACTAAAATATAGAGGATGTATAGTCCTTCTCATTGGGAATACATATGTGAAGACTGAATGAATTAACATACATAATGAGATAAGAAACCAAAATCCCTGTTAAGTCCTGGGGAGGTATTTGTTCCAAGTATTGTGATAACTTGTAATTCAGCAGTTTCCCTTTCCACTGTGTTCCTGAAGTTTCTTTGTAATAAAACAGCTACTTTGAGGTCATTCACTGAATGTCCTGGAAGGTTGAAGTGTTCTCCTACAGGTTTCTTAGTCTTGTGATTCCTGATGTCAGATTTGTGTCCATTTATTCTCTGGCGTAGGGTTTGTCCTGTTTATCCTATGTAGAGAACTGAAGGGCATTGTAGGCATTTAATGGCATATACAATGTTAGAAGATGAGCAAGTGAATGAGCCTCTGATGGTGTAGTTGATATTGTTAGGTCCAGTGATTGTGTTGTCTTGGTGTATGTGGCAGCAAAGTTGGCATCTGGGTTGATTGCAGGCTCTGGTCCATCAGAAATGAAAACTTGGTTAGCTGTTTTTAACTATTGGCTCAAAATACATTTTAGAGCCTCAACAAATTCTCTCATTTCATGATTAAACAGTGCTAATTTGTTTTCAGGCATTGAAAAGAAAATTCACCAATTAGGTTTTTCTATTAACTATTTCCTTTTGTTGGATGAAACTGCTATCTTCCAGATAATTAAACAAAGACTGTTGGATTTAGAAATTAAAAAACTGTGCCCTTTATATCCTTATTCTTCATCTCAGACGTTTTTGAATCTTGTAACACAACATAACCAAATGGTTAACTACCTTCACAATCTTGATGTTCCTTCACACCATACAGCATTTACTCTAGCCTGATTAAACATCCTCCCCTCAAATATACTATTGGGCAGATTTAAAAAAATCCCCTTTCATGAAAGGTTGGTAACTTATTCCTTAAAATCTCTTGACTCAATCCAACAAATCATTTTAGATTGCCAATTTCATACAGTCACTTGCAAGGAACATCTACCACTGTTACTGATCCTTAATCCTAATGTTAATAAAGATAGAATTATTGAATATCTCTTAAACAACAATGACCCTGAAATTACAGCTTTGGCTGCTAAGTTTCTGGTTGAAGTGATTAAAAACAGATACAGGCTTTTAAATTGAATTGTATGTATTTTAATTGTTTACTATTAAATTTCAGTTTGTTGGAACTGTTACTATATGTATTTTACTGTTCACATTATGCCATTAAAGGTTACAATGAACTGAAAAAACTGAACTGACTCTTGTTCTGGACATGAACCTTAGTACCTGCCTGTTTTGAGCTGTGGCAGACAAGTCCAGCTCCAGCTCCCTGAACCTGTATTGGATTTGATGAAAGGCCAATGGGCATAGTCTCCATTCTGACTGGTCCAGGCACCCCCTGCTCAGCCAGTCTGCCAAAATGTTGTCCTTGCCTGGCACATGAATAACTTTACTGATTGTAGATGACCTTCCACCCATTTCACCAGGTCGCTTGCCTCGTTGTACAGTGTCTGTGTCAGAATCCTGGTCAAGTTACTCTCAACAACACTCTCTTTAGCAGTGAAATGTTTACTTGAATTATAAGCAAGATCCAAGTCATAACTATACTGTGTCAGAACTGGAGATTTTGGCGGGTACAATAATAGATATAGGTAATTCAAATGAAACCCCTCCTAATGGTCACTCATATATCACATCCATCCTGTGTACCCACAGCATTCCTACCCCCCTTTCACCTGGGAAATATACAATCCCATTATCTACACAAGCAAGCTAGCACCAAAAAGTTCAAGGACGTTCCTCTGGGAGAGGAAGGCTTCTTTAGAAGAGTTACGACCTCTAAGATAGTGCACTCACACACTCCACACTTGCTCCCCCACCTAAGGAATTCCCTCCCCCTGGCATTCATGGCAAACTGAGCAGAGCAATGTTTGACATTCTGCCCCCCCAAAGCCCCAAATCACCTTCCCGGCTTGAGGGGGTGCTGCTGATGGAAAGTGTGCACCAGTTTTGCAGCTTTAACATGTTTAGAAGCCACCCAATCATTATGACTCGGGTCAAAGTCTTTCCATTTGACCAAGTAGTACAGTTGGCCCCATTTGATTTTAGAATCTAAAATGTCCTCCACTTCTTGATGGGCCTCACCATCCATGATCAGGGGAGGAGGAGCTGGAGGTCGTGGTTTCCACTTCAAGGGTCCAGGATCCTTCTTCAGAAGACTGAAATGGAACACAGGGTGGATATGCTGTAAGCTTTTGGTTAACTCAATCTCAACAGTCACCTTGTTAATGAGGTGCCCTGCTTTGAAAGGATCCATGTATCTCCATCCCAATTTTTGCCTCAGTTGCAGCCCTTGGAGGTTTTTAGCAGCAGTCTCCTGGTTTCAACTCCCACTCCAGGGCCCCTCTTTTGTCAGCATAGCCCTTATAGTCCTCCTTTGCTTTATCCAGGGTTTTCTGGAAAGTGGGCTACCCCTGGGTTATCCTGGCCCACCAAGTACTGGCATCACCTGGGCCTGGATTCTCCGGGTTCAGAGTGGGGAGGGGAGGGTCCCCCCCTCATACCCATGTACAGCCTTAAAGGGGGACACTCCAATTGAACTGTGCACAGAATTATTATAACTGTATTCTGCAAATGGGAGCAAGTCCGCCCAATCATCCTGTTGGTGGTTTATAAAGCATGGCCATTGGTCTCTAGGTGGTAAGCACTACTCAGACCTTGTTCCACCCCCAGAAGTTTCAGGAGCTCCTTCCAAAACCACGCCATGAACTGAGGACACCTGTCTGAGATTATTTTGTGGGACAAGGCATGGGACAAAATGTGCTTGCTTTGAAAAAAAATCCACCACCACCCAGATAACAGTCTTCCCATGGCTTGTGGGTAAGTCCGTGATAAAATCCTTCGATATGATGGACCATGGCTGGTCCAGAGTCTCTAAGGGCTGCAATAGTCCCGGGGGCTTCCCCACATGCCTCTTGCTCATCAAGCATGTCTGGCAAGAGACTACATACTTGAAAATGTCCCCTCTCATGTGGGGCCACCAGAACTGTCTCTGAATTAGGTTTAGAGTCTTTAAATAGCCAAAATGCCCAGCCAGTTTATTATCATGCCCCATTGATAAAATCTCCCCCCTCATAGATTCCAGAACAAACAGTTTATTTTGCCAGTATCAGCATCTATCATCTCTCTGCATCAGCATCCCCTCTTTCTCAATTTCTGCCTTGTCAGAATCAGAGAGGGCAGACTTGAATTTCTCAAACCATGGCTCTGCCTTGAGCTGAGGCACCTTCTTTGCCTGGCTGCACGTCATCACTGCCCCTCCCAACTGGGTGGGTGTGAATATGGTGTCCACTACCTCTTCCTGTTGACTAGTGTGCTGCAGAAGGCAGGACAGAGAGTCAACCAGGAGATCTGACTTCCCTGGGAGGTGTTTAACAGTGAAATGAAACTTAGAGAAAAATTTTGCCCACTGCAACTGTTTTGCATTTAGGCACCTAGGAACTTTGACAGCTTCCAAGTTTTTATGGTTGGTCCAAACTTCAAACAGAACTTGGGTCCCCTCCAACCAATACCTCCAGGTGATTAGCACCAACTTGATGGCGGCCACTTCTTTGTCTCACACTGCCCAATTCCTTTCAGTGCTGGAGAACCTTTTAGACATGCATGCCAGTGGGTACAAGTTCCCCCCCTCCCTGTAGGATCGCTCCCCTCATAGCCATATCAGAAGCATCCACTTGCACCACAAATTGCTTAGTCTCGTCAGGGTGGTGCAAAATGGGTTCTGAAGTGAACAGGGTCTTTAAGTGTTCAAATGCCTGCTGGCACTCAGGGGACCACTCTAAGCGACTGCTTGCTTTTTGGCACTCTGGCCCTTTCCCCTTTGTTTTCAGGAGGTTAGTGAGGGGTAGGGTGATCTGAGCAAAGTTGGGGATGAACAAGCAGTAGAAATTGGTGAATCCTAGGAATGACTGTAGTTGGTGCCTCATCCATGGGGGCTCCCACCCCACTACATCCTGTATTTTCTTGGGATCAATGCCCAGCCCCTTCCCTGAGATACGGTACCCCAGGAACTCCAGCTCTTCCTTGTGAAATGTGCATTTGGAGAGCTTGACAAACAAACTGTTGGCTTAGAGGGCTTTTAATACATCACACACCAACTGAATATGTGACTCTTTATCTTTTGAATAAATCAGGATATCATCAAGATAAACCAACACCCCTTTGTACAGGTGCTTGTGTAACACTTCATTGGTTAAGTTCATGAACACCCCAGGTGCTCCAACCAAATGGCATCACCACGTATTCTAACTGTCCTAACGGGGTGTTGAAAGTGGTCTTGTACTAACCCCCCTCCCTTATTTGCACCTGATAGAAGGCATCCCACAAGTCAAATTTAGTGAAAATCCATCCCTGCGAGGCCTTGGCCAGCAAGTCTTTGATGAGGGGGAGGGGATGCGTGTTTGACAAGGACACCGTATTCACCCTTCTATAGTCTGTGCACAGTCTCAACCCCCCATCCTTTTTCTTCTGGAAAAGCACTGGGTCCATGAATGGGGAGGTGGCTGGTCAGATGAAGCCCCAGGCTAAGTTCTTGTCAATGAACCTTCGCAACTCCTCCTTTTCAGCTGGGCTCATCGAATATAGTCTCCCCTTAGGCATTCTATAACATAGTAAGATTTCAATGGCACAGTCAGTTTTACGGTGGGGAGGTAGCTCATCTGCCTCTCCTTCCTCAAAGACCTGGACCTGGTCTTGGTACTCAATTGGGATGAGATTCAGCTCCTCCCACACCAGACAGATGCATTTGGCTACAGGGTGGGTCTCCTCCCCCCATTCTGGGTTCTAAAGATGCTCTTTGCATTGAGGATCTAAGAAAGTCAAAGTCTCAGTACTCCATTGGACGTATGGGTCATGTGCTTGGAGCCAGGGGCTGCCTAGTACCATCAGGAATTTTGTGGATAGGTTCACTATGAATGAACATAGTTCCCAATCAGAGGCCACCCCCACTGGCAGGTGGACTGTACGGTACTGGCAGGCCTCCCCCCTCATTGGGGTCCCATCCATTTGGGAAAACACTATGGGCTCCTTTAATTTATGCACCTTCACCTTCAGATCTGTGACTATAGCAGGGATGATTAAGTCACAGGTGCATCCTGAATCTATCAGGGCCCTGACCCTAATGTGTGTTCCTACTTTGGGGCTGATTATAGTTACAGTCAATGCTCCCTTTAAGCTGTGGAGTCTTGTTAGCACAAATCCTAATTTGTGAGCTACTGGCATTAAAGTTGTGAGAGCACCATTTGGCTGCTGCATAAATTAGTTTGCTCTAGAGCCATCCTTCCTGAGGTAAGACAAAAATGTGTGAGCCGGAGGCTAAAACACTGTGAGCGAGCTCACACTAACTCAGCTTAGAGGGAACACTGGTTACAGTCAAATAGAAGAGAGGGAATAAGGGTCTCACCAAGTCTTGCACTGGAGACTTTTGGACCTGCTGGCTGGAGTGCTTCACAGCAGGTCCCAGCCTTTTCCTGCCAGCTGAGGTACATCACACTTGCTGGATGAGGTGCCACCCAGAGAATCTCTTGCCCCTGCTTGTAGGGCTTTTGGAGTCCTGGGCCTCTTCCCTCGGGGTCTTTGGTCTCTTCTCCTTGCTTTCTTCTTGTTGCTCCTTATTTGAGCTCTTACCCCCTAGGCAGTTTGCAGCAAAGTGCCCCGGCACTCTACATCTCAGGCACAGCCCCAAGCACATGCGATGCTCACAGTTTCCCCCGAGTGTGGGTCCCTGACCCCAGAATGGTTTCTGCCCCCCCAAGGCTCTCTTGGGGGTCTTGTGCTGGTACAGCCACAACAGGTTGCACCTGTTCTCAGCTTCACAGGCAACCTGGATCCAGCCACTCAGTGTTAGTGGGTTGTCTTGGGCCAGAGACTTCTCTAGAATCATGGTGTTCAACCCCATGCAGTAGAATTCTATGAGGACTTCTTTGGGACTTGCAACTTGGCTGCATACATTTTAAACTCATCTGAGTATTCTTGCACTGACTAGCTCCCTTGCCGCAGGTATGGGCCTTTTCCAGCTCCAGCGGATCTTCGAACTGTCTTCTTAAGGCTTGCATGAACGCATCCATATTGCAGAGTTCAGGGGCTCTGATGTTGTACAGCCCCATGAACCAGTCTGCCGCTCGTTCTCGTAGTCTTTCTTAACGTTTTATTATTTTTTTCCAATACTGTTACAACAGTGTTTGGCAATAAATAGCGATACAAAAACTATTTCAGCACTAGATAACATGCAATGAGGGTACAGAAAAGAAGATCACAGGTTTTCATTAGCCAGGTCAGATAACTAAAATCAAGAAGTTCAATACAAACAGGAAATTATGCTAACTTTAAGGCTATTTTGGATTGTAATATAATCAAATACAGTACAATGCAATCAAAAGAACAGTAAATTTCTATAGGCTGGGTTGTTTGGAATTGTTTCACTATTTTCTAAATAATTGATCATAGGAAACCATACTGCCTGGAAACAGTTTTTGATATTTTTTCTGACAGCAAAGCCGAGGAGAAGTACGCCTATAGATGAAGCAATCCCAGATTCTTTTTTCCCAATCTGTTAATGTAGGGACATTTTTTTGCTTCCATTTTTGTGCGATCATTATTTTTGCTAACATCAATAAGGTAGAAATTAATGTTTCTGTACTTTTGTTACTTACAGATGCACGCCATGTCTCCAAGAAGATGGAGTCCACTTCACAAGGTAAATTTACATTAGTTATTAATGACATTTGTTTTAATATCTGCCTCCAGTACACTTTTATTCGAGGACATGCCGACCAACAGTGAGCAAAGTCTGCTGTAGCGCCACAGTTTTTCCAACATTTGTTTGATATTTTTGGATTTATTTTGTGTAAGATGACTGGTGTCATATACCATCTGTTTAGTATTTTGAATGAGGTAAATCTAATGCTAAAAATGTGTGATGTGTTGCTAGGGGATGACCAAATTAAATTCCATTGTTCTTCTGTGAATGTTTTTTGACAATCTTGATGCCATTAACGTTGGGATTTGCAACAGGTATCCTTATTTCCTTTTATTAAGAGTTTATAAAGCTTGCCTATCAATCCTTTTAATTCCTCATTTGAGTTCCTAATGATTTGTTCAAACTCACTAAGCGGTCTGGAGAATGTTCCTTCTGTTTGTAGCTTATACAGGAAGTCTTGAATTTGTAAGTACTGAAACCAGAAAATTTTCCCATTTAATTTCTTTTCTAATTCCAATTTGCTCAAAGGAGCACCTTTTTTAGTCAGGTCTATTAAGTGCAATATGCCTGCATTTGTCCATGCCTGGAAAGCCTGTTTTTCTTGGCCTGGCGGGAACCAGTCTTGGTTAAGGAAAGTGGATAGTTGGGAGATTTTTGGAAGAAGGACTTTTTTCTGTGACTCCCAAATTTCTAATGCAGATTTTTGGAACACATTATGTATACTTGCAATTTGTGTTTTTTAATTATTAGTTCTGAGAGAGAGTTCTGATTTCCGCTTCTTGTATTTGTTTCCAACTAATGTCAGTCTCACTAGTTAGGACTCTTACTATATTGATAAGGTTAGTTGCAACATAGTATTTGTGTAAGTCTAAGAACTCTAATCCTCCTTTCTTTGTTTCACGCGTTAGAATGTTAAATTTGACTCTTGGTTTTTTGTAATCCAAGAAAAAGTTGTTTAAGGATTTTTGCCATTTATTTCTATTTTTGTAATAGAGATTGGAATTGCTCGGAACAGGAATTTGGGTAAGACGAAGCTTTTGAGGATGCTGATTTTGTCTGCCCAAGTAAATCGCAATTTATGCCATTGTTTTAACTGGATGTTTATGTCTTTGTAGACAGGTTGAAAATTGATTTTCATAAGGTCTTTAAGATCCTTCAGAATGTTGATTCCTAAGCATCTCCAATGAGATGTCACCCAGTCAAAAGGGAAATTGAGCATTCCTTTTTTGGTTGTTTCCGTGATTAAGATAGGAAAGATTTTGGTTTTGGCTAGGTTTACCTTCAAGCCTGTTAGGGGTTGTAAATCCTGAAATGTCTTTTGGAGATTTGTTAGAGAAGATATTGGATTTGAGAGGAATATTATAAGGTCATCCGCATAAAGGCTGATGGTGTGGGTTTGTTGCCCTATTCCTATACCAGTAATCGTGGGGTGTTGTCTAATTGAGTTTGCTAGAGGTTCTATTGCTAGTGCAAACACTATTGGTTGACAATGGGCACCCTTGTCTTGTTCCTTTATTTAAATTTATTGATCTGCTCAAAGTGTTATTTATACTGATTTTTGCTGTGGAATTGGAATATATTGCTTTTATTGCATTTTGAAAATTTTCCCCAAAGTTCATTATTTTTAGCACCTGCTGTAGGTAGTTAACTTCAATACTATCAAAGGCCTTCAAGTCTACCGTAAGAATTATTGATGCCTGTTTTATTTGCTTACAATGAGAAATTATGTTCAAAGTTCTATGAATGTTGTTGGTCATACATCTGTTTGGGATAAACCCAGTTTGATCAGTATTGATATAGTCTGCTATAAATTTCTGTAGTCTTTTAGCCAGTATTGTTGAGAATATCTTAGCATCACAGTTTAGCAGTGCTATTGGTCTATATGAGCTGGGTGATTCCTTATCTTTGTTTTCCTTTGGTATGGTGATGATAACGGCTTGTCCCCAAGATGGTGGTTTGTATCCCCTAAGCAGAATGGCATTGCAGATTTTGGTTAAGGGCTCTGAAAGATCTTGACTAAAGATTTTTAAAAATTCAGGGATGTATCCATCATTGCCTGGTGCGGTGTTGGCTTTTAGGTGTTTTATGGCATCAGTAATTTCTTTTGAAGTAATAGCAGAGTCTAATAACTGTTTATGAGCACATGTAAGTTCTTTGCACAGATTCTTTTCCCTGAGTAGTTTTTGAATGTTCTCATAGTCTTGACCCCACATAATCCACTCGGTGTTCACTGGAGGTGAAGATGTGCCCCCACTCCCTCAGGAAGTTCCACACCTGGATCACAAATAACACTAGCTTCTCAGGGCTGCCATCAAACGTTGCTTCTAGGGCATCCCAGGGTTGCTCCTGGTCCTGCTTGGGGCTGGGCAGGGGTCCTGCTGCCTGGTCAGGGGGTCACTGGTCAGTGGTTTCCTCAGCCTCTTCTTCCTCAGAGACCTCTCCCTCTTTCTATATCAGCTCCTTGACTACCAGTGGGAGGTTCTCAGGAGGGAGTTAAGTACATCTTTAATTTCTTCTTTTTTTTTTTTAATTAAATTTTGGACAGCCTCCTAAAGCTAAAAATATGATAAAATATAAAACCATAGTCACACAGCATATAACTACAATACAGAATGGTGACTTTCTATCATCAATTACATAATATGTAAAAGCATAAAAAATTTATAAAACCTCGCATATCAAATATAGACTAACTAAATAACAGTAACTTGTATTTGGCCTTAGAAATAGTTTCCCAATCAAAGGTGTCAATGTCTATTTTCTCTACGATAGGGTACCAGATACTTAGAGGGTTAGAGAAGTCACTCTCGTTTTGAGTATTGGAGTGATAAATTGAAAAATTGTCTAGCATAAATAGGTCCCATACTTTATACCACCATTGTGTTATGCTAGGCACCTTGGTATCTTTCCAATGCTTTGCAATTAGAATTTTAGCAGCTGTGGAGAGAATACGGATTAGTTTTTTGTCTTTTTCAGGAGGACCGTTAGAGGGCCATAGACCGAGGAGAAGAATAGCTGGTGACAAAGGTAAATTATAATTTGTTATTTTGTGAATGCAGTCTGTTACTTGGTGCCAAAAGCTTTGGATAAATTTGCACGACCACCAGTTATGGAAGTAGGATGCTTTAACACCACACTGCTTCCAGCACAGTGGAGACATGGTAGGTATCAAATGAACTAGCTTGGTTGGCGTTAAATACCATCTCAACCAGACCTTCATGTTTGCCTCAATAATGTATAAGGGTTTTGAGGAAGAGTTCTGACTTCGCCAAATAGCGTTCCATTGATCCTCGGAGATTTGGCGCTGAAGGTCTTTTGACCAAGCCTCTTGATAGTTCAGATTGGTGGTGTGAAGACTGTTGTTTAGAATTTTATAGATTTTTGATATTAGGGGTTTTTTTATAAGGTTTAAACGGAATGGATTCAAAATCATTAAGGGACCTTTGGATAGATTCTTGGAATTCAGTGGACTCAATAAAATGACGATACTGTAAATATTTGTACCAATTAATATTAAATTTATATTTCTTTTCTAGTTCTTGTTTGGTCATAGTTCGACCTTTCTTTGTGGTGTCGATAATTCTGATCAAATTCGCTTTCCTCCAATCAGAGAATGCTCCATGTGATTTGGCTGGGATAAACCAAGCTTGGTTTAAAAATGTTGTCAGTGATGAAAAGGGTGGGATAATATTCCTCTTTACTCGGTACCATATATTGATAGTAGATTTTAAGTATGGGGAAGCGATCAAAGAGAGTGTTTTTTTAGGTTTGTTGTGCCATAGTATGTCTTGGAAAGAGTGGACTTGTGATGTATTATCTTCAATCCATTTCCAGTCAAGCATATTGTCCTCGTGGTATTGCCTAACCAAAGATGCCAGGACTACGGCTTTATAATACGTTGCCAAAATTGGAAGAGCCATACCACCCTGTTTTATAGGTCTGCTCATTGTTCGGATGTTTATACGTGGGTGTTTGTTTTCCTACATCTTTAATTTCTTCCATCTCCCCCTTGAGCTCTGCTTGCACCCGATCAATATGCGATGCCTCTCCCAGGGATTCAGCAACCAACAGACACTCAGGGTCATCTTGGAAGACATGGGATGTTCATCTTCCCTCTCGCTCCGGGTGGGCTTTCACTCCCCGGAACCTGATACTGCTCAGGAGCCAGGTCAGGTCATCCCATCGGTTGCATTCGGCCTTGGCACCCTTTGTCTGGGCCCCTCTTTCCAACACATGGTGTACTTCTTGGATTTAGGGCCAACCGGCCTCTCTTCTGTCTTGTCAGCGGCTGGGATTGGGAGCTCTGTTTTCAAACTGGTGCCCATCTCAATCTCTTCACTTTTGCCAAGCAATGTTTGACAGTCTGAAATCTTGTCCCTCCTTGTTTGTTTACATATGCTTTTGCTGTCCTGTTGTCTGTTTGAACCAGCACATGTTGATCCAATAGCAGCAGCTTGAAGTCCAGAAGACCCAATCTGATGGCCCTGGGCTCCAAAAAACTTATACTACTCAATGCCTTCTCTGGAGGTGAAAGGCCTTGTGCCATCCTGCCTTGTGAGTGAGCTCTTCAACCTGATAGACTTGTATCTGTACTCATTACTATTATTTTTGGGTCACTGATTTGGGAACCCTGTTGGAACCTGGCAGGATCCAGCCACCACTGACATTGCTGCAGAAGCGACCCTGGAAGGTGAAGAAGCAGGTGATCTTTGTGGGCAATTATGTCCTGAAATGGTAGAAGAAATCTCTGTAGTGGTCTAGTATGAAATCTGGACCACTGAACTACTTCCTGGCAGGAGATCATAATGCCCAGAAGCTTGGCCAGCACTTTAATTTCCATCTTGGATTCTTTCAGCACCTCTGAAAGCAGAGATCTGATCTTTTGTTATCTTTCCATGGAAATAAAAACTTTGTCTCTCAAGGTGTTCACTTGTACTCCCAGGTGTGTCAGGACCTGACTGTAAATTGCTCTTCTCCACATTTATGACAAAGCCATGTTCCCTGAGCATCTGTACTGTCAGGTTGGATGCATCCACACACTGTTGAAAGGATGCCGCCTTCACCAA
Organism: Gekko gecko; assembly: GCA_029375565.1. NCBI lineage: Eukaryota > Metazoa > Chordata > Lepidosauria > Squamata > Gekkonidae > Gekko > Gekko gecko. The sequence continues at coordinate 220,569,345 of JAPDNY010000002.1, read as the reverse complement.
GATGTCATCTCAGTTAGGGAAGAGGGACACACCCTGTAATCGGAGATGAACAATCAGCACCACCAGATTCTTGGTGAATACTCTGGGAGATGATTTCAGGCCAAATGGTAAGGCTTTGTATTGGTAGTAGTTGTGGTCATGAGCGAAGCATAGAAACCCGTGATGTGCTTCCTTTATAGGGATATCCAAATAGGCCTCTGGCAGATCAATGGACGTCATGAACTCCTTTTCTCAAATGCTGAGAGAATGGATTTCAGAGACTCCATCCAAAACTTCTTTGTTTTGATGTGTTTGTTCAGCCATTTCAGGTTCAGGATGGTCCTGACATCCCTGTTCTTCTTCGGCACTACAGAGAAAACTGAATATACTCCCTGATTCCTCTGGGAGGGTGGGACCCTTTCTATGGCCCCTATTTCCAACAATCTGTGCTTCTCTAATAATGAGTTTCATGGAATCTTGAGGAGATGATGATGAGGAATGTTGTAGAACTCTATGGCATAACCACTGGACACTGTGCCCGACACCCACCGATCGTTCCCCATCTCCTGCCAACGGTGAGCAATAATTTGTAGACGGCCTCCTATCCCCAAAGATTCCTTCATGTCAGTGTAGTCATGCTGTTGTTCCTTTCTTGATGTTTTTTCCTTGATCACTCTTATTGGAGAAGGAGGGCTTGTTGTCACAAGCTTTGTGCTGTCATCTCCCTTTATTTTTTTCCTAAAATAATTTTATTATTTTCAGAAAGAAAAGGAAAAGTACTACAAAGAATAAAGATAACAAGAAAAGTCAACAGACAAAAATCAACAACTATAACAATGGAGCTTATACTTGTCTCTGGTTAACATTAAAGAATTAAATTGAATCTTATCTTATACACCTATACCTGATTATACGGTCGTTCTTAAAGCATATAATCTGTTTTTTATATTGATTTCACAGTTTGTAGCTATAGTCCTCTATCCAACTGTATAGTTTCAAACAGTTATTTTCAAAAGTTCCTTCTAGTTTTCCTAGTAAGGTTAATTTGCCCTTTTCTACTACTTCAAACAGTTTGTATATTATTTCTTCTTTCGTGGCCATCTCCCGTTATATGTCCTGGAGAAAGCTGGTCTCTTTTTTTTTGTAAATGAATTTTTATTATTTTCTCTTAAAAGGGAGAAGGAAAAAATACAGAAGGAAAAAAGGGGTAGGGGAGAAATATAGATTCGTCAAATTTATAAAGTATTATGAAATGTTAGAGAAAGCTGGTCTTGATATTTTCTTGGAGTCGCAAAAGGACTGAACCTCTTCCAGGGTTTGAAAGCCTTTTTTGAAGGTAGAACTTTCTTTTTATCTTTTTCTTCTATTAGGTATTTGTCTAGGCCATCTCCGAAGAGATTAGTGCCTTGGAATGCTACTGCTGCCACCTTGGCTTTGGTCAATGAGTCAGTGTCCCTGTTCCTAAGCCAATTGTTTCTTCTGACTGCCACACTGCATGCCACGGCTCTTGCTGATTATTGAAAGGCATTGAGGGTAGTGTTGGCTGCAAATGCCGTTGCCAGGGCAATCTTCTTCTGCTCATCCTTGAAGTCTTCTGGAAGCTAAGTTGGATGCCCATGCATAGGTTGCCCATGCAAACAAAGATCCAGCCATAGATGCCCTCAGGGAGCAGGACGAAACCTCAAAGTTTCTGTGTAGAGTTTGTTCTATTCATCTATTATTACAGTGATCCTTGGGAAGACCATCCATAGGAAGCACTGAATTAGAGGACAGGCTGGTAACTGCATCATCTACTGCTGGCAGCTTGAACCTTTTGGTGGCTTCTGGGACCATGGAGTAAAATTTTGAGAATCTGGTGATTAGCCTTTGGCTTTGTGAAATTTTCCCAGTCTGCTTTCATGATGCTATAGAACCCTGCAGAGAGTTGTATACCTGTCTGTCCACAGACAGGTTCAGCATTAACTTTCCTGAGCCTGTTTGAAATTCTGGATCAGGTTCATCTTTTCCCTTAGGCTTGGAGGAGATTTCTAATGTTCTCAAAACCTTAGGGAGCAGCTCCTGAGGAAAGAGCCTGGTTTGCACTGAAGATACCTGCTCTTCCTCAGAGAGTTCTCCTTCCTGCTTATCTGATGAGGAGGCAGAGGATTCGGAGTTACCGACATGGGCATCCAGCATAGGGCTACATTCTCTAGTTGCTGAGGACTCTCGCCTTCTCTTTCTGGGTCTGGAAGGTGAGCCCAAGGTACTTCTGGTCATGTACCTCTTCTGGCTGTGGGTTTTAAAATTTTTATTTAAATTTTTATTATTTTCTCAAAAACAGTGAGATATAGAAGGGAAGAAGGGGTAGTGGGAAATACAGATTCATCAGGTTTGTCAAATATTATGAGTTGTTACATACAACAAGTAAAATCAGAAGCATTACAAAATGTATTACATATTTCAAATATAGAAGCAGACAATAAAACATCAATATTACAGGATTTTGGGATAGATTCTTTCTTTAAAGAATAAACCAGAACTTTCCTAAAGTTAGCAGTAATCTATTCATGATAAAAGAAATTACATCTTTAAAAGCTGAATGAACTTCTATGCTAAAATCAAATCATTGTAAAAATCTTAATATTATCTTAATTGTTTATCTGAATCTAAATTTTATTCTTACTAATTATTTAAATACTAGTGGAATGCAGAATAAAATATTGAAACTATAATCAATATCTTTGTCATCTTTAATGATATTCTGATAATTCCAAAACGAAAAATAAAATAAAATAAGTTAATTATTCCCATAGTATGAGTAATAAGCTTGCCATTTCTGCTGAAATACTGTGGGATTTTTTTATGTTGTCTACCCCGGATGGGGAGACCCTTGTTGAGTCAGACCCCTGTCTGGCTTTCTGTATCATCTCCCTGAACTTGTTTCTTACTTCTAACTTTAGCCATTGCATTAGGTTAGATTTTGCTTCCTCCCCAGTAAAGTCCACATTCTGCATCTCCAGAGACTATTGGGAGGACAGGGAGATGAAATACACAGGTAGCTCAAGGTCACTAATTGGGTTCCCTTTCATCTGGGAAACAGAAGATGGGTCAGATTTTTCAGCCATTTTGTAGCACTAGCACCTGGGGTAAAGTGAAAGAAAAATTCTTACATGAGGAATGGGGCAGATAAAATGGCTGCTGCTAATTTCCCACCCATACCAGAGACCGCCTCATGCTGTAGCCCAAGTTCCCTTTCAGGAATCCATTTTAAGTTGGGCTTGCAATTATTCTGCTGGAGTACTCCCTGCAGAGAGCAGGTTTGGGGAACTTTCCTCCCTTTGAATGGACAGGAAGAAGGAGGAAAAGAGGGGACTATGGGGTAGGTTTCCTTCCCCCTTTAACCTTCCTTATCTAATAGATTCTGATGAGACTGGGGGAGTGTCTCTGTCAGCCTCTCCAAGTTGCCTGACTCTCCCCTTAACCATCGGGTGCCTACCAAGGTTGTGTTGGGTGAGGCTCCTCACTGGCTGACTCCTAGCTCCACCACTTGCGCCAGGATCTTCATGGACAGGAAATGCAATGGTTCTCACTGCACAGTCCCAGCCACCTTTGCAGACTCAATTGCTCCCCCGGAAGTGGGCTAGGTGAAAGGACTCTCCAGCTTGGTGGTTGGGAGTCCTGCAGGAGTTTGCAGGTGGCCATGACTACTGGGGTTCTCCCAGCACTGCTGGCTTGCCTCTTCTTCTGTTGCTGCCATGGCATGAAGGAAAAAAACTGCAGTTGGGCTTCCGGCCGGAGTTAAAATGGCGAATTGACACACTTTGCGATTTGAGCAGAGTGGACAGCAGTATCTGGCGACAGTTTGGGCTTTACCTGGCCCAACGCAGCACTCCCCAGGCGGGGGAGTGGCAAGCATGCAGCCAAGCCTGAGAGGGGGTTGAGATCGGTGTGGATAAGCCTCGGAGGAGGCTTGTTTACACCTTGATCTCCCTCCGTGAAGAGGGCAGTTGCAAATCAACACTACAGATACCAGCTGGGCTGAGAATTCAGCATAAATCCGTCATCTACCGGCCTCTTTAACATCAAGCTTAACATCGGTTACAGAAGAAGCACTGCGAAACCCCGAGATTACAAGCAAGGTAACAAATGAACAATTGCTTACCGGTTTAAAGAAGAAGGCAAAATCTAAACGTTCGGATAAGTGTAAAAAGCTTCAATGAACTAATCCGCTTGATTTAAAAGTAAAAAGAAAGCTTTCCTTTAGAGAAAACGGCTGAAAAGTAACTTTGTTTTGCATTCCTGTGGTCAGCTAAGACTAAACTTTGCATAGCAGAAACGAAACTGACTGTGATTCTATGATACAGGAAGTAGGCTAGAGTGGATGTTTTCGATGTTGCTGTGCCGGAAGTAGATGGACGTTTTAGAGTGTGGCACCGGAAGTTGAATTACAGTGACGGACAGATAAACAGGAAGTTCTGAAGGAGCCTACTCTAGCCAGAAAATCATAGAGAAATTGCGCCCGCCATTTTGAGGAGGACTAAATCTTAAAAAGTTATTTTTAAGCTGAAAAAGCACTGGAAGAAGTTATAAAGGTGGCGATTTGGCTTGAGGATTGCTAATATAAAGATCGATTAGCCCTGAACTCGCTTTCAAGACGGATTTGAGGTCAAGACCAAGGGCTGCCTCATCACCTAGTCCAAGAATGACTGCAAAGGAAAAAAAGAGTGGCAGGCTGCCATGGAAGCGATGGAGAAACGGATGACTGAAGTGGTGCAGAGTTTGGGAAAGCAAATAGAATCACAGCTGCAACAACAGTTGCAACAACAGCTGCAAATACAACTGGAGCAAATAGAACAAGTACAAGTCCAAGTACAGAAAAAAAATATGGAAGAGTTAAAAGAACTGGTACTAACAGAAGTGGCAGGGATAAAAAAAGATACAGAAGAAGTTAAAAAAGAGGTTAAAAGTCTGGTGACAAAATCAGAAGAAATGGAACAGAAAGTTAAAAGAACCCTGTCAGAAAATACAAGACTGGAGTCCATGATGGAATATAGGGCCACTCAGAACCACTTGAGATTGAGAGGAATCGAAGAGGAGGAAGATCAAGATTTACGGGCCCTAGTAATTAACACATTGACAACTTACATAGGGGAAGATGTTGGAGACTTGGATCCAGACTTTGACCTGATTTACAGAGTAAATTCAGCGTATGCCAAGAGAAAGCAATTACCCAGAGATGTGATTGTTCAATTTGTGACTACTAAAATGAAGGAAGACGTTTTCAAGAAGCAATTTACACAACCGTTGGAAATTAATGGAAAAAAAATAATAATTTTGAGAGAAATTCCGAGATCGATCTTACAAGACAGAAAGAAATTTAAGAAACTAACAGGTTAAAAGAAATGAGTATCAGGTTTAGATGGGAGATTCCATATGGATTATCATTTACATACAATTCGGTGAGATTTACTCTTAAAACGGAAGGAGATATCTACAGATTCAAAGAGAACAACTTTGATGATTTCAAAGATATTTAATTCAAAACAACTATGGATTACAAATTTTTATCTTGGAACGTAAATGGACTAAATTCACCAAGCAAAAGAAGATTAGTGAATCATTGGCTAGAGAAACAAAAATGTAACATAATTTGTTTGCAAGAAACACAAATCAGAAAACAAGATAATAAATATTTGGTTAATAAAAAATTGGAAGAAGAATTTCATTCATCAGCAGTTAATAAGAAAAAAGGAACAGTGATATACATTACCAAAGAATTGGAACCTAAACAAATCTTCTCAGACAAAGAAGGAAGATATGTTGGCGTGGAATTAATGATGAATAGAAAAAAGACATTGCTTGTAAATATATATGCACCCAATGGGGCAAAAGAGACTTTTTTTAATGATTTGACTAAAGAGTTGGACTGTTTAAATTATCATCAAATAGTCCTTGCCGGAGACTTCAATGGCACAGTGAACAATGTATTGGACAGAAAGTCCAAAGCAAGTGGAGAGGCGGTTGGAAAGCTGCCAAAAATTTTTTTCCAGCTAATGAAGCAAGAGAAACTAGAAGACGTTTGGAGGAAGTGGAACCCTAAGACAAAGGATTATACATTTTATTCTAACAGACATAACTCCTTTTCTAGAATCGATATGATTTGGATGTCAGAGGAGATGGCGCAAAAAACCTACAAAATAGAAATTTTACCGAAAACCAACTCAGATCACAACCCTTTACTTTGGATATCTAAAGAAAAACCTAAACAATTATATTGGAGAATTAATGAGGACTTATTGGATCAAAAATTAATCAATGAAACTTTAAAAAAAGAAACGAAAAGTTTTTTTGAACTGAATTTAAATAAAGGTACTGATATACAAGTCGTATGGGACACGTACAAAGCAGTAATGAGAGGTTTGCTTATCTCTTTGAATTCTAAAGATAAAAAACAAAGGGTGCAACAACAAAACGACCTTCATGAAAAAATTAGACAAAAAGAAAAGGAATTAAAGAAAAGGCCAGGGAAGAAAAAGATTATTAAAGAGATCCACTTTCTGCAGGATCAATTGAATGTTCTACTAAATAGAGAATTATATTGGAATCTGAAGAAATTACAGCAAAAAGCATTTGAAGGTGCAAATAAACCAGGAAAATTTTTAGCGTGGCAATTGAAAAATAGAAAATAAAGGAATTTTATAAGTAAAATTACTGAAGACGGAAAGGATGTTATGAATTTGAAAGGTATAAAAAGAGTCTTCTTCAAATACTACGCCAAACTGTTCAAAAAGAAAGGAATTGACCAACAGAAAATTAAGAAATATTTGGAGACTATTGAAGTTCCAGAGCTGGGAAAACAAATTAAAGAGTTATTAAATGGTTTAGTAACAAAGGAAGAGGTGACAATGGCAATAGAAGACGCAAAGTTGGGCAAAGCTCCAGGTCCAGATGGCTTTACAGCAAAGTTTTATAAGAAATTTAAGGAGGAGCTAACCCCTATTTTAGTACTTCTGTTGAATGAGATAAGAAAGACTAAACGGATCCCAGATTCATGGAAAGAAGCAAATATTTCATTGATACCCAAAGAAGGTTTGGATTTAACTGAAGTAAAGAATTATAGACCAATATCGCTATTAAATAATGATTACAAATTATTTGCGAAAATTATTTCGGAAAGACTGAAAAAATATTTGAAAGATACTATAGCGGAAGAACAAGCTGGTTTTTAACCAAATAGACAGATTAGAGACAATTTAAGAGTGGTGATTGATGCAATCGAATACTATGACAAACATCCAGAAAAAGAAGTTGGATTCCTCTTTTTAGATGCGGAAAAAGCTTTTGACAATTTAAATTGGGAGTTTATGCTGCAAGTTATTGAAAAAATGGATATAGGACAGTCTTTTCTAAACATGATTGTGGCAATTTACTCAGAACAGAGAGCAGCTTTGAATATAAATAAAGAAAGAACAGATTTCTTCCAAGTTCAAAAGGGAACACGTCAAGGCTGCCCGTTATCCCCGTTGTTGTTTATTTGGATATTGGAAATATTATTGACAGCGATAAGAAAAGATAACAGCATTGAAGGACTCACAGTGAAAGGTTTTGCATATAAATACAGGGCATTTGCAGACGATGTAATGTTTATGATTCAAGATCCAATCGACAAAATACCACAATTGATGGAAAAAATTGAAGAATTTGGATCAGTTGCGGGATTCTACGTTAATAAAAGTAAAACCAAAGTGATGTGCAAAAATATGACGAAACAACGACAAACAGAACTTCAAGAGAAAATTCAATGTGAAGTAGTTACAAAGACTAAATATTTAGGAATTGAATTGACCATGAAAAACATTGATTTGTTCAAAAATAACTATGAAAAGGTATGGCACAGGATTCAACAAGACATGAAGAAATGGGATACCTTGAATCTGTCGTTATTGGGAAGAATTGCAACTGTAAAAATGAATGTTTTGCCGCGTTTGATGTTTTTATTTCAGGCTATTCCAATATTAAAACAAAGGAAAATACTGGATACGTGGCAGAAAGAACTATCGAAATTTGTATGGGCAGGAAGAAAGCCAAGGATTAAAATGAAAATTTTATGTGATGCAAAGGAAAGAGGAGGTCTACAACTACCAAATTTAAGACTGTATTATGATGCCGTCTGTTTAACATGGTTGGAACAGTGGATTAATTTAGAAAATAAAAAGTTATTGGCTCTAGAAGGGCATGATAACAAGTTTGGATGGCATGCATATTTATGGTATGGAAAAGTAAAAATAGATAAATTTTTCAAACACCACTTCATAAGACGATCACTGTTCGAGACTTGGATGAGATATAGAAAATTCTTCTCAGAAGAAAGACCACTTTGGATAGTACCAGCAGAAGTGATTAATCCATATTCAAGAAATCAAGGGTTAGATTGGCTACCTTATAAAAGTCTTTTAAAATTAGAAGGGAAAAACTTTGTGTTAAAAGACAGATTTGATGTGGAATTTGAATATGATTGGTTGAAGTATAGACAGATTTATGACTTATTTAAGACCGATAAAAGAGAATATGGTTTTAGAGAAAATAACACTGAAATTGAAGCTGTATGGCTTGAGAAAGGTAAAAAAATGATTTCTAAACTGTACAAGGTTTTATTGAAATGGTATACTGAGGACGAAATTGTAAAAGAGCAAATGATAAAATGGGCGGTAAATATTAATAATGAGATATTAATGACATCTTGGGAATATTTGTGGAAAAAGTCAATGAAAATTTCAACTTGTGTAAATGTTAAAGAGAATTGTTATAAAATGATGTACAGATGGTATATGACGCCTAAAAAAATTGCTATTATAAATGAAAGTATGTCTAACAAATGTTGGAAATGTAAGAAACATGAAGGGTCTTTTTACCATATGTGGTGGACATGTGATAAAGCAGTAAAGTATTGGACTGAGATCCACAATGAGATACAAAAAATTTTGAAATGTACTTTTAAGAAAGACCCACAGATGTTATTGTTAGGTCTTAAAATGGAAGAAATAAATGTAGCCAAGAGAACACTACTATGGTACTTGATTACAGCAGCTAGACTGACTTTTGCTCAATGTTGGAAACAAGATAAAGTACCTGAAACATGGGAATGGATTAAAAAGACGTTGTTTATGGCAGAAATGGACAAATTAACAAGAAAATTAAACAATGAAGAAGACGAAACCTTTTTCGGAGACTGGAAAGACTTTCAAGAATACTTGTTGAAGAATTGGGATGTAAAACGTGGTTTGATTTGTTTTGACAGCTATTGAGGAGAAGTGGAAAGAGACTTAGATCTTTGAATTGTTACCATTAGTAAAAGAAATATGTTTAGTAGTAAATGTAATTGTATAAGAGGAATATCAAGGGGGTTGGAGCAGTGCGGGAAGCCTTGTTTGGGGGGGAGAGGGAGAAAGAAAAATGGATATGTATTGGTTTGTTTAAATTGTATGAACATGTGATATATCCAATAATAAATTGTATTTAAAAAAAAAAACTGCAGTTGGATCCTTTTGCCACCAATCATGGCCTGAGGAAAACCTCAATTTCCTGGATCACTGTGCTCCCAGGAGTGCTGTCAAGCCCATCCTGCCTTTACAGCAGGGCCGGTAAGATTGGGGCAGTCTAAGGCTCCTCTCCCCAGCTGGATCAGTCATTGAGAGTGACCCTGCATCAGGAGGAGGAGCCAATCCCCAGCATGAGAACTGGCCCACTCCTGGCCCACCAGAAAATATGCATTTCTGTATACACTGTAGCATGTTTGTTACAAGCTATATTTGAATGCACATTTACTCATAAATGAGTTCACTTGGCTAGAAGAGTTTCTTTCAAGTAATCTTTCATAGGATCGGACTGTTTAAGTATGTTATTATCCCAGCTTGATTATGGCTCATGACAACTATACTTAAACTGAAGAGGTCCCTGAAAAGCACTGACTGGGTATTTTTGATAGCATTAATAAACATAAATTGTACAATGCCACTCAAAAACAGTTTTTTTACTTCATACAATTCATACATCTTTTGCAACCATTATATTTTGGAAAACTTCTCAATAATAGTGATAGTTTGAAAAGGGTAATTCCAGCTATTAGCCAACATTTTTAACTTGCATGACATGCTTTTCCAGATGGTTCTAATCAGTTGAATATACCCTGGCAGCATCTCTGGTATGAATCCCCCTGCCATTTGTGTAGAAAATAAAATGCCCTGAATTACAGTAATTAAGTAGTTTGTGCAAACAAGGTTTCTGAATCGGATTGGAGAACTAGTGACCAGTAGTTAATCACAGACAATTTGATTTCAAAATAATTCAAAACAATATCTTCTATTGGTGTAGGGAACCATAATAAAGTCTGGAACTGATATGAGCTTGATGATATTCAAAATTTGCAAAATTTCAAGGCAGAAATTCAAAATTTCTTAATATTTAAATTTTAAAACAATGTTTTTGCAATGTAAATGTTTGGATTTTTAAAAAGCAAAAGTTCATCTGCCCATGTGGCAAGACTAGAATTTAGCTTTATACAAATCTTCTCTATGCATCTCTTCTCTTTAAACTTTTCCTTATTTATGTAATTGCTAAATCATGTGTAAGCTACAAGTCCCTTTCTCTGGATTACAGGCTGTTTTTGACTCTTGTGTGCCATCTCCTGATTCTAAAGCATCATTACAACTCTCCAACAATTCAACAGTGTTCCAGTGGTTTTAAATATAATCACAAATGGCAAGAGTGGTAGACTTACATTTTTTGGGATCCTGAAGCTTGAACTGTTTATGGGGGGCCCTTCTCAATCAGCAACAATAGGGCAACATCCAACAAAGTTCAAAGGGTCCAAAGGGCCCAAATTGCGAAGAATGGGGTGGTGGGGTGGAGACCTTGAAAATGGGCCCTACAGTGAGCCTCTTCCCACCAGCAATGAGTTCTGGGTAACAGCTGTTATCTTCTTCAGTGGGGTTGTTCCAGGTCAGAGCACCACAATTAAAAAAAAAAGTTAACCACTACATCTCATTTTTTTATTAAAATTGCTGTACTTGCCTTATGAAATGGGTATTAGACCATATTCTAAGGTAACTATTACATAGCCTTATTTTAGTAACAAACACTTTTAAAAAGTCCATCAATTTTGTTGAAAAATTCACTCATAAAAAAAAAGTTCTTTCAGGGCCCCTCCCAAGATTAGGGGTCCTGAAGCTTAAGCTTCATTAGTTTCATAGTAGATCCACCCCTGTAGGCAGTCACATTGATCAGAGTGTATCTTACAACTGGTTCTCTTCTAGTTTGCATTAACTGACTCCTTGTATATACCGGTGCTATGGTGTACCCACATGTACAACTGCCACAATATCCATCCAGCTATTTTGAAAGCCACCACTTCCATTCAGTTGTGACAGATAGCCCTGTGCTGTCACAATGGGATTGTGTGAGCTTTTATGCTGTGTAAATGGCATTACAAAAAAATGTTTGAAGAGATAACTTAATTTTGACTGTATTACTCAGGAGTGGAGGCAATCTGTTATGTCCTTCCATGCCAATTTGCCCGTTGCTGTTTGTCCATTCTTTATTATTCATCCATTTCTTTCATCTTTTTTGCACCATTGCACAAAATTGAGCACATTTGTGGCTACAATAAGGTTTCAGTCTCTCAGGATTCATAATGCCATTGCATATTTATACCCTTTAATTTTTTTTTCTGGAAAATGGACAAATAAATTTGATGTCCTTATATGCTGGCCATATACTTGGGACCACAGTATTTCAAGACAGCCCCCACCCATATAGAATAGCCATCCCTCCTATTCAAATGTCTAAGTATAACTGATTAACTATTCACCATTGATACAACACTTAAAAAGAGAACTAAGGACGTTCTTTGTTGGTCTTAAAGGTGCCACTGGACTCTAACCTAGTTCTATTCTTTGAAACATGGAAGAAACCATCCCCTTCTTTTCTTTACCTGATCTATCACTGGTCCACTGTATCACTGATTTCTGTAATGCTTATTGGTTCAGTCTTTTAACAACAAAATGGCTGAAGAAAAACTATTCATTCTTTATGGAGTGCTCTCTGCCTAGTCTAATGTAATATCTACATTTCCATTATACTAGGCAAGGAATGCTCCATAAATAAAATAAACAAGGAGTCTTGTAGTACCTTAGACCAACAACACGTTATTCCAGCATAATATGAATACGCTCTTATGGGTTAGAGACCACTTCTTCAGATGCAATGCATGGATTCTCACTGTGCAGATACTTACGTAGGTGGTGTTAGAAAGGGGTGTGTGTATGTGTGTGACAAGCAGCAGGGTTAAGGGACCAAGAAATGCAGGAAGTACAAGGCACAGCATGGTGAGGATCCACTCATTGCATCTGAAGTAGTGGGCTCTACTCCACATAGTCCACAGAAGTATATGCTGGCATAAAACAAGACTATTTCTGGTGCAGATTAACTAATATGACTACCCCTATGGAAAATGTAGCTGTTAAAGAAGGAAGCAGGCAGGCAATATACCAATCCTGTCCTAAACACAACACACACATCCTTGAATCTATTTTATAGCTACTCATCGAAATGCAGTTTTAAATCAGTAAGGCAACTAACAGCAGCTCCTCTTGTCCTTTCTCATCAATAGTTTTGACAAAGCAAATAAAATTAAACATTGCCCTTTGCAATTCACATAACAAAAACACAGATTTCCCCCCAGCAACCATGCCCAAAGTCAATTCAGACAGCAATGCTCATCCCTTCATAATTCACTCTTTATTCACTCTTTAAAGAGTCATGCAGTAATAAATACATATTGCATCATTGCCATAGAGGTATACACAAGTTTGCCTAGAGGGCTCCATATCTTTCACATGGGGTATAGCCCCCCCAAAATAAGGTCTGGGAACTCTTGAGTGGGCTTAAACTGTCTCCCTGCTCAATGGCCAGCTTCAAAATGTTCTAGATGGAATCCTTTGGTATCTGGCAAGTTCTTTCAATGTTAAGGAGCCATTAGAAATCTGAACTTCTACTGTTGCTTTCTGTCATGTCACAGAGTGAGTAAACAAAGGACATAAGAGGAAGGATATATTTTGTATGGCTTTGCTTGGATGTACTTCCTTACTCCTGAGGAAGAGTCCCAAACATGTCAAGTACCAATATTACTGTTTTTCAAGAACCCCTAGAACACACAGTAATATCTTTCATCACTGAAATAATTGGGAGTACTCAGTAAAACAAACACTAAACTATTATTCCCACTATTCTTATCATATCTCAGTCTTGGGTCTTTCCTCCATATATTGTTCTGTCTGTGGACAACAAATTGTTGAAAATACTGAAATAAGCTATGCCTCATAAAAGCTCATGATAAAATAAAATTTGTTTGTCTTTAAGGTGCTACTGGACTCCTGTGCAATTCCACCTACTTAAAATACTGGAGAAAATTTGAAAAAAAGCACTTTGACTCAGTTTATTCACATGGAGGTAAGCTAGGAGTGCCTACATAGCTGATGTTCATAGTGCAAGTCATCAAAGTGCTTGCTACCCCCTCTAAGTGCTTGGGAGGATTCAGAGATCACAAACATTTCAAAAGCCTTCATGCCGAATAGTGTGTTAATTAAAAATTTGAAGGTTGTAGCTGAAGTCTCTTGGGCTGTTTTTCCATAGTGATCAGTTGGGTATTGTAAGGCTTAAGACAGAGCTGTTTTTAAATAGAAAATTGAACATGAGTACACAATGGGAATGATTGAACTTGGTATGTTCAGTTATCCCAGTCACCTTTTTGTATAGTTTTGAAAAACAAAATCTGTTTAACCAGAAAAAGATGGTGGTCCAACCCCCCCCCACAACAACCCCAAACGCATACACACAGGGTGATTTCCCACTAAAGCTGCCGCGGGGTTGCGCCGCCTTTGCCCCGAGATTTTTAGTCAATTTCACACCCGAAGCCGCGGGGCTGCATTTTGACCCGCGGCTTCGCCCAATTTCCCCCGCAGTTTCGTAATCCTGTTTTTTGAGGATTACGAAACTGCGGGGAAATCGAGCGAAGCCGCGGGTCAAAATGCAGCCCCGCGGCTTTGGGTGTGAAATTGACTAAAAATCTCGGGGCAAACGGCGGCGCAACCCCACGGCAGCTTTAGTGGGAAATCACCCACAGTATGGGAAGCAAAGACCCCCTCAATCTATTTTCAGTTATCTTAAAAACTAGTATCTTATATCCAGCCAAAGTCAGTTCCCTGTGTTTTCACTAAACATTCTTCCTGCTTTACAAGATATAGTGAAGGAAATGGTAATTATGTAGTTTTTGAGAAGGTAATGTGTACACTTGCCTGTGTTGTTTGATCACATATGGTAAGGTGACGTTGAAAGACTCAAGAGGATTTGAGTCTTCACCTTTGAAGACTCCTGCCTGTTAATGCAAATCAAGGCGATATCTGACCCACCCGGTCCGTCTCCTTCTTGAGGGCCAAGAGTCCATTTAGAAACTGGAAACAAACTTGTGCTCCCTGTTGAGATTTACCTTCCAAGGTCTAATGACCCATGTCATACTCCTTGATCTTCTCATTAAAGATTAGATAGAAGCAAAGATTCAAGATTCAAGTGAATTTCCCCTCTGCCATTATGTGAGCCTTCTCACTAAATAAACAGTTAGTGAAACAGACCTAAATCACTACGTGGCTGTATCATTAATTTTTCTCTATAATAAAACCAAAGAACTGAAAATGCACAGTAGTGGAGGAGGATATAGCCAGCCCTAGCTGACAAAATAATCTAATCTTTAGGAATTGCAGATGTGCCCCTTCCCACCAAATTTGTCTATATGCACAGTTTCTATATTCCTCTCTGAACTGACCTGTCTACCAGCAATCAAACCAAAGTTCCAGAATGACAAAGCCATACTGATTTTAGTATAGATATTTTCAAATAACTTTTCAAGGAGACTGTACTGATGCTTTAACACACTGCTGGTCTGAGGTATGATACAAATATGAGATTGTTAAGAGCTAGATGCAGCAGATGGGCCCCAGCCAAAGGCAAAATGCCACTACTGGGATTGCTTGCTAAAATGGCTATAAATCAGCATATCTCCAAGAAAACCATCCTAATATGGCTGTAGAGTGAACAATCCTGTAACCAAGACTGTGCTTATGGGGCTTTTATCATTGGGCTAGAGTTTTCACTGCCAGGCATGCAGTGGTACAGGGGGTACACAGTAGAGGTGCCTACTATGTCTTTCTTCCATACTACAAGTGTTTAGATGTTCCTTATTTTTATTTAATATCCTCTGTACAACTCTGTGGAGCATAACATTATATCCTTATTTTTATGGCCTTGAAAAATTCCATTGAACAGACACTACACATCTCTCAAATGGTTTGTGGCTCTAACCACACAAATTTGAAAGGCATTTCTAGCACTACAGCAGGGCAGCAAAGGAGCTTGTTTCTTCTTCTGCCAGTTACTGCACACATTATAAGGTGCCACAGGCGTATTTTCCACTGTGTATAAATCAGACAGGGAGGAATGAGCCATTCAGGATTTGCGCTGCATGGCTTTGCTAATAGTAGCTTCTCTGCTGTGCATGTAATATTATTACAGGTGCACATTCTATATGTACCTGTTTTAAAACATGAATGGAGCAACATTTATTCATATCTAAAAGAGGAAGAATGGTATTATGGCAATCACCAAATGAACCTTTGGCTGTGCCACAAAGACAGAGATCAAGAGGCAGTAGGGAAGGCTGAAGTGACAAGATATTAGAAGATAAAGAATGGGAGTGGATGGAGGTACCGGCCATTAGATCCAACTTAGTCATTGAGTCTTTCTAAAAATTCAAGTGAACACAGACTAAAATACATGAGGAATTTGAATCAATAGGGATGCTAGGTTACAATGCTGTTTTTTAAAAAAATCACGTTGTGCTGTGTTTGACAGTGTTAATGCTCACAGCTTTGCTGTTTCAGAGTTTTAGGGGGAAAACATGTTTAGAAAGGTGATTTTCCCTCTCAGGACAATGTGACATCATAAAGGACACAGAGGTCCCAGCATGCACTGCATATCTTCATCATGTTCCTGGTTCATAGTGCTGGCAGACAGATGATGCCTCCAGGTCTGGCTGTGATTCAGAAGAGCATTATTATCTGATGTCTGGATACCTAAGAAGAAAAGGCAACTGTTACAGAGAAAAAAAGCAATGAACGATTTGGTTCATCCCAAGTATGTGGGAAAGGAATTTTTTTTAATGGAATTAGTAGACATAAGGCAACAAGACTTTTCAGACTGGTTCTTAATAATGTAGGTTTGGCTTTTAATAGGACTCATTTTAGGGCCAAATTTTTACAAAGTTAAAATGCAATTTTGGATCCACTTCCAACATGGTCACCAATTGATTCAAAGCCTTAAACAAATGCATTTATAAATACTTTTGTGTTTTTCCATACATGTTCACAATGAATGGGGTTCAAAAGCCTTTTTACTGGCATGTGCAAATTCTCTATACATCTCCATTCAGCCCTATTTTTTTAAAGGCTGCCTTGTCATCTTGCCATTTATTATAAAGATGCACCTGAAATTTGGTACCACCATTTTTTTTTTAAATCTTTGTATTCTGCTATCCATATTAAAATATACCCGGAGAGAGCTTGGCTATGTTGTTGGTTTTTTTCCTGTCAGAAGTTGTATATTTTATTCATTTTAGAAGAACAGCCACATCCTCCAAGTGTCTTGAAAAACTGGATCTCTCTACCAAAATAAATAGCTGTTGCTAACATATTTGCTCTGACAAATTGGCTAGTATGAGTAGAAACATCCTTTATGGGAAACTACTGCTCACCCTAAGTAGTCTCAAAGCAGCTTAAAACCATCTTCCCTTCCTCTCTCCACCACAGTCACCTTGTGAGGTAGGTGGGGCTGAGAGAGTTCTGAGAGTACTGTGGCTGGCCCAAGGTCACCCAGCAGGTTTCATGTGGAGGAGTGGGGAATCAAACCTGGCCCTCCAGACTGAGCAGCGGACTCTAATCTGGAGAACTGGGTTTGATTCCTCACTCCTCCACATGAAGCCTGCTGGGTGACCTTGGGTCAGTCACAGTACTTTCAGAACTCTCTCAGCCCCACCTACCTCACAAGGTGAATGTTATGGGGAGATGAAGGGAAAGTGATTGTAAGTTGCTTTGAGACTCCTTAGGGGAGAGGATTTAGGTGATCTAGAAGAACCAGCTCTGGGTACAAAGTATTTTCCAATTTTACAAGAAGAAAAAATGTCTTATGGACATTTACTACCCAAAGTGGCAGCATGCCTGATAGGAAAACAGAACAATCAGTAAAATAAACCACTCTAATCAAAATGGCTAAAATGAGAGGAAAGGGAAGAAATCTAGATTCTAAATGATCAAGAACAATCATGTTATCAGATCACCCAACATTTCCATGACAATGTTTTGAAGTATGCAAGACAAAATTCAGGAAATATTCTCAGTCTGAGACAGAACAAAATGAAAGATATATTTCAGAAACATTTGCTGTTAAACTAGGTAAAGGTAAAGGTTTCCCTTGCTAGAAAGCCAGTCGAATCCAACTCTAGTGGGCAGTGCTCATCTCCATTTCCAAGCCGAAGGGCCAGCATTGTCCGAAGACTTCTCTGTGGTCATCTGGCCAGCATGACTAAATGCAGAGGCACACGGAATGCTGTTACTTTCCCACCAAAGTGGTACCTGTTTATCTACTTGCAATTTATTGCTTTTGAACTGCTAGGTTGGCAAAAGGTGGGGACAGAGATGGGAGCTCACTCCATCACGTGGCACTAGGGTCTCAAACTGCCGAGCTACGGACCTTCTGGTCTGCAGCTCAGTATCTTAACCTCTGAGCCACCACGGCCCCTACTAGAGCATAAAACTACCGATAAGAAAAAATCTGCTGGCTGACACATGCTAATACAAACATTTCCCCTCACTGTTCAGACCCTTGCCACAAGTGCATTTTAATGTACAATTATACCCATGCAAGGAATTATTCTGTAACAATTTATAATAGATAGTAGAGGCAGAGAAGATAGCTGTTCGCTCTTCTTTCTTTCCAATATCTGTCTGATCTTTCCAAGATAATTTTCTGCACATGTATCAGAGCACAGAAATACACATCCTCAGAATGGTCCTGTAACTTAATTTTTTTAAAAAAGGTTTCCTCAAAATAAGGCAGGGGGGAGAAAGTAGTGTGACATCACAAACAAATATCCTGAGAGAAGCCCACAACACTTGAGCAGTGAAATTCTATACCACAGTTGTAACAACAATGATGCACTGATGGAAGCACGTTCAGGTACAAACCTTGTGCTTTGGGTTGGGTAAATGTGACATTCCTGCACTGATGGACTCTAATAAGAATGATTGGATGACTGATGCTGATAAATGTTACTTAGGAGACAACTTTGTACACTGCATCAGCTGAAAAAAGCAGAGGCAAGCATGCAATACTTAGTACTAAACTTTATCAAGGTGGCTATCATGTTAGCAACTTTGTTAATGCTTTTGATATATAGTTTAATTTCTATTACAGGATATGTTGTGCTGAAACTCAGCAGGGTGTTATTTTTCTGTGTGAATTTTTCGTATTTACAATGACCACTGATTTTCGCATATAAAAATACACAGAAAAATGATGGTACTGAAAGTGGTTTAAAAAGGGTTCAGCGCAGGTATGTCTGCATTGTTGCTTGCTGGTGTTTTCCCTGTTCTGACTTTATTAGAAATTGTACCTCTAGAATTTAAAAAATACCCCCATAAAGTGTCAAGTGTGTGGAATGATGTGGAGTCTACTAGAATAAAAACAGGGTTGCACTTACCTGTAACTGCTGTTCATCAAGTGGTCTTCTGTGCAGGCACACATGGCAGTACATGATTGCAGGCCAGCCATGAAGAGGAGCTTCCAAGCTTTTTTGAAGAAGCTTCTAGGCTCTGGAGTGTTCCCCCTCCCATTTGTCTACAGGGATCTCTTTTCCTGTCCAAAGGGTCATATGACAGAGGTGGGCCAAGTACTCCTTCTTCCCTCAGTTCCCTTTGTTGCCATGAGAAGGCCCATACATTTTTTGGTAGCCCACAGCGGGAAAGGAGGGAGGGATGTGCGCCCGCACAGAAGACCATTTGATGAACAGTGGTTACAGGTAAGTACAACCCTGTTTTCATCTATGTGGCTTCTCTGCAGTCCCACATGGGATAACAGCAAGGTCACCTGCCCAGGAAGAGGGTGTGGGCTGATTAACGGAAGATTGTTTGTAACACCACTTTTCTCACTGCAGCTTCACTTCTGGAGTCCACCTCCATCGAGCAGTGTTTAACAAATTTTGAGGGAGTGGACCACATCATTGCCTTGCAGATGTCCTCCTGGGCGAGTCTGGCATGAAAGGCTGCTGAAGATGCCCGAGCCCATGTTGAGTGAGCTTTTAGTGGCATGGGGCAAGAGACCTTAGCTTTGTTGTAAACTGTTCTAATTGCTGAGATCACCCAGCAAGAGTGTGACTGCACTGATGCAGCTCTCCCCTTGTTTGGTTTTCTGAAACATATAAATAAGTTTCTGTCCTTCCTGAACTCTTAAGTTCTTTTAAAATAAAAATGGAGTGCCCTCCTAACATCCAGTGTATGTAGTGTTTGTTCAGATTCTGATGTCGAGGACGGAAAGAATACCGGGATCCCCATGGGGGTCTGGAGCACCCAGGGCTTTTTCCCACAGCGTGACTTTGAGTCTTGCTGCTCTACCTTTGTGTGCCTTAGGAGTAAGGCGTCTGCAAGCTGGGCACATGGCTGTATTGTATAGGAGGCACGAATAATAATAATCATTCTGCACCATTTTTGCTCTGCACTCCCTGCATTTCTTAAAAAGAGCCATTCTACCGATTTGTAGGTCAAAATTCTTCAGAATACTCAGTGGAAAAAACCTCTTTTGTTAGTCCTGAGGCCCCTCAGTGCAACTAGATAGAAGCACTTCCTCACAGCGGCAAGAAAAGAAGAAGAAGAGGAGGAAGAGGAGGAGGAGGAAGAGGAGATTGGATTTATACCCCACCCTTCACTCAGAGTCTCAGAGAGGCTTACAAACTCCTTTCCCTTCCCCTCCTCACAACAAACACCCTGCGAGGTAGGTGGGGCTGAGAGAGCTCTGAAAGAACTGCTTGTGAGAGAACAGCTCTTATTAGAACTATGGCTTGCCCAAGGGAGGGAAGGAGTACTTGCCCCACCTCTGTCACATGACCCTTTAAGCAGGAAACTCCAGAGCCTAGAAGCTCCTCTCCATGGCTGTCTTGCAATCATACAGTCCTATTTGAGACTGTACAGAATCCATGAAGATGAAAGTACCTTGCATGTATGCACGCAACTCCTATAACATTCCTTGCACATTCAAATTATCTAAATGCCTTGGACAAATTAAATAATGCTGTGATCCTGTGAAGCCCCTTAATATACCTAAGAGGATTTGTTTTATAGTTGGAAGGTGACAGCCAGCCACACCAGTTCACAAATCAGCTGAATTACTTTTCTATTTCGTTTGCTGGTCATAGACGGAAGTTTGTTCAAGGTCAATAGGCCCAAATATTAGATCTCTGTGTAGTCATACATTTCCTAAGTCATTTTCAGCCCATGGATTTCTTCATCTACTTTCCCATTTCTTCATCTACTTTTCCATTGACATCTTGCCACTACTGAAGTCCTAACTCTGGCTCCCCTTCATCCTGTCATGTGCACAAAGTTGTTTTATTGCTGCTTAATGGGTTCTATGCTGTTATTTAGGCTTAAAGGTGGGTCCTGTGACTGGAACATTTGAAGACCACTGGTTTACACCACTGAGCTCAGGGAAGCCCTTTTGTAGGTATGTTTCTATACAAGTGGTAAAATGATGATTATGTGCCCTTGTCAAGGTATTATTAGCTAAGAGAGAAGATGCCTGTTCCTTCATCCAAAGAATGGGGGCAACTGGACGTATCAGGAAAAAAAGGAAATTATACTGCAAAATGGAAGTTAGATTTGTACAGAGGGAGTGAGAAAGAGAGAACTTCACATGCCTCGTACCTATTCCTCAATGTTTATGGGACAGGACTCCGGAACTGCAGCTGTTTAGTAGAGAAGACCAAAAGCAAATGGTGAACGAGAGAAAAGACAGACACCACAAATGCATATGCATACAACAGAGAAAGGGGGAAAAGTACAACCAAAAAATGTTTGCTATGCTGTGCCTCTTCACTATCTTAGCTTTTGCATAGATGCCTTTGTGTTGCAACACTTTAAGGATAATGTTCCAAATGAGTTGCAGTTTTCCAGAGAGTCCAGTCAGGATGACTGGGGTGACTGTAGCATGGTGGAACCCAGCTCCTAGATGTCTATAAAGTGTATACAGTGGAGAATCCATTCAAGAAAAGAGTCTTTTTATTCCATAAACCATCTCTCCTATCTCATGTTCTTTAGACATGTCAGTAAGAAATGCATGTTCAAGGAAAGGCATGGTATTACACAGTAAACCAATAATTTATGATCCAGTGGTCTTGGGAACTATATAAACTATATAAAGACATTCATATTCCTCACAGACATCAGTAGCCTTGACTACAATTTGATAACCCAGAGTGTGACTGTATTCATTTATGTACTAAGAATGGAACCAACAAATTACGGGAAAAGGTTCCAAGGTGGATAAATGTGGCCCCACCCCTCACACAGACAGTGATGTGACAGTGTAAACAGTTGGAGGGGACTGCTATCAGATCAAGATGGAACACATAATCCCATCCTGTTCTTTTTATACTCATGTTATTTTTAATTGGCTGGAATAGTTTATAACTGGAACCTGGTCTTACTCTTAGAGCACACCCAGCTTCCTTTATTTTTCAGATTTATACCCCATGTTTTAAAGATACTTCCAGCAATGACAAAACCAAACAATAGTGTCCGCATTTTAAATCACTAAGCTTTAATGTATGTTAAAGTAAATTAAGATTAAGGTTACCCCCTACAACATACCTGGCAATTTTAACCCAGATTCAATATTTGACACAGGACAATTTCTGTCTCTCTCTCTGTTTAACACCAACGTTAAAGCAGAAGCCAGGGTTTTTTCTGTCCAGCCACAACAGCTTGTGGATGCTGACAGTGGTATAGCTTGGTAACTATGTCAGAGGAATTCTACATTAGTAATGTCCCCCAGGACAGTCTGCTTGCAAATGGGAGACCCCCTTTCTTAAAAGCAAAATACATAGGGTGGTACACCACATACTTCTTTGCCTACTGCTGGGTACTAAAAGAACATGATTTGGCCCTTGACACAATTGCAATTTCCTGCCATCAGGACAGTCTGCAGCAGCAGAGCCCCCTAAAGGCAAACCAACATAGTCACTGCTGAATTATCCAAGTCATCAAGCCAGTTCATTTTCAGATCACCATTTGGCAAGTCATACCTTCACTTACGGCTGCTTCTCATGTTACTACTTCTACTTGGCTACACATGCACACAACAAATCATGTAAAATATGAGTGGTACATGGTGCATGGCATTAACATTCAAAACCATCTCTGTCAATTTTGCTTCCTGACATATGTACCCAAGTGAGTGTGGCCTTGATTCTCCTCCTCATCTTCCTTTAAAAGTGATTGTCTTCTTTCCAGAATACATCACACTTCCATTGGCTTACCTTACTTACCTTTGTACCTATTCACATGTTAAAGAAAGAGATAACTCAAAGAGACTGAAGACCCTAAACAAACGGGGCAAGATGTCATAGGATTACCCCCTCAATTCAAATGATATATATACTAGAGGTTACTGAAACAGGAGCTTAGACTTTAGAGTGAAGAAAATGGAGTGTGAGGGAAACTAGAGGAAAACTTTAGAAATGCACCTCTGCTGATACAACAGCCATACAATGTGTTCTTCCAGCCATACAATAAAGGGCTTAAAATCACATGCATCTGTGAGACAGGCAGCTCAGAAAGCCATTTTCCAATCTGCTGTACATATAGCTTGTGTTTCACTAAATACACGCTGTATCGTGTCTGGCTATAAAGCAAGGAATGAATTTGCAAAAGGATGTACCACAGGCTGTGCAGCTAAGGGAAGATCTTTTGGATCTGCTTTGCATGAACATAATGAGCTGTCATGGAGCTACAAGAGATTTCTGTAAGAAGCAAAGCCACCCAAAGGATATAATTAGTCAAACAAGGTACCCAAATCTTGTGTGGATCATCCGGTTTCTTCCACTGGGGCTTCTTAATGTCCAACTTTCATATAGCTCAAATACTGCAGGCAACACCGTGGAATATTTCTTGTGCATAAACAGATACAACAGAGATAGTGTGTGATAAATGTATTCTCCATCCAATGCAATTCCTGTCTTTAGCCCAGGTCCTATTTCCACTCTCTCCTCCACTAAGTATACACAAGAACAGGCTTTCCTAGAAGGCTTTTAGAGAAACCTCTTCCATGGCCTTCCCTTTCTATGATTAAGCAGTGAACTAAGAAGTACAAGAAAGCACACACCAAACACCTTTACTAACAAATCAGTGGCAAAATATCATTAGCTAGTTCTTTACTAGCAAATCAGTGTCTTGTAGCAAGAGGAGATGTTTCCAGAGGTGATGCAACTGGTGCACTTCTTCTGACATTGGCACCACTGACAGAGAACAGGTCCAGAGACATATTTTTCCCTTTCCTACTATGACGGGGTATGAGGTCCCCCACCACCAAAAAGTAATGTTAGGGACACTTATCTGCAATAAGGGATATGCAATTTTATGAAATGAAATGTTTCCAAAATGCTTAATCATGTGTTCATACCCTAACAGTTTTGTGCTTGGTTTTTCCATTTAAAAGCAGAGACCTGGCCTAAAAATGCATACATGCCTGTACTTCTCTTTTGTTAAAAAAAAGTTTATTTTAACCAGCTTGCTGTGGTGCATAGGCTCAAGATATGGTTCACATTTCTTTCTTATTCAAAGCATGCTTTTCACTTGGTGCCATACTATCAGAAAGAGGCTCAGTTTCATTTCAGGTTGCACATACCCATGCTTAGCTTCTTTATCATTTTTGGCAGATTTCTGCTAACTGCTCAGAAATATGCCTTTCCACTTCTCAACATTCATTGCATCCCTTGGGGTGACTTTATTGTATATAAAGAGTGGCAGTGAGCCTCAGTTCTGATTTCTCAGCTCCCAAGAACTCAAAAGCTTCAAGAGGTTGGAAAATATGTTTCAATGATTTATTCAGAATGACGTTTGAGTCTGGTGGCACCTTTAAAACTAACAAAATTTAATTCTGTATATAAGCTTTCGTGTGCATGCACACTTCTTCAGATACATAGAAACAATTTTCCTCAAGCCTTACATATAGGTAGGGGATAGTTGCCAGGAAGGGTTAGTTAGAATCAAGATGCATAAGTAACTGGGCGATAAGTATAGCTGAGATTGGATTAAAACCATTGGTAAGACCTGTGAATGGCAACAAATTAGCATACAAATACAAGAATTAACAAACAGACCTGAGAACTAAGTTTGAGCCCAGTGACACCTCTAAGAACAACAAAGTTCAATTCTGGATATAAGTGAGAACTGAGTGCCATAGCATTTATAGTGAGATAAGAACCTGGTATCTCGGTTAAGCCCTGGCAGTTCTATTATCCTGAGTCTTGTAATAACTTGTAATACAGCAATCTCCCATTCCAATCTGTTTCTGAAATTCCTTTGCAGTAAAACAGCTACTTTGAGGTCCCCCACTGAGTGCCCTGGGAGGCTGAAATGTTCTCTTACAGGTTTCTCAGTTTTGTGATTCTTGATAACGGATTTGTGTCCATTTTTCTTTGGCATAGGGTTTGACTTGTTTACCCTATGTAGAGAACTGAAGGGCATTGTTGGCATTTAATGGCATATACAATGTTAGAAGATGAGCAAAGAATAAGACTGATATGGTGTAGTTGATGTTGTTAGGTCCAGTGACTGGGTTGTCTGGGTGTATGAGGCAGCAAAGCTGGCATCTGGGTTTATTGCAAGCTCTGGTACAAGTGTCCATGTTCAAATCAGATGTCGTATTATTGTGGGTGAGGAGCTGTTTGAGATTGGGGAGCTGTTTGTGTGTAAGAAAAGGTTTGCCCCCCAATAGTTGTGAAAGATAACTATCATTATCCAGTAGAGGTTGTAATGCATTGAACTGTTTTGAGTTGAAAGCTGTATGTGACTACTAGTGGTGTTCTGTTATTTTCTCTTCTGGGCCTGTCTTGCAACAGGTTTTCTCTGGGGACCATTCTGGCTTTGTTAATCTGTTTCTTGACTTCATCAGGTGGATACTTTAATTCCAAAAAGTTTTGTTGTAGATCCCTCCGGTGAGAATATCTGTCTGTAGGACTGGAGCAGATGCAGCTGTAGAGTAGCACCTGGCTGTACGAGGACATCTCAGCCTCCCAGGGCACTTTGTTTTACTGCAAAGGAATTTTAGAAACAGATTGGAATGGGAGATATTATCTGTATGTTAATTTGCTGCTATTTACAGACATTACCAACAGTGCTATTCCAATCTTAGCTGCACTTAGACTCTTATTACCACTTCCTGGCAACTACCCCTCCACCTATACGTAACACTTGAGGAAATCTGTTTCAGTGTATTTGAAGAAGTGTGCATCTACACATGCTAAGTTTCTCAGTTATTGCTTATACCCAGAACTGAACTTTGTTGGTCTCATTGATGCCACTGGACTCAAGCTTCGTTCTCACGTCTGCTTGTTAACTCTTGTATTTGTATGCTAATTTGCTGCTATTCACAGGTCTTACCAATTGTTCTAATCCAATGTCAGCTACACTTATCAACCAGTTACTTATGCATCTTGACTCTAACTTCCAGGCAACTAACTCCCCTACCCTTTCTCTACCTATATCAGTAGAAAAGAGTAAGAGTCCAGTAGTACCTTAAAGACTAACAAAATTTGAGGTAGGGTATGAGCTTTTGTGCGTCACTGCTCACTTCTGTCACTGCTATATCTGAAGAAGTCAGCAGTGACAAAAGCTCATACCCTACCACAAATTTTGTTAATCTGAAGAAGAAGAAGAAGAAGAAGAAGAAGAAGAAGAAGAAGAAGAGGAGGAGGAGGAGGAGGAGGAGATTGGATTTATACCCTGTTCTTCACTACTCAAAGGTGTCTCAGAGTGGCTTACAAACTCCTTTCCCTTCCCTTCCCCACAACAGACACCCTGTGGGGTAGGTGGGGCTGAGAGAGCTCTTGACAGAAACTGCTCTTTTTTCAAGAACAGCTCTTATCAGAACTATGGCTTGCCCAAGGTCATCCAGCCAGGTGCAAGCGGAGGAGTGGGGAATCAAACCCGGTTCTCCAAGATTAGAGTCCGTGCACTTAACCACTACACCAAACTGGCTTTAAGGTGCTACTGGACTCTTACTCTTTTCTACTGCTACAGACAGACTAACAAAGCTACTCATCTTGACCTATTTCTATTGATATATATAAGACTTGAGGAAAACTGTGCCTATGTATCTCAAGAACTGTGCATGCACACAGAAACTTATACCCAGAATTAAACTTTGTTGATCTTAAAGGTTCCACTGGACTCAAACTTTGTTCTATTGCTCCAGACTAACACAGTTACCCACCTGAATCAATCATTTATTCAGTCACCCTCTAATGCAATTTGTAGCCAACCTATCCCAGAACTGGCATGGGAAAACAGTCCTAGGGACTGATTTACCTTATTTGCTTGGTTATGACAGAAATAGAAAGAATTACCAGTTTAAAAGAATGCAAAGGGTCATGGATACACACTAAACTGGGATTAAATCAAGGCATTTGGTTAGGAAAATGCCCAGCTTTGGCTTTTCATATGGACACACATCATTTGGAGGCACCAAGAGTACAAAGACAGAAACTGGTGCTCTATTTACACCTAACTGCTCCAAATAACTTTACATGTGGCTACTGTTAAATGACTCCTGCTCTAGGCCAACACGGCTACCCACCTGAATTTGTTACTATTCTTATATGATCTCTTATCGACTGCCACATATGCAGTTCCACAGCAAAGCCTGAATTCACTGCAGAATTTCCCAAGTGGAATAAATTAGAAAATGGACAGGATGATTTAACAGAGGAAGAGGGTTAGCTTGCTGACATCTGTATATGGAGAAGTGTGTCGGGGTGGTAAATAGCTTTCCTCTTCAATAGCAGTGAACAAGACCAAAAAGGAAGATTCTTACAGATATCTCAAGTTTACAGCCTGGAAGCTTTGGGGAAAGTAAAATAAGCAGGTAATAGGTTGCTATGGTTTTACAAGTGACACAAATTTACCAACAGGGGTGCTGGGTCCGATATGTCATTGTTTGAAAGATCTGTGGCACAACCCAGAGAAGATTAGGACTGAAACAATGGGAGCTAAGCATACAAGATAAAGTGCAGCAGAAGTCTGGGATGCCATATCTTCTCTGGCTGTTACCCATGAAATGCAATCCATGTCAGTGGGACTTTTAGAGAATTTTACCCACGGTTTCCAGCACTGGAATCAAAACCACCAATTCTTCTAAAGTCAAAATGTCTGTCTATAAAAATGACAACATTCCCCCATATTGCATCTCATCCAGACCCATAAAGAACAGTTGGTAAAATTTGCAACCATTAAACAACAGGGAGAGATAGGAAGGATGGAAGCACGAGTTAACAAAACTGTGCTGGCTTAGAGTGAACATGAACTTTCACACTGATGAAATCCGGTTGGAGGTGGGAGAAGATCAATGAGAAAGGAAAGACAAAAATGCAACACACCCAGGGTTAGTAATACACTTAGCTGGAGATGAAATACCAGGGGCTCAGTTGAAGGCTATTAAATGGGGCTGTAGCTAGATTAAAGAATACAGCCTAAAGGTCGTTTGCATTGTACATTGACTAGAAGTAATGTAGGATTAGAAGAAATTGCTGAGTTTTATGTTGGTACAAAAAAAGGGATCTTGCCTGGCTTTCCACTTTGGCATGAATCTGAAAGGATGGCGTAGGTGTTATAAACAGAATCCTTTGGGAGAAGAAACACGGGAGGTTCCTTTGGCAAAGATACAACTAAACCACTGATTGAGTTATAATTCCCACAGACCTCACTAGGGACTGGCAATTTATTCCACCATTCTTAATCTTGTTTGGGGAGAAATTTGTAGTCTGGAATCAGGCTAGGATCCGAAAGCAAGCCCTGTTCTTTATATTATTCAGATAAGGGCATGTCTAAACTTCAAACTTAAATTGCTTTCTTCTAAGAAATCATGGTAACTACAATTCTGTGATGGAGTGCTAGGGCCCTCATGGTTGTTGAACAGGACTCAATGAGTTACATCCAACTTGAGAAGAGTTGGCCTCAGCCAATATGGTGTAATGTTACAGTGCTGGTCTAGAACTGGAAAGACCTGAGTTTTGAGTCTCAATCAGCCATGAAACTCACTGGGTGACCTTGGGCCAATCACTTACTCTTCACCTCAACTACTTCACATGGTTGTTGAAGGGACAAAATGGAGAAGGGAAGAACCATACAAGCTACCTCCTGAGAGGAAAGACAGGATAAAAACGTATAGCCAGGAAATACAGATATTTCTCTTGGCATGTAATTAATTTTTTATCTATAAAGAGGGGAAAATTGGGGAGGGGAGAAGAAAATATGAGAGTGAGAAAGAAAGGGGGGGGAGTGAGTCCAGAGAAGAATATATACAGTATAAATTAGAAATGGATTCCATGTTGCAGGCTGGAGTCAAAAGAAATTCTAAGGGAGAATGTTGTGTACCCTCGGGAAAAACAAGTCACAGTTCCCAGGGTTGTTTGGAGAAATTCACACTAAAAATTCTCCTAGAAGCTGGGAAACCTGCAATTTATTTCTACACTGTGTAATGTAGAGTAGTCAGGGAAGAGGCTGTGGCTTAAGATGTCAGAAAGGGGCCATAACTAAGCATCCTTCTTGTTGTTTACTGCTAAATGCTATATAATTGTACATATACACAAATGTTATGTGCTGCTTGCTGTCAGGCAGGTGACAGGGTGGGGGGCATGAAAGTTTCCCCTCCCACCTCCCTATGCCCACAAAGTTCATGTTCAGCAGACTGCCACTCACCAGGTAAGCAGGCCTCAGAGCACAGCTTATTGTCCAGAGCTTTCACGCTTGCGTTGCCAATGTCATTGTTATTGTCACACTCCATACCTAAGAATGCGCCTGTCCTTTGGCCTGTAAGGGAGTTAATGTAGTTAGAGAGGGGATGGAGCTTTGTTTTAGTTTTTTTTTTCCTTGCTAAAGTAATGGAAAAATACAACAGTTCATTATCAGGATTGGGGTGGAAAACACCTCTCTGCAAAAGCCAACAGGTAGAGTGTGGACAATAAGGCATTAGATCGCGATGAATCTGCATTAAGCCATCCTGACTGGTTTCCTCAACGACCTCCATTTTCATCCTTATTTCAAGACATGTTTTGGGTTTTATTTGTTTTTTTGGCCAATGAGATATATGGAATACAGCAAGAAATGTAACCATGTCTGTAGAGACAATAAGCAAATAGGCAAAAAAGTAACATATAAGAACAGCAGGGGAATCCTTTATATATAACTAGGGAGCAAAGCCCGTTGTGGTGGAAGACAACGGGCCCTAGAAAGGAAGAGAGGGAGGTGGAAGGAAGGAAGGAAGGAAGGAAGAGGGGGAAGAGTGAAAGAAAGGAGAGAGGAAGAAAGGAAAGGGGGGAAGGAAGGGAAGAGGGGCAGAAAAGGGCTTCTCTGGGCCCAGAGAAGGCCTTCTCTGTCCCCACACACCATCCCCTGGGCCTTCTATGGGGGCAGTAGGCAGTGTGTGGGGGAAAAGGGCTTTTCTGGGCCTACTGCCCCCATAAAAGGCCCAGAGGATGGTGTGTGGGAGACAGAAAAGGACTTCTCTGGGCCTAGTGCCCCTTAGAAGCCCCAGGGGATGGGGTGTGGGGGATGGAAAAGTGCTTCTCTGGGCCTAGTGCCCCATAGAAGGCCCAGGGGATGGGGTGTGGGGGACGGAAAATGGCTTCTCTGGGCCTAGTGCCCCATAGAAGGCGCAGGGGATGGGGTGGGGGGGACGGAAAAGGGCTTCTCTGGGCCTAGTGCCCCATA
The DNA here is from genome assembly GCA_029375565.1 of Gekko gecko. Lineage (NCBI taxonomy): Eukaryota > Metazoa > Chordata > Lepidosauria > Squamata > Gekkonidae > Gekko > Gekko gecko. The sequence goes on along the minus strand of JAPDNY010000002.1, from coordinate 220,539,247 downwards.
GAAGCCCCAGGGGATGGGGTGTGGGGGATGGAAAAGGGCTTCTCTGGGCCTAGTGCCCCATAGAAGCCCCAGGGGATGGGGTGTGGGGGACGGAAAGGGCTTTTCTGGGCCTAGTTCCCTCATAGAAGGCCCAGGGAATGGGGTGTGGGGGCGGAAAAGGCCTTCTCTGGGCCTAGTCCCCTCATAGAAGGCCCAGGGGATGGGGTGTGGAGGGCGGAAAAGGGCTTCTCTGGGCCTAGTCCCCTCATAGAAGGCCCAGGGGATGGTGTGGGGGGCGGAAAAGGGCTTCTCTGAGCCTAGTGCCCCATAGAAGGCTCAGGGGATGGCGTGCCAGGGGCGGAAAAGGGCTTCTCTGGGCCTAGTCCCTTCATAGAAGGCCCAGGGGATGGTGTGGGGGGGCGGAAAAGGGCTTCTCTCACTTGCCTCAGCCTTGAGGGCCTGTCCCTGCGCTCACACTCCAGACGGTCCTCTCCTATCGGAGGACTGGAGCAGACTGAGCTGAAAACACTGACCAGGGCTGACGTGGGCGGGACTTTGCGAAGCAGCCAGTCAGCCCTGGCCAGTGTCTTCTGACTGCCAGTTCTTGAGCCGAATCAATTATGGCAAGCATAGAATCTGGTGGAACCAGAATTCAAATATATATAAGGACAGGATTGCTCTACATATTGGCACTTTCCGGCTCTCCCATTGGCTGTGCTGTGCACTCCATCAGCCACTGGCCAGTCAACTGCCACTCAAGAGTACTTGTGTGCCATTGGCTGGGGGCTGGGCAATGTTCCCTCTAAGCTGTGGAATCTTGTGGGCAAAAATTCTACTTTGTAAGCTACTGGTTGTGAGTGAGCGATTTGGCTAATGCATAAATTAGTTTGCTCTGGAGCCATCCTTCCTGAGCTAAGACAAAAATGTGTGATCCGGAGGCTAAAAAGCTGTGAACTGGCTACTGAGGTGAGCCTCTGGCTGTCAAACCATTCTCTTCTCCTCCTGCTGTGGGGCTAACTTTTCACTCAGTGGCTGCTGCTAGGCAACCAAGCTTAGTTCTGTCAGTAAAAAGGCAAAGGCAGGAGGCCCTTCCTAGGCCTCCTTTGGCCTTTGTGGGGAACTCATTGGGGCCAGTCCTGACTAGGGTTGCCAGCTCCAGGTTGGGAAATTCCTAAAGTTTTTGTGGTGAAGTTTACGGAAGCCAGAATGTGGGGAGGGGAGAGGCCTCAGCTGAATAGAAAGCCATAGAGTCCACCCTCCAAAGTAGTTATTTTCTCCAGGAGGAGAGAGATCTGTTGTCTGGAGTTCAGTTGTGATACCCAGCAATCTTCAGGCTCCACCTTGAGACTGGCTACCCTAGGTGTAGCAGTTAGTGCTTCAGAGCAGAGTCTGCCAGACCCAGGTTCTTGCTGTGGAAGCTGAGTGGGTGATTTTGGACCAGTCACAGACTTTCAGCCTAACCTACCTCCCAGGGTTGTTATGCAAATCAAAAGGGGCAGACGGGAATGATGTGAGTTGCTTTGGTCCCCACTGTAAATAAAGACTGTACTTTTCCTAGGTAGAGGCTGCAGGAAGGGGGGAGGAGATGGAAACCAGAAGTCAAAGGGGCAGATAATGGTACGTTGATGGTTGGCTGGGAAGGAGATGGGGTTGCCAACTCCAGGTTGGGAAATTCCTGGAGATTTGAGGGGGGGGGGCTGTAGAGGGTGGGGTTTGAGGAGGGGTGGACCCTCAGACAGGTACAATGCCATAGACTCCACCCTCCAAACCAGACTTTTTTGCCTGGGAAACCATTGTTGCCAATCTCCAGGTGAGGGCTGGAGATCACTCAGAATTGCAACTGCTCTTCAGATGGCAGAGATCAGTTTCCCTGGAGAAAATGGTAAGCTCTTTTTCATTATCACCATAGCAAATTGATGCTGAATGCCCAAGGTCAGGGCACCCACCCAGATATAAATACAGAAAGAAATAGAGCTTGTATTTATTTCCACAATGGACCTTATTCCTTTTATTGTAGTAATAGCTTATGAATATTTCCAGTCCATATTACTGCAGATTTCTGGCCAATATCTGAACCTATGGAGGTTACATGAGTGCTGAAAACTCAAACCCTTTTCCTAATTTAATGACTTAATAAACTGTTTCCTCACTACCCATGCAACACAATGAAAATCTCACACCGTTGCAAAAAGAAAACATAATTAACATTAAGTACTGCTGGGCATATCCACACTATAGACTTAAAACAACTGAATTGTCACTCCCTCCCATCAGGGAACTCTGGGAGTTTTAGCTCTGTGCGCAGATGCTAGGAATTTCTAACAAAGTTCTCAACACCATTATGAAAGCATAATTCCCAGGATTCTTCAGTGCATTCCATGACAGTTTTATTGGTACAAAACCTATACAACTGTAATGTTTCTTATGGGATTCTCTAGACATAATAGCTTCTAAACAGAAATCACAATTGTCTTGTGTTTCATTTTTCGTGCTGCTTTGTTAACATCTAAAATGATTGCTCACACATCTCCTCATACAACTACTGTCTGAGTAATTTCAGAATTCCCCACATTTTTAAATTGAATGAGACAGCTACAGCAACTTAAGTCTACATTTAAGAATGGTCCTCTTTACTTTCTGTAATGATCAATAAAATTCACAGGTAACACTTTCCAGACTACTCCAGTTGTGAAAATGTTCTGACCTAATAAACAATGGTGTTTATTTTACCAAGACATGGTTCTACAGAAAGAAATTCCTTGTAGCACTTTGCATTAGTATTTCTGGTTAATTTTTCTAAATATAACGTGGGTTTTTAAAAAACCACAAAATAAAACCATACACAAAAAGAAAATGAAGCAATATGTAGGACTTCGCCTCAGGAGAATTAAAAGGAATGTTGCCATTTAATTCAAGCGTCAAGCAAAGCACTTACAATAGCAAGTCTGCTTAAAAAAGGAGGTGGGGAAAGGCTGAGAAAGAAGAGCTTAAGCACATATATGCAAACTCACTAAGGCACTGAATTTTTTTTTTAAAAAAACTTTTTTTAAAAGCCAGTTTGGTGTAGTGGTTAAGTGCATGGACTCTAATCTGGGAGAACTGGGTTTGATTCCCCACTCCTCCACTTGCACCTGCTGGATGACTTTGGGCAAGCCATAGTTTTGGCACAGCTGTTTTTGAAAAAGAGCAGTTTCTGTCAGAGCTCTCTCAGCCCCACCTACCTCACAGGGTGTCTGTTGTGGGGAGGGGAGGGGAAGGGAAAGGAGTTTGTAAGCTGCTCTGAGACGTCTTTGGGTAGTGAAGGGTGGGGTATAAATTCAATCTCTTCCTCTCTTCTTCTTCTAAAATAAACCATGGTGTCTCCATAATGTCATCTGGTCAACATTCCTGTCATCCTTGAAGACTGGCAAAGAGTCTGGCAATGGACTGAAACATCAAATCTAACATTCTAGAACAAGAGCTGTGTGGATGTTTCTTTCCATTATGCTTTCAAGAGTCAATCCACTATCTTAATTCCAAAATAAAAAGTTTTTTAAGGCAACGGAATCACTCAAAACATTGGGATTGATGGTTAAGAAACAAAACTTATATGCAATCAAGTTCTTGAGCTTAACTAGTTTATGGATTGGGCTGCTGAATGTGTACTGAAGTATTTTGCTGGATGTAGGAGGTAAGCATGCAAACCACTAAAATTCCAGAAGTGCAGATGGCACTAAAGCAGAAGCACCAGCCATGAAGGGGCAGAGGATCAGGGAGAAAGAAATAGATTGGCATTTGCTGACCCATGGAAAGGTATCTCTTTGAACAGTGACATCACACCTCACCTAAAAATGTACTAATAACCTGGTAGCTGTATACAGATGAAATAAATTCTTGGAAGGAAGATAAAACCAGTCAGTAAGCCTCCCTATTAACATGGCTTCCACAGAGCTCAGTAAAAGTACAGTTTACCCTGATTATTGGTAAATTTGTCCATTTTTCCTGGAGGTTTTAAGCTAAACCTATGTTAAGGAATAGTAGCATGAAACAAGAATGGGCAAACTAATTAGCCCTTATGCACAAATCTGGAAGGAGAATGCTGCAGTTAATCTGTATGTTTAATTGGCAAACATGTTTTTTCAATGCCAACTTCCATCTCTCCCATCAGAGTCTCCCAGCTACAAGTAATCACGTCCTCACTGGAAAAGCATACAGTTTGCTTTTTGCATATAACTGCATATAAATGAAATCTGGGGTCTATTCATTCTGAACTGACATGGGGAGGAGTTGAGGAGGGAAAGGAGAAAAGCTTTCACAAGGCTGTTCTACTAATCACAATTGCTTCCACAAGGACACTGACAGTGAAGGGGAAATCTGACTGGTTTATTATCCTCAGCTTAGAATAGCAGCAAGCACCAAGGCACTCCTCAAATTATGAGCATATACGTGTAATAAAAGCCCAACAGCTGATGGTAATTTGGAAATAAAAGTGGTGCAGGGTGGGAGCTGGTGCTTAACCCAATCCTGTCCTCTGTTTCTCCGCTCCAAATCAGCTCTCCAAGTTGCTTTCCTTTCTGTGAACTTCCAGACATGTATTTGAATTCTGCCTGGTGTGTGTGTGTGTGTGATTGTAAATGCAAACATGCTATTTGGGAGCAATTTGAAACTTAGAAGTGGCAGGTAAAGTATTAAACATGCATCCATTCACCTCAGACCTCTCTCGTGAAGCTGCTGTTCCCTTTAAGAAGTAGCTATTGGGCATTTGCTATGTACATGTGTATGCAATGTGTCACTGGCTCTAGGAAGCCCAGAAGAGAACCACACAGTCTCTAAGAAATAGTGGTGACAGAACACTGTAGCTGGGGCATAAGCTTGCCAAGGGGTATTTCATCTTTGGGAAGACTGCAGTCCGCTGCAAAATCTCCCCAAAATTTGAGTGTTCATTAGCTTTAGGATTCAGCCAAGATCTCACTTTCTTATAACCAACTCCCTAACCCCTATTCTTGGATAAGAAATGGAATGACAAAAGAAAGGAAGTAAGAGAGAACAAACAGGTACAGTCTTAAAATGTCAGTTTACTGAATTGCTTTTTTCTCCCTTACCCTGCACTGTAGGCAAACATGGAGGAAAACTGAACTCCATGTTTTGACTACAAATAAGCCACTTATTGTTTTCTGCCATCCACTCACATTTCCCCTATGAAGCTTTCTTTGCTATCTTCTCTGTATCAAAGAGTGAATCTTGTCCTATTCTATGGACACCTTCCTATTTCCTATTAGATAGACATTCAATAAATAGGGCAAGGCAGCCTGCCCAGAACCTACTCACTCCCCTTTTCCCCTGGGAACACTGTCAGCTAGATAAGAAACATGATCAAACAGCATGAAACAGGGAGTAATTGTCCATTCTCTGTTACCATCTTCCTGCGTGGGGGAGCCATCCTCTTCCTCCATGACATCATTCCCCTGCCACAAAAATTAATAAAATATGACTATTAAAAAGAAAGACCTCCTGATGCACTGAAGAAAACAGAAACTCAGTTCCCTAGTTGGAACGGTTTCCTCTTCCAGAGGTGGTTAAGAAAAGAACATGCTATATGTGAAATAAACAAGCAGTTCTTAAGCCAAAGCAATCCAAGGACCTTCATTTTGATTTAAATATTTTTGCAGACCACCTCCTCTTCCACTGACATACATCAAATGCCAGAAAGACTCTTTTCAAAGTATTTGTGGCAAGCTACATATCCCTTGTGGAGGCTTCTTTTCTCTTACTTCTTCATAACTATACTATACTTACACTTCAGAGTTTGTATTATCTGTAAGTGGTCTACAAGGTTAGGGCTCAGAGAGCAAGCAATACTATATACTACAACTAAAAAAGAATGTAACCTAAGTTCTAAACAGTCTTACCCATTGACTGGAAAGGGCTCTACACTCTAGACCACAAGAGCATTCCTTATTGATGACTTCTAGCTACACAAAAGTGGGAAGGGACCTAGAAAAACTTTTGAGGCTACTCAAATAAATAGAAAAAAACCCCAGCATCACACAAATCGGGTATTCCAAGGGAAAGCTACTGGTTTCCTATAATCAATCAGCACTTTTTCTGCCTACTGCTGAGGTGATCTGGAAGCTAGGTGACAATGGATATTAGCAGCAATATGAGCTCCACCCCCATTCATGGAAAATTGGTGAGAGCTCCATTTTCACATTAGCCAGATGACATGAAAAGGGCTCACTCTTCACTTTATGAACTCTGTGGGTCCTATGAAGTACCATTATGGAAACACAGGAGATCCTGAAACCCAATTTGGGAAAGCTGAAAAGGTACTCAGTATACACCTTCTATGTCAATCAGGGTAGTACATAACACAAATCCTGCTGGGTTGTAGCATTTCAGACAACAGGTCTGAATGTCCCTCCAGAGTGCAGGTAGCATTGTCTATGTGATTTCCTTGATTGTACATTTATCAGTTTCATTCATGCACTTCAAGGCATGAAGAAACCTCAGTCTTTTGACTGATCTCTGAATCTCAGTTTAATACTGTGGCTTTGGACTGAACTGTAAAACAGTGTTGCACTTAACTGTAACTGTTGTTCATAAAGTTATCTTCTATGCAAGCACACACTGGGACTGTGCTTGCGCAGGCCAATCACCAGAGGATTCCTTCCCAGCTTTTACCTCTCTCCTTGTCTAAAGCTGAAGGGGGGAGCACCTCCCTATGTTGAAGGCACGTCTTCCCACCCAAATGGTCATGTGCTCCTGGAAAGGGCCCCTCTTCCCTCCCTCGGTTCTCCAGCCATGGAAAGCAGATTAACTAGAGAGAAAGAGCTCACAGTGGGGAAGGAGGGAGGGAATTTGTGTCTGCACAAAAGACAACTTGATGAAAAGAAAGTTGCACTTACCTGTAACCAGGCCCGTAGCTATGGTGGGGCATTTTGGGGCTCCGCCCCCTCAAACGAGAGGCACACCCCACAATGGCTGCAGCCCTCTGCCCTCCTCCCCTTCCCTCCCCTTTTGTGGCATTAAAAAGGCCCTTCAGCTGATTGGCAGGAGCACGTGGCCCACTGACCAGCTGGAGATGGCCCTTTAAATCTTGTAGCTGCCCCCCTCCCTTACCTCCTCCAAGATTTAAAGGGCCCTCCAGCTGATTAGTGGGCCCTTTAAATCTTGCAGGAGGTAAGGGAGAGGGCCAGCTGCATGCCTTCCCTGAACTCAAAGCAGCAATTTCACAGCTTGGAGATCAGGTGCAGGCAGCCCCCACTAGAAAAACAGCATTTAAAGGGTTTCCTAGTGGGGGCTGTTCATGCCTGATCTCCGAGCAGCAAAATCGCCACTTGGAGATCAGGGAAGGCATGCAGCTGCCCCTCTCCTTCCTCCCCCTCCCCTGCTGCCCCACAAAATTTGTCCATGCCTCACCAACCCAAAATTTCTGGCAACAGGGCTGCCTGTAACTATTGTTCATTGAGTATCTTCTGTGCAGGCACACATGGGGACTGCACATGAGCAGGCCTGCCTCCAAGGGGTGCTGTGCACTGGAGCCAGAAGCTTGTTCCACCCAGAGATCACGTGCCCCTGCACAGCAGCGCCTCACCCTTAGTACCTCTAGCGCCGCTGAAGCAAGATGATGGAGCAGGGCAAGAGGGAGGGTATGTGTGCCTGCACAGAAGATACTTGATGAACAATAGTTACAGGTAAGTGCAACTCTGTTTTCATCATTAATCTTCTGTGCAGTCCCACATGAGGATTCTAGCAAGCTACCTACCAGGAAGTGGGGAATGCTTTCTGCATTTGAACAGCAAATGAAGTACTACCTTGCCCACTTGAGCCTCTTGTCTCGCTTGCAGATCCAAAGCATAGTGACACACGAATGTGAATGCCAATGACCAGGTAGCAACTCTGCAAATCTCCATCAAAGGCACTCCATCCAGGAAAGTTGCTGAAGAAGCCATTGCCCTAGTAGAATGGGTGTGAATGTTCAAAGGTCATGGTAACCTGGGCCAGTCATGACACACTCTAATGTCTCTGACAATCCATTAGAACAAGGTCTTAGAGGATACTCTTCTACCTCTCTTAGGGTCACTAAAGTAAACAAACAGGGCTTTATCCCTGTGGGTTCTCTTGAGGTAAAATAATAACACCCTTCCAATATCTAAAGAATGCAATGAGCACTCATTGTCAGAGTTCGGTGAAGATAAGGACTTGAGCAAAATAATTATCTTGAGATAAAGGGAACCTGGAAACTACCTGAGGGAGAAGGGCAAAGGATTACCCTCTCAGGAACAAATGTCAAAAATGTAGGGGAAGAGCCACTAACTTGTATATCCTCCTGGCTGAAGAAACACACTTTCATAGAAAACTCTGCCAAAGAACACAAGGCAAGAGGTTCAAAAGGCTTGAGCATTAACTGTGCCAGCCCAAACGATAGAGACCATTGGTGCACTAAAGGATCCCAGGGCAGGCAAAGATTACCTAGCACCTTAAGAAACTTCTTGGACAAATGATGAGAGAAGACTGATCACAATTCCCTTGTGATAGCAGCCAGGTGAACCTTCAAAGAGGAAAATGCCGGGCCTTAAGTTTTCAGGTGCAATTAATAATCAAATATGGCTTGCAACAGGGCTCTACCCGGTGGCACGTCCCTTTCACTACACCAGAGGGAAAATTGCCTCCACTTGTACATATAGGATTTCCTAGTGTTAGGCTTGCGTGATTGAAGGAGAATGTTGTTAATCTCCTACAAAAATATTAGGTCTCTGTCTGAAGCCTCCAAGCCTTCAGGCTGAGGTGGTTTAGATTGTGATGAAACACCTGGTTGATACTGATTAAATCTCATTGATTTGTCAGGGGAAGAAACTGGCCCTAGGAGATTTCCATAAGGACTAGAAACCATATTTGGCAAGGCCAAAAGGTTGCTATCAGGATCATGTTTGATATCTCCATCCTGGCTTTCTCTTTAACCCTGATAAGGAGTGGGAATGGAGGGAACACATAAAAAAGGGCTCACTGCTGACGCAGCTGAAACGCATCTCCTAGGGAACACTAACACCTACTCCTGCTTGGGAACAAAACTTTACAGGTTCTTGTTTTCTCTCATTGCAAAAAGATCAACATCTGGACCCCCACCCCGGGTAAAAATCGGTTCTAGTTTAATGGCCTTTCTAGACCATTTGTGAAAGAGTGTGCCAACTCTGCTCAACCTATTGGCTTCCGTGTTTAAACTCCCAGGGATATGGATCGCTTGAATGGAAACACTGAGCTTCAATGCCATGTTCCATGCTAGCGTAGCCTCCTGACATAGATCTCTGGAGCCTGTATCCCCTTGCTTGTTTAAATAAAACATTGTATCTGTATTGTCCGTTTGGACAAGGATGGATTGGTTCTTAAGGATATCTGAAAAACAACTAAGGGCATAATGAACTGCTTGCAATTCTAAAATATTAATATGCAGCAGCTTCTCATCTTCCAACCAAGTACCCCGAGCCAACAATCCTTCACAGTGGGTGCTCCAATCCAAGAGTGAAGCGTTCATAGTAAGGACAACCTCATGTTCAGGAACGCCGAAGGAAACCTCCTGGGATAAATTATCCAGAGAACACCACCACAATAAAGAATGTATGACAGGTCTGGGAATAAAATATCTATGCCACAGGGCATGAAATCCAGTTCTATAACAAGATAGAAACCAGAGCTGCAGGGGTCGCATCTGTAACCTAGCCAAAGGCAGGACTGCCATAGTAGAGGCCATATATCCCAAAAGGCACACAATTTTTTGAACCAATTGGAACTGGTGAGATCTGAACTGTCTTACAAAGGCTAAGATGGCCTGTACACTCTCTGGAGGTAGAAAACCTTTTCCCACTTGGGAATCCAGCATGGCTCTATGATGGACCCCTGCTTCTTCTTCACTGTGAGGCAGATTTTCCTGCCAAAACCCTGTTCCCCACTCTGACTGAGAAGGCCCTAAGTAGCATATTTTGATAACAGAATTATAACTTTCTGCTTGTCCCGTCCTGTGATAGAGAAGTTATTTGGCTTTTGCCCAGGCCAGATATTTATTGTAGCTAAGCAGGAGCCCTCTAAAAACAATGACCACTGGGGGACTATGAGTGGTGAAGGTGGAAACATATTAGCCAGGCCCTTGAGGAATAAATGAGAAGACCTATGAGAGAACAGGATTTTCCCTTCCACGAGTGCATGTGAGGCAGATATGGCTGCCAAATGTACCTTAATGGAAGAGAGAGAGAGAAAACAGATGCCTTTAAGGGACCACAGGTAATCAAAAACTAAAGGCAGAGGGCAAGAATCAGCAGCTACGCCCTTAGATACTGCCCAAATAAAGAAACACCTCCATATGCTGGCATATAAAGATCTAGTAGAAGGCTTCTTAGCGTTAAGAGAACATCTGCAACCTGCTCCAAAAACCCTAGCCTGGGGGGTTCAATAGCCATGCCATCAGGTGCAAATCCTGCACCTCACAATGGAGAGTGGGGCCACAATGTAACAGGTCTTGGGTTCTAGGGAAGTGTAGGAATCTCCCTTGGGAGGCTAACCTCAGCGTTTGAAACCATGTCTGCCTTGGCCAAAATGGGGTGACTAGTATGTACCATGTATGCTGTACTAAAATCTGGTCCAGCAACAAATAAATATACACTGCAAAAACCTTTTAACAAACTAATGTGTTCTATTTATAGTCATTATTTAGTAAAGTGCATAGTATATCATTATTTCATCCGGGTCAGGTATAAATATTCACTTTATTCACTAAGCAATAACATTCAGTACATATAGATTTCTAACTACCAGACAGTTTAGCATCAATGTTTGTAAAAAGTCAAGCCCCAACGGGAATTCCTAGAATAATAATAATCCGCTTCTCCTTGCGATGAAGTCTTCCAAAAAGGGAGACTGTCTTCTCAGTAGTTGTATGGATGCTTTTTTTGCCGGTCCTACAAAAGACACATAGTGCAGCTACTACTCATAAATGGAGTACTCCTGTCATTCTCAAAGCTGCATAGTGTTGACCCTGTTCTCTGATCATTGTACTGAATGTTATTGCTTAATGAATACAATGAATATTTATACCTGACCAGGATGAAATAATGATATACTATGCACTTTACTAAATAATGACTATAAATAGAACACATTAGTTTGTTAAAAGGTTTTTGCAGTGTATATTTATTTGTTGCTGGACTCCTCCAACACTGCAGCTCAAGTTTCTTCAGCTACTAAAATCTTGGCCAGTACCCTGAGAATCAAAGGGAACAGGGGGAAAGGTATAGAATAGGGAGCCCTGCCATCTGATCTGGAATGCATCCCCCATCGACTAAGGGTCGCTTCCTGCCCTGGAGAAAAACCTCCTGTCCTTGGCATTGCTCCCTGTGGCAAACAAGTCTACCTCTGGTATTCCCCAGTGAACAAAAATTGGCAGAAATGGTCTGAGACAATGGACCACTCGTGGTCTGAACTGCTCATCCGGCTGAGCTCATCAGCCCTGGTATTCTCAGACCATGTGATGTGGAGGACCTGCAGCAAAACCTCCAGGATGGTAGCCAATTCCCAAATGCTGATTGCCTCTTGGAAAAGTGAGAGGGATAACTGTGCCCCCTTGACTATTGATATAAGACATAGCTGTGGTATTATCTGCCTGAATCTGGACAACTCTGTGTCTGACAAAAGCTGAAAAGGACTTAAGAGCATATTGTATGGCACACAGCTCTAAAAAATTAATATGTAGAGTTCTCTTGAAGGGAAGCCACCTGCCCTGTACTGAAAAGGGGCCACAACATGCTCCCCAATCCTTTAGTGAAGCATCAGTGGTAATAGTCACCTAAGGCTGTTGTTGACCAAAGGAGACCCCTATAAAAGATTACCCCCAGCCAGCTACCACTGCAACTGTCACAACAGAAAACATGGTAAGGAGAACTTCTGCCCCTGAGGGTGTGTAGTGAAATTAAACCTTCTAACAAACCAATTCTGAAGGAGCTTCATTCTGAGGGGTGCATAAGGGACAGTCGCCATAAGGGACAGGCTTAATAGCTTCTGAAAAAAGAGATCTGATTGGTAGCATTCCTTGGATATGTATGCTATCATCATGGCCCATGTCGGTTGCTCTATCCTTGGGCAAGTAAACCCTCCTACTAAGGAGTCTAGAAGGGAGCTGATGAAGGACACCTGAAGGGCAGGCATCAGCCTGGATTTTTCGAAATAAATAATCAAACCCAAGTTTCCTAATGTTTCAAGGATCAATGAGACATCCTATAAAAAGCACCTCTGGAGGGGGCAGTGATCAGCCAATCATCAAGATAGGGGTAAATAATACAACCCAGGAATCTAAGAGGTGCCACCACCATGGCATACATTTCATAAACACACATGGGGTTGTAGTGAGTCCAAATGGAAGCACAGTGTACTGGCATACAGTACCCAGAAACTTAAAACTAAGCATTTTCGATGATCTGGGTGAACAGACACATGAAAACACACATCCCTCAAATGTAGAACAGTGAACCATGAGTTTAATTCCAAGAAAGACAACACAACAGAAAAAGGTTAACATTTTAAACTTTTTCACTTCCAGGAAACGATTAAGACTCCTTAGATCTAAAATAGTTTGGAGACCCCCGTCTTTCTTAGGGACTAGAAAGAATCTGAAATGGAAACCTTTAGAGGAGTCAGAAGGGGGAAGTTTCTCTATTGCTCCCTTGAATAAAAGATTTCCAACTCAGGGCCAAGTTCAGGCAAGATATTATCTAAGGCAGCCAGAGGGGTTTCTAAGGAAGGAAGCTCTACAAACTCTAAATGATAATCTAAATTAACAATAGCTAGCACCCAAGAATCAGATGTCAGGTGTTGCTAAGTGAGGTAGAAATTAGCCAACCTGTTTAAAAAGAAAGGTTGAGCTCTCAACAGCTGGTCCTCTAGTTAGAAGGGAGTCCTTTGGCCCACTGAGGCATCCTTGGAGGACTGTTGCTGTAGCTGCTGCCCCTGAGGTCTGGATCTGTGGTGGGGTCTGGATCTGTGGTGGGGTCTACATCTGGCTTGTTGCTGGGGTGACTGGAAAACACTGTGTTGAGGATACTGTGTATGGTGGTATAACTGTGGGGGCTGACCGTGGCTGTATGGATGGCACTGAGGCTTTGCAAAAGATCTCTGATGAAATTGCAACAGAGGTGCAGAGATGCTGAAAGAATGGGCTGTCTGTTTTTCTTGAACTGAGAGAGGACATCATTCATAACTTGGCAGAAAAAAGGGTAGCACCCTCAACGGGCAAATCATCAATCTTTTGATGGGTTTAAACTGGAAGGGCAGTGAATCGAGGCCACACATGTCTGCAGAGCACCAAGGCTGAAGCGATAGCTTGGACAGAGAAATCTGCCACATGTCCCCCAGTGATCTGCTGTTTCTTCAAGACCCCTGCTTGAAGAAGCCTGGCAAGTGATTTCTTGTCATCTAGTAAGAGGTTGATATAGGCTGACATCCTTTCCCATAAAAAGAATTGGTATCCACCCATTAGCCACCCATCCACCAGTTTGGTGTAGTGGTTAAGAGCGGCAGGCTCTAATCTGGAGAACTGGGTTTGATTCCCCACTCCTCCACATGAAGCCAGCTGGGTAACCTTGGATCAGTCACAGTTCTCTCAGAGCTCTCTCAGTCCCACCTACCTCACAAGGTGTGTGTTGTGGGGAGACGAAGGGAATGGAAGATTTGTCTCCACTTCTTGTGAAGCTTCCTTCTTGGTGGTCCACAGTGGGGCAGTCCTTCAGACTCCTTACTCCTGGGAATTTAAACAGAATTTAAAATGCTGGCCTCCTCTCCAAAGGCAGGGCCAGCAGACTCTTTAGTCACAGAGGGGAGTGGCTTGACCCCTGGAACCCAGTCATTTTCCAAGCCTCCATTCCCCTTAACTGAAAAGGAAACTGACAACATATCGCCCCCAACAGAGAGCTAACCGACCAATAAAACTTGAAATAATGCATCCCCCAACAGAACCAGGTAGGGCCAACCAACCTCTAACCCCTGTCTGTATATGGACACAAAAAACAACACTCCGGTTGACAAAGGAAGCAGTCCCCGTGCACAAGGGTGGGCAGGACTGCCCCACTCTGGACCACCGAGAAGGAAGATTCATGGTAAGTGGAGACAAATCTTCCATTCTGTGGTGGTCTGGGAGTGGGGCAGTCCTTCAGACTCCTTACTCTTGAGACGTGAAAAAGCAGTATCCTCCAGGGTGAGTCCAACCGCTTCCCTGTCTACAAGGTGTGCTGTAAGACCCTACAGCCAAAGGCAGCCTCTGCCAAGGCCATCTTGTCTATCCTATAGTGCCTCATAAAGGAATTCCACACAGCTGCCTTGCAGACCACCTTCAGTGATGGGGACGCCCTATAGGCTGCAGAAGTGGCTGCTCCTCTGAGGGAATGGCCCATAACCCCCTGGGGAGGCTCCAGACCCCTAGCCCTATATGCCAAACATATGCACCCTCAAATCCATCTACTTAGGGAGGAAGAAGAAACCTTCCTACCTAGAGACGATTTCCTGAAAGAGACAAATAGGGAGTCAGTGCTTCTCACATGCCTCCTCCTATCCAGGTAGAAACTTAATGCCCTCCTCACACCCAGGCAATGCCATTCCTTTTCCTTCTGGCCTTGAGGGTTTGGGCAGAAAGATGGAAGGACAATATCCATGGACCTATGGAAGGCCAAAGTGACCTTAGGGACAAAGGCGGGATCAGTACAGAGGACCACTCTATCATTATGGAAGACACATAATTCCTTGTCCACTGAGAGGGCCCGTGATGAAGTAATGCTCACCAGAAAGACTGTCTTAAAGGTCAACTCCTTTAAGGCACATGTTGCCATCGGCTTAAAGGGGGCCTTACACAGAACCTTGAGGACTATGTTGAGGTTCCAAGTTGGAAACCTATGTGCCCGTGGAGGATTCAAGAGGGATATACCCCTTAGGAACCTTTTAACATGAGGGTGTCTAGCTAGCGAAATACCTTTCCTAGTTCCCCTGATGGCAGAGATAGCTGCCACCTGCCTCCTCAGAGTGCTTGTGCTAAGTCCTTTCTCCAACCCCTCTTGAAGGAAGGACAGGACCTCACCCATGGGTGCCTTAAGAGGGTCCTGCCCCCTCCCTATGCACCAAGAATGAAACGTTATGTGTTATTATAGACGCTGTTAGTAGAACCCTCCCTGGCCGTTAGCATGGTCTTAACCACCCCCTGTGGGTAGCCTATTTCTATTGGCTCCTGCTGCTCAACCTCCAGGCTGTGAGACTTAATGACGCTGGCTGAGGATGAACCACCACTGCCTGTGTCAGGAGATCTGCCCCTGGAGGCAGATGCCACAGTTTCCCCACCAACAGTCTCTTCAGACCTTGAAATCAGGCCCGAAGGGGCCAAAATGGGGCCACTACAATGATCTCTGCTTTTTGATCTAACACTCTTTGGACCAATCTTTCAATGACTTGAATTGGTGGAAAGGCATACAGCAGTGTCTTTGGTGCATCTGTGCCCATTGCCAGAGGATTCTTTAGTCTTGATACAAAGTTTCTTGTTTGACAATTTTGTTCTGTGGTGAATAGGTCCAATTCCGGTGTCCCGAATCTGTGACAGAGAACAAATACTGTCCTGTTGAGCATCCACTCCAACTGATTGACCCACTGCCGGCTCAGCCAGTTGGCCATAGTGTTCTCCCAACCTGCCACATGTATCGCCTTTATGGACAGGGTGTGTGTCTCTGCCCAGCTCACCAGTTGGCTTGCTTCCTTGTGCAGCCATCTGAAGCATGTCCCACCTTGTCTGTTGACATAAGCCTTTGCTGTTATGTTGTCTGTTTGGATCAATATGTGACTGCCTACTATCTCTCCCTGGAATTTCTCCAGAGCCATTCTGATCACCCTTAGCTCCAGCAGATTCATGCTGTTGGACTTCTCTGGCAGGCTCCAAGTGCCTTGTGTGATTCTCCCCTTCATAAGCACCCCCCAACCAAACAGGATTGCATCCGTCGTGATTACCACTCGGACTGGCTCCCTGAGTGGCATGCCCTCTGAGAAGTGGTTTGGTTCCAGCCACCAAACGAACTGTTGTCTCACTACTTGTGGAAGGTCCACCTTTCTGGCCTTCTTCTGAGCTATCAAGTCCTGAAAAGGGAGGAAAAAGCATTGTAGATGATGTGTGTGGAACCTGGGCCATTGTAACACCTCCTGGCACGATATTTGCATCCTCAAGAGTCATGCTAGCATCATAACTTCCACTCTTTGTAAAAGCATGACCTCCTGTGTCGGTTGTATTAGTTTCTGTTGTCTCTCTTGAGTTAGAAACACTCTGTTCCTCACCGTGTCGATGCACACTCCCAGATGAAGTAGGGATTGAGACAGTATCAAAGAACTCTTTTCCAAGTTGATCACGAACCTATGATCCCTGAGTACCTTCATCGTGATCTCCAGTGATTTTGCTGTTAGATCGTATGAATTGGCCTTGACGAATATGTCATTTAAATAGGGGTACAGTGATACCACCTTGGTTCTGAGGTAGGCAACCAGGGCCATTAGGACCTTGGTAAGACCTTCAGTGAGGACTTCAGGCCAAAAGGAAGTGCCCGATACTGGTAATGGTCTCCGTGGTAGGCAAATAAAAAAAACCTGCAATAAGCTTCCCAAATTGGTATGTGTAGATAAGTTTCCGATAAGTCTATGGATGCCATATAGTCCCCTTTCTGTATGGAAGTCAGAATGGATTTCACCGTTTCCATCTTGAACTTTCTGGTAACTACCTGCTTGTTTAGCCATTTTAGGTCCAAAATTGCTCTTATATCCCCATTCTTCTTTGGTACAGTGAAGAAGACTGAGTAGACCCCTTGACATCTCTCTAGGAATGGGACCAATTCTACTGACCCTATCTCAAGCAGATGGGCAATGGCCACTTCCAGTTGTCTGTGTTTCACTCTGGATCTGTTCTTTGGTAGCTCCATAAAATGGTTCGAAGGTAGTGACCAAAATTCCAGGGAATATCCTGTTGTGTCAGTGTCCAGAATCCATCTGTCCGTGACCGTCCTCTGCCATACTTGTGCAAACTGCTGATGGCGGCCCCCGACGCCTGTCTGTGTCCTCTTTCCGGCATAGTCGTGCCTGGGGTCCTTTCTTTGCATTCTTGCCTTTGTGGGATTGCTTTTTGGAGAAAGAGGATGATCTGCCATCTTTGGACTTGGGTTGCCACTTGCCTTTGTAAGATTTATTATTGCCAGTTTTGGTCTCTCTTCTGGAGTCCCAAAAGGACTGAAGATATTGTCTCATCTTTCCTTCCCTCTTCTTTGAGGGAAGAACCTTCTTCTTAGTCTTCTCTTCAATAAGGTACCTCTCCAAACACGTTGGTACCTTTGAATGGAACTGCTGCCACTTTAGCCCGTGCTGAAGGATCCACATCCCAGCTCCTCAGCCAGGTGTTTTGTCTTGCTGTGACACTGCAAGCCATGCTCCTGGCCGATTGTTGTACTGCATCCAGTGTGATATCCGCCGTAAAGGCCATGGCAAGAGCAATCTTCTTTAGATCATTCTTTAGCTCTTTAGGAATGCCACTATCCACTTTTGCCGGATCAGAAGACCATGCATATACTGCTCTGGCAAACAAGGACCCTGTAACAGAAGCTTGTAGAGCATTAGCTGATGCTTCAAAATCTCTTCTCAGGGCTTGTTCTATGCGCTTGTCGCTGTTCTCTTTTGGAAACCCATCTGCCCCCATAGGAACAACCGAGGTGGATGCCAGGCTATTAGTTGGGTCATCTACTATGGGCAGTTTCAGATTTTTTGAAGCTTTAGTTTTAGCTGGGTGCTCCCATTCTGCATAACGTTATAGAAGGCTGCTGGCAGTGGTACCCCCACTGTTTTACCATTGGATTTGGGCATGGTTTTGTCTGATCCTACAGGAAAGTCAGAATAATCTTCCTCCTTTTCTTTTGTGGTGTAAGCTAATTCAAGTGTCCTAATGGGGGTTCCTGTGGGAAAAGCCTAGATTGGGCCACAGGAACCTCCTCCTCCTCTGACAACTCACCCTCTTCCTTGGGTGAATCAGAGTATGCAGATGCTGAATCAGACTCGAGTTCATCTAATAGAGGACTATGTTCCCTTTGGTATTCTTGGGCCTTTTTTCTCTTTTTTCAGGAAAATCAGGTTCCCACTCACTAGGGCTGTGTCTTTTGTAATGCTGGGGAGTGTGGGGACACCTGTGAGACTCCTGCCACAAGGCCTTAAACTCCTTCCTCATTTTTAGTTTCAATCATGAAAGAAGGTTAAATTGGGCCTCTTCCCCAAAAGAGTGTTCCTGTGCTTGATTTAGAGGGGATTTAGGAGACTTAGCCAGGTCAAAAGTACAAGTTTCAGTTTCTAGTTCCAGAGAAGTGGAGGATCCTGCTTTAGTAGCCCTGAAAGTGAAAATAACAACTTTGTCCCCAAAATGGCTGCTTCCCACCTTTATTTCCCATTGCTTCAGGCTTTCTATGGTTCTGCAAGGTCGGGGGGGGGGAGCTTTGAACAAACCCCAGGTTGGGAGGAGTTTGTTCACTATACCTAATGACCCTAGAACTCCCAGGCAGTGTTCCCTCTAAGCTGAGTTAGTGTGAGCTACCTCACAGTTTTTTAGCCTCCAGTTCACACCTTTTTGTCTTAGCTCAGGAAGGATGGCTCCAGAGCAAACTCATTTATGCAGTAGCCAAATTGTTTGCTCACAACTTTAATGCCAGTAGCTCACAAAGTAGAATTTTTGCTCATAGGACCCCACAGCTTAGAGGGAGCATTGCTCCCAGGTGGTCTCCCATCCATGTTCTGGGTCTTTCTTGACCTCCAAGCTAGCTGTGGGGGGGGGGAGGATTGCCACACTAGTGAAGGAGCCCTTCCCCATCCCCTTTTCTTTTCCAATGCCCTGGCCACCACAGTACCTTCCCTCTACCCCTTATAATCCATGGGGAGGGGGTTGGGTCAGCCTTGGGAAGGAGCCGTTCCGGTTCCTTTCCCTGCTTATCGCACTGTTGTGGACCAGGACTTGGAATCGGCCTCTCACATCTGTAAGAACAAGGAGCTGATTGTATTCAGTAGGGAAGGACTCTTTGGCACAGCTGCGGCAGCCCCGCTGATACTGGAGACTCTACCACTTCCCTCCTAGGCTCCCTATGGGCAGGGAGTGAAGGCTCGTCGACCAGTCCCCCCTTCCTGGACTGGAAGTGCTAGCGGGAGTCTCATTGGCGTTGCAGTTCCCAAGGGGTTTTTCCAGGTCCATTGACACCTTTCTGAAGGAAGCCATGTTTCTCCTGCGGCTGTAAATGGTCAGAAGGAAGGGGGGGAGAACAGAGGCTACCTGTTCCTGCCCTTCTCCTTCTGGTTTATTCTTTCTTCCTTCTTTCTTCTTCTAACTGTCTGCAATGTCCTGCTCAGAAAGCAGGGCTGGAGAGACTGGGTTCCAGGGGTCAAGCCCCTTGCCTCCATGACTAAAGAGTCTGCCAGACCTGCCTTCAGAGAGGAGCTATTCCCAGGAGTAAGGAGTCTGAAGGACTGCCCCACGCCTGGACCACTGGAGAAGGTGACTGTAAGCCATTCCGAGACTCCTTAGGGTAGTGAAGAGCGGGGTATAAAACCAACTCTTCTTTTTCTTCATTATGGCTGCATAGTTGGCAATCCTGAGGTTGAGAGCTGATGAAGAATATGCCTTGCTGCTGATGGCATCCATTTTACATCCCTCTCTTTCAGCAGGAGAGGAATGGGTATCTGGTCAGTGATGAGCCTGCGTTTCCTCTGTAATGAAGGATGATGGGGCTGGGTGTGTGAAAAGGTAAGGACAACCCTCTTACTGCACTCTGTAAAGGTTTTCCACTCTTTTTGCAGTAGCAGGGACAGTAGGTGGTTTCTCCCATATAGAGCTGGAGATGTCTAAGATTCCCTCCAGCATGGGGAAGGCAACCGCCACCAGGGAGTCAGAGTAAAGTGTCCCCAATATTTTATCATTAGGTCTAGGAACCAGCAAGGTGACTTGAATCTCCAGTGTCTTGGCCATTCTTATCAGCATACAGCCACAAGTCCTCATTGGGTGAAACTGGATCTATATTACCTACAGTGTCTTCAGGCGAAGGGTTGGAGGGTAGGCCAGAGCTGATGGAAAAACAGCACCCTCTTTTTCTGACTCAGAGAGCACAGGAAATCCCCTCTCAGTGGGTGGTGTGATGGATGCCCAGGTAGAGGTGGGCAGATATGGGTGACACTCCTGGAAGGGAGGTTCACCAACAGATGCAGGATGATCACCCCATTCATTCAGGAAGGGAGAAGGATAATAGAAAGGATACTGCTGCCAGCATTGTGGAGGGGCCTCAGAGGGCCATGGAACTGGCTGGGTGGACTGTGACGCCAGAATCAGGTCTGTCTGGGTTTGTGGAACCTACTCAGAATTAGGCTCTATCTCACCCTCTGATCATGATAGGGCCAATGACTGCAGGTGCGGTGATGGGGTTCTTGGTGGCAGGACATCCAGAAACGAAATTGGAATCGATACTGGAACCAATGCATCAGATCCGTTGAAACCAGTAGAGAGGTCAAAACTGGAGAGCACCAAGGAGCTGAGTGACACTTGTCACGATGTCTCCCTTTATGTTTTTATTTCACCCTGGCCTTCTTAGGGGGCGATTTGGAAGCAGAGCAAGATCGCCTGCCAACAGCACTGATATCACCAAAAGCATATGCGATGGTCAATTGGTCAAGGTACAAGACTTGCTATCAAAAGTATTTTGTTGCTCTCAGGGCATGAAAGAGCTTTCTCCCACAGACTAGCCTTAAGTCAAGCTGCTCTATTGGACCTCACTTTGGGCATAAACTGAAGTCAGAATTTGCAGCTGACTGTACTGTGACCTTTGCCAAGACAAAGAGGCACAAAGTATGCCCACCAGACTGGGTCATCTTGCTCTGATTTGGACAGCTCAGAAAGCCTGATCTTGTCAGATCTCAGAAGCTAAGCAAGGTCAACTCTGGCAAGTACTGGATGAGAGACCACCTTGGAACACCAGCAGTTGGGAGGCAAGGGCAGGCTTTATTCAGCCACCTTTCTGAATATCCTCCAGGCCCCAAGTAGGGGTTGGCCACCATGACTTCCAGGTGCACACACACTCACATGCACAAACACACACACACACATATGAAAAATAGAAAAAAACCACACAAATATAAAAAAGAAGAATGAATGGGTCATCTTAGTCTCACACTGGGAACACTTCTTTAATCGTGCTTTCTGCAACATCACAAAGACAAAGGAAAAAGAACCTGGAAAAAACATTTCTTTGCTCAGTGGTGGCAAGAAAAGAACTGAAGGAGGGAAGGGGGGCCCCTTCTAGAAGCATGTGACCGTTTGGGTAGGAAAGTGCACTTTCAGCTCTGGGACGGGCTCCCCCCCTTCAGCTTTAGACAAGGAGAGAGGTAAAAAGCCAGGAAGGAATCCTCCGGTGGCTGGCCTGTGCAAGCGCAGTCTCAATGTGTGCCTGCATAGAAGACCAAAGATTAACTAGAAACTAAGCTTACATTAGCTTACATTTAAGCAATTATAAAGGAATGGTTACAATGAAAGACCCAACCAGTCTGGATCAGGCTGACTGAATGAACATAATAATAGATTGTATATGAAATCCAATGTGGTGGTACTTTAACCACTTAAAAAAAACAGGTACTGATATTTGTGGGCCTGAAATTGGGGAATAGTCACCATTCGGATAGTAGCCCCAGCTACACAGGTATAGAAATGTTCTGCTTGGGCAAAAAAGAATGAAACTCTAGAGAATAGGTTCACTTAACCGTTCTGTCCATGATGGTTCAAATTATTCAGGACAAACTGTCCCCTCATTGGCCCAGATTCTTGTTTACTTCTTGCTGTTGGGACCTATCAAACTGTTACATAAGTTACCTCATTCAGTGGTGGTCCCCAGTTCCTACATCTATTCCATCCCTGACTCATAAAGGATCCTTCTCCAATCAGATTACTAATTTCTTTGACCAGTATTTTTCATGACCGGTCATGCAAGTCCCTTAAAGTACAATTACCTGACCACAATTAGCTTTAATATCTACGGGTTTTTGTCACTCTACCCCATCAGATCCCATATATTAAAAAAACTTTCATATCTTTACCTCAGCATCTAGCTCCTCTGCTGAGATACTGACAAAATTTGCATCTGGAGATTCAACAGGAGTTGACTAAAATGAGAAAGAATAAACTTAGACTTACTGTGAAATAACCTGTATCGATATTTAATGCCATCTAGAGAACTGTATCAGTAGCATCAACTCTTACACACCACATCACTCCTCAATGCATCTCACCCGCTTTTTTCCTGCACTTACAATAAGAATATCAACAAGACACAGCTGTCATGTCTGGCTGTCATTACTGTTTCAACTTATGTAATTCATAGGCAGTGCATACATGCATACATAAAATTATATTCAACATGGGTAATACACAAGTTGCTGCCATCTTAAATGACAGGTAAGCCATATAGCCACTGTGTTCCATTCAAATATCAAAATGGCTGCAACTGCTTTTTAAAACCAGTATATACTTAAAGTGTTACAAGGATTTTGAAGTACTTAAATTGCCCTGGTATGTAATACCGGCAGACAATGGTTTCTTCCAATAAAGACAGAAACTGAATCCATCACCTGCAAAACACCACAATTTGTACTACATGTAACTCTGATTGGCTCGGCCATACTTACGTCTTCTTCTGATGGTATCCCACTGGCAACACCTGGGGACGGGATTATGTCCCCCTCTTCCTCAGTGCCAGGAGCTACATAGGAGCCTGACATGGAAGACATGGTGTCAGTGCTGATCTCAGAGTGCTGGCTTTGAGAGGAGGCCATAGACATGACTGACTGTGCCAGACTATTGCTAACAGGACCTAGGGAAAAGAAGGAAGGGTGCAGGCAAGACACGGAGACATTATGGAGACTGGTTATAAGCAATACGTTTGCTAATGAGTCCCAAATCCCATTAAGAATTTCCAAAGTTAAACCCAATCCTCTGCCTTGAACAAATCTGCAAAGCCATTTTTTTTAAAGCTCAGATACTTGTTGATTATGCATCAGATACTGAGTTCAGGCTATGCAGACCTTCCTCTCCAAAGAGTGCAGGATGGTGGTGGGCAGAGATCAGGGAGCTGGAGAGTGACCTTTCTCAAGGAAACCTAAATATGGTTGGCAAGGACAGTGTAAGTGATCTAGCAGAACAAGCAAGACAAGTAAACTCTCCTATTGTACCTTCTGGGGAAGAGATGGTAGAAGAAAGAGGTGTCCCTGTACATGAAGACTGGTCTATTGCACCTGAGGAGGATAAGGTGAGGTTTTCACTCTCAGGAGTTATACCACATTCCTGAAAAAAACAAACCAGAAGCAAAGTTGTTTTGTTTTTTTTAAAAGCCATTTTCCTACTTTTCATATGAGATTCTTAAGTGGCTAACAACTATTTTTAATTTTTTTGCTGTTACTTCTGGTCAATGAACCATTATTATAGGCTGAGTGTCAATACTTTGGCTGACTACCAAAGCCATCGTATTCACCTCCTGTTATATTTGACAGGCAAACTGTGGAACCTTCCCTCCCAGTGTCTGTTCTACAGAGAATAGTGGAACCTTCCCTCCCTGTGTCTGCTCTGTAGAGAATGGCTGCAATCAGACGTCATGACAAAAATAGTTTCTTTAAACTGAGATTGGTACAACCAACTTTTGGTTATTAACAAGATGCAAGTAACAATAACTCCTGGTTTGCTTGCTTCTTGCTTCTTGCCTCTTCTCCTGCCACCAGAAAGGGAAGCATCCCTTTGTCGCCACTGTTATGTACTGGGTTCGACGTGTAGTGAAGACAGATGTTCAGTGATTATCAGCTCATAGTTTGCTTGCACACAACACACATAAAGACCAACTATATACAGTCCCCAGGTGACACCCACAGGTCCCATTGGAGGGTTTAAACATCCTGCCACAGTTCCTATAGGTGCTAACTAGGAGTCTCAGGATCCTATTCCCTATTGTTCTTTTGGAGCCAAGCTCTGGTTGCATACCGCTGACACCCAGTGGTGGTCAGCGGACATAACACCCCTCCCCCACACTTTGAGCTCACCCTAGGTGACATAGTCTTTGAGATAGGCTGGGGGCTGGTGCTCCCTCAAGGACTGCCGCGGAGCAGGAACTGGGGCGTTGAGAGCCCTGGCAGGCGGAGTTGCCTGGTCGCTTGGCTGTGGTGGTGGAGGGGCCTCTTCCAGCACCGAGACGTAGGCAGGTGTTCTGGTTTCAGGTTGGGTCACAGGGGCAGGAGTCTGCTCCTGGAACTCTCTGTCAGTAGCAGTGCAGTCAGGGCTGCCTGGCAGGTCCACATCCCCGGTACCCGGAGTCTGGTGTAGTGGTTAAGTGCATGGACTCTAATCTGGGAGAACCGGGTTTGATTCCCCACTCCTTCACTTGCACCTGGCTGGGTGACCTTGGGCAAGCCTAGCTCTGGCACTGCTGTTCTTGAAAAAAGAGCAGTTTCTGTCAAGAGCTCTCTCAGCCCCACCTACCTCACAGGGTGTCTGTTGTGGGGAGGGGAAGGGAAAGGAGTTTGTAAGCCGCTCTGAGACTCCTTTGGGTAGTGAAGGGCGGGGTATAAATCCAATCTCTTCTTCTTCTTCGATGTGGGAGCTGGCGCCTCCTCAGCTGATCAACATGCCTCTGCAGGACCTGGCCATCTTCCATGGAAATCTCATAAGACATGGGACCAGTCGGGAGGATTATTCAGCCAGCTAGCCATGTGGAGCCCCTGTCGTAGTTCTGGATGTACACGGGGTCCTCTGGAAAGAACCCCAGTGGCGCCTCCCTCTGTTCTGACAGGTCGTGTGACTCCGGTGACCTGACTGGGTGAAGCCAGTCCAGTAGAATCGCAGGTTGCCGGCCCATCAGGAGTTCAGCCGGGCAGCTGCTGGTGCCCGGATTAGGAGTTGTCCATTGCGCCAATAAGAAATGAGCCAGGCAGAACTCCCAGTCCCCCTCTGTTAGGCGGCTGAGGGCTTCCTTGGCGGTCTGTACCATCGGCTCCACCTGGCTGTTGGTGGCGGGTGGAACAGAGCAGATCTCACATGGCGTCTCAGGTTGCTGCGCAGGAACTCCTGGAATTCCACCGCCATGAATGCCATCCTGTTGTCCGAGATGATGGTGTTGGGCAGCCCATGGGTTGCAAAGATCTTGCAGAGTGCCTGGATCGTGGCCTGGGCAGAGGTGGCAGAGACTGGACTAATCTCCAGCCACTTTTAGTAGGAGTCCACTGTAACCACAGGAACAGCAATCTGTGGAATGGCCTGGCGAAATCGATGTGGAGCCTGGATCACGGCATCCAGGTAGACTCCCAGGCTTGAGTGGGTGCATCTGGCGGATTAGGCTGGATGGCTTGGCATGTTTGACAGCACCTCACCCACTCCTCCACCTCCATGTTGATCCCCAACCACCACACATAGCTCCGGGCCAGGGCCTTCATGTGGATGATTCCAGGATGCGCTTTGTGAAGGGCTGTCAGGACTTGGTGCCATAGGGCACTGGGTACTACCACTCGGTCTCCAAACAGCAGGTATCCCTTGTGGGCAGACAACTCATCCTGGCAAGCTGCAAAAACTGTGAAGTCTGGGCCCACTGTGGCTGCAGGTACCCCCCCAACATCCAGTCCAGAACCCGGGAGATGACAGGGTCCCTGGCCAAACAGTGGGCAACGTCCCCAGCCCAGAGGGGAGAGTCGGGGAGGTCCTCCACTTGGAGGACGTGGTGCACAGGAGCCGGGTTGGCATCAATGGACAGCAGGGGCAGGCGGCTAAGGGCATCAGCATGACCCATAGCCTTTCTGGGGCGGTTCTCAAGGGTGTAGTTGTAGCCGGACAGGAAAATGGACCACCGGAGGACCCGTGGGAGGGGACCTGCAGCGTCTGCCGGTCTGCGGCGAAGAGGCCAAGAAGGGGGCGATGGTCCGTGGCGATGGTGAAGGGCCAGCCGTAGATGAAATCATGAATTTTTTTTATGCTTGCCACGATCGCCAGACCCTCGTGGTCTATTTGTGTGTAGTTCCACTCTGCCGCTGATAGCATCCAGGAGTAATACGTGATGGGCACCTCCCACGTGTCCAGGAGACGGTGGGCCAACACTGCACCCACGTCATAGGGGGAAGCGTCGCAGGCTAGAACCACCGGCAGTGATTCATCAAAATGCACCAAAACCTTGTTTGATATTAGCAGCGCTTTGACCCCCTTGAAAGCAATGGCCTGGCGGGGGCCCCAAGACCAGTGGGCTTGCTTGTCCAGGAGGTGGTGCAAGGGCTCTGCTACCGCTGCCTTGTGGGGGAGGAAGGCATGGTAGAATTTCTTTGTAAAACTCTCCTAAAAAGGAGAGAATTTTATTGCTTTTTATATAGAAAGGGGGGAGGGTATACAGAGGGACAAAGAAAAGAGGTGAGTGAAGAGTAATTAGTATATTAAACTTTTTGTTAGTATGTGTAAAGTTCTTGGCTTCTACTGTGGTTGACCGATCTTCTTTTCATCTTGCTGTAAGTCCAAAACAAACTTTTAAAATAGATTAGTAAAGTCTTTTGGGGTTAATTATTAGTATACTCCATCTTTGCGCTCCACGAACAAATGTTCATATTTTGGGATGTCTTCCTTTCAGATCTCTCAAGTTATATGTTGGGTCCTTCTTTGCTCTTCCATTTCCCGATTCTTCCTCTCCTTCCTCTGGGCCACTGTCTTCTTCGCTGCTTAGCATTGTCCATTTGGCGAGTTCTGCATCTTCCTCTGAACTGGCGTACCTCTTCAGAAATTCTTGAGCTTTAAAGACGGAGTCAATCTTCTCTCTTCTATCTTTAAATT
Organism: Gekko gecko; assembly: GCA_029375565.1. Classification (NCBI taxonomy): domain Eukaryota; kingdom Metazoa; phylum Chordata; class Lepidosauria; order Squamata; family Gekkonidae; genus Gekko; species Gekko gecko. The sequence goes on along the minus strand of JAPDNY010000002.1, from coordinate 220,512,387 downwards.
TAAAGACCAATCCTTCGGGGATCCACCATTTGTAGCTAATTTGGTACTTTTGCAAAAACAAGGTCAGTCCTTTATATGCTTTCCTTTTCATGCGAATTTCATATGGAACATCTTTTAGAACCCTTATATTCTGCTCCCCAATCTTCAAGGGCGTTGCTGAAGTCGCTCTTAGAATTTGATCTCGGGTACATTGCTTAGTGAACTTGACCACCACTTCTGCTGGCAAATTATTTTTTTTGTAAAGTTGGAGTAGGCTCTGTAGGCCATATCCATCTCTTCACTTAATTTTTGTGCTTCTATGCCAGTTATTGGTGGCAAGCCATTCGCCAAAATACATCTGAGATCTTCTTTCTCTTCTTCCTTTATGCCCTGAAAGCAGAGAGTCAGGTTTGATTTTTCCATCTGAAGCATTAATATTTTTTTTCTTGCATCTCTTGATGTTGTTCCATTTTGCTGACCTTTTTCTTGATTTTTTTGGTGTCTTCCGTCGAGAGCAGACATTTCTTTGCAATCTCCTCCATCTTAGCTGTATCTGTTAACTGCATCTGCTGATTCTTGAGCACACTTTCCATGTTACAAAGGATTTCGCTGATTTTTTGCATTTGATCCAGCAGAGGGCGCAGCATCTCGCTTTTCTGTTGATTGACAGTTGGCTCCAAGGGGAGGGTACCAGAACCAGAAGTTCCTCCCAGCTTCTTTGCCAGCTTGTCTGGGACCTTCTTCTGCCCCGACATTTTTATTGTTTACTTTTAAAAAGTTTGTGCCGCACAACTCAGGATACAAACTATTTACTTCGCCTTCAACAAGTCCCCAAAAGGTAGCTTCACCAATCCGCTTTTTCACTCCGCCCCCTTTCTTTTCTCTTTTCTGAATCCCTCCCTCCTCCCATGCGCTTATACGATTAAGGGGGGGAGCGCATTTACACCGCTTTTGCACAGATCTTCAACTCACGGTTTGCTGCTGGTTCTTTCTTTTTTCATTCATCTTCCGCTGCTTCACTCCGGGAAGTCGGTGGCGTTGCTAAGTCCCATCCGGGCACAACACAGCGGGGCCACTGGGGCTGGGGGAAAGCCTCAATTTCCCGACTGTCAGGCCGGCAAAGAGGCTGCTCCCCAAAGCGCCCCCTGGTTCGGAGCCTTTAACTAAGGCTCACTAGGGTCTTCGCTTGTGCGAAGACCCCCCCAACCGTGCGTGGGCTGGTCGGCTCCGGGAGCGTCCCAAGAGCCCGACCGCCATTCGCTCCGCCGAAACTGAAAACGGCATGGTAGCAGTTCAATAGCCCTAGGAACGCCTGGAGTTCTGCCTTTGATTTGGGTGGGGGAGCCTCTACAATGGCCTTTATCTTCTCCCTAGCCAGATGTAGGCCATCTGCATCGACTGTGAAGCCCAGGAAATTGATGGACGGAACCCCCAACAGGCACTTCTCCTACTTCACTTTCAGCCCAGCATCATGGAAACGGCACGCAGGTGGGAGGTGAACTCATCTGGCATCACTGCGGCAATCAACACATTGTCAAAGAATGGTGTGATGCCCAGGATTCCTTTCAAGAGTGAGTCCATCAGATGTTGGAAGAGCCTCAGGGCCACGCTCACCCCAAACTTCAGTCTCTTTACTTTAAAAGCCCACCTATGTGTCACTATTGTTTGTGCTGCAGCGGTTGCCTCGTCAACCGAGAGCTGTTGGTACGCTTGGGCGAGATTGAGTTTACCAAAGATCTTCGCCCCTGCCAAAGTGGCTAGTACGTCGCTTACTACCAGGACCAGGTATGCGTGGTTCTGAAGAGCCTTATTTAACATGCACTTGTAGTCTGTGCAGATGTGGACGGCCCCGTTTGGTTTCACGGGGGTGACTAAGGAAGTCTCCCATGCTGCGTGAGAGACCAGTTCCAGGACCCCTCACCCTACGAGACGGTCCAGTTCCACGTTTATTTTTGGCTTCAGCGCGAATGGGACCTTCCTGGAACGCATGCGGATGGGGGCTACATGTGGGATGAGCTGCAGTGACATGGGGCCCCCCGGAACTCTTTGCAGATCTTGCTAAAGTCTTGTGGGGCACAGAGCTGTACTCCCTCAATGGAGATTCCCAATGGGGCGGACCATGTGTGGTCCAATAGGCAGACTAGGTTGCCCTCGAGCACAATCATGTCCAAGTAGTCATCAAACCCCCAGTACTGGACCTGGAAACTCCCCACACCCAGGACACGGACGCAGTTCCTCTGAAAGTCCATCAGGGTCACAGGGGAAGGCCGTAAGTGGGGTCCCCCCTCAAGACACAGTCTCTTAAGGATCTCTACCAAAATTATGGAGGCCGCAGAGCCAGAATCCAGCTCCATGGAACAAGGGGATCCCTCTATTTTGACCTGGACCTGGATTTTAGGGGCTGAAGTCTGGCTCAGAAGCCGCAGTACCTGCTCCAATGGTTCGCTCGTGAGGAGGTAGAGTTTGTCATGGGATGTGTCCTTGTAATGTGTGGCAGATCGGTGGACCGGTAGGTTGTGATGGCGGGACACGGGAGCCCCAGGAATGGCACGCCCGAGCAATATCTCCTGTGTGGCTGCAGCTCTGGCAGACAGAGTCTCTGAAGCAGCAAGTCTTCCGGTTGTGCCTGTCCCCTCAGCTGGCACACTCATGTCAGTTGGGGAGAGCAAGTTGCGAGCCAGCTCCAGAGTCACGGGACCACATGAGCCGACAAGGAGGCCCCTCTTTCTTTCTTCGTTGGTGACCTCATAGAAGATCAGGATGGACTTGAATCCCTTGACCCAGGCTTCCCAGTGATGCAGTTTGGTAGGATTGAACGGATGGACAAGTCCTGCTCCCGGAGCGACTGCCATTGTACTGCGTGGTGGTTGTGGTGAAGTGGATTGCATGCCTTCGGTGCTCATTGGTTGAAGCAGTGACGGTTCCTGGTCTTCCTCGGATGCCCAGCAGCCCGGCCAGCTCAGCAGGATCCCACCTTCATCACCATTGTTGTGTACTGGGTTCAACACGTAGTGAAGACAGATGCTCAGTGATTATCAGCTCATAGTTTACTTGCACACAACACACATAAAAACAACTAGCTGAAATGGCCAACTATATACAGTCCCCAGGTGACACCCACAGGTCCCATTGGAGGGTTTAAACATCCCGCCACAATTCCTATAGGTGCTAACTAGGAGTCTCAGGATCCTAGTCCCTATTGTTCTTTTGGAGCCAAGCTCTGGTTGCATACCGCTGACACCCAGTGGCAGTCAGCAGACATAACAGTTCCTAAATACAGTCTTCATCCCCAAGGTAAAAAAAGGAAAGCAGAAACTGAGATATTTTTCTAAAGAGACCCCAAACCCTTTTAAACAAAACAAAACATTACCTCTTCATGATGACAAGGAGACTTTCTCCTGGAGATCCTGATTTCAGATTCACTGCAGGACTTATCATCTTCTTCATGTAGTACTGAGGAATTCTGGGAGACTGACCTGGGCAAAGGAAAGCAATCCATCAGCCTACTAACACAAGTCATGCTGGAAAGCAAAAGCCATAAAATGCTGGAAGCCACCAAAAAGACCAAGCGCCCTTGCACAACTAGCTAGGTACATATGAAATTTACAATAATTTAAGGAAATTGATAAATACTGTAAGCCATATGTAACTTAACATCAAATACTTGGTACAAAGACAAGAACTAGAAGGAAACTTTCAATTCCCATAATAAACTTCACTGTTCCAAAGTGGAGAAAAGGGAATGGAAAGTTTCCTTCAAGTTCTTAACTTGTCTGTGTACCAATTGTTTTGAATAGTACATTTAAATAAGAACATTTAAATAACAAGAATTGCTTAAGAATTGGAATACTTTGAAGCTTTATTTGATGTTAAGGTACATACGAAAGGCAATTAGTTACATCAGACAGTAAACATAACTCAAGGAGAAGAGATGCCAGCCATTTGTAGCCCAGCCTTTGGAAATTGCAGGACAGCTACAGCAGTGTGAGAGGGAGAGACTTGCAGGTCACTTACTTGGAAAGGCTCTTCTTCAGCTTGAGTCCTTGGCCACCACAATCCGACACACAGTCAAGGGGAGATAGTGTCCTCATGGGAGGCAGGTGGCTGTCACTGCCATATGAAGGCAGCATGCCCGAAACGTGGCTGTCCCCAAGAACGTGGAGTGGAAGGGCTGCTGGGGATGGAGTCAGAGGCCCATTAAGGGCTTCCAGGAGGGAGACCACCTCATAGCCAGGAGGGATATTATCTGAAGACTAGAGGAACCAGAGATGGGTGTGAGAAGGTCACTTTTGGCAGTAGTAAACATGGTTTAACAAGGGCGTTTGAAACAGATTAGAAAGCTTCAATCCCTCTCCAAAAAGCTGACATGTGCAAGAAGGCCAGAGGCTGATACTATTGTGAAATAAGCAATTCAGAGTTGCTTAAGTCACGTGCTTTTCTCTGAACAATGTATTTTAGGTTTTGCTTAGCCTGAAATCTCTGAAGGAGAGGTACTAGGTGCAAGACTTTGGTAGTAGTGAAGTACCATTGAGGGCCACAGCCATGCAGGGCACGAGAAGCTACACACACACACACAACCCCCCTCCCAACAAACATGGAAACATACACATTTTCTCCCAGACACAGTTTGCATGTATTCAAACACAGCCATCAGGACAGAACACATGCTCTTGCCCTTAACATGAAACCTGATGATGGAGGACCTGCTGGATGCCACAAACATTTTCTGCCACACCACCAGGGATTGTGTCCTCTCCCATATTTTGGACTGGGTGGGGAGGGGACGGCCCATGGATTGGGTGGGCCCAGAATTCACAGCATTTGTATCCCACTGGAATGAGCTCTCAGTGCACAAGGGGTGCCTCCTATGGGATAGCTGGGTAGTGATTCCCCCACCACTGCATAAATGGGTTTTGGAAGCCCTGCATGAGATCCACCCGGGAATCGTGAGGATGAAAGCGCTGGCCAGGAGCTATGTGTGGTAGCCAGGAATGGACAGCGAGATCGATAGGTTCTGATTCCGGGGAGCGACGAGAGCAGATGTGAGCAACCTCACTGCTCACCAATGCTGAACTCTTTTCCGTCTTTTAGGGCTGTCCAATGCCCTACCAAATGTTCCTTCGGAGGGGGAACACTTAGCAAGGGGTTTGCTTTGGAAACTAAGCAGAAAAGGCAATTCTGCTTGGTGGCATTAAAGCTTCTTCGAGGCGAAAGACTGCAGAGGACACCTAGCATGATGACGGGCTCCAGCTGTCCCACGCAGACCCGACAGAGTCAACACCCGATGAAAACGCAGTAACAAGGGGAAGGACCAACACATATAAAAAGCTAAGTAAACTCTAAGCTACTCCTAAGGGGGTAAAATAGAGAGGGTAAAGGCTGTTTGAAATATTTAAGCTCTGGAAGAATAAAGGTGGAAATAAAGCATGTAACTTTAAGGCAGCCATTTAGCATGACTAGTAAAAACAGAGATTGAGGGAAGTAGAGCACATTCTAGTAGGAATGCAGTCAAGCAATTTTGATTCTGCCGCAGTTTTTCTTTTTCTCTCTTTTTTCTTTTGGAGGCATACCTGAGGCATCCTGGGGGTCAAGCACCAATGAGGGGAACTGGTGACATAGAGAGAAGGAGAGGAAGAGCCGAGAGAATGGAGAAGTTGGCAGTCGGCAGGAGTGGAGTGGAACAAAGGTGATCCAATAGCCGGAGGGGGACAGACAGACAAAGAATGCAGGAAAGACGACAAGACGGAGAGCAGAACAATAGAAGAGTAGAAAGAAGGGAACAGGAAACAAGTTGGAAGAGAAAGAAACATGCGCAAGCTGAAGACGGGGGACAGCTGAAGTAAATGGACAGTAAACAAAGGCTACAGGAAAGGCCATAAGACGGAGAGCGAAGAAGGGAACAGGAAACAAGCTAGAAGGGAAAGAAACGTGCATAAGCTGAAGACGGGGGACAGTTGAAGTAGACGGACAGTAAACAAAAGGCTTTAAAAATTGAAATAAGTGAGCGTGATTGTGTGTACTAATTATAGAATATACTACAACAAAATAGAATATAGGAAATAAAGACAACAAAAGCCAGAAAAGTAGTTAGAAGAGCTAGTAAACATAAGGATAAGTTATAACACATATAAGCCAAAATTATATTAGAGATTTAATTAAGATAATTCCAATCGAATGGCCACTGGAAATAGTGGATCTATTATCCAAGAATGTATAGCAGCAGAGATGAAGTCATTTGCAGAAGTAACTCTTCCACCATTAATTAAACAAGAAATAGAGCTATTAATTAAACAAGAAATGGAACCCATACGAAATCAAATGGAGAATTTAGCACAACAATTGAAGACAGAAACTGAGGAGATTAAAAAAACAAATAAATGATAATAAGCAAGAAATCCTAAAAATAGCGACAGCCAATAAGAAAGGGTTCAGGAAGCAGAACAGGAGATACAGGATGTAAAGATGAAAATGGATGAGATTAAAGAGGCGTTGATTGGATTGTTGTTGTTGTTCAGTCGCACAGTCGAGTCTGACTCTTCGCGACCCCATGGACCAGATTACGCCAGGCCCTCCTGTCTTCCGCTGTCCGCTGAAGTTTGCTCAATTTTATGTTCGTTGCATCGATGACACTGTCTAACCATCTCATCCTTTGCCGTCCCCTTCTTCTTTGACCTTCAACCTTTCCCAGCATCAGGGTCTTCTCCAGTGAGTGCTCCCTTCTCATTTGGTGGCCAAAGTATTTGAGCTTCAGCTTCAGGATCTGGCCTTCCAGGGACCAGTCAGGGTTGATTTCTTTTAGGATTGACTGATTTGATCTCCTTGCAGTCCAAGGGACTCTCAAGAGTCTTCTCCAGCACCATAGTTCAAAAGAATCTATTCTTCGGCGCTCGGCCTTCCTTATAGTCCAACTCTCACAGCCATACATTACTACGGGGAAAACCATTGCTTTGACCATGCGGACTTTTGTTGGCAAGGTGATGTCTCTGCTTTTTATCATGCTGTTTAGGTTTGCCATCGCTTTCCTCCCAAGGAAACCCCATGGACAGTTGATTGGATTAGAAATGGACAAAGCCTTGCTAATTATTAGATGTCAAGATGTACCAGAAACTATTGAGAAAAACCTGGAAATGATTAAAAATATCTCTGAACAATTGAAAACAGGAACATGTGAGGAAATAGATAGAGAAATAGATCAAGTATACAGAAAGAACAGCTCATATGCCAGAAGAAATAGAACACCAAGAGAGGTCTATATGAAGTTTATAAGATGAAATATAAGAGATAAAATACTAAAAGAAGCAAACTCAGTCAAGATGGTAATACAAGACCCAGAAGTAAATTTTTTAAAAGAAGTCCCATGGAGAGTTAGGGAAAAAAGGAAGAGTTATGTAGCACTTACAAACTTGTTGAGAGAAAATTATATCCCCTATAGGTGGTTAGTGCCTGAGGGAATATTATTTAACTATGAAGGAAGAAGGCAGAGAATAGATTCGATACTTAAAATAGAAGACTTCATAGAGAGAAATGGGGAGAACCTGGGTTGGCAAAATGAAGAGGAAAGTAAAAAAGAACAGAACAGAGCAGAAGAAGCAGAAAAAGGTAAAAAGGAGAAAATAAAGAGAGGAAAAAGGTCTTAGTTTACTCCTTCGCAAATAGTAACGATATCAGTGTAGAGCGAGAGACCAAGAAAAAGGAAAGAAAAACTAGGATGGAAAAATTGAAGATCTTTTCAGCTAACATTAATGGATTAAATAGCCTGGCCAAAAGAAGAAGAACATTTCATCAAATAGCAAAATTAAAATCTGAAATAATATGTTTACAAGAAACACATATAAGGAAAAAAGACAAAAAATATTTGGAAAACAGAAAATTAGGAAAACTCTTTGTAGCATCAGATACCCAAAAGAAAAGAGGAGTGGCGATTTATGCAAAAGAACATTCAGGTCCAGAATTCATATATGCATTAGAGGATGGAAGAATAGTGGTAATAACAATAATGAGGCAAAATAAGAAAATAGTAATAATAAATATTTACACGCCAAATCAAAATCAAGATTTTTTTTAGAAATATAAGAGAGACGATATCGAAATATAACATAACAGAACTATGTATAATAGGAGATTTCAATGCGGTACTAGATAGTAAAAAAGATAGGAAATCCCAAGCAAGAAATAAAAGATCAGGAAATGTTTTACCTCGGGAATTTTTAGAATTAGCAGAAGAATACAGTATGGTCGATGCATGGAGAATAAGAAACATTGAAAAGAAAGATTATACATTCTATTCAGCCAGATATAACTCATGGTCCCGAACTGATATGGTTTGGATTGCAACAACCTTAGTAACAGAAATAATAGATGTAGAAATACTCCCAAACACATTCGCAGATCATAGTCCTCTAATGTTAACATTACAAGAAAAATCTCGAAAGAGAAGGTGGAAAATGAATAAAGATCCAACAAAAGATAAAGAATTTAATAAGAAAACAGAAGAAAAGATTATAGACTTTTTAAAACGCAATATACAACCAGAAACCTCTATAGAAATAGTCTGGGAAGCTTTTAAAGCCTTCCTAAGAGGTTGATTTATTAACCAAGAAGTGTGGGGGAGAAAGCAGAAAAAGGAACAATACAAAGAATTGAGGAAACAGATGCAGAAAGAAGAAGAGAAGTTAAAAAAAAACTTACACAGATACGGAAAAAATAAAGTCAAATTTAAGACTGTTGCAACACCAGATGAATCTCATCCTAACCCCGGAAATAGCTAAAAATATAGAATTTGCTAAACAATATTATTTTGAGAATGCAAACAAGCCAGCAAGATGGCTAGCGTATAAATTAAGAAAAGATCAGGAAAAAAGGACAATCAAATCATTAAATAATGAAAGAGGTGAAGAGAAATTTAATGTATCAGAAATGAAAAAAATAGCTGAAAAATTTACAAAAAATTATATCAACAGGAGGACCAAGAGAAGCATTTAATAAGAGATTACATTATGGAAAAAATAAAGAAACATTCACAGAAGAACAAAGAAGAATTTTAAATGAGCCAATTACCGTATGTGAAATTGTGGAGGCAATAAAGAAACAGAAGAAAAATAAAACTCCAGGGTCTGATGGAATAGTGTTACCATTAAAGAGTTTATTTGGAAACATATTGAAAATGGAAAAACTACCGGAATCTTGGAATCAAGCTTTAATATCACTGATTCATAAGCCTAACACAGATAACAAAGAAATTAAAAATTATATGCTGATATCGTTACTAAATACAGATTATAAGATATTTGCAACATTGATTGCCACCAGAATGAAGAAAGTATTAATTCAGATAATACATCAAGACCAAGCAGGATTCCTCCCAAAAAGGCAAATTAAAAATAATATTAGAACAATAATCAATGTTCTAGAATACTACGAAGTTATTTCGGACAAATTATTGGCACTAGTATTTTTAGATGCAGAAAAAGCCTTTGATAACGTTAATTGGGATTTCCTGTTGCAGAAGTTGGAAGTATGGAATTGTGGATCAGATTTCTTATCAATAAAAAAAGCCATTTATAAAATAATACTGAATGGGGATATGAAAAACGATATCAAAATACAAAGGGGCACTAGACAAGGATGCCCACTGTCGCCTCTTCTTTTTATTTTTGTGTTAGAAACATTAAATGACCAAATAAGAGAATGTGACTCAATCAAAGGTTTAAAGATAAAGGGGGAAGAGTTTAAAATACAAGCCTTCGCAGATGATTTGGTGTTTATATTAGAAGACCTGATAGCATCAGTGAAACAACTTTTAAAGATAACTTCAAAAAAACAAACATATTAACAAAGAATTGTACAGAACAACAAAGGAACCAAATACAAATGACTTCTAATATGGAATTAGTGAAGAGGGTTAAATATCTGGAAATAACAATATCTAACAGAAATATTACATTGATTGAGGATAATTATAATAAACTGCTATCAGAAATTAAAAGGGACTTACAGAGATGGAAAAACGTAAAGATATAATGGGAAAAATAGCCACAATAAAGATGAATATTTTACCTAGATTCCTGTTTTTGATGCAAAATATACCAATATTAAGAAATGTAAAATATTTTCAGGAACTGGATAAAGTTTGCAGCAAATTTATATGGAGTAATAAAAGACCAAGAATTAAATGAAAAGCCATGCAGGATAGGAAAGAGAGAGGAGGATTTGGTATACCAAACTGGAATATCTATTATAAAGTAGCAGCATTACGGTGGATAAAGGACTGGATAACATTAGAGAACACCAGACTTTTGAATCTAGAAGGATTTAATTTATCCAGAGGATGGCACGCTTATGTCTGGTATGATGAAGACAAAAGTACCAGGAGTTTCAATCAACATACGTTAAGAAGTGCACTAATGAAAATATGGAGAGAAATAAGGAACTGTTATTACTTTAAAACCCCAAAATGGGTATTGTCATTAGAGGTGTTTACAATGCCGACATTGATGGATAAAAATAAGAGAGCAACGTATGAAAAACTTTCAGATAGCAATAATAAATTAAAAGCAGAAGAAGAATTAATAGCTCAGAATATTAGACTTACCTGGTGGGAGAATATACAACTAAAGACAAGATTTACAAAGGATAGCAAATTAGGATTCTATAATAATAATAATATTAAACAGAATTTGGCTGTCCTCAAGTGATAAACTCATACAAAAAGTTATATAGTTTTTTACTATCTGATTACTTACAAGATGAAACAGTAAAAGGAACAACGGTGGTCTGGATGAAAGACCTAGAACATACTGTAGAGACAGAGCAATGGTCTAAGATTTGGAAAGCAGTTAAAATGATGAGAGCGATACCATACAAACAGAACATTTATAAAATGTTTTATAGGTGGCACTGGGCTCCGGACAGAATAGCAAAATGTTATCCAAATACAAACAAAAATTGTTGGAAATGTAAAAAAAAGTAGGTATGTTTTGGCATATGTGGTGGAGGTGTGAAAGAGTGCAAAAATTTTGGTGTAAAGTATACACATTTGTAAAAGATATCACAGGACTCGAGCTACCATTTATACCAGAAGTATGTTTATTGAATATACTCCCTGAAAGGGTTAATAGAGATAATACATATGTAATAACTTATATATTTACTGTGGCAAGGATAATGTTAGCTAAAAGCTGGAAAACAGATATTATCCCCACGAAGGAGCAGCTGATAGAAAAAATGTTGTTAATGGCAGAAATGGACAGGTTAAGCCTAATGCTACAAGGGAAAGAACAAGACATTTTTGAAAGAAGATGGAACAAAATGTACATATGGTTGAAAAATATGTGTAAAGGATGATGTAGAAAAGATATGTTCTTAATATGGCAAAACCATAAATAAATGAGTAAAAAAAAAAGGAATGGACAGCGAGATCGAGGCCTGGGTACAGCATTGCCAGGCCTGCCAAGATATGTGGCCCGAACCTCCGAGGGTTCCCATTTGCCAATGGGAGTCTACCCATACACTGTGGGCATGGGTGCATTTGGACTTTGCCAGCCCATTCCAGGGGCAGTTGTTCTTCCTCTTGGTGGACTCCTACACCAAGTGGCTGGAAGTAGTGCCAGTCACCTCGACCTCATCCTGTACAGCCATCTGGGCCCCGAGACAGATTTTTAGTACACGTGGTCTAACAGACACAGTCGTGACCATTAATGGCACCGCCTTCACTTCGGCAGAGTTCAAGGAGTTCTTAGACCAGAACCTCATCAGGCACACGCAGTCCACTCCGTTCTACCCGGCTACCAACAGACAAGCCAAGCAGATGGTGAGGACGACCAAGAAGGCGCTAAAGTGGCTCACCCACGGGGACCAGAACCGGCGGCTGGTGGTCTTTTTGTTTGGCCATTGAGTGACTCTGAGTGCGTCCACTGGCCGCAGCCCCATGGAACTCTTAATGGGCTGCCGCCTCACGACACGGCTGGACCGCCTGCACCCAGACCGAGCCCCAGAGATGCGCCACACTCCAGTGAGCCAGGAGGCCCCCAGAAGGTTCTTTCCAGGGGACCCTGTCTTTGCGCAGAACTATTCCAGCAGTCCCACATGGATCCTGGCAAGGGTTACTCGAGTCACTGGACCTGTATCATATGAAGTATCAACGGATGGGGGCCAGCTACTATGCAGACACATGTACCAGCTCCGCTGCCACCTCCTGCCCACAGAGCCAGACCTGCTGAGGAGGAGGAGGTGTCAGAAATGTCCGTTTGCTATTTCACACTGAGTCCATTGTTCTGTGTTCCCTATCTCGTCCCTGCACTGCGCTTGCATAGGTATGCTAGCTGTAACGTGGGAGCTTCTTCTCTGCTGCTCGGTCTTATCATGGTGGCCTTGAATGCAGGCTTTGGGCTATTTTTAAGCTTATGGGAATTTTCCAGTCCTGTGAAGATGAGGGGAGGAGGGAGTTGTCTCCCGCCCATTAAGTAACTCTCCCGCCGGCAGTTTCCCGCCCGCGCGCTTACATTTCATTTGCTAGTCGCACTTTGCATCACACTATAACCTTGCTTGAGCAGCTTGTCCCGCCATTCCTGACAATGACCCTCCACTGTGGGTTTTAGCACTGTATTCCAATAAAGCCCTTCTTAATCAAAGAATGCTTGGATCTACTTGCTTTTGAACCTGACAGGAGGATGGCTTGGAACCATTGCTGCCACCACAGCAGACAGAGAATGGCCCCCCAGACAACAGCGTGCAGCTGGATGGCCAGGAAGAGGAAGGTACTGCACTGGCTGTTCCAGACCTCCCGGACTCATTTCCTGACTCGCAGGACTCCAGCACGGCTCGAGTTGGGTCAACTCCCGCAGGAGCCCCAGCACTCACAGAGGGAATGTCACAAGCCAGCATGCCTTGAAGACTATGTCTGTCAAGGTGCTTTGGAACTTAGGGAGGAGGGGTGTTATGTATTGGGCTTGAATCACCCCTGACTGAATCACCCCAGAGACTGGCTGAGCTTGGAGCACAAGAACAATAGCCTGCCAGGATTCTGAAAGTAATCAATCTAGTAGTGATGTTATGTAAATAGCCTATCACTGGGAGTGTGTGTGTGTTTGGGTGTGGCAACTGTATGCTATTTAACAGAGCTGAGGTTCTGGAGTCTTGTATTGCTGTTGCTGAAATCACAAATAAAGTTGAGCTGATCACTAGACTTGAGCCTGTTCATCCATGGAACCCACTTACACCCAGTGACCGCTGTTCCACACCTAGAAGATGACAAAAAATTTCCAGGATCTCCAGCCAAACTGGCATGGAAAAAAATTGCTTCCTGACCAGTGTTCCCTCTAAGCTGAGTTAGTGTGAGCTAGCTCATAGTTTTTTAGCCTCCAGCTCACACATTTTTGTCTTTGCTCAGGAAGGATGGCTCCAGAGCAAACTATTTCCTTTTTCTCTCCTGAATCTATTGCCCATTAATGCCATTCTAGAATTGAGGGAACAGTTGTCAATTTTGATAAAGTAGCATATTCAAGCCATTTGCTTTGCTTTTCCATTGGATATTAATCAACTGTGCTTCTCTTTCCTTTCTACCCTGTGTTTTTAAACCTGCAATGAATCTGTGAAGGGTAAGGGGTGCACAGCCAATCAGCTGTCTCTGGCACATGCCACTGCATGTTCACAAACATTTGTTCCTTTTCTACACTTTGCAAACATCACTGTATGCATAGCAAACAGGCTTGCTGCATAAAATGTCAACAGACCCTGACTTGCACTTAAAAATTTCCAGTTTGTTTTGACAGTTTTGAATTTCCTGTACCCCTGACTGTGATGCTGTTGCTATATTTGTCACAGAGGTATCTCTCCCCCAGGTTCCACCTCCCTCTCTAGCCAGGGGTTATGTAAGTGGCCTATAAATAAATATAATAGCTTCTGTACAACTAGACAACAGGGACACTTTTAACCCTAAAATTGGAGACTGCAACAAACCCCGGAGCCATTTCACAGTCCAGAAGATCAAAGAATGGTCAGCACTCCAACACTAACCGAGTGTTCTTCCGAATCAGATGTTTGGGATGCGATGACAGGGTTGAAGTTGGTAGGGGAAAGGGGTCCAAGTTTTTTCCTCATAGCTCGGATCTGCAGCAAGGCTCGAAATGCTGCAGGACAGAAAAGGGGGAGGGGGTATTGAGAGAATAAATCATCCTCCAAAACACTGAAAAGGCACAAGTACTAAAATGAGATTGTATTTAAAGGGTTCTGTTTATGAACATTTCATGCTAAGCCGGTCAAGAGCACAAAAGAACAGCTTGGCCAGGTCTTTGCAGAGGCTTTCTTGTAGTTCTTTATCTCTAAAGGTAAGCAGTGATAAAATGGTACTCAGGCACAAATTAATTCTGCATGTGTTTAGCATACAATGTTAATTGCCTTTACCTCTAAATTGCCCAAAATTTAAAGATTAAACATGGTGAGCCACTGATTTTCGCGAGAAGACTACCTCCTCTAGTCAACATCAAGGTATCACACAAGACAAGGACTTACGCAGCCTGCAGATGGGGCAGTTGTTGGCTTGATAACGCAGGGTGTCAGCACATGTGTTGCACAGGCAAAGATGGCGGCATGGTAAGATCAGGGTATCCCGGACATCTGAGAGGCAGACCACACACTCTGCACTATTGTCGCTCACCTCATCCTCTGCCACCTGCATAGGAAGCCAAAGAAAAATGTCAGCTCCCTTATCGAAAGAGGGGTTTTTTTGTGGGGGAAGAGAAGCAGTAAAACTCGAGAATTATCAATATGTAGTTAATATCATCACCTGGTCATATTTAGTTATGTAATTTTTAACTATATGTACTCAAGGCTATTTACATATAGGAAGGTGAGACCCTTGACAGAAAAGCTGCTTATTTCAGATCACGTTGTTTAATTTGATTGTTTTATTCTAGACCACATTAGCTTAGGTCTTTAGGAATTTTTTTTGCTCGAAGGAGATCATCACTGGGGACCAGAGCCACACAAGGCATGGAAATCTCATTCAATTAACAAATATACACACTCTCTCATTATCACAGCCAGCAGTAATTCAATCAATCAACCTTTATTACATTAGCCCCAAAAAAGTCATAGCAACGATACAGAGTAAAATGGAAATGTCAAACAAGATAAAATTTGAAAAATAATAAAATTAACAGAAAATATTAAAACACAAAGTCATTACTAAAAGTATCTAATAATAAGAAAAAGAGACCATACAGCCTAGAGACAAATTACAAGTAACCCAGAGTTGAGCAGTCACGGGTCAGACATACTTTTTATCGTTTATGATGGCCACAGCAAATCTTACAATTTGGAAAGTAATGAATTTGTTCCTGTCTGCCAATAATATGACTAATTTCTTGTGATCTGACCTTCCTGGGAAGTGGGATATTATTGTCCACAAAAATCTGTTATATTCAGCCTCATATCTCGGACACTGGGTGGTGGCTGGAGATCTCCTGGGATTACAATTGATCTTCAGGTGACAGGAACATAAGAACATAAGAACATAAGAGAAGCCAATGTTGAATCAGGCCAATGGCCCATCTAGTCCAACACTCTGTCACACAGCGGCCAAAATATACCAGGTGCCATCAGGAGGTCCAGCAGTGGGGCCAGGGCACCAGAAGCCCTCCCACTGCTGCCCCCTCCAGCAACAAGAATAGAGTGCATCACCTGCCCCAGACTGAGAGTTCCCATCTATACCCTGTGGCTAATAGCCACTGGTGGACTTCTGCTCCATATGTTTATCTAATTCCCTCTTGAAACTGACCATGCTTGCAGCTGCCACGACCTCCTGTGGCAGTGAATTCCATATGTTAATCACTCTTTGGGTGAAGAAGTATTTCCTTTTATCTGTTCTAACCCGACTGCTCAGCAATTTCATAGAGTGCCCACGAGTTCTTGTATTGTGAGAAAGGGAGAAAAGTACTTCTTTCTCAACCTGCTCAATCCCATTCATAATCTTATAAACCTCGATCATGTCACCTCTCAGCCGTCGTTTCTCCAAGCTAAAGAGCCCCAAGCATTTTAACCTTTCTTCATAGGGAAGGTGTTCCAACCCTTTTATCATTCTAGTTGCCCTTCTCTGCACTTTTTCCAATGCTATAATATCCTTTTTGAGATGTGGTGACCAGAACTGTACACAGTATTCCAAATGAGGTTGCACCAATGATTTATACAGGGGCATGATGATACTGGCTGATTTGTTATCAATTCCCTTCCTAATAATCCCCAGCATAGCGTTGGCCTTCTTTATTGCAGCTACACATTGTGTAGACATTTTCAGCGAGTTATCCACTACGACTCCAAGATCTTTCTCTTGGTCCATCTCTGCCAGATCAGACCCCATCAACGTGTATTTATATTTAGGATTTTTGGCTCCAATGTGCATCACTTTGCACTTGGCCACATTGAACCCCATTTGCCACGTTGACGCCCACTCACCCATCCTCAACAGATCCCTTTGGAGTGCCTCACAATCCTCCCTGGTTTTCACCACCCTGAACAACTTTGTGTCATCTGCAAATTTAGCCACATCACTGCTTACTCCCAATTCCAAATCGTTAATAAACAAGTTAAAAAGCATCGGACCGAGTACTGATCCCTGTGGTACCCCACTGCTTACCACCCTCCACTGAGAAAGTTTCCCATTTATACTCACTCTCTGTTTCCTATTTATAAGCCAGTTTTTGATCCACAAGAGGACTTGTCCTTTTATCCCATGACTATTGAGCTTCCTTAGGAGCCTTTGATGAGGAACTGTATCAAAAGCTTTCCGGAAGTCAAGGTAAATAATATCTATTGGGTCCCCCTTGTCCACATGTTTGTTCACTCCCTCAAAAAACACTAACAGGTTAGTGAGACAAGATCTTCCCTTACAGAACCCATGCTGAGTCTGCCTCAATAGTTTTTGTTCATCAATGTGCCTACTAATTCTTTCCTTAATAACAGTTTCCACCAACTTACCCGGTATCGATGTCAGACTGACTGGCCTGTAATTTCCTGGATCTCCCCTGGAGCCCTTTTTAAAGATGGGACTGACATTAGCTACCTTCCAGTCCTCAGGAATGGAGGCAGATTTTAAAGAAAGATTACATATTTTTGTCAGGAGATCCACAAGTTCACATTTGAGTTCTTTCAGAACTCTCGGATGAATGCCATCCGGGCCTGGTGATTTATTAGTTTTTAAATTGTCCATCAGTCGGAGGACTTCCTCTCTTGTTACCGCAATCTGATTCAGGTCTTTCAAACCCCCTCCCGAAATCGGTGCTTCTGGAGTGGGCAAACACTTCTCCTCTTCCACAGTGAAGACAGAGGCAAAAAATGCATTCAGCTTCTCAGCCATTTCCCTATCATCCTTCACTACTCCTTTTACCCCTTGGTCATCCAAGGGCCCCACTGCCTCCCTGGCTGGCTTCCTACCTCTAATGTATTTGAAGAAAGTTTTATTGTTGGTCTTTATGTTTTTTGCGATATGCTCCTCATATTCCCTTTTTGCTTGCCTGATCACAGACTTGCATTTTATTTGCCATAGTCTGTGTTCCCTTTTATCAACCTCACTAAGACTAGCTTTCCACCGCTTAAAGGAATCCTTCTTACCTTTTACAGCTTCCATTACTTTATTTGTTAACCATGCAGGCTTTTTTCTATACCTATTTGTACCTTTCCTAACCTGCGGTATATATTTTTTCTGAGCTTCTAGGATTGTCTTTTTAAATAGTCTCCAAGCTTCCCCAATGGTTTTGACCTTCTCCACTCTTCCTTTCAATTTCTTCCTCACATGTCCCCTCATACCAGAGACGTTACCCCTTTTAAAGTTAAAAGTGGTTGCGTCAGTCTTTTTGGGCAACTCCCTATCTGTACAAATGTTAAACTCAATGACATTATGGTCACTGTTCCCAAGTGGTGCAATCACTTTTACATCTCTCACCAGGTCTTGGGTGTTACTTAGGACCAAATCCAGGATTGCCTCTCCCCTGGTAGGATCTGTGACCATCTGTTCCACAGCACAGTCATTGAGAGTGTCTAAGAACGCAATCTCTTTTTCCCGACTAGAACTCATATTGACCCAATCAATGTGTGGGTAGTTAAAGTTGCCTATTACAACACAGTTATTTCGTCTAGCCGCTATCTTTAATTCATTCATCATTTTATAATCCTCCTCTATCTTTTGATCTGGTGGGCGATAACAAACTCCCACTGTTAAGCCTCCTTTTGGACCCACTATTTCAACCCATAGCATTTCCAGAAGTGAATCCAATTCTCTTACCCTCTCAATCTTACTGGACGGTATACCCTCTCTGACATACAGAGCCACCCCACCTCCAACCCTTTCCCCCTATCCTTCCGATATAATTTATAACCAGGAATCACCGTATCCCACTGATTTTCCTCATCCCACCAAGTTTCTGAAATACCCACAATGTCTATTTCCCCCCCAACACCAAGCATTCCAACTCCCCGATTTTACCTCGGAGACTTCTAGCATTTGTGTATAAACACTTATAGTTTCCCATGTTTGTTAAGCCCACAGCCTTCCTCTTGCTGCCTCGAGACCTTGCCAGGCAGTTCCTATCATTAGCCACAGTCTCAGTGGACAATTGTAATCCATTTCCTTGTACAAAAGTAATAGCTACCCCTTCATCTCTTTGAGATGAGCCATCCCGAACCAGAGACTTTTCATCTCCTGTCAGCTTTCCCCCATTATTCAGTTTAAAAACTGCTCTGCCACCTTTTTGATTTTGAGCGCCAGCAGCCTGGTTCCTTCTCGGGACAAGTGGAGACCGTCCCTTTTGTACAGCTCCCTCTTGTCCCAAAAAGCATCCCAGTGCCTAACAAACTTGAACCCTTCCCCCTACACCACCGTCTCATCCACGCATTGAGACTCCTGATCTGTGCCTGTCTCTCCGGCCCTGCGCGTGGAACAGGTAGCACTTCCGAGAAGGCTACCTTGGAGGTCCTGGCCTTGAGTTTCCTGCCCAGCAGCCTAAATTTCTCCTCCAGGACCTCACGACTGCATTTCCCCACATCGTTGGTGCCGACGTGCACCATGACCACTGGCTCCTCCCCAGCACTATCTACCAGCCTATCTAAAACACGCGTAATGTCCGCTACCTTCGCACCAGGTAGGCAAGTCACCATACGGTCAGTACACGGGTTCGCCACCCAGCTGTCTACCTGCCTAAGGATCGAATCACCAACTACCAAGAGCCCCCTCCCACCCTTCCCAGGGACGGTTCCTTGGTACGAAAGGATACCCGTTCACCAGCTGAAGAAGAGGTCCCTTCTGAGGGCACATTCCCCTTATCCTCAGCATGGTGCCCCTTTTCCCCTTGACCCTCATGCTCCCTGGCAGCAGCTGGGCTGCCAGATCCAGAGTGGGACATATCTAACAAGTCCCCGAGAGTCTTCCCTGTGCACCTAATTGACTGTCCCTGCTTCTCCAGGTCAGCCACCTTGGCCTCAAGGGAGCAAACTCGCTCCCTGAGAACCAGGAGCTCCTTGCACCGAGCACACACCCAAGGGGGAAAGCCGACAGGAGATGAAAAGTCTCTGGTTCGGGATGGCTCATCTCAAAGAGATGAAGGGGTAGCTATTACTTTTGTACAAGGAAATGGATTACAATTGTCCACTGAGACTGTGGCTAATGATAGGAACTGCCTGGCAAGGTCTCGAGGCAGCAAGAGGAAGGCTGTGGGCTTAACAAACGTGGGAAAGTGTTTATACACAAATGCTAGAAGTCTCCGAGGTAAAATCGGGGAGTTGGAATGCTTGGTGTTGGGGGGGAAATAGACATTGTGGGTATTTCAGAAACTTGGTGGGATGAGGAAAATCAGTGGGATACGGTGATTCCTGGTTATAAATTATATCGGAAGGATAGGGGGGAAAGGGTTGGAGGTGGGGTGGCTCTGTATGTTAGAGAGGGTATACCATCCAGTAAGATTGAGAGGGTAAGAGAATTGGATTCCCTTCTGGAAATGCTATGGGTTGAAATAGTGGGTCCAAAAGGAGGCTTAACAGTGGGAGTTTGTTATCGCCCACCAGATCAAAAGATAGAGGAGGATTATAAAATGATGAATGAATTAAAGATAGCGGCTAGACGAAATAACTGTGTTGTAATAGGCGACTTTAACTACCCACACATTGATTGGGTCAATATGAGTTCTAGTCGGGAAAAAGAGATTGCGTTCTTAGACACTCTCAATGACTGTGCTGTGGAACAGATGGTCACAGATCCTACCAGGGGAGAGGCGATCCTGGATTTGGTCCTAAGTAACACCCAAGACCTGGTGAGAGATGTAAAAGTGACTGCACCACTTGGAAACAGTGACCATAATGTCATTGAGTTTAACATTTGTACAGATAGGGAGTTGCCCAAAAGACTGACGCAACCACTTTTAACTTTAAAAGGGGTAACGTCTCTGGTATGAGGGGACATGTGAGGAAGAAATTGAAAGGAAGAGTGGAGAAGGTCAAAACCCTTGGGGAAGCTTGGAGACTATTTAAAAAGACAATCCTAGAAGCTCAGAAAAAATATATACCGCAGGTTAGGAAAGGTACAAATAGGTATAGAAAAAAGCCTGCATGGTTAACAAATAAAGTAATGGAAGCTGTAAAAGGTAAGAAGGATTCCTTTAAGCGGTGGAAAGCTAGTCTTAGTGAGGTTGATAAAAGGGAACACAGACTATGGCAAATAAAATGCAAGTCTGTGATCAGGCAAGCAAAAAGGGAATATGAGGAGCATATCGCAAAAAACATAAAGACCAACAATAAAACTTTCTTCAAATACATTAGAAGTAGGAAGCCAGCCAGGGAGGCAGTGGGGCCCTTGGATGACCAAGGGGTAAAAGGAGTAGTGAAGGATGATAGGGAAATGGCTGAGAAGCTGAATGCATTTTTTGCCTCTGTCTTCACTGTGGAAGAGGAGAAGTGTTTGCCCACTCCAGAAGCACTGATTTCGGGAGGGGGTTTGAAAGACCTGAATCAGATTGCGGTGACAAGAGAGGAAGTCCTCCGACTGATGGACAATTTAAAAACTAATAAATCACCAGGCCCGGATGGCATTCATCCGAGAGTTCTGAAAGAACTCAAATGTGAACTTGTGGATCTCCTGACAAAAATATGTAATCTTTCTTTAAAATCTGCCTCCATTCCTGAGGACTGGAAGGTAGCTAATGTCAGTCCCATCTTTAAAAAGGGCTCCAGGGGAGATCCAGGAAATTACAGGCCAGTCAGTCTGACATCGATACCGGGTAAGTTGGTGGAAACTGTTATTAAGGAAAGAATTAGTAGGCACATTGATGAACAAAAACTATTGAGGCAGACTCAGCATGGGTTCTGTAAGGGAAGATCTTGTCTCACTAACCTGTTAGTGTTTTTTGAGGGAGTGAACAAACATGTGGACAAGGGGGACCCAATAGATATTATTTACCTTGACTTCCGGAAAGCTTTTGATACAGTTCCTCATCAAAGGCTCCTAAGTAAGCTCAATAGTCATGGGATAAAAGGACAAGTCCTCTTGTGGATCAAAAACTGGCTTATAAATAGGAAACAGAGAGTGAGTATAAATGGGAAACTCTCTCAGTGGAGGGTGGTAAGCAGTGGGGTACCACAGGGATCAGTACTCGGTCCGATGCTTTTTAACTTGTTTATTAACGATTTGGAATTGGGAGTAAGCAGTGATGTGGCTAAATTTGCAGATGACACGAAGTTGTTCAGGGTGGTGAAATCCAGGGAGGATTGTGAGGCACTCCAAAGGGATCTGTCGAGGATGGGTGAGTGGGCGTCAACGTGGCAAATGGGGTTCAATGTGGCCAAGTGCAAAGTGATGCACATTGGAGCCAAAAATCCTAAATATAAATACACGTTGATGGGGTCTGATCTGGCAGAGACTGACCAAGAGAGAGATCTTGGAGTCGTAGTGGATAACTCGCTGAAAATGTCTACACAATGTGTAGCTGCAATAAAGAAGGCCAACGCTATGCTGGGGATTATTAGGAAGGGAATTGATAACAAATCAGCCAGTATCATCATGCCCCTGTATAAATCATTGGTGTGACCTCATTTGGAATACTGTGTACAGTTCTGGTCACCACATCTCAAAAAGGATATTATAGCATTGGAAAAAGTGCAGAGAAGGGCAACTAGAATGATAAAAGGGTTGGAACACCTTCCCTATGAAGAAAGGTTAAAATGCTTGGGGCTCTTTAGCTTGGAGAAACGACGGCTGAGGGGTGACATGATCGAGGTTTATAAGATTATGAATGGGATTGAGCAGGTTGAGAAAGAAGTACTTTTCTCCCTTTCTCACAATACAAGAACTCGTGGGCACTCTATGAAATTGCTGAGCAGTCGGGTTAGAACAGATAAAAGGAAATACTTCTTCACCCAAAGAGTGATTAACATATGGAATTCACTGCCACAGGAGGTCGTGGCAGCTGCAAGCATGGACAGTTTCAAGAGGAAATTAGATAAACATATGGAGCAGAAGTCCACCAGTGGCTATTAGCCACAGGGTATAGAATGAGAACTCTCAGTCTGGGGCAGGTGATGCACTCTATTCTTGGTGCTGGAGGGGGCAGCAGTGGGAGGGCTTCTGGTGCCCTGGCCCCACTGCTGGACCTCCTGATGGCACCTGGTATATTTTGGCCGCTGTGTGACAGAGTGTTGGACTGGATGGGCCATTGGCCTGATTCAACATTGGCTTCTCTTATGTTCTTATGTTCTTATGACTTCTGACCAGTGGGCAGATAGTCATACATGTGACACTCCATGCAAAACACTGGATAGCCCCCAACCCCCTGCTGGCATTCTGGCTTCATAATTGTTTTTAAACAAATACTTTTCTATAACCCCCCTTTTAAAACCCTTTGTATTTATATGGCTCCTGTTGTAGGAGTCTACTTACCTTACCAAGGAGCCAAGGTCCTGGCTTTCTGGCTCTTCCTGGGCTTCTTACAGAGCCCCTAGGCCAAGAGCCACAGGCAAAGAGCCTCGCCCTTCGGCTCGTGCCAGAGGCTCGTGCCTCTTGCAAACTTCCTGCCTTAAATGGAATTGTCTCCCAGGAGAGGGTGTGGCCAGCAGCTACTCAAAATCACCCAAGGCACTTAATGACGGTCAAACAAAGCCCCTTTCACACCCCAACTCCAGCAGCCAGGAGTCTGCTATTCAATTTCACCCAAGCACTTAATTACAGGCAAACAATGACCCTTTCACACCCTAACTCCAGCAGTCAGGAGTCTGTTACAACTCACCCACACACTCCCAAATACAGTCCCTGACACAGTACCTTCTCAGCTAAAGCACCTCAGCTGAAAGTAAATAAGTAAAAATACCACTCACCCCTCTGGCAGTTCAAACACCTTGCTCCTTCTCAGGGATCAGTTCACCTGGAGAAAATGGTCCCTTTGGATGGTGGACTCTATGCCATTATACCCCACTGAAGTCCCTCCCCAAACCCTGCCCTCCACAGGCACCAACCCGAAAATCTCCAGGTATTTCCCAAATGAGAGACAGCAATCCTATTTTGTATGGAGGAGTGAGGGAGGGGGTAGATTCTTAAGCCTCTCTCTACCTGCTGTTTTTCTGTTTAGCATAATCTCTCCAGATGCTTCCCCCACCCAAGGTCCCCACATGGAATCATCATTATAATCACGTGCGTATCCAGAACCCAGAGGGTAGAGAAGTTAGGGGGGATCTTGAGTAGGAAAAGGGGCCAGCAGGTAAAGCATGAAGCGTCCTCCAGTCAAAATTGCAGCCTCTTGGATTTTCATTTATTAAAAAATCTTGTTGGGCCTGGATAGTTTACCTGTGTCTTCAAATTATATTTTTACCTTGGAATCTTGTGTGTTGTATTTGTTTTCTATTCCATAGATTTCCTGAAGCAGGTAGTTTACACCATCCACCTGTAGAAGAAAGCAGAAGCTGAAATATAGAAACCTCCAGAAATATAGACTACAACAGCCTCACTAGCAAACAATTTTCTTCTCCCTGAGCTACCCCCTCTTGTAAGGAACAGCCTGCATGGCTCTAGACACAAGAATTCCTCCATTACCTGTAGGGTATGGTACCTAAACTAACTAAAGCTATCCTTGGCTTGAGTCACCTTTCTCCATGAGCTCTCCTTCCCTTTTTCTAAGGTTCATTGTAATAAGCTGTTGAAGAGAGAAACTGGCCTGAAAGAACAATAAATCACTGAATCACCCCCCTTTATATTGGAATCACAGTTCACCATCCCAGGCACCTTCCCTGGAAGGGTAACCAAGGATACACCTGAATGGAATAGCCCCAACCACATAATACTCACCACTTGCTTCTGCTTTAGGGGTTTTACACAAAAGCTTCCATCAGCATGCTGGGAAAGGGGAGGGGAAAAGAGACCTGATCAGAGTATTGATATCACTATCACTGAAAAGAGGCTTTAAAGAAAGAAATTTGTAATGAAACATAATTCATCCAAAGCATACCTGCCTAAAAGTACCCAATATCTGTGCAAGAGGATACTACTTAGTTCCTCTTTACAATCCCATTCAAGCTCTACCTTGTGCTTCAGAATCTTCGAAGAATCACTCTGCTTTCAACTTAGTCCCCTATACTCACTCTGCATTTTTATTTTATATTTTTACTATTCTAGTTCTTACAAAAGATAATTATAGTTCAAAGTAGTCTGGAGTTCATAATAGTTGTTTCACTGTTAAGTGATGTAATTATTTTTGTTCCAGGTGGTCAGCAGTGTTGCTCTGAAGCAGCAGAACACGTTTAGAGTCCAATGGCGCCTTTAAGACCAACAAAAGTTTATTCAAGTTATGAGCTTTCCTGTGCATACATCCTTTTTCAAATACATTGGGCATTATTTTTGTGTTTGTTTAAAATATATATATATATATATATATATATATATATATATATATATATGAACATGAACTTGTCTGTGTACCATAATTAAGTGCAGACAT
Organism: Gekko gecko; assembly: GCA_029375565.1. Taxonomy (NCBI): domain Eukaryota; kingdom Metazoa; phylum Chordata; class Lepidosauria; order Squamata; family Gekkonidae; genus Gekko; species Gekko gecko. Next base: position 220,487,449 of record JAPDNY010000002.1, on the reverse strand, counting down.
TCTTGGTTGTAATCAGCTGTGTCTGACTGATTTGGTAAGGAGTATAACAGCATCATAGCTACTGCTTGATCAAACAACCTTTTGAAAGCTAATGACCTTCCCTCTGATGCTTGAATCCTATAAGTAGAAAACACAACAGGAAGTTCTGCATTCAGAGATAACACAACTACAACACATCAGAGGTCCCAGCCAATGTTCAAAAAATGCCATCATCTGGATACTTTCAGCTGCTCAGGGCAGGCTGCATTTCTGAATATGGTTATGAGCTCCAGCCTTCAACTCCTTGGAAATGATTTGCTTCCTCAATCAGGCTTCACTTCCTTTCTCCTTCTGTGAAGGGGCCAACACTGACTTGCATGTCCAGGGACCAGGGCTACACATTGCTGAAGCAAGCTGGAAGTCCGGGACCTTCTTCCTCATATGCATTGTTTTCCTAGATGGGATAACGAGTAGTCTGGAGAAAACTAAAGATACTGATTCAACAGCAGGCATAGTTTCAGGGCCCTAGTGACAGAGCAGTCCCATCAAACACATTGTCCCATGTAAATTAATTCTAAGTAAAGTGGGCCTTGCCTGCCAGTCCATGAGTAATCTACCTTGTTATCTAAGAGTGCTCCCCAGCTAACTCAGTGTCCATGTCTACAAGCCTAGAACCACACACAGTGCATAAAAGTAATCCTGGACAAGATATCACCAGAAAGACAGAACTCACCTTCTCAAAAGTAGCCAATAGCACATGGCAGTGACCCATATGCTCTGTAAGACAAGAAAATAGTTAGAGATGAAAGTGTTCATGAAGGAGGGTGACACAGCCACGCTTCAACTGCAAGTGTCTAACTTCTTAACAATTAAAACATGCACCAGTAGCTCCTTAGAGATGGTTTTCATAGTATATTTGTATGCTGCTGCTCCTAATAAGCATTCAGTGTGCAAAATGCTCTACAAACATTACCGTGTTGTAATCCTTACAACAGCATTGTAAGGTAGGTCAGTACTAATAACACAATATTGCAGGCTGAGAGAGTGTGCCTTGCCTAAAGACACCTGGTCAGTTCATGGCAAATGAGATTGAAATGAGAGGTTTCCTGGATCAAAGGTTGTTCCTTAAGCCCCTAGGCTACATCCCCTCCCAAGAAATATTATCCAGCAGGGTACTTGATGCATTCTCAGAATCTGGATATGTAAACAGAAGCTGTGCTATATGAATACAATGACAACTTGCAGACAAGCCATTTGCTTACCGTCTCCCTCGTCCACCACAGCAAGTACCACCATGGGGTACACTTCATGGTCTAGATCAAAGCTCAGCTGCAAGGAGGAAATATGGAGAAACAAGAATGGTCAGACCAGCAGAGTTATGTATATGCTACAGCCCACCGAGCACCAAAGACAAGTCTATTCCAAAAAGAACATGCTCTTTTGCAGTTTGCATGGATATTTTCAGAATTTGCTAGGTACAGAAGAATTTTCAAAGAAAACACCTACAGGTGGAATAATCTTAAACTATAGACAGTTTCTTCCAACTAACAAAACATGTAACATAAAAAGCTCATTTGAGTGCCAATTACGCCATTTGAGTGCTTCTATGACAGGTGTTAATGCAGCAGAAAGGAGTTTTAAGAACTGAGTGTTCCATCTCAGAACTAGTGGCAGCCACCACCCCAGACCTCTCCAAGATGCAGTAAGAAACTGAGGTTTAAAACCAGATTCCTCTTCATGCTCAGACTTCTACATACTTTGCAAGGAAAGAGCCCTTTTCCTTAAACCCTCACACCATCTCTTCCTTGTTGCCCAAGGCACCTGCTATGACAAAACCCATGAGTCTTCCAAAACAGGATTGTGTACCATCTAAAGCTATTAGCCACTGTACAATTTTAAAAGGTGTATGTGCATTGTTTACCACATTAATATGATACAAGAAGGGGGACCCGCGATACTCGTGGGGGGAGGAGAAGCTCCACGGGAGGAGAAGGAAGCAATCATAGGCAATGCTCCCTCTAAACTGTGGAGTCTTGTGAGCAAAAATTCTACCTTGTGAACTACTGGCATTAAAGTGGTGAGCAAGTGATTTGGCTACTGCATATATTAGTTTCGTCTGGAGCCATCCTTCCTGAGCTAAGACTAAAATCTGTGAGCTGGAGGCTAAAAAACTGTGAGCTAGCTCACACTAACTCAGCTTAGAGGGAACACTGGTCACAGGTGCGCCTTCTCCCCTGCCCTCCAGCACCAACGGCGAGGCCCGTGCCCCACCAAACTTTCTCCCTCTTCCCCCCCAGCACTGATGGCGAGGCCTGAGCTTGGCCCGCCAAGCTTTCTCCCTCCCCCCCTCCCCTAGCGGTGGCAAGGCCTGGCCGGCCTGCCAAGCTTTCTCCCTCCCCCCGGCGGTGGCGAGGCCTGGCCACCCAGCCAAGCTTCCTCCCTCCTCCCTGACAGCAGCAAGGCCTGGCTGGCCCACCAAACTTTCTCCCTCCCCCCTCCCCCCAGCAGCAGTGGCAGCACCTGGCCAGCCCACCAAACTTTCTCCCTCATCCTATGGTGGTAGCGACGCCTGGCCAGCCAGTAAGCTTTCTCCCTCCCCCCAGCAGCAGTGGCTGCAGTGACGGCAGTGGCGAGGCCTGGGCAGCCGGCCAAGCTTTCTCCCGCCTGCCTCCTCCTCCTCCCTAGCAGCGGTGAGGCAGTTCTCAGAGTGTTCCCTGTGCATGCGCAGAGAATGCTCTTTTACTTTTGGGGGGATTTAAATATCCCCCCTATAGTTTTTTTTATAGATTTTACATTTTTCTGGGGATTGCCCCAAATGTGCAGGAAAATATCTTTGCCCCCTAGGTTCCCCCCGATGTGCGGATTTAGATATCCACATGCAGGGAGTGCCTTGGCTATTAGTATATAGACAAAAGGTGGGACTCGTGATACTTGCGGGGGGAGTATTCCCCACAGCTCCTGGCCAGCCGGCCACTCAAGCAGCAGGAGCTCCGCATGGAGGAGGAGGAGGCAGCCGCAGGTGAGCCCAGCGGGTGGTCCGCCAGGCTTCCCCCCTGCTTGCCAACAGCGGCAGCAGCTGCAGCTCCAGCCGCCAGCCCGCCAAGGCTTCCCCCCACTGCCACTGCCGCCACTGACAGCAGCAACAGCGGCGAGCCCTGCGAGCTCCCAGCTGCCTGCCTGCCAGGCTTCTCCCCCCCACAGCAACGGCAGCGAGCCCAGGCTTCTTCCCTTCCGCTGCAGCAACGGCCGTGGCTTCCAGCCACCAGCCACCAAAGCTTCATTGCTACTGCCAGCAGCAATGGCAGCAAGCCCTGTGTGGATATACCACAGTTCGCAGTGGTAAGTGTGCATGCGCAGGGGACTCTTTTACTTTTTGGGGGGAGGTGAAATATCCCCCTGATAGTTTTTTATAGATTTCAGATTTTTCTGCACATCTGGGGATTGCCTCAAATGTGCAGGAAAATCTCTTTGCACCCCGAGTGCCCCTGATGTGCAGATTTAGATATCCACACGCAGGGGGCGCCTTGGCTACTAGATATATAGATACTGTATACAATGTACCATATCTAGACAAAATTCCATGGTTTCCACATGCATCAGAAGTAACTGCCCGACAGCCCCTTTAACTTCCTTTCCTTGTTTTCAAAGACTTACCTCCTCTTCTGCCCATTCTGAGGGATCGACTGCATGGGAGGGGAGACAGAACTGCTGGCAAACTCCTCGCTTATAACGGACAGTCTCAGACTGTAAACTGTTGTCTTTGGGGATGTAACTGCCATGGAAAGAATGGAGGCCATGATCAGATGAGCTATTAGTCCAATGTCATTACTTCTCCCTATTGGATTTTACAGGTGCATCCAGGCAACCACATATGTATAGCGTTCCTCACTCATAGGCCACTCGCCTTCACCCCTGACTTTGCAACCATTGGAGAAAGTCCAGTGGTGGCTGATCCAAGTAGTCTTGCCATGCATTTCTGGACATCTGATCACTGAGCTGTGATTAATCGTCAATGCGCATGCACGTTCAGAAGGGGAAAGAGCTGTGGTTGACTGCTTATGCAAATGCACAAGCACTGATTTTTTTAAATGGTGCCTGCGCACTCTGCAATTACAGTGTGGGAAATGTGAACATTCAATCATGGAGTGACTGTGCACTGAGACAGGTGACTGGTGTGATGTCTCGATTACATTATCTGGTATAAATACCTTCCGTTTAAATATAAGCATGCTCAATGCTCGTAAAACATGATGTCTGATCAGGGCAGGAGATAGAGTGAACAGTCTCAAAACAGGAGATCATTCTTGCACTCTGCCCCATAAATGAGGAAGTAAAACAAGAAAAAGCTCTTCTTCCATGCAGCATACCAGATTTTAACCGCAAATGAGCAAGCTACATCTCAAAGCTATTTCATATCTGCTAACAAAAAATGGTCTCTGGCAACCAGAATACAAAGCCTTCTATCAAAGCTCTCTAATGTATCCTACTCAAATGATATTCTCAGGATTGATATTAACTTCTAGAAGGCAGTGAGGCAGCCATTCTCCATTCAGATGACATCTGGATAATTCAGCTCAGATCAGCTTCTGATATACCTTTTGAGCATCTGCAGGGACCCATCAAAAGCTATTCCAGCTGAACTCTGCACATACTATTAAAAGCTATTCTGGGCTGAATTCTGCCTTGTCATGTTTTGACAGAGCTAAAAGTCAGCCTGGACCAACAGGTCTGAGACTCCACAGTTCAAACTACTACAAATACTGTCAAGATTATCTGACTAAAGAAAACTTCTCCCTGAATGGATAGCTAGCTCATAATGAGTCTGTTACCTTTGAAACAAGTCATAGTACTTTGGGTCACTGTTTGCACTCTTAGATCTAACCTTGTGTTATCTGGTTTTGCTGTTACTTTCCATTTCTTAGATGTCTGCTTTACCAGACCTATTTGCACACATTATGGACTCTTGCCTGATCATACAGCACTTGCAGCCCCATCTCTTCAGCACCCCACTCACCTAACATCATTGTCACAGACAACCGAACGGCAAGCTATGTGCCTCTGAACTTCCTGCTAGCACTTGCTATGTCGCAGATAGCCAAAACCTTGTATCTTTGCACAACACTGGAATTAACTGAACTATTATTAACCTCTTTATATTCAGACCATTGGCAGATTTATTTAGTTTGTGGAATGAGCAGCTATTTAAATCAAGGTACCTTGTCTGAAAAGTTGTACTCCTATTGAATGGAAATGGCATTTTTCCCAGTGCTTAATCGAAAGTATTTGGTTGCTGAGATAAATAAAATTTTCTTCCAGAAGGAAAACAACCATAATTTTGGTTTGACAGTTCTATGTGGCACCAGAATGTACTGAAAACTGCTAGACACATACTCCCTACTGTTAGGAGGTGAACTTTGAAAATGCTTTTATTTGTTATTTTCTGACCTGCATGCACACCAGGAATGGTGCCAGCAAGTGTCTTTGCTTTGGGAGAATGTATGCATGAGTTAATGTGACTCTCTCTGTAAAATGAGGTACCACACAGCCTGTATCTCCATGCAAATGAGGTCACAGACGTCTCTTGCACATTTACCCAGCAGCCTTTGGGAACAAGAAGCATCTCCATTACAGCCCTTCCACAGAATGTAAAAAAACAACAACTTTCCACCATTGAGGAATCTCTACCTCGCATGTACCCACAGGATGCTTGGCATTTGCATGTATAAAGACCCGGCCAGATCCATCTACATACCTAAAGGTTTCCATGCCAACCTATCTTGACACCTGGACCAAAATCCTCCCTTGTAGAAAGGTGTAGATTTTCAGCATTGCCCCACCTTAGGAGGAGGAACCGGAACCCCACATCCTTTAGCCAATGGTATAGGGATGGGATGGACCCAGAAACACCCCAAGCCAGCCCCCAGACTAACTGATAAAAGGGGGTGCAACCTTTTGTTGCAAGGTTTTTTGCTTGCTCTGACTTCTGCAGCCGCTGCTCCTTCTTCATATCAACAAGATAGCTAAGGTAACTTATTGTGGTAACTTGGAGTCGCGACCAAGGAACCATCACACATATAGCTGGCCTATCTGTGTGTAGCAAAAGTAAGGAATCCTTAGTTAGAAACAATCCTTGTTCCTGAGCACTGGAAGAACCAACATCTCCTGGAGCAGATAAGTATAATTGCTTTTCCCCCTCCTGAAGACATACCTTTAGCTTAAATCCCAATATTGTTTTCCATTTCTACTGTATCTAAAAGGAACTTGAATGTATGTGTGTGTGTATCTGTTTTTGTATGACTGTAATGATAAGAACCTTCAGTAAAGAGAATCTTGATTCAAATTAAGAAACCTTTGTCAAGCATCATTCCTTGAAGAAATAGGCTTCTCAGCCGACGGACACCGGTTTCTCTGTATACATTAGCAAAAAGACCTCAAAGTTAGTCAGCCATTGCGTAGATAAGCAGTTCGGCTAACACTACCCCGCAGCATAACTTTGTTTTTTTTATTAACTTTTTTGAAATTAAACATGTTCTCTGGTGGCAGCATCCATGCGTGAGCAGATTCAAGTTGCCCTTTACAGACCCCAAACAACTGGCAAACATCAGCAAGGCCACCTCCCCACTCTTGCCACCTAGCAACCTTTCTTATTTTCCTTCTCTCTGCATTCTTTCCAAGGTGCCCTGAATACAGATGTGCACTTCTCCCCTTGTGCTGTGCCTTCAGTTATAGCGGTATGAATGTCATATTTGGATCATCCTCAGCTTTATGTGTGGTAGGGAGTCAGAGAAAGGAATGGCGAGCTTTACTTCCCAATCTACCTAGTATGCATGCCCCATCCCTGATGCCGCTGGCCATTCATCCAGTGGCATAACATTAAAATGGGGCCAAATTCAGCATTCCTTGGCTAAGAGACTAGGAATTGCCTTTGGGAACAAAACCCTACAAGTGGTCAACTCCTTACTAGAAGGTAAAACAAAAAAAATTAGGAGTTGTCTTGCCATTTAGTAAAAGTACTGCTAAGGGAGGATAGCCTTGCTGGTGCTTGCCAGTTTTGCTTTGTAAAGGACAGCACAAGCACAAGGGGTAGACCAGAGCACTAAAAGGCCCCCAAAGTAAACTGAGCTGAGCAGCCCTTGTGAGGCTCATAATGCTGCACTTGGCTCAGACCCAGTCAATGGAGACCCAATGAAGGCTGCTTCATCAGCTCCCCTTGTGTAAGCAAGTCAGAGCTGAGTGGCTCCTGCAGTACTGCCAGCGCTGGTGGGGCTGGGGTTGCTCCTGGCTGCCAGTGGTCCTCTGGCGCAGCCACACACTGGACGCTTCCCTGATAAATTACAGGGCCATTCAATCCTTGATAAACACACTCACGCACAAGTGCTACAGCCAAAAGTACAATCTCTCACTCTTACCCCATTCTCTACCTTGCATATGACAGAGTATTATCCAATCTGGCCCTCAGTCTCAAAAGACTGCACGGGATGTGACTATTCCTCTCCAAAATATTCCTCTTACCTCACTGTTCCATTTTGGAATTCCTCAGTAGCTTGGTAATAGATTGTAATAGCCACTCGTGCATCAGTGTCAAATGTGAACTCCACATTGTAACGGATTTTTGCTTTGCTGACTTCCTCTCCTGGAGTCTTCACTTCCTCTGTGCATCTAGTAGATTGAGACACAGTCAAATATATTAATCTGCTCCAAGGATTTCCAGAAAATGAAAGCCAAGGAGCCCCAAGCTTTCTTGACATCTCTATTCTGCTAAAGTGTACACTAGATGGTTCCATACCTCAAGAAAGTAATAACTAGTCTTAGCAAGAACTGGAACCAGCCTTAGCATTGTGGCCCTGATGGTATAGTGACATTTCCATGAGAAAGAAGGGATAAAAGTACCAAAGCCGTTATAAAGGTTTTATGAATCTGAAAACTCATAGTCTAATTTTTCACGAAGTATAAGGGTTGGTTGGGAAGGTGGAGGAAGAGGAGGAGGAGGAGGAGATTGGATTTATACTCCACCCTTCACTTGGGAGTCTCAGAACGGCTTACAAACTCCTTTCCCTTCCCCTCCCCACAACAGACACCCTATGAGGTAGGTGGGGCTGAGAGAGCTCTTTCAAGAACTGCCCTTTCAAGGACAGTGCTGACAGAACTATGGCTTGCCCAAGGTCATCCAACAGCTGCAAGTAGAGGAGTGGGGAATCTAACTCGGTTCTCCCAGATTAGAGTCCATGTACTTAACCACTACACCAAACTGGCAGCATGGTATAGCCTGCTCTTGTCAGATCCTGGAAGTTAAGCAGGGCTGGTACTTGGATGGGAGATCATCAAGGAAGGCTCTGTAGAGAATGGCAATGGCAAATCACCAGCCCCTTGCTAGGGCTGCCATAAATCAGCTGAGATTGACAGCACATATGTATGTGTAAAGGTTGGTTGATCTGGACAGTGGCAGATGTTTATATTTGGAATAGTTGCAAAATTTACATTTTTTGTAGAGCCAGCATGGTACAAGGATTACAGTGTTGGACTAGAATCTTGGAGACCCAGGTTCAAAGCAATGGGGGCAAATGAGTGACAAAAATGGGAGGAGAAAGGTTCCGATTCCGGCTGACAGGGGAGGACATCTGAGCTGCAGCGCTACTTGACTGGAACAGTATTTTAATTTTATTTTATATCCATTCAATTGCTTTTAGCCTATCTCACATGGAATTTTTAAAGTAAATTGTTTATCTTCAGTACGAGAAAGTTTTTGAGACAACTGCTAGATTTCTGACTCTAATCTGTCTGCCTATCATTTACTGTGGAACTGGGAGACTTAATTAGTGTGTCAGCTATGATAAAGAGAACACCAAGAAACTCTTTTAATTAAGAGGTTTCTTTCTTTTTTGTTCTGTTTTCTTTTTCTCCTCCTTCCTTTCTTCATGTATTATAATGCTTGCAGAGAAGCGACCAAGACACACAGAGGAGGCTGCCCCATTTCTAGCTCCCAAACAATCCAGAATTAGAGACTTTTTTAGCTCAAGTGAAAGTAAAAGTAGGAGTAAGAATTATACTCTTATCTATGCCATGGAGACAGCACATAATGTTTAACCACTTGAGATTGGCAGTGCGGAAGATGTGAGTACCCTGTTTGAAGATACTATTACACTGGAGTCAAGGATGGGGCATACTGATTCAGCCCCTGAGGCAGCTGGAACACCTACGGAGAGCAGTGTGTTAATTTTAATTGCAAGGACTGTGGAATGTCTGTTTGCAAACATTCAAAACATTAATACTCAAATGAAACAGCTAACTGCAGAGCTCACTAAACTGTCTGTTAACAATCGGCAGATACAACTAACATCTCAGGTACAGCCAATATCCCAGAACACTAGCATGGAAAGATGGGGATAAGGGAGCATGTTAAGGGGATAAGGGAGCATGACCTGAAACAGGGAAGTGCTTTATGCAACAACCCCCTCCAGCTAATATTTCAGTCAAGAAAGATCTGTTTAACAATATGTGGGTGAAGGAGACAAACCACAAACTGTAAAGGAGGTCAGCATCCCAAACGTCATTTGGCTAACCTACTTAAAATAAAATACTCAGAAGTCGGCCTGGTGGAGGCCGAATCTCTTAATCCCCCAAATCAGTCTCAAAAAGTTCTACTCTCCTTTGCTTCTACTAGAATATCTTCTCTGATTCATGAGAAGAAGTCACAGCTTGTAACCAAAGGTGTTTTTCCAACATGGGCTTTCCCAAATGCTATTACATTACCCTTGTGCTTTAAGAAATCCTCTGGTGCTGATATGAACTTACCATTACAAGAGGGGTCACCAATGGAAACAGAGACACATCAAACATCCCAAATGAACTTAATTTCTTGGGATGACCTGGGTGAACCCATGTAGAGCACACAAACCCCTGCAGAATATCATCATGCACAAGGTGGCCAAGGAACAAACCTGACCCCCTTGGACTCCAAAAGATAACTGACACACAAGTACTTGGCAAACCCTCTTGAAGATGATCTCTTTAATTCCTTTGGGAATCTCCCTTTTAATAAGCAACAATCAATTATTGATAGACTGGATTTTATGTGCCATAAACTAAGTGAGATTAAAGATTCGGAGATACAGCCAGTTGATAGATCCAAAGGCCATAAAAACCTGAGTGTTACAGCAGACCTCCTAGAACCAAGCTCTTCAGTGGATGCTGAACGACAATTACAAAGGAGGAGCATCCAAAATATATTGTCCCAGAGCTCCAATCATCTTCAAGATACCAAAAATGGTTCTCATGGCAACCTCTTAATAGAGCACCCTCTGAATGAATTAACTGGATCACTGCATCAAAACTCCTCAAAGACCCCACCAGCTAGTCTTCCTTCTAAAGTTGGGACAAATGGCTGTATTTGCTCTGAACATAACAAATCTCTCAACCTAATATCTGAGCTTGATTGACTAGATTATAACAACCATAAAAGAAGACAACCCCAGGGACAAGCCTTCCAGCTCATATCCTGGAATATTGCGGGATGGGGAAGTAAATGTGGAGATCCTGATTTATTGAGCTTTTTGAAGAATTTTGACATTATCCTTCTACAAGAGACTTGGTCACCCAGAGATATTTTAATCAGTGGTTTCACTTCCTATACACTTCCTGCATCAAAAACGAATATAAGGGGCTGGTTTAAGCTTGGTCTGTGTTGTTTGTTTAATAACTATCAATCATATTGTTAGCCAATTAGACTCTTGCCCTCCATTGGCTCAGGCATTTTATACTGCTATTAAGGATCTGTTGATATTATTAGTTAATTTTACATTGCTCCTTTTGTTGATAACAGTACTTCCACATCTGCTTGGAAGTCACTGAGTGTCTATTTGAAAATGCTTTGGGAGAAATTTCCTGAGGCTGCTCTTCTTTTAGCTGGTGATCTTAATGCAAGATAATGGGGTCTAATAATGAGCAGTTAGGCAATTGGTTGAGTCAGGGAGATGAGGACCACACACCTATCCCATTCTTAGTCTCTAGACAATCTAAAGACCCAGTTATAAACCAGACTGGACATCATCTGGTGGATTTTTGTGTGAAAATCAATCTATATATAATGAATGGGTCCCCTGAATTTGATCCGCATGGCCAATACACTTACATTTCCCCTCATGGTTATAGTGTTGTCGACTATGTGATTACTTCAGCATAGAGAGACCATATCACTAAGTTTACAATTGGCAATCGAACAGAAAGTGACCACCCTCCTATGTTGTTGACTTTTAGGATGAGTTGTATCTCAGATAGGTCTCCTCTGTTTAGTGCTGAAAATACTGATTGCCCTGTATATAAGAGAATAAAATGGACCTCAACCCTTTCGATACAGATTCAACAATGGATGCATAGTGATATTGGGATGCAACTAAACCAAAAGCTATCCTGTACTAAATCGCTAACAGAGGCTCTTTTAGTTTATAATTCTATTGTTGATAAACTCAGTGATTTTGCCCAACCATTTGGCTGTAAGCACGTGAAATGCTCAACTAATTCCTGGTTTGATGCTGAATGCCACCTAGCTAAAAATATTGCACTGATTTTTTTGGCAGATGAGTACTGGCACTTTACCTTGGATCCCTTCTGTTTATTGCAAAATGAGGAGGGAATGACAACTGCTGCTAGCCCAAAAGAAACATACCTTTGCCATGGCGAAATGGACCCAGCTTTTTCATGCAATCAAAGGTAATAACAACAATGCTTTCTGGTCCTTGGTCACAGGCTTTAAATATCTGTTGGGAGTCCTTAATGTTAGTTCAATTCCCTCTCAGAAATGAGTCACTTACTATACTAATTTGTTCAATAATCCTTCCCTAGCTGAACCAATGAGTAATGAGCTACCTTTAGATGTGCCAGAGTGGCCTCACATGAAGAAATATATGAGCACATTTCTAGTCTTAAATCTGGTAAAGCCCCGGGCCCCGATGGCCTATCTGCTGAGCTCTTGAAGAACAATATTGAATGGTGCTCTCATTCTCTTGCATGCCTCTTTACAGTAATTGATAAATTCGGTACTTTACCAGAATCATGGTTAAATTCCATAATAATTCTGTTTTTCAAAAAAGTTCACGCTAACAACCTAGAGAACCACAGACCCATTAGTCTTTTGTCTATTCTAGGGAAAATTTATACTAAACATATTCTTAAGAAATTATCTGAGTCGATGACTTCTTATAATTTACCAGGGAGAGAGCAAATTGGATTTGTAACAAATCACTCTACTTAAATCACAGTGTAGCATTACCTTTTTTAGCTGAAAAATGTCTCTAGCACCCTAGAGGCAAGTTATATGTTGCATTTATTGATCTTCGTCGAGCCTTCGACTCAGTTGATAGACTCTGTGGGAAAAACTACACAAATTGGACCAGACCAATGCCTTCTGTTTTTGTTGCGTAAATTTAATCTCTCTAACACTTGTCAGGTTAGATTTGATGACAGAGGCTCCTTAACACGAGACATTCCTGTGACCAAGGGTGTAAAGCATGGTTGTGTTTTAGCCCCCTCTCTATTTAATTTGTTCCTTTCAGATCTCCTTTCCTATTTGGCTAAAATTGACGGACACGCTCCCAAACTAAACTCAGCCCCGGTTCTTATTTTATTATATGCAGACGATGCAGCAGTTCTTTCTTTTACTAAAGTAGGATTAAAGTGCTCCCTATCAGCATTTATTTCATTCTGTAACGAGAACTCCTTTTTTATTAATTTTGATAAGACTAAAATTTTGGTATTTTCTAAATCATGGAGGCGTTCTGCCTGGAAGATCAATGGAAGAAAAATTGAACAAGTTAAATCTTTTAGATACTTGGGGTTTCCGGTCGGAGTAAAATGGCGAACTGACGCACCTTGCGAAAGAGCAGGGTGGACGGCAGCTTCTTCTGACAGTTTGGCCATCTTTATTGCCCAACGCAGCATCCCCCAAGCAGGGAGCTGACAGGCAAGCAACAAGGTCCAAGTGAGAGTTGAGATTGGCGTGTATAAGTCCTGAAGGGGGCTTGTTTACGCTTTGATCCCCTCTCAGAAGCGGGCGATTGCAAGACAGCACTAAAGAAGCCAGCCGAGCTGAAGAATCAGCTTAAATTCGTCATTTCCCAACTTCTTAAGAAAGAGATTGAAGTTGAAAGCGAAAAGAAGCGATGCGAAGTCCCAAGATAAGCATGCAAGGTAACAAAAACTGTTTGCTTACCGGGATGAAGATTTAATGAAATTTGAATAAGGTGGTTAAGCACAAAAGATTTAAATCTGAACAATCGATCCATCATACAAATTTGAAGAGCTTGTCAAAGCGCTTAATTTGAATAAAATAGACTTTGTTTATCATTCCTGTGGTTAGAAGATTGAGAGTGAAGCGCATGACCGATTAAAACAGAAAAGATCGTGAGACTGAGGCGTTACAAAAATCTGTGTCCGACTAGAACTGTGACTAAAGGCTAGAGTGCTTGTTAGAGGACCGGAAGAGTGGCGGAACAGGAAACTTCCGGTAGGACAATGTTAATGTGGGACCGGAAACAGGAAGTTTAAAGTGAGCCTACTCTAGCCTGAGAAACCATAAAGAAATTGCGCCTGCCATTTTGAGGAGGACTGAATTTTAAAATGCAATTTTAAAAGCGAAATTGACTTTAAAGGGTAGCGAAAAAAGTCTGACTTAAGAAAACATTCAGAGGACAGTTGAAGTATACTAGAAAATCTCCAAAATGGACCCAAAACATCGGCACAGAGCTGCTTCAACTGCGAGCCCAAGTATGTCAGCGAAAGAAAAGAAAGAATAGCAAGCTGCAATCGAAGCAATGGAGAAGCGGATGATCAAAGCGATTCAAGGTATGATGAAACAGATAGACCAACAGATAGAGAAACAAATGGAAAAACAGCTGGAGCAGTTGGAAGAAGTGCAAGAAAAAAATGTGGTAGCCTTGAAAGAGCTAGTGCTAGCAGAGGTGGCTGAAATTAAAAAAGAAGTGGCAAACACAAATAGTCAAGTTAAAGACTTGGCAACAAAATCAACTGAATTGGAGCAAAAGACACAAGATATAGACAGAAAAATGGAAACAATTCTACAAGACAACCGCAAACTTGAGGCAATGATGGAATACAGAGCGATGTCAAATCATCTGAGGTTAAGAGGGATAGAAGAAACGACTGCTGAAGATATACGCACGATAGTGATGGCAGCTCTGACTGAATACCTGGGAGAAGACCAAGGAGAATTGGATTCTGATTCTGATTTAATTTATAGAGTGAATTCAGCATATGCGCAAAGGAAAAAATTGCCAGGAGATGTTATCGTACAATTTGTAACAAGGGAAATGAAAGAGGATATCTTCAAAAAACAATTTACACAACCTTTGGAGATTGATGGCAAAAAGATAATGAGAGAACTCCCAAGAATGATTCTGCAGGACAGAAAGAAATATAAGAAGCTGGTGGACAAATTGAAGCAGTTAAGCATCAGATTCAGATGGGAGATACCACAAGGTCTGTCATTTAATGCAATTTGATCTTCAGATGTATGATAGAATTCTGCTGGTAGCCCATCTGGGCCCGGAATCTTCTTTTTCTTCTGGTTTGTAATTGCTTTGACTACTTCAGCAGAGGAAATGCGTTCATTTAAGATTTTCCTTTGGTCTTCTGTAAACTCTTTTTTGTTATGTTTCTTTAGAAAATCTCTAATCTGATCTTGATTGGCATTTCCCTTCTGATATAGGCTTTTATAAAAACTCTCAATAATCTTCTTTAATTCCTTAGGGGTACTTTTTTCTTCTCATATTTCACTCTTCAATATCTTTATATGTTTCTTTTCTGATTCCTTTCTTAGTTTCTCCATGATCTTTTTTTTTTATGCTGAGTTTCCAGCCAACTTTTGTGCTCTCCTCTTTCATCCTCAACAAGAGACTCTTGAGGTCCTCTTCACTTTCTGCCATTAGAGTGGTATCGTCTGCATATCTGAGGTTGTTGATATTTTTCCCAGCAATCTTAATTCCGGCTTGTGATTCATCCCGGCTGGCATTCTGTATGATGTACTCTGCATATAAATTAAATAAGCAGGGTGACAATATAAATCCTTGTTGTATTCCTTTTCCTATGCTAAACCAATCAGTTTTTCCATATCTGGTTCTAACTGTTACTTCTTGATCCTTATACAGGTTCCTCAAGAGACATGTGAGGTGGTCTAATACTCCCATCTCTTTAAGGACTTGCCATAGTTTGTTGTGATCCACACAATCAAAGGCTTTAGCATAGTCAATGAAGCAGAAGTAGACTTTTTCTGGTACTTCCTTGCTTTCTCCATAATCCAGCGAACATTGGCAATTTGATCTCTTGTTCCTCTACCTCTTTGAAACCCAGCTTGTAGTTCTGGCAGTTCTCTATCCACATACTGTTGTAGCTTGTAGGATCTTGAGCATGACTTTACTAGAGTGTGAAATTAGTGCAATTGTGCAATAGTTTGAACATTCCTTGGCACTGGGATTGGAATGTAAACTGACCTTTTCCAATCCTGTGGCCACTGTTGCATTTTCCAAATTTGCTGGCATACTGAGTGTAGCACTTTGAAGAAGAAGGAGATTGGATTTATACCCCACCCATCACTACCCAAAGGAGTCTCAGAGCAGCTTACAAACTCCTTTCCCTTCCCCTCCCCACAACAGACACCCTGTGAGGTAGGTGGGGCTGAGACAGCTCTGACAGAAACGCTCTTTTTCAAGAACAGTTGTGCCAGAACTATGGTTTGCCCAAGGCCAACCAGCAGGTGCAAGTGGAGGAGTGGGGAATCAAACTGGGTTCTCCCAGATTAGAGTCCATGCACTTAACCACTACACCCAACTGGCTCCCTTTTAAGACTCTGAATAGCTCAGCTGGGATACCATCACCTATGCTATCTTTGTTGTTAGTAGCTGTGAGGTATCCTCCTCACTCTGGTAAAGGGGACCTATATGACTTCTGTCATCCCCTTACCTTTTACCTCAGGAGCCCAAATCTTTCCTGACAGATATAAAAAGAATGGCACCGTTAGCGCGGTTTTATATTAACTGAGAAGTTTTATTCTTTATAAAAGGGTAGGGGAATGGGGAAATGGTTTTTAAAGGTTTATATGATCTAAACAGTTGGCAACCAACCAGTTCCCAATATGAACACTAATAACACTGTAGCAGGCTTCTTAAAAGCCAGGCAGGGATAATAAGGACAATAAACCCTATAAAATATTTCTTTACAATAGGCAGGCAGTTGTAAGGTTACAGATCATATACAATGTATAAAAACAGGTTGCTTACCTGTAACTGATGATCTTCGAGTGGTCATCTGTGCAGTACCACACATGGGTTGGGCGCCTGCGCACGACCTCGTTCGGAGAAACTTCTAGAGCTTTTTCTCAGAAGAGCTTTTGGCGGGCTCTCCCCCACTCTGGGGGAGGAGACATGCACTGCGCATGCCCAGAGCGGGAGAGAGAGCCGCCTCCCACTCAGTTCCTTCGACCGCCACTGTCAAGGCCAAAGAATCCAAAACAGGACATCTGGAGATGCCAGCAGCGGGGAAGGCTGGGTGGGATTGTGGTACTGCACAGATGACCACTCGAAGATCATCAGTTACAGGTAAGCAACCTGTTTATCTTCGTCATGGTCTCTGTGCAGTCCCACACATGGGTGATTACAAGAGCTGAACCAGTTGGAGGAGGGAGCTGGCAGCTGCAAAGGACACAAAAATACTGGTTAAGACACAGCATCACCATCAAAACAAATCACCCACGGGTCCTACCTGAGGGTGTACCAGGATCAAGCGAAGAGAGATCGCAGCACCGTCTGACCAAAGGCAGCATCCCGCCGAGCTCGGACGTCGAGTGCGTAGTGGGTCACGAAGGTCGATGCCGAGGACCACGTAGCAGCCGCACAGACGTCTTCCAACGGGACACCGGCCAGGAAAGCGGTGGACGTCGACACCGCCTGTGTGGAATGGGCAGTGAGACAGGTAGGAACGGGTTGACGCGCCAGCTCATAGCAAAGGGCTATGGTGGAAGTCACCCACTTAGAGAGACGTTGAGAAGAAATGGGTTCCCCCGCGTGAGGGGGGCCATAAGCCAGGAACAGCCGAGGAGATTTACGTATGGGCTGCGTCCTGTGTAGATAGAAAGAGAGCGCTCTGCGCACATCTAGACAGTGCAGGGCTCTCTGAGAGGCATCAGTCGGGTTTGGGAAGAATGTAGGCAGAACAGACGACTGAGAGAGGTGAAAGGCAGAGATGACTTTAGGGAGGAAGGAAGGATCTGTTCTAAGGACAACCTTCTCCCTATGAAAAACAGTGTAGGGGGGATCGGCCCTGAAGGCAGCTAGTTCCCCTACTCTGCGTGCAGTGGTAATGGCTACGAGAAAGGCCGTCTTCCAGGACACTAACCTGAGGTCGGCGGTAGCCATCGGCTCGAACGGTTTAGCCATGAGTTGAGAAAGGACTAGAGACAAGCTCCAGGAAGGCACCAACGGTTTCCTAGGCGGGCACATGCGAAGAAGACCCTTGAGGAACATCTTGGTGAGACGGTGGGAGAACACTGACGAGCCTTGGATGAGGGGGTGGTAGGCGGAGATCGCCGCCAAATGAACCCTCAAGGACGAGTATGCGAGGCCCGCATCCTTCAAATGCACAAGGTAGGCGAAGATCTCACGGAGAGATGATCGAATCGGATTGAAGGAGTGATCAATAGCATAGGATTGGAATGTGTTCCACTTGAACTGATAGGAACGTCGAGTAGAAGGCTTCCTAGCATTCAGGAGGATTTCAGAGACCTGAGGCGGGAAGTCTAGGGCTGGATCTTCCAGGCCGTTAATTTGAAAAATCCCGGATTGGGATGGAGGATTCTCCCTCGGGCCCGAGAAAGGAGATCTGGGACGACAGGGAGGGGGCGGAAGGATCGACAGGAGAGTTGAAGCAGGTGCGGGAACCAGACCTGGCGTGGCCACCACGGAGTGATCAGAATGCAGGAGGTGCGGTCTGCACGAATCTTCTGCACGACCCGAGAGATGAGAGGGAACGGAGGAAACAGATAAAACAGGGTTCCGTTCCATTCGTGGAGAAAGGCATCCCCGAGCGACCGAGCAGACGGGGGACCCCTGCTGAAAAACAGGCGACATCGAGCATTGTCGACGGACGCGAAGCCGTCGACAGATGGGTGACCGAACTCCCGAAACAGAGGCCGAAGATACCGGAGGGGAATGGACCATTCGTTGTCCGATGAGGCAGAACGACTCAACCGGTCCGCATCGACATTCTGATCCCCGGGAATATGGATCGCCGAGAGCGTGATGGAGTGGCGGAGGCACCAGGACCAGAGGTCTATCGCCAAGGTGCAGAGACGAACAGAGGCAGTGCCGCCCTGCTTGTTGACATAATAAACAGCCGTGGTGCTGTCGGAAGCCACTTGGACGACATGGCCTCGGAGGGTCGGAAGAAAGGACCGGAGGGCCAGGTAAATTGCTTGCAACTCCAGGTAATTTATGTGGCGAGTTGCATCGCGAGCAGACCAAGCCCCTTGAACAGTTAGCGTTCCGCACTGGGCTCCCCAACCCCAGAGGGAAGCGTCTGTGGTCAACAACAAGTCGGGAGGAGGAGGACGAAATGGCATCCCGGACAGGAGGTGGACAGGTTGAGCCCACCACTCGAGGGAGGCGAGGACGGTTTGTGGGATCGACAGAATCGTGTGCCAAGGCCTCCGGAGGGGATCGAAGGCTCGTAGGAGCCAGAGCTGAAGCGGCCGCATCTTCAACCGGGCGTTGCGGACAACGAACACCGTAGAGGCAAAGTGACCCAGAAGCCTCATGACCGAACGGGCAGATTGTTGGGGACACGTCTGAAAGGCGGACACCATCGCCCGAATGTCGGAAGCCCTGGACTCCGGAAGGAAAGCCGCTTCGAGGTTGGTGTCGAGTCGAGCCCCGAGGAATCGAAGGATTTGGAGGGGCTGAAGGGAGGACTTGGTGTGGTTGACGCAAAGGCCAAGACCACGGAGGAGGGAGAGAGTCTCCCGAGTGTCGTGGAGCAATTGAGTTGGCGTTGGAGCTACGAGAAGCCAGTCGTCGATGTAAGGATAAAGAGTGACTCCCCGTCGGTGGAGTTCGGCTACCACCACAGCCATCAGCTTGGTGAACACCCGTGGAGCTGTAGAAAGGCCGAAGGGAAGCACCCTGTACTGGTAGTGGGCATCTCCAACGGCGAAGCGGAGAAACCGCCGATGTTGGGGACGGATCGTGACATGGAAGTATGCGTCTTGAAGATCGACTGACGCGAACCACGCTGCCCGTGGAATGAGAGGGAGGATCGACTGCAGAGTGACCATTCTGAATTTTTGATACCGAATGTAACAGTTGAGATCCCGAAGGTCCATAATTGGTCTGAAGCCGCCGTCCCTCTTGGGGACCAGGAAATACTTCGAGTAGAAGCCGAGAGTTCGTTGCGCCTCCGGGACGACCTCGATGGCCCCCTTGGCAAGGAGAGCAGAAACCTCGAGATTGAGGAGGGGGTCTGGAGGCATGACGACAAAGTGTGGGAGGATCGGAGGCGAAACGAACTCTATGGCGTACCCGACCCGCAGGATGGTGAGGACCCAAGAGTCGGTTGAAATTTCTTCCCAGGCTGGTAGAAAGGGGAAGAGGCGGGTACGGACAGAAGGAGTGAACGACATTGGAGAGAGACGGTGGGGACAGTCAAACAGACTGCTTAGGCTGCGGCGGCTTTTTGGTGGGTTGGGAACGGTGTTTGGAAGGAGGACGGGAGTCGTACGGTTTCCTCCTCCATTGGGAGTGAGGTGCCGGAGATAGGTATCGCCTGGAGCCGGAAGGTTTCCAGGAACGGTTTCTGGGACGGTAAGGTGCAGCCGAGACTCCAAGGTTTCGGGCCTGCTTACGACTCTCATCAACAGCCTTCAACACTTCGTCGGTGGTGGAGTGGAAGAGGCCGTTTCCGTCAAAGGGGAGGTCTTCTACACGGAACTTGACGTCCGGTTGTAGGGAGGTGCCCCGCAGCCAGGCATGACGCCGGAGAGCGACAGAAGACACCAGGAGTTTAGAGGAGCAGCTGACTGCATGACGAACGGAATTGATTTGTTGCTTTGATATGGCACAAACCTCAGACAAGGCAGCCGAGAGAGTGGGACGGTGCTCTTCCGGAACAAACTCCAGGACAGGGCGAATTGCATTGGCAACGTTGAATGCGTAAGCAGATAAATACGACAGATAAGTATCGACCCGGAGATTCATGGAGGCCAGAGAGTACATCTTCTTGGCCAGAAGATCCAGTTTACGACCCTCATGGTCAGGGGGCGTGGACTGGCGAGCAGGCTGCCTCGATTTCGAGGAAGAGTGAACCACCATGGAGTTCGGTGGTGGCTGAGAAAGGAGGAATTTGCCAGGAGCATCCTGGATCCTGTATAACCCATCATAACGCCTCGAAACCGGAGGGATCGAAGCCGGGTGTTCCCATGACTCTTTCAACATAGAAAGGTGGACAGGCAGCAAAGGCAAGACGGGAGACGGAGGAAGATCAGCCTGGACCAATCGGTGAACGACGTCGGTCACTGCTGGGGACTCCGTAAAGCCCTGAACTTGGAGGGCAGTCGCCATCCTGGTAACGAGCTCCAAAAAGGCCTTAGGGCCTTCCGTAGGGGAAATCGACCCCGAGCGTCGGTGCTCGTCCTCGATTCGAGAGACCTCGGGATCGAACTCTGCCGAATCCGACCCGTCCGAGATCGACATAGGAGAGGAGGACTGGGGCTGGACAAGGTCGACGACCGGATGGTCGACGGCAGGACGGTGTCGAGGTTCCATTGGGGAACTCTTTGGAGCGTCCCGATTTCTGGGAAGGTCAGAAGGCTGTTCCTGAGAGGCAGAATGAGCCGAGGCCACAGATGCCGAGCGCCGAGGGCGGTCAGGGGCGTGGGCCTGATCTCCACGTTCCGAATGCCGGATTCGGTCGTAGCGGTGTCTCTCCGGTATCGGAGACCTCGAATAATAGTAGGCCGCATCCGGACGCTCCCGACGGTCTTCGCAGGACCAGCATTGGTGGTCAGAGGTGGAATCAGACGACGACGGGGATTGCCTATGGATCAGGCATCGACGACCAAGTCGAGATCGGGACCGAACATGGCGGTGCACAACCAGACCCTCGTCCAAAGTGTGGATCGGGGTAGTGGAGCGCCTCCGTGGAGACCGGGAGCCTGTTCGCGGAGACAGGTGCGGAGGCGATCGGGTCAACTGGCCCAACGGTATCGTCCCCGTAGGTGACGAGTGGGGGTGCTGCGGAGTCTGTTGTCGAGCCGCAGACTGATGAGATGTAGAGGCAAGGGCCGGCATCGACGTCGACAACCCAGTCACGACGATGGGGTCCACTTTCGAAACCGAAGCAGAGGGCGTGGCCTTCGACCTCGAAGGGGTCTTATCTTCAGCCCGCTTAGGTTTCTGTTTCGGTGCCTTCGAGGAGGTGTCCGATTTCTTGGCTACCGAGACCTGGGAAGCTCCCGAAGACATTGTGGGACGCAGAGCCGATTCAACAAGAAGAGCTTTGAGCCTAGCCTCTCGATTACGGCGAGCCTGACGAGTGAAACTCGCGCAATGAGGGCAAGAATCTACTCTATGGGCCTCACCCAAACAAACTAAGCAAAGGTCGTGCCCGTCGTTGGATGGAATTTTAGCAGGGCAACGACGACAGACCTTAAAGAACTGAGTCTTTCCCATACAAAAATCCCCACCCACCCTCCAAAGAAAGGAGAGGGGGGGGAAAGAGAGATAGACAAAGATTTTTTTTTTTTAATATTTTTTAGAAGAGAAAGAAGCAGATGGAAAAATAAAGCGAAAGCGAAGAAAGATATACTCAGCTGAGGTAAATGGAGGAACGACAGGAACGAGGTGTGAACACGAAGGCGGTCGAAGAAGAACTGAGTGGGAGGCGGCTCTCTCTCCCGCTCTGGGCATGCGCAGTGCATGTCTCCTCCCCCAGAGCGGGGGGAGAGCCCGCCAAAAGCTCTTCTGAGGAAAAGCTCTAGAAGTTTCTCCGAACGAGGTCGTGCGCAGGCGCCCAACCCATGTGTGGGACTGCACAGAGACCACGACGAAGATCTCAAGGCTCCCCAGTTGTGCTGGAGATCTGTCTGTCCCTAAGACTTTTCCCTGGATAATAGAACTACAGTCCTTCCCTGTGTGTGTTGGTGTTTTTCTTTTAAACAGAGGTCTACACTTTTTAGTCTGGCAAAACCTCTCCGCAGAGTCTTATCTGTCTCTCTGCTCTGTGACACCCTGTCACTGTGCCAGACAGAGAGTTTTCCCTCAGAAGGAAGCCACCAAAAGCCCCTTCTCAATAACTCTCTCAGAACAGAGCTCTTCCAACTAAACTCTCCCTCTCTCCTCAAGCTTCCAGACCCCAACTGCCTAACTGACCAGACCTTTTCCCCCTCCTGGATACCTTCTGTTGCCATGGAGGCAGCTAACCAATCAGAGTGAGCCTCTGACACTCCCTAGATTCAGACAGTTTTCCCTCAGTTCATCACAGTAGCATCGGACTTTCCTTTCACCATCAGATACATCCACAGTTGAGCACCCTTTTGGTTTTGGCCCAGCTGCTTCATTCTTTCTTACTTGTACTTGCCCTCTGCTCTTCCCCAGTAGCATATTGGACACCTTCTGACCTAAGGGGCTCATATTCTAGCGTCATATCTTTTAGCCTTTTGTTACTGTCCACGGGGCTTTCTTGGCAAAGATACTGGAGTGGGTTTTCATTTCCTTTTCCAGTGGATCACATTTTGTCTGAGTTCTCTGCTGTGGCCTGTCCATCTTGGATGGCCCTCCACAGTATAGCCCACAGCCTCATTGAACCACACTAGCCCCCCCCCCGCCACATCAAGGCAGTGATCCATGAGAGAGGGATGCTCATGGATCTGATGGATGCTGTTTTGCCATGGACTTAAATTGCCTTGACTTGAACATTGAGAAAATCCAGAGTGGCAGGCAAATGCAGAAAGGACCCCTGCTGTTGTCCCGGGTTATTTGGATGTTGTTTTGAAGTGGATTTAAATTACCTCGAATGCTGAAAAAATCTGGTGTGGCAAGCAAATGTGGAAAGGACCTTAGAATTCCTGGTCTCCTGATAGTCAGACTCTGCTGGAAAGGGGACAGAATCTGGCAGGGTCTTGTCTTCCAATTTCTCTTTTTCCAGTGTGCCTATGCGCAAAGCTTTAGTGCACACGCACACGCGCATGCACACACACACAATACTCACAAAGATAGTTTTTTAAAAAAATCATAGGTTTTAAAAACCTCCAGTGACCAAAGCAAGAAAGGTAACAAAAGAGGAAAACAGCCTGTCTGATATTGTTATGAACATCTTCATAACTCCTTCCCAAACAGCCACACTTAATCTCTACACTAATCTCTAGGAGCTACATGTGGATATCTCTTGCTGTACAGCAGCTGGTGGATTGCTTCCAACAATGTGTGGCAAGGCTAAGCTACACAGGAGACAACTATTGAAACTGGGTTCAAACAGTAACAGACAGGAAAAAATGCACTTATGTCAATGTCAGATGTGAATAGCATACAAAAATCTGAATAGGTGAATTTCACCACAAACACAGAAGCAGAAAAGCTTGATCCTTTCTTGATCACTGCTTATCAGCTACAGTTACTTGGGAGTATGAGAAACTTTGAAGGCTATTTAAACACAGAAAGAACAAATTAGAAGGCTCCAGGTTTCCTTGTCTATTTTGAAGAAACTTAGCCCTTTAAACAAATGCACATGTCATTCAAAACTGGCCACACATCGTTTCTCACATAAACTCAGATATTTCTTCAAACCTAAATTCAGAGAATCAGCCCAAAGATATTAAGGAGGTGGAACCCTTTATCAGTTTCGAAACAAACACTGCATTCAAAGTTGTAACATCTGTATTTCTTCCCAAAGAGCCATATGGCCTGCATGCATGCACATCTCTGCGTGTGTAAAAATGTCTGGCACTTTAAAGATTAATTTGTCATGGCATGAGTTTTTATATAGCTATCTGACAGCATAAACTTGTGGGTCCAACTGGTCATATTACAACAGATTGTTGGAAAAATTGGCAAAAATACTCAGATATTCAAAGTTTGCAATGGATCTTTGTTTCACTGGAGAGCAGGCATTTCTTTCTGTGTAAAAATCTTTATTTCCAAGGGAAGGGTACACAGGAAAAGCTACAAGATAAAAGATCTAAGGCTACAGAAATAGACAGACCACATAGTCTCTCAACAACAACTGTAATGGAGATTCTTCTTCTTCTTGACCCCTAGAAGGAAATCAACTGAATACATTAACCAATGATTGTGAATAAACAGACTTCGATTTCCCTGGCTTTGTTTTCATTGGCTCTGAGCCAGGTTTCCCTTCCAGGTCAGTCTAAACAATAGCACACAAGATAAACAGATTAACCCTATAATGACTGAAGTAGACCTGGCAACACACACATATTTCCAACACAAATTAGTAAACTGGCTATGAATAACTAAGGGCTTAACTACACATTACATTTTATTCACAGGTGCTAGTGATCAGATGTGTGGTTGAAGATGAGTGCTTGGAACTCAATTCCCAGGTGTGAAGGGGCTGATTTGGATCAGGACCATGATGCATGGAGAGAAGGCTCTTCAGAGTCCCCCACCCTGCTGCTTACCTGACCTGAAACAGCCCTGGGAGCACGTTCATTGCCCTGTTATGTGCAGCCCTTTAGTACACCAACAGGTCAAATAGCACCCCCTCTTGCAGATTGGGAAAAATTATTGGGGGGGGGGGTTAAGCCTGTTCTCCCTGTATGTACATCATGGTCCTCATCTGAATCAGCCCCTATGCTCCCAAAAATTGAGTTCCAAGCTCAGAACTTAAGTGTGTGTACCTGAATGCTGGACCCAGGAAGTTGAGGAAAATGTACTCTGTATTTAGATCTTTTAAGACAGTTACTTGGCACATTACACTTCCATCTCATTCTTCCCCAGTGGAACTCAGGGTGGCACACATGGTTTTTCCTCCATCATTTTATCCTCATAACAACCCTATGTGGCAGGTTAATCTGAGTACATGCAACTGGCCCAGTGACACACAATGGGCTTCATAATTGAGCAGGGATTTGAACCTGTATCTTCCAGCTCCTAGTACAGCAATCTACATCAAACTAGCTATTCAGGAATTTGCATTAAAAGACCTTTCTAGTATGCAGGCAACAATCTCATAACTCATCATCAAGGGCTCCTAGAACTCTTCGTCAACTGCTCAGCAACAGGTTCAACCAGCTGTCGACTACCCAAACATACCCAAGAGCTAAAGTGACCTTTGTTTCAATTAACCAATTGTTTTTTGTTCCGACTGAGATTCATGGCACCACAAACCTTGACCTGAAACTACTGACTTACTTGACTAGGCGTAGCGTGTCCTTGCGAACGTTGATTAGACTTCTCAGTGTCTTCACAGGTTCCTGGGGTGGTGGGGCAGCATATGGAAACTAGACAGAAACAGGAAACAAAGGAGAGTGGACATCTAGGAAACCCTACTTGTAGTGAGCAACACAAAGTGAAATGTGTATTTTCACTATGAACCTTGCAGAATTTATAGAGTCATATGGCAGCCTCTGCTTACTCCAGACCAGAAAGATTACTTAGTTACATGATACTGTGTAGAATGGTACAATTGGAGTAGCAACTTCTGTCCAGTGAAGGATATCATGACCTGCAGTCATGGCTTATATTTTAGGAATGTAAAGAAACAGCATACATATGCCTCCTTAAAAAGGCATGAGTAAGTGTATGTGCACTTACACAATGCTGCTCTAGAGAATCTTGTAAAATAGTATTCATGTGTCTGTGTGAGGGGAACACACAGCAAATGCTCTAGAGAATCTTGGAAAATAGTATTCATGTGTCTGTGTGAGGGGAACACACAGCAAATTATGAACAATTTATTTATTTATTTTTATTTATTTATTATATTTCTATCCCGACCTCCCCCCAATCTTGAATGTTGCTTCTGGGCAATTCAAGAGAGAGGACAAAACAGATTTTAAGGCACTTTTCTTTATTTCTTACATTTCTATCCTGCCCCCCCAATCTCGAATGTTGCTTCTGGACAATTCAAGAGAGAGGACATAATAATTTAAACTGTTAAAATTAAGAGCTATGCAACAACAAGGTCCTGAATCCTAAGGTGCCATAATTCACAGATTTCCTAGCCCTGATCATCAAGAGAGGGAGGGGAGAGAGGAGGACTAACCATACAGTTGCTCTTCTCAGCCATATGCCTGGCAGAACATCTCTGCCTTGCAGGCCCAGCAGAATTGTAATAGATCCTGCCGGGCTCAGATGTCAGCCAGCTGACAGTTCCACCAGGTTGCAGCCAGGATAGAGAAAGCCCTGGCTCTGGTTGAGGACAGCCAGACATTCTTTGGGCCTGCGATACCAGGAGAGATGGTCCCAAAGATATGCTGGTCCCTGACTGTTAAGGGCCTTAAAGGTCAAAAACAGAACCCTCCCTGAATCTGACTCAGTACTCAATCTGGAGCCAGTGCAGCTGGCAAAGCATAGGTTGGATGTGCACTGTAAATGGGGTTCCCGTAAGAACCTGAGTCGCTGCATTCTGGATCAGTTGTAACCTCCAAGTCAGCTACTAGGCCCATGTAGAGTGAGTTACAGTAGTCTAACCTAGAGGTGACAGTTGCATGGATTACAGTGGCTTGGTCAGAGTGAGACAGGAAGGGGGCCAGTTGCCTAACCTGGCATAGTTGGAAAAATGCCAGTCTGACAACATTTGTGACCTGGGCGTTCGATGATAAGGAGGTACCCAGGAACATACCCAAGCTCTTGACCATCTGTGCCAGAGTTAGCAGTGCATGGTCAAGAGCCAGAAGTTGGTGCCCAAGTCCTCAATATCCCCAGAGAACCTCCATCTTAGAAGAATTCAGTCTCAACAGACTTCACTTCAACAAACCAGGTACAACCTCCAAGCCCTTGGCCAAAGTACTTGGGGCTACGTCCAGCCTGCAATCCATCAGCAGATATAGCTTGGTGTCATCATTATACTGATGACACCCCAGCCTGAAACTCCACACCAGCTGGGCAAGCATGTAAATGTTAAATAACATCAGACAGAGGATAGCTCCTTGGCGGACCCCACATACCATGGAGTATCAAGGTGAAACTCTCTCTCCTAGTGTCACCCTCTGTCCACAACCATGGAAAAAGGAAACAACCCACTTCAGGGCTGTCCCACGTATTCCAATGTCAGTGAGGCGGTGAGCCAGCAGATCATGATTGACTATGTCAAATGTGGCTGTCAAGACAAGCAGAAGCAGCAGCACTGACCCACCTCGATCCAACTGCCTATGGAGATCGTCTGTGAGGGCGACAAGCATCATCTCTATCCCGTGAACAAGGTGGAACCCGGATTGGATCTAGTGCCAATGTGTCCTCCAGGAAACCCTGGAGCTTCTCTGCCACCACTCTCTCAATTACCTTGCCCAGAAATGAAAAGTTCGAAACTGGGTGGGAATTGGATGGATTGAAATGATCCAAAGATGGCTTCTTCAAGAGCAGTATTACCACTGCCTCTTTTAATCCCTCTGGATAAACCCCTGAATTGAGGGACCGATTGATAATGTCCATGAGGGCCCCATATAACCTCACTTTATTGAATAATTTCCCCAATTACAAGCACACTAAGCATTCAAACAAGAGCAAGCAATTCAGAACTAAGAAAATAGAGGTGATGATAGTGAATAGAGGGGTCAGTTACAGGGTTCTACTACCTGTCCAGATGTGCAGGGGTCCTTGAAGAGAACAGCACGAATGGCCAGCATTATATGCCATGGAGAGGGCTCAAAGGAGAGACTTTGGGGGTGTACTCAAAGCATAGGCACCATCCTGAGTGCACACCTTAATGGCCATGTGCTTGGATGGATATAGACATTGGAGTACAAAGTGGCCCAATGGGAGACCTTGAGGGGCTTGTCCCAGGTGAAGACAAAAGATTACCTGGACCAATGAGGGGTCCCAGGGGGTGTGCTGCCAGGAGGAGCAAAACCTAGGTGTGTCCAAAAAGGTCCCATAAGGGCAGAGTCTGGCTTCTTCTGCATGCAAAGCAGATGCTCTACCACTAAGCCACAGCCTATCCCCTCCATGGCCTCCCAAAAGGCTGCCCATTAATTAAAAGAGAATCTTACGATTAATGGAGATTTTCAGGATATACAGATACAGCTTAACAGGACATTCAAAGTAGTATTTCTTTTTTTAGTACCCTGCATTTCTATAAAATCCCTCAAGCACAACTACCATTTTCCCTGCCCTTGCTGAAGAATTTACTTTCAAAGACCAGATTACATTTTTATCTTCACTGCTGTGGCAGTGAAACCTCCCAAGCAGCTACTGACAATATTCCATGCATGCATTATGGCCACACTACAGCTGCCTTGGGAACCTTTGTCCTGAGATTTCTTGCGGGTGACAGCTGGTTGTTTCTGTTCCAACGATGAGGAGACAGTAATGTAGGCTGTACCATCAGCATAGTGATTCAGGATATTCAAGTGAAAAGATGGACCCAGCTGGAACTGCCTTTATCCATATTAGCCTCTTCCCCATCCCCTCTTTTCCCATTTTTTTGCAACAGCGTAATGTACCCAGTGCAAAAAATCAGAGGGTATTTTTAGTCTGCTGATACAGCAGACCACTGATTGAAATCAGAAACTGGCAGTGGGGACAGTCATTATGCCTGCTGCAGAATGAACACAGATCTGCCTATTTAACAGCTGCTCTCAAGGGGCAAAAAAGGGATTACGTAGCTTTGATATTGGTCACCTGCAGTGAGGCATGACACAAAGTAACCCTGCTCAGGAAGACTGTTCAGCCTGGAAGGAGAGAAAATAAGCATGCCAAAAAGTGAACATGGCATTTTGCAACCTATGCAGAATCAGTGCTGTGAAGCAGACAAGGATAAACAGATGTGCTCAGAAATGACCTTGAATCCGTAGCATTGTGGATTGAAGCCCTCACTGTGCATTTCAACTTCAGTGTGAGAAGTGCTTCCAAAATGAATTCAGTTGTCTTCACGTTATTTCAAAGATTTTGGTGCTTTTTGGAGAAAATCCCTGTCGCCTCTTTTTATTCTCCCTCACCTTTGTTTCTGCATTGCTGTGGTGTCTTGTTTCTATTTCAAAACCAAGACAAATCTTGCTCATACAACCTGAATAAGGTTTGCAATGTAGAATTTGTTCTGACAGTGCAAAAACCAACCGACTAATAATGTCTACATGCACACATACAGAGCACCACAAAACACACTGAGCTTTCATGAAGAATATTACTGTAAGCCACTAAACAAGTGCTTCATGGAACATGTACTATATAAACTGGTGTACATACTTGCAAGGATCTGTGTGAAGCACCCCAGAATTTCCATTAAAGTTTACTATAAATGAGTCAGTTTTATCAATGTTCAGAGGTTACTAAGTACCTTTTTCTGACTAAAGGGGATGACTCATCTCCCAGCCAAAGAACTATCCACCTCTTTTGGATATGCAGATAACCTATCCTAGAAAGGGGAGGTCTTCTCATTCTCTTCTTAGGCAACTGCTTCACTGATGGAGCTATTTCAAATCTTAGCTCCCCCAAAACAGGTATGTTCTCTGCTCACACAGGCCCCAGGCTCACTGTGAGCGGAAGCAGTGGGAGGAGCTGGAGCTCTGTTGGGCTTGCCAGAGCTGTGCCAGCCTTGCCAGCAGTGTAAGTTATGGGGGAGAGAGACTTGGCAGACCCAGCAGCAGAGGCCAGATGCTGTGCTGGACTCATTTGGGGGGAGCCAGAACCTACCTCCTCTAGTGGTTCAAACAGTGGTGTTGGCAGGAGTCACAGCAGGCCCAGTAACAGAATAATACCTCTGACAGAACTATGGCTTGCCCAAGGTCGTCCAGCAGCTGTGAGTGGAGGAGTGGAGAATCAAACTCAGTTCTCTCAGATTAGAGTCCGTGGACTTAACCACTACACCACTCTGGCAGAAAGTGCCACAGCAGCAAAAGGTGCTCTGGCTGGGTGGCAGGATGGAATGGCCGCCTGGCAGTGCAGGTCGACTGGCAGTTCTGGGTGGGCCGAGGGAGCCAAGTGAGGGAGGCGGGCAGCATGACTGTTCCAGCAGTGCTCCTCAGGAGTAACTCTGCACAGGGTGGCACTGCCAGGGGGATCCCTGGCTGTTCAGCTCTCTCAGCAAATGGGGTGGTTGAATGGGGAGAGGGAGAAAGAGATGGAGGCAAACTCCAGCCTGCTCCGCTTCAGCTATCCAAAGCCAGTCTCCACACAATCCTCTGGTTCCATGGGGCTTCAAGCAGTTTTAGGATTACAGCACGCTGGGTTCAGGCTTTCCTGGCCCGATTTCAGTCGGATACAACAGATTCGCGGGAAGGGAGATGGGGAGGGAAGCAAGTCTGTAGAGGCAGCAGGGTTCTGGTTGGGAGGGGTTGGTGGTGGGGTCACATGCCCTTGGCACGGTGCTGCAGCCCCTGAGTTATCTCTCTCCCCGTCCCTCGATTTCTACACAAGTGGGGTCGGGTTCATGAAAAAAGATGGCAGAAGATTGCTGGCTTTCCCCCCAGGAGGTGGGTCCCTATTTTTCCCCTGCATATGTGGGGGAGGGCTGTGGGAACACAAGCTCATTTTCCCTGTATGGGACAAGGGGAGAAAGATCCCCAAACTGCCCTGGTGCAGAGGTGAGCGGGCTGGTGGTGTTTCACTGGGAGCCGACAGCTGCAGATCTCATGAAAGAACTTCCAGGGCTCAAGCCAAGCCTTGGAATGAACTCCCTCCCTCGCTATATGGACTCCCTCTCTCCTGGCCCACTAAGCCTTCTGCATGACAAGCATGGGCTATTGCAAGGAGAAGCCTTGTAGAAAGTGGGGGTGACACAGTTCAGTTCCCAATTCCCTGGAAGCAAGTGAGATTTCAGTTCAAGAAATAGTCTCACACACAAAAGGAAGGGTACAGGATTATTGGGAGGGGAGTTAGTAAAGGAGCTCAGGTGCTTTTCTGATAGGTATCAAGATAACATAGGCCTCCTTTAATTTTCTCCCTTTTTGTTTTGTTCCTCTCCTTCAAAAACCTATCTTGTTTCAGATCTTTGCTGGAGGCTTTCTCTCACACTACTGTTTAAATTCCAAGAAGTACAGAAAATTTTAGGGTTTGCCACCTCTTCAAACATACTGTTTGACAGCCTGTACAGAGGAAGCACTCTCTCTCTCATTCACTCTGGTTGAACTTCTTGGTTTTCTAATTCACAGGTCAATTTCTAGTTCAGTTGCTCTACGATTTAATCTGATGAGGACTCCTCACATTGCAAACCAAGTGGCATGGAAAAAAATCTATGCTTTGATTATTCCATTCAAAGCTGTAAATCAGATTTCACTTTTTGTATGAGCAGTGTATGCGGATTGCCCATTAAATCTAGCTGTCGTTCTATACAGTCGCTTTGAATGAGAATGAGGCAAGGGTCCTTGCTGTGGGTCCATACAAAGTGCTCTCTGCAGTCATTATTTTGTAGTTTCCAAAAATATCTTTTTTCCCAGTTTAAAAAAATAGTGATGTAAACTGGTCAACATGGAGCTAAAATATCAAAGAGCAATCTGTTTTAAAGGAAACACTGTGGAACTGATCCAGTTATATGCAGAATTGTTTTTATTATTTTATAAAATGTAGGTGGGGGGAATAGTGTTGCAAGCTGCTTTTCTTCCTCAGTGGGAATCCAAAGCAACCTGCAATATTGCTCTCCTTTCTGCCATTTTACCCTCACAACAACCTTGTCAGGTAGGTTAGGCAGAATGTGAGACTGGCCCAAGGTCACTAGCAGGTTGACATAATAGTGTAGGGATTTGAACCTGGCTCTCCCAGATCCTAGTGTGACACTCTAACCAGTGGCTGTCTGCAGTTAGGACACCACCACACATTACAGTTGTTAGCCCAATGTTATATCTGAATGTGCTGCAGTGGATAAATATATATGTGTATATACATTTTTAAACCCCTGTGCACATATGTCTGGGAAATCAGAGTGGAATCGGAACTGGATTCCCATACATTTTTAAATTGGATATTTAGTACATTTTTATCCTGCCCGTTACCCCAAGTTGCATAGAGTGCTGTCCGTTGTTTTCTTATCCTTTGTCTTATCTTCACAACAACCTTGTGAGGTAGGCTAGGTTTACGTGCTAGTCAAATGTAGGCTCCCTGACAACTTTAATGCTAGTAGCTCACAAAGTAGAATTTTTGCTCCCAAGACTCCACAGCTTAGAGGGAACATGGGAGTTGCAATGGGCCTGGTGGTGAAGACAGGGAACCATGCTGGGCTTGCTGTGGACAAAGGCAGTGGGGGAACCAAAGCTATGCCAGGCTCACCAGCACTGGAGGTGATGGGGAGCAGGAGCTGCAGTGGGCTCCCTGGGACCAGCTGCAATGGTAGGGAGGATCCACAGCTATGAGGCAGAACCTGTGCAAATATCACAGGTTCCCACTTGAATATTCTATTTCTAAGTCTAGTAAAATATGAGGCTATCTAAGTCGGGAGATCAGAGCTGTGAATGGACAAGACAGATCTTTCTACAAACCTGGAAAACTTACCAGGTCTGCTGAAAATATGAAATCTTTTTTAAAAAATGGGGGGAGTAAAAAAACCCTTAAAATAGTAAAAAAGCACATGCAGCTTTAAGAAACAGATGCCCTCAGTGGCCATTGCTAGGCAGCCATAACGGTTTGGTCAGCATTCTAGGTTTAGTTTCTGTCAGTAAAAGGGCAGGGGGAGGGCCTTTTCCAGGGCTATTTTGGCCTTTAAGGAAGGACTCATTGCGTCCAGACTTGGCAGCAACCACTGGCTACTTAATATGACACAAGTTTCATGACCAGGCCAGCTGCTAGCCACCGCACAAAAGCCAGTGTTGGTATAGTTCTAGACTAGGATATGGAAGTCCCAGGTTTGAATCCCCACTCTGCTGTGGAAGCTCACTGAGTGACTTTGAGTTAGTAACACACACAGCCTTACCTACCTCATGGGGTTGTTTGAGGATAAAATAGTGGAGAAGAGAATGATTAAACTGTTTAGAGTCCCCATTATGGAGAAAGCTGGGCTATAAATGAAGTAAATAAAAAATAAATATAACTGAAGATGGGGGGGGCGGCAGATAAAAGGTAGGTTAATTGGTGGATGGGAAGGAGAGAAGAAAGCAAAGAAGGGTGAAGATATGGGGGCTGCCAGGAAGAGGGAAAGAAACATTCTTGAAGAGGGCCCAAAGAGCAAGACTTCCTGTTTATGCAGCAGCGCTGTTGGCTGTGTCTCTGAGAAGCTCCAGAGACCTATCAAACTGGCCCACCTTTTTGGGGGGTCTAGAAGATTCTAGACCCAAGGAGGCTCTGGGAGGGGGTCTCTGGTCAGTGAGGTGCATTTTTGGGCCAGTCCTCTTGGTTAGTCCGAGAGTAAAAGATCCGAAGATAGCCTCATTCACCTGGTGGGTACAGCAAGCCATCCTGGCTTTTAGCTCTGTGCTACGGAACGACTGAATGATAAAAGAAGAACGAGAATCTGCCTGCAGTCTTCTCAAGACTGGGAGTTATAATTTAAAGCTCTCTCCTCTCTATCTGGTTGTAATAAATAACTTCACAGAAGGAAATTTGGAGGAGGAGGAGGAGGTGGGGAGTGAGAGACAGTGTCTAAAGCCCACTTACCCTCCCTTTTTTTCTCTCTACTTTTTTTTAACTTGGACTCAATCTTCGCTCTTGGGGTTTTTTCTTCCTGGACTGGGAAAAGCTGTCTTTCTATCTAATTTTGTTGGATTATAATTCTTGAGAACACTGGCTTTTTTGATCTGGAGAAGATTGGGCTATTTCCTTTTTTAAAAAGTATTACTGGGAAGTTGCATTTGATCTGCTGGACATGATTTGGTTGGAATATAAAAGAAGAAGTTTGGATTTCCTTTGCTATTTGCTATTGGATTTGCACTTGGCTTTTTTATGCTTGGGATATTTTGGGAATTAATTAAATTGGAATTGGAACTCTTTGAGACAATCAGATGGTGACTGGAGAACTGTAAAGAGAGCTGGAACTTTTGCTTGAATTGCTTTGATTTGCAGAAGCACAACTTGTTTGGGTTACGGAGAAAAGGACACAGAAGCAGCTGAAGAGGCCTGTAACTTGTTTTTCTGTTCTTTTCTTTTTTTAAAGAGGTGTCCAGAGAATTTTCTGATTAATGTTTGATATAATTTGATATAAACCAGTAGAATAATTTAAGTGAAAGTGTTTCGGGGATCTGGATTGGAGGATATTTATTATACTGAATCTTATTTGAGGTTTGATATTAGCTCTTTTAATTGTCAGTTGAAATATAGAATCTGGTAAGATAGAAAATAAGGGAGGAGGGGGAAATAGTAAAGATCTTGGGGGATCAATTGTATAATAGAACAAAAATAATGTCTTTAAAGTTGTGATTATGAGTAATATCAGTAAGAAAACCACTCCCCCAACATCTGCAGCATTATCGCCTACTCCACAGACTAAATCACTGGGAACTATGCTGACACTGGAATCTTTGAAAGACTTTAAAAATGATATACAAGCTATTTTTCAAACTACCCTGAGCCAAATTCCAAATGATATGCAAACTAAATTCCACTCAAGTTTAAGCAAAGTGCAGAATGACCTGCAAAACAGATTTCAATCAGGCTTAAGCCAGGTGCAAATCTTAAGACTTACTTCCAAGATCTTTTTTAGAATTAGCTGAAGAATACAAACCGATCGATGTTTGGAGAACTAGGAACCCAACTGGAAAAGACTATACTTTTTATTCTGATCGACATAAAACTTGGTCCAGAATTGATATGTGTTGGATTACATCAAATCTCTTTCAAGAAGTTGAAGATATCAATATTATGCCACAAACCTTTGCAGATCACAACCCACTATTACTGAGGATTAAAGATAATCCAAAAAAATTTAGCTGGAGGTTGAATTCACACTTACTTAAAAATGGATAATTTTTAGAGATGGCTAAGAAAGAAATGAAGACTTTTTTCAACAAAATATGAACGGAGAAATATCAATGAAGATAGTTTGGGATACAAGTAAAGCTTTTTTTTAGAGGACTGGCAATTACATTTGCAGCAGGAAAGAAAAGAAAAAGAATGAGAACATTCTAATATAGATTGGATGCTATTCAGAAAAAAGAGAAAGAATTAAAGCTGGATCCTTCAAATGAGAATTTAAAGATGAAAATTAAAATACTCCAACATCATCTTAATCTAATCAGAAGAAATGGCCAAAATTATTAAATTTGCTAAACAGGATTATTTTGAAAATGCCAATAAACTGGGAAGATGGTTGGCTTATAAATTAAGAAAAGAGAAAAAGATGATCCACTTATTGTATGATAAAGATAAAAAACAAGAATTTTCTAAGAATGAATTAAGGGAAATAATTCAAGATTTTTACATTCAATTATATAAAAAAGTGGAAATTTCCAGGGAAATCCAGAAATAGTATTTATGTGAACAGGATTTACCCAGACTATTGGAAGAATGTAGAAAAATGTTGAATGATCCTGTAACAATGAAATTACTGAGGCTATTAAGAAACAAAATGTAAATAAAGCACCTGGACCAGATGAACTCCCAGTTGAATACTACAAAATATTTGAAGATGTCTTATTGCTCCCATATAAAACTGTAATTTCATCAGTAATAGAAAAAATGGAAGTACCGGAATCTTGGACTGAATCAACTATATCACTGATTCATAAAGAAGAGACAGATCCTAAGAGATAAAAAACTACAGACCTATTTCTTTTCTGAATTGTGATTACAAAATATTTGCAATTGTTTTGGCTGCAAGGTTGAAAAAAGTTCTAATAGACTTTATACATCAGGACCAGGCAGGTTTCCTACCAAAGAGAAAACTAGAAAATAATGTGAGAACAGTCTTAAACATCTTAGAATATTATGAAACTCATCCAGAGAAGCAGATGGCTTTGATATATTTGGACACTGAAAAAGTATTTGACAATGTCAGCTGGCAATTTATTGTTTCAACAGATGAAGATAATGAATTTTGAGATTAATTTCATAAGGGCAATTGAAGCTATATACATAAAGCAGAAAACGAAAGTAGTAGTAAACAGTGAACTGAATGATAATATATGCAGGGGTCTTTGGGGAGGGGGAGTGCACCGGAGCACAGCTCCGGCGGCTCAGGAGCCAAGCCCCGCCCCCAGCCAGTGTCCCCAGAGTCTTTCAGGCAGCCGAATGTCAATTTCAGCTCCATTATATCCTATGGGCCATTGAAGTCAATGGTGAAAACATAGGGTATATTCTGGGGGCTGTAGAGGAGGGGGTTTGAGGGAGAGGCTCCAAACTCACAGGGTAGCTGATGGAGCCTCTTCTCAAGATACCCACCAAGTTTCAAGAACATTGGACCAGGGGGTCCAATTCTATGGGTCCACAAACAGGTTGCCCCCATTCCCTCCCTTGTTCTCTATGGTGGGAAAAAAGTAATTGCCACCAAATTTCTTTCATTCCCTCCTTTCCTTCTCTCCTTTTCCTTTTTCCCTCCTTCTTCTCTTCTCTCTTTCTTTCCCACTTTCTTCTCTTCTCTTTTTTCCTCCTTTCCCTGTTTCCCTCCTTCTTCCCTCTTTTTCTTTCCCTTTCCTTCTCTTTCTTTCCCTCTTTCCTTCCTTCTTTTCTTCTCTCTACTCTCTCTCTTTCCTTCCCTCTTTCCTCCTTCTGTGGCCCAACTCTAGTGAGAAGGGGTTTAAACTTTAAACCCCTTCTCTCTTAGCTCCCCCATCCAAACCAGCTGGGGAAGGGAAGGGGGGGCTTTAGAAGATGCCCCCCCCTTTTGCTTCCCCCTCTGACATCACTTCCGGTGATGTCAGGGGGCATGGCATACGCTAATAGCCTAATGGCTTATTAGCATACCATATGCTAATGAGCTCCTGCAGTTCTTTTTCTATGAAAAGACCCCTGAATATATGGATTGAAAAAGAGACAAGACAAGGTTGTCCAGTATCTCCATTGTTGTTTATACTAATTTTGGAAGTTCTGACAAGAGCTATTATGAAAAATATGACACTGAAACGACTTGAAATAGCAGAGTTGACTGGATTTCAACTGGAGAAGAAAGTCAAATATTTGGGTATTAATATTACAGCGAAATGTAGTTCCCTGATGAAAGATAATTATAACAAAGTGTTGCAAGACATTAAAAAGGATTTAGAGAAATGGAAAAATTTTCAAGTATCACTAATGGGCAGAACTGCAATTTTGAAAAAGAACGTTTTACCATGTATGATGTTTTTATTTCAGACACTGCCAATATACATTAAACAAAATTTCTTTGATGAATTGAATAAACTGACAGAATTTTATATGGCAAGGGAGAAAGCCAAGAATCAAATTGAAAGCCTTGCAGGATGAGAAAGATAATGCTGGATTTGGAGTACCAGACTGGAAGAATTATTATAGAGCAGCAAGTTTGGTTTGCCTGAGATAATGGATTCTACTAGAAGATCATAGGCTGCTGGCTCTAGAAGGACATGATTTAAAACTGGGATGGCACTTCTTTTTATGGCATGGGAAAGCCTCTGGACATAGATATTTTAAAAATCATATGATAAGAAGATCATTACTGACAACATGGAAAAAAATTTGTCCGCTGATATATACTAAAATTCCAAGATGGGTGCCCCCAGTGGAAGCTTTTTGTCAACCAACTTTGACTTCAAAACAAGCAGTTATTAGATACACAGAATTGTTAGATGATAAAAATAATTTAAAATCTCAGGAAGAATGAAAGAAAAATGAAATAAAATTAGATTGGTGGACTAGAATGCAAGTGGAATCTAGATATAGTAAGGCTAAACAGACAGATGGATTCTATTCAGAACAATGTGCATTTGAAAAATTATTATGTACTTCAAGAGAGAAACTTATTAAGAAAATGTATGGTATGCTGATGCAATTGAAAATGCAGGACGAAATAGTTAAAGAATGTATGGTTAGATGGATGCAAAATGTGGGTTATAACATTTATCTGTCACAGAGGAGTAAAATATGGAAAGTGAGTATTACATTTACTAAATTGGTTTTGTTCAAAGAAAATTTATATAAAATGTTCTATAGATGGCATCTAGCCCCAGATAGATTGGCTAGAATGTATAAAAACCTGACTAATATGTGTTGGAAATGTAATAACCATATTGGGTCATACTACCATATGTGGTGGACATGTAAAAAGGTTCATAAATTCTGGATTGAAGTGCATACCTTCTTACAGTCAATCTTGAGTATCACAATACCTTTTAAGCCATAGATATTTTTGTTAAACTGTTTACCAGATGAGTTAGATAAGAATTACAGATATTTTATTTTAGATATTATAACAGCTGCCAGAATTTTATTTGCAATGGCATGGAGGTCACTGAAGATTCCAATGCTACATGAGTTGATATTGAAGATTATGGAATGTGCTGAAATGGACAAGTTGACAAATATATTAAAAGGAAAAATGGAAGAATTTATGGCACCCTGGCGGGCGTTCTACAACTGGTTAAAACTTAAGTATTAAGAAAATAAGATCAAGTGAAGAACAATAAGAATGATAGATGAAGTAGTTGCGAAATTGTAATACGAAGATATGCATGCAGAATGCTAAATTGGAATTTTTAAATATTTGTGTATTTTTCTTTTCTTCCTTCCTTTCCCCTTCTCCCCTTTCTGTATATAAACTAATAAAAAAATTCAAAAAAAGAGAGGGCCCGAAGAGCAAGTGAACACTCAACCTACTCTAAAAATAAACAAGAACAAAGAGCATTCACCTATGGAAGGACTCCAAACCACCCCCAGTCCTTGAGACTCCATTCTATGATCCCAGCATTGCCATCAAAGATCAGACAGAGAAGAGGACTGAATTTGCAGCTTTAGCTTTCTAAGGGGATCTGGATTTGCCCTTAAGCACAAAATCCATTCCACCTGGAGGCTGCTTCCAAAGGCACCATTAAGCTTTGTATTCCTCCACAAAGTGCAGCCGGGGGGGGGGGGGCTTTCCAGGGTTTTCCATTGACTTACAGCAACCCGTTCCACATGAGTTATACTCCCTGAATTCAATGCTCCTGGGAATTATTTCTTTGCTCTGCTTCCTCACATTACTGTGGTACATTTGTGCACCTGAATTTTCTCTGGCTTTCTCTGATCCTTCCCAAACCTGCTTTGCAGCAAAATTTTGGGAAAGATTGTAGCAAAGACTGCAGGGCTGCTGTGTTGGCAGGAAAGTTCAGACTTCCCCATCTTCATCACACACAGTAGCCATTTTCTCTGCCTCCCCCAGCCCCCAGCAGCTCAATAGTGGGGCTTTTCGTATTTTTATGTTGGCGCTTAAATATCATTATGATAATACAAGGTTTTCTCAATTCCCAACTTTTAAAAAAGTATCCTGCCCCCTTTTACTACCTTTCTCCTTAAACTTCCACAATAAAAGAGGTTAGAGACTTTTTTTTAAAAGGAAAGCTGATAATTCAGAGAACCTGGTTCACACATTCTTCTTTTAATATTATAACCTATAACATTTAACATTAACATGATATTCAGTTGTCAACTGGGGAAAAAACCCTGAAAAGGCACCAGTGGTATGAGGGAAGTGGGGTGTGTGTGTGTGGCTGCTGTCAGGAGACTGGGGGCAGGGAAAATTTGGGGAAACCTGCCATGCAGAAGCCCTGTTGTTATTGCAAAGTATCAGCAACCACACCAGCAAGGGGGGAAATTACACAAGCGTGTCCCTGTGTGGAAAGCATCAGCAACCCAATTCTGCTTCAGGACAATGTTTGTACTGACTATTGTACTCAAAGAGGGAGGGAGTGTCACTGTGTGAATAGGAAGGTAGAGTTTTGTACCTCCCTGCCCACATGTGGCATTTTCTCTCCTTTCTTCTAATGCCTGCCCCCTCACCTTTCTTTAAAAATCAGTGGAAGGTATATTGCTACAGACTATAGTGACATACCTACTACAGATTTTTAAACAGGTCATTAGAAAGTTTCCGGGGGGGGGAATGGCAGACAGGAGAGGATACCATCAGCAATCCTTAGCCATGTGGACCTCCCATTGTTGCTGCATTCACAATGGGAGAAGAATGGGGATTCATCCCTGTATGGAAACAACACATCAATGGCAAACTCACCCTTATTTACTCATTATGCCATTATCTTTTGTTTACCTTTATAAGCATTTTCACTGAGCTAGCAGTAAATGGCATATAAAGCTATAATATTTCATGAAGTATGTGCAGCTGGCCAGATCTTTAACCAGTTGTTCTAGTTCTGCTTCTGTGATCTAAGATGGGGTGGCCAAACGTGCTTAACGTAAGAGCCACATAGAAGAAACATCAGATGTCTGAGAGCTGCAAGACATCTCTCTATATAATAACTAGGGATAAGGCCTGTTGTGATAATAAATACAACGGTATCTAGCCAGGCCGCCCAGCTGAGGCTCCCCTCATCTCTTCCCCCACCCCCCCCATCCAAGCCCCGGTGGGCCAGGGCGCCAGGCCTTGTCACTCCCCCCATTCGAGGCCCTGGTGGGCTAGGTCGGTATGGCTCATCCATTCCACCCCGTTTGAGGCGGCGAGGGGCCAGGGCAGTAGGCCTCATTCTTCCCCCCTCCCTGCTCAAGGCCCCTGCAGGTGAGGCTGTCTGGCCCTGTCCATCTCCCCCCCTTCAAGGCCTCAGCGGCCAAGGATGCCCGGCCTCGTCCCTTATCTCATCGCGGCTCTCCCTGCCCTCAGTGGCATCGGCTTTGCCAGACTCACAGAGCTTGTTGTTTCTCCCCAACCCCTGTTTGAGGCCCTGGCAGGCCAGGCCACCCGGCTTCACCCCCTCCCTCACCACGGCTCTCCCTGTCCCCAGCAACAGCTGCAGAGTCACCAGCCTCGTCCCTTCCCCCTCGCCCTCGAGAGCTTGGTGGACCAGGCCACCCGGCCTTGTCCCTTCCCTCATGGTGGCTATCCCCACCCCAAGCGACAGAGTCATCGAAGTGTCTGTCCTCTTAGTTGGGGGAGGGCAGGCAAAGACAGGCCACTGACAGTGAGCGCGCTACCGGGCGAGAGGTCCCATGGCACCCATCACTCCCAGAGGCTTCCCACCAGCCTCAGATGGGCTGACAACAGGCGGCGCTCCATCAAAGGAGAGGCTCCATGGCACCCAGCCCTCCCACGAGCCTCAGAAGGGAAGGGGGGCCGAAGATGGGCAGGCAGCAGGCAGTGCAGCACCGAAGCAGAGGCACCACACCTCCTTCCCCTCCCATCAGTCATTGTGCTGCTGGCCAGGCCAAGTGGAGGTGGTGACAGAAAGGAGCCCATAGCAAGGCAGGCTGCAGCGCTTTTCGCTCATCTCCCTCTTTGACCTCCCTCCGGCTGGGGCCCAGCTCTCCACAGGCCTTACACGATCAGGCGGCCACGTCCTCCTGGCTCACTGCCGCCATTGGGTGAATTGGAAAGCAAGATGTGCATGCTGCCTGCGGCTGGCAGATGGTCCATCTCGTCCAGCGTTTCCGTGTAGACTGAGGACAGGATGGGGGCGGGGGCCTCTGTGGACAGTACCCCACAATGCAGCCAACACAGCCAGCATGTTCTGAGTGACAGTTCCAGCTGCCAACTGATTTTGCCGCACATCTAATCTTGCCATCCCAAGTCTCCTTTATAATATAAGGAACAATGCTGTTTTAAAGTGGCAACATTGCAGGTGCTGGGTCTGCTCCTCTTCCCCGCCTACTCTCCCTTCAGCCACTCTGCCCTGTCAGAATTCCTAGCAAATGGCTTTCTCTCTTGATACAGAGACTTCTACTGCTTGCATCCTGTATGGGAGTAACTTTTCTTTCAGTGGCTGTTGGTAGGTGTAACAAAATGGCAGTTACCTGTGTTTGTAAGATGGCTGTTGTCTGTGGTTGTTTGTTTAAAATGTTCCACTGTAAGGTTTAATTGAGCTGTAGTTCCAGAGAGGGGCCTGTAGGGGTATCACTCACTGGGTTGAATGGGGCTTCCTCATCTGTTGGACTACAGTTCCCAGCTGCCCCAAGGCAGAAAAGGGCAAGAAAACAGGGAGTGTCCCAAAGCGCAGGGCAGCATCAATATAGACTGCAGCCCATCCAGGCAGGAGGCTGTCTTCGTCCTACAGGAGGTTAGGAAAGGCTCCTGCTGCCTGTGCTGACCAGGCTGTCCAGGCCACAAGCTGGAGACGTGGGAGAACCCTGGGAGACAGCAGAAATTCAGCCACTCCACAGTCGGCTGGACTGGGGAATGAATGGAAGTTTCCCTGCTCTCTTGGGGAAGAGAGAGAGAGACTAGAGCAGAGAGCCAGAGGCCAGTGTGTAGGGAAATACGATAGTATTTAACCCCTGTGGATTTATGCCTTGTTGGTTCATAGTGTGTGCTTACTCCTATAGTGTGTGTGTGCCCCATAACTGTGTAAATAGTTAGATAAATTATTTTATTTGGGCTAATAATCTGTGTTGTGCTCTGACCACATAGTCTCCCCTGCTCTGCACAATAACAAAGGGAGGGGGTAGCCCAAGGAGGCAAGGCCAGACCCTTGGGTTGCCAACTTTCCAGGGATCCCCCAAAGATTGGGAATTCCATCTCCAAATAGGGAGATTCGCAGTGACAATTCAGTGACAGGCAGCAGCGAACTTAAGGAGTGAGATACACCCATGGGACAAAGGTGGGAGGTGAGCAGCTGAGTGGTAGACTAGAGCCCATTATGCCACAGCTTGATTCAGATAAAGGAAGGAAACCCTTTGCAGGCCTTTGTGAGGAACTCATTGGGGCCAGTCCTGAGTCTAGGGTTGCCAGCTCCAGGTAGGGAGATTCCTGGAGATTTTCTGGAAGAGTCTATGGAAGCCAGGGTTTGGGGAAGTGAGAGGCCTCAGCTGAACAGAATGCCATAAAGCCCACCTTCCAAAGCAGTTATTTTCTCCTGGCAAGGGGAAGAGATCTTTTGTCTGGAGTTCAGTTGTGATACCTGGTGATCTTCAGGCTCCACCTGGAGATTGGCAACCCTAGGCGTAGCAGTCAGTGCTTCAGAGCAGGTCCTGCTAGATCCAGGTTCTTGCTGTGGAAGCTGAGTTGGTGATTTTGGACCAGTCACAGACTTTCTGCCTAACCTACCTCACAGGGTTGTTGTGCAAGTCAAAAGGGGGAGAGGAGAATGATGTAAGCTGCCTTGGTCCCCATTGCAGAGAAAGACAACTTTTCCTCCTGGGAAACCATTGTTGCCAATCTCCAGGTGAGGGCTGGAGATCATTCAGAATTACAATTGCACTCCAGAAGGCAGAGATCAGTTCCCCTAGAGAAAATGGTGGACTCTGTGGCAGTCAGGGCTTCAGAGCATGGAAAATGGTGGCCTCTGGCAGTCAGAGCTTCAGAGCACAGGAGAGGTGTGTGTGGGGGGGAAATGCAAAGCTGAAGAGAGAGGGGGAAATAAAGGTAGGTTGATGATTGGCTGGGAAGGAGTTAGGATTGCCAACTCCAGGTGGTAAATTTGTGGAGATTTGAGGGATGGAGCCTGGAGAGGATTGGGACCTTAGACAGGTATAATGCCATAGTCTCCACCGTCCCAACCAGCCATT
Organism: Gekko gecko; assembly: GCA_029375565.1. NCBI lineage: Eukaryota > Metazoa > Chordata > Lepidosauria > Squamata > Gekkonidae > Gekko > Gekko gecko. Next base: position 220,443,788 of record JAPDNY010000002.1, on the reverse strand, counting down.
CCTTCCTTGGGAACCACTGTTGCCAATCTCCAGGTGAGAGCTGGATATCACTCAGAATTACAACTGATCTCCAGGAGGGAGGGCGAGCAGAAGTCAGCTACAGTCAGAGGGGCAGTTAACGGTACGTTGATGGTTAGCTGAGAAACAGAATTTTTGCTCACAAGACTCCACAGCTTAGAGGGAGCAATTGAGGGTGTCCAATTGTAGAAATGACTCTATGGAGACCTGTGTACTGCATTTTCTGGCCCATATTGTGTAACATAAGGTATGTGATACTTTACTTCCACATTTGTGCCTATCTATTACATACTCCTAATACTCCTAATATGTACTTAACCTGCTTCCAGCCTATGCATTCGTTACACATCACATCTTTCTAGAGTCTGTTGTATTGCCTTCACAACGGGCTTTACTGCTAGTGAATAAATATTACACACATTTTAAGTGGAAAATATGCAAATTTGCTTTTTAATAACATTAACATTAAGTAAGACTGCCAGAAATGAAAACAAATGGGTAAAAACAGATATTGATAATGATATTTAAAGAGACAAATGCTTTCTCCAAACCAGCAGGTTGAGTGGTTGTATAGTCCAATGAAGTTGGCTCTCATCCAGATGAGCACATGTTAGAATAAAAATGTGTTTGTCTTTACAGTGCCACAAGACTCCTATGTATTTGTGGTGCAACTGATTAGAACTCATGCCCCTTAGGAACTGAATCCTTAATACAGAACACCAATTACCTTAATAACACAATAACATCTGTTTCTTTCTGTGAGCATGGAGATTTTAAACAGTAACGTTATCTTTAGATTTAATGCATACAAATCTCACATTCTTCACCTTATGAGAGAGGAAGGTTTACGGACTCTACATCCACTTATGACAAAAAAAAACACCTTCCTTGTGTCAAGCCTTTTGGTGCCATCAAGTGGTAACATTCTGACATTACCTTAATGGAAGGGAGCAGGACATTTGCTAAACCAAAGGGAGAAAGATCAACTGAACCCAATGGAATATGTTTGTATCAAATCATATATCCTAAATTGATAGACAAATAAACAGCTTTAATCATCCCCATTTCCTCTCCTGCTGTTCCTGTTCTCTGTACTATAAATCCTACTACCAAAGACAATGACCAGAATAATAACCTTTTCTTGCATCAATTCTTCTCTTATCCAGGAGATCTGACATACACTTGCCTGCTTATTTCTGTTCTTTGCAGGCCCCTAAGATGTGGAATATTACATTCAACATCTTTGTGAAGTATGAGACGAAGGAAAAAGTGGTCCAGAACATAGAAGAGCATGCTGGGACACACAAGGAATGCCTATCAACAGGTGGTTACTACAGGGCCATTTTTCATTATCTCTAATTCTTGATCTGCAGCCTCCTTCGGTTACTTGTCCATTGGCAATAACAATACCTTCAAACAATACCTGATCACAGGAACCCTCAAAGGTCTTCAGCAAGAGCATCATCATCTGAGATGCTTCTCTCAGTCAAGATGTAAAGTGAGGAGGAATCATATGGAGGGCATTTTTAGTTATGGGGCTTCATCGGTGGAAAACCCTCTGAAAGGAGGTCTCATGCCTTCACTACTGGCAAATTAATTTTAATTTATTAAAAATAAAGGAAATGTGTATCATTAACTTCAATTGTGCTTGATAGAACAAACCCTCAAAGTCTTCTGGATTAGGATTTCATATGTTCAGCATCTGACATACAATATTAGGTACAATTGCTGTGTTTAGAGTAAAGAATACAAGGGATATAAAAAAGTAACTTCAGAACACAATTTCCTGAAACGCATAAAAGTCCATATTTCATCTGCATGCCAAAAGTCACTACATCCAGAACGGCAAAATCAGAAGCTTAGACCTTATTGGTATTTTTCATGTATTTATTCAGCTGAATCAGATTCTCTAATCTGATTTAGCAAACCGATAAAGTAATCCCAAATAAAAGCCAATCTTATTTTGCTTTTATTTGGGTGCATTCACCATACCGGAGCTGCTGGCCATTTAAACCTAGAAAAAAATGCATGTGCCCAAATTTTAAAACCAATAATCAAGAATTTAACAATAGTAAGACATATAAAGTACTCAAAACAAATTTTCCATAAACAACAGGTAGAAATTCACTCGTAAAGTTGAATACAGGTAGAAATTCACAGGTGGAGTTTTTCCACAAACAATTTGCAATAAATTCAAAAAATTCCTTGATCTGTAAGGATGTAGTAGTGTTTCTGCCAGCTGACTCAATGAACCTCCAGTTCTAAATCTGTTTCAATTTTTTTTTTCAAGAATCATGCTGGATTCAACATTTCAAATGTACATGTAGACATCCATATATTCAAATACAGCAATCCTCAGTGATTCCCAATGCAGAATCTATCATTTCTTGGAACTTCCCTTCAAAATTCTGAAGCATGTCACCATTTTCATTAGAGGGGAAGATGACCAAGTAGCTGATCGGCAGATCTACAGCAGTATCGCGGACAACTCGCAGCATCATGGCCAAAGATACCTGGGCCCTGGTAGAGTGGGCTTGAACATGTGGACAGGACGTGCCTAAATTGCCAAAATAATCCATCTGGACAGTGTTTGAAATGTCACTGGTCTGCCCTTGTTCCCTTGTTCTGCTATGAGGATAGCCTCTGTGCAGTCCTCAAGCAACTTCACCACCACTCTCATGAGGAGTGAGAAAGGGGAAATGGGTAAAAGAGGGTGTCTGTCCAAATAAATTGGAAAGCATCCCCCATGGATAGGGGGTCATCCACCAGAGAACAGAAATATAGTGTTCCATCATGTTGTGAACAGATCTACCCTGGGGCTCCCCTCAAAAAGTTGAAAACAAGCTGGATATACTGCTGTGTAAAGGTCATTTGTGATTGAAGGTATGGACCCTGCTGAGGGTATCAGCTAGTGAGTCGTGTTCCCTGGCTATGTGGATGGCTAATCCCATTTGCTAAGAGAGAGTCACACCTTATCTTAGATTTGAAAACATATGAACCTTTTGGCTTGAACAAGGAAATTGATTTTTCAGCCTTTTTGTAAACAAAAAGAATATTATAGAATGTTCATTTTAGAAAAATAGAGACCTTTAAATGGGACTAATCTAAATTGGATACATCTGTTTCTCTCCTTGTTGAGCATTAAATTGGCATGCATCTTCGTCTGTATCTTTGAAAACCTATGGTTTGCTTCTTACACTATGAACCTTGGGTCTGTTAAAATTGCTGAAATCAGGGTGAGTGTATTTTTCAGGCATTTTTAAAAACAATTCTGTTTTTCATATGTGTTTTTGTGGCTAGGCATTTGTGTAAATCTCTTCACAGTTCCACTTACACAGCCGGCAAACTGAAGAAGTCAAAGGAAATGCAACTTCCAAATACCTAGAATGGGCATCTTTGCAAAGGCTGTTTGGAATATGTTATGACTATGTGGATTCCTCCTATCAAGTTATCAAGTTACACTGAATACATGGATTTTATGTCTTGTCTTCAAAGGAGGAAATATTATGCCTTATTATAGTTACAGTATGCATAAATGTTGTTGTTGTGACACCACCAACTTTATAATTGTTTAATATATTGTTTTGACAATCTTTGATGGTGTTTTCTACTAGTGGAATTTGTATAATTGTCGTTCTTATTTGGGCAGCACATTATCAACTGCCACAGTAACTCCCCAAACAGGGGGTAGAGCTCTAAACTCTAACTTATTGTGCAACAATAGAAAGAACTCATTTATCTTCAGTAATCTCAGCCCAACAGGGCAAGAAGAGATGCAGTTTGTCCCAAAAGGCAGGGTCTGGTTCAGGACCCTGAGCTAGTCAGAAAGATGTTTTCGTCAGATGACCCTGGGAGTCTCTTGAAGTAGGCTGTGGTTGGCAGGGTTTCAACTTAGACCCATTCCTTCTCCTGGAAGAGGGTGGGCAGGAGGAAGATGACCTCTGGGGAGGATACGGGAATCTGGGTGGATTGAATGAATGCTGGTCTCTATAAGGGTACCACAGTCCGGAAGCAAGTAGACGCTGCTTCTGATAAGGGGAGGGAGGTTGAGGATACCTTAATGATTGCACTGTTTGGCAATTCTTCTTGATCTGAGTGAGAGTTTCATCTGTACACTCTTACAACCCTCAAAAGGTGGGCAGGATGGTTGAGAGCAACCAGGTGTGTCATCTAATCAACACTGCAGAAGCAATGGCCCTTATAGCAGAGTCAATGGAGCAGCAAGACTTGCCTTTTAGACAGTCTGATGGCTTCGGTAAGGAAGATCTTGGCAAAGTCATTCTTGTCCTCAGGAAGAAATTCAATATAGGGAGATACCTTCTGCCATAGAAATAGTTGGTAAGTGCCCATGATAGCTTGAGAGCTGGAAATTCTAAAGGTCAACACGGGAAGAGTAGACCTTTGGACCCAATGCATCCAGTTTTCTCCCCTCCTTGTCCATGGGAGCAGCATAAAAGGCTGGATGAGCTCTGTTCTGAAGCTCGTCAGTCACTAGGGAGGAAAAGGGTGGGTGAGTAGACAGAAATGTGGCATCTTCCTACTTGATCTTGTACAGATTTTCTTTGTACCTAGAAGTGGCAGGTGCAGAGGCAGGTCTCTTCCAGATGTCTCTGTGAATGTTCTTGAAGGGAAGGCAATAGAACTGAGAGTCTCAGAGGACAGCTAAGGATCTTGTCCTTGGGTTTCTGTTCCAATGTAGTGATGTCAATCTCCAAGGCTTGGGCCATTCTGGAAATCTGTTCAGCATATAGCCTGAGGTTTCATTAGGTGAAATGGGAGTAGGGTCACCAACCTGTTCATCCGGTGACAGGTTTGATGGAATCTCTAAATTATGATCCAAATCCAGCCTTCCATCCTCATCAGAATCGAGGGTGGGATCAGCCACATGTGGTCTCAGTGGAACTGACAGCAATGCGGAAGGATGACCCTGGTGCTGAGAATGATATTGATTCTGGTCAGAATGTGGGAGTAGTGGGCAATCAGACCAGTTTTGAGGATAGGCAGGAGATGTATAGTATGGGTATGGCTGCTATGAGAAAGGAGGGTATGGTTGATGCCAGGTCATCAGATCCAATGGGCCCATCTGAGTAACTTTTGGGCTAGCAGCTGAAACTCGATCCAAAGAAAACTTTACATCTGACACGGATTGGATTGGTGAAGTGGAACATCCTGAAGGGGTCCCAGGGCTTTCAGCTGGTTGAGTGGTTGCATAGTCCAACTTGGGTTTGGGACTTCAATTTTGACTTTGATTGGCTCTTCTTGGCTGGAGGTTCCAAAACACTTCTTTGATTCGATGGAACCAAAGACAGTGAGCAAAGTCGAGTCAGTATGGAGGGGGTAGCCAATGGAACCAATGAAGATCAGCAGGTGCTTGGCAGGGTTGCCTTGGAAGATTTATCAGTGGAGATCAGCACCTTTTCCCAATGGGCTGCCTTTAAATGAAAAGCCCTGTTGCTTCATGCTTTGGGGATGAATTGTTGGCAAACACAGCAGGGCCCCACATTATGTTCTTCTTGAGGGACCCGGCTTTGGTGATTCCCGGCTCGGACACGTCTCTTCCAGCTCTGATGGAGACACGCCGAGACCCGGTGGACAGGAAGGGTTCCGGACTGGTCCAGACCCCCCCAGAGTCCTTGTAGGGAACTAGTGGCCTGGGGTGCTAAAGGGACCCTCTTCCGAAGCAAACTTTGTAATCTGTTCTAGGAGTGTCTAATCCAAATCCTGTGCCTGACTTGGCAGTCTATAGCAGACCCCCATCATGATATCAGCATTATTTCTTACTCCTTTTATTTTCACCCAAAGACTCTCAACTGGACTTTCGTGCTTAGATTCACGTATTTCCTCACAAGTATATACCTCTTTTACATATAAAGTGACTCCTCCGCCCTTCCTTGTCTTTCCCTTTTAAATAAGGTATACCCCTCAATTCTAGTATTCCAATTATGAGTGTCATCCCACCAAGTTTCAGTAATGCCTATTAGGTCATAGTCCCCTTCTGTATTAGGACTTCAAGTTCCTCCTGCTTGTTTCCCATACTCTACGCATCAGTGTAGAGACATTGGAATCCATGGTTTATGCACCCTGAGGTTTTCGTTTCTGTACTTACATGTGAGTTAATGTTATCTAGCATGTGTACCACTCCCTGCAAAACTTTAGAGTTCTTATCTCCAGTTATTGGCATCATTTTTGTCTCGCTCCCCCACAGGAATTAGTTTAAAGCTCTCCTTATTAGATCTGCAAGGCTGTTTCCAAACACATTTTTTCCTACCCTAGTGAGGAGCAAACCATCTCCCTATACAAGAACTTCATCTCAAAAGTCTAAGCCACGGTCCAAAAATCCAAACCTTTCCTGATGATACCATCTACATAGCCAGTCATCGATCATTCAACAGGAAGAACTGACGAGAATACAACCTATGCTTCCCATTCCTTCACCTTTTTACCCAGAGCCACATAGTCTCTTTTAATACGTTCTGGGCTATGCTAGGCAGTATCATTTGTTCCCACATGGATGAACAAGAAGGGATAATAATCTGTGGCTTGATAAGTCTTCCTACCCTTTTCATCATATCCTGGATGCATGCACCCGGTAGACAGCATACCTCTTGAGACAACAAGTCTGGTCAGCACTGTGGCAGAATAGGCCTGCGTCAGCTGGCATGCCCAGCTCTGCCCACCCCTCCTTTGCCTGACCTGGCACCTGAAAGGACAGTTTTTCTCCACTGCCTCCAGGTACTGCTGCCTCCACTGTCCCTGTCTTGGGCTCTGGTTAGGCGGGACAACCTCCTAACCTCCCTCTGGTGTCACTAGGAACCCTCAGGGCTTCTTGGGAATCTTTGGGGCTCCCCTGGAGAGTTGGCAACTGGCCATTTTGTCCATTTTCTCCTTCTTGGATGTCCCAACCCACTCCTAGCGTGTCCAAGTGGCTGGGGAAACTACATGGTACAGAGGGAGTTCTCACCGTCAACAGTTAAAGGATTTATTTACAGGCATATCAAACATGAACAGAAGAAACAAAATAGGTGTGACAAAACTGCTCCATCTCTCTCCCTTCTCTATACTCATGCCCTATCTAGGTGGTATGCAGGGCAGGCACATTATTTCATTACTTGGGAGAAAGCTGGATAAGCATGTCTCCCAAAATGGCCTCTGTCTCCTGCAGACTACAACCAACTGTCTGATTGACTTCTGACTGTCTGCCAAGTCTCCCGCCCAAAACTCCACAATATAAAACAGCAGTTCCCACCCAGGAACTGGCTCTCCCTCCTGGGACATACCTCCTGAGAACCTTGATGGACTTCATGTTCTCTCTAGGGAGCTGCCCTCAGACTACTGGTTAGAGACAGGAGGGGAGGGGGGAATGAGGAGGAGACTAGGCCAAGGCCTACGTCAAGTTTGATGGTCTCCTCCTATCCAGCCCACACAAGGTTTAACATATACACAAAATGGTGTTTCTCCACAGGCACACTTTAGCTTCTATCTCTCTCAGTAGGAAATCCCCAATTACCAACACATGCCTTCTCCTATATTGGGGAGCAGAGGCTCAAGCCCTCTCATCCACAGGAGTCTGAGAAATTTTCTTCAAGCTTTGTGTAGGGTGGGGTAGGAGCCCTTGTTCCAGTGGTTCAGAATCAATATCTGTGGGGAGATCCAGGAACCGATTGCTTAGTAACAGAGGCTCCCAATGTCTCTTGATCTTCCTGCTCCTGTGGGTTACATTCTTCCATGTGCCCTCCTCCTTTGTTGGGTGCTCCTCCAGTTGCTGAGTTACCTTTCCTTCCTCCTCCTGTTGCCCATTCAGGAGTGCTTCATGCATTCTGTCCATGAAGAAGAAGAAGAGATTGGATTTATACCCCACCCTTCACTTGGAGTCTCAGAGCGGCTTACAAACTCCAACAGACACCCTGTGAGGTAGGTGGGGCTGAGAGAACTCTTTCTAGAACTGCCCTTTCAAGGACAGCTCTGACAGAACTACGGTTTGCCCAAGGTCATCCAGCAGCTGCAAGTGGAGGAGTGGGGAATCAGATTAGGGTCCGCACACTTAACCACTACACCAAACTGGTTCTTCACTTTCCCTTATAAACTGGAATGTGAACAAACGTGCCTCAAGTCCCTGTATCTTCTCCTCCAATAGGGCTACCAGCTTACACTTGTTGCAAGTGTAATTGCTGTTACCCTCAGGTAAGAATACAAACATGCCACAGACTTTGCACATCACTGCCTCAGCGCCCTCACCAGCCATAGTGCTGCAATCCATTTCAAAATTAGTTCAGTTTAACTGGCACTTCCTTGATAACTTCCCTGCCAAACTGCCTCTCAAGACTACTTGTGAAAGGTCTGCAGAAGCAAAAACAAACTTAACAAATATAGAATGTAAGAGCTTCTTAGCCTTCTATGTGGCCCCCAGGCCAGACCCCCAGGCTAAGAGCCACAGGGCAAGAGTGAACCAAGGAGGAGCTTAATATAATTAAAGCTCACCCAGCAGAGGGCAGGGCCAGCACTAAGCCCCAGGCAAAACTGCTAAAAGCTGCAATCAGTTACACTCAGGCAAAAGAGGCAAACAGAAACCACACTCCCTCAAACAAGCACCACTCTCCAACAGGCTATACATACCTACACACCCTCAAACACTGTCCTCCCACACAGTAAACTCAGCTACTCCTCCTGAGTAGTTAAAGAAGGGCAAATAAGAAAACACTCACCACTCCAGCAGCAGCTCCCTCTCCTGCTCCTTCTCAGAGCCCAGCTGTCTCTCTGCTACGGACATTGCATTATACCTGTCTGCTATGGACACTGCATTATTTATTTATAGCCAGATGAAGGATCTTGAAATACCTGATTTTAAGCTACTGAAAGGATGCCAGATCTCTCTGACAGTAGAGACTTGCCAGTTTGGCCTGCTTGCCTTTCTATATTGAAAGCAAGCTAATGGCAGCAAAACCCTAATTCAAAATCCTTTTAAGACAAAAAGTTGAATCCAGAGAGAGAGAGAGAGAGAGAAGAGAGAGAGATTAACATGTGCAAGTATGATTTATTTCAAGGATTGCTTTTCGTTTCAGACCATCAGGAACAATGTTCCCTCTAAGGTGTGCAGTCTCGTGAGCAGAAATTTTACCCTGTGAGCCAAAAGTGGTGCGAGCGTTAAAACTGTGAGTGGGCCAATATTTTTTTAAAAAATGTATTTAAGTGTACAAACATACTAGCAACATATAAACTTATAATCATTTGTATTATAAACCATATATTTATATTAAACTTATATATATTTATATGGAACATATTTGTATTACTTAACCTCCCAGGCTTCAGGGCACATAGAGTCACTTTGCAAAGCACCAGCAGGCTTATGGGCACACAGAGTCACTTTGCAAAGAACCACAACACACCAGATTGCCTCTAGCACACTGCTGAGGCCAGCTCCCCCACCACCACCTTCTTCAGCTAGCATCCCAGGCTTAAGGGCACAGAGAGTCACTTTGCAAAGGACAGGAATACACCAGATTGCCTCTAGCACGCTGCTGAGGCCAGTTCCCCCCCACACCTTCTTCAACTAACCTCCCAGGCTTAAGGGCACATAGAGTCACTTTGCAAAGCACCACAACACACCAGATCGCCTCTAGCACACTGCTGAGGCCAGCTCCCCCCCCCACCTTCTTCAACTAACATCCCAGGCTTAAGGGCACAGAGAGTCACTTTGCAAAGGACCAGAATACACCAGATTGCCTCTAGCACACTGCTGATGCCAGCTACCCACCCCAAGACCAAACAATACCCAAGCAACTCACCTCTGGAAGGGCAGAAGCTGGGCAACAGAGCAGGCCTGCTTCTGGGCCAGGGCATCTCCAGGAGAACAAGGCAGACGACTGCCGGGGTGGGTAGCAGCGCCCCCTTTTACAAAGCAAGCAAACCCCAGCTGAGGGGAGGCAGGGCCAGCCCAGATTCGGAAACACAAAGCACACTGCTGTGTTTCTGTGCTGCCTGAGCAAATGGATACGTGCTCCATGGCCATTGTGAAGGGAACCTCCCGCCCCTGCACTGTGGTAAAAATTGCTGTGCTGGCCAGGGGAAATTGGTGTGCCAGTGCAGCCTTGAGCAGCTTAAAGGGAACCTAGATCAAGACTCAGCACATACAGATATAGATTGTATGATATTTCATTCTAATTATTTGTAAATGTTTCAATTTTGTTCTGTTTCTTCATTAGTATCCAAATTTTCAGTTTTTTATATGTTTGGAGTGTTTTGTGCTGGTTACAAACTGTAATAAAGCAGTGATGATGGACTCAGCACACACAGAAGGTTTAAAGATACGGAATTGCTAAATGTGTGAGCCCAGGTGTAATGGCTACTATCAGATACAAATGATCATGTCACCCTCTCAGTGGCAAAATTCATTGGCACAATAATCAAATATTAGAGAAATAATACTGAGTAAGGTCTTTTACATTTCTTTTCTGCTTAAGGTGATAGCCATATGAGCAGTACCAAAGAGAGACAGAGAGAGAGACAGAGAGAACAATTTCTTCCAACATCACATACTTAATGGAATTTACTGACACAGCAGTAGCCACTATTTCTGATGGCCTTAGAAGATAATTAGTAGTGATGGACACTTTCCTGAAGTTACACCTGACAGAACTGAACCGGACTGGCCTAGTTTCCAGGCCCGTTCTCAAGCCAAACCACAGTCAGTTCGAGAACTGGTTCACGAACTGGTTCAGATGCAAAAAAGCCCCTGGGGGGCCTCAGAGTTCCAAATTCTCAGGGTAATTCCAGCTCACTCTCCTTGATGTGCCCACCAAGTCTGGTCCCCATTGGACTTTGGGGGCGGAGCTACAGACCCCCAAAGAGACAATGCTTTTCAATGGGACGTTACCCCTGCTGGTTCAGGAGTGACCAAAACTGACGCGGGTGAGCTAGAGGCCTCCAACTCACTCAGTCCCTCCCTGGGGTGGCCCTCAACATACTCCACAAGTTATGTCCCTGTCGAGTGTAGGGGGTCCAAGTAGCTGATCCCCATTCCAGGTGCCCCCTGGAAACTATTTCTGAAAGAGTTGTTCAGTGCTGGGTTCAGACAGTACAGAGCAGAACTGGTTAAGCTACAGGCATCCAATTTTCAGAGGACCTCCTCAGCAGATGCCTCTGTCTTCCTGGGGCCAACCACAGGGGCAGGTGGAGGACTCTCCCTGGGCCCATCCACCCTTAAATGGTAAAGTGATCACTGACCAGTGTGACCAGAGCAGGGAACACCCCAAGAGAGGGAGGGCATCACTCACGTCTGTCAATGTTTATTTTTAAGTTTTTTTGGGGGGTCCTTGGGGTGGAGAAAGCAGGGAGACTTTGAGGACAAGGGTTGCTTCTGACAGGTATCTCTTTCTAGGTTCTTTGGCATGGTGAACATCCCAAGAGGGCGAAGGCATCACTTGCAAAGGGGTGGGCAGTGCTCACTCCCCAGGGCCACCCTCCATCCACCAACAATGTGGTTACCTGGCAGGGCCAACCCTCTCCACCCTGCCTGGGGAACTCCTGCACAGAGATGGATGGTCTTCCCACCCTGGGCCCCACCCTCCAACCTGAAACAGAAATGTGATCACCGACCAGGGCATAATCTCCTGCCCAGCCCTGGGCCTGGGGGAATACCCACACGGGGTGGATGGTGCTCTCTCCCTAGGCCCACCCTCCACCCACCAGCAATGTGACTGCTGGGCAAGGCTGACCCCCCCACACCCTGCCTGGGGCCCAGGAAATATGCCCACAGGGATGGGTGGCACTCTTTCCCCTGTCCCCACCCTCCACCCTTAAATGGCAATGTGATTAATGGGCAGGGCCAACCCACCCTGCTCAGAGCCTGGGGAATACATGAACAGGGGTGGTTGGTGCTCCCTCCCCGGACCCACCCTCCAACCTGAAATGACAATGTGATTACTATCCAGGGAAGAACCTCCCGCCCAGCCTGGGAAACACAGAACACCCCCACAGGGGTGGGTGCTGCTATCTCCCCAGGCCCACCCTCCACCCTCCCGCCCTGCCCAAGACTCAGGAAACAACTGCATAGGGGTGGGTGGTGCTCTGTCCCTGGGCCCCACCCTTCCTCTACTCCCAGAACATGATAAACAAGGGAACAATCTCCCACACCACCTGAGGCCCGGAAGCCACATGCACAGTTGCAGTTGGCCCACACTCCGAGGGAAAACTCTCCAAGTAAGGGATATGTCAGTCTGTGATGAGGGCAACGTGAGCTGCCAGCTCGGGAGGATTTGGTCCTGACCAGTAATAACTTTGCTGTCAGATGGGCCAGGGGACCTAGGTGGATGGGCAAGGCTGGGAGTCCCAACCCCAGGGACAGGGACTTTGCCAGGGACTCAGTTGTGATGGTCCCTGCCCAGGGCAACGTGAGCTGCCAGCTTGGGAGGATTTGGTCCTGACCAGTAATCTCTTCACTGTCAGGTGGGCCAGGGGACTTGGGCAGGCAGATGTGTGAGGCTGGGAGTCCCAATCCCAGGGGACAGGAATCCTGTGAGAGACCCCAGTGTGATGGTCCCAGACGAGGTCAATGTGAACACCCAGTTCAGGAGGATTCAGTCCTGACCAGTAATCACTTTGCCATCAGGTGGGCCAGGGGACCCGAGTAGGCAGACAGGTGAGGATGGGAGTCCCACCCCCAGGGGACAGGGACTCTGTGAGACAGTACAGAGTGAACCTGGTTAAGCTACAGGCATCCAAACCCAGCTTATTCTTAACTAAGGGAAGGGGAAGCATAGGACATGAATGTGGAGGAGTGGGGAGATGTGGGTTTCTGCAAATCGGGGGGTGGTAAGCGGACCCAGATAATGGTAGCAGGCAAACTAGGAGACAGTACTATGGGAGATGTCTGGTGGCTTATTGCTTGGTGCCTCTGGGAACCCCAGGCATCCACAATGGAAAGCTGCCTGCAGTGGGACAAGATGGTCTGCAGGGAAATGTATGTTCCTGATTTGGCCCAGATATGCACACTTTCCCCAGAGCACAAGTTCTCGCTGGTACCACATCACCAGATGGAGGATCAAAAGGCTATGGCAGTGCATTCCGCTTTGTGATCCTGGAAATCAGTTGTAATTTTGGGAGATCCATTCCAGGTGCAGCCTGGAGATGCACTTTGGTGTTGCAGGCTGTGTGCGTGCAAACGAGGATCTGGACAGGAAAATGGCTATCACCAGGTGCGCAGCCAGCCAGAGGGAAATGGGTGGAGACTTTCCCACCTTGACCTCCCCAAACTATGTCCCCTTTTGCCACAGGACCCATTGTCACCTTGATGGCAGGCAGAATGAAGCTCAACCTGTAAATCCCGACAAGTTGCGACAGCCATGACTGCCACACCCATTACCAAAGGAGGAAGTGGGTCAAGCTCACCTTGCAATGCAAGGCAGGCAAAAAGGGAATGCAGAGGCAGGGTGGAGTATGTGTGGATGACAACCACCATTGATACATAGCCCTTTGTTGGAGAGGCTGTGGTAGAAACCATCACCCAGATGGCAATAGTCAGAGTTGATGATGAGGAAGGAGGCATGGCATGCAGAAGACATTTTCCAGGGATGGGATGGTGACCTCCAGAATCCATATCCACAACTTGGTGGCCTATCTTTGGGAGGGAATGGTGGTGCAGGGTTGGAGTCAATGTAGCCACAGTCCTGGTGAAAATGCCACCATCCCCAAACAGAGCCCTCCAGGAGGACTCGTGTCTGCCCAGTATTACTGTCCATTAGACTCCTCTGGGTGCAGTATGCAATTCCAGGGCTGGTTGTGCTGGTGGTGCTAGCCAGTTATCCTGTGGATGGTTTGTGGAACAGGGGTCATGAATGCATGGGAAGACAAGGCTGTCTTAGAGAGGAGAGCATGCCATCAGCCAAGGAAAACCACAATGGAGTGTCTGTATGTGGCTGGCAACCACGTTTCCAGCAGGAGGGGAGAGAAATGACAGGGCAGTTGGTGCTTGATGGGCTGAAAATGGCGGCTCCACCAAACATATTACCCCCCGGAATAATCTGTTTCTGACACCACCCTGCAAGGTGGAAGCATGATGGGACAAACAGTACAGCATGGGAGGTGATGGCTGTCCTCTGCAGTCATGTTGCCTACAGGCAGAGAGGCTGGTTGAGACTGTGGTGAACCATGTGGCAACCAAAGCTGGGAGGGCCTCAGAGTCTGATTGTGCATGTGGAATCACACCAGAGTTCCCATGTGTGGAAACCAAGGTGTCAAAGCTACTCATTGAGTGTGGGAATGTGTGCTAATATGGGTGAGTGGGAAATTGTTGCAGGTGGCTCCTCCTGCCAGCTTAAAGGGGGGGACAGGGGGAGGACGAGCCTAAACTATGTTAGGACAACCAGGTTCCAGCAGGAGTCTCCAGGACCTGGTTCATGGTGTCACCACATGGACGGTGCTGTGTCGATGCTGACATTTTTGTTGGAGAAAATCGCCCAGACCTGTGGGAAATAACTTGGGAGGCACTGCTGAGTGGATGATGTACCTAGTCTTGTGGACTGGCCAGCAACAACCAGAACCCATTTCACACAAGGGTGTATAAAAATGGAAGGGCTGTTTAGGTGCACCCCATCTGTGAGAGACCCAGTAGCGTGGTGTGCTCACCTGGCTGTGTCTGACGTGGAGGGGGGAATCAGTCCTGATACCAGTGGGCACGGACCTGCAAGGAGACTGGATGGAGTAATGCTCTCCTTCTCAAGGGGAGGCAGTGTCCATGTATGGGCCTCTCAAGAAGGAGCCTAGTAACATGAACTGCCCTCATGGCTGTGGTGGGCAGACGTGGTGAAATCAGTCCCGAGCCCAATGGATACTGCACCATTAGGAGCCTGGACTCACACTGATTCCCAAAACCCTGAGATGGTTCTGCCACTGGGCAATGACTGGAAATGGCATTCCCCTGATATCAGGTAGCCAGCACACATACAGCCTTTTTTGAAATAATACCAAAGCCATGTGGGAAAAAAGTTGAAATGAAGGAGTTCCCTGCTGGCCAGGGGACAAGTTGCCAGAGGACAGGACAGGAGTCGATGGTCGTGGGCGAGAACAAGGCCTGGAGGAATCGCCACTTGGAAAACTGACGGGGGAACTTCTTGACCAGCAGAATGATATGAAAGCATACATGGTGGGGGAGCTGGGAGGATCTCGATGTGGACTGTTCTCAAGTTTCCAGGTGGCAGAATGAAGGGACAAGGCCCTGGGGAAGCAGATTGGGTATGTGGAGGAGGAAGACGTGGGAAGGCTGACAAGATTGGGGGCGCCCCTCAGCAGGGACAGAGGGGGGAATGTACAGTGCAGCCCAATGGACCACATAAGCCCCAGGATGAGCTACCTAGAGAGATGATCATGTGACAATGGGGACATTCCAGTTGGGCATCCCCAAAATCCTTCCCATCCCAAACTCATTCCCCCCCTCATTCCAGGACCAGTTATCACTGTACTGGTAGGCAGACTAAAGCTTGACCAGTAAATTTAAGTTTTGGGGCAGGCACTAAGGCCTGCAGGCTCGCAGCTCCTAGACCTAGATGCCTAGATCAAAGGGAAGCAGCTGAGGGAGAATTTGGCCTCAGAAAGGCTTGGGGTCTATTGGAGGATCCTCATGGGAGGATTTCTCTATGGCCAGTAATCACAGGTTTTCTATGTTTTCTTTCCCTTTCTTATCTGTTTGTAAACATTTTTCAGCAGGCCCTATGACCCACTGACTCACAGCCCCCCAGACCAAGAGGCCTAGA
Organism: Gekko gecko; assembly: GCA_029375565.1. Lineage (NCBI taxonomy): Eukaryota > Metazoa > Chordata > Lepidosauria > Squamata > Gekkonidae > Gekko > Gekko gecko. The sequence continues at coordinate 220,428,024 of JAPDNY010000002.1, read as the reverse complement.
CCAAAGGGAAGCAGCTGAGGGAGAATCTGGTCCCACACAGGCTTGGGATGTACTGGAGGATCCTCACAGGAGGATTTGTCTATGGCCAGTAGTTACGTTGCCAGCAGAAAGACTGGTAGTACATGTTTTCTCAGTTTTCTTTTCCTTCCTTGTCTATTTGTAAACAATTTGGGGGCAGGTCCTAAGACCCCCAAACTCACAGCCCCCCGGACCTGGATTCCTAGACCAAAGGGAAATGGGTTAGGAATAAGTTAGCCACACACAGGTTTGGGGTTTTATTGGAGGATCCTCTGTATGTTTTTATGACTATGGTGAAGAATTGGGGAGCCCAAGGTCTGATAGCCAACAGGTTTGAGCTTGCGAGAGCAACCCCAGGGGGACAGCCTTGAAACGACCTCTCAGCCAAGGACAGGCAAGGCTGCCCAACCAACTCTAATCTCATTTTTCCAGACCACCAGTAGTGTGGTCTGAACACCTGCTGCAGTAGGCAGATGCGTGAGGTGGAGAGACTCTGCATGGGGCCAGCCTGGTAGCACCCTCTCTCATGGGGATTCAGTCCTGACCAGTAATTACTTTGCTGTCATGTCAGTGAGGGGGACATGGATAGACGGACGGGCGAAGCTGGGAATCCCAACCCCAGGGAACAGGGGCCCTGTGAGGAACCCTGTCATGATGGTCCCTGTCCAGGGCAACATAAGCTGCCAGCTTGGGAGGATTCGGTCCTGCCCAGTAATCACTTTGCTGTCAGGTATGTGAGGGGGACATGGGCAGATGGGTGAGGCGAAGAGTCCCAGCTCCAGTGGACAGGGATCCTGTCTGGGGCCTACCTGGTAGCACTTTCCCTCACAGTGAGAGGTGGAAAGATTTGGTCCTGACCAGTAATCATTTTGCCATCAGGAAGGTGAGGGGGACATGGTTGGGCAGACAGGTGAGGCAAAGAGTCCCCAGGAAGTAATTTTTAAATTGTGTGCCTCATTGGCATAGGAGAGAGAGAGAGACTCCAAGTTGGAGACTCAAGCAACCAGAACAAAAGGGGGTGTGTGGAGAAGCAGGAAGAGAAACTCCACCAACAGTGGAAAAGGCAGTCAGCAACCCCCAGAAAGTGGTAAGTTGGCTGCCTCATCGGCAGAGGAGAGAGGGGTCTCCCATGTCTGAGACTCAACCAACCCAGGAAGAAGGGGGGTTCTTTCTTTTGGCAGAAGTGGTGAAGGCAAGCCCCAAAGCCAGCAGGCAGGGCAGAGAGGTGACCCCCAAGGCAGAGACTCAGGAGACTCAAGCGGGGGGGGGTTGCTTTGGGGAGGAAAGGTACAAAGAAGGCAAGCCCCATGGCCAGCGGGCAGAGGAGAGAGGCGACCCCCAAGACAGGAGCCCCCAAACTGGTGTGCTGAGTGGGGTGCCTTGGTGGCAGAGGAGAGGGGGGGACCCCAAGTCGAGACTTGACCCTGCCAGGAAGAAGGGTTTTTTCTCCTTTTGGCAGGAGCGGTCAAGGCAAGCCCACACAGTGAGCATTTAGAGGAGGGGGGGACCCCAAGTCAGAGACTCAACTCACTCAGGAAGAAGGATTTCTTTCTATTGGCAGGGGCAGTAAAGGCAAGACCCCACAGCCAGCAGACAGGGCAGAGAGGGAACCCTCACTTCAGAGATACAGGTGACCGAAGCAGAAAGCGGGGGGTTGCTTTGGGGAGGCGCATAAAGGCAGGCCCCACAGCCAGCAGGCAGAGGAGAGAGGGTAATCACAAGAGAGGAGCCCCAAAAGTGCTGGGCTGAGTCAGGGGGACCCCACTTCAGAGACTCTAGTGATCCTGGAAGAAGAGGGGGCTGCTTTTGGGAGGAGCAGAAAGGCAAACCCTGCAGCCAGTGCCAAGGGGACTTGACACCCCCCCCAAGTAGATTGAAAGTTGGTTTCCAACTGGCCAGGAGAGGGAGAGAACTCCCAAGTCAGACACTGAAGCAACCCAAGGAGAAATAGGTTGGGGGTGCAGAAAGGGAAACACCACAGCCAGGGCCCAGGGGACTTACCAACCCCCCCAAAAAGTGGATTGAAAGCTGGGTGCCAGGGTAAGGAGAGAACTCCCAGGTCACACACCAACCCATGCAGAAAGAGTGGAGAAAGCCAGACCCCTTTGCAAGTGTGTTGCCAACTGGCCAGGGCAGGGAAAGAACCCCCAAGACAGAGACTGAGGCAACCCAAGCAGAAAGGGTGGGTGGGTGTCCTTTTGGGATGAGCAGTACAGTCAAGCCTCACAGCTAACAGGCAGAGAAAAGAGCTGCCTGCAGAACCCACAAAAGAGGCAGGGTAACTCTGCTGTTTGACTTGCCAAGGAAACAGGCAACCCCTCAGTCAAAACAAAAACACATTGTGAAGCAACACAATTCAGCCCCAGTTTCCTATTCCTCATATCAAAGAGGGAAAAGGGAGAGGACAAAGCATTATAGCAGTGGAAGTCAGAAAGGGGGGAATGGCAAAAAAAGGGAAGGGGAAGATGCTTTTCATCTGGCTGTTTGCATTGTCACCAGGAGATCCAGCAGGTTTCTCCACCCACCCATCCAGTGACCCCGGTGAATTCCTCCCCAGGCCCACCACACACAGGGAGAACCAGACTCGCAAAAACTCCAGTGCAAAACAGTCATGCGTCTCCAGGGAATATATACACACACCCTCCCATTCTGAGGGAGAAGGATAGATGTCTCTGATTGGGAATCAGAGTTGCCTGTCAGCCTTGGATGCTCAATATTGGTCCCCTGACAGCGAGAAAATCTCACCCACACCCACTTTTCTGCACAAAACTGCAGGGGTGGGGTTTCTCTGCTGAGAGTGCCCAAGCATTTCCGAGCCAGGTCCAGAAGTTCGGGTGTTCCAGGGACCAGACATGTGACCTTCGAACTGGTCCATCTGAGCCTTAAACCAGGTTAAGTTCAGCCTGGATTTTAGCTCAGCATTCAGTTCTGTGCCCATCTCTAATAATTAGATGCATTTGTGGAGGTTTTGTTTTAATGAACACCCATGTAAGCTAATGGGGTTTCCATGACCAGAAGCAGTATGACCTTGAATCCCAGAGAAGCAGGGGCAAATAATAGATGATGGCTGATAAACTCATACCCTCCTGATGGGCTTTTAGGAAGCACCTGGTGGTAGGTCACTCAGGATACCAGAGAAGAGGTACCTTTAGTCTTATCCAATAGAATTATCTCATGTTCATTTACTAGCCATTTTTTTTGTCCCTTTCTATGTAAAAAGCACAAAGCGGTTTTAGGCTTGTTTCAGATTTCTTTAAAACCTAATCCTAACAAACTGCTTATCAGATGTCTCAATATATTGATCGCATCACCTTATATTGTGTAAACTGCCTTGAGTCTCAGTGAGAAAGAGGGACTATAAACATAATAAAAAACAATACACCAGTAAAAAAGTAAGAATTAGGAACAAACAAAAGACCAAGAATAAAGATCAAGTTTCTTCAAAATTCTTCTACAACAAAGAAAATTTCAAATAATTCTGGAAGGCTCATACTGATGGCACCAATCCACTCTCCCTTGTGACAGCAACCAAGAAGGCCCTCTCCATGGTTTCCTGTCAACTAAACTTCTGAACACACACACACACACAAAATTACCTCAGAACCCAGGTAGATTCATACGGACGAACTCTACCTGTCAGGCACTTTGTTTCCAGGTCTAAGTCCGAATGCTAGTTTTGACATTTTAAACTGCTAAATAATTTGGGTACAAACTGGAAGAGAATGCAATTGATACAGTACTAGTTTAATTAGCTCACTGAGATAAGTGTTCTGACTCATGAATCAGTCCTATCTTTTGTTACGTTAAGCTTGAGTCAGTGAAATGGATTGTAAGAGTCAACATTCCCATTGGTTGTTTCTGTGAAACCTCTGTAAATAGCCAATAAGAACTGTATATACCTTTATGGAGGGAACAGACCTCATTGGTCTTTATCCCTAGTTTATGATTGGATGTTAACTGAAGCATGGGCGTGGCTTTGACAGCCCGGATTATTTAAAAAGGGAGCTGTGCTCCATTGTTCTGTGTGTGTTGTCTGATCGTCTGGTTTGCCGTTAAATAAAGCTGAAATCACTTGTTGAAATCACTACCTTGTTAAGTCTCATACTTAACAATAAGCACATTAGTTTTATAGATGCTGCATTTTGTACCACTTGTAGTTTCTGGACCATCTTCAAAGGCAGCCCACATAGAGCAGATTGCTTCATTTTGGTATAGTTCTTACAGCACTGTGCTATTCCATGTTTCTAACATTCTGATCAGTTGACAGAGGTCAGCCATGAAATTATTGGCATATAGTGGTGCCATGTGGGTGCCCATGGCTGTTCCATTGATCTGAAGGAATAGACAGAATCACGACAGCTCCATACCCTTGATATAACCATCACAGACAAGTTGTGTTGTGTTTTAAAAACAGAACTGTTTTATCTTGGGACCATATTAATAATGAAATTTCTAAAGAGCTCCCCCTATCCTTCCCTTCCCTCTTCATCACCCAAGATGGGCCAACTAACTTGAGAAGCTACCATATTCAAAAAGCCCCAACCCAGAGATCATGAAGACACTTATCTTGTGCACGATTCTTCAAAAACGAGTTCCACCTTACTCTCAAGTACAGGTAGGACTGAAGACTAAACAGTTCACCTTACGAGAATGTAAGGGTTTAGAGGGTGTCTAAAACTCAGAGCACTATTGACCAACTAACTGCTTTTGTGGACTTTGCAGGGGGGGACAGGCAAAGCACTTACCTTTTCTCTGCAGAGCCCGCTGCTGTGCATTCAGGCTTTCTACTGCTGGAGTATACTGAAAATTCTGAAGAAAGGCTCCAAGCCAGTGCTGCTGGCAGGCTCAGAGCAGCTAGCAGTGTCTTGGCTCTGTTCACGACAAGCCTGTGACACCTTTACTTCCCCTGTCTGCTTTCTTACCCTCTCCCCAGCAGAAGGCAAATGTGTGAGACTATCAAGATGCCCAGAGGAGATCAATCTGGCTGCCAAGAAAGGGGAGTGAAACTATCACCACCCCACTGTGGCCACCTTGGTCTTTTCCTGGATGGCTGCCAACGTGGTAGTGGTTGTACTCTCTCTATGCTGCAGCCATTTCCTCACATCGGCTGCCTAGGTGCTGAGATGAGTGTGCAAAGGCTGTGGAAAAGGATGAGGAGGTTACTGGAGAGGACAGGCCCTTTACTCACTTTGCTGTCATGAAGTCCAGACCTGAGGGAGGCTCACAGCTTACCCATCCTCCAGTCTACCCAGCAGTGGTTATTTCTAGATGGGAACCATGTGCCCATGACAAGACTTGCACACTTTCCTGGAACACAGGGAGGGTGCCACATTGTATAATGATGCTTGGAAGAGCCACAGATGGCTCCTGAGACACCATGTATCATTTGTTGTTGTTCAGTCGCACAGTCGAGTCCGACTCTTCGCGACCCCATGGACCAGATTACGCCAGGCCCTCCTGTCTTCCGCTATCTGCTGAAGTTTGCTCAATTTCATGTTCGTTGCATCAATGACACTGTCTAACCATCTCATCCTTTGCCGTCCCCTTCTTCTTTGACCTTCAATCTTTCCCAGCATCAGGGTCTTCTCCAGTGAATGCTCCCTTCTCATTTGATGGCCAAAGTATTTGAGCTTCAGCTTCAGGATCTGGCCTTCCAGGGAACAATCAAGATTGATTTCTTTTAGGATTGACTGATTTGATCTCCTTGCAGTCCAAGGGACTCTCAAGAGTCTTCTCCAGCACCATAGTTCAAAAGAATCTATCTTCGGCGCTCGGCCTTCCTTATAGTCCAACTCTTGCAGCCATACATTACTACGGGGAATACCATTGCTTTGACCATGCAGACTTTTGTTGGCAAGGTGATGTCTCTGCTTTTTATCATGCTCTTTAGGTTTGCCATCGCTTTCCTCCCAAGGAGCAGGCGTCTTTTAATTTCATGGCTGCAGTCACCATCTGCAGTGATCTGGGATCCCAGGAAGTCTGTCACTACTTCTACGACTTCCCCTTCTATTTGCCAAGGAGTGATGGGGCCAGATGCCATGATCTTAGTTTTTTTGATGTTGAGCTTCAAGCCCACTTTTGCGCTCTCCTCTTTCACCCTGAGCAAGAGGCTCTTGAGGTCCTCTTCACTTTCTGCCATCAGAGTGGTATTGTCTGCATATCTGAGGTTATTGATCTTTTCTCCAGCAATCTTAACTCCAGCTTGTGATTCATCCAGGCCAGCATTTCGCATGATGTACTCTGCATATAAATTAAATAAGCAAGGTGACAATATACATCCTTGTTGTACTCCTTTTCCTATGTTAAACCAATCAGTTGTTCCATATCCGGTTCTAACTGTTGCTTCTTGACACTTATACAGATTTCTCAGGAGACATGTGAGGTGGTCCGGTACTCCCATCTCTTTAAGAACCTGCCATAATTTATTTGTGATCCACACAATCAAAGGCTTTAGCATAGTCAATGAAGCAGAAGTAGATGTTTTTCTGGTACTCTCTTGCTTTCTCCATAATCCAGCGAATGTTGGCGATTTGATCTCTAGTTCCTCTACCTCTTCGAAACCCAGCTTGTACTTCTGGCAGTTCTCTATCCACGTACTGTTGGAGCCTAGCTTGTAGGATTTTGAGCATGACCTTGCTAGCGTGTGAAATGAGTGCAATTGTGCGATAGTTTGAACATTCCTTGACATTGCCCTTCTTTGGAATTGGAATGTACACTGACCTTTTCCAATCCTGTGGCCACTGTTGTGTTTTCCAAATTTGTTGGCAAATTGAGTGCAGCACTTTAACAGCATCTTCTTTTAAGACTTTGAATAACTCAGCTGGGATACCATCACCTCCACTAGCTTTGTTGTTAGTAATGCTTTCTAAGGCCCATTTAACTTCGCTTTCCAGGATGTCTGGCTCGAGGTCGGTGATTATACCATCGTGGTTGTCAAGGACATCGAGGTCCTTCTTGTATAGTTCTTCTGTGTATTCTTGCCATCTTTTCCTAATCTCTTCTGCTTCTGTTAGGTCCCTACCATTTTTGTCCTTTATCATGGCCAGCTTTGCATGGAACGTTCCCTTGATTTCTCCAATTTTCTTGAAGAGATCTCTAGTCCTTCCCAATCTATTGTTTTCCTCTATTACTTTGCATTGTTCATTCAGGAAAACCTCCTTATCTCTCCATGTATCATTAGTATAAAGTAAAAGCAGCAATCTCTGGCCTGAGAAACAGCACATTTGTAGCCTCCAATGAACCTTTCCCTGCTACAAAACACACTTCTATATTCTAGAATCGGGCAACCAATGAGCCAGCATCACAAAATGGAACAGGGAAGAAGAAAGAGTAGCACATTTATAAATAGTCACACCTCATGGTCAAGGAGCAAGAGAACAAAGACTGCAATGATATTATTTGCAGCTCTAATTCTTAATGCTATTACTTGCTTTAGCATTTCTCCCAGCATAGGAGCGTTTGCACAAAGCACAAAGCTCCATTCCCCTTGCAATTTCTGGAGTATCTTGGAGCAGCAATTCCTAAATTCATATTTCAAACTATTGATGTGACCTTGCCGAGAAGACAATCAGCAGTTCTGAGCTGGAAGGGCAGGGAAAAGCAGGCTCAGAGCACCCATAAGGGGGGTTAGGCGATTGCCTATGGGTGCCGTCCTATCAGGGCACCCCGCCAGCCTGTCCACCCCACCCACTAAGTGCTCGCCTAGAACGCGCTGGCTGCAGGGGCGCCAAACTGCTTCTCAACTAGGGTTGCCAGCTCTGGGTTGGAAAACACCTGGAGACTTTGGGGGTGGGTAGGGGCCTTAGCATGGTCCAATGCCACAGAGTCCACCCTTCAGAGCAGCCATTTTCTCCAGGGGAGCTGATCTCTGTCAGCTGGAGATCAGTTGTAAAAGTGGAAGATCCCCAGGCCCCACCTGGAGGCTGGCAACCCTACCTGGACACTCCATTTAGCTAACCTGGTTGATTGGTTTGAGAACTCCATCTTTCCAGGAACTTGTCCACTGTTTTAATGGTTAGCCATTCCAAATCTGAAAGATATTACTGCTCGAGAAAAGACACATTAAGATTTGAAAGTGTGTATTTATCAGGTTTGTTTTGTAATGGTTTGTGGCTGCTGGCAACAAGTTGGCATATTTTCTGATTTTACTGTTGTTGTTTTTTTACTGTTGTGATGGTGGGTGTCTGAGGAGGTGGGCTGGTGGCCTGCTGCTGGTGAGTCCTGGTGGCTGCAGACTGCCCTAAGCTAGTCTTCCTTCTTCTGGCCTGGTGGTGGGATAGCTTAATGGCCTACCTGAGGATCTAGGAGGAGTTATTTTCCCATTGAGTTTATGTGACTGGTCTGGTGGGGAGACCTGCAGATTGCTGTCTGCCCTAGGCTAGGCCTTCTCCAGGCTTTCTCTTGGACTAGTGTATTGTGTGGCCTAGTTCTTGTTTCAGTTCTGGGCATCTCCAGCTGGAATTGGCAAGCAAATGGCACTAAGCACCTTGGTTTCTGTGAGAATGGAGATGGATTTGGGGGTATTTTTCTACTGATTCTCCTTTCCTTGTGTTTTCAATGTGGTCTAATGTGTGTGGGGGGCTGGCCTGCACCAAACTGGCTTTGGACAGGGCTTAGAAGCACACACCAATGAGGAGGTGGTGTAGACTCCTACTGGATTTATGGGGAGTGGAGCACCATCAATTTCCATCTTTCCTGATCTTAAAGTAATTTTATAAATTTGGTCACAGGGAGTTATGGCTGATAAAAAAAAAAACTATCTGGAGCTGAGTTCCACAAAGGAAAGGCAGAAAGAGCCAAGAAGAAAACCAAGCAAAAGATGTCCCTCCGGAAATTCCTTTGCACAGAAAAAAATAAAATAAACTACCACTGGGGAAGATACGACAAGTGATGTTGCTCCTACAACAAGTGGTATTACTTCTGAGGACAAAGTCGCACAATTTGGAGATATTCCAATGGAACACACAGAGGAAACAGAGGATCTTGAAGAAACTGAGAGTACAGCAATGACTACCAAAGAAGTTGGTGTTGTGCCTAGCTTGAATTACAGTGACCCTGCTGACTGGCCTAAGTATTGCAGTGATAATTTGCAACAGCTTATAGTTGAATATGGACCACAGCAGGTTGTATCATATAATTTCCCAAAAGACTCCCAAAAAAGAAGATTCTCTCCTGTCTACTACAAGAGGAGACTGCCAAATGGTGAAGAAGTGTGCTCATATATCCCACCACAAAGGATGTGGGTTTTTGTTTTTGCTGTAGGCTGTTCAGCAAAAGAGATGGTGCTACAACAGCTCTACAAGACCCAGGTGCAAAAGACTGGAAGAACATTGGAGCAATTCTGTATATACATGAGAGGAGTACTCTCCATTTAGACAACTACCAGGCCTGGAGAGAACTTGAACCGCGCTTAAGGAAAGGAAAAACAACTGATAATATCAACCAGCAGAAAGTCAGGGAAGAAGAGCAATATTGGTGATAGGTCTTGGAACGCTTGATTGCCATGGTCAGATTTCTTGGCATGCAAAACCTGACATTCCATGGTACAACTGAAAAATTGTACAGTGAGAACAATGGAAATTTTTTTAAGCTTGTTGAACTTTTGGCCCTTTTTGACCCTATCATGACTGAACATGTGCACAGAGTTGAAGATGCAGAAACCATGGTTCACTACCTAGGAAAAGACATCCAAAATGAGCTTCTAGAGCTTCTAGCAAGTGCTATAAGGCAGAACATTTTAGCACATGTAAACTCAGCCAAATACTACTCAGTTATTCTGGACTGCACACCTGATGTTAGTCATACTGAACAAATGACAATGATTGTACGTTTTGCCAGTGTAATCAAACCACCAGATACTGAGATGACTGAGCCTGAGATTACGATAAGAGAGCATTTCCTGGGATTTGTTCCACTAAAGGAGACTACAGGTGCCTTTATGACAGAAACTCTTCTTGGACTGCTTGAGCAAATGGGATTACCACTTGAGAATCTGCGTGGTCAAGGTTATGATAATGGGAATAACATGAAAGGTAAAGAACATGGAGTACAAAAGAGAGTCCTGGACATAAATCCATGTGTCTTTTTCGTGCCCTGCAGTGCACATTTTTTAAACCTGGTAGTCAATGATACTGCTAAGTGTTCCCCGGAAGCAAGAAGTTTCTTCATGTTGGTCCAGCAGATCTATAATTATTTCTCTGCATCAATTCATCATTGTCAAATTCTAACTAGCCATGTACCAGCCATTACTGTTAAGCCACTGAGTCAAACCAGATGGGAGAGTCAGATTGATGCTTTGAAACCACTGAGATATCATCTTGGTGGTATATATGATGCTTTAATGGAGATCTTTAATGACCCAAGCCTACAAAAATCATCCACAAGTGATTCTCGAGTTGAAGCTAAGGCTCTTGCTGATACAATTAGTAAGTTTATGTTTGTGGTATCCCTTGTTGTGGTATCCCTTTTAGAAATTAATGTGTCAAGCAAGCAACTACAAAATAAGGAAGCTGATTTAAATTTAGCTACAAGGCAATTACAAGCAACCAAGAACTACCTTGTGGGCTGTAGGCGTGATGAGGTTTTTGATAGCTGCTACTGAGATTGCAAAAGAACTAGAAATACTACCAAACTTTGAGACAGAACAAAGACAAAGGAGAAAGAAAAAGCAGTTTGAGTATGAGGCCCCAGAAGAGGCACCACAAGATCCAAAACAAAAATGCAAAGTGAATTTCTATTATGCTGTCTTAGATGTGGCCATACAATCAGTTGAAGTGAGATTCCAACAACTACAACACTATAATTCCCTCTGTGGTTTCCTGTATGATATATACAGTATTAACAAAAAAATGCACAGATGTACAAAAGGCTTGCAAGAATTTGGAACAAACATTGATGCACAATGGAAACAAGGATATTGATGCTGAAGATCTGTGTTGTGAACTGCAAGCAATAGCTCGAAGACTTCCAAAGTCTATGCCACCACAAAGAGTACTTCTCTTTATACTTCAAGAAAACCTCCAGGATAGTGTTTCTGTTGCTCTAAGGATCCTTCTCACACTTCCAGTGTCAGTGGCAAGTGGTGAACGCAGTTTCTCAAAACTCAAACTTATAAAAACACACATACACTCGACAATGCTGCAAAAGAGACTAGTTGGTTTGGCAACAATTTCAATTGAACATGCTGAAGCATCAGGACTTGACCTAAAGGAATTGGTGACAACATTTGCTAAAGAAAAGGCAAGCAAAATTAGATTTTGATATGACTGAAATGGAAACATTAAAGAGACTTAAATTTCAGCATCACAATTAACAGGATTTTTGAAAATGCTTTGTGATTTGTGTTTTTCTGTTTGGGAGAGAAAATCAGAGATTGTTTTACTTGTTCTTACAATTAAAAAAAAAGAAATTAGCAATTTCAAATTTTGTGTTTTTCATTGTATCCAAAATGCATTTATATTTGAAAATTTGTGGGTGCACTGGGGGAGGGGGCGGCGCCAGAAGGTAGCCTCGTCTAGTGTCCAAAAAAAACTGGCCCTGGCCCTGGGGAAAAGGCTTCATTTCTTAAGACTTTTCAGGTGCTGGCACTGGCCCATTTTCAAACTACTACTTTTTGCTATATTTCTTTTTTGTGAAACGTTCAGCAAATTTAACTATCTGTACCTATCTCTGCTTATCACTGCTGTGATCTACTTTAATCATTATTTCAAAGGAAATAAAAGGAAAGCTAGGGTAATGGCAAAATCAAAACCAAAAACTGCATCCTAAATAGAAAATTACAAGTGGGAACCCGCAAGGACTTGTGCGGACACGTCACTTCTCCTTCCCCTACAGGTTCCTCCTTCCCTTTCTTGAAAGCCCCCATAGTCTCTTCCCTTTTCCCTGCTTCCTTCTCTCCTTCTAGGGTTGACAACCTCCAGGTGGAGGCTGGAGATCTCCTGAATCACAACATATCTCCCAACTACAGAGATCAGTTCCCCTTAGGGTTCCCAGCTCCAGGTTGGGAAATCCCTCGAGATTTGGGGTGAAGCCTTGGGAGGTGGAGGTTTGGTGAGGGAAGCAACCTCAGTAGGGTATAATGCCATGAAGCCCACCCTCCAAAGCAGACATTTTCTCCAGAGGAACTGGTATCTGTCATCTGAAGAGCAGCTGTAACTGCTGGTGGTTGGCTACCCTAGTTCCCATGGAGTTCCCATGAAGTCTATGGCGTTATACTGGACTGCTGTCCCTCTCCTCCTCAAACTCCATCCTAATTTCTAGGACTTTCCTAAACTAGAGTTAGCAACCCTATCCCACTCAACAGCCACCCTATCTTTATCTGCCTCTCTGTCTTCAGCTTTCCATCTCCACCCCCACCCTGGCAGCCTCTGCCCAGAAAAACTGTGATCCAGTTGTGTGGTGTAGGCCCCTAGAAAAGAAACATTTGCATGATAAGGAAGTAGGGTTGCCATTCCCCTGATGGGGGTTCCCCTGCTTTTGGGGGGGCAATCCTCCAATGACCAGGTGGCTGGTGGGGGGAGCACCACACTGAAGAGCCCCATCATGCCTGAGACTGTGACATCATTGTGTGGGGGATGCTCTAGCATTTGGATTAAAACACTATGGTGACTACAGAGATTTTTGCCCAAATGCTAGAGTGACCCCTGCACAATGTGCCCAGTGTGATGATGTCACTTCCAGGTGACTTCATCATGATGCACACACCAGAAGCTCCTGGAACCAGGAAGAAGCACCCATACGGGCAGCCAGGTAAGACTGGCAACCCTATAGGGAAGGGAACCCTCAAGGACTTGTAGGGTCACATCTCACTTTCCTCCTCCCCACACGATTTCCTCTTTCCTTCCTCTTTGTAGTTCCCACATCCTTTTCTTTTTTTTCTTTTTTAAAAATCCCCTTATCTTTTTCTTGCCTCATTCCTTCTCAGCCATTTGCCATCGTACCTTTTATCTGCCTCCCATCTTCAGCTATATTTATTATTTACTTCATTTATACCCCACCTTTCTCCACAATGGGGACCCAAACTGGTAAGTATGACACTTAAAGGCAGCATTCCAACAAGTGATTCAGCTTTAATGGTAGTGATTCAACAGCTCAGAACAGACAACACAACATAGAGCAACAGGCTCTTATTTAAACGGTGCGGGCTAGCATAGCCACGCCCACATCAGTGATAACAACCAATAGCATTGCTTAGATAAGGTCCAATCAGTTTGCTTCCCTCCAGTACAATCCTTGTATCCTGATTGGCCTGCTACGCAGAGTGGCCCATCAGGTATTGCCATTCTGGATACCAGCCTGTCAATGGGAATGAAATCAAGCTCAGGACATAACAAAAACAGCTTACAGTATTCTCTTCTTCTTTTTATCCACACAGCAACCTTGTGAGGTAGGTTAGGCTGAAAGTATGTGACTGTCCAAAATCACCCAGTGAGCTTCCACAGCAAAATGAGTATTTGAACCTGGGTCTCACACAGGCCCTGACGGGGTTTCAGCAGGTGCCTCACACCAGGACCCTTGGGCTCAGAGTGGGTCCAAAGAGGCTCAAAGGGAACCCGAGAATTTCTTGGAGTCCCATTAAAGGTTTGCATATGAAGACTAGTATTAATGTATTATGTTGTTGGCCTACATTGCATAATTTTTCCATTACACTGTTGTTACACTGCATTCTCAAGATCTTCCACTAGGAGCAGCATGTATCAGTTAGAAGATCATTCTCCAGTGGTGGCCATTGTTGTAATGGAAGGGGATCTCCAGCCCTCACCCTGGAGGTTGGCAATGGTAGTTCTCATGAAGGAATTGGCTGATTTGGAGATTGGAATCTATGGCATTACACTGGTCTGGTGTTCCTCCCCTCCTCAAACCCCACCCTTCCCAAGCTCCACCCCTCAAATAGCCAGGGATTTCCCAACCTGGAATTGGCAACCCTATCTCCTTCCCACCAAATAGCCACCTTACCTTTATCTGCCTCTCTGTCTTCAGCTTTCCATCTTCACCCTTCTCCCCCACAGCCTCTACTAAGAAAACTACAGTCTTTCTCCACAGTCAGGACTAAATCAGCTTACATTATTCTCTCCTTTTTATCTGCAAAACAACCCTGTGAGGTAGGACAGGCCTATTTTTGCCTTTGAGGGAGAGATCCTTGAGACCAGGCCTGACAAGAAGAAGAGATTGGATTTATACCCCACCCTTCCCTACCCAAAGGTGTCTCAGAGCAGCTTACAAACTCCTTTCCCTTCCCCTCTCCCACAACAAGACACCCTGTGAGGTAGGTGGGGCTGAGAGAGCTCTGACAGAAACTGCTCTTTTTCAAGAACAGCTGTGCCAGAAATATGGCTTGCCCAAGGTCATCCAGCAGGTGCAAGTGGAGGGTTCTCCCAGATTAGAGTCTGTGCACTTAACCACTGCACCAAACTGGGTTGCCAGCTCCAGATTCCTAGAGATTTTGTGGTGGAGTCTGAGAAGGGCAGGGTTTGGGGAAGGGAGAGCCCTCAGCTGGAAATAATGCCAGAGTTCACTCTCCAAAGCAGCAATTTTCTCCACGGAGACAGCTGTCTCTTGTCTAGAGTACTATTGTAATTCTGGGGGATCTTCAGGTCCCACCAGGAGGTTGGCAACCATAGGCTTGGCAGCACCCTCTGGGTGATTTGATACCACCAGACCTGTATGACTCAGCCTGGCTGCTTGCTACTGCTCAACAGCAGCCACCCTATGAAAGCCAATGTGGTGTAACAGAGCTTCAGAGTAGGGTCTTTGAAACCCAGGTTCAGATCCCTAGACAAAATGACTGCTTTGGAGGGTGGCATTATATCTGTCTGAAGTCCCTCCTCGCCTCAGTCCCCACCATCCCCAGGATCCACCCCTCAAATTTCCAGGAATTTCCCAACATGGATTTGGCATCTATGACAGACCCCTGCTCCTTCTCTTCTGTGAGGCAGATTTTCCCGCCAAAACACTGTTCACCACTCTGACTGAGCAGCCTCTTAGTAGTGTGTTTGAATTATAAACTTATAACTTTCTCTGTGTCCCACCCAGTGAAACAGAAGTTATTTGGCTTTTGTCCAGGCCAGAGTTTTATTGTAACTCAGCAGGAGCCCTCTGATATAACCCTTTGGAAATGGCACGACACAAAGTTACGTTGAAACAAAAAAGTAGATTTTATTGAACAGGAACAGCTGGATCAGGAATAGAGCAGGGTATGATGAGTTGAGGAAACTGTAGCTCTTTAAAAGAAAATTAGAATATCTTGAACAGATAACAGAGGATAATTGAAGCTTAAATTCTAAGAGACTCAGTTCTTTATTGTGAGAGATTGTTTTATCTTGTAGATTTCTTTCAGCAACAATGTGTCTTAATAAAGTTTCATAGAAAATATGTTAGTTTTCTGGAAGTTAGAACTTTCTTCCTGTATATCAATACTTCCTTTTTTAAAAATTATAATTTTCCCTTTCTGTATTCTTGAAGAGTCTAAGACTGTTTCCCTTTTCACTTCTCAAACCAGAGGTCCCTTCTGAGTTGAACCCTCTCAATAACTGGGTAAGGAATATCCTCCTTTTCCTAGGAGCAATAACCCTTTTCTGTTTGGCTAAGCCGGCAGTTTTCCACCAACTGCCCAGCCTGTTCTGGCAAACCTAAATCCCTGTTCTGGAGACTGTAAACAAAGGGAATTCAGCAACTGCTGACACTTAGACATTCTGATTTCTAAACTTTCCCCCAAAGTGTTGGTGTACAGTAAAGGCTAGGAGGTGTCCTTTCACTTCTCAAGCAACTTGTCTGTTTCCCTCAGACTGATGCACATACACTCCTCCTGACTGGCAACTGCCAAGTCAAAATCCAGATGACAACTGACTGACTCTCTGACAAGACTCACAAGATTTTATAAAACTCTCCTCAGCTGACACTGACCAATCAGAGAGAAGAGGGTGCACATAGGCAGCAGCCTGTCAATCAAAGTGGGACATTTACAGTGGGACATTAACCCCTAATCTCCCAGCTCACTGCTTTTGATGCACTAAGAATCCTGGTTTTGGAAGTCAGTCCCTATCTCCTTCCCACAGCATCCCTATCTCCTTCCCACCCAACAGACAACCTACCTATCTGCCCCTCTGTCTTCTTCCATCTCCTTTGCCACTGCAGCTTCTACAAAGGGAAACTATGGTCTTTCTCCACAGTGGAGACTAAAGCAGTTTACATTATTCTCTCCTCCTTATTATCCACACAACAATCCTATGAGGTAGGTTAGAATGAATGTATGTGACTGGCCCAAAATCACCCAGTGAGCTTCCACAGCAAGATGGGGATCTAAGCCTGGGTCTCATAAACCCTACTCTGAAGCTCTGACCATTATGCTACACTGACTTTCATAGGGTGGCTGCTGTTGAACAGTAGCAAGCAGCCAGGCCTAATTGAATCATGCAAGTCAGGTGAATCATGCAAGTCACCCAGAGGGTGCTGTTTGGTCTAGGTTTGACAGCCTCCGGGTGGGAACTGGAGATCCCCCAGAATGACAACTGAACTCCAGACAACAGAGATCTATCCCCCTGGAGAAAATGGGTGGCCTCTGTGGCATTATATCCAGCTGAGGCCTCTCCCCTCCCCAAACTCTGCACTCCTCAGACTTCATCACAGAATCTCCAAGAATTCCCC
The DNA here is from genome assembly GCA_029375565.1 of Gekko gecko. Classification (NCBI taxonomy): domain Eukaryota; kingdom Metazoa; phylum Chordata; class Lepidosauria; order Squamata; family Gekkonidae; genus Gekko; species Gekko gecko. The sequence goes on along the minus strand of JAPDNY010000002.1, from coordinate 220,411,365 downwards.
AACCTGGAGCAGGCCATCCTAGTCCAAAATAGGCCTGGAAAGTGCCCTGCCCCTCCCCCTGCCTTTTTAACCCAAATCTCCTGCTATTTAGCCATTCATACTGCAGGAGGAATCCTCCTCAATCCCAGCTCCAGTTCTACTTTTGCTTCCTGCCCTCTTTCCCCACTCATCATCTCTCTCTGTCTCTTTGGCTATCAGCCAGTCTATCTTTCACTGTCAATGCAGCGGGGCCTAGAGTAGATCCATGCAGCAGACATTTCAAAAGGTATGGAGGGGGCGATTCAACCTTCCCTGAGTTTTTAAAAACTTTTTGAATTTTTCTGCAGACCCACAGAGTCCCCTGAGCCTGTAGAAAAACCTGTGGGGGGAGACTGTGCCCTCTGTTTTGTAAATAAGTATCCGCATGCAGAAGGGACTGTTGAAAATTAGATATATATATTATGCTGTTGAGACACCCCTAGTTTAGACTCAGTGCATGGTGACTAGCAATAAAGCACTTTTGCAGCACAGTTATATAGCCATACATACACATAACCATGCACAAAACCTGTAAACACTAAAAGGCACATTCACTGTACATTTGGATCTCTTGTGGAGAAAGAAAGGTTCCATTCTCCTGCTCCATACTTCCCAGATGCCAAGAATTGAAATTACTTGAGATGGGTAAACAGCACTGGAAAATGACAATGAATCACAGTGGCCAACAATTTCTGGGATTTCCTGGAAGTGACTTTATGCCACGGATATTCAATAGTCATGTGGACAGATGGAGACTGACTGGCATGTGATGGTCCCAACATTTCCAGCAAACCAACTCTTCTGTTGGTTTTCTTTCCCATTACTGAATATATATGGGATGAAAATTGGTAATCCTTGGGTCTTCCTTAGCTGTTTCAAAGTTTCCTTGCAAATATCAAAACCCAAAGACAAAACTGGGAGCCAGGGGCATTATGAGGAATCTAAAAGATCCAGGGGGTGGTCAGAGAATCCTATAGGTGTTCACTAATTCAAATAACTGTTGATATCTTTATTCTCAAAGTTATAGGGCTATTGAAAACTTATTTAGTACATTTTATCCCATCCCTCCTCCAAAGAATTCAAGGCAGTGCACATCATTCTCTTATTCATTTATCCTCACAACAACCTTGTGAAACAGATTAGGCTGAGAGAGTGTGATTGGGACAATTTCACCCAGAAAGCTTCATGGCAAGGTGAAGATTTTCCTAGACATTAAGCACTACACTCACGCTCTAACCACTATACTACACTGGCTACAGTGGGTTCCTAGTTCCTTAACTAGGCGTTCCTTAACTCCATTATTTTCCTCTAGTTGTAACTACAGTCACTGCATGAAGAAGAATGGAGAATTTACCTGAGCACCCCAAAATAGCCTTGGACTACCCCAGAACATATATCTAGTCTACTAGAAGAGTGTAACGCTCACTCCAAAAGTATGCGTCTACACAACACGTCCTCAAGTGTTGTACTAAAGGGAAACATGAATGTTGACTCTATGGACCACAGCCAGGAAGACACAGAAATAAATGGAGCCAAATAATGGCACTTGCTGATCATTATCAGCATTTAAAAACACTTGAAATACATTAGGTGCTGTACATGAATAAGAATACATTGAGCTTCTACCTACAGGCCCACTGAATGGAACAGAGATATTCATTTCCAGTTATTCTATTAAAATATATCCTTCCTGTCTCCCTGTTTCCCTCAATGTGTCATAAAACATGAGCCTTGTTCAGTTACATAAAATATGGTTGAACTATGTAGTTGACAAAGCAATCTGGCTTGCAAACAGTACAGAAGAATATATGGCCATGCCTACCACAACTACATGGCTGTTTTCCATCTCCAGCACAGGACGTATGGTTTCAGTGGCAAGTCTGCATCACATAGTATCCTACGTATAACTAATATGAACTAGTTCTGATATAGTGTAAATGTATAATGCAGGACAGAAACCACATATGCTATACATATGAGAGAGAGTCCTACTGAAATTTTGCCAGCTAAAAACAAAATATTCACTCCAAATACTAGTGAAAAAAATAATGATTACATTATACGAACAGAAAACAGCAGAAATGTTTCAAGTTACCATGACAAACTAACTGTAGACACCACACACCACTGTCCCAGGGGTCAGCATGGAAGTAATTTACTAGTATACAAGCAGTGGTATTCACATAGGATTCATGCACACTCTAACAGAATAGATCTTCCCCTTCATATTTAAAAAACAAAAAAACATTTGAAAGCTGTGCATTTTACTATTTTTAGTGAAAAAGGCAAACACAAGCAATCCTGCCTGTTACCAGCCACCATAAGAACATAAGAGAAGCCAACACTGGATCAGGCTAATGGCCCATCTAGTCCAACACTCCATCATACAGCAGCCAAAAATACTAGGTGCCATCAGGAGATCCAGCAGTGGGGCCAGGGTACTAGAAGCCTTCTCACTGTTGCCCCCCACAAGAACCAAGAATACAGAGCATCACTTGACCCAGACTGAGAGTTCCTGTCTATACCTTGTGACTAACAGCCACTGATGGACCTCTGCTCCATATGTTTATCTAATTCCCTCTTGAAGCCATTCATGCTAGTAGCCACCATCACCTCCTGTGGCAGTGAATTCCATGTGTTAATCACTCTTTGGGTGAAGAAGTACTTTTATCTATTCTAACCCAACTGCTCAGCAATTTCATTGAGTGCCCACAAGTTCTTTTATTGTGAGAAAGGGAGAAAAATACTTCTTTCTCTGCCTGCTCAATCCCATGCATAATCTTGTAAACCTCTATTATGTCACCCCTCAGTTGTCGTTTCTCCAAGTTAAAGAGCCCCAAGAATTTTAATTTTTCTTCACAGGGAAAGTGTTTCAACCCTTTTATCATTCTAGTTGCCCTTTTCTGCACTTTTTCCAATGCTATAATATCCTTTCTGAGGTGTGGTGACCAGAATTACACACAGTATTCCAAATGAGGTTGCACCATCAATTTATACAGGGGCATTATGATACTGGTTGACTTGTTTTCAGTTCCCTTCCTAATAATCCTGAGCATAGTGTTGGCCTTTTTTATTGCAGCTGCACACTGTCTCGACATTTTCAGTAAGTTATCTACTATGACTCCAAGATCTCTGTCTTGGTCAGTCTCCGTAAGTTTGGACCCCATCAACGTGTATTTATAGTTAGGACTTTTGCCCCAATGTGCATCACTTTGCACTTGGCCACACTGAACACCATTTGCCATGTTGATGCCCACTCGCCCATCCTCGACAGATCCCTTTGGAGTGCCTCACAATCCTCCCTGTTTCTCACCACCCTGAACAATTTAGTGTCATTCGCAAATTTAGCCACAGCAAAGCACCTGCACCTATACTATAATACTTATCCACTATGTGATGACTGAACATTGAACCATTTTGTCTGCAGTGGGACTACCCTGGGAAGAATAAAATGTGGCTGGGGCATGCTTTGCCAGCCATCTAGGTAAATCCTCATTGCTCCCTCTGAAACATCTAATCCTGTCCCTGATACCCTTTCTAGTTAAATGCTGGATTAAAAGACTCAATAGTTGATATGCTTCCAGGCTGGCACATTTTGGCTATCCACATCCCTAACATCCCTAACTTCTCAGTGTGGCTAAGACTTCTCCTTCCCCAAGGATAAGAATAAGCATGTACTGACAGACTGAAGAGCAGAAGAGGGCTACCTTGAATTTTCAGAATCCCCTGCGTGCAACTGAATCCCTGAACTAGATTCAGAAATAGAAATTCAGGACTTCAGCTTTCTCCTATCAGGAAAACATTAGCTAACTAAACAAAAAATAAAACCCAGGAAGGAGTAGGCCCAGGGTATGGGCCTGAGTAGGTGTAATACAGCAGCAACCTGCCATAAAGCAAAAGTAGAGTCCTGTGGCATCTTAGACCAGGGGTGTCGAACTCATCTTCTACATATATAAAAGAAAGTCCCCTCACTGTAAAATCAACACCCTGGACCTAGAAATATGAAATTCGAGGAGAGCACTCCTACCATGATGTAGATGCTCACTAAGAAGCGATTTTCAGAAATTCAACCCCTAAGGGGGGGTCACAAAAGGGGTAAAATGTGCTCCTCCCATTGCTTCCTATGTGGCTGCCAGACTGCTGCCTCCTTGTACCACCCAGTCTCCGACTGGTCAGCTTCAGAGCTCAGTGTTCTGAGGTTAAAAAAAAAAAAACCAGTTACAGGAGGCTATGGAGAGCTAATGACAGTTGAGGAAATCAGGAGTGGCCAACCACCTGTGAGGTGCAACAAAGCTGCTGGCCCAGCCTCCCCATAGCTTCAAACATGCTCCCCCCTCCTACACCTGACAGGCAGTTCTCTGTCAGGTGCAGCAGTGGTTGCAGGGTGCTTAAAGCCATCAGGGAGCTGGTCCAGCCTCTACAATGGCTTGCAATACCTCTCCCTCTCCCTCTCCCCCTCTCCTCCTACACTGGAGAGGGAGTGGGATGCTTACAGCCGTCAGGGAGGCTTGCTCAGCAGGACTGCCTTAGCGCTGCTGCTGGCCCAGCCTCACTGATGCCTTTAAACACACTCCCCCCCAAACACCAGGCAGGTGGGTGTCTGTCAGGGGTAGGAGCAGGGCCAGGGTACTTTAATCCATCAGGTAGGCTGCCTGAGCAGAACACCTTAGCAATGCTGCTGGGCCAGTCTCCCCAGTGGCTTTAGACACACTCCCACACACCCCTCCTCCACCCGACAGGCAGTTGTCTGTCAGTTGCAGGAGCAGGGGAAGAACATTGAAATTCATTGTGGAGGCTACCCAAGCAGCATCGCCTTAGCAATCCTGCTGGCCCAGCCTCCCTGATGCCTTCAGACACGCTACCCCTCCTACACTTGACAGACAACAGCCTGTGAAGGGTTGGAAGGGACATGGAGTCCTTAAAGCCACAGAGGAGGCTTGCTTACCAGGATTTCCTTAGCGTTGCTGTTGGCCCAGCCTCCCTGATGCCTTTAAACACAATCCTCCGCCCCTTACACCAGACATGAGGATGTTTGTCAAGTGAAGGAGCCGGGCCAGGGTACTTTAATCCATCAGGGAGGCCGCCCCAGCAGAATCACCTTAGCAATGCTGCTGGCCCAGCTTAGCCACACTCCCACCCACTATGGAAATATACCCCAAATTTGTAGAAGAGTGGTTTCCTGTATTAGGTTATTTAACTTCTCACAATGTGGGTTCTAGAAAATTGGTTCCTATGAACTTGCTCAATATCTGATTGCTTGGATGTTGTTTTGAATACGTAGTTATGTCCCACTTCTTAAATGTAACATAAATGAGAAGAATTTTTGTAAAAAAAAAAAAAAAGTATGCCCTGCACACAACACCCCAAATCCAATGCCCAGGCCAAACCCCTGCACCAAGAGACCCAAAATAAGGGGAGTGCATTCCTACCATGCTGGCAACCCCCACCAGAAAGAGATTTCTGAGAAACAGAAAGGGGGTAATAAAGGGACAAAATATGTTCCCCCAATTGTTTTCCATGTGGCTAGCAGGCTGCTGTCTCTTTGCCCTTCCCCCCAGATTGGTCAACTGTGTAGCTCAGAGTTCTGAGATAAAACCTGCTTGCACCCACCTCCCTCTGATTGCTCAGCTGTGGATCTCAATGTTCTGAGGTAAAAACACAGTTAAAAGAGACTACAGACAGTTGAGGACAGTTACAGAAATCTTCAATTCAAGACTTCTGAATAGACATTTCTCATAACAGCCAGCATAGCAATTGTGTTTATGAATGTTCATGGGGAGATAGTAAAGGACGTTTCTAGGATCCTGCTTCAGAGTGAGCTCACCAAGCAGCCTGGTAATCCTAGCACCTGAGGGCAAAACCACCACTGTGGTCTACAGAGAGGTCCTTCGGTAGAGGGGGAAAAAGTACGTATGTCTCACTTCATCCTTTACACTAATCTTCTCCATTAGAATTCCTACAACAAATGTTACCTTTCAAACTTCATATTATCAGTATTATAACTGGATTTACAGAACTTAAATACCATAGTGAAGCACGGGTATCAGGCTAGTTTGTTATAAGGGACAGATCTTACATAGATGGGATTTTGTTGGGCCAGGCCATGTTTGTCATAAAATGTAATACCAGGTAACTGAGATAAAAGGACACAGACAAACACAATTAAAGATACAGTGCAGCACTGGGCTGATGCTTGCATACTGCCTGGAGTGGGGAGCAAACCCTTTCCCCAGCCTGCTCTTATGGTCAATACTCTGAGCCTAGGACCCGAGAGAAAACATGAAATGACCTACTCAGAATGGTAGTGGCTCTCCAGGATCTCAGGTTGAAGTCTTTCTCATAACAAGCCACAGCCTTGTCCTTTTAAATGGAGGTTCCAGTGACAGACACACCTGGCTGCTTAGTTCAATGAACACAAGAGAAAAGCCTCCACTGGGAAGCACAACATTTGCAACCAACCCGCCTACCCTTCAGCCAGCAAACTTCAGCAAATAAACAACTCTAGCAGACCCAGGCGGCACAGGAGAAGCCAGCAAAGATAAGGGAAGTTCAGCAGCCTGGCCCTCTGCTCTCTGCACTCAGAGGCAGCTCAGAAGGGCGAGGACAGGCAGGGCCAGGGGTGGGGAGGGAGAAGAGAAGAGAAGAGAAGAGAAGAGAAGAGAAGAGAAGAGAAGAGAGAGAGAAGAGAAGAGAAGAGAAGAGAAGAGAAGAGAAGAGAAGAGAAGAGAAGAGAAGAGAAGAGAAGAGAAGAGAAGAGAAGAGAAGAGAAGAGAAGAGAGCCATGGGCTGGATTAAAGCCCTGGGCAGGCCATTTCTGGTCCATGGGCCATATGTTTGACACCCGTGCCTTAGACATTAAATAACTTACAGTAGCCCAAATGGTCTTGAGCATACTTTGTCAGATGCAGCTTATAACTCAGCAGGTCTGGATCTCATCAGTGTGCAGATGAGAGTTCACCTGGCTTCCCTGAGTATGCCAACTGAGTTCCACAATGGAAGAAAGGTAGAATATAAATGTAAGTGGTAAAATTTACTTATCTGGGAGTTTAACTGTAAAGAAGCCTGCATTGAAAAACAAAACCCTGACACATCTACAAACCTAGCATCATATTATAATAACTTCTCCTACCGCTACAGGTCTGTTCCCAAGGAAGTTGAGGTCGCTGTTCTCTCCGAAGAGGTAGCCCTCAGGCTGTGTAGAATCAAACTTCTCACCTCCCATGATGAAGTGACTGGCAAAATAACTTCCTGAAAGAGAGGAAAGCAGAAAGAAGTTGGAAGAAAGAAAGGAGTCCAGTACTATGACACACTTCCTCACTTCCCTGGGTAGTAACAGTATCCAAGGCAGAGCTACAGGGTTTGGATGAGGGAGCACTGCAAATGTATAGTGTCTTTGTAGCATCTGTTTTATTTATAAACAAAGAAAAAGAACATTTTGAACCAAAAAGACAAGAGATTGACCATCCAAAATCAGGATGTAGACAGACTGCACCTCAAGGAGCTTCGTGTTCAGCCAACTCACAGTTTTATCTCTCTGTTCCTTTCTCCATCCATGCCAAATGCCAACATCTGCTGTTTCTTCCATGCACACCCACAAACTGACCTTCCTCCCCTTACCTGTAGTAAGGAGCATCACTTTCTCCAGGTTCTTAAAGATCTGTCAGCACTAGAGCTATCTGAGACCACTGCCTGACAACTAGCTCACAATGAGAAAATACCTAGCACCACCAACATTCTTTTGTCAGAGGCCTGGAACCTCACTGAATGTCATCTTAGGCATAACCATATACAGACTCACAGGGCTCAAAAACAGCAAACGATACACTGTGTAGAAAATGAATAGAAAATCTAATATTCTGCACTACCATGAAGTGTGAAATAACCAAAAATCAAGTTTTAAGTTTATAAGCAGCAAGCTGCTTATAACTGTGGTTATAGACAAATAATTGAAAAGAAATTAGCTACAAGCTCTAGAACTGGAAGGAGAAAGGACAGAGCAAGTCAGTTTACAAAATATTTTAATCTAGCATTTTCTTGTCCACTACAAGCATATTACTCTACCATTTATTCTCCTGTACTACCCCTATTTCTTGTAAAAATGTTCAGATCCTGAGATTTTGCAACTAATACAAGGGATAAATAATAATTTAGCACTTGGACAGTACTCCAAATGTTCACAACACTTCATCTTTTTATAATCCATGACACAATGGTCATGGTCAATGTTATTATCCCCAATGTTATTATCCCCAAGTGACAGGTGGAGAGCAAAGGCTAAAAAAGAGGGAGGCAACCTACTGAGTTGTAGGTAAAGATGATTTTTTTAAAAAAAAAATATTGCTTTTCTACTAAACCAACTACAAGGAAAGGGAAAATGGGGCTAAAACTAAAATACAAAGCTAAAGCAAGGGTCATATTTCAAAATTATATAAAAAGCTTATTGTGTTTCCCAACTTTAAAGTAAATTAAAAAATACAAGAGGAATATAACTGTTTAGCATTCATATAAAATCAAACTAAAGCAAGCATATTTAGCCAAAATAGATGTAAACCAGTTTCTCATATAACAAACAGGTAAAAGACTTTTAGAGTTAAACTACATATTATTTTGCTTATTTCTTATTTTTCTTATGTTTGCTGTTGTCATAAATCAGTCTAACTTTGAGGAGTTTCGGAGTTGCTGTTCCTTTTTTATCGTCAGAGTCCTCTGAGGATTTGCCAGTTGTACTTCCACTGTCTCCTGATTCATGTTCACTTTCTTCTTCAGTTTGTTTAGTGTCCTCTGTTTTCCCTTTTTCTTTGGCTGTTGTTTGATGTTTCTCCACAAAATCTTTGCTTTTTGTACAGAGTCAATTTTCTCTTTCTTGTCTTTGTAGTTGAAGATAAGTCCTTCTGGAAATGTCCACTGTAGGGAATGGATTGTTTGCTTAAAAAAAGTTAGATTTTTGTACTGTCTCCTCCACTTTCGTATTTCAAATGGAATGTCTTTTAGTATTCGGATTTCTTCATCTTGGATTTTCAGGGTTATCCCATTAGTAGCTTTTAGAATTATATCTCTCGTTGATCACTTGGAGAACTTAAATACTTCGCTAGGCAGTTTATTTTTCTTTTATGAAGTCTGGGTAGATTTGATAAACCATATCATACAAAACGTTTTGTATCAGTTCCACTTTCAGATCTGTCACTGGTGCCAATGCTTCACTTAATACCTCTTTTAAGTTCTCTCCTTTTTGTTCTGGGATCCCCTGGAACCTCAAGACATATGATGATTTCTCCATTTGAAGCTGTAATAGCTGCTCCTTGTTAGAAATCCCACCACCACCACCAGTCTCTGATTTATCAAATTCATCTTAGCTTCAACTTGTACAGCCGTTTTATGAATTCCTTCTGTCTTGGTAGTTGTTTCTTTCAGCTGTTCCTGAAGATCATCAAATTTGCTCTTGAGATTAGTCATCTGGTCCAGCAGAGGACGCAAAGCCATAGTTTTGGGAAATGTCTGGGAAATCAGTAGGCATTTCTGGCTCGTGTCTCGATGGCTGTGAGCTGGCAATTCCTGGAGAAGGATTCTTTTTTGGCACCAATTTATCTCCTCATAGAGACATTGTTTACATAAGAAAAAGTTCATTTGGACACTCTGAAGGTCTGTTTATTTAATTACGCTCTGAGCTGCTCTACACCATCTTTGGCTATGTTGATTTTCGACACCAACCAGCTCTCTGCCTTTTGCTTTATACACCGCGATTTTTTCTGGGGGGGGGATTCCCACTCCTCCTCCACTTCCGAGTCACGTTAGGGCTTTCAGGCAGTTGGTCACTTCTCCGCTTAGTTAGTTAAAAATGCTTGAACTCACAGTTCATCCCAATGGTTGCTTCAGAGGCTGGGTGGGAGCAACGAAGTGCTAGATCTCTTGCTCGCTTCATCTGGCATGCGCCTCTGCATCCATAGTTGGCTTGTGGCAGCAGGACCAACAGAGGCAAAGGGAAGCCTCAATTCTTTGGCTGCCACCTTAGAAGAGGCATCCCTTGCACCCCAAGCTGTGAGCCCCCAGAATCATCTGGGACCCATCCGCAGCGATAATGGGGCGCTCACATCAGAGCGAGATGGAGCACACCCTCTAGCAAGTCGCCAAAACTGGGAGCCGTCAGTAAAGATGATATTCAAACCAGGAATCTATTTGTAGCTCAACAAAACAGACCAGATAACTATCATGGACTTCTGCCTGTTATTGGTAAATTGTGCACACGTACCCCAATTTGGATCAAGGTCATACAGCGAGATTTTATCCTTCAGCCTCCATTCTGCTTTGCTAATGCAAACTGGGGTATTAAAGAAAAACAGACTTCTCCCCCTTTAAAATGCTAAGTACAGAATGCCTGATTTTGCAAGAGTTTGAAGGGTTAACATCCCTCTCCCTTCCCTGTGTGGCCATAATCCAAACCAAGAGTCAGATGAACATGCAATTAACCTTTTACATCAAGGTGGGTGGCTGTGTTGGTAGGAACCAATAGAACAAAGTTAGAGTCCAGTGGCACCTTTAAGACCAACAAAGTTTTATTCAAGGTGTAAGCTTTCATGTGCACACACACTTCATCAGACAATTAAATGGAATTACATATCATAGTTGTATATATAGCATGCAAAATAGTGAAGATATTTTTTAACATATCAAAAGAGTGACAAGCTGGGTTTCTGGTTATCATCTTTTTGGGTTCAACGGGTGGGGGGGGGACAACACAGGTAATAAATATGTCAGAACTGGAGATTGATGTGCCCTAAATTGTGAGAATTCCATCAGACCCTATCCATCTCCTTTCTAACATGGAGGCTAATTTTACAGCATCTTGGCTGTGTAGAGTATTTTCCTTGTCCCCAAAACAGAGTACTACATTTAAATCTACCCCAGTTAAATCCCCCCCAGTTGAACCCAAACAGATGATAACCAGAAACCCAGCTTGTCACTCTTTTGATCTGTTAAAAAATATCTTCACTATTTTGCATGCTATATATACAACTATGATATGTAATTCCACTGAGTTGTCTGAACAAGTGTGCATGCACACAAAAGCTCACACCTTGAATAAAACTGTGTTGGTCTTAAAGGTGCCATTGGACTTTACCTTTTACAGACACACAGAGATCTCTGATGTTTATCACACCAAGTACACCCTTATGTTATTCACTTTAGGCTTTTCTACATGGTTGGTTTGTCAGTTCTGGCCCCATACTGCCTTGGTTTATTTCCTGATTTCAGCATGCATTTAGTGCCTTGGTGGTGGTTGCTTCTCCGGTTGTTTTTTGCTTCTTTTTAGAGCACTTTCACACTGATGTTTTTCTGGAAGCTGATTCTGAGTGGCCTTTTTTCCTTGCACGTAATGTTTCTGTTGGTTTTCTTTGGCCTGCTCTCTCCCACCCACCTCCAGTCCACTTTTTGATTACTGGACTATCATCATCATCAAACCATTCCCTCTCTGCCCACCCTCTGCCCTAAAGATGAGTGGTTTCATATACACCCTGGCCCCAACCTTGTGGAACAAGCACTTGAGATCAGGGCCCTGAGGGATTTTTACAATTCTGCAGGGCTTGTAAAACAGAGATGTTCTGCCAGGCTTTCAGCTGAGAAGGCAGACTTTAAAACAATAATAAAAGAACAATCACTGCAAAGCCTCGTTTGCTATGCTCAGTTTAGTGACTGGAAGCCAGCAATTTCAGTAGGGGAAGACAGAGATGGATGTTTTTAATAATCTAACTTGTACATTACTGTTGTCACGAATCTGTGTGAGCTTGTAACCCACCCTGAGCTTGTTCACAGGGAGGGTGGGATAGAAATCAAATGAAATAAATAAATAGATGCTGGGAATTCAGAGAACCTGCTTGATTTATTATTACAGCAGCGTTACAAGCCATAGCTGGGTGGCTTAGGCTGAGCCGACTGAAATTGAGAGAGGTCCTTTGTCTGAGTTAGGGCAGCACGGGGTTAGGGATCCCACTCCCAACCTTTGATAGGGCGCCACTGGTGCCAACGTCGGAGGTTAGGAGATTGGAATTGCTCTTGGATGCCTCCTTAATGACGGAGGCCCAAGTAGCAGCCACTGCCAAGTCGGCCTTTTACAATCTTCAGCTGATGAGTCAGTTGGTTCCTTTCCTAGAACACAATGACCTGGCAACAGTGATCCACACAATGGTCACCTTGAGACTAGATTACTGCAATGCTCTCTACATGGGGCTACCCTTGTCCCAAATCCAGAAGCTACAGCTGGTACAGAATGCAGCAGCCAGGCTACTACTGGGTTTCCCTTTGAGAGAGCACATTCAGCCTGCGCTGAAAGCAATGCACTAGCTATCTATAGCATACCGGGTTCGCTTCAAGATGCTGGTTCTTACCTATAAAACCCCATATCAGGAGTGTTGAACTCATTTGTTATGAGGGCCGGATCTGACATAAATGAGACCTTGTTTGGCCGGGCCATGTGTGTCATAAAATGTAATGCCAGGTAGCAGAGATATAAACATTATAAAGGACACAAACACAAAGATTTTTTTTTTTACTGAAAATAAAAACATGCTTAAAACAGCACTCTTGCAATATTTTGTTCATTTAACAGTATCTGATAACTGACACTTCTTGCTCTGAATTATTGCATCAGAATGTCTGTGTTGTTGCAAACTTGAGTATGCTGTTCAAGTGTGTATCTGTAAGCTGCAAATCTACTTTTGATTTATTCACCACAGAAATCTCATGCTCAGAGTTCTGAGTCTAGGACCCAGGGAAAACATGAAATGGCTGAGCGATTGTGAGTCTGGCGAAGCAAGCTATGATGCAACAGCAGCAACTGGAAGCAGATGTCCAGTTCCAGTGTGGGCCTGATAGAAGCCCTCTGGGGGCCTCATCTGTCCCGCGGGCCGCATGTTTGACACCCTTGCCCTATATGGCTAGGAGTCTGCATACATGAGGGACTGCCTTTCCCCATATGTTCCCCAAAGAGTACTGCTACAACTGGGCTAGAGATTTCTTGGTGGCGGCTCCACTTTGGTGGAATGAGCTCTCTGAGGACATCAGGGCCCTACAGGATTTATCACAATTCTGCCAGGCCTGCAAGACAGAGCTCCTTCATCAAATGTTTGCTTGAGATGCCACATTAAATTGCCCAACATCAACCAAGTAATGTATGCCCTATAATCCACTCTTGGCTGCCTGCTCTAACATCTGTGCCCACACTAAGGAACTATGTGTTAAGGAGCCAGACACCAGCCATATATTTGCTGACCAGATTCCCCCATTGTGGCCGATAAAGATAGTCTTTTTGCCATTATACATATGTAGCACCTTCTGAATTTGTTTTTATGATTTTAATTTATTTCATTGTCTTAATATTTTTATGATGCTGCCCTGAGCCTGCTTCGGGGGGAGGGTGGGGTATAAATAAAATAATAAATATATCAATATTTTAGTGCCTTTAAAAATGCAGCCATGATATCAATATAAACATACACAAAAGGGGTATGTGTGCTGTGATGCCACTGATGTTGCCAGTAATTATGACAGCATCCTCTGTTGAAAATCCTCATTATTTAAGGCACATACAGAAGAAAACAAAACAAACATTTTCACAACTGTGAAAGTGCAGAGAGAGGGCAGATCTGCCCAAAAACCACGCCCAAACCAATTCCAATGCTTGTGGATTGACTCCTAAGAAAATCAGGAGTAAGCTGAGTGTGTGGGAAAGCAGCTACAATATTTGAGTCACTGGGTTGTACACAGCAGTGACTGTTACAGATTCTACAACATTCTACAGCCACTATTTTCAGGAAGAGAGTCTGAAGAACTGAGTCAAATTGAGGTGATGAGAGATGAAGTTGTAGGCCTACTGGGTTATTTAAAAAAAACAATAAGTCTCCAGGTCGTGATAGCATACATCCAACAGTTCTCAGGGAACTCAAATATGAGATTGTTAGTCCACTAACACACATATGTAACCTATCACTAAATTCAGCTGCTGTACCAGAAGACTGAAGAGTAGTAAACATTACATCCATTTTTAAAAAGGGGTCCAGAGGGGAACCAGGAAATTGCCAGCCAGTTAGCCTAACATCTGCCCCAAGCAAAATTAGTAGAAACTGTAATCAAGGCTAGAATAACTAGGAACATAGAGGAATAAAACCTGCTGATGGAAAATCAGCATGGCTTCTGCAAAGGGAAGTCCTTTTGGAGTTCATTGAGAAAGTAAACAAGCATGTAGTGGTGACCTGATATTCGGGATGGTGAAACCCAAGGATGACTGTGAAGAGCTCCAGGAGGATCTCTACAAATTGGGTGAGCAGGCAAAAATGTGGCAGATAAAGTTCAGTGTCGGTAAGTGAAAAGTGATGCACACTGGAAGGAAAAAAATTCCAATTTCAAGTATAGGCTAATGGGGTCTGAGCTTGCTGAGACTGAGAGGGGAAAATATCTTGGAGTTGTAGTAGATAGCACAATGAAAGTGTCGACTCAGTGTGCTGCAGTAGTGAAAAAGGCAAATTCTCTGCTAGAGATTATTAGGAAAAGGATTGAAAACAAGACAGCCAATATTATAATACTGCTGTATAGATCCATGGTGTAGCCTCCTTTGGAATACTGTGTGCAGTTCTGGGAACCATATCTCAAAAATGACATTGCAGAGCTAGAAAAAGTATAGAAAAGGATAACCAAGATGATTAGCAGATTGGAGCACCTTTCCTACGAGGACAGGCTGAAGAGTTTGGGACTTTTAAGTTTAGAAAAGATGTCTGGGGGCCATGATAGTGGTTTATAAAATTATGCATGGGGTAGAGTTGACAAAGAGAACTTTTTTCTTCCTCTCCCAAAATATTAGAACTCAAGGGCATCCAATGAAGCTAATGGGCAGTAGATTCAGGAAGGACAAAAGGAAATACTTCCTTACACAACTAGTAATTAAAATGTGGCATTTGCTGCCAGAGGCTGTGGTGATGGCCATAGGCATAGACAGCTTTAAAAAAGGATTGAAGAGATCCATGGAGGGTAGGTCTATCAGTGGCAGCAAGCCATGATATATAAAAGGAATCTTCACATTCAGAGGCAGTAAACCTCTGAATACCTGTGCCAGGAGGCAACATTGGGGAAGACCTCGGCCTCTATGCCCTATTGTTGTACCTACAGAGGAACTGGTTAGCCACTGTGTAAGACAAAATGCTGGGCTAGATGGACCACTGGTCTAAGCCAACAGGGCTCTTCTTATGTCCGGAGTGGAGGAGTTCCCCCATCAACCCTTCAGTCCAGAAACTTCTGTAGGTCCCCTGGCCCACGACATGATCTGAAAAACTTAAAACACAGCAACACAATCCAACCCAGACTAACAACTGGGTCAATCACCCAACTAGAGAACTTCCCTTTTTCCCTATAATATCTCTGTCCTTCTGCACCTCTATGTTTCATTTTCCTTGGGAGGAGTGGACCTGGGTCTCAATAGACACTTCCAAGGTGATTGGACCTTCATGATAAGTACAAATGTGCCATTCTCTTCTGGAAGGACTAGGAGACCGAGATGCGTGGAGATGTAACAAAGCATACTGTCCCCAGGTGAGCAAAAGGCCTCAGCACCCTTAATACTCTTGCACTAACTGCTGCAGAACTTGGTGGCCAAGGCCTGTATCCAAAGATGTCCATTTGTTTGTAGGGCGAATTAAGATAGAAAGACTGGGCCAGATTAACAACCCTAATATCACCCCCATGGAAGTAATGGCTTCCAGGGCTGCAGAAGTGGCTGTCCCCATAATGGATTGGGCTGAAATACCCTCAAGGGGAAAGATCTTGGCTGCCTAGTAGGTTAACAGGATGTATAGCTTCAGCCACCTACTCAACATAGCCTTGGTTATCCTCTTACCCTTACTGGAATGACCAATGCCAAATCAGACCTACACCACTGTTTAGCTCTAAAAATGTATACATGAAGAGCCCTACGGACATAGAGAGTAGCCATTACTACTCTTTTTATTGTGACAGATTAGAACAAAAATAGGGAGGCAGATCTCCTCAGATCTGTGGAACATGCAAGTTAATCTTGGTCAAGAAAGTCAGATCTAATTGCAAAACCACCATGTCCAGATGGAACACACAAAAGACCTTTCTGACAGAGAGGGCTCCTATTCATAAGACCCTACAGGCTCAAGTCACTGAGACCAGGAAAAGGATCTTTAACATCATTGCCTTCCAATAACTTCATGAAGCAGTTCAACTGGGATGCAAGTCAGGGCCTTAATGGCCAAATTAAGCCTCCAAGCTGGAAACCTGTGTACTGTGGGAAGATGGGAGAGGGGATGTGCCCTGTTAAAAATCTCTCAATCATTGGATGTGAGGAGACTGGGTGACCATCACACTCCGGTAGGACAGTGGCTAGAACCATCAATCCCCCCTTTAAAGTACTGAGGCACAAAGCCCTGTCAGATTGCTCTGTAAGAAAGACAATATTTCTGCTTCCCACATGGCTATCAGTGCATGAGAACTGGAAGCCTGTCATGAAAACATCATAGATTCTAGAAGGATCCTCTCATTCAAGAGCAGTAAATGCTCTAGGATCTGTGATCAAGAACTTGAAACTCCTGGAGACCTGATGAACAATTAGTCCCTGCTGCAGGACTCCTGAAATTGTAAGAGTTTAAGGTTCCCTTTGAGCAGACTCACCAGACCCAAGAACCATGGCCTTCTGGGCCAAAAAAGGGAACAGCACAAACACTTGTGCACCCAAGTTCCTTCACCTTGTGAAGGCATTGAGGTAGAGTTGGTATTGGAGGAAATGAGATGATGGAAGGTGGATACCTGTGGACAGAGATACTAGTTGCAGACTGATGTCTTCAGAGACCCTATGTTCAGGTCCAAGACTGATCTAGGAAACCAATCTGCTTCCCTGTTGGCCAAGCCCTAAATGTAATCTGCTCTTATGCTTCATAGGTGAAGTTCTGACCACCTCATGACCCTTGAATCTTCATGCTGAGTTGGCCTGGACCAATCCTGAAGGGACTAATACCCTTCCACATGAGTTGACTCCATGTGAGCTCCCACCCCCAGGTTGGTATCCGTCATTACCAGCAGCTCTGGTGTGGGAAGAATGCATTTGCCTCTCAAAAGGGCTAGACGGGTTGGTCCACCAAATTAAGGATGATCTCACTTGTTGAAACCGGAATTTTCCAATGATGCTTTATTAATATTTGTTGGAGGAAAGCCAACAAATTTTTTTGGGGTGTGTGTTGAAGGCAGTTATTAAAGGTCATATTCAGGAGTCTTTTTGTAGAAAAAGCCCAGCAGGAACTCATTAGCATAATAGGCCATACCCAACAAAAGAAACTCATTAGCATATTAGGCCACACTCTGACAGCACAGCTCATTAGCATATTAGGCCACACTGACAAGCAACGGACAACCCAGAAGACTAAAGAGGGAAAGAAAGAGGGATGGAAGGAAGGAAAGAGAGAGAAAGGGAGAAAGGGAGAAGGAAAGGGAGAAGGAGAGAGAGAGAGAGAGAGAGAGAGAGAGAGAGAGAGAGAGAGAGAGAAGAAAGAAAGAAAGAAAGAAAGAAAGAAAGAAAGAAAGAAAGAAAGAAAGAAAGAAAGAAAGAAAGAAAGAAAGAAAGAGAATGAGTGAGAGAAAGAGATAGAGAGAAGGAAGAAAGAGATAGAGAGAAGGAAGAAAGGAGGAGAAAGAGAGAGAAAGAGAGAAGGAAAGGAGGGACAGAAAGAAGGCAAAGAGATTGGGCGAGGGAGGCTCTCCCACCCCCATCAAGCCCCCGCCACCCCCCATGGATCCCTCACTCACCCCATCAAGGTCTTCAGGCATAGGCCAGGGCGGGCGGGGTCTTCCGACCTCCTGCGGGTCGCAGCGCCTTGGTGCGGGCCCATGGAGGCTGACTGCCGGGGTCTCCAGGCCTCCCGTGAGCTGCAGCATTTTGGCACAGGTCTGGGGAGGCCAGCAGGTGGGTTGTTCAGGCCTCCCGCAGGCTGCAGCGCTTTGGCGTGGGCCCATGGAGGCTGGCTGGGAGTCTTCAGGCCTCCCGTGGGCTGCAGCGCTTCAGCGTGGGCCTGGGAAGGCCAATGGGCAAGTTGTTCAGGCCTCCCATGGCGGGGCGGGGCGAGCTTGGAAGCCAGCCGGAACGCTGTTCCAGTGCATTCCGGCCCAAAATTAGCCCTGGTTATATTTAAACAGCTAATCTTGGTCCTCTCTTGACTTCAACTCAAACAGAACTGAAAATCAAGAATACTTGTAAACTGCTTCATAGGCTTCTGAACACTTGCTTACATAGCCAATCCTGTGAATGTTACAGCATGTACCTGATCATGACTCTTCACATGCTAGCACTAGGTACTTATATTTTCCAGACCATCACTGGACTGTCCATAGCAATAGCTTCCATTTCATGAAAACTTCTTCCAAACACAGTGAGATAAACAAAGGATGTATCTTCCATTCATTAATTCAACTCAGAATGCAAAAATTCAAGGGAGTAACCAGAATCTTCCTAATCCATTATACGTAGTATCTTTCAAAGACAGGCATACTAATGAAGGTAATCAATTACCTTCATTAGTGTGCCTGTCTTTGAAAGATACTACATATAATGGATTAGGAAGATTCTGGTTACTCCTTTGAATTTTTGCATTCTGAGCTGAATTAATGAATGGAAGACACATCCTTTTTGGTTCTTTGTTCATAGTTATCCTTAGCTGTTACCTTCTATTCTTATATTATCTATATTAGATACTGTCCTCTGCAGAAAGGCAGTATATAACTTTCACACTTTTAAAGATAAGTGTATCCACAAGGCTGGTTCACCATATGCAAATCCAATTGAAAGTTTGCTGGTATATATTGCAACAAAATTACAACTTATTAGAACTCTACACTATGACAAGCTTGGTGCTACAAGTGACCTTTCTCACTTGCCAAACAGCAGAAAGGTGAACACATTTCCAAGCCAAAAAGTTATACAGTAGATCAGGCACCAAAACAGACAGAAGTAACTCATCTTTTAGGAAGACTTTGTTATCAGTTATTGATGCCTGCTGCTTTCTGGCTCCATTTTTTCCATGTGCATAATTTATAGGGAAACAGAGCCGCAAAGAGAAAAAAGTAACCATCTGAAAGTACACTACCCAATTTATGCCCTCAAAGCTTGCCACAACAAATACAATCACACAACTGAAGGGGCATAAGAGGAGAAATGCAGTTTGCCTATTGAGTTAATAGATTCTTCCAATGAAAGATTTAAAAAAAGGTTATAGAGGGTAGGACTACATTTAAATAGCAAAATCCAGCAATGCTCAGTTTAAAAGTGGGCAAAACTACAGCAACCAACACATATAAAAGACTTGATATGATGAGGCATATGAGTTCATTACTTTTCATGAGAGGGCTTGGCGTGGGTTCATTACTTTTAATAGTTGTGCAAAAGAAGGAATTTTGATAGGCGTAGCATACTACTGTGGAGTTAATGCATCCACGCTGCACTTACCAAATTCTGTCCTCTACACAAAAAGTACAAGAGCCCCAATCCTCTTTCATCTGGTCATCCCAAACCTTCCTACTTCCTACTGTCTGTGAAATCCTTTATTGAGAACTAAAGCTATATTAGACCTGTCAAATGTACCCCAGGTGGACTGCACACAAAAAGTAATATGTGGCTGGGAAAGGGAGCCACTGTAATTCTTCAGCCTTCTATAGTTTGCTGCCAAGAAGAATTAAGTTAGCAACCTCTAAAAACAATAAATATGCTACCTGACAAGCTGATAAACCAACACTCTGCTTACTGTAGCATGATAGCAAAACTGACGGAAGTAAAAATACACTCTCTTAAAAATAGGTAGCAGGTGAACATTAACAGACTTCATATTTTTATCTATTCAAAAGAAGCTCATCTTAGATGTTACCAGGCTGCCACAGTAACTCTCAAGAGTCTAGTCCCCATGGACCTATTTGTATAGCAGCTACTTGTCTCTCACAAGTTTACACCACAAGCAATTGGGTGGGTGAAGAACAGGGTTATTTTTGGGCAGGAATGCACAGGAATGGAGTTCCGGCTGGCTTCAGAGTTGGCCATGCCCACTTCAGCCAAAACCTCTGCATGTGTAGCTACAGAGGGAAGGCCTCGAGAGTGACACCCCACCGGCGACTACGAGGCGGGCGTGCCTTCCCCGGCCTGTCCAAGGGCCAGCTTGCCTGGGCTCCCCGCAGCTATGGGGAGCCCAGGCAAGCCAAGGGAAGGCAGCTTAAACTGCCTCCCCTCCCCTCCCCTCCAAGGACTGGATTGCCTGGGCTCCCCACAACTGCGGGGCACCCAGGCAAGCCAAGAGAAGACAGTTTAAACTGCCTTGCCATCCCTTCAAGGTGGGGCTTGCCCGGGCAAGCCAAGGAAAGGCATGGGGCGTGGCCTAATATGCTACTGAGCTGTGCTGTCAGGGGATATGGCCTAATATGCTAATGAGTTTCTCCTGTTGGGTGTGGCCTATTATGCTAATAAGTTCCTGCTGTGCTTTTTCTACAAAAAAAAAGCCCTGGTGAAGAACATACATGGGAATGCAGAGAAACATTAGAAATTTTATTTGAACAAGCTGTAATGCATGGAAGGCTTCTTTCTGGTTATGAGACATTGTTCTGTCCTAACGAAAACTACCTTCAAAGAATCAGTGTCGATAAACTATGCCAGGGGACCACAAATTTGTTGACTGTGTAGGAACATTTGAGATTATGACAACGGGTAGTGTGTATCAACACAAAACGCCTGTCATGGGGTACAATCACAAAATGTTGGGAGGTTCCAAGCCAAGCATCCACTTATGATGGGGGCAGCTATTCTGAGTGGGTGATTCCTGCAGATGCAAACATCCCTGCAGACCTAAAGGTCTCTTCTGAAACACCTCCAGCTCCAATGAGATGGTGGTATGCCAGGACTGGTTCTTTGCCTTAGGAAAGTGTCCATCTGGCACCATGAAAGACATTGGCAGGCACCACGGCATCCATAGATGCTATGATGGATATCACTGAACTATGCTATTGGCTCGAGCAGCAGGAGACCACAAGCTTGATAAATGCAAAATGCCAGAGTCAGTCTCTGGCATCTTCACTTTAAGGGATTTCAGGTAGCAGGGCTGGAGAAGATCTTCATAGGAGACACTAGAGAGCTGCTGCCAGTCACTCAAAACAGTCACCAGTCTGGAACAGATAGACCAATGATCTGATTCAGCATAAAACTGCACCACTTTGGATACCAACCAATTCACGTCTCCTTTAGTCACTCCCAAAATAGGAGAAAAAGCAACTGTTTGATCATGAGACTCCAATATTTCCTTTGTAATACTGTACATTTTAGATGAGCATAGTTTCAAAGGGTAGCCACGATGGTTTGCAATAAAGCTGCTATATTTACCTCGAAAATCTTCTTAGTCTCTAAGGTGCTACTGGACTTTACTCTAGCTGCTCTACTGAAGACCAACATGGCTATCCTCTGAAACTATGTCAATCTAAAATGTACAGTATTCTGTCTGCTTACTTTACAAGCCTCCTGCCTTGGTAGGGTTGCCAGGTGGCCTGGTCATGCCAGCAGGGGGATTTGAAGGGCATTCTGGGGGGGGTCATTGTGTGACACACTGATGTTACCCAGAAGTGATGTCTGCAACATTATGGGCAACGCTCTGCTTTTTGGACAAACTCTGTGGTAAAAATGGCCTCAAGCCATAGACTTTTGCCCAAAAAGCAGAGCATCACCCCCCCAGTCACTGACACATTGATGTCACTTCTGGGTGACATCAGCAGGTCACACATGGCTTCAGGGTGGGTTGAAGTTCCTCTTGCCAGCCATCTGGCCAGCAGTGGGCAGGAGCCCACAAAAGCACAGGATCCCCTACCCTCACCTAGGGAATGGTATCCCTATGCCTGGGGTGCAAACATGGGAAGGAAAATGCACAGACTCTATCAGAAGTCCAGGAGGGCCCTACTCAGGCTCCAGACCCACTACAAGGACATTTAAATTTGAAAAATAAAATAGACTTTTTTTCTTCCGTTGCATTTCTTCCTTTGGCACTGCATAGAAGTATGCAAACTTGTATTGAGCTCTGAAAAGCAATCTTGGTTGCTGGCCCTGCCAATGGACAAAACCATCCATTCATTGAATCAGACCATCACAGATCAACCTAACATAACTCATACCACAAATGTACCATTAACAGAAAGCAAAGGTTACAAGCGCATGCAACTCTCAAGCAGGTAAACAGAGCTGCATGCTAGATTGAAAAACATAAAAACCTTGCTGGATCTGATCAATGATCTATCTAAACTGACATCCTGTTTCTCACAACAGCTAAACTGAATACCATCAGGAAGGAGCACATAGACCCTGATGTTGCTCTCAGCAAGTGGCATTGTACCTCTGAATGGCTACATTCCCCCCCTCCATTTGGATTGGACCCCCTTGTGCCAAAGAAGACCCCCTGGAAACACCCCCAGCAGAACAACGAGCGGACAAACAGAAAGAGGAGTGGAGCCTGAGTCAGTGTTCCCTCTACGGTGGGTTAGTGTGAGCTAGCTCAGATTTTTAAACCTCCAGCTCACCCATCTTTGTCTTAGCTCAGAAAGAATAGCTCCAGAGCAAACTAATTTATGCAGCAGCCAAATTGCTTGCTCACAACTTTAATGCAAGTATTATTATTTATTATTTATTGTATTTATTATTTGGTTATTATTTAGAAGTATGAGCATGGCACGGCAGTACCACACAGACATATAATGGCAGGCTCCCCAAGAAAAACATTGGCCCCCTGAGCACAAAGTTGTTAGCTACAGGGCTGCCACACTGACTTTCATAGAATGGCTGCTGTTGAAGAGTAGCAAGCAGCCAGGCCTAATTGAGTCATACAAGTCAGGTGGTATGAAGTCACCCAGAAGGTGCTGCCTAGGGATGACAGCCTCCAGGTGGGACCTGGGGATCCCCTGGAATTACTGCTCATCTCTAGACTATAGAGATAACTTTCCATAGAGAAAATGGATGCTTCAGAGGGTGGACTCTAGGGCATTTCCCACTGAGGTCCCAGTCCACCCCCAAATCTCCAGGAGTTTCCCAACCTGGATTTGGCAACCTTACCCCCCAGTTCCCTGCCAGGGTTGTTTTTTTTTTTTTTTAATTTTTGGATTTTTCTGCATAGCATAGAGTCCGCTGAGTCTGTAGAAAAACCTGTTGGGGGAAAGTGTGCCCTCTGTTGGTGGAAATAAGTATCTGCATGCAGAAGGGACTTTTGAGAATTAGATATATAGATACTGCCCCTGCACATTAAAATTTCATTTAGTCCATCATGGGCTTCTTCTGGAAGGGAAAGGAGCAAGTGAAGGGTGGGCTCTCCTAAAACAAGAGCTCTTGCAAGCTCAAGTTGTTGCTATTCCAGCAAGAAGGAAACATGGTAGGGGATCCAAATAACCAATGTGGGGGATCCAAGAAGCCAATGTGGAAGAACAGAGAACTACGTGATGTGCTAAAGGAGAAAAAAGAAATGTTCAAGAAATGGAGGCAAGGACATACCTCTAAAGAAGAATACCTGTGGGTTGCCATCAGAGAGGCCAAAGCTCACAGTGAGCTAAAGCTGGCCAGGGAGGCTTGCTACAACAAGAAAATCTTCTTCAGATATGTGAGGAATAAACGCAAGATAAAAGAGGCAATGGGCCCACTGTTGGGTGAAAATAGAGAAAATCTGATGGAGGAAAGAAAAAGCAGAAAGACTCAATGTCCATTTTGCCTCAGTTTTTCCCCTGAAGAATAAAACAGACTGTTCTAGAGATGGTAGTAGGCAAGTCAAAGCATCTGGGGTGCTGGTTGACACGAACAGAGAGGTAGTTGAGAAGCACCTGGCTGCACTGAATGAGTTCAAATCACCAGGGCCAGATGGTATGCACCCAAGAGTGCTCAAAAAACTTTCTAGAGAGCTTGCAGAGCCTTTGTCCTTCATCTTCCAGACCTTCCCACCAAATGGTACCTATTTATCTACTTGCAATTTTTGATTTCGAACTACTAGGTTGGCAGGAGCTGGGGCCAGAGACAGGAGCTCACTCCATCACATGGCACTAGGGTCTTGAACTGCAGAACTACAGACCTTCCGGTCTGCAGCTCAGTGTCTTAACCTCTGAGCCACCACAGCCCCTATCTAAACGCCTACAGCCTTCCAAATTTTACCTTTTCTGTCTCTTTATCTTTGCTGGGCAGCTGCACCTGGGCCATTTTAGACTGCACATCAAGTGCTGTACACAATTGCCAGTTCATTACTCCCATCCTGTTGAGCCATCACGGGTTACAAATCACCTGTACAGCAGGATACCCACATAACATTCACCAGTGAGTAAAATGGTAACAAACCTCTTAATTAAAGCTAGGGAACAGGGACATCAAACTAATGAAAGGGATATCTCAGTAGCAAACTTAAATTTTTAAAACTATTTCAATCATCACCCCCACTTGAATGTTTTTCACTGGCAAAGAAGTGGTCCAAAACAAAGACATAACTCCTTCAGACATAGGGTTTTTTTTAAAAAAAAAAAGCTGCCACAGCTCAGCCATTTTTCCCCCCAACCAATATTTCTGAAATTACATTCGGTTTTTATGGCTCACAAAGGAGATGCTGCACATCAAGTTTCATATGGATAGGACAAGTCATATTTATTTTATGAGCTGAACTCACATGCTTTATAAGAATGCTGAAATTTCACTCTGCCTTTACTTTGGAGCTCAGCAGCAGCCTCGTAAACAGCTCTCACTCAAATTGTATTTTGAAACTGGAATTCCAAAGGAGACAAACTGAAGAGAGACATTTTGTAAATAAAAAGGTATTTCTGAGACTCATTTATGCCTTTGTTGCAGAATGTAAATGGGTCTATAAACAGATCTTCGCTAGAAAGGCAGTCTTTTTCATGCATGTAACATCTTCTCTACAAGTTATTTCATAATCATTTAGACACTGGCACATGAACTAAGATAATAGCTTGAGATCAGTGTATGCCTGAGAATTTCCTCTCTTCTTCCATGTTATTTCAGTGAAAGGAAGACAATCTGTGCCCTAGTAGCTATACTCTAAAGTCATCATCTGTTGCCCATCCACCATTGCCCAACTGCGAAAGTACAGTTGAAGCTTTAATTCATTAATCACTGACTGAAACATGGGATTCACTCTAATCAGAAATTGATCTGACCTATTAAAGATATTTAGCATCGATGACAGATACTATTTCTAGCTGGTCCAAACTAGTAACTACCAATACCATGTACATTTACTGACACACACACGCAAAAACACTGAAAATGCAAGATGTAGCAAATTAAAATGCTTCCAAGTTGCTTCATCATGGTCCACAAATGGCAACAGAAACAACAGGAACATGTAGCAAAAAAATCATTGAGAACTGAAGCAAGAACAACTTTTTAACAACCAGAATTCTGCACATATAACCAAACTACAGTTCCCAACACTTTGATTGTTGTTATGGGAAAGGTGGAGGGAGGGAACAATGACAATTAGACGAGTACAAGTGGAGACCCGCAAGAAACTTGCGGGATGGTCATCCCATTCCTCACACCTTTGCTTCCTCCCCTCTACCCTTACCTATCTCACACTCCTTCTCCCTTCTGGGGGTGGAGCCATGGACGCAACCCTCCAAAGCACCCATTTTATCCAGGGGAACTGATCTCTGTCACCTGGACAACAGTTGTAATGCTGGGTGATCTCCAGCCCTCACCCAGAGGCTGGCAATGGTAGTTCTCATGGAGGAAATGGCTGGTTTGGAGGGTGGAGTCTGTGGCATTATACTGGTCTGAAGTTCCTCCCCTTCTCAAACCCCACCATCCCTAGGATCCACCCCTTAAATGTCCAGGAGTTTCCCAATCCAGAGTTGGCAACCCTATTTCCTTCCCACCCAACAGCCAACTTAACCTTTATCTGCCTTTGTCTGTCTTCAGCTTTTTGTCTCCACCCCCTCCCCCACAGCTTCTACCAAGGAAAATTACAGTCTTTCTCCACAGTGGGGACCAAAGCAGCTTACATTATTCTCACCTCCTTTTTATCTGCACAACAACCCTGTGAGGTTGGTTAGGCTGAAAGTATGTGACTGGTCCAAAATCACCCAGTCAGCTTCCACCGCAATATGGGGATCTGAACCTGGGTCTTGCAGACCCTACTCTGAGGCTCTAACTGCTGCATCACTGCTGGCTTTCATAGGGTGGCTGCTGAACAGTAGCAAGCAGCCAGGCCAAGTTGAGTCATGCAAATTAGGTGGTATCAAGTCACCCAGAGGGTGCTGCCTAGGGATGCCAGCCTCCAGGTGGGATCTGGGGATCCCCTGGAATTACTGCTCAGCTCCAGACTACTGAGATAACTTCCCTTGGAGAAAATGGATGCTTTGGAGGGTGGACTCTAGGGTATTGTACCCCACTGAGGTCCCTGTCCTCCCCAGGCTCTATCCCCAAATCTCCAGGAGTTTCCAGACCTGGAGCTGGCAGCCCCACTACCCCCATCCCCTGCCAGTGCCCATGGGGGGACCTGGCAACCCTAGACTGGTGCCAGGCCTAGGGTTGGCAACCTCCAAGTGGGGCCTGCTGGAGGGTGAACTCCAGAGATCTGTGAGCAACGGAGATCTGTCTCCCTGGAGAAAATGGCTGCTTTGGAGGGTGGATTCTGTGGCATGATGCCCAGCTGAGGCCTCTCCCTTCCCCAAATCCTGCCCTCCTTGCACTCCACCCCAAAACCTCTAGGAATCCCCCAGCCTGGCCCCAAGGCGCCCTCCCCCCTCCCTCCAAGGCCGAAAAGAGGCCTGGAAAGAAAGGGCCCTCCCCCACCCTTTGACTGACAGAGCCAGTCAGAAGCCTCTCCCTCCCCCCCCAACGTTCTAATCTATCACCGTTGCTGCCTGGAGTCAGGTCCCTGCAGAGGCCATTTCAAAAGGCTTTTGGGGGGGATTCAACCGTCCCTGAAGGGATTTCCTTACTTTTCGGATTTTTCTACAAACCCAGGAAGTCTACTGACTATGTAGGAAAAGCTGTTGGGGGAGAGTGAGGCCCCTTTTGGAGGGAATAAGTATCCGCACAGAAAAAAAAAAGTCTGGGATTAGAATATAAAATATAACCAAAGTAAATTCGTAGTTGAGATATGTCCTATAAGTCTATATCATGACATCTGCTATACAGATGGCTCTGTTAAGAGGATTCTCATTACTATGGCTGATCTTAGAACATAGCCACATGGGAGCTTTCTGCCCAGCCAGTTTGCTGCTTTAAAACAAAACCAGAAGACTAAAATACAGTTCTAAAAATGCTTCCTTTGTTGTGCAGGATTTCATTTATCCTTGTTCCTCAAGTAGGAAAGGGAGGGAAACACTTGAAAAAGGTTGCACACAGACACTGAAAAAGGGACTGACCAAGCACATAAGAATATTTGTTTTTTAAAAATACACCATCCAGGTTATATTGTAATGCAATGTATATCAATCTCCAGATTAAAGATGTGCTTTTAAGACAATTTTCTAACATAATTACTTGTTTGCACTCCTAGTTATAATCATTTGTTTTACTAGCTTCCTTCACCAAATATTTACGCATCACTATTCATATTGGGATACTGCATTATTGGCCCTATTTATCTGATAAAAGCCAGAGTGCCATTATTCAGATGACAACCCAAACACACACAAAATAAAATATATTTTATGTACAGTGCCAACCCAACATGCCAAAATGATAAGTTTGTTTGATGTGAAAGTCATCCAAGAAAATTCTGTTTTAAAATCCTTCTAAAAATGTTACCGGGGGGGGGGCGTGATTTAGTACGGGAGAAAATATACACTAAGGTCACCCATCCATAAACACATCTTCTTGCTTTTTAAAAATTAAAGAAGGCAAGAAGATGTTCTTCTAAGTGAAGGCTGTACATGTATTCTAAGCAGGCTCTCAGTCATTACAGAGCAGATTAAACAGGCAGCAGATGGTAACCTGACAATGTAACAGCAAGCTCCAAAGGAGAAATTAAATAAGCATCCCGTCCAATTAGAAGGACAGAAAGAGAAAAGAGAACACTATCCAAGTGTTTACAGCCCCACTTGTATTTCACAAGCTTGCCACATAACAAGTGCTAAGGAAAGGCCCCTGGCAGGATCAGAATTCAGATGCACATATAATATCACAATAAATAACTCTTACTATTAGGCTGTTGCCACCATTGCCAATTTGCAACCTAACCTACCTCACAGAGCTCTTGTGAAGATAAAAATGAGGTAGCACATATACATCACCCTGATCTCCTTGAGAAAAGATAAACCAAGGTAATAAGTAGATTATTTGCTTTCTCCATTGAACTCTGTAAAGCAGAAGGCAGCTTCTGAATGAAAGCCAATTAGTGGTTGTTTCACATGTTATAGAATTCCTACTGAAAAGTCACTTCTTTGTTGGGAGGTCTGTAAATTCTATGCAGCTGTGTGTGACCATCAGCCATATGTGTAGGCTATTTTATGTATATTTAGTGTACATGTGCTGGGAATCCATAGTTTCCTAGAACATCTCAATGCAGCTCTATATATGCACATTGAAGCATATGATATTTATGTTGTTGTTGTTGTTCAGTCCAACTCTTCATGACCCCATGCTATGTAAACCCCATGCTAAGGCAGGCTGGGAGGGAGAAGCAAAGAGGGAAGAGGTTTAAACTTTAAACCCCTTCTCTCTGGAGTCATGCCACAGTGGCAGTGTGATCTCTCCATTGTTTTCTACAATGGAGAGATCGTGCCACTGCTGCTGCGCGACTCTAGAGAGAAGGAGCTTGGGGGTGGGGAGCTGGGGACGGGGCTTGCAGCCACCGCCATTTGTGCCCGCTCCTGGGCTCCTGGAGCAGCCCTCTGGGCCCAAATGACCCCTGCCCTTTCCTAAATCACCCCTGTTCCTATGTTCTGAGAGAACACAGCCCAAACATGCTATGTCACAGACTAATGGAAATGTATGAATGTCTTGTCCTGCAAAGGTCCCACCCATAGTGGCAATATTTTCCTGCTGTCAACCCCTCATAGCCAAGTGTCAAACTAGGATCTGGGGGGAACAAGTTCAGATCATCATTGGCCATGGAAGCTTGCTGGGTGACTTTGGGCCAGTCAAACACTCTCAGCCTAACTTACATCACAGGTTTGTTGTTAAGATAAAATGGAGAAGAGAACAATATAAACCACTTTGTATTCCCAGTGGAGAGAAAGGCAGGGTATAATTGAAGTAAATAAACATATTTCCCCCAGCCAGCTTGGTGCAGTAGTTAAGAGTGGCAGACTCTAATCTGGAGAACCAGGTTTGATTCTCCACTCCTCCACATGAAGGCAGCTGGATGACCTTGGGTCAGTCACAGCTTTCTCAGAACTCTCTCAGCCCTACCTACCTCACAGGGCATCTGTTATGGGGAGAGGAAGGGAAGGTGATTGTAAACTGCTCCAAGACTCCTTTTGGTAGTGAAGAGCAGGATATAAAACCAACTCTTCTTCTTCATTGTACCACTGGGGGGCTTTAAAAAAGAATTGAGGGAGTAGCCTCGGTCCACACTACTAAGAGCTATATGAGTTGTTATAGCCTAGATCAGAGGTGTCAAACTCATTTGTTATGAGGGTCGGATCTGACATAAATGTCACTTTATCAGGCCAAGCCATGTGTGCCATAAAATGTAACACAAGGTACTGGAGATATAAACTTTATAAAGATTATTTCAGACCCATAATGGCAATAGCAGGCGTGACTGGATTAGGTGTGATATGCAGACAGGTGGTGATATCAGCATTGGTGTGATATACAGAGACATGGAGATATCAGACAGAAAGCCTAAGTCTGGACTGAATAAATGAAAATAAGTCTGAAGAAGTGAGCAGTGACTCACAAAAGCACATACCCTACTGCAATTTTGTTACTCTTTAAAGGTACTACTGGACTCTTTCTACTACTATTAGAAACCACAACATTCAAAAACCAGTCGGGGAACATTTTAATCCTCCAGGACATTCAGTTGCTGACCTAAGAGTAGCAGTTCTCTTACAAAGGAATTTCAAAGGGAGATTAGAAAGAGAGACTGATGAATTGCAACTGATAATGAAGCTCAAGACAATGTAAACTCCTGGACTGAACTGAGACCTAGGTTTCTTCTCTCATTACCAATGCCTGCTATTGTCATTTGGCATCTGAAATCACTTCACTCTCCAAGATATAAGGACAGATGGATTCACATTTCAGCTGTATCTGAACAAGTGAGCAGTGATTCATGAAAGCTCATACCCTGCCATAAATTTTGTTAGACATTAAGGTGCTGCTGTAATCTTGCTCCCTTTCACAAATAAGGAATGCAAGCTGTGCTGTTAGGTTCCCCCCATCTGTTAGAAATGGAAAGATGGATCTCTTCAAGTGCCATAGGACTCCCTCCCCCTCTCTCTGTCATGTTCTCTCTGGGCCTTTCCTTCCCCCTCTCTGAAGAAGTATGCTTGCCCACAAAAGCTTATACCTGGAATAAAACATTTTTGGTCTTAAACACAGGACTCTCTGTCCGTCTGTCTTTCTGGCATGCTCCCTCTGGTTCTTTCCTTCCCTCTCTGTCTCTGGAGGAGAAAAAGTGTGCTTGCACACAAAAGCTTATACTTGGAATAAAATGTTACTGGTCTTAAAAGCCCCACGAGATGTCATTTCCCCCCTCTCTCTGGCTGTTTCCCTCCCCCTCCCTCCCCAGAAGAGGAGGGAGGAGGAGCCTTCAGCTGACTGAGGGAAGGTTTTCTTTCGTCCTCTGCCAAGCAGGAATGAGGAGAGACTGGCCAAGAGGAGCTGCGATGTTAGAAGTAGGAAGCAGCACACAGCCAGTTGTTCTTGGGCCAGATTGCAGCCTTGCAGGGGCCACATCCAGCTCACAGGCTGTATGTTTGACACCCCTGCTGTAACCTGTAACCTGCAAAAGCATCATAGGGATCAAATGAAAAATGTACTGTCTATAGATTTTCCCAGCCAGTGGGTCAGGCTTCTTAGACATGGTGCTGTACGGGTTGCAGGTATTGTCATCAGTGTTCCCTCTAAGCTGAGTTAGTGTGAGCTAGCTCACTGTTTTTTAGCCTCCAGCTCACACATTTTTGCCTGAGCTCAGGAAGGATGGTTTCAGAGCAAACTAACTTGTGCAGTAGCCAAATCTCTCACTCACAACTTTAATGCCAGTAGCTCACAAAGTAGAATTTTGGCTCACAAGACACCACAGCTTAGAGGGAGCATTGATTGTCATTGTATCTTCTTGAAACTTTTTTTAAAAATCCACCTTGGTTGTATTTCTCCTTCACCCTCATAATTGAATGTTCTTTATGACATCAGAAGTTGTAGGTTTCTTTAGAGACCATCTCTCCCACAATTATTTAACCATCTTTAATTAGGTTTTAATCCTCTCAGGATCTGTGCCAGTTTAAAGCATCTCTAATTGGCCACAGCAGCTCAGAGGTTAAGACGCTGAGCTGCAGACCAGAAGGTCAGTAGTTTGGCAGTTCGATACCCTAGTGCCGCATGATGGAGTAGCTCCTGTCTCTGGCCCCAGCTCCTGCCAACTTAGCAGTTCGAAAGCAAGAAATTGCAAGTAGAGAAATAGCTACCGCTTCGGTGGGAAGGTAACAGCGTTCTGTGTACCTTGACATCTAGTTATGCCAGCCACATGACCACAGGAATGTCTTCAAACAGCGCTGGCTCTTTGGCTTGGAAACAGAGATGAGCACTGCCCCCTAGAGTCAGATTCAACTGGCTTTCAAGCAAGGGAAACCTTTACCTTTAATTGGCTCCTTATTCTGTATGCTAGAAGTTTCCATCTCTTTCAAGCCTTTTTTCTAGTATGGCATTCAAGACAGCAGCTTTTGAAAGTTAAAAAGCACTGCTACTATGTAATGTATGCTTAATGACATTGGATTGTTGATAATACTATTAATTAGTATTTACAAAACTCTTTTTCAAATGTTCAAAATATTTCACATTCCTTCAGTAACTGATACAACAGATCTGTAATGCATCAGTGGTGTTATATGATTGTGTATGCGAGCACCGGGGCTAAGTGATAGTGACCGACTTTAAAAGGTTGAATACAGCCATATCAGACAGATGTTACAAAAATTTTAAAATGAGGGTGGAAAAAAACCAGATTTCCCAGGTCTAGATCTTAAGACCCTGTCTTGGGACCCTTTGACATTGAGTACTGGCAGGGTTACAGTTTGATTGCTATGTAGGTGTTAAGATTACAGCACTTACATTCTGGGAAGAAGACATATATAATGGAAAATCATGTAATTTGAAAAAAACAGAGTCCAGCAAGGTCCAAATTGCACCCCAAATCCATGTGAGAATCACAGTCCTCGTTCCAAGCTGGGAGCAGATGGAATCACTTGATAACCCTTATTTTAGCAGTGGCTGAGATAAATGTGCAATGGTTCACAAGATCTATCAAACTGAAAGCAAACTGGATCATTATCATCTTGTGCAAGCAGTTTTCCCCAGGTTCTTCTCATCCAATTGACAAATCCCTTTTTTTCCTGGCTGAAATTAAGTATCCATTAAGTTGAAAAAAGAAAAAATAGCAACCCTATTAGCCAAGGTAAAATCTTGAAAAAGAAGCTTATGTAGTGAGTTTGTGACTGAGGTGAGCTTTGATCTAGGTAGCTACTGGTGATTTTATTTTTGATCTATTCATAATAGTTCACAACAGAGAAATTTCAGTTTCCATTGCTACTCATCACTGAATTGATATTTAGTGAGCTGTCCACCATGGCCCCATTCTCTTCCCTGAACAGGCATATACATAGGATTTTCTGCTCTGCTGTTGCTTTCCTTTTTTATGCGGATGTGCGTGTGAGTGTGTGGGTGCGTTTAGACAGCGTGCTGGAGCAGTTTAAACTGCTCCGGCATGATGTGTATTTTTTTTTTAACTGGAGAATCGCGATCACACACCTCCTCTTTCGGAGCTCCCCACAGTCCTCCTGCAGGTGGGGGGGATTTCCCCTCTCCTTTGAGCATGCGCACTGGCAGCCCTCTCCCAAACAGGAAGTTTGGCACGTGCGCAGAAGAGCAATCTTAACCGGTCCCTTTAAAGTTTAAATGAAGACTCCTTTTACATTTTCTCCCCGAAAATGGCCTCCCCGAGATCCCAGACTCGTCTAAATGCCTAAACTAGGCACCAGTGAAGCTTTTCTTCATTTAACTTAGGAGCGGAGCTCCACTCAAGCGCACACCGCTAAGGGAAAAAAAAATGGCGGGCTAAAACCGGAAGCCGGAGGCAGCTTCCCAGAGGGGAGGGGGGGGTTTGAAGCACCCGTAAGTGGCTGGATGGAGCGATCAGACAGCGAAAAGTGCGGCTTGAAATGGAGAATCGGGAAAACACCACTTGGGTAAATGGTGTCAAAATACTCCAGTTTACAGAGGGTTTGCTCCAGAAAGCGACAGCTGGGGACGGTGGGCAGATGTTGGGCGTGTGAACACGCAGGTAAAAGCCGTTTCTGAGCCATGTCAAAAACGGCTCAAACGGCGCATCTGAACGCACCCTGTGTATACCTGGAAGTCATGGTGACCTCTGCTGACTGACCCTTACTGGGAGGCCTGGAGGATATTCAGAGTGCTGGCTGAACACAGCCTGCCCCTGCCTCTGGTATTTCAGGGAGGTCTCCCATCCAAGTACTTGCCAGAGTCAACACCACTTAACTTTCAAGATCTGACAAGATCGGGCTTGCCTGGGCTATCCAGTTCAGGGCTGCTATTGCTATTTTGTTGCTCACTTATCCAGTTTGGAGAGAGCCATGGTTTTCACCATGTGGGATAAGATAGATAAGTTTTATTCATGACCATTGACCAAAACATAAACCAATGACATTTTGTAACCTGAGTAGAAGATATCACATTAAAACAGGAGCAGAATTTTAAGACTGGTTATAAACCCCACCCATAAAAATGGTTAAAATTAATAAAACTTAAACTTAATTCTCCTCTCTTTTTTACTTTTCCAAACTTTATTGAAGTGAATGATCAAATAAATGTACAGAAAAAGTCAAAAAAAACTTCAAGTAAGTACAAACAATACAGAAACAATTAACAATTGCTTACCATACAATGCAAACAATTAGATAAACGCAAAGGAACAATAGGTAGCGCTATAATATAGAAAAATCAATATACAGTATTTAATAAACTCATTACAAGACACTAAGTAGTCTAGAACTGGAAACCATATTTTCACAAATTTCGAAATATAGATTTCTGTTTCATTCTGTGACAAGGAATCTGGTAGTTTATCTATTATGCAGTATTCTTGTATTTTTGAAAGCCAGTCAGTGGGCTGTTTATCACTTTTCCAAAATTTGGCAAGTACCGCTCGAGCCACAGTACAAAGAATTTCTATAAAATTATGATTGAACGGGTGATGCTTAGCAGTAGGCCAGTGATTTAGTACCAAGGATTCCATATTCAATGAGATTTCCAAGTGAGTTATTTCATATATGTGTTGTACAACTAATATCCAAAATTGTTGTACGACTATATAGTCCCACCAGCAGTGTTTGAACGTACCCCGTTCTTGACACCCTCTCCAACATAACTAGGTTTTATCTTTTGGGAAATAGCTTACTTTTTGCGGAGTTAGATACCTGGTATCTACTTTACTGGTAATTACTTTAAAAAGCTGTGTACTAATAGATATACTCTTTGCATGTAAAGTATAAGAATTCCAGATTCTTCTCCATTGGTCTGAAGTGAGTTTTATATTACAATCTTTATGCCAATATTTAGTATAAGATGGTGTATTATCATCTGTTGCTGAAAGTAGGATTTTATAAACTAAAGATATGTAATGTTTATAAGTAGGATGTTGTTTAACTGGGGTTTCAAATGCAGTAATATTTGTTTTTAATCTTGTCTGGATGATATTTTTGTTTAAACAATGACATATTTGTAGGTATTGATATCAAGTCTAGCTTCTTGAGCTTTTGTTTCGAGAGTATTTTTTTCTAGTATTACGGCCTTGATGTGATATCAATTAATGTATTTATTTTCATGCATTTCCAATTATCAAAAGACCTATCAGAACTAGCAGGAGGAAACCAAGATTGCCTAATACAAGTTGATAATGGAGATACCCATTATTGTACTACTATATCAATGGTTTTAAGAATTCTTGTTGTTTTATATTATACTGTTTTTATGTAACCAGCCCTGAGCTGGCCCCAGCTGGGCAGGCAGGGTAAAAATCTAACAAATAAATATCCCAAGGGCTAGCTTGTTATGAGGTCTGTCCCATACTTCGAGGATATTAAGGAGAAAGGGGTTGTTATTTAGAGATTCTGGATGTTCTTTGTTTTCATTCCAAATTAATTCCTGTAATGTTCAATTATCAGAAAATGTCTGTTCAAGTAAGTCCAGTCTGGGGTAGAATCTGAATGTAGCATTTTAGTTAAATTAGTCAGTTGGGCTGCTAAAGTAATAGGTCAGGAAATCCCATACCACCTTCTTTGGTCAATCTGCGTAATGTATAAAAACTAATTCTGCATTTTTGGAATCCCATAAAAATTTCAATATTGTATTTTGCCAGCATTTGTAGGGGGACAGTTACTGGCAGAGTGCAGAATAAAAAAAAATCAGTAATATGAAAAAAATTATTTATTTGATGAGATCAGCATGTTCTGCCCATGAGAAGGACAATTTTGCCATTTGTCAAGTTTATTTCTAACTGTTTTATAAGTTTCTTCAAAATTGCATTTAAGAAGATTATTTAGTTGCAGAAGTATAAATATTCACAAATGCATACAAGAGAAAGTGACCCATTTGTATTTATATAATTGTTGAATAGAGAGTTTGTAATCGGATGTAATATGAATGGGATAAATTTCTTTCTGTTCCGATTGATCTGCAATCCAGATATCATTCCAAATAGAGTTCCTCGTTGATATGTTTTAATGATTTAAGTGGATTAGTGAGCTATAAAACAGCATCATTGGCAAATAAGCTGATCTTGTATTCATCTTTATGTATTTTTATACCTTGAATCGCTATGGCCATAGGCTCTATCACTATCGCAAATAGGAAAGGAGACAGAGGGTACCTTTGCTGTGTACCCCTAGTGGGCATAAAAATTTCTGAGTTACAGCCATTAACTTTAACTTGGGTCTTAGGATTTTGTACAATGCGTCTATTGTTTAGAGAAATCTCTCTCCAAAACCATGAACTCTAAGAGGTGATGTAGGTAGGATACTTCTAGTGAATCAAACACCTCTATATCAAGAGATAAGGCAATGGATTCAAGCTTTCTTTGTTGGCAGAAGTTAATTATGTTCAAAGATTTATGGATATTATCTGCAATGTTGTAAGTAGGCATGAATCCAGCTTGATCCTTATGTACATATTGTTATGAATTGACCAATTCTTTTAGCTAAGAGCTGAGAAGATTTTTAAGTCTTGGTTAAGTAGGGTTATGGGTCTACAGGAAGCTAAATCTGTAGCATCACGGTCTGGTTTTGGAATCACTATAATAGTAGATTCCACCCATGATGGGGGTAGTGAGACTTTTAAAAGAATATCATTACAGACATTAGTTAAGGAATTGGTAAGGAGATGAGAATGGATTTGTAAAATTCTGCTGGGAATCCATCATTTCCTAGTGTTCTAAAATTATTTAAAGATTTGATGATGTCTTAGACCTCTTGTGTGATTGGGGATTCTAAAAGTTCTTTATGCCTTTGTTCCAGTTTTGGCAATACTTTTTAGATAAGTATTCTATAATTTTGCATGAATCTGGACCTTTGGTTTGATAAAGTGATTGGTAGTAAGTCAAGAACAACTGAACAATTTGAGAGGTTTTAGAGCATAAGTTTCTATTGGCATCTTTAATTGTTCTAATTATTTTATAGTTGCATTTGTGGTGTGCCCTCCACGCTAGGGATCTTAGTGTTTTAGAGGATTTAGTCCAAAATCTGCATTTAAGATGTAATAGATTACATTTAATGTGAGAGATTTCAAGTGTTTCTAAGACTTTCCTTTCAATCAAGTTTTTGTATATCTTCTTGCTACCAGTTTTTTTGTGCATTTGTTCTAACTTTTCCATTTTTGATATGAGTTCTAATCTCTTTGTTTTTTGTATGCAACCATGATAGAGATGATGCGACCCCGTATTACCAATTTAATTGTATCTCGTAGGATCGCATGAGTTACTCCACAATCAGCGTTTTCGTCAAAATAATGTTTCAGAGTTTGTTTGATATCCAATTTGATGGCATCATTCAATAAAACTGACATGTCTAGTCTCCATTGTTCTGGTAGGATATGTTCTTTATTCCACAAAAAATTTCCTAGTACCCATGTATGATCGTAAGAAATCTTTAGGCCAATTTGTGAGTCTAGAGTATAACTGAAGAGGGAAGATGAAGTGACAATAAAATCTATTCGAGTGTGGACTTGAAAGCACAATGAAAAATATGTGTAGTCCCTATCTATAGGGTGACACAAATGCCAAGTATCATTTAGACAGAATTCATCTAGCAGAGATTGTAATTCAGTTTTGGAATTAAGACTAGAATTGGTTTAGCCCAATTTTTAGATCTGTCTAAATCTAGATTGGTAATGTAGTTAAAGTCAGCTCCAATAATTACCTCACTGTCAGCAAAGGAAGCAAGAATAGTTAGGGTATTGTCTAAAAAGGTGATTTGATCCACATTAGGAACATATATCAAGGGAAACGTTATTAATTTGTTGTCTAGAATTCTTTTTACAAATGTATATCTGCCTCTAGGATCATATAATTAATTGGAAATTGAATTTATTGGAAATCAGTATGGCTATGCCTCTCAATCTTGAAGCCTGAAATTGGAATGGAAGACGCTTAGATTTAAATACCAATTTGGTATCATTTTTAAGATGTGTTTCTTGCATGCAAATGATATCAGGGTGCAATTTTAACAATGCTAATTCCAAACATTTCCTCTTAATTAAATTATTCATTCCCCTACAATTGATTGAATAAAAATTTAGTGTGGTATGTATTATATATTAAAACTATCTGACCACCTTATTTTCTTAGTATGCAGAGATACAGAGCTCAGAGAGGGTGATACATGTAAATAGGAACAATTCCAAGCCATCCAAAACACTAAAAGATTACATCTGTATAAATTCATCAGAACAAATATACCTCAAATACTTTTATTAACTCTTACATAGAAGAAGTGTTTAAATTTATAATTAAACATTATCTAAGAGCAGAGAATAATTAATCCAGTACAGTACAATAATGATTAAGTTAGAATTCATATAACCTTTCAAGTATATCTAAAATGTGTGGCTATAAAACCATTTAGGATTTGAGAAACATGAAAAATTGTTAAGTTTAGCATCCCATAGCCTCAACATAAAAAAAAGATATTTTGTTGTAAGTAGATTTCTAAAGCCATTAAATTCATGTATCGAAACCTGGATAAAGGGCTTGATATTAAACTGGGTGCTACTAGAACAATAAGTAGTAACATTTTAAACAAGTGTAGCTATAGACAATAAAGTTCCACAAAAAAACCCTGAAAGAAGTAGTATTTCTAGTAAAATGGGTGGGGCTAGTTAAAATAGAAAAAACGAGTACTACTAGATGATCTCTAAAATAGTTTATAGCTCTAATAGATCTGAGATATAGTTCATCAACCTTCTGTAAAAATGTAATAAAAATGTTGAGAGGTGAGAGATAAAACTCCCTTGAGCCAAAGGTTCAAATAAAGCTGAGAAAAAGCATCAAAAATCCATAGCGATAGGGTGTGTAAAACCCCTTGTCTTACCTTTGAGTCTGTAAGTTGAATATCAAGTGCTATAATAAGTAGAAGCCAAAGAGTGCAGAGCATATAAGTGTTCTTGTATGGTGCACAAACTAAAATATTAAAAGTCTTCATAAATTGAAAAGGTATATTAATATAAACCAACATTTGTAAAGTTTCATTCTATAGGAAAACCATGAAAGAAGTAACCAGTACCATATCGTCCAATCTTAAGAGACAGGTATGAACAAGGTTGTTCCTTTGAATGTAATGATAGTAAGTGAAACAAAAAATCCCCATTCAACAAACTCCCACCCTCTCCCCCGAAACCCACATACGTTCTTCTTTCATTTGCTGTTAGTGTAAAGGAGAGAGGGAAAAACAAGAAAAAGAAAGCATTTACAAAAAAAAAAAAAAAGAGGATGATACTATATATCATGAGAAATCACAGAGTCGAGTGGGAGGGATACAGCGCAGCACGACGGACGTATCCTAGGCTTGCTCCTAGGACTGCTAGCTTCTTCGATCTGTAGGAAGGGGTCTACGGACTCTTCAAGACCCCGCTAACTCCTCGAGAAGAGGGGGAGTGTAAGAGGCTTGATTTGGGGGGTCCAGTGCCACGGCTGTCGACGGGGGAGAGCCCTGGATTGCCTCCAATGCCTGGAACAAGAAGAAAGCCCACGGCTATGGGCTCCCAGCTGTTGCTTCCCATCAAGAGGGGGGGTTAGAAACCCTGCCTTACTAAGCACAACTTTACCGTAACTATTTAACTGCATCAACAGAGAAAAGTCTGCCTCTTCTTTAAAGAGACATCTCCCTCTTTAAACTTTAAAACCATTTAAAAGCTGAGGTGAGAGGTTCCCCCCCCCACACTTCCTCTAGTTTAGCGGCAAGCAAAGGGGATTTTGGCTGTGGATTCCTGGATATAATTGTGGGCAGTAAAGGACTACCTTGCCTTGATTCTCTGATATTTGGATATCCTTATTATTTGCAACGTACCCAATTTTTTGTGATTGGAAATTCAAGATATATTGCCACACTCTCAGTTTTTCCCCCTTAGTGGGGTGGAGTGTGGATCTATTAGCTTCTCTTCTTTTGGTTATTTTGGAAGAAGTCTGTTTTTTTTTTCCTTTTTCCGTTTTTGATAATAACATTTTGGAGATAAAAACTTTGCAACCTTTAAAGCATTAAGCACGAAGCAACTATAGTAATCTCATCTCTGAACTGGTTGGTTTAATGGGACTGGACATTTGAATCTGCATGAGACTATATCCCCTCCTTCTTTTTCCTTTTCTTCCTGGTAGTCTCCATATAAGGAGAAAGAGAAACAATCTGGTCTTGGCTATCGTATTGCATTTCTGTGGTTTGTGTTATGGTTTAGAAAGAAACAGAAAAATACTCCTTTTAATATTCAGTATAGTTCAGTGTGTTCCAAAACAAACCTGTTGAAATAACAATTTTTGTGGGGAAGGGTGAAGCTAATTGTTTTCCTGGCTGTGGTGTCTTCCTGTCAGAGAAAGAAGAGAATACTTTGAACTCACAACAGCTTTGAGGAAAAATGAAATTCCCTACAGATGGCTCTTACCTGAAGGTTTAATCTTTTCTTACAGGGGCAAAAGACATAGAATCACCTCCATATTCAAGCCAGAAGATTTTTTTAAAGAAGAACAGAGTGGAACTCCAAACTGAAGAAATGGGCTCAGAGATAGAAGAGGAAGAGAAAGAAGAAGACTGCCCTCAAGGAGCTTCAGGGACTTCAGCAACAACTAAAGAAGGCTCCAAGAAATCTAAATGTCCAATGACTATGCCAGCTGTCACAAGGAAACAAGCAAGAGAAAACTTGGATGTGCAATCACAGAATCAAGATGGATAAAAATAAAAGTAAAATGAGACTAATTTCTATAAGTAATGGATTAAATTCACCCCCAAAAAGAAAACAGACTTTTCATCAATTAAAAAAAATCAACTTTGACGTCATCTGCCTCCAAGAGACCCACATTAGAGAAGCTGACAAAAAATATCTTCAAAATCCAAAGTTGGGCAAAACTTTTATTGCTTCAGATAAAGAAAAAAAGAAAAGAGGCGTAGTGACTTATGTAAAGGAACATCTTCAACCAGAAATGGTATATGCCTCTCAAGATGGATGTATTTTAATGGTCCAAATACAAAGACAAACTAAAAAGACCCTACGTGTTAATATCTATGCACCAAACCATCACCAAGAAAATTTTTATAAAGTTTTACAAGAACTGATGGTGAATCAGGATTATCAAGAGACCTGTATAATTGGTGATTTTAATGCAGTTTTTGAGGGAAGTCAAGACAGAAAGATTTCTGAGAAACAGAAACGGAAAAGAAGGCACGAACTTCCACCAGCTTTTTACCAACTAATGGAAGAGAATAAATGTATAGATGCTTGGAAAGCCAGAAATCCACATAAACAAGACTACTTTCTATTTGGCAAGACACAGGTCTTGGTCGATAGATATGTGTTGGTTCTCAGCTACAATAACCAACGATATTCTAGAAGCAGAAATACAACCTCAGACATTTGTGGACCATAATCCAATTACCCTGGAACTTCAAGATGCTCTCAAAAGGAATAGATGGAAGTTGAATACAACAATTCTAAAAAATGAAAGATTTGTAAAGGAATCCAAGAAAGAATTCCAATTTTTTTGTTTTTGACAAAGCCTGGGATGTCTATAAATATTGTTTGGGATGCCTTCAAAGCCTTTGCTTTGGATGATAAAAGAAACAACCTACAGGAAAAAGATCAGAAAAGTATTCCCAAATGCAAACACAAATAAAAGAACAAGAAGAAAAAATAAAACAAGATTTGATGAGTGAACAGAGGAAGATTAAACTTAAACAACTGCAACATCAAACAAATTGTCTTCTAACTCAAGAAATAGCAAAGAAAATA
The DNA here is from genome assembly GCA_029375565.1 of Gekko gecko. NCBI lineage: Eukaryota > Metazoa > Chordata > Lepidosauria > Squamata > Gekkonidae > Gekko > Gekko gecko. The sequence continues at coordinate 220,369,619 of JAPDNY010000002.1, read as the reverse complement.
ATGTAAGCCAAACAAAATTACTTTGAAAATGCAAACAAACCGACTAGATGGTTAGCACACAAAATATGTAAAGAAAGGGAAAGATATATAAGAATATTTAAAAAATGGAAAAGGTGAAGAAAAAAATAAATTAAAAGATTTAAAAATAATTGTGGAACAATTTTATCAAAATCTCTATTAAAAAAAAAACATCCTAAGAACAAATCAGAGGATACCTAGAGAAATATAAACCTAAAATATTTACAGATGACCAGAGAGAACTATTAAATCAACCAATAGCCCTTGCTGAACTTACAGAAGCCTTCAAAAAGAAAAAAAGGCAAAACCCCAGGTCCTGATGTGCTGCCAGCAGAATTTTATCATGTCTTTGAAGACCAACTGATATTTCCTTTAAAAGAGGTGTGCCAGAATGTAACGAGTGATTACAAAATACCAGATTCTTGGAAGGAGGCTATAATATCTCTTATACACAAACAAGACCTAGATGAAAAAGAAATTAAAAATTATAAACCTGTCTCTCTTTTAAACGTGAATTATAAAATATATGCCTCCATCTTAGCAACAAGAATGAAAAAAGTTTTAGCACAAATGATACATAAAGACCAAGCTGGTTTCCTTCCTAGAAGGCAACTTAGAAATAATGTTAGGACAATTTTAGATGTTCTCGAATATTATGAAGCTCATCCAGAAAAACAAATGGCATTAATTTTTTTAGACGCTGAAAAGGTCTTTGATAATGTTAACTGGAAATTTATGCTGGAACTATTAACATACTCGCAGGCTGTTGCGGAGTTCTCTAAAATGATTGAAGCGATTTATACCAAACAAAATGCTAAGATTTCGCTTAATGGAGACCTATCACAAAACATCGAAATTCAAAAAGGGTCATAACAAGGGTGTCCACTGTCACCTTTATTATTTATTTTCATTCTTGAAGTCATAAATGATGTAATCAGAGCAGATGAACAAATCAGAGGTCTTAAAATAAGAGGTGAAGAATTTAAATTGCTAGCTTTTGCTGATGATTTAGCTTTTATTTTGGAAAACCTTTTAGATTCTACAAATGTGCTGTTACCTCTGTTACAGAAGTATGGAACAGTGGCAGGTTTAAAAATTAACAAAAACAAAAAATATGACAAAGACTTAAGTGTTACTCCTCCAGGAAAAAACAGGATTTGAAACCCAGAAGAAAATTAAGTATCTTGGAATAAACTTAACAAATAAATGCAGTTCCTTGGTGGAAAATAACTATATTACAGTTCCTGTAATGGAAGTGCGCCACTCATTCTAGAGCAAGCAGCAACTGAGGCCCCTTTCCTATCCTGTATATAATAAAATAGAAGACCCATTTGCTTTTTTTTAATGTCAATAATCTTACAGTACTGTGTGTACAGTTCTGGTCGCCACATCTCAAAAAGGATATTATAGCATTGGAAAAAGTGCAGAGAAGGGCAACTAGAATGATAAAAGGGTTGGAACACCTTCCCTATGAAGAAAGGTTAAAATGCTCGGGGCTCTTTAGCTTGGAGAAACGACGGCTGAGGGGTGATATGATCGAAGTTTATAAGATTATGAATGGGACTGAGCAGGTTGAGAAAGAAGTACTTTTCTCCCTTTCTCACAATACAAGAACTTGTGGGCACTCCATGAAATTGCTGAGTAGTCAGGTTAGAACAGATAAAAGGAAGTACTTCTTCACCCAAAGAGTGATTAACATATGGAATTCACTGCCACAGGTGGTGGCAGCTATAAGCATGGACAGTTTCAAGAGGGAATTAGATAAACATATGGAGCAGAAGTCCATCAGTGGCTATTAGCCACAGGGTATAGATGGGAACTCTCAGCCTGGGGCAGGGGATGCACTCTATTCTTGGTGCTGGAGGGGGCAGCAGTGGGAGGGCTTCTAGTGTCCTGGCCCCACTGCTGGACCTCCTGATGGCACCTGGTATATTTTGGCCGCTGTGTGACAGAGTGTTGGACTAGATGGGCCATTGGCCTGATTCAACATTGGCTTCTCTTATGTTCTTATGTTATGTACTATTACTACTTGTGGGATATGTTGAAAGTGGACATAAAAAAAAGAGAACCCCCTATTAGTAATCATGAGACTGGAATTATTGTTTATACATATAATGAGGAACATAGGAAAACCAGTATGTGTTGAAGACTAAGAAGAATGTTTTATCGGTATTCTGCTCCACTTTATTGGCAACTGAGAAATCCAGCTTTTGTTTATTCAATTTCCTTAAAAGGTCTTGTCCAGGGTCAAGATTCAGAGCAAGTAGGAGTGCCTGTCCCTCTTCACAGTTGTCGGTGATGAGGGATTTGCTGCTATGGTGAACTTGCAGACCTCCCGATAAAAGCCATTGGTATCGCACGTTCACCTCCTGTAGTTTAGTGGTGATAGGTTTAAGTAGATTTCAGAGTTGAAGTGATTCTCCTGGCAAATCGGGAAACACCATTATTATTTGTTTCTTTGTATGGGAAAAATCCATGTATTCTAGCCTCTCGGATAATCTTTTGAACAGTGCATGGGTTTTGAAATTCATTTAGTATGTCTCTAAGGCGCAATCTGGATGCGGTTGTCTTCAATCCAATATGTTATACACGTAAGATTAATGGAGCAATTTTTTCTTCTGGATTTAATATAGTAAAGGTAAAGGTTCCCTTGCTCGAAAGCCAGTCGAATCCGACTCTAGGGTTGCGGTGCTCATCTCCGTTTCAAAGCCGAAGAGCCAGCGCTGTCCGAAGACGTTTCCGTGGTCATGTGGCCGGCATGACTAAACACCAGGCTAGCTAATTCACCATAAAAGTGGTTAGGCCCTGCGTTCCTTCTTCTCCTTCCTCAGTTCCATGGAATTTAATCAATAGTTGTTTAATCTTGGTTTCCAGCACTGTTAGTTTTTCGGCTGTCCATGTTTCCCACTCTTGGAGGTGACAAATTTCGGTTTGTGCAGTAAACCCAATCTCCATTGCAGAGTTAGCTGTATTTGAGACCTGCTTAAGTGTTTTTTGAATAGCTTCTAGTTCTATACTCAGAGGTTGTAATCTGCGGTCAACATGATCTAGAATTTCTATTTTTAGAGATTGTATTGAGTGTAGCAAGTGCGGTCTGTCTGCAATATTTTCAGCGTCATTCTGAGGCATCTGTTTGGTGGCCATTTCATGTGCTGCCATTGATGTTTGACAGGAGACGGTTTTAGATCTATTTGTTTTAAAATACACTTTTACTGACCTATCTTTTGTAGATTTCAGTGAAGGTTTATCTCCATTAGATTTTTTCATGTCCAAGTCTCATTTAAAAGGTAAATTTTCCGGGTTGTCTGGCCATGGTCTTGGTATTGTAGGACCTGACATTTCACCAGTAGCTGTGACTGGTATCCTTAGAGGTTTAACACAGAAAGATGGAGTACCTTGACACAGAGAGTACTCCATCTTTCTGTGTTATACCTCTGAGGATGCCAGTCACAGCTATTGTCAAAACGTCAGGTCCTACAAGTCCATGGCCAGACAGCCCGGAAAATCTACAACAGCTAATGAACTCCGGCATTGAAAGCCTTCGACAACATATTAAAGAGATGATGTTGAAGGGTATTAGGTAATGAGTAGGGTCAGGAGCTTAACCATTAAGCATCAGCCATCTTGCGTGCCAATGCCATGCTCCCCTTAATTCTCCTCTTTTCCAGCTACTATAGATTTTCTAATTCTTAGGGCAAGCCATCCGAACATAGCCACCCAATAAGTAACTTCTGCCTGGCTATCTGATAGCAAATTTCTTAAAAGGCAGATTCTTCACCTGCGAGAGAGAGGGAGTGTCTTAGGGAAAGTAAGAGACTCGCAGATGTTATTATACACTTTACAATAAAAAATGACATGTTCTACAGACTCAATACCATCCACACAACAGGGACATATCCTTTCTTCATAAGGAGTCTTGTTAAATTTTCCTTCCAGGACTGCAGATTGGAATACATCCCAACACATTAATGTAAACATTCTTCTGTAGTCCTGATTTAATAAACGAGAAAGGTAAGGCATAGGGATTACTCTGTTATCTGGAGCCAGGAGAACTCGCCATTTCTCTATCATATTTAAATCATGTTGTCTTGCGATATCCAGTATTCTCTGTTTCACCATAGACCTGGCCTTTTCATAACCCATAGAGCACAAATATTGTTTAGACAAACCATAGAGGCTAATTCCTTATCTAGGACCTTAGACCAATGGTCTAACATCATTAAATTTGTCAATCCCTTGGATAGAAAAGCTAGCTTTAACCAAAATGTTACTACCACCATTCGTAGCCTTGCCTCAACCACAATCATGCCTGTCTCTATACAAATAAGGGCACTTGGAACTGCATTAGGGGCTCGTGGAATTGCTCTCAAAAATTTCGACTGAACTGTATCTGCTTTCTTAAGGTTTGCTGTAATGTTAATGGGGGCTCCATATGTGAGCTGAGACAAAGATTTAGCCTTAAATAATCTAAGGGCAGCCACAGGACATTTACCCCCTTTGTTCCAATAAAATTTCTGAATCGCCCTAGAGCTCCTTTTGGCCTCTGAAACAACAGTATTCATATTCATCAATCTTGAACCATTTGCCTGGAAGAAAACTCCCAGGTACTTAAAATATTAAACATGTTCATTTGGAATCGCGTTTAGAGACCAACAATAAGTCTTTCGTGATTCGTTTTTTGCAAAGGCCATTACTTTTATTTTGGAGTAATTGACCTCTAGTTTATTTTCACAACAGTATTGGGTTTCAAGGCCTACCATGGTCCTTGCATATAAGAGGACCCCAATATGTTTATTGCTTAACTTTGGGGGATGGAACTCAGATTTATTTAGATATGTTACCAGGTCATTGATGTAAAAATTGAAAAGGAGAGACACTAAAAGTCATCCTTGTTTGACCCCTCTGCTGGTCCTGATTGGATCTGTGAGGTGCCCCTGAGAGGAACACCTGACCTGTACATAAGTCTGATTGTAGAAAGCCTGGATTAGAAATAATAATGATCTGTTGATACTTGTCTCCCTTAACTTATTCCATAATATGACTCTAGCAACAGAGTCGAAAGCTGATTTCAGGTCCAGGAAGACAGCAAAGAGAGATACCTTTGAATTAAAAGAGTACTTTGAGATCAGGTGGTCCAATACCACACAATGATCCCAAGTAGACCAACCCTACCTAAATCCCGCCTGTACATCCGCTAAACAAGAATTCTCCTCCATCTAGTCCCTGAGTTTCCACAGGAAATGTTTTGCATAGAGTTTGCTTGCTATACTAAGCAAGCTAATAGGCCTATAGTTGTTGGGATCATCTTTGTTACCTTTTTTATAAAGGGGAATAATCACTGCCATTCCCCAATCCTTAGGGATTTTCCCTGTTTGATCTATTTGTGTGAATAATGAGGCTAAAACTGGGACCCACCAATTTGCATTCTTTTTTAATCAACTCTGGAGGAATTAGGTCTAGGCCTGGGGCTTTTCCTGGTTTCAGGGTATCAATGAGCTGTTTCACGTCATGGAGATCCACTGGGGGCCAGGTTGGGAGATTATTAATGTCCTCAGTTCTGGATTGCTTACTACTATATCCTCATACAGACTTATATAATGGGCTTCCCAAGTGCTAGATAAGATGTAGTTATTCCAGGCAGTATGTGGCCTATCTGTGAGGGCAGCAGCCAATCTCCAGAAAAGAGCTATGTTCTTTTCCCTTGTTGCCTTTCTAAGATCTTCCCAGAATTGCCTGATGGGTTATTGTTTCTTGCACGTAATAAGAGCCTTGTACTGGGCTTTTTGATATTTTAGGTCCTGCAGTGTGACTGCATCTGTGTTAAACCTATATTGGGCATAATTCACATTGAGTGATTTTTTCATACTTCTGTAATCTTTATCAAACCTGCATCTAGAAGGTTCATACTTGTAGTTTGAAGGACCAGAATTAATACTTATCAGAACCTTTTGAAGTTCTCCCAATATTAGTATGTATTCACCTAGGCAGGACTCAATGTTCTCTGCCGCCTTCAATCTTCAATGTTCTCTGCCGCCTTCAATCTATCAGCGGCAGTATTAATCAGCTCCGACTGCAACATTTCAGCCAAAGTCCTACCCAGAGAAGCCTTCCATTTCAGTCGACAATATCTGTCCCCTTCTAAAGGACCTAAATAGAAATTACGTTGTTTTTTGACCTGCAGATCAGGCCTTTGCATGTCTAATTCTAAGATTAGAGGTAGATGGTCACTGTCACAATGTGAGGCAACCTCAAAATGTTCTATATATTAAGCTGTATCTTCAGAAACCATTATATAATCGATACCACTCATTCTGTCCCAAGACCAATACATTCCAAAGCAGAACTCCAGTTGCTTGGGAGAAACAGGAAGGGCAGGCTGCCCTTTAATTCCCTGTTTGGAGATAGCTCTGGCTCATACTTCTGGTTTCCGGTGCAATGTGACTAGACGCCTTTTGATTGTGCTCTGTCACAGATGTTTTTAATGATTTTAATTGGTTTTTAAACTGTTTTTTCACTGATTTTCACTGATTTTATTCTCCCACAGAAGCAGACTGCTTTTTATCTTGTTTTGTTGAGCGACCTCATCTGGAGTACTGTGTACAGTTCTGGTCACCACGCCTCTAAAAGGATATTATAGCATTATATTATAGCAGAAAAGGGCAACTAGAAGGATAAAAGGGTTGGAACACTTTCCCTATGAAGAAAGGTTAAAATATTTGGGGCTCTTTAACTTGGAGAAACGACTGCTGAGGGGTGACATGATCGAGGTTTATGGGACAGAGCTGGTCGAGAAAGAAGCACTTTTCTCCCTTTCTCACAATACAAGAACTCGTGGGCACTCTATGAAATTGCTGAGCGGTCGGGTTAGAACAGATAAAAGGAAGTACTTCTTCACCCAAAGAGTGATTAATACATGGAATTCACTGCCAGGAAGTGGCAGCGGCTACAAACATGGATGGCTTCAAGAGGGAATTAGATAAACATATGGAGCAGAGGTCCATCAGTGGCTATTAGCCACAAGGTATAGATAGGAACTCTCAGTCTGGGGCAAGTGATGCACTGTATTCTTGGTGCCTGGGGGGGGGAACAGTGGGAGGGCTTCTAGAATCCTAGCTCCACTGCTGGACCTCCTGATGGCACCTGGTATTTTTGGCCACTGTGTGACAGAGTGTTGGACTGGATGGACCACTGGCTTGATCCAACATTGGCTTCTCTTACATTCTTATGTTAACACTGTGTCGTGACTCAGCGAACGCAGAGGCTTGCAAGTTAATTTTACTTTATTTCAACTTATTTCATTTTACTTATCTATTTGATCCCTACCTTTGTTTTACCCTTTTCAAGTACAATAGCTTCTAAACTATAAGGATCTGGTTTGTGGCCGCCTCTCCTCCATTCAACCCTGTGTTATCATTTTGCTAACTAACAACAAGCAGAACTCCCTTAATCTTAGTGATGGGCCTTGGCAAGCATCCATGTGAATGGGAGGGCTTAAATCTTCAGCCAGCCCCAAAACAAACAAAGATTGGAGGGTATTTATTACCCAAGAAGGAAGAGCTAGCTAACATCCCCATTTCAAATCATTTCTCCCTTTTAGCACATGTCAAAGACGCTGAAGACGCTGAGAAGGAGGGTGGGGCAGCTCTAACAAGAGAGTTCAATAATGCCTTGAAACAGCTGACTTTGGGTGGGAAGGACAGTATCACAGTGAGTAATTACCCTGAACTTACAGCTCTAACTTTAACTCGCATTTTTTAATCTTTAAAAGAGATGGAAAACTCCTTGGATAAGATGACACATGCAGTTTCAAGGTTGGCTGCTGAAAAGAGAAGTAATTACAGGACACTTTCTCCCCCAGTTCAGGGTAGACAGAGAGCCTTGAGTTGTGATAAGCGACCCTCAGACACAGAATACTGCATGCCCCATAAAGAGTGGCTTGCAGGGCGATGGAGCACTCAGCATTTAATCCTACAACCTCGAAAGGTGTGCCTTACAATCTATCCATATAAAAACTGTATACTGCCATAGAACTCTAAGCAGCTAGTTTGTAAACATCTGAGAAAAGTGTTAAAGGCATCAGCCAACCCCTGGAGCTTGTTAAGATGGAAAAGTTATTTCTCCCCAGGCAGTACCAAAGAATTTTGCTCTCCTTTGAGAGTTCTATTCTCCCTTCCCTGATACTAGCCCAGAAAGAGAACCTGCGCCTTAAAGGAATTTACCCAACAAGAGTCTTTGTTGACACAGAAATCACCTCTTTCTTTCCTATGTCATACCAACTAGTAGAACAGAAACAGGCAAAAAACTCCTCTGTGGAATCAAGAGATAGGTTCAACCAGGAAGCACCTAGTATGGGTGAACTGTTGGGTGCATTGTCAGAATTAATCACTTTGGATGAGGTGCTGGAACACTCATCTTGCGAAGTGGAAACTTCCTCATTTGGCAATCCTATTGAGACAGAACTATTAAACTTATTTGAAAAACTTCCTCAAGAAGCCCAACAGAAGATCACAAACAGACTGGAAGAGTTAAGACTGAAATTTCTGAAGACCAAGGTTTCCTCACAAATACAGGATAGGCCAGCACTTGACCCCAGCAACAAACAGTCTGTGTCAACAGCTATACTGGATTGTTTATCTCTGAGAGTCAAAACATTTGCTGCAGGAGAACTCCACGTCCTGACAGGATTATCTAAGGACTTTTATAAATCAAAAATGGAAAGCCATGACTCCTTAAGGATGATCAATAAGACTGAGTCTAAGGGGGGGCGTGGCGTCGGACGAAAGATGAAGGACGCCTAATCCGACTGCTCCCGACCTGATCCTCCCTTCCCTTGCTCGAAGTGAACGAAAAACAGCATAAAAACGACCCTAGAGCATGAAAAAAACTGGGCGAAACAAAGATCTACAGAAGGGCTCACAGAACAGTACCGTTAAGAAATTTTTCTCTGCAAACTCACTGGGTGAGTCGGAGCGAATAACGGAGCTGTGCCAAAACAAAATGGCGTCCGAAAATGCTAATAAAAATAAAGATCAAACAGACGAATTAGTCACAGTAAAGACCCTTCAATCAGCATTAAAAAGCTCTCTGCAAGAGATGGAGCAATCTATCTTAGAGAACCTTACACAAAAAATAAACGACCTACTGCATCCAGTTGCAGAACAAATAACTGAGCTAACAAAGGCTCTAGAAGCAACTGCCCAAACTGCAGAAACGGCGCTTGCCTTGGGACAGACTATCCAGACAGAAAATCAAACGATACAGTTGGAGAATCAAGACATGAAAGAGAGAATATTGATCCTAGAATCTATGGCCAGAAAACAGAATCTCAAACTTCGTGGCTTCCAAGAAAACCCTGAGGAAACACCAGAACTAATAAAAATAATGAGTACATGGCTGGCAAGTATTTTAAACCTAAAAGAGAGAGACCATTTAATCTTAATAAAAGCTCATAGAATAGGATCTCAATACAACACCAACAGAAAATTTTCAAGAGATATCCTGATTACTTTTGCAGATGTTCGACAAAAAATGGAAGTCTTAAAAATTGCAAGAGAAAATGGCCACCTGTTATACCAAGAACAACGGATCTCTGTTTTTCCAGATCTTCCCAAGGAAGCCTTACAGATCAGACAAAAACTAAAAGCAACAACTCAGAAATTAAGAGAAGAAAAAATCAACTATAGATGGAGCACTCCAGGTAAAATAACTGTGAGACACCAAGGAAAAATCTATCAGGCAACAGATGAAGAAAGTGGCTTACATCTTTTGCGAGAGTTGGACTGCACCTCTCCAATGGAAATACCAAAAAGAACATTTAAAAGAAGGCTTCAAACAAATCTATCTCCATATAAAGCCAGTAAAGTCCCAATTAGAAATTCTACAACCAAGATTGGACTGTAAATGGACATAAGAATAAAGCTGAGTCTATAGCAGAAGTTAAGTATAAGTAACAAAGTATTATTATATGAAGCTTTTCACTTTGAAGAATAAACAAAAATGTTATTATTTATCATGATATAAAGGGGAAGGGGGAGAAGGGAGGGAAGAGGGTAAAGGTACAGCCTCAGGTTAAAAAACTTAGTAAATTTCTTAAAATAAAGCATTATTACGGTCAAAACTGAAGTAAGTAAGACCGGGGTGGGAGAGGGAATTTAGTTTATAATAGTTTATAATATTTTGTACTTTGGTTGTTTGTTCTGAAAGTTACAGTTTTTGTTATAGCATAGGAAGGAACTTACATATATACAGAGGTTTGTGATTTAGTAACAAACTGATCAAAAGGATTTGATAAATCTGAATTATTTGCAAAATGACCTATACTGTTTTGTCTTGGAATGTGAGGGGCATGAACAACAAAATCAAGAGAAAGAGAATTACAACACACATAATGAAAACAAAACCAGATATAGTTCTCCTACAGGAGACACATCTTAAAAATGAATCTGATCAAACTTTGGCAACATCATGGTATAACCAACAATTATTATCTCCTGGGTCCTCAAAAGCTAGAGGTTCAACAATTCTAGTAGCAAAAACTCTTGCTTTTGTTTCACGTGCCACTCTGAGAGATAAGGAAGGCAGATATATCTTTGTAAAAGGAGAACTAGAAGAGAAGACCATAACTTTTGGATCTGTATATGCTCCAAATGCAGAACAGTTACAATTTGCAAAAGAAATGCTGGAACAACTAAGACTTTTCCAGGAAGGTGAAATATTAATAGGGGGTGACTTTAATTATATTTTAAATACACAACTAGATAAAACTCTAATCAGAAAAAAGAAGAAAACCAACAATGTAAACACAGAAACAGAACTCCAAAAGATTTTTAGAAAACATGGTTTATTTGATATTTGGAGAATTATGCATCCTTCAGACCGTGATTACACATATTATTCCGCTAGATTTAACTCATACACCAGAATAGATTACATCTTAATTTCTCACACAATGATAACAAAAGTAAACCAATCAAACATAGATATGAAAATCTGGTCAGACCATGCTCCAGTAACATGTAAAATTAAGGATGTACAAAAAACTAAATCACAAAAAATGGGTAATGAACAAATCTATTTTATTGAAACCTGATATACAACAACAAATTACAACTCACATTAAAAATTTCTTTGAAAATAACAAAGCTGAAGATACTTCACATCAAAATAATTGGGACACATTAAAATCAGTAATGAGAGGACATTTAATTTCTATAACCTCTTATTTTAAAAAAGAAAAAATGGATTCTATCAAGTTATTGGAAGCAAAAATAACTAGATTAGAACAAATGCATAAAGAGTCACGCAATGAAAGAATATTTCAACAGTTGTTGGCGGAAAGAAATATTTTAGAAACACTAATCACACAAAAAATACAGAAAGACTTGTTATATACTAGACAACAGAACTGGAAAAAAACTCCAAAAACCTTAAAAATTCTTTCTTGGAGAGTCAAAGAAAAACAGTCTTCCAGGTATATTCAAGCATTAAAAGACAGCAAAGGTAAAATGCAAACAGATATAAAACAGATCTCATTAATTTTGGAATCATACTTTACAAATTTATACAAAGAAAAAACTATAGACAATAAGATAATTACTGAATATTTAACAACTGAAAATATATTTAAAAAAATCTCAACTCAGCACAAGAGACTATTAGAAAAAAACATCACTAAACAAAAAGTATTAGAGGCCATTGCTCAATCAAAAAACAACTCTACTGCAGGTCCTGATGGCTATCCTTTTGAATTTTATAAGTTATTTAAATCTAATTTCATTGACCCATTTATTGCATTATGTAATGACATCATGGAAAAAGGGGTAATCCCCCATACTTGGCAACATTCAGAAATAATTCTGATACCTAAACCTGAGAAAGATAGGACCCTAACTTCTTCCTATCGTCCTATTACACTGTTAAACACAGATTCAAAAATATTTACAAAAATTACTGCTAATAGGCTGAAACAAATTTTGCTAGATTATATTGAGAATGATCAAACAGGGTTCTTGCCAAATAGAAATATTATAGAAAACCTAAGAAAAACTATTGATTTGATCCAACGTTGTGAAAACTCTAAAAAAGAAGCTTTCCTCTTGTCTTTGGACGTAGAGAAAGCTTTCGATAGTATAAATTTAAACTATCTTAAGAAACTTATAGAAATAATGGGATTTGGGGAAAAATTTCAAAAAACAATTCAAGCTCTCTATGCCAACTCTTCAGCTACTTTAAAATTTAATAATTATAATTCTGATAAAATAAATTTACAAAGAGGGACACGACAAGGATGTCCTCTGTCTCCTTTGTTATTTATCATGGCCATAGAACCCTTTGCAGAAACAATAAGGAAAAATAAAAAAATAGAGGGAATAAAAATAAACTGGAATTTAAATTATCTCTTTATGCAGATGATGTAATATTGTATATTACAAATCCCCAGAAATCTCTAAAAGAACTACAAAGAAATATAGAAAATTTTGGAGAAGTTTCAGGACTTAAGTTCAGCAAAGAAAAATCAATATCTCATCCAATACATATAGATCAATATGTATTAAAAGAAATCTCACAAAAATACAAATTCCAATCTTCAGATAAGCCTTGGAGATATCTAGGCATATATATTCCACCTGATTCAGAACGTTTATTTGAATGTAATTTTAAGAAATTACATTATGAAATAAAAACTATGTTAAAATCCTGGAGTAAAAAATTATTAAGTTGGATGGACAGACTACATTTAATAAAAAATTTTATTATACCAAAAATTTTATTTTTATTTAGAGCTCTCCCAATTTATATTCCTAAAAAGATTATTAAAAGATGGCAAAGTGAATTAAATATTTTTTTCTGGAATAACAAAAAGCCAAGAACAAATTACAAAACTCTGTTCAGATCTTCTACTCGAGGAGGTCTTGATTTCCCTAATTTATATACATATTATGAAGCATCAAACTTAGCTGTTTTGATAAAAGCAGCTACAATACATAGCCCACCATCTTGGGTTCAAATAGAATTAAACTTACTGCCTAATATTTCATTATATGATTTATTATGGAACCCAGAACTAATTTCACAGCAAAAAGACAAAATTAGCAAAACTCTAATTCTTTAGATATTTGGTATAAAAGACAAAAATTACTAGCACCAGACATTTCATCTCAAGCATCCTATATTAATCAATCATGGTTTGGTCCAGGCCAAGAACCCGCAGAATTTAATTCATGGATAAAAGCAGGTATTACAAGAATAAAACATTTCTTGGATAAAGGTAAAATAATTGAGAAAGAAAAATTAGAACAGAAAATACGTCAAAAAATTCATTGGTATAAATATTTACAAATTAAAAACTTATTAGAATCTCCACGACTAAAAGTGACAAGATCTAGGCACATGACCTCATTTGAATCAATGTTGAATGAAGCTAAAGAACAAGATCCAGGTTTGATAACAAAAATATACCAATTTTTAAATCAACTTGATGAAGAAGAAAAAATGTTATATCAAAAACAATGGGAAGAGGACTTGAATATAGTTCTAACAGATGATGAATGGCTTTCTATCTGGAACTCTCCAGGTCACACTTCAAAAATATTTTCTGTTAAGTTGCAATCTTTCAAAATTTTAATACGCTGGCATATTCCTCCATCAACATTATATAGGATAAATAATAAATACTCCCCCAACTGTAAAAAATGTGGGCAAATTGCAAATTTTATACATAATTGGTGGTCTTGTCCCTATATTATAGTTTTTTGGACCCAAATTATATCAAATATTAAAAACATAGTTTCTGTTTCTCTTCCGCTAAAACAAGATGTAATCTTATTAGAAAACTGGGGAACACTACAAATAACATCAAGAGAAAAAGAAGAAATTTCAATTTTACTAGCAATAGCAAAACAGTTAATTGCCTCAAAATGGATAGAAAAAACCCCACCAACTATCAAGAACTGGTTAATGAAGATATGGGAATATTTTATTTTAGATAAAATGTCATTCACATTATGTAATAATTCACCAATACAATACCAAAACAAGGTAGTTAAAATTTGGTATCCGATAATAAGTTACTTAATGGAAAAGGATATTCTTCCACAAACTCCTCTGTATAAAAATTTGATTTATTTTTAAGCGTTTCTTTCCTATGTATATTTAACTTGCATATATGGCATTTAAGTTTCTGTATTTTCGCAGTTACCAGTTGAATTATTTGTTTGTTAAAAAATTTAAAAATTGTTAATAATAAAAAAAAAAGACTGAGTCTAAGGTTGCTCCATTATCTGGGGCAACAGGGTATAATGGCTGTATTTTTTTCGATGTGGAAGGAGATCTGGAGGTTATATCGCCAATGGAATTACTAGATAATCCAGCCCCCAACAAGGTACAGACTTCCCCTACTAGCAGTCAGACCCTTTCTTTTATATCATGGAACTTAAGGAGCAGACTATGCAGAACGAAGGAAACAGGTTCAATTGACTTTATTTCTAAATTTGATATCATCTTGGGCCAGGAAACTTGGTATACAGAGGAGATGTTCCTAAATGGTTATAAATCATTTGTCCTGACAGCAGAGGCTTCCCAATATGATAAAGCTAAAGGTGGTCTCTGCATCCTAATTTCTTCTTCCCCATGTGGAATAATGGGGAGACACACACAGTAGAACAGGCTAACTTGTTCCTCATATCTGATTCCAGATCATTCATGCACAAATTAAATAGCAGCAGTCCAAATATACTGGGGCTCAGAGGTTAAGACAGTGAGCTGCAGACCGGGAGGTCTGTAGGTTGGTAGTTCAAGACCCTAGTGCCACATGATGGAGTGAGCTCCCATATCTGGTCCCAGCTCCTGCCTCTTCGGCTCAGAAACAGAGATGAGCACTGCCCCCTAGAGTCGGATTCGACTAGCTCTCAAGCAAGGGAAACCTTTACCTTCTTACCTTTAGCCCAAATATAGATCCACAAGGGACTTCACTGCTTACTTCCCTCCATTATGAAAACTGCCCATTTCCCTCCTACCCTTTACTTCCTGTTCTTTAATCTGTTACAGCTCCATAAGAGCTGTCTTCTCCCAGGACACCTTAGTTATTCAGGGGACTTTTGTAACAACTATGTGAAAAGTTTTTTGGGGAAATCCAGTAATACAATGAGCCTATTCATGGGGGA
The DNA here is from genome assembly GCA_029375565.1 of Gekko gecko. Classification (NCBI taxonomy): domain Eukaryota; kingdom Metazoa; phylum Chordata; class Lepidosauria; order Squamata; family Gekkonidae; genus Gekko; species Gekko gecko. The sequence goes on along the minus strand of JAPDNY010000002.1, from coordinate 220,354,440 downwards.
GAGCAGATATAAATCAAATTAAATAAATAAATAAAATATCTGCCTGACTGCCTCCATCTACATGCTTGCTAACACTGTCAAACCATTCTAAAAGACCAGGTGGATAGGAAGACTGCCCATCTAAATTTGTTCTTCTGAAGCTTGATCTTCTTTATATTCAACAATGCTAGCTTTAATTTTTTTTTAAATCACCAGTTTACCCAGAACAGGTATTAGGCTACCAGGTCTGTAATTTCTTGGATTTTCTCTGTCTCCTTTAAAAAGAATTGATGGCACAATGGCTACTTACCAATCCTCTGTTAACATGGCTGATTTCAGTGATAAATTGCAGAATCTTGTTAAATGTGCTGCAATTTTTATTCAAGAAATCTCAGGTATGCATAAACTGACTCCAATGGTTTGTACTTTGTCAATTAACTTTAAAACATAGCCCTTTCTCACTGCTGTCCAAGCTAAAATCCTTACTTATGTGTGTCCTCTCAAGTGGTAGAAGGAATACTATAAAGAGCAATCTGATAAGGATATGACAAATAATAGATGCCATGTGATGCTAAGGAGAGTGACAAGGGAAGTGATGTGCCCTTCAGTGAACTTGAAGGAAGAAAGTTATTTAAATAGATGAGTGGACAACCAAACTCAAACATATGATGCACATATCTTTGGATGTGCTAAAAATAGTAGGTCAACAAATTTTTAGTGCCGAGGCTTCCAGTCTGGGATTCATGGCGTCCTGACGTGTTCTGGCTTGCTCTCAGAGCTCCCAGAGCATACGGAGGGTCTTGACGATAGGGTGGGCTTCATATAGCCCACTGCAGATCCCCCCAGGCAGGGGGGTGACTGGCAGCGAGCCTTGGCCCGAGAGGGAGTTGAGATCGGCTGATAGCGGGGCTTTAAAGAGCGTCGCGACCAGCCTTGATCCCCTCCCCCCTAGAAGGCACTTCGGAAATTCTCTACAAGACCCCACCGAGTTGGATTCTCAACATAAGAACGCATGACTCAGACTTCCAAGACATTCTACTGAAACTGATATCAAGGAAACACTGCTATAACAAGACACGGACTTTGAAGGTAACTTTTAAAAATTGCTCAACGGAGACGCGTTTTGGCCGAGAGTAAACAACATCTGATGAAGCGCATGATCGTGCTGTATCTTTTGTACTAACACCGACTCTGAAAAAGAGCAGTTAAACAGCTAAAAAAGGCCAAAAAGCCAGTTTGTTGAACATTCCTGCGGTTGGGATATTGACTTTAAAATAGAAACTAACAGCAAGCACCGCGAGAACTAGTGTGGAAAAGTACTCTAGCTGCAGCAGAAATCGCCAGAACAGGAAATGACCTCAGACCAGACAAGTAATATTTCCTAGAGAAGACCAAGGAGGCCGGAAGAAGGGAGGAAACCAGAGACAAGGGGGACAACTAAGATTGCTGGACAGGAAGTGAGTAACCGGAAGAACCATCTACCATAGAGAAATTGCGCCCGCCATTTTGAGAAGGTCAGAAAAATTATACTTCGATTTTAACCAAAAGACTTAATAGAAAAAAGTGAAATTAGAGCGATTTAGGTGGGCATAGAAGGACTTTAATTTGATGTAAGTTTTAGGTGAATTTTAAACAACGGCTTACGATCTGCGGCAACGACAGAGGGCGAACTCCTGGTCCTCCCCGAAAATGACTGCTAAAGAAGAAAAGAAGCTACAGGGCCTGATGGAAGCTATGGAGAAACGAGTGATGGACGCGTTACAAAAGATGGAAAAAACTTTAGTAACAGAAGTATCAGACTTGAAAAAGGACCTATCTGGGATTACAAAAGAGATACAGACGCTGACTAAAAGAGCAGATGAGATGGATGAAAGAGTGAAGAGAGTGGCATCCAATGTTGCTGAGGTTGCTATAGAAACAGAAAAAGTTAATGTGATGGTCCAATACAATGCAATGCTTAACCATATGAGATTCAGGGGGATCCCTGAAGACAAAAGTGAGAACATTCATTCTGTTATGGTGGATGCTGTTGCAGATTTTTTAAAAATGGAAGAGGAGAAGGTGGCGGCACAGATTGATGTGGTGTACAGAGTCAACTCTGCAATTGCGCAAAGGAAAAAATTACCCAGAGATGTGATTGTCCAGTTTATATCCAAAAAACTGAAGGAGGATCTATTTAAGCAACAGTTTCGGGAAGATTTCACAATTGACAACAAGAAAATCATGATATTAAAGGAACTACCCAGAGCAATTCTTCAGGATAGACAACTCTTTAAAGACTTGATTGAGGAACTGAAAACATAGAGTATAAGATACAGATGGGAAATTCCAAAAGGTGTCAGTTTTACATTCAAGCAGAAGAGAGTCACCATCAAGTCAGTAGAGCAAATGACCAGATTCATCAATGATAACTTTAAAGACTCTGATAAATAAGTACAAAAACAACATGGAGAGTCAAATTATATCATGGAATGTCAATGGACTTAATTCACCTCAAAAAAGAAAAAATGTTAGACTTTGGTTGGAAAAACAAAAATGTGATATTGTCTGTTTGCAAGAAACACATATTAAAAAAACTGATGCTAAATTTTTGATTCAAAAAAGATTAGGAGAGGAGTTTTATTCCCTCTCCTCCCAAAAGAAAAAAGGAGTTGTTATATATATTAAAAAGGAATTGGAACCAAAAGAAGTTTTTAAAGATAATGAAGGGAAGCTTTTGGCGGTAGAAGCCGTGCTGCAGAGCAAAAAGACTAATTGTTAACCTTTATGCTCCAAACAGTGCGAAGGAAAAATTTTTCCAGGATTTGTGGGAACAGCTACAACAGCTAACCTATGAGCAAATGATATTAATGGGTGACTTTAATGGTACCGTTAATAATGTTATTGATAGAAAATCCCAAAAAGGAAACGAAGGCATGGGCAAACTTCCGAAAGTCTTTTTTCAATTGGTTAAACATGAACATCTGGAAGATGCTTGGAGAGTTAAAAATCCCAAGGATAGAGAGTATTCCTTTTACTCATCAAGACATGAATCTTTCTCAAGGATAGACATGATGTGGATGACTGAGAATTTGATCTTGCAGACACGCAAAATCGAGATGTTACCTAGAACTCTCTCTGACCATAGTCCAGTAAAATGGTTAACGTATGTTAAAAGAAAGAAATTCCGATGGAGACTCAATGAGGATTTGCTGGACAAACAAAATATTGTGGACAAAATAAGGACAGAAACCCAAACATATTTTCAACTGAATTCAAACAAGGATGTACAGATGCAAACGGTATGGGAGGCCTATAAAGCTGTGATGAGAGGACACCTGATTGCAATCAATAATAATGAAAAGAAACAACAATTGGAAATAGATAAAGAGATTACGGAAAATATTCGGAAAAAAGAAATGGAGTTTAAGAAAAGGCCTGGCAAAAAGAAGATTTTGAAAGAATTGAGGATTTTAAAGGAACAATATGAGGCGAGGTTAAACAAAGAAGTATATTGGAACTTGAAAAAATTGCAACAGAAGTCCTTTGAAGGTGCAAATAAACCTGGTAAATATTTGGCATGGCAATTGAAGAAAAGAAAAGAGAATAAAACAATCACTAAATTGAAAGATGGAAATAAAGAAATTTCAGACCCAGGAGGGATCCGGAGGGAATTTTATAAATATTATGCAACTCTTTTTCAAGCAAAACAAGTGGATCTGCAAAAGATGCAAGACTATTTATCTAAGGTTAATTTGATACAACCAAGCCTAGAAATGAAAGCAATATTAAATGCTGTAATAACTAAAGAAGAAATCAGTAAAGCAATAGGAGAGGCAAAGATTTCCAAAGTTCCAGGTCCGGACGGTTTTTCAGCTAAATTTTACAAAAAACTTCATGAAGACCTGGTTCCGGTGTTAGAGATTCTTTTAAATGAAATTAGGAGAACTGGGAAGATTCCAGATTCCTGGAATGAAGCTGCGATCACTTTAATTCCGAAAGAAACGCAAGATTTAACAAATGTAAAGAATTATTGACCTATCTCACTGTTAAACAACGATTATAAGATTTTTGCAAAAATATTAGCAGAGCGCCTTAAAGGGTTCTTGAAAGATACTATTGCTGAAGATCAAGCCGGATTCTTACCAAATAGACAAATAAAAGACAATATGAGGGTTGTGTTAGACGCAATTGAGTATTATGATAAACACCCGGAAAAAGAAGTTGGCTTTTTATTTTTGGATGCAGAAAAGGCATTTGATAATTTGAATTGGGAATTTATGTTTAAAGTGTTTGAGAAATCCCAGATGGGCGCAGAATTTATAAGAATGATTCAATCAATATATAAAGAACAAAAAGCTACGGTGATTGTGAATGCAGAACCAACAGAAGTGTTCTGGGTCAGAAAAGGTACCAGACAGGGTTGCCCCGTCACCATTGCTATTTATCTGGATTTTGGAGATTTTGCTGCAAATGGTTAGAGATGATAACATAAAAGGTTTGAATGTTAGAGGTTTTTCATATAAACTACGAGCATTTGCGGATGATATTATGTTTATTGTTGAAGATCCTGTTAATAATATGCCTAAGGTATTTGAAAAAGTAAAAGAGTTTGGCGATCTTGCAGGGTTCTATGTAAATAAGAATAAGTCCAAGATATTGTGTAAAAATATGATAGCTACAAAGCAACAAATGTTACAAAACATGACAGAATGTGAAGTGGTTAAAAAGGTTAAGTATTTGGGAGTTGAAATTACAATGAAAAATATAGACTTGTTTAAGAATAATTATGAAAAACTGTGGGTTTCGATAAAGAGTGATTTAGAAAAATGGGAAAAACTTAGATTACCTCTTCTTGGAAGAATTGCCGTTGTCAAAATGAATGTACTGCCCAGGTTAATGTTTTTGTTCCAGACAATACCAATTGTGAAAGATGTGAAAGTGTTGGTGAAATGGCAAAGAGAAATCTTTAAATTCATCTGGGCAGGAAAGAAGCCAAGAATTAAAATGAAGATAATGTACGATACTAAAGACAGAGGTGGCTTCCAAGTCCCGAATTTGCGTTTGTATCATGAAGCTGTATGTATGTCTTGGTTATCTGATTGGGTCAATTTGGAAAATAGAAAACTCTTAGCTCTTGAGGGGCACGATTGCAGATTTGGCTGGCATGCCTATCTTTGGTATGGGAAAAATAAAGTTGATTCAATGTTTAAGCATCATTATGTAAGGAGAACATTGTTTGATGCATGGACCAGGTACAAGGATACAGTTTCCGACGAGAGGCCTTTGTGGATTGTTCCAGCAGCAGTTATACATCCTTTTTCAGAACATAAAGGTAATGATTGGTTGAAATACCAAGAACTGTTGCAAAAAGGGGAAAAAATATGTTTTAAAACCAAATAATGAACTAGAATTTGAGTATGGATGGTTACAATATTGTCAAATAAGGGATATTTACAAAAAGATTGTAAAGAGGTTCGTTTTAGAGCTAAGAATGATGAGTTTGAAAATATATGGTTGAAAAGAGAGCGAAAAATGATCTCAAAGATGTATAAAACTTTGTTGACTACATATACTTTGGATGAAACTGTTAAAGAGCAAATGATAAAATGGGCCATAAACATGAACAAAGAATTTCTATGGAAACATGGGAGTTTTTGTGGAAAAGATCCTTTAAAATGTCTACCTGTGTCAATGTAAAAGAAAATTGCTACAAGATGATGTATAGGTGGTATATGACACCAAAAAAGATTGCTAATATTAGTATGGATAAGAACTTGAGTAATAAGTGTTGGAAATGTAAAAAACAGAGGGTTCTTTTACCATATGTGGTGGTCATGTGATAAAGCAAAGGTATACTGGTCTAATATACACTGTGTGATGCAGAAAATATTAAAAATTCCAGTTGGGAGAAGACCGGAACTTCTTCTCTTAGGTTTGACAATGGAAAGAATTCCACAGGAAAAAAGGACATTATTATGGTATATGATTACGTCGGCGAGAATGGCCTTCGCTCAGCAATCGAAAGCGGAGAAGGTGCCGGATATACATGACTGGTTTAGAAAATTGCTGTTTTTAGCGGAAATGGACAAAATGACAAAAAAGCTAAATGGACAAATGGCAGAACAGTATATAAAAGATTGGGAAGGTTTGAAATTGTATTTGGAAACTGAATACAGAATGAAGGGGAAAATGTACAATTTATATCTGTATGGATACTGAATGAGTAGTGAAATGAATTCTGAATTGTATTATACTGTTATATGAAAATATGTTGAAATTAGTTAGATGTTTTATATATTTGAAATGTGTTACCTGGTTTGTCGATTCATATAAGTCTAAACCTGATTACCGTCTAATATATACTTTTTTTGTTATTAGCAGTGTTGGAAGCCTATTAGGGGGGTGGGGGGATGGGATGGAAATTTTTTCAAATTGTATTGGTAACGTTGTTGAAAATGTTGAGCGCATCCCAATAAAATTTTGTTTAAAAAAAAAACAAAACAAATTTTTAGTGCCTTTTGCAGGGGAGGGTCTTGCAAATTTAAACAATGTACGGGAAGTTCATGCTACCTTATCTTTACATTTTATGAGTATTATTCCAATAAAAATAATTCTCACATAAAACTTACAATTTGTTTGAATCTAACATTTAAACCACACATTTTTTCAGTTTAAGTATTAAAGACATCAAATAAAAATGCAGTACTTTTAAGTGTTTGTTTACTAAATATGTCAAAATAAACTTACTGAATTAGATTATGCTCTAGTTAGAGGATCAAAATTTGTCAATCACCTTTTTACATAACACTTATATCACCAACTACAGCATAACAACTCTCCCCATAATGGGCACCTCTTCTTTCAGGAATCTTTTCTCCCTTCCAATTAAATGCCAAACCACATTATTTATTGAACCCCATGTCTGGAGGCAGCTTAAAATACATAATTAAGACATTAAACAGTAAAAACCCAATTGCACCCCCATCTACTAAAACAGCTGCAGCTGACACTCCATTAAAAACTCTGGTGAATAAAATAAATGTATTGCACCTCCTAAAAGTTTCCAAAGATTGCACACGCGCGCACACACACACACACACCTCTTTGGGGAGCCTCATCCACAAAACAGGAGCAATTATGGAGAAAGTCCAGGCCCCCATCAATGCCAGGCAGGACCAGCTGTCATGCGAGAACACCCTGGCAGCGGCAAACTGAAGACCACAGCTGGCACCTGGGGACATATGAGCAGGCTTGGGGGAGCTCGGGGGGGGGGGGGCAGGCACTGTGCGACACTGCAATTTCACTTTATGTAACTGGAACTGATGTTGCGACACTGCCACAATGGCATTTTTATCCCCCATTTACTCCAGCTGCTGAACTGGGCAGCTAAGTCTGGGTCCATGAACTCTTAACCTGCTCAGCAAATGCCCACTCCACTTATTCACTGCCAGTGGAACCAAACCTTCCCAAGCACCAGCTTTTCTGACCAGCATGACATCTGTCTTGTCAGGATTCAGCTTCACCCTTTTCTCCCTTGGCTACTGAACCATGACCTTGCAACTCAGGTTCAGAGTCAGGATGGACACATCTGGAGCTTAGACAATTAAACATAGAATTGGATGTCATCTGCATATTGATAACATCCAACTAACCCAAAGCTTCAGATTTGGGAGGGAGGGGCTATTGTCTCAATGAACCAATTGAAAGATATTGTCTAGAGTATATGGCAGAATCAAGATGTGAAAAGAGTTTCTTGGATTGTTTCACTTCAGGCTGCTAGCTTCAGGTTCTCTTTCTCCCTGACATACTAGCTTTATAAGTGCAAGCAGTTTTTTGAGATGGTACATTTTTGTGAGGGCTCAGAGGTTGAGTATCTGCTTTGCACACAGAAGGTCCTGGGGTCAATCCCTGGCATCTCTAGTTACAAGAACCTGGTGGTATTAGGTGATGTGAAAGACTTCAGCTTGAGATGCTGGAGAATCACTGCCACTGTGAGTAGATGATACTGGCCCTGATGGACCAATGATCTGATTCAGTATATAGCAGTTGTACATGTTCATGTGTACATTCAGACATGGGGGGGGAGAACCACTGCTGGCTGAAGTGACACAGTCCAGGAAAACCTTTACCACTTCACTGTGTTGATTAGTTAAGAACTAGTCAGAAACAGAGCCAACTGCCAGTTTCTGAAACTAGTCAGAAACAGAGAGCCAAGTGCAGGCTTCTGAATAATCTAAGTTTCAAGGTCCAGGGATAAGCATCTGATCTGCAGCAAATATAGCATCCAGACAGTTCTATGGGGAAATTTATTTCAGGGAATACCTTTACCCCCAACTCATCTGGCAAGACATATAAACGCATTCTCACAGCAAGTCACCCTGACTTCATCTACAATCCTTCCAGGTCCTCAATATGCTTTGCAATGCAGAGGATATTCTATTCCTCCTCCTGACTGTCAATACTGGGGGGTGGGGGGGGAGCACTGCAGTGGATAACCAACATGATGCAGGAATTTTAAAACAAGTCCTAGACAGGGAACAAGACTGGAAATTGCAAGTGTAGAAAACATGTCCGATACCTTTCAGCATACTGAGTGGCAGAACACCCTTTAATCATACAAGCTTACAAGAAGTAAATGACTCCTTCCATAGATACCAGTGTACAGTGGAGCGGAGAAAAGCTGTGTCTTGAGACTTCTCTTGCACACATTTAAGTCATTGCAGGTGTTAACTATCTTATCAAAGCAAAGCAGCTATCCAATCACTGATATGCACAGTCTCTGTACTTTTCTGAAGTATGTTTGAATTTTACATAATTATATCTCACCCTGTACCTCCCTGCATTTCATGGCCTTTTGATCCTGTTATCTAAATTTTTTTCTTCATAACCATATATGTGTCTACCTGCTGAGGAGCCACAAAGTAAATCTGACAAAATGGGCTCTACTTCATGAAAGCTATGCTTTAACAAGCTAACAGAGCTGTGTTACCCATCCGGAATGTTTAGGTTTCCTTTCCTAGGTGGTTTACAGCATGACAATAATAAAATTCCAAATCAACTAAAATTCAGCACACACATTAAGATTATCTTTGCTGGCTTTTTTACCATACAGCAATTAAATTAGAAGACTTATTGTGGTTCAGTCATTTCCATATCCATACCACTCATTTAGCAATTTTTACTTTAACACTATTTGTATATAACAATTTTGGCAGGATTCCAGAAGGAGAGACTGGATTTTGAAGAGATAATTTCTTGAAAGAATATAGGTTTCTTAAGGTTAGCCCAATTAAAAAACAACAATTATTTTTCAAGAACTATTATATTTATAACCTACTAGTACTTAACATTTATATTGTCCCCACAGTGCACGATCCCTATGAGGAGTCTTTCATTCTAAGTAATTACAAAGTAAGACCTTATTATCTGTTTTCCACTAGCTCAAAACTGGCGATCCAACCACGAAACAAATTCCACAAGGACAGCCATGTTTGTCTACTGGAGTCAAAACAAAAGACAATCTTACCTCTCCCTAAAGACTAATAAATTACTGTGACATAAGCATTCTGGAGCCAGAAACCACTTTGTGTGTTCTCATCTTGCAGTTTTCATTCCCCTCCCCCTTCAGTTTCATCTTGTGTTCGACAGGATTGAATGGCTAACAACATATATATATGTTTCTGCCAACTGAGTCCTACATTTCATACATTGGTCCCAGTGGACTTTGGCTCATGAATACTATGTGCCAAAAATGTGGCCGTCTTTTAGATGCCACAGGACTTTGTATTTTTAACCATGAAGCAGTCATCCTTGGTTTGGAGAAAAAAATTGTTGGATTCTTATCATGGACACTTTTTTTTGGGGGGGGGGTTTAAAATAAATCTTTTAAAATTCCACTGAGATTAGTTTTCCGGAATCATGAAGACAGAGATAGAAGGGCAATATGCTTGATTCTCTCCTAATTCCTTCCACTGAGAAAAAAGCCCCATATCCAAAGTGACACAACGCCTGCTGAGCCCGAGCCTCTGGCTCCAGCAGAGTAGCTAAGTCCCACCAGGGATGAGCTCCTATCATCAGAAACCTCCACACTTGACAACACGGCGAGTGCCAAGGTGGGCCCAGCAACAGCTGGGGCAGATCCCCGCTCACCTGGCACGCCCCCTGATTCCCCACTACCAGTGTCTCATTTGCAAGAGCAACGCCGACGGGACATGGCAGCCCGGCAGTGAGAAGCACACATGCGCATCTGGCACTCGTTTAGCCCTGAGTACTAGTGGGAGCCAGGACGTGCTTGGAGCATGCGAATTGCCGACTGCTTGGAATACTATTTAGTCATCCCTGGCTTAGAGTACTATTTAGTCATTGCTGGCTGAGACTTCCTCGAAAAGAACCTGGCCAGAGGATTCATCCAGCCCTCCACCTCTCCACTGTCTGCACCGGTGCTCTTTGTAAAAAAAAAAAAAAAAAAAAAAGAGTGGTGAATTGCACCTCTGCAACGATTATCAGGTGCTGAATAAAATCACCATCCACAATCGGTATCCCTTGCCGCTGATCCCCGAGCTACTTGACCGCCTTAAAGGGGCCCAGATCTACACCAGGTTGGATCTCCGGGGCGCCTACAACCTCGTGTGCATCTCCCCTGGCGACGAGTGGAAACGGCTTTTGGCACATGCTACAGGCAATATGAATACCTCGTGATGCCGTTTGGCTTAACCAATGCACCCGCAGTGTTCCAGAGGCTCATGAATGACATTTTCTGGGATCTCCTAAATCACTTTGTGATTATTTACCTTGATGACATCCTGGTGTATTCCAAGAGCCCTGTCCAACACGTGGAACATGTTCATTTGGTCCTGCAATGTCTTCGGACCCATGACCTCTACGCGAAGTTGGAAAAGTGCACATTTCACCATCACTCCATGGATTTCCTTGGCCATATCATCTCCCCGGAAGGCATACTAACGAAGCCCAAGAAAGTGGAAGCCATCTTGAATTGGCAAGTTCCTCAAACCCGCAAAGACGTCCAACAACTCCTAGGATTCGCCAATTATTACTGTCAATTCATCCCTGCCTACGCCTCCTTAACGACTTCCCTAACCTGACTCCTCCACCCCAAGGAAACGTTTCAAAGGACTCCTGAGGCCAACCATGCCTTCGCCACTTTTAAAACCTGCTTTAAATCGGGTCCGTTGCTACATTACCCCAATCCTCGGCTCTCGTTGACCATCAAGTCCAATGTCTCCAGTGTCGCTATTGGTGCCGTGCTCTCTCAACGAGATGACCCCACAGTCACTGCAGCCATGTGCCCATTATTCCCAACAATTGATGGCTGCAGAACACAACTACGCCATCTGGGAGAGAGAATTCCTAGCCATCAAAGCGGCCTTTGAAGCATGGAGGCATTACCTCGAAGGAGCTCGTCATACCATCCAGGTCCTCACCCACCACCAGAACTTGGAACACTTGCAGACCACGCACTTTCTTAACCAACGGCAGATTCGGTGGTCCCTGTTCTTTTCCCGGTTTGATTTCGAAATTACCTACATCCCCCAGATGCAGAATCAGAAAGCAGACGCCTTGTCCCGCAAACCCGAATATGCACCAGCCTTGATTAAAGAAGCCCCTGAGACGTCCATCCTGTCCCCTTCGATATTCACCACCACCACCAGTCCTCGTCCCTTGTCCGAGGAGATCCGCTCAGAACAATCCCAAGACTCCCGGGCACAACAGTGTCTACAAGACCTCCAGAATGGGGTAACAGGAAACCTTACCAGTCACGACAGCCTCCTGTTCCACCAAGACTGTCTCTATGTACCACCGGGCCCTCTCCGCACCAAGATCCTGCAGTTAACCCATGATTCCCTTCCCACTGGGCACTTCGGTTGCCATAAGATGACCCACCTCCTGACCCAGAAATTCTGGTGGCCCCGAGTCCATGCCAATGTAGCGTGCTATGTGAGCTCCTGCGAGGTGTGTCGATAAGCGAAATACGTCCCTGCCAAGCCTCCTGGCTTGCTGCTTCTGTTACCCATGCCCTCTGCACCATGGGACACCATCTCCATGGATTTCATTGTTAATCTTCCATGTTCCCACGGGCACACCTGCATCTTCGTTGTGGTGGACTTGTTCACCAAAATGGCCCATTTAGTTCCCTGTACCAAAGTCCCCATGGCTGCGGAGACCGTGCAGCTGTACATCCAGCAGATTTTCCATATCCATGGTCTCCCCAACCACGTGATCTCCAGTCGGGGCTCCCAATTTACTTCCCATTTTTGGTAAGCATGCATTCTGGACTCAGCACCCAGGTGCACCTGTCCTCTACATATCATCCCCAAACGGATGGACAAACGGAAAGCACCAACCCCACCCTGGAGCAGTGTCTTCATTGTTACTCCTGCTACTAGCAGGACAACTGGTCCCCGCTGTTAACCTTGGCAGAATTCGCCTACAACAATTCCATCCATTCATCCACTCAAACAACTCCCTTTGCCGCCAACTATGGATATCACCCTCATTTCTTCCCCGACATACTGACACCCACCAACATCCCCGCCGCAGAGGCACACCTGCAAGAACTGCAGGCCCTTCAAGCCCTATTCTGGGAACAGCTCCAGCAAGCCAAGGATGCGTACAAGCTGGCAGCCAATCCGAAATGGCAAGAGGGTCCTCCTCTATGTGTTGGGGATCGGGCGTGGCTCTCTACCCGATACCTATGACAACCAGGCCGGTCCCACAAACTGGACGCCTGCTTCATCGGTCCCTACGAGATCCTCAAACAGCTCAATCCTGTGTCCTTTCGCCTACGACTACTGGACCACCTCCACATCCACCCCGCCTTACGCCGTTCATTGTTACTCCCGTCGACCCCCCAGTCCAGATCGCCCTACATCACCAGCACCTCCACCACCTGTCCTCATTGATGATGAAGAGGAGTACGAAGTCCACCAGATCCTTGACTCTCATCTCCACTGGAGCTCCTTGCAGTATCTCGTGGATTGGGAATGTTATGGTCCTGATGACTGGTCCTGGGAACCAGCGGACAACCTGCACGTGCCCGACTTGGTCCAGCAGTACCACGATGCCTACCCTGAGAAACCCGGCCCATCTGTGGAGGGGGGCCCTGGGAAGGGATAGTGTCATAACACCTGTTGAGCCCGAACCTCTAGCTCCAGCAGAGGAGCTAAGTCCCACCAGGGATGAGCTCCTGTCATCAGAAACCTCTGCACCTGACAGCGCGGTGCCAAGGTGGGCCCAGCAACAGCTGGGGCAGATCCCCGCTCGCCTGGCACACACCCAGATTCCCCACCACCGGTGTCTCATTTGCGAGAGCAGCGTCGACAGGACATGGCAGCCCGGCGGCGAGAAGCATGCATGTGCACCCGGCACTTGTTTGGCCCTGACTACTAGTGGGACCCGGGACATGCTTGGAGCATGCTAATTGCTGACCGCTTGAGTACTATTTAGTCATCGCTGGCAAGCGGACAAACCATGCCAGCAACTAGTCAGTTTGACGATGCTCTGCACCACCACACTTGGATTCTTGCCTTCTGTCTTGTTTCCCTCGGCTCCCTGACCTCAGCTCGTTTGACTCCGCTCAACTCTGCACCTTGAACCTTTGCTGCCCAGACTCCTGACTCTCAGAACTCTGACCCGCAGACTACACTAACAGTTTGTGATTTGGACTTGGTTTCTTCGGTTATTTGACTTGCGTGGTTCTTGACTCTGGACTGCTCCTCGACTACCCCGCCTGTCTTGCACCTTGAACTTGTTCTTCCTGGTGATCATTGGGCTGCCCAGTTCTGACCTTGGACTGTGTTTTGACCGCCCCCGCGCTTTCCTGGCCCCACAGCCCGGCCCGTGACACAAATAAACACAGATTAGTTCATATCACAGAACACAAGAACCAATCATAATGCCAGAGAATAGAAAAGGATGAGTTAGATCAATGCTAGTGCTTGTCTACAAGTCAAGACTAGGGGAGGGCACAAACCAGAAAAATGGAGGTTCTCCATTGCACAAACCAATTCGTGTTTCAGGAAGCTCATGGGGCCACAGCCCTACTCACAAGTGAGCTCTAAAGGCATTTAAATGCCTGCAGAGCTCATTTCCAGATTGGGGTGTGGCTGTGGCATGACCTGGAAGTGGGCTCTGAAGGCATTTAAATGCCTTCGGAGCTCAGTTGAGCCACAGCTCCATCTGGAAGTGAGCCCCGAAGGCATTTAAATGCCTTCAGAGCTCACTTGTGAGTGGGGCTGTGGCCCCATGAGCTTCCTGAAACACGAATCGGTTCGTGCAATGGAGAAGTTCATCATTTGTAAAAAACATGAACCTCCATTTTTCTGGTTTGTGCCCCCCCAGTCGTGATTGGCAAATTTTGATGCTCTAACTAGAGCATAATCTAATTCAGTAAGTTTACTTTGACATATTTAGTAAACAAACATTTAAAAGTACTGCATTTTTATTTGATGTCTTAAATACTTAAACTGAAAAACTGTGTGGTTTAAATGTTAGATTCAAACAAATTGTAAGCTTTATGTGAGAATTATTTTTATTGGAATAATACTCATAAAATGTAAAGACAAGGTAGCATGAACTTCCCGTACATTGTTTAAATTTGCAAGACCCTCCCCTGCAAAAGGCACTAAAAATTTGTTGACCTACTATTTTTAGCACATCCAAAGATATGTGCATCGTATGTTTGAGTTTGGTTGTCCACTCATCTATTTAAATAACTTTCTTCCTTCGAGTTCACTGAGGGGCACATCACTTCCCTTGTCACTCTCCTTAGCATCACATGGCATCTATTATTTGTCATATCCTTATCAGATTGCTCTTTATAGTATTCCTTCTACCACTTGAGAGGACACACATAAGTAAGGATTTTAGCTTGGACAGCAGTGAGAAAGGGCTATGTTTTAAAGTTAATTGACAAAGTACAAACTCATTGGAGTCAGTTTATGCATACCTGAGATTTCTGGAATCAAAAAAATGCAGCACATTTAACAAGAGTCTGCAATTTATCATTGAAATCAGCCATGTTAATAGAGGATTGGTAAGTAGCCATTGTGCCATCAATTCTCTGTGTCCTTGGAGACGGCCCAGACAGGGACCTGCTGCCAGGTCATCCCCTCGCCACAGCACACCAGGGGTCTGAGGAGCGCAGACAAGGCAGGGGGCCCGGGGGTGCTACAAAGGAGCAGCTACAAGGTGGGGTCCCTTTCTAGAGCCCATTGCATTGTTCCTACAATGGGCCTTGCTCCTAGTCTTAAATAAAACTTTGTTGGTCTTAAAGGTGCCACTGGACTCAAACTTTGTTCTACTCATAATCTGTGAGAGCAAGACATTGGAGGCGCAGAACTTTGGCACTGATGCATCAGAGCTGCTGCATCTATTCCAACATTCATTAAACTCCTCTGCAATCCTCCTGTTTGCCCCCCTTAGTAGAAATTCCATTTTTAAAAAATTTTAAAATCCTTCTTCACTTATTCAAGTGATATACTTCACTACAACTAACAAGGACTGCTTAAACACAATAGCTTCTCCACAGAGAAATACATATGAACTATTACCCAAGGCAGTTAGCTAAGTGGTACACACGTCACATGCCTGTAAATCAGTGGTTTCTAACCTTTGACTTTGAAGCCCCCCATCTAACATTAACAAATTTTGCAGACTGCACAACAGCAGTCATAGTGATTTTAAAAATACATGACAGAAAGATCAAAATGACAATACTTAGTGCACATACGGATTTGTGGACCCCTTGCCATAACTCTGTGGCCACCTCAGGTTGGGAACCACTGCTATAAATTACAGTCTCCAATGGTTTTAAATGGATAAAAGCCACTTCTTGTGGAGGCAGCTAGGAGCAGAAGGGTAAAGTGCTTGACCTTTTCCTGCTGAGAAAAAGTCAGTTGGGGAGCAATGAGGAGCAGTGAATGGGTTAAGTATGCCTCCTCCACTACTGCCATCTCTCTCACCTTTATCAACACCACCACTGGAACTGCCTTTCCCTCATTTAAAAGGGATGGCATCACTACTCTTACTTACAAGTTATGTATCCTTAGTCTGACCCGAAGATTAAATTCTGTTAATATCTAGTAGTGCTGTTAAATTACTTAATAATATACTATGTGGTGCTTAAAATGATAACAGGAGGGAGAAAATAGATTTTGTGATGGAAACAAAAGATTTTGTGATGGAAAAAAGCAAGTATGACAGTCTGCACTTTAAAAGCAGGTTTCTGAGCTCAGCTAAATCAGAGAGCCAGGAGGTAAAGAATGGAGAGCTTGAGTGACAGGCTGCTCCTCTTCTCTGATTGGCCAGTGCCAGCAGAGGTAAGTATATGATCAGCTGTGTCCTATGGGGACAGTCAGTTCAGAGCTATTTGATCAAATAGATCCATTCTGAAGGCAGTCAGTTGGTTTCTGACAGAGTTTGGAGTCTGTATGTCTGACAGGAGAAGTCAGAAGGGTGAAAGAAAAAGACTCCTTGCCTTAACTGTGTTATATCTATAACTTGAGGAAGAATTCAAATTAAGAATTTGTAGTGTCAGCATAAGCTGAAGTCTGTTTTACACAGACACCAGAGAACTGGGAGAGAATTTTTGGCAAGAGTGATTGGCGTAGTGTGTGGAAACTTCCTTTCAAGTCAAAAAAGGAACAGGGTTAATTCTTCTGAGAAGATTAATTCCTGCCCAGTGACAAAGAGGGTTTAGCTCTGAGGAGGGGACCGTGTTGTAAAGGGAAGCGGTTTTAGACATCTCAGAAAATAGAAATAAACTAATTTTAACAAAGTATTGAGTTAGGTTCACAAAGACAGTGACCAACTCCAGGAAATCTGAACTGCCATAGGAAACTCTCTGAAGAAACATTGTTGCTGTAACTAAAATACCTCTTACTGCTAAGAACTAAACCTCTTACTGCTAAGAACTAAGAATACCTGAAAATAAGCTTTAATGACATCATTTTGCGGTTTAAAGAAGTGAATTCATCTACTTTTACCTCAGCAATCCCAATCCTTGACTACACCTATTAAATCCTTGCCTGCTGAATAAACTTGTTCTTTTGTCTCATTGTTAATCTGTCTCCAATGCCATTTCAAAAGGGAAATAAGAGGGCTCCTGCTTTTCCACAAGAAGTTCCTTGGCCTGGCTAAAAGCTGAATTATATTCTATAGACAGAGTGGGACAGAAAGTCTTTTAAAAACTACATTCATTTGCATACTACTAGGGGCTGCTCAGTCACAGCAGGGAACTAAAAGAATTTTGGCGGGAAAATCTTCCTCAGAGTGGGGAAAGTGACAGGAGCCCATCATAAAAGGATGGGGGGGGAGGTTCAGGAAAATTTTACACCCCGTGTAGCGAGTCAAGAACAAAGTTTTTTACCTAGGAAATTTTACTTATTTTTCCCTCCTCCAGTCTTTACCATATATTTGTTTTAGGCAATCTCACAACATCACTCACTCTCTCAGATAAGTGTGCAAAGCATTTTGCTATTTTACTGAAGTGAAAAAGAGGCAAAAGTAGGGGAAGAACTACCAAAGGTCACAGGTTGTCATAGTCAAAAGTTGAATACAATGGGGGCTCTCCTCACAAAATAACCTCCCTCCCCACTGCCATAGTTCTCCCCTTCACAATAATGACAATCAGTAGTACCTATACTCTATCATCCCATGGACCAGCTGCACATTTCTAGAGCCTGATAGGCTGGGCAGGGAGGGAGGGAGGGGGGAAAATCTAGAATAGAAAAATAGCAAGTATTGAAAGCTCTCCTCTATCCCCTTGCCTTGTCACTCCTCAAGAGGTGGCTTTTCATCTTAGAGTCATCTTAATCACCATTTACGTGTCATGTGTAGCTTACCCCAGCAGCAGCCTCTGGACTCGAAATGTACCACACAGAGAAGTGATGAAGAATTTACACACTACAAGATTATTATCCCATTCATGTACTGTAGCGAAAGATCACTGGACCAAAGGCTCTTGCTTGCAAAAAGCTTTTCATAGAAAATACATAAGCCCCTGAAGGGTAAGGCCATCAAGGACACTGCACAACTCCTCTGAATAAGAAGGCATCATTTAATGTACTACCAAAGCAAGTTTTTTAAAAAGATGGCAACCATCTGCTTAAGATTACACACACACACACACCGAAAACAGCTTTTATCAAAAAGGATGTGAAAGAAGTTGCTAAATTCCAACAGCCAAACAAATGTTTTGGCAAACTGATTCCAGCTGTTTTGCAAACCAAAAAAGTCAAACATGCATTTTCAATATAAAAAACATTACTTTAGCAGTGACACTGCAAAACTCATTGCAGTTTATTAACAAGTAATTTGTAAGAATGCAGATACCAGTAAAGGCCCTTTTTCTTTTACCTTATTTTGCTGATTACTGATACCCATAATTTAAAATAATCAGCATCTAACAAATTGTGTTTGTTCAACACAAACAGTTTAATCTTCAAAGTGTTCAATCAAGGAAAAATGAAAAAACATGAATTAAGATCTGTTTTCATCTTATTCAAAGAATACATACCTTCTTTAAGCTTTTAACAGATAAAAGAGTCTTCAGTCTTTTTTAAGTGGAGTTACTATCATACAAGGGCCAAACTACTTGCAATGGCAGGAGAACTGTAAATGGATCCCCCCCCATTTATCAAACTTCATAATGAGATGGACAGTCAACTGATTATCCCCATGACATTGTCATACTCTGAAGCCCCCCACTGTCGAGGATTTGAAGCGGAAGTGGCAGGCACGAAGGGGGCCAGAAGAGAGTGCGAGTATCCAAATAAATACTGGAGGCTTTAGCTATGTGCAAACTATATACATTTATTTACACACCACAGCCACCATCAAACAGAGTGTCAAAGTGCTCTGCTGCAATCATACAAATGAGAAGGAGAAACTGTACATCACTCACTGTACATTTATACAAACACTAGCCAATCAGGCTTCAGTGCTGAGTCACTGTGATGGCAGTGGCAAGACTGCCCTGAACCAGTTATAGCCAGCTCTTACAGAGGTTCCTGGCTGACAGCTACCTGTCACTAGATCAAATACATCTAGACAGACTTATAGAACATGTGGATCTCAACACCCACCCCATTATTTGGGAGACTGCAATTTAAAACGTATCAGCAGAGACACAGTTGTTATACTAAACTTTATCCAAGCAGACACAGGAGGGCAGCCAGGTATGCATGAGAGTACAGCTTCTGTGTTTCCATCAGGCAAAGAACCTGAAGTGGGTAGAGGGTTACATAACTGTACATACTAAAGAAGAATTTGGACTTAAGCATATGTTTGCAGGACCAGATACAAATCCATGAGACTGCAACATCTCCAAACACTGCTGTCAAAAAGAGGCACCTCACAATCCAACTAAACTGACCAAATGCCAATGAAATGAAAACTCTTTCAGAAGATACAAATTACCATAGAAAGGTGTACTGAAAAGGTGAAGTTACTCAGCAGATTCAGGCAACATTGCTAGTCAAAGTGGCCAGTGCTGAATTAGATGGATCAGTGAGCCAACATAGTGTAAGTGGGCTTCATATGTTCAAACTTGTCAGCCCGCTGGTCTATCTAGTTCAGCACTGGCCACTCTGACTGGCAGTAGTTCTTCAGGGTCTCAAACAAAGAAAAGACTTTCCCAACACTTGCCACCCAAGATACTTTTTAATGGGAAATCCTTTTGAATTGAAGATCCTCTGCAACACAAAATATGTGCTCTACTACTGAGTCATGGGCCCCACCCAGGATTCCCGCTGCTTAAGCCCAGGCCCATAGCTACAGTGGGGCATTTTGGGGCCTGGCCCCCTGACTTCCATTGAGTCCTTACCCCTTGGCTCTCTGGGCCACCTGGAGGACTACCAACTCTCTGAGCCACACAGTGGACTCCCCACTGCCTCCCCATCCCCAAGCGTGACTTGCTTCCCAGCATAGGCAGGCAGAGTATAAATGCTGTGAAAGTGAGTTTAAAAAAAAATTATTTTATTTTATTTTGTGATGTTAGTGCCCCCTGACTTATTTAAAGGCCCTCTGAATTATAAAATCCTGGCTACAAGCCTGCTTAAGCCTATGTTGTGACTTCCATCTACATCACACAGGTATCACTCATTCATAGCAATAACAGAAGAGAGCCTAAACAAGAACATTCAAGGGAAAGAATCATCTCAGCTCCAACCAGAACCTTCCAGAAATTGGAAACAGAATTATATACCCTTGTGAGCCACTGAGGGCACCAGACTCCTATTGGTTTGAATTATGCTATCAGAATGGGTATTAGTCTTCAAAATATGAAATTAGAAATAATTAGCAAAATGACTTAAATTTATATATTTTTCTGTAATAAGAGAATACGTTGCTCCCTTTCTAAATCCCCCCACCAAATTGCTTTAGCATTAAAAATGAAATGGTAACAAGCTACTGTTCATTTATCAGGAATAAGATATTAGTTTTCTAGCATCCTCACTTACTCAGAAGTAGATCCTTCTTTGAGTTACTTCCAAGTAATCAGGAATACAGTTTCAGCTATGTGGCGCAACTCCATTCAAATTTTACCCAAAACTAAATTTCACCAAGGTTAATGGAGTATAATTCTCAATAAACATGCATATGATTGCAGCATCATATAATCAAAAGAAATGAAACTGGGATACAAAACTATATAAATAACTCAAACACAGAAAATAGGCAATCGTTACAAGCTACAACTATGATACAGAGTATATGGTCCTTGCTGTTTCCCCCCACCCCAGGCTCTACTCCTGTGTTTTTAACTAGAGTAACCAGATGCAAAGGAAGACATTGTTCCAGATGAGTGAACTGGCATTTTAATTTACCAGGAGAGTTCCTGGTGTGCCACTGGTGATCAGGAGCTTGCTGAGCCAAAAACCTGACAACACCACAGAGGTCACACCTACAGCCACTATCATTGCCACCACAGCCTAAGTTTGACCATCAGCCCCTGTGGTGCTGCCAGGACTGCAGAAGCGAGCTGACTCTGCTTTCTCTTGAACAATCTTAGCCTTCCAAAGATCCCCCAATTGCAAATTTTCTCACAACTGTACAACAAACCGCACCTGCCAAAATTCTCTCTTCCAGACGATAAAGGAATATGAGTACTCCTATGCAACTGGCTACTTTAATAGCAACCTTAGCAAAGTGAAATTTCTCCTGACACTCACAAGAAGTGTTGGCAAAAACACCACCAACTTAATTTCTGCATATTAAACTATTGTTCAAGATGCAGGAGCAGAGCCAATTGAAAGGTGGCATCCCCCCCCCCAACACACACTGCAAGGCACAGTCTTATCTTATTTCTTTCAAAATGTGCATCCCTTAACTACTTTTATCCCCATTTTCCTTTAAAAAAGAAGAAAAGCAGAGCCAGACAACTGACTGAAGTTACCCGTAAGATCAATGATAATGGTTTTGTTTTAAGAACATATTGATCTCATTCCACCCAATGCAACAATGTAAGCCAGCCTTTTCCATGCACTGTGCCAAAGCTAATCAATACCAAAGGCCACCTAACTATGTGATGGAAAGTGTCACAGAGCAAGACAGATGGGATATCGTAAATCCCAATTAGCACATGAGCCCTGACCTGGATAGCCCAGGCTATCCCAATCTCATCAGATCTCAGAAGCTAGGCAGGTTCAGCCCTGGCTAGTATTTGGATGGGCAACCTCCAAGAAATACCAGGGGTGTAATGCAAAGGCAGGAAATAGCAAACCACCTCTGAAACATCTCTTGCCTTAAAAACAGGTCTAGCTCACAACTAGTGGTGCATAATGCTAAAGAGCTATAATTTCTGGCTGACAGACAATCTTAAGATCTCTTGGCTATACTACACACACTTCCATATGATGATTGTTATTAATATTATTAGCACATGAGCAAAACCTGCAAACAGATGTGCAGGTATCAAAAGCATCCCATTTCAAGAAGAAGCACAGCCCATTCTAGAGAGCACATAGCTATTTGTAGCACAAATTCTTACATCTGCATAAAAACTAGACTCGGGGGCACAGCAAGAGTTTCTCTCAAATAATAGGGGGAGACCCCTGAGAGAACTCCAGGGTTCTATGTAAAAAGAACTACAGTCATTTAATACACTTTAAAAGAGAGAATGAGAAGGTTATTTTACCCAAAAGCATGATGCATGAACGTTGCTACTTCAGATGCCACTGTAATTTCCTGGTAACACACAGGACCCCATGAAAGAAAAACATATTTTCCAGTCTTCGGATTTTTGCATCCACTTGCTCAGAGGTTCATTATTCTCTCTCACCCCCCAACTCTCGGAAAACTCACGAACTGCCCTCAATACCAACAAAGCAGCATTTTAGCAGAAAGCCAGAGGTCCCGGGGTTTGGGGGGGGGTGCTGGAGAGAAAACAGAAACAAGCGAAAGCAGAGTTCTTGCTTCCACCCACCCCAGTGCCAAGCAGAATTAACGCGATCGCTTCCTAAGGCTGGAGTTCACCGTCCAGCCCAGCTAGGTCACATTGCTTCCCATACCTCCCTGCTTCTCTTCTAAGCCTTACCGGATTTAGGAGGATATCTATAGATGGAATTAGACGGGATGTCCACCTCTTCCACCCCTGCGTTCTGCCTGCTGGTTAAGGCTCCCATGGTCCAACCGCTGCAGAGGACATCCGTCGAGGGGGGAGGGTCCTAGATGGCACCTTTCGGCGCTAGCGGCGATGGCGAGCAGGGGGTCAGCAGCTTCCTCCTGCAAAGGCACTGGTCCCTGGCTAGAAAAGCTGCCGCATTGACTTGCCTGGTGCTGCCCCCAGGGGGGTGGTGTTGCCTGCTGCCGCCGCGGAACAGGGGACAGAGGCAGCCGTTCCTCCTCCGTCTCTCCCCATCCCTCATTTGCCAGAGAACCCGGAGCGGCTCAAACTGGGGCCAGCTTAGTAAAGCTGGGTTAGCGGGAGTTCCTTAGGGAGCATTGCAGCGCGGGCGAGCGGAGCGGGACTTGCATGCACAGGCGGGAGGGCGGAGTTGAAGAGACACCGCCGCTGCTACTACCAGCGCAGAAGGCAACCCCAGCCCGCAGCGGTAACAGCGGCTGCATCCCCTTTCTGCAGCAGGAGCAGTTGCTTTGCGAGGAGTTGGGCACCGCCTTGACGTTAAGGTCCGCTGTCTTCTCTAGCCAATGGAGGCAGCCAGGGAGGAAGGCGGCCTGCGAGCAGCCGGCGGCGCCTCCTGCTGCTATCGCGGCCCCAGCAAGTCTCGGGCATATTATGCTTGCCAGCGAGGCCGGCGGTGGGAGCCGTTTTCGGGCAGCTGCCCAAGTTCACCTGGGGGGAGGTTTTGCGTGAACACGATATTCCTCTTCCCCAGTTATGGTTAAGATGATATTATCATGATTATCATGATTATCATGATTATCATGATTATCATGATTATTATTCACTGCAAACCCTATCCTGCAGACTTCGAACCTCTCGTTTAACAGTCGGATCCTATGCATATTTACTTTGAAGTAAGCCCCACTTTATTCAATGAGGCACCCTAGTAAATGTGTTTAGGGCCCTAGCTGAATGCATTATTATGTTTCAGCAGCCATGCGATTCTGAACACGTTTAAGATGTCCCACTGGGTTTAATTTGCCCTATTAATAGTAGGATCTTATGCAGAGTTACTCCAGTCTAAGCCCATTAAGAGCAGGGTAACTCTGTCAAGGACTACGCTATGGTGTCTCTAAGACTGCAGTGTAAAGTTAGCTGTTTTTATTCTTGCAAAAGCATCTGCATCTAACAGCAGAGCTATAAGCAGAATTCAGGAGGTAAAGTTCTTTTCCTTGCTTCCTTGGAATCTTTTCTGTCATCCAGCTATCAGTCACAGGTGCCCTAAGGGGAGGGAGGAACATTGTTCAAGTGTAAACCTGGGAGCCATTTTGCACATCCTTGGGGGCAGTTTTATTCCTTCACATACTAGGGGGCTGAGCTGACATTAAAACCAGCATCCAATGGTCAGAGTACTGTTACTTACAAGCAGTGTTCCCTTTAAGCTGAGTTAATGTGAGCTAGCTCAAAGTTTTTTAGCCTCTGACTCACACATTTTTGTCTTCACTCAGAAAGGATGGTTCCAGAGCAAACTAATTTATGCAGTAGCCAAATCTCTGACTCACAACTTTAATGCCAGTAGCTCACAAAGTAGAAATTTTGTTCACAAGACTCCACATCTTAGAGGTAGCATTGCTTACAAGATGAGGAAGGCCACATTGATTGAAATGGTTGGAAGTCCAGTTCTTCCTTCCCAAACACATGAGTTGTCCAGTTCTTCCTTCCCAAACATATCAGATTGGCTGTGTTGAGTTATATTGCTCCACTTCAAAGAAGAAGATGCTGTAAGGTTGACTCCATGCTGGAGAAGAGAGGCGATTGATGGAGCCTAATGCCACGGTGTCAGTTAATTACTCTCAGCATTCCTCAATTAAGAATACCCATCAATCTCCAAGTTTGACATATTTATTTCCTTCACTATGTTTCCCCCAGAAGTAAACCCAAACTAATGGTAACCATATAAACTAAGGCTGTGGTCACACGCATGATTTGACCCACATTTGCGTGATCACACAGTCCGTGGGAGCTGCGGGGGCAGCCCGCCACTGCATGATCAAACACAAACCACGGGTGAAGGGGGGGTTGCCACGTGTTTCCAATGCACTTAAACAGGGGATTGATGAATTGCATCTCCACACTGAGGGCTTCCTATGGCAGTATGCGATGATGTGCATACTGGGAAGGGGGGGGTTAAATGGCACAGAGTCGGGATGGCCTGATCAGACCATCCTGACGCCATGAGAATGCGCTGGCGTGATCACACAGGGAAAAGTCTGTCCATGGCCCATAGCAACCCGTTTGATAGTGGACTTTCCCTAGTGTCTTTTAACTCCACTCTTGCGGCAGAGCAAAACAGGCTGCTGATGGGTGCGGGGTGCTAGCCAGATGTCCACGTCTGATTGCACCTGTTAAATCTGCTTGGCATTCACACCTATGGCGTGGCTAATTGTGTGTATGATCACAGCCTAAGCTTATTATTCCTGTTTGGTCCTTGAATCTGTTACACATATTCATTATGCTATATGCTAATTTACTGCTCACCCTCTACCTATATGTATGGACTGGTAATTTCCATTTCATTGTATCTGAAGAAGTGTGCCTGCACACAAAAGCTTATACTTTGAATAAAACTTTGCTGGTCTTAAAGGTGCCACTGGACTCATGTTCTAATGCACAGATCAGGAAGCCCTCTATGATGGATTGCAAATAAAAGCAGGCTTTTTAAGATGCTGCTTATGTCAGAGAGTCAGGGAATTCAAGAGTTAATCTTCCTTAGAGAGAAGAGCTTATGTGATTGGTTGCTCTACTCACTCTCTGACTGGCCAGCATCAGCTGAGAGAGGAAATAAAACAGCTGATCTGGAGGGAAAAGGTTCATTCACCTTTTGGTCTTTGTCTGAAATCTAATGTCTGGATCAGTAGCCAGAGGATTTGGCTTTTAAGAGAAGAGGCTTGGGAGACAATGATTTCTGACAGGCAATAGTCAAAAAAGTACTTCTAAAGAGAAAAGAGAGACACCATTACCTTAGATATATTAAAACTACTCTGAGGGAGAATTCAGATTCTCAGTCAAGAAAAAGCTACAGTACTGCTTTATACAGGCAAAGGATACTGGAGAAGGATTTGGCAGAATGTCTGGGTAGTTAGAGAGAACTCCCATACAAGCCAAATAGTAAAAGGATAACATTATTGCTTCTTAGGGACAAGGAGAATAACTTCCTGCCAGTGAAAGGGGTTGGGAAGAGAACCCTGGTTTGGGATAAAGGGGAGAAGCTTAGACACCTCAGGAGTTAGTGAAAAGCTGTAATGTCTAAAGGGGAAACCTAGAACTCTGAAGGGAGAAATCTAGAAACTATAAGCAAATGCTATTCTCTGGAAAACAGTATTAAGAACCTGTGTTAGTGCTGAAATATAATTAGCAAAGCACCTCTCATTGTAAAGATCTTGAAACTCTGAAAATAAGCCATCACAACACTCTCTTGTATGATCTAACATTTCAAATCTGTATATAGTATCAAGTTTTACCTCAGCCTTTCTAAACCTTGACAATCTCCTTATATATATTCCCTGCCTGTTCAATAAAATATTATTTCTGTTTTGAAAGTTATTTTGCCTTAAGTGCCATTTTAATAAGGGTTTAAATACACAATAAGACAGCTCCTGTATTTTCCCTTAAGTTCCTGTCCTGAGTCAGAAGCCTAAACTAATATCTTTAGCAGGGTGGGACATTTAAAGCTTATAAAATAAAGAAGAAATACATGCTGCTGAAGGGCAACACAGTCACAGAGGGAAACTAAAAAAATTTTTTTTGGTGGGAAGATCTGCTTGGGAGTGTGGGAGAGTCAGGGGTCTGTCATACCCTCCCTTGGTTATGGCCACCTTTGCTGGTTAAGATCAACCCAAGTGATCAGCCAATAACAAAAGCAAAGAACTGGGTCTTTAGGTAGGGCAACACCCATTATTGAACCCTAAGCAATTGATTTATTAATAAGGCCTCTGGCTGAATCTGCATTTGCTGTGTAAAGCAGTTTCAGTCTGCTGCAGTGCTGTTGTACTCTGTTTGTCAGACTCCTGAGCCAATCAGTTCCCAACAACATTCATTCAGAGAAGTTAAGTTTATTGAGACAATAATGCTACAGGTATCTTAACTGTTTTGTGTTAGAACTAAGGAGAAAGTATATGAAGCAAATAGATATACATAACTCAAAGGGGTCCCCTGATGGCCCCCAGTCAATCAGGTAGCCAGCAGAAGCCCGCCAAAGTAACAGGTAACATTTCCCAGGAGAAAGACTACACCAGGCGCTCAAGGTCATATAACACAGAAGACATAATAAATCTAGTGTCAGCACAGCAGAAACAAAACTCATCATTCCAAAAACATCCCCCCCATTTACATGACAGCCAGGCAGGAGGCCTAGCTGACACTGCTCCCCTTTCCCTCCCATTCTGGCTCGGAATAAAGGCTATCTGTGTGCATCAGTTCTCACCATGGCAACCACAGGGGCGCGAGAGAGGGGGAAAGCCTCCCGGGGTGCCAACAGGACACTACGCTGTGGGGAGGAAATGGCACCCATGACTCCCCTGCAGAAAGTAAAGGGGGGTGACCTGGTGGGGGGCAGATGGGAGCTGGAAAGTGAACAATTTGGGTGGGCATGCTTCTAACCCACTAGCAAAAAAAAAATCACAGAAAAATATTCACTGGCTGCTTTTAAACACACAGATGACTGGAGGGGCAGAAGAGAATTCAGTTCCAGTTGTCTGCTTTTTGCTCAGAGCATCTCGAGGGCGGGGAGGAGCAATTAGAACTACTTTAAATGAGATCTAGATAATGCAGTGGGACGCCGTAGTGACCTCGGAGTGGCCACTGCAGGGCAATAAAATGATGCAGACAGCCAATGCTGAGTTGATGCAATAGGAAGGTGATGGTGGCATGCAATATAGATAGGAATTTGTGAGACGGTGTGAAATTGAAGGCACAGCAGTGGGAAATACTAATGCAGATTGAACCTTTGTTTACCAGCTGAGGGAGTGCTCTTCATTCTTACAATGGATTATATTGGGATAAAATGCTGTTCAGCCAATCACCACCTGTCTGTCAGAACTATCATCAGTCACCAAGCAGACTCTAGTGTTGCCAGACATGAAGGATTCTGGGTCAGCAGGGAGACAGCAGGCTAGTTCCCTGCAGTTCTAAAGAAGCCTCATAGCATTTGAATTAATCCCTCCTTATTCAGCCTCATTTTTCTCCAGGCAGAAAGTCAGCTTTGTAGTTTCTATTAGCATTTTGGTACAGAACAAGGGACAAATGACTCAAAAGCAATTCAACTATTTTTAAAAAAATCAAACAGGACAAATGGCCAGCATAGTTAAAGTATATTTTGTTTCTGAAGCACTGTCAGCTCAGCTCTGTGAACATTGGCAAGGAAATCAGTCCTATTCAGTACAGTTAGGCATGAATTCCTTTGGCACACATACCTGGGAAATCAATGCAACTTATATCCAAGTAAGCATACTCAGGAATGTGTGCAGATCTATATTTAGAAAAAAGCCCCATTGGCTAAAGGCTTATTTCTGAGTAAACAAAATGCATTACAGTTGCAAGGTTTAGTCGTCATGTCAGCCAGTCTTGTAGAAATCAGTATACTTTATATTATATACTACTTTTCAAAAATTCAGAGTGAATTATAATAGAAATAGTATTATTACAATACAGATAGTAACTAAATAGCTAACAATTAACACTAAAGACTCCAGTTTTCATACTTGATCCTTGTGCAGTTAGTTATGCTGAAACCAGCAGTAAAAAGAGATGCACTGTCTGTTTACATATAGATTGTTTAGGGGGGGGATTGAACTATTGATTACATTAAATTCCTCACCCCTTCCACATTTTAAAGGTTAGATGTACTTTGGTGCTCAGAGCTGAAGCATTAGCCAGGAGAACAATTCACGTTTCAAAGCCCTTGTGACAACCATGGATGTCTTCAGTCAGATGGTGCTGGGAATTCCCTCCTGCACAATTCAGTTCCCAGGTGCATGTGGGCAAGATTTAAATCAGGGCTGAGGAAGACAGTGCTTTGAGCTCCCCCCCTCCCCGTGCTATTTCCTTGACCTGAAATAACCTGGGGAACTGCTACTTGTCCTGCTGGGGAAATGTAAGTGTAGTGAAAGCTATATGAAAGCTGACAGAAAACAGAGCAGACAGCAGCTTCCAGGCCATTTCATATAAGGCAAGTGGCATGGCAGTGGAGGTTTAAGCTCCCTCCCCACTACAACTATGTTCCTGAATCAAATTAGATAGCTTTGAGCATTGAATTCTTAGGCTACATATATTGTACATATGTCTTGTGGTGGAAAGGAATTGCTTTCATGCATCTCCTTGCCAATAAAAGGGTTAAGATACAACAACAAACAGAAGAGATTTTTTTCCCTGGCTTGCAAAGCTATACCAGTAGAGTGATCTATCTTAGATCATATGACCTAAAGCAGTGTTTTTCAACTTTTTTGTGCAAAGGCACACTTTTTTCATGAAAAAAATCACGAGGCACACCACCATTAGAAAATGTTAAAAAAATTTAACTCTGTGCCTATATTGACTATATATAAAGTAATTCTCTTGAATAGGAATCAAATAAACACAAAGAAATTATTTTATAATTACTTTATTATGAAATAATAATACTTTATTTTATAATTGTTCATATGTTACGGATGAAATTGGAATTTTTCCCACGGCACACCAGACAATATCTCACGGCACACTAGTGTGCCGTGGCACAGTGGTTGAAAAACGCTGACCTAAAGAGTCCTTAAACTACATTTCCCATGGTAAAGGTAAAGGTAAAGGTTCCCTTGCTCGAAAGCCAGTCGAATCCGACTCTAGGGTTGCGGTGCTCATCTCCGTTTCAAAGCCGAAGAGCCAGCGCTGTCCGAAGACGTTTCCATGGTCATGTGGCCGGCATGACTAAACACCAAGGTGCATGGAACGCTGTTACCTTCCCACTGAAGTGGTACCTATTTATCTACTTGCAATTTCTTGCTTTCAAACTGCTAGGTTGGCAGGAGCTGGAACTAGAGACGGGAGCTCACTCCGTCATGCGGCACTCTCGGGTCTCGAACTGCTGAACTACTGACCTTCCACAGCCTGCAGTTCAGCGTCTTAACCACTTGAGCCACCACAGCTCCTTATTTCCCATGGTGCCATGTCTTAAAGGAAAAGGACTTATTTTCCTACACTAAAGCAATCTGCTAGCTACATATTCTATGGATTCCAGTAGGCATATGCATTGCTAATGGAGCACTAAAAACTACACATACATAACATGCTACACTGCTAATTAAGCTCTAGGCAGAAACTAAGGCATGCAAAACTTGAATTTCAGTCTTCGAGTTCTTCCTTGGTGCAAAGCAGGATCACATCAGTGATTGGCCTGGTGAAAGTTTTGTCTGGCCAGGGGCAGCCCTTTTGGATGTCATGTGTGATGACACAGACTTCAATTTTGTGGGCCAGTCTGTCCTCACCAGGCAAAGTCCAATCTACGAGTCCTATGGGCATCTCTTCAAACTGACAATCCACAGACCTGATGCCCTAATGGCTCTTTCTGTGAGATGCTGTCCTTGGTGACAAATCTATTTGTGATAGTTTTGCTCCAACAGGATGATGACATGCTCCTGAGTTGGGAGGATGATTAGATTGTTCACTCCTGGGACCACATCAGCCATATTCAAGTGTCCCCCTACCTGGAGCAACCCATCATCGTCGAGGCAGGGGCTCAACTTGAGAAGTGTTATGTATTGAACTGTGAATCAAGCCTATTCTTTTCCATGTTAAGCTTGATTCTGAATGTGGATTCTAAGCTGTCGCATTCCTATTGGTCGGTTTCTGCGAAACCAGTGTAAATAGCCAATCACTGTGTGATAATGTATCAAAGCGGGAACAGTTGTGATTGGACCTTATCTCTGTATTTCTATTGGTCCTTAACTATTTCTGGGAGTGGCTTTGACAGCCCGGGAGAGTTTAAAAAGGAGCTGTGCTCCACTGTTGGGTTGTGTGTTCCTGAGTTGGTGTTTGTCGTTAATAAAGCTGAAATCACTTGTTGAGCTTATTCCGTTGTTGAATCTCATACTTAACAAGAAGGCTGGTCTTTGGTGTTGCTTTCTCACTTCTGAGAACTCAAACTCTTGTGAATAAGACTCACATTGCATGCTGTGTAGGATTAGCTTCTCTGCCAACACTGCTCACCTAGCCAGGTCAGCCTAGTATTCTGGTGATACACATAGTGGATAATATGTGCCACTCATAAAACAAGTCGTCTCCAATGAGAGAAGCGTTTGAAGTGCTGTACCTCTAGCAGGTGGTGTCTTGTCTCAATCTCAACTTGAGGCTGTACCTTGGTATCCCTGTCTGGGTCTAAGAGCTTGTGGTGTTCCTCCTTATGCTGTGAAGGCCTCTGGCTGTCAGAGAAGTTCAGGACCTTTCAGCCAGGTTGACTCAGCTAGCTGAGATGACAAAATAGAATGTGTTGTGTGCTCTGCCAGGATTTGATCTATGGGAACTCTCAGGATGTGAAGACCATCTGGTGTGTTCCACTCTGTTGCCCACATACACATAGAACCTCTGGCTGTGGTTGTATATGTAACTTTGCACCACTGCTGTCTGTATAGAAGGTTGTAGCCTCAAACTCAACATCCATTTATCTTTGCATCATTGCTGCCAGCTCCACAGCTAACACACAGGGCCGGCCCCAGGTGTCTGGGCGCCCTAGGCAGGACAGCCTGAGGCGCCCACCCCACCAGGGATGCCAACCTCCCGGTGGGGCCTGGAGATGGCCCAGTGCCCGGGAGAGCCGAGGAAGGAGCAGGCTTAGAAGCCTGCCCTTTTCCTCCCAGCGGCTGCGGCGCGGTTCTCCCTGGTGCCTCGCAGCTGCAAGGCACCTGGGAGAGCTGGGGGGGCGGGCTTAGAAGCCCCCCCTTCCCTCCCAGCGGTGGCGGTGCGGCTCTCCCGGGTGCCTCATATGTCTTTCTGGTCCAAAAGCAGTCTGATCAGAATGAATTACTTTGGAGATACATTTCTTTAGTCTATCAGCCATGATTGAAGCACATTCAACAATGAAAATAGATCTATATGATTGTGGCAACATTGGGTCGTTATTCTCTTTATGTAATAGTGTTATATGAGCTTCTTGCCAAGATTGGGGCAATATATTCTTTTTGCTTATGTCATTCATAACTTTTTGTAAAGGTGAAATTATCTTCTCTTCAAAAATTTTGTAGTAAATTGCAGTGAGTCCATCTGGTCCTGGTACCTTAACCTTTTTAAGTTTCTTGATGGCTTCTGAGACCTCTTGAATTGAAATGCTTTGATTCAAAATTTCTCTCTTTGTTTGAAAATTTACAAGTTGAAGCTTCTTTAATATATTCATTCCATTTACTGTTGAAAAATCTTTTTTATAGAGTTTTAGGGGAAAAGTTCAAATTGGATTTCTTTTTCTGCGTAGGTGATACCATGTTTTTTACATACTCTAATTATTTTCCTTCTTTCAGTTTCTTTATGAAGACAGTATACAAGATATCTTCCTGGGTTTTTTGCATGTTGAAAATTAAAAAAAAACACCTCATTTTTTCTGCATTTCTTTAGTTTGAAGCAGATCCATCTGATTTCTTCATTTTTTGATTTCTACAAGACTTTCTTTTCCCCAAGGATTTTTTATGCTGACAGCTGACATTCTAGGATCTGAATTCAATCAGTTATTTTCTTGGTTTGTTCCAATCTTTGCCTCTTTTTCTTCAAGGTAAACACAATCAATTTTCCTCTCATAAATGCTTTACTTGCTTCCCATATAGTTGTCATAGGGAGATCAGATGTAATATTTAATTTTAAAAAATCTTCTATGTCCTGTTCACAAGTTTTTGAAATATCTTCCTGCAGCAAGAGATTATCATTCATTCTTCTTATAGGCATTTCTCTATGCTATGAAACTACTAATGGATTATGATCAGCAATTGTTTTGGGCTGGATTTCAATGGATCTCAAGTTTGTAAGTAAAGTCTTAGATATCCAGTACATATCAATTCTTGAATAAGTCTGGTGTCTATCTGAAAAGAAGGTATAATCTCTAAAGTGAGGACTGAGAGTTCTCCATAAATTTTCTAAGTTCAACATTTGCATATAAGTAAAAACATTCTTAGGAAATTTCCCTCTTGTAGACTTTTTTAGATTTGTTCTTTTTTTGGATCTAATACTCTGTTCATGTCACCAAAAATTAAAATTGTTCCCTCTTGAAAGTCCAGAAGTGTTTGGAAAAAAATTCATAAAATTTGTCTTTTGCATTATTTGGAGCATAAATTGAAGGCAAGGTGAAGATTTTATCTTCTGGAGATCTTATTTTTAACAAGATATATCTTCCCTCTATGTCTTTTAACTCTTCTATTACAGTTAAACGTTGATCGGTTATATAAACCATGACACCTTTTTTCTTCTCTGCAGATGAGGCTGCATATACTTTGCCCAATTTCTTGTTATTTAAAATTTTCTCATGTACTTCTTTGACATGAGTCTCTTGCATACAAATTATGGATAAATTTTGTCTCTTTAACCAGTCTTTGATCACTTAGATGGAGAATTTAGGCCATTAACATTAACTGATAAGACCTTCATAGTATCCATTTCTATCAATAAGCTGCAGCTTTGTCAAATTTGTCTTCTTTGTTTAAATCTTCTTTTCCTTTTCTTGATTCTTCCAATTCCTCTATCTCTTTCCCAGTTAGTTCTATTGCTAGAAGCTTGACCTGTTCAATTGTCGAGATTACTCTTTTACTTTTGGGTCAAAAGGCTTCCAAAACAAGTGGGATTCTCCAACGGTATCTTATTTCTTTCTTTTGTAACATTTGTCTGAGAAAGTTGAAATTTCTTCAATACAGATGTGGAAAATTTGAATCTCTTTGTCAAGAACTACAAGTGGGGTGTGTCTTTGTTCAATATTGCATCTCTTATTTTCTTATATGAAAATACAACTAGTATGTCCCAGGGCAATCTGTTCTTAGAAGCAAAACTTAAATTAATTCTGTATATTTGGTCAATGCCAAGAGGATCTTCACAAGCCTTTAAGCTTTGCCCAAAATCTTCTGGCACTCCTCTGAAACATAGATTACGGCTTCTGCAATGCACCTCCAAAACTTCAATCTTTTGAGCAGCCTTTTCCTCAGATAAATGTTGTGCTTGTTGATGCAAGTCTATTTCCTTAAGTTTCTCCTTAATTTGACAGATTTCTTGGGTATATTCTTAGAGCTGAATCTTGATTTCTGCCATTTCTTGTCTGAGTTTTGCTGCTTCTTGCTTAATTTCTTGTTTAATTTTGTTCAGATTGCTGTATTTTAAGAGTGACAGCCTGCATTTGTTGAGCAAGTGTTTGCATTTGTTGAGATAGTGACTCTGAAAGTCTCTCCATATAATCTATAACATCAGGGTCTTCATCCTCTTGTTTCTATTTTTTCTTGTCCTTCAGACGAGTAGCTGCCATTCTAATTTTCCTGAGTCTTTTTCTTCCTTTAAATATATCCTGCAATTTTCTCATTTAAACATTTAGGAATTTAGCTTTACCTTATTTAACACTGACAACCTTTACACAAATAATAAAACAATATTTCAGTGATAAATATTTTCAGTTCTTTTATACTTCTTTCAGATACTAATCAACTTTAATATTAAATGACAGAATTTACAAGCTGAAATTTATTGTGCTAACCTGTTAAATATGTTGAAAGAATAAGAAAGTATTAAATATGGACTGATATTAACAAAGAGGAGGAGGCACTACTACAATAAAGAAGTATAGGTTAACAAGGAAGATAATAAAAATCTGGTGTTAATATTAGTTCAAGTAGTGTGGTTAAATGTTATTACTCAAAACAGAGTTAAATATTAGTATATTATAAAGAAAGTGTATAAGATTTATCCAGCTGTCAATTTGGGAAAAAAAATAAAAAATCAGGATGCAAATTTAAACTCAGTCTGTAGGTGTCTTCTAGCTCATAAGTTCAGTACATTCCAAGTCATGGTTGGAATCTCAAGTTTTGGGAAAAATTCAAATCTGTCATTTCAGCAGAGCTGGAGAACCTCCAGTAGCAGGAAAAGGTAAAAAATACAATCTAATCCTTACATGTGTCTAGTTCAGACTAAAAAATATCCAATCAAGACAAGTAGGAGTAAATCAGGTGTATGCAGTCAATAAGCTGAAAAAATGAAGCAAGATATTCCCACAGAGATAGTGAGGCAGGAGGGAGTCCTCCAGGTCCTGTAAACTGAGATTTCAGATTTTTATTCCATTATATTATGGGTTCTTTTAGTTTATTCACAATAATCTGATAAAAATACATGTAGCAATATCAAATACTTAGAGATAGATAATCATCTTGGCGGTAAAATCAGCTTTTGTGTCTCTTTATGTCTGTATTTCCAGGATCCAACTAATATCAGATGTACTTAAAAAGATGAAGCTTTAAAAGTTCTTTTAAAGACATTCATTCACTGTGTTACAAACTTTATCTGGTTCTCTCCTCCTCAGTTCAGAAAGATTTATAGGTTCATTATGTTGCCGGTCAAAGCAAAATAATTCCTTCCAGGATAGTACACTACGTCATAGTATGAAAATGAAACCAGATGGGAGGGAGTAGATCTTCAACAAACTGCTTTACTTATAGTTTTATAATGTACACAAAGAGAGATAACAAACTAAAAGTTGAAAGATAAGACCTAATTGGGGGAGGGACTGTGGAAAGTCCAAAAAGGAAATGGTGAACGTCTGCTCTTGCCGGCGTATGCCTCCCTTCCCCCACAGTCTTAATATTATCAGAGCTTTTCTGAAAAAAAAAAATCCAGATGAGCTCACCTGTTGAAGTCTTTTCTCAGAAGGTGAGGGGGTTAAAGATGCCCTCCTCCACCGTTTATGGAAAACCTGCTCAGTGGGGTAGAGATGAAGCACAGAGTGCTTCTAGCGAGCAGCATGTTCACTGAAAACTCCGAATGTCCTTCCTCTTGAAGGTTTAAAGGCTTTTATCCATACAATACTTAATTTTTAAAAAGCAGTGCATTCTAACATCTGCTGTGCTTACACTTTTGTTTTTAAACCAGATAATAGCAGTGTTATCAGTACAAACAATCCTTTCTCTTGAGCAAATAGATTTGTGCCTTTGGCATACCTAAACCCTATATCCATTAAAATGTTTATAGCAGGGGTGGATTGGGAGGCAAAAACATAGGAAAAAACTCCACTTCTGTTGGAGGGAGGAAGAACAGGTATATGCCTGCCACACACAATTGGGGCCAGATCACAGCAGTAACTTATACAGCAGCACAGCAGCACAGTAGCCAGTTTGGGGTAGTAGTTAGGAGCGATGGACTCTAATCTGGAGAACCAGGTTTGATTCCCCCTTCCTCCACATGTAGCTGCTGGGGACTTTGGGTCAGTCACAGTTCTCTCAGAGTTGTTCTCTCAAGAGCTGTTCTCAGTCAGAGTCCTCTCAGCCCCACCTACCTCACAGGGTGTCTGTTGTGGGGAGAAGAAGGGAAGAAGATTGTAAGCCGCTCTGAGAATTCAAGTGAAGGACGGGGTATAAATCCAATCACTCCTCCTCTCATCTCCTGATGGGGCAGGGCTAGGGGTCTTTTGGGGCTGGAGCATGCTGGAGCACTGCTCCGGCAGCCCAGGCTCCGGCACAAAGGGTGGTGGCGGCAAGCCCTGCCCCCAGCTCCCCATCCCCAAGTGCTGCGGCCTGGAGGAGGCCTGTCACTGACCTCCCAGGGCCCCAGCACTCCAGCGCAGGCCCTGGGGAGGCGCAAGGATGCCCGTTGCTGGCCTCCGGGAGCCCACGCTGGAGTGCTGGGGCCCTGGGAAGGCATGAGGAGACCCATAGCTGGCCTCCCGGGGCCCACGCTGGAGCGCTGCAGCCCTGGAGAGGCACAAGGAGGCCTGTTGCCGGCCTCCCAGGCCTGCGCTGGAGTGCTGCAGCCTGGAGGAGGCATGAGGAGGCCCATCACTGGCCTCCCGGGGCCCGCGCTGGAGTGCTGCAGCCCTGGGGAGGCACGAGGAGGCCCGTCACTGGCCTCCCGGGCCCACGCTGGAGTGCTGCAGCCTGGAGAAGCCACAAAGAGGCCCGTCGCTGGCCCCTTGGGGCCCTCGCTGGAGCGCTGCAGACCTGGGGAGGCTCAAGGAGGCCTGTTGCTGGCCTCCTGGGCCTGCACTGGAGCACTGCAGCCCTGGGGAGGCTCGAGGAGGTCCATTGCCCTGGGCAGGCCTTGATTGCGGTAAGTGAGGGATCCACAGGGGTGGTAATGGTGGGGGCTTGATGGGGGGGTGGGAGAGCCTGCCTCCCTCTCCCCATCTCTTTGCCCTCTTTCTGTCCCTCCTTTCCTTTCTTTCCCTTCTCCTCCTTCTTTTCCTTCTCTCTTTCTTTTCCTTCTTTCCTTCTCTCCTCTTTTCCCTTCCTCCTTTTGTTCTCTCCTTTTTCTCTTTCCTCCTTCTTCCTTTCTCTCTCTTTCTTTCCCTCCTTCTTCTCTTCTCTCTTTCCCTCCTTTCATTCCCTCCTTTTCCCCTTTCCCTTCTTTCCTTCTTTTTCTTTCCCTCTTTCCTTCTCTCTACTCTCTCTCTCTTTCCTCCCCTCTTTCCTACTTCTGCAGCCCAACTCTAGTGAGAAGGGGTTTAAACTTTAACCCCCTTCTGTCTTCCCTTCCCCACACACACAGGCCGGCTGGGGAAGGGAAGGGGGGGCTTTTGAAGATGCCTTCCCCCCCCCTTTTGCTTCCCCTTCTGATATCACTTCTGGTGATATCAGGGGGTGTGGCATATGCTAATGAGCCATTATGCTAATAGCCTAGTAGCTCATTAGCATACCTTTTGAGCTCCTGCAGATCTTTTTCTATGAAATGACCCCTGGGCAGGGCCATTTCCTGGCTTACACCTGGCTTATACCTGCCTCACAGAACTGGATCACAATGGTGGTGGCTCTTCCCTGCCTTGCACAGGGTGAGGGCCAGCAGCTCATGGTTGTGGCTGTCATTGCCCATCTCACAAGGGACAGCTTGCAGCACTGACAGCTCTTACACACCTCCTGCAGGGCCCTTTGACAGGAAGGGAGTCTTGCCTTTCTTGGTTCTGTGGCAGATGCCTCCAAGGCCATTAGTCCACCAGTATTTTTCCCAGTGGTTTTAATGGCCACTCTGCCTCTAGTTTATAGCAATGACAAGATGCAAGACCAGCAGTATCCAGGAGAATCGACACATAAAGTCTGAAGGATAAGGGGAGATTCCAGCTGGGCTCACTATATGACTGTCAGACTCATGAAAAAAAATTACTCTCAACAACACTTTCTGGCAGTGATTTGTTATTGAGGAATAAAGATGTTTCAAGCTAAGACTTCTGTGTCAGAACTAAAATTCTGGCACCAAGGCCCCAGGTTATACAAGGTTCAAACAAGCTCCACCCCGGCCCAGTCCAATCATAACCCACTGTTAAATACTGGGTTTCATGGATGAGCAGACCCCACATCTAGTGATCAGCTCAGCTTTATTAGTGATTCAGCAGATACAAGACTAAAACACCAGGACAACAGCCCTGTTTAAACAGCATGCAAAAACCACACCCAAATACACCCAACGATAGGCTATTTACATGACATTAGTTTCTCACTGGTCACTTCCAGAGTCCTGGCGGGCTATTGTTCTAGAGCTCCAAGCTCAGCCAGACTCCAGTAGATAGTCCTGGAATGTTCCTGACCTAATACATAACACCCACATTCAGCCCACCTAGACTTCACACGTTCCAGCCCCCAACTGGCAAGTCTACCGTCATATTATCTATCTCTGCAGAGCAAGCACAGACAGTATCCAAGGTCATCAATGAACATCCCTGGGAAGGGAGGCGTCTTAGAAAAGAGTTACACAGCCACTACAACAAAGCCATTCTTACACACATCCGCTCCCCCCCACCATGGAATTCAAGTTCCCGCTCAAGGCCCCTTAACAATGTAATGCCAGTTCATACCAGCAAGGCAGGATATAAATTGAAAGTAAATAAATAAATAAATCATAGCAAATGAGACACCAAGTTTGACAATGACCCTGATCCAAAAAAAATTATAACAAATCACTTGGCTTGAATAAAATAATCAGCCTGTCTGTCCATCTGTATTTATTTTACTTATATCCTGTCTTTCAGGACAATGAGAGGCTTGCCTCATTCTATTCTCCTCCATTCTATCCTCACAACAACCCTGTGAGTTAGGTTAATTTGAGAGTGTGTGACTGGCCCAAGAACGATCACCCAGCAAGCTTCCATTGCAGAGTAGGGATTTGTATCTGGGTTTCCCAGATCCTAGTCCAACACTTTAATCAGTACACCACACTGGCAGGCATAACTCATCAGAGAATAAAGCTAGGAGACTGAAAATTGGCCACCAGTTTCAGGATGATTGAGGGAGTTCCAAAGCCAAAATGGAAAGACATAGGAAAATTCTGGCCCAGGTGACACAAACCATCACCACCCCATGTTATTTGCAGTGGAAGCTCTGGGTCTCTGTTTGTAGCAGGCATGACTCAGAAAATAATACTGCATGCTTGAAAACTGGCCACCAACCCCAGAGTTATGGTGGGAAATGCAGTGCCAAAAATGAAGGGAATTGGAACACCCTGTACCAGGTTATCTTCCTGACAGACAACATGTAATAAGAGAACTTTTAAGCAACCTTTCATGTGTCTCTAATACTCAGATCCCCAACCCAACATGGAAGGTTGCTGGATGGCACACTCGTCCAGACCAACGTCATAGGGATGTTGTGAGAATCAAATGGAGGATGGGAGAACAATGCAGCTCTGAGTCCCCATTGGGGAAAAAGACTGGGTATGGTATTTGTTATAAATCTAATTTTTAATTATTTTTTAAAGATTACATCATTTTTCATATAGCAAAGTAGCCTTTAGAAAGGACTATTAGATCTTCCACCAACATAATAATATTGATAAGAACCCAGTACCTGATCTGGGAGTTCTAATTTCTGCTCCATATATATAACCACTGAAACAGATTACTGTTTCATTACCATACATGTAAAGGGTAGAAGAAGGAGGAAGCATCCTTTTACTATTTGATTAGATCAGGGGAAAATATTAACTCTCCCCCTCTCTTCATAGTATTAACAAAGGCTTGCTACTGTACTACAAGCAGGATAGAGATAGAAGGACTTGAAACCAAGAATTGAAATGAAGTGGGAGGGGGGGTTGAAAAAGTGAGGGGAGAGAGAGAAACTGAATGAGAAAGGTATGGAAAAGAGGGAGAGAAATTAAGGAAAAGGGAGGGAAAGATTGTTTTGTATTGCTGCAAGACCCTAACACTTTGCAAGATCTGGCTGAGCTGGGTGTAAGGAAAGGAAAAGAGAAAGGCTCGGCAGCGTGGTGTCTTGTCTTGCACCACTGCTGGCTTGGTTGATGCGTGCTGCATGAGGTTTCCTTCAAGGGCCCTCAAGTTAACTTGGGCCCTCAAAATTGTGTCCCCCCAGTCCTCCCTGTGAGTTGCCCTGCTGTCACCCGACCCTCCCAAAATTTACCTTGTCTGAATCAGTGTAACACCTTGCAAATGTGATGTTAAATGATGACTGGTAGCAATGGTAACTTACCATTACAAAATGGTTGCTCTGCAAAGCGTTCCTAAATCAACAGCAAAATTAAAGACCTTCCATATAAACTCTGTCAAATAATGGCAACACAGGCCAAATTACACATACAATTTTGGAATAAATTAGAATTTAAATGTTTGAAATATCTCAAATCTTTCACTAACTTTTTTCTCATTTTCCTTGCTGTCAATGCGCAGCAAGCAAACTGCTGCCTAAAAAGTCCAGGAGTCACACATTAGAAATATTTAACAGTTTGTGTCTGTTGTTTCTTATGCCCATGTACAAGCCTTATACAGCATCCATAAAGGCTATGAACTATACCTGCAAAGTTGGACTATACAACAAATGTGCCAGGGTACTGGACTGAACGGTGCACATGAGATAGTGCCAATTTACTGGACTGTAGTCGTGTACCCAGCTGAGGGAAGCCTCACTCTGAAGCAGCATGCCAACATGGACCCATGGAATACCCAATGGCTCTTGAGCCTGCATCTCTGCAGCCTTTGCAGACATATGCCACTATGAAAATATGACATATGAAACTATGCCCTGACCATGCAGACACACAGAAACCAGCAGCAGTTCACTATGAGAAGCCAAGCTCTGCAAAAGAAACCTGGATATTCTTGCACAGATGACATGGAAAGATCTCCTCTCCATCATGCAGGCACCCCCCCCCATCTTACATATTAGCTTCATCAGATGTTGCACGTGCTTCTCAGCCTAAACAAAAGGACTTAATCCATGATAGGATTAGCCAGTGATCACATCCTCCAGCCACCCATCCTGATAACGCAGCTGTTGATCATCGAATCATTAAGACCAACTACTGGCAGTGGAGCTGGAACATTGCTATCCTTTTCTTTCCTTTGTCTCTCTAAGAGGTGCCACTATTAGTTGAACATTATTGCAATTGCCCAACGATTAATCCAGTTCTCCTGACCCATTAGCAACTGGATTTTTCTAGTATTTCCTGGGGACTATGTGACTAGTGCAGCATCAGCTTCCAGTCATTTTAGGATATAAAAGGAGAGCATCACCCCATTGTTCTCTCTCTCGCTTCTTACCTTCCTAACCTCACCCTACCTTGCTGGTTCCATTCTCAGTGCTATTTGGAACCTTCCACATGCATTGCTGGTCACAATCCCTTTCCCTTAGTATTATCCCTTTTAGCTGCAGGATCACCTCGCCACATTGGACAGGTAACATATCACCCCCATCAACGAGACCTTCCTGCTAATGCAACCGTTGCCATATCTTTTTGTCTAAATTCTTAGTTCTGTATCGTTTCTGTGTATGATTGATTTTTATATTGTATGTGTGGGAATTATTTAGTAAAAGAAATCACTGCCTTTTAAAATCTAGTCTCAGCGTCTATTTCTGGAATTTGGATAAGTTGGTCTTTAGTATACATAGGTTATTAGTCCCTTAATTAAAGCTATTTCCATTTAATATTCATATTCCCCACTGTTATTAAGAATTAAGGCAATTTGGCTAACACAAGCTGAAATTAGATGCCCACAGCCTTTCAAAGTTCATGTAACCAACAGGAAACCTGTAGCGCACAGTTTGTTGTGTGGTTATAGGCTAATTCTGCAGTTTTGTTAACCTCAGCTATACTAATGTAAGGTGTATTTCCACTGTCAAACCCCCTCCGTACAGTCAGATATCTTTTATTAGACCAGTATCTCTTCAAGATAAGTATGCAGGATTTTGAATTAGATGGAACCCTTCACCAAACAAAGGAAAAGGCGGAGGATTGTCTGATTAATTCTACCTTTCTCATCTTACCAAGAGTGGAGGACTGCCTATATGAAACGTCAGGGAACATACAGAAGACAAACTTCAGTGGGCAGTTTGACCACTGCAGTTTCTAAACAGGAGAAAAATCTCACCAGTTCTCAGAGGTTAGATATGGTTTGATTAAAGCAAAGGCCCAGATCCACTAAAAGCCCCACATACTGCTGTCTCTCTTGGCACTGCATCTAACCTAGTCAAAATTAGTGTATATTGTCTCTCACCTGTCCTAGATTGGTAGAGAATGGACTCTGGAATCTCTTTTTCAGGTGCAAAGGACTCTAGGGAGGTTCCTCAGTTCACAGCATTTTTACCATTACTGGCTCCTTTCTTCTGTCCCTAGTTCAAGCTGACTAGTCCTCTGTCAAAGGCTACAACACTATTTATTGTCCAGAGTCCTAACCCCAACCAAACTGATGAACAAATAGATGCCTTGATGTGATTGTTATTGGACTGTGTTGTAGATAGTATATTAATACACTTTTAGGGACAGCTCCAAGTGGGTCTCTACCAACAGAAGATCCAGTCACATTTATTTATCTCTATTATTGGATAGTGGAAGGAAGTTCAATGCGGTCTGAGCCCTGTTGAGACCTTTAATGGACTTACAAGGGAGTAATTCTGCTTGGGCTTGTATTGTGAGTTCATTACTTTTTATAAAATAAACTCAGGTTGCTAGCACATGGAGTTCTTGCTGTTTGCCCCATCCCCATAGCAGTGTTTATTTTTTAGGCTTCCACATAACATAGCTGTGAATTCACTCATCTTCTGAGTTTTCCTTGGCTTCTCTGTGGGTTTCCCCAAACTTGTTTTATATTATTATCTTCCTGGAAAGATCATGACCAAAGCGGGTTTAGGGCAAGTGTGGCTGGGAAAGTGCAGACTTTCTCCCTACCCACATTTGGGGCTCATGTCCCCTATTCCCCCCCCTTTTTTCGTTCATAAAAAGAAGGTGTAGGTAGTGGAGTGAAGATAGATGGCATCTATCCAGAAATTCCCTGATCCAGTATTATATGTGTGCTAGCCAAGTCTTTGGTTTATTGTTATAGCTATATTCTTTGGATTTTTAGAAAATGCAAAAAGAGCACGGGGGGTGGGACAAGCCAAAAAGCACAGGGAAAATCTTTGTGCAAAAGTTCCATTGCTATGAGAATGTTTCTGTATTTACAGTAGCAATGAGAGCAAAAGAGTTGGTCTCCCCTGTGCAGAGGCAACCTGAAATGTTTTTAGGTAACCTGTCTATTTACTTGGTCCTGACCTTAAAAAAAATGTCTACTCTCCCAGGCATAAGGCAGAACATGGACAGTATACACTGAATACGAGACCTGGGAATTTCTGTATAGGTGTAGTTTTTCCTCACTCTACTTTTTAAATAGTTGCTAGGAAAACTTCATCTCCCCCAAAACACTCTTCTACATAGCCATTGAATTCAATGCTTGCTGCAACCAGTCACTTCAGCCCTTTGTGAGAGTAAGGATTCCATGCTAGTCCTAAAGCCTTTGACATGATGCATCTTTGTTTTGATCACGTTTCTATTGCTTATGGTTATTGATAAAATGATGTAAATAAACAATAAGCACTGGCTTTAAAAACTCAACGTGCTTGGGCAGAAAGTCTAGTAGTTAGGTGTGTAGTCTGTTAGGCAGAATTAGAAGCATCAGGGTACATTGAAAATAACCATGCTTCAACTTCCTTAGCTAGGATTGCAGCCTTAAGAAGCTCGTTCCTTCGGCTCACTGTGTGCTTCTCCTCCTTCCTTGCTGTCCTTAGTCATTCCAAGACTGTGATTACAATAAATTAAACAAACTGAATGTCATATTTGTACAAATTATTCTGGAATGTTGACATGAGCAGAATATACCTTGCAGTAGCACCCAGTAACATAGGTAGTTGATGAAATCCCGGGCTAAATACAAAACGGCAAACCAGTGGAGAAACAAAGTCGGCTGGCTTGGCTAGAGTCCAATCATGAAACAGGCTGCAGAATTCTGGAGCAGACAATAATTCAACATTATGCCTGCAAATATCCAAAAGCACAGCCCATTATGTGCAACGCTAGTGTTTTATGGTGCTCTTGTTGCTGGTGCAGCAGAGTATTTTATATTGCCATACCACAGTGGAACGGTACAGCAGAACTGCTACAAAGGAAAGGTCAGATCCTACCAGTGCTTTCAATGCAAAATTGAGATCCTGTATGTTGCTATTTTCAAGTAAAAAAGAACAACAGTATAAAGACCCTTCCACAAGCCACAAATTCTACTAGAAGTTAACCTATGACTGAAACACTTTGAGCCTTACCATTTTATTATTAAAGGTGTAAGCATAACAGCAGTATAATAATGGTATTC
Organism: Gekko gecko; assembly: GCA_029375565.1. Taxonomy (NCBI): domain Eukaryota; kingdom Metazoa; phylum Chordata; class Lepidosauria; order Squamata; family Gekkonidae; genus Gekko; species Gekko gecko. The sequence goes on along the minus strand of JAPDNY010000002.1, from coordinate 220,310,089 downwards.
ATCAGAGATGGTTACAAAATATAGACTCACTACAAAGATCCACTATCATGTCGAGCCACTCCCAGCCTCCTCCTCTTCAACTTCATCTACCCAAACCTCCCCTTAGCCACACTTCTCTATTCTACTATAGTTCTGCCCATAAAAGCTACTCCTCTTGTAGGGCCACTGCTGGAAACAAAAGAACAATATTGTCCTCGTGCCCTACTTATAAATATCTTAGTTATATTTGATTACTCACTGTTGCAGACAGAGTGTAGAACTAGATGAAGGCAAAGGACTTGGCAAAGAATACAATCTGAATTTAAGTGTCAAACTCTACTTTGTTTGCCATAGTTATGTGGAGGAAGGAGAATTCCTGAGGGTGTGTGTGTGTGCATGTGTGGGTATGGGAGTGGCACCATTGTAGCAGCTATCATAACTCTTGCCAAGACATGCCTCTCTACGGAGATAACCTTGAAACAAACTCTGTGCTAGCCTTGCTGTCTTAGATAACTTACATGTGGGTGAAGATGCAAATAGTTTAGATGGCATGGCTGAGTGAAATGATTGGAGGAAACCCAGGGGGGACCCACATTTGAATTGTCTTCATCTGTAGAGGTTTCCACCAAAACCCTCAGTTCTGACATGGTACTGTTCTAACCTGGATCACTGCCAAAGAGAGTGTTGTTGGGAGTCTCTTGACCAGAGGTCTGAAAAAGTGTCAGAACTTCTTTTCCCCCTTCGATTATTGCGCCACAAAAGTGATGGCTGATGAAGGTAAAGGCACAGTGACAGGCACCAGATCTAAAGCTGAACTCCCAGGCCCGGCTCCTGACATGAAAACCAAGAAACCAGCTGGCCCCAAACCCAAGAAGCACATGGTGTACGGGGACATGGGGCCAAAGCCCAAAGACCACTGTAGCAGACATAACTGGTGGAATGAACCAGTTTGGCTCATGAGCACCTGGGCTTCAGGGACATGAAGGCACATGGGGAGCAAGAAGGCAGAAGAGCCTCACACACCTTCCAGGATGACCCTGAGTGCCTGAAAGTGATGGAAGGGCTGGGAGAGGAGATGAGCACTGAATGAGCAAATGCGGAGCTCAGAGTGGAGCTGAAGGAGGACCTCCCTGGAGTCATCAGAGAACTCATACAACAAGAGTCTGAAGAGCCCAAGGAAGAACCAGATGAGGAAGAGCAGTGCAGACAGCTGCCAGGACCCCCATCCCTTCCTCCTGTGGGACCGGTCCAGGACTGAAAGCAACCCTGAGATGCCCTTGAAGTGACAATTGATGGCAACCCCGAAGTCAAGGAGAAGATCTGGCCTTCTTCATGCTGCAGGTGCAGAAGTTCCTGAGAGAGTGGGGCCACACCTTCGCCTCTGATGAGCACTGCATGGACTACATAAGGTCGCGGCTGCGGGACCAGATGGCTGACTGGTTTTTGGGCCTATACAATGTCGGGGGGCCCAAACTACGCAATGTAGATGCCTTCATGCAAGCACTGCAACACCAGTATGAAGACCCCTTGGAGCTGGAAAAGGCATGGACTTACCTCTGGGGCTTGAGACAAGGGGGCTGGTCAGTGCAAGTGTACTCAGATGAGTTCAAGACCTATGCAGCCAAGCTGCAAGGATGGCCCAAAGAGGTCCTCCTCAAGTTCTATTGAGCTGGGCTGAACACCATGATTTTGGAGAAGGCGCTGGCCCAAGACAACCCACTGACCCTCAGCAGCTGGATACAAGTGGCTTGTGAGGCAGAAAACAGGTGCAACAGGTGCTCAAAAACCCAGTGCAGAAGGGCTCTGGTGACTGGAGGTGACCGAGAGCAATGGGTGCGCATGGGGTTGTGTTTGAAATGTAGAGCACTGGGGCACTTCACTGCAAACTGCCCAGGAAGTCAGAGCCCCAAAAAGGTGTGCAAGGAAGAAGTCAAGGAGAAGAGGTCCAAGACCCCAAGCAGATGACCCAAGCTGCCCAACGCTCTGCAAGCAGTGGTGAGAGATGAGGTGGAGGGCACCTCCTCCAGCAAGACCAATGTGCCTCAGTCAGTGGGAAAAGGCCGGGATCTGCTGTGAAGACCACCAGCCAGCAGGTCCAAAAGCTTCCAGTGCAAGAATCAGTGAGACCTTCCTCCTCCCGCTTCTATTTGACTGTTACCATAATCATTCCGGGGGGGGGGACACACAGATCAGGGTCTGAGCCCTAATTGATTCAGAGTGTACCTGGGACTTAATCAGCCCTGTAATAGTAACAGCCTTGGGGCCAAAGTACATAAGTTACAGGAGCCCATAGTATTTTACCAGATGGACAGAAACCCAATGAGGGGGGAGGCCTGCCAGTACCACACTGTTCACTTACTGATGGGGGTGGCCTCTCACTGGGAGCTATGCTCTTTTGTGGTGAACCCCTCTGCAAAGTTCTCTATGGTGCTTGGGAGTCCGTGGCTTCAGGCCCACAATCCGTATGTCCAGTGGAGTACAGGGACATGAAAATTTCTTGACCCCGGATGCAAAGAACATCTCTGAAATGTGGACTGGGGGGAAGAGCCACCTCCCATAGCTGAGCATGTGGGAAGAGTTAAATCTGATCCTTCCTGAATACCAAGACTTGGCCAGGGTTTTTGAGGAGAAGGAGGTGGGCGAACTACCCCCTCATCATAAAACTGACTGTGCAATTGAGATATTGCTGGGACATAAAATGCCCAAAGGGAAAATCTATTCCATGAGCCCAGCAGAGAAGGAGGAATTACAATGGTTCATTGATAAAAATCTGGCCAGGGGATTCATCCAGCCAGCAGCCTCCCCATTCGCTGTGCCGATGTTATTTTGGAAAAAGAAAGATTGGGTGTGTTTTTTTTGAAGCTGTGCATGGACTACCAGGGGTTGAATGCAGTGCCTATGTCAAATGCCTAACCCCTCCCCCTCATCAAAGACTTGCTTGTTGAAGCCTTGTGGGGCTGGATCTTTACCAAATTAGATTTGAGAGATACATACTTCAGAGTACGCATAAGGGAGGGGATGAGCACAAAACAATGTTCAATACCCCCCTGGGACAGTTTGAGTACTTGCTGATGCTGTTTGGCTTGGCTGGGGCACCTGGGGTGTTCATGAACTGAAGTGTTGCACAAGCACCTGTACAGAGGGGTCCTGGTTTATCTGGAAGATAAGGAGTCACATGCCAAGTTGGTGCAGGACATCTTGAAAGTACTCTATGAGAACCACTTGTTTGCCAAACTTTCCAAGTACGAGTTCCACAGAGAGGAACTGGATTTCCTTCAGCACCACATCTCCGGTAAAGGACTGGGCATGGGCCCAAATAAAATTCAGGATGTAGTGGGGTGGGAGCCCCCACAGACTTGACGCCAACTGCAGTCCTTTTTAGGGTTCGCCAGTTTCTACTGGCCATTCATCCCCAATTTTACCCAGATCACCATTTCCTTCGCCAACCTCCTGAAAATGAAGGGGAAAGGGCCTGACAGTCAGAAGCTGAGTAGCTGCTTGCTGTGGTCCCCTGAGTGCCAGCAAGTGTTTGAGTGTTTAAACACTTTGTTCGCCTCAGAGCCCATGTTGCACTACCCCTATGAAACTAAGCAATTTGTGGTGCAGGTGGATGCTTCAGATGTGGCTATGGGGGGGGGCGATCTTGCAGAGGGGGAGGATGGGAATCTACATGCCTTGGCTTACATGTCAAAAAGGTTTTCGAGCACCAAAAGGAACTGGGCGGTGTGGGATAAAGAGGCGGCCACCATCAAAGGTGGGGCTGTGGTGCAGTGGCAAGGTTGACACTGGGCTTTGCTCCCAGAGATCACCAGTATTTTGCTACCTTTAGGGGAGACTTGGGGGATCCCAAACTCCACTGGACCTCCTGGAGGGAGGTCCGAGGCAAGGGACTTGATTCAGGGCCCCCACGAGCAGCAGCAAGTGGGTGGAAGCCCAGGATTGTCCCAGAAGTAAGGAGTGAAATAGAGCAGTCATGGAAGCCATGACTTCACAAGCTGTGAACAACCCCTCAAGAGAGAAATTATGAGCCTCATCCATAACACCAATGAAGAAAACTACCGTGAGTACTTGTAAAAAGCAACATTGAAGAATCACCTAACTCTTTGATTAAGCCCCCTTTAAATCTTTAAAAGGACAAGGAAGGAGAGGAGCTTTTTCACTGGGTGTTCTAGTAGGAGAGACATTACATCAGCTGAGCTGCACTTGCACTTTATCATATGACACCGCTATACAAAAATGGTTTTAACTGTATTTATATGGCACTGAATCTAGGTATTTTATGTATGTATTTATGCTGGTTTTATGGTTTTATGTAAGCCACCCTGAGCCACCTCGGCGGGAGGGTGGGGTAAAAGTCAAACTAATAAATAAATAAATAAATAAATAAATAAATTCCTCTGCGAAGCAGCTAGAAGCACACCAGTGAAGCTGTGTTAAACTTTCCCGGAGGCAAAGAGGATACAAAGACTGTTATTCAAACATTTATTAGCTGTTTTCATGATATAACCTGAATAATTCCAGACTCTTGTTATTTGCTACTCTCAGTGGATACAATTTGTTATTTTTCCTTTTGGTTTCACTTGGATTTAAATGGAAGTGCAAGTGACTTTAACTGAGGATATATCTCATTAAAAGGAGTACAGACTGTCCTTGGAAAAGAAAAGAAAGGAAGAGAGACATTTAAAATTGATTGTTTTATTTTGTAATAGTACCCTATTAAACTTCTTTTTTTAATTGATATTTTATTAAGTGTATATGTATCCAGATATTTTTGTGCATATCTTAACACTTCATTTTTCATATTCTCCTCTTTCTAAGAATCAAATTAAGCTTTGAAAGCATATAAGTACTCTCTATCATCCTTATCTTATTCCCTTTCTTTACCCGCTTGCCCAAACAACTTCCTCTAATTCATGATCTAAACATTATTACATTCTTCTTTAAGTTATTCAAGACTTCTTTTCTTCTTTTGCTGGGTTCCCTCCATGCATCCTTGTTTTATACTTATAATCTATCTTCTTCCATACCTATAAAGGAAAGTTGAACAGGGTTGCCTCCAAAACTGGGTGCTGCAGAGGAAGCCTCTGCAACAGGAGGAAACCCTCCTCCCTCTTATCAGAGGTCTTGGGGGCACACCCTTCCCCTTCTTGCTATGCTATTGGCTTTAACTATTCAATTCATATTTGTCTATTTTCCATTATTATTATTCCCACTTGTCCTATCTACTAACTCTAACTTACTCTATATACTAACATACTATCATATTAACTCTAACTTGCTTTATGGATTACATTCTACCTCCTTGCTTCAAAACATAATATCACAGTTCAAACACTTCCATTCCTTAATTTGGTTACTGCCTCTACTAAATTTTTCCCTGGAATTTCATTATATGCAGTAAGCGTTTTATTTTCCAAATTAACCACAAAATATCCCAGCAGCAACCATCTGTACTGAATTCCTTTGTCTCTGAGAATTTTCGCTGTTTCCTTAAGATGTCTTCTTGTGATGATTGCCTCAGCTGGAATGTCAGGAAACAGATACACAATCATGTCCTCCAGGCTCAGTCCTTGCTTGTCTCTCACAATTGCAAAAAGTTTATTCTTCATCCGAACCTATTTAAATTTGACAATAATATCAGGGGAAGCATTTTCAGGAGCCTTTTTGGGGATATTTAGCCAGAAGGCAGAGCTGATGATCCATTCAGAAGACACTGCTTTTCCTGCTCCAAGAAGAATCTGAGTCAACCATTTGTTTAAAGCTGCTGTGAGATTTTCTTTTTCACCAAAGTTTACAGATACTCTACAGAGTTTAGCCTTCTTTTCTCTCAGTTTTATTTCCTGGAGTATGATCTTATTCTTGGCCCATATCTCAAATTCCTTAAATTCTTTAATGTCGTCTGCATTCTTTTTTGCTGAGTGAAATGCTGATTCAGCTTTCCTCTCTGTCGTTTTCAGCACTGCGGTGAGCTCATCTAATTTCTTATTTATAGGCTCAATTGTTTGTTTGAGCAGCCCAAATTCATTTTTTAACTGTCCAACCTCTCCACTCAGAGACTTTAAATCATTCTTGATTTCGTTCCTTATCTCTGTTAAGGCATGCAATAACACAGTCTGTTTGCTTTGGTCAGGGTTACTCCCACCTGCCGCCATTTCCTCTAACAGAGACGCCTATAGGTCTGAATCATCTGAGTGTTCAAGGTCAATATTACTCTTTTTGGGAGGTCTAGAAGGAGGGTTTTTAGTACCTTTCTTTGCTCTGGTCCTTCCCATACCTGGCATTGGTATTTGTTCCAAACTTGGCTGTATTTTCTGGAAGCAGAGCTCTAATTTTTCCATGGGAATAGCAGGAGCTGGAAGGGATGCAGCCAGTCAGAAGCTCAGCCACCACACTAACTATTAAACTTCTTATTGTGAAAATATATGCTGTTTAGATGCCAGTACAAAAACTGCAAATCACCTGACTTGTGTTGAGGGATTCTTGCTTGTGGATATGTCTGGAACAGTTGCTATCTGGGAAATGTGGTCAGCCTGGTGAGATTGCTGAAAAATAACTGGAGATTTCTGGTGTGCTGGGCTGAGCTGGGACATTTGATTTTGTATTAAAATGAGCCTGCAAGCTACATTAGAAAAAATGCCAGATGACATGTCTAGAGACAGCTCTGTTGATACCTACTGGACACAGACTTTTAGGGAGGACTTAAATGCATGATTATGGAAACAGTCAGCCTTGCAGTGGACAAGATCTTTGTTTTAATGCAGAATGAATGGGAGGCTACATCAGTACAAATTACAAATAAAATGGAAAAATCCCAGAATCCAACTTTTCAAGACACTGATCAAGACTTCAAGCAAGCAGATGAACCTCGCAGAGGGGCGTATTCACCAGAAAAAGTGGCAAGATGGACACGGGAAAATTTTTCTGAAGGGGACCTTTTGAATTTATAATGATATAAAAACATGTATAACAAACCATATAATTGAAAAGAGAAAGGGATTACTTGTACTTCTATAATAGACTAAGATTGACCAGAGAAAAGATATAATGCATATTGAATGAATGTAAGGGAAAAGTAACTGTAAAATTTTAAGGCTATCATGTACAACAAATGATAAGATTAGAAATGACAAGAAATCATGTATATTAGTTTATGTATTCCTGAAACTTTTAACTATATTCAAATATATCCATTGAAAAATATAGTAAAATGTTTAAACAATGCTTAAATAGTAGTAAGGTATATGATCAAACCACTGAGTGGCAAGAATTATAGTAGGCTAAATTGTAGGCTGATTATCAATTAGATTATGTTTGAGGTATTTTAATAGATATATAGCTATGAATTCTCTCACCTATGTTTGTTTGAAAATAATAAAATTGTATTTTTTTTAAAAAAAAAAGAGGTGGCCACCATCAAGTTGGCACTAACAACCTGGAGACATTGGCTGGAGGGGACCCAGGTCCCTTTTGAGATTTGGACCAATCATAAAAACCTGGAGGCACTCAAAGCCCCTCAGCGCCTAAACGCAAAGCAACTAAGATGGGTGGAGTTTTTCTCTAAGTTTCATTTCACCCTCATACACCTCCCTGGGAAGTTGAATTTCTTGTCTGATGCCCTGTCCTGCCTCCCACAACATGCAACCAGCACAAGGAGGTGGTGGACACAATGTTCACACCCATCCAGTTAGGAGGGGCAGTGATGATGCATAGCCAGGCGAAGGGAAGGCCTCCCTCTGGGATGGAGCCTTGGGTTGAGAAATTCAACTCTACTCTGACTGACACTGATAAAGTGATCATTGAGAAGGAGGGGACTTTGATGCAGAGAGAGGAGAGCTGTTGGTACCACCAAAATAAACTGTTTGTTCCAGAATTCTTACGGGGGAAATCCTTTCAATGGGGCATGATAATAAACTGGCTGGACACTTTGGATATCTTAAAACCCTGAACCCTATTCAAAGACAATTTGGGTGGCCCCACATGAGAGGGGATATTTCAAAGAATGTAGCCTCGTGCCAGACAAGCTTAATGAGCAAGAAATGGATGGGGAAACCCCCAAGACTGTTGTGGCCACTGGAAACACTGGACTGGCCTTGGTCCATCATCTCTACGGATTTTATCACAGACTTGCCTCCAAGCCACTGGAAAACTGTAATTTGGGTGATGGTTGACCTGTTTCCCAAACAGGCGCATTTTATCCCTTGTAAACAGTTGTCAACCACCCAGAAGTTGGCCCAGCTGTTCATGCAACACATAATCAGGCTCCATGCTTTGCCCCACAAGATAATTTTGGACCGGGGTTCGTAGTTCGTGACTGAGTTCTGGAAGGAATTATTAAAGCTGCTGGGAGTAGAGCAGGGACTAAGTAGTGCTTACCACCCCAAAACCAACAGGCAAACAGAGAGAACAAACCAAGTATTAGAACAATTTGTGAGATGCTTTATAAACCATCAGCAAAATGATTGGGTAAACTTGCTTCCATTTGCAGAGTATAGCTATAACAACTCAGTGCAGAGCTCAGTAGGCATGTCCCTGTTTAAAGCAGTGCATGGATACAAAGGGGGACCCCTCCCCACTTTGGACCCCAAGGCCAGGGAATACCCAGACATGGTGGACTACAGTGACCCAAGGGTGGTCAACCCTCCAGCAAACTCTAACCAAAGCAAAAGAGGATTACAAGCATTACGCTGACAAACAGAGTGTATATCTCCACAAGAAATCTCAAGGGACTGCAACCAGGAGAAAAACTGGGGTGGAAATATGTGGGCCCTTTCAAAGTTGTGTGCCTCATTATTAAAGTAACTGTTGAAGTTTAAATATATATATATATATATATATAAAAGTAACTGTTGAAGTTGAATTTCCCAAAAGCCTATGGCATGTCCACCCTGTTTTCCATTTTAGTCTACTGAAGAAAGATCCTGGACCCTTGAAGTGGAAACCTCGTCCTTCAGCTCCTCCTTCCCTGATTGTAGGCAGAGAGGCTCATCAAGAAGTAGAGGACATTCTAGATTCTAAAATTAAATGGGACCAACTGTATCATTTCATTAAATGGAAGGACTTTGATTCAAGTCATAATGAATGGGTGGAAGTTAAGCATGTCAATGCTGCAAAATTAGTGCGTGCTTTTCATAAGCGGCACCCCCTCAAGCTGGGAGGGTGAATGTTTATAAGATTATGAATGGGATTGAGCAGGTTGAGAAAGAAGTACTTTTCTCCCTTTCTCACAATACAAGAACTCGTTGGCACTCAATGAAATTGCTGAGCAGTCGGGTTAGAACAGATAAAAGGAAGTACTTCTTCACCCAAAGAGTGATTAACATATGGAATTCACTGCCACAGGAGGTGGTGGCAGCTACAAGCATGGACAGTTTCAAGAGGGAATTAGATAAACATATGGAGCAGAAGTCCATCAGTGGCTATTAGCCACAGGGTATAGATGGGAACTCTCAGCCTGGGGCAGGTGCTGCACTCTAGTCTTGGTGCTGGAGGGGGCAGCAGTGGGAGGGCTTCTAGTGTCCTGGCCCCACTGCTGGACCTCCTGATGGCACCTGGTATTTTTGGCCACTGTGTGACAGAGTGTTGGACTAGATGGGCCATTGGCCTGATTCAACATTGGCTTTTCTTATGTTCTTAATGTGCTTTTAGGGGGGACGGAATGTCAAACTCTGCTTCATTTGCCATAGTTATAGGGGGAAGGGGAATTCCTGAGGGGTATGTGTGTGTGCATGCGGGTATGAGAGTGGCACCATTGTAGTGACTATTGTAACTCTTCCCAAGACATGCCTCTCCACGGAGATGACCTTGAAGCAAACTCTGTGTTAGCCTTGCTGTCTTAGATAATGGGATTGGGAACTTACATGTGGGCATAGATGCTAACAGCTTAGGTGGGATAGCTGAGTGAAATGATTAGATGAACCGGGGGGGGGCACCTTCATTTGAATTGTCTATATCTGTAGAGGTTATCACCAAAACCCTCAGTTCTGACATGGTACTGTTCTAACCTGGATCATGCTGATATCTCAATAAACAAATCACTGCCAAAGAAAGTGTTGTAGGGAGTCTCTTGACCAGGAGTCTGACATTAAGGCAGAGTTGGCTTCCTCCACTGAATATCTGCTTTGCCTGCAGAAGGTCACAAGTTCAATATCCAGCATCTCAAGTTAAATGTAGCAGGTGATATGAAAGTTTTCTAACCTGAGACCGTGGGAAGCCGCCACCAGTCAGAGTAAACAGTACTGGCCTTGATAAAGCAGTTCCATGTGTGTTCATGTGTCTAAGCCTCAAATACCAAAGAACTCCTTTGACCTTAAATTTGTTAAACCAGCATCTATTTTACAGTGAATTGCCTGTGTTGTGCCGAAGTATCCTCTGTACAAACAAACATAACACCTTTATGTATATAAAGTACCACCAGAAGGCAAGCTTCAAATATTATGACTGATTGATTTTGCACTCATCCACATTGATTTTTAGGTTGTGGTTGTCTAAATTTGGGTAAGGGTGCCCTTTAAGATGGCAGTTTAGGCCCTGACCTGGATAACCCAGGCAAGCTCAATCTCATTAGATCTTGGAAGCTAAGCAAGGTGAACCTGAAAACTCTTTGGATGGGAGACCTCCAAAGAATACCAGGGCCAAGAGGCACAGGCAAGCTATCAAGCCACTTCTCTGAACATCCTCCATGCCCCAGTAGGAGTCACCAGAGGTCCCCATGACCTCCAGGCACAGGCACACAAATACAAAACACAATTTTTTTTTAAAAAAAAGGTGGCAGTTTAACATTTTATGCACATATGGTGTTCTGCACTGGGTTTTACCTTGTGCTCACAGCCATCATGCAAGTTGCATTTTTTGCATTCTGCATTGCCTCCCTCTTTCAAGTCACCTTATATTGTTATTTCTGCATCACCTCCAGTGTTCACTCTCCATTTTGCTGGGTTATTCAATTCTACATTGTTCATCTGCCAGTTTGGCTTCCCCTGCTGTTTCCATGGGGTATCCAGATGCTGTTTACTCATGAACTTTAACTACCCACCCAGCTCGATCCCAGAATAATGCAATGTAGAATGTATCCTACAGAGTATTAATCCCTGCCCTTAGTGGGCCATCTCACAGCACACCTCCTTCCTTATTGGGACACTCCCCCCAGTCTCAATCCACCGCCAGGGAACACCATAAAACCTAGCCAGCATTTTGCTGTGGGGCCGGAGTCAAATGCAGTATGACAGGCTGGAGCAGTGACGCTAGTTGTAGCATGCCCATTATTGAATCAATGGACCAGTAATTGGATGAATGCTCATGGTGCTCTTCCCCACCATGCTATCCACCCATTATTGTCAGCCAATAGAATCAGCTTGTCCATTGGTGGGAAATTTAAAATACTAGCTAAGTGTACTGTGGGGAAGAATGGTTTTCTGTGGAGTGACTTTCGTTTTGTTTCTGGCTTGCTAAGGCAGTGCAGTATGGCATTGGTCAGCAAGCATGGTAGTGGTGGATGTGGGGTTTCCTGGTGCAATCAAGAGATGCTTGATCTCTCCTTTTGGGGGGAAGAAAAGGTGCAGTCTGTGTTGAAGCATTCCCATAGGAACACTGACATTTTTGCAAAGATCGTGGAGGAAATTACATTGAGGGGGCATAACAGATCAGCTTTGAAGTGTCATAGTAAATCAAAGGCTCTCCACTAGGGGTGTGCAAAAAAAAATTCAGCCCAATTCGGATTTGGCTGAATCAGGCAGAATCTGATTTGGCCAGCCGAATGACCACCAAATGTCAATTTTGGCAATACAAGCCAATTTGAGAGTAATTCTGCTGTCCGAATGTCAATTTCAACCCCATTATACCCTATGGGCCATTAAAGTCAATGGTGAAAACTCATAGGGTATATTCTGGGGGCTGAAGGGTTTGAGGGAGAGGCTCCAAACTCTCAGGATAGCTGCTGGAGCCTCTTCCAAAAATACCCATCAAGTTTCAAGAAGATTGGACCAGAGGGTCCAATTCTACGGCCTCCCAAACAGGTTGCCCCATCCCCTCCATTGTTCTCTATGGTGGGGAAAAGTTGCTGTTAGTGGCTGTGGGGGGGAGGGGGTTTGAGGGAGAGGCTCCAAATTTTCAACCAACAGGAACAACATTTATACAGGCCCTGCCCTGTGTAAATTGGTGGTGCAACCTCATTGGACCACCCACACCACACACACCTCAAAAAAGATATTATAGCACTGGGGAAAGTGCAGAAAAAGGCAACTGCAATGATAAGAGAATTGGGAACACTTTCCCTATGAAGAAAGGTTAAGGCGCTTGGAGCTCTTAGCTTTCAGAAACAATGACTGAGGGGTGACATGATAAGAGGTTTACAAGATTATTCATGAGATAGAGCAGGTAGAGGAAAAGAAGTACTTTTCTCCCTTTCTCACAAGAAGAACTCATGGGCACTCAATGAAATTGCTGAACAGTCAGGTTAGAAGTTAGAACAGATAACAGGAAGTACTTCTTCACCCAAAGAGTGATTAACACATGGAATTCACTGCCACTGGTGGTGGTGGTGGTGGTGGTGGTGTCTGGCATGAACAGCTTCCAGATAGGATTTGACAAACATATGGAAGCTGGAGCAGAGCAGTGGTCCATCAGTGGCTGGCAACTATAGATAAGAAGGAACTCTTGGTCTCTGGGGCAAGAGATGCTCTGGTGCTGGGGGGGCAACAGTGGGAGGGCTACTAGTGTCCTGGCCCCACTGGTGGACCTCCTGAGGGTACCTGGTATTTCTGGCCACTATATGACAGAGCGTTGAACTGGATGGGCCATTGGCCTGATCCAACATGGGCTTCTCTTATGTTCTTATATAACATCAGAGAATCTCTGCCAATGGGGGTGGTTCTAAAAGGGCAGCAGAATCAGTGCATTAAATGCAGTAGTACCGGCCTGGTGACAGAATCCTGTACCTGCTACTGCTTGCCTGCCAACCTGTACAGCATTACTGCATTCAAAAGCTTCAATACAGGCTCCCTCTACTGACCAGGGGAAACTGGGAAAGGAAGGATAAGTGGGAGTGGGTTCCACACAACCTTATCTAACCTCTCTCCTCCCTGACACCCCCCTAGCTTGTAATCACCTCACCTCACCTGTAAGATCAGATGGACTGCAGAATGGACTGCTTGGGAGGGCAGCATGTGGCACATGCTCGAAGTCAAGAAGGTGCTTTCCCTGGGTCAACCTCCTCCAGACTTAGCAGCAAGAGACAGATAGCTGGATAGTCATTCCCACACTGACTTTCCTGTGTTTTCTCTCCTGTATCTCACTATCCCTTTGATTTGTAGAATGGAGATCTTAGGGGGGGAAACTTCCTTTCTTCCTTTCACCTATCCCACACCTGCCTCCTCCCCTAGCTAGTACTCCTTTATCCTATCTCTCATCTTTCCTATCCACATTGTAGTTCTCTCAATAAAGCAACTAGTATTAGTCTGTTAAACTTAAAGCATGGCTCTGTGTAACTTTTTGGCCCTCCAAGCCTACGTAACTGGGTTGGATCCTCCCCAACTACTTCCTCCCTTCAAAGCAGCTGAACCCACTGCTATTGTGGGACATGCCAGCTCTACAAGACTGAGAGTATCTCCTTTACCCCTTGTCAAGTAGTCCTGAGGAGGACTGCTTGTCTTGTCAATGGTCCACTGGGCAGTGTGAACAGGAGGATCCTGGGATTGCCTGCCTGAGGGATGTTCTAGCTCTTTAGTGTGACCCAGAGTGCACCACAGGGAGGTGAGCTAGAGTTGCACCCCGCAAAAAAAAGACTCAAAATCTGGGTAGTGGTATTTTGTGGGACTGCTGCCCAGTCAGTCCACAAGCATACCCTTGCCCATTGAGTCAAGCCAGGGAAGGAAGGCCTCAGAAATAGAGAGGGAGGGGGTATTGCTTTGTGTCCACCCTGATCCTCTTCTGTCTGCAGCAACGCACCAGCTGTCATTGTCCCATTTGAGGAAACATAGCCTAGGTGCGGCTGCCTCTCTCATCATGGGCCCTCCCTCACCAACCACCAGTGTTCCCTCTAAGCTTAGCTGAGTTAGTGTGAGCTAACTCACAGTTCTTTAGCCTCTGGCTCACACATTTTTGTCTTAGCTCAGGAAGGATGGTTCCAGGGCAAACCAATTCATGCAGTAGCCAGATCACCTGCCTGCTCACAACAACTTTAATATCAGTAGCTCACAAAGGACTACACAGCTTAGAGGGAGTATTGCCCAGTGCCCACCTACTCCTGCAAAGACAAGTCTCAGTTTCTGAGGCACTCCTGTCCTGTGGGTTTTTCTGGTTTTTGAATTGTATTCCACTAGCTTGAGTGAAAACTGTTTTTGCAGCATGCGATTTTGGGAGTGTGTGTGGATGGATGGTACCTACCCAGTGCCGCACAGCTACTGAGGTTACAGAGGTGTTCTGGGGAGGGTGGCCTGGGTTAAAGAATACCATGGGGGGGTTTGGTGGGGCATCTGAAACCCCTCCTCACCTCTTTTAATAGTATCCTATTGTGGCCTAGTTAGGTATATAAACTGGAACCCTACACTGGATTACTTATAGTTTTTTTAAAAAGAGAGAGTTCCTAAACAGACCCTTATTACACTGACCTATTTAAATCAATGGCCCTAACAAACCAGAAACACCCACCCACCAAGCCTAGAAAACAGAGCAGAGCAAGCATCTGACCTCACTTCACCAACACCAGTGACATCCCCCCAGCAACCAAAGAAAACCCTGACTCTCTATCTATCTATCTATCTATCTATCTATCTATCTATCTATCTATCTATCTATCTATCTATCTATCTATCTATCTATCAAACAGGAATCTATCTCTAAAACCAGAAAGCAATTAAACACACACTACCCTTATCTAAGGCAAAAAACCCAAGAACAGTAGAACCAGGTTCAAAACCAGACAAAAAAACAGACAGTGCAACCTATAAAGTTTAAACCCACACAGACACAACCCTAACCCCACCAAACAGGGTGTGGGAGGGAACCAAGGCAAGCAAGACCCCCCCCCCCAGCAACAACCACCACCACCAGGACAACCTTTTAAACTTATAAACTTTTAAACTATTAAATATTACAGGAAAAACCTTTAAACTGGTTTCCACCAAACAGGGAAAAAATCAAGGCAAGCAAGACACACTCCCCCAAGCAACAACAATAACCACCAGGACAACTTTTTAAACTTATAAACTATAAAATATTACAGAAAAAAGTTTAAACTGTTTTAACAGGGAAAAAAACCAAGGCAAGCAAGACACACTCCCCCAAGCAACAACAGCAACAATCACCAGGACAACTTTTTAAACTTATAAACTTTCAAACTATAAAATATTACAGGGGAAAAAATTAAACTGGTTTAACAGGGAAAAAAAAACACCAAGGCAAGCAAGACACACTCCCCCAAGCAACAACAACCACCAAGCAACAACAATACAACTTTTTAAAATAACCAATACAACTTCTAAACTGTTAAAAATAAACTTTTTAAACTGTTACAAAGAAAAGGCCTAAACCTCTCAACACCCACCCAGAAGAACCCACCCACCCAGAGAATCCACCCACAACCCAAAGAAACTTAAAAATAGAGGGGGGAAAGAGAAAAGCCCTTTAAAAATTAAAGAGATACCACTTTAATTCTTAACCTTTGATGTCTTCTGGTGTCCAGGAGTCCAGCAGTCCAGGGAGGCAGCAGATCAGAGAGAGCAGCCAGCAGCTGAAGCCAAAGGCCAGCGCTGCACAGTCTCTCAGGCAACCAGGTAAGCAGGTAAGCAAGGAAGGTGGTGCGCAAAGCAACATCACCAACCTTGCAGGCTGCACATGCATTTGCAAGCTGCAAATGCATGGCTGCAATTGGCTGAAACTGGCCTCCCCCCTCCCCTCCCCCCGCAACCAGGGAAGAGGCAGGAAAAGTCCAGTTTAGGCAGGAAAGGCAGCAAGAGGCTCTTGCTGCCTTTCCTTGCTGCTTTCCCTGGCTGGTGGCTACTTTTCGGTCTGCTGCTGAATTGCTGCTGAATTTCAGTGGCGACTTTCAGTGGCAGGCCAATTCAGATTAGAGAATCTGAATCAGCCCGCAGCTGTCCAAAAAGGAGCCGAATGGGCTGTTTTCAGGGGTGCATTCAGTTCGAATGAACCGAATACACATCCCTACTCTCCACCAGGATTACAAGAA
This sequence comes from Gekko gecko, assembly GCA_029375565.1. Taxonomy (NCBI): domain Eukaryota; kingdom Metazoa; phylum Chordata; class Lepidosauria; order Squamata; family Gekkonidae; genus Gekko; species Gekko gecko. The sequence goes on along the minus strand of JAPDNY010000002.1, from coordinate 220,293,930 downwards.
GGTGGTTGTGCATAACAATTGTTCTGGCAATTCACCCATGAGCTACCCATATTTTAATGAGCCAGATCAACTTTTCAGGGGAGATCCAACTGTAGCGGTGCCACATGTCATGAGGAACTTTGAGCTAAGTGTTCAAGTCACATCTGAGCCAGCCTGCTTGAAAGACATTGGTTTTTCAGAGGAATTTTCCAGCCATGACCTTGTGTTGTTGAATACCCCAGAGATATTTACCTCCACACCAGCAGATGGTGGTGAGCTAACCAAAGATCACTCATGAAAAGAGCTCCACTATTTATTTTTTGATTAATATTTTATTGTGTACATGCAGGGGTCTTTTCGTAGAAAAAGAGCTGCAGGAGCTCATTAGCATATGGTATGCTAATGAGCTACTAGGCTATTAGCATATGCCATGCCCCCTGACATCACCAGAAGTGATGTCAGAAGGGGAAGCAAAAGTGGGGGAGGCATCTTTGAAAGCCTCTCCTTCCCTTCCCCAGCTGGTCTGGGTGGGGGAGTGAAGAGAGAAAAGGGCAACTGCAGATGAAAGGAAGTACTTCTTCACCCAAACAGTGATTAACATATGGAATTGCTACAGGAGGTGGTGGTGGTGGCAGCGGCTGCCATGAACAGCTTCCAGATGGAATTTGACAAATGTATGGAGGCTGGAGCAGACAGGAAACAAACAAACAACCCCCCCCCCACCAAGCAACAGCAACCAGCAGAACTTTTTAAAGTTGTAAACCTGTAACCATCTGTTCTAACTTCTAACCTGACTGCTCAGTAATTTCATTGAGTGCCCACGAGTTCTTGTCTTCTGAGAAAGGGTGAAAAGTACTTCTTTCTCTACCTGCTCTATCCCATGCATAATCTTGTAAATCATTATCTCTTATCATGCCACCCCTCAGTCATTGTTTCTCAAAGCTAAGATCCCCAAACATGATAACCTTTCTTCATAGGGAAAGTGTCCTCCTCTTATTATTGCAGTAGCCCTTTTCTGCATTTTTTCCAGTGCTATAAATATTCTTTTTGAGATGTGTGTGGTGTGAGTGGTCCAATGAGGTTGCACCATCAATTTATACATGTATAAATGTTGTTCCTTTTGGTCTTTTGGGGTTTCTGTGTAGCACTTTGGCATGCTTGCACTGCCACAGTGCCACTTGTTCTGGAGTGTGCCACTTGTTCTCATGGCAAACAAGCACCTCCCAAGACAGTTCACTTTCCCTGAGATTCTCTGGGAGAGTCTGACTGCTGGGTGGCTGCCTGCTTGCCTGCCTTAAGTGCTGCTGGCTGGGTTTCCCCATTGGAAACAATGGAGGTAATGGGGGTAACCTGTTTGGGCACCCATAGAATTAGGCCCATTGGTCCAATTGCTTTGAGACACAGGGGTGTATGTGGGGAGAGGCTCCTGAAGCTACCCTGAAAATTTGGAGCCTCTCCCTCAAACCCCCTCCCCCACAGAGCTACTAACAGCACCATGAGAAAAAAGTAACTTTTCCCCACCATAGAAAACAATGGAGGGAATGGGGGCAAACTGTTTGGGGCCCACAGAATTGGACCCCCTGGTCCAATGTTCTTGAAACTTGGTGGGTATCTTGGGGAGAGGCTCCAACAGCTACCCTGTGAGTTTGGAGCCTTTTCCTCAAACCCCCTCCTCCAGCCCCCAGAATATATCCTACATTTTTGCCATTGACTTCAATGGCCCATGAGATATAATGGGGCTGAAATTGACATTTGGCTGGCCAAAAGACTCCCGAATGGGCTTGTACAGCAGAAACTGACACGTGGGAGCCTTTCTGCCCTCTGAAGCTGCTGGAGCTGCACTCTGGTGCGCTCCCCCCAAAAAAGACCCCTGTGTACATGTATCCATATATTTTATACATATCTTAACACTCCGTTTTCCTTATATTCTCCTCTTTCTAAAGATCATATTAAACATTGAAAGCATATAAATAATCTCCAACCTCATTTACCCACTTAACTCAACCACTGTACAACTCCCTAGTTCATGATCTAAACAATATTAGTGTGAGTTCCAGGTTCTGCCCCAGGTGGCAATCCTCTGGTTGCCGTTGCTGCTCACCCGGTCAGCTCAGGGGGAAGTGTCCTGGGAGGGGTGAGACAAGAAGAAAGGAGGCAAAAGGACACCTCAGACAGGCAGGGGATCAGGTTAGGTTCACCTGGGATATCCCTCTGCCTGCACAGACCAAACCTTCAGCCAGTCAGGCTAAGGGGATGTGGGTCTCTCTGAGCTTCAGTTACTCTCCCCAGTCTCATCTGTGTCTCGTCCTCCCTGGTCTCCAGCCTCTCTTTCCTCTTATACCCATGCCCCGCTCCCAGCACCCTCTCGTGTAACAGCCCCGTCCTTCCCTGCTTAGCCCCGCCGCCCTTTATAACATTCCATGCCGGCTGCTCTGGCAGGGCGGCTCCTCCTTCCTGCTGTCGGTCGCTGAGTGCGGGGGCTGCTTTCTGCTCTGCGGGCTGAATTCCACTCCTCTTCCCCTCACCTCTTCTTTCTGTTTCATTTTCTCTTCGTGGCCCTCTGGTATGTCTTCTTGCCCGACCCCCGAGCTCTGTGCAGCTTCTTTCTTCCTCCCGTGGTTGCAACGCTTGTTGAACTGCCTCTGTATTTGATGCCGTTGGTCTGCATTCCCTTCCAGGTGAGTTAGCCCCTCCCGGGTTGCTCCCAGCCAGTCCCAGGAGGACGGGAGGCGGCTGACCGGGACATACCCCCTTCCTCGCACCAGTTGTTGCTTCTTCAGTTTCAAAGAGGCGGGAGAGGTAATCGGCCACCGTATGTTCGGACCCGGACTGGTGACGAACTGTAAAACAAAAGGGGAGTAAGGAAAGATACCAACGGAAGATCTTAGGATTTGAGTCTTTCATACGTGCAAGTCGTAACAAAGGTGCATGGTCCACCACCAGTTGGAATGGGTTGTTGACCAGGTAATACTGAAGGGCCCCCACTGCCCATTTGACAGCCAGGGCCTCTTTTTTAACCGTCGAATAATTCTTTTCAGCAGGTTGGAGCTTACGGCTGAGGAAGAGGATGGGGTGTTCTGTTTCCCCGTGGTTTTGGGTGAGCGCAGCTCCCAACCCGGTACCCGAGGCATCAGTGTACAAGATAAAAGGCTTTTGGAAGTCTGGGTTCCTCAACACCGGGTCTTGCGATAAGCTGGTACGGAGCGCGAGAAAGGCCTCCTCTTTGGCCATACCCCAGCGCAACCGATTGGGACACGTCTTCTTCAGGCAGTCGGTGAGCGGGCTTGCCATGGTGGTGAAGGCCGGAATAAAGCAGCTGTAGTATCCTACGAATCCGAGGAACCTTCGGAGCTGCTTCTTTGTCTGGGGACGAGGGTGTTGTTCCAAGGTGAGGACTTTCTTGGGTAGTGGCTTTAGCTGACCCTGTCCCACAAGGTATCCCAGGTATTTCACTTCCTGAAATCCAAGACGACTCTTCTTTGGGTTTGCAGTTAACCTGGCCTCATGGAGGGCCCTGAATACTTCACGAAGGTGTGCGAGATGGGTCTCCCAATCAGGGCTACAGATGATAATATCATCGAAGTAGGCTTGCGCAAACGCACCACACTGGGACAAGGCTTTGTCCACCAGTCTCTGGAAGGTGGCGGCTGCCCCATGGAGGCCGAAGGGCATCCTCTTGAACTGGAAGAGACCTTGCGGAGTGGCGAAGGCCGTTTTTTCCCTGTCTGGCTGATGTACCGGAACCTGCCAGTATCCCGTGGTGAGGTCCAACGCAGAGAGGTATCTGGCGGTTCCGAGCTGATCTATCAATAAATTGGCTCTGGGCATCAGATATGCATCAAACTGAGCTATCTTGTTAAGCTCCCGGTAGTCGACACAGAACCGCAGGCTATGGTCAGGCTTGGGTACAAGTACCACCGGACTCCACCAGGCACTACGGGAGGGTTCTATAACATCCAATTGCAACATTTCTTCCACCTCCTTCTGGATGTTGTTCCTCAATTTCGGGGCCACAGGCCTCCACGGAGTCCGAGCCACCTGCCCGGGAGGTGTGGGTATGTGGTGAACCATCAAGTGGGTACAGCCTGGCGTAGAAGAAAACACTCCGGGACATTCCTGTAACACCTCCCGCAGTTCCTTCTTTTGTTTGTTGGTGAGGCCTTCGTCTAGGGTGGGGTCGGGGAAAGTTGAAGGGGTCTCCTGCCACGGGGGCATCCCGTCTGCTAACTCTCCTGGGTCATCGGCCAGATTGATCTCCTCTCTTTGTCTCCATTCTTTGAGGTTGTTCACATGTACAGTCTTACACTTCCGGGGTTGGGCTCCGTACCGGATTTCATAAGTGAGAGGCCCCAGGACCTGGGCTACAGTATAAGGGCCCTGCCACGGATCCCCTTGTCCTGGAGTCATTATATCCCGGGAGACCAGGACTTGATTGCCCACTTGGAAGGATCTCAGCTTGGTTCCCCGATCGTACCGCTTCTTTTGTGCAATTTGGGCCTTTTCCAGGTTATAGCACGCCTCTTGTCTTATGGTTTCCAGCCTCTCTTGTAGCTTCTGCACATACTCGCAAGGATCTATTCCTGCTCCGTCCAGATCTTTGGGATCCTGGCCTTCCATAACTTGCAGTATGCCCCGAGGCTGCCGGCCATATAGTAATTCAAAGGGCGAAAAGCCCACCGAGGCCTGCGGGGTCTCACGGATAGCAAACAACAGGGGGTCTACAAAAAGATCCCATGAGTTAGTCTGTTCATGGGCGGTCTTCCGTAGCATGGCCTTCAACGTCTGATTAAGCTGTTCTACAAGCCCGTCCGTTTGGGGATGGTGCACTGCGGTAAAGACCTGTTGTATCTGTAGGGCCTTGCATACCTGTCCCATTAACTTTGCCGTAAAAGGAGATCCCCGATCCGTCAGGATCTCCCGGGGTAAACCCACCATAGCAAAGAAACACATAAGAGCTTTGGCTACGCCTGCACTCTTCATACTGGGGAGTGGGATGGCCTCGGGGTACCTGGTGGCGTAGTCCATTATCACCAACAGATACCTGGCCCCCCGTGGGGTGCGGGGCAGGGGACCCACAAAATCCATGGCCACCCGGTCGAAGGGCTTCCCTTGTATAGGGAGGGGGGATAACGGGGCTCACGGTTCAGAGCGTTGGGACAGCCTTTGACAGATGTCACAGGACCTACAATATTCCTGGACCTCTCGGGCCACTGAAGGCCAGAAGAAATGTTCTAGCACCCTTTTCAGGGTATTCTTCACGCCCTGGTGTCCCGCGCACGGGTGGTCGTGGGCTGCCTGTAACACAGAGGGTATGTACTGATGGGGCACTAATAACTGTTTGTAAGGGCCCAACCGTCCCTTTACTTCTCGGAACCATAGGCCAGCCTCAAACACAATATGAGGGAGTTGTCTGCCCCGTCTGGGGTCAACGAGATCCCCGTTACTTACTGCTGTATGCTGCCGTAGTACGTCCAACGCTTCGTCATCCTCCTGGGCCTGGGCGAAGTGAGGGTCGTGTAGCCAACCATCGTGGGTGTCTTCCACGTTAGTCCCTTGGGTTGTCGACGGCCCAGCCTCGGTCGCTGGTGCAGCGAGGTCCTCACCCCCTTCTGCTTCTGGTCCTTCTCTCTCAGACTGAGGGTTGGCCGCCGCCAACACCTCGGTGAAACAAGGGGTGTCCCGACCCAACAACACCGGGAAAGGGAGCTTGGTTACCCTTGCCAGAGGCACCGCCCATAGGTGTCCGAGGAAAACTAAGGGCGCCATAACTACCGGGCATTTTTCCTCATGACCGTGGAAGCAAACGATGGTGGCTGTTCGTATGACAGGCAGCCCCGCTGGGAGAAGTTGCGACCGGATCATTGACACGGAGCTGCCACTGTCTACCAACACCTTTAACCTCTGCCCCCCTAATGCTACGGGTAAAACCCAGGCTGGTGGGCGGCTACCCACGGCGGACGTTTGCATTGTGACCTCTAGCCCGAGGTCACATTCCATTAATGGGCAGTCCCGCTTTAGATGCCCCCACTGTCCACAGGTGAAGCAAGGACCAATGTCATTGGGGTTTCGCGGACTTGCAACGGGTGTCGGGTTTGGGGGTTCTCCTCTGCTGGTTCCTCTTCCGATAAAGGGGTCCCTAACCCTCTTGGAACTGGACCGCTACTGAAGCCACCGCCACGGGCCGGGTTGTTCCAGGCTCGGCCAGGGCGACCTGCTTCTTCTCCATTCCGGGCTGGGGCAGACCCGGATGGGGTACGCCCCAAGGACGGCAAGCCCTTATTCCCACGGGTGGTCTCACCTTTGACGGGCTGCTTCCGACCATCGGCGGCCTGAAAATTCTCCCAGAGCTCCTGGGCCTCGCTCAGTTTAGTTGGTCTCCAGTAGGAGATCCAGTGACGAGTGCGAGGCGGTAAGACCTGCAGGAGTTCTTCTAAGATAACCAGTTCCACCACCTGGCGGGCGTCGTCAGATACCGGGTTCAGCCATCTGGTGGCATAATCTTTTAATGTGGCAATGACAGCCCTGGGTCGGGCCTGAGTGGGCAACTGGAAGCTCCGGAACCGTTGCCTATAGGTTTCTGGTGTGACCTCGAGTCGGTCCAGTATCGCCGCCTTTACTTTACTACAAATGGCAGCATCAGCCCGGTCTAATGCTTTTACAGCCGCTTGAGCTTCACCGGACAGATATGGTCCCAATGCATAGGCCCACTGGTCCTGCGACCATTGTGCGGCCTCCGCCACCCGTTCAAAGGCTTCTAGATAAGCCTCAATGTCATCTTCGGGGGTTAATTTTGTTAGGGCAGGCCACGGGCTCCTGACAGGCACGCTTCCCGCCTGCACCTGGCGGGCCTGTGCGGCCTGTTGTGTTTCCCGGACTAGGGTTGCCTGTGCTGCCTGCTGTTGCTGGGACAGGTCCCGTAACAACTGCACTTGATGCTCTGTGAACCATTGACCAAATTGGGCAAAATCCATCGTGGGCAGTTCTACAGACTTCAGGGAAGGGCGTAGCTTGACGAAGTCCTGGCTGTCCCCAGAGTCCGACGATCCGTCTGTGGACGTTCCCGGACTATCACTATCTTCTCCTGCCCGAGATCGATCTGAAGGGGGCCGTCACCCCGCTGGCGTGGGTAGGTGTGGAAGTGGCCTACCTAGCAGGGTCGGCGTGCCCGCATTCTCCACCACCTTGTGAGTTCCAGGTTCTGCCCCAGGTGGCAATCCTCCGGTTGCCGTTGCTGCTCACCCAGTCAGCTCAGGGGGAAGTGTCCTGGGAGGGGTGAGACAAGAAGAAAGGAGGCAAAAGGACACCTCAGACAGGCAGGGGATCAGGTTAGGTTCACCTGGGATATCCCTCTGCCTGCACAGACCAAACCTTCAGCCAGTCAGGCTAAGGGGATGTGGGTCTCTCTGAGCTTCAGTTACTCTCCCCAGTCTCATCTGTGTCTCGTCCTCCCCGGTCTCCAGCCTCTCTTTCCTCTTATACCCACGCCCCGCTCCCAGCACCCTCTCGTGTAACAGCCCCGTCCTTCCCTGTTTAGCCCCGCCCCCATTTATAACATTCCATACCGGCTGCTCTGGCAGGGCAGCTCCTCCTTCCTGCTGTCGGTCGCTGAGTGCGGGGGCTGCTTTCTGCTCTGCGGGCTGAATTCCACTCCTCTTCCCCTCACCTCTTCTTTCTGTTTCATTTTCTCTTCGTGGCCCTCTGGTATGTCTTCTTGCCCGACCCCCGAGCTCTGTGCAGCTTCTTTCTTCCTCCCATGGTTGCAACGCCTGTTGAACTGCCTCTGTATTTGATGCCGTTGGTCTGCATTCCCTTCCAGGTGAGTTAGCCCCTCCCGGGTTGCTCCCAGCCAGTCCCGGGAGGACGGGAGGCGGCTGACCGGGACAATTGGATTCTTCCTTATTTTATCTAAGACTTCTTTTCTTCTTTAGCTGTATCCCCTCCATACACACTTATTTTATACTTATACTGTAACTTCTTCCAAATCTAGAAAGGAACGTTGAACAGGGTTGCCTCTGAAACTGGGTGCTGCAGAGAAACCTCTGCAACAGAAGGAAACCCTCCTCCCTCTGATCGGAGGCCTGGGGGGGGCACACCTTTCCCCTCTTTGCTATGTCATTGGCTTAACAATTCCATTCCTGTTGTCTATTTTCCTTTATTATATTTCACACTTATCCTATCTATTAGCTCTAACTTACTCTATATACTACCATACTAACATACTAACTCTAACTTACTTTATGAATTACTTTCTACCACTCTGCTACCAAACATAATATCTCAGTTCAGACACTTCCATTCCTTAATTTAGTTATTGCATCTACTAAATTTTTCCCTGTAATCTCATTGAAAGCTGTAAACATTTTATTTTCCACAATGACGACTAAATGTCACAGGGACAGCCATCTGTACTGTATTCCTTTATCTCTGAGGCTTTTCACTGTTTCCCTGAGGCATCTTCTTGCAATAATTACCTCTGCTGGAATGTCAGGAAACAGCTCCACTATTTATGCAGGGTGGTGGTAACCAGATGATTTTCTAAAACCTCATTGTCCTTGTTTGTGCAGTTCTTTCCAAGGAGATGACGGCAACTGCCAGGGAAGAAGATATTTATGAGACCAGGTCCTGACACCCTCTGTTAGTGATATGTTTCACTTTACATGTCAGTGCTTGAAAGTGCAATTCTCACATGGCTTTATTTTGGTTGGGGGGGCAGAATTGCACTGTGCGCACCGACTCCAGTAACATGATGATCTGATAGACAGTTGGACTGATCACAGCTTAACCCCAGACTAACTGTTGCTGTGCAGTGCTGAGATGGGTGTTCTGGAGTACTGATGTACACCACATTCAATTATCTGGCAATGAATTGGACATTGAACAAGGGTCGGTAAGCTCATTGTGAGCCACGCTAATCGCTTGCTTTATCTCTTACAATGGGTAGTCTCCTGTGATGTGGCTGAGGTTATTCTGGGAAAAGTTGTTCCTGCTAATCTGTGACACCTCTTGGAGTGCAAGATGTGTAATCCTGGTATGGGAGGTGGGATTTGCTGGGGTGGTTGAAAGTGCAAGGGCATTGCCATATCTTGCATTTGGCAGATTGTATCTGAAGTTTTCCTGAACATTCTTTGAACATTCTTTGGGGGGGGGTCCTCTGGAGGCACAGTGCTGGATGAGTTGGCATCCCACCTATGTACATCACCTTGTGGGACTGTGATGGATTCGGGAGGTAATTACTGGTCTTATTCCTTATTTATACCAGTGTTTCTATGCTGATTGCTTTACAAAGCATCTTAATATGCTTGTGATAGACAAGTTGCTATCAGCACCTGGAACCTGCACACAGCCCCACTTCCTCCAGTTCTAGTATTCTCATTGATTCTATGTGTTGATGGCTGCTGCAGCAATTTTGCTGTGAAGCACACAGGGACTGCAATATAACTGGTCACAACAACCACCTTGCTCTGATCATTGGATGAAAGTCCTGAGGGCTTTTCCCAGAACAAGATTGTTTGCATTTTTCAAGCCAATACACAGTGACAATCTTGAGTGCATTGTGTATCTTCCCCATCTCCCCATTTTGTCTTCCTGCAGCAGACAACTGCAATGGGCAGATGGATAAGGCAGTGGGAGTGCAGTCACCAGTGATGCGGTTGGCCAACATGCACAATAGAAATAGGTGGGTGTCCATGCTAACTGATCTCACACAGCAGTTGATTCACCATTCTGCACTGGAGCAGGAGGAAACCATTATGTGCCATGAACAGATCATGACTGCTGAGGAGAGGCACCATGAATTTCTGCTGGAAGAGAACAGGATTGACAGGCAGATTTTTAAGGTAACAATGGGTAGCAACACCTAAGTTCTGATGGCAGCCATAGATATCCTGAAAGAAGTGGGTTGCTCATGGGACACACCAACAGGGGCAGAGCTAACAATGGTGGCAGCATGGGAAGTTGTCCCTGTGCTAGCAAACAACAGTAGGAAATCAAAATGCATGGATTATTGCAAAGGGAGAAAAAGGGCACACATGGACCTTTAAAGTTACTGCAGGGGTGGACACTTTGTAATACATTGCCTGAGCTGTCCATTTGCATGCTGTGTCAGAGGGTATGCTTTGTTTTGGGCTCGACAGTGATCATGGCAGACACAACAAAATACATGCTACTTTCTAGTTCTGGTGATTATCTAGCTTAGGGTGTGATAACAACAAAAACTGTTCAGATAAGAGAATGTGAATTGGAGGGAATACTCTATCAGCAACTGTAGAATGATTTCAAGGCTGTATCCATTATGCAGTTGTAGGCAGATGGTCATGTTCACAGGGTGGTATTTGGGGGTGGGGAAGTACCATGCCTCAAGCTGAAGGATGAAGGGCTAGCATTCATTTTGCTACCAGTCCAGATGATGAGTTGTGGAATCAATTTCACCTCCCCCCAATAAATTAAGAACTACAAACCAAAACAGTGTGGATTAAGCATTTACAGGGATGTTGGCAACTAGCTCACCTGCCCAATAGATGGCCATCATCTGCAGCATGCATTGCTTTCTACTGGGCCTCAACATCCACATGAGGTGGCTTGGAGACCGATGTAGCTGGTAGTAGGTTTGGGAAAATCTAATGTGCTGGGTCAGTGGTGGGGGGTGGGGCCAGCCAGGAATAACAATAACGGTGGCTTCCCATGGGGGAGGCATCACTGGGGATGTCATGGTTGATTGGATAATTTGATTAAACAGACCGGCCACATTCCCACAGACTGCTTCAGGAAGCAGGATGGTCTGCAGATATATTTGTGCAGAGTGTGCAAAGAAGACTTTGTTGTCTTTCATGACCAAACATCAGTAGCAGCAGGGTTAAAAAAACATGAAACTGGTCAGAGCCCAGCAAAAACCGCTGTGTCTGTGGTCTACAGGTCTCAGTCTGTGCACTGACTGATAGTTATGCAAACTCATACAGCATTGATTCACCTGCATGGAGTTTGGTAGCAGTGGCACATGGATCACACCCAAACCTCTCCTTGAAATTTTGGGTGGGTTGCCATATCTGCAAAACACATTCAGTAGGAGGGGTCAGAGAAAGCTTCTGGCACCTTCTGTCCTCAGGCCTCAATGGCCACCCCTCCCCTTCCTTTGCAATTGTCTCCTAATAGGCCAGATCCCCTGCATCAAGTACAGTTCTGTTTTCAAACTGTTCTCAAACCAATTTTTTGAAATGGGGCCCAAAGACAGGGCTCCCGCTAATACAGTCAAAGAGTACAAATCAAAACCTCATAGACGATGACCTTGTTTTCCCTAAGATAACAAAACATTCTGTTCAATCTATTGGCATCAAGTGCCTCATAAAATCATGGGACATAGAATCCTGATCGGTGGTGTGGACCCAGTGACCCACAAACAAATTTTGACAGGGTGGCAATACCTGGAAGACAATCAACATAGTTCAGTTCTGGCCATAAAATCAATCATGTTTGCACCTTGGAGTGGGTATTCCCAGTAGTACTGTAAAATGTTAGATCAAGCTGTGACAGGCTTTATGAAAACCAATGGATGGCATCCCCATGGTGGCACAGCAAGTGGAGAAGAAAAACAGAGAAGGAAAATGGTGTAGCGGGGATAATAGTCAGGCACATCAGGCAGGATAGATAGTGCAGGAGGCTGAGGGTCCAGGGTGGATCACAATGGGAAAGGGTGTTGTTGGGTGGCCTCAGCTGTACAAGTTGCATGAAAATACCCTGTTCATTCTCCTCAAGTTGTGATGCAGAAAATGGTGAGGCATTCCCAGGGGAAAGATGTGCTTTGCCTACAGGAAATACTTCCTTGGCGGAAAACAGAACAATAAATGCATATTGTCAGGCTTATGTAAGGAAAGAAAATATGTGAAAGGGTCATGAAGGGAATAAAACATCATTCAAAAAGACTACTCATGGTGCTAAGAGTAAACTTTAAATCATGACGTTTTAGACCTCTTTGTTACCACTGGTACCTACATTTCAGGCAGAAGAAATGGTGAGAGTTAACACAGGTAGTTTTCAAATCACAGACACCTATTAGTAAGAAGGCAGTTTAATGAAGGCAGGGTCTCAAAGCTCATCTTGTTCTGCTCCCCCCCCCTTTCTGAATTGAGACTGTTAGTAGTGAGGTGGACGTTAAGGAAGAGAGTGAGACTGAACACCCGCTCAGATACAAGCCAGGATTGGGTGGGACAACCGAGGTTCAAGATCAGCATGCCACCCTTTCTCTTTAAACTGACGGGGAAAGCCCATATCTTTACAGTTGGGTGTGGCTGGGTGTGGCCACATTCAGGTGCAGTCTCTACAACCTGAAGTTGGCAAGAACCCCCTGATAGCTTTACCCTCTGCCAAATTGTGTGGGTATTGGGCTCATAGTCCTCATGAGGGTTGATGGGCACCGGTGTGGGCTGGTCCACAAGGCTCATTGCCCAGTCCTCACAACAGAAACCAAAACTAGACTGGTGGCCATCAGAGGCCCTTATTGAGGTAGGTGGAAAGTGACTTTGAAAGAGCACTCCAGCAGGAGCCCTCTACCAGTTTCTTGCATGCTGCCTCAGTCTTTTCACTGGTCGCTCGAGGTGGTCAATTCTGTCCATCAGCCGTCAAACTGTTGACTGAAGTTGGGACAGTTAATTTTTCCTCTAATTCAAAATTGCTTTAATACAAACTAGAATGTCTCTGAGCAGGACTGAAACCCCCTACCAGCCCAATTAATGAGTCATGACAACTGGACATGCTTCCCTAAATTTCATTTTGACCCATCACACTTCTTTTGCTAGTACATGGCAAGTCATGCAGCTGTTACACAACTCACACAGGGACATGCTCTGCCTCTCAAGGGAGATCACTGCTTCTAGCAGACCGGAATCAGTTGTGTATCATTGTGTGGATCCACTATCTTCTGCCAGCACCCTCCCTCTCTTGGGGGTTCCCACCCTTTCTACCATGCAGATGCTTTTTAGTATGGGAAAGAATGTGCCCTTTTTATCATATTTGTCTAGTTTGGTCTTGAGAAAACATGATACAGGTCAGCCTCCCATGGTATATCTCTCAGAGAGGAGTACACTCAAGACCAACACCTGCTGGAAGTCCCTAGCCCAAAGAGCGTCTGGCTGTCCTCAACCGGAGCCAGAGCCTTCTCAGCCCTGACTCTGACTTGGTGGAACTCTCTGCCTACTAACATCAGGGCCCTCTGGGATTTGTTACAATTCTGCAGGGCCTGCAAGGCAGAGATGTGCCACCAAACATATGGTTGAGGACAGCAATGGGTTTTTAATGGTCTTTAACTTTCTTAGAGGTTTTAACATCTAGCTGGCTTTTAACTATTTTTCACCCCCTTTCCCCCATGCTGATGTAAATTGAGGGTGTTAGGAATTATCATGGCACCATGCAGATGTTTGGTTTTATGGATTGGGATTTTAGATTGTGTATTAAATCTGTATATATTTTTATGAGTTTTGTTGTGTGCTGCCCTGAGCCCGCTTGCGAGGAGGGTGGTATAGAAGCCTAATGAAAGAAAGAAATATTATATTTCAGAGTGTAGAGTGCCGAGTCATGATTTACAAACCTTCTCCAGGGGAAAGGGGGGTGTCTCTCGGGTAAGGTCCTGATGGCCTAATTTGTTGTTCTGGCTCTGAGTGCAGATCACTGCTTTCCTCACTCTCTCCCTCAATTTTTACCTCCACATCCACATCTAGTGGCTCTTTCAGGGGTGCCTGCACTGTGACAACAGAGGTGGCAGGCAGAATTCAATAATACTTGTCAACTTTGGCAATTTATCATACTTGAGATGCCTTTACAATCATGATCTATCTTAATGTGGCTATCCTTCAAAATGCTCTGCTCATCATTTGAACAATTTTTCAGGTGGGGAGCGCTTGGACTACCAATTATCTCTCATAGAGTTACACCAAGACACTAGAGTTCAACTGGGCAAAGACAATGGATGCAAGCAGTTTCCACAGCCAATGTTTCAACTGTGTCTGGTTGGGGCATCACTGAGATGAATGTGAATGTGGTCCCTTGATGAGCAGGCAACCCTTCCCCCCAAGCAACTGTTACAGGTGGTTTAAAAATTGGTTTGATTATGCATGCACAACCACAGAGAAACAGCAGGCCATGAATGGTGGCCTATTCACACAGTGATTCACCAGCAATTGTACACTGATCTGGCTGCCCTAGGCCAGGGCCAGGGCCAGGGCCAGGGCCGGGGCCAGGGCCAGGGCGTTTTTAGTCCTGACCCAAACTGGTGGAACTCTCTGCCAAATACCATTAGGGCCCTACAGGACCTTATGCAATTCTGCAGGTCCTGTAAGGCAGAGAGGTTCCACCAGGCTTTTGGTTGAGGACAGCAATGGTTTCCATCCTAGCTGGCACCTTTTCCACTCCTGCTGCTTCTTATATCTACCTTGCCCTCCTCCCCCCTGCCTGCAAAGTAGCCAGCAGTCTGAAACTGGATAAATTAATACATGCCATCTGATTTTTTTGAAATGTATTATTAGTGTTATAATTGCTTTATACGGATATGTTTTTTATGAATGTTGTACATTGCCCAGAGCCCTGCACCAGCAGAACTGGGCGATTAACTAATATATAAAATAAATAAATAAATAAATAAATAAATAAATAAATAAATAATTTTTGTGTTGTAATGCATTGTCACCAGCCCCCTGGGCCCTGAACCCAGGGTGGTCTCTCCCAAGAGACCCCCCAAAATGTCCTCTGAACCTCCACAAGCAGTGCCCTCATAAAGCCAAGCTTGGCTTAAACAGCGGCTTTTGCTGGGAGGCTAGGAGAACTACATCTTGGCTGGGAAAACTCAGGCCAAGTGAAGATTCTCCAGGGTGGCTGCACTATCAAAAATTCTCCATGCAAATGACCCCCCCACACACACACTTTTCTCCTGTCAGCTCTTCACTTGAGGCAAGCCCCTCAAGACCTCTCACTGGTCAGCATTGTTCTCTAATGTCTATATCCGTCTAAGCACATGGACTCAGATTTTGAGTGCCTATGACGTGATGCCAAATAGCAGTCCACACCAAAACTTCTGTTTGGGCCACAATCCCTTCTTCATGGCCCTCTGCATGACTGGACAGGTTGTATTACCCCATAACTGACCCCTGTATTTGCTATCATCACGTCTGCTTTCTAAGTTCTGTATTGCTTGCTCTTTTTGAATGCTTAGTGTGCTTGTAATTAGGGAAATTCTTCAATAAAACCGATTTAATTTACTCTTCAGATCTGGAGTATGTAATATGTAATTTTTCATTAAAAATTGCACATTACATATTAAAATATGTAATTTTTCATTAAAATCTGCCTCCATTCTTGAGGACTGGAAGGTAACTAATGTCACTCCCATCTTTAAAAAGGGTTCCAGAGGAGGTCCGGGAAATTACAGGTCAGTCAGTCTGATGTCGATGCCACATAAGTTTGTGAAAACTGTTATTAAGAAAATAATTAGTAGGCACATTGATGAACAAAAACTAATGAGGCAGACTCATCATGGGTTCTGTAAGGGAAGATCTTGTCTCACTAACCTGTTAGTGTTTTTTGAGGGAGTGAACAAACATGTGGACAAGGGGGACCCAATAGATGTTGTTTATCTTGACTTCCAGAAAGCTTTCGATAAAGTTCCTCAACAAAGGCTCCTAAGTTAACTCAATAGTCACAGGACAAAAGGACAAGTCCTCTTGTGGATCAAAAACTGGCTCATTAATAGGGAACAGAGAGTGAGTATAAATGGGATGTTTTCTCAGTGGAGGGTACCACAGGGATCAGTACTGGGTCCGACGCTTTTTAACTTGTTCATTAATGATTTGGAGTTGGGAGTAAGCAGTGAAGTAGCTAAATTTGCAGATGACACAAAGTTGTTCAGGGTGGTGAGAACCAGGGAGGATTGTGAGGCACTCCAAAGGGATCTGTCAAGGATGGGCAAGTGGGCATCAATGTGGCAACTTGGGTTCAATGTGGTCAAGTGTAAAGTGATGCACATTGGATCAAAAAATCCTAACTATAAATACACGTTGATGGGGTCCGAACTGGCAGACTAACCAAGAGAGAGATCTTGGAGTCATAGTAGATAACTCAATGAAAATGTATAGACAGTGTGCCACTGCAATAAAAAAGGCCAATGCTAAGTTGGGGATTATTAGGAAGGGAATTGAAAGCAAATCAACCAGTATCATAATGCCCCTGTATAAATCAATGGTGCGACCTCATTTGGAGTACTGTGTACAGTTCTGGTCACCACACCTCAAAAAGGATATTATAGCAACTAGAATGATAAAAGGGTTGGAACACTTTCCCTATGAAGAAAGGTTAAAACACTTGGGGCTCTTTAGCTTGGAAAAACAATGGCTAAGTGGTGACACGATAGAGGTTTACAAGATTATGCATGGGATAGAGCAGATAGAGAAAGAAGTACTTTTCTCCCTTTCTCACAATACAAGAACTCATGGGCACTCAATGAAATTGCTGAATGGTTGGGTTAGAATGGATGAAAGGAAGTACTTCACCCAAAGAGTGATTAACACATGGAATTCACTGCCACAGGAGGTGGTGGCAGCTACAAGCATGGACAGCTTCACGAGGGAATTAGATAAGCATATGGAGCAGAAGTCCATCAGTGGCTATTAGCCACAAGGTATAAATAGGAACTGTCAGACTGGGAGATGTTCACTGTTCTTAGTGCTTGTGGTGGGAGGGTTTCTAGTGTCCTGCCCCCAAAGCATTTGATAAGGTTGAGCCTATCAAGACAAATTAACACTTTTGTGTTCCATAGTTGCAACTGTCTTTTGATTTCAGCATGTAGGCTTTAAAAGTTATGTTTGAATAGTTGAGCTGTGTTCAGAGGAATATTGATTCCCAGGTATCTCCATAGTTTTTAGGGCATTTAAATGGAAATGTTCTTTTAATTAATTAATTCTAGAGTATTCTGGGGGATTGGATTTAGTTTGACTGAAAGAAAGGCCTGTTACTTGGCTAATTTTTTGTAATGTTGTTTGGATTTCATTTAGTGATTCTCTTTGTTTGGTAATATATAAAATTAGATCATCTGCATATAGCTCCATTTTATGTGATTGTGTTCCCACCTGTATACCTTGGATATTTGGATTTGTTCGTATATACCCTGCTAAGGACTTGATGAATAAAATGAATAATAATGGGAACAGGGGGTACCTCTATCTAGTGCCCCCTTGAAGAGGTATTGTTTCTGGGATGGAGTTATTAGTTTTTATTTTTGCCTTAGGATTTGAGTATAAAGATTGTATTACTTTTCTGAATTTCCCCCCAAAGCCCATTAGATTCAATACTTCATGCAAATAATTTCTTTCTATGCTGTCAAATGCTTTTTCTATGTCTAAGAATAATAGCATTCCTTCTTTTTTATGCTATTAAATATAAAGTTCTTATGTTATCCATAGTGTTGTGTTTTGGTAGAAAACAAGATTGATCTAGCTTAATATAATGTGGAAGTATTAATTTTAGTCTGTTTGCCATTATCTTTGCAAAGATTTTCCCATCAGCGTTCAATAATGCTATAGGCTGGTATGAAGCTGCTAGCATTTGGTCTTTCTCTGGTTTTGGTATTAGCACAATTTCCGATTGTAACCAAGAATCTGGGATTCTTCCAGTTTCAAAAATATTGTTACACAGGGCTTCAAATGGTTCTACCAATATGGTCAGTATGCTGGATTGAAAATCAACTTTAAAAAGACTAAAATACTATTAAAGAACTGTACCAAAAACCAAGCTCAAAAGATACAGGAATGCTCAGGAATAGAAGTAAAGAAGAAAATAAAGTATTTGGGAATAAAGTTAATGAACAGATGTAGCTCTCTATTCAAAGAAAAATACATAAAACTAATGGAAATTATCAAGAAGGATTTACAAAATTGGAAACAGTTAAATCTATCATTTATGGGAAGAATAGCGACATTGAAGATGAACATCTTACCAAGAGTGATCTTCTTATTTCAAACAATACCTATAATAAAAAACTACAATATTTCAAAGAACTTGATAAGCTAATAAGACAGTTTATCTGGCAAGGGGAAAAACCCAGAATAAAACTGAAAATATTGCAAGACAAAAAAGAAAGAGGAGGGTTTGCCGTACCAGACTGGCATTTATATTATAAAGCACCTAGCATAATATGGATGAAAGAATGGCTCACTCTAGAAGACGTAAGACTTAAAGTTGGAAGGCCATGTTTTACAATTAGGGTGGCATGCCTTTGTGTGGTACAAGAAAAGTAAGGCTCATAAATATTTTAATCAGCATATTCTAAGAGCAGCATTACTGAAACAATGGGATGAAGTAGAGAACCTATTTTATACTAAAATATCTAAATGAGTTTCACCACTAGAAGCATTTGTTCATCCCCAGATATTTTCAAAAGCTTTAGCCTGGACATATGAAGATTTGTTGAATAAACAAAACCAACTTTTGACTGAAGAAGAACTCAAAGGAAGAGGTATACAGTTGAACTGGTGGGAAAGAGCACAACTAGATTCTAGATTTGCTAAAGATAATTAACTGGTTTTTATGATTCACCTGTAGAGCTTGATAAAATTATGTTTGAGAAGGATTGTAAATATATAAAGCGAATTTATAATGTGTTAATAGATATGAGAATGCAGGATGAAGTGGCAAAAGAAGCTATGATTAAATGGGCACAAAATATAGTTCATAATATCCAAATGGATGAATGGTCTAAGGTATGGAAACTAAACATAAAATTTACAAAGGCAAGCTCTTATAAAGAAAATATATATAAAATGTTTTATAGATGGCATGTAACTCTTGGAAACTTAGCTAAATGGTATCTGAATATGTCAAATACATGTTGGAAATGTAAAACAATACTAGAACATATTATCACATATGGTGGACATGTAAGATTGCTAAAACATATTGGATATAGATACATAGAAACTTACAAAAATGTTAGACACAACCATACCATTTAATCCTGAATTATTTTTACTAAACATTATTCCGGATTCTTTTACAAAGATACATACATATGTAATTGTACACTTTGTAACCGCAGCAAGAATTTTATATGCAAAGTATTGGAAAAAAGAAGTGCCTACAAAAGAAGAAATCATAAATAAACTGTTTGAAGCAGCAGAAATGGACAATTTAACTCTCCAATTACAAGGCAAAAAAGAAAGATCTTTCAAAAATATTTGGCGTGAATTCTATAGATGGATTGAGGACTATATATAGAAATTATGAAGATTTAAGTAATATGTTGTACCATGTAAAATAGATTATATAATCAAGGAAAGATGCTTAAAACTAGATAAGATGTGAACAAAATATACTAATTCAACTGGATAATAAGTACGAGCTCCAATACTGTAGTGTATGTTTGTGTTGTTGTAGTAATGTGTTGTTATTTCTTTTTCTTGTTGTCTTGATGTGTAGCATCTTTTCTTCTTTCTAAAAAATAAAATGGCCCAGTTTGTGCAGGGTTTAATCTTAAAAAAATGGGGTTCTACAAATTCTGATTTAAACACTTTAAAAAATTCTGGGGGGTATCCATCACTACTCACTGCTGTGTTATTTCTAAGTTAGGTTATTGCCTCTAATATTTCTTTCCTAATAGTAGGGTTTCCTAATTGTTTTTGTGTATAGTAGAGATAGGTTCCAGTATTTTATATTGATTCACATAATTGGTTATCTTGTGATCTATGTGTTTTTACTTATATAAAGAACTGTAAAATGTTCCTAAGATTTGTATAATTATTTTTGTTTCTGTTTGTAGTTTTCCTTTTGAGTCACACAAGGAATGAATTTGTTGTGATGCTTTAATCTCTTTGACTCTCCAAGACAAGATTTTAAGTATCCTTGAGGGGTTTTTTGCCAGTTCCCCCCCCCTAGTAAATAGTAAATCTTTTTGTATATGATTTGTAATTATGGTTTCTAAAAATTTTCTTTCTGCTGTTAGTTGTCTGTACACTTGTTTATTCCCAGTCTTTTTGTGAAGAAGTTCTAATTGCTGTATCTTTGCTTGCAGAACCTTGATTTTTTTCCTTTCATTCTCTTTTTATGAATGTGGCCATTAAAATAAGCTGTCCCCTGATTACCATCTTCATTATATCCCATGTTATTTGATGTGATGTGTCTTCTGCTTTATTCTCTGCAAAAAGAGTTAATAGTCTTGCTATTTGATCTCTTAAGTCCTGTTTTAATAAAATTGATTTATTTAAAATCCATTTTGTTTCACGGTGTTTTTGTTAAAAACGTGAGATTTGACAGTGTGTTGGGTGATGGTCTGTCCACATTTTTATTCCTATATCAGTTTCTGTGATTAAATTTATCAAAGAATGTGAAATTAAAATATAGTCTATAGAAGAGTATATGATTCAGATCTGTGTAATTTCTTTCTTGGCGTGCATTAATCTCCAAATATTGCACAGACTGTGTGCTCTTAAGATATGTTGCAGTTTGCTTGTAGTATCTATATTTGTTTGTCATTTCTTGGGTTTGGATCTATCCATATGGGAATCTAGCACAGCATTAAGGTGTCCACCTAATACTACTTCCCCTTCTTGAAGTTGTCTTAAGAGTTCTAAAGTTTTCTTCATAAAAGGTCATTGTTCAGTACTTGGGGCATAAATAGAGCCCAATGTTATTATTTTGCCATCTATTTTCTCCTTTACAAAGATGTAATGGCCAGAGATATCTTTAAGGGAATCTATGAACTGAAACTGAAGATTTTTAGCAACCAAGATTGCAGTACCTCCAGCTTTAGAGCATATTATTATAGCGTGTTGTCTTCAGGATTGGGTGAGAATTATCTTTTAGGTTATGTGTATCCTGCATAAATATAATCTCCAGCTTTGTTTTTAGAATTTGAGATTCTATTATTCAACCCACAGGTGTTCCAAGACAAATTTTGTATCCTTGGGCCATTTTGTTATCAACCAAAGCTTTTAATTGCTTTGTAATTTCTTAGTTCTAAATCTGGTAACTGTAAAAATAAAAGTGGCTTCCTGATCCTGACTGTGATTATTAATCACAGAAAAGTTTTATATTTGAACAAATAGCTAATTTGCTATAAGGATTGAATGTGAGAGTATTGTTTTGAACTTTACAAAATCTAGGTATGTTTCTCTCTTTTCTGTAACTTTCTTTTCCCCCAGTAGCAGTGACGCATTAACTTATTGTTAACTTTTAACCAGCAGTAATCGCTTTTAATTTCTATACTGTAACTTTTAACCCTTTATCCTTTTGGTCTGCTTTGAACTTTAGAGAAAACCTATATTTACTTTTAAATGTTGTTTTCAATCCACCCATGTTGGGAGCTGTAACCCCTCAATATTTCCCCTCTCGAACCCCTCAAGTCTCCCATATAATATGTAATCTCTAAATACTGTCTGCACGGTGTCTTATTTACAAAATAAACTGAATTATGTTATAAATTGAAGAGTCACTTGTGTTTCCCCGAAATCTCTACTATGTTCAGTCCTTCAAAATTGGCCATGCAAGTTTCCAATCCAGTTAGGGAGAAAAGCAGCTTGGAATTTTTGTTGCCTTTTGGGGTGTCAGTGAAAGTGATAGTTTTTGTTTTGTGGTTTTCCATGAAGAATCAGGTGAAGTCTCGAGATATAAAGCCTGCAGTAGTAATTGTCCGCTTTCTTCATCATATGCATCATATTGATTTCCTTGGTGGGTTACTGTCAGTCTGCCTGGGGTGACCCAATAATAACTTGTCTTCTCCTCCATGAGCCTCGTTGTAGTGATTTTCAGTTGCTGCTGAGTTTGAAGCACTTCATTGGACAGATATGGAAAGACTAAAATCTGAACATCTTGATATAATAAATAGTCACGTTCTCTTGCACGGTGCAGATTTTTTTTTTTTACTTGGGGGTCTGTGAAGGCAATGAGAATGTTGCTAGAAAAGTGCCTGTTGCATTTGTTTGGTGCTCCAAGTCTGTGAACATTAAATAAGGTCAGATAGGTTCTGTCCTCCAGTTGTAAAATTGAAGCAAACCAGGTGCTCATCTTTGTCAACAAAGTTGGGGTTTCTTTGGGGTTTTCAGCAAATCCCCTAAATTTCAAATTATTTTGGCTTACTATTGTCTCCAATATTAAAATTTGTTCTTTTATATTATATTTTTCTTGGGTGTTCTGATTTTCTGATTGTACTGTCATTCCTAGGTTCATAGCTGTTTCTGCTATTTTTGTGGCTGTCTCTAGAGTCATGGCTATATAAATAATTTGCTCCATCAATGGCTGCAATACTGTGTTAAATTTTTGATGTTATTTTCTCCAAGAAAGACTGTTCAAATTATTGTAATGAGTTTTTTAGATAAGTTTAATGGTCACCGGGTCATCTTGGTGCTTTTTCTTTTTTGTTTTAATTTTGGCTGCCATTTTGTATTCTGGCATGGCTGTAGTTTGCAGTTTTGTTTGGGATTTCTGTTGTAAAAAAGGCCTGGAGAGAAGTGGAAGGCTGATGAGATATTATTTTGGATCCCCCTTTTTTCATACTAAGGTATGAAATTCAGTACATCCCAGCTGTGTTTAAGGGAGAAAGAGGAGCAGTTGGTTCAGAGCATAGGGATTATCATCCACAATACTCATCTGATGCCCTGCTTCCTCATCTACACATACCTAAGGTATTGCAGGACTCTTGATTTACATGACCGCTACAGACAGAATAACACCAGTAACCATCCTTGTTTATCTCAATGTCAATGCCCATTGAAAATGAGTGAACTGACTTGGTAATGGTTCATAATTAGTATTTATTAACCAAACATTTGGAAATAGCTTGGTGAATCAGTTCTAGAAGAAACTAGTGTCCCTGAGTAGTGGTACATTCAACAATGCTGTCCAGCACGGTCATTGGTGTACACCCTACATGCAAAATGGAAGCATCAATCAAGGGTGCTTTTTCACTGGAAACTATACCCCCAACCACAACTTCTCAGACTGGCCTTGGCCTACATACGTGTGTTCTGCCGATGCATCACAAACCAACTTCTGCTACATGTCAAGTTCCCTGTATACATCCTCCATATTGGGCAGATCAACCAGTGTCTCTGCCAATGTACTGAGATCTAGTGGCTGGCCATGGCCATCCTTCTTTCAGATGTTGTGGAAAGCCACACACAGAGAAAACATTGATGACACGTGTACACTCCCCACTTGAAACAGCAAAGTGAGGCACCTCCACTAGTGTTTGAACCTCACAGAAGTGGAGGTCACAACATCAAGTGCACAGTGCAAGGCATGGTTAACATTCCTTTCATGTTGACCATCAGGACTAGTGTACAATTTCATGAACCACCATCTCACGGGGAATGCGCATTCTGTAACAATAACCAGCAGAACACGTCAAGAGTAAGCGTGGGGTTTCCAGGAACAAAAGTCTCAGAATCCATAGCCAAACAGAGTGATGAAGCCTCAAAAAAACTGAAGGGTAACCATCCAGACTCCAAGCAAGCCATCTCTGCATATACTACTTTTCCAGTGCCATCCATGGCAACTTGCAGCAGTAAGAAAGGGTGTTTCTGGGGAAAACCATAAAACTCACACAATACATAGGCTATTGTTTGGTGGGGAAGCGCTATCTTGTCCAAGGCACCAATGCAGTGTGGAAATCCCAACCTTCAGAATCCATTCATGATCTGAAAGAACACTGACAGACAAATCACAAGTAAGTAAACAGTGATGTCACTCCTAGAATTATTCTGAAATACACTCATTGCTACTTGGTGCATGGTAAATCATTATAGACTAAAAAATGAGATCAAAACATACACCAGACTGCAAGGGTGAATGGATTCCTTGATGCAGGAAGTGATGATTCCATACCTTGTCATCACTCAGAAAACTGTAGGTTTTCCACCAGCCATGGCACAGGAGGAAGGGTGAGGATGCAGGAGTAGCTTGTGAGACATGAAAAAGATGATGGTGCAGCCCACATGCAGAATGGGAGTGATGAGACCAGTTAGTGCTGAGCACTGACTGCTCTTCTCACTTTCCTTCTAGTTGTGGTGAGAATGGTGCATTGCTGTTCTGTGTTAATACTCAGTTGTGCACCCTGCAATTTGGTGAGCACAAGACTGAGAATATTTCTGAAAGCACCTAGTGCAAGATCCACTGATGCCATGAAAATGTGCAGGGGACCCATCACAACCACCAAGTGCGAAACACCCCCCCCCGTAAAGAAATATCAAGGGGTCTGCATGCTAATTTAAAAACACCTGCCAAATGACTGATGAATCCAAAACATCGGCACTGGAGCTAATCACCCAAAATGTTCATGCATCTGCTGCTGAGACACCTAGCATGTAATTGATGGAACCAACTGAAGGGGTTGGAGGGAATTCTGCCAAAACTTGGAAGGCTTCCCAGAGGCAGTGCCTTCCCATCGCTCGCAGTCTGGAGAGGACTGGGCCGGGCCACCCTGCCCACCTTCAGCACCGGTGAGGAGCTGTTGTGCTGACCTTGAATCACTGCTGTGAGCATCCGTCCATTCAGTCACCGCTGCCAAGCAGATTTCTACTGAATTATCTGAAGAAAGGAGAAATTTTTCTTCAGCATACATGCAAGGAAAATGCCTGGAGAGACCAGAGCCAGATTTTTCCAAATGCTGCATATCTCTGCTATATTCTTCTTTGGAATGCTGCTCTTGCCAGTCATTAGAATATCAAAACAAAATGTCCCAAGACTTAAACTTTCCTATAAAGGATATTTTCCTCTGCATAATAACACGAAGGCTTCTGTATATTGAGCACTGGATGAAGCTATACGGTACAACTGAAGAAGTATCAATGAAACAAAGATTGGAATCCGGAGTCTTCATCCCATGTCCTTTGTGCTGGTTTCCTTTATACACGACTTGCTGCTTTCCAACAGCTGTATTCCATTCCTGTGTTCAGTGGAGGGCCTGGATTTTCAAACTCTGCTGCTGGATGAGGAGAGGGGTTGGCTGCTGCTTGGCAGTAAAGACCACATTTTCCTGCTCAGCTTGGCTGATATAAACAAAAATGTTAAAAAGATATTTTGGCCTGCCTCCATAGACAAGGTGGATTTATGTAAACTTGCTGGAAAGGATGCCCATGTATAGATGTCAAGCTGATGGGTCGGTAGTTACCCTGATCCTCTTTTTCCCCCTTCTTGAAGATGGGGACAACTGTATACTGAATGCCGCCATCACCTGTTTTGTTCTTATTAGTATTTTATGATGTTTGGAATTTTATTTTATTTATTGTTTTATTGTAATTTAATGCCTGTATGCCACCTTGAGCCAGTTTTTCCGGCAAGGCGGGATATACATTGAAATAATAAATAAATAAAAACAGGATATGGCATTTGGATTTTGCTGAGTTAATGCAGAGTAATGCAGAACACATAATCCAGATAATTTGAGATTCCAGTGGATGAACCTATGGGTGCAGAATTGAGAGCACTACAGCTGGATTAAAGGCAAACCAGCTTGGGTACAGAGAAATGGGGGGGAGAGCATGCAGAAACACCCAGAGTGAAATAAGCTACAACTAAATCCCAGCTATGGAACTTCCAGGTTGCCGTAAATCAGTCTGTGCTGAGTGATGGCTCAGATTTCTCAAATGAAGAACTACCTGCTAGATCTCAGCTGGTGACTGAACATCCAGCTCTAAGCTAGAAGGAGAATAACAAGAGATCAGGTTACTGGCTGATCAAGAGTCACAGCCTACACCTTGTAGCTCTGAAGCAGTAAACAAGTCTTCAGCAGCCACTCCCAGCCCACCTAGCTCACCCACACCCTTGCAGTGCCAATGCTGATAGAGACACTTAGAGTTTCAAGAAAGGAAAAGTGTGAGGCCTATGGCTCATTGTCAGCTGTCAATTGAAGAGGTGAATGAGTAGTTTCAGGATGACTGCCAAGGAATTGGCTGGGAGTTTAGATCATTAAGATTTGGCTATAAATTCAGCTCGGAGAAACAGCAGTTTGTGGATGCAATAAATATACTTTGCTACTGAGCCACCAGGCTTGTTATTACTGGACCTCTGCAACCTTGAACTGGACCTGACCTTGGACTGGACTTGCTGCCTGGAACTCCTTGACCCTAGACTGGACTTTGGTAAAACTGTTCTCTGGAACCCCTGACTTTTAGACTGGATTTTGGTTACTTTCTGAAACCTTACCTGTGACCTAAACAGTTCTCAAAATGTTTGAAGTGGGACTCATTTCTAAACTTACTGTTCTTTCCAAGTCCCACTTGTCATATAACTTCACATTTATTTTTTCCTCCTCCATATAAGTTGTTTCCTTGCTGTATGGAACACAGTAAGTCTCCACTGTAAGTGGGAATGGGCACATGACACCCCTCATCCTTATTATGAGCATAACCCATGGGTTCCCCTGAGCTTTCCCCTTTGAGTTGAATCAAAGGAGGAACTACAGAGTGGTTGGTGGTAGGAACATCCATGTGGTTGCCTCAGCCACAGCACATTTGGAGAGAAAGAGCTAAGATTCACATTTTCTTCCTTCCTTTTGGCCTGTTAAATAGCTGTTTTACTTTTCCCAGCTGTAGCTGAACTGTAGCCAATGAAGGAAAACAGAGAGGTATGGGTGGTGGCGGCAGCAGCAGGGCAATAAAATGCAAAAGTCTCACATCAATCAACACTGAACAAGTCCATATTTTATTTGCTATGTTTAGTAAAGATATAGCATTACTGAGCAATAGGCTGTATTTCATGGCCCTCTCACACATTGGGTTGGATCCCTTTAATGATTTCCATGTGCATAAAGGAGAAGTTTTACTGATTCCTCCCATTCTGTTCCTGGTGTGGGGGGTCTCATTTTCCCAGAGGAGCATTTCAGGGGGCATCTAGGGCTGCAGCAAGAGGGAGGAAGTGGAGAAGTCAAGCTGACAGAAATCCTCTGATTGGTAGAGATTTCTGGCAGCATCTAAGCCATTAAAAGCAGAAGCGAAGCCAGATATGCCATGGAGCTTTCCTGAAACTTCTCCTCGAGATCCAGTTTGGTGTAGTGGTTAGGAGTGTGGACTCTAATTTGGGAGAACCAGGTTTGATTCTCCAGTCCTCCACATGCAGCTGCTGGTGTGATCTTGGGTAGGTCATAAGTTCATTTAGAGCTGTTCTCTCAAGGATAGTTCTTGGGTCAGCTCTCTCAGCCCCACCTACCTCACAGGGTGTCTGTTGTGGGGAGGGAAAGGGATTGTAAGCCGCCCTGAGACACTTTCAGGTAGTGAAGGGTAGGGTATAAATCTTATCTCTTCCTCTTCTTACTCCTTGGCCTCACAACCAACCTGTGATAGAACCATGACCAGCTTCTAAGTCTCGATCCAGTTTGATGAGAACCACAGACTTCAGCCATCACTTCATCAATATCCATTTTCTTTCCTACTGACCCTCCCCAATTGCTGTCATATGTACCTAAAAAATGATTCTAAATCATTTGGGCTAGAATCATGTGAATTCCATGTTCTTTGCAATATGCAGCCTACTGCTGGCACTCCAAGGTGAAAAAAACCTATCAAAAATTGAGGATTGTTTTCTAATTTAACAGATTGTGCCCCCATCCACAGCCCCCTGTATCTTGGAAACAAAATGGAGAGGCCAGCATCAATGCTGAATGTGCATCTGTTGTGTGAGACGCAGAGGATGATGTGTTATGCCTATTTATCCATTTGATTTGCAAGCCAGAGTTGTATATTCGGGGTGGGGGTGGAATTGTGTTCCTACAAGCTATGGAGGGCTTTAATCCTGCTAGCATACACATTCTCTCTCTCTGCCTCTCCACTGCAGTACTCCTCCCATCCCCATTTAAGTCAGTGTCTCTTTTCTGTTTCACAGCTCACCTGACTTATTCACTACAGGGAAAGGGGCCAGGACATGTAAGGTGCTGACATCATCCACAGCTTAATCAAGGCATAATGTCTAGCAGGGAGGGCACAGGGAGGGGTGAGGAGGCTGAGCAGGCCTGAATTTGGCCTGCTGACAGGAACTTACTGAAATGCATGCAATTTTTTTTCAGATCCTCATCTTTCCCCCCTTAGTGATGTGACTGGAGAGCATTACAAGATAAGTATAGAATAAAAACCATTTTGCCATAAAGATGTTGGAAATACATGTGTGTTGCAAGGTCTAATTCAGTCATTATAGGGTTTACCTTGTGTGCTATCGTTTAGACTGACCTGGAAGGGAAATCTGACAGAGCCAATGGGAAGAGAGCCCAGGAAATCTAAGTCTGTTTACTCACAATCATTGGTTAATGTATTCAAGTGATTTCCTTCTAGGGGTCAAGAAGAAGAAGAATCTCCATTGTTGCAGTTGTTGTGAGACTGTGTGGTTGGTCTGTTCTGTAGCTGTAGAGATGTAGCCTTAGGTCTTTATTATTCTGTACATTTTCCTGTGTACCTGTCGCACCCCGCGTCCAGCCTGCACGGAGGGGCGCGCTCCTCAGGGGGCGGCCGGCCGAAGGGCGATTAGGAGTGGTTCAGCCGGGAGCCTCAGATGTAGAGAGGGCCTGTGGTTGCGTCACCGCTATAGGTCCCTCTCCTGGAGAGTCATCTGACCAGGAGTTAGACCCTCTCTCTCTCTCTCTCTCTCTCTCTCTCTCTCTCTCTCTCTCTCTCTCTCTCTCTCTCTCTCTCTCTCTCTGCACGCAGGGTACTCCTCTCCGTCTCCAGTGTTTCTCCTTCCTGGCTCTGGCTTCCACCACTCTTTTATTCCCTTCCACCAACACCTGTCCCCTCCCTTTTTCCCCTGGTGTTCTCCTGTTGGTTCCTTCCGTTGCCCTTCACTCCTTTCCGGCTCTCCCACTGGCTGGGATAGGGTCCCTTTTAGATCAGGGATTAAGGCCCGCCCCTCCTGGGACTCAGAGCTGGGCATCGGCTGCAGCTCGGCATGGCCGGGCAGAGTGCTTCTCCCGTGGGGCTTTTCCTGTCATAAGTAACGGGGCTTGCGGGGGCGCTTGCAGGCTCTTCCCAGTGCAGTTGTTCTGGCATGTCTTTCTTCCTGGTTGTCCTCCCGGGTCTTGGGGAGCCCTGCCTCTCTGGCCGCCCCAGGTGCTCTCCCCCCCCTCCTCTGTGGCCCAGGCTTGTTTCTCCATTCGAGCCTCAGGCAGCGGAGTTGTTGGGGGGGGTGTCGCCACTCGGTGGTGGGGTGGGCAGGGTCTCTGAGTGTGCTTTGCCCCTGCCTTCTTCTCTTCGGGCTTGGCCCGTGTCCCCCGGAGCCGGGAGTGTGAGCTGGGACTTTCCCAGCTCGCAGCAGAGTCGGCCGCTGGCCTGGCATCCCAGGGCGACGCCAGACTCTCCGGGAGCCCACAGAGCTGCCGGGCTACTACCGTGGTCACAGGGCTCCTTCGGTGGGGGGCCCCCTGGTGGTGCGGCCCCTCTGCGTTTCTGCTCCATCCTCGGGCCGGGGCCCAGGTGAGGGCATTTGCTTTTGGGGCCTCCTCTCCCACCCGGGAATCCCCCTGCCTGCCCAGAGGTGCTCATCCCATGGCCCACAAAGGGCACGGTGGGACACACCCCCACCCTGAGAGGGTTGTTGTCGGGGTCATCAAGTCGGGACAGGAAATCTGCATTGAGGTGGTCTAGCTCAGCCCGGTGCTGCACGGTGAACCTAAACGGAAGCAAAGATAGATACCACCGCATTACTCGAGCGTTATGGCTTTTAGTCCATGCCATCCACACCAAAGGGGCTTGATCGATTACCAAATGGAATGGATTGTCGGCCAAATAGAATTGTAGGGCCCCCACTGCCCACTTCACCGCCAGGGCTTCCTTCTCTATTGTGGCATAGTGTTGTCCGGCGGGTTGCAGCTTCCGACTGAGGAAGAGGATGGGTCATTCTTCCCCCTCAACTGTCTGCGAGAGCATGGCCCCAAGCCCACGATCAGAGGCATCTGTCTGTAATGTGAAAGGACGATCGAAATCCGGGTTGTGTAATACTGGATCGCCTGAGAGAGTCCGCCGTAAGTTCTCGAAGGTGTGTTGCTTGGCCTCGTCCCACTGCACCCAGTTTGGGGCGTGCTTTCCCAGGCCATCTGTCAGGGGGCCTGTGATGGACGCGAAGTGGGGTATGAACTTTCCGTAATACCCTACGAATCCCAAGAAGCATTGAAGTTGCCGCTTCATAGTAGGGGTTAGTAAGGTCTCCAGTAGAGCTACCTTGTCAGGCAAGGGTCTGAGGACCCCTCCCCCTACCTGGTACCCCAAATACTTTAGCTCACAGAACCCAAGGGACTTTTCTTTGGGTTCGCCGTAAGACTGGCCGCGGTCAGTGCCGTAATGACAGCCTCGAGGTGCTCCAGATGGGTTTCCCAGTCAGGGCTACAAATTATGATGTCGTCAATGTAGGCCCAGGCAAACTCGCTACACTGGGCCAGAGCGCGGTCCACCAGACTTTGGAAAGTAGCTGCAGCTCCGTGGAGCCCAAACGGCATTCTTCTGAACTGAAAGAGACCCTGAGGAGTTGCAAAAGCCATCTTCTCTCTGTCTACTTTTCAAACCGGGATCTGCCAATACCCTTTTGTTAGGTCTAGAGCTGACAAATAATGGGCTTGCCCCAACTGGTCTATCAAATACTCAGCACGTGGAATGGGGTAGGCATCGAACTGGGCCACCTGATTTACTTCCCTATAATCTACGCAGAATCGTACACTGCCATCAGGCTTCGGCACAAGGACCACCGGACTCCTCCATGGGCTGGAAGACTGCTCAATGACTCCCAGACGCAACATCTCTGCCACTTCTTTCTCAATCACCTCCTTCTGCTTGTAAGGTATGGGATGCCATAGGCACCAAATCACCACCCCATTCGGGGTGCGGTGAATAGTTGTATGTGCAGGGCGTCGCATACCCTCGCCATGTATTCAGCGGTAAACGGCTGCCCTCGGTCCATCAAAATTTCTCAGGGTAGCCCGACGTGTGAGAAGAACTGCATAAGCACGCGGGCTACACCCGCACTCTTCATGCTCGGCAACGGGATGGCCTCAGGGTACCGGGTCGCATAGTCCATGAGGACCAAGATGTACCGGGCACCCCTAGCCGTCCGGGCAAGGGATCCCACAAAGTCCATGGTGATACGCTCAAACGGCCATCCGTCAAAGGCTATCGGTTATAGAGGAGCTCTCAGGGCCTGTCATGAGGTTGTATGCTGACACAGGTCGCAGGTCTTCACAAATTGAATGGTGTCCTTGGAGACCGATGGCCAGAAAAACCGTTCTAATACTCTCTTGAGGGTACTTGTGGCTCCCTGATGGCCTGCCCACGGAGAGCCATGGGCCTGCTCCAGCACTCGTCAGCGGTAAGCCGTCGGCACCAGCGCCTGGTGCCGGGTGACCCCCCGCATGGTACACTCCCTGAACCACACTCCACCCTCCTGTATAATCCGAGTTCCCCTTTCCTCCAACCTAGCGTCCAACACCCGCCCCTCACTTACCGCCGTCCGGGCCCGTAAGGCATCCAGAGAGGGGTCATCCTGCTGGGCTTCTGCGAAGGATGGATCATCCGGGAGTAATTCCGCTTCACCCATTGATGCCTCCGGCACAGGCTGGGTTGCTCCTGCTTCACCTCCCAACGCCAAGGCATGTCGCGGGTTCGAACAGCAGAAGTGGTAGGCACGGAGTGGGCCAGAAGAGAGTGCGAGTATCCAATTAAATACTGGAGGCTTCAGCTAGGTGCAAACTATATACATTTATTTACACAACACAGCCACCATCAAACAGAGTGTCAAAGTGCTCTGCTGCAATCATACAAATGAGGAGGAGAAACTGTACATCACTCACTGTACATTTATACCAACACCAGCCAATCAGGCTTCAGTGCTGAGTCACTGTGATAGCAGTGGCAAGATTGCCCTGAACTGGTTATAGCCAGCTCTAACAGAGATTCCTGGCTGACAGCTACCTGTCACTAGATCAAATATATCTAGCCAGACTTACAAGACATGTGGATCTCAACACTCCCCCTTAAGTCTGCATCTGGATGTTCAATTTGATCTTCAACTCAGTAAACGTTTTCACATCAAGGCACTTGGTAAACAAGTCAGCTACGTTTGACTTAGAAGCACAATAGGTTAAGTTAATTAAACCTCGTTGTGGTACATCTTTAACATTCATGTACTTTATGTTAATGTGCCTGCTTCTTACTCTAATACTTTGTGTATCAGCCAGCTGTTGTGTAGCCACATTGTCACAGAAAACATTAATTGGTAGTACATAGTTTACATTGAAGTCAGCAGTTGTAAAATCCATTCTAACTGCACACAACACTAGCAAGTTGTGCCATGTAAACCTTTTCAGAGATGGGTGCATTTGCCAAAACAAAATGATCCACTCTCATGTTATTTTGCCCTGCTTTTATGAGGGCCACTCTGAAACCAAGCCTCCTTTTCAACTGTAGGCATTTGCAATACTTCATGGTAGGTTTGAGGCTCCTTAATGAAAACATGATTGACATCATAGCCATATCTTACAGGAGGTATGCCCTTAGTACTGCACATAGAAACCCTTGGTAGTACTTTCTCATTTTGCACACCATCAGACTGCACATTTACAGGTTGTTGCTCTTGTTTGATCACAGGCTCATTGCTCTTGTTTGATCACAGGCCCTCAGTGATATCAGAGCTAGGTAAAGCAACCATTTGTGGTACTTCATTTGCATGAATCTTTCCCCAGTTTTCATGCTCACAAAAAGAGGCAGACCTGCTGAAACTCACTTTGTTGAACTGATCAGCAAATCTATAGGTCTTCATGCCAGACTGATAACCAAGGAAGACCAATTTCCTGGCTTTGGCTCCCTCTTTCCTCCTGCGCTCAAGAGGTATGTTTACCCATGCTTTGGAGCCAAAAACCCTTAGGTAATCCAGATTTGGTAAACGATTGTACAGTAACCTGTACGGTATATTCACTACAGAGCGTGAATAAATCTGGTTGCTTACATAACAGGCATTTTTCATTGCCTCAGCCCAAAATGCAATACCCAGGCCAGAACCTTTCAACATTGCATACATCATGTTCTGAAGAACCCCACCGTTGCACTCGGCTACACCATTTTCTGCTGGAGTACAAACATTGGCAACCCTATATTTTATTCCCTTTTGTTGTAGGAAGTGCTCAAAGGCATTGGAGGTAAATTCCCCTCCCATGTCACTTTGGATGGCTAGCACATTGCCAAACTGGTTCTTTACTCTTTTATACCATTATTTAAAGGTTGAGAAGACATCAGATTTACACTTTATCACATACACCCAGCAAAATCTCGACCAGTCATCAGTAATAATGAGAACATACTTGTTACCCGAATAGCTTTTTGGAAAAGGACCAACCACATCCATATGAACCAAAGCCAAAGGCTTTTGAGACTCTCTTAAGCTCTGTTTTGCGACTGGAAATGCTTTAGAATTTGCCATCTTACATATTTCACAGTCTAGGTAGTTTTTACACTCTTTTACACCCTCTTGGCCTGTCAGGGCCAGAGTCTTTTGAATAGTTTTGTAACTCACATGACCTAGACGACGGTGTAACAAATGTTGACAGTTATTGTGGGGGTTAACATTGGTAACAGCTTGTACATTTTCTTTAGTGTTGTTCAGCACATAAACATTATTTTGCAACCTGCCTATTGCACACACTTTACCTGCTTTCATAATTTTGCATTCTTTGTTAGCAAATACCACTTGGAACCCTGCAGTGTCCAAGCTCATAATGCTTAACAAATTATTTTGTAGGCCAGGTACACAAATCACCCCCTTTAAAGTATGGTTTAAGTTGGGGGAAAACACATCCCCCTCAGCTGTAACCTGGGAAGGCGTCCCATCTGCAAGACTCATGTGTGTTAAGGGAGAGGTCCTAGTGTTGTGTAGAAGCCCCTTGTCCTTACAATACATTTGGGATGCACCTGAATCGAGTAGCCAGGATGAAGCCACAAAATTGTCCACATGGCCCACCATAGCTACAGAATGCTGAGACTCAGGCTGTTTCTTTCCTTGCTTCCGCCTCTCAGGACAGAAACAGACCACGTGGTTTGTAGAGCCGCAGAAAAAACATTTCCTCTTGTTCTTGCTGCCTCTGGAAGTATCTTTGGACTGTTTCTGGAGGGTGGCAACAGCAACAGAACAGGTGCTTTCTGCTGTCTCCTCTGCAGATTGCCTGGAACTGTGCCCAGTCACCTTGGCCGACTGCCCAGACTCCCTGGCATGCTGCCTAGATTCAACAAGTCGCTCGTCATGTTGCAGCAGCTTTCCAGTTACGAACTGTACTGTTAAAACTTTTTCATCCACCGTCTCGAATGCAGGCAAAATTGTGTCGAACGTTTGTGATAACAATGATAAGATTATGAATGTTTTATCAATTTCCTCAAAAACTTTGCCACGCTCCTGAAGCTGACGAAAATAATCCATCAAGACCTTGAGATGGTCTTTCACAGGCTCCTGGGGTGCTTGCAGCTTTCTATATAAACGCCAGGTTAATGAGATAAGAGACCCAATATTAGCCTGCTGATAAACATCTTTAAGTGAAGACCAAGCCTGTTCAGCACTTTCAGCTTGAGCAACATAAACAAGCTGATCGTCACTGAGACTCAGAACAATCAGTGCTAGGGCTTTTTCATCATTTTTCTCATCAAGCGGTGTTGGGTCTTCAGGGGGGTCATTTACATATTTCCAAAGTCCCTCTTTCACAAGAAAGAACCGCATTTTAAGAGCCCAATTGTTATAGTTTGTAGAAGTGAGCTTTTCAACCAGCTGGGAAGTAGGTACCTGAGCCATGATGCTTGCTCCCGGCTCCCGGCTGCTTGGCGTCCTCCTCCACACAGGACTCCCATACACTGCAACCGACCTCTGGCTCCTCCAGCTCACAGCTCCTCCAGCCTCCTTCTCAGACAGCATGACCAGACACTGCTCTCTCCAGCAAAGAAAGCCACAGCAGACAGACAACACCACAGATACTGCTTCCACAGCTCCCAACAGCTCCAACTTACTCCATGCACAGCCAACCGTAGGCTGGGCCCATAACCCTGTCGCGGGTTCGAACAGCAGAAGTGGTAGGCATGGAGTGGGCCAGAAGAGAGTGCGAGTATCCAATTAAATACTGGAGGCTTCATCTAGGTGCAAACTATATACATTTATTTACACAACACAGCCACCATCAAACGGAGTGTCAAAGTGCTCTGCTGCAATCGTACAAATGAGGAGGAGAAACTGTACATCACTCACTGTACATTTATACAAACACCAGCCAATCAGGTTTCAGTGCTGAGTCACTGTGATAGCAGTGGCAAGACTGCCCTGAACCGGTTATAGCCAGCTCTAACAGAGGTTCCTGGCTGACAGCTACCTGTCACTAGATCAAATACATCTAGCCAGACTTACAAGACATGTGGATCTCAACAGGGCGGCCCAGGGAAACGAACCCTGAGCCTGCTGGGCCAAGGCATACACGAACTCGGGCGCGTCCCTCCCCAGCAGTACCGGGAAGGGTAGCATACGCACCCGGACCATGGGCAGCTGGTACTGTCGCCCTCGGTATCCGATGGGCACTGCTACAACAAGGCAGCATTCATGGTGGCCGTGAAAACATGCGATGTCTGTCTCACATATGAAGGGCAGTTTCTCTGGCATGTAGTTGTCCCGCACCATCGAGATGGAGCTACCACTGTCTAACAGGGCGGGGACGGTGGCGCCTTCGATCGTCACCAGTACCACGAAGGGTAGCATGCCTCCTGCAGGGGTGGTCACTTGGAGCGAAGACTCCCACCCCACATCGCACTCCATCAAGTGGCAGTCATGGCATAAGTGTCCCATCTGGCCACAGGCGAAGCAAGGACCGATCCCAGTACCTTGTCCGGTGGGGTCCTTGTTTTCTCCAGACCCGCGGACTTCGATAGCGCCCCGTCCTCGTCCTGCCGGCAAAGGGGCTACCCATCGAGGGGTCGGCACCCCGGAGGCCCCTCGTGGTAGGAAGGATGGGCGAGCTTGCCCTCCTCGGGGCTCGTCACTTCCCCATGGGCCCTTCTCACTCCCAGCCCTGGCAGGGGCGTCCCGTATCTTGGGTCCGTCACATCCTGTCAGGGCCCCCTCCGCTGCCAGAAAGTTCTCCCATATCTCAGCCACGTCAGCAAGAGTCTGCGGCTGCCAGCAAGCTATCCATTGCCGAGCACGCGGGGGAAGGATCTGGAGTAATTGCTCCAAGACCACGAATTCAACCACCTGTCGTGTGTCGTCCAACTGGGGTCTCAGCCATCGGGTAGCCGTGTCTCTTAAGGTGCCTAGGACAGCGCGGGGCTGGTCCCCAGGGTGCCAGGTCAAGGCCCGAAATGTCTGACAAGACGTCTCCGGGGTGACCGCAAAACGATCTAGGATGGCAGCTTTCACGGTAGTGTAGTCAGCTGCTTCTTCCTTGGAAATGGCCTTCATGGCGGCCTGCACCTCTCCCGACAAGTACGGGCTGAGGATGAAAGGCCACTGGGCTGTGGGCCATTTGGCGGCCTCGGCGGCCCTCTCAAAGGCCTCCAAATATGCCTTCGTCAAGGGGATCCATGACCCTCGCGCAGGCCAACTATCACCTGTTGGGGCGGCTCCACTGCCGCCTGCGCTCCTAGTACCGTCTACCAGGGTCTGTTGCAGGTCCCGTACCAGGGCGGTCTGGGCGTCCCTTTGCTGTTGCACCAATTCTTGGAGGAGTCGCGAGTTGTGCTCCGTGAACCACTGCCCAAACTGCTGTAGATCCATGCTCACCTGTGTGGGCACGGGGGCGGCGGCTTGGCTATTTTCCGACTCCAACGACTTGTCGGGCGATGAGGAGCTCCAGGTCTCCAGAGTGCCCGCCGAGGGAACCAGTCGCGATTGGGGGGGTCTCCACCATAGAGGGGCGGGCAGGTGGGGTCTGCCTAGCGGGTTGTTAGTGCCCACATCCTCCACCACATT
Source organism: Gekko gecko (assembly GCA_029375565.1). Taxonomy (NCBI): domain Eukaryota; kingdom Metazoa; phylum Chordata; class Lepidosauria; order Squamata; family Gekkonidae; genus Gekko; species Gekko gecko. The sequence continues at coordinate 220,257,033 of JAPDNY010000002.1, read as the reverse complement.
GTCGCGTCCCACGTCCAGCCTGCATGGAGGGGCGCACTCCTCAGGGGGGCAGCCGAAGGGCAATTAGGAGTGGTTCAGCCGGGAGCCTCAGATGTAGAGAGGGCCTGTGGTTGCATCACCGCTATAGGTCCCTCTCCTGGAGAGTCGTCTGACCAGGAGTTAGACCCTGTCTCTCTCTCTCTCTCTCTCAGCACGCAGGGTACTCCTCTCCGTCTCCAGTGTTTCTCCTCCCTGGCTCTGGCTTCCACCACTCTTTTATTCCCTTCCACCAACACCTGTCCCCTCCCTTTTTCCCCTGGTGTTCTCCTGTTGGTTCCTTCTGTTGGCCTTCACTCCTTTCCGGCTTTCCCACTGGCTGGGACGGGGTCCCTTTTAGATCAGGGATTAAGGCCTGCCCCTCCTGGGACTCAGGGCTGGGCGTCGGCTGCAGCTCGGCGTGGCTGGGCAGAGTGCTTCTCCCGTGGGGCTTCTCCTGTTGTAGGTAACGGGGCTTGTGGGGGTGCTTGCGGGCTCTTCCCAGTGCAGCTGTTCTGGCATGTCTTTCTTCCCGGTTGTCCTCCCGGGTCTTGGGGAGCCCTGCCTCTCTGGCCACCCCAGGCACTCTCCCCCCTCCTCCGCGGCCCAGGCTTGTTTCTCCATCCGTGCCTCGGGCAGCGGAGTTGTCGGGGGTTGTCGCCACTCAGCGGCGGGGTGGGCAGGGTCTCCGAGTGTGCCTTGCCCCCACCTTCTTCTCTTCAGGCTTGACCTGTGTCCCCCGGAGCCGGGAGCATGAACTGGGACTTCCCCAGCTCGCAGCAGAGTCGCCCGCCAGCCTGGCATCCCGGGGCGATGCCAGACTCTCCAGAGCTGCCGGGCCACTGCCGCAGCCACAGGGCTTCTTCGGGGGGGGGGCCTGGCAGTGCGGCCCCTCCGCATCTCTGCTCCGTCCTCAGGCTGGGGCCCAGGCGAGGGCCTTTGCTTTCGTGGCCTCCTCCCCCACCCAGGAGTCCCCCTGCCCACCCAGAGGCGCTCATCCCGCGGCCCCCGAAGGGCGCGGCGGGACAGTACCCTTCCCTTAGAAATAAAGATTTTTACACAGAAAGAAATGCCTCCTCTCCAGTGAAGCAAAGATCCATTGCAAGCTCTGAATATTTAAGTATTTTTACCAATTTTTCCAACATATTCAGGCAGCAGAGCTGGATGGTTTGGTTAACTGATTTTTTTGCCTAATATGTCTAAGAGAAGAAAGTTACAAATTCTTCAATGGATTGCAAGAGGGAGGTTAGAAGCTAATTAGCAAGGCTCCTGGAGGCTTGATTTTTAAAATGACCATTTTTTTTCCTGCAAGTTTTTATTCTCTCCGCCATGCAAAGCTGCAGCTGAGAAAGGGTTAGAACTCTAATTCTTCCTTGATTAGAGACATCTCCCTATGCCAGCCTGCATATACTGTAGCAGCTTAGAACTATTATTTTGAAGTTTTTTTCATGTTTGGAATCACGACGGAGGAGAAGCCGATCACTTGCAGCCAGCCACTCCAGCCAATTGCTCTAAGGAAAGGATTAACCCCGTAAGTCCCTGCTTGTTGTTGTTGTTGTTCAGTCGCACAGTCGAGTCTGACTCTTCGCGACCCCATGGACCAGTTTACGCCAGGCCCTCCTGTCTTCCGCTGTCCGCTGAAGTTTGCTCAATTTCATGTTCGTTGCATCGATGACACTGTCTAACCATCTCATCCTTTGCCGTCCCCTTCTTCTTTGACCTTCAATCTTTCCCAGCATCAGGGTCTTCTCCAGTGAACGCTCCCTTCTCATTTGGTGGCCAAAGTATTTGAGCTTCAGCTGCAGGATCTGGCCTTCCAGGGAACAATCAGGGTTGATTTCTTTTAGGATTGACTGATTTGATCTCCTGGCAGTCCAAGGGACTCTCAAGAGTCTTCACCAGCACCATAGTTCAAAAGAATCTATTCTTCGGCGCTCGGCCTTCCTTATAGTCCAACTCTCGCAGCCATACATTACTACGGGGAATACCATTGCTTTGACCATGCGGACATTTGTTGGCAAGGTGATGTCTCTGCTTTTTATCATGCTGTTTAGGTTTGCCATCGCTTTCCTCCCAAGGAGCAGGCGTCTTTTAATTTCATGGCTGCAGTCACCATCTGCAGTGATCTGGGATCCTAGGAACGTGAAGTCTGTCACTACTTCTACGACTTCCCCTTCTATTTGCCAAGGAGTGATGGGGCCAGATGCCATGATCTTAGTTTTTTTGATGTTGAGCTTCAAGCCCACTTTTGCACTCTCCTCTTTCACCCTGAGCAAGAGGCTCTTTAGGTCCTCTTCACTTTCTGCCATCAGAGTGGTATCGTCTGCATATCTGAGGTTATTGATCTTTTCCCCAGCAATCTTAACTCCCGCTTGTGATTCATCCAGGCCAGCATTTCGCATGATGTACTCTGCATATAAGTTAAATAAGCAAGGTGACAATATACATCCTTGTCGTACTCCTTTTCCTATGCTAAACCAATCAGTTGTTCCATATCCGGTTCTAACAGTTGCTTCTTGACCCTTATACAGGTTTCTCAGGAGACATGTGAGGTGGTTCGGTACTCCCATCTCTTTAAGAACCTGCCATAATTTATTGTGATCCACACAATCAAAGGCTTTAGCATAGTCAATGAAGCAGAAGTAGATGCTTTTCTGGTACTCTCTTGCTTTCTCCATAATCCAGCGAATGTTGGCAATTTGATCTCTAGTTCCTCTACCTCTTCGAAACCCAGCTTGTACTTCTGGCAGTTCTCTATCCACGTACTGTTGGAGCCTAGCTTGTAGGATTTTGAGCATGACCTTGCTAGCGTGTGAAATGAGTGCAATTGTGTGATAGTTTGAACATTCCTTGACATTGCCCTTCTTTGGGATTGGAATGTAAACTGACCTTTTCCAATCCTGTGGCCACTGTTGTGTTTTCCAAATTTGTTGGCAAATTGAGTGCAGCACTTTAACAGCATCTTCTTTTAAGACTTTGAATAACTCAGCTGGGATACCATCACCTCCACTAGCTTTGTTGTTAGTAATGCTTTCTAAGGCCCATTTAACTTCGCTTTCCAGGATGTCTGGCTCGAGGTCGGTGATTATACCATCGTGGTTGTCAAGGACATTGAGGTCCTTCTTGTATAGTTCTTCTGTGTATTCTTGCCATCTTTTCCTAATCTCTTCTGCTTCTGTTAGGTCCCTACCATTTTTGTCCTTTATCATGGCCAGCTTTGCATGGAACGTTCCCTTGATTTCTCCAATTTTCTTGAAGAGATCTCTAGTCCTTCCCAATCTATTGTTTTCCTCTATTACTTTGCATTGTTCATTCAGGAAAGCCTCCTTATCTCTCCTTGCTGTTCTCTGGAAATCTGCATTCAGTTGGGCAAATCTTTCCTTTTCACCGTTGCCTTTAGCTTTCCTTCTTTCCTCTGCTATGTGTAAAGCCTCATCAGACAGCCACTTTGCTTTTTTGCATTTCTTTTTCTTTGGGATGGTGGTGATTGCTGCCTCCTTTACAATGTCACGGACCTCTGTCCACAGTTCTTCAGGCACTCTGTCTATCAAATCTAGTCCCTTAAACCTATTCTTCACCTCTACTGTATATTCATCGGGGATGCGATCTAGGTCAAATCTGAATGGCCTTGTGTTTTTCCCAACTTTCTTCAATTTAAGTCTGAATTTTGCAATGAGTAGCTCATGATCTGAGCCACAGTCTGCTCCAGGTCTTGTTTTTACTGACTGGACAGAGCTTCTCCATCTTTGACTGCAAATTATATAGTCAATCTGATTTCGGTGTTGCCCATCTGGTGATGTCCATGTGTAGAGACGCCTCTTAGGTTGTTGGAAAAGGGTGTTCGCTATGACCAGCATGTTCTCTTGACAAAACTCTGTTAGCCTTTGCCCTGCTTCATTTTGTTCTCCAAGGCCAAACTTGTCTGTTATTCCGGTTACCTTTTGATTTCCTACTTTAGCATTCCAGTCCCCTATGCTGATGAGGACATCATTTTTTGGTGTTAGTTCTATGAGCTGTTGTAGGTCTTCATAGAACTGGTCCACTTCAGCCTCTTCTGCAGCAGTGGTTGGGGCATAGACTTGGATTACTGTGATATTGAATGGTTTGCCTTGGATTCGGACCGAGATCATTCTGTCATTTTTGAGATTGTATCCCAATACTGTCTTTCTCACTCTCTTGTTGACTATAAAGGCCACACCATTTTTTCTACGGGATTCCTGGCCACAGTAGTAGATATAATGGTCTTCTGAGTTAAATTTGCCCATTCCTGTCCACTTTAGTTCACTGATTCCCAAGATGTCAATGTTCATTCTTGCCATCTCATTTTTTACCACGTCAAGCTTACCTTGATTCATAGATCTTACATTCCAGGTTCCTATGCAGTATTGTTCTTTGCAGCATCGGACTTTCCTTTCACCGTCAGACACATCCACAACTGAGCGTCCTTTCGGCTTTGGCCCAGCCGCTTCACTCTTTCTGGGGTTACTCGTACTTGCCCTCCACTCTTCCCCAGTAGCATATTGGACACCTTCCGACCTGAGGGGCTCATCTTCCGGCGTCATATCTTTTAGCCTTTTGTTACTGTCCATGGGGTTTTCTTGGCAAAGATACTGGAGTGGGTTGCCATTTCCTTCTCCAGGGGATCACGCTTGGTCTGAGTTCTCTGCTGTGGCCTGCCCGTCCTGGGTGGCCCTCCACAGCATAGCCCACAGCCTCATCGAACCACGCAAGCCCCCTCGCCACGACAAGGCAGTGATCCATAAGGGAGAAGTCCCTGCTTAGTGCCTGCTAAAGCCTGCAGATCAGAATGAATGATCCAAGCATGTCTTACAGAGCTTCATCTTCAACAGACGTGAGCAATGTTCCCTCTAAGCTGAGTTAGTGTGAGCTAGCTCACAGTTCTTTAGCCTCCAGCTCACAGATTTTTGTTTTAGCTCAGGAAGGATGGCTCCAGAGCAAACTAATTTATGCAGGAGCCAAATCGCTCACTCACAACTTTAATGCCAGTTGCTCACAAAGTGGAATTTTTGCTCACAACACTCCACAGCTTAGAGGGAACATTGGATGTGAGTAAATTCCATGCCGAAGATCCCAATCCAGGGGGATTAGGTACACTGAAGTTAAACCAGCATAATTTTAATTGTTGGCTCAGTTTCCTTAAAAATGGACTGCAAATATAAGGGGCTGAAGATGTCTTAACAAAGCAAGCCCCTGCAAGTGAGCCAGAGGGAAGTGCCTTTAAAAGGCAAGATGGCTATGCCAAGTCCTTGATTACAGGTTCAGTTAATTGCCATGATGTGCCTAGCCTGCATACCATAGAAACCTCTAAGCTAATGATTGAACACCTGGAAGAGAAGTATGGAGGGGAAATTACCAGTAAGATTTATTACTTCAAAACTCAGATTTTTGACTTTAAAGTAAAGGAAAGTGACTCTTTGCCTGAGCAATTAAAGAAGCTAATGGGGACTTACAACCAGTTGAAAGAACTTGGGAAGACTCCTGACCAGTTAGACATGATTGCTGCTATACTGAATGGCCTCCCTGTGAGTTACAGAGGGCTAGCAATGATTCTAAGAAATCAAAAGGATCTGACACTTGATGGCTTGTTGATGATTTTAAAGGAAGAATATGACTCCAGAGCCAGTAAGGATGCTTTGTCTAATGAGATGTCTGTTCTGAGTTTGAAACATGTGTGCAGATTTAAAAGGGAAAAGAAAATTGAATGTTTTATATGGGGTGAAAATTATCAGGCCAGGGACTGTGAATTTAAAAATACCAGAAATTGTGAATTTAAAAGGGATGCCAGACAAAAGGCCACTGGTGCACGTGTTCAAACTGAAAGAGTGACACTTGGTGGAAGAGGAAATAATAGCAGTGGTTTTAGACCTCAGACAAAGGGAAATTTTCATGCAGCTAGCAGTGGCCATGCTTTTAGAATCCGTGATGATGATGGCGAAAATAAAAAAAAAAAAATTGGTAGACTCTGGATCCTGTATACATATTTGCAAGTATGAGGATTTGTTTAGTGAACTTGATACTAACAACAGGCCTGAAGTGTACCAGGCTAATAAGGAACCTCTCAATGTAAAGGGTGTTGGGACAGTGCCAATCAAACTCCTCACTACAACTGGAGAAGTGATGGATGTTAAATAAAAGAATGTGGCTCTGATTCCCGAAGCAGCTGATAATTTGATTTCAACCAAAAGGCTTATGGAGAGTAATCATAATGTGTTGCTTAAGAGAAGGAAAGGAAGTAAGATCATTGCTGAAATGTCTGGAATTGAATTTGAAGTGGAGGAGATAAATGGATTTAATTATCTTGTGGATGTTAGTGGAGACTCAGAAGTTGTTGATGCTAATGAGAGATGAGTTTATCAAACTGACAATGGCTTTTGTAGTCATCAGAATTGCTTGTATGCATGGCATTTGAAGTTTGCACATTGCAGTATGCAGAGTGTTGAAAAGTTGTTAAAAGAATGTGGAATTTCTGCTGTAAGTTGTGACAAGGCAAAGGAGAGATGTGACACATGTCTCAAAGCAAAGCAAACTGCTCCAAAGTACACTGGGAAGTCCACTAATCACAATGAGGAATTCCTAGAGACTGTGTATAGTGATCTTGTTGGCCCACTAGCACCATCCTGTGGTGGGAACAAATATTGTGTGAGTTTTACTGAAAACAAAACAAAATATACTTTTGTGTATATGATGAAGAACAAGGATGAGACTCTAAATAAATTCAATTGCCATGTGGCCATGATTAAAAATAAGTTTGGTCAAGCACCTCAAAGCTTATGCACTGATGGGGCTGAAGAATATTGCAATGCAAAATTTAAAAGATTTCTGGAACCTGAAGGGATTGAACACAAAGTGTGTATCCCGCACTTGCCTCAACAAAATGGATCTTCTGAAAAGCTGAAAACAACAATCCAGGACATGTGTAGGGCTATGCTACCAAATACCCTATGGGGTGAGGCTGTCAACACAGCAGTGTATTTACACATTAGAGTACCCTCAAAGATTACTGGAACCACTCCTTTCAAGGCCTGGTTTGGAAAGCAACCTGGACTAAAGCACATCAAAGCTTTTGGTTCCAAAGGGTATGTTCACATACTAAAGGAGAAAAGGGGAAAACTTGACCCCAGAGCTGAAATCGGACTTGTAGTAGTGTATCCTGTTGGTGGAAAAGGATACAGGATATACAACCCCCAAAATCACACAGTTGGGGAAAGCAATGTCAGTCACTCAGCCTTTATTGGCATAAAATAATACCTTAAAAGGGGATTACTATATGAAAAAATACATATAAAACCATATAAAATCAAAGTATTTTGCAAACTACATAGTATTACATAATGTTACATAAAACAATTTGTTCCAAAGTGTTGCTCATTTTTCCTGACGTAGCTTTATAGCTGATTGTGAAGACATGGCTACCTTCACTGATATTTCAGTAGTAGATTCATTAGAAGATGGTGCACTTTTAAAACATCAGGGAGGTCTGTCATGTTGGCTAAAATAGGGTTTAAATACCTAAAATGTATATCTACATAAAATTGGCAGTGCAAACAGATATATGAAACTATCTTGATGCATCCAGAGTTACAATGGCAAAGTCTAGATGTATATGCTATATTATATTTCCCATGCAAGACTGCTGATGGTAGTGCATTGAATCTTGCTAGTGAAAAGGCTCTGTGCTGTTGTGGTGCTTATATATTAGAGAGGTATGGGGCCATTCGGCCTACTGTGAGGGGAATCTCAAAGTTCAGAGGGGAGCAAGATTTGTTGGCTAAGCTGTATAGCCTTTGTGTTTCAATATCAAGGACTCTGCGTTTAATCATCTGAAAAGCACCCATAAAAGGGAGCATAAGCAGTGAGTCCACTGGGATGCCCATGGCAGTTATTTTGTTCTCAATGTGTGGTAGTCAGTTAGACATGTTTGACTCTGTGAGCATTTGTTGTATAAGGCTCCCTTGGTCTACATTGTAATGTAGATGCAGCCAATATTTTATTGTCATTAGCCACGCACCAGATTCCACAGAATTTAACCCAGTTTCTAAACATAAGGCTGCATAAAGTAAACAGCGTGGCATTCCCATGATCTTTCAAAGAAATTTAGATTGGGCATGTTCTATTGTGCTGTTAAGTGCATTTATCCATATTGGAATACCATGCAGGGAAAGCAACATTGTATATGTCAATGAAAGCAATTTGCCAGATGCTTCCAATGCAACTGATCCAAAGACTTCTGAGTTGGTTACATGGTTACCTGTGGTGACCACCAGAGAACTGGCAGGTCTACCTTCTGAAGAAACTACCAAAACAGAAGGGGAAGCGGGAACCACACCAGAGGAGGCAGCGGAACCCATAATAGAACTCACAACTAGTGTGAGATGATCAGAAAGAAGCACTAAAGGGCAACCACCACAGAAATATGGATTTTGCAAAACTGTTCAATCTGCAAAAGAACCTAAGAACTGGAAAGAAGTATGCAACTTACCTGCGAGTGAAGGAGACAGATGGATTGAAGCAATGAAACAGGAAATACTATCCATATATGAGAAAGACTCATGCACTCTTACAAAGTGACCTCCAGGCAGAAAGCCTGGGTATTCAAAATCAAGTATAAAGATGATGAGACTTTAGAACAATACAAAGCACGCCTAGTAGCCAAAGGCTATTCACAAGAATATGGGACTGACTACTTTGAAACTTCTGCTCCAGTTATCAATTAAGCAATGTTCAGAACACTTCTTAGTGTCACAGCATCAAGAGACATGATAGTAGAGCATCTCGATATAAAGACTGCATTCCTCAATGGAGAACTATCTGAGAAAATATTTATGGAACAATCTGAGGGTTTCAAAGTTGAAGGACAAGAAAATTATGTTTATAGACTCAGAAAAGACTCTATGGACTAAAACAAGGAACAAAGGGTTGGTATGACAAAATTACAGGACTATTGCAGAAGCAAGACTTTGAGCAAGGAAAAGCTGAACCTTGCCTGTACACTAGAATTAAAAATGGACAATACCAGCAGTACATTCTTGTTTACATTGATGACTTGATCATGTCTTGTCAAAACAGAGAGGATGTTAAAGAAGAAGTAGCTGATGGACTGAACAAGGAAATAGAAGTCAAGCAGCTTGGAGACGTAAAACACTACCTTGGAATACAAGTTGGAAGACTCAAGGAAGGAATCTTTCTTCTATGCCAGAAACAAAAAATTACGGACTTTATAGAATTTGTTGGTATGAAAAACCACAAAGCATCATCCATACCACTTGAACCTGGATATCTAAAGGAAAAGGATGGAAGACCTCTTAAAAGACATTGAAGAATACAGAGAAGCAATTGGAAAACTTCTCTACTTGAGCAAAACCACGAGGCCTGACATCAAAGCAGCAGTTGGCATCTTATGCAGAAAAGTGAGTTCACCTAACCATCAAGATTGGAGCACAATAAAGAAACTAGCAAGGTACCTGAAAGGAACAATGGATTTAGAACTGACAATTGCATCATCTGAAGGGCCAAGGCTAGTTGAATATATGGACACCAGCTGGGGAGAAGAACCGAACAATTTCAAGCGGATATCTATTCTTCTGTGGAGATGGACTAATAGAGTGGACTAGTAGAAAGCAAACTGTTGTGGTGCAGTCTACAGCAGAAGCTGAGTGTGTTTCAGCAGCAAGTGCCTGCAGTAGACTTGAATGGATTTTTCATTTATCAAGGGACTTTGGAATAAAAGAACCTGTACCTGTACTTATGTTTGAAGACAATCAGGTTTGTATTACTATATGTAAGGGAGAAAGCAACACAGCAAGAAGTAGATCTATTGGTATTAAATGTGTGCTTGTGAAAGATTTGTAACAATAAATAATAATAATAATAATAATCTCTCAATTTATTAATCACTCAGCCCGTGTGCCTGCAGGCTCTGAGCGATGTACATTTACTCATGAGACGTGGGACTAACAATGTTATAAGTGGTAGGGAGGACAACATGTAATTTTTTAAATTCCACACACACTTGCAGCTGACAGAGGATTCGTCTCTGCCTCTGGACTAGTCATGTTCCGATTGGCGTTTTTAACAGTCAGCCAGTTTTGGTGATGTCAGGCTGTCAGGACTCTTCATGTCGCAGCGCCATACTGCCACCGAATGGCCGAATCAGTCCACTGCAGGACTTCTTTAATGCCGAGAGATTCTTTATGGCTTCCAGTCTTCGTAGCAGGATGATGTGGCATTAGCTAGCACCTTCCCCCTGGGGGGTTGGTGTGCCCACCCTCTCTAAGGAGTGGTACCCATTTTATCTACTTGCCAAAGCTTTTAGATCGCTGGGTAGATGACGAGCTAGGGACACAGGCTGGCAGCTCACACCAGTGCGGGGCTCGAACTGACAACAGTTCAGATGTTGCTTATTAAGCAGTGGGATAAATCCTCTGCACCACCGCTCCTCTACCAGAACGAGCTAATAGAGATTGAACATGGTCACACAGAGGAAATGGTGGCTGACATTTTGACTAAGCCACTGACCAAAGAAAAATTTGAACATCTTTGTAAAATGTTGAATATGGTTGATCGAAATGTTAAAGTGAATAATGAATGATGTTTGTATGTGCATGAATAATGACTTACATGTTAGACCTTGAGAAGGGGTGTTGGAAATATATGTGTGTTGCAAGGTCTAATTCAGTCATTATAGGGTTAATCTGTTTACCTTGTGTGCTATCGTTTAGACTGACCTGGAAGGAAAATCTGACACAGAGCCAATGGGAAGAGAGCCCGGGAAATCTAAGTCTGTTTACTCACAATCACTGGTTAAAGTATTCAGGTGATTTCCTTCTAGGGGTCAAGAAGAAGAAGAAGAATCTCCATTGTTGCAGTTGTTGTGAGACCGTGTGGTTGGTCTGTTCTGTAGCTGTAGAGATATAGCCTTTGGTCTTTGTTATTTTGTAGATTTTCCTGTGTACCCTTCCCTTAGAAATAAAGATTTTTACACGGAAAGAAATGCCTCCCCTCCAGAAGCAAAGATCCATTGCAAACTCTGAGTATCTAAGTATTTTTGCCAATTTTTCCAACAAAAGGGAGTATGTTGCTGTTAATATTCAATGCTTTCAATGTAGGAGTTTGGGTAAACATAGTGGAAACGAAATCTGCAACAGTGTGTACAACTGCTTGGGAGTAATTCCTACTTAAATCAGCATGCAGGATAGGAGTAGGTATGCTGGCTATGGACTGTCTTGTTGAACACAGTGTGATTTACTCCCAAGTAAGCACACTTTGGTTTGCACTGCAGAGCTGCCTGATATGAGATCGCCAGACACTGTAAAAACAGGCCATATCAGCCTTCATTTCTGTCCTTTCCCAAGCTACTCTCTATCTGGACTATAACTCTATGCCAACCTCATTTCCCTCTCTCCTATGTACACTGCTTATTTTGCAATCTCTACCCCCAGGGACTGTGTTACTTCAACAGCCCCGCATAGTGCTCTGCACAGCACTAAAAAGACACATAGGAGCAGAAAGGACCATCATTCCAATCCCCACCTTCTTTGCTCAGTACAAAAGTATTTATGCCTCTCTCTCTCTCTCTCTCTCTCTCTCTCTCTCTCTCTCTCTCTCTCTCTCTCTCTCTCTCTCTCACACACACACACACACACACACACACACACACACACACACACACACAACTCTCAATTATCAACTTGCATACAGTCCTGATCATAGCACGGAACCATAAGAGAAAATTGTGTATATCCTTTTGTCAGTTTATCCTGTTCTTTCCAAGGATACTTCCCAGTTGGGAGATTATGCATTACATTGGTGCACATGCTTATTCATCATACTTGACATCAGGAAATTAAGACAAGAACTGTGCTTACCCTCTGTTGACCTCTCTCATTTCCAGGGTTTTGGAGGCATTCTTTCCCCTGTACTTGAAAATTATATTGGTGGTTCAACAAGAAAGACTCTTCAGACTTCACTGTACTCCCTATCCTTTTCTGTGACTGTCAGAATAACGACATTTATGTGCAAACAAAAGCAGTTTTATCAAGAATACTGTACATTAATCTCCCTGCACCATTGGTAAGACAGAGTTGGTACATTCACCTTCTCTGCCTCTCCTGGGAGATTGTTCCTTGCACTAGAGCTTGAAAAAGAGATCTTGTAGCCGACCAGCTGTTGTGGAGTCTGCTACATAGGTGGGGACGCACAAGAAACTTGCAGAACTGGCCATCCCATCCCTCCACATCTGCTTCTTCCTCTCTCCCCCTACTTCTCTCACACTCTTTCTTCCTCCTGCTACCCCATTTCTTTCTTTCTCTCTCTCCTCTCCATGCCTGTCACTTTCTTTCTGCCCCCTGCCCCATCACTCTTTCTGCCCTATCACTCTCCTGACCTCCCACCTACCTTTCCCCCCCCAGCATCAGTGGCAGCAGCCACTCTCCAGGAATCACAATGGATTGTCCAAATACAGAGATCAGTTCCTCTTAGGGTTTCCAGCTCTGTGTTGGGAAATTCCTGGAGATTAGGGGATGGAGCCATGGGAGGATGAGGTTTGAGCTTGGAAGTGACCTCAGTAGGGTATATTACCATAAACTCCACCCTTCAAAGCAGCCATTTTCTTCAGTGGAACTTATCTCTGTTATTTGGAGATCAGTTGTAATTCCAGGGGATCTCCAGCCCTCACCTGGAGGTTGGCAACATTAGTTCCCCTGGAGGAAAGGACTGCTTTGGAGAGTGGAGTCTATGGTATTATATCTATCTGAAGTCCCTCCTTGCCTCAATCCCCACCACCCCAGGCTCCACCCCTCAAATACCCAGGAATTTCCTAACATGGAGTTGGCATCCTGTCTCCTTCCTACCCAACAACCAACCTACCTTTATCTGCCCCTCTGTCCTTTCGCCTGCAGCCTCTACTGAAGAAAACCAGGGTCTTTCTCCAAAGTGGGGACTAAAGCAGTTTACATTATTCTCTTCTTTTTATCCACACAACAACCCTGTGAGGTAGGTTAGGCTGAAAGTATGCGAGTGGTCCAAAATCACCCAGTGAGCTTCTGCAGCAAGATGGGGATCTAAACCTGAGGGGTGGTCTCACATGCCTGCCCTCCAAGCCCCTGCCTCTTGTCAAAAGCATTTAAAGTGACACTGTAAATGCTTTTGGCAAGAAGGGGACACACACCAATCTTCAGTGTGATGATGTCACCTGGAGATCCCCCAGAATTACACCTGGGCTCCAGACAACAGAGATCTGACCCCCTGGAGAAAATAGGTGGACTCTATATGGCATTATATTCAGCTGAGGCCTCTCCCCTCCCCAAATTCTCCACCCCTCAGACTGCACCACAGAATCTCTAGGAATTTTGCAACCTGGAGCGGGCAATCCTAGTCCCAGGCCTGCCTCCATACCCATATCCTTCCCATTCTGAGCACTCCAGTTCTGCTTCTGCTTCCTGATCTCCAGGCCTGTAGCTATGGTTGGGGCATCTTGGGGCTCTGCCCCCTCAAACAAGAGACATGCCACACAACAGCTGCTGCCCCTCCCCCTCCTCCTGTGGTATTAAAAGGGCCTTCCAACTGATCAGTGGGAGCATGTGGCCCACCAACCAGCTGGAGGGCCCTTTAAATCTTGCAGCCAGCTTTCTCCCTCCCCTTCTGATCAGCGGGTCCTTTAAATCTTGCAGGAGGTGAGGGAGAGGGGCAGCTGCTGACTGCACACCTTCCCTGAACTCCAAGCAGTGATTTCACCACTTGGAGATCAGGCATGGGCAGCCCCCGCTAGAAAAACAGCATTTGGAGTTCAGGGAAGGTATGCAGCTGCTCTTCTCCCTTGCTGGAGAAGAGGGGCAATTGCTGGCTGGCTGCACGCCTTTCCTGAACTCCCCCAGCCCTGCACACCATGGCCCCCACCCTGCTCGTAAAAAAACCCTTTAAAGGGTCTTTTTGTGAGCCGAGTGTATGGCCCATGACTGCCCCCTCCCCCCCTCCTGCTAGATTTAAAGGGTCCTCCAGCTGAGCAGACATCCAAATCTATCTCAGCCTCTCCTGCTGTGACAATGCTGGCCAAATGGAATGAGCCGAAACTGAGCTTTGCTATTGAGGCGAATCCAGCCTGATTGTGTTTGTTTTGTGTTTTTAACAGAAATATAGTTTTAATTATTTAAATTATATTGTTATCTTTGTGATTTGTAACCTTCCCTGATCTTGCTTACTGGGAGGGTGGGATTTTTAAAAATTAGAATTAATTAATTAATTAAATTTAGTTTATAACTTGTTAATTCACTACTAGGGTTGTCAGCTTGCCAGTTTTCCTTTGCCCCTTTAGTTCCAAAGACTGCTTCTGCCACTTTAAGGCTGCAAAAATTAGTTCCTTGAAACTTCCTTGCAGATAGAGCAAGCATCAAGGGTGGGGCATCCATTGAGGCCCACTGCCTGGTTGAGGGTCCATTGTCAACTAGGGATGTTTTGTCCATTTACCTGCACAACAGATGGAAGATCAACTCCAGAGGTGCACCCAACATCATGGTGGTGGAAAGTGCAATCTAGTCACAACTGACTTATGACAACCCAGTAGGGTTTTCAAAGCAAGAGGTGTTTAGAGGTGGCTTTGCCATTGCCTGCCTCCACATCATGACCCTGGTATTCCTTGGAAGTCTCCCATCCAAATACTAGCCAGGATCAACCCTATTTAGCTTCTGAGATCTGATGAGATTTGGGCTAGCCTGGGCTATTCAGGTCAGGGATCCAACATCATATGGGGCTCTAGAGCAGGCTTCTGTTTTATGCTGGGAGAAGTGCCTGAAGGGAGAGGAGCACAACTTTTTATCAAATGCCAAGAACACTTAAAGGAGTGTAAAAGAGTGACACTCTGCTCCCTCCTCCAGGAAGGTATGTACACCTAAGGATGTGATATGTTTAGTAGAAGTATTAGAAGTAGGGTTACCTTCTCTGGGCTGGGAAATTTCTGGAAATTTGGGAGTGGAGCCTGGGGATGGCAGAATTTGGGAAGAGAGGTTGCTCAGCAAGGATATGATGACATAGAGTTCCGGCTGCCATTTTCTCTAGGGGAACTGATCTCTGTAGTGCGGAGATCAGTCGTAATTCTAGGAGATCTCCCAGACCCATCTGGAGTTTGGAAACTCTAACTGGAAGTCCCAGGGCCCTTCAAAGCCTGTAGAAGGCGTGGAAAGAAATAACTGTTTCTCCTTCTGATGGACTGATGTAGATTAAGACCATTCCAAATATATAAGGGAATTCACTGCTATAAAATGTAATAATGGCTAGAAATTTAAATAACTTTAAAGAGGGATTAGACAAGTGCATGGAAGACAGGTCTAGCAACATCTATTAATGATAGTATACCAGTGCTTCATATTTAGAGGTAGTAGACCTCTGAATACTGGTTGCTGGACGGGAACATGCTTGAGCAGATGGTTTAAGTAGATGGCTCTTTCCAGGGTTTATATGTTTTTAATGTTTTCAGTCAGCAGAGGGAGCCAGCTGGTGCTAAATTTAAAAACCAAAGAAGACAAAATGGAATTCTCATGGTCCTTGAGAGCTCCCATGGCGTTGGTAGAAGCAGTGCTAGGACTATAAATTAGTCCCAGTCATGTTGTGGGTTAGGAAACCATGAACATTTCACATTAAAAGGTGTATAAACCGCCCCATTGGAATAAGGAAGTAGGTAGTAATGGGCAAGAGGGATAGCAGGAAATAATGTGGGTTATTCCATTGTTCAGCCTTTCCGTATCTGCCCACAATTCTGAAGCTAAAATATGAAATTATGGTTGCCATTTTTTTCTGGCAGGGGATTTTGTGCTATACGACAAAGAGAAATTTAATGTGCGAAGCATTTCCCATAGCTGTATCTCCATACTAAAACAGGTGTCACTTACTGAGTTTTTGCCTATCAAAGGCCTAAGAGCTCAGCCAGAAAATTAAAAAGATGGCAGCTTTGACTTCAGTTATCACAACAGCAAAAGTTACATCCAGGCTTTTCAGATATGATGAGAACAGCTTACAGGATAGGAGAACAGTTTACCTAGGGTTCTCTTGGCAAGGGGCTATGTGAAAGGACAGACAAAAAATAGCAGAAAACATCAGATAGCTGTGACTGGAATGAATTAGAAGGCCATAATCAGGGGTCATTTGAAGCAGGAGTGTGCAGGAGCGGAGCTCTGGCAATTAGAAGCACAGACAATGGCAAGCCCCACCCCCAGCTCCCAGCAGGAGCGCAAAGCAGCACATGTAGCGTTCCTCCTGGGCCCAGATAGGCTACTCTGAGACTGGAATGACAGCCCCCAGAGTGGAAAGACAGTCCCTACGGGTGGAGCCTGAGTGGTGGGTGTTGCCTTCTGACACACTTCCGGTGATGTTAGAGGGTGTGGCATATGCAAATAACTTTTGCTAATGAGTTATGCTAATGTGCTCCTGCACCTCTTTTTCTATGAAATGACACCTGAATAATGACTGTCAATACAAAACTCAGTTAAATACCAACATAATTAAGTCATAGAGATCCCATTATTTATTTACTCCACGGCAGCTTAACTTTCCTATATAGATTTGGCACACAAGAAAGGTCTGCACATTTGAAACATACTGGAGTCTTATATATCTTACAATTCTGTGAAATTAATCACATTTTACATTCACTTCCAATATGAGGTTCAAACCACATAATAGCAGTCTCTGTATCTATCTAGATCCTTGCATGACTTTCATTTTCCCAATTTTTGAAATGCCTTAGGGGTCCTCTAAATCAATTATTTTGACTCTGTTTGAAAATGCCATGGAATTCATAATATACAATTCATTTATCTTTTCATGTGGCTGTAAAAGATGTATAGCAGCAGCCAAGACAGCCTCCAATCTTAGAATACAAGAAGGAGAGAGAAAAAGACAAGGGAAATTGGGTCATTTCTATTTCAACTTCCTTGCTCTTTAGAGGAGGGGCAGAAAACCCATTATGTTTTAAACATCTTTTCAAAACAAAATAAAGTCTAGTCACAAAATAAAGTCTAGTCCTTTAGAAACTAGTCTACTCTGTCTTTTTTAATATATATACATATTGCACATCTGCATATGTAATATAGAACTTTTGCCTCTCTTGCCCTGTGGCTTTGCCCACCTGATTTTGGTGGAGGGATCTGCAATGTGGCACAGATTGGATTGTGACATCTCTTGGAGAATCAAGGATGAAAGCAGGCAGATTAGAAATGTATTAATGGCACCAGGCAGGTACACTGTGCTTTCCCCTAAGATACAGGGACATTCAGGACAAGAAACTGTGGAGCAAAAGAGCAATTTATTATTAACATTGTCAGGAGCTTTGACTCTTCTAACTCATTATATTAAGCCCTTCTGCATGTTACACACAGAGGCAGCCATAGACTCCATTTAAGAAATGTGTTTATTATTGATAAAACATGGTTAGGGCATATATGATATACATATTATCTCCTTTCTCCCAGGAACAACTCTGTGAGATGGGCCACTAATATTCTCCTAACCTGGATGGCAGATTTCTCAGGGCTTCCAGTGAATCAAGGCTAAGGCAGTTCCCCTGGGTCCAACCCCATCATTGTAGACAATAAGGATGACACCAGTTCTCAAGAAGGGTGGAAGAACTCCTGATTTGGAGCTCCACCAGACCCTACTCTCAATTTCCAGTAACATAAATATTAGTCATTTACTTCCATTATTCCTTTGCATGCCTTCATATCACTCTGTCATGTTTGTATCCTGCCCTTCTTCCAAGGATCTCAGCGCAGGATCTCACACGGTACTCCCCTTCTCCTGCATTTTATCCTCACAAAACCTCCATGAGAGTAGGTTAGGCTCAGAGGTCAACCAGTGACCCTGAATGAGGGCTCATATCCACCCAGTGGAATTGATCCTGGGTTTCCTCAGTCCTAGTTCAACATTATATCACACTGCCTCAGGTTTTCTCACTGGAGGATTGTTTGGTTTTGCCGGTTGATCTGTTTGTGGTATGGGTTATTTGAGAGCTTAACAGCGCAATCCTAAAGGGGGAGGTCAGAATCAGCACAGGGAGCTGGCCAACATGTATGGCAACATAACTTGGAGTTATACTGGTGTAAGGGCCATTTACACTGGAGCAGGGCATGAGCTGTGCTGTGCTGCTTAGTTCCACTGGCACAGCTGCACTGCAGCTGCACACCGACACAGTGATGTTGAATCTGCACTTGCATTTTTAAATCAGTTGCATGCTGCTGTGACGCCGTCTTTCTCTATGCTTGTTTGAATGTTGTTTGGAGAAGATTCTTTTAAAGCAGCACGGAAGTGCAATGACAGTGGAGCCACCCCGAAAGGACGATAAACATATGTGGACGTGAGAGAGTATGCTAGCACTGTTGGGGTGTGAAAACGACACCAAATGTGGACAGCTTTTTTGAAGACGGAGTCAAAAGGCGGGGACACTGGTGGGAAAGACAAATGCAGATTCGGCCAGTGACTGCACAAACCCCTTTGCTGGCATAAATGTGGGTGTTCCATGGGCATAGTGCCGGTTAGGTGGCTCCCTAAGTGTTTCCAGCATGTGAACACTCCCCAGAATGGGTGCCAAGTTGTGCCAACAAAAATGCCAGTGTAGCCCATTGACAGCCATGATAACTCCAAATTCACAAATAAAGCCACACACAGCTGCAGCCATGCCCATGGGAACCCAAGCAGCTCAGGATACTAAATGCACACCCAATTAGCACCCTCCCCAACACCGGCCGTACCCCTCCCCTCTTCAGCACCCAATCACAACCCCACACCCTCCAAATGGTTCCAAGGGGTCATCCCACAACTCCAGAGGTAGATCATGTAGCATGGCATGCCGTCTGACAGCTCCTTTCTGTGTGAACTCAGAATGAGTGCACATGCACCTCAGAGGTGGGCAAAATACAGATGGGGCACTTAGCATTCCTGGGTGAGCATTTGGCATGAACACACCACAGTGAGAGCAAGTTCACACTTCATAGCTGACCTCTTAGCTTTCAACACCAACAGGTACACCAGCTCCTCCGCTGTGATCCCAAGGGACAGCCATGCATGAACAGGTAAGCAAGACACCCGGTCCGCAACCCCCATTCCCCCCTTAGCTAACAACAGAGGCAATGAAAAACACTGGACACAGCGTCTCCCATTCCCAAACCCAGCGGGAGCAGTGGTTACTCAGACGCACATGGATCCTGTGCATCAGGCGGGTAGGTGCATCAGGGGCTGCCCAAGGCACCTTCTGGGGTAGGGGGGAAGGGGGCTGCTTGCCTCACCATTTGGTAGTGTCCCTCCTGCACAAAACACAGCAGCAGGTGGGGACCCCCACCAGCCTCAGTGATGAGTGATTCCACATGATGGCCAAAGCCTTTCCCTTGCGGAAGCAGAATGCCCTGACACTGCTGACAAAGTGCATCTCCTGCTACATGGAGATTCTGATATGAGGCTGGCTCTGGTGTGGAAGGTCTGGATGCTGCCACCTGGGGCCTTAGAGCACCAGCCTTAGAGCACCAGATATGGCACCCAGATCACCACACCACAGCTCCTATGGGACTGGCAAATGTCCTTCAAGCTGCCAACAAGGAATGTTGGCAGCTGCTCCACCATGTGTTTTCCCTGTACACAGGTGCCAATCCAACAGGGAGAGCCGTCACCCCAACTGTGGAGCCAAAACTCCACAATGTGCCCTCTCTGCAGCAGAAGCTGGCCCTTGGAAGTGTGCAGACACATCCAGCCTTCTGGCCTTTCCCTCCCCATGCCCATTGGGAAGGTGCCCCTAGTGGCAAAGGACAGAGTGGGGTAGCACACAGAAATGGTGTGATACCACCCTAGCCACTATGTTGTCCCTGAATCCCTTCAATAAAGGTCAACCAGTGTGCATGCCTCAGGTGTGTGTATGTGTGTTGTAGGCTATGGGAGGAGGGAGCGCATGGGGGTGCCACCCAAGCCACGTGATCTTCAAACATGCAACAGGGGCAGGGGCCTCCTCTTAACAATAATGCTGCCACAGCAGAGGACACAGATGGGAGGGAGGGAAAGGCTACGGGTCAGGCTGACAGTCCTCCAGCCAAAACACAGACTGCTGAGGTAAGAATTGCAGGGTCACTACATTCACCTTCTGGAAACAGGCAGGGGTGGGGATGGGGCAGGCAGAGACATCCTGGCAAGGCTGATGAGCCATCCAGGAACCACTGTGCAAACAAAGCTGTTGGCTTAAAGGGCCGTCACCGCAGTAAGGCTTGGCCAGTAGCAATCTGCGGTACTGAGCAGAGATGGTCAGTTTCAGAGGGCATTCCCTAATGGAGGCCTGCCAGAAGCATCTGGAACCCAAGTACCCTGGAGAAATTTGGGTATGTAATTGAGTGACTTGCAGAGCACACAGCAGCAGCTACTGGGCAACATTGGCTGCCAAGTGCAAAACTTAAGGGCACCACAGTCAAGACGTGCATCTGATTTCCCTCCTGCAGCACAGCTACCATGATGGTAAATGCTGTTGCTACGTGTGCAAAGCCAGGCCCTAGCCACTCACTACCATCCTAGGGCCCAGTGCCCACAGAGCTGAGATCACCCATCTTTCATGAGATGGGTGCACGAGGCCAGCGCCGTGGAGGGATCAGCCATCTGCACAGATTTATTTATTTATTATTTCAATTTATGTCCCGCCCTTCCCACAAATGAACTCAGGGCAGCTCACAGCAATAGTAGTACAATCTAAAATAATACAGTCAAATAATTCAATAAAATCAATTTAAACATTTAAAATGGGCAGTGCAACACATTTAATTCTAGTTTCTACAGCTGGAGAAATAAGTGGGCTGATGCCGAGCCATGACGGTCTCATGTAGCAGCAGTAGGGAGGCCAGCGGGTAGATGCCTGCTGCCTCAGCCAAAGGCCTGGTGGAACAGCTCCATTTTACAAGCCCTTCAAAACTGTAACAGGTCTTCCAGGGCCCTGATCTCAGTCGGAAGCATGGTCCACCAGGCTGGGACCAGTACTGAAAAAGCCCTGGCCCTGGTAGAGGCTAGATGGGCATCTTTCGGGCCAGGGACAACCAGCAGATGGCTATCTACAGTGTACAAGGCTCTCCAGGGCACATATGGGTAAGGCTTTAAAGGTCAGTACCAACACCTTGAAATGGATTCAGTACTCAACTGGTAGCCAGTGCAACTGGCGGAGCACAGGCTGGATATGTGCCCACTCAGATGTCACCAATTGGGCGAGGGGGCATATGTAGATGTTAAATAACATCAGTGAGAGAATCGCCCCCTGAAGCACTCCACATTCCAGTGGCTGTCATGAGGAGACCCTCTGACCTAGCATCACCCTTTGTCCCCGACCACGGAGAAAGGAGGAAAATCATTGTAGAGCAGTCCCTCAAACTCCTGTGTCAGCGAGGTGGTGGGTCATAAGATTGTAGTTGACCATGTCGAACGCTGCTGTCAAGTCTAAGAGCAACAGCAACTCCAACCTGCCTTGATCCAGATGTCTCCAGAGGTCCAGATGTCTCTGGAGATATGCCATTCCTTTCACAAGTCCCCCCCCCCCGGTGTTTGTAAAAATTGCATGTCACCTGACAGGCCACTTGTGTGACTGGCACATGGCCTAACCATCTCACATGATGGAAATGCCTAGCTCTGCAGACTCCAGTACCCCTTCCCCTTTTCAGGGGGACAAAACCTTGTAAAAAACAAAATGGGTGACACAGGTAAAGGGGGGTTCCTAATGGCCACAGCCATGGGGGACCGAGGGGTCTAGTGCCACACAGCCCCATTCCAGTGCCCTTGCCACTCTCTTTGGAAGCCACTCTCTGAAGGCTGTGGCAGATGGGTCATGGGGATGCCACCACAGTCCCACCTGAGCCCTGTACCTGGCCACTTGCCAGGGCCTGTGCTGTGTTTGCTTTGTATTGGCAAACAGTCCACTCTGGCAGATCCAAAGACAACCAAATGGAGGCATATGCTGACGGGCGGGCTGGTGGCATCCTCACAGACCAGTGGGGGATGCTAGCACTATCAACAGGTCACCAGTGGTTTAGTCACTCCTTGCCTGGAGTGACAGGAGGGGAGCCGCCCCAAATGCTGGCATAGTCATGTGGATGCCTCCTGCACCCTCTCCTGATCATGGTGGCCCCTTAGGTTCTGCCTCCCAAAAGCCGCTAGTGGTGACACCTCGGAGTTCCATACACCAGCCCAGGGACCCTATTTGTTTATATATTTATTTCGATTTGTATCCCACCCTTCCTGCCAGAGCAGGCTCAGGGTGGCTCATATTAAAAAATTAAAATACAATAAAACACAAATTCCTTACCCTCTACAATGCCCCCTCCTAAAGGAGGCAGGAGGCATTGCCACATGGTGATATTGTGGGTCATAGCAGATACAATGAACAGCTTGGCCATTGCCAAAGGACACATGGCTTTGAGACCTCCTGTGTTGTGGAGGCATTGAAACAGCATTTTTGGCTGGGCAAATGCCTGCTTGATAGCCATCCTTGTTTGGTGGTGGGCTTGGTTGTAGGCTGTGCAATCTGGTGGGTCATCTTTGGGATACAGTGTCAGCAAATATTGCAGCCAAGTGTACCCATGGTCACCTGGAGGGAATGGCATGAGAGGCATCTGGGCAGTGCCATCCACTCTGGCTGCCCAGCCCTTCCCACCATACTAACCCATGAGCCATCCTGTGTCCTCCAGCCAGGCAGCCATCAGGTGTTTGAGGCCAGATGCTGCAAAGATCTGGGCATCATGGATGCTGCCCAGGAATGTGGCCACGAGGTCTGTGAAGCTATTCTATTGGCCGCAGGAGGCTTGAAGTTTCAGGCTATAGAAGTGGAAACAATTACAGTATACCTGTGGCTCATTCCAGGGGCGATGAGGGCTACATGGGTGCAGTCCACGGCCCTCACAATGTTGGGGTAGCTGCCAAACATTGTAAACCCTGCCCTGATGGGTACCAGGTTCTCCTCCTTGGTGGGAAAGTGCACATGCTCCTGAAGGAGGGCAAGCATGGCATCCAGACAGCTGTGCAGGCAGCAGCTAGCCGAGGACTGGAACTTCTCGAGGATCTCTACTACAACCCCCTGGAAGAATCTGGTGTCCAGGAACTGTAAGGAGAGTGGGACTTTCTGCAAGATGAGGATGGCACTGGGAATGGGAACTTGGCCCTTGAGGGCAGGGCTCAGCTCCTTGAACAGGGCCTGGATGGTGACTTGATCAAGGTGAAACAGATCAAGGTGGGTGTTGTCCATCAGATGGAAAGTGCTGATGGAAACTCAGTGCCAGTGGCCTAGTGCCTCCTCTGCTGTTGGTCAGCCATGCAGACGTAGTATGTAGGTAGCAAGTGGGTGTGGCGACCCCCTAGCATGGGCAACAAGGGCAGAAGGGGGTACATCCCACCAGCAGCTGGCTGGGTGCTGCGGAAAGATGGAGCCCATTCTTTCATGGCTCCCTGCCCCCTGACACTACATACCTCCTCTCTCAGTGGCTTGGTACCCACCAGCCCTGGCCACCTCCTGTCTGGTGATGGCCATGGTGGCAGCATTGGAGAATGGGATCAGCATCTTCCCACAGTGGGTCGGCCTGCCTCCATATTCCCCGTGTGTGGGTGCATGGCAGCTGCAACATCTGGTGGTGGGGAAGGCCACCAGCAGCCCAACTGGACCAAGGCTGAGAAGGTACTGCTGTACAAATTGATGGTAGAGCAGGTGAGCATTGCCCCTGCCACCACCGGGAGCAACTTTGCCACCTCCTGGTGCCAGGCCTTCTGGTGCATGGTGGCAGAACAGGTTTCTGCCCTGGGACATGCTGTCCATAAAGAGATGTCCACTCTGAAGCTCTTTAGTCCTGCTTCAAAGTGCATCCGAGCCCTCATAGCCAAAGGTGTACCTTATGAAGTGGGCAGAGGAGGATGGTCTGCCCAGAGTAGAGGCGGTCATGCAGGCATTGACACCCCCTGTGCGGGTGGGTGGCTGTGGCATTGAGGTGCTATGTGGTGAGTGATATCGGCCCTGCTACCACCAGGCCACAGCTATAGGACCCGGGACCTGTCACCCACTGCCCCTACCATGTCCTCACTGTTTTCCTTGCACCCCACGGGCAACTTGTAGGGTGGGGATGGTCATGGGTCTGTCCTCCTAGGTCACTGGGGTGGGTCATGGATGCAGCAGAAGTCAGAGCAGCCAGGGACTGACCCCTGTCCTCATGGAGGAGGGGGACTGCACCATCATCATGCCCCCATCTCCACAGCTGGGGTGCGCTTAGGACACCCCCGGAGCCTTGTGCCAAGGGCCCCAAGCCCATGTGTCTAACCAGGAGGAGATGGAACTGAGCAGCAGGGAGGAGGATGAAGGTGGCCAGGCTCCCGGACCAGTGGCTGAGGGAGGGGAGGCGCCTGGGGGGGGGGGGCAAGGTGCAAGGGCACCAGTACCCATCTGTGAGCTCCTGTGCACTATCTGCTGTGTTCTCCTCCTGTGCCTAGGTCTCTATTACCTGACATTTGGTGCTGATATTGTGGACCACCTATGCAGCCTGACCCCAAGGGAGCACACAGCAATGACAGTCTCCATGGTCCTTTAGTTGCTGGGCATCACAGAGTCCCTGGGCCTGGCAACTGGAGGGGAAGTGACTCAGAGGGCAGACTCAATGTCTTCAGATGGCAGCAGCCCTGCCCTGCCCTGCCCTGCCAGAAAGAGGGTGGCAGAAGGCAGTGATAAGGAAGGTCCCCTGGGCCAGGTGTCATGGCTGTTGGTGGCCCAAAGAAAGGGGGGGGATCTGGCCCATTGCTGGGTCCCTGAGCACAGGGCCCATGTCTGGGAAAGATCATCCCACCCACCCTTTCTTCCCTGTGGGTGGTGGTTGAGCATGAGTGGCTGAAGAGCTGTTATGAGTGGCAGAAAGCCTTTTCCAGAGAACAGCAATGGATGGAGGGGCTGGCAGTGTCTGTAACAGTGGTGGCTGATCACCTGGAGGGGCTTCTTGCCATTGCAAGGGACATGAGTGAGGGAAAGGGGAACATCCAGTGCCTTCTGGGGGACCTGTTGGAGGCTCTCCAGGCCCCTTTGGCACCCCCACCCCCTCCTGCTCATTGTCCAGCAGGGGATGCCCAGGTGCTGGCACAGGGATGCCCTTGACAGCATGAGCAGCCTGCTGGATGGCGCAGCAGCCGGCAAGTGGAGGACACCCACACAACCACATTTTTGTCTGTCATGGCTCTCGGGGGCCCTGTACACTCTGTATGCAGAGCAATCTATGGGGTCCCCTTTGGGCAGGCAGTTGAAAGCCCCCTCCCCACTGCCAGTAGGTGGACTTGGCCCCCTCAGCTTATGGCTCCCATTGGTCCTGCCTGCCTTGTCTATCAACAATGCTGGGACAGAACACTGTGGCAGAAACATCATGGACACCACCACGGCAGTGTCTGCCAACACTAATGGAGTGCCTTTCCCCCCCATTCAGTCACAGTGTAACTTTCTCCTTAAAGAGGTGACTAGTGGTGCCACTGTTATGACATGGCAGCCACTGTGCAGGCACAACAGAAGATTACTGTCACGCAGTGAAGATTCTTGTCCTATGATGGCAGATATTGCCAAATAAACATTAAGAACATAAGGGAAGCCAATGTTGGATCAGGCTAATGGCCCCTCCAGTCCACAGTGGCCAAAAATACCAGGTGCCATCTGGAGGTCCAGCAGTGGGGCCAGGACACTAGAAGGCCTCCCACTGTTGCCCCCCCCCAAGCATCAAGAATACAGAGCATCACCTGCCCCAGAGTTCCTATCCATACCTTGTGGCTAATAGACACTGATGGGCCTCTGCTCCATATGTTTATCTAATTCCCTCTTGAAGCTGTCCATGCTTGTAGCTGCCACCTCCTGTGGCAGTGAATTCCATGTTTTAATCACTCTTCAGGTGAATAAGTACTTCCTTTTATCCGTTCTAACCTGACCGCTCAGCAATTTAATTGAGTGCCCACGAGTTCTTGTAATGTGTGAAAGGGAGAAAAGTACCTCTTTCTCTACCTGCTCTATCCCATGCATAATCTTATAAACCTCAATCATGTCACCCCTCAGCCATCATTTCTCCAAGCTAAAGAGTCCCAAGCACTTTAACCTTTCTTCATAGGGAAAATGTTCCAACCCTTTTATCATACTAGTTGCCCTTCTCTGCACTTTTTCCAATGCTATAATATCCTTTTTGAGGTGTGGTGACCAGAACTGTACACAGTATTCCAAATGAGGTCGCACCATTGATTTATATAGGGGTATTATGATATTGGCTGTTCTGTTTTCAATACCCTTCTTAATAATCCCCAGCATAGCATTGACCTTTTTTATTACAGTCATACACTGTCTCGACATTTTCAGTGAGTTATCTACTACAACTCGGAGATCTCTCTCTTGGTCAGTCTCTGCCAGTTTGGACCCCATCAACGTGTATTTATAGTTAGGATTTTTTGCTCCAATGTGCATCACCTTGCACTTGGCCACATTGAACCCCATTGGCCATGTTGATACCCACTCGCCCATCCTCAACAGATCCTTTTGGAGTGCCTCACAATCCTCCCTGGTTTTCACCACCCTGAACAACTTCATGCCATCTGCAAAATTAACCACTTCACTGCTTACTCCCAATTCCAAGTCATTAATGAACAAGTTAAAAAGCATCGGACTGAGTAGTGATCCCTGCAGTACCCCACTGCTTACCACCCTCCACTGAGAAAATTGCACATTTATACTCACTTTGTTTCCTATTAATTAGCCAGGTTTTTTAAATTATAATTTTATTGTTTTTATACTCTACATCCCCAAACCTAAAGGTAAGGGTACAAGGGAAACACTAGCACTAATTTAAGACAAGAGCTTTGTGTTAGGTTTCAGATAAATAAATCACTCCTGCAATAACAATGATATGCTGAAAAATATAAAAACAGAGAGTTCAAGCCTCTGTCAGGTAGAATTTAATTACGCTAAAGTAAAATATTTTGTAATCCAGAATAGATCATTTATTTCTTCTGTTTCTTCTTCTTCACTTTTGGTGTTTTGGGTGCTGCTGCTCCTTTCTCAGACTCTGAAGTAGAACTGCTGGAGTCACTTGGAGTATTATCCAAGTTTTCCTTGCTGGGTTCCTCTCCTTCCTCCAAATTTGGATCATTGTCTTTATCTGTGCCCAATTGTTGCTTCACAAATTTTTTGGCCTTTTGGACAGAATCAATTTTAATTTTCTTATCATTATATTTGAGCACAAGTCCTTTTGGAAAGCTCCATCTGTAGGTTATTAATTTATTTTGCAGGAAAAGAAGTAAGTCTTTGTATTGACATCTTCGTTTCTGGATCTCAAATGGAATGTCTTTTAAGATTTTAATTTCTTCCTCATTAACTTTTAATGTTTTTCCTACTGTAGCTTTTAGAACGTTGTCCCTCATTGTTCTCTTAGAGAATTTGATGTAAATTTTGCAAGGTAGTTTATTTTTTCTTATAAAATCAGGATATGTATGGTATGCCAAGTCCATATTGCTTTGGAGATTCTCTTGTTTTAGGTCCGAGATTAAGGCTATCGCTCCACTTAACATTGTTTTTAAATCTTCTCCCTTCTGTTCAAGAACTCCTTGAAAGCATAGAGCATGCATAGATTTTTCCAGTTTAAGTTGTAGTAATTGGTTTTTGTCCGTCTTTCATTCTTTTTTAACTTCTTCCAGTTTTTGCTTAATATCTATAGTCCTTGTTTCAACTTTCTTGATCCTTTGGTCTGTCTTCTTGGCCCTTTTTTCCATGTGGGCAAGTTGTTTTTGCACGGAATCCAGCTTGGTGTTGATAGTTGACATCTGCTCCAGCAGAGGGTGCAATGCTGTGGCAAGCATATTGGGAAAGTCTGCAGCTGCTTCCTGTGTCTGGGTGGGAGTCGTTGGTACAGTACTTCCTGAGGGAAGCTTCTTATCTGCCACTATTCTCCTCCCTCTTCCAGCCATTTGTTCTCAAAGAAGAAAAGTTTTATTTTTAAAGTAAAGTTTATCTGAATTCAACGTTTCTTGACTTAAAATGTAGCTTTCAAGCTCAAAAGGAGTCCCGTACGGTTAGTTCCATTCTTTCTCTCTTTTCTATAACGCTTAGGAACCACTCCATTTTGAGGAGAGTGGATCTCCAACCCTTCCCCCACATGCCACTCCTTCTCGGATCCATCTGGTAGAGCGAGACTTCTTCACTTATACAGAGGTCTGATATTTTAAAAAATTATATTTTTTATTGGTTTTATCAGTTTCTTTACACCACATATTGTTTAGCTTCTTACATTTTTCTTCCCCCTCCCTTCCTTCCCTCCTCCACTCCCTACCTTCCTATTGTCCTTAGTCCTTTATCTCCAGCCATGGGCACAAAGTCTGAATCTTCCACTGAATGTCCTTCCTTCCCTCCTTGGATATCCAGTCGAGATAGGTCTTCCATCTTTTCTGAATTTCAGCGGATTTCCTTCCCCAAATTGTCTCCTTGCGCAGAGTTGCAGCGATGTCTGTCTGTATAAAATCAAACAGATAACTGTGCCAGATTTCAACTGTCCACTTACTTTTATCCTTCCAACCCCAAGCTACAGCTGCTTTAACCGCCAATATCATAGCCTTTGCTAAAGTTTGGTCTTCCTTTTCCAGCCTCGGGTTTCCCATTGTACTTGTCAGCATTAAGTTGAAGTCCATATTTAAGTTAATTTTAGCTACCTTCCTTATAACTTTAATAATTTCTAGCCAGAATGCCCTTACTTTGCTGCATTCCCACCACATGTGTGCATACCAGCCTTTAGATTTTCTACAGTGCCAACAAAGGGAACTTAATCCTGGAATCATGTTAGCCAATTGGGCTGGTGTCTTATACCATTTTGTAAGAAATTTATGCTCCAGTTCTTTACATTTGAATACCTTGATTTTGTCTATTCCTTTCATAATTTTTCCTGCCATCCTCTCTGATATCTGTCCTTCTCTACTCCACACTTTTTGTAAATATTCTATCATTTTATCTTTATCTGCTGTCATTTTTTTAATAATTTTTCCCTACTAGAACTTGTTTCTTCTCAATCATTTCTTTCTATATTTCTTCCATAGGTTCGTCTATCCACATTTCTTCTTTTTCATCAATCTCCTTTATTGCTTTATAAAAACTTGCTATTTTTAACCAATGTTGTTTGCCAATCTCTTCTATTACTTCTTGTAATGGCTTAAGAGTTTTCCCTCTGAACAAATCCTCTACTCTATGGTATTCTTTAGACCTTAGAATTTCCCACCATTTACTTTCTTGGTTCCTAGTGGTGCCCATCTAGAGGGTCTTCCTAGCCAGTGTGGTTGCCATTTCCTACAGGCTTCTAATGTTGATCTTCTCAGCCCTATTGTTAAGTTTAGGTCTTTAGCCTTAGCTTTGTAAAAAATACCTAACCTTCCTATATTGTTATTAATCTCATCCTCAAATCTAACCCATTTCAGTTATTTTTCCTCTCCGAGCTCTAGTAATGATTTGAGTTGGAATGCCTCATAATACTTATTTAAGTCTGGCACTCCCCATCTGAGTTCTGACTTATGACTGTACACTATCCTTTTATGAAACCTACATTTTTCTTGCCAGATATCCATTCTTTTAGTGTTCTGTTCCATTGAGTAATTTTATTTTCCTTTGCTCCCATTGGTAGTGTTTGAAATAGGTACATTATTTTAGGTACCCAAAACATTTTAACACTTCTGATTTTAGAGGGTATCGCTAATGTTTTGTTTTTCCATCTTCTCATATCCTTCTCTATTTTCTTCCAGATTTTATCATAATTATCCTTATCATCTTATCCAAATTTTTCTGTATTACTATACCTAAATATTTAAATTTCTTTACTCCTAGTCCTATATTTTTACTTCTGTTTATTTCCTTCTTTTCTTCTCTATTTACATTTAAGTATATAATTTCTGATTTTGTCATGTTTATGCTTAGCCCTGAGCATTTTTTTAAATCATCCAAGATAATCTTTACTTCTTTTACTCCCTCTTTGGATTTGTCATGATAATTATGATATCGTCTGTGAATAAGTTAATTTTCATTTCCATCTTACCTGAATTTCTAATCCGTTCCGCTAACTGTTCTACCGCCATTACAAATAGTAACAGCGACAATGGGCACCCTTGCCACACCCTTCTTTGTATAAGGAGTGCTTGTGAGTGCTCATTATTTACTCTCACTATTGCCTTCCCTTCTTTATATATTTCCTCTAGGAATTCCTTTTCGATTCCCACTTTACTCATTATTTGCCATAAATATTCATGGGATAGGGTATCAAAGGCCTTGTAGACATCTAGTTTTAATAGTCCTATCTTCTTCTGATGTCCATGGTTTAGCACATTTAGGATATTTCTAATAGGATGAGCTATGCTTCTACCTTTTACAAATCCATACTGATCGCCTTTTATTATAGATGGGATTACCTTCTTTAGTCTATTTGCCATTATTTTTGCAAAGATCTTATAATCCTGGTTTAAGAGACTTATGGGTCTATATGATCCTACTTCTTTAGGGTCTTTCTGAGGTTTAAGGATCAGTATTATTTCGGTCTTTCTCCATGAGTCCGGAGTGCTTTTGCCATTCATAACTTCATTAAACAGTACCTGAAGTTCCGGTACTAAAGTATCCGGCTAATTTCCTCCTGAAAGTCTGCTGTATTCTTCTTTTTATACAGGTCGTTATAAAATTTCTCAAAAGTCTCTGTAATTTCCTTAGGGTTTTGTGTTAATTTCTTATTGTAGTTTATGCATTTAACACTTTGCTTTGCTCTTTTAATTTTCAGATAGTTTGCCAATCTTTTTGCTGCATTAATACTATTCCTCTGAAATTCATTTTTAACCATAAGTTCCTTTTTCCATAGTGTTACTATATCTAATTCTTCCAACTGTTTCTGGATCTCTTTAATTTTACTCTGTACCTTAGGGTTATATTTTTCCATTTGTTTTCTTTGTATCTTCTCTAATTCCTGAAGTTTGGGTTGTCTTTTACTATACCATTCCCTTTTTATATTCTTTTCTTTTTTTATACAATGCCCCCTTATTACCGCCTTGGCGGCATCCCATAATATGTTAGTGGCTACCGTCCCTCTATTCTCTTTAAAGTATAAGCTTATCTGTTTCTCCATATATTTTCTATCTTCTTTAATCATTATTAAATTATTATATCTCCATGGTTTTTTAATATTGAATTGCTTTATTTCAAACTCAATACTTATGGGTGCATGGTCGGATATCCAAATTGGATGAGTTATAATATCTTTTATAATCACATTATTTTTTTCCTAGTATTATATAGTCTATGCATGCTGATGTTTTATGTCTGCTGGATATACGTGTAGGCCTCGGTTGTATACCTATAAACTCATGCGCTTCCTTCAATCTCCATTCCCCTAGCTTAATATTTTTATTTTTTGTAATGTCAGTATTCAAGTCTCCTGTTATTATTAGTTCTCCTTCTGAGAATTTTTGGCTCTTCTTGAAAATCCTGGTTAAAAATTTCTTTTGCTTTTTATTTGGTGCATAGGTATTTGCTATTGCATACCATTTCCCTTCCAGTTTGAATTTAACTATTAGGTATCTGCCTTCTTCCTCCACTTGAAACTTCCTATGAATCAGGACTGCTACCCCTCTGACCTTAGCGTTGCTTCTGGCTTCTACTAAGACCAGCCACTTTGGGTCATTTAGTAAAGGTTTTTTGTCGTTTTTCCTTTTATGTGTCTCCTGCAAGCACAATAAATCTATTCTTTGTTCTCTAGCAATTTTGGATATCCTATAACTCTTAAGGTTTGATGTTAACCCATTTACATTCAGTGAAAGTAATCTTATTGTCCTATCTCTTTTCCTTATTGTTTTGAACCTTTGGCCACCCTGGCTGGAGGCTTTTGATATTATTCCTTGAAGAAACACTTCCCTCTCCTCCCCCTCCCTGTGGTTGAGACAATTTTGGTGATGAAAGCTTCATCCCGTCTCTCCACCTTCTGGAGTGCACCCACCCCCTCCCTCTCCTTAACTTTTACTCTTAGTAACCTTGCTCATTTAACTTTTGCATACTTCCCTTTTATGCAGTTTCCTCTAGCGAGTCTGTCCTTGGCCTCTTGTCCGGACTCTCTGAGCCTCCTTCCTCTGGGTCATCTGTTGCTTCTAATTCTTCCTCCATGTCCTGGTCTCCAAGGTCGTCAGTCTTTAGTCCTAGTCGCTTGAGTAGCTCCATTGCCTCTGTGGGGTTTCTTGCTATGTGCCTCTTCCCCTCCTTAAAGACTATTATCGTGGAGGGGTAGCCCCATGAGAATTTCACATTGTTTGCATAAAGTCTCTGGCCAAAAGGTCTCATTTGTTCTTTCTTCTTAATGGTCTCTTGGCAGCAGTCTTCCCTCACCTAGACCTTTTCCCCTCTGAAACTCAAATCTGGTTTCTTTTTTAATGTTTTATAAACTTGTTGCTGTATTTTTTTCTCTGCTAAATTTAAGAATAATGCCTCTGGGGGTTCCTCCTCCTCTTCTTTGTAACCTGTGGGCTCTCTCTATATCTTCTGGATTAACTTTTGCCCCATTTTCCTCTATCCACCCTCTCAGAGATTCCTCCAAAGATTTAAAATCCACATCTTTGGTGATTCCTGCCAGGATTAAGTTGGCTCTTCTGTTTCGATCTGAAAGATAATTTAGCTGGCTAGTTAATTGATCTATCTGCTTTTTATTTTTAACTGCCGGCTCCTTAGCAGAGGTTGCAGTCTGCTTTATTGAGTTAATTTCTCCTGCCAACTCATTCACTTTATCTTTAAATGCCTTTAATTTCTTCGCCCATTCTCTCCTGGGAGGCTAAGACTTTCTTTTCAAAGCTGGCCAATTGCTCTGATAATTCCCGAATGTTTTTCGCCATGTCCCCAGTCTGGGTGTTTCCTCTTTAGGAATGTAGTTAAATAAATGCTGTCTCACCGCACTTGAGGCTTAAGCACAGATTTTCCTGCTTGGCTGTTTCTCTTCTCCTGAGTCAGTCCTTTTTTTCTTTTCCTTGCTGATAAAGTTATTTACATTCTTTTGAACTATTAAGGTTATAATTATTCGGAGAGGTCCAGGCTTGCAGCCAGCTTAATCAGTGCATGCGTGCATCTCTATACCGAGGTCTGATTAACTCACTGTTTGGATGAGTTGGATTATTGCCGGGGTTGCTTTCACTTATTTTCTTGTCTGCTCATCTGGCGGTTGGCTCTGATCACCATACTGGCTCCGGGGTGTCAGGACCTCTCAGGGACGGGCAAGCCTCGATCCCTCAGCTGTCACCTTGGGAGAGGCTTCTCCCAGCTCCCCAGGCTGGGAGTCTCCTACAGAGACTCTGGGGAGGTCTGGAACCAGCCATGACCCCTCCTGATTGCCTTGGCTTGGCGCGTCCCCATCGGAGGATTGATGAGACACGTCCAAGAGCAAGCTTCCCAAAACCGGAAGTCCCATTAATTAGCCAGATTTTGATCCACAAGAAGACTTGTCCTTTTATCCCATGATTTTTGAGCTTACTTAGGAGCCTTTGATGAGAAACTTTATTGAAAGCTTTCTGGAAGTCAAGGAAAATGATATCTATTGAGTCACCCTTGTCCACATGTTTTTCCATGTTTAAAAATAAGATCTTCAGTGGCCAAGGTATGAGCTTTCATGTGCATATACACTTCCTCAGATCAATACAGCTGCCCACCTGGATCTCTGTTCACAATAAGTTAAATGTACCTACATCATTGTATTTTTGGAAGTAAAAATTTCTTTCTCTTGTTACCATTGGAGTCAGATCATCTTTATAAATTATTTGAACAGCATTTTTCACTTTAACTGGGAAACATGGAAGATGGGGGATACTGAGTAAAGCTTCTGTGCTTCCAAGGCAAATTATGTATATATACATATTTACCTTTAACTCAACAACAGGGTGCAGGCAAATCGAGTGATAAGGCCGGGAACAGGCTCAGAAAGGGTAATCATGCTGACTTTTTGCAGCACAGGCCAGCATAACCTGTGACTCAACAGGATGAATGCAGCTTATTTGTAACTCTGTGGTTGGTCCCTGCCAATCAATCTCCCAGTTTTGCTCCAAATCTGTAAAAATAGAGAGACTGTAAAGCACCTGTCAGGCTACAAAACGTATGATTTAACATCACATAAAGCTCCAAATTGTTTAAATTCATAAATTGTTCATTATTAAACATGCTTCTTATTATTAAACATATTGTTGGTTATTTAATACATGCATAAAATACAATTGATACATAGGAATTTATGAATTTATACAATTTGGAGCTTTATGTGATGTTAAGTCATATATGATTCATACTAATTCATCTATTTCCTTAAATTGCTGTATGTAGGCCACAAAACATAGCAGATGGGCTGTGAGTCTTAAGTCATGCCTCAAACCTATCCACAAACAGGTATGAGCATTGAAAATCGTATGTCATATGTGAAATACAGACACAACATTTATTGAGATTTTGTCCTGAAATTACTTTGTCTTGCTATAGAACTTTGTGGGAAATGTGAGAAATACACCCCCCAAAAAAACTTTATTGATGTAGAAACCATGATGGAGTAGAGTGGAGTCATAGTGGAGTTCAGGCTTCCCTTTACTCATCACTGAACTCCCTCTTGCAAATAATTGTAAAGTCAGTTGAATGAAGAATACTGATGAATCACTGAATGCAATACCTCCATGTTGCCCTGTAAAACAATTTTACACAGTGTGGCTAATATATATTATACAAGAAGAGGGACCCGCGATATTCGCGGGAAGGCTCCTCCCCCTGGCTCCGGTGATCACCTCCTCCCCCCCCAGCCCCAGCAGTGATACCCGAGCAACTTTGAGCCATTGGGCCCGCCGATCTTGTCTCCCCCCCGCTCCAGCAATCTCCTCTGCTGCCACTGCCGATCTCCTCCCTCCCCCCACCCAGCTCCAGCTATGTCCCCTCCTCCTCCGTCACCAATCTCCTTCTCCCCACCTGGCTCCTGTCACCCTCCTCTGCCACTGCCAATCTCCTCCTCCCCCACCTGGCTCTGGTGATGTCCCCCTCCACCGCTGCCACTGATCTCCTCCTCCCCCTACCCCCCGGCTCCAGAGGCATGGCCCGAGTGGCTTCCAGCCGCCGGGCCCGCTGATCTCCTTCCCCCCGTCGGCTCCAGCGATCCTCCTCCTTGTCAGGTTCAAAAGCAAGTAGATCCAAGCATTCTTAGGACCAAGAAAGGCTTTATTGGAATACAGTGCTAAAACCCACAGTGAAACGATTATTACCAGGAATGGTGGGAGAAGCTGCACAAGCATGGTTATAGTGTGATGCAAAATAGTGACTAGCAAATGAATTGCAAGTGCGCGTGCGGGAAACTCTCGGCGGGAGAGCTACTTAATAGGTGGGAGATGACTCCCTCCGCCCCTTGGCTTCACAGGAATGGAAAATTCTCATAGACTTAAGAATAGCCCAAAGCCTGCATTCAAGGCCACCGTGATAACACTGAGCGGCAGAGAAGAAGCTCTCACGTTACAGCTAGCATACCTACGCAAGCGCAGAAGCAGGGGCAAGATAGGGAACATAGAACAATGGACACAGTGTGAAACATTAAACAACCCATTACTGACACTCTGCCCTCCCCAAAGTCCATCCCACCCATGCTTGGATATCAGTGACTTTCACCCATTCTCTATGTTGGGGGCCAAAATGAACCCATTCAACAAGGTAGTAAAGCTGGCCATGTATTAATTTAGAGTCCACGAAGTCAGCTAGTTCATAATGTTCAGCGTCGTCCACCATCAGCGGGGGGGGATGGGGTGCAGGGTGTTCTGGGCGCCATTTATTTGGAGGGTACGCTGGCTTGAGAAGGCTGAAATGGAAGATGGGATGAATATTTTTAAGAGTCTTTGGTAACTCTAATTGTACAGTCACTTTATTGATGCAACGAATAATCTTAAACGGGCCAACGTACTTCCACGCCAGTTTCCTAGAGGATTGGGGGAGGCGCAGGTTTTTTGTAGACAGGTACACATACTTGCCAGGCTGTAGGTCCCAACCCACCACCCTTTTCCTGTCAGCCTGTTTCTTGTACTCAGCCTTAGCCGCCTCCAAGGCATCACAAATTATAGCCCATCGAAAAGTCTTACACCATTCCGTGGCATTTCCCCCCTTCCCCACAGGTTCCAGAAATGGTAAAGGTGAGCTATCATAGCCCAGTGCTGCCTTGAACGGGGAGACTCCTGTAGACACGTGCCAAGAGTATTGTAAGCAAACTCCGCTAGGGGTAAAAGATCGACCCAATTATCCTGTTGATAGTTGGTAAAGCAATGCAGATATTGTTCCAGGGTTTGATTAACCCTCTCCGTTTGCCCATCAGTCTCTGGATGGTAAGCACTGCTTAAGGCATGTTCTATGCCCAGAAGATTCATTAGCTCCTTCCATAATTTGGAAACAAATTGTGCCCCGCGGTCGGATATTATTTTGGTTGGCAAAGTATGTAATCTTACGATATGTTGTAGGAAGGCCCTTGCCAACACTTTGGCTGTTGGTAGCCCAGGGAATGGAATGAAATGAGCTTGCTTAGAAAACAGGTCAACCACCACCCAGATGACAGTCATGTGCTTACTGAGGGGTAGATCTGTGATGAAGTCCATGGAGATGACTTCCCAGGGGCGACCAGGGGTTGGTAGGGGTTGTAACAGTCCTGGTGGTTTCCCCCCTCTGGGTTTGCATCGACTACACACCGGGCAGGATTGTATATAAACTGACAAGTCTTTTTTCATGCAGGGCCACCAGAAGCTGCGCTGAAGCAGGTGCAGCGATTTAACATATCCCAAATGCCCGGCCGGCTTTGAATCATGGGCAAATTGCAAAACTTCCAGCCACATGCTTTAAGGTACATAAAGTTGGTTTCCCTTGTACCAACAGTCGTTAGGTCTACACATTAAGTTTCCCTGGGATTGGACCATCTGTTTTTCTTGATCAGTAAGTGCTTTCACAAAACGTTCTTCCCAGGGAGCACCCGGGGGCTGGGGTACCCATGTCTGCTGGCTTTGTTTGTTGGTAACCACTACCCCTGTTAATTGGGTCAGGGTAAAGAAGGATTCTCGCACTTCCAATCATTTGCTGTCGTGCTGGGGTAGGCAGGAAAGGGCATCTGCCAAATGGTTGGACTTTCCTGGAAAGTGATGAAGGGTGAATTGGAATTTAGAGAAAAACTCAGCCCACCGGAACTGTTTGGCATTGAGAACCTGGGGCTTCCTTAGTACCTCTAGATTTTTGTGATCAATCCAGATTTCAAAGGGGACCCGAACTCCCTCTAGCCAATGGTGCCAGGTGATGAAGGCTAGTCGGATCGAGGCTGCTTCTTTATCCCAAATGGGCCAGAATCTCTCAGTATCATTAAATTTTCGAGAGACATAGGCTAAGGGGTGTAGATGCCCTTGTGCATCCTCCTGGAGAATCGCCCCCCCCCATTGCGATGTCTGAAGCATCTACTTGCACAATGAATTTCTTTGTCTCATCAGGGTGCGCAAGGACTGGCTCTGTAGTAAATAATTGTTTGAGCTGTTTGAACACATCCTGACATTGAGGGGTCCAATCCAAGCGAGCCCCTGGCTGGGCAGCTTTGGCCCCTCTCCCTTTGGTCTTGAGGAGGTCTGTGAGTGGGAGGCTGACTTGGGCAAAGTGGGGTAGGAATTGACGGTAGAAATTGGTGAAACCGAGAAAACTCTGGAGTTGCCGTCTGGTTTTAGGGGGCTCCCACCCCACCACGTCTTGGATCTTTTTGGGATCCATCTGTAGACCCTCAGGGGATATGCGGTAGCCTAGAAAGTCAATGCGTGTCTGATGAAATTCACATTTTGACAGCTTGACAAATAGTTTGTGTTCTAACAACTTTGAAAGTACCTCCCAAAGTAGTTTAACGTGTGTTTTTAGATCCGGGGTGTACAGCAAGATATCATCCAAGTAAACAACCACCCCCTTAAACAAAAAGGGGTGCAGAACTTCATTGATCAGGTTCATGAAAACTCCCGGAGTCCCCTGGAGCCCGAATGGCATTACTCTGTATTCAAATTGTCCCAATGGGGTGTTAAAGGCAGTCTTATATTCATCACCTTGTCTGATGCGTACTCTGAAGTATGCATCTCGCAAATCCATTTTGGAAAAAATCTTCCCCTTGGCCACCTCTGCTAAAAGATCCTTGATGAGTGGCATCGGGTAGGCATTGGTAGCTGAGACTGCATTGAGCCCTCGATAATCCATACATAGCCTTAGCCCCCCATCCTTCTTTTTACAAAACAACACTGGGGCTGTGAATGGGGATGAAACCGGTCGAATGAAACCACGGGCCAGGTTTTTATCAATTAACCTACGTAACTCCTCTTTCTCCATGGTGCTCATGGCATAGATTTTGCCTTGTGGCATCTTTTGTCCCGGGAGAATTTCTATGGCACAGTCTGAGTTATGGTGGGGGGGAAGTTCATCGACTTCCTCCTCCTCAAAGACGTGAGCCAAGT
Source organism: Gekko gecko (assembly GCA_029375565.1). NCBI lineage: Eukaryota > Metazoa > Chordata > Lepidosauria > Squamata > Gekkonidae > Gekko > Gekko gecko. The sequence goes on along the minus strand of JAPDNY010000002.1, from coordinate 220,218,504 downwards.
CCTGGTACTCTGCGGGGATACGGTCAATCTCTTCCGCTGCTAGACAAGCCCGGGGAGGATCATTATCGGGTGGGGTTCCCCATTTGGGGTCCCATTTGTGCTCTGCACACTTCGGGGAAATGAAATGCACAACCCCGTCCTCCCATAAAATGTACGGATCATGTCCATGCAACCATGGGCTGCCCAAGACCAAAGGGAACTTGGCTTGCGGGGCTATTACAAATGAGCGAAGCTCCCAGTGTTCTCCAGCCCCCACGCGCAAGGGTATAGTCTCAAAGCAGCAGGGCTCTTTCATCGGTGACCCATGCATTTGGGTAAAGGTGATGGGGTCTTTCAATTTGATTACTGCGGCCTCCAACCCCGTTACCAGAGAGGGGTTAATGAGGTCCCTCCCGCACCCCGAGTCAATAAGGCCACGTACCCTGATGTGGGTCATCATGGCCAGGTTCATTATGATCACAGTCACAAAGAAGAGAGAGAGTAATTGCTCACCAATTTGGGCACTTCAGGGGTTGGGTCCTGCTGTGCTGCGCCGCTTACAACAGGACCTGCTCGTTTCCCTGCGGCTCCGTTTCCTCCTCTTCCAGGAACAGTGAATCCACAATCTCTTGGTTGGTGAAGAGGGCCTGGGGATTGCGTGGTTTAGCGGTGCCTTTTTTTGGTGGGGGGCCCGGTCGTCGTCTGTCCTCCTCTTGAGGTGGTAACCGGCCAGGATCCTCCTTGGGACAGGAGGCAGCGAAGTGCCCTTTGTCCCCACATTTTAGGCACAAACCTTGTCTCATTCGTTGGTCCCGGAGCCCACTTGTGGCCAGGGTTGGTTTCCCCTTAGGTTGTGGCATGGAAGTAGCTGGGCGGTTATTTCCAAGGGACATGTCCAGCTTCATGATGCGAAGCCTGCTCTCAGCACGTTCAGCCTCTTCCATCCAACCCTGGAGTGTACGCGGTTCCTTGGAACTGAGCACATTATTGTGGACATCCACAGCCAACCCCATTCGATATTACTGGGCTAACACTGGGTCTGTCCAGTCCCGGATTTTGGCAGCATGCTTCTGAAACTCTCGGGAGTAGTCCCTCACCGTAAGCCTCCCTTGCTTGAATGTGCGGAGGAAGGCTTCGGCCTTTGGAGCAGCTGCTGGATCTTCAAAGCGGTTTCTCAAGGCCCACATGAAGTCATCCACACTCCCCAATTCCACTGCATCTAGATCATGCAAGGCCACACACCAGCTGGTAGTGATTCCCCGGAACCGGGAGGCAATAAATTCCACCTGTTGTTCTTCATCCGGGAACAGGTGGCCCCACCGCTGCACAAACTTCCCGACTTGCAATATGAAGAAGGAGACGCTCTCAGGGTCTCCATCGAATGTAATCTCCAGCATGTCTTTTGGTCGTATGATCGGTGGGAGGGGCACCAGTCCTGGCCCAGGTGCAGGTCCTGGGGCTGGCAGCGGTTGAGGTGCGGGCGCAGGGACCGGCGGCGGAGGCCCCGGTGGTGGTTGTCCAGGGACTAGTTGTCTGGGGATTGGCTGCTGCCCAGGAATGGGTTGTCCCAGGACCAGCTGTCCGGGGACTGGTTGGCCTGGAGCTGGTTGCCCTGGAACCAGTTGCCCCGGCACTGGCTGCCTGGGGATGGGTTGACCTGGCGGGGGACGCCCCGGCGGCAGCTGGGGTCCAGGACCAGGAGCAGGTCCGGGCTGGGCTAGCATATGGGTGCGAATAGCTTGGTCCATCATCCCCGGGAGGGATTGCATTAGCTTACCCATGTTTTGCATTAGCCGCCGACAATCATCTTCAATCGTATCCATCCTTGTATCCACATCCTTACTCGGGCTGGGCCGCACTGGCCCGCGGGGAGTTCGTCCCTGGGGTAGTCCAAAGCTTCCACGGGGGTCCATCAGGCTATCCCGGCTTTGGCTCCCTGGCAAGGACCATGTAGTCTGAGTAGTGTCCAATAAATTCCTGGACCAGTCTCTCGACTTCTGTTTTGTGACCCACTTGTCCCACGGAATCGGGGCACTTTGGTAGTAGGTCCGGGGTATAGCCCCTCCATGGCTCTGAATCGACCCTGCTGGGCTGTAGATTGGGAGAGTGTATGAAGCTCCCAGGGTGCTGGTAGCAGGAGGAGTGATTGGTCCCGCCGAGGAGTACGGGACCAATGCTGTAGTCACTGGAACAGTGGTTACCGGTACGACTGTAACCGGCACGGTGGTAACTGAAACAGTAGTCACTGGAACCAAGGTGACGGGAGTGGTGGTCACTGGGACCGTCACCGTCGTTCCACCGGGGCCGCTCATCCTGGTGTGGAGAGGCGCGTACCGGTGGGAACACTGAAGTGGATTCCTGACAATTTCTGTCAGGTTCAAAAGCAAGTAGATCCAAGCATTCTTAGGATCAAGAAAGGCTTTATTGGAATACAGTGCTAAAACCCACAGTGAAACGATTATTGTCAGGCATGGCGGGAGAAGCTGCACAAGCATGGTTATAGTGTGATGCAAAATAGTGACTAGCAAATGAACTGCAAGTGCGCGTGCGGGAAACTCCCGGCAGGAGAGTTACTTAATAGGCGGGAGATGACTCCCTCCATCCCTCGGCTTCACAGGAATGGAAAATTCTCATAGACTTAAGAATAGCCCAAAGCCTGCATTCAAGGCCACCGTGATAACACTGAGCGGCAGAGAAGAAGCTCCCACGTTACAGCTAGCATACCTACCCAAGCGCAGAAGCAGGGACAAGATAGGGAACATAGGACAATTGACACAGTGTGAAACATTAAACAACCCATTACTGACACTCCTCCACTGATTTCCTCTCTCCACCCCCGGCTCCAGAGGTGAGGCCCGAGCAGCTTCCAGCCGCTGGGCCCACCAATCTCCTCCCCCTCCTCGGCTCCGGTGATCCTCCTCCTCCGCTGATCTCCTCTCCCCCCCCCGGCTCCGGTGGTGAGGACTGAGTGCCTTTCAGCTGCCAGCCACCGCAGAGTTCCCAGAGCATTCCCTGCACATGCGCAGGGAATGCTCTTACCTCTTAGGATTTAGATCTCCCCCCTACACTTTTTAAAACTTTTTAGATTTTTCTGCACACATGGGGACTGCCCCACGAGTGCAGGAAAATCTCCCTGCCCCCCAGGTGCCCCCGATGTGCGGATTTAGATATCCGCACGCAGGAGGCCACTTGGGAATTAGATATATAGATATGTGATAGAATTGAACTTTGGGAAAGCCTTGTTGTTATTTGAATCTGAGAGCTCAGTTGACTGCAAAATACTGAAAAGTGAAAGAATCTAATTTAGGTACATTCCACACTCAGAGAGCCAGAGTTATCAATATGCATAGGTGAACGAATGAGACAAACACTTCAAAGGGTCAATATGCAAGGTTGTCCTTAACAAAAATAAGCATCCTGTGATCTGCCAACACCCTTTCTGAGTGTTGGAGGAATGTTTCTAAGACAAACATTTGGGCAAAGAGTTTATGGTTGCCAACTCTGGCTTGGGAAATTCCAGGTTTGGGACCAGCACCAGGGGAAGATTGAATATGGGGAGGGAGCTCAGCAGGTATCTAATGCCACCCTAAGACATCACTATGGCTGAGTTCAAACTGGTAATTTGCCCTGCTAGAGCCACATTTCAGCCATGTTTCCCAGGAGGATTAAAGGGGGCGTTCACACAGGCATATTTGCCTGGCGTTCCCCACCCATAGTCAATCCGTGCTGTTCCGCTTCTCTCCCGGGATTAAAAGATACCTGTTGAAAGTGGTAGCAAATCCCAGAGAGTGCCTTTATCCCGCTGCATTCTGCTTCCAAGAAGTGTGAACGCTCAGCCGAAAAGCTGGGAGCAACCTGCATTGCTCCCGGCGCATATGATTGGTGCATATGATTGGCTGTGCTCCGCTCTACCACAAAAAGTGCATATGATTGGCTGTGCTCCACTCTACCGCCCAATGAGGTGCTGGCGCAGCGGAATCCCTCCCAAATCGGCTGGATGCCTATGTGTTTATGAGTGCATGAGCGCATATGTGCTCATACACACATAGGTATCCAGCCGATTTACCATAAAAAAGCCATTTACAGCTGCACCTCCGGGCCAAGAGTCTGAATGCTCCTGCGTGCCTCCTCCCAGTATGCTCCCACATCAGTCGGCCCCGTGTGACTGGGAAAAACTGGAACAGTTTGTTCCAGGGCTTTTTTGCCACGACTGGCTCCCGTTTCAAACTGCCAGTCTGAACTCAGCCATACAGTTTCTTATAAATGGCATGGTATACTACTATATTTCAACCTCCAAAGCTGCCATTTCTGCTAGGAGAGCTGATATCTATAGTCTGGAGATCAATTGTAATTCTGGGAAAACTTCAGACCCCACCTGGAGGTAGTAACCCTATGAAGATCCCATTAGAAAGTTGGGGAGTATGCTTCTCCCATATCTCAAAATGAGGAAAAAATATTGTGGCTGCACCCACTACCCTGGGTCAGAATTCCAAAGGTGCCTGCAAGGTCAAAAAGGTTGGGGACCCCTAGATTAGGATAGGTAGGGGCCATGGCTCAGTAGTAGAGCATCTGTTAGGCATGCAGAAGGTCCTACTTCAATCCCAGGCATCTACAGTTAAAAGAATCAGGTAGTAGGTGGTGTGAAAAACCTCTGCCTGAGACTCTGGGGAACTGCTGCCAGTCTGAGTAGACAATATTGAACACTGATGGACCAAGAGTCCAATTCGTATAAGGCAGCTTCAGGTGTGAGTCAGGATAACAATGAGGTAGGAGAATCTATAGATAGTGACAGGTTATTCAGGATACCGGAACTGCAGCAAGACTGTGAAGAGGATTTCCAAAGAGATTCTTCCAAACTGGGCAAATAAGCAACAAAATGGTAAATAAGACTGGGAAAAATATCCCACATACATATAAAATGATTGGGTCTGAACAAATAGTGACTACCTAGGAAAGAAATCTTGGGGGTGTGATTGAAAGGTCATTGGAAACATCAATTCAGTGTTGATGCAATAATTAAAAAAAAAACAATTTGAATGCTATCTGGCCAGCTGCTGTCAGAAATATAATGCTGGGCTACACAGACACTGGGCTGATCAAGCAGACATTTCTTATCCTGATTTAACAGGTGCCAAAAAAAGAGAAGTTCAAAAGCGTATTTAAGCCTCACCGACAAGGACACTCTAACATTCTTACTAAATCCAGCATCAGTCCACCAAATGGCTTCAGAACCATGGCCAGAACAGAGGGCTGTTTTCCACAAGGCTCTTAGCATGTGGGAGCTGTATTTTTTAGTTATCTGTGGTCCCTTCCAGGCATGGATGTCATGCATTGCGCTGTGTGCATGGCAATAGCACACATTGACTGGACCCATTAAGGACTGTGTTTTGAAAGCTCTGTGAGAGCTCTGTGGGGTTGATGGGGCAAGTAAAAATGCAAACTCTGCAAGTGACATCACTATATGTATGCCTAACCTCAGCATCATAGGAGGCAACTGAAGTATAAAATCTAAAGGGTGGACCCTTTGGAATTTAAAATACAATAATAAGCTAAATTATATGCAATCCATCCAGCAATGGTGTTCATAAACCTGGCATCTCACTCTGCAACAAGTTAGGGCTGGCTGGCTCCTCTCAAGCCATGGCAGTGAGGTTAAGAGGTCATCAGGGATTATCTGAAAATGACGGTTGCCACAAGTCAAAAGGACCTGAAGCATCAAGAAAGCACAGTTCATATCCTTTCCTTCAAGACCACAGAAAGGTTCATTCACAAAATAAAAGCAAAACAAAAGCTATTTACAAGAGTGTAGTTTTTCCAAAATAAAATGGTTATAATGGGAGTGTGCTCTCGAATGAAATCAGTAAAAAAGACTCTAAATTAAACCTCAAGAAATAACATTCCTAATGTACACTTTCTCTGAGCAATAAGGATCAGGAAGTTCTGAGCAGTATTTCAGACAACGTCTATATGCATTTTCTATATATGTGTATACATATATTATAATATATCCGTAAGAGGTAACAAGTTCAGTTTTCAGGATGACCAGCTTTTTCATCGGAAATGATTCACAACTGCTCCTTCTTGTTTTTCCAGCTGAGCATGTTGGTTACAGCGAAGCTCGTCAATGAACTTCGCTTTTACAAACCACACTTTTTTTAAGAACAGGAGGAAAAAACGCGGCGGGGGGGGGGAAACAGCCAATCAACAAAGGGCATAGAATTTCCAGTTCAAACAAGCGCATAGTTTTACCCCTCCCTCACGAGAAGAAATAAACCAATACTGAGCCTTTTCCTCAGCCAAAACATAGCCTGTAACCAATAGGAAAGGAGCCCGATGGCTTATTCCGCCCAATGAAGTATGCGCTACTATAGAAAAGAAGGGGGGAGGTTGGCAGAAGAAAGAGAAACATCCACCGCCTGGAAGATTCGAATCGAACGTTTATATTCGCAGAGAACACTTGAGCGACCAATCGGCGGGCTCCAGAAGCGTAGACTTGAGCGTTGAGACACCTCTGGTTTCCCTCCCTGCCCACTCGGTCTCCCCACATGCTCCTCCCCTGGATGCTGTTGTTTGTGGTGTGTTAGGCTGCCGAGGAGCTACGCGAGGTGGTGGTGGGGATATCAACATATCCTTGGTTCGTGCGGATTGAAAAGACAGAAGGCCGAGGCGGTCGACTTGGCTTGAGCCTATCGGGGGTGCTAGCCGGAAGCTTCTGATACCGAAAAAGGCAATCGGTGTTTCGGGGTGGAAGAGGAGAAGGATCCCTTTGTGGATTTTTCCCTCCCCCAAACATACACGCATACCGCCTCCGCCACAGTGAGTGCGTCTGGCTCTCCTCCTCCTTTCCTTGTTGTGGTTTCGTTTCTCTCGCCATGTCGGTGAATATGGAGGAGCTCCGGCATCAGGTCATGATCAACCAGTTCGTGCTGGCTGCGGGCTGTGCGGCGGATCAAGCAAAACAGCTGCTGCAGGCAGCCCACTGGCAATTTGAGGTGCGTTGCGGCCGGCCGGGCGACCCCCTCCCATGCCAAGAGAAGTGAAAGGGGGAAATAGTTACTCCCCCCATTTCCTGGTTCTGCGTTAGCTTTGGAAGTAGTTGTGGGAGCGGACACTCAGTAGGAGTCCCCTGTTTATTGATCGCCTTAAGTAGTATTTTCTATTCCCCCCAACACCCCGCGGCTGTGTAACACGCGGGAGGGCGCACCTCTGTGTATTGCTGTTACTAGGCTTATAAACAATCCATCAAAGGAATTCGAATAACTATTGTCTCCTTCTGCCTTCCGGGGCCGGGAATGCGTTGGGCCTTTACGTGTTGACTAATCTCTTGTTGCTGCTGGTCGTGGGAAAAGGGGGTGGGGAGAGGGGAGACAACGCTGATGTTCCTTAAACTACCCAGGCGAAAGACAGATATGCAAGGCCACTTTGAAGAAAGCAGATTATTTTGAGTAGCTTGATGTGTGCGAGAGAAGCATTCCTTGGGTTGAAAGAAAAACTTAGAAATAATTCAGAACAGAGAGACCAACGTTAGGCCGTGCGGTAGTTAGGAAAGAGGCGATCCGTTTCTCTTTGCTTGCGATCCCCCCCTCCAGTCTTTTTTTTTTTTTTTTGAGTTGTGTGGGGCACTCGGCCTGTTAAGTGTGTGAAGAAGACTCGCTTTTCTTCCCTGTACTCGACTGGGAATCCATTTGGACCTTAGGCTTTCTGGTAGCTCTCTAGCACACGGTGTGTGTGTCTTGCCTCCCCAGAGAAACGGCTCGCATGTGCTGTAATCACGGCTGAGTGTGATTAATTTGCGTGGCCAAATCCTCTTCCACAGCCACAATGTTTTAAGTTTGTGTTCCTTTGTTTTGGTTAATAAAGCTGGAGCAGGAAAATACTGGTTTCAGCCAACCCCCTTGGCCTCCAACGAAATAAGTGTCTTTGTCCATTTTCTTTTTGTGTAATCTACTATAAAAATCTGATTCTGGAGTATTGTGTTTTGGGTGCTGGATTTCTCTCCAACAGAGGTGTGTTTGGACTGCATTTCTTTTGAACTGGCCTGGATAGTATTTAAAAAACAAATAAACAAACCTCTCCCCCTACTCCCAAAAGAGATAGGAAAACAACATTTCAGAGGCGTCCAAAGCCAATATTGGGTGGGTGGGGAAACATAGTGGGGGATGCAAAAAGCTAAACAGACCTCCTGTGAAAGTATTTGGGGAAGGGGATGAGCAGGTGATCAGGCCTGCTTCCCACTCCCCTTTCATTGCAATGTGAAATATTTTTGGTAATCTTGCACTCTAATGTGACTTTCCCATTGAGCTCTTCCCCCTTGTTCTAATGGTAGGCTTATGTGTGTGTTTTTTTAAACATAGACTGCTTTGAGTGCTTTTTTTCAAGAAACCAACATTCCCAGCACCCACCACCACCATCAAATGGTAAGTAGCTGAAACTTTGCAGACTCATGCTGTTCTTTGCAACATCTTTGCTTCCTGTGGGCTGAAATGAAATTTTGCGTCAGAGTGGGTCTTTCTTCTTAACACCTTGGATATTTCTTGCTTCTCTGAACAAATCACACCCATCTGCAGTGCTCTCCCCTTAGTCTGGAAAGCCCCTCTCGGCAAATAACTTCCGAACACCAACTCAGAGACCACTTTGAATACCTCTTGAGTTGTCAAGGCTGCTGCACTTAAAGTCATGTACATATAAGGAGGAGGGGGAAATTTCTTGTCCTGTGCGAGCAAGGTCTGATTTTTTAAAAACACAACCTTTGATACTGGGTGGAGAACAGGAGGTTGCATCTAGAAGTGGTTGTGAATTCAGAGCTGCCAGCTCTTCAGACAGCCATATTGCTCTGCAACAAGAGAAACACACAGACTGCAAATGTAAACAAGAACCAAAATGTCTGCCAGGAAACAGGGACTTCTTTTTTTCTCCCCCACCTTCCTCCTCCCTTTCATTGCTTGTATGGCTCTCTCTAGGTATTTTTATGCTTTTTAATAACTTGCAAACCAGCAGGGTTGAGAAGAATAAAATCAGACAAGCTTTAGGGTTCTTCTCTTTCCCCCTTTCCCCTGTGATCTAAACTTGAGCAAAACTTTGCATGACCTTGGCTGAAGGCAAGTTTCTTTGACAGAGCAAAGGGCAGGGCTGTGTGTGTGTGTCGGGTGTGAGAGGCTGGGGCTAAACCAGTGCTGTGCACTAGCGAAACAGCAGCAAGCTGGCTAAACTGCAGCTTTTCTTTTTCTGTACTTTGGTCCTGAAGGAAGAGGAAAAAGGGACTGGGGATGAACTATTGCATGGAATTTTGAAGTATGCCTGTTAAATAGTTGAGAGAGATTTTTACTACCCTGAGGAATTAAAAAACTAGTTTTCCATTTTAATGTAGCTGATATTTTAAAAATAGCTTTGCTAATGCATGCCAGTTTCTGCTTGAGCTTTGACTGTGTTTGTATTATAGCTATTTGACAGTGTAATTCTGAGTTTACTCAGGCTACCCACAAGTTAAGCTCTACCTTTTGATACATTTATTTATTAAAAAGGGTGTGCGTCTGTCTCCTTTTCAACGCAGCTTACAAAATAGAGTAAAATGAACAACGTAATAGTTTATATGGAAAAAAACATCAAGCTGTAACAATAGCTAACCATATATGGTAATAAAACACCATAAATGCTTAGTTAAGCGTATACATGTTGCACATGTTCAAATTAGTCAAGAATGGATATTGATAGATTTCACTGGAAAACATGTTCTGAAACTTGAGGAGTAGTGCTAAGAAAGCCCTACCCTGTCCTACATTTTTGCTCTGAGGGGTTTCTAAACAGCCTTTGGCTAATCTTAGCAGGAGGACAAGATCACTGTTTCTCTTCCAGGGCTTTTGCCATAAAATTAGGGTAGCTTCATGCATGTTTTCTTTTATACACTGGTACAGGGTGGAAATGTACAAACTGAAAAGTAAAAATTGGAGTGTATGTTATGTCACATGGGAAAATAGATGTAAGTTCCATACAAGTGCACATTTCCATTCATATAGGGAGTAAAAGCATATTAAATGAAATGGACTTCCACTGATTAGGGAACCTATTCATAAACTGCTGTGTGACTGTTTATCTGTCTGCATAGTGGATATAACTTGCTTTAGAAAAATGTTGCAAGAAATGAAATAATATTATAAAGCTCTTTGCACAGTCCAGTATTTATATACCTGTCTGTACAGGAAATTTTGTGTTTGAAAACTCAGTGTCTTTGCTAAAGAAAAAGAGTTCTACTATTTTTGAAGATTTATTTTTTGTGTGTTGTGGCCAAAGAGCCTCAGATTGAAGATTGTTTTGTTTGACTCCTCTAAAATAGGCTTTATTTTATACTATCGTGCAAACTTTTGTTGTTGTGTAAAGTCATAGCATTTTTTTCTTTGCAGTGAAATGTATCAGCCTTCTGCTCTAAGGTGGCTTTCTGTGGAAAACTGGTCTGTTTTGCTTTCATTCTGTGGTTATAAAACTTTCTTGTCTTTGTAGGTGTATTTTGTTTATCATTAGCATTATATTGGTATTCCATTAAATCAGATGTTCATATGTTCGTTTTTTTCTGCCCCTATATAAGAATCTTTTTTGGGACTGGTTTTTTTGTTTTCAATAAGCAAGGCAATTCAAGATGTGAGTGAAGAAAGAAGGTTTGTTTATGATTGCAGAGTTGTGCTCCTGATTCGTATTCCACTGCATGTTTGGAACAGTTTCCCTGCATTCACTGAGAACTAATTTAAGCCTGCTCTTTTAAAAGCTGAATGTAGAAGTAGATCTCCCATGTTTGTCTGAAACCTCATAGTGCCCTTGACTAGTTTTACATGTGACTGGCACAGAATTTTAGCCCATTACTAGGCTAAGGTCAGCCAGCTTTATCAAGGCCTTCTGAACTTTTGCATCTTCTAATAACTCTTAAAACCTCAGGAACCCTTTGCCATTGGATTCTGCATTTGAGATTGCCAAATGGGGTATCTGTTGCAGAATTACTCTCTGCTGTTGAGGGCAGTAGCAGCCCCTTGGCCACAGTGCATTTTCAGTCCCAAAGCCTATCACTGTTCTCCCCTAAGTATCTGTCTCAGTCTTATAACTGTCTCAGTTACTGTTTTGTAAAAAAAAAAAAAATCTAGCTCTGCAACAACACACTGTGATTTCTGCCTGCAGAACTGCATGTACTGATTTCCTTAATCTAATTGTACATCTTTGCATTTGGGTGAAGGAGCATAAAGAACCATAGGGAATACTGTTTGAAGCTGCTAGCCTATTCCATCCAACCATGCTGCTTAATCTGCTGCTAGAACCCCTCCATCAAGGGAGCGGTTCATATTTGGAGATGGCGTCAGCAGAGGTGAAGATAATCCTTCTTGCAGTGGTTTACTAGGTGATGTTTTGGTGAACTTGATAGGCCTTAGTTAATAACATCCAAGCCCAGAATATTCATGACCCTTTGATCTTGTGCAATCCCTTCTCCAGCTCAGCTGGGGAGTCAAAAAGAAGCAAAGCAGGATTTCAGGCTTGATTCAAGGTGTATGAAATGCTTAACACACAGCAGGAGAGTCTAGTTCAGTGCTGCTATGGGAAGCTTAGCCTGATTAATCTGTTTTATATCCAGTCCTTGGTGCCTTGTGCCCTTCTGTACACATTGCCAGCAAATCTACTTCTGCCCTCTTTTCTCTGATTCTTACATGTTTGTATGTGTGTGTGCTTAAGGATATCACCGATGTTAACTTGTAGCTGTAGATATCTTAAAACAAAACAAAGTAAATATATCCAGTACTCTGAGGAAAGAGATTCTCCTGTCTGGCATTTTAAAATTCCTTGTTTCTCTCATTAGCGTGCAGGCTGCAAGTTGACTGGGGCTCTCCAGTTATTCATAAAACAGTTTCTGACATGCAGATTTAAGCCAAATGTAACTGCATCATAACTGTTAAGGAGACAGCAGAACCCATTCTTGCATGCTCTGGAATGTTTCTCCCAACTGCCAAGCATTAAGGGGTTTACAGTTTCTGCATTCGCTAGGGGCAGTTTAATAGAGATTGCAAACAAAGGATATCCTGTCTCCCTTGGAAGGCTATCTTCAGCCACTCCCCCCTCCCCCCTATCTTTTTATAACCAGTTACACATTAATCAGGAAACTGGTGTTTGAGTCATGATTTGCTGTGTGTGACTGTTCCCTGTTTGCCCACCATTATTCATTCAGAGTTCCCTGATACCTTTCAGGCTCCTGTGTTGCACTTCTGAATTTCAGGCTCTCTGTGTGTGAAACTTTACCATTTTTGCTTGCTCTTAAGCCTCACTCCTCCTGGTACTTGGAGATTTCTGCTTAAGCCCACTGGAAAATTCCTAACTTGCTGAGGGAACAGAAGTTGAGGAGGCTAAGTAAAAACTTTCTGGAGTTCTTTTCATTTACAGTTCTGTTGTAGAGGCCAGGGCTGATACCATTAACTTCTGCCTCCCCTTACAGTTTACAAAAAGAAGAGGAGATTGGATTTATACACCCTGCCCTTCACTAAGAGTGTCAGAGTGGCTTACAATCTCCTTTCCCTTCGCTTCCCTTCCCCACAACAGACACCCTGTGAGGTAGGTGGGGCTGAGAGAACTCTTTTGAGGACTGCTGTTGAGAGAACAGCTCTGAGAGAACTTGTGACTGACCCAAGGTTACATCAGCAGCTGCACGAGGAGTGGGGAATCAAACCGGGTTCTCCTAGATTAGAGTCTGCGCTCTTAACCACTATACCAAACTGGTCCTGGGAGGGGTTCCAGCCCATGCCCTGCTTGCCCTTGCCCCCTTCCAGATGCCAGTGTTTTTCTTGGAAACGTAGTGTACTCCCTTCCTAGTTGTAACAGGAAGCTAAGCCAAGCGCTGGGTTACCCACTGCCCCTCCCCGTGGAGTCAAAAGCCTAAGGGAAGTGGGCCAGCAAATACTATGCTGCTGCCATATCAGGTTTGGAGAGTAGCTGTACTTCCTCTTGCCTTAAAGGGACAGTGCCTTGATAAAGTCAAAGGAAGACAGTATTTTACCTTGTCTGTGCCTTGTCTCAAGCCATGCAATCATCACTGACTGCTTGGCTTCCAGGGTTCAAGAGTACTCCATTTGGACATTTGTCTGCGGGCAATTGCTATTTGCCCCAAGTGAATGGCAAATCGCTCGCAGCCGTCATTGTTCCAGTCATAGTTAAAATGTTGGTGGTATACCACAGGCTGTGGTGAGGCTAGCTAGGACATGTACATAATTATGTGCTCTGAGTGTGGTGTAAGGGCCCATGATACAATTCTGCTGCTTAAACTAAGAGTGAAGTGGGGTATAATGTTTTAAGTGTGGTGGGAGCAATTGGAACACATGCTGTATGCATTCTGAAACATTTGCTACTACACAGTCAGGTTTTCACCCTAAGTTTGGGTCTGACGCAGAACACTGCCTGAAAGGAGGCCATGGGAACCATTTGAAAACTGCTTTGAGTTCTTTGGAGGAAAAATAGGGTCCAGGTAGTACAATCTTAAGAGTTATTACTTAATAGCTCTAGTTACAGTATAATATTGCCATTAGCAGATGTAAGAGAATGGGTGTGTATGTGTATATGTTATGACCCTATCCTTCTGATGTCAGGCTACCTTTGACCTCAACCTCCTGACAAGGTAATTATCATATCTAACTAGTGATGTACCAACAGTAATCTTAATACTGTGTACTAGGTGAAGCAGTTGTTGATATCCTTCATTATTAATATTTCTATTGCAGTGTTCCTGTAAGAATCTCAGAACATCTCAAACATGAATCCTAGTTGATCAGCCATCCAGGCAGCTTCTAGGGCAACCTCTGCATTGCTTCAACGGCAGAGTGATATCAAGTTCATTCAGCTCATACAGATCTTCCCATGTGTAATTGAATACATGACCAGAAAAGGGGAGAGGAAGATGACACAGCATTTGCATCCTTGGTCTCAGTGTATTTGGTTGTGTATATGGACCTATGGAGCAAAATGGTGTGTATATGTTTGGGCAAATAGAAGAAGAGTAGATTAGTTTTTAAAGCAAGGAAAGTTCTCCCTCTGAGACGGAGGACATCTTGGTTGCTTCCCACTATCCTATCAAGGAGGCAGGAACCAAAACTTTTCCTCTTCCTGTGACGTGGGAGCCACCCATATCTTCAGTTTCTGTTCTTGCCTCAAAGAGAGAAGCAGCTCTAAAAGCCACTAGATAGCTTTAAGATAGGATTTTTCTTCCTCTTTCACTTCTGACTTGCTTCCACTTCCAGTCTTATTCTTCACTCTTTGCCTTATCCAGCCTGCTCCTGTCTGGCTTTTGACTTTCAGCCTTGGAACTCAATGAGACTGCCCCAGAGGAGGAACCCCCTCCTAAAATCAGGGCCAAAAGGGATCCAAGAATTTTCCCCCAGAGCAGAATCAGAAAAAAAAAAGGTTTTTCTCCTCCCTGAATCACTTGAATGCCAGTTGAGGGTAGAATGGACCATACCCACGGCCAACTGGCAGTTCCCACATTTTGTTAAAAGGCTGTATGCACTCCTATCCTATGCCAACAAACTTCTGCAGGTACCCCTAGGATGCCCCTATAGCAGCCTTGCAATCATATGACCTCCTCTCTGAGGATGGACAAGGATCTGTGAGGGATACTCTGGACAAAAGAGCCGACATGTCCCTAAAGAAAACACACGAGGCTATTGCAGTGATCATTAGGGCAGCCACAACTGCCTCTAGCACCTCTAGGGCAGCCAAAGTTTGGCTGAGAAAAATTGTACAGATGATCCCAGGGGAAAATCGCAAACTACTTGAAGGGATTAATACAGTTATGAAATCTACTGCCTTTTCAGTAGATGCTACCCTAGATGTAGTATCCTTCTCTGCAAGGGCCATGGTTTCTGCAACTGCTGCCCGGAGGTTCCTCTGGCTGAAAGCATGGCAGGCAGACATTCATTCTAAACATATTGTGTCAGCCTATCCATTTCAGGGTGCTAGGCTCTTTGAGGACACTCTAGATAAAATTCTAGTGGAGACACGTGACAAGAAGAAAGCCATGCCCCAGACACGCAGATGTAATGACAGGAGGCCCTTCACCTCTCATTCCTTTCGATGCTAAAACACTCTGCCTAGGTTCAAACAAGACAACAAGAAAGCCCCTTGGGGATCTGCCAGAGTTTCCTTCAGATGAGGAAACAACATATTCAGATTCAGCAAACAGTCTAACAACAGAGGCAACAGAATGGATTGGGACCCCAAGTCTCCCAAGGCATGACTATCTTTCCATGCCTATGGGGGGAAGATTACTTCATTTTCAGGATTCCTGGCGTGCCTCTCACACAGACTCCTGGTCGATGGAGGTCATATCAGGAGGTTACTCCATAGAGTTTGCCAGGATTCCCCCTGAGAGACTTGTCCCCTCTCCAATGTGCAGGAATGCACACAAGAGGGTGATCACATGCAAAGCCATTCAACACGTACTGGACATCAACGCAGTCGAACTGGTCCCCATCAACGAAGACAGACGGGGAGTTTATTCTATATTCTTCACTGTACCAAAGAAAAATGGAGATTGGCGTGAGACTGGTCTTAAAATTTCTCAACAAATTCATCAAGCTATGCCACGTTCGGATGGAGATGCTCAGTTCCATTGCAGAGAGCTTACAGCCAGGGGAGTTTATGACATCGATAGACCTGACAGAAGCGTATCTGCACATCTGCATCTTGGCTGCTCACAGGAGGTTCCTAAGGTTCTGCGTCGGAAACACTCGCATACAATCCCCTCTGGCCCAGCCATGGCTCCAAGGGTGTACTCAAAAATTCTAATTCATCCGATCATTCAGCTCAGAGAGAAGGATGTACACATCCGCCCCTAACTCAACAATCTTCTGATAAGGTCACATTTCGGAGAGAAAGTCCTTCAGAAACACATGGGAGACTATACAGTGCCTTTGACATTTCCTCATCAGCCTACACAAGGATTCACTCAGTCCAACTCAAAGGCTGGAGCAACTTGGGGTAGTGATAGACACTGTACAGGCAAAATTCTTCCTTTCAGAGGAAAAGGTGTTGAAGACTATCCACCTGGCAAGGTCTGTGATAGCAGCCAAGATGAAGCTATGTATGTCATTAGCCAAACTACTGGGCCTAATGGTGTCCAACAGTGAGGCTATGCAATGGGGACGACTGCACTCCAGAGCACTTCAAAATCTACTCAGGCCCTTCTACTTGCAAATTATGGAAAAAGCAATGCAGAATGTTCAGATGCCTCCTGCAGTCAAAACCAGTCTACAGCGGTAGATGAACAAAAGAACCTTCTCCAAGGGAAAATCTTTCATGTCACAACTCTGAAACAGATCTTTACAGGGTGGGAAGTGACATTGGATGACCTCCCAGTCCAGGGCAAAAGGTCAGATGCAGAGTCTTGCCTTCCCATCAACCTTCTCAGGTGGTCGACTGGCAATTGTGCACGCATGGACAACATCTCCACCAAAACTTATCTCAACAAATGGGGGTTCTAAGTCCTCCACACTTTACAAGGAGGCCATCAGGATCCTTCACTGGTCAGAATCCCACCTTGCTTTGATTCAAGTGGAGCACATTGAGGGCACTCTGAATGCACAGATGGATTGGCTCAGCTGGGAGACCATCTGGGAAGGCGAATGGTCCCTCAAAAAGGATCTTTTTCAATTAATCATGAACCAGTTCAGAACACCATCAGTGGATCTCTTTGCGGCGCACAACAACTGACAACTTCCACAGTACTTCTCTTGATTCTGCCATCCACAGGCTGAAGCCATGAGTACTCTGAGAGGGACTACTGTTTGCCTTTCCACCCATTCCCATCATCCCAAGGATGCTGAAGATGATACGGTCCCAGAAGGCAGAGGTGATCATGTTGCTTCCTTTCTGGCCAATCTGGTTATGATTCTCAACGATACAGGAGATGGCATTATCTCCTTCCTTGCATCTACCAACGTTTTTGGACATGCTGCACAAGGGTCTGGTGTGGCACCCTCATCCAGGATGGCTACATCTGAACATATGGAATCTGAACTGCAAGCATTCCTATGTCTAGGCTACTCAACTGATGTCATTGAAACAATTGTGGCATCCAGAAAACAGTCAGCCATCCAGATTTATAATACGTCTTGGAAGGCCTTCCATAGATGGTGCAGGAGAAAACGGATTCACCCGCTTCAGTGAACCTTGGAGGCCATCTTAGCCTTCCTCCAGGATGACCTGTCAACCGGTCTCAAACCGGCCACTCTACATAGGCAAATTGTAGCTTTGTCAACTATCTTACCACTAATATACAGTGTGTCAGTCACTAATAATCAGTACATCAAAAGATTCCTAGAGGAGTGTCCCTCAAGAGTCCCCCACAGGTTCACAGATTCCCTTTATGGAACCTCCACAAGGTACTGACAGCATTAACTAGACATCCTTTTGAACCGATTCATTCTGTACCATTGCACTGGTTAAGGATGAAAACAGTCTTCCTCATTGCAGTCACCTCAGTGTGTCACATCTCCGAGCTCAGTGCTCTATCTGTCAAGCCAGGACCTTTCAAAAGGACGGGGTTACACTGTGAACGGACTCTTTATTCCTGCCCAAGGTCTCTTCCTCATTCTGCAGGTCACAGGAGATCTGTTTACTCTCCTTCTGTCTTCACACTCAACATCCCAAGAAAAAGATGTGCTTGATGTCCAATGAAGTCTTAAAGCCCTTTTGGTCAGGATGGAGGACATTAGAAAGTTGGACTCTCTGTTCATCAATATTTCGTCCCCCAACCAGAATGGCAAGATGTCAAAGAATTCAGTTAGTACCACTTTAAAGTCCCGCATCACTGAGGCATATAAGGCCTAAAGGTTGCTCAACCGTGCCTCCTTAGAAGATGTTTGTGAGGCCACAAGTTGGTCTTCAGTGTCTACATTTGTGAAACACTGTAAGGTGAATTTATACAATTCCTCAAATGCAGCTTTCGGTAGGAGAGTGCTGTAACATGCTCTGTCTGATGAGGATAATGACCCACCCACATAAAGTCACTGCTATTGGAGATCCCAAGATGTCCTCTACCTCAGAGAGATCCTTGGACATTTGCCATGAGGGGTCCTTCTCTGAGGAAAGGAAGTGTCAGACTCCCTGGTCAAGTTACTCTCAAGCACACTTTATTGAGTTAAACAGGTTCCAAGCATGAACTGTACTGTGTCAGTTCTAAAGCATTTTGGTGGGTACATGCATAGATGTAGAATGTAACTCCT
Source organism: Gekko gecko (assembly GCA_029375565.1). Lineage (NCBI taxonomy): Eukaryota > Metazoa > Chordata > Lepidosauria > Squamata > Gekkonidae > Gekko > Gekko gecko. Next base: position 220,200,289 of record JAPDNY010000002.1, on the reverse strand, counting down.
CCTAAGGCACGCATACGTGTCATGTCATGCAGTCAGGTTCCCGCATCTTTACCCCCCTTCCCACGGGAATATATGGTCCCATTGTCTCCTACACAAGCTGGCACTAAGAGCTTCAAGGCGAACTAGAGAGAGGCATATCTTGAGGAAGAGGTTCCGCAGTCTAAGAGAGAGCATTCACACACCTGCACTCACTCCCCCACCTAAGGAATTCCCCTCCCCCCAGTGTCTACGACAAATGATGTGAAGCGTGGTTTGACTGGAGGACATCTTGCCCTCCCTATTTATTGTCCTTTGTTTCTTCTTAATCTGGTTTTCTCACAACCTTGTTTTTCATTCTATATGTAACCTGTTACTTGCTCTTCACAGTTAATGTTGCAAGTTCATTAGTGTAACAATAGTTTAGGAGCTTTACAGTGCTTCTTTTCAGAGTCCCCAGAACTGAGGATATGGGTGGCTTCCATGTCACAGAAAGAGGAAGATTTTTAGTTCCTGCCTCCCTGATAGGACAGTGAGAAACACCCAAGATGTTCTCCTTTCCTCAGAGGAGAAGGACCCCTCACAGTAAGTGTCCAAGGGTTATTTCCTAGTTGCATTTTCGATATTTCTGTCTTAAACTGTGTAGGATGTGCTTCATATATAATATTGATTTACCATGAACAGGCCTGTAGCCACAGGGGGGGGGGCTTGGGGTGATGCGTCCTCCCAAATTTTTCCTGCTCCCTCCTCTTCTGGTCCCCTCTCCCAATTCCCAGGAGATGGAGGGAGCCTGGAGCTGCTGGTTTGGAGGAGAGTGGCGGCTGCCTCTTTCTCTTCACAGCTGGAGAAGGAAGAGGACACGGAGGTGTCAGGCCATGAGCACTGGCTCCTGCCCTGTCCTGTGCTGGGCTTTCCCTGCTAGTACTCGAAGTAGGAGCTGTTGAGCCGAGCTGTGGCAGGCAGTGAAGCAGGCTTGGCGCAGCTCTCTTCTCTCTCTCTCACCGGCTGGCTGGCCGGCTCTCGCACAGCACCCAGTTTAGGAAGCAGACTGGGTTTTTTTCACTCACAAGCTTTCCTGTGCCGGGGCACTTCTTCGGCTCCACCAAAATGGAGGAAACGCCTTGCAGAAAACTTTGTTGGGCTTAAAGGGGCCACCCCCCGACTCGGACTTTGCCGGCAAAGCAGAGGCGACCAGCGGCTGCTCCGAGTCCTTCTCCAGCTCTGGAGCGCCGCGAGAGGTCTAGCCTTGGGGCCCAGGCCAGCTGGCTGCCACCTCTGGCTCCTCCATCACCCAACGGGGAGGGGGAGGGCAGGCGATCTGCGCCGCCGCCGCCTCCTCCTGCGCCCTGGCCCACTGGCCAGGCATTCTCCGCCAGCGGCGGCGACTCCATCTGCACTAGCCGCTGCCTCCTCCTGCACCTGAGGGGGGGGAGGGTAGGCAAGCTACGCTGCTGCCGCCACCTCCTCTTGCGCCCCGGCTGGCCGGCTGGGTATTCTGCGCCGCCGCCATGCCGCTGAGGGGGAGGGGAGGGAGGGCTATCTGCGGGGCACAGGAGGGGGGTCTCCTGGAGATTCGGGGCGGGGCCGTAGCAGCGGCCGCCCCCGCCAGACCCCGCTCTCTGGGTCTTCGCACCCACCCACCCGCCCGGAGAGGCAAGAGCCCCGCGCACCCCCCCTGAGGGCGTGTCCCCCGCGCACACCCGGCGGGCCGTATAAATGTCCTCGGTGGGCCGCATGTGGCCCGCGGGCCATAGTTTGAGGACCCCTGTTCTAGAACATAATGTTTGGTTTGCTGTTATCAAGCTGCAAGATGCCTACTTCACATTGCAATTCATGTGGACTACAAGAGACACCTCCCCTTCCATTACGAAGGGGAAGTTTATCAATACTGTGTTTTGCCCTCTGGATTGGCAACTGCCCCCAGGGCATTTACCAGATGTATGGCTCCTGTAGTAACCTTTTTGTGCCTTCAAGGATACAATGTATTCCCATATCTGAATGATTGTCTCTTGGTGGTAGATTCAAGGGAGTTATCTGGCAATATAGTTCTTGCAATGAGAACCTGTCATCATATAGGTGAACTTGACTGAAACCAACTCAAAACATCCAATTCATCAAGGCATCTCTAGATTCCTGATCAGCTAGGGCCTGATCAGCTAATGGAGCACTGTGGTGAAATCCTTAGCGGGTCATGTTCCCCTTTACAGAAAGCACAATCTGTCCAAAGACTACTGAGATTAATGGCCTTGACAACACCTGTTCTACTGATGGGTAGACATTTTATGAGGCCATGACAGACTTGGTTCCTCCCAAAGCCAAGTTGGACATACACTCTCCCCACCAATTTCTGTCCATTCCTAGGCAGGTTATTAAAGCCCTCTCTTGGTTGGTGTTCCAGGGTTCCTCTTTTGGCCTTCCAACAGCACAAGGTGGTCCTCACCACTGATGCCTCTTTGCAGGGGTGAGGAGGCCATTGTGAGGACCTAACTATGTAGGAAAGATGGCTTTCTTGTGAGAAGCAGTTACTTATTAATGTCCCCAAACTGAGAGCCATCACATATGCATTTCACTCCTTTTCTGATATTATTTGGAAAAAATGTGTCTTGATACAGACAGACAGTGCCTCTGCTGTGTTCTGTGTGAACAGGCAGGGAAGCACAGGTTCCAGAAAGTAAAATGCGGAAGTGTTGGAAGCATGGTTCTGAGCCTTGAGACATGGTGTTTGTCTTCAGGCCATCCACATTGCAGAGGAACACAAATCATGGGCAGACACTCTTAGAAGGGTACATATAGTGGACCACAAATGGTCCCTCGCAGATCAATATATCCAGCCCATTTTCTCCCTGTGGGGCATCTTCACAGTGGATCTCTTTGTCATTTGAAACAACAAGACTCCATGTTTCTGCTTCTTGGTGGGGAGCAATCCTCTGTCTATAGGGGATGCCTTCCAGTTTACCTGGAAGGGTGCTCTCTTCTACTTGTTTCCATTGCTGACCAAGGTTGTAACAAAGTTGATCAAAGATGGTGCATAGGGCATTCTAGTAGCACCTTTTTGGCCCCACCAGGTATGGTTTGGCCCCCTGTTGAAAAAGTTCATGGGCACTTACATCGATGAGATGTTCCCAACCTACTGAGAGACAGCTGATTTTTTTCACCACAGCATCCCACACCTCTGTGTCACAGTGTGGAGATTGATGAACAATTAACCCTCCCTTTAAAAATTCAGGAAGTCCTGCAGAATATACGCAAGGTGTCCAATAGATGCTCTTATGAAGCAAAGTTGAAGCGCTTTTTGACTTGGATCCTGTCCAAGGGATCTTCCCTGAGTTCATGCCCTTAATTCTATTATCTTAGAATATCTGTACACTTTGAAGACTCAAGGGCTAGAGAGGTCTTCCATCAAAGTGCACTTCGTGGCCACTTCATGTAAAATAATGAGAGAATGAGCTGTGATCTGGAAGATCCTTGTTTCAAATCACACTTTTGCCTCCCCATGTGAAAATCTCTCTAATGCTCCTCCTCTGCCTCCGTCTTCCATATGCTGTATGGGGCTATTAATACTCCCCACAATATAGGACTAAATGTACATGATACACATCTAAATGTATATCTAAGAGCTATAGAGTTGCATTATTTTTTGTTTCAGAGGCACCCATGTTGGTCTGCAATAGAAGAGTTATTTAACCCTCACAAGCTTATATCCTGAAAATCTTGTTCATTCTAAGGTGGTACCGGGCTTGAATTTAATTATTTTTTGTATAATGCTGTTTCTGCTAGTCTCATGGAAAGGGGCAAAGATGCTTCATTCCTCCTCTAGTAGTTGGATTATGATAATACACTGTGTGAGGGTAAGGGCTGTCATTGAGGATGCCTCAGAAATGGTGGTTGGTACAAAACACCCACTTGTCATCAGGGGTCTACTGTGTAACCATATTTCACCAGTGCCTAAACTGCCACATTGGTTGCCTGTTTGTGATCTCATTTTAAGGTGCTGGCTCTTACCTATAAAGCACTTCAGAAACTGAGATCCCCTATCCTGCATATCTGAAGGAATGTCTCTTATTACAGTCTGTGTGTGCTAGTTGTACACTCCAAGTTGGCCTGTCTTCATTGTTGTCTCGCTTAAGGTTGCACATTCATCCTTCATTAAAGCTTGCACCTTTTCTGGGATTGCACCCAGGCTGTGCAGTGGGCTACTAGAGGAGGTGAGATGAACGTCCTCTCTTTTGGTAAAGCATTAGTGTTTGCCGTGACCTTTTAAAGGGATTTGATTTACAGCTCGTAGTAGTTGATGGATTCTTGATTTTTATTATGTATTTAATGCTTTTAATGTATTCTCTGGAAGTGCTTCTAAGCCTGTTTACAGGAAAAGGTGGGATAAAGGTACTTGGCCAACCTCTTGCCCCTTTTCCAGCTTCTGAGATGCCACCAGACATTGCCTGCCTGTTTTTGAGCCTGTGTTTCTAAAGCAAAAGGACTAGAACCTTGATTTTTTAAAAAGACATCCTGAAGTGCTGAATTTTACCCCAAGGTACTGAATTCTGGGGTGACACCTTGCAGCATGCAGATGTTTAACGTGTCTACTGGCTGCAGAGTCATTTGGTTATTGTCTTGCAGTTAGGCTGGGGAGGATTAGATCTTAAATCCTAGTTGAGCCAAGTTTCTGTGCTGCAGTTGGTTATGTGTAAAATGGGAGTGTGTTAATGGTCCTGCAGCTGAGGTGGATGGAGATAACACTGGGGTGGGGGAAGGAATTAACAGCTGCTTTCTCTCTAATGCTGCAGCACATGGAATGATTGACTTATTGTCTATTTACTCAGTTTATTGAGTTTTGAACTACCCAGCCAGGCTCCATTTGAATATATGTCAAGGCCAGCTGTGTAATTAGCTATGGGCAAAAGAAATGGAATGCATGTATGTGTGCTCATCTGAGGGGAGTCTTGTGAATCTCATCCTTTCTTGTGTACTAAGTTCCCAGCTGATTGCAAGCCTTTAATATTTTTTTTTAAAGAATGAAAGCATAAAATACCTGCTTTGACAGGTTTTGAACATTTCTAGATATTTTTATGCTTTGTGTGTCCTGGAGGTGCTGTGTTGCTGTTGAACAAGCAGCCCATGTATGCTTTCTTTGTGCTATTATCATCATGACTGGCATATCAGATTTTCCTGGCTTGTCATAGTGCTAAAACATGTACCTAGGTACATCTGACTGCATTCCCTTATTATGGTTGCCTCTCCCTTTTTGTTTTCCCCTCCCTTTTGTCTCTCTGTAGTGTTGAAATATAGGTTGCTAGCTCCTTGGAGCTGGTACCTGGTATATTTTGCTTATGTTACACTGTAAGTGCTGTGTGTATCAGTGGGGCTGCATAAATAGTGAGCTGGTCAAAGAACCTTTTCATGGCTTACTGTATTGGGATTCACATTTTGACAGTGCTTGTAGCATAATTTGAGGTTCTACCTCTTCCCTGAAGCTCCTGCTCTCTCCTGAATGTTTTAAACACACCAGAATAATCTCTTTTATGTAATAATCCTATCTTGGAATGGCCACATTCCATGCGATCCCTCAGCCATTGGCCCATTGGCCACCACTCAGGAGTACTCATGTGCATTGGCTGGGTGCTAGGTCTGCTCCTTTTCCCCGCCCACTCCCCCTTCAGCCCCTTGTGCCCCTTGTGTCATGAAATGGCAGTTACCTGTGTTTGTAAGATGGCTGTGGTTCTTTGTTTAAAATGTTCCCCCATAAGGTTTAATTGAGCTGTAGTTACAGAGAGGGGCCTGCAGGGGTTGAATGGGGCTTTCTCATCTGCTGGCCTACAGTTCTCAGCTGCCCCAAGGCCAAAAAGAGTGGGAAAACAGGGACTGTCCCAAGGCAGTCTTTGTCCCTGGGAGGCAGCAGAAATTCAGCCACTCTACAGTCGGCTGGATTGGGGAATGAATGGAAGTTTCCCTGCTCTCTTGGGCAAAAGATCGAGGCTGAAGTACAGGTGAGCCCACAACTTCCAGAGGTAGAGAGTATTTTGTGTAGGAAAAGAGAACTGTGTTTAACCCCTGTTGATTTATGCCCTGGTGGTTCATGGTGTCTGCTTACTCCTACAGTGTGTATGTGCTCCATAACTGTTTAATTAGTTAAATAAATTATTTTATTTGGGCTAATAATCTGTATTGTGCTTTGACCACATAGTTTCCCTTGCTCTGCACAATAACAAAGGGAGGGGGTAGCCCAAGGAAGCAAGAAAAGGCCATACCCCTGGTTGCCAACTTTCCAGGGATCCCCCAAAGATTGGGGATTTCATCTCCAAATAGGGAGATTCGCCCAGAGGGGTCTCACTCTCCCTATAAAAAGGCAGTGATGATTCAGTGAGTCGTGGCAGCAAACTTAAAGAGTGAGATACGCCCATGGGACAAAGGTAGGAGGCAAAACAGCTGAGTGGTAAACTCAGGGGTCTTTTCGGGGGGGAGCGCACTGGAGCGCAGCTCCGGGAGCTCAGGAGCCAAGCCCTGCCCCCAGCCGGCGTCCCGGAGAGTCTTTCAGGCAGCCGAATGTTAATTTCAGCTCCATTATATCCTATGAGCCATTGAAGTCAATGGTGAAAACATAGGGTATATTCTAGGGGCTGGAGGGGAGGGGTTTGAGGGAGAGGCTCGAAACTCACAGGATAGCTGATGGAGCCTCTCCCCAAGATACTCACCAAGTTTCAAGAACATTGGACCAGGGAGTCCAATTCTATGGGCCCCTAAACAGGTTGCCCCTATTCCCTCCATTGTTCTCTATGGTGGGAAAAAAATAACTTTTTTTCCCACCGTAGAGAACAATGGAGAAATGGGGCAACCTGTTTGGGGGTCCATAGAATTGGACCCCTGGTCCAATGTTCTTGAAACTTGGTGGGTATCTTGGGGAGAGGCTCCATCAGCTATCCTGTGATCTTGGAGCCTCTCCTCAAACCCCTCCCCTCCAGCCCCAGAATATACCCTATGTTTTCACCATTGACTTCAATGGCCCATAGGGTATAATGGGGCTGAATTGCCACTGAATTTCTTTCATTCCCTCCTTTCCTTCTTTCTTTTTCCTCTTTCCCTCATTCTTCTCTTCTTTCTTTCTTTCTTTCTTTCTTTCTTTCTTTCTTTCTTTCTTTCTTTCTTTCTTTCTTTCTTTCTTTCTTTCTTTCTTTCTTTCTTTCTTTCTTTCTTTCTTTCTTTCTTTCTTTCTTTCTTTCTTTCTTTCCCACCTTCTTCTCTTCTCTTTTTCCTCCTTTCCCTGTTTCCCTCCTTCTTCCCTCTCTTTCCTTCCTTCTTTCCTTCTCTCTACTCTCTCTCTTTCCTTCCCTCTTTCCTCCTTCTGTGGCCCAACTCTCATGAGAAGGAGTTTAAACTTTAAACCCCTTCTCTCTTAGCTCCCCCACCCAGACCAGCTGGGGAAGGGAAGGGGAGGCTTTTGAAGATGCTTCCCCCCCTTTTGCTTCCCCTTCTGACATCACTTCCGGTGATCTCAGGGGGCGTGGCATATGCTAATAGCCTAATAGCTCATTAGCATACCATATGCTAATGAGCTCCTGCAGCTGTTCTTCTACGAAAAGACCCCTGGGTAAACTGGAGCCCGTTTCACCACGGTAGGCAACCAAGCTTGGTTCAGACAAAAGAAGGAAACCCTTTGCAGGCCTTTATGAGGAACTCATTGGGGCCAGTCCTGAATCTAGGGTTGCCAGCTCCAGGTGGGGAGATTCCTGGAGACTTTCTGGAAGAATCTACGGAAGCCAGGGTTTGGGGAGGGGAGAGGCCTCAGTTGAACAGAATGCCATGCAGCCCACCTTCCAAAGCAGTTATTTTCTCGGGGGGGGGTGTCTGTTGTCTGGAGTTCAGTTGTGATACCTGGTGATCTTCAGGCTCCACCTGGCGGTTGGCTGCCTAGGTGTAGCAGTCAGTGCTTCAGAGCAGGTTCTGCTAGATCCAGGTTCTTGCTGTAGAAGCTGAGTGGGTGATTTTGGACCAGTCACAGACTTTCAGCCTAACTTACCTCACAGGGTTGTTGTGCAAGTCAAAAGGGGGAAAGGAGAATGGTGTAAGCTGCTTTGGTCCCCATTTCAGAGACTATTTTTCCTCCTGGGAAACCATTGTCGCCAATCTCCAGGTGAGGGCTGGAGATCACTCAGAATTACAACTGCTCTCCAGATGGCAGAGATCAGTTCCCCTCGGGAAAATGGTGGTCTCTGTGGCAGTCAGGGCTTCAGAGCACAGAAAATGGTGGATTCTGGCAGTTAGGGCTTCAGAGCACGGGAGAGGCTGCAGGTGTGTGTGTGGGGGGAATGAAAAGCTGAAGAGAAAGGGGGAATAAAGGTAGGTTGATGATTGGCTGAGGAGATAGGGTTGCCAACTCCAGGTGGGAAATTCCTGGAAATTGAGGGATGGATCCTGCAGAGGGTGAGGTTTGAGGAGGGGTGGGACCTCAGAGAGGTACAATGCCATAGACTCCACCCTCCCAATCAGCCATTTCCTCCTGGGTAACAACTGTTGCCAATTTCCAGGTGAGGGCTGGAGGTCACTAAAAATTACAACTGCTCTTCAGGTAGCAGAGATCAGTTCCTCTGGAGAAAATGGTGGACTCTGTCATTATACCCTGCTGAGGTCACCACAGCACATTGATGCTGAGTACCCAAGTCCTTGGCACTCTCCCAGAGCCTCTTTGTAGAGCCCGTTGTATTTATTTCCACAATGGGCCTTATTCCTACTTTTAAAATATATGTAGTTTTGTGCATACACAACCTCCAGGATAACTGGAAATTAACATCTGAGAACAACCATTGGACACTCACTGTGAAGGGTCCTTCTCCTTTGAGGTCTTGTGGGTGATTCCCATCCATCACTTAGGGGAGGTAGGATCAAATCTGTTTACCTCCTGTTTCCTGTGGTGGGAGTCACCCTGAGCTCAGTTCTGGTACTCCAAAAAGCTAAATTCTGAAATCTGATAAATCTAAGAAGAAAATTCAGGTAGTAACAGTAAGAACATAAACCTCAACTACTGGAAGTACTAGAGGACTATTTTATTTCTGAAGAAAAGATAGAAATGTAAAAACAGTTGAAAGAAGGAAAGAGACAACAACCCAGCCAAGATGTCTTCCAGACCTCAGTGGAGAAGGACCCTTCACGGTGAGTGTCCAGTGGTCATTCTCCCTCTAAGCTGGAAGACATCTTGGGGGACCTCCCAGAGCAGTGTCCCTAAAATTTGGGTGGGAGGTCGTTATTCTGATCCAATATAGACTGCAGAACTTTCCTTCTAAAGGCCGCATCTGCAGAATCATACAAATTGATCTTATAGTGTTTAATGAATGTGGAGGACCATGTGGTGTCCTTGCAAACTTCCTCCACCAATGCCCATCTTGCAAAGGCTGTGTTTGTGGCTGCACTATGAAGCAAATGGGCTGTAATCCCTTATGGAACTTGTTGCCTCTGACTCTGGTATTCCTCGGCAATGCAGGACCTAATAGTGTTGCTGATCACTGGGTTAGATATATTTTTTCCCGTATACGGAGGTGAGATGTTCAGAGAGCATCTGTCTTTCTGTTGGTGGCTGTCCTATGTATGAAGCACTTGAGTGTCCTCTTGACATCCACATTATGCCAAAGTTTTTCTCTTGGGTGAGCCAGGTTTGGAGAGAAGGATGGTAGATAGCTCTCCTGTGATCTGTGAAATTTGGTATTGACTTTTGGACAGAAGGTTGGATCAGTTCTCAAAACTACCTTGTCCTTGTGAAAAATGCAGAATTCCAACAATCGAAAGTGCACACGACTCTGATATCCTTCTGGCCAACGTAATGGCAGTCAGAAATACCACCTTCATCCTTAAGAGCTTGAGTGGAATATCTTGGATAGGCTGAATGGTTCCTTAGTAAGCACTGGGGGAACAAATCTCCAAGTCAGAAACTTGTGGTTGTATGGTGGATCTCTGAGAGAAGCTCTCTGAGAAACTTTCAGACATGTGGATGGTGAGATATGTTGAGACCCTTGAATCTTGGGAGAACCAAAGCGAGCACCACTATTTGCCTCCTGAGGGTCGTTGCCTTGAGGCCATTACCGATACCATCCTGTAGAAATCCCAGAATCAATTTTATCTCTGGCTTTAAGGGATTAACTCTTTTCCTCCTACACCAACAAACAAAAGCCTTCCAGATGGTGTTGTAAATCCTGGAAGCCATGATAGTATCTATTACTGTGGTCTGGTACCCTAATTGAGATAGTTTGTTCCTTTCAATTTCCATGCAGTTAAACGGAACCACCCCAGTCACTGGTGCCAAATTGGACCCTGCCGCAACATGTCTTGGAGTACTGGGAGGGTCAGAGAAGGGGCTATTGACATCTCCTGCAGTGCAGAGAACCAGGGTCAGTAAGGTCAGTAAGGGGCTGCCAGTATGATCTTTGCTTGGAGTTCCCATATCCACTTGATGAGTTTTGGTAGTACTGGAATAGGAGGGAATGTGTAGAGTAGCCCCCTGGGCCATGTCGTTATGAGGGCATCTGTGGCTGCTGCCTGAGGGTGGAAGAACCTGAAGTAAAAGCTATCAAGTTGGTTGTTGTGTTCAGGGGCAAAAAGTTCTATCAGAGGGGTTCCAAATGTAGGTAGGCACTATAAGTTGGAAAATCTCCTTGTGGATCATTCTTTAACCTTCCTGAATAGAGTGCCGACTTAGCCAATCCATTTGGATGTTGGTGGGTCCCTTTCACATATTCCACTCTGATCAAAGCCAGGTTCTTCTCCACCCACGTCAGTAGATGGGTTGCTTACCTGTGCAGGACAGAGGACTTGGAGCCCCCCTGCTTGTTGACGTAAGTTTTTGCTGATCTGTTGTCAGTCCTGATCAGTATGTGATGTCCTCTGATTTGAGGGGTGAAGTGTAGAAGGGCTAATCTGATGGCCTGCAGTTCCAGGAGATTGATTGGTAGTCAGGTATCATCCTCAGACCATCAGCCCTGGACCAGGCTGTGGAATAGAGTAGCACCCCAGCCTGATAGACTGGTGTCGGTGGAAATCTGGATCTATTCTTGAATCCAAAAGGGCTTGCCTTGAGTGAGGTTTTCCAGCTTGGATCATTACTGGAGGCTTCCCTTCACTTGGAGAGGTACTGTCATCAAACTGTCTATTTTCCGGGTGATAAGACTTTAGTATGGGTGCAGGAATAGCTGTAATTGTCTGGACTGCATTCTTCCCCATTGGAGCGTGTCCATGGCAGCAATCATCAGACCCATCAACTTGGTTAAGGTTGACAGCAGTGATGTGTTCGCCTGGATAATCTGAGAAGACAATTCCTTGGTCTTTCTGGCCTTCTTCTCTGGTAGAGAAAGGTGTGTTGATCAAGTGTCCATTACGATGCCCAAGTGTTCCAGGTGTTGCATGGGCATCAGGGAACTCTTTTGCATGTTCACTAGGAAACCAAAGTCTTGTAGGCACTGTCCTGTCCTGGAGGTGTCTTCCAGAGAACATTCTCTGGACTGGGATCAAATCAAGACATTGTCCAGCCATGGATGGCCATGTATCCCCTGCTCTTGAAGACAGACAACCAGGTGGATCAGTATCTTTGTGAATACCCAGGGGGCTGATGATAGACTGAATGGCAGTGCTCTGAGTCTCCCACACACACAGAAACATTGGAATCTTCGATGACGAATGAGTATAGGTATGTGCATGTATACCTCTGTTAGGTCTATAGATGTCAGGAATTCCTGGGGCTGAAGGGACTCCACAATGAATCTTAGAATTTCCATGAGAAAGCATCTGGTCTTGATGTATTTTAAGTATTTTAAATCAAGGATAGCCCTCCAGGCTCTGTTCTTTTTGCGGACTGTGAAAAAGATGGTATATACTCCAGTTCCCTTGTTCAGCCATTGGAATGGATTCTAGTGCTTGAATATCCAGCAGGTGTTGAATTGCCACTCTGGTCCTCTTTTTATCTGGTTTCCATGTGAGGGGGAGACAATGAACCTTTGAGGCGGTCTAGTCTGAAATTCTATCTTGTACCCTTTGGTCACAATTTCTTTTGCCCAGTTGTCTTCATGGGAGATGGTCCAGGCTTGGCTGAAATGAAGTAGCTGTCCCCACGCTGGTAGTCATGCTTTTGGTGTCTTGGGTTCTCTATCCCTGGCTTGTCTGTTTCTACTTGACTTGGTGAATTTGTTGTTGAGTCCAGCACATCAAAAGGACTGTCTGTTGCCACTTCAGAAGGTCCCTCTGGTATCCTGGTGGAATCTGGGAAGAATATGCTGTGACTGAAAGAATGAAGATCTGAATGTCCTTATCACCACATCGTATGTTCTTGTGTAAGGCCTTTTTCTTGTCTTGTGTCTCCACTAAAATTTTGTCCAGAGATTCCCTGAACAGTTTATCTCCCTGGAAGGGGTAAGCAGTTACTATGGCCTTAGATTACTAATCTGCTGGCCGCATTCTCAGCCAGATGGTGCAGTGAGCAGCTGCTATTGAAGCCATGGCTCGAGTTGAAAACCATAGTATCCAGGTGGTGTCAGCACCGTGGTATAGGATACAATCTTCAACACTCTGTTGGTGCCTTCTAGCAGTCTGTGGTTATTGTCTAGCAGTAGCTGAATCAACTTATGCATCCACATGATAGTCCACTGGGACACTGTTGAGGCTGTAGCTGATGCCTTGATAGCCATTGAAAGGGCCTTGTGAGATTTCTTTTGACAAATTTCGCCCATTTGTTGAGGTTGTCTATAAGGTCTGTCTTTGGATAGCAGCCCTAATTATTGTAGAGCGGTCACCGGGGCGTCCACTATAGGAACCTGAAGGAATTCATTAAAGGTTGAGGTTCACAAACCCTGGGAAAGTTTTATTTGCCATTGGCGTAGCCCATTCAGCCTTAAGTTTCTTTTCATGGAATTCTGGGAATGGGAAGGCTTTTTCTGAAGAGTCAGTAGAACGGAAAAACTCACTAATGCCGTTGGGTTTGTTTTTTCTACCTGGAGCAGTGGAAGTTTGCTCTCCTGATTCTGTGGACTCTTGTAATTCAAGAGCTGATAGAGTTTTGCATAGCAAGTATTGAAAATCTTCACTCTTGAATAGGCAAAGGGAAGGTTCTGGCACACCTATTTTCCCTTCCTCATCATTAGAGAAGAATTCTCCCTCCTCTCTCTCACTACAAGTTGCTGAATCGCTCCCCCCCCCCCCGGGAAGCCTGTGCCCGTCCCCTTATGACCCATGCGGGTTCCCTTCTGTGCAGTTTTGGTGGGCCAGCTGCCTCTGTGTCGGGGCTTGCCATGTCATTGGGGGGAGGAGGAGGATTGAGAACGAATGGACTCATGGTCCCCTGATCTACAGAAGCGGAAAATTTCTAAAAAAGGCTATCACGTTCAGTGATGAGGGGCCCAGAGCTGCCAACATTACTGGCCTGGAAGTCGTCATTAGCACCTTCCCCAGAATCAATCTTGACAACTCCGGCTCGTCCACATCCATCATGTTGCTCCCTGCTATGCCCAGAGGACTCAGGTCACTCCACGGCTGGGATTAGGCTCTGTTCGCCATTTCTGTTACAGAGGAGAGGTTGCCTGGTAGGTGTTGATATGACCATTAAGGCCAGTGTGGAGTCTGGAGGCACTCCCTATAGGCGTGACTTTTTGATGCTTCCTCCACCTCCTCGTGCAAGTGGTGCCGTAATGGATGCCATGGTGTTCTGTTTAGGGGGTGTGCAGGTCCTTGTGTTTGCTTCACAACTATCAGTGTCTAGCTCCATTGTTGATAAGAAGCCATCACTATCTTTGGCTCTTGTGGCCATTTTGGCTGTGGCTTCCTTCTCGTTGTCTAGAGGCAGTGAGCCTCTGAGGCTTTTTTCCTTAGGGGAAAGGAAAATGAAAGGATAGGCAGCAGAGGAGAGAAAAACTAGGTTTATAGAAAGCAGAGTTAAAGTGGAAAATAGCACAAAGTGGGTATAAGGTGGAAGGTGTAGAAGCAAAGAAGAAAATTGCAATTCCTAAGGAAAGAATAGAATATGATTAGGCAAAGCCTATATCTAGCCGTTCTCTCTGCTGAGGCAGGAAAAGAACTGAACTCAGGGTGACTCCCACCACAGGAAACAAGAAGTAAACAGATTTGATTCCGCCTCCCTAAGTGCTGGGAAAGATTGAAGGTCAAAGAAGAAGGGGACGGCAAAGGATGAGATGGTTAGACAGTGTAATCGATGCAATGAACATGAAATTGAGCAAACTTCAGCGGACAGCGGAAGACAGGAGGGCCTGGCGTAAACTGGTCCATGGGGTCGCGAAGAGTCGGACTCGACTGTGCGACTGAACAGCAACAGCAAGTGATGGATGGGAATCACCCATAAGATGTTCTCCAACTCAGAGCTAGAACATAGGATACTTGAGGTGTAGGATGTCAGTTCACACGGTTGTTGGAAATTGCCAACCTGGTATTGTGGTTAGACTAGGATCTGAGAGATCCAGGTTCACATTCACATTCTGACATAGAAACTTAACAGGTGACCTTGGGCCAGTCACATTCTTTCAGTCTAACCTATCTCACTGGGTGATTGCTGTGAGGATAAACTGTAGGAAGGGATGACAGTGTTGTATGCAGCTTTGAATTCCCATTGGGGAGAAAAGCAAGGATATACATTTTAAAGCCCTCATTTTTTTAAAAAAATGAAAAGGATGAAAACAAAGTAGAACAAAGCAGCTTAGTAGTTAATATATCAGGCTGAGGACACAGATTCAGATCCCCCCCCCCCCGGCCAGCTCAGTTGGTGACATCTCATCAGTCATGCTCAACCTAACCGATCTCACAGAATTACAAGGAGGATGAATTGAAGAGGGGAGAGCCATATATGCCAGTGCTTAACTAGATGTGGTAGAAAAGATGGTAAGCAAAGCAGGCAATTTTTCAGCATTGTTGAGAAACAGGAATTTGGGTTGGGTCTCAATTGGGAGGAGTAGGGAAAAGTGACAAAAGCCATCTGTACCAAAAGGAAAACCTTCCTGTACCTCTCTAATGACGTGTGAACAGGAGCAGAGGTGCAGGGGTATCTGGCAATGTGGTATGACAGCAGAATTGAGTACTTGCAGACAGCAGCTGGAGCGTGTGTATATAACTCTGAGGAAAGTTATTAATTTTTCTCTTAGCTTTGATGTGTAGGTGATGGGGAATTATGGTGGAACTTGAACATAAGAACATAAGAGAAGCCAATATTGAATCAGGCCAATGGCCCATCTAGTCCAACACTCTGTCACACAGTGGCCAAAAATACCAGGTGCCATCAGGAGGTCCAGCAATGGGGCCTCTGTTACAGACAGCCTTGGTAGATGTAGGAGGATGAGTCTTCTGCAGGTGTCCCCAATGTGGTGTCTGGCTCCCACCAAGTATTTTTAGGAAGTGGGTGGGGCCAGATGGGGCTTCTGTCCATACAGCTTTTGATTGGCCATTGGAGATATGCTTGGCTGTGCAGATTTTTTTTTAAAAAAAGATTGCTTTGGCAGCAGCTGTCACCACGGCACAAGTATTTTATTGTTAAACAGAGCTTGTTGAAGAGTTACTATTAGAGCTATGCATAACCTCACGACTTGACATTTTATAGTGGGCTGTGCCCTTTGTGGCAGCCATTCTTCCTCTGAGGTGGAGGCCATCTTGTGAGTGATTCCCATCCATCACTTAGGGAGGCAGGATTAACTTCAACTGTTTCCTGTTTCCTGTAGTGGGGGTCACCCTTAGCTCAGTTTCTTTCCTGCCTCATTAGGGAGAGCAGCTAGAAGTAGGCTTTGCCTAACTTTTGCTTCTTGTTTGCTATTCTAGCTCACTGTTCCTGTTACTGCTATCTTCATTCTTATTCTTATTTCTTCCTGTTCAACTCCTCTTCTCTCTCTCTCTCTCCACAAAAAATCTCGGCTCCTCCTCTTTTACCTCTCCTAAGAGATCGCTTCTCCCTCCAATGACTACAGTCTCTTATAAAACCAGCAGTGGCTCTCTGGGGAGACAGCAACGGCTTCCTCTCCTCCTGCGAGATGGACATGGAAGAAGGGCTGTGGCTTGGAAGAGGGCTGCGGAGGTGACAGGCTCCCAGTCAACAGAGATCAGCGGCACTGCCAAGCACATCAAAAGCTCCCACTCCCGTGTGCACTTGGAGCCCACGCAAACAGCAGTGGCCATTTGAATGACGGGAATGGCCAGCAGAGCCCTATCCTGAACAGGGAGCGACTCGAGACCATAGCAGGTCTGACCATGCAGGGAGCACTCCTGGCTGATGCTGCCCAGGGGGACGAAGAGGACGATGGTGCACAGAGCGGTGATGTTGGCTGCTCCGGGTCTGCTCCCGTCCCCTAGAGCAATGGCTTTCTTCAGGAGGGCCATGAGGCAAGAAATAGCCCATTTTTGTAAATCAGGGGGCCAGTCTACCAACCCAAGATCTTCCTCCTCCTCTCCCTCCCCCTCTCCCCATAGGCATAGCAAAAGACGGACCTGGCCCACTAAGGCTGCCCAGAAGGGCTTTCCCAGAGATCTTTATCTCCCTGATTTCCAGCGGGGGGGGGGTATGTATGTGATGCCTCTTAAGGTTTCTAGTGAAAAAGAGGAGGGGGAATTATCTTCCCATAAAGAGGAAGAAGAAAAGGTCCCTGTTGCCTTTGAGCTGTCCTTTAGGTTCTTTAAAACCAAGGACTTCCATTATTTGCTATCTAAGACAGTCTCTGCTCTCAAGATTCAAAATCTGCAAAGGGCAGGGAACCAGCACCCTGATGATCAAGAGCAACAAGAGAGATCAGAAATTACTGATGGACTCTTTCCTCCAAATGATTTTTCAGAGAGAGCCTTTCCCTTCCCAAACTGCATGAGGTCAAGGCAGAGTGGGCAAAACCACTGTCTGGCAAGTCCATCCCAGGCCTTGTCAAGAGATTGTACCCTGTAACTTCTTCTGCTTCAGATCTCTTGCAGATCTGACACTCCAGTAGCTGCCTTACAATGGTCTGGATTGCTGTCAGAGGATAGTCACGGCAACCTGCGAAATAGTCTGGAACCACTGGAAAAGATATTGGTGGAAACCCATGATAAAAAGAAGGCCCTACCCAAGTACATGCACCTTGGAGACAAGAGGACGACTACCTTTTCTTCATCTTCTTCCTTTAGCCCATACCAGACTATGTGCAGACTATTTCAGGACAACAGAAGACCATCTTGGGGCAACAACAACAATAAGCAGTCCTTTTGTTGCGGGGCTTCAACAGCAGGTTCCTTAGATCATATGGAAACAGACAAGACAGAGGGGAGAGAGACCCCGAGGCCTTGAAGGTGTGACTATCTGTTTCCTCCAGTGGGGGGATGCCTGCTACTCTTCAGTCAAGTGTGAACTGACTCCCACCCAGATACCTGGACAAGAAACATCATCAAGGAAGGTTACAAAATAGAACTTCACTCAATGCCACCTTAGTGTTTTATGGCCTCCCCCCCCACAAAAACCCAGTCAAAAGGGATAGAACCAAGGCTGCAATAGATCACCTGCTGGACATGCAGGCCATAGAACCTGTACTCACGAGTGAGCAGACGGATGGAGCGTTCTCCATCTTCTTTACAGTCCCCAAGAAGAATGGGGATTGGAGGGCCATACTTGAGTTGAAATACTTAAGCAGATTTGTAGAACCAAAGCACTTTCGCATGGAGACCTTATGGTCCATAGTGGAATCCTTGCAACCACAGGAATTTCTCTCTTCTATAGACCTGATGGAGGCATATCTACACATCCCAATCTTTGCTTATCATTGCAGGTGCCTATGATTCTGTGTGGACGGGGATCACTTCCAGTTCATGGCCTACCCTTTGGCCTCTCCTCAGCTCCAGGCGTGTTCACCAAGATCCTCATTCATGTGACCATTTGCCTTTGAGAGCAAGGAATTCACATCAACCCATATCTGGACAACGTTTTAGTCTGTTCTCCATCGCAGATACACTCTCACCAGGACACTGCCTTGACAATTCAATACCTTCAAGAGTTCAGGTTCCTAGTGAACATGCAGAAGAGTTCTCTGACTCCTTCCCAACAACTGGAACATCGGGGAGTAGTGATGGACACTCGAATTGCAAAATTCTTCCTCCCAGACAAAAAGGCAAGGAAGATACAGGATATGGCCAGACAGATCATAAAGGCGAGGACTTCATCCCTATCTACTCTAACCAAGATGATGGAATTGATGGTGGTGGCATTTGACACTCTTCAGTGGGCCCGCTTCCACTCCAGACATCTGCAAATGTTTCTACACCCATTTCAGAACCCTATCACACTCAAGATGGATTTTTCTCTGAAGGTACCACTACAAGTGAAGTCAAGCCTCAGATAGTGGACAGTGCTACTTAACCTGACACAAGGCAAAACTTTCTGGGTCCTGGACTGGGTGCAGATCTTCACAGATGCCAGTCTGTTGGGCTGAGGTGCCACGTCATCACACAGGCCAGTACAGGGGATGTGGTCCAAGAACGAGAAGTGGTTGCCTATCAATTTGTTGGAGCTTCGAGCCATCCGCTTAGCCCTTCTCCACTTCACCTCCAGGGCCGGCCTGTGGTGTCTGGGTTAAACCCCCGTCTCTTCCCACTAAGTGTGGCTTACCTGCGCGCCCCGCAGGCAAGCCAGGGAAGAGGCGGGGGGTTTAAACCCCTGTCTCTTCCCTCTAAGCACTGTTTGCCTGTGCACCCCGCAGCTGTGGGGTGCCCAGGCAAGCCAGGGAAGAGGTGGGGAAGAGCCACTGCCCCGCCTCCTCTCCTCCCCGAGGGGGGAGGGGGAGGGCAGGCAAGCTCCACTGCTGCCTCCTGAGCCCCGCTGGGGCATTCTTTGCTGGTGGCTGCGGGCCCCGCTTCCTTTCCCCCCCAAGGGAAGGGGTGGGCGGGCAAGCTGTGACACTGCCTCCTGCGCCCCGCCAGGGTGTTCTTCACAGGCGGGGGGGCCCTTTTCGCGGGGGGGGCAGTTTGGCTCCCCTGCCGCCGGTGCGCTCTAGGCAAGCACCTAGCTCGCCTAGCGGGTGAGCCGGCCCTGTTCCTCAGATCAAAGGACTCCATGTCCTGATTCGAATGGACAATGTATTGGCTAAAGCATACTTAAACAAGCAGGGGGGCTCCAGGTCTCTAGCCTTACACAGGGAGGTGACTCATCTGCTGAGCTGGGTGGAAGGCAACCTGGCATCGATCAGAGCGGAACACATACAAAGTGTTGTCAATCTTCAAGCAGACTGGCTTAGCTGTCAGATGATCAAGGAAGGCAAATGGTCCCTGCACAAGAGGCTCTTTCAGCTGATAGCATCCATGATGGGAACCCCACAGGTGGACCTCTTCGCCACCCAGGACAACAGCCAATTGTGACTTTTTTTACCAGATACTTCCATCCTAAGGCGGAAAGCACGGATGCTCTTCTTTCGCCCTGGCCCGAGGGACTGTTTTATGCTTTCCCCCCGATCCCAATATTACCCAAACTTCTTAGGAAAATACAACCCTTAAAGGCGGACGTCATAGTAGTGGTGCCATTCTGGCCTCGTTGCCCTTGGTTCACCTCGCTCTGGGAGATGGCGGTTGTCTCCTCTTCTCAAGCTCCCAGTTTCAGAGGACATGTTAATCCAGGGACTGATATAGCATCCCAATCCAGGCTGGTTTTGCTTGACCATGTGGAAGTTGAGAGAAACCGGTTTTCCAAACTAGGGAACAAGGATTCCGTCATTGACACGATCCTGGCATCAAGAAAACCATCTACTCTCAAGGATCTATAGTGCCACCTGGAAGGCCTTCGTACATTGGGCTCATCAGAAGAAGGTGGGTCCTTTACGTCCGGGACTTGGTTTGCTCCTAGAGTTTCTGCAGGACGGCAGGGCAAGTGGTCTCAAGGCACCTATGCTCAAGAGACAGGTGGCAGCCTTAGCCTCAGTTCTTCCATGCTCACAGGGTGTTCCAGTGTCCCAGCACTCACATATAGTCTAGTTCCTCTGAGGAGCTTCTATCAAGGATGCACCAAAAACTTATAGGTTTCCAACATGGAGACTTAATACAGTTCTCACAGCGTGAACTCACCAAACATCCCTTTGAACCATTGAAAGAGGTCCCACTCAAGTTCCTAAGGATGAAAACCTTATTCTTGGTAGCCATTACCTCAGCCAGAAGGATCTCAGAGCTGGGAGCACTTTCTATTCAGACAGAACTCTGTACATTTCATAAGGATAAAATGGTGCTGAGAACAGATCCTACCTTTTGTCTGAAGGTCAGTTCCAAGTTTCACAGGTCACAAGAGATTTGTCTCCCATCTTTCTCCCCACATCCTACTCATTCAGAGGAAAAGATTTGGCATACCCTGGACATAAGAAGGACTCTCAAATGCTACATTCTCAGGACAGCTCCGTTCAGAAGAACAGAGGCTATGTTTGCAACATTTTTGTCCCCGCACACAGAGAGAAAGATGTCAAACTCTGCCATAACCACTGCCATTAGGTCTTGCATTGCCAAAGCCTACAAGACCTTGAATCAACAAGTCCCGGATGGGATCACTGCCCATTCCCTTTGTAGTGTAGTGACTAATGCGGCCTTTGCCAATAAGGCGTCAGTAGAGGAAGTATGCAAGACTGCTACATGGTCCTCTTTGTCCACATTCATCAGACACTATAAGATAAATGTGTTTGATTCTGCTGACGCAGCTTTTGGGAGACAGATACTACAATCTGTCCTGTCCCTTGATGATGACCTTCCCTCCCAATTTTAGGGACACTGCTCTGGGAGCTCCCACGAGATGGCCTCCAACTCAGAGGGAAAATGATCATTGGTTACTCACTGTGAAGGGTCCTTCTCTTCTGAGGCTTGGAGGACATCTTGGCCCTCCTGGGTCATTATGCTTCTCCTTTTCTATGTACATATTTCCTTCTTTCCTATGACTGCCAGAGCTGTTACTGCAAGTTAGCATACTGTTTACTTATATTGTTCGAGTTCTTCACTGTTTAGAGATATTATATTGATTTTGGAATCCCAAAACTGAGGTAAGGGTGACTCCCGCTACGGTTAATCCTGCCTCCCTAAGTGATGGATGGGAAGCACCCACAAGATGTCCTCCAAGCCTCAGAGGAGAAGGATCCTTCATGGTGAGTAACCAATGGTCATTTTGTGGCTGGTTTTGCCTCCTGCAGTAGCTATTTTATAGCTGTGCCCACCACCCTGTATATGAGTTCTGAAGATACTCACAGGGTGAAAAAGATTGGGGACCCTGACCTTGTCTCTTAAGTCCCAGCTGTACATAGAATATTCTATTTTAGCTGCCTGTACATCTATACACATCTTCCTTTTTTCTGTACAGGTTTAATTACATGGCAGCAATACTGTTATCTAAATTTTATGTGCAAAAGCCTGGTTTTATACAAAACAGTTTGTGTGGTAGGAGGTGAGCCATTGCATGAACACTTTGGGTGTATGAGTTGGCTATAGCCATTTAAAAATTGGTGTACTGTTAGTATTTTATGATAGGATTCAATAAAAGTGGTTAATATCTTAGATCACTGAGAGCTCTAGGTCAGGTGTTGGGGCCAGTGGAAGACAAGGAGTTGGTTTCAACACTCTTAACGTTTTTTCTGTCACAGATACGTCATGTGGTTTAAATGTTACGTTGGAGCGCAACTATAGTTACTCACATCCATTCACGGTAACCCACAAACCACTCAAGGAGATACTAGCCAACTGAAGTCTGTGAAGTGAACCATCTTAAGAGATTGATGGACTGCAGCCAGAGACCATTAGATTGATAAATAGGAAGTGGTGCTGGCTGCAATCAATAATTGAATTTGTATGCAAGAGCTGTGTTGAACTCTGTGCAGTGATTCTTGAATTCTTCACAGTGAGAGCCCATCTTTTGCCTAGCTAAGCTGTGTGTATGTTATGAGATTTTCTTACACAGTGGAAGTCTGGAAAGTGTCACTGAATGTGGACCATCATCCTGTATCTGTTTTGTTCTTTGTGAGTAAGCAAAATTCTAGGTTTTATAGCTGCAATTAGACTTAATACATTTATTTATTATATTTTTACCTCATATTTTCTCAGGGTGGCATACATTTTATCCTCACCACAGCCTGATGAGGTAGGTTAGGCTGACAGATTGACTGGTCCTAGTTTGACACTCTAGTCGCTCTGCCACGCTGGCTCTTGGTCTTGGAGATCAACTTCTGGTGGACCTTTAAAAGCTAGAGGGGACTTCCACAACATTACAGCAGTCAGAGAAGAGTTGGTTTTTATACCTCGTTCTTCTTAGTGTGTGACTGCTGTTTTGGCCACTGTGTGACAGAGCGTTGGATTGGATGGGCCGTTGGCCTGATCCAACAATGGCTTCTCTTATGTTCTTAGTGGCCTACAATTGCCTTGTGAGGTAGGTGGGGCTGAGAGAGTTCTAAGAGAACTGTGACTGACCCAAGGTCACCCATCTGGCTTCATGTGGAGGAGTGGGGGATCAAACCTGGTTCTCCAGATTAGAGGCAAGATTTTAGGGCCCTGCAAAGCCCCCATGTCCATATAAAAAAATAAAATAAATTGTGGAAAACATCAGTAAAACATACTTGAAATGATGGCTTGTTTGTATAGAAGTCTCCTAAGGCAGGTTGACATTTGGATGTCTCACCTGGAAACTACCAGGCTACAAAAAGGAGAATTTGCATGCGGAAGTAGTATGAAAGTCTATCTGTAGCATGAAATTTTCTGATGAATGGTGCAAGAAGCTCTTGTCGCCCAGCTGTGTAGGGTAGTTTTCTTCTTGAGTTTAGCCATGACATCTTGCACTTCAACGTTTGCATGTCTGTGTGATTCAGAGGTCATGTTATTCAGAAGTGGGTAGCCCTGTAATCAAGCTGCCACAGTGTTGACTTGGTGTGGAGTGAATGTCTGTGTCTTGTATGTGCAGCGGAGCATCTCCCAGTAAACACTTTGGTGACTGAAGGGAAAACACTTGGCTTTAAGGACACTTGTTGACATGTGTCAAAGAACTGTGACTTGGCCCAAGCTCCCTGATGGATGTCCACCATATGTGTACACGTATGAATCTTTGAGTGGTAACTGATCTGCTCTGTAAAAGTGTGATTCAATTCCAACTATGCAAGCGAGAGGTATCTTCTAGTAGCCTTCCCCAGCCACCCCCCATGCCCTTTCACTGTGGCTTATCTTGATAGTGTTTGTCATACTTTAACTACACTTACGTTACCATGCAAATGTAAATTGCCTAGCAAAAAAACAATTGTTTGGGTGTATCTGATGTCTGTGGGAGATGCACACTGGAAATAGATCATAACCTAGGCTGTGCAGGAAGGTCACAGTGCAGCTTTTCAGGGATAAAGGTGGTATTCAGTTATACCTGTTAGTGTCAGTTCACATGAGGGTACTCACCTTGCCTATTTGATTCATGGAAGTCTTTCTTTTTTTGGCCCTTTGTGTACAAAACAACTCTGTTCAGCTTGTTTCAGGCACAGAGGGTGCAGTTTTCCCCATGTGTCTGGTAGCACAATTTGTGCTTGTGGTGTGCTGCTCAGTCAGTTAATCGTATTCTTTTGTCATGTGTGGAAAGCTTTCACAGATACATATCTTTTTAAAAGCTTAGTGTACTTTGCTTGAAAGGGTGAGGGGGGCTGATTTTCTGAATGCCCTTAGAAAAACAAAAACATGAAAATAAGAATGCGAACAGTACAAACAAGTTTCACAGGCAACAAGTACTACTTGGTGCAATATCTGACAAGCCAACCAAGCTGCTGTTGAAAAGGATAAGCATTTCTGCCCTTTCTAAAGGCAGCGAAGGAGCTACAATTCTGTGCCACAGGGAATAGCCTGGGGGGCATCACTATTAAAGTCCTGCTGTTAGCTTCTTGCAGTGATGGAATACGAAGCAGGGTCTGATTTGAAGAACGCATTTGGCAAGGGGATTGTTATAGGAAAAGCAAATGTCTTAGGATTTGTGAGTCTGCAAAGAGATATAAATGAGTTATAAATGAGATACAAATGAGTTAGGCTTATATGAGTTTATATAAGTTTACATTCCAATCCCAAAGAAGGGCAATGCCAAGGAATGTTCGAGCTGTCGCACAATTGCACTCATTTGCTCAAGATCCTACAAGCTAGGATCCTACAAGCTAGGATCAGCATGTATGTGGATAGAGAACTGCCAGAAGTACAAGCTGGGTTTTAAAGAGGTAGAGGAACTAGAGATCAAATTGCCAACATTCGCTGGATTATGGAGAAAGTAAGGGAGTACCAGAAAAACATCTACTTCTGCTTCAATGACTACACTAAAGCCTTTGATTGTGTGCATCACAACAAACTGTGGCAAATCCTTAAAGAGATGGGAGTACCAGATCACCTCACATGTCTCCTGAGAAACCTGTATAAGGGTCAAGAAGCAACGGAACCAGACATGGGACAACTGATTGGTTTAGCATAGGAAAAGGAGTACAACAAGGATGTATATTGTCACCCTGATTATTTAATTTATATGTAGAGTACATCACACGAAATGCCAGCCTGGATAAATGACAAGCTGGAATTAAGACTGCTGTGGAAAACATCAACAGCCTCAGATATGCAGATGGTACCACTCTAATGGCAGAAAGTGAAGAGGACCTCTAGAGCCTCTTGCTAATGGTAAAAGAGGAGAGCACAAAAACTGGCTTGAAACTCAACATCAAAAAAACTAAGATCATTGCATCTGCCCCATCACTCCTTGGTAAATAGAAGGGGAAGTCATGGAAGCAGTGACAGAATTCACATTCCTGGGATCTAAGATCACTGCAGACAGTGACTGCAGCTATGGAATTAAAAGACGCCTGCTCCTTGGGAGGAAAGCGATGACAAACCTAGACAGCATAATAAAAAGTAGAAACATTACACTGCCAACAAAAGTCTGCATGGTCCAAGCGATGGTGTTCCCAGTAGTAATGTATGGCAGCAAGAGTTGGAGCATAAGGAAGGCCAAGCGCCGAAGAATAGATGCTTTTGAATTACGGTGCTGAAGAAGATTCTTGAGAGTCCCTTGGACTGCAAGGAGATCAAATAGTCAATCCTAAAAGAAATCAACCCTGACTGTTCCCTGGAAGGCCAGATACTAAAGCTGAAGCTCAAATACTTTGGTCAACAAATGAGAAGGGAACACTCATTGGAGAAGACCCTAATTCTGGGAGTATGATTGAAGGTAAAAGAAGGAGACTTCAGAGGTTGAGAATAGTTGGACAGTGTTATCGATGTAACAAACATGAAATTGAGCAAAGTCCAGAGGACGGAGGAAGACAGGAGGGCCTGGCATGATATAGTCCATGGGGTTGCGAAGAGTCGGATTCTGAACCGAACAACAGCAACATAAATATCATATGCTTCAGTGTGCATATATAGAGCTGCATTGAGATATTTTAGGAAACTATGGATTCCCAGCACATGTACACTAAATCTCTTGAGCAGTGGCGCACAAAAGCTCATGCCCTGCCACAAAGTTTGTTAGTCTTTAAGGTGCTACTGGGCTCTTGCTCTTTTCTACTGCTTCAAACAGACTAACATGGCTACCCGTCTGGATCTTGTCTACTTATTATTCCTCCCTCCCCCTGTTTATTCTTTCCTCACATTTGCTCCCATGCAGCTGTTATTTCACAGTACCCACCTATTTTTCTGTTAGTCATGCTTTCCTCTTCCTTTCTAGCATTTAGTAGATTTCCCCCCTTATGTATACATTGTATGCCAAAGAGGATGGTGCAGTTCTTCACTTTTGCGCTGGTCTCAGCACTTAAGTTTTTCCCCACCTCCAGCTGCAGAGTGGGTGTGACATCAAGTATGAAAAACATAAGCCCTTTACCACAAGGCATGCTTCAGAGTGCTATGGCAGCAGGGTGTGTGTGTGAGCACAATGCTAAAATTAGAATGATTGCACAGAATCGTCACAGCTTACCAGGAAGTGAGGAGAAGCAGATGGAGAGGCTTTTCTCTTTTATTGTGGGCTCTTGTCCTGGCCTCTTCAAAGGTTACATGATGTTGCAAACTGCTGGCTAAAGTAAGTTGTAGATGGGAACAGGAAGTAGCTTGGTCCTAGGTGCTAGGGAAACATGTAAATTGCAAAGCAGAAACTGTTCCCAATTTTAGCACTCTGCTTGCAAAATATGCCTTTTTACCATTAAATTGTTGTATAGAAGTCTGTAGACTACCCCAGTCCACTTTGCCACTTCCCCCAAGTTTGCTTGCTATGAATAAGTTTTGGTTTAATGTTGATTTAGCAGAGCTAAAATGGAAAGGGGCATTTAAATTTCAGTGTTTGAGTGTTTTTGGGTATAAACAGTATAATTTGGACTGTTTGAGATAAGCAAAATTATGAGGCTGTTGCAAACAGAACAGATCTGTTATTTGGCTGCTGAGGGTTGTTTCCCCCAATTTGATAGCACCTGTACTTCAGGTTTCATTTCTATACTTGGCTTTTGCATTCCTCCTGGTGCCTTTGTAGTCTAAGCCAGCCTACGCTTTCTCTGCAGTATTGGTGCATGTAATGTTCTCACCCTGATTGGCCCTGGCAGCACCAAAGTGCAAATGATGGGAGAGGATTGTAGTGCCACATGAGTAACTCCTTGATTTGCCATCCCTTAACAATTATCCTGTCTATACAATTCCCTTATGTATCCGCTATTTCCAGCTCTCCCATTAGCTGTGCAATGTGCTCCATCAACCATTGGTCCATTAACTGCCACTCAAGAGTATTTGCGTGCCATTGCCTGGGTGCTGGGTCCACTACTCTCTCCCACCCACTGCCAGCCTGGATACTCTTCCCCCACAGAAAAAAACTGCCAAAATGGCTGTCTCTCCTGACAAAGACACTTCTTCTTGGCTCCTGTGGGACTAACTATTTCTTCAGTGGCTGTTGCTAGGCTATCAAGTTTGGTTCTGTCAGTAAAAAGGTAAAGGAAGTCTTTTCCAGGCCTTTGTGGGGAACTTATTGGGGCCAGTCCTGACTAGGGTTGCCAGCTCCAGATTGGGAAATTCCTGGATATTCTGTGGTGGAGTCTATGGAAGCCAGAGTTTGGGGAGGGGAGAGGCAGCAGCTGAATAGAATGCCATAGAGCCTACTTTCCAAAGCAGTTATTCTCTCCAGGGGGGTGGAGAGATCTGTTGTCTGTAGTTCAGTTGTGATACCCAGGAATCTTCAAGCTCCATCTGGAGGTTAGCTACCCTAGATATAGCAGTTAGTGCTTCAGAACTGGGTCTGCCAGACTCCAGTTCTTGCTGTTGAAGCTGAGTGGGTGATTTTGGACCAGTCACAGTCTTTCAGCCTAATCTATCTCACAGGGTTGTTGTGCAGATCAAAAGGGGGAAAGGAGAATGATGTAAGCTGCTTTGGTCTCCACTGTGGAGACCAGTCTGCTGCCAATCTCCAGGTGAGGGCTGGAGATCACTCAGAATTAAACTGCTCTCCAGATGGTAGAGATCAGCTCCCCTGGAAAAAATGGCTGCTCTGGTGGAGCCTGGAGAAGGTGGGGTTTTTGGAGGGGTGGGACTTCAGGCAGGTACAATGCCATAGATTCCATTCTCCAAACCAGTCATTTTCCCCTGGGGAACTATTGTTGCCAATATCCAGGGGAGGGCTGGAGATCACTCAGAATTACAATTGCTCTTCAGATAGCAGAGATCATTTCCCCTGGAGAAAATGGTGGAGTCTGTGTCATTATACCCTGCTGGAGTTGCCACAGCAAATTGATACTGAGTGCCCAAGGCCAGTGTACCCACCCAGAACCTCTTTCTAGAGCTCGTTGTATTTATTTCCACAATGGGCCTTTTCCCCCATTATGAATATAATTTCTCATATATTTAGTTTTTTAATCTCACAAATTGCAAATGAATATCAGAGGTTGACATAAAATACTTGGAGCTTTTAAAAATTGTGAATAACACTAAAGCATACAGTTGGACCCAACCAACTTTTCTGCTGGTGAGAAAAGAACGAGGTGTCCCCTCTGACTGCCCCCAGATGCTATGCAAGGGATCATGGGACCTGCATGGAAAAAAGCCATGAGAGACAGGCTGCAGTTAGGCGGGGAAATTGAATGTGATTGAGTGTAAAAGCTGGTTGGATACAACCCAAAACATTTTCAGCAATGCATGTGTGGGTGTTTGTAATTTATTATTGTTCTGAGGAATCAAGACTAAAGATCATCACACTTGGCTTTTAGCTGTGCTTCATGTGTTGTATTTATACATTTTCCTATTTGTTGCATGATTGTTTAAAACCCCACTTTTTATAACTTTTAATTAGTTCTCTAAGTTGGTGTTAGATGTCACCAAGTTGTGTTATGAGACCTTTATAAGGACCCTTACCTTGGGGCGGAGATTAATAGAGGTTCGATGTAACCCAGTCAGAGCAAAGGCTTCTTGCTAGTTTTGTAACATTCCTGTTTCTTGGGGAAACAGGTCACTGGGATACAGTGAATGTGAGGCCCTGTTTACTTGAGAGGGGCAGCCATGTTCTCTGACTGAACTGGCCACATTGGTGTCCGTTTCTTCTCCCCTCCCTGCTTCAGTCTTTTCCTGGTGTGTGTGTGTGTTAATCTCACATGCTTTTCAGATGGTCACTTACCATCTGGACCAAAGTGTTCACCAAAGAAACAGTATAGTATATCTGTGTTTAGGCTGCTGTACTTTGTAGATAGGAATTTTAAGGTAAATATGAAGTCTCCTTCCCCCCACGCCAGCACAGCACACGTTCTCCATGAAGCTGGGTTGGCTTGTAATGTTCTTTGTTTTGTAATGACATGTTTCATAGGAAGGGAGTGGATGCTTTGTTTTGGAGCTGCAGAGCAAAGGCTGTGTACCTAAAAACACGTTGTGCCCCAAAGAGTCTGAATGCAGTAAAAAATTTGTTCTGTGAAAAGCTTAAATAAATTGTTAGGTCTTAAATAGTGTATATGGAATGTAATGCAAGGTATGTAGTGAGTCCTACAGATTTTTTTCTTGGGCTAGCATTGCTTTGTTAAGCCAGTGTAATACAACATTGTGGGTTCTACCACCCCACCCAGCCTGAATTCAAAATGTTTTGCTAATTTTGGGTCTTTCTGGCATACAATGTTTAGGCATTTTCACTTGGAGTCTCAGAGTGGTTTACAAACTCCTTTCCCTTCCCTGCCCCACAACAGACACCCTGTGAGGTAGGTGGGGCTGAGAGTGCTCTGACAGAAACTGCTCTTCTTCCTCTGAGGCAGAGGACATCTTGGGTGATACCCACTGTCCAATCAGGGAGAGGCGGGAGCACATTTTTTCTTCCTCTTCCTGTGAGGTTTGGGAACACCCCCTTCTCCAGTTCTTTTCCTGCCTCTACAGGGAGAGGTCGTTGAAGACTTTGCCTCCAACACTTAGTTGTTATTTCTTAATCTTTATTAGCTGTTCTTAATAATTCTTTCCTAATTCTATAACTTCCTCTTCTATTTAGCTATTCTCCTGCATTCTAACTTCTGTCCTCTAGAGGGAGTTTGGAAGGCAACTTCACAGCCTTTGGAAAATAGCTTTGGAACTCCCTTTCTATCTTGGCTCTGTTGACGTCGGCAGTGCTGAGAAGAGCAGACGGCTACCTCTCTGACTTGGAGAGCAAAGCGCCGATCGGGCAGCTCTCCAGGGACGTCACCGAAGCCGGCATGACCCGTGGCCTTGCTGCAGCTACCGGCAATGACCCCGAATTAGGCAGGAAGAAGACCAGAAGAAGCGCCGCCATGAGGAGGACACTGCTGAGGGACGTCCCTGCCCGTGCTCTGCTGGCGGTGGCCATTTTGGTGCCGCAATTTTGGTGGGAACTTCTCCCGCACATTCCTCAAGTGCGGCAACAGAGCCCCAGCTATCGCTTGCCAATCTGCCAGCGGGAGATACAGGCAATTCTTCAGTCTTCACCAAAGCAGAGGGCTTGAGAAGACTTCAGATGGGTAATGTACCCACCCTTGATGGGAGCTCCAATTCTCAGGACTTTTATCAGTCAGAAAGGTGGGCCCTGAGATAAGAGTTTTTTAATTTCTGAAGAATGGGCGATCTGGCCTCTCTTTCATCCCATCCCAACTCTCCAGTTCCGGCCCCAATGAGCCACCCTAGAGACAAGCCTCTAGGGGTTGGCTGGCCCACAAAGGCTGCCAGAAAAGAAGTTCCCAGAGACAGGTCCTCTGGCTCAGAGAGGGAACAGTCTCCAGATCCAGAGGGAGGAGGGGGAATTCCTATCTGATGAAGAAGTGGAGGACATCAGTGTCCCACAACCATCAGCTAGGCTCTTTAAGGCTGAGGATTTTCAATATCTTCTCTCTAAATTTCTGTCTGCTCTAGACCTACATGTTCCTCCTTCTGAGGAAAATTTGGCCTATCCAGGTATTGACCCGAGAAATAAATCCAAGGGCATAGAAGAGCTTTTTCCATGATACGCTCCTTCTGAAAAAGTTGTTCCTTTTCCTGAATTCTTTGAAAGGCAACTTAGAGCAGAATAGGTCAAACCTATCTCTGATAGACAGGCCCTCAGCTTTTTTAAAAACTATATGATTTACCAGCATTTGCCAATGAGATGTTACAGGTTCCTCTAGTCGACGCATCGGTGACGGCACTGCAGTCCTTCAGCCTGTTGTCTGAAGACAATTATGGGGCAGTGCGTGACAACCTGGACAAAAAAACAGATGTTGCATTAAAAAGGGCCCATGAAGCCACAGCTATGGCCATCAAGGCCTCGGCCTCAGCTGCCATTGCGACCAGGGCCATGCTAGTTTGGTCCAGAAAACTTACTCAGCTCCTCCCAGAAGATGCCAGAAGATTACTAGAGGGAGCGACAAGATTGATGAAAACATCAGCTTTTGCCACTGATGCCTCCTTAGATGCTCTTACCTTCTCTTCTAGAGCTATGTCTTCAGCAATGGTCACCAGGAGAGGGATTTGGCTATGTGCCTGGCCAGCTGATTTACAAACTAATTCCTTTATGATGGCATACCCCTTTCAGGGGGATAAGCTGTTTAGAGACCACCTGGAGAAGATTTTGGTGGAGACCAAGGACAAAAAGAAGGCAATGCCTAGACATGTGCGTCATCTTGATAAAAGGAGCTTCACCAGTCATTCCTTTTGTTCCTCAGGGATGACATACAAACCTAGACACAACCAGAAAAGAGGCTCCTGGGGAGCCTTGACCCTGCCACACAAGAGGAACTTCTCCGGTCCTTGCTTTGGGAAACAATCCTCCCAGAGAAGTCAGAATGCAACCCTAAGAACAATAAGGCATGACTTGGACCAGATCCCAGTGGGAGAATGACTGACACACTTTCTGGAAGCCTGGATAGAATCCCAAGCCAACGCCTGGTCGTTAGAAATGGTGTCCAAAGGCTACTCCTTGGAATTCAGAAGGCCTCCACCAGATCGGTTAGTCCTCTCCCCACTGCGCAAGGATCCCAACAAAAGAGCCATAATCTTTGCCGCGCTTCAACACCTACTGGACATTTGAGTGGTGGAACCTGTACCAGAGGACCAGAAAGGCCAGGACTACTCCATGTTTTTTACAGTGCCCAAGAAGAATGGCGTTTGGAGGCCATTGTGGACTTAAAATTCGTGAACAAGTTCATCATTCTGAGGCACTTCCATATGGAGACTCTCAAGTCCATTACTCAAGTATTACAGATGGGAGAATTCCTGGCCTCCCTGGACCTCACGGAAGCGTACCTGCATGTTCCTATCCTGCCACAACACAGAAGGTTTCTAAGATTCTGTGTAGGGACACTTCACATGCAGTTCAGGGCACTGCCATTTGGCCTCGCAACAGCTCTGAGGGTCTTCACCCAAATCTTGGTCAATCCAGTAGTGTGTCTGAGAAGGAAAGGAGTCTATGTTCATTCTTTTCTGCACGACCTGCTTATTCGGTCCCCCTCCAAAGACAAAGGCACTCCAGGACATCCAGGAGACGATCCAATGGCTACAATCCCACGGGTTCCTCATCAACCAGGCCAAGAGCTCCCTAGAGCCATCTCAGACACTAGAACATCTAAGGATGCTAATAGACACCAGGAGGTCCTCCCTCTTCCAATTGGAAGACAAGATCCTGAAGACTCGACAAGCGGTGAGACTCATAATACAGAACCCCTCCTAAACTTAGCCAAAGTGATGGGTCTCCTCATCTCCAATCTGGATGCGGTACAGTGGGGACAACTACATACAAGATTCCTCCAACTATTCCTTTGGCCTTACCAGCTACAGATCATGGAGAAGAGGGATGTTCATCTTTTTTTTTTTAATTTGCCCCAAATGGGGCGAGGTTTATTAAAAGTTTTCTTTATAAGAGAAACTAACATAAACATTACATTTAAAACAAACATAAAACATATATGGGGGTAATAGTACAGATTACATGTTTATCCAAATAGCCTATGGTACTATCAAGTTACACAATTTGTGTAGCCAAGTAATATTTAAGACCACTTATCTGACATAATGAATTTTATAATCAACTTATAAAACCAATAATCATTGTGTATTATTATATTTATTGTACCAAGTGTAGAATCTTGACCAAGTGTTTTAGAATGTGAACTCTGTATGGTTTTTCAACAATAAAGTCAATTTATCAATTTCTGCCGCCTCCAAAATTTTATTGATTATTTCTTTCTCTGTTGGAACTTCCGATACTTTCCAGTGCTTCGCATATAGAATTGTTGCTGCTGTAGTTATATAGACAATAAGATAGTGGTCATCTTTTTTACACATATCAGGCAAAATATTTAACAATAGAACTTCAGGGGTAAAAGGTATGGTACATTCTAATATCTTTTGCAACATTTCATGGATCCATCCCCAATATTTTCTAACTTTGTCACAGTGCCACCAAGTATGATAAAATGACCCCACCTTATTCTGACACTTCCAACATTTGTTAGAACAGTTACTATCACATTTAGCTAATATTTCTGGAGTTATATATCATCTGTAAAACATTTTCTTTGTAATCGACTGCTTTTGTTATTTTAATATTTTTCTTCCATACCTGGTCCCATTGTTCAAGCTCAATATTGTGGCCTACATTTTGTGCCTACTGAATCATACTAGTTTTAACAGTTTCATCCACCATCAAATAATCAAGTAGATAAGCATACGTTTTTAAAACAAATTTTGTATCTATGGAGGTCAGTATCTTTTCAGTCTCCAACACATTTTCATGGAAACCCAGATTCAATTTGTGCCTTTTGCCATCATGTTAAATCTTTTAACAGCTTCAAATTCAAATTAGTATCCAAGATGTCAGCATATCGTCTTTTTTTCTCTTCATTGTAAATTTTGGGGAATGTAAAAGCTTCTAGGGGTGCAATCAATTTTGAATTTTTTGTATAATTTTTTTAATGAATTGCCTCCCAAACTTTCAATAAAGATGCTCTTAGCCAGTGTTGCTTAAAATATTTATGTGAGGTTGCTTTCCCATACCACAAAAATGCATGCCATCCCAGCATCAGATCATGACCTTCCAATCTTAATATTCTCTGATCTCCTAGGGTGATCCATTCTTTAATCCATGCCAGAGTTGCCGCTCTATAATAAAGAAGCCGGGGATGTTCATCTTCAGGTACCCATACCTGTGAAGGAATCCCTTCTCTGGTGGACAAAGGCCTCCAACCTCTGACAGTACGTTCACGACAATGAATTACAACTATTCACAGATGCCAGTCTACAAGGATGGGGAATGACCTTAGACAAGACCCCAACTTGAGGTTGTTGGTCCTGCAGAGAAGCCCTCCTACCAGTCAGAGCCGTTCACCTGGCCCTCCTGCATTTCAGCGACTTGGTGAAGAACTGCCACATCTTGGTACAGACAGACAATGTATTGGCCAAGACATATATAAACAACCAGGGGGACTCCAGTTCATCCTCCCAAAGCCAATTGGCTCAGCAGACAGATGATCCACCTGGGAGAGTGGATGCTGAACAAGAAACCTTTAAACTGGATATTACAGCATTTCAAGACATCAGTAGTGGATCTGTTCGCTTCACATCAGAATCGTCAACTACCCAGGTTCTTCTCCAGGTTTCACCACATCAGAGCCGAAGTCACAGATGCTCTGACCACCACGTGGCCCAAAGATCTCCTGTATGCCTTCCCACTAATTCCCTTACTACCACAGGTCTTGAGAAAGATAAAACAGCAGAAGGCTGCAGTACTCCTGGTGGCCCTGTGATGGCCTTGGCACCCCTGGTTTTCAACTTTACAGCAGATGTCAGAGACACCCACACTTCGCCTACCAGCTTC
Source organism: Gekko gecko (assembly GCA_029375565.1). Lineage (NCBI taxonomy): Eukaryota > Metazoa > Chordata > Lepidosauria > Squamata > Gekkonidae > Gekko > Gekko gecko. Next base: position 220,166,097 of record JAPDNY010000002.1, on the reverse strand, counting down.
CCTGGACATGTTCATTCAAGGCCTGGTCTGGCACCCAGATCCAGAGCGTCTACTTCTGAGCATGTGGAGTTTTTACGGTCATCTTACCTAGAACTGGATTACTCTCCAAGTGGGGCAGAGATGATGCTTGCTTCCAGAAAGAACTCTACAATTCGGATTTACAACACCACCTGGAAAGCCTTCCACAGGTGGTGTAGAAGGAAAGCTATGGATTCAACAAGGCCCCCTCTGTACTCCATCCTGGAATTTCTGAATGATGGCCTTAAGTCTGGTCTAAAACCAGCAGTCCTTAGGAAACAGATTGCAGCCCTGGACTCAGTACTTCCACGGAATAAGGGTTGCCCATTGTCTACACACCCTCACGTGCATACGTTTCTGAGAGGCACAACCACATGCAGTCCTCCATCAGTACACCACTTACCTACCTGGCTGCTACACACAGTTTTGTCCACTCTCATCAAAGCACCGTTTGAACCCATCCAGGAGGTACCTCTGAAGTGGCTGCAAATGAAGGTTCTCTTCCTAGTGGCTGTCACTTCTGCCAGACGTGTCTTGGAACTGGGAGCCCTTTCGGTTAATCCAGGTCTATGTGTCTTTCATAAAGACAAAGTAGTCCTCCGCATGGACCCGACTTTCATTCCAAAGGTGCTTCCCGTTTTCATAGGGCACAAGAGATATACCTACCATCGTTTTGCCCCGACCCTAAGCATCCACGGGAGAAGACCTGGCACACCCTGGATGTTCGTAGATCCCTCAAAGCCTATCTGCCATGTACGGCTAGTATCAGAAAGACCGAAGCTATGTTTATCAACATATTGCCTCCAATATGGGGAATAAGATGTCCAAATCTGCCATCAGTTCTAACATCAAGGCTTGTATTGTAGAAGCATACAGGTCCCTTCACCTGGAAGTTCCTTCTGGAATTACCGCTCATTCAGTTAGAAGCAGATCCACCAATGCGGCATTGGCCAAGAATGCTTCAGTTGAAGAAGTCTGCAAGGCCACAACCTGGTCTTCTGTTTCAACTTTTATCAGGCATTACAAACTGAACGTCTATGACTCAGCACATGCCTATTTTGGAAGAAGAGTGCTGCAACACATTGTTCAAGAGGAGAGCGATATCACACCCAGGGCGTAGGGTATTGCTTTGAAAGTACCCAAGATGTCCTCCGCCTCAGAGGGAGAACAACCTTTGGCACTTACCATGAGGGGTCCTTCTACTCTGAGGAAAGGAGGACATCTTGCCCCACCCAGAGTCTGATCTCTCTCCTTGCTATGCTCTCTTCTTCCTGCCATTTTTCCCTCTGACTTACTTGCAGTTCTTTCCATTTGTTTAAAGTTAGGAAGTTACGCTATCCTACACTGCTGCTGGGAGTCACCCGAACTGAAGAAAGGAGTGTTCCCAAGCCTCACAGGAAGAGGAAGAAAAAATTTGTTCCTGCCTCTCCCTGATTGGATAGTGGGAATCACCCAAGATGTCCTCCTTTCCTCAGAGTAGAAGGACCCCTCACAGTAAGTGCCAAGGGTCGTTTTCAAGAACACCTCTGACAGGACTATGGCTTGCCCAAAGTCATCCAGCAGCTGGGCATGGAGGAGTGGGGAATCAAACCTGGTTCGCCCAAATTAGAGTCCGCACACTTAACCACTACACCAAACTGGCTCTGTAGGTAAGAGCTGGAAGCTCCTGAAAAAACCATCTTTGGATCCTATAGATCCAGCCAATTACTGTCCAGTTTTAAATTTATCATTTCTGGGCAAGGTGATTGAGAGAGCTGTAGCTGAACAGCTCCAGGGGTTCCTGGAGGAGACACCGGCATTAGAATTGTTTGAATCCAGCTTCTGCCCTGGCCATGGGACAGTGCTGGTCGCCCTAACTTCTAGGCAACCCTTATTGTGTGGGGTTCTGCAGGGGGTACTTCTCTCTATATTTCTGTAGGGGGTACTTAACATCTATATGCGCCCTCTTGCCCAGCTGGTGAGGAGTTTCGAGCTTGGGTGCCATAAATATGCTGATGACACCCAGCTGTATTTGCTATTGAACGGCCGGCTGGCTACCACCCTGGAAAATGTGGCTGAGGGATTGGAGATCGTGGTGGGATGGTTAAAGAAGAGTAGGCTGAGTCAGAATCCAACAAAGACAGAGGTTCTGTGGCTTGGGGGAGGCCTTTGGGATTGGAGTTCAGGCTTCCAGCTCTTGACAGAACCACATTAACATCGATGGAGGCCCATGTCATGCATATTGCCAAGCTGGCATTTTTTCATCTTCGCCAAGCTCAGCAACTGGCTCCTTTCCTGTTGCACCCTGACCTAGCCACAGTAATCCATGCAACGGTCACCTCCAGGCTAGACTACTGTAACTCGCTCTACGCTGGCCTGCCCTTGAGACTGAACCGGAAACACCAGCTGTTCTTCTTTGTGGTCTCTGTACATCACACCTCTGGGATATAGTGTGCCTGCACCAACTGTGATTGGTAAACTTGAAAGCTAAAGGGATTTTCGCACTCACTCCCTGAGTCATGCTCAGGGGGTGCCACTGTGCATGCCTACAGGGAGGGGCACAATGATCCCACCAATTTTTTTTCTGACCACCACACTGTTAGGATCTTACTTGCTTCAGGCGGTGACTTGCTTCTTTCTGGCCTGTTTGGCTGCTTTTTCTCCTCAGATTCTTCTTTGTCGTACAACCTATGGACTCCTCTCTGAAACTAATTTTAGGGGAGCCCCCCCCCATAGCTCCCTGATTCACCTACTGGCTTATGGCCTGACAGAGGTTTTTCAAGCAGTGCTTAAGGTGCAGCAGCAAAATCACGCCCCCCCCCCCCGACAGACACTCTCTTTGTCTCCTGTGCCTTGGGGAAACCCACCATGTCCACTTGTGCATACATTGCTCAGAGTTCTCGAAACAAATGACAAAAAACAGGGCTGCCAGACTACGCACAGCCCTCCTGGAATCAGCACTCTCTTAATCAATGGTGTTGTCCCAAGAAACTTCTGGCCACGCCTCGATGTTGACCCCGGCCTTGATGTCAACAGTGGCACTGTCTCCAACGCTGATTGACCGGTGCTCAAATGCTTGGTCCCAGAGTCAGTCTGAACCCCATACTCCTGCCAAAAAACACAGGGAGGGCAAGGACCCCAAGTCAGTCAAACAGAAGAAGCATAAAAGAGACACTGAAAAACCTAAGGGTTCCCCACTTAAGGTTCCATCAGCACCTCATCATGTACCGGAACCACTGTCTGTGCCTTCACTCAAGTTGCTTGACTCCACGGTCCACAGTTTTTTTTTTTATTATTATTATATTTATTTCAAGATTTTCCACCTATATACACACATATCTCTACATACGATTACATACATTTTTGAGTCATTAAGTACATTTACATGTCTTTTACCATAAGTTAAATATTCTGTTTTACTTTATATTTTTTGCATGTTTTATCCAATTATAAATCCTTAACCATCTTTTCTCTTGTATTTCTTCTTCTTTAGCCTGTAGTATTATACCCAAATTATCCATCTGCGCTAACTCTAACAGTTTTACAATTAAATCTTCTTTTGAGGGTAACATATCCATTTTCCAATTTTTGGCCACTAATATTCTTGCAGCAGTTAAAATATACACTAATGAATATGTATCTTGCTTATTATAACCTTTTGGAATTATATTCAATAAGTATGTTTCAGGCGCTAACACCACATCTACGTCTAAAATTTCATAAATGACTTTATGTATCATTTTCCCATATGATTGTACTTTACTACATTTCCACCACATGTGATAAAAGGTCCCCACACTCGACTTGTTCGAAGTTTGCGGGTAACATTTTGCAATTCTGTCTGGGGACCAATACCATCTATGGAACATTTTATAAATATTTTCTTTATAGGAAGTGGCTCTCATAAATTTTACAGTTTTCCAAATTGTACTCCATTGTTCAGTTTCTATTTCTTTTCCCATATCCTGCATCCAGGAGATCATCACGGATTTGATACTTTCATCTAGCTCATACTCTTCTAACAGAAATCTGTACAGTTTCTGAATTAGTTTATCACTGGATGATAACCAGATCCTATAAAGTTGAGTATTCCTATCTTCAAATCCCTTTAGCTTATCTTTACCATATCTATCTTGTAGTAATGTGCGTTCCCACCATGATAAATTAATTTGATATTCCTGTCTCAATTTTTCTTCTGTTTTTTTAAGGTATCTTTTTTTTCTAACAGAACATTATAATTAGCTTTCTTATTTGTTATCAAGAGTGACGGTTTTACAAAAGCTTCCAATGGTGACACCCATCTTGGAGTTTTCCTATAAAATTTCTCTTTTATCTCATTCCAAATTTTACTTAAAGCACCCCTTATTGCATCCTGGGTAAAAATCGAGTGTATTTTATCCTTTTCATGCCATACGTATGAATGCCATCCCATAAAGATTGTGGCCCTCTAGCGCCAGTGTTCTCGTATCTTCCAACAGGATCCAATCTCTTATCCAAGTCAATGCACTCGCCTGATAATATAGTTTCCAACTCAGTACTCCCATCCCTCCCTTTTCTTTTCTGTCCTGGAGAACTTTCCATTTAATTCTTGCTCTTTTTGGATGCCATATAAACTTTCTGGTAATCCTATCTAATTCGTTGATAAATTTCAAATTCTTCAATATGGGGATATTTTGGGCTAAAAATAAAAACCTAGGCAATATATTCATTTTTATCACTGCAATTTTACCCATAAATGATAAACGGTAGTTCCTTTCATCTTGAAAGATCATTCTTAATATCTTCCAATAATTTATAATAGTTGTCCTTTATTAACGAACTGACTCTATTAGTTACATAAACACCCAAATATTTCACTTTTTAAACTATTTCCATAGTTGTTATTTTATGAATTTCTTGTGCAATATCTGAGTCACAGTTTTTGAGTAGAAGTTTTGTTTTTTTAAAATTTATCTTGAAGCCAGCTACTTGTCCATAAGTGTGAGTTATTTCCATCAATATTTTAATAGATTTTTGAGGATTTTCCACTATAAATACCAAGTCGTTGGCGAATGCCAAAAGTTTAAATTCCTCCCCTTTAACTCTTAAACCATTTATCTGATCATTATTTCTTATTGAATTATTTAGTGATTCTAAGGCAAAAATAAACAAAGGCGATAACGGGCACCCTTACCTCACACATTTACAAATTTTTATATTATTTGTTAAATCTCCATTTACTAAGATTTTAGCATGTTGCATTGAATAGATTGCTTTTATCCTGGACAAAAACTGTCCTCCACAATCCGCTATCTCCAATTTCTGTAATAAAAATGCCTTTTCAGCATCCAAGAACATCAATACAGATTATTTATCAGGGTGTGACTCATAGTATTCCAAGATATTGATAAGTAGGCGCATGTTATTTTTTATTTGCCTCTTTGGTAGAAATCCCATTTGATCTTGATGTATTGTTTGTGATAATACTTTTTTCAACCTGTTTGCTAATATATTAGTAAATATTTTATAATCCGAGTTTAAGAGAGATATTGGTCTATAATTTTTAATTTCGGAACCCTCTGAATTTGGTTTAGGGATTAATGTAATTAGTGCATGGTTCCAAGAATCCGGTATCTTTTCTAATTTCCCAATTTTTTGAAACAAGTCCTTTAATGGTATATCGAACTGCTCCCGAAATATCTGATAGAATTCCACCGGGATACCATTAGGACCTGGTGTCTTTTTTCTTTTTTGTCTTTTAACTGCTTCTACAATCTCACTCATTGAAATTGTATCATTTAAATTTTTTTATGTTGCTCATTAAATTTAGTGTAATTTTTATTTTCTAAGTGCTCTTTAATTTTTCCTTCATCTTGAGATTCGTGATAATACAATTTATTATAGTATTCTTCAATTATACTCTTAATATCTTGTATATCACATTTTTCTTCACCCTTTCCATTTTTTAATTTAACCATGGTTCTCTCTTTCTTTACGGAGTTTATAAGTTAACCATCTGTTGGGTCCACAGTTGACCATTCAGCAGAGCATCCTCACCCATATCATGTTCCATCCAGCTCACAGACTCTGAGCAGGATATGGACTTGATGCAGTGATCCCGATCCTCCAATATCAAGAGCCGCTATACCAATCAGGGAGCCCAGTCCTGCCCCTCCCCACACCACTTACCTAGCAATGATCAGGATTGTTCTTCGGAGCTTCCACCTCTGGCTCTATGGGGCCAGTGTCAGTGGCAATACTTCTACAGAGCCTACCCACTTAATGCTAGCATGCCCTGGCTCCCACCTCGTCCTCTGATGGACTGGGATCAACAATCCACATCCTCCTGCATCTCTTGGTATCGAGACCTACCGCTACACTGGAGAAGCTGTTTCAGCAATCGTCGATACTGACAGAGAAACAGCAAGAAAACAACAGTTAACTAAGGGAAGAGGTGCTTTGTTGACACTGACACTCCCGGTGCCGAAAATCCCAACTCCTACTCAATACTCCGAACAGTTGGATCACACAGACTCTTGTAGCTTCGGCATATGATTCTGGTGATGAAGGTTCAGAACACCCTGCCAACCCCTCTCCTTCGCAAAAGGTATTGGAGGACCTTCCCATTTCCCCGTTGGAAGATTTAAAATTGTATGGGGATTTCATTAAGTGCATGGCTATTACCTTAACTGTCCACTGTACAACCACCACCCATGGTAACTGATACGGTTTTTGACTCGTTCAGATGGACACTTAGACAGCGGTTGCCCTTCCTATGACCTCAGTCTTGCTGCAGGCTGCAAAAGTTCCATGGTTTTACCCACCCTCGACTTCCATCTCTAGCCGCAGGATTGACCATATGTATAAGGTCCAAGAAACAGGAGCCGAATTCCTGTTCACACACCCCAAAACGAATTTGGTGGTAGTCACTTCATCCTCAAAGGGTAGACGGACACACTCTGCACCCCTCCGATAAGGAAGGGAAGAAGCTAGATTCCTTTGGGAGGAAGTTGTATTCTGCTGACACCCTGGGTATCAAGACTTCAAATTATGCAGTCTGCATGGGCAGGTATCAGTATGCCCTTTGGGAGTAACTCTCTGAATCTATCACTGCCCTTCCTGAAGATCTCAACCACCAAGCTAGATGGATCCAGAAGTAAGGAATGCTATTGGTGAAACATCAACTCAATTCTGCCAAGCATACATTGTTTGCAAAAACAGTCACTTCAGCTATTGCTCTCTGCCATCATTCCTGGCTCAGATCTACCTCCCTACAACATGACACTAAATCTTATGTGGAAGATCTCCCCTTTGAAGGAGAGGACCTTTTTAGTTCAACTATGGACACGGTCCTCCAAGATCTTGATAAGAGTATCAAAACATCTTGTAACTTAATGGTATCCTCCTCTACCAGACAGAGTAAATCCAAATCCAGGAATAAGTTCTGGTCTCACCGGTCCTTCCAGGAATCATCCCCTGAATCACAATGGTAGCAAGATCTCCTCATATGCCATCTCATTCATATGGAGCCAAACCTAGATTTGCTCCTGCCACTGAAACCAGGCCAAAGTGACTGAGGGCCCCAAACAGAGGCTTTGACTGGATGCCTCTGCATTCATCCCCGGGACTCACCCATCCCCATCCTTACCTTTCCACCTGGAGACAGATCATGTCAGACACATGGGTCCTCTTGGTCATCTCAAACTGGTATATGATAGAATTCATACAGACACTGCCAATGTCAGTCTTCATCCCTACTCCTTTCTCTACCGTCCTCCTGGAAGCAGTACAAAACCTGTTGAACAAACAAGCCATAGAGCCTCTCCCCTCCCACGGCCACCACCTTGGCTTTTACTCCCGCTATTTTACAGTCCCCAAGGAGTATGGAGGCCCCTGTCCCATTATGGATCTCAGAGCGCTAAATCACTTCATCTACAAGAAATTCTGAATGATGTTGTTGCAGAACATCTTTACTTTTACGTGGCACGGCATCTGGATGGTGACCCTGGACTTGCAGGATGCCTACTTCCATATAACCATACACCACTGCCACAGGCAGTTCCTGCAGTTTGCTATAGGGGAGCAGCACTACCAGTACAAGGCTCTCCCCTTTGGCTTCTCCATGGCACCCCAAGTGTTTACAAAAATGATGGTTGTGATTGCTGCCCATCTACATCCACAAAGGATAAAAAAATTTCTCGTACATAGACGACTAGTTGTTGGTAGCAGACTCCAAGGACACTCTTCTACAGTACATAGACTCAATTCCAGCACTGCTACAATCCCTGGGATTGTTTGTAAATCTCAAAGTCTATGGTCACCCCCTCTACAAAGGTCCAGTTCATAGGGGCGATTCTGGACTCTAGCTTGCAAAGCCTTCCTCCCTCCCAAAAGGGCAAACAACATAGTTCGTCTAATCCAGCAAATTTGGGAGCAGGGTGATTCATCTGCCATGCAAATCCAACATCCCTTGGGCATGATGGCTGCCTTGACTGCTATAATTGTGTTTGCCAAGCTCTGCAACTCTGGTTCCTGAGACCTGCAATGTCAACATCAATCTCAACGATTCATAGTACCCCCACATGTTCTGCCCTCCCTGGAATGGTGCGAGGATTGTTTGAATCTACTGGTGAGTGCTCCCTTTCACCCACCTGCACCATCTCTAACTAAAATGACAGACACATCTCTATGGGGATGGGGTGTGCACTTCAAGGGCCTGTGCATGGGCATCAACTGGGAAGCTCATCTGTCTTACCAGCACATCAATTATCTGGAACTTTTGGTTGTCAGGTATGCCCCTCAAGCCTTTCATCGTCTCGTCTCTCACCATGTAGTTGCCATCCGTATGGACAACACCACCACCCTGTGCTATATCAGTTGCCGAAGTGGCACAGTTTCAAAGCATCTGTGCAGGTTGGCCCTGGAGATTTGGGATGAATGTCAATAGAAAAATGTCTTCCTGGTCGCAGCTCATCTCCTGAGCTCCCAGAATGTTACAGCAGACTTTCTAAGCCGGGGGGCAGAGCATTACTACACGAGTGGGAGCTCAGCTGAAAGTATCTCTAACCTGTGTTTGATGTGTGGGGCCAACCGCTAGTGGACATCTTTGTAACACATCAAAATGAGAAATGTCATCTGCTCTGCTTTAGAGCAGGCGTGGACCCTCTCTCACCGGGAGACAGCTGCCTCCTGTACCCCTGGCTTCACCAGCACCTATTTCTCTTTCTCCTGATTCCCCTACTCACCAGAGTGAGTCACAAGATCATACATGAATCCCTGAGGTGCATTCTAATAACACCATGATGGCCTCACCAACACTGGTTTCCCACCCTTCTTTAGCTCTCCAAGAGCTTGTTCTACTACTTCCTGATAGTTCCACATCTGCTTCTCTCTCAGGGAGGCTTGATGTTCTACCACAGTGTTCCACATCTGAAACTCACAGTGTGGAGAATACTATAATAGCCCTTTAGCAGAGGATAGATCATGTCCTGTTGAACTTTTGAAACCCTCCAACTGCAAATCTTATAGCTGCAAGTGGAGGAAATTCTTGATCTACCTCAATTCTGTGGGGCTACCTCTGTTCCCTTTGGATCTGTCTGCTATCTTTGGTTTTTTTGTTGTCTCGACTGGGCTTAGATCTCAGCCACCTATCACTTCGAGTGTATCTGGCAGCTGTCTCTGCTCATCACCCCTCGATTGATAGCTATTTGGTGTTTACTTACCCACTCACTAAGAAATTCCTTAAGGGGATCATCTGTCTTTTTCCTCTGCCTCATTGTCCCACTCTAGCCTGGGATCTCCCGTTGGTCTTGGCAAGGCTCTGTGAGCGTCCATTTGAGCTGATGGCCACGTACAACCTGCAGCTTCCCTCCTTGAAGATGGTATTTTTGGTTGCTGTTACCTCCACTAGGGGAGTGAGTGAACTGTCAGTCCTCCATTGTGATCCCCCTTACCTGGCCTTTCACCAGGATGGCGTTGCCCTAGTTCCAGATGTCACCTTCTTACCTAAGGTAGTTTCAGAGTTCCACCTACAAGCAGACATCATCCTTCCTGTATTCTTCCTGGCTCCAAAGGATGACACTGAACGTCATTTCCACACTCTGGATGTGAAAAGGACCCTACTCTTCTACATGAATAGAACTCGGGCTTTTTGTAAAACTCCAGCCTTCTTTATCTCTTACACTGCGCCTTCACTCGGACTGAAACTGTCATTTCAAAGGCTGTCCAAGTGGATCGTGGAAACTTTAAGCTCTGCAACCTGTTGGCTGAGAAGCCGCTCCCGGGCCCGCTCTGGGTGCACTCCACCCAGGTTTTAGCTACCTCAACAGCCTTCCTTAAGGGCACACCACTTCACATTTGCAATGCAGCAACCTGGGCCACTCCTCACACCTTTGTGAAACACTATGCTCTTGACGTATGTCTCCATCAGTGGATTTTGGTGAGGTGTTCTGTGCTGCAATCCATGTGTGTCTGAGGCCCTCCAGCACCCTCCTCCAGGTCGGCTTTTGCTTGTTATTCTCTCAGAGGTGTAATGCATGAAGACCATGAAGAAGATGAACAGGTTGCTTGCCTGTAACTGATTATCTTCAATCATCTGTGTATTCACACCACCCGCCCTCATTCTCCATGGCTGTTGGTCCTCTTACTTTGTTCTGAGACTAATGGCAGCAATCAGAAGGAACAGGCAGGATCGTTGTGCCCCTCCCTGTAGGCATGCACACTGGTGCCCCCAGTACGTGACTCGGAGTGGGCATGGAAAGCCCTTTAGCTTTCAAGTTTACTAATCGGGGTCAGTGTAGGTGCACTATATCCCAAAGGTGTGAATGCACAGATGATCACTCAAAGATCATCAGTTACAGGTAAGCAGTCTGTTTAGACCAGAATGTGGTGGTGCGAATTCTGATGGAAACATCACAAACGTCACATATTCAACCTTTGATTCACCAGCTACACTGGCTTCCAGTGAAGTACCAAGTCAGGTTCAAAGTGTTTTTACAGCATTTTGTCTCCATGTATATCACCCAGAGCCTGACACAAGCTGGAATAGGGTGATTAATAAATTTAATTAAAAAAATTATTTATGTCCCAGTTGTTCAAACTTTTTGCAACATTGCCCATGTGAGATCTAAGATAGGTACGAATAATGTTTTATCCAGTGAGCCTGGTCCTGCCCAGTTTCTCAGACTGGAAAGGGTGTAAACCATAGGTATCAGAGTAGAAAAAGAGCAAGAATCTAGTAGCACCTTAAAGTCTAACAAAATTTGAAGCAGAGTATGAGCTTTCATGAGTCACTGCTCACTTCTTCAGAGTGTTGAGGGAGGAAAGGCACAAAAGATCAAAGCCTTGTGGGTTGTTGAACAAAGCATGCATAAGAGTCTTGCAGATATACACAAGGTGCTAAGCTCAAATGCAGAAGACTTTTTACTCTGACCTTCCATGCTTCCTTTGGAAGATCCATATACATGATATGGTTGCACAATTTTAAAAATTGTATAAACTAAGTGTTGTATGGGGTTAAAATTACTTAAGGTAATTTAAGAGGTGGCTTTCTAGAAATACTCTTTTTGCCAATGGTATTCTAGCTAATTTAGCTTCTCTCTGATCAGAACAATGGAAAAAATAGAAGTGGGGTGCAGGATGGGGAAGAATCCCATAATTCATCTTGAAAAAAAAGCACATATTTTGCAACCCTGTTAGGGGGATAAATTTTGTATCACCAGTAGAATGATCTCTGTCACTATGTGTAGCTTTAGCAATGTACACTTAGTTAAAGTGTTGCTACCATAGATGTGTTCTTGTATACATAAAATGAAGAGAAACAAAGTAGAACGTGCTGACCTTAGTACACTGGTACAGTCGCTACCAGATGGGTACCCAGTGTATAACCTAACCATAATATCACATGAGCTAGGATGAGATACTCTCTGTATCTTAAAGCATTGTTAATGCTTTCTCTTGAATTCTGGATTTAAAATTGTGACTGTTTCACTTCACTTTATTGAGTGAATGAGCAGCACTCCCATCTCTCTTTAAGTGTACAGATAACCAATGTACTCCCTTGCTGACATCCCTGACTTAGAAACCTGTGGTTCATCAGCTGATGTAACAATTTTGAATAATGACTTGAATTCACATTTGGAGCTAGTTTCACAATAGAGACATCACAGAAGGAGCCTAACACGTTCCATGTGATATGAAATTATTTAAATATTATAGACAGAAAAAAGAAAATGCAACCCCCTACTTATGGCATATTCTTTTACCTAGTGAGATCCTTAGCTTGAGTTTAAGTAGTTTAACTCTCACGCTGTTTAACTCTCAGGATGGCTGAGAGAAATGAAGTAATCCTTAAGTATATTGCGTAAGTTGCATTTAAACAACTGCTTCCATGCAAGAAAGTAAAATGCTCTCAGGTCTGCTTTGTCGGTTTTCTATACTATGGGAAATTGCAGTTGTCTCAGACTTCCCATCATGTGGACATGATAAAGTCCTTCAATAATTGCCTGATTTTGTCCTAGATTGAGGAAAGAACAGTGTAAAAAAACAGTTGGGTTATGCCTCCCAAACCGACAGTTGTGCAATTGAGTACACAAAATTGAAACTGTGTAAATTTTTCTGCCTCAAAAACTGTCAGCTACTTCCTCTTCTATAAAAAGTCTGAGGAGAATGTCTTTTTTTTAGAAATATTTCATGCGAACCTCAGAACTGGGAACGGGAAGGCAGGTGAGCCTGTGTGTGCATGTGTAACCCTCATTGAAGAGCTCCCTCATCAAAATAAGCACACTTAATAGCCTGTGCATTGGAGTGGCCTGTTTAAGTTCCACCCAAAGGGAAAGCTTGTACACAAACCTATGGGTTGCTCCAGGGCATATCACAACAGCAAGTGTAGGATGGGAGGCCTGCTTCTTAGTTGATGCTTATAGTGGCTGCATTTCTAATGAGGACTCTCTCAGCTTTTGAGTCCTACAAGGGAGAGTGAAAGCATATCAAAGGATTTGGGTAGTTGCCTGAAAGGTAAAAAAGCCTGGACTGTGCTTCGAAGAACAAAGTGTTCTGCAGTAATTTCTAACTAGCCAATAAGGATCATCTCCAAGCAAGATCCTCTTAAAGGAATCATGGGCCAGGTGTCTAAAATATTAAGAAGAAAATCAACTGGGGATTTCTGCTTGAGGTGATAGCTGTATGAGCAGTACTAGATAGATAAAACCTGGGATGAATCTCTGATACGGAATGAATTACTGGAGAAAGGGAAAGCAGGATGGGGAGGAAGCATTCACAATATGCTTTTGTTTTGAATTAATTGATAGAAGATGTCCCTTTCCATGTCTGTTCTCAATTATTAAAATAGACAAGAATTACACTTCCAAAATGCAGAAATCTTGGTGGTTTGATCCTTAACTAGCCCTAGGTTTTATAAGAGTAGTAGAGTGGATTCGCCACATCCCGTCCCTCTTTCATTGAATTTTGATAGAAACAATTCTATGTGTTTTTATTCCAGGTTAATTATCTCAGGATAGGTGGATAGTAATGCAGGTTGAGGTTGTCAGGTATCCAGGATACTCCCAGGTATCCAGTTTGAGAGTGTGAGTGTGTAATTGAGGTGTTGCTTTTGACTTGGATCCACCAGTGATTTCTGTGGACAGAAGGAATCTCTGTCCATCCAGAGTAGCTTCCCACTGTAGCCCAAAATGCTGTTTTTGTTGGGGCAGGTATCCCTTCAGGAGCAATGTGTGGGGAGAGTCAGAGGCCTGCAGTGTGGGGAGCAGGAATTCAGTGAAAATCATCCTTTTCATCTGCAGAAATCCTCCAGGGATCTGGACTAGTCCGTTTAGTGATGATTTATGTGGATGCTTCTCTGGGGCTCTGGCTACCTCCCCCAATCCCCTGCTCATTGACATGTTGCGCCAGCCTAGTAGCAGTGCATCAGGGGCAAAATCATCCTGTATTCTTAAGATACTGCAGAGCAGCAGAGGCTGTAGATGGTACAGTTGTTCACGTAGTCAGAATTGATGTATCTGTCCTAATTAGGTAGGACTATTTTGGAGATGAAGTGAGTACTTGAACGAGTCTTGGGGCAAGGTGAGTACAGGATGGTGGAACCAGACAATGGGATTGCATGGTAAACAGAGGAGGAGTTAGGAGCAATTGGTAAGTATGCCCTAAATATCAGGTCTTGCAAGTTAGCATGTATGGTGTGGCTTTTTTTATATAAGAATTTTATAGATTTTGCAATACTACGGGACATGGGAAAAGGATACTAAAACCCTACCTCTAAATGTACATGAAACAGGGATAGGAAACTAATATTTTGAAACTACTGGAGTGGGGAAGGAACGCTATAACCCTACATACATATACATACATATATATATATATATATATATTGTGTGTGTGTGTGTGTGTGTGACCTAGTAATACAAAGTGGTTATTGCTTGTAAAAATTATACAGGAAAGAAGAAAGTGGTTGCTTTAGTTAACTAATTAACAAACTGCATTATCAACAGTTGTCTTGTTTTTAGGGTCTTTTCTTCTTGCGTTTCTTTATTGTTCGAGGTTTGGGAGCGGCTGCTCCTTTCTCTGATTCTGATGTTTATGAAGAACTAAATAGTTTGGGGCTGTCACATGATGAATCCTGTGAGTAGGATTCTTCTTCTTTTTCCTCCTCCTCTTTAGTTTATGAGTTCTTTTCTTTTTGTTTTGAGTTGAATTTAAGTATTGGTCCATAAACTTTTTTGCCTTAGGAACAGTGCCAGTCATAATTTCCACCCCATATATTTAAAACTCAGTCCTTCAGGAAATGTCCATCTGTAAGGTATTCCTTTTTTTTTTTTTTTTTGTAGAGGGAGAGAAAGTTCCCTATAAAGTCTCCTCTGCTTCCTGACTTCATAGGGAATATCCTTCAGAATTTTTATTTCTTCATTCTTAATTTTTAGGGGTTTTCCCTCTGTAGATTTCAGCACCAGATCCCTGGTAGATCATCTTGTAAATTTCAAACATATTTCTCCTGGGAGTTTATTTTTCTTTATAAAGTCAGGATAAGTCCTGTAGGCCCAGTCCATTCCCTTCAGTAATTCTTGTTTGTAATCCATTAATGGAGCAAGAGCCTCTGCTAAAAGTTCCTTTAAATCCTCATTCTTTTCTTCAGGAATCCCTTGGAAACTTAGAACATACATAGATCTTTCCAGCTGGAGCTATATTAGCTGTGTTTTGTTGGAGGATTTTTCTTTCTCTGCTTCATCTGCTCTTTTGTTGATACTCTCAGTCTGTTTTTCCATCTTTTTAAAAGTCTTTTCAGTTGCCGAAGTTCTTTTATCCTTTTGAGTCAATTGTTTTTGTAAATTGTTCATTTTAACATTGAGGTTAGTCATCTGTTCCATTAGAGGGTGCAGTGCATTCGCTAACAGTGTGGACATATCTACATTTACTTCCTGGTTTTGGGAGGGAGTCGATGGTTGGTTATTTCCGGTCGATGTTTTTTTCTCCAGTGCACCTTCCGCCCTCTCCCAGCCATAATATCAACAAGAAGGAAGTTTCCAAAAACAAGATAAAAGTTAACTGATTTTAATTCACTTTATGTTCTCATGCAGCTTTTGAGTTCGCTTAAATTCTCATGCTCTTACTTTTACTCAAAGTCTTTTATTTCTACCTTAAAACTGCCTTGCTTTTAGTGGGGGGGATATCTTGAGTTTCCCCTCCACCCCCGCTTTGCACTTAGGCGCTTCTAATTACTACCAAGGTTCTTATAGATGCTTTAAATCACCAGAGCATTGCTTAACTCACGCTTTGAAGCCTTGGAGGTCTTTTAGAAGCATTTCAAAACTTTTGACCGTGTCCGCTTGTCCAGCAGCCGTCTCTGAGCGCCATGTTGGCTCTGCAGTGATGGGACATTTCGGGGAAGAAGGTGAACCTCAATTCCTTGGCCATCGCCTTGGAAGAGGCTCTCCTCAGCTCCCCAGGGTAAGTATTTCCTACAGAGACCCTGGGAGGGTCCGGGACGAACTTGGACCCTTCCTGTCAGCTGAGTCTCGGCACAACCCCATCAGAGCGAGATGGGGTGCAGCCGAGCAGCGAAACGCTTAAGCTGGAAGTCCGTATGGTGTGGCTTTGGAGACCATCTTCCTCCTTGACCTTTGTGGTATTTCCCCTCCCCACCTTCCAAACATCATTTTGCTTTCAGATCTGAGTGGGGCAGCAAGGACCAATAAGGAAGTGAGCTTTCTATATGTGTGTGGGGAGGAGTTGGTAATGATAGTTCTGAGATAAGAGGACAGCAGCAGGCATGTCTAGGACTTCCCCAGAAAGCTGAGCCTCATGCTTGATTAATGATGCAAGTCCAACATGATATTTGTCATGTTAGACTCTGTGAAAGAGGTAGTCCTTCACAGTGCAAAATATAATGGTGTTAGACAGGGAGATATTATTCATTGCAGATGGGGCTTCCCATGAACAATAAAGTTCTCAGTTCATCTGTCTGGTAGAAATTATACAAATTTTGCAGTTTCGGGTGGTTCTTTTGTAAGGTTAATTTACAAATAAAGTGCACTTTGGATTTGTGCAATTCAGTTTTTTAAATCAAAAGTTAATATAATTCAAGCTTGCATTGCGTGTTTTTTTTTTTAATCTCTCACTTTCTTCATAATGGGGACCCAAAATGTCATCATTCTCCCCTCTTCTACCCTATCCATAGAACAGCCCTGGAGGATGGATTAGGCTGAGAGATTGTAATGGGCCCAAGGGCACCCAGCAAGCTTCCATGGCAGAGTGGAGATTCAAACCTGGTTATCCCAGGTCCTAGTTTGATATTCTGACCACTATGCACTATGGTTCTGACTGTGTGTTAACCTGTGATTTCTTTCAGTGTAATCAGGGTTAGACTCTGGATTGCAGAGTGAACTAAGAAGGTTGAGCAGCTACAACATAAAACAAAATACGTCTGTTTATTGAAAAGTACACAGTAACTACAATTTAAAACCAACATTAGTAGATTGTAGATAAAAACAAAGAGATAATGGGTGTCACAACACATCCATTAAGACATTGCATACAGCACCAAATATAAGTTATACATACAATAGCCACTAAGCTAAATGCATTTTGGCCATGAGGGACTTTTTTAGTTGACTAAATAATAACAACACACAATAAAATTCTAAAATATCTGTCCAGGCAAGGCACGTTGTATATGAATCCTAAGAATAAAAAAATACACATGAAAGGGTATTATCAAAATGTAACATACGAACTGGCCAAAACAAAGATTTTTTTAAAAAATTAAAGAATGGTTGCTACTTGCAATGGAATAGTGTAGCTCCAAATAATAATTATAAAGTTCTGCTGTCAATCAGGCCTCCATATATTGAGGAGCCCACACTCATCAGAGATAACTCTGTGAAAGAGAAAGATGACATAGCATTGATATGTGATTAAGCTATAATATTATTGAGTATGCCCCACTAAAAGTCAGAAGTAATCCTAAAAAAAATTAATCAAAATTTTCACGTATGGACCTGCTCTTGGCTGTTACTCTGTTTACAGCGTGTCCCCATGTGTCAACCAAAAGTGAAGGAAATCTAAGGGAAGTCCTAGTATAGTTGACACATGGGTAGATACTGTGGTTGACACATGGGCACGGACTGAAGAAGGCCCTAAAGGCTGAAACGCATTTAGTCTAGAGTGTTTGTAACCAATATTTTGGTCTAGTGACTATTGTATGTATAACTTATATTTGTTGTTGTATGCAATGTCTTACGAATGTGATGTGATACTCATTACCTCTTTATTTTTATCTACTATCTATGAATGAATGTTTTTAAATTGTAGTTACTATGCAGTTTACAATAAATAGATCTATTTTGTTTTGTGTTTTAGCTGCTCAACCTTTCTAGATTCCTGACGATTCTCAGGTTGGGTTCCCCTCCTCCTTTTGCTGTTTCCTTGCAGAGTGAACTATGCAACAGATTTCACTGCTTAAGCAACAGATTCCATAGAGTTGTTATGGAGAAGGATAGGACAACTGGGCTGAGATGACAAAGCTCTGGGAAGCAGCCGTTTGATCCTTGCTTTTGTTATCATTGGAAAACTGTAACCAACTTTAAAAAATTGAGCAGAGTACCTTGTGGAAGTACAGGATTCAAATCTTGTTAACTCACATTTGAGTTTTCCTGCAGTAGAAGCTCCTTCTTCCCTTCCCTCTGTCTATGTGGCTTCCTGTTGATGAGACTAGGTTGCTCCTATTTTCCATGCTGTACCAAGGAAAGGGGTTATGTGTGGTTTTGGGGTTTTTTAATTTTGTTTTCAACTGCTGGCCCACAGACTGGTGCCAGTCTGCAGACTGCTTCCTGCAGGTCTGTTAAAAGGGAAGCTGCTCAGCTTCCTACTATTGAATATGAAGCTCTAATACCTGGATCAACAACTAAGGCAGTGGAAGATGATAAACTTTACATTTCTCCCACCTTCCCCTTCATAAAGTGGCTTCTAGTAGGTGCTGCCTGCTCTTGCACTTCAGGCCTCACTACGTGGTACATTGTCCCTGAGGGTGTCCCCCAGGTTAGCTCAAGAGAGACATTTTGGAGTTCTGCATTCCCCAGGTACACCATGATCCCAGTTTGGATTGGAACTGTAGGGAGAGAGAGCTTTTCTTTTTTCTTTTGGCCCCCCTGTAGGGGATTTTTTTATTTGCATTTTCTAAAAACTACAATGAAATTAGGGAGGGAATCTACAAACTATAGGAGAAAGAAAAGAGAACCCACTAATAACCCAAGAGTTGGAGGTTACATACTGCTTGTAGGAATATTAGCTTAACAATATAAAAATTGTTTTTCTTAACATTGAGAGTGATCAATCCTCCTCCTCATCAATTTTGTTGACAAACCATCAAATCTGACTATATAGAGTGCATCCCAGAAGAATCGTTAACTAACTTACACACAATTTTCAGAGAACAGTGGCATCTCATTTTACAATTATTTTTCCCTCTTTCATTTAAAGCAAATTAATCTTTTAAGTTTCCCTCAGTAAGTATAACACCGTCAATTTCTCTTCCCATGCTGTAATCTTCTTTCTTCTTAGAGACCCCTGTGGGATTCTTGCTGAACTGGACATCTCAAGACAAAGTCCCTTTTTCTCTTTCAAGAACTGTTGGTCCGCTTGAATTCTGCCTTCACACTTAGAGATCCTTCCATTTATTGCTTATAAAAGCCAAACTTGCAGAGAGCGTATCTGCCCTTTTGCCCGTCAGACTTATTTCAGATATGTCCATGGCATACCCCTTCGCTTGCTTTGTTTAGACGTCTGCATACGTCCCCACCACTTAAGCCTAGTCATTAGACTCTTAGGGGGAGAGAGCTTGTTTTCCAAGAAGAAGCTTAGATCTCCCCCCACCCACCATGTCCCAACCTGGAACAACTCGGGGGAGTTGCTGCTTGACCCATTAAGGAAATATAACATGTAGCCCATCAGAGCATGTAAATCCCCCAGTGACGTAAATAGCAGCCACCAACAGCCAGATTGGGCATAGAACTGCCCGTTGCGAATCTCTCTAGCCACAAATGTAACTCTTATCTGCCATCAGCAAGAGATGGCTTCTCGCTTCCAAGTAGCAGGGACAGCTTGAGTGGTAGTGTGCAACCCACCCACCCCCCTTATTTGGCAAGAAGTGGATTTTGGTAGACTGATCTTGTTCTTAAGAACAGCAAACCCTCTGAGACCATAGCGAGAAGCTCTTATTGGCATCATTGGCCTTTCAATATCGCGGCCCTGGCCCCAACATCAGCACTGACTTAATAACTCACAGCCTGGCAAGAACCCAGATCATGTTGGTGGTTGGCCACCTGGATACTGAGAGAATGCCGCCATCTTTTCTTAATATTTAATATTTGTTTCATATTACCAAAATTTTACATGTTGTGGTTTTAACTCAATTTTTTGTGTTTTAATCATATTTTGTTTTAATATATATATTCTGTAAGCTGCCCTGAGCCTGCCACGGCGGGGAGGGTGGGATACAAACTGAACAAATAAAATTTGTGTGGGAAGGGGCCTTGAATGGGACACAGGGCAATTTACACTCCAGGTCACTTAACTGGATTAGTTGTCCTTAATATCTCTTGGACATGCTTGGAAACAGCAGTAGTGATGTTGGATTTCATTTGGGGCTGGCTGTCAGAATCCCCTTCCTTTAATCTTTGGCTGCATCCACACTCTAGACCAGGGGTGTCAAACATTTGGCCCAGGGGCCGGATCAGTGTGTCATCAATGTGTTATCAGTGCTGTGTCATCGTAGGTTTGTAGCTTACAGATACAAACCTGAACAGCGTAACTCAAGATTGCAACAGTACAGACTCTTTGATGCAGTAATTCAGAGCAAGAGTTGTCAGTTATCAGACACTGTTAAACAAAATATTGCAAGAGTGCTAATGTTTTAAGCATGTTTTTATTTTAAGTTCAAAAATACCCTTTGTTTATGTGTCCTTTATAAAGTTTATATCTTTACTACCTGGCATTACATTTTATGACACACATGGCTCGGCACAACAAAGTCTCATTTATGTCAGATCCAGCCCTCATAACAAAGGAGTTCGACACCCCTACTCTAGACCAAAGGGTTGGAAGCAGCCCATCCATGGCTTGAATCAAGCCAGTGGCTCTTTTCTTTCCCCCTTCTGGCCTCATCCTTTGAAGCTTGAGGCTGCTGAAGTTCCCAGCTCCACTCTCTCCTCTTGTCTTTGCCTGCTTCTGCAGGAAGCTCTTCTGGGTTTGCAAAGTTACAAGGAAAATACGGAATGGATTTTTCCATTAAGGTCTCTGCACTCAGAAAGACTACTCTGGGACTGTTTCTAGCAATAGAAACAGTGCTCTGGGACTGGAATGACATCTCTGAGAGTAGAATGATGGTCCCCAGCAATTGAATCTGTGTTCTGGGACTGGAGTGACAGGGTGCAGAGTGGAATGACAGCCCCTGGGTGTAGCAGCAGCATTCTGGGAATGGAATTCCACTTTGGGGGCCCTCATTCCAATCCCAGAACACTTCTGCTATTCCCAGGGACTGTCATTTCACTCTGGTGGCTGTCATTCCAGTCCCAGAGTAGTCTATCTGTAGCCAGAGACCTTAATGGGAAATCCATTCCACATTTGCTTTGCTGCTTTGTCTGTGCTGCAATGTATTTCAGTGGAGTGGAGCTCAAGTAGTTTCACTTTCCAGAGTTTGTATAGCTGAAGCTGCTTGCAGGAGTTGTCTCCTTGCAAACAAAGGGTTGATGTTTTGAGCCAGCTTGTCTCTGGTGAATGGACCTGAGAATGGGTGCATGAGTGAGTACTCTAGCCTGGGAACCCTCCGCCAAAGGGGGACGTTACATTGGAGAGCCACTGCCACTCTGAGTATACCGGCGGGGGAGGGGAGAAGCTTGCAATGCTTAGCCATTTTATGTTGCTGGGCTCAGAACATTTTATATTTTTAGTTGATATTTGAGTTTCTACTGTGATCCTTGTGCTTTTTCTTGATGTTTTATTTTAAAAATTGCATTGCCAAACCCCACTATTCCCCAACCTTTCCATTAGGTAGGCATCTTTTAATTGGGGGAGGGGGAGGTTTGGGAGGTGTCAGTGAGTTATCAAAGACTGTTAAATAAACAAAATATCGCAAGAGTTTTAAACATATTTGTATTTTAAGTAAAAAATTATATCTTTAGTTGTGTTTGTATCTTTTATAAAGTTTATATCTCTGCTACCTGGCATTACAATTTAATACATGCATGGCCTGGCCCCACAAAGTCCCATTTATATCAGATCCGGCCCTTCTAACAAACGAGTTTGACACCCCTGCTATAGACACTATGCTATCATTGCTCAATGGTAAGTTGTTCACTATTGGATTTTCCTTTGTGGACAAACCAGTCGTGTTACAAACTGCTGTAATAGCACAGTATCCAGCAATATGAATATGCACCATTTGCAATCTGAGGATGCATCCTTTGTTTCTTCTTATTCCTTTGGCTTGTAGTTGTGAGCAGGTACCTGCAACTCTGTGAGCATTTTGAGGCCTTCAGTAACTTCTCACTGACCCAAATCACAGACCTAGAATTGTGGTGGTCATTTTGCTCTGTGAGATTGGTACTGGAGTGGCTGACAGCTGAAGCTTAAGTTAAACAAAGCCAAGTTGGGAACTATTATAGTAATATTATGCTGACCAAGTGATACACTGAGAGCTATAATTCTGGTAAATATTTTTTTCTTCTCTTCCAGATGTGCACACCCAGCAATACCCCAGCCACACCTCCGAACTTCCCAGATGCTCTTGCTATGTTTTCCAAGCTTCGAACTTCAGAGAATCTCCAGAGCAGCAACAGCCCCATCACGTCCATGGCTTGTTCTCCTCCGGGTAGCTTCAGTCCTTTCTGGGCTTCTTCGCCGCCCAACCATCAACCGGCCTGGATACCTCCTTCATCGCCCACTAGTCATAACCTCCACCATCACCTCCACCATCAGCAGCCCATGTGGCCTCCTGTGTCTCAGCAAGGGCCCCCCCAACAGAAAGCGATGACGGCAACGGATGGCCAGAGATAAGACTTGACGCTTTCGAATGGGGGAGAAATTAGGGGGAATTATGATATTGCAGATCCAGGGATGGCACTGGGGAAGGGGTGGGGGGTATTTTTCCTGAAGATCGCACTGGAATATTTTATAGTTGTGAGGATTTTTTCCATTTTGTTTTTTTCTTTTTTAAACTGTGGGGATGTCATCCCACATTCCCTATAGTCCTCTTTTCCCCCTCCCCCATCTCCTTCAGGAGAGTTAATAACTGGTCCTTTCTCTTTTTTTAAAGAAAAAATTATATAACTATAATATATAAATGTATAAATATATCTAATGTATATACATCACAAATGAAAGCAATGGAATAGCAAAGATCCAGGTGGGATTCTGAGAATGCTGCTTGGAAAAAGCAGTGGCTCTGATGGATTTGTGTAGAGTGGCGTGTGTGGAAGGGGCAGGGCTCAAGCTGATCCCCCCCTGCCTTTGTTGCCCTCCTTTAAAAAGAAATTGGCTCCCGGTTGTGGGGAGATTGCCTGTAGCAAATGAGATTGTTGAGGGACCTTTGGAAGCCTCTTGCTGAAGGAAACCACATGCCTCTTGTGGCTGCCTTTGCTACATATAAAGGCCAGGAGTAATGTGGGGACAAATGCCTGGTGAAGCAGAGGTGCTTCAGAGAACTTACTGAGCAGGGGCATAACCTGCTGAAGGAACCCAGCCTGCCCCCCCACATCCTGAATGGGGACAAAAGGTCTGTTCTCTGAGGGGGTCATGTGTGGGGGTGTGCTCCATAGAGATTTCCTGTAGCCTACAGAAGGAGCCTGACAAGAAATAATGAAATACAGTAGAAATGTCTCTGTGGTTAGGCATATTGTTGGGGCTCTTCTCTTTAAGCAGTATGTGGAGTTCTGGACATGATGATGTACATGCAAGGAAGTGCGAGCACATAGCCCTACCCCCTTGAAAGATTGGGGGGGGGGTCAGTACAGCGCACTCTGAATAAATTATTTTGACACCAAACTCCTGCCTCTGCATGGGCAGTTCAATAACAGGAAGGTGAGGCGGGGTTGTTCTGGGTGCTCTTTATATTGGGTTTAAACCCTGTTCCCCAGTTCTGGCCTGTTGAAACTTTTTTGATGGTTGCAGCAGGAGTGCCTCGAATAGCTTAAATCAGCTACATTTTGTACTTTACCATGGAATTACGTCTCTTCCTCCTCCTCCTCTCTTCCTTGACCCTTTTTTTGTTCATGGGAATTCCCCCCCCCCTTCAACTCAGATTGTTTCCCTTTAAAAAGGACAATGTTTAAGCATTTGGGGAGGCTAAGCTGGAATGCAATTTTAAAACAATAACATCAACCTCCCCAGAAGATTGATCTTTTGAAGGAGGGCTCCCGATGTTCCCTTACATCCAATGGAGGAGCTGTGGCTTTTTAAAAAGGTTTTAAAATCAGAATCTTGCTTAAACAGGTTGAAGGTTTTTTATTAATTTAAAAATTAAAAATCACTTTTTTAAAATACTGGTACTTGTCTTTTTTCTTTTGGTCTGCTATTATATATTTTATATCTAGTGAAATCTGATGGATATGAATGCTAGAAATAAGAACTGATCATTAAGACAAACACACAAGGCTGTAAATGTCAAATCAATTCCAAAATACATACCTGCCAACATAAAAAGGCTAGACTTGTTTGTATCTTCCCTTGCCATCTAGAAATCTACTTTTATTTTTCCCTCTCTCCTAAATCATACATTATTTGATGGCTCACGCAAAAAGTAAAATGAATTAAATCAGCTCATCAGTTGTTATTTGCATTCAGGATTACTGCTTAATGAAGGCTAAAAAGCACGTTAACATCCTTACTTTTCATTTTTAAACTTTAATAGTTGAGGCCTTTTTTAAAAAAGTTCTCAAATAGCTTGCAGCTCTTCAGTGGCAGATTTTGGCTTAGATCCTGTAGAAAATTCCAATTGACAGGAGGGATTTCCTTACTGAGCCCATGTGGAAGGGCGGGATATAAATCCAATCAATCAATCAATCAATCAATACTTCCCCCTACCAGTAGTCCAAAATGCCTCCAAATGCTGCTCTTGGGAAACGGGACCTCCCCCCTCCCAACAGCATGAGGGAGGGAATTGAAGGTCTGCAGTGGGAAGGAGGAATCAGCAAAAATCCCCTTTCCCTTCGGTCAGCAGAAATTCTTCCTCAGGATCCACATCCATATCTTGACTCTCATAAAGAGAAATTTAGTTTATTCTTCTGTTGATGATCATATTGTTTTGGAAGCCTCAGCGAAGCAGAAAATGCTTGTGGAGAAATTCAGGTCAGTCTACTCAGAACAGAAGCTTATTGAAGGACGAGTTCAAATGTTACTCCTCTTTGTCTCCTCTCCCCCAGCAGTGTGATTAGTGGCTAATCCCCCCTCATTGTCCTCATCTTACCATACATAAAAGTGAAATGAGGCACTTAACCCCCCCCATTTACTGGAATGTTAGTGTCCCGACTGACCTCTGATATAACCCTGATCACAAATTACAGTGAACATTCATACAATCTGTATACAGTGTACATTTGATTTTTTTCTTTGTGTTGAGTGAGCAATTGTCGTCTTGCGTTTAACATATGTACAGTTCAAGTTGTGATGTTAACTCCACATCTATCAAGTTATTGGCTCCTGGCTTCATCTGTAGAATGAATGTGCGTTGGCTCTTTCATGCGAACAGATGTACCCATGTAGAGGCAGGATGCATATGTTTGCTGTAACTGGCCCTGAACAGGGCTGTAGAAATTGCATATCCAGGAGTAGGGGAGGATCCATGTTTCAATAAATATAGGGGGACTGGATCCCATCAAAAAGATTTGCATGCTCAAGAGGAGAGGCAGCCTTCAATCCCACCCTCCCCATGTAGCTTCTTGGGGTCCTCCCAGGAGCAGTATTATGGTGCATTTGAGGCTGCTTTGGGAGGGGTGGAGGCAAGAAAATATGTCTCTGCACAGTATTTAGATGGGATCCAGCCCTGGAAGTTCAACCATTCAATTCAAGCATTTACTAATACATATACACACATACAAAGGCCAGCAGTTGTTTCCAGGGAAAGAGAGGAAAGGGAAAGTAATGTGCAACTGGCTTTTAGGAACCAGTGTTCAAGAAATAGAAGGCAGCTTGTATTTCCCTACCATCTAAGGAAGTTTGGCACACATCCCCTGCACATGTCACTGGATGTGAAGTGTGTTGGCTATGCCCTTCCTGCATCACTGGAAGTGATGTCAGCAGCAAATACCACATTGCTGGATGTGATGTGTAAAGGCCACTGCCCCCTCCCACGTTAAGTGGGCCGGAAGTGACATGATCAGGCCATTAATTATATGACAGGGACACCTCACATATTAATTAGGCAATTTCCATATTCCACCAGTATTAGGGATGCCAACCTCCAGGTGGGACCTGGGGATCACCTGGGATTACATCTTATCTCCAGACTAGAAAGATCAGTTCCCCTGAAGAAAATGGATGCTTTCGAAGGTAGACTGTATGGTATTGTACCCACTGAAGACCCTGTCCTCCTCAGGCTCCATCCCTAAATCTCCAGGTGTTTCCCAGCCTAAAGCTGGCAACCCTACCCCCATCCCCTGCCAGTGGCCAGGGGGACCTGGCAACCCTATTCACCACACCCCTTCCCCCCCTCCCTCTGTAAATTACATATCTAACCCCAACTTGCCATCACCGGATGTTACTTGAGTAGCCCTGAACCCTTTCATCTCACCGAATGTTCTTTCTTTACACCACCCACTGCAGCATCATTGAACAGGGCCTGCTGCATACCACCAGTCCTCTGACACCAGATATAATTTTTCCAGGGATCAGAAGCGACTTCTGTTTTCAAGCCATCAATATATAAAACTGAGAGGGAGGTTAGTGTTTGAGGACAAGAAGTTGGTTCAGTACGGAAAACACATTTCAGGTAGGTGGACTGTTTAATAAAAATTATTTACTCTGTTTATACCTTACCCTTTTTAAAAAAGTACTTGATGTGGCTTATGAATTAAAAGATTGAAAATGCAAAATAAAACAGGACATGTAACTTACAAACACCAAAGATTGCCTAAAAACTGTTTAAACGTCAAGATCCAAATTAAAATCTGCAACAAAACCCTATATTTTTTTAGAAAAGAGAACCTACAGAAATTGGAAAATGCTAATAAAACAATAGGAGGAGAAAAACAACACAGCCAAATCAGCCTGGCTCTAAAACCAACAAGATTGCGTTCAGCCCACTTGACAGGTCTTCTGGAAAAGAATAGTATTCACCAGCTTCTAGAGGTACAGTAACAAGAGGGGCTGACTAGGCCTCTTGAAGGCTGTAGCTGAAAGAACCCTCTCCTGCATTCCTACCAGCTTCACTTAAGACTACTGCAGTTGAAGCTATTGACAGGTTCCTGTGGACCAAGGCTATTTAGGGCTTTCAGTGTCAACACGCAGCACTTTGAATTGGCCACAAAAGCAAATTTTATGTAAAACTGGGGAAATTGGTTCCTCATGGCAAGTCTTGAAAAAATATTTTAGTTTCCACTGGCACGTTCTGCATCTGCTGAATTTTCCAACCCATTTTCAGTGGCAGCTCCACATTTTATAGTAGTCCAACCTAAATGTTATCAAGATGTGTAACTAAAGCCAGGTCTACTATTTCCAGCAATGGCTGCAATTAGAAAACCAGCTTAAATTGAAGAAAGCAATTCCTGGCTTTCACTGCCACCTGTTTCTCAAACAGCAGGGCAGGGGAGCACTCCATGACTGGACCTGCTCCTTCAAGGAAACTGAAAGCCCATCCAGCACCTGGTTTGTTTTTTCTTCAACCAGTAATACAGTGTTGTCTGACCTAAGCCCTCAGTTTGTTCCCCCACATCTGACATTTCATTATCTCTTGAAACCAATTTAGGATCTCCATTGGATACTTAAGTTTAGGGATTGTGCGTCATCAGCATGGTGACTCACCAAATTTTCAGCGAGGGTTTCATGTAGATGTTAAACATGAGAGATGAGATGGAACCCTGTTAACATTAAACAAACTAAGGGACAAAACAGTAATCTCCCTTCTGGACTGAAGTCATCATAATGGTGTATTCCACAGGCCCATGCTGGGGTAATCAACCTACAAGGGTACCATGGCATTAAGTTATGGTTGGGGCTTCACTTCTGGTGGAATATTGTAGTTTTGCAGGGGTCATTTTGTAGAAAAAGAGGTGCAGGAGCTTATTAGCATAACTTATTTGTGTATGCCACACCCCCTGACATCACCAGAAGTGTGTCAGAAGGCAACACCCACTGCTCAGGCTCCACCACAAAAATCTCCAGGTATTTCCCGGCTCAGATTCAAACCTGGGTCTCCCAAATCCTTGTCTGGAACACTAACCACCACACAACACTTCATGGGGGCAGCGGCTGCTGAGCAGTAGCAAGCAGGTGGGCCTGCATGAGTTATGCAAGTTGCATGGTGTCAAGTTGTCCAGTGGCTGCCGTCAGGCCTGACGTGCTCTTTCCCCCTACATTTTACTGACAGAAACAAATGCTTGAAGGCTGGAAATACTGCTGTGGTTGACAAACAATGGCCACTGAGAGAATTCCTTTCATATAGTTACAGGTGCTGCTTCTGTTATGGGTGAGGGTTGACCCAATGTATTTTCAGCTGCCATCGATGATGGACGGCAGTTGGCTAGGTACTTCCTTACTGGTTTGAATCTTCCACAGCTAACATTTTTTCATGAAGATGCTTTTGGCTGACAAAATCAATCATAAATCTATTTAATTCTTGACGTGGCCAAATTTGTGGATAGTTGGATACATAAACAAACAAGACAGATGTTTCTACAAAAACTCTGAAATTAAAAGCATTGTTGTTGCTGTTAGCCATTCAGTCATGTTCGAATTGGCAAAATATTTTGATCTTGTCAGCCAAAAACACTTTCATGAGAAAACATTCTTAGTTGAGGAAGATCTGGACCAAATCGGGGACTGTCTCCGTAGGGTATAATGATCCTCCCCAGTTGCAGGGGGTCAGGTGCCAGCAGGCTCCGGTCATTGAAGGAAAGACAAATCACCTTCCCTTCAACGAGGGGAGCGTGCCGCCTCTGCGGCGCAACTCCAGAGAGGAGGGATTTAAATTTTAAACCCCCTCAGTCTTTGGAGTTGCTCTGCAGAGGCGGTACACTCCTTTCAGATGTTCCTGTCTGGCAGCAGGGCCAGCGCTGGCCCTACTGTTATGCAGAAACATCTGCTGGGTTACCTTTCTCCCCCCCCTTTCCCTTTGCCCTGCTTGGAGGTGAGGCAATGGGAAAGGGGGGGGAATGGATCCCAGGTGCTTCTGCCTGTTGGAGGGGCTGGCGTGCTGGCCCCACTGTCAGGCAGAAGCAGCCCTGGATTCCATTTATCTTCCCCTCCCTTTCCCTCCCCTCCCTTGGTGGTGAGGTGAAGGGAAGGGGGGGGGAGTTTATTTGTTATTCCTGGAACGCTGTTCCTGCCTGTTCCTGCTATTGCTCCTTAGGACAGAGTAGCCCAAATGACAATTTTTTTTCAAAGCTGGGCACAAGCCTGTGAGGAGGGTTCTCCCAAGTAAAAAGTCTGGGACCTTGCAGGCTTCTGTTTGTGTAGCAGTTTTGAGGTGATCGGCTGCTTTACAGTTCCACTATTCCTTGTGCAGCTAGATTGAAATCTGCCTTAAGCATGCCTTCACACCTTTATTAAGAAGTGTAACTTTAAGTTTCAATTTTTATACTTAACACCAGCCAAAAGCAAAAAAGGACATTATAGTAAGATGGTGACATAAATGATGGCACATTGCCATATCCACCTCCACAGACTTTCTGTGTGCTTCAGTTACTGTTGCCCTAGGTTTCAGGGCTCCATTGTCACTGATGAATCTACTTTGTGACCAGCAGATTCCTCTTGTGTTCAAAAAACTGTAAAAATCGGCCACCAATAAGCACTTTCCATTCCTCTGGGTCCTCAGTACATTGCCTCTAATGGGCTGGTTTTACTTGAACAGATATTATTGGCAGTCCCTGAACTCACTCAAAACTCTGGGTGAATTCAAAGGATGAATTATATAGCCTGAAGTGAATTGATTCATGACTCAATCCTTTCATCCCAGGATTCTCTAAATATCAGGGACTGTTTTTTGGTAGATAGTGATTAGCATTTCATAGCGGTACACTAAGACTTGTGAATGGAATGCTCATCAAGAGGGTGTGCCTGAAACAACCTTTGTCTATGTAAGGGCTTCTTGGTTATCTTAGGATGAAAACCCTGCAGTGAAGATCACTGAACCTCAGTTGTGGATGGTCCAAAGCTTCAAGGAACTTCAAGTGATCACAATAACCTGTTAATCAAAGAGCAGGGTCTTTTGATTCAAATGACTTAAGGCATGTAAATCTAAAATTTACCTGCTAACTTTATCTGTGATCATGTGTTCATTGATATAAAAGCAAACCTGTTTCCAGTTTCTGCAGCCATGGTTGTGAGGACATGCAGATATTACACTTGGGAAGGGCATGGGGTTGTGTTAGCAAGGACTCTGTTGTCTATTCCTCAAGTCTCCTTGACTATTCTTTCTTGGCACTTCAATTACTACTGGAAGATTTCTCCAATGAAAGGCTAGACGTTCTCACCACTGATATCCTGAACAGTTGTTTTAACTACTCCTATAGCGCTTCCTCTTTCATCATATTAATGTCTATTTACATTTCTAAAAGAACACTGAGTGGCCTGAACTCTAAAGAGATGGTCAGTGTACCTAGCCTATCCCTACCCCATGCACACCTTAAAACTGAACCTGGCCAAATTACACTTGAAGTTACACTGATTCCAAAGCTCTAAGCCAACAAGAATGGAGAAGCAGGTAAGGTTGCAGTCTCTGAT
Source organism: Gekko gecko (assembly GCA_029375565.1). Taxonomy (NCBI): domain Eukaryota; kingdom Metazoa; phylum Chordata; class Lepidosauria; order Squamata; family Gekkonidae; genus Gekko; species Gekko gecko. The sequence goes on along the minus strand of JAPDNY010000002.1, from coordinate 220,135,683 downwards.
TCTCGTGCTGGCCTCTCAGTGACTTTTTATTGGACCTTATGTTGTATATCACCAACAATGAGCTTCCATGAAAACTGGGGGAACTGAACACTACAGCTTGGCTGCCTTCTAAAATTTCTTTGCAACATCTCTGTGTCAAATGATGTAAAATGTGTAGAGAAGGGTTTGGTGCAGGGCCTTTTTTTGGAATAATGTGCAGGAACTCTCGAGGGAAATGTAGTTTTTTATCTATATGAAAGCTCATGAACTTAAAAATTTTTTTTAAAGAATTTCGTTGAACAGGTTCCGGAACTGCATTCCAGCACATTCCCCCAGGGGGGAAAAAACCTCATTTGGTGTAACATGGGTGCATTTATGTCACTGCATTTTCCTTCTGCTCTGGGAAGACCTGCTGTGGAGTTGCCACTATTAGGGGGTGGACATATTTGAAGTCCATCTTGCTTGAACAAAGCTTTGTGTTCTACATGCCACATGGTGAGTTTAATCTGGTTAGGTTGCTGGGAAGTCTCTGTTCATCTTCAGTCTTCTGTGCAGTCCCACATTGGACTGCGCTTGAACAGGCCAGCCACCAGAGGCTCTCTTCCAGCTAGATCTGGGTTTTTTAATACTCCAAGGGGAGCCCCTCCACTGCATAGCATATTGGAGGCTGTCTTCCTGCCCAAATGCTCATGTATTCTGCAAGGAGGGCCTCCGTTTCCCTCATTCCTTTCTTTGCTGGCATGTTGTGAGGACACGATCTTTCCAGCTTTTTGACATTTCTTCTCGAGAGTTTTCTCTTGTTCTTAAGATGTCACAAAAGGCTTATTTAAAAATGTACCCAGTGTGGTCCAAAGATAACATTTGCAGAGCTTACAAAAGGGAAGATAATCCTGGTCATTATAGACTATACTACTGCAATGACATACATAAAGCAACAAGGGGGCACTGTCTTAGCAGCTTTGTGCAGGGAAGCCATCCTTACTGGGGGGATGGTCATGGCCCAAGTGTCCTCCCTCCAGGCAGTATATGTGGCAGGCACTGCCAGTAGAAGAGCAGACATCCTCAGCGTGATGGGGCACTCGGAAAACAAATGGGGTCTTGGAGAGGAGCACATTCTCCCAATTTTCGGGCTGTGGGGGCTTTCCTGAAGGGAACCTGTTTGCTACTTGCATCAATGCAAGGCCCCTGCATTCTGCTCCAGAGTGAGCAGCGACCCCCTTTGTCTAGAAGATGCATTTCATATCCATTGGAAAGGCAACCTTTTTTTATGCCTTTCCCCCGTTCCCACTTATTCACAAGGTGTTAAGCAAAATAAGAGAAGAACACACATGGTACATTGTGATCACCCCTTTTTGGCCAAGGTGCCTCTGGTTCCAGGTCCTTCTTTCGATGTCCTAGGTCCACTATATTCACCTCCCCTTAGCCATGGGTCTGCTTCTCAGGGGTCCCATGATTTATCATGAAGTACACAGACTCAGATTGACAGCTTGGCTGCTGAATGTTCCCAGTTTGAATTCTCAGACCAAGTAGCCAATTCTGCTTCCACTAGGATATGAATAAATGGGTTCATTTTTCAACTTGCGCCAGGGTGTGGGGAGTTCCCGTAGAAACTTTTCCAATTGCTCTTGTGTTTGACTATCTAATGACTCTTAAAGATTCTGGCTTGACAGCCTTGTCCCTGAAAGTGCATTTAGCAACTATATCCACTTACCATGTGAAGATGCAAGGTGCTATTTTTCCACCCAGCATCTAAGAGCTTTTTGAAGGGGTTGTTCAACTTGTTGCCACCCCTGACACCTGTAGTACCCCAATGTCCTTGTTAGTGGTCCTTCCCCAGCTCATGCTAGTGCCCTTTGAACCACTTGGCTCATGTAGCTTGCAACTCTTTTTTCCTTTCATTTTGAACACAGAGCTTTATTCTGTACCAAACTTGCCCTTTCACCTTCCTTTCCTGCCCTGGAAATGTATAGGAGGAGGCTATCTGGGCTTTCCATTGCTGGAGCTGATTTGCTAACCACATTACTCTCTAGTTTTCAGCTAGCAATGCAATTGGAAGCCTTCATGATCATCGGAGAGGTGGAGGTTAGGACCCTTTGAAGCCATCTGCTGCTTTCTCACCTGGACTCAGTTCAGCCATTTCCATCTGCCTGTTTGTGCTGTGTGTGTGTCCAGTGCTTTGCACAAGGCATGTACAGATCCTACCAGCCCTTCTTTCCTGCAGCCAGCAGGTACCTGAGTGCTGGTCTCTCTCTCCTGCTTGCAGGTAGAGCTGGATGTCCATGTTGTCAATACCACAGCTCTCCCAATGCCTCTGCAGGTGAACCTTAAGTTCCAAAGTCATTGGCCAGAACTCAGAAATTCTCTACGCTGCTCCCAATTGCAATTCAAGCAGAACATAGTTTATGCCTTCAGTCCATCAGGGTCTCAGCCAATGTTCCCTCTAAGCTGTGGTGTGTCATGAGTAGAAATTCTACTTTGTGAACTATTAGCATAAAAGTTGTGAGCAAGCCTATCTCACAAGGTTGTTGTAAAGATAAAAATGGAAGAGAGAACACAAACTGTATAGGGTCACCATTTGGGAGGAAAGTAGGATCTAAGTAAAGTAAAAAGGTAAAGGTTCCCTTGCTCGAAAGCCAGTCGAATCTGACTCTAGGGTTGCGGTGTTCATCTCCGTTTCAAAGCTGAAGAGCCAGCACTGTCCGAAGACGTTTCTTTGGTCATGTGGCCGGGATGACTAAATACCAAGGCACACGGAATGCTGTTACCTTCCCACCGAAGTGGTACCTATTTATCTACTTGCAATGTCTTGCTTTCAAACTGCTAGGTTGGCAGGAGCTGGAACTAGAGAAGGGAGCTCACTCCGTCATGCGGCACCCGGGTCTTGAACTGCTGAACTACTGACCTTCTACAGCCTGCAGTTCAGTGTCTTAACCACTTGAGCCACCGCAGCTCCATCTAAGTGAAGTAGCTACATAATTAAGAAATAAATAAGAAAACTATGTACAAAGGCAACTTCAGTCCCAGGGACAAAAATGAGGGGGGGGTAGGATTTTAACCATGTGAGTGAGAGTGACAACAACAACTGCAGGGCAACCTTCCTAGCACCCATATATTGCACCCATGGGAGGGGAGGTATCAGGTAAACTCCAAAGTCTAAGCCAGAATGCCTTCCTGAGTCTCATTCTACAGCATGAAATCCCCAGATAGCCATTTGTGAGCTTCAACAAATCAATGGCCATCATTGGAAACCACAAACTAGTATTTTCTAGTCATATCACTAGGGTTGCCAGGTCCCCCCAACCATTGGCAGGGGATGGGGGGGGTAGGCTTGCCAGATCCAGGTTGAGAAAATTACTTTGGAGAAACATTAATAAAACACCACAAAGCAGTCCATTTAACCAATGTACTTCAACACCTACAAAAGTGTTAGATATCACTTTGTTTGGGGGAAGGGGACACATGCTGGGACCAAAACTAAAGCATTTAAATTCATTTTCAACTTAAAAGGCATTGGGGAAGTTTCCCACATACACCTTTTTGATTTCTTTTCTCTCATATCAAAGTTTGAAACAAGTATTGACTCTTGGAATGTTAGCAGGTATCTTACAATGACAGCACCTTATTTCCAGCCCTCTACAGCTATTTATTATTTAAAAGCTTACATGTAGGTGAAGGATACAAATCTAAGAACAAACAACCATATACCTTTGTCTGGATTTTTTTTCTTTTGTGAAGGACTAAAATAATTAAATTGCCTTACTTATTAGTGAAGTAGCTTTTTATTATTTGTGCCACTTGGAAAACTGAATGCAATTGAAAGCAGTAATGTTATTATTTTTAATTCCACTATCATTTCTGAACAGTGCTTACAATTCTAATACGTACATCTTCCCTCAAAAACACAAGAGCCGGGGGAAATGGAAAGCAAAAAGCAGATTTTGGGTCGAATATGGCAGTGGTGGCGGTGGGGGGATTTGAAATTTATCTGGAAGTCAGCCAGTATCATTTCTCTATCCACGTCAAACACCATTGAAGCCAGTAGCATCCCCTCCTTTGTCTGAACTGTGCACCTATAGGATGCTGCTGTTGAGAACTGAGCTCAAGGGAGTTGAGGGGAAGAAGGAAAAAAGAGGCTAAGATCTCAGCTGACCAGCCACCCCCCAGTCAGAGCAAGGGGAGCACAGTTGCTGCCGCTGCCATCCTCGTTCTAAGGCTCCCAAGAAAGGAAAGGCAAGATGAAGCACACTGCTCACTGACCACCCGGGCACAAAGCCGGGCAGGAGCCTTCTGCCCCACTGACTGGACTGCTGCAGCTGTCCCAAAGGATGTTCCAACAGCTGCGTTGAGTTGCCTGCCCAATTCCTCAGAGCTGCTTCCCAGAGACACCCCTTCTCCCAGAAACTGCTGCCCCAGTGGCTAGGAAAAGGGACTGGGTTCTGAAGGGTACAAGGCAGCAGGAAAGGAAAGGAGGCTTTAGGACTGTTTCCTCTCTGCATTGCAAGTGGCTGTTGCACATTTTGCATGTCGTTAAGGTTGCAAAAAGACACTTTCCAACTGCTACATGACTAGTTCTTCTGTTAAATGCGTGAGAGGAGGGCGGGGCACCCCAGAGGAAGCATCCTTGCGTTTAGGATGATAAGCTGTGTGTTGAGAGAAGAAGAAGAGATTGGATTTATACCCCGCCCTTCACTACCCAAAGATGTCTCAGAGCGGCTTACAAGCTCCTTTCTCTTCCCCTCCCCACAACAGACACCCGGTGAGGTAGGTGGGGCTGAGAGAGCTCTTGACAGAAACTGCTCTTTTTCAAGGACAATTCTTATCAGAACTATGGCTTGCCCAAGGTCATCCAGCCAGGTGCAAGTGGAGGAGTGGGGAATCAAACCCGATTCTCCCAGATTAGAGTCCGTGCGCTTAACCACTACACCAAACTGGAAATCCATGTGAATTTGTGCACATACGCATGGTAGGGGGAACTGTGGTCTCAGCTAGTCCCTAGCTTGCGACTCTTGTCCTTCAAGGTTGCATTTTTAGCAACAACTACCTCAGCCAGGAGGGTAGGGGAATTGGCAGCCTTGAGGGCTGACCATTTAATTATTTTTTTATTTATTAAATTTCAGACAAGCCATGTAGTGCTTAGACCTAATTTCCATTTGTGCCTAAAGTGGTCTCTGGCTTCCACCTTGCATAAGACACTGTTCTTCCAGTGTTTTTTCCCTCCCCTAATTCAGAAGCAGAAAGGACACTTCATTCATTAGATGTACTGTACTGTTTTACTTAGAATAAAGGTTTTCTGGCAATCCTCATGTTTATTTTTCTGCTATTCTGCACGGACTACAGATGCACAATAAATAAGGCCCTGCAGGACCACGCCTATCCAGTCCCAGTGGTCAGCCATGTCTTGGCATCCTTAGCAGGCACCAAGATCTTTGGTAAGCTGGACTTAGCTCAGGCTTACCAGGAGCTCCCAGTCGACGATGCGACTGCAGAGGCTCAGACGATCGTGACACACCGGGATGCGTTCCGGGTGCAGAGGCTACAATTTGGGATCAGCATAGACCCAGGAATTTTCCAGAACCTAATGGACTCTCTCCTTAAAGGGATTTCCAGGGTACAGCCCTTCTTCGATGATGCTTTAATCGCCGCACCCACGGCAGAGGACTTTGCCGAGAGACTGCACACAGTCCTGCAGTGGTTCCAAGCCACCAGCCTCAAGGTGAAATGAGAAAAATGTCTCCTGGGGGTACCGCAGGTCAAGTTCTTGGGGTTCTCCATCGACACTCAGGAAATCCATCTGACTCCCAACAAGGTCCGCACCATTGTCAATGCTCTGGTGCCAGCATCCAAGCCAGAACTCCAGGCCTTCTTGGGCCTGCTTAACTTATATCATTCCTTCCTGCCCCACAAAGCTGCAATCGCTGAACCCCTACACTGCCTTCTAGATAAAAAAGCCCCCTGGGTCTGGGGACAGAGGCAGGCCACCGCATTCTGGTGAGTCAAGGAGCTTCTCACGTTGAACGCTGTCCTCGCACACTTCGACAAGAAGCTGCCCATCATCCTTGCCTGTGACGCTTCCCTGTATGGGGTAGGGGCCATCCTAGGACACCAGCTGCCTGATGACCGGGAGGTTCCCGTGGCCTATTACTCCCTCACCTTGTCCTCGGCCGAGTGTAACTACATGCAGATCGACAAGCAGACGCTTGCAATAGTGGCGGGAATCAAGAAATTTCATGACTACCTTTATGGGCATTCTTTTACCATCATGACTGATCAGAAGCCCCTGCTGGGTCTGTTGGCTCTGGATCGCCAAACGCCACAGATGCTGTCTTCCTGGGTGCTGCGCTGGTCCATCTTCCTGGCAAGCTACCAGTATTCACTCCTCCATCGCCTGAGGAAGGCAATGGGACACGCCGATGCCCTCAGCCACCTGCCAGTCCTCCTGCGACCCGGACCTGGCTCCCCTGTATCAGATCCTGCTCATTGAGGACCTGCCACACTATCCTCTTCAGGTATCCGACATGTCCCGCCATACCACCCAGGACTGCATCTTCTCCCGCGTTCTGGACTGGGTGAGGAGGGGATTCGCCTCGTTCTCCTCCCACTGGGATGAACTTTTGGCCCACAAGGGCTGCTTGTTATGGGGGAGCCAGGTGATCGTACCCACACTGTTGCGACAGCGAGAACTAGCAGCCCTTCACGAAATACATCCAGGGATTATGTGGATGAAGGCGCTGGCTGGTAGCTATGTATGGTGGCCCGGCATGGACAGTGAAATTGAGGACTGTGTTGAGCACTGTCAGACATTTCAAGAAACCTGGCCGGAGCCCCCCAGGGCACCGGTGTGTCAGTGGGAGTCCACCCACAAACTTTGGGCCTGTCTACATATCGACTTTGTGGGCCTTTCCAGGGGCAGATCTTCTTCATTTTGGTGGACTCCTACACCAAATGGCTGGAAGTGGTACCGGTCCCTTCCACCTCCTCCCTGGCAGCAATTCGCACCCTCCGCAGGGTCTTCTGCACCCATAGCATACATGACACTGTCGTAACGGACAATGGAACAGCCTTCACGTCAGGTGAGTTCCAGAAATTCATGGGTTGCTACGCCATCTGACACATCCGCTCCATTCCACCTTGCAACCAACAGCCAAGCAGAATGGATCGTGAGGACTACTAAGGAGTCCCTCTGCAGGATTATCCAAGGGGACTGGGGTCACCAGTTTGCAGCTTTCCTCTTCAGCCACCATGTAACCCCAAACACTATTACTGACCACAGCCCTGCAGAACTCCTCATGGGCAGGCGCCTAACAACCTATCTAGACCGAATACACCCAGGCTGCACTCTGGAACACAGCCTGGCCCCCGAAAGTCAAGCAGCACCCCGTGGGTTTTTTTCCAGGTGACACCATCTACGCCTGGAATTTCTCCAGAGGTCCATCATGGGTCCTGGCCAAGGTCATCAGGGTAACTGGGTCCCTGTCACATGAAGTTTCTATGGAGGATGACCAACATTGACCAGCTCTGCCACCGTCTTCTCCCAGCCGAGCCGGGTCTGCCCTCAGTGCTTCCAGAAGACAGCGACGAGGAGCTGCCAAGCCCCCAGGAACCAGAGCCAGAGAGGGACACACCAGCAGTTAGTGAGCAGCCAATGGCCAGTGGCAGCCATTGGAAAATGCAGAGGGAATGCTGGAACCAGCAGCCAAGGTCGCGCCTATGCCACCACTGTCAATTAGTACCTTGATGGAACCCTTCGACTCCGTTCCAGGGACTCTGGCCGCACTGTCAAAGCCACATCGCTCAAACTGTGAGCGATGCAGACCAGCATACTTAAAGGACTTTGTTTGTTGACGGGGCTCTGAACTTCGGGGGGAGGGGTGTTATGTACTGAGCCTGAACTGTACTTACCAACGGCCGTAGCTTGGGGATGCATAACAGTAGCTGGCTAGGATCCTAGAATGGACCAGTAGGGAAACAAGGATCCCTAGAGTAAACCAATCGAGAAACAATGTAATGTAAATAGCCTATCGTTGGGAGTGGGGTGTGTTTTGGGTGTAACCTTTTGCATGCATAAATATCTGGCTTCAGCCAGAGATTTGCAGTCTTCTTTCTACTTGCTGAATCACTAATAAACTATGAGCTGATCACTATACATGTCTGAACCCAGTATATTTCAGAAAGGAAGTTCTTTTCCATGATAAACTTCAGTCCAGCTGACTCATTGGTTAGGAAGCTGAGAAACTACAGTGAAATATTATGTATAAATGTGTTTAAACTCTGGACAGCTGTTGCAGAACTCCTGTGCTTGCTGATGAATTGTTTACTGTTTCTTGAAAGCAGAAATGAGCAGCTTGGCAGCCATGGGGGTGGGTTAAAGAAAAGGCATAGAATCTGTAGCTGAGTGCTGCAAAGTTTGGCTTCTGTCTTTTGGCTAGTCATCCACTTGCTTTGGCCATGCGGATGGGTGGGTTTGCAAAGCGTGAGTCATAAAGTTTCATACCTGAAAAGCAAATCATAATCTAGATCCAAATTTTGAAGTATGCATGTATTAGAAATTGTACTGCTACAAAGGCTTTATAAATGCTACCAATGTGGTTTTCATCTTTATTGCTTTCTGAATTGTTTGTATTTAAAAATGGTGCAACTACATTTTCCTTGGCAATCTAGTTGTAGTGAGATGTGTGCATCTGATTAAGGACCCCCCCAAAAAAAAAAACAAAACACAACACCTAGGTATAATATAAAAGACATGGGACATTGATGGCAAATTGCTTCATTTTTGTATTCATATCAGCCTGATTTCTGAGTAAAGGTTGTTGGGAAGTCCCACTCAATTTAATGAGGCTTAGGTCTGATCTACACATGCAGCATAACAAGGTGGTAGCTTGCGCTGTGCAACTTCAGATTGTAGTTTATTTATTTATTATTCAAATTTATATTCCGCCCTCCTTGCAAGTAGGCTCGGGGTGGATCACAGTATAATATCAAAACATATCAAAATTTCAAACATATAAAGTATAGATATAGTCAAGTAAGACAATTTAAAACAACATAAATTAAAACTGAGTGCACTAGTTATCCTCACGCAGAAATTTCCAGCTGGTGCCATTGGTGTCTCAAACTTCTTACCCTAGGCCACATGGTAAGTTCATCTTCAGCAGGGGAGGACAAGGTTTTGTTGGATGCCCACTGCTTCAGCCAAAGTCCTGGTGGAACAGCTCCGTTTTGCAGACCCTACGGAATAGTAACAAATCCTACAGGGCCCTGGTCTCAGGTGGGAGCATGTTCCACCAGGCTGGAGCCAGGACAGAAAATGTTCTGGCTCTTGTTGAGGCTAAGTGGACATCTCTTGGGGTGGGGATCACCAGCAGGTCTTGATTCACAGAGCACAAAGCTCTCTGGGGCACATATGGGGAGAGGTGATTCCTCAGGTATGTTGGTCCCAGGCCGTGCAGGGCTTTAATGGTTGATGACAGTATCTTAAAGCAGATCCGATACTCAACTGGTAGCTAGTGCAATTGGTGTAGCACCAGCTGAAAGTACACTCGCACAGGTGACGCAGTCAGCAGGCACGCCACTGCATTTTGCAGAGTTTCCAGATCAGCCACAAGGGCAAGCCTGCATAAAGCGGGATACAGTAATCAAGTCTGGAAGTGACCGTTGCATGGGTCACTGTAGTCAAGTCCTGAGGGGAGAGGTAGGGAGCCAGCTGCCAGATCTGCCGAAGGTGGTAAAAGGCAAATCTGGCCACTGTGGTGACCTGGGCCTCCATAGAAAGTGAGGCATCCAGCACCACCCCCAGTCTCCTCACCTTCTGGGATGGCACAAATACTGCACCATCCAGGGTGGGTAGTTTGATTCTCGATTCAGCTTCCCTCGCTCTGCTGTAACCATCCAGCCATGGCCTCCAAAGCCCTGGTCAGATTCTCTGGGGCAGAATCTGGGCAGCCATCCATCAACAGATAGGAGGAGGAAAAGGAAGAGTTTGGATTTATACCCTGCTCTTCACTATTCAAAGGAGTCTCAGAGCAGCTTACAATCCCTTCCCCGTCCCACAACAGACACCCTGTGAGGTAGGTGGGGCTGAGAGAGCTCTTTTGAGGACTGCCCTTGAGAGAACAGCTCTGAAAGAATTTATGACTGATCCAAGGTCACACCAGCAGCTGCATGTGGAGGAGTGAGTAATCAAACCTGGTTCTCCCAGATTCTCCTACTCCTAACCACGACACCAAACTGGCAGCCTGGATAGGGAGATAGAGCTGGGTGTCATCCGCATATTGGTGACAACCCAGCCCAAACCCCTGAACCAGCAGAGCGAGGGGTCCCATGTAGATGTTGAATAGCATTGGTAAGAGAATTGCACCCTGCGGCATCCCACATTCAATGGGATATCGCAGGGAGACTTTCTCACCAAGCACCACCCTCTGTCCCTGATCACAGAGAAAGGAGGAAAACCATTTTAAGGCAGACCCCTGAAGTCCTATATCGGCGAGGCAGTGGGTCAGAAGATCGTAATCGACCATGTCGAATGCTGCTGTCAGATCAAGGAGCAACAGCAGCACTGCCCTGCCCTGATCAAGGTGCCTCTGGAGGTCATCTGTAAGGGTGACTAGTGTGCTCTCCATCCCAGGATGGAAACCAGACTGGAACAGATCGAGGATAGATGCATAATCGAGGAAGGCCTGGAGTTGTTCAGCCGCCATTCTCTCAACTACCTTAGCCAGAAATGGAAGATTAGAAAGCGGCAGGTAGTTGGCCAGGACTGCAGGGTCCAGTGTTGGTTTCCTCAAGAGCTGACGGACCACTGCCTCTTTTAACTCCACTGGGGAAGTTCCTGATGAAAGGGAGAAATTGATGATCTCTCTCAGGGGAACCCAAATACCATCCCTTCAGGCTTTTACCATCCAGGAAGGACACAGGTCAAGGGAACAAGTGGTTGGCCTTACAGCTGCCAGAACCCTGCCAACATCTTCCTGAGGGAGTTGGTTGAAGTGGTCCAACATTATACCAGAAGAGGGACAAGGGGCTTCCTGTTCCCCTACTGTATCAACAATGATTGGGAGGTCCTGGAGGAATGATAAGACTTCATCCGCAAAATAAGTTGCAAATGCCTCACAGCCAATATCCAGTTCCCTACCAAGATAGACAGTTCCCTATCAAGATGCTGCATCATCAACATGGACACTGAAATCCCCCAGGCCTAATAGCCTGGGGTACTCCATTGCCCATCTAGATACAGCATCTAACAGGCTAGGCAGGGTATCTGCTGGTGTGTTAGGTGGATGGTACACCAGTCAGATAGCCAAACTCTCCTCAGTAACCCATGCCAGGCCAACACATTCAATGCCAGCAATTTTTGGTGCGGGGAGCATCCTGAAGGAAAAAGAATCATAAATGAGCAACGCCATAACCCCTCCCCCTGGCCCAGTTGTCTGGGACTGGTGGAGGACCAAGAAACTGGGTGGGGCAAGTTGGTTAAGGGTGACTGTTTCTCCCTCCTGCACCCAGGTCTCAGTGACACAGGCCAGGTCTGTATTTAGCTCTGCAAGGTATTCCCGCAGAATAGAGATTTTATTATTAACAGATCTGGCATTGAACAACAGCACTGTCAGAGACTGGTAAACAATCCTAGCCCCACAATGAACATTCCTTGGGATGGAACATAGCTGGAAGAGGTCTGAGCATTACCATTTCTTCAGCTTCTTCCATTCCATTTGATGGAATATCTCCTAGTTCCAATGCTGTGTCTCCCCCGCCCATCTATCACCAGTATCCCTGACCCTTGCATGGCTCCCCCTATTCAATATTATTGGCCCAGATGGACCAACTAGCATCCAGCAGTGAAAACCAATCCAATAGTGCAGTACCAAGGACCTGATAGCTACCCAGTACAATCTTACCCTTACACCAACCCTCCTTCCCTCAACCTATCAATTCCCCCTAATAAAAACCCACCAAATAATTAAGAAAATCTGTAATATCTACTCTAACCAATTAAAAATTTAACTTATCAATTAATCAATATATAAATTCATAATCTAATCAATGGGAAAAGAAATGACAGCAATTTTTTCCCCATAAATTAGAGGATAAATAAATTATAATCTACTACCTCCCTCGCACTAACCATCTGACTCTCCCTACTCGATGCCCAGTAAATTGATTAGTAAAATAATACAACACAATATCCTATATTAATCAATTTACAAACAATCTAAGTTAGTTAATTGATCTAGCAAATTAATTAATTAGTAGGGGAATCTCATATTTTAAGTAAATGGCAATGATAATTTCCTGGGGGCTTCAGTTCCTGATAGTAAGGTCATCAGTTTTTGATAATATCAGTTGCACAAACATCAGACTGATTTCCTCAATCACCATGGTCTCTTCAGACTGCAAATAATGATCAACAGTCCTTAGCAGCAGGCTCACTGAAATAACAAGAATCCATGCTCCTTCAGAAGCCGTCCTTGGGCTATGCAGTCTAAAGCAAATTATACGAAGGAATAGCAGACACGGGGGGAACCACAGTTAAACCTCAGCTCCCCACGTATTCCTACAGTCACTGAACGGTCAGCCCCAACTGAACTGGGTCTCAAGGTTTTGGGGCTGCAAGGCAAGGTTGGTTTAAGACTACAGCAGTTCGGACCACAGGGCAAAGTTCTAGAATGCTGAGCTAAGGAACTGCCCAGCACCAGCTGATAATGTCCCCTTGCCATAAGCAAGCCTCTTCACCCCTGAGCATCTGATGGTCTTTCCAGGGAAGAGCCTCTCTTCTCGGGACCAGGTGCCCATAAATTAAGTTCAAATGGCCTGCAATGCAGTGGCAGTCTCACTGGGCAGCAAGCCTGTCATAAGCTGTCAGGGTCTGGGATAGAGGCTGGGAGAAACTGTGTCTGTACAAGTAGCATCCAGGCCACTCAACAGGAGCCCAACAGTCAGTGTTCCCAGTCTGCTTCTTCCAATCTTCCAAGAGGGGTAAACATCAACAGCAGCAATCTCCACAGGAGGTTGAGTAAGCCAGTCTGTCTCTAATCTCTAATTGTCAATTTCATGTCAGTTTCAACAGAAATTGGTAGCCAGTAATGGATAGTTAATAAGGCAAACTTCAGAGCTCTCACTCAAAGCTTCTTCCTGGTTGCCTTTTTAGTTGGGTTGTGGTTGGGTGGGAAAGAGTCTTAAACTTCCAGAGCTACTTATAGAAATAGACCAACAGCACACAAAACCTGAACTTCTGGTATTCAGTTATGAACTGCCACTGGCTATTGTTGTCTAGGAATGCAGTATAAGACTTTGTATCTCTTGTGGAATACTTTCCATTGGAAAATAGAGAGAAAACCAGTTTCTGCCAGAAAATTGCTTTAGGACTGTACCTCCTTGGTGCCACCATCAGTTCCAAGGGCTGAACTATTGATTCCCAGCAACCAGTAAGTACATTTTGGGGTTAGTGCTCTGATGTGATATGGAAAGCTAGGTGGCAGTAGGCAGTGACAGCTGTATGAGCTCCTCCCTTAGAAAGTGTGAAAAGCCATTTCTCTCATCTTCCCTTGAGTTGGCAAGTCCCTGGCCCCATTCCTAGAAAACTGAGAAGGCATGGTCTCCATAGTCTGGAAGGGTGTGAGAAGAGATCGCTCTCTGTCCTTACAAAGGCCTTATAAGGACTCCCCCAGTGAATTCTAGACTTCTTTTTAAGAAAACTTTATATAGATAATATGCAACACAGAGTGGAAATGGAACTTGTGCACGACACAGAAGATCTGATTACAAAATTCTTATCAATTTACCTCTGGTTAAGGTGCCTGGTGTCTATCAATTGTTATTGTGCCTATGTGTAAAAGGGAATACGTGCCTACAGAACCTGTTTATTTAACTTCTGAGAGAGGCAAAGCTTAGACCAAACAGTAAATGAGAGAAGATTAGGACATAGACAAATGTTAAATGTCTGTGGTAGTAGAATAGGTTTATTATGCCAGTGTGACCTGAATTTTTTTAAAGGGGCCTGTCTTTTCTTAATGCAAGTTTGATTTGGTCTCCTTAAATTTCAGCAATTCAGCAAATCTTGCTTGGTGATTGGACCAGTAACAACCTTGCCCCATTGGTTCAGCAAGTCGTTGATGCAATAAGACTTGGTAAATTAATACAATTGTGTTAAACTTGGAAAGATGGACACTAAATATAGGCATTGTGAAAAGGGTAAGAAACTAGTAGTACAAAGTACTTTCCTATTGGAGATAAGTGGCATTCCTCAGGGATTAGTCGTGGGGCCCCTGTTAGGGAACTATTCTTGGTAGAAACATGGAGAATGGAGATAGTGTTTTAATTAAGTTCACTGATGGAGCCATAGTAGGAGTAATTGTCAGTACAGATAAGGATTGGGTGTGTTATGTAGTTTGACCTGCCCAGCATCATGGATTGAAGTGAAGGGGTAAAACTGAATAGAAAGTGTAGTCATTACATGTTTTGGGATTGAAAACTGCAGTTTAGAGACTGGCTCTAGATTCTGCATATGCCATATATAACAGACAACTTGCAAAGCAGGAATAACTAGGCAGACTTCTAGACATTTTACCTTTTATTGTTTGGACAGGTGTTTTTTGTGCATGGTGTAGGACCTAGGGTAGCATAATAGTTAAACAGAGCTGTGAACCAGGTACCAACTTCCTTTTGGTAATTAATTAATTAATTAATTTTAGTAAGCAGCTTGGTTAGATGCTATGGTCTCTTTCTGCCAATGTAAGTGCTCTAATATCAGCAAACATGGCGGAAGCTTCCAGTAGTTAGACCCTTGCCACTGTAGCACTCCACATCCCATCTAGCACTGTTACTGAGAGTCCCCAGTAGTCAATGCTGGGGAAGGGGCTATGGTTGGCAATGGGAATTCCATTCTGCGAGTAGTGCTCCTCTTCTGAATTCACCCATCTCTCTCTCTCTCTCTCCCTCCCTCCCCCTCCTATTTGCAATATTTAGATAATACTGAACTTTTTTATAGGATGGTTTGGAAGAATTTCTGAGATAAATGGGAAGTGCTTTGAACTCCATTGTTATATCACTGCTAAGTGGTGGTGGTGGCTATAATACATTCCCTTCTCAGTTTTGTCCTGTAGCGTAGGTTTGTGCGAGGTTCTGGATTTGCTTTGTGTGTCACATCCATAGTGCTGCTAATTTTCCCAGTGGTTTTTAGGTTATGTTGGTGTTGGGCAAGTAGTAATGCAAGATTCTTCTCAGTGTACCTCCCCATAAGTGCAGCTTGATAATTCTGTGTTTTGGAGAAAAGCTTGGTGACTGGTTGAAACTAAGCATTCCTATCACAACTGAATATGGCTTGCATGCTATAATGTTATGAAAACCTTGGTTGTGTCTTTTCCCCATCTCAGTGTGTACAAAGGGGGAGAGAAAGAAGCTGAAAAATCAGCTTGTGTCTTGGCTGTGCTTTGGGAACAAGTCTGAAAATAGCCTTGTAGAATGTCAACCAATGAGGAGCTGGCAAGGTGTGAAGTAACCAGTGATTCAAATGATTTGAGTTGGTGACATCTTCAACTCTGTCACTAAATGCTATATCCCTTTTCATAAAATCTCACAGTTGGCCCCAGCTGGCCAATGTAGCCTGGGGATCTAGTGTCACACCTGCTAGAGGGAGAGTTTGTTTGGCAAGTGCTGCTCTTCGTGTCCTTACATGGGTGAGAGTTGCTTTATTGCATAACCCCGCTGCTTCCCTCAAGTTTCTCCAAGTGGTTTTGCTCCTGTTCTTGCTACAAAAAAAGAGGAGTTCCAGGAAGTGCACACAGATCAGTTTTTCAGGATGAGGCACAGGTTGCTTAGTTTGGGCTCGCATCCACACCTACTCCAGAGGCTTAGAATGGGGGAAAGAATGGTAATTTGCAAAATGGCAATTTAGCCCCTGCATCCAAATTGATCCAGACAAGATTGTTCCTGCTTCCAAAGGCTTATTCAGTCTTTGGTTCTAATGAACCTCAAACAAGTGCCATAAACTAGCTAAATAAAACAAGAGTCCAGTGGCAACTAATTAAAATTAATTCTAGCATAAGCTTTCAGTAGTCAGAACTCACTTCATCAGATGCATGAAGGATAAATGTGGGGGAGAAACTGCTTGCAGTCTTTAACGCAAATTCATTGGCTCTGTTAGTCTCTAAGGTGCCACTGGTTAAGGATTAAGATAGCTACTCCTCTGGAATTATAAACCAGCTAAGTTTTTAAAACAGATTGCATGGAATTTATGGAATTTGGGCCAATCTATCACTGTTGGCCACAAAATGGAACCTCCATGTTTAGAGGCAATATACCTCAGAATGTTCAATTTAGGGACAAACGATAGACGGTATCATGCAGTGCTTATGAGGTCCCAGAGGCATGTGGCTGGTTGCTGCTGGAAACAGGATGCTGATCTTGGCCTGATACCGAAGGATTTGTATCCTCTTAATGTTCAACTTCCCTCTGGCTTCTGAGATTTCACTAGGCATTGCCTTTGTGTTTTGAAACTTGTCCTTTTAAAAATAAGACCTTTAAAAAGTTAACAATGTCATTTCAATAGAAACTGATACATGTCTGTAGTCTAGGGGTATGCATTTGGCATAAACCCAGACAAAAAAATAGCTGAAACATAGCTTACTGGTATGGTTTGGGTATTTTTTAAATAGGTTTTAAATTGTGGCTGCATTTTGGCTATCCAAAATGGCCAAACCCCTAAAATCCCCAAAATATTTGGGATTTTCAGGACTGCTGGGTAGCTGAACTTAAAGGACATTTAAAGGATCATGGTCCCTTTAAATGCCTTCTCCAAGTTCCACTACTCTGCAGTTAGCGAACTCTGAAGGTGTCTAGAGGGCTTGCTGTCCCTTTAAATGCCTTCTGGGCAAACTTGCTGCTTGAAGGTGTTTAAAGGGACTGTGAGCCCTTTAAATGCCATTGGAGTTCAGAGTTCACTTGCCATGGAGTTGCATGGCTTGGAGAAGGTGACTGTGAACCCTTAAAATGCCTTTTTTATCCATTGGAAACAATGGAGGATGGGTGCACCTTCTTCTTGGGTCCATAGAATTGGCCTGTACTACACAAATACTCCCTGCTAGTTTGAAAAAATGACTGGGGCAGTTAAACATCTCCTGATCACCATATGTACACTACAAATACTTGCAGACTACCAGTGGCTCCCTGCCATGTGAAGTGAAAGGAATGTCACTTCATGCACTGCTGGTCTCTGAGCTGCTACTGGACTTGAATCTAGGTCTTCTCATACACTAAAGGACAGAAGTAGCCTTCCACAGAATGTTTGTTGTATAGATGCTTTTACTGAACAATATGAAGCTCTCTTCCTGCTGTTGGGACAGTGAATTTTGTGCCTGGAACCAAATTCTGCACTTTGCCGTTATGAAAATTCAGAATATACAAAACCCTGATCAGAAGTTGTTAGTTTAGCTTCAGGGTCTGTCAGGGATGATTTGGCCCTTTGTCTGTGGTGATTATAAATGCCCCTGGTATTGTCATTTAGGAGGGAAGTTCATAGGGTTCAAAGTGTAGCTTTCCCTCTACCACTACTAAACATATTTATGTTATTTATAGTCTGCCTTTCTCACTGGGTCTCAAGGCGTATTATGCAAGATGAGCCATCCAATAGACCGGAGTCCCCAACCTTTTGGGGCATGTGGATACCTTAGGAATCTAACACAGGGTGGTGGGTGAAACAACAACTGCAGGAGATGGTGCCAGGCACAAAATGACTGCTGCAGGAGGTGAAGCAAGCCACAAAAATGGATGCCTTAGGCGGCGAAGCCAACCATAAAAGGGAGTGAGTTTATGCATAACTCTAACAGTAACTCTTCAGCATTTCAGACAAAGCACCGCTTAACACAATGCCTTTTAAGAGGAATGTATTGCTTAAAAATACTTTCTCTGGTTATCCTGGGAGTGGGGCAGCCCTCAGTTCCAGGATATAGCTCCTCCTGTCCAGAAGCAGGGCCAATCAGCTGATTTCCATCCCAGGGATCGCCAGTTCTTTTGGCCCTGCCTTTGGAGCAGGAGGTCTTCAGTGGCACTCTGTAGAGTGCAGTGATCCTGGTTGCTTTTCTTAGGAAGTGAGAAGAACAGAAGGCTTGCATGGGAAGGGGAGGACCTGGATGTCCCCCCCACATCACATTGGAGTGGTGATGAGCAGCTTCAGAGCCAGCAGCACTAGGAGCCTCTCAGTGCCAAGGCCACAATCACAGACTCCCGCTGAGGTCTCCAGCCTTCAGCCCGGGAGCACCCCCCCAATAATCCTAAGGGAGCAGTAGAGTCTGCGGCAGCTTGCTCAGGAGTGCTGATGCTTGCAGTGAGGCTCCCACAGGCTTGATAGAGGTCAGCTTTGTCAGGATCAACAGATGAGTGGCTCTACCCTCAGTGACCCGACTGAACTGTGATAAGACCAGTTCAGTGGAATAAAGGGGATCAGTGTTGGAGAAGGACAGAGGAATCGTCATATCCCTTCTATGAGTAAAAAAGGGACTCTTTTTTTCACCTTCTCTGCTTTCCTCTCGGGGTTGTTACTTTTACTTTCTGTTTTGGTGGGAAGCTTTTTTTTTTTTTTTTTTTGCAGGAATGGCAGCAAGGGCAGGCCTAGCCACTTCCCAAACCTTGGAGAGTGCAGTCTGTGATTTAGATCTTCCTAACTCTCCAGCCTCCACCTCCACCCTGGCTTCCCAACTGGCTATTGAAGGGGGAAAGATCCAGGACATGGATTTGTCGGGGAAGGACGCTAAGGCAAACCTTCTGGCATGGATCAGAACAGAGATGAGAAAAGTGATTAGGGAAGCCATTCAGGAGTCTAAACAGAGCATCAGTTCTTCGCCTGTACCCTCAGACAGGTGAGGGAGACTCTCTGGTAAGGAGTCCATCCTCAGAAAGGGGAAAAATGACAATGTCTCTCTCTGTGTCCTCCCAGACCAAAAGGACGAAGGGTGGAAGAGGCCAGGTGTCACGGAGAACAAAGCACTCTACTAAGTCTCCAGGCTGAGGACTCAGAGACCTCAGATTCCTCTTCGACTAAGGGAGAACAGGAGTTATCGGAGGAGGAGGAGGAGGTAACTACGATGCAAACAAGGCTTTCCCCCCAGAATCTGTATACCAGGTTGCTCCCTAAGGTGCTGAGGGTCTCATAAGTCAAAAGGGAAAGAGGAACCAGATCCAGATTTTCTAGAGGCATCAGACAGAATCCTTCCCAAGTTGGGAATCCAGCTAAACCTAAACCTAACCACCCTATTTTCTCTAAGTTTTATTCCCTGGTTCCAAAGGCCACAAAGAGGATCAAGCTGCCATCAGTAGATGATTCAGTAGCCAGCCCAGTGTCAAATTCTGTGCTCCCAGTGGGGGCAGAGGGTCTGCCCAAGGATCCCTGTGATAAGTGAATAGAACAGGTTCTGTGTAGGGATTTTGAGGCCTCAGCAGCATCTCTGAGAGTGTTGGCAGCAGGTTCTCTATTTGCTAGAGCCGTATTTGCATGGGCTTTGGACTTGGCAGCAGCAAGTAGCAATGTCCCTAAAGAGCTCAAGGATGAAATCAAGAAGGTCACCCTGGCAACAGCCTTTGCAACAGATGCATCCCTGGATGCTCTACAGTGGTCAGCTAGAGCTATGGCATTCAGTGCAGCAGCTAGATGGAACACCTGGCTTAGAAGCTGGGATGTGGATCCCTCAGCCCAAGCCAAGGTAGCAGCAGTCCTCTTCAAGGGCATCAGTCTCTTCAGAAAAGGTATGGACAAATACTTGGTGGAAGACAAAGACCAGAAAAAAGCCCTTCCTTCTAAGAAGAAGGAAATTCTAGAAAGAGGTTTCCCTTCTTTCAAGAGTCCAAGTGCCCAACATATATCGACTACTCGAGTACCTTCAAAGGAAGATGGCAGTCCAAACCACAAGATGAGGGCAGATCTTTCTCATTCCATAAATCCAATCAGAATATGAAGTGACCCAAGAAGGGAAGCACAGCATAACTATGCTAGGTCAGCAGGCACTCCAGGAATCGGAGGATGTCTGCAGAGTTTTGCAAGTCATTGTCAAAGGACAGTGAATTACAAGTGGGTACTGGGTACAGTAACCAATGGATACTCACTGGAATTCGACTCCTTTCCACCCAGACATTTTCTCCAGGTTCCAAAGAACTGGTCCAATCAAAAACACTAACTCTTGGAGATAGCCATCCAATATCTACTGAACGTTGAGGTTCTAGAACCAGTACTGGAAGTGCAAAGAACCCAAGGGGTCTATTCAGTGTTCTTCATAGTACCAAAGAAAAATGGAAATGTCAGGGCCATCCTGGACCTAGAATGGCTGAACAGGCACATCAGAACAAGGAAGTTCAAAATGGAAATGCTCAAATCCATCATGGCAGCCATTCAGAAGGGGGACTTCATGGCCTCCATAGATCTCTTAGAGGCCTACTTGCATATCCCAATATGAGAAGCCCATCGAAGGTTCCTACACTTCACGTACAACAGGAGACACTCCAATATCGGGCACTCTCTTTCAGTCTGAAGTCATCACCCAGGGTATTCACTGAGATTCTGGTAGCCTGGGTAGCATATCTGAGACTACAGGGACTCTCTCTCTTCCTGTATCTAGATAACATTTTGATCAAGGCACCTTCTCTCCACCAGGGAATGGAAATGGTGAGCTGAACAGTGACCTGTCTTCAGGAACATGGCTTCATGATCAATGAAAAGAAGAGTGGCTTCCATCCAGCTCAGATGATATTAAACCTGGGAGTCCTGATAGACATGACACAGGACAGTCTTCCTGTCTCAGGAGAGACAGCAAAAGATTCAGACTATGGCAAGAGAAGTCCTATAGAGCCCAAAGGTGGAAGTGATGCTCAACTTCTGGGAATGATGGTATCCTGTCAGGATGTCCTACAATGATCAAGGTTCCATGTCCACCCACCCCAGAGGTTTCTGCTACGGTATCAGGAGGTGATAGCACACAAGAGATCCAAGGTAATACAATTGCCAGAGACTCTCAAGCAAGAGATCAATTGGTGGCTGGATCCTGTCCAGTTTTATGAAGGTCTTCTGTTTAGGGAGCCAAAGAGGACAGTGATGACCACATGTGTGTTAGTACAGACAGACAACATGATGGCCAAGGCCTATGTGAACAGACAAGGGGGTACCACATTCAGATCTCTCCATCAGGAAGCGTGCATCATGTTGAGATGGGCAGAGAGTCACTTCAAATCCTTAAAAGCAGTGCATGTAGCGGGTCAGGACAATTCCTTGGTGGAATTGAGTTGGAGGACTCTAAATCAACAGGAAAGGATGTTATGCAGAGATCTTCTGACAGCTTTGCTGGAGATTTGGCATGGCAGAGGTGGACGTATTCACCACCAATTGAAACTGTCAAGTCCCAAGGTTCATGTCAAGGATAGGAAATCCTCAAGCTATCGGGATGGACATGGTGAGTTGTGAGTGGCTTCGGCAGCTGCTGTATGTGTTTCCCCTGGTTCAGCTGATGCACAGAGTTATACAGAAGATTATAGAGCAAAGAGCAGAAGTAATATTAATAGCACCTTTCTGGCAAGAAGGGCACAGTTTCAAGACCTGAAAAGGCTCGATTGCGGACCCTGGTGCCTTCTGCTGAGGGAGGGCCTTCAAATGCAGGGATCAATGCCACATCCTCGACTAGCCTTGCTAAACCTCACAGCCTGGAGGCTGAGTGCAAGCAATTACCAGAGATAGGTTATTCAGAGGGGGTTATTAAGACCATGTTAGCCTCTGTTAACAAACAGAGTTTATTAACAACACCTGGCAGGTTTTTCAAACATGATGCCTAGAGTGGGACTGGGAGCCCTTATCAGTGCCAGTTAGTGGAATACTATCTTTCCTGCAAGAGGGGTTGGATAAAGGTAGGCCAAGTACTTACCATGTGGGGGCAGGGGAAACATGCTCCCTGGCCAGACCGTTCCTCCCTGTAACTCACCATGCCATCACCAGGAAGTGATGCCAGGCGACACTCTGGCAATGGGGCTGAAAACTCGATGGTACCATCGAGTTTCCAGCCGCATTGCCAGAGCGTCGCCTAGCATCACTTCCTGGCGATGGCATCATGAGGCACGTCTTTCCTTCCCCTGGGGTGGTCATGCTAGGACGTATCCATTCCCCGCCGGCACGAGGTAAGTATTTGGGAAGCCTAGATAAAGGCCTCAGCACCAGCACCCTTAACCATCAAGTAGTGGCTATCTTGGCAATTATGGATACTAGGAAGGGAAAACCTCTAGTTCAACATCCTCATGTCAAGAGATTCTTAAGAGGAACTTCATTGTTAAATTGTTTCCCCACAAGCCTGTAGCTACAGTGGGACATCTCAGGGCCTGGCCCCCTGACTTACTGCCAAGGCCCCTTGACTTCCCATCCAGCCCAGGCTCCCTGACTTCCAATTTTTTATTTTATTTGTGGCACTCCCTTAAGAACATAAGAACATAAGAGAAGCCAATGTTGAATCAGGCCAATGGCCCATCTAGTCCAACACTCTGTCACACAGTGGCCAAAATATACCAGGTGGCATCAGGAGGTCCAGCAGTGGGGCCAGGACACTAGAAGCCCTCCCACGGCTGCCCCCTCCAGCACCAAGAGTAGAGTGCATCACCTGCCCCAGACTGAGAGTTCCCATCTATACCCTGTGGCTAATAGCCACTGATGGACTTCTGCTCCATATGTTTATCTAATTCCCTCTTGAAACTGTCCATAGTTGTAGCTGCCACCACCTCCTGTGGCAGTGAATTCCATATATTAATCACTATTTGGGTGAAGAAGTACTTCCTTTTATCTGTTCTAACCCTTGGTGTGTGTGTGTGTGTGTGTGTGTGTGGGGTGCCCCCTGACTTATTTAAAGGCTCCCCGAATTTAAAAAATCCTGGCTTCAGCCTGTTTCCTCATATGGAATCTTAACCTGATGCTCAGAGCAGTCCAAAGATCCTTTTGAACCCATGGCCTCGTGCTGTCTCAAGGAATTGACTTTAAAGACCATTTTCCTGATGGGAATCACCTCAGCTAGATGGATATTGGAACTGTGGGTGCTATCAGTAGATAGGGAGCTCTGCGTTTTCCGTAATGATGGAGTACTGCTGTGTCCCAACCCAGCTTTCGTTCCAAAGGTGAACTCCACCTTCCATGGGACAGAAGAGATAGTGCTGCTCTCCTTCTGCCCTAATCCTAAACATGAGAGGGAAAGGGAATGGCATTGCCTAGATGTTCATAGAGCATTAAGGTTCTATTTGTTTAAGACTAAACAGTTAAGCAAGTCTGATGTCCTATGTAATGAAATGGCTGCCAGGCAGAGGCAGCAGTTTATCTTAAAATGGCTGCCAATCTGGTAGTCCTTCTGGAGGGGGGGAAGTGCTCCATAGGGGACAATGGGGCTGCCATATCTCCCTACCTACATTTCCCAGCAGCTTTGAAGAAAAAGTGTGGAAAAATAGGGACCCTCCCCGGGGGCGGAGGAACCCAGATAAAGGCTTCTGCCCACCCAGGGAGGGGCTGGTCTCAGCCTTCATCTTCTTCATAGTTTTGACTGTGTGGACTCCTCCTGTCAAGTTACACTGACTACATGGACTTTATGTCTTGTCTTCAAAGGAGGAAATTGTATCCTATGCCTTATTATAGTTACAATATGCATTAATGTTGTTGTTGTTGTGACACCATCAACTTTATAATTGTTTAATATATTGTTTTGGCAATCTTTGATGGTGTTTTCTACTAGTGGAATCTGTATATTTGGAACTTTGAAAAGGCTGCTACCCAGTGGGTTCTGGCAGAAGCAGACCTGATGGCCTATCATTGTAGCATCCTGACTGGGGAGTTGGCAGCAGTGTACCACAGCATTCCAAGCCAGGAAGGAGGGATCACCTTCAAAGTTTCAAGGTGGCAGTGTTCAAACAGTTCCAGTTGGGACCTAACCACTTTTGCAAAAAGTTTAGAGCCTTAAATCCCCAGCATTGTAAATCCTACATGGAGTTTGGGGCCAAACTGGGAAATATGTGGGGGGGTGGCTAATTGCGGCCAAGGTGATTGGTATGAGGGGTTTGGCTCATCTGATGCTCCTTGATCAGTTTTACTCTAAGATCCCTAAGGAGTTAAAATGTCTAATCAAGGATAAGGAGCCCAAAACCTTTACTGAAGCCACTGGCCTGGCAGACAAGCTGGTAGCCAATAGGGAAGGGGTGGAGTAGAAAAGCCTGGTAGGAGGGAAATTTCAAAGGGGTGGAAAACCAAATCCCTCTCCCCAGAGAAGGGGAGCTCTTACCCCACCTGGGATTAGGAAACCCTCAGAGACACTAGTGGAAAATAGACCCCCTAGCCAATCCTGCTATAACTGTGGGGAGCCTGGGTATGTGAAAGCCACTTGCCCTAAAGCGCAGACAGAGTCCCCCAAGCCTATCCCTCTGGCACCAGCTGTCCAAAACGTCAAAGAAGACAAGGTGGCATTAGTGTGGCATGAATGCCTCAGTGCCACAATGGAGCCCCAGGAAGATTGGGCTGAGTTCGTAAAACCAGTAAGGATGAAAAACCAATTGGTTCTGGGGTATGCAGACACAGGTTTGTCCATCTCGTTTATAATATCTGACCTGGTGTCTGGTGTTGATCTTGTGCCCAACAGGTTCTTCAAAATTGTGGGAGTCTGCAGAGGATCTCAGACGGTACCAGTGGTAAGGGTGCCCCTGGAATGGAGGGGGAAGGAGTACCTCACAGAGACGGGGGTGAAAGAAGACCAATCTTACGCAGTGTTATTAGGCAGGGATCTTCTGGCGGGCCAATTTTCAGTTAATGCAGTGACTCACAGTCAGGTCCTCTGGTGAAAGCCAGCTTACCCAGGTTCCAGAGGCAGAGGGGACCCAGGGGGGAAATGGGTTGGCTATACCACTGGGGCAGCCTGAACAAGTGGCTGCAAGCGATGGGGAGGGCCTGGTAACCCCAGGAACTGCTAGACCCCAAACCTCAAGAAGGTGTGGTGATGACCAGCCCCAGTGGGAGGGCCAGGAGACATCCATGGAGGGACATCTCCTATCTAACTCTCTTGAAACACAGGAGGGGGAAGAGGAACTCCCCAGAGAGTGACCTAGTGGAAGTGGTTGGTAGTGTCCACTTCACAGGCCACTTGGGAGACCCAGGAGAGTTCAGGGAAGAGACTCAGAAGGATCCCAGCCTGGAAGCCCTTTGAGAGGCAGCTAGTAACTCTTCTGAAAACCTTGGTGAACATATAGTCTGGAGCCAAGGGAAGTTATAACAGATATGGTAGCCACGGGGAAAACAAAATCCCAAGCAGCTGGTGAGACAGCTGGTGGTGCCCCAGAAGTACAGGAATGAACTCTTGGGACTCGCCCACAACATTCCATGTGCAGGGCACCTAGGAGCTAACAAAACCCAGAAAAGGTGGTTGATCAATTTCTATTGGCCTAAGTTGGCTTAGAACATGAGGGAGTATTGCAAGACCTGCCTGACTTGCCAGAGAGTGGGCAAGGTAGGGTGCAAAACTAAGGCACTCCTGCAACCCCTCCCTATTATAGGGGAAGGCTTCCAGAGCCTCCCTATTATAGGCATTGATGCTGTGGGACCATTCCCAAAACCTACTAAAAGAGGGAAGAAGTACATCCTGACTCTAATAAACCTTGCAACCAGATACCCAGAGGCTGTGTCTTTAGCATCCACTGAGGCACTAGCCATAGCTAAGGCTCTGGTTAAGGTCTTATTTCAGCTGGGGTTCCCCACAGAGTTGTTAACTGATTGTAGGCAAAATTTCCTGGACTTAATGGAAAGTCTATGGAAGTGTTGTGGGGTATGCCATTTGAAAACTACTGCATACCACCCTCAGACCAATGGGTTAACTGAAAGGTTCAACAGAACCTTAAAAGGGCTGTTGAAGGCCTATGTAGATTCACATCCCCAGGACTGGGATGAAAAGCTACCCCAGTTGTTGTTTCCCTACAGGGAGGTGCCTCAAGAGTCAACTGGCTTTTCCCTCTTTGAACTGATGTTTGGGAGGAAGGTGTGAGGTCCGTTGAATCTGGTAAGAGAGAATTGGGAAGATAAAATCCCACAGGCAAAACAGCCAGTGGTGGACTATGTCCTTTCATTCAGGGAAAGGCTGAAGGACATGACTCTGGTAAAGGAGAATTTGGCCCAAGCCCAGGCTAACCAAAGGGAATGGTACGACAGGACAGCCAGGTCCAATGCCTTCCAGGTTGGGGACAAGGTGATGGTGTTCCTGCCTCTCTGGGCTGATAAATTGAGAGCTGCATGGGAAGGACCATGTGTGGTGGTGGACAAACTCCACGGCATTACCTATGTGGTAGAAAAGGAGGGGGCTGGAAAGAGGGCTAGAGTGGTCCATGTGAATATGTTAAAACCCTTCCTGGAAAGGGTGGAGGTGCTGACTAGGGCAAGACCTGGAGGAGAAGGGAACTGAGGATGGCCCTCCTGATGTGTTGGCACACTTTAGTGAACCTGACCAGAGGGAGAAGGTTGTATGGCCAACAAACATGTCACTTCAGGAAAAGGAAAGCCTCCTAACAGTCTTGCACAGGTATGAGACTATTTTCAGGAATGAGCTGGGAAAGACCAATGTGGCCAAACATGGGATCGACACTGGAGATCACAAGCCCATTCGATATCCTCCTTACAATGCTAACGGGCAGGTGTTGTCCAGCATATGAAAGGAGGTGACTGAAATGCTAAGGTTGGGGGTGATTCAACCCTCCTCAAGTCCCTGAGCTGCACCTGTGGTGTTGGTGGCTAAACCAGACAAAACTATTTGGTTTTGTGTGAACTATCGGGGGCTGAATAGCATCACTAAAACTGATGCCTACCCAATGCCCAGAGTAGACACCTTGCTGAACTTACTGAGGATGGCCAAGGTGATTTCCACAACTGACTTGTGTAAAGGGTACTAGCAAATGGAGTTGGAAGCTGAGGCCAGACCTAAGTCAGCATTTAGGACACCGGATGGACTATATGAGTTCAAGCTGCTCCCATTTGGGCTAAAGAATGCTCCAGCGTCTTTTCAGAGACCAATCAACAGCCTGCTCACAGGTATGTCTGCTTTCCAAGTGGCTTATATAGATGACATCACCATCCTTAGTCAGGACTGGCAGTCACACCTGGAGCACCCAGACAAGGTCTTGAAAGCTCTCAAGTAGGCTGAACTGACCATCAAATTAAAAAAATGCCAGTTTGGCCTGTCAGAAGTAATGTATCTAGGACACAGAGTGGGGAATGGAACAATATCCCCCCTTTGGGACAAGGTTAAGGCCATCTGAGACTGGGAACCTCCTAAGACCAAGCATCAGGTCAGGGCATTTCTTGGTCTTGCGGGATACTACAGGAGGTTTATTCCCAGCTTTGGTAGTGAGCTGAACCTCTCTCAACCCTCACCAGGAAAAAACTGCCTGACAAGGTGGAGTGGATACCAACCTGCCAGAGGGCCTTTGAAAAACTGAAGTGGGCATTAACATCGATGCCAGTCTTGAGGGCCCCTGAATTTTCCAAAAGGTTCTTGGTAGCTATGGATGCCTTGGCCCAGGAAATTGGTGCTGTGTTGCTTCAGGACTGTGAAGGGACTAAGCATCTTGTGGCGTACCTCAGCAGGAAACCTGCCCCCAGGGAGAAGAACCTGTCTTCTCTGCAAAAGGAGTGCCTTGAGATTGTGTGGGCTTTGGACAAGCTAAAGCCTTATCTTCGGGGCCAGGAGTTTACTTTGTTGACTGACCACTCCTCTCTTCAGTGGCTCCAAACAATGAGGAATACAAACTTAAAGCTCCAATGTTGGTCCTGGAAGATACGATATGAAGGTGGAAATATGATATGAATGTGGAACACCTTCCAGGCCAGGCCAACCTGGTAGCTGACTTCCTATCCTGGAAGGATGGGGACTAAGTTGGAGGGAGTGTTGTACCCTGAACTGAACTGTTGATGTTTTCCTTTGTATATGTTATCGGTTATGGTTTTACTTTGCACCACCTGCTCAGAGGGATTCGGCTCCAGACCCCATTCTGTGAAAGAGGGATCCTCCACGTCAAATCTAAAGAGGGGGAGATGTAAAGAGGGGGAGAACAAATCTTGTCCTGCAGCTACCCACTACAAAGGTAGTTAGATCAGGGTGTGTGTAGGGACAGAGGAACTGCGGTTTGATCCTGTTTATTTTCTGCACAGTTGTGTTGAAGTGCTTGTGTTATGGCTGTGCCTACCCTTGTACATAGTTTAATTAAACCTTCTTTTTGAGTTATAGAATCTGGTAGTGCTTTGACCACATAGTCTTCCCCACTCAGCATGTGACTCGTGGCAAAAGAAGACCAGGGAAGCCAAACGGGCCCAAATCGGAGGGGTTGCCAGCTCTCCAGGAGGCACCCAAAGATTAAGGTATCCACTTCCTCAGGTTGGGGAATTGTCCAAAGGGGTCTCGCTGTCCCTCTAGGAAGGTGGTGTAATTCAGTGAGTGGTGGCAGCAACTGTGGAAAGGAAATAGTCCCACCGGACAGAGTGTGCAGGTGAAAACAGGTGCTTGCGAGCCACTGAACGGCTGCTTAGTCTCCCAGGACTGAGGGCGGGTCCCCATTTTGCCACACCCTATTTGTGTCTTTTAGAAAGTCTACATTGGGGCAGAGAGTGTCCACTTCCACCATAAGTTGATGGATCAGGGGGTGCATCATTCTGGCATACAAGGCCAGAGGTCTGGAGCCACCCCAAGGCATTCACTAAGGGGGGTGGTGACATCTGCAGCCTACAGGTCCTTCCCATCATTAGAGATGATTTGTAAGGCAGCTGCATGGAAATCAGTGCATTCCTTGACTAGACAAGATGGCCTCTGCTGAGGCAGCCTTCAGCAGGAGGGTACTATCAGACTCCTGCAGCAATCAGTTCCCTACAGCTTTCATTCAGAGAAGTAAAGTTTATTGAGAATGAGAGTATGCAGATATCTTAACCATTTTGTGTTAGAACTAACAATAAGTATGCATTGTTCAAGGAGACCCCCTTTTTGCCCAGGGCCAATCAGAGGCCAGGTAGAAGCCCGCCCAAAGTAACGGGTTACTTTTCCCAAGAGAAAAACTATACTAGGCACTGAAGTTCAGACAGAGATAATGGAAACTGACAAGATACAGCAGAAAAGAAACTTAACATTCCAGAGTCATCCCCAGTTCCATGGCAGCCAGGGCTCGAGAGAGGTCTAGCTGACATTCTGCCTCCCCAAAGACTTCAGCCACCCGGCTTATTCGGATACCACTTGTGAAAGGCACGCAGAAGTTTAGGGGCATTAACATGGGAGTCTAGTACTCATTCAATATGAGAGGGATCAAAGTCTTTCCATTTAATGAGATAGTAAGCTACGCTTCAGCATAGAAGCCAAAATCTCTTCCAACTCTTGGTCTGGGTCACCAGTCATAATCAGAGGTGGAGGGGCTGGTGGTCATGGTCTCCACTGGTTTGGGAGCAAACTGAAATGAAATACAGGATGCACATCTTTAAGGGATTTAGGAACATCAAGCATCAGCAACTTCCCCCACGTTACGCAGTACTGTAAAAGGACCAACATATTTCCAGCCCAATTTCCTTCTGGACTGGAGACCCCTCAAATGTTTAGTAGACAAATACACCGATTCCCCAGGTTGTAAGTCCCACTCAGGGGTTCATCCTTTATTGGCCTAAGCTTTGTAATCTGCTTTAGCTTTGTCAAGAGTTTTTTGAATGAGAGGCCACTGGTCTTTCAAGCCTTGCCACCACGCCTGCAGGTCTCCAGGACCAGGATTTGTAGTGCCTATAGTAGGCAGAGGGGTACCTTTATAGCCATGCATGGCCTTAAAAGGGGACAGTCCAGTGGAGTACAGAGTTATTGTGTACAGAGTTATTGTAACTGTATTCTGCATAAGATAACAATTCAGCCCAATCATCTTGTTGGTAGTTGGTAAAGCAGCGCAAGTACTGTTCAACTATCTGATTGACACATTTAGTTTCTCCATCAGTCTCTGGGTGATCGGCGGTGCTGAGCCCCCTCGTAATGCCCCAAACCTGCAAAAACTCCTTTTGGAACTTGGCAATGAACTGGGATCCTCTGTCAGAAATTATTTTGCTGGGTAATGAATGCAACCTCACAACATGGTGCATGAACACCAAGGCCTTAGCCTTAGTGGTGGGCAGCTGTTTAAACGGGATGAAGTGAGCCTGCTTCGAAAACAAATCCACCATGACCCAGATCACTGTTTTTCTTTTCCTGGGTGGTAGATCAGTAATAAAGTCCATGGAAATGACTTCCCAGGGCTGACATACTAGGTTTCCATGGACGCAAAAGCCCTGGGGGTTTACTAGGCTGCCTTTTCCCCATTAAACAAGTCTGGCATGACCCCACGTATTGAGAAATATCAGCACACATATGTGGCCACCAGAACTGATGTTGGAGGAGGTGTAAAGTTTTTAAATACTTCATCACCCACGGCTTTTCCTCCCCCTCCTTCTCTGCCGCAGTGCGGCTACGTGTCATAACCACTCCACCCAGCTGCAACCTTGTGCGGGTCCTTCCCTAGCCCCTCCCCAGAGATGCGGTAGCCCAGGAAATCCACCTCACTCTTATGGAACTCACATTTGGAAAGTTTGGCAAACAACTGGTGTTTGTATAGGGTCTCCAGTATTTCCCACACCAAAGTCACGTGAGAAGCCTTATCAGGCGAATAAATCAAGATATCATCAAGATAAACTAGGACCCCCTTGAACAGGTGCTTGCGCAACACTTCATTGATTAAGTTCATAAGGATCCCCAAGGGCCCCAGCTAATCTGAATGGCATAACTAGGTACTCAGACTGCCCCAATGGTGTGTTGAATGCTGTTTTGTGCTCATCCCCCTCCCAGATGCACACACAAAAATAAGCGTCTCAGATCCAGCTTGGCGAAGATTCTGCCCCTCAAGGCTTTAGTTAGGAGGTCTTTGGGAGGGGGTATGCATTAGTTGTAGAGACGGCGTTTAAGCCCTAATAATCCGTATACAATCTCAGCCCCCCATACTTCTTCTTCCGGAAGAGGACAGGTGCTGCAAATGGCGAGGAGGCTGGCTGGATGAACCCACAGGCTAGGTTTTTATCAATGAACTTCCAAAACTCCTTTCTCTCAGCTGGGCTCTCAGCATATAATTTCCCTTTAGGCATTTTATGACCCGGTAAGATCTCTATGGCACAGTCAGAGTTGCAGTGGGGAAGGAGTTTGTCTGCTTTGGTCTCTTCAAATAGCCAGGCTAGGTCTTGGTACTCGGCTGGGATTGAGGTGAGCTCCTCCTGAGCTAAGCAGGCCTGCTCCGGTAGAGCACTGGACTCTTCTCCCCATTCACCCTTCCATATATAAGCACTGCATTTGGAGTCAGGGAAATGTAACGCACCCACACTCCACTGTTTATAGGGATCATGGCCTCTTAGCCAGGGATTCCCCAATACCATAGAGAATCAAGCCAGCAGGTTGATCACAAATGCCTGCTGCTCCCAATGGGGCCCCATTCCCATAATTACCAGCATGGACTGATATTTACAAAGCTCCTTCATGGAGGAGACATCCATTTGGGTGAAAAGGAGGGGTTTGGGAAGGGTTTGCATGGGAACCCCCAATCCTGTCACTATGGTTGGACTGATTAAGTCTCTCATACACCCAGAGTCAATCAGGGCCCTCATCCTCACTTGGGTTCCCATTTCTGGGTTCACTACTGATACAGTCACAGAAAACCATGGGGGGGTGTTGCTCACCGAACGTGCCACCAACAACTTTTGGACCTGCTGGTTTGCACCTCTTACAGCAGATCCCAGCCTTTTCCCACCAGCTAGGTGATCTCGTCTCTGCTGGATGAGGTCCCATCCAGGGTGGCGTTCAGTTGGAGGGCTCTCTGCTGCTTGGATAACACCCCTTGGATAACACCCCTCCAAGTTTTGGCAGTGTCTCCATGTTGGCAGTGTCTCAGAAGCTTTTCCCCTGGGAGGGTCAGGTTGGTGAGGCAGAAGGCAGCATAGTACCATGGCATAGGCACACCCCTTGCTTCATACACCACTCTCACATGGGCTCCTTAGGCTTGGATCGTGGGCCTTTCCCCTCACCCCCCAGTGTCTTTGGGGTCAACCTGGGGAGGTGCATTTTGATCAGGTTGAGTCAGTTCTCCACATCACTGGCCTCACAGATCCACCCCACTAAGGTCAATGGGTTAGTGGAGTTGAGGACCTTCTCCAGTATCTGATGATTTAGCCCAATATGATGCTGCTCAATCAGAACCTCCTCGGGCCATCCCTGCATCTTAGCCACATACATCTTGAACTC
The DNA here is from genome assembly GCA_029375565.1 of Gekko gecko. NCBI lineage: Eukaryota > Metazoa > Chordata > Lepidosauria > Squamata > Gekkonidae > Gekko > Gekko gecko. Next base: position 220,103,410 of record JAPDNY010000002.1, on the reverse strand, counting down.
CTCCAAAAATTCATGGACTGTCTTATTTCCTTGTTGCAAGGCTTACAGTCAGGTTCGTGCCCTCTCTAATTCCAGGGGGTCTTCATATTTTCTTCATAGGTACCACATAAAAGCTGTCACATCACAGAGCTCGGCGTCCCTGATGTTGTGCAGATACACAAACCAATCGGCTGCCCTCTCCCTCAGGCGTGACCCTATGTAGTCCACTCAGTGTTCATCAGTCACAAACCAAGGACCCCAGTCCCTCAGGAACTTGCACACCTGCAGTTGGAAGAAGGACAGTTTGTCAGGGTCTCCATCGAAGGTGGCATCCAACATTTCATGGGGCCAGTTGAGTCTGGGCATTGGCGCCAGTGGCATGGGGGGTCCCAGTGGCCCAGCTGGCTGCTGATTGCCTGCCCCCCAGAGGATTAATGGGGACGGGTATGCCTACTCTCTGATCCTTAGCCTGCGTCCCATCGCGCAGCTGGTCTTGCCCCTTTCCTCCATCTCTATCTGGCAGGAGGGTGCACATCTCACACTTTACAGTGTCTACGATGAGTTGGGGATGTCAAATACCATCTCTTGCATGTCCTGGCTTAATTCCTCATGCTGCGCCAGCAGTTTCGACGCACCTGCTCAACGTGTTTCCTCGCTCTTAGCCACTTTCCCATAGTCTTTCCCATATTCTTCCGGGTAGCAGCTGCCATAGCGACAGCTTTAGGCTGGCAGTATTGGGTCGGGAGTTATCGCCCAGCTGTCTTCGGTGCAGCCCAAGGCATACAACCAGGAATAGGATTCTTGCCAGAATCTTCCCAATCAACCAGTGTCACCACCTGCTGTCATGGTCGTCACAGTGTTGGTGGGAATTGGTTCCTCCTCAGTAGTGGTAACCGGGGCATGGTTGGGTATGAGTTCGGGAACTATAAGGAGTTCTAACCCTTTGCCAGACTCCTGCAGCAATCAGTTCCCAACAGCTTTCATTCAAAGAAGTAAAGTTTATTGAGAATATGAGAGTATGCAGATATCTTAACCATTTCATGTTAGAACTAACAATAAGTATGCAAAGCAAACAATTATACATTGTTCAAGGAGACCCCCTGATGGCCCAGGGCCAATCAGAGGCCAGGTAAAAGCCCGCCCAAAGTAACAGGTTACTTTTCCCAAGAGAAATACTATACTAAGCCCTGAAGGTCAGACAGAGATAATGGAAACTGAGAAGATACAGCAGAAAAAAAACTTAACATTCCAGAGTCACCCCCAGTCCCATGGCAACCAGGGCTCAAGAGAGGCCTAGCTGACAGGTACTACAGTACACCGTCTAGGTCTGGAAGCTGGATAGCCCACCCTGGGGCACATTTTTTTTTATGTCCCAGAAGTGAGGACTGCTTCACTCCACCAGAGAATGGAAGATTTATCTTCATTTACTATGAAGCTTCCTTCTTGGTGGTCCAGGAGTGGGGCAGTCCTACCCATTTGAGTTTTCTTGGGGCAGCTTCTAGGGTGTTTAGGGGTCTGCTGGAGAGACAGAATGTGGTAGTTCTAGTAACAAGAAAGGGGGTGAGGGACTTCAGTTTGAGTGTACTGAATGAGAATAGTCTAGAGACAGTTTTAGAGTGTTTATTGGGGTTAGTGTTAGTGCTTTATAATCTGTTATGGGTTTTGTGCACTTAGAAAGTTTGAGGGGAGTTTTTTCTCTCTCTGGTTTGTTGTTGTGAGAGTCAAGGCTTGAAAATGGACTGGAGACCCCTGGGACAAGCACCTCCCTTCTGGAATTGAAATCAGTTGATCAACCCTGCTTTCAGAGAGGAGGAGCTATATCCCAGAAGTGAGAACTGCCCCACTTCTGGACCACCGAGCTTCATGGGAAATGAAGACAAGTCTTCCATTCTTGCATACACATACACATAGTTTACCTTTAGTCATGCAGTTAAGATCCTTGTGTTGTGGTGGCAGTAGTTGCCGCAGCAATTAAAAAAATCTGCACAGCTTATCAAATCTCCAGTGGCTGATCAAGAGCCCCACTATGCAAAATCCCCATCTGGTCCCATCCACTTGGCGGACACCATGGTGCCCATGGGTACCACGTTGGGGACCCCTGCAATAGACAGTGCAATACAGAACTGTATTATGCTGTCAGGCTATCGTCTTCTCTGAGTAGCAGTAGCTCTCCAAGGTCTTGGGTAAGGATTTTCCCAGCCCTTTTAAATTCTGGGAATTGAGTCTTTACATACAAAGAAAGTGCTCTCCCATTGCCCTTCCTATTATCTCTTTGGACTTGGTTCACACACGTTTATCAACTTCTTGATTTACATGCATTGAATAAGTAATCGTAGTGGATCCGCCACCACAGACATCATCCATATTGCCTCAAACAAAATTGCTTTGCAACTAAACTTGTAGACACACATTTAGTCATGAGTCATCAAGTGCTGACATACAGACATGTTGGAACCCATCTGCTGATAAATGATATCTGAAGAGATAGAGTTGAAGAGATACTTTGATTGCTTAGGGTCACCAGACAGCTCTGTCTGTTTTGTGCAGTGACCATGGACTCTGAAATAGCTGTAATGGTGAGGGTTAGGTTTTGTGTGGGCAGGTGGATAATGGCTTTTCAGAGTTCCCTCCCCTGCATTTTGCTCCTTAATGTTTAGCCTTAGGGACACTACAAATGACATATCAAGATGCAGCCAGTAATGCAGTGATCTCTTCCACTATTACTGGCTTCCTGACAACATGCTCCTAAAATTCCAGGCACCCTTCTCCCAGTGGGAATGGCAATTCCCACACCCCACCACTATCTGTGTTCTCATCATAATGGTAACTGTTCTGTAAAATACAAATAGCCTGGATCCCTGATAATACCTGTGCCATCACTTGATCTCTTGCGGTCAGTGACTCAACTCTCTCTCTCCTTTCTTCTTAGTTCTGTAGCAGATCTACAGCTTTGCTTTACTAACAAAGAAGTGGAGTATTTTTTCTGGATGCCACACTGACATGAGGGCCCTTAGTTTTACCCTTTTAAATGGCAAACGCAAACAAGGCTATCTCACATTTCCACTGCAGCAGTGCCTGGCCATTCCATGCACCTTTTGCTTTATAATGTGTTGTTTTAAAGGCTTTCCCTTTCCCTTCTTCAGCATAGGAATACACTGTCACATCCATCCCTTTCTGAATGTGATGCTCTTGTCTTTAAACAGGGAATTGCATGACTGTCACATGAATGCGAAAGCATGTTGGGTGATGGTATGCAATTCTCTGGTCCCTGTAGTAGCAGACTAGCTGAAATGCAGCCAATCATCCACAGTGGCTGCCAAGAAATGGAAAGAGCTGTTTATTTTTATTTACCTGCAAAGATTTAGGTGCTTTTGTCATAGCAGCTTCTTGCTGGCTTTTAATTGGCCAGAATTTGTTTGATTCTCCAGTGCCTGTTTTTTTTCTCTCTCTCTCTTGCTTCAGGATAAAGGTGCTCAGGTATGTAATGTTGCAATGCATTCGGGTATATGGAGAGTGGCAGGCCAGTTCCTAGGGCTCACTTTGCCATCCTCCTGAGTGCATTGAATGTTTGCTCTGTTATGGAGCAGTGGAAACTAACAGTGAGAAGAAACAAAATGCTATGCTACTTTACAAATTGTATGCTTTTGACAATGGATTAATTCTTCCTGTGCCATTTCCCAGGTCTCTGCTTGATGCCATTTCTCTGGAGCAATAAAGGGCATTCTCTGCCTTGCTTTGTACCAAGGAAGAATTGGCAGAGATCCCCATATAAATGTATGTTCTTGTATAGGCTTTTACCTCCTATGTAGAAGAGATTGTGTGAGAAGGGAGAAGACAACTTGTAGAAGTTCTTCTCTGAAGCTAGGTTTGCCAAGTGGCTTAGAGAAAAATGCACTGTCCCTTTATCAAAGGCTTAATGTGTGGAAATGGGCAGTTGAAGCTTTTCATAGCATGGAGGTAAACAACATAACCTGATAAATAACATCCCAGTAAACCACTATTAAAAGGATGGGGCTTTCTTTCTTTTTTTGTCCAGGCAATTGGCAACCCTTCTCAGAGCATGTGTGTGTGTACACACACAGAGAGCATCCTGATCTGTTTTTAAGGATCTCTTGACTCTTGGGAACAAATTTCAAGGAGCTGCATAGGAGAGAGATCCTTTTTGTGCATTTGTTCTGTTCATTGTGTCTGTCCCTATGTGTGCTGGTCAATAGTTGTATGGCCACATTGCCCTGTGACAGTGTGGCTGAAAGTCAATACAGGTAGACTAAAAACTGTGGCTGCTACGGTGTGAAGCAATCATGTGAATAGGCTTTTAGTGTGACATACTACAAGGATCTTTAAAGATGTCACTGAACAAGAGGTGAGCCATCTTTATCTCGTTTATGAAGATAGATTCAGGTGGGCAGTCATGTTGGTCTGAAAGAAAAGAACAAAGTTTGAGTCCAGTGGCATCTTTAAGACAAACAAAGTTTTATTCAAAGTATAAGTCTATTAAGTAGAAATCAGTTAATTTCTCTTAGTATTCCACAGTTAAGGATACACCTGTCCATCAGTTTTGACACGTTTATTTCCTTCACTATGTTTTCCCCTGGAATTAAACCCCAACAAATGTTAACCATATAAACTACGCTTGTTATTCCTGTTTGGTCCTTGAATCTGTTAAACATTTTCATTATGTTGTATGCTAAGTTATTGCTCACCCTCTACTTATATGTATGGACTGTTAACTTCCATTTCATTATATCTGAAGAAGTGTGTATGCACACAAAAGCTTATACCTTGCCCTGACCTGGATAGCCCAGGCAAAACCGATCTCGTCAGATCTCGGAAGCTAAGCAGGACCAACCCTGCCAAATATTTGGAAGGCGGACCTCCAAGGAATAGCAAGGCTGGGAAGCAGACGCAGGCAGTAGTAAGCCACCTCTCTGAAATGTTCAAGCCCCAGTAGGGGTCACCAAAAGTCAACCATGACTTCCAGGCATACATGCACACACACACAAAAACACAATATAAAAAAAGAAAATGAAAAGAAAGCTTATACCTTGAATAAAACTTTGTTGGTCTTAAAGGTGCTGCTGGACTCAAACTTTGTTCTGTCTCATTTATGATTAAACATATTATTGCAACAGTATTACCTTGCATGACGGCTTTACTTGAATCAAATAGTTTATAGAAAAAAGAGAAGAAAAACTTAAGGATGAAACTCCCCTCCCCCCATTATTATGTAGGTGCTAACAAGATGATAATATGAGAGACAGCTGCCTGTGGTTTAGGGGCAGCAGAGGTATCCATTCAGGAAGTTAGTTGTCTAGCATGGATTTAGACCCCCATAAATAGCTATAGGGTGGTAAAACTGAGTTCTGCCCTCTTTTTCTGTTTCCCTGTGGATGAAATGGGTGTTCTGCATTGGTATTTGAACACAGAGCCAGGATGAGCACTACAGCTGATAGGGAGGCAAATCGTGTGATCCTTGCATCAAACATCCAGACCAGATGACAGCCTTCAATGAACAGTGTGGGGGGAAGTACACACATTACAAATTGAAAACCAGTTTGGTTGTGTACCCTATGACTGCCTGAACTTGCTATTCAGCTGTGGCCCTAAATTAAAGCTTTATTTTGCAACACTGCTAAGGAAAACATAGGAAATACTATAGATTTATGAAGTTTAACATGATTATTGGGGTAATTCCAAAGGCAGGTTCATGGTTAGGGTTGCCAATATCCAGGTGGTGGCTGGAAATCTCCCACTATTCCAACTGATCTTTAGGTGACAGAGATCAGCTCCCCTGGAGAAAATGGCTGCTTTGGAAAGGTGGAGTGTAATGGCATCTGTACACCAAATGAAGTCCCTTCCTCTCCCCAAACCCTGCCCTTCTCAGCCTCCACCCCCAGAATCTCCAGGTATTTCCCAGCCTGGAGCTGGCAACCCTGTATGGTGTTCTTTCACACTATAGTTTAGGAAGCCATGGATTTCTCAATATGAGTTTTGGCCTGCTCAGAGCTTTCTTATGCCTCCTGTGTGTTTAGTTTCAAAATTACATGTGCACAATATGTAACAAATTGAAGTCATTTCTTATTCTTGCTTACATATTTATCTGGCTTTTCAGTAACTCCCTAGAGGTTCAGGGCTGCAACAGGGTCAAGATTGTCATGATGGGACGAATCCATGTGTATTTATATGTCCATCTGCTCACGTCTAAAGTGGGAGGTCTGGCTTTATTAAGAACAAAAACTGAGCTAAGCCCAGCCTCCTTCCCCATCTCCACTATACTGTGGTGCTCTCAGCAGAAAAAAAGCCAGCCTAGATCCAATACTACAAGTGAGGTCAGTGGAAAGAAAAAGGTTGAAAGTAGGGACGTGGTGCATTTTTTAAAGCATCCATTGTAACTGGTTTAACCTTTGCTGGGTATTACTGTGTCCAGTCTGCACATGGTCATGAATGTTAGGATCTCATAATCCCATCACAACACACAAGCACATAGTCCTGTATTTCTCCCCAGGATACAAAAATGCATATAAAAATAACAAATCATATAAATGCATTTTAAAGCTAATGTTCTCTTACATGCATATATTGCTTAATGGGGAAGGAGGTTAGAAATCTTATTCAGTGGGACAGAGTTGCCATCTTCCAGGTGGGGCCTGGCAATCTCCCAGAATTAAAACTGATCTCCATACAACAGTCAGTTCCCCAGGAGAAAATGGCTGCTTTGGAGGGTGGACTCTATAGCATTATACCCTGCTGAAGTTCCTCTCCTCCCCAAATCCCACCAAGCTCCACTCCCAAATCTCCAGGAATTTCCCAGCCTGGAGTTGGCAACCCTAGATAACTTTTAGAATCGGACCTATTTCTGAGTGGTCTTTCTCATGAGATACTACTTTGCAAAAATAATTTGCATGGTATTGGCACCAGTCATATGGGAGGATTTGCCCCGCAAAACGAATGGGTTGAGGGCACATCAAAGGGGCAGGATCATACGGCAACATCTGGGAAGTGTAGCGCACCCAGCACCAACTGGTACCATCAGCCTGAAGAAGCAGATTTAAAAAGTACCAGCAAAAGGGTAGTAGCAACTGGAAAACGCGGGTCACAGGCGAGCGTTGGATCGCAGAAGCGGAGTTAATCCGGTGCATGTTGCATGCGCATGCGTTCCGTCGCACCGGATATGTTTTTTCCAAGCCTCCATAATATGCGAAGCAACGTCAGAGCGCACATGTGCAAGACCCTTTGATTCACTTCAGCATTGCCCATGTGATTGCAGGCTACCGGGGTCTGCAGGGCATCTCGGGGACCGTCTGATCGCACTACCGCACATCTTTTTGCTCTGGCTCTACTTTGCCTCCCTTCAGCCGCACAGTATCCTGCTCGTGTGACCGGGGCCATTGTTTCCAAAAGGAAAACCAAATGGTACTATTTCTGTTTTTATGCCAATAAAGGTATGTGATGTGATGTTTCTAAAAGGCCCAGGGTGTGTTTCAAAAATACCTTTTCCTTTTTTAAATAGTCACATGCAATGTTCCCTCTAAACTGAGTTAGTGTGAGCTAGCTCACAGTTTTTTAGCCTCCAGCTCACACATTTTTGTCTTAGCTCGGGAAGGAGGTCTCCAGAGCAAGCTAATTTATGCAGCAGCCAAATCGCTCACTCACAACTTTAATGCCAGGAGCTCACAAAGTAGAATTTTTGCTCACAAGATTCCACAGCTTAGAGGGAGCACTGGTCACATGTGCCAAAATGGGAAAGATGAACCACCATCCCTACACATATTCTGAAGGGAAAGCCTGTTGTTGAAACATGCATTTGCCCTTTATGCATGAAATATATAGCACTTGGTCATCTCTAGGAGTAATGTTTACATGCTGCCCTTTCAGCTAGTTTGGTATGCTGAGGTCAAAAGAGTTTGCCTAAGGGTACCTACTGTGTTTGTGGCTGAGATGAGATTCAAATCTGGAAATCCCTAACTCACAGTCCTTACCAGTCTACCACCTGTCAATGTAGCAGTACAAGCAAATTCTTACTTGAACAGCACCAAAGCTTTTAACCCCCGGTCTGCTGCCTATTTTTATTAGGACATTCTTTTGGTTTATTTTAACTTAGGCCAATTAAAGGCATGGAAGCTGCAGGCAGGGCTGGACCAAAGCAATGTTCTCGTAAGAATTGCACAGTTAATGTCTTCAAGGAAGCTAATCACCTTTCATCCAGGACACAGTTGGTAGTGTGGCTGCTGGAACAAATGGGAAGGCCAGATCTGACATAAATGTCACTTTGTTGCACAAGCCATGTGTACCATAAAATAGAATGCCAGGTAATTGAGATAAGGACTTTATAAAGGACACAGGCAAACCCAATTAATGATATTGTTTTTTACTCAAAATACAAACGTGTGTTAAATTCTTACAGTATTTAAACATGCTTTAAACTCTTACACTATTTCCTTAAAATAATCTCCCTGATGCCCACCACCCATTACTCATTTAGCGCTGGGACAGTACACGGGAACATAATGCACAGCCTCGGTCATCTGGCAGTAAAGGTAATGACCAGTTGCTCATGGGCTGAGTAAGAGTCCTGGATGGGCCAGTTCCGGTCTACAGGCTGTATGTTTAACATCCTTGTAATAGAGTCTTGACACACTCAAGTCCAATCTGGAATTCTGCTGGCATGGTTCAGGAAAGGGAAAAGAGTAGGCATATTGCTGCCACTGAGTAATACCAGTAAGGTTAACAAGAAGCCACTTCCTTTCTCCTGCCATCAGCAGCTTAAACATAAGAACATAAGAGAAGCCATGTTGGATCAGGCCAGTGGCCCATCCAGTCCACCACTTTGTGTCACATGGTGGCCAAAACCCAAGTGCCATCAGGAGGTTCAGCAGCAGGGCCACAACTCCAGAAGCCCTCCCACTGTTGCCCCCCAAGCACCAAGAATACAGAGTGTCACTGCCCCGGACATAGGGGAATTTCACATTACCATTTGTGCCGTCATGGAATAAACCAGTACAGGGAAGACGTTTCATACAGCCTTTCCCTTCCAGTAAGGAGCAGTCTCTGAAGCGGTTTGGCATTTCAAACTGCGCCGCTTTCTTTTCCCGCCATTTGCCCCCCGGCTCACGGGGTGTGGTTTTTTTGAACATGCTATTGGGAGTGCTTTGGTGCTGTATCAGGACTACAAAGCAGCACCATCGCGACCCCATTGAGATGCCTGGACTCCATTTAAATACACTGACGTTCACTACTGCTGTCCCTGGAAACTACGAGCTCACTGGATACAGAATTCAAGCCGGGGGGGGGGGAATTGGACAGTTTTTAACCCAGGGAGCAGACTGTTCTGATGCTTTTTAATTCATCAAAGCCCAAACTAGTACAGCCCCTCCTCCTCCTCCTCCTCCTCCTTTTTCATGCTGTGCTGGTACATTTGTGCTTGTTGCTGTTTTCAGTGATTTGATCTTTAAGCAGACATGATAAATACAATGTCTGCCCCGAAATTACCTTTTAAAATCCATGCCGAGTTGCAGTAGTGAATGTCAGTGTATTTAAATGGAGTCCAGGGATCTCAATGGGGTCGCTATGGCACTGCTTTGTAGTCCTGCTGCAGCACCATAGTGCTCCCAATAGAACGTTTTTTTAAAAAAGGATGATCGTGCATGGGGAGAAAAAGGGCGCAAAAAACCCTGTCATCGCAGGAAGCACTACATGGGGCATTTTACACAGTACCCCATAGCGCTTCAGGAGCGGTTGAAGGAATTGAAGACCGGTTGGAAGCAGTTTGTAGTTAAAACGGCTCAAACACGCTTCCCAAATGGGACAGAAGCATTTCTGTCTGAAAGGATAAATATATTCCGTCAGTGAACCATTACTAAAACGGTTCTGTCTGAAATAACAGAAACCATTAATGGCACAAACCAAAAGGGATCACAGGTATCCAACAAGAAAAACAACACACAAGCAAACCCTGCGATATGAATAACATCTGTAAGATTTATATTGCTTTTTAAAACTTTATAAGATACAAAAATTTGTCCAACATTCTCAATTATACAATACAAGTGGAGACCCGCAAGAAACTTGCAGGATGGTTATCTCATTCGTCACACCTTTGCCTCCTCTGCTCACCCCCTACCTCTCTCACACTATTTCTCCCCTCTGCCCCCCTTTTTTTACTCTATTTCTGCTCCATGCATGTGACTTCCTCTCTCTGATCTGTCATCTTTCTCTTTGTTTTTCTGCCTCCCCACTTCATCGCTCTTTCTCTCTCTTTCTGCCCCCCACCCCATCATTCTTTATTTATTTCTGCCCCCATCACTCTCCCAGCCTCCTGCCTGCTTCCTCCCCCACTCCGCAGAGCAGCAGTAGCAGTGGTGGCAGTGCTCTCAGCCACCCACCTGCTTCCTCTCCCCCCACAGCAGCAGTGGCAGCACTCTGGGAATCACAACGGATCTCCCAGCTACAGAGATCAATTCACCTTAGGGCTGCCAGCTCCAGGTTGGGAAATTCCTGGAGATTTGGGGGTGGAGCCTTGGGACAGTGAGGCTTGGGGAGGCAAGCAGCCTCAGCAGGGTACGATGCCATAGACTCAACCCTCCAAAACAGCTATTTTATCCAGGGGAACTGATCTCTGTCTCCTGGACAACAGTTGTAATTCTGGGTGATCTCCAGTCCTCACCCAGAGGCTAGCAATGGTGGTTCTCGTGGAGGAAATGGCTGGAGGGTGGAGTCTATGGCATTACGCCAGTCCAAAGTTCCTTCCCACCTCTCCAGGCTTCACCCCTCAAATGTCCAGGGATTTCCCAACCTGGAGTTGGCAACCCTATTTCCTTCCCAACCAACAGCCAACCTAACTTTATCTGTCTCTCTGTTTTCTGCTTTCCATCTCCACCCCCCAGCCTCTACCCAGGAAAATTACAGTCTTTCTCCACAGTGAGGGCCAAAGCAGCTTTCATTATTCCCTCCTTTTTATCTGCACAACAACCCTGTGAGGTTGGTTAGGCTGAAATATGTGACTGGTCCAAAATCACGCAGTCAACTTCCACTGCAAGATGGGGATCTGAACCTGGGTCTTGCAGACCCTACTTTGAAGCTCTAACTGCTGCACCTCACTGGCTTTCATAGGGTGGCTGCTGATGAATGGTAGCAAGCAGCCGAGGCTAGGTGAGTCATGCAAATCAGGGGGGACCTGGCAACCCTAGACTACTGCCAGGCCTAGAGTTGCCAACCTCCAAATGGGCCCTGGAGACCCCCCAGAATTACAACTGGACTCCAGACAGCAGAGGTCTGTCTCCCTGCAGAAAATGGCTGCTTTGGAGGGTGGACTCTGTGGCATTATACTCAGCTGAGGCCTCTCCCTTCCCCAAATCCTGCCCTCCTTACACTCCACCCCAAAACTTCTAGGAATCCCCCAGCCTGGCACTGGCAACTCTTGTGAGGCCTGGCCCCAAGTCTCCCTCCCTCCCTCCAAGGCCAAAAGAGGCCTGGAAATGGCCCTTCCCCTACTCTTTTACTGACAGAGCCAGTTAGAAGCCTCCCCCCCAACAGTCTAATCTCTCAGCATTGATGCCTGGAGTTAGGTCCCTGCAGAGGCCATTTCAAAAGGTTTTTTGGGGAATTCAACCATTCCTGAAGGGATTTTTTTTCACTTTTTGGATTTTTCTACAAACCCAGGAAGTCTACTGACTATGTAGGAAAAGCTGTTGGGGGAGAGTGAGCCCCCGGTTGGTGGGAATAGGTATCCGCACATTTTGGCTATTAGTATAAGGATTGTAAAAAAGTCCAACGTTCTCAATGAGCACCTGGTTATAAACTCATTTCAACTCTGCCATCGCTTGCCTGGCACCCATGCCAGGGATCATAAGAACATAAGAGAAGCCAATGTAGGATCAGGCCAATGGCCCATCCAGTCCAACACTCTGTCACACAGTGGCCAAAAATACCAGGTGCCATCAGGAGGTCCAGCAGTGGGGCCAGGACACTAGAAGCCCTCCCACTATTGCCCCCCCCAAGCACCAAGAATACAGAGCATCACTTGCCCCAGACTGAGAGTTCCTATCTATACCTTGTGGCTAAAAGCCACTGATGGGCCTCTGCTCCATATGCTTATCCAATTCCCTCTTGAAGCTGTCCATGCTTGTAGCCGCCGCCACCTCCTGTGGCAGTAAATTCCACATGTTAATCACTCTTTGGGTGAAGAACTAGTTCCTTCTATCCATTCTAACCTGACTGCTCAGCAATTTCATTGAGTGCCCCCGAGTTCTTGTATTGTGAGAAAGAAAGAAAAGTACTTCTTTCTCTACCTGCTCTGTCCCATACATAATCTTGTAAATCTCGATCATGTCACCCCTCAGTCCTTGTTTCTCCAAGCTAAAGAGCCCCAAGAGCTTTAATCTTTCTTCATAGGGAAAGTGTTCCAACCCTTTTATCATTCTAGTTGCCCTTTTCTGCATTTTTTCCAATGGTATAATATCCTTTCTGAGGTGTAGTGACCAGAATTGCACACAATATTCCAAATGAGGTTGCACCATTGATTTATACAGGGGCATTATGATACTGGCTGATTTGTTTTCAGTTTCCTTCTTAATAATCCCCAGCATAGTGTTGGCCTTCTTTATTGCAGTAGCACACTGTTTAGACATTTTCAGTAAGTTATCTACTACAACTCCAAGATCTCTATCTTGCGCAGTCTCTGACAGTTTGGACTCCATCAACGTGTATTTATAGTTAGGATTTTTGGCCCCAATGTGCATAAGTTTGCACTTGGCCACATGGAACCCCATTTGCCACATCGACGCCCACTCCCATCCTCAACAGATCCCTTTGGAGTGCTTCACAATCCTCCCTGGTTTTCACCACCCTGAACAATTTAACCACTTCACTGCTTACTCCCAACTCCAAATCATTAATGAACAAGTTAAAAAGCATTGGACCCAGTACTGAGCCTGTGGTATCCCATTGCTTACCACCTTCCACTGTGAAAATTGTCCATTTATGCTCACTCTCTGTTTCCTATTAATTAGCCACTTTTTGATCCACAAGAGGACTTGTCCTTTTATTCCATGACTATTGGGATTCTTTGATGAGGAACTTTATCAAAAGCTTTCTGGAAGTGAAGGTAAACAAGATCTATTGGGTCCCTCCCACCTCACGATGGACAACCAGAACTCCTGATTCTCGTTTCCACATTTCCTCTCTGTCCTGCCCGCCCTGCTCTCTCCACAACCTCGTCCTCCTTGCTGCCCCCATCTCCCCTCTTCCTCCTCTCCCTGCTCCTCCCTCTCCCCTCCTTGGCCTCCTCCTCTTCAGCCTTGTCATCTTCCACCTCCTTTAGCTGTCTCTGGCCCCAGCCATGGTGTAGAAACCCCTGCAGCTGGTGTCATAGTTCACACTTCCACTGATGAAGTTGTACATTTCAGAGGACAATGCTTCCCTTGGTATGTGGGTCACACAGGCATGCCAGCTTGAATTCCCACACCTTGAAGAATGGATGCAAGTGCTCCTCAATGCCTGTGTGCAACCTGTTAACCAGGGCCCTGACTTGAGGGAGAATCTCAATTCCCTCAGGGTCTGGCTGCAACACAGACTCCATCACCTGACCTGGAGGAAGACATAGAGGGGATGCTTATCAAATTTGCAGATGATATGAAGCTGGGTGAGATTGCTAATTCTGAAGAAGACAAGAGTCAGGATTCAAAATGATCTAGATAGGCTGGAACAATGGGCTGAGACAAATAAAATGAATTTCAATAGAGATAAGTGCAAAGTCCTACACGTAGGTACAAAAAATCAAAGGCACAGATATAGAATGGGAGGGACTTGGCTTGACAGCAGCACATGTGAAAGGGACCTAGGTGTTCTGATTGATCACAAGCTAAACATGAGCCTGCAGTACAATGTGACTGTGAAGAAAGCTAATGCAATCGTAGGATGCATTAACAGAAGCACTGTGTCCAGATCATGGAAGGTGGTAGTTCCACTCTATTCTGCTATGGTCAGGCCTCACCTGGAGTCCGGGGCCCTGTTTTGGGCACCACATTTTAGGAAGGATGTCGACAAGCTCGAGCGTGTCCAGAAGAGGGCAACCAGGATGGTGAGAGGGCTGGAATCCAAGTCTTATGAGGAAAGGCTGAAAGAGTATGTTTAGCCTGGGAAAGAGAAGGCTTAGAGGGGACATGATTGCAGTCTTCAAGTATTTGAAGGGCTGTCATGTAGAAGATGGAGCAGATCTATTCTCTCTTGCTCTGGATTGCAAGACTAGATCTAATGGGTGGAATTACAAGGGAGTTGTTACCGGCTAAATATCAGGAGAAACTTCCTAACTGAAAGAGTGGTTGAGCAGTGGAACAGACTGCCTCGGGAGATGGTGGATGCTCCTTCACTGGACGTTTTTAATCTGAGGCTGGGTGACCATCTTTTGGGTATGTTGTAGGGCTATCTTTCGGCTATGTTCCTGCAGAGTGCAGGGGGTTGGACTGGATGACCTGCAAGGTCCCTTCCAACTCTAACATTCTATGATCTAGCCTGCAAATGACTTGCCCCAGTCTGGCCATGTGGGCACAGAATGGTTTCAGGACACACACCATTTGGGAGAGGGTCAGTCAGTCATTGGAGCTGATGCTCAGTTCGCCCTCCCCCCACTGGATGGACATGGAGGACAGGGCATCCTGGGCCATGCTCTTCTGCTCCACCAAATGGACAACCATGGCATAGGTGGAGTTCCACTGGGTGCTGACATTCTGGAGAAGGACATGCTCTGTCTCGTCCACCTTACTGTGCCTTTTTCTCAGCAGACCAAAGGCCCTAAGCCTTCTCCAGAAGTGCCCCGCCAAGTGCCAGCAGTTCTCCAGGAGGGAACTGATCTCAGCGGTGACATCCCCACCCCCAGCATTATCCCCCAGTCCCAGGTGAATCTTGTGTGCCTTACTCATGTTTGGGCCACCATGTGTGACCAGATAGCCACAGGTGATCTTTCCCCAAAAAAACAATTTTTCAGGATACTTTGAATGGTTGTGGAGATATTCACCACCATGGGCTCCACATCCATACCCTAAGCGTGGAGGAGCAGCACCTTGTAGTCAGACAGAAGCATGCTTGTCCCTACTTGAGGTATGGCCCCCTGCCCATCCCAGAACTCCAGCTGCCACCAATGTGTGGTGAGGGAGAGGTAGCTGTGGTGGCAGCTGCTCCAAAGGTCAGCTGTCAGGTGGATGGTTTGCCCTCATGCCTTGGCTAGCTTGACTTTGACCAGACACACTGCAGAGTGATACATGAAAGGCGGCACTCACTGGCTCATGGTCCTCCTGGAGGGGATGTACTGTAGAAGCCCCCAGAAGCCCTTGTCCTCCACCAAAGAGAAAGGCTGGCTGTCCAGGTCAATCATCTGCCCAGTATGCTAAGTTATCGTATCATGAGCCCTGGCCCTCATCCTCCTTCCAGGTGCTGGGGATGATCCCAGGAGCTTGATCTCTTGAAGAGTGGCTTGCCTGGGGGAACCCATGGTGGAGGCCAGAGACCCCTTCATATTGGCTTGCCCCTCCTGACCTCCCTCTCTCCATTGACTGGGAGTATGTGCCCCACACCTGATGGCAGACACTGGGGGTCCACCCTCTGGTGGTGTCAAACTGGGGAGCAACCTATGCAAGTGCACCTGTAGAACGCTGATGGTTAAGTGATATGAGTCCCTCCCCCTACAAATACGCATCCCACACACCTGGCATTCCACCATGCAGGGATCACTGGGTGGGATGCAGAAGTACTTCCACACAGCAGACTGCAGCTGTGCCCCATGCCCATCAGTGGGGTGTTTTGCAGGCACAACCGTTTCCCGGACTCTGACCTTGGGCTGACTTGGGGGGGGGGTCCCAACAGAAAAGGATCACGACTGGGAATCCCTGGGCACAGAACAGGATGACCTGCTATGGCCACCATCACCACCCTCAGCACTAGCAACAGTGGTTTCCTCCCTCCCACTCATACTTTGCCCCTGCAGCCCATCTGGAACCAGCGGCAGCTCTTGAGCAGTGACCAAGACAAGCCCCATGGATGCTGCGGAGGAAGCTGATGCAGAGGCCACCGATGACGTACTTGGGGAGGAGGGTGCAAGCGTGGGAGAATGCAGTCTTATCCTGCCACCTGTGTTCAGTGTGGCCAGTCTTCCCATCTGCCCATGTCCATGAGCATGACCCCTTCAGGCCCCCAGGTAGTGGGGGTGGAACAGTGGTTGCTCAAGATACAGGGAAACGCAGCAGTGGTGGGTAAGTTGGGTGCCTTGTTGGCAGAGGAGATGTGGGGGCACTTCAGAGACTCAGACAACCCAGGAAGAAGGGGGGTTGCTTTGGGGAGAAGCAGAAAAGGTAAGCCCCACAGCCAGCTGGCAGAGGAGAGAGGGGAATCCCAAGACAGGAGCCCCAAAAGTGCTCCTCCACAACCAGCAGGCAGAGGAGAGAGGGGAATCCCAAGACAGGAGCCCCAAAAGTGCTCCTCCACAACCAGCAGGCAGAGGAGAGAGGAGAACCCCAAAATAGGAGCCCCAAAAGTGCTGGGCTGAATTAGGGAAACCCCACTTCAGAGATTCAAGCATCCCAGGAAGGGGGAGGTTGCTTTTGAGAGGAGCAGAAAAGGTAAGCCCCACAGCCAGCTGGCAGAGGAGAGAGGGGAATCCCAAGACAGGAGCCCCAAAAGTGCTGGGCTGAGTCAGAGACTCAAGTAACCCAGGAGTGGGAGGGGGGTTTCCTGGCAAGAGCAGTAAAGGCAGGCTTCACAGCCAACAGGCAGAGAAAAGAGCAGCTTGCTGAACCCACAAACGTGGTGTGGTAACTTGGGTGTTTGTCTTGCTAAGGAAACAGGCAACCCCTAAGTCAAGACAAAAGCACGTGGTAAAAGCAAAAAAAAATCAACTCAAGTTTCCCATCCTCGCATCAAAAAAAGAGACAGGAGAGGAAAAGGCATTGTAGCATTGGAACTTGGGAAAGGGAAAGAAGGTGAGAGAAAGAGAGAGGATGATGCTATTAGTCTGGCAGTTTGTATCGTCACCAGGAAATCCAGCAGGTTTTTCCACCCACCCAAGTAAATTCCCCACCCCAGGCCCACCAAGAGATTTTTTCACACACACAAGGAGAACTAGACTCGCAAATACTCAACACTAATAAAGGACAGGTGTGCACCTCCAATGATTATATACGCACTCCCCTCCCATTCCGAAGGAGGCGGATGGATGTCTCTCACTGGAAATCGGACCTGCCCGTCAGCCTTGGATGCTCACTGTTGGTCCCTCGATGGCTGGAAAATCCCACCCACACCCACTTTTCCGCACAAAACTCTGCCAGGAGTGCATGAGTGTGTCTGAGCTGGGCAGAGAAGCTCGAGAGCTCTGGGGGGCGGGGGGGGCGGTCATGTGACCTTTGAGCCAATTCATCCAAGCCTTGAACCAGGCCAAGTTCAGGCTGGATTTTGGCTCAGCGTTCAGGTCTGTGCCCATCCCTATTATTTTGTGTGCAGTCTAGTGACATAGAGGGTGCCTAAAACATGCACATATCATGTGAGATTCAGAGGTGCTTTCTAGACTGAAGAACAAGCATACTGTAACTTGTCCAAATACACTGAGCACTATGACATTTAGAGGAGCAATGCATTGTCTGCAAACGTAGGAGAAATACCCATGATGAACACAATACAGTACCCTTTTGGATCATATGAATATCTTGTGACAAGAGTTTTACAATTCCTGTAGAGTGAGTGTAGGGGTTTCACTGGGCTTCTTCCATCTAATCTGTTTTACGGCCTCATGCAAATAACTTCTTAATTTGCTTTGCTTACTACATATATTATAAAGTCTTATACTGTCTGTAAAACAAATGAACATGGCTTTGCCCTCAGCATTACATTAGAAGGTGTGACAAGTATTTTAACAGGGTCTGCCCTTTATTTATGGGCCTATCCTTTATATGTGAGGATGGTCAGTCAACATCGAATTGGATGTATTTTATTTTACTAAAATGTTTTGATGCCACCTTTTCAGCATTCAAAGACTGCTATATATAACTACAAGGGCAACATAGTACAAAGTGTAAAATCATTAGATACTAGGAATAAGGCCCGTTGTGGAAATAAATACAATGAGCTCTAGAAAGAGGCTCTGGGAGAGTGCCCTGGCCTTGGGCACTCAGTGTCAATTTGCTGTGGTGACCTCAGCAAGGTATAATGACACAGAGTCCACCATTTTCTCCAGAAGAACTGATCTCTGCTACCTGAAGAGCAGTTGTAATTTTGAGTGATCTCCACCCCTCACCTGGACATTGGCAACAGTGGTTCCCCAGGAGGAAATGGCTGGTTTGGAGGATGGAGTCTATGGCATTGTACCTGTCTGAGGTCCCACCCCTCCTCAAACCCCACCCACTCCAGGCTCCACCCCTCAAATATCCATGAATTTCCCAACCTGGAGTTGGCAACCTTATCTCCTTTCCAGCCAATCATCAACCTACCTTTATCTGCCCCTCTGACTTCAGCTTTCCATCTCCTCCCCCCTCCCTCCTGGAGAGCAGTTGTAATTCTGAGTGATCTCCAGCCCCCACCTGGAGATTGGTAACAATGGTTCCCCAGGAGGAAATGGCTGGTTTGAAGTGGGGAGTTTATGGCATTGTACCTGCCTGAGGTCCCATCCCTCCTCTAACCTCACCCTCTCCAGTCTCCACCCCTCGAGTCTCCAGAAATGTTCCAACCTTTATATGACGGTCCTCTGATTTCAGCTTTCTATCTCCTCCCCCCTACCTCCTAGAAAGCAGTTGTAATTCTGAGTTATCTCCAGCCCCCACCTGGAGATTGGTAACAATGGTTCCCCAGGAGGGAACGGCTGGTTTGGAGGGTGAAGTCTATGGCATTGTGTCTGAGGTCCCACCCCTCCTCAAACCTCACCCTCTCCAGGCTCCACCCCTCGAATTTCCCAACCTGGAGTTTGTAACTCTATCCCCTTCCCAGCCAAGCATCAACCTGCCATTATCTGCCTCTCTGATTTCAGCATTCCATCTCCACCCCCCCTCCCTCCTGGAGAGCAGTTGTAATTCTGAGTGATATACAGCCCTCACCTGGAGATTGGCAAGAATGGTTCCCCAGGATGCAAAAGCTGGTTTGGAGGGTGGAGTCTGTGGTATTGTGCCTGTCTGAGGTCCCACCCCTCCTCATACCCCACCCTCTCCAGGCTCCACCCCTCAAATCTCCAGAAGTTTCCCAACCTCGAGGTGGCAAGTCTTTCTGCTTCCCAGCCAAGCATCAATCTGCTGTTATCTGTCCTTCATTCTTCAGCTTTCCATCTCCCCCCCACACACCTATAGCTTCTACCATGCTCTGAAGCCCTGACTGCTATGTCACATTGGCTGTCTCAGGGGGACCTTCTCAGCAGAGTATGACACAGAGTCCACCATTTTCTCCAGGGGAACTGATCTCTGCTGTCTGGAGAGCAGTTATAATTCTGAGTGATCTCCAGCCCTCACCTGGAGATTGGGAACAGTGATTCCCTGGAGGAAACTTACAGTTTTTCTCTGCAATGGGGACCAAAGCAGCTTACATCATTCTCTTCTCTCCCTTTTGACTTGTACAACAACCCTGTGAGGTAGGTTAGGCTGAAAGTCTGTGACTGGTCGAAAATCACCCACTCAGCTTCCACAGCAAGAACCTGGGGCTAGCAGACCCTGCTCTGAAGCACTGACTGCTACACCTAAGATAGCCAGCCTCTAGGTGGATTGCTGGGTATCACAACTGAACTCCAGACAATAGATCTCTCCCCCCCCCCAAGAAAATAACTGCTTTGGAGGGTGGGCTCTATGGCATTCTGTTCAGCTGAGGCCTCTCCCCTCCCCAAACTCTGGCTTCTGTAGATTCTACCATAAAATTTCCAGGGATTTCACTATCTGAAGCTGGCAACCCTAGTCAGGACTGGCTCCAATGAGTTTTCTCCCAAAGCCAAAAATACGAATAGAAAGGGTCCCCCCCACCTTTTACTGACAGAACCAAGCTTGGTTGCCTAGCAACAGGCACTGAGGGGAAAGTAGGGTTGACAGCTCTGATTAGGGGAATACTTGGAGATTGGGGGGTAGATCCTGTGGAGGGCAGCATTTGGGAAGGGGAAGGAGTCAGCAGGTTATAATGCCATAGGGTCTACCCTCCAAAGCAGCAGTTTTTTCCAGGGGAACTGATCTCTGTCATCTGGAGACCAATTGTAACAGCAGGAGATCTCCAGGAGGTCCCACCTGGAGATCAGCAGCCCTAGGGGAAGGTCAGCCACACAGCAGGTGGTTGAAGAGAATGGTTTGACAGTTGCTGGCCCACCTCAGTAACCAGCCAGCTATGGCAGAGCCAAGCAGGAGACAGCCGTTTTCACAGTTTATTCTGACAGGAAAGTGGCCAAGCTGGTAGTGGGCAGGGGTTATGCTGAAAGTCTGGTCTGAAATCACAGCTTCCACAGCAAGAACCTGGGTCTGGCAGACCCTGCTCTGAAGTGCTAACTGCTATGTCTAGGGTAGCCAACCTTCATGTGGAGCCTGAAGATCATCGGGTAACACAACTGAACTCCAGACAACAGATCTCTTCCCCCCTGGACAAAATAACTGCTTTGGAGGGTGGACTCTATGGCATTCTAGTCAGCAGAGGCCTCTCCCCTCCCCAAACTCCGGCTTCCTTAGACACAGAATATCCAGGAATTTTTCAACCTGGAGCTGGCAACCCTAGTCAGGACTGGCCTTAATGAGTTCCTCACAAAGTCCTGGAAAAGTTTTCCTTCCATTGTCTTTTTACTTACAGAATCAAGCTTGGTTGCCTACCAACAGCCACTGAGGGAAAAGTTAGTCCCACAGAGGAGCCAAGCAGAAGTGTCTTCATCAGGAGAGACAGCTGTTTGTCAGTTATTCTGACAGGGAACAATGGCTGAAGTGGGAGTGGGCAAGGAAGAGCAGACCCAGCACCCAGCCAATGGCATGTGAGTACTCTGGAGTGGCAACTGACAGGCCAATGGCTGATGGAGTGCATTGCACAGCCAATGAGAGGATTATTATATAGAGATGATACTTGCCTATTTACAATAATCTATAATACCTGCATGTACAAGGTACCCTGAAGTCCTTGGGAAAAAGGTGTATGTGTAAAAAAAAGGCACACTTGTTTATCTCCCATCACAGTTTCTCATAAGGAGTCAGGGTTACCAACCTCCAGAGATCTCTGGCTATTACAGTGGACCTCCAGACAACCACGATCAGTTTCCCTGAAGAAAATGGCTGCTTTGGAGGATGGACTTTAGGGCATTACTTCCTGCTGAGGTATCTCCTCTCCCCAAATCCTGCCCTCCCCAGGCTCTACTCCCAAAATCTCCACTTATTTCCCAAATCAAAGCTGTCAATACTGTGTGGAATTAGGGTGTGGGATAAGACACAGGTGTTCCTCTTTACATATTTTGATGAAAGTGCATCACTTTTCCCCATTCCTATAAGGTGCATAGGACACTGTGTGGTTTCCCTTCCATAGCATGGTGTTCCAGTTACAGTGTTGCAATAGACTTCCCTGGGTGTGTTTAAGAAATGAGTGGACGAGCCAGATGGCAAAGGGGGCTTTGGGCGAGCCAATTAAAGTTGAGCAGAGAAGAATCTGTAAAAGTGACAGCAACAGCGAAGAAGAAGAAGAAGAAGGAGAAGAAGAGATTGGATTTATATCCTGCCCTTCAGTCAGAGTCTCAGAGCGGTTTACGAACTCCTTTTCCTTCCTCTCCCCACAACAGACACCCTGTGAGGTAGGTGGGGCTGAGAGAGCTCTCTCAAGAACTGCTCTTTCAAGGACTGCTCTGACAGAACTATGGCTTGCCCAAGGTCATCCAG
Organism: Gekko gecko; assembly: GCA_029375565.1. Taxonomy (NCBI): domain Eukaryota; kingdom Metazoa; phylum Chordata; class Lepidosauria; order Squamata; family Gekkonidae; genus Gekko; species Gekko gecko. Next base: position 220,081,589 of record JAPDNY010000002.1, on the reverse strand, counting down.
CAGCTGCAAGTGGAGGAATGGGTAATCAAACCCAGTTCTCCCAGATTAGAGTCCATGCACTTAACCACTACACCAAACAAAACCTACATGTGTTGTTTCTGGCCACCAGAGAAAAGACCACAGGAGCCATGACCAGTTCTTCTTCCAGAGACAGAAATGAGGTTTTAAAAGACAACTACTTTTATGGGCCTCTAGTTAACATTTCCTTCTTGGCTGATCAACAGGCAAGGCTTTACGCTGTTTGTTGCTGATGCAGCGGGAGGGGGTATAATTGTTTGTGGGGCAGGGGGATTTGTGTACAGGCTGAGAATGCAGAGGGACAAAAATACCTTTTCCTCCTTATTACCCAGCAGTTTCTCACCTTTTTGGCATGACCCAGTTCACATTTGTTTTGCTAATTTTGAAAGTTTGATTCAGTTTGATGTGTTCATGCAGCAGGACTCAGGACAGATGGAATATAAGTACCCTAAAATAAATAACCCAAGTCTGGTGGAACATTAAAAGGGAATCTGGAATTGTATTGAAGTGCATGCATTACAGAACCCCAATCTAAAAGATAGGGATGATCTGAAACTGTTTACTCAGAAGTAATTTCCACTGTTTTCAATGGAGTTTACTCCTAAGTGTTTGTACAAGTCGTTCACATTTAAGTCCCAAGACTTGTTAACTGCAAGTAACTAACTTGGTATATTTGATTTCTATAGGACTTGTGACCAACCTTTCTTTAGATCTGAACCGAAATCTCTACCATGATCACACGGTAACTTGGCTACCCTAATTCAAAGGTGTTGTGTTAGGGCAAGTTGCCAGAGTATAAAACAGGAGGTTCTTGGTTATGTAAAAAAAAAATAATGACGAAAATGAAACATGGCACATTTCCTATTCTACCTCTATTTTGATTGCCTTCCTGAATTCCACAAGAAGGACCTTCTTAGCTTAACTTCATGACTGCCTGTGCAGTAGTAAAACCAGATGTGTCATAAACTAATGCTTTGTCTCCACTGGGCTAGTTTATTTAGTTGTTTATTAATATATGTATTAGTTATACCCCACCTTTCTTTGTGGTGGAAGATGATAATCCTATATATATATATACAGTGATAATCCTATATATATAATTGCCCTAATGCATTGGCCATTTCCAGTTCTCCTATTGGCTGTGCTGTGCACTCCATTAGCCATTGGCCCATCAACCATCACTCAAGAATATTCAAGAGTGTCATTGGCTGGGGGCTGAATCAGCTCCTCTCCCTTGCCCACTGTCAGTCTGGACACTCTTCCCTCACAGAATAAACTGCCAAAATGGCTGTCTCTCCTGATGAAGAACTTCTCTTGCTTGGCTCCTGTGGGTCTAACTTTTCCCTCAGTGGCTGTTGCTAGGCAACCAAGCTTGGTTCTGTCAGTAAAAAGGCAAAGGCAGGAGGCCCTTTTCCAGGCCTTTGTGAGGAACTCATTGGGGCCAGTCCTGACTAGGGTTGCCAGCTCCAGGTTGGGAAATTCCTGGAGATTTTGTGGTGGAGTCTATGGAAGCCGGAGTTTGGGGAGGGGAGAGGCCTCAGCTGACTAGAATGCCATAGAGTCCACCCTCCTGAGCAGTTATTTTTTCCGGGGGGGGGAGATTTGTTGTCTGGAGTTCAGTTGTGATACCTAGTGATCTTCAGGCTCCACCTGGAGGTTGGTTACCCTAGGCATAGCAGTTAGCATTTCAGAGCAGGTTCTTGCTGTGGAAGTTGAGTGGGTGACTTCAGACCAGTCACAGACTTTCAGCCTAACCTACCTCACAGGGTTGTTGTGCAGATCAAAAGGAGGAGAGGAGAATGATGTAAGCTGCTTTGGTCTCCACTGTAGAAAAGGACTGTACTTTTCCTCCTGGGAAACTATTGTTGCCAATCTCCAGGGGAGGGCTGGAGATCACTCAGAATTAAAACTGCTCTCTAGATGGTACGGATCAGTTCCCCTGGAGAAAGTGGTGGGCTCTGTGTCATTACACTCTGCTGAGGTGGCCTCCCAAGACAGCCAGTGTGACATAGAAGTTACCACTTCAGAGCAGGGTCCCCCAGACCCAGGCTCTTCCTTTGGAAGCTGATTGGGTGATTTCAGGCCACTTACAGACTTTCAGCCTAACCTACCACACAGGGTTGTTGTGCAAATCAAAAGGGGGAGAGGAGAATGATGTGAGCTGCTTTGGTCCTCACTGTGGACAATGACTGTACTTTTCCTAGGTAGAGGCTACAGGGAGGGGGGAAGAGATGGAAACATGAAGTCAGAGGGGTAGATATTGGTATGTTGATGTTTGGCTGGGAAAGAAATAGGGCTGCCACCTCCGGCTTAGGAAATTCCTGGAGATTTGAGGGGTGAAGCCTGGAGAAGGTGGGGTTTGTGAGGGGTGGGACCACAGAGAGGTACAGTGCCATAGACTCCATCCTCCAAACTAGCCATTTTCTCCTGGGGAACCATTGTTGCCAATCTCCAGGGGAGGGCTGGAGATCACTCAAAATTAAAACTGCTCTCCAGATGTCAGAGATCAGCACCCCTGGAAAAAACGGCTGCTTTGCAGGGTGGATTCTGAGTCATTATACCCTGCTGGGTTGCTTCCCCTCCTGCTTGGGTCCTCACTGAGGAGGAGAAAGACTGTATTTTTCCTAGGTAGAGGCTCCAGGTGTGAAGGGGAGATGGAAAGCTGAAGTCAGAGGGGCAGATAAAGGTAGGTTGATGGTTGGCTGGGAAGGAGATAGGGTTGCCAACTCTAGGTTGGAAAATTCCTGGATATTTGAGGAGTGAAGCCTGGAGAGGGTGGGGTTTGAGGAGAGGTGGGTCCTCAGACAGGTACAATGCCATAGATTCCACCCTCCAGACCAGCCATTTCTTCCTGGGAAACAATTGTTGCTAAACTCCGGGGAGGGCTGGAGATCACTCAGAGTTATAACAGCTTTTTGGATAGCAGAGATCCATTCCCCTGGAGAACATGGTAAGCTCTGTGTCATTATACCCTGCTGAGTTTGCCAAGGCCAGGCCACTCACCCAGGGTCTCTTTCTAGAGCTTGTTGTATTTATTTCCACAATGGGCCTTATTCCTAGTCAAAACATAAGACAAGTTAAAACTATATTAAATAACTGTGCCCAAATACCTGTCCCTTCTCTAGCCCTGGCAAATAAGCAAGCCTTGCAATGCCTCCTAAAGATCTCTAGTGAGGGGGATCTCCTCACCTCTTTAGGGAGCCCATTCCACAGAGTTGGGGCCACAATAGAAAAGGCCCACACCCTGGTCAATATCAGGCAGACCATTCTTAGTGGGGGAACAGCCAGCAGATGGACAGTAGTTTGATCCTTAACTGAAGTTGCCATCATATGGTATAAAAATCTGTAGCAATGGGGAGGAAGGAACTGATACTTGTGAACTTGTGTTGACTTACGCTAACTTTTGCATGCTATGTTGGTGGGTAGAAGAGGGAACCCTTTTATCTATGGCAAGCCCCTCTCTCCCAGCTAGCATACCTCAGCAGTGATGTGTTGACAAGATTCTGAAGTGTATTTAATGTTTTATAGCTGTGCTGGTCCCTTCAGAGATCTTTTCAGCCTGCACCAAAGATGCAGATGAGTCCAGTATTGGCACCAGCAGCCATGCAGTCTATATGGTCATTCAGTTTTCCTGTGTCAAAGTGGAGAGGGGAGGCAATGCTCATCCACCAAACCAATCACATGGATGTGTCCTTGATTTTGTTTTTTTAAAAATCATGTAATCTAAAATGTTATATTTGCCAATAACTTGGTGTAGGAAATAAAGGCAAAATAAACTTTGCTAGAGGTGAGCTGCTATTGAAAAGCTTTACAGAAGAGTTGCTACAAATAAAGGATCAAAAGCTCATTAGACTATAATGAAATAGATCATACAGAGACATTCCTGTTGAACCATAAAATGTCACAATCAATTATCCTGGGACCTAAATTGAACCTAAGAGTAATACACGTCTAAAGAAAACAGCTACTGCTCACTAATTTCAGTGGATGCACATTTAGAACCCCATGCTCAAAATAAGGGGAAAATAGGTCAGTTTAAAAACATCTAAAATCCTTAGTTGGTATTTAGCCAATGTAGTCAAATCTGTGGCATTTCACTGGCTTTCCTGGAGTGAGCTCTTTCCCCTCTCCATCTCTACATTCAATTGAAGGAAGAGTTTTTCATTTTCCTCTTCTCCTTTGATTGGTGCTTCTTACCTAATATCAGCTGAACTCAGGAAACTGATTGGCTGTGTTACTGACTCCTGTAGTGTTCACACATTCATCAGACAGCAAAGGAAATGGACCTATGGTGAAAGACTTCTTGTGCAACTTCTTCAATATGTCTGTCTGCTACATTTTTATCCTGCTCTTTCTCCAAGGAGCAGAGAGTGGTATGCACAGTTCCACCTATTTTATCCTTGCAAAAACCCTGTAATATAGTCTGGGCTGAGGTAAAATGACTGGCCCAGTGCTACCTAGTGAACTCCCCGGCTGTGGCTCCAGGGCAATACAATTTGAACCTGGACTTCCTTGGTCCTAATCAAACACATTAACCGTGATATACTGGCTGTTTGTACTCTTTTCTTGCTCGCACAATGGGAGAGCGTGTTCCTAAGGGAAGTGATGGGTGGTCTTGTTAACAAAGTCCAGAAATCATGCATGATTGAAATGATAAGGTGTGTTCAATAGGGGGTGAAAAGGCCCTCTGGCAATTTTTGCAGCTTGTCTCCACTGAGGAGCTAAGTAGTAATTAGGAACAATGTAATGCAACTGGTATAGATCATCTGTGGCAATAAAAGGCAGGAAATCCTTTTAGGCAAAGTACTTAAAATGCATTTCTGTAAATAAGTCCTGAGACTTGGTAAGCCTTTATGCTTTTGCTTCCTTGATGTAATAATAGTTCTCCAAAGAGCTGCAAAGATCATCCTCCTCAAATCCCTATGGTATCTTAGCACAATCCATAACTGCATGTGCAACTCCCACTGCCTTTCAAAGTACAATATCAATGTGTAGGGTTTGGCAGCTCTTTTACTTTATGCTTGGGTGTCAGAAGAAAGGGCCAATTTTAGTATGTCCATCCTTGCTTCAATGTAGGTGGACAGAGCATTCAACACTTCCAAAGACTGGTGTGGAACACAGGAACATTGTGCATAGGTATTGTAGCAGTGGCATGTGTATGACTGTGAACTTATGAAACAGGTGGAAACTCCCAGGAACATTCAGATTCTAAGTCAAAAGGAGCAAACTATTTTAAGCCTCACAGCAAGAACTGCATAAAGAGTTGCAAAGGTTTTTTTGTTTTCTGTTTAACCTGTTAATCATTTTTAGCTGGTATTTCTTTCCCCTGCCCTGTTGTCCCCCTCCTGGTCATAGCATTCATTGGCCTGCGTGGTCTTTCTAGTTCCTAGTATTTCCAGCAAACAGATGGGGCTGCATTGCAACAATTAGCTGCATGAGCATCGCCAACTCTTTTTCCTTTGGATGGAAGAGGAAAGAAAAATGCTCATACTCAGGGAATGCTCATACTCAGCTTGGCTGTCCCACCAGGGTGTGCATCTGGTTTTCTTTGGCTCTGTCTCTAGTGAGAGAAGGTCAGGATCTGCATGTATGTGCATACCCCATCAGGACTGCCCACTGAAAGCCTCAATGCCTTGAGCAATCTGCCATAGTACTTAACTGCTTTTTTGTATGCTAAAGGTACACTTTTGCTCTACTCTATGGGTATGCAAGAAAAGATTGTTTTCTTTTGAACACGGACATGCTAATAGCAAGGGTGAATTGAAGGGAGGATGGCAGATCATCTGAGTCCATCCTGTGCAATGAGTGATGCAGGACTCTATTGCCCCTCCCAATGTGATGGTGAGGGCAACACAGGAATAACTACTTTAGAAGAAATAGACCAGGAGTAGTACTGTGGAAGGGGGGGTACATGAAAGGATAGGAAAAATGGGCATTGCAGAAGTGATAGAATGTGTTGGGTCTGAGGGCATGTTCAGACTGCATGTTGGGGTAAATACATAGCTATAAAAAGAAAATTCCAGTACATAAAATATTAAAATTAACCCATGTGTATTTAACCCTTGCTTACATAAGAGTACGTTTAGAAAATGTTAATCATCAAACTTTGGCAAATCTCCAGGGAATGGAAGTCCCACTATTGTGGTGCAGGCACTGCGAGCATCTATCTTTGTACCTATTTGATTCAGAGGTGGTGGTGGTGGTGGTGGAAAGTACCATCAAATTGGCTAATTAAGAGGAAACAGAGAGTGAGTATAAATGGACAATTTTCACAGTGGAGGGTGTGGTAAACAGTGGGGCACTGCAGGGCTCAGTACTTGGTCCCATGCTTTTTAACTTATTCATTAATGATTTGGAGTTAGGAGTAAGCATTGAAGTGGCTAAATTTGCAGATGACATGAAATTGTTTGAGGTGCTCAGAACCAGGGAGGATTGTGAGGCCAAAGGGACCCGTTGAGGATGGGCAAATGGGTGTCAACGTGGCCAATGGGTTTCAATGTGGCCAAGTGCAAAGTGATGCACATTGGGGCCAAAAATCCTAACTATAAATACACGTTGATTGGGTCTGAACGGTCAGAGACTGACCAAGAGAGAGATCTTGGAGTTGTAGTAGATAACTGAAAATGTCTAAACAGCGTGCTACTGCAATAAAAAAGGCCAACACTATGCTGGGTATTATTAGGAAGGGAATTAAAAACAAATCAGCCAGTATCGTAATGTCCCTGCATAAATCGATGGTGTGACCTTATTTGAAATACTGTGTGCAATTCTGGTCACTACACCTCAGAAAGGATATTATAGCACTGGAAAAAGTGCAGAAAAGGGCAACTAGAATGATAAAAGGGTTGGAACACTTTCCCTATGAAGAAAGGTTAAAGCACTTGGGGCTCTTTAGCTTGGATAAAAGACGACTGAGGGGTGACATGAGGGGTGTCTGAGGTTTACAAGATTATGCATAGGATAGAGCAGGTAAAGAAAGAAGTACTTTTCTCCCTTTCTCACAATACAAGAACTTGGGGGCACTCAATGAAATTGCTGAGCAGTCAGGTTAGAATGGATAGAAGGAAGTACTTCACCCAAAGAGTGATTAACACATGGAATTTACTGACACAGGAGGTGGCGGTGGCTACAAGCATGGACAGCTTCAAGAGGGAACTGGATAAACATATGGAGCAGAGGTCCATCAGTGGCTTTTAGCCACAGGGTATAGATAGGAATTCTCAGTCTGGGGCAAGTGATGCTCTGTATTCTTGGTGTTTGGGGGGAGCAACAGTGGGAGGGCTTCTAGTGTCCTGGCCCCACTGGTGGACCTCCTGATGGCACCTGGTATTTTTGGCACTGTGTGACAGAGTGTTGGATTGGATGGGCCATTTGCCTGATCCAACATTGGCTTCTCTTGTGTTCTTTTATGATTGTTTTATAATAACTGTTTGCATTAAGTTCCCTAACACTGAGAATTATATCTCTGCTAGGAATAAGGCCCGTTGTGGAAATAAATACAACAAGCTCTAGAAAGAGGTTCTGGGAGAGTGCCCTGACCTTGGGCACTCATCGTCAATGTGCTGTGGTGACCTCAGCAGGGTATAATAACACAGAGTCCACAATTTTATCCAGAGGAACTGATCTCTGCTATTTGAAGAGCAGTTGTAATTTTCAGTGATCTGAAAATTGTTACCTGGAGATTGGTAACAATTGTTACCCAGGAGGAAATGGAGTTTATGGCATTGTACCTGTCTGAGATCCCACCCCCCGCAAACCTCACCCTCTCCAGGCTCCATCCCCCAAATCTCCATGAATTACCCAGCCTGGGGTTGGCAACTCTATCTCCTTCCCAGCCAAGCAGCAACCTGCCACTATCTGCCCCTCTGATTTCAGCTTTGCATCTCCTCCCCCCTCCCTCCTGGAGATCAGTTGTAATTCTGAGTGATTTCCACCCATCTCCTGAGATTGGGCACAGTGGTTCCCCAGAAGGGAATGGCTGGTTGGGAGGGTGGTGTCTATGGCATTGTACCTCTCTGAGGTCCCAGCCCTCCTCAAACCTCACCTTCTCCAGGTTCCATTCCTCAAATCTCCAGGAATTCACCTGGAATTGGCAACCCTATCTCCTTCCCAGCCAGTCATCAACCTAACTTTATTTCCCCCTCTCTCTTCTGCTTTCCTTCTCCCCACACACACACCTGCAGCAACTCCCGTGCTCTGAAGCCCTGACTGCCAGAGTCCATCATTTTCTGTGCTCAGAAGCCCTGATTGCCACGGAGTCAACCATTTTCTCCAGGGGAACTGATCTCTGCCATCTGGAGAGCAGCTGTAATTCTGAATGATCTCCAGCTCTCACTTGGAAATTGGCAACAATGGTTTCCCAGGAGGAAAAGTTGTCTTTCTCTGCAATGGGGACCAAAGCAGCTTAGATCATTCTCCTCCTCCCCTTTTGATTTGCACAACAACCCTGTGAGGTAGGTTAGGCTGAAAGTCTGTGACTGGTCCAAAATCACCCACTCAGCTTCTACAGCAAGAACCTGGATCTAGCAGAACCTGCTCTGAAGCACTGACTGCTACGCCTAGGGCAGCCAACCTCTAGGTGGAGCCTGAAGATCAACAAGTATCACGATTGAACTCCAGGCAACAGATCTCCCCCCCCGAGAAAATAACTGCTTTAGAAGGTGGGCTGTATGGCATTCTGTTCAGCTGAGGCCTCTCCTCTCCCCAAACCCTGGCTTCCATAGATTCTACCAGAAAATCTCCAGGAATCTCCCTACCTGGAGCTGGCAACTCTAGCCAGACTGGCCCCAATGAGTTCCTCACAAAGGCCTGCAAAGGGTTTCCTTCCTTGTCTGAACAAAGCTTCGTTGCCCACTGTGGAAAAATGGGCTCCAATTTACAACTCAGCTGTTCGCCTCCCACCCTTGTCCCATGAGTGTATCTCCTTAAGTTTGCTGCCGTCACGCACTGAATTGTCACTGCCTTTTTAGAGGGAAACTGAGCCCTCTGGCCGAATCTCCCTATTTGGAGATGGAATCCCCAGTCTTTGGGGGATCCCTGGAAAGTTGGCAACCCAAGGATCTGGCCTTTCCTTGCCTCCTTGGGCTATCCCCGTCCCTTTATGATTGTGCAAAGCGGAGGAGCAACACAGATTATTAGCCCAAGTAAAAGAATTTATCTAACTATTTACACAGTTATGGGGCGCACACACACTGTAGGAGTAAGCACCCACTATGAACCAGCAGGGCATAAATCCACAGGGGTTAAATGCCATCCTCTTTCCCTACACACTGGCCCCTGGCTCTCTGCTCTATCCTCTCTCTCTCTCTGGCCCAAGAAAGCAGGGAAACTTCCATTCATTCCCCAGTCCAGCCGACTGTGGAGTGGCTGAATTCTGCTGCCTCCAAGGATTCACCCACGTCTCTGGCTTGTGGCCTGGATAGCTTGGTCAGCAGAGGCAGCAGAAGCCTTTCCTAACCTCCTGTAGGATGAAGATGGCCTCCTCCCTGGATGGGCTACAGTCTATATTGATGCTGCCCTGTATTTTGGGACAGTCCCTGTTTTCCCACCCTTTTCTGCCTTGGGGCAGCTGGTGAATGTAGGCCAGCAGATGAGGAAAACCCATTCAACCCAGTGAGTGATACTCCTACAGGACCCTCTCTGGAACTACAGCTCAATTAAACTTTATGGTGGAACATTTTAAACAAACAACCACAGATAGCAGCCCAGCAGCCATCTTACAAACACAAGTAACTGCCATTTCGTTACACCTACCAACAGCCACTGAGGGAAAAGTTAAGTCCCACACAGGAGGCAAGCAAGAGAAGCATCTTCGTCAAGAGACAAAGCCATTTGCTAGGCATTCTGACAGAGAAGAGTGGCTGAAGGGGAAGTGGGTGGGGAAGAGGAGCAGACCCAGCACCTGGCTAATAGCACATGAGTGCTTTTGAGTCAGCCAAATGGGAGCACATGAAATCTTGCCACCCCAAGTCAGCTTTATATATAAGGAGAGATATGGGTTAAAATCCTGAGTATCATTAGACCAGGTTTGTTATTTAGCAGCAACCTCCCCACTCTTTTACAACACTTCTGTCTGCTATATTTTTCCCCAGTACGTATGAAAACAGGTTGCTTACCTGTAACTGATGATCTTCGAATGGTCATCTGTGCAGTACCACACATGGGTTGGGTGCCTGCGCACGACCTCGACTGGAGAAACTTCTAGAGCATTGCTTCAGAAAGCTTTTGGTGGGCTCTCTTCCCACCCTGGGGAGCAGGCACACACTGCGCATGCCTGGAGCGGGGGAGAGAGCCAGGTAAGTTCCATCAAATGAAAGAAAGGAGATCAGGAGATGCCAGCAGCAGGGAAGGCCGGGTGGGATTGTGGTACTGCATAGATGACCACTCGAAGATCATCAGTTATAGGTAAGCAACCTGTTTATCTTCGTCATGGTCTCTGTGCAGTCCCACACATGGGTGATTACAAGAGCTGAACCAGTTGGAGGAGGGAGCTGGCAGCTGAAAAAGACACAAATATACTGGTTAAGACACAGCATCATCAGCGAAAAGTCACCCAATGGTCCTACCTGAGGAAGCAACAGGGTTAAGCGAAGAGAGATCACAGCACTGACTGACCGAAGGCAGTATCCCGTTGAGCTCGGACGTTGAGTGCATAGTGGGTCATGAAGGTCAATGCTGAGGACCATGTAGCAGCCGCACAGACGTCTTCCAATGGGACACCAGCCAGGAAAGCAGTGGATGTCGATACCACCCGTGTGGAATGGGCACTGACACAGGTAAGGACAGGTTGACGGGCAAGCTCATAGCAAAGGGCTATGGCAGAAGTTACCCATTTAGACAAGTGTTGAGAGGAAATTGGCTCCCCCACATGAGGGGGGCCATAAGCTAGGAACAGCCGAGGAGACTTATGGACAGGCTGAGTCCTATGTAAATAGAAAGAGAGCGCTCTGCGCACATCGAGGCAGTGCAAGGCTCTCTGAGGTGCATCAGTTGGGTCCGGAAAGAAAGTAGGTAAGACAGACAACTGAGACAGGTGAAAGGCAAAAATGACTTTAGGCAGGAAAGAAGGATCTGGTCTAAGGACAACCTTCTCCCTATGAAAAATTGTATAGGGGGAATCAGCCCGAAAGGCAGCTAGTTCCCCTACCCTGTGAGCAGTAGTAATTGCTATGAGGAAGGCCATCTTCCAGGAGAGTAACTGGAGATCGGACGTAGCCATGGGCTCAAAGGGCTTGGACATAAGTTGAGCAAGAACAAGTGACAAACTCCGCGAAGGCACCAGAGGCTTCCTAGGGGGACAAAGCCGAAGGAGACCCTTGAGGAATGACTTTGTGAGACGGTGGGAAAAAACTGTGGATCCCTGTATCAAGGGATGGTAAGTGGAGATGTCCACTAAATGGACTTTTAAAGACGAGTATGCCAGGCCATTGTTCTTTAAAGAGACAACGTAGGAAAAAATCTCACAGAGAGACGACTGGACTGCATCGAAGGAGTGATCAGAGGCATAGGAATGGAACCTCCTCCACTTCAAACAATAAGTGACACAAGTAAAGGGCTTCCTGGCATTCAGGAGGACTTCAGACATCTCAGACGGGAAGTCTAGTGCAGGATCTTCCAAGCCCTCAACCGGAAGAAGCCCGGATCAGGGTGCAGGATCCTCCCTCGGGCCCGAGAGAGGAGATCAGGGATGACAGGCAGTGGCTGGAACATCTGATTGGAAAGATGGAGGAGCTATGGAAACCAGACTTGGCATGGCCACCAGGGAGTGACAAGGATGCACGACGTGGCATCGGCCACAATCTTCTGAACGACACGGGAGATGAGAGGGAATGGAGGGAAGAAGTAGAATAGGGTCCCCTTCCAGGTGTGGAGAAAGGCATCTCCCAGCGACCGAGCAGACAGCAGACCCCTGCTGAGAAAGAGGCGACACTGGGCACTGTCTGCAGTTGCAAAACCGCTGATGACAGGGCAACCAAATTCGACAAAGACAGGTCTCAGATATCGAAGGTGGATGGACCATTAGTTGTCCGATGACTGGGAATGGCTCAATTGATTGGCATCGATGTTTTGAACACCTGGAATGTGTATCACGGAGAGCATGATGGAATGATGGCGGCACCAACTCCAGAGATCGATGGCTGACTTGCAAAGATGAAGGAAGGCAGTCCCGCCCTGCTTGTTTATGTAGTAAATGGTGGTGGTATCGTCAGAAGCAACCTGAATGACCTGGCCTTGAAGCACCGGGAGAAAAGAGCGGAGAGCGAAATGAATGGCATGCAGCTCCAGGACATTGATATGAAGGGTGGTCTCACAATGAGATGAGGTCAGAAAGGTGGACCGGTAACAGAGGCAGAACTGTACAAGGCGGGAGGTCACAGCAGGGGACTTAGTCAAACCTGGGACCTGAAGCACAGAGGCCATCCTGGTCACAAGCTCCAAATAAACTTTTGGGCCTTCAGTGGGGGAAACAGAACCCGAGCGCCAAGGCTCATCATTGATGTGCAAAACATCGGGATCGAGGTCTCCCGACTCCGAATGATCAGAAATCGACATGGGAGAGGATGATCTCAGTGACTAAGTGAGATCAGCTGGTGTCTGGTCATCAGCAGGGGGACGATACCAAGGTTCTAAGGGAGAATTCTTCGGGGCATCCCTAGGTCTCAAGAGCTCAGGAGGCTAGTCAAGAGCCACAGAGCGAGCCGAAGCCATGGATCGAGAACGTCTGGAGTAATCCGGCATGTGCCGTTGGTCAGTATGTTCAGAGTGACGGAGCCGATCATAGAGGTGCCGCTGAGGGGTAGGAGATCTCAAATAGTAGTAGGGATAATATGCAGATCAACCGCATTCATCAGGAAACCAGTATTGGTCATCAGAAGGCAATTCTGAAGGGGAAGGCAACAGGCAACGAATGAGACACTTCCGATCATATCGAGACTGAGATTGAGAACGCCAGTCCACAGAATGCTCCCTGCCATCCAAAGCATGGATCAGGGTATGGGAGTGTCGAGATGGAGATGGAGAGTCCTGATGAGAGGACAATTCAGGAGGCGATCTCGTAGACTGACCCAGCGGAATAAGGCCAGACGCCGAACACAGCTTAGGCGGTGGTGTTGGAGGCTGCAAACTGGACTTCTGGGAAACAACCGCTGCTGCAAGAGTCAAAGTCGTTAAACCAGTAATGATGACTGGATTGACAGCAGAAGTTGAAGCTGATGTCGAGGGCTTGACTTTTGATTTCAAAGCAGCCTTTTCCTTGGGTCTTTTAGGTTTAAGCTTCGGTGCCTTTGAAGTCCCATCCGATCTTTGAGGGAGGAAAGAGTGAGAAGCGGCCGAAGACATCGTAGGGCGTAACACTGCCTCTAAAAGTACAGCCCTAAGCCTAACCTCCCTATTACGTCTAGCTTGCCTAGTAAAACTAGTGCAATGGGCGCAGCTATCGACCCGATGGGATTCACCCAGACAGAGGAGGCAAAGATCGTGACCATCGTTAGAAGGTATCTTTGCTGGGCAATGACGACACACCTTAAAAAACTTTGTTTTGCCCATACAACCGCCACCCGGTCCACCAAATGGGGGGGGGCGAAGAATGAAAACCAAAGTGAAGAAAAAAGGTTCTTTTTGTTTGTTTGTAGAAGGAATAAAGAAGGGGAAAAAATGAAGTAAGAAAAGAAGGATTGAAGTAGGCAAATACGGAGCAACAGGAACGAGGTGTGAACACAGAGGCGGTCGAAGAAGAACTGAGTGGAAGGCGGCTGTCTCCCCCACTCCAGGCATGCGCAGAGCGTGCCTGCTCCCCAGGGGGGGAAGACAGCCCGCCAAAAGCTATCTGAGGCAAAGCTCTAGAAGTTTCTCTAGTCGAGGTCGTGCGCAGGCGCCCAACCCATGTGTGGGACTGCACAGAGACCATGATGAAGATCGTATGATCCTTGCCAAACAATGCATCTGAATACTTAGAGGGTTTTTTCACAGGTATGAACAAATAATAAGGTTCCACATAATATTCTTGTTGACAAACTGGAAAAATGTGGTTTGGATCCTATGACTGTTAGGTGGATCTGTAACTGGTTAGGAGATCACACCCAAAGACTGCTTGTGAATGGTTCCTCATCGTCTTGGAGAGGAGTGACAGGTGGAGTGCCTCAAGGATCTGTCCTGGGACCTGTTTTGTTCAACATCTTTATCAATGATTTGGATGACAGAAAAGAGGGAATGCGTATTAAATTTGCAGATGATACTAAATTGGGAGGGGTTCCAAATATGGTAGACAACAGAATCAGGATACAGGATGATCCTGACAGGCTGGAAAACTGGGCTAAAACAAAATGAAGTTCAGTGGGGATAAAAGTAAAGTTCTGCATTTAGGTAGGAAAAATCAGATGCATAATTATAGGTTGGGGGAGACTTGTCTTGGCAGTAGTATGTGTGAAAAGGATCTAGGGGTCTTAGTAGACCATACACTGAACATGAGACAGCAGTGTGATGTGGTAGCTAAAAAGGCAAATGCAATTTTAGGCTGTATCAACAGAAGTATATTGTCCAGATCACGCAAAGTGATGTTACCACTTTGTTCTGCTCTGGTTAGACCTCACCTAGAGTACTGTGTTCAGTTTTGGGCACCACAATTTAAGAAAGCTATAGACAAACTGGAACGTGTCCAGAAGAGGGCAACAAAGATGGTGAGGGGTCTGGAGACCAAGTCCTATGAGGAAAGATTGAAGGAGCTGGGTATGTTTAGCCTGGACAGGAGATGACTGAGAAATGATATGATAACCATCTTCAAGTACTTGAAGGGCTGTCATACAGAGTTGTTTTCTGTTGCCCCAGAAGGCTGGACCAGAACAAATGGGATGAAATTAAATCAGAAGAATTTTCAGCTAAACATTAGGAAGAACTTCCTGACAGAGTGGTTCCTTAGTGGAAGAGGGATCTCCTTCTTTGGAAGTTTTCAAACAGAGGCTAGATGGCCATCTGACAGCAATGCTGATTCTATGCACTGAGGCAGATCATGAGATGGGGGGCAGGAAGGGTTGCCTCAACGCTTAGTTCTTGTGGTCCTTTCTTACATGCCCAGGGAAATGCTGATGGCCACATTGGGGTCAGGAAGCAACTTTTCTCCATGCCAGTTTGGCCAGGGATCCTGGAGGTTTTTTGTCATCTTCTGGGCATGGAACAGCAGTCACTGCGGATGTGCAGGGGGAGGTATTTGTGAATTTCCTGCATTGTGCATGGGGTTGGACTAGATGACCTTGGAGGTCCCTTACAATTCTATGATTCTATGAAATATTGAAGTATTTAATGAAAACAATTATTAGCAATTGGCGGAGGGCTCGAGGGAGAGCACAGTATTCCTTTGGGTCCAGTTTCTTTAATGGTTACTTCGCCTCTCAGTTAGCAGAATGTATAGTATCTGTAATTGTAAGGAACAAAAGGGTTTCCTGAACTACAAGAACAGGTTGGCCTTTGCAGCAAAGAGGCGTATTTATTTGAAGAATTCACACCTCAGCCTTTAACCACAGCTTTCATGATTGAAAAACTGTATGTCAACTGAGGATTTGTGGGTGTGGAGGGTAGCTTCTTGTGTGCCTCCCACCCATGCACTGCTACACTGAATAAACTGACAGAGGCCATGCTTTTGACAGAGCCTTCTGGCCAGTCTAGATACAAATGCCTGCAGGAAATGCCCCCTCATCCCCTTTCATGTTTGCTGTATGGAATCCTGTTCATTTATGAAACAGGATCATATCAGAGGAATGTTTCTTCACCCACCTTTGTATGTACAGTCTGTTGACTGGAATGTGCCTTTACAGTATGTTAGTTCATTCAGAGCTTTAGATGCGCCCACAACAGTGATACCTAATTATCCGTTGCTGTGGGTGGTGGATATATAAAGTATATGTAAATTTTATGTTTATTCAAAGCATCTTTAGTAAACTTTTGCCCCTGAAGGGATGATGGAAAGAACTGATTGTGCCTCACAGAATAATCCTCCAAAGTGTCGAGTTGCCTCTTGGTTGAGAGAGGAAGTGTACAAAAAGTAGCAATTCAAATGGAGTGATTACTAGATTTATCCTATCATGAATTTCTCCATGTTCATAAAGCCTTCCAAACCCAGTGGCCTTCACCCATTTTGTCTTTCTCAATGAGTTTCTGAAGTTCCTTTGATTTTAGGTGAAGTAGTCCTTCACTCTTGCAGAATTCTGGCAGCCATTTTGAAAATACCTGCATTGGCAAATTTCACATGCCATTGGTTGCTACTGATTAATATCCTCCAAGCCAATACAGTATATTTTTGCTGTTGCGTTGAATTTTTTAGAAATTACCATATTCTTCGTTTCACATCAAGCTTTCAGGACTTAATGAATGAAATCAAAGAACTCTGGAGAGGGATGGGAGCTCTCACTTTGCTCTGGGTAACCAGGGAAGACCAAAGGTAAGGTGTGTTTCCCTCACATTCACCACTTCTTTTGCTTCTGGCATGCACTGCACAGAATGAAGTTTGTGGTGTTGGTAGCACAGTGGACTCTTTGCTGGTTTGGGCAACATGGAAAAATGTCAGACTGTGACCACCTTTGATGATAACCACAAGAGCTAGGATGGAATAGATCCTGAGAATGCGGCCAGGGCAAGAACACTGTCCCACAGCCCCTAGCTGCAGTGCGCTAGTACCTTGGCACTGAACAGGGCAAACAAACCCTCATGTTGCATCACAGGACAGTGTGCAGTGTTTCCCTGGCCTAGGTGTATTCTGAATGATGTTGCTGGGCATGGAAAGAACTGCAACCTTATGGGCAAACCTGTGTTATATTTTCCACTGGAAGCACATTTGGTTTGGAAAATTTCTGGGATTCTCAAGTGATGATTTCTGAGGGAGTTAAAACTTTTGGTCACACAAAAGTAGAATTAGATACTTGTCCAATCAAAGCAGACTGAGTAAATGAAGCACAAACCTGAAAACAAGGGAATAAATGTTCTCCTTGTGAAGCTCACAAATAGTTTCCCTTGATTCCCCTTCTATTTGGGCTCTATGACGTTTCTCATTCACTCACGTAGTTAAATCATGCAGTTATGATGACTGAAGTAGGCCAGTCAACAGCTTAAACCCTCTTAAATTGTTTAACAAATAGCAAAGTGTATTTCATCCTTTCATACTTCCAAACTCACTTTGACCCATATAAGGGGTAGACACTTTAATCAGTAAACTCACTGACAAATGGGACACCTCCCCCCCTTTTTGCCCTGAATAAATTATTGTCTTCAGGAAGCCTTCCTGCTGGGCTTTGCATCAAAAACCAAAAAAGTTAGTTACAAATCAAGTATAGGGCAATTACTAAGAACAATATTTATACCCCAATGGCCTATCTGCTGAGCTCATGAAGAACAATATTGAATGGTGGTCTCATTCTCTTGCACTTCTCTTCACATTAATTGATAAATTGGGTACTTTACCAGAATCATGGTTAAATTCCATAATAATTCCGATCTTCAAAAAGGTGACCCTAACAATCTAGACAACTATAGACCCATTAGTCTCTTGTCTATTCTAGGAAAATTTATGCTAAACATATTCTTAAGAACTTATCTGACACAAATTGGACCTTGACCAACGGCTTTTGTTTTTGTTGAATAAATTTCATCTCTTTGAAACTTGTCAGGTTAGCTTTGATGAGAGGCACCTTAACACAAAAAATTCCTCTGACCAAGGGTGTAAAGCAGGGTTGCGTTTTAGCCCCCTCTCTATTTAATTTGTTCCTTTCAGATCTCCCTTCTTATGTGGCTAAAATTGATGGACACGCTACCAAATTAATCTTAGCCCCGGTTCCTATCTTATTATATGCGGACGATGGGGCAGTTCTTCCTTCGACTAAAATAGGATTAAAGCGTTTCCTATCAGCATTTATTTCATTCTGTAACCGGAACTCCTTATTTATTAATTTTGATATGACTAAAATTTTGGTATTCTCTAAATCATGGAGGCATTCTGTCTGGAAGATCAATGGAAGAGAAATTGAACAAATTAAACCTTTTAGATACTTGGGTATTCTCTTTCATTATAATCTAAAATGGTCCATGCATTGGGAACATTCTCTTAGCTTGGCTAAGAACAAGATGGCTGCTATAGCCCATTTTCACTATCAAAAAGGTAACCAATTTGTCCCGGCTGCCCTACGGCTGCCCTATGGATTTTTTGGGCTACAGTGATTCCCCAGTTACTGTATGAGGTTCCCGTGTGGATTCAAGACTTTAATAAAAAGGTGGAATGAGTTAATGCAATCTTTCTGCGTCGTATTCTTGGCATTCCCAACTCGGTTAGTTATTCCATTTTGTGTGCTGAGTTGGGTCTCTATACCGTAGAATCTAGAGCTTGGATTGCTGCCATCAAATATTGGCTACAACTTTATTTCCAACCTCCTCCAAACAGTCTTTTCACTTTTCTAATTGCTGATCCGTATGTTTCTAAATGGTCCCAATTAATAAGGGAGAAAATTAATTCTTTAGGTATCAACTTAGACTCCCTAGTTAATTCCAATGAATCCTATATATTCCAAATAGTTCAAAGGAGAATTCATGATATAGATTTACAATTAATAAAAGCTGGAGCAGAGGGGACTTGTTCCCCCCATTTCCTGGGTCTTGCTTTCCCACAAAACTCTATGGCTCAGTACTTTTCAAGCTTAACAATCCCTTCTCAACGCAGAACATTTACGCTGGCCAGATTCAATATATTTCCCTCGGCTGTGGTCACAGACAGATACAAGGGCATCCCCTATGAGGCAAGACACTGCAGATGTCTCTGCAAAGAACCTGACTCTGATCAGCATATCCTCTTAAACTCCCACTGTTTACTCAGCTATGTTTAAACTTGATTAGCCCTCTTCTTCAACTCTAAGGCTGCGACCAATAGAGATATTGAATTCTTGCTAGCAGACAAAACCCCCGAAGTTACTGAGCAGGTGGCAGAGTTCCTGGCAAATGTACTTAGGGGCCAAGGAAAAGAGGGAAGAAAAGAGGGAAGAGGAAGCAGAAAGGAAATGGGGAGTGAAAGAGAGAGAGATAAGGTGTATCTATGATTCCTCTTCGGATAGTTAAGCGTCTTACTGTAACTGTTTTAATTACTGTAGTACTCACGATTACTGTTCCAAACTTTTATCACTTTGCCTTATTATTATTACTATACACAATGTTATAAATCACTGTATTCTGCTTGTTCCTTTTTGTTGGCATATGGGCTGATTTGTATTGTTTCCTTTTTAATGTTATTGTTATGCCAATAAAGGTTACTGGAAATTGGAACTGGAATATTTATAACCTAAGTAATATCAAAAATACATGTATTTATTGTCAAAGGTTAAAAACATTTATAGGCCCAACTGTAGCCTCATTACAGAATAAAAATATATACACAAGTGGGATCTATTGCAACCCAATGCATTTTGGACCAGTAGGCCTTCCTCAGTGGTCAAGCAATATTTGTACATAGAGGCTCATGATACAATAGTAAAACAATTTACAAATTGATGTAGGACCAAAAAAGTGCACACCATTTATGGTACATTGGCTCTGATCAGTTGTTTGTACCTGTATTTTCTGGACCAAAATCAGAAGGCATATAACAGGAACATTACTCAGGACATATGTATCTGACTATGGCACAAGGCTAGACTCTAGGAGGCCTCGTAAACATTCTCATGCCTTGTGTAAATTGATTTTTATTATAAAACTCCTTTTTTGGTCTTACATCAACCTTTATGTATATAAATGCATGCATTTTTTATATTACGTAGGTTATATATATCGTTCTTAATAATTGGCCCTATGCTTGGTTTGTAACTAACCTTTTCAATTTTTTTGGGTCCCCCCCTTCTTTTCTTTGCATCAAAAAACCACTATCTAAATTTTGAAGTTTAGAAATCAATAATGGTTCTTGAATCTGCTGAAAGTTATTCATTCTAAGTTCAATATGAACAGCAGCAGGACACATTTTAGCTGACCTGTACCTTTTGAATCCAAAGCAACAGTTCAGGTCCTTGAACTCCAAGAGAAAAGTTCAGCAGCTAAATATTGCATATCCCAGCATGCAATGGTCTGGCTGCTGAACGGAAATCTGCTGGATCACAAAACTGGTTGCTCTTTTCTATGACCTTCCTTTTACATGGCTGGTCTTTGTTGGTGATTATATTACATTCTAGGATATTAGGATAATCTGGAAGGAAGGAAAATGGGGTGATAATGATGCTTAAAATCAGTGCATTTGCTCTCCATCCAGTTTAAACAAAGGATTTTGTATTGATAAATAAATTTTAGTGGACAAATAAAACAAATGACCGGCAGGACCTCTGGAACATTAGTTTCTGCAGAAGGAAGGACTGTCCACCATGTCTCCCTCCCCAAGAAACATCACTCTGTGGAAGGGGCAGGGGTTGCGGCCTCCTGAAGACACAGAGCACAAGATGGCCTCGATCCTGTGGCGGCAGCAGTTCTGCAGTCTTCCTCCCCCCCTTTCATTCACTTTTTATTGATTTGGCTTTCATCTCCAAGAACTATGTTCTTATTGAGGCACAAGGCAGGAGTCCCTCTGCTTAAGCCGACTGCTCACTGGATCTTTGGTGCGAGGGGATTTCCATGTGTAGCTCTAATGTTTCTCTGTCCTGCATTCCAGGGTCCTCGATACCCCTTAAAGCATTCGGGGACATCACCAACTTCTCACCTAGTGACTTAGCTGGAAGGCAAAAGAACAGCAATGGCCAGGGCTCAGTCATACTTGGTAAAAGAGATGGTGCTACCAGTTGATTATCCACATGTCCACCCAAACCCTTTTTCTTGTACCAATATTTCAGTACGAAGTTGACATTATCGTAAGACTCCATTCAAGACTTAATTGGTTAAAAGCAGAAGAGCAGTGCCTATCTGTGTGGAAGCCATTCACCTGACAGTCAAGGCCCTCTGCAGCCAATTCCACATGACTGGTTATAGTACTCTAGGGCATGGAAAGTGAACATTGTGGTTTTTGGACCAGGGGTGGTGGTGGTGGTGTTCCAACTTTTATCCAGACAGAAGAAGCTGTCCCAGCTAAAACAGGATACAATACATTCAAATTCAAGCCTGATGCCAGCTTTTAAAACAGGCTCTTGGGACAGACAAAGGCAAGTCTCATTTCAGTTAAGCATAGTAACTTTGTCCTATTCTACCAGTGATTATGACCTAATTATGAAACTCTTGCTGGCAGGAATGTGGGATTCTCGGGATGGGGAACACAGCTAGATTCTAACTCTATTCATCTCTGTAGATAAGATGCCACCAGAAACTGGAAGATGGATCCTCTTTAGCAGGAACTATAGGGGCAAATGCCTTCACATTGCTAAACCCTAGCACTGAAAACAGATCCTGGGACTGAGCCTGGCCTCCATTTGTACACCGCCTGTATCTTTTCACATGAGTCCATGTCTATTTTGTGTCATTTTCTCTTACAAAAGACTTATTTGAAAAAAACTGGAAGCCTTACAAATTAAAGTGCATGCAAGAAATTTCTGTTGATAAAGATGAGTGCCTGTATCACTCTCACCTTTACATTGTTGGGGTTTCTTTAAGGGTGTTTAGCCTTTCTTTGCCCTTTCTAATATGATTGAGGCCCCCTAAAAAACTAGCACAATTGATTTCAAGGCTACAGCATGGCACAAACTATTCCACACTTGACAAACCTGCTGCTCTCAGGGCTGTCCCATGCATTACAGAATTAATAGTCCCATGTATATACACAGTTGGGTGCACTGTGGCATGTAAGAAACACAAATGCTTTATCAAAAGCACATTTGCAAAGTTCTGAGATAATGTGATTGGCTGGCCCAGTCTCTCTGCAGCATGTATACATTTTCCACATGTAGCCCAAAAATGTGCCTTTGTCTCACACGTGGAAAAAACAGCTCAGGGACTAGATGGCAATAGGGTATACATGCTAACAGGCTTTTTACATCCATATGCAAATTGACAGCAGAACCTTACTGGCTCTCTCACGCTGGCTTTTTGCAAAAATGAATTTTATCAGGAGGATTTAATCGCTCTGTGCACTGATGGATTTTTCCTTTCCCTTTCCCCTTCCTCTTTCCTGCTTTCCAATCTGTGGATCACAAGCAAAGTTCACTGGCAAGTTCTGTGCATTTCTATGTTTATAGGTAAGTAAACAAGGCTCTTGGGTTATGCTAAACAGCTCCATGTTTTCCTTCCGTGCTTTTCAATCAGTCTGGGATGCAGTCCTATTGTTCTAATTGACTGTGTTTGCAATTATGTCTCAGATGTGATTGTTTCGCACCTTGCTGCTACCAGAAGGGAGTTCTCTACAATGGACAGATGGATTGGCAGGAGCTGAGATTGCAAACAGGCCTAGAATCAGTCAGCCAGTGAGTCATCTCAGTAGGAGCCTTTGTAAAAAGGGGCTACCAAGGGCTTGTTTGAAAACACTCTCAAGCAATGGCTTCTTTCCCACCTGCAGAGCTCTAAAAAATAATAATTTTCTTTCATGGTTGTTGCTCTGTTGCTTACACATCATGCAACCGTTTGGCTTGTGGCAGAAAGTGTAATGTAGCAAGAATGACCCCTTATCTATGCAGTGGGTAGGTGCTATCTGCCTCATGTCTGAATTGTAATGGTGTTCACTCATTTTAATCTGTTATCAGCATTTCCTATGTGTTTCAGAGTCCAAGGTGAAAACTTGGGTATGAGGGCACACCGGTTAGACCATTTCCTGGGGTGGGGGACAATTTGGGACAGGGAGTCAATACATTGCAGTTTTGAGCCAACATCCCTTCTCCTGGGAAATAGGAATGGCAGCCAACAAGCTACTGCAGAACCCACTGCAGTTTTAGTAATACTGATTGCTGTGCTGAACTTAAAGTTGAGTGGGGTTTGGTGATTCCACAGAAAGATGATTTGGTATCAAGTGCAGAATTTAACACTGAGCATCTTAGTTTGGTTCTTTTTGTTTTAGAAATGGGATAGGTTAGTTGTAGAGAGAGAAAAGTTTTGCAGGCCCCAGCCTGTTCATATACTTTTTCTGAGTACTGCAAGTATACCCCAGGGATAAAATCTGTAAGGATATCAGAACTAGCCTATACTCTGTATAAAGGCCATACACTCTAGCCAAACTGGTTTACTGCTCTTATTCTCTTCTCAAAGAATTCTGGGTGATGTAGAGGTGAGGAAAAGAATTCAATCAAAATACAATTCCCAGGAGGAGTCATGAGAGTTATCATTATTTTATTAATATCACTACATCTAAAAGAAAAATATCACTACATCTAATAGTCAAGTGGCCAATCACAAAAGCAGCAAGACCAGGCTGCCCACAAACAAAGAAATGGTTTCTAAATATGAAAGAGACTCCTTTGTTATGTTGAAAAAAATGAATCTGTAAATTAACCATAAGCTGCTTGATGAGGACTGAATATGCTACATAGAATGTTGAGAGTATTTGAGTCAGTCAAAGAAAGAGAAAAGAGGGTGGGTTTAACTTGCCTCTAAGAATTTATAAAAGCCTAGAGGAGAAGACTTTTGTGATGTGGGACATGCATTTTCAAAATGTCACCCCCACATCCAATACGCCCTCAAAGGTAAATAGCATTTTACTCTGATAATACAGGGATTGCTAGATTTAAGATCAGTTTGATCTGCTGCAATTATCAGGTAATATTATTTACCTCCATATCACAAAAAGCTTCAGCTATTAAACCTCTATTAAAGGGGCAGAATTGTTTCCCCTGGACAGCTAGCAACCTTACGTATAAATCTGGTAAATAAACAAACTTGGTAGCTCATGAAACTCAGAAATGCAGCAAAAACCAGGACACCCAGGAAAAGGTAGGGTTTCTACATACTGGAATTGGGGTCTGGTATTTTTCAAAAATACTGTAATTTTTTTTTCAGGTCCAATAGACCCGAACCAGAAAAGTGCCGATTAAAAAAATTGCACACCCCTAAACAGAGCGTTGAGAGCAATGTTAGTTAGTTAAAGTAGAAGACAACAATGTGAAAGACGGGGAAATTGGCTTGCTTAAGCCTCCAAGAATTCAGTATCCTGGAAAGGAAGACTTGGGTCTCTGTGCAAGGAATTTCCAAATTACTTCTCACCCCTGCCCCCAATCCAGTGAATCCTCCCAGCTAGTTCCCTCTAATAGCAAGCTTCATGGTTAAGCGCCTGTCACAAAAGCAATGAAAGCAGCCCTCCTGCAGACCAGACTGGGGTTTCTGCAAATTTGAGGCTCCCTAGATATTAGTTTGAACATTAAAAAAGAAACTCCTGATGAAGAAGAAATAGCCCAGTGAGGACTAACTTTCCTCATTGCCCTCGGAATGTTGAGAGGGGAAACAAACAAACAACGGGAAGTAGGGAAATTAGCTTTCTCAAATTCCTAATAATATCCTGGAGGGAGAAATTTAGAGAGGGGGAGACTTTCTCAGTTCTTCCTCCCCACTTACCATTTCTCAGAAGCCCCCCCCCCTAGTATAAAACCAATGAAAGTTTACGTTTGAAAGCAGAAGTTTGCCTCCAAAGTTCGCATTTGTGGATACTTCTATTGACTAGCTGGAAACAAAAGCTCCTGATAATCCAATTTGAGTCCTGAAGTACCTGACAAGCTGCGCAAAGACCCTTTGGCAGTGTGGGGACGAACTGGGAGGCTGGTGATGTCGGGGAGGGTTGGTGGATGCCTTTGGGAGGAAGATCGAATTAGTTTGGTTTTCATTCTTGGAATATCTGATGGACAAAGCACAAATGGAGGGGGAAGAAAAGAGAGAGAGGTTTAATATTTCTGTTTGGTGCCTATGAATGGATATCTGCTTAATAGCATCCTAATAAGGCCAGTTCTGCCTTTTAAAATAATGCTTAAATAATTGTGACCAGGAAAGGTGGACAAATCCCACCTGCAGCTCCTGCATATGGGACACAAAACTCACTGTCCTTTGCTGTAATGGATGAGAGCTGTGTATCCATCCGTCCCTTGTAGATATGACCATCCAGGCCCAATATATCCACTTCTTCACGCTAGGAAACACAGAAGAGATTTCAGCTTAGCTGTGTAGGGAGACTTTACAACTAGAGTGTCACTGTAAGCTAGCAACAGAATTTGATCGCATTAGACTTAACTATTATTATTGAGTTTGAAATGTTTATTGCATGAGGACCCTACTTGACCCCTTTTGGGTAGCAGACTTGTCAAACTGCAACCTAGAGGTCTATGCAGTACCTTCAAACTCTAGAGGCCATGACCTTTGCCTGTTCTTTCCCTGTTCCTAGTCTACCACTACCTGTTGCAAATTACAACTGCCTTATCTCCTGCTTTATCAGGAAACAAAGGTAAAGTCTGCAAAATGTTGAATACAGTAAATGGATCCACGTAGCCCATGGCAAATATCTAGGTAGATTTTAATCTCATATTTCCATCTACTAAATTAGAAATCTGCTGGTCATCAGAACTAATCCTGCAGTGCATATATTTGCAAGATTTAAGAGATTCTCTCTCACCTTGTCTTGTCTACAAATTACAGCTCACTTTTAACTAATTTTTTTAGACCAATGTGATTGTAGAGCAAAGATTAAAAATGCAACAGTAATGTACATCCTAAAATCTCAGAAATCAAAAGTCTAAATAAAAACCCTCAACATGAACCAACAGTGAGGAACTCTGCAGAACTACACTCTTTGCCCCTAGAAAGGGAGGGATGGTAATAACAGTAGACTGATAGATGCTGTTTGTCATCTATTATACTCCCATGTCAAGTGGACTTCAGCAGTGGCACCACTGTTCCCATTTTCTTTTGGTATTTCATTCTAAGACGAAAGTGTGCGTGTCTAATTTTCATTTTAATTTTTTTTTTAAAGTGGACTCCCATCTTGCCTTGTGGGATAACAAACAGGTTCTAGGTCTGAAAAAAGCTGTTGATTACTGTCTACTTCTGTCATTTCAATTTCCAGCCAGCAGGGGGAGTGGGATGGGCACAAACCAGAAAATGCAGTTCAAGGCTGAATCATGAACTCCACAAACCCCATTGAAAGGGACTTCAAACTTTAAAGGAACTGCACAAGATAGCCCAAAAAACAGCTGAACAGCAGAGAGCCCTACTGCTCAGCTGTTTCGGGCTGTCTTCTGCAGTGCCTTTAAACCAAAACAACTAAGCAATGGGGAGCAGGCTGTTCCCCACCACTCAGCTGTTTTTGTGGCTTTTGCTGGGAACAGAAAGCAGGGGTTTAAAGGGATGCGGGGTCCCTTTAATCCTTGCTTTCTGCTCTATCCACAAACTGCTTTAAAAGTTAGTGGAAGTTTGTGACAGTTTGTCACAAACTTCAGTTCACAAACCACAAACTGCAAAATTCGTGATGAATTTTGGAATACCACCACTTCATGAAGAAGGGGCAGGGAAAACAGATCGATGATCTACACCAGAGGAAACAGATTTGAAACATGCCATGGAGACCCGAGTACTAATACATTGTCCAAGGGAGCACAAAAAGAAAAGGGGATATGAGAGAAGATGGTGAGGTTGAGGAGACCAAAATGAGGGGTGTAGGATAAGTTGTTGGCATATGAGTACAACAGTACAAGAAGAGGATTATGGATTTTTTAAAAGAGCTAGACAAAGACATGGAGGGCAAGAGTATCTGTGGCTGTTATTCAATATAATGGGGGCATCCTGATGGTCAGCCTGCCCCAGGCCTTCATCTGCTGCAAGCGAAGAGTCACTACCCTCGCTGTATGTTCTGTAGCTTCTGACAAAAAGAATACTGGGCTAGTACTTAGCAGTGGTTTGACCTAAGAAAGATGACCATATTGCTCTGGCTTGGATCCTGCTGAGGATTTCTGCAGACAGAAAGGGGGATGTTCTGGCCAGTTCATCCCTGCCATTGCAGATCTCCAACTCCCCCCTCTTGCTGTTCTTATGGGTCTCCTGTCCCCTAGGAACAGCATTTCAGAGGGCATTTTGGGCTACAGTGGGAGGGCAGAGATGAAGGAACCACATTCCACAGGTGGGAATCCCTTCTGTCTGCAGGAATTACTGGTGGATCCCAGCCATTGTATCTTAAATCCCCTTTTGCCGTCAGAGGAGTGTAATCAAAATGTACAAAGAAAAGTGGAGCAAAAAGAAAATTTGTTTTTCAGATGCCTTCTGTTAGATCAAAGCCAGAAGAGCTGATAGCACTTGAAGCATGGCCTTGATTGTGCATTCCCAAAGGATGGCCATGTCAGCCCGCAGCCCAGACATCAAAGAGTCTTGTTTTTATTGCTGACTGATTTTATGTTGTGAGCCGCCTTGACCCATTTTTTTGGAGTGGGGTGAGGTATAAATTTAATAAATAAAATAAACAAACACCGTAACAACCAAGAAATCTGTTGTGGCATGTACCTTCTGAGGCCACAGCATCTGGGGAAGTGAGATGTAGCATGCAAAAGCTTATGAAACAATACATTTGCTTGTTGTTAAGGTGCCATAAGACTCTTTGCTGTTTTCCCTTTATTGCAGGGACAATGTGCAACCATCAGTCCTGAAGTTGGAGAAAACTGCACAGGGTCATTTAAAAATGTGATTTCATTGTCATTTTGATAATGTACTATTCTCTTTTTAAAAGAAGGGAAGTGAGGTTAGAACACCAACGTGTCCAGCATCAACAAACATGTCCTGGCCATCCTTCTTGGTACACATGGTATCTTTTGTCACTGCTGTTCCAGTATTGAGCTTCATATCTTCCTTGTTCATATGAGCTTCCTCCTCTCCGAATTTTACTTACCTTTTTGATGTTCTAAAAATAACCCTAAATGTGCCAAAAAGGGAGAAGGGAAAAACCTATAAATGGGATTATAAAATAGGCCAGTTTCAGTTTTGGCTAAAATAAGTTAGCAAAAAATATTAGCAAGATCTCTAAGTGAATGAGTCCAAGTTGGGCAAATGCACCAGAAAAAGAATAGAAACATCAATAATAAAGAAGGGGGTGGGATTATGACCAGGGAAGGGGTAAGTGCATCTGTTCAGACCAATTTCAGCTAAAATTCCTACCTTCTGAACATAGACCAAGTTTTCATGTGAAAAACAGAATGCAAAGTGAGGCATTGTAGAGGGCCAGAGTATGGCAAAATGCAAGCTGTGCCTCCTTCCTTAGTGATTTTTGCTACAAGATTATGCAAAGAAACTGCAAGCCTCAGGCTTTAAGGCCAACAGTCCAGTCATGGGCCCACTCTATGACTCTCTGACCTCCTCCCCATTCATTACCTTCATCATTGCCAGCATGGTATTTTCTTCTGGATGTATTGGAGGCATACACTGGGCTAACTGCTGCAGTCGGCTATAGCGCCTGTACGGATATGTGAGGGTGTGGCTGCCTCCACAGTGACGAGGCACGCTTACGTAGCTGTAGTCTGTCATCTCAGGAGTTTTGTCACTGTTAAGAATCAAGAGTCAACATTTCACACTTGGCAAAATAAAACAGCCCAGATTGCCTTGGAGCCTGGTTAGCTACACTGACCTGGTTTCTGCAGGACTGCACTCACATAAAAAAAGTCTAGAGAGGCAGTAACACAGCCTGAATGATAGGACTGGCTTTGTTTCTTCCTGCTGTGTCACAAAGCATCTCTAATGCTTTGTAATAAGGAATGCCATCACTGTGCAGCCAAGGGCAGCAGTGCCTACATAACCTGGAGGAAAAAGGCCTGCTGGGTGGGAACCCCTGTCACAGCTATTCATCAATGGTGGTGGTAGACTAGAGGTAAGAGGGTCACTTCTGAAGTGTGACAGCACAAGGTTTGTTTTCTTTAGAACCTCTGACTGTTCTGAGACTCAAAATGCATTTGTCACCAACCTACGTCTACCAGGGAAATAACCTCTGGCCCACTCACTGCCCAGCTAGCTAAAGGTGCAACGTGCAACAGCAGAAAGTTGAGTGTCCTTCTGGGTGTGTGTGTGTTGCTATAACAGTACAGTCAAGCAGCAAATATGCTCCTTACGGCAAAGGGGCAGGGCAATCCATCCAAAACAAGCTGACCTCAGCCCTTGCCTGGTTATATATTTATAATCAATGTCCTTTTCAAATGTGGCTAGCACAATTAGCACTATTCAACAATACTCCCTGTTTCCTTAACCACACTCACCAGGCAAGTGATGCAGCCAAGCTTCTTCTACCCTGCTCCTTGTATACCTTCACTTGGGTTCATAGCTCTCTTACTGAAGAAGTGGGATTCCTGTTTTAGCCTCAACAGCAGGTGAGAAGATGGCTGAAGGCACCAGACTGTGGCTGCAGGAAATAGGCAGGAAAGACCTGACAGCCCCAGGTGTGCTAGCAGTTCTAGATGTTTTTGTTAAAATTTTATACTGCACTTAATGGTTTTATTGGATATCAGTATTTTATGGTTTAGATTAGCTGCCTTGTGTTTCATTTTGGAAAGAAGGGTAAGAGTAAAATTTTAGAAACAGGGAACAAGCCAGATATCACTGTCAGGTGGGTGGGGATTAGACTTCTGTCCAAGCACTTCTGAAATGCTAACTTCTATATTTTATATCTATTCTTACAGCTCAAAAGGCTCTGCTTTCATTTTCCTTGCATTTACATGTCACACACTACTGTATGGTTGCCAATTGCAGGTTGGGAAATTCCCAGAGATTTGGGAGTGGAATCTGGGGAGTGTGGGGTATAATGCCACAGAGTTCAGCCTTCAAAGCAGCATTTCGTTCAGGGGATTTGATCTCTGTGGTCTGGAGATCAGTTGTAATTCCAGATCTCCAGGCCCCACCTGAAGAAGAAGAAGAGTTGGTTTTATACCCCGCCCTTCACTCCCTGAAGGAGTCACTGAGTGGCTTACAGTCTCCTCCCCCTCCCCACAACAAACACCCTGTGAGGTAGGTGGGGCTGAGAGAGCTCTGAGAGAATTGCTCTTGAGAGAACAGCTCTGAGAGAATGGTGACTTATCCAAGGTCACCCAGCTGGCTGCATGTGGAGAAGTGGGGAATCAAATCCAGTTCTCCAGATTAGAGTCCACCACTCTTAACCCCTACACCAAGCTGGCCCCAAACTGGAGGTTGGCAACCCTACAAATGGTGTGGGGGGGTTATTATCACACAAAATTTTTCTCACAATAATATTTCAGAACATGCAACTTGTCAGATCCATTTCCTAAGAAAGCAATAAATATTAAGCCACTCCATAGGGCCTGGTAGAAGACAAACTGCACTATTAGGTGCACAGTCAACACACATCAGTAAACTGCTGTTATTTAGACAGTGATAAAAAAGGGAAAGAGCTGGGAAATTTCTGGATAAGGGGGCTTCTTCCTACATAAAAAGGCAGGCAGAAAAATGAGAAGTGAAAGAGCAGTAATAGGAAGCAAAACAAAAATACAAGTTAACATAAACACAAATTAGTATAAATGACTGTGGAATTGGTCATAGAAGCCAACCAGAGGGGTAGTGATCTTGAACCTGGTTCTGAGCAGGGTTCAAGCCCTGGTGAGAGATGTAAAGGTTGTTACACCAGCTGGGAACAGTGACCACAGTGCTATTAAGTTCAGCATTCAGGTCAATGGAATGTTACCCTTGAAGTCCAAAACTGAAACATTTGATTTCAAAAGGGTGACTGTTTCAATAATGAGGAAATAGTAAAAAGGAAGCTGAAGGGGAAACACAGGAGAGTCAAATCCCTAGAGGATGCTTGGAAGCTATTTAAAACCACACTAATTGAAGCCCAAATAGAATGCATTCCACAGGTAAGGAAAGGCACTGGCTAAGTCTAAAAGAAGGTCTGTGTGATTAACAACACAAGTCAAGGAAGCTATAAAAAGTAAAGAGGCTCCTTTTTAAAAAGTGTAAGGTCTGTCCCAATGAATTGAAAAGGAGGGACCACAGGCTCTGGCAAAAGAAATGTAAGTCAATAATTAGACATGCAAAAAGAGATTTTGAGGAGCAGGTTGCTAAAAGCATCAAGACAAAACAATAAACATTTTAAAAAATATATCCAGAGCAGGAAACCAGCCAGAGAAGCAGTGGGGCCTTTGGATGACAAAGGAATAAGGGGATTGCTAAAGGAAGATGGGGAGATGGCTTTTTTGCTTCTGTGTTCACTGTGGAATACCCATGATGACACAGCCCATATTTTCAGGAAGGGAGTTCTAGACCCACTGGACAAATTAAAAACCCCTAGTCTCCAGCTCCTGATAGCAGACGCCCAAGAGTTCTTAAGGAACTCAGATGTGAGATAGTTGATCTACTAACCCATATATGTAACCTATCACTAAATTCAGCCACTACCAGAAGACTGGGGAGTAGCAAATGTTATAACAACTTTTTAAAAGGGATCCAGAGTAGAACCAGGAAATTGCAGACCAGTCTGACCCAGGCAAATTAGTAGAAACTGTAATTAAAGCTAGAATTGTTAGGCATATAGAGGGACAAAGCCTGCTGAGGGAAAACCATCTGCAAAGGGAAGTCCTGCCTCACCAACCTTTTGGAGTTCTTTGAAAAAGTGAACAAGCATGTAGACAACAATGACTTGGATTTTCAAAGGCTTGACAAGATACCTCACCAAAGACTCCTGAGTAAACTTAGCAGTCATGGGATAAGAGGAAGGGTTCTCTTATGGACTGAAAACTGGTTAAATAACAGGAAGCAAAGAGTAGGAATCAATGGACAGTTCTCACAATGGAAGGAAGTAAGGAGTCGGGTGCCACAAGGATTGGTATTGTGGCCAATACTATTTAATTTATTCATAAATGTTCTGGAACTAGAGGTGAGTAGCGTAGTGGCCAAATTTGCAGATGACACAAAATTATTCATGACGGTGAAAATCAAGGCTGACTGTGAAGAGCGCCAAGAGGACCTCCACAAACTGGGTGAGTGGGCGACAATGTGGCAAATGAAATTCACTGTTGGTAAGTGTAAAGTGATGCACATCGGGACAAAATATCCCAACTTCAAGTACAGGCTAATAGGGTATGAACTTACTGAGCCTCAGAGGGAAAAAGATCTTGGGGTCATAGTGTCAAACTCTGCTTTGCTTGCCATAGTTATGCGGGGGAAGGGGAATTCCTGAGGGGTGTGTGGGGGGTATAAGAGAGCCTGCCAGTACTGCACAGTTCACTTACCAGTGGGGGTGGCCTCTCACTGGGAGCTACACTCTTTTGTGGTGAAACCCTCCATAAAGTATGGTGCTTGGGAGCCCGTGGCTTCAGGCCCACGATCCGTATATCCAGTGGAGTATGGGGACTTTAACATTAAGAACATAAGAACATAAGAGAAGCCAATGTTGAATCAGGCCAATGGCCCATCTAGTCCAACACTCTGTCACACAGCAGCCAAAATATACCAGGTGCCATCAGGAGGTCCAGCAGTGGTCAACCCCAGATGCAAAGAACATCTCTGGAACACGGACTGGGGAGAAGAGCCACCTCCCGTAGCTGAGCATGTGTCTAGCATGGGAAGAGTTAAATCTGATCCTTCCTGAATACCAAGACTTGGCCAGGGTTTTTGAGGAGAAGGAGGTGGACGAACTACCCCTCATCGTAAAACTGACTGTGCAATTGAGATATTGCCGGGACATAAAATGCCCAAAGGGTAGATCTATTCCATGAGGCCAGCAGAGAAGGAGGAATTACAATGATTCATTGATAAAAAATCTGGCTGGGGGATTCATCCAGCCAGCAGCCTCCCCATTTGCCAGGCCAGTGTTATTCCGGAAAAAGAAAGATGGGGGGTTGAGGTTGTGCATGGACAACGGGGGTTGAATGCAGTGTCTACGTTGAACACCTACCCCCTCCCCCTCATCAAAGACTTGCTTGCTGAGGCCTTGCGGGGCCAAATCTTTACCAAACTAGATGTGAGAGATGCATACTTCAGAGTATGCATAAGGGAGGGAGATGAGCACAAAACAGCATTCAATACCCCCTGGGACAGTTTGAATACTTGGTGATGCTGTTTGGCTTGGCCAAGGCACCTGGGGTGTTCATTAACTCAATCAATGAAGTGTTGCACAAGAACCTGTACAAAGGGGTCCTGGTTTATCTAGATGATATCTTGATTTATTCACAAGATAAGAGTCACTTGTCAAGTTGGTGCGGGACGTCCTGAAAGCCCTCTATGAGAACCACCTGTTTACCAAACTTTCCAAGTGCGAGTTCCACAGAGAGGAGCTGGATTTCCTTGGGTACTGCATCTCTGGGAAAGGGCTGGGCATGGATCCGAAGAAAATCCAGGATGTGGTGGGGTGGGAGGCCCCACAGACTTGGCGCCAGCTACAGTCCTTCCTGGGGTATACCAATTCCTATTGCTCATCCCCAATTTTGCCCAGGTCATTCTTCCCCTCACCGACCTCCTGAAAAAAAAGGGGAAGGGACCCAACAGAAGCCAAGCAGCCACTTGCCGTGGTCCCCCAAGCACCAGCAAGCATTTGAGTGCTTAAAAACTTTATTCACCTCAGAATCCATTTTGCACCACCCCGATGAGACTAAACAATTTATGGTGCAAGTGGATGCTTCGAATGTGGTGATGAGGGGGGCGATCTTGCAGAGGAGGGAGGGTGGGAACCTACACCCCTTGGCGTATGCGTCAAAAATGTTCTCCAGCACCAAAAGGAACTGGGTGTTGTGGGATAAAGAGGCGGCCATCATCAAGTTAGCACTGACAACCTGGAGACATTGGCTGGAGAGGGCCTGAGACCCTTTCAACGTTTGGACTGATCATAAAAACCTAGAGGCACACAAAGCCCCTCGGCACCTAAACACCAAACAGCTAAGATGGGCGGAGTTTTTCTCTAAGTTTTGTTTCACCTTCAAATACCTCCCAGGGAAGTTGAATTTCCTGGCTGATGCCCTGTCCCGCCTCCCACAACATGCGAGGCAATGCAAGGAGGTGGTGGACACCATGTTCACACCCACACAGTTGGGAGGAGTGGTGATGACACGCAGCCAGGCGAAAGGGTGGCCTCCCTTGGGGATGGAGCTGTGGGCTGAGAAATTTAAGTCCACTCTGACTGACACTGATAAAGCAGACACTGAGAAAGAGTAGACTTTGATGCAGAGAGAGGACGGCTGTTGGTACTGCCAGAACAAACTGTTTGTTCCAGGATCCTTACGGGGGAAATCCTTTCGATGGGGCATGATAACAAACTGGCTGGACACTTTGGATATCTTAAAACAAAGACAATTCTGGTGGCCCTGCATGAGGGGAGACATTTCAAAGTATGTCACCTCTTGCTAGACATGTTTAATGTGCAAGAAATGGGTGGGGAAACCTCCAGGACTATTGCAACCACTAGAAACACTGGACTGGCCTTGGTCTGTCACCTCTATGGATTTTATCACAGACTTGCCTCCGAGCCATGGGGAAACTGTGATTTGGGTGCTGGTTGACCTGTTTTCCAAACATGCACATTTTATCCCCTGTAAACAGTTGCCAACCACCTGGAAGTTGGCCCAGCTGTTCATGCAACACATAATCAGGCTCCATGCTTTGCCCCAAAAGATAATTTTGAACTGGGGTTCACAGTTTGTAGCTGGGTTCTGGAAGGAGTTATTAAAGCTGCTGGGGGTGGAGCAGGGACTGAATGCTTACCATCCTGAAACCAATGGGCAAACAGAACAAACCAAGTGTTAGAACAATTTGTGAGAAGCTTTATAAACCATCAGCAAAATGATTGGGTAGATCTGCTTCCATTTGCAGAGTACAGCTATAACAATTCGGTGCACAGCTCAATAGGCATGTCCCCATTTAAAGCAATGCACAGATACAAAGGGGGACCCCTCCCCACTTCAGACCCCAAGGCCAGGGGATGCCCAGTCATGGTGGACTAAAGTGACCCAAGGGTGGTCAACCCTCCAGCAAACTCTAACCAAAGCAAAAGAGGATTACAAGCATTATGCTGACAAGCGGAGGGCCCCCAAATGGGAAATAAGGTCAGGAGACTCAGTGTATATCTCCACAAGAAATCTCAAGGTACTGCAACTAGGAGAAAAACTGGGGTGGAAATATGTGGGCCCTTTCAAGTTGTGCGCCTCATTAATAAAGTGAATGTTGAAGTTGAACTGCCCAAAAGCTTACAGCATGTCCATCCTGTTTTCCATTTTAGTCTACTGAAGAAAGATCCTGGACCCTCGAAGTGGAAACCTCATCCTTCAGCTACTCCTCCCCTGATTGTGGGCAGAGAGGCTCATCAAGAAGTAGAGGACATTCTAGATTCTAAAACTAAATGGGGCCAACTGTATTATTTCATTAATTGGAAGGACTGTGATCTGAGTCATAATGAATGGGTGGAAGCTAAGTGTGTCAATGCTGCAAAATTAGTGTGTGCTTTTCATAAGTAGCAACCCCACAAGCCGGGAGGGTGAGTGGGCTTTGGTGGGAGGGGGCAGAACATCAAACTCTGCTTCGTTTGCCATAGTTATGGGAGGAAGGGGAATTCTTGAAGTGTGTGCGTGGGTATGAGAGTGGCACCATTGTAGCAGCTATTGTAACTCTTCCCAAGACATGCCTCTCCACGGAGATGACCTTGAAGCAAACTCTGTGCTAGCCTCACTGTCTTAGACAATGGGACTGGGAACTTACAGGTGGGCATAGATGCTAACAGCTTAGGCAGGACAGCTGAGTGAGACAATTGGATGAACGGGGGGGGGGGATAACATTTGAATTATCTATATCTGTGGAGGTTACCACCCAAAATCTCAGTTCTGACATAGTACTGTTCTAAGCTGGATCATGCTGATATCTCAATAAACAAATCACAGCCAAAGAGAGTGTTGTTGGGAGTCTCTTGACCAGGAGTCTGACACATAACAGATAGCTCAATGAAAGTGTCAGCTCAATGTGCTGCAGCAGTGGAAAAAGTCAAATTTTATTTTAGGAATTATTAGGAAATGGATTGAGAACAAAATAGCTGATATTGTAATGCGCCTGTACAGGTCTATGGTGCGGCCTCAGTTGGAATACTGTGTACAATTCTGGTCACGGTATCTCAAAAAGGACATCACAGAGCTTGAAAAAAGTGCAGAGGAGGGCAACCAAGATAATTAGAGGGTTGGAGCACTTTCTCTATGAGGAAAGGCTGAAGAGTCTGGGAGTTACTGTTTAGAAAAGAGATGACTAAGGGGGGACATGAGAGATGCATGGGATGGAGAGAGCTGACAAAGAGAAATTTTTCTCCCTTTCCCAAAACACTAGAACTCAAAGGCATCCAATGAAGCTGATGGGCAGCAGGTTCAGGACAGACAAAAGGAAATATTACTTCATGCAGAGAGTGCTTAAAATGTAGAGTTCACTGCCAGAGGATGTCGTGATGGCCACAGGAATAAACAGCTTTAAGAAGGGATTAGATAGATTCATGGAGGATAAGTCACAATGTCTACTAGCCATGGTGACTGAGGGGAACCTCCATATTCAGAGATACTAATCCTCTAAATTCCAAGGCCAGGAGGCAACATCAGGGGAAGGTAGACTCTACACCCTGTTGCTGGCCATCCAGAGGAACTGGTTGGCCACACTGTGAGACAGGATGCTGGACTAGATGGATGATTGGTCTGATCCAGCAGGGCTCCTATGTTTTTATAAGTTCAACGGAAAGTTCTGATGATAGAAATTTTGGGAATCTTGACTAAGCCTTGCTGAGAGTAAGCAATGACCTGTGCCTGCAGTATAAGCTAGTACTAGTTTGCATACTATATTCCCCCCCCCCAAAAAAAAAAATATCAAAGTCAGTCTGCAGACTTCAGTAAATATACTGTGAAATGATAACAATCAAGTCTAACTTGTTTGCCAGACCCATGAAATCCTGAGCCTGTTTGGAATTCCAGAATTCATTACCTATGCAGTAAGTCAAACCACTAAATATTTGTGCAGTCATCCCAACCACATACCTATAAGTATGTTAAAGAGAAACACATAAAGGGTTGCTCTGGACAGGACCACATCTCTGCGTAGAAGTCAATTCTTCATAGGGATTTGCATCAAGCCCTCACACAGCCTATTATGTAGCATGACAGCACACGCAGGACATGCGTATGAGGAAACTGTGGTTTCCCACTGAAAGCAGAGATAGGAATGGCCTCCACACAGGATTCCTGAAAATTCACACACAAAAGTGACTTCCTTGTGGAAAACAGCTGGGAGAAACTTCACGGCTGCAGCAAAGGAAGTCCAGTATTTTCTTTTCCTGCTGTACTTGTAAGGACTTGACTTGACTGGCTCACCGCTGGCTTCTTGCAAGGCTTATGTTTCTCACTTTGCAATGGCTTCAGATATTTACTTGGGTAAGAACCAAATTGAATAGAAGTCACTGTTTATTAAACCTAATGCATGGGGCTGTGCAGGCAGATATGCTATTCTGCTGTGCCTCTGCCCTAAGCTTTTTGGGAGACCTTTGCCTCCCATCTCTTGCACTGTTTCAGAGCTTTTCTCCTACCGTTTGCTATACTGGCTGGACCCGAAACACTGGGCCTGCAGTAAATCCCTGATCATCTGGGCGTTGACCTTCGGTGTTCCACCATAATGGCTCTGCACCTTCTGTATCTCCATGAGCATCTTGGAATGGATGCGCCGTAGCTTGTTGAGACTCGCAGCCTTCTCTAATGCATCAAAGCGAACACCAGGTCCTAACTTCAGACTGGGGTGGGGTGCAGTGAATTTGGTGCAGCGAGGAGGAGGAGGAGGAGGAGGAGAAGAAGTAGTAGTAGTAGTAGTAGTAGTAGTAGTAGTAGTAGTAGTATCCAGAGAAGGGGAATGGAAAGGAGAAATCACACTGTTAAGCATGGCTGTAGCTCCTGGCATGCCTTGCTCATCTTAATATTCCTTTTGTAAGCAAGTGTAGGAAGAACTACCTAGAACGGAGTTGTGCAACCCAGAATGAGATAATCAGGCTGGCTCATACAGAGAGCAAAGCCCTCTACATTGACAAAGCCAAGGGCATTCTTACATTTAGTTAGACATATTCTCTGTAGAGGAGGCTACAGATATAACAAACAAATGGGTGGTGGGAGGGCATCACATGCATCCAACTGCACTGCTGCTGTTTAGCATATTGTAACAAAAAGGACCCAGCTCAAAATCCAATGCTTTGCTTTAATTTTGCTTTGCTAGACAAGTGATATTCAGGCTTGTATGTTGGTCTGTACAGCCCCCCCCCCCCGCCTTTTTCTTTCCTCCCTGTGGCCATTTCAGGCTAGTGATGTTTTGCACCTGATCACTATTCTATATCTGTTCCATCCCATTAACAGCAACCTCTTAAGAGTCACACCATTTTTTTCTATAACCCCCCTCAAAAGTAGGCCCCTTCCTCTTCATACTTGCGGCTGATTTGCCGTATTTGTTCCATTTCATAAACCATGTATGGCCGGAGGGACTGGTGAGCAGGTAACCCTGGAACAGCAGGCAGTGTTGTGATGTGCCTGTCGAGACCACAGAGAGAGCGAGAGAGCAAGAGAGAGAGAGCGGCTAAGCAACAGCAAAACAGAGGCAAAGAGTAGGCAGATCCTGGTTCACTGACTGAAAGCCACATCAACCAGCTTCAAGTCCCATACAGAGCCTATGAACCCACCCTGTGCCCATATTAATGAAGTACATAGGCAACATAAGTGCAACATCCCAGTACTTACGGGCCAGGCACCACCATTTCCAAAGGCCGGTCACAAGAAATACAGTGGAAATGAGCCAGTAGTCTCCTGTTTGGGTGGAACATAAGAACATAAGAGAAGCCAATGTTGGATCAGGCCAATGGCCCATCCAGTCCAGCACTCTGTCACACAGTGGCCAAAAATACCAGGTGCCATCAGGAGGTCCAGCAGTGGGGCCAGGACACTAGAAGCCCTCCCACTGTTGCCCCACCCCCAAGCACCAAGAATACAGTGCATCCCTTGCCCCAGACTGAGAGTTCCTATCTATACCTTGTGGCTAACAGCTACTGATGGACCTCTGCTCCATATGTTTATCTAATTCCCTCTTGAAGCCGTCCATGCTTGTAGCTGCCACCACCTCCTTTGGCAGTGAATTCCATGTATTAATCACTCTTTGGGTGAAGAAGTACTTCTTTTTTTCTGTTCTAACCTGACTGCTCAGTAATTTCACTGAGTACCCACAAGTGGAAAAGATCAGGCAGTGAAGAGCCACAGGATATTCAGCTGTGTCATCAGTGTGAAGGCTACTCTGTGATGGCTCTCAGCATTTATGCTGAACCAGGTGTACGTAGCAAACATAGTTTGCATATACTGTTTTACAGACTGAGGGACAACAGGTTTGCAACTGGGAGCAGAGAATGAAGTACAACCTTTGCCTCTCCAACAGTGTTGGCATTCAGACAGCAGGACAGGTTTCTGAGGTTTGTCCATGACGGGCACAATCACAGTTTGTGTTCATGCTTGTATAGCCCTCTCGCTTTTCCTCTATGCACAGCATGTCTGAAAACTTCTTTTTGCGAAGCCTACTCTTCACTCAAGGAGAGGAAAGAGTGGGGTGCCAAGCATGATAAAAAGCTGTGTTCATTTCCATCTAGAGTTCCCCACTCTCTCCATGGGTGAGCTGCTTGAGTCACTTCCCACACACTACAGGGAAGGCAAGGAAAGAAGAATGCACAAACCATTTCCCCTTCTCCCTTTCTCAATTCTAGGCAATATATGAATGACCTCAGAAATGTTGAGCCCAGGTAACAATAAGTGGAGTATTCCAGCAGGAGTTTGACATGCATATCCCAACACTTGGATGTCACAAATGTAAAATGTGATCAGTTTCCAAAGAGTGGGGCAAGATTCAAATCTGCTGTTCTTTGAGGATCACCCTGGAGGCAGAACTGGAAATAGGTGAGCATACAGTCCTTTGCATGGGGAAACAAGCTTCTTGTCATCCAGGGTCTGTTTGCATTTTATTTCTCCATTCGTTCCAGTGCAATGATTGATTTAAGAAAGGAAAGAGACATTACAGGCAAAGCAACACGCAGGACCAAACGCAGGCAGTGGACAGGCCTTGCTGTCAGATCTGGTTTGCATCTTGCATGACAGGCATATTGTACAGAGCTGCTCATTGTGCCATTTGCCAATCAGGGATGCTATAGGAGCAGGTGGATAGCATTTCTAAGGCAGAGTGCAATGTAGGTGAGTAAAACCATCTGTAGACTGTGCAGGAAACAGGCTTATATTTTTACTAAATAACTTTGGCCCATGTGCCCATACACTAAGCACCAACACCCTCTGGTGGTGACATATAGGTAACACAACTTGCAACAGTGGGAACAAACAATGCCCATTTATAACTTGAGTGGGCCATTCCTTATAAACAGACATCTGAAAGGTGAAGATAAGCAGTACATGCAGCTGTCAGCCAGAAGGGTGATGGAATGCCTAAAGATGCTTGCTGATGGGACTTCAATGTTTCCATGTAGACTATGTACACCTGCTCAAACTTCAAATGGAGGTTGTTGCAATAATATACTTCTTACTCCCAATCCCCAATTCTTACTAGCTCATCCAACTCTCCTGTGGTAGAAGCATGTAAGCTGCTGGTGTGATTGTCACCAGCTCCTACTGAATACCTCCCATATAATCACTGGGAACAATGGGCATGGTCCTGCCACCACCATGCCATGTTTTTGTTTTGTTTTAAAACTGTATTTTTATTGGATGTCTCAGGCTGTCTGACTGCACTGTTTTATGTTCTGTAGTCTATCTTGAGTCCCAGTGAGAAAGATGGGCTATAAATAAAGTAAATAAATGAGTAAGTACAGTAAATAAATGTTTAGTTCTGTAAAGCGTGCTTCTTCATTGGAGTCCCTTATGTATCAGTGCACTCTGCCTTCCTTTTCCCCTCCAGCAATGCCCAACCATTTCAGTACCATTCTTAGTCCTTTCTTTCTTTATAGGATGTGCATAACCCATTTGCATGTATGACATATGTGTGTCCTGGTTTTTAAAGGAGCAAACAGACCAGTCCGTCTTCCCCCATCACTACTGTTCCTGTGCCTGTAACATTCTTCTTCTGTAGAAAGAGGGCTAGCACAACACAATACTTTTGTGGACCATTTTTGTGGACCACCTTTCCAAGAAGATCTACTTTTTTCTCCTCTTTTGGTCATTAATGCAATGTTCTTGAAGTCATTCATTGATATTGCCACCTGTTGAGTAGCAAATGTTGTAGATGGCGCTTTTATTAGTCTTAATATTGTTGTGATTCTTGTTTTCATGGATTTTTAATCTAGGGTTTCATGCACATTACACAGTTGTTTGAATGCTCTTTGAATTGTTAACATAACATACATTTAAATAACAAGAGCAATAATAGCATTAAAGAGGAAATTGCTTCCAACATTTCAAAGCCATTATTTTTTCTGTTTGTACTTTCCCATATTCAGAACAATTTCTGCTCCAATGGAGATGCTTCTAGGTAACCTAATGGCATGGCAGTCAGTAAGGAGTTAATAATGGAGCAAGAAGACACAATGTGCTTTTTGAACCAAGAGGCGTTTACAACACTGCATTAGAAATGGCAAGCTAAGGCTGAAGGGAACAAAACACTCAAGAAACACAAACAGGTGAAAATTTTGAAAATCATGGATGGAAGAGACAGAAG
The DNA here is from genome assembly GCA_029375565.1 of Gekko gecko. Classification (NCBI taxonomy): domain Eukaryota; kingdom Metazoa; phylum Chordata; class Lepidosauria; order Squamata; family Gekkonidae; genus Gekko; species Gekko gecko. Next base: position 220,040,015 of record JAPDNY010000002.1, on the reverse strand, counting down.
CCTTGCTGATAAAGCATACGCTGCCCCCAGGGATGGAGCAGAACTCATGGTGCTCGTAGTGAAAAAGCAAGCAGCAGGAGCCTAAAGAAGACTGAGGTGTGGGTCCAGGCTAGCCAAGGCAAGCTCAATACCCTGCCCCACCAGTTAATGTAAGGATACCGAGTATACTCCTAAAATAGAATTGGAAGCTATGCAATTCAGCAGCCTTGCTGAAGCTAACCAGGATGAAAGCAGGATGAAAGACCACCTGGGAACTTCATGCATTGACTTCCACGTTGAGAGAAAGGCTAGATGAGAATGGTGTAAAAACAGACACAAACACTTCCCTCAAAGTGTGAGTCAGGGTGCAAGCTATAATCCTGAACTTGTCTGGCATTAAAAGACTTAATTTCAAGCATTCAGACTAGATCAACAGAGATGCCATAAGTGTGGCCAGACCAATGGGTCTGCAGTGTCAAGACTCTCTGGCACTGACTCTCCAGGGCCTCAGAACTGAGATCTTTCTGTGCTCTGTTATTTGACAGTGCAATCCCAAACCCTTTAGTGGATTTACAAGGTTGTAACAATTTAGGATTGCGCCTAAGATTAAACAATATGTCAGAGATTAAAGAATATAAATCAAGGGGATTTTGATTTAAATTCTGCATAGTGTCATATATGGTGACATTTTTAACCATGGCAACAATGTGAAAAAGATGTTGTGAGAAACCCATGCTGATGAATGTTACACCAAAAACATCCGCCCATTGATGTCATAATCTCCCAAAACAAGACATGTCCAGATTTTTTACCTCCGGATCCCAGCAGCTTCATCTCCTTCATCTTGTGGCACCCTCTCCTTTAGCTGTTTCCGGATGTCCTTCCATCGCTCCTCCAGCTGTTGCCGGAATGGATCCAGTTCCAAGCGGTCCAGCTATGAAGACAAGAAATGAGGGGTCAGAAGAAGACCATCTCCAAGGTACTGAGACCAAGCCTGGATTAAGAGTCACACTAGATATGGTTTAATTTAGGCATCCAGTTAAACTGGTTCCAGGGGGACTCCAGAGAGAAAAGTGTGCTGCTTTCTTGCTGTAGATGCCTCTGAATTGCTCTGCAGCTCTGCTGTGGACAGCATCTGATTCTCCATCACAGTACAAGAGCAGAATGTTCCAGGATAGAAACAAGTTTAAAACAGGAGTAAGCTGCAAGGAAAAAGAAAGTGTGCCTGCTATTCTGGAATGTGTGTAACCCTTTCTTCCTGCACAGGATGCAGCCACATTGAGAATACAATGCTGCACCACGACATTTGTGAATCTCGTACAATCAGCTCAGTTCTGAAAGGGCCGATCCTCTGATGACCACAGCTTACTTCTGGGAAGGAGTAGGGGTTAGTTTGGATTTGGGTCTGTTGGTCCCAAAAAATGTATGTACTCCCAAATATACCTGATACTAGTATCAGTATTTCACTGGTATTCGGGTCAATATTTGGAAACCCAAATATATTCAGCTCCATTATACCCCATGGGGGCCGTCCCAATAGAGTATAATGGAGAATTTTACTCCTGGAGCCACGCTGCAGCATGACTCTGTGAGTGAAGGGAAGCTTTTTAAAGTTAAAATGCTCTGCAGCACAACTCCACAGCAAAGGGAAGGTAAAGTTTAAATACTTTCCCCTCCTTCTTGGGCATTGCTCCACAGAGGCAGCACAAGCCCAAGAGGGAAGGGAAGGTATTTAAAGTTAAAATGCCTTCCCTTCACTGGGGAGGCTCATGCCGCCTCCATGGAGTGACACCCAAGAGGGAAGGGAAGCTATTTAAAGTTAAAATACATTTCCTTAGCTGCACAACTCCACAAGTAGCTAAGCCCAAATAAAAGCTGGATTATATTGGCTTTTATTCGGGGACAGCTATTTCAGTAGCTGAGTACAGATCTCTGATCTGTATTTGGCTGAATAAATACCCCCCCAAAAAATAAAAAAATAAAAAATTCTTATCGGTATTTTTCAGGTATTTATTCAGCTCAGTATATACTGAATGCACACCCCTAGGGAGGAGTATGAGGACTGGAGGATTAACCTGTAGAGGAAGAAAATCTTTTTCTTTCTTTTCGCTTGGTCTGGCCTTAAGCTGACAAGTCAGCAGAGGGGGCACTTCCAGGTGCACAAATTCAGGGAGGTCCGATGTGTTTTTGCTAAACCATGCATAATGTGCACTTGAGACCTCCCTACCCCTCTTCTGTGGGTCCACCTGGGTCATAGGGACTAGTACAAGCTAACCACAACTAGAAGGTCACAGCCAAAGATGGTAATAGAAAGAAAAAACACAAGGAAAGCTGCAATAACATGCGCTTATATAATCACAAAAAATAGATATCTGTATCTCTATATCTCTATCTCTATATCTATCTATATATATATTCATTCACACCAAGTGAAAAAATACAAAAGTTTACAGTATTTTGAAATAATCAGAACAATTCATCTCTTTATATGGTGTAACAGGTAAGTAAAACCATAACGGTATGAGTTGTTGACAAAAATCTCCAGAGTCCAAATTCCGTTTCGAAGAGACTTCCCCTGAACGTCATCAAAATTTTGAGTGGCAACATAAGTATTCATCCTGATCCACGATCTACAGAAATCTACTTGGACGGGCATATTCTCTAGTTTCGAAACAGAATTTGGGCTCTGGAGATTTTCATCAACAACTCATACCGTTATGGTTTTACTTACCTGTTACACAGTCTAATGAGATGAATTGTTCTGATTATTTCAAAATACTGTAAACTTTTGTATTTTTTCACTTGGTATGAGGTATCTATTTTTGTAATTATATAAGTGCATGTTATTGCAGCTTTCCTTGTGTTTTTTCTTTCTATTACTAGTACAAGCTAGGCAAGAGGCACTGCTGGATTCCAGCAAAGAATGCTTATGCGTCCTGAGAGGAGATGATTTGGGCAGTCCTGACTGCCTATTTCAGCACTAAGCCATGAACAATGGGAAGCAATGGTCAAATAATTACATTTGCCCTGATTGGCTAGGCTGCTGTGGCTGACTGAATAGATCCACAACACGTTTACCTTGGAGTCCATTTCTATCAAGAGTTTGTCAAGCATCTTCTGCCAGTCTTGCTCTTGCCCAGCCATCTTGTTTAGCAGCTCTTGCATCATCTTATGCAACTGCTCTGTGGTGGCATCAAACTGGGTGCGGCTGACCTTTGCAGCCAGGGCAGATTTATCTGCTTTCTGGAAAGAAGGACACAAGACGGGGATGATCTTTGGGTTGATCTGTATTGCGAACAATTCCCCTCTCCTTCCCTCCAGTGCATATAGTTTTGAATTTCCCCAGTCCTCCAAGGAAGGCAAAGATCAGCATCCTTCTACAAAAAAAAAAGGAAGGAAGGAAGGAAGGAAGGAAGGAAGGAAGGAAGGAAGGAAGGAAGGAAGGAAGGAAGGAGCAAACTTTTCACAGCTGCTCTGTTTATCAGCTATGGAGCTGGAAGCAGAACCCAGGCCTTACATCTACTATATGCATGGCCTTCTGTAAATGGAGCCCTTTGCTGTGTCTTGACATGAACAACTACAAGACATCCATTTCAACTTCTTACCACATCAATCTCCATCACAATGCGGTCTTTGTCAGCTTTATCTTTTTCTAGCTTCTCCAGGGACTTGAACACCATCTTTAAAGAACAAGGGGCCAAAGTTAGTTACTAAAAACATAAGCCTGTATCCTGCACAGTCAACAGATGGCTTGTCTGTGCAGCATTGTCACCCAGCACCAAGATGTGGAATCCTCATGGCATCTACCAGGAGGGTCCCCTTGGTCTGATGTTGGACATCGCCCTGCTGTGCATCAAGATCACCTACACTGATCTCTCTCTGCTTCTGGTGATGATCATCTATGAGAGTGCTTGTTGTGGTATTCAGCTTCTCACAGTCTTCTTGAACTTGGAGGATAGTAGTTTGGATGTTGTTGAGCATCTCTTCCTCCTATTTGTAGAGCCAATAAAGCAATAAAGGCTTCAAATAATATACTGGTGGCCAGCCTATGGTTTTCCAGTTCCTGCTCAAGACACCTTTAAAGCTCTGGTTTTAGGAAGCTGGGATTGGAGGAGGGATGAACAAGGGGTTTCTTGGACACTGCCTTGAAAAAGAACCAGCAAGAGTTTGTAAGTGCACAGTTTCCATTCATTTCCATGAGAAATTTCTGAGGAATTGCACACAAAGAGAGAATATGGGTTAGATGGATTATTTTTTCAGAGGGTCAGTTGTGCAGCAACATGGCACCTGCTTTGCATGCAAAAGGGCCAATCACTAGCTTAAAAGTGATGGAAATTACCTTTTCCCACCTGAAACCTTGGAAAGTTCCTGCCAATTAGAGGAGCCAGTACTGAACTAGATGGACAATGGCCTAGATTGCTATAAGGCAGCTTCACAGGTTTACATGTTCATATCTAGCCACTGTAACAATGTTGTATTCATTATGAGAAGGACTGTTTAAAATTACCCTAGCTGCATGAGGTGGCCTTTTCATGGTGTTTGACCCAATCCCATTCATGGGGTCTCATAAGCGTTCCCCACAGTGTCGGCACACACCACTTCCAGCAAGATTATGATACTATGATAAGGACCCACGGAATCATTGCCTGCCCACATAGTTGAATCCCAGTTGATTCAGAACAGATCCCATACAGCAATGTTGAAATGCACTCAAAGGGTCAGTACATAAAAAAAACCCTGCAATTCTCACACTCCCCCCTCCCTCCCAATCCTGATTTAGAATCTCAGTTTGTGGGCAAGGAAAAAAAATATGTTGAAGTGCTCAGATTTGAGAATCACAACAAATTGTGGTTAGGCTGAAGATATCTTAAGCCAGGAAATCTTCAGCCTTGGCTCAGCATGCCAGGGGAGAAGTGGGTGGGGAGAACACATGGTCCAGAGGATTTTGGGCTTGACCCGATTGAATGGTTGCTTAAAACCTAATGAATCATACTGCAGCTGAGCAAAAGGAGGAAGGCAGATAAGAAGTAGCCTCCCAAGAGGCATGAAAAGTTAACCAGCCAAACATTTAGATGATGCAAATGATACATTTTTACATGTGACATGATGGCAGGTGCTGTTGGTTAAGCTGGGATGATTTGAAAGCTATTAGGACCTGGCTGGAAACCATTCTCAGAACACCATCTGCTACACCTGCTTGTGCACTGTAGGTGAAGAGCTGCTGCCCCAGATAAGTCTGAATGTCCCAGAGACTCACCCATCACCTTTTTGGAACAGGAGGACAGCAGTGGAGGTAGGGTAGGGGGAGAGATACAGGGACCTTGTATACAGAGAAGGTAAGATAATATATGCATTAGGTCAGCAGGTTGAAATGCATTATCTTCTGATCTCTTTTGGACCTACAATTGGGTGGCCTCAGCTTCTAAGGCTGTATTCAGATGTTACAACAGATGGCAATTAAACTGAGGTCAGACATGAACACAACATGTGCACTGGGCTCAAGCACTCCGATCACTCTTCCCACCTCCCTTTCTTCTCTCTTGGTGCTTCATTCAAAACTTTCTGGCTTGAATTGAGTTCACTTCCACTGGTGGAACATTTCCACTGGTGGAAATTGTTCTATCTGCAGAAATGCTACACTGAACCCCAGCTTCTAAGTCTAGATTTCAGGCTGCTGAAGCCACCTGCATAGATCACAAACAATCCATTTTCAGGCCTTTCCAACAAGCATCAAATGAGCCCATGTTACCTTCTGCAGGGATTTCCTCTGTCTTCAGATACACATTGGAAGGTTGAGCTCAACTGAGCAAGGTTCTCTTGTTAGCCTTACCTGGCGCTCCTTGGGTTTCTTGGCTATTTTGCCTTCTGCCTGCCTCAACATGAATTTGTTTATTGAGTCCTGCAGCTGCTCATAACGCTTGAACAGCTGGCTTACTTTCTCACTGACATCTAAGCTGCAAGCTGCACATGTGCTCTGCTGGACCTGAGCCACCCCAGGTTCTGGAGTAGGTGGCATGCTCATGGACAGCAAGGTGGATGAAGAGGCCATCATGTTCTCCATGACCGATCTAAGCTTGTCTAACTGTGGGTAAGCAAGGAGAGAAGGAGGAGTCTTGTTAAGGGAATCTGACAGCAGAATATCTCTATTTTCATCAGACCTGGGGAGAGGGAAGCAGAATCAGGCTTTTCTTATGGAGAACTTTTGGTTTCATGAAAATCTTGGTTGTTCTCTTTATGTACAGGGGGATATAGAAATATTACTGCTCCTTTTAGACCACTGAGACTGATGGGGTCCCATTCTGCTCCCTCCAGTGTGGCCATAAATAAAGAAAGGGAAGGGGAGTTTTAATAGCGGGAAGGGAGCTGAGATAGTGGGAGGGCTTCTAGTGTCCTGGCCCCACTGCTGGACCTCCTGATGGCACCTGGTATTTTTGGCCACTGTGTGACAGAGTGTTGGACTAGATGGGCCATTGGCCTGATTCAACATTGACTTCTCTTATGTTCTTATGTTAGAGGGACATCTTTCTATAAACACCTTATGCCCTATAAAAGCCTGCAGCCAGCTCTGAAGAGTATGACTATACTGCCCAATATAGAGGATTACAGAGGGAGTTTTTCTTTTGAAAACCTAGAAAAGGCAACTACCCATGTTGTAAACTTCGGGATTCTGCAGTTTGGGGGCCAAAGGGCTTTATCCTGACTTGGCTGAGAGAAGAGAAAGGAAGTAAATGCTAGTTACTCTATGTGTAAAAGTGGCATTTTCCTTTCCATCTGTTGCGTACCAACTGAGGACCGCACATGCGGTCACCTTCACATGTGGTCATGCGAATGGGCAAAGCTTCGCTTCCTGAGACAATAGCCAGCATGGATCCTAGGATGGACTTATTGGTCAGCCAGGATCCAAGCAGTAACCTATGGGGAATTGGGGCACTGTAAATAAGCCTATCATGGGTGAGGTTGTGTGTGGGGTGTGGTTTGCGATGGGGATTTAAGCAGGCCTCAGGTCCTACTGACTCCTGTCTTTTGGTGTCTGGAATAAACAAACTATGAGCTGATTCACTAACTATGGCATCCAGAACTCAGTACTTTACACCATCTATGTCAAAACTGCCCCTTGGGATTTCTAGAAGGGAAGTGAACACACGACACCTCTCCCTACAACTCTCTCCACAAGGCTCACTTATTAATTCAGACTGTCACATGTGTAGGCCAATTCACACACTGTATTTTACGTGGGTTATATCTAACTTCCCCACTGTCTTTCAGTTAGGTGTATTGTGTCCAATTTGGATCAGGACTGTGGTGCATACAGAGAAGGGGCTTCCACACTGTGCTTTTTCCTGACTTGAAATGGCTGGGTGTGAGTGTGTCTAGTTGCTCAGTAGGGGAAACCTGGGGGTACCCAAGCAGTGCCCATGAAGCCCCCAATGGGGCAAAGAGTGCCTCGGAAACATTTCAGGTTGGGAAAATAGTGCGGGGGAAAGGCTCAAGCCCTTCCTCTTCTTGTGATATGGTCCCAATCTGAATTAGGCACCACGTGGGAATTGAAGGGAAATGGCAGCTCACATCTGACTGAATGATGGAGCAGGGAACCCAGACATAACCCATATGCGTATCAAAGCTTTTAGTACGGACAGCATGATTCCAAACTCTTGTTCAGTAAAGTGGGATTTATGCCAGTTGTGGCTTCAAGTATAAAACATTTACCAGCTCATTAAAAATACTATTAGGTCATATGTATGTTTTGGGTAGCTTACAAAGCAGGTCTGGCAAGCTAATCAAGCAGACACTATTGTTGACACTCGTCCTCATTGTTATTCAGCACTAACTGCAAGGCAGAAGCCAACATAAAGAGAACTTGGACAATCTTAATCTTTAGTTTCTAGGCTAACTTGCCCCATATCAGGGCTTACCCTTGGCAGTGTAGGATTATGTCATTCATGGGCAAGATGCCTCTTACAATGGGCAAGGGTCCCAAGGAGAAAAAAAGATGTGGTTGGCAAATGCTCTAAACCACATTTATTTATTTATTTATTTAGGTGTTTATTTATTTAAATCACTTGTGTGCCCACATTTGTTTATTTAGACCATTTACAGACCACATTTCTGCCATAGTATTCAAGGCAGCTAACAAATAATTAAAAGCAGGCAATATAACATACCACACATGTCTACTAACAGCCCCCAAAGAAAATAAAAACAGCAGCAGTGTAGGAAACCAGTTAACACACCAGCTTCTTCATTCCTTGAAAGCCCACCTAAGAAAAGATTTGGCTTGGCTTTGAAAAGATAGAAGGGAGAGGGGAATGAATGGCCAAGAGGAACTCAGGGTAGCCAGCCAGGAATGAAGAGCATGGCAAACAGCCTGTGCTGGTCCTGATCCCTCTTGCTGACCTGTTCTTGTAAGTCAAGGGCAGTGTCGGTCACCGACTGCTCCAGTGTTGCTTTTCCCTTATCCTGCTTCTCTCTCAGCTCCTTTAGCTCTTTCTCTATCTCCTGCACTGTTCCTCTGTACCGCAAAGCCAACAACAGAGAAGAATTATGCATCAAACATGAGAAATAATTTATGAGTATAAGTGTGTTTTGTCTGTTCCCTGGCTCTCCAATACACACATGGGATACTGGGGTGGTGGTGGTGTAACTTGCTGAAACCAGTCCACCAGAAGCGTCAGTGCATTTCTGCATCCCATTCTGCCAAGGCCAGAGCTTTTTATTGTATTTATCATTGTATCAGTTGGCAATACAAACAGTTCTGAAGGTATGTGCAATATGCCAGTAATTTCTCTTCCAGCTGCTTTTCCCAGTAATGCAAAGTCATGTATGTGGGAAGGAAGACAAACCAGCATCAGGGGCAGGCATTATTGGGCAACTGCTGAGGGCTTGGGGGGAGGGCCTTGGGAAGGCTTGCTACAGTGCAGCAGTAGCAGTCAAAACCTGCGTTCTCTCTTGGGGTGGGGGGAGTGATATTAATGGTATAGGGCCCCTAGAAGGACTGTACCCTTCTAGAGATTCAGCCTGTGCAACCCTCCTCTCTTCCTTGGCATGCACACCACTGCCATGGGTAGACACAGTGGCCCCTCCTCTTCTGCCAGATAATCAGAGGGCAAGCATCAATGATTGCTGCACACCACTGGCCACTGTTCATTCACTTGCCTGAGAAAACAACGGCAACAGCCACCATCCAAACCACCTGGACAGGCAGGCTAGTGGCAACTGGTATCCTAGTGGCGGCAGCAGATGTTTGTTCACCATGGCCAGTGTATGAGAAACAATGGCAACTGGGAGCAGGTTGTTGCTATTTGCTTGCCTTCTTTCTCTGTCCAAGTCATGGCAATACCTAGGAAGGAGCCTACTGGAGAGCATCTTGCCAGGGGCTCCCAAAAACCTGACCTACGAAGAAACAGGTTGGGCTTGCAAGGCTACGGGATAGGGGAAGGGACTTAGAACAGCTCTCTGAAATTTTTTGACATGGTGATAGCTCTGTCCCACGTTTGTCTTCAGTCCTCTGACTTTTGTCAACAATGACTTCTTAAGCACCATGCAGGCCTTGCCTCAGAATCAAACTGTTTTTGAATAGGTAACCCATTCTTTGTTCCTTTTCAGCCAACTTTCTGAAACATTACATGGATTAAAAAGAAACCAGCACCCATTACCTTAAGGACAGCTAAGAGCCTTTTTGGATATTTTAAAATTCTCCAGAGTGTGCACAGGAATAATATAAATGAGTTAAGAGGTGTTTTCTTTTTATAATTCATCAGGGAAAAAATATTCAAAGTATGAATATTGACCAAACAGTGTTTTCCCATTTTGCTGGGGAAAAATGAATTTTTAATCATCCCTCATTTATACTTTCAAAAACAAAAAAAATCTTTGGAACAGCTTTACAGGAACTTATTATAGTTATGCCCTGACCTGGATAGCCCAGGGGAGCCCAATCTCCTCAGATCATTCATTGCATGGGAGACCCCCAAGAAAGTCTAGGAGGCTGGCAATGGCAAACCACCTCTGAACGTCTCTTGTCTTGAAAACCCCATGAGGAGTTGCCATAAATCGGCTGTGTCTTGATGGAGAAAAAAAATGATAGTTCCACAACTGAGAAAGACAAGGGAGCTTATGGATCTAAATATAGATAAATGGGCTGAGATGCATGGTGTTTTGTTTTTTTATGTGCTCATATTATTGTGATGATTTTATGAGATGAAGATAGAACAGGGCTCTCTATCTTACTGCTGCATGTGAACTTCACAATATACATGCAATGTTCATTTGGAGGAGGCCTGCCACCACAAATCATGGCATTAACCAATGAAGCTGAGATTAGATTTCCCCCCTTATCTTCCTAGTTTTACCTGAGATAACCTATCTGCATGTTGATCTGACCAGCTCCGTCCACTGGCGCCTCTGTGATTGGCATTGTTGCCAGTTCTCCTTCAACAATTCTCTGAATCTTGTCTATCTAGAATCACAATCGGAAAGAATGAGAAGCCCCAAACTGATGGTTGCCTCTCAAGAAATTTAGTCAACATGCTGACCTGTTCTTTGTCGTAAAGGAACACATTCCTCCCTATTGCAGGTTATGCCTACTTCTAGGGACTAATGCTTGCTTGTGTCACAGCTGAATTTAATCTTAAAATGACTGATTGGTAAGAAAGAAGGGCATCATAATTTCCTATTATACTAAGGTTGTAATGGATGAGATGCATGGCTGAAGCCAGGCTCAATCAGGAGATCAAAAAGTAGCAATATAGCAAGAACCAGGAAGGGGGACACAAGGAAGAAACAGCAGCAGGAAGTGGGATGAAGCTAAGGCTGGACAAGCTGGATAGCCTACTGTAACCCAGTGGCTTCTGATGATGCGTTATTTCATACACTGCAGTAAGTGAATCACAGTGAATGAGCTTGAGATGGGAGGGGAAAGTGCTAGGGCAAAAGAGGGAATGCAGCTGAAGAGAAAGAGGACAGCAAAGAAAAATCAAAATATGTTTGCATTTTTGTTAATTTTTTAAGGCAGCAGCAATAACATAAAACACGACTTTATCAACACCTGGATTTGTGACACAACTATCACACAGGACGTATAGTTACAAAATGAGAGCTGTAGCGGTTATTGGAGAAGGTCTAACAAGGGATAAGCACAAAATGAATCATGAGCCATAAATCATCATGAATTTGAGCCAGGTTGTGGTTTGCAAGACACAGCTTGTGCAATCGCATGTCTCACGACCTGCTGCGTTTTTCACTGGGGCACGTGGGTGCGATTTGTTGGCCAGACATGCTTGCGCTGATCAATCAATTGTCAAGGCAATGGGGAGATGGACTTCTGCAAATCTTTTGCAGCCCTGGAAATGCCTATAGTGGCCCTCCAAAGTTTGATACGCAGTTCTGGCTGCCCACCAGAGAGCTCCCATTCTGCTCTATGGGAGCAAAATGGCTATACCCCCAGCTGACACGCAGCTGTGTTTACTTGGCAGCAGTCTGGAGATGAGCTGTAATCCAGAGCCAATTTGCACACAACTTGGAGGGCAGGTAGAAGGACATCCTGGGGAGTTCTGCTGCGAGTTTGATGCCTCTAGCTTGCAGGAAGGCTACTGAACAAGAACACTGTCCTGGGGCACCTGCTTTGGGGGCCTGTGACTTGGCCCCCCCTAAATCCAATCTTCACCAAACATGGAGGGCAGGTAGAGAACAGTCAACTGAAGACTCGCTGCAAGTTTGGTGTCTCTAGCCTGCAAGAGAGCTGTTCTACCATGCCACGAACCCACAAACCTTGAACCAGCTCATAAAATGGAAAGGTTCAAGGAAATTTGTGGTTAGGTGCTCATGAAAACCCACGAGCTACAAACCTCCACAAACCTCCATTTTTCTGGGTTGTGCCCATCCCTAGTTCTGACTAACAAAGTTCAGAATGAATAATTACATTATTGTTTGAGAAAGAGAAACCCTCCCTTTGAAGATCAGCAGATATAGGGCTGTTCTCCCAAACTGGCACCCATGTGTTGTCTTCTTGATTCCTGATCTTCAGTAATGTGACATCATCACAATGTGTATTTTAAAATCCATATTCAATATCACTGGTGGTGGTAAAATGTACATTATGCATCACAAAATGGACTAAATATGAAGATGGATTAAGAGAACTCAAGAGGGATGTGGTTTTCAGAAGCAGCCTCATATCTCCAGCAAACATATCTCCGCCTTAAGACCTTTATCATAAAGCCAACCCAATTGTTTGCAGCCACTGAGCTTGTACAGAAGACCACAGTGGAGTAGTCTGACCACACACATCAGCCCATCAAGGGGTAGGGAGCATTTTAACACATATGTGCCACATATATGCAGAATGTGCTGCAAAATGGCTACCCATTTAGGCTCAGTATCTTTGACTAACCTGACAACAGTAATATTCAGCAGTGGACAATGAGAAGGTTCCCTGGGTGCAAGTCATCAGCTATTACTATAGGGAACTGAGGGGGACGGGAAAGCCTATCCTTACCAGTAACCATCAACGATGGCAGTGGTGAAGGCAACAGCCTGTTCAGCCTGTACTGTGCAAATGTGCATTTGCTCCCTTCCCCCCATTCTCCCTGCAATGACAGTGAATGGTCCCACCAAAGAACCACCCTACTAGCCCCTTCTGCTAATTTCTCACTTTCAAGATCTAGAGGACACTGACAAAGGATTATCAACATCTAATTCTCAACATCTGTTGACTTCTTAAATCTGGAACTGGAGCCATGAATAAACGACAGATCTTTCTGTAACCTTGAGAAAAGCCCCAGGTTTGCAGAAAAATCTGAAATCTTTAAAAAAGAAAAGAAACCCTCAAAACATTGGGTGGCTAAAACACTGCACATTAATAGAAGTAGCACCTATACCTGTAAGAAATGAATGTTGTCTACCATAGCCATTGTGGGAGTTGCTAAGCAACCACAACAATATTGCCAATCAAGCCTTGGTTTCTGACAGTAAAAGGCAGGGGCAGGGCACAGGGCTCTCTTGAGGGCTATTTTGGCCTTTGATGAAGGACTCATTGGGGCCAGTCCTAACAGCAACCACTAGCAGGCCTGGCTGCTTGCTACTGTTCAACAGCAGCCGCTACACGAAAGCTAGTGTGATGTTGTGGTTAGAGTTTCAAATTAAGATCTGGAAGACCCAGATTCAAACCCCCACTCTTCTATGGAAGCTCACTGGGTTTCTTTGGGCTAGTCACATACTCCCCAGCCTAACATACCTCACAGGGTTGTTGTGAAGATAAAGTGGAGGACAGAACAATACAAGATGCTCTGAGTCTCCATTGGAGAGAAAGGTGGGGTATAAATAAGAAAATAAATATAGCTGAAAATAAGGGGGCAGATAAAAAGTAGGTGGCTGATGGGGGGAAAGAGAGAAGGAACCAGGGATAGGGGAGAGGATATGGGGGCTACCAGAAGGAGGGAAACAGGCAAAAATCAGAGAAGGGATACATAGAAAAATAAGATGCTCCAGAGAACTCCTTGAGGGTCCGCAACCCATTACTTATTATTTACCAGCACATGAGAAAGGACAAAAACCAAGCAAATTATAGGATTAAATGTTGACAAGTTGTTACTAATACATGGGATATAGATCTAGCACGATTTCTGGGAAACACTCATCTCCACCCAAGACCCAAGAGCTGCTGCCAAGCAGAGCAGACAAGTCTAAGCTAGATGGGCCATGGGTAAGAATCTGTCTAAGGACAGGTCATAGCTGAGGCAGAAAATAATGAAGCAAGCATACGGACAATTTAAAATGCTACAGCAATGCACTAAGCAGTTTCAACTGCAGGATATGGTGCTTCTGTGGAACTTCTTTTGGGAAAATCAGACTGCACAAATTCTTGTTGCATGCATGGAGACAAGCTATTCTCACCTTCTCTTTTTCATCTTTCATGTTGTCTTCCATGGACTTCAGTGCAGCAAGCTGTTCATTAAGGTTGGGCGGGATGTTGGCAAGGCTCCTATCAACTATCCAGAAGCAAGGAAAGAACAACAATGACGAAATCACACATAGCTGAGAGAACCCCAAGCCTCATATGTCAGGGCCAGCATTCCAAATCCTAACTTTTTTGGTGAGTATAGTTTGATATTTTCAAACTCATCCTACAAACAAAAAAATGGGTAGCCAGTACTTTGGGAAATCATCCTCCAATAAATCCTGTTTGCCAAATAACACTGGGAAGAGTACCTGGTGTATCTGCAATCCATACCTGCGTTGGTGAGTAAGTCTTGCAGCCTCTGGAGATCAGACTGACCACATTTGTTTTGTTCCAGCTTGTTGATCTGGTCTCTCAAGGCATAGTAGAGGTCGGTCAGCTGGGCCATCTGGCGAAGGGCATCCACAGTCTCGGCATAACGAGCTGGGGCCAAACTGGATCCAGATACGGGAGACTCTGAATACTGCAGAGGAGTTAATGCTGGTGATGCTGGGGGTGTAGCACCTAAGGAAGGCCCTGATGGCACTGTCAGTAGACCTGCAACCTGTGTTCCAGGAGCAGGATGCCCATACTGGCCTGTAAGATATGCATCTTGGGTGCCAGGATAGTATGTCTGCACCCCAGGAACACCAGGCTGGCCACCAGGATATTCTTCCTGGGCCCCAGGAGCTCCTGGTTCAGCCCCAGGGGCACCAGGATAGCCAGCTCCAGAAACTCCAGGTGGACCTCCAGGATACACTGTCTCACCCCCAGGAACTCCAGGCTGAGCCCCAGGAGCCCCAGAAGCCCCAGGCTGGACTCCAGGAACCCCAGGGTAGGGTGCCTGGGCTCTGGGAGCTCCTGGGTATGCTCCAGGAGCTCCAGGATAGGGTCCTTGGGCACCTGGGTAGGCTCCAGGAGCTTCAGGATAGGGTCCTTGGGCGCCTGGGTAGGCTCCAGGAGCTCCAGGATAGGGTCCTTGGGCACCTGGGTAGGCTCCAGGAGCTCCAGGATAGGGTCCTTGGGCACCTGGGTAGGCTCCAGGAGCTCCAGGATAGGGTCCTTGGGCATCTGGGTAGGCTCCAGGAGCTCCAGGATAGGGTCCTTGGGGGCCTGGGTAGGCTCCAGGAGCTCCAGGGTACAGTGCCTCGGTTCCAGGAGTTCCAGGCTGGGCTCCTGGAGCTCCAGGGTAGGGTGCCTGTGCTCCAGGAGCCCCAAGCTGGGAACTGGGAGCCCCAGGATAGGCCTCAGGTGCTCCAGGGTAGGGTGCCTGGGCTCCAGGAGCTCCTGGTTGGATCATGGGGTAGCCAGGCTGAGCCCCTGGATAGGCAGCTCCTGGACGTGCTCCAGGCACACCTGCTGGAACACCAGCTGCTCCCACCTGGGCCTCTTCAGCCCCAGCAATGCCAGGCTGCTGAACTCCTGGGACAGCAGCAGCTTGTGGAGTCCCTGGTGCACCTCCCGGTGCTCCTTCTCGTCTAGATAAACCAGCCTGCATTCCTGGAGTTCCAGAGGTTTTGCCATCTTGAGGAGAAGCTGAACCAGAGGTTGGAGAGTGCTGGGCTGGACTTGTCTCCTATAAATAAATGGAAGGAAGCAGGTTTAGTGATAGACAAAGAAAATAGACCAGCACTGGAAGGAAAGGATTAGGAAGCATCACGAGTAATATTAAAAATAAATGTTCTGTATGGGCAGTGCTTGGGCCAGGTAGAACTACTGCAGGCTTCAGATCTTTGAGTCTGAAACTGTAACTCACTTTTCCCAAAGGTTGCAGGTCTAGTGGCAACATCACCACCATGACCAGTATTTTCAGTTGCATGAGTGTGCCTGAGCAAACCCAAGATGGAGTCCTCCACAATACTGACCAGCCTCTGTGACTCTCACTGTGGTAAGTTAGGAATTCCAGAGTTATGTAATTTGACTGTGGAAACTTATCAGCTAGTATTGGATCATCCTTTATTCAAGGTAATGATTCAGGCTGCACACAGTGAGAAAAACAGTCTAGTTTTGACAGGGCGAACAATGACACACACAGCCTGTAATATTTTTCTCAAACAATGTATTCTCATTTCCTACATCTGTATAAATCCAATGGATTAGGCACATTGATTGGAACTTTTATTTGTTTTTAAAATTGGGCTTTCTCACTTCCTGTCTCATATAAACTTTCACAGGCAAGGCATGCTATAGATAAAAAGGCTTCTTTTTACAGGGGCTACTGTAAACTCTTGGAGGATTTGCTACATTAGGGGTGTGTCGCCTAATATGCAAAGCAGTTCCTGCTACAAAAAGAGCCCTGGATTAAAGTATCAATTTTACCCAGGCCACAAGGACAGATGATCTGAACATGGAATATTACAAAATTTACCACACAGTACTTCAGAAGGGTTAGTCTTAAGACAAACTAGAGCAAATGCCCTAGCATAATGCGGAACTCTTAAATATCTTGTATAGGAAGGCAAGTAAAATGCCAAAGAATTGGGTTGAACAAACTCTACAAGCGTGAGTTACCATGCTATTGTAATCGAGCTTGGTGAGACGACACTTGACTATATTGAAGGTCTCTGCCTTACCCAGCTAGAGAATTTCTTCTAATGTAAGGCCCAGCTGCTGTAATCTAGTGTTCACAGTCTTCATCCACACTGAGTAATAAGCATCTTGTTTGAGAGCAAATAGCAATCCATACACTGCTACAGCAAAGACAATCTTTATTCTAAGCTTAAAAGAACTAAGCCATGCTCTAGCTTCCAATGACTTTTGGCCTAGTTCAACTCTGAGAGACGCATGTGAAGCACATTGTCCAAGAAAAAAAAATCTGACAACAGATCCTGAGATTACCAAGATCCAGACAGCAACACCATAGAGTAGCTGTGAAATTATTTTTGAACTGAAAGCCTGAATTGCACTAGGGATATATCATCCTCCCCTAGAGAAAAAGAAATGTAAGGTTGCTCCAGCAATAGGCTTTATCTTATTCACTACAAACCTAAGCTGGGGAGACCAAGAAAGGTTTGAAGAGAAAAAAATTCCCAAGTTACAAAACTTCCTAACTTGTTCAATATGAAAGTTTGCTATGGCCCACTTAGAAAATCTTATATTGCTATTTCTGGAGAAACCCAGCATTTTTTTTAGTTTATTTGCATCTCCTTTTCTAAACAGTAATTTGAGAAATGTCTCAGAAGTCTCTTCAGATCAATCTTAGTATGAAAAGTAAGAACAGAATCATTAGCATAAAGCAGTAGTGGTAATTCTTTTGAAGCTAATCGGGGTCACGAAACTCTGGGGATGTGAAGCTCTACATCAGATCATTTAAATATAAATTTAAAAGGAGGGGAGCAAGCAAATTGCCTTGTCTAACCCCCCTATCAAAACTGAAACTGTCTGAGAGTCACCACTCATCACATCAAACCTGAGTACTAGTGTTAGTGTATAATATCTTGATTAACCAGAGCAGCCTTTTATCAACTGATGAGCCCTCTAGTTTCTTCCATAGCTTTGTCCAGCTGATTGAATCAAATGCACCCTTAAGGTCCATAAAAGCCACATACAGCTTCTCCTTTGGCATAGCTGTATACTTTTCTGCTAAGTGGAGAAGAATTAACCAATGGTCAATGGTGGAGAATCCTCTCCTGAAACCAATTTGTTCCCATCCCAAAATATTATTGGTCTCAATCCATTCAATTAACCTTTGATACAGAAGGGAAGAATATAATTTCCCAACAGATGATAAAAGTCTGATGGGGCAATAATTAGCAGGGTCAGATCTATTTCCCTTTTTGAAAACTGGAATGATTATAAAATGCTTCCAAATGGCAGGAATTTCACTAGTCAAATTTATTGGAGGAAGAAACTGGCGCTAATATAGGAAGGATCTCTCTTAAATAAGTCATTTGAGACACTATCCAAGCCTGAAGCCTTACCAGATTGTATACAACAAATCATGCTACATACAGCCTTCACCAATACGGGAGCCCAATTCAGAAGATTCTCAGTTACTGTACTCAGGGCTTTTTTTTTTGTAGAAAAAGCCCAACAGGAACTCATTAGCATAATAGGCTACACCAACAGGAGAAACTTATTAGCATATTAGGCCACACCTCTGACAGTACAGCTCATTAAACTATTAGGCCACACCCCCATGTTACTAGAAGTGTGGTCATCTAGCCACATCCACTTTTTGCTTCTTATTCTGTTTACCTTGTTTGTTGTCAAAACTCCTTTGCATGTTAGGCCACACACCCCTAATGCAGACAATCCTAATGACTTTCTGCTGTTGGGTGTGGCCTATGAAGAAGAAGAAGAAGAGGAGATTGGATTTATACCCCGCCCTTCACTGCCCAAAGGCGTCTCAGAGCAGCTTACAAACTCCTTTCCCTTCCCCTCCCCACAACAGACACCCTGTGAGGAAGGTGGGGCTGAGAGAACTTCTGACAGAAACTGTCCTTGAGAGAACAGCTGTGCCTGAGCTTGTGACTGACCCAAGGTCACATCAGCAGGTGCAAGTGGAGGAGTGGGGAATCAAACCCGGTTCTCCCAGATAAGAGTATGCGCACTTAACCATTCACGAAACTGGCTCTCTATTATGCTAATGAGTTCTTGCTAGGCATGGCCAATTTGGGAGCCAGCCGGAAATCTGTTCCTGTGCGTTCCTGCCCAAAAATAGCCCTGACTGTACTCATTACCACAGTATTATAGGAGAGACTAGAGCAAAACAACTCCTTAAAATACATCATCCACTGAGATGCAGGGATGCATGATGGTAAGTTAGATTCATAGCAACAGAAACAATTTTCCAAAAACCTGACAGATCACTATTATTCAGTGAACTAATAAGAAGCTGCCACCCTCATACTTTTCTTCTCTCTTTTTAACCTGAATTAATTCTTTGTAATTTTTTAGATGAAGTAATTCCCCTAGAATGTATAAGGCATTATCTCTTTTAAATTCACAGTGCAATTGTCAAATCCTTCTTTTCATAATCTTGCATTTGTTGTCAGACCATTTATTTCTATTTGGTGGCTCAGACATTCCTGTATTTATGTGGGCATAAGTAAAAAGGCTCAAGTAGAGTAAAAAGATCATATAATAGCTCTAGGGAAGACTTAGCCAAATTAACTCTAGAGAGTTTATTTTTAATCAATTCAATCTCCATCCAACACAACATACTACTAATGTTTGCTCTTATTTGAGGGGGCCAATAAAAATGACAGATTTCATTACCCTGCTGCAACAGTTGTCCTTGTTCACTTAAGGGGAGGTGACCCTCAATTGATAGCATCAGAGTAAGAGAAACAGTTAGATGATCCCTGCCCATGAAATCTTGAATAGATAACCTCTTTATCAAATGTAGAAAATCAAAAGCCAATAGTCAAAAACACTACCACCCTCAGGACCAAAAAAAGTACAGTCACCCCTTCTATTAATCTCCATATACTCATTTAATATGGTAAGTCATCTTTGTACAGAAAATTTGAAGAGCCTCAGACCTGCCCTATTAATACTAGTGTCTCTCAATGCTCTTGAATACATTAAAGGGAATAAAGTATCAACAACATTAAAGCCCAACCAGGTAGACAGTAAAGCTTCATTGTTGCTTCCAAATCTGGAGTTAAAGTCACCTGTTAAAATAACCATCATACCTGGAAGATTCGTTGTCAGGTCATCGCATAACCCTATTAACATATTCCAATTTTCATTCATGGATATAATATTAGCATCTTGAGGTAAATAAATTGAAATAAAATAAAATAAATAAAGGGAAAATTATCCAAAGTAAACAAAACAGCCAATCCAAATCATTAGAAAGGTTATATTTAACACCATGGAGATCAGACATGCTAATCCAGCTCTAAGTCTCCCTCCTCAGCTCCCTAAGGAAGCTTTCCAGGTGAATGAAATATAACCAGGAAGAGCAACTCCATTTAAAACCCATGTTTCTTGAATTAAAACAATATTTTATTGGGTTAGAAATGAAATAACTTGTGGCATCTGATTTTTACTATTTCAAGCAGCTATGCTCCATCTTAGTATTTTGTATAGATTTGCCCTGAGTGGTCATAAATTCTGGCATTGTTCAATACCTGGGACAGCTACCATTCTTAGGTCATATCTGGATTACGGGTTTAAGGGAAACAGTGGCTGGAGATTGATCATTTTATGTGGGGGAGATAACTCTTGGGAGTTTATTCTCTAAGTAGGAGATAATTCCTCCCCTCATTTTAGGGAAATGTAGAAAGTTGTTCTTATTTGTGCCTGATGGAGACTTCCCTAATTCAACAGCCAATAGTCAAATTTACTTCCCTAATTCACCAGTCAAATAATTCAACAGGTTACAGGTACCAAAGTAATATTTTTGGAACTCAACTTGCAAGTGTCCTACCTTGCAGGGCTGACTTCTTGATTAACACCTGGTAGGGCAGGAGACTTTGTTCCTCAGTCTCTAAGCTAAATGTTAGTTAGAGGAGCTGTTGGTGGCTCATTATCCTGTGCAGTGAGGACAATCCTGTGTGTTTTGCTTTTTGACCTGCCACAATCCTTTTGACAAATGCTATTACAACCATGTACTGGATGGGTATGGACACTGTACATTTCCCATAAATAAAAGACAAATGACAGGACTGTAATACTAGTCACATGGTCACTTTTGTCAGCTTTACAAGTGAAGATATTGTTAAAGTGCTTGTACTATATATTTCAGCGGATGGCTGAATAGATAGCCCTTGTTGCCCTTTTTTGCACTTTTCCCAATGCTATAATATCCTTTTGACCAGAACTGTACACAGTACTCCAAATGAGGTCGCACCATTGATTTATACAGGAGCTTTATGATATTGACTGATTTGTTTTCAATTCCCTTCCTAATAATCCCGAGCATAGTGTTGGCCTTTTCTATTGCAGTCACACACTGTCTCGACATTTTCATTGAGTTATCTACTATGACTCCAAGATCTCTCTCTTGGTCAGTCTTTGCCAGTTCGGACCCCATCTATGTGCAGTTGGCCACATTGAATCCCATTTGCCACGCTGACGCCCACTTGCCCATCCTCGACAGATGTTGGATCCAAAGGGATCTGTCGATGTTGGATCAGGCCAATGGCCCATCTAGTCCAACACTCCGTCACACAGTGACCAAAAATACCAGGTGCCATCAGGAGGTTCATCAGTGGGGCCAGGACACTAGAAGCTCTCCCCCTGTTGCCCCCCCCAAGCACCAAAAATACAGTGCATCACTTGCCCCAGACTGAGAGTTCCTATTTATACCTTGTGGCTAATAGCCACTGGTGGACCTCTGCTCCATATGTTTATCCCAATTCCCTTTTGAAGCCATCCATGCTTGTAGTTGCCACCACCTCCTGTGGCAGTGAATTCCATGTGCTAATCGCTCTTTGGGTGAAGAAGTACTTCCTTTTATCTGTTCTAACCCAACTGCTCAGCAATTTCATTGAGTGCCCACGAGTTCTTGTATTGTGAGTTCTCTACCTGCTCTATCAGCCTTTTCTTACCTGATAACAAGAAAACTCCCCCCTCCCATCACAACCACTCCTGCTCCCTAAATACTGGCCCCAAGGTGGTGAAGGGATGTGCCCCAAATTGTATCAAGTGCTATTTGTCGATAGTAATATATGAAAACA
Organism: Gekko gecko; assembly: GCA_029375565.1. Lineage (NCBI taxonomy): Eukaryota > Metazoa > Chordata > Lepidosauria > Squamata > Gekkonidae > Gekko > Gekko gecko. The sequence goes on along the minus strand of JAPDNY010000002.1, from coordinate 220,018,472 downwards.
GAGTGAAGGTCATAACCATAAAAGAATTATAATATACAGGGGTGTGTGCACTTTATCTTGGTATTTATCAAGAACACATGAAAAACTCGTCTCTCCGAACCCACTTTTGGTCTGAGAAATTATACTCACAGGACTTGGGCTCCTCTTGCCTTTCAAAAGGACATCCTCCAGAACTTCCCAGCGTACCATATTGTTCATTTCCTCTGGGGAAGGAAATCGGCTTAGCCTTTTCTCTAAATCTTTCTAAATAGAAACAAAAACATTAAAATGTTACCATTCCATCTCCATACTAGTTCTTTTTGACTACTTCTTCATTAAGGGACACCTGTTGCTGAGCGATATCAGGTAGCCTGGTAACCTCCCAGCCCCTAGTTGAAAAGTCCATTTAATTATGAGTTAACCATGTTATTTAAGGGCAACTGTGCAACACGACTGTGTGTGTGTGTGGTGGTGTGGGGGGGGGCTGAACTTATTAATTCTATGCAGTCTATTTTATAAGCCACCAATATGCTGAGCTTACAAGGCGACATTGTTGGCATTCGTTGCACAACCCACTGAAGGTGCATTTGTGCAGCAGTTTCTAGTTCTATGAGTTAGGAACACTTGCACAAAATTAGGAATGCAAATGGTGAACAAAACAGGCACCACTGAACTGCAGGATTTACTCACTATGGAAAAATCCATCTCCCTGTGCAGACTGCATAGAGTTTGCTGGTCCAGCACTACAGATGTGCCAAGACAGATGATGGATCAAGTAACGGCTGAAATTGCTAATACATGTTGGCTAGGGCACTTGGATGAATAACTAGATGCACTTCTGATTCTCTTCAAAACCACCACAGAAATGCACCCTAAGGCAAAGGTTGTTAAACTAAGGATAACAACAGAGAGGGATGCTATAAATATGAATATTGGTATGAAATAGAGTAAAATTTAAGATATAATAAAACTATAAAATCAGAATAAAATAAACCAAGGATATAAGCAATTAATTGAATCAAAAGATGTCCATGAAGATCAATATTAATTAGTTCCCATAAGAACAGCATTGGCCCATATTTTCTTTGCAGCCAAGGCATATAATGCCATTCTATAAGATATGTTGACCTCTGAATCAGCTAACAAGAATACAATCTTCTCAGAGTCTGAGTAGAAACACAAAGTCCCGGAGAAGAATTTTAACCCAGGCTGGGCACACATCAAGCATTCAAGAATAAAATAGGGAGATCCTCAATAACAGATGAGCCACAAATACAAAAGCACTGTTCCTTCGGTGTTCTAGTATAGCAGCCAGCTGATATGGTTGTTGGCATTGATTCAAAATGTAAGGATGTGAAGGCTGTTCTGAGGTTACGATTATCTAAACTAACTAGGTAGGAGGATCTAAAATGGTCATTCTTAAACAATTTGAACCAAGAAGCAGACTGTGATTTTAAGATTAATTGTCTGTCTAACAGAGCATCACACTTAAATAGCCAATGGCTGAGTACAGACTGGCAGTTTGCCCCGGTAGCCAGTCGTAGCAAAAAAACCCCGGATTAAACTATACTGGGTTTTCCTGTCCACACAGCGGGGGCCGCTGCTGGAAGATACGGGACGGAGGCGCGCGGGAGCGTTCAGACTGCCGCGCCGGAGGTGTGCTATATTCGCCGTTTCCCCATTAATTCGGCTGTGGGTGTATGGGTGTATGTGCGCATGAGCGCTCATGCGCATAAGCGCATTTTGCCAATTTTTTGCCCTGCAATGCCGGCACCGCATTGGGCAGAGGAGCGGAGCGCAGCCAATCACATCACTGCTGCCTCGTGCCCAACGTGGCTTCCGCCCGGCTTTTCGCCTGCGCGTTCAGACTCCCCGGAAGCGAAGAAACGTGTGACGAACGTGGGCTTTCGGATTTGCGACGGCTTTTATCAGGTGTTTTTTTAATCTGGCAGTGAAGCACAACAGCACCGGTAGGCTACGGGTGGGGGACGCCAGGCAGATGTGCCTGTGTGAACATCCCATTTACTCCGGTATTGAATCGTTGTCGGCCCGGGTCCCTTCCCAGGGCAAACTGCCAGTCTGGACTCAGACAATCTCTAAGATGTGAACTGTTTGTTGAAGGAGTGGGAAGGTAATCAGGAATGGAGTATCTTGATATTAGATTATTAAGAAAACAAGAATGCTCCAAGTCTTTGGATAACATTGAATTAAATGCCAGTTGACTGAATGAGTCAGAACTGGCACCTCTTTTTCCCAAGATTTTAGAACAGCAAGGTGCACCCATGCCCTTAGGAAGAGCCAGGATGCACCTTAAAAACTGATTTTGAATTGTTTCTAAACTAGTAAGGATATTCTCTCTCCATCCCCAAACCTCAGCACCATACAGAAGATGGGGGATGACCTTGCTTTTAAATAATTTTAAAACGGGATCAATAAGAAAGCCACTCTTAGTATAGTAAAACCTCAGAATAGACCCCATAATCCTTGTTTCAGATGCTTTTACTGTGGCAATATGAACATTCCAGTTCAAATTCTCTCTAAATGTAATTCCTAAATACTTAAAGGAACTACACTGATTTACTTAGTTGCCAGGTATGCTCCAGGTGGATATTTGAGCCCTTTTCCTAAAAATTATCACTTTGGTTTTTTCAAAGTTAATATTAAGGGCCTCTTACAATATAATCCTAGTTGCTGCAATAATCTTCTCAGCCCAATTTTAGTAACTGATTTTATATATATATATATATATATATATATATATATATATATATATATATATATACATATATACACATATATATATAATTTTATTAATCAATACAACAATAACAACAGGAACTAACAAGTAACAAAATAAGAACTAATTAATAATTAATAATTGCAATTATGGTTACATATAGTGGAGAACTTTATAATACTTGCGAGGAACAGTATTAGCTGTTATGTCATTGTTAAAAATAATTTCTATGAAAGGAAGCCATTTCAGTTGGAGAAAGAGCCATAACAAGAGACTATTTTATCCATAGCATAAAAATCCCAAATCTTTTAAAAACTGTATGGTCCAATGGGCACAAAATTTGGGTCATAATATTTTTTTATAGAAGATTTTTTTTTTATAAAGATAGACAAAACACATAAATACATAAATGTGGGGGGTTCAATTACAGCATAAATTTACATACTTAGATACTTCATACCATATTTGTTTTCCATGTTCCACCTTATGTTCTTACAAAAATCTTTTGCATATTTTTAAATATAAGTTTTTGCATTCTATGGAAGGTTATATGTCTGTATACTTTAACTATTGTATTCTTAAACCCATTTCAAAATCTAAACCACATAGTTTCATACATACACAAGCATTTACATAGGTATCTAAATAGTAGGGGATTTCCATAGATTTTCATCCTCTTCTTCATTCTCTGATTTCTCCTCTTAAGTCTTAAAGTCTTAATTTTGTGCCTCTTCCCCTTGTAGATGAGACAAGTATCTTTTGGTGGTAACCATCTATAATCAATTTTTAAAGTAGTTTGAAGTTCCGTATGTTCTTCTTTTTTCTTTCTGAGTAGATATTTCATTTGCTGGTTCAATAATTCCATCTCTTGTCATTTTTTCATGGGGTCTCATGTTCAGTTCTTCAGTCGGTTTGTCTCTTTTTGGATATGTCTTGCAAGTCATATCAATTTGATTATAGCTTTCATCTGTATCTTCTGTATCAATATGTTCCACCGAAGTAAATGTCATGTCAGTTTGCTCTTCCTTCTGATTGGTGCTCTGATGTAAGTAGTAGATCAAACTCAGGTTGCACATCCTTCATAGCTTTTTCCACAGCTATTCTTACTGCTGTTGTGATTGTTTCCTGTATTAATCATTTAAAGTCTGTAATCAACAATCTTTCCCTGCTCCAGCCATTTCCAAAATATCTTGTTAAAGACAGGGAATCTCTCCAACTCTTTGTCAGTACAGCCTCTGCCGTCACAGAGCTGCCTATACTTACACAGCAGGTTTTATTATGGTTATGTTAAAGAAAAACAGGAGCATCCCCCAGTTAAAAAACAGAGAGTCTCTCAGATTGCCTTTCAGTAAAAAAAAAAAAAACCTTACAGTCACACCACTTCTATATTTGCAAAAAAATAACCATTATATTCATATTAAAGACTGAAACAATTTCAACCAAGGTCAGCATTCTTATCAATTGTTAACAGTGCAGAGAAGACAGAATGTACTTTTATAATTTCAACAAACCAAGACAAAGCATGTTATGAGAGTATAACATATAAAAAATTTCAGATTAAATTCCTAATAGTTCTTATTGATTCTTCTTTTTAGCTGTGATGCTTGTTAAAATATAATTATTTGTAATCCTTTAAAGGGTCTTCATATAGTTCATATAATTCCAGATAATTTATTTGTAATTCCAAACAGAGGAGTTCTTACTTCCCTGAAAGTCAAAGCCAAATAAGATGGATATTTCCAAAATTTTGTAATCCACTATACAATATTGAAAGGTTGAGATTTTTATTTGATAGTTTTGTTCTCAGATCACAACTTTCTCTTATTTTGCCCAAGCCATTTTAAAGAACACTTTCAGATTTTTTCTTAGCAGCTTGAAGAAGGAGGGGGGGAAGGGAAGAAATTCTTCACTCCTCTAATCCTTTGTGTTTTCAATAGATTTAAAGGGGGCTTGATCAATGGGGAGTCTCTGATGTTGTTGCTTGTACATTTACTCATGATGTTGGTGTTTTTAAGCAGTTCAGTTGAAGTTTTATGCTTCTCCCCTTCGCTCGGGTGCCTGGCATAGGTGCTCCTGATCAGTTCTTGCCTTGGGGCTATCAAAGGAATCCCACCCACTTGCTACCGCTTGCGGGGAGTCCTGATTGAACCCCCTGCACTGTGCTCCTCTTCGGGGGGCTCCCAAACTCCTCTAAAAAAAAGGCCAATCCAGCCAGCACACAAGAGAGCTTCCCAGTGTCGACTGTTCTCGCCACACTGGCACCCAGAAGTCAGACCATAATATTGATTTAGACCAATGGTTATAGGTATGGAAAATAAATAAAGATTACTAAAGCAATTTCATTTAAAGAAAATATTTATAAAATGTTTTATAGACGGTATATTACTCCAGACAAATTAGCAAAGTTTTATCCTGAGCTGTCAAATGATTGCTGGAAGTGTCAAAAAAAAATTGGTTCTTTTTCATATGTGGTGGACATGCAATAAAATTAAAAAATATTGGTCTTGGATTCATGAATTGTTACAAAAAATGTTAAACTGTAATATACCTTATGTACCTGAGTTGTTTTTATTGAATATATTGCCAGAAAATTGTAAAAAGCAAGACTCTTATCTTATTATACATGTAGTGACAGCTGCAAGAATATTATATGCCAAATACCGGAGGAAAAATGAGGTTACTTCAAAAAAAGAAATTATGGATAAATTACTTGAAACGGCAGAGATGGACAAACTATGATTTTGAAAGGACGAAATGAAGAAAACTTTGAGAATACATGGTTAAGATTTTATAAATGGATGGAAGAAACCAACAAATAAATTATGTGGACATATAACCGAAGTACAAGGAAATATGAACTATAATTCTTTTTTTTTTTAAGTTATAAGCAATGATATATTTTAAAATACAAGGTGGAAAAAATTGAAAAGTGTAATTTGGCAATGTATGAGATAATTTAACAGACAAATTAATGTTGTAAACTGAAGCCTCCCCCTTTGTTGTATATATGTTTGTTTATTTTGTGTTTGTCTCATATAGAAAATAAAAAATTGTTTAAAAAGGTCCCAATTCTTAGAATATCACAATAAAGATAACTTATTAGAAAATTTCTAATTGCTGGCAACAACAACTTTCGCTGCGGTTAATAAAACAAATATGTTCTTGGTGAAATCTTGGAACTTGAGAAGCCCACCAAAGATCCAATAGAACAAGTTCAGGAAGTTGTGGAATTGTGAAACCCGTGATATCCCTAATAGAAGAAATAACTTTTGTCCAAAACCAATGAACTGTCTCACAGGACCACCAGCAGTGGATAAAGGTACCCTGTTCCCCACAAGACCTCCAACATAGAGATGAGTACTGATTTGAGATTTTGTGAAGTCTAGTGGGCGTAAAATACCATCTGATTAAAAGTTTATAACTTTGTAACTGAATATTTAAGGAGTAGGATATAAGAGAAGGGGACAACCATATTTTCCCCCAATCTTTAGTCGTTAGGGTAGTAACACAATCAAGTTGCCAATAGTTTTGGTAGCTTAAGGTTGGTTTAAGTGTGTCGAAATCAATTCTTTGTAAATAAGCGAAATATAGCTTTTTAAAGATATCTGGTCTAATTTTAAGAGACGTTCAAAGAATATCTGAACTGGACTTGGCTTTTTTTTGTTTAGGGGAAAGGAAGACTGCAGAATGTAAGCTGGATGATAACTAGAAGTGGCAATTAGAAGTTAAAAGCTATTTTGCTACCCACCTTGGTTGGATTATAAATCTGCCCACTTTGGCTGGACTATAAAGCTGAAAAGCATCGGATACTGTCATACTTACCTTTGGATTATAAATCAGGGAAACATCGGCTGTATTTTCCACATATTTTTGCTGGATTTTCCCACCTATCTTGAATAACTATTGGTTCTTTTTTTGTTGTTATTGCTGTTGTTGTTGCTCCTGAATTATAATTACTCTGGAAAATAGATCTTTACCTGTTAACCTTTATTGGATTTTACTTGGATTTTACCTGTTGGAATATAAAAAGTTTGAATTTCCATCATTATTTTCCATCTGCTATTGATTTTGGATCTGCTTACCTTTCAATTTTCACTTGGAATATATTGGGAGCTAACTAACTTGGAACTAGAACTTAACTGTGATCTGGAGCATTGTGAAGAGACCTGAAACAGGATGTGCTTGGACTGTTGAAGAGATACAGAAATTATTGAAGAGGCCTGTAATCTATTCATTGTTCCTCCCCTGGGTTTGTTTATGGGTGTTTGTGTAGGTGTGTACTAAAAGATGAATGTCAGATTTAAAATGTTATAAATTGGTAGAATAATTTAAGTGAAAATTTGGGGGAGGGCTGGATTGGGAAGATATTTATCATATTGCGTTTAATGTATGGTTTGATATTGGCTCTGATATTTTAATATTGAACCTGGTAAGACCAAAAAACCCAACAACATGAGTAAACCAGCCAAGAAAAATACTCCCCCAACATCTGCAGCATCTTTGCCTACCACACAGACTAAGTCATTGGGAACTATGTTGGCATTAGAATCTCTAAAAGATTTAAAAAATGATATGCAGGTTATCTTTCAAACTAGCCTGGGCGAAACTCAGATGGATATGAAACCTAAATTTCATGCAAGTTTAAGCCAGGTGCAGAATGATCTGCAAGACTGACTACAATCGGGCCTAAATCAGGTGCAGATGGCCTTAATACAAGTTACAGATCAAATGAAAAACTTAAACACTGAGTTTGGAGATGTAAAAGTTAAAATGGCTGATCTTAACAAACAATTTTTAGAAAATAAGGAGGAAATAACAGAGGTGGCACAACAAGCCTAGAAAGCCGAAGAGAAAGCTGAAGCGGCATAATTGAGGATGGACAGGTTAGATACACAGCAGAAGATGGCCCTGGACTCTCTGATTCAATTGGAGGTGGATAGAGCTGCTTACCTATTGAGATTTCAGAATGTACCTGAACAAAAAGGAGAATTAGAGTTATGGCAGAAGGCAGACTTCATGGAAGTTGAATATGAAGAAATGGAGAGGGAGATTAACTTTTTATATAGAGCTAACTCTGCCTATTGACACAGGCTGGGGTCCCTGTCAAAGGGAGCCCAGAACAGGCCAAGGTCAGGAGCCAAGAAGATAGTGCAAAGTCCAAAGCCAAGCCGGGTTCAGGAGCCAGAAACACAGAGCCAAGTCCAAAATCACTAACCAGAAGCGTAGTCCAAAGCCAAGCTGGGGTCAGGAGCCAGGAACACAGAGCCATCCAAAGCCAGGGGGTCCAAAGGTCTAGATGCAAGAGCCAAACTGAAGTGGATGCAAGCAGCACGAAGCTGATTTGTTGCTTCCATCAAGAGTACTGCCCAGAGTGTGGAGTTAAATGCTGCTACCAATTAGCCAGCTACATGATTGCCCAGGCTCCTGTTAGGACTCTAGGCTAGCTGAGTGTCCCCCCAGAAGCCTGGCCTCTCATCGCCTGGTTGCTAAGTTTTGCCGCAGTTGCTCCCTTAAACGAGTCACACGTGGAGGTGAATCAGGAGGAATTTCAGCTTGCAATTCTTCCTTCTTGTCTGAGCCAGGTGTGAAGACTGCTGTTACAGGCACTTGCCAGCTATCCTCCTATGCTGCTTCAGAGGGGCCAGCTGTGGTTTCTGCAGGCTCTGTCAGCTCATCCTCATCCATGCCCATGACACCTATGCAAGGAAGAATAATCTTCCGAGAGAAGTACATGTGAAATTTACTAAGAAGTTGGTCAGAGATTGTGTGTGGAAAGAAGCACAGAATAATACTCTTAAAATACAAGACAAGGAAATAAAGATTGTAAGAGAAATTCCCTCAAAAATAAGACAAAGAAGGAAAGAATATGTATTTTTGATCTCCAAACTGACAGCAAATTCAATTGCATTTTGATGGCTTACTCCAGGAGGAATTTTTTTTACATTTGAAGGTCAAAGATTTAGACTGGACTCCATCTTTAAGGCAAAAGACTTTTTGGATCATTATGGGAAACTTTTACAAAGGCAAGAAACAAAGAAAGCAAAAACAAAAGTTACTGCAACCAAAAAAGAAGAGGAAGCATCAGCCTAGTCAATAGCCTCAGATGAAGAACTTGAGGCCAGCACAGCCAAAAAACCATCCACGGAAAGTAAACCACAAAGAATGACAACGGGAAATAGAAATGGTAGTAAAAAGAATCGAGCATAATTGATTCATCAACAACCAAGGTATTATCGGTAAATGTAAATGGACTAAATTCACCTGAGGGAAAAAAGAAAGGTATTTAAACAACTTAAGAAGATAGACATAGATATTGTATATCTACAAAAAACACACATTAGACATAAAGATGAACATTATTTGATTAAAAAGAAGCTTGATAAACTATTTACCACGTCAGACAACATGAAGAAAAGAGGAGTAGCTGTATATACTAAAAAAAAAATAAACCCTATTTTGATATTCTCATGAGAAAATGGAAGACTCCTGCTACTTGAAATAGATATTAGAGACAAGAATGTCTTATTGGTGGTGATATATGCACCAAATGAATCACAGGGCAAATTTAGGTCGTTACAGGTGAAATCATGAGGCTAAGAGATTTTTTCCGTCAGTCCCAGGTATGGAGAGAGTTCGATAGAAATAAGTTCTTTGAAATAGACTTTGGTTTGTTTGAACGCATTTCCCATAGAACTGACTAAAAAGGGATGGATCCAAGGTAAGAGTCTTCTAAGGATTTCCAGTCAGTTTGAAATGGTGTACTGTAATGTTTGAGTAAGCCCAATAAGGTTGTGGCTTTGTAGTATAATAATAGGTCTGGTAAAGCTAGACCGCCTGATTTAATTGGTCTCCATAGAATATTATATGGTACTCGAGATAAAGTGGAATTCCAAATAAATTTAGTAAGTTTTGCCAGGCTTTAAAGGACGATTTAGGGATCATCATAGGAATGGTTTGGAGGAAATATAAAAGTTTTTATAAGTTGTAGTTTTTGTCTCCAGGGTGTCAGGGACACACTTTGGTGAGACGGTAAGTCATTAATAAGTTTGTTGAGAGGTAAGAAATTTGGTCATTAAAAGACATATAAAAAGCTGATATCGGAACAGAAAAAAATTGATTCCCTAGAAATATCACAAATCCAAAAGAATATCCTGTTCCTTAAACAGCGTTATTGGTGTCCTCACTCAACCAAACTCCTAGCCTGGAAATTTAAAAAGAAATAGGCAGATAACATTGTCAACTCAATTTGAAACAAACACAGTACCTTACAATTTGCAACAAAAGACATCTTAGGATCTTTTTATCACTATTACCAGAATCTCTACAGATCAGAAGAACCCAAATTACACAATATTAAACACTTTCTTTTTCAACACCCCATCCGGAAATACCTCACACCTCAAAACAAAGACCAGTTGGATTCTCCTATCTCTTCCCAAGAAATTCAAGATACCATTAAGACACTAAAAAATAATAAATCACCAGGAAGTGACAGCTTCACAGCCAAATTCTATAAGCAATATAGCTCCATCATAGCTAGCCATCTATCCTAGCATATATCTAGCATCTACGTGTAACCGAATTATGTTTGAGGATGTCATGCCTCCTACATGGAGCCAAGCGAAATTAATAGTCATATCTAAGAAAGATTTTGAAAAGTTTTGATAGCATCATTACCTGGCAGAGAAAGGGCTAACTTCATAGACTCCATCTCAGGATTAGCAAGAGTTCGGGATAATTTAGTGTTTACTTGCTCCAACCACTTAATTCTCCTGTAGCCCGGGGTTATACCTTCTGCAAATTCTGGTACTGATTTCAGAAACATATTATTGTCATTAAAATTAAATATGTCTCAATGGGCAGTGGTCATTTAAAGGGCTATCAACAACCTCAAACTTGTCTACAGAGTTCAATAAAGTTGGCAATACAGCAAAATAATCAATTGTACTGGCCCATAAGGTTGATAAATAAGGAGCCACCAGTTACATCCAAATAAGTGCCATTTAAGACATGGAAATTGGCCCATGAGAACAGTTCCAAGAACTTGAGTCCTGATTTATTAATAACCTTATCCTTAGAAGAGTGATCTAAAAGGGACGCATGAGCAGCAATTACTGAATTCATACTAGCTCTTGTGTCTAAGGCACCTGGTCCAATTCTTGTGTTGAAGGTGCCACCTAGTATAAAATGTGAATTAGAAAATTGAGAAGTTAATATTTTGATGGAAGCTCCCAGATAATCCCAGGGACTTCCATTGGGTTTATATTTGGAATTATTTGGAAGTATGTACATGTTAATACATATAAGATTACCAAAATGATGGCCTTTGATTAATAGAATTTGGAAATTACTTCGACAACTGTTTTCCAATCCTTGTAATTTGACATCAGATCTACTGTTATAAAGACTGCCAAACCCGACCTTTTGAATGGAATTTAACTGCAGGGACTTTTTTTATTTTTATTTTTACAAGTTTTTATTAATACAAACTGATATAACAAACCAACATCAACAAAAGAAAACGACAACTGGTTAACTATATACTACAAACCAATATTTTCCGAACTCTAGGAAACAATATGCACCCCAACTAAAAATGAAGCCAAGAATGAAGCCAGTAGGTACCTTGACCCAGAGCTATGGACAAGTAAGTATTTCTTGATATTCTGAGGGTATAACAGACATTTGATTAGAAAAGTTTTCTTGGGCATAGTCTAAGAATGGCATCCATTTAGCTAGCAAGTTTGAATTGGTATTGGAACCTTCAGCCGTCAGAATGGAGTCCGATATTTTATCCATTACGAATATCTCCCAAAGTTTAACAAACCATCTTGTAGTAGAAATCGGGTTTGGGTCTTTCCAACTCGCAGCAATCAGAGTTTTAGCGGCAGAGAAGAGGAAAGAGATAAGCTCTTGATGGATCCAAGGTATATGGCTGTCTTTCCATAGGGCTAACAAAGTTACTTCCTTTGACATGTCAATATCATAACCAGTAATTTCCTTAATATAGCGGAATTTTTTTTGCCAAAAATCCTTTACTACCTTACAGTCCCACCAGCAGTGAATAAATGAGCCATGGGCTCCACAGTGCCTCCAACAAAATAGTGGATACAACTTAGTGATATGGTGTAACTTTCTCAGTGTAATATACCACCTCATCAAGATTCTATAGCCTTGTAAACATAAATTGAGGGATCTAGAGAAAAGGGTCGGCAACGACCATATCTTAGCCCAGTCCTTTTCTATAAGTTGGACAGTACACTCAGCCTGCCAACTGGTTTGTTAGCTTAAGGGTTGGGTTGAATATGTACCTAAAAGTATCTTATAAATAGGAGCAATTTTATTCTTAAGAGATAATGGATCCTCTTTCATAATTTGTTCGAAGGCAGTGAGAGGACACCTGGAACCCTCACAGAAGCTCCAGGAACAACACAGGGAAGACACCTGAGAGTATTTTACCCATGGTAAGTGACATGAGTATTTCCTTTCTAAAAATCCTTTTTTTGCTAGGACTGATCCCTGTAATACATTGACGAAGCGCTTAAGCTTCTTACATCTCCAGACTCTGAAGGAGTTGAGTGATTGAACTGGAAGGAACCATGACTGGCCTACAAAGGTTGTCAATGGCAAAGGTGTAGGAGCTAATAGTTCCTTCCTCTTGTGCCAAATGTTGAGGGTATTTCTGAGAAAAAAATTGTGTTGTATAGTGAGGGGCCATTTGTTTGATTTTTCCGATAGAATAGAATTAAATGTTTGGTTGCCTAAATAATATTGCTCTATTGTTTTCCAGTCATTTTTAATATTAGAATTATAAAATTTCAAAAGCTCCAGAAACGTTACTGCCTCATGACTGCAAGGTCTGGCAGAGCTAATCCACCTCTATTAGTGGGTCTCTTTAGGGTATTTAAGTTTATTCTAGGCCTTGAGGAGTTCCAAGTAAAAGCTGAAATTGCTTTTTGCTAAGTTTTGAAATAATCTTTAGGAATCTCCACAGGGATTGTACGAAATAAATATATATTCTTTGGAAAAATAAAAGATTTAATAATTTGAATTCTTTCCATCCAAGAGGAGAGAGATGCTGCTTGGTTTAAATAAGAATCCTTAGTGATATCTTTTAAGAAAAGAAAATTGATTCTCAGGAGATCCTGTAAGTTCCGCGGAATCTTGATACCTAAATATTGCCACACTTTTGAGACCCAGCTGAAGTCATAACGTGTAGTAATATACTCTTTACGGAGTGGGGAAATTACTATGGGGTAAAGTAGTGTTTTCGAAAGATTGGTTTTGAGACCGGAAATGATGCCAAAAGTTAAAAGAAGCTGTTGCAGATTTGGCAGTGTGATTTCAGGGTTTGTTAAGGTCAAAGCTAAGTTGTCTGCAAACAGACTTACTTTCATGTTATTCGGTCTTACTTGAATACCATGAATTTGAGGGTGAGTTCTTATTGCTTGGGTGAGAGGTTCTATTGCTATGGCAAACAACAGGGCTGACAAAGGACACCCCTGTTGCGTACCTCTAGCCAGTTGAAAAACCTTAGTGCCTGACTTGTTAATTTGAATAAAAGCTTTTGAGGATTGGTACATTGCTTGAATTGCTCTTCTGAAGGCAAGTTCATATAGCTTAGTATACACTCTAAATATTTTGATTCTATGGAGTCAAAAGCTTTCTCCATGTCTGCCGACAGGATGAAAGAAGAGTTGACCCACACTTTCTTACAGAACTGGATAATATCTAATATCTTTCTTGTACTGTCAGAAATATCCCTATATCAAGGATAAACCCTGTTTGATCAGGGTTCCAAGAAATTTATTGAGTCTAGCTGCTCGTCTTGCATTAAAAATTTTGTAATCAGCATTCAACAATGAGATTGGGCAACAGGAACTTGAGTAGTGTGGATCTGTCTTTTTTATGTATTACTATAATTTTAGCTAAGTTCCAAGTAGAGGGCATAATACCAGTCTGTAAGATGTTGTTGCAAGTTTCAGCAAGCTGAGCTGAGTTGATGTGACCGTACTTCTTATAAAATTTGTCTGTAAAGCCGTCAATGCCCAGGGATTTATTATTTTTAAGAGATTTAATCGTGGACTGAATTTCTGAAGCCGTGAATGGTTCCTCAAGCCAGCTTTTATGTTGTTGAGACAAAATGTTTTGCAATGGGTACTGTGCTAAGAAACCCTTAACGTGTACTAGAGGGATTTGTTGAAGCATATAATGTTTGATAATGTTTTTAAAAAGCTTCTTTAATTTCTGTAGTGGTATATTTTAATATACCACTTTTCTATCTAATAGCAAGCAAAGTGTTATCAGTTCTCTTTTGTCGCACCCTCCATGCTAGCAACCTGAGAGATTTGGGCCCTTGCAAGCCAGTACTTTTGTTTTAGATATAAGAGCTGTTTCTGTACTTTCGAGATCTCAAGGGCATCAAGTTTTTTTCTTTCTAATAACAGCTTTCTGTAAGTTTGTTTCTTACAATGTTTTTTAAATTCTACTTCTAATTGTGCAATGTTTGCTAAAATGTCTAATTTTAATTGTGTTTCTTCTTTCTTGTAGGAGGTGGCATTGGCTATAATCTTCCCCCCCAGGACAGCTTTGAAAGTGTCCCAAACAAGGTGTTGGGGAGTTCCACAAGACGCATTAAATTCAAAATATTCTTTAATATCTTTTTCTATTGCCTCTGAGATCGAAGGTGTTAATAAAAGTGAGCTAATGCGTTTCCAAACATGGCTGTGTGTAGTTTTTTCCTGACTATGCATATAGCATATCATAGGCGAATGGTCTGACCAGAGATGTACGCCTATGTCAGCTGAAGGGAAGAGAGTGCTAATGTGTGTTGAAACCAAAATATAATCAATGCGAGTATGAACTCGGTACTTAGCAGAATAATAGGTATAGTCCTTTTCATTATTATTCCTTAATCGCCAGATGTCACTAAGGTGAAATTTGGTGAAGAGAGCATTCAGCTGGGCATCAAAGTCAGTGACTGGATTGTTGAGAGGATTGATTCCAGTTTTCACACATGATCTGACAAGAAAAGAATTAGCTATATAATTAAAATAGCCTCCTATGACACATGGATCATTGCTAAAAGCAGTTAGGAGAGTCAAAGTCTCTTTCAGAAAATGAATTTGCCCTACATCTGGGACATATATGGAAGCTAAATTCAGCTTTTCTCCATTGAAAGTCCCATTCACAAAGATGAACCTCTCCAGTGGGTCTTTATGTGTCTTTTCTGCCTTAAATCTACCATTTCTACTAAATAGAATGGCAACGCCTCTAGATTTAGACGTGCCTGCTGCTAGAAACTGTTGAAGAGATTTGGACAGGTTGAAGGCTGACTGTTGCTTTTTATCTAAGTGGGTCTCTTGTAAAAATATCACTTCCAGTTTTTGTTGTGATAGGGCACTAGCAATCCTTTTTTAAATTAAATTATTCAAACCTCTACAATTAAGAGAAATGAATTTTGCTGTCATTGTACTAATTTTAGCAATTTAAAAAAAAGTAACTCAGAAGAGAATATTCTAGAGCAAGCCAACTGGGTACCCCTCTGTCTATGGGTAAAAAAATGAAAGGTTCAATTAAAAGGAAAAACAACATTATCAAACTAGGTTGCTTTCCATCAATCATACACTCCACAGCTACGTGTCCGCTTGAGTACATTTTGACATGTTGTGGTCTTAGGGTGCACTCCATCTCAACATCGGGAGAAGTATTATTTACAAAAAAGGTATCGACCTTATTAACCTTATGTTGCCATAAATCCCAGGTTTTGGAACTATTTACTGAAAATAACAAGTTAACCTTGAAAAACAATAGAACTACCATCCACTTCAGGATCAACACTAAGATCCTGCTGTCCCTTTCTCTCAGGGAATTATTATGACTCATTATGCATGGAGACATGAGACGCAACTAATGTGCTACTTTAATACTCAAACTTAACTTTACTTAATTTCTAACTGAGCTAGAACATTTTAACACTCCCCCCCACACTGAACACAAAAATAAATTGTTAGTGGTACAGCCAACCATTAAACAATATTGAGAGTGAACGTCCATCGTTACAATCAAAAGTGTCCTCTGAGACCATCAATGTGGTGAGATAGGCTTTCTGTTAGTCATTTATTCCAACGTCTCCCCCGCCTATGCCAACGAAAGGTGTAGCACAGCTTTTCCTGTGGGTCTTCATCTGGGAGGAGAGGCTCCAGAGGGTCAAGCTGGAGAACTTTTAGGAGAACTAAACCAGATTCTATATCAGATGCTTATAAGGTGTGATCTTGATGTACAACTTGCAGTTTACAGTACGACACCCATTTATATTTGATGTTTGCCTTGGCCAAGGTAGAGGTAATAGGCTTCAGTTATTTTCTTCAAAGCAGAGTTTCAGATGATAAGTCCTGCAGCACCTGAATTTTATTTTCTTTGAATTGCAAGAAGCCCTTTAGACGGGCCTGAGTCATAATGGCAGATTTAGTACGAAGGCTGGTAAACCACACCACTGCGTTGCTGCTGTAGCCTATATGGCCCTCCTCTATATGTGTAGTCCATTAAGGGAACTACTCCTGTTTCAAGCTGCAAAATGGCTGCCAGCCATGATGTAGTAAAAGTAGATAATTCTGTGTTTTCCTCTGACTTCTCTGGGAAACCATGGAATTTCAAATTGTGAGCTCTGAGTTGGTTGTCCAGCACAAGGATTTTTTCAGTAGCCCACTCTTCTCTTTGGAGCAGAAACTGGGTGTCATCCTGAACAGTAAGGCCTGTCTGTAGGGCAGAGTCAGCAGTTTGGGCCACTTTTTCCAAGGAAATTTTAAAATCCAAAATCAGCTCAGCAATTAGTTTGATGATTTCTGCAGTAATTGAGGCCATGTTTTTTTCTAAATTTGCAACGTGCTAAAAAACTCACAGGAGACCACAATGCCTTCTGCTGGCTGCCCTGCAATGTCATCTGCCATTTTGCTTATTAGAGGACTCCGAGGGAGAGCGGCTGCAGCGGGGCAGAAAAAAGATGTCACTGACCTCGTTTTCGCTCCCTCTGCTCCTTTTTATGTCCTGAGGTTCTTCCCATACCAATAGAGGAGTTTAGGGTGATTTAATGGCTGTACAATGAGTGCAGGGGGAGGATTGTGCGGGAGCTCCTGGTTCAGGCATCCATGTTGTAATGGTGATGCCATACACCCCAACTGCAGGGACTTGTAAGGCCCTGTAAGTCTTAATAAAGGGCTGTTCTAGGTCCTGACTCCAGGTTTCCTGGAGAAAAATTATATGATAGCCTTGCAGGGTATCTAGAAAGTCTGGGTCATGAAGCTTATTCTGCCGCCGCCACCACCCCAAGATTCCAAGACAAAAACTTTAGCTGTCAGGCCTCAGAAGTTACCTTATTTAGATTATCCTAAAAACATACAGCCATTTTTTGGGGGCACACGAGTTACCATTTGACCACCTCTTGCAGCCACTGCAGGCTTGCAGGGCAAATAGGGTTCAAGAACCCTCTGAGTAAAATTAGGTTTGGAATGCCTATTGGTCTGATTCATATAGATCTTATGGTTCACTGATCTGGTGCAGAAAACAGCAAAAGATCAAACTTAGGTGGATAATCAAGAGTTTCATTATTCTGATGAATGGCAGCGGATGCTGCTGTTAAGGGAACTTTTTTTTAATACTCAAGATCTTAAGTCTTAAACTCTCCAATCTGGAGGTGACCTCCATTTCTTCTGTAGAAGAGAGGCCGGAAAAGGAATTTAAGCGGTCCTCTTCTATCATATTTTCAAATGAGACAAGTTCAGGATTTTCAAACTCCATACTAGGGTGTACAGGTAAATTAGTGCACTGAATCAAGTCTTTCTGGGGAACATCAAGAGGCTGTCTTTTAGAGGATCCTTCACCATGTTCTGAATTTGGAGTGTCTTGAGGCTTCATCAGCAGGGGAGATGTTATATCCTGAGATAATTACATCAGCGCTAGCAAGGCCATGTGGTCGAGCGTACCTTTGAGTACAAGAACAATAGAGGAATCGGATCCTAGGGCAGACCAAGCAGCGTGCCCGAATCCTAGAATACACCTATGATGGACTCCTCCACTGTAAATAGCCTATCACTGGTGTCAGGGTGTGTGTTGGGTGTGGGGTACTGCAGGAATATAAGCGGGGCTCGGACCTCGCTAGTTTGTCTTTTGTTTTGTTTGCTAAATAAACTATGAGCTGATCACTACTCAATTCCTCCGAACTCAGTACATTACAGGAGATTAAACTAGATTGTCAAAGTCTCTGGCTGGAAATACCCCTTTTAGGTGTAGAAAGGATTTCTGATGAAGCAGCACTGCAGGGATTCTGGAGCTATCAAAAGTAAGAATTCTTTGGATTTGATCAGGATTATGGAGAGGCTCTACTGAGACTAAGTCAATTGAAGAGAAGCTCAGCTCTTAAATGGTGCTTCACCTGTTGTTTGGAACTCCAAGGGTATTCTGAATCTGCACATAGTGATACACACTTTGTGTGGCTGTAGCTGGTACTGTGGTGTCACCTTTTTGGTCTCTCCCTTTAATGAATTAGAATTTTGTTTGCAGTAATTTTACAGAAGGGTTAAAGAGAGAACAAAGATGTTTTGACATCCACTGGAACAGTTGCTCAGTTTTAGAATCAATGTGGCTTAGTTTTAGAAGAATGAGATCCATGGTTTTAGCAGTCAGATGGGAAAAGTCATTTAAAATAGTATCAGTATCATTAGCTCTGGGTTTGTCTTTATTGGCTTCATTATCCTCTTGAAGGCAGATGGTTAAATCACTCCAGTTGTCAAATTGGTTTTCAGTTACATCATTTACCAGAGAAGCAAATTGGTTTGAGGTAAAAAAATTATCCAATTTTGTATGTTTACAAACTGGAGGTGGACTTAAACCATCCAAATCACATACCCTCTTGAACGGTCCCTTTCCCATTACTGGGAAATAACACTCCTTCAGTTATGTAGCAACTTGCCAAGCTGGCACAATTCTTGATGAAGAGGAGGAGGAGGAGACTGGATTTATACTCTGCTCTTCACTCAGGAATCTCAGAGCGGCTTACAAACTCCTTTCCCTTCCCTTCCCCACAACAGACACCCTGTGAGGTAGGTGAGGCTGAGTGAGCTCTCTGAGAACTGCTCTTTCAAGAACAGCTCTGACAGAACTACAGCTTGCCCAAGATCATCCAGCAGCCACAAGTGGAGCAGTGGGGAATCAAACCTGGTTATCCTGGGTTAGAGTCCACGCACTTAACCACTACACCAAACTAGCTCTCAAAGCACCTTTATGAAAAGAAGAGATTAGATATACAGCCTCCACAATGTGCTCTTCAGCCTTGAAGCCTGAGAGTGTTAGTTATAATTAGCCCCCCCAATTAACAATATGCCAATGACATCCAGCTATATCTGCTATTGGATAGACGGCTACTGGCCCACAAAATCTGGCTGAGGGATTGGAGGCCATGGTAGGATGGTTAAAAATGAGCAGGTTGGGGCGTGGTTTGGGCGTCAAAGAAGATGGACGCCTAGAGACTTAGCTCTGCTCTTCTACACCCCCAAACCACACAGATCTTCGACTTATAACCCTGCAATTAACCTATATCTTGGGGAAAACAGGAGCTGATAAAGTGGCATCAAATTCATCTGTTTCTGAGAGCATTCCGGACTTTTTTCCTATGTCAACTCATTCAACAACACTGGAGGGTGATCACCCTGAAACTGACAAAGTGGCCATGGAAGATCAAGGTACTGACCCCTCCCCCCACTAACAGAATCTGTCCTGGCAGGGATGTTAGAACACATGGAAAACAAACTTGTAAATAAAATAATGTCAGCTCTAATCAATTCTTTAGTAGAGCAGTTTGCAGAATTTAAAATCACCTTGACTAATGTAGCTCACATAGGAGACTGTGCAAAAGATCTTAGTCTCTCCCTCAAAGAGGAGGTGAGTCAACTTAAAACTGACAACTCCACTCTTAAGGAACGTATACTGACTCTAGAAGCTGCTAGCCACCACTCTAACATCAAATTTCAAGGCTTTAAAGAACATCTTGGCACTGACGTGGAAATGCCCATTTTTATTGCAATCTGGCTTGCGCAGGAACTCTGTCTTGAAGAAAATGTCGCCCCACAGATCACTGTAGCTTACCATCTTGGCCCTCTCACACATTAATCATGCAGCGTCCCCAGAGACACCTTAGTTGTCGTTCCGGATCCAAGAACATGTAAACACATTTTAGAAGAAGCCAGAACAAGAGGATCTTTTGCATTTCAAGGGGGCAAGGTACTGGTTTTCCCTCAAGACATCATCATCAAGCACCATGAACTACACCCAATAACAGAAACCCTCCGCCAAGTCAAATTTCAATATAAATGGACAAATCTTTCTTGCCTGCAAATAGCATGCAAAGATAAAATTAATTATGCTGACTTGGAGACCAGCACAGCATTTCTTCAATCTCTTCGTATTGCTCCACCAAATGACTCCAACAAATCATCACAAAAGTAGAAGATACCTCCATTCCCAAAGACGGCAAGGTGATCATCAGACAAACCTAATTCTAAGTGCTAATTGCTTAATGATAGCCAGTATGCTCCTCCATTTCCTTTGATCCTGCAGAGTTATTGCTCTTTGCTTCTTGTTCACTGATTTTTCTCTTGCAGCAACTCTACTTCACTAACAGGTTCGAGAGGGAGAGAGGGGGGATTGAGTTCTCTTTATTTCCACTTCCCTGTTTGTGTTCAGTCTCGCTCATTGGAGAGTACTGACCCAGCTGAGCTCTGAGAAGGAGCAAGGTGTTTGAGCTGCCAGAGGGGTGAGTGGTATTTTTACTTATTTACTTTCAGCTGAGGTGCTTTAGCTGAGAAGGTACTGTGTCAGGGACTGTATTTGGGAGTGTGTGGGTGAGTTGTAACAGACTCCTGACTGCTGGAGTTAGGGTGTGAAAGGGTCATTGTTTGCCTGTAATTAAGTGCTTGGGTGAAATTGAATAGCAGACTCCTGGCTGCTGGAGTTGGGGTGTGAAAGGGGCTTTGTTTGACCGTCATTAAGTGCCTTGGGTGATTTTGAGTAGCTGCTGGCCACGCCCTCTCCTGGGAGACAATTCCATTTAAGGCAGGAAGTTTGCAAGAGGCACGAGCCTCTGGCACGAGCCGAAGGGCGAGAGCAAAAGGGCAAGGCTCTTTGCCTGTGGCTCTTGGCCTAGGGGCTCTGTAAGAAGCCCAGGAAGAGACAGAAAGCCAGGACCTTGGCTCCTTGGTAAGGTAAGTAGACTCCTACAACAGGAGCCATATAAATACAAAGTGTTTTAAAAGGGGGTTATAGAAAAGTATTTGTTTAAAAACAATTATGAAGCCAGAATGCCAGCAAGGGGTTGGGGGCTATCCAGTGTTTTGCATGGAGTGTCACATGTATGACTATCTGCCCACTGGTCAGAAGTCTTGGGTGTGTGCTCGGTGCAAGGAGCTCCTGGTTCTCAGGGAGCGAGTTTGCTCCCTTGAGGCCAAGGTGGCTGACCTGGAGAAGCAGGGACAGTCAGTTAGGTGCACGGGGAAGACTCTCGGGGACTTGTTAGATATGTCCCACTCTGGATCTGGCAGCCCGGCTGCTGCCAGGGAGAATGAGGGTCAAGGGGAAAAGGGGCACCATGCTGAGGATAAGGGGAATGTGCCCTCAGAAGGGACCTCTTCTTCAGCTGGTGAACAGGTATCCTTTCGTACCAAGGAACCGTCCCTGGGAAGGGTGGGAGGGGGGCTCTTGGTAGTTGGTGATTCGATCCTTAGGCAGGTAGACAGCTGGGTGGCGAACCCTCGTACTGACCGTATGGTGACTTGCCTACCTGGTGCGAAGGTAGCGGACATTACGCGTGTTTTAGATAGGCTGGTAGATAGTGCTGGGGAGGAGCCAGTGGTCGTGGTGCACGTCGGCACCAACGATGTGGGGAAATGCAGTCATGAGGTCCTGGAGGAGAAATTTAGGCTGCTGGGCAGGAAACTCAAGGCCAGGACCTCCAAGGTAGCCTTCTCGGAAGTGCTACCTGTTCCACGCGCAGGGCCGGAGAGACAGGCACAGATCAGGAGTCTCAATGCGTGGATGAGACGGTGGTGTAGGGGGGAAGGGTTCAAGTTTGTTAGGCACTGGGATGCTTTTTGGGACAAGAGGGAGCTGTACAAAAGGGACGGTCTCCACTTGTCCGGAGAAGGAACCAGGCTGCTGGCGCTCAAAATCAAAAAGGTGGCAGAGCAGTTTTTAAACTGAATAATGGGGGAAAGCCGACAGGAGATGAAAAATCTCTGGTTCCGGATGGCTCATCTCAAAGAGATGAAGGGGTAGCTATTACTTTTGTACAAGGAAATGGATTACAATTGTCCACTGAGACTGTGGCTAATGATAGGAACTGCCTGGCAAGGTCTCGAGGCAGCAAGAGGAAGGCTGTGGGCTTAACAAACATGGGAAACTATAAGTGTTTATACACAAATGCTAGAAGTCTCCGAGGTAAAATCGGGGAGTTGGAATGCTTGGTGTTGGGGGGGAAATAGACATTGTGGGTATTTCAGAAACTTGGTGGGATGAGGAAAATCAGTGGGATACGGTGATTCCTGGTTATAAATTATATCGGAAGGATAGGGGGAAAGGGTTGGAGGTGGGGTGGCTCTGTATGTCAGAGAGGGTATACCGTCCAGTAAGATTGAGAGGGTAAGAGAATTGGATTCACTTCTGGAAATGCTATGGGTTGAAATAGTGGGTCCAAAAGGAGGCTTAACAGTGGGAGTTTGTTATCGCCCACCAGATCAAAAGATAGAGGAGGATTATAAAATGATGAATGAATTAAAGATAGCGGCTAGACGAAATAACTGTGTTGTAATAGGCGACTTTAACTACCCACACATTGATTGGGTCAATATGAGTTCTAGTCGGGAAAAAGAGATTGCGTTCTTAGACACTCTCAATGACTGTGCTGTGGAACAGATGGTCACAGATCCTACCAGGGGAAAGGCGATCCTGGATTTGGTCCTAAGTAACACCCAAGACCTGGTGAGAGATGTAAAAGTGATTGCACCGCTTGGGAACAGTGACCATAATGCCATTGAGTTTAACATTTGTACAGATAGGGAGTTGCCCAAAAAGACTGACGCAACCACTTTTAACTTTAAAAGGGGTAACTTCTCTGGTATGAGGGGACATGTGAGGAAGAAATTGAAAGGAAGAGTGGAGAAGGTCAAAACCATTGGGGAAGCTTGGAGACTATTTAAAAAGACAATCCTAGAAGCTCAGAAAAAATATATACCGCAGGTTAGAAAAGGTACAAATAGGTATAGAAAAAAGCCTGCATGGTTAACAAATAAAGTAATGGAAGCTGTAAAAGGTAAGAAGGATTCCTTTAAGCGGTGGAAAGCTAGTCTTAGTGAGGTTGATAAAAGGGAACACAGACTATGGCAAATAAAATGCAAGTCTGTGATCAGGCAAGCAAAAAGGGAACATGAGGAGCATATCGCAAAAAACATAAAGACCAACAATAAAACTTTCTTCAAATACATTAGAAGTAGGAAGCCAGCCAGGGAGGCAGTGGGGCCCTTGGATGACCAAGGGGTAAAAGGAGTAGTGAAGGATGATAGGGAAATGGCTGAGAAGCTGAATGCATTTTTTGCCTCTGTCTTCACTGTGGAAGAGGAGAAGTGTTTGCCCACTCCAGAAGCACCGATTTCGGGAGGGGGTTTGAAAGACCTGAATCAGATTGAGGTGACAAGAGAAGAAGTCCTCCGACTGATGGACAATTTAAAAACTAATAAATCACCAGGCCCGGATGGCATTCATCCGAGAGTTCTGAAAGAACTCAAATGTGAACTTGTGGATCTCCTGACAAAAATATGTAATCTTTCTTTAAAATCTGCCTCCATTCCTGAGGACTGGAAGGTAGCTAATGTCACTCCCATCTTTAAAAAGGGCTCCAGGGGAGATCCGGGAAATTACAGGCCAGTCAGTCTGACATCAATGCAGGGTAAGTTGGTGGAAACTGTTATTAAGGAAAGAATTAGTAGGCACATTGATGAACAAAAACTATTGAGGCAGACTCAGCATGGGTTCTGTAAGGGAAGATCTTGTCTCACTAACCTGTTAGTGTTTTTTGAGGAGTGAACAAACATGTGGACAAGGGGGACCCAATAGATATTATTTACCTTGACTTCCGGAAAGCTTTTGATACAGTTCCTCATCAAAGGCTCCTAAGTAAGCTCAATAATCATGGGATAAAAGGACAAGTCCTCTTGTGGATCAAAAACTGGCTTATAAATAGGAAACAGAGAGTGAGTATAAATGGGAAACTTTCTCAGTGGAGGGTGGTAAGCAGTGGGGTACCACAGGGATCAGTACTCGGTCCGATGCTTTTTAACTTGTTTATTAACGATTTGGAATTGGGAGTAAGCAGTGATGTGGCTAAATTTGCAGATGACACAAAGTTGTTCCGGGTGGTGAAAACCAGGGAGGATTGTGAGGCACTCCAAAGGGATCTGTTGAGGATGGGTGAGTGGGCGTCAACGTGGCAAATGGGGTTCAATGTGGCCAAGTGCAAAGTGATGCACATTGGAGCCAAAAATCCTAAATATAAATACACGTTGATGGGGTCTGATCTGGCAGAGACGGACCAAGAGAGAGATCTTGGAGTCATAGTGGATAACTCAATGAAAATGTCTACACAATGTGTAGCTGCAATAAAGAAGGCCAACACTATGCTGGGGATTATTAGGAAGGGAAATGATAACAAATCAGCCAGTATCATCATGCCCCTGTATAAATCATTGGTGCGACCTCATTTGGAATACTGTGTACAGTTCTGGTCACCACATCTCAAAAAGGATATTATAGCACTGGAAAAAGTGCAGAGAAGGGCAACTAGAATGATAAAAGGGTTGGAACACCTTCCCTATGAAGAAAGGTTAAGATGCTTGGGGCTCTTTAGCTTGGAGAAACGACGGCTGAGAGGTGACATGATCGAGGTTTATAAGATTATGAATGGGATTGAGCAGGTTGAGAAAGAAGTACTTTTCTCCCTTTCTCACAATACAAGAACTCGTGGGCACTCTATGAAATTGCTGAGCAGTCGGGTTAGAACAGATAAAAGGAAATACTTCTTCACCCAAAGAGTGATTAACATATGGAATTCACTGCCACAGGAGGTCGTGGCAGCTGCAAGCATGGACAGTTTCAAGAGGAAATTAGATAAACATATGGAGCAGAAGTCCACCAGTGGCTATTAGCCACAGGGTATAGATGGGAACTCTCAGTCTGGGGCAGGTGATGCACTCTGTTCTTGGTGCTGGAGGGGGCAGCAGTGGGAGGGCTTCTGGTGCCCTGGCCCCACTGCTGGACCTCCTGATGGCACCTGGTATATTTTGGCCGCTGTGTGACAGAGTGTTGGACTAGATGGGCCATTGGCCTGATCCAACATTGGCTTCTCTTATGTTCTTATGTTCTTACTCCATTAACTATACCAGACGTTTGTTTCAGGGGGTGTTAAGATTCTTAATCTACCTGTTTATTTCTTTCCTTTTAAACATACACTGTAATTGTGACTACATTCAGATTACAAAACATCAACTTTAGTGCATTTAGCACTCACATTGCTAGACATCACTTTAATTTCATTTCTTCTTCTTTCTTTGTAGCCTTCCCTATTGTACTCTAATCAACCAACCTTAAAACTAATTACATTTGTACATTTAATATTTGATACACTTATAGCTTATTAACTCTACATTCAATCAAATTGGGGGGAGGGGAATCATGTTTTTATACTTCCATTTATAACACAGTTCATCATAAAACAATTCATTTTAAGCACAATTTTTAATTCTCATATTAACATTCCGTATTAGAAGCAAATACCTGAAATATTGATTAGTGGTTATATCATCCCAGTCTAACATGTAGATTGAAAATTTCTACGTTTAGCATATTTAACAGTTTAACTTACTATTAACTATTGGATCAATTTTGTATTATGTGATTGTATTCTTACACAGGTAACACTTTTGTTCAACTGCTATTGACTTATCTTAATTTTTTCCTATACTTCTTATTTTAATCATTCTTGCACTGAAGTGGGGATACTTTGATTGGGGACAATTTGAGATTTGATATCTTTTTTTACCATACCCCACTTTTGGAATTACTCATCACTAAATTGTTATTGTTCAACTTGCTAACCTAATTTTGTTTTTTACTGAAGACAAGTTATCTTAGCTACGTGCCTGCATATACATACAGTCAGTCCTACAGAAAATTAACCTACATACTAGCATGATCTACTTAATTAATTAAAATAGTACACAAGGAGAAAGTAAATATGAGTACATAATCATTATTCAGCTGCAGCAAACACAAGAACAACAAAGTGAACATCAAATAAACAACCAGAAGAACAGAAACAGTATGTGCAGAAGGAGGAAAGGTTATTAATCTCAACTTATCTGGGAGTGAGGAAGATGAAAAAAGAACATACAAAGGAAAAAACAAAAAGACAAATGGGGAAAAGAGAGGAAAAACGCAACAAAAGGGAATAAAAAACAAACATACAAATAAATAGTGATAAAAACAACTACAAACACCTAGATAATCCGACAACCGAAGTCAAACAATCATACACAGAATACTTGCCTTAACACTGCCAACAATGTCCTCCACCTGGAAAGTTTTATCCCTCAATGTCAGAGGCCTCAACAACGTTGTCAAGAGAAAAGGGATTCTCACTAATTTGTCCAAACTAGGACCAGACATTGTTCTTCTTCAAGAAACCCATCTCCAATCCTCAGAATAACGTATTTTGAAAGCAAACTGGATTTGACAGCAATTTCACAGAAAAGGAAGTTCTAAATCTCATCGGGTGGCTATCCTACTTTCTGAGAATACCAGATTTCAACACCATGTAACAAAATCATCTTCATCTTCATCAAAGGGATACTGGAAGATAGGAAAGTTACCATTGCATCTATATATGCACCCAACGATAATCAACTGAGCTTTATTGAAGAAACTCTAACCAATCTGGGATCCTTTCAGGAAGGAGATGTAATCTTAGGGGGAGACATCAACCATATTATGGATACCAGACTTGACTGCTCTCATCTTAACAAGCAACAGTCCAGAAAAGACCATTCCTTCACCAAGCTTGCTGATATCCTTAGACTTCCATCTAGTAGATGTGTGGCAAACTGCAAACCCATCAGTCAGAGACTACACTTACTTTTCCCCATGCCACAACACCTACACTTGGATCAATTATTTTTTTAAAACAGGTTTTTTTATTTTATATAAGACAAACAAAAAACAAACATACATACAAAAAATTGGGGATTGTAATTTACATCATTGTTTTGTCTATTTGATTACCTCATACATTATCTAATTATATTTTTTATTTTTTCCACCATGTATTTTTATGTGAATCTTTTGCTTATAATTAAACACTCGGATCGATTATATTCTCATCTCAGACTCAGTGAAATTGCAGAAGCCTCAATAAAGCCTATACTCTGGTCTGATCATGTGTGAGTCAACTGCCTGCTAAGCTTATGCTCTGATGTATCACATACAAGACAATGGTTTTTAAACAAGGTCATATTATTTGATGAAGTATGTTCTAAAAAACTTGAACTCAACATCAAGCAATACCTTCAAACCTACTGTACCGAAGACATTTCACCATCCATAATATGGGATACTCTCAAAGTGGTTAGTCAGGGTCAACTCATCTCATTAATGTCTTATTTGAGAAGGAAATGGGAAGCCTTCAGAAAAAAATTGACAAATAGAATTGCAAACTTGGAACGACTTCACAAAGAAAGAGGGAGTAAACAAATCTATCGGAAACTCACCACCGAACACAAATTACTAGAAACTCTTGAAAGCACCAAAATCTATTTCTGAAGCAAAAACATTGGACCAACTTCCCAAAATCATTAAAACTGCTCTCCTGGAGAATCAGAGACCGGAAATTATCTAACTTCATCACAATAGCATGAGACACAACCGGAAAACTTCACTCTAAATCTGTGGCTATTAACAAATTATTTGCAGAATTTTTTCATTCCCTTTACTCTTCCAAAAACCCTTCCCCGTCTGCAATCAGAGATTTTCTGGCCTCCAGTACTTACATACAGAAAATTGGAAGTGAACACAGCCAGTTACTGGAGAATCCAATCGAACAACAAGAAGTTTTCGACACTATCAAACTCTTGAAAAACAACAAAACTGCTGGACCTGAAGGCTTTCCATCATAATTCTACAAGAAATTTGCTACTCCTATAGTTCCACCACTAACCCACACATGCAATGAGATCTTGACAACAGGTTGCCTACCTCCATCCTGGAATCCAGCCTCCACTATTGTAATTTCTAAGCCTGGGAAACATCCTTCAAATCCAGCTTCATATTGTCCCATCTCACTGCTTAATCAAGATTACAAAATATTTACAGCTATTATTTCCAAAAGACTCAATTCCTTTATTACAAAATATATTCATCAAGATCAATCTGGTTTTACACCTGGACGGGATTTAACCAACAACATTAATAAAATCTTGTCAGCATGTGAATCCACTCATTCAGAGACACTTTTACTATCTCTCGACATAGAAAAAGCATTTAACTTTCTCAAAACCTCATACCTGGTGGAGTTTTTATGATACATGGGCTTTGGTGAAGTCTTTCTGAGGACAATAGAGGCGATCTATTCCAAACCCATGGGGCAAGTCAAAGTTAATGGCATCACCTCCAACACCTTTATTTTGAACAGAGGAACCACACAAGGTTGTCCTTTGTCCCCTGCTCTTTTTGCACTGGCTTTGGAACCATTAGCAGCAGCGATATGACATGATGCTGGTATAACTGGAGTTCATGTAGTCCCACACACATTCAAACTCAATCTTAAAACTTGTGATAATCTCAAAAACAAAATACTCCCAAAACTATCAAAAGAGTCAACCTTTCTATTACAAAAGTGGTTCCCTCCGGGAAATGACATTGTGATAGTCAAATTCTGGAGACAAGCTAAATTAACATGAATAACTAACATTACAACATCAACTGGTCTATATCCAAAACAAATGCTGGAACAAAAGCTAGGATACACCATTCTGTGGTTCTTTTACCTCCAGCTCAACCATGCAATCACATATTTTCATACTATAAACCCTTTGCATACTCCTATATATGCTTTTGAGAAGCTCTTCAAGAACAAAGGACATTCATCTAATGGATTGATCTCCAAAATGTGCAACATTTTGATACGTCATGACAGTACCAAAGAATTAAGCTTCCACAAGAAATGGCTATCTTGTAGGAGGGGGAGGATGGGAAAATGCACCCCCTTGCATATGTCTCCCGGAAGTTTATTGACACTGAGCGCAATTGGTCAGTTTGGGACAAGGAGGTGGGAGCTATTAAGTTAGCACTCTCTACGTGGTGGCAATGGCCGGAGGGGGCCAGGGGGCCATTTGAAGTGTGGACTGACCATAAAAATCTCAAGGTACTCAGAACGCCCCACAACCTCAATGCAGAACAGTTTAGATGGGCGGATTTCTTCTCTAAGTTCAATTTCATGCTCCACCATTTCCTGGGCAAAGCTAATTCCTTGGCGGATGCATTGTCCCACCTCCCACAGCACAACAGCCGCAGGGAGGAGGTTCTTGACTCAATGTTTACACTCTCCCAGTTAGCAGGGGCGGTCGTGATGTGCAGCCAAATGACGGCCCAGCCCCTAATGGATGCTGAATCCTGGGAACTGAAATTCGCCTCCGCCCTCTCCGACAGTGATCGGCTGGAACTACAAAAAGAGGGGAAGGGGGAGGAGCAGGCAAATGGCTGTTGATATGCAGCCATAAACTGTTTGTGCCTTTGGCTTTGCGGGGTGAAATCATGTTAACAGTACACGGCAACAAACTGGCGGGACACCTGGGGTTTGTGAAATCCTTGCATTTATTACAACACCAATTCTGGTGGCCGGGGATGAGGAAGGACCTCTCCCTGTTTGTCCAGTCATGCCAAACCTGCATGACTGGGCCCGGGAAACCACCCGGACTCCTACAACCCCTACCTACACCCGGTAGGGCATCATCTAAGGGGACTTTATCACAGACTTGCCTCCCAGTCGGGACTGCTATCTGGGTCGTAGTGGATCTGTTTTCGAAGCAGGCTCACTTCATCCCGTTTAAGTCCCTGACAACCACATGAGTACTGGTCAAAGCATTTATTCAGCAGGTGTTTCAACTGCATACACTACCCTGGAAGATAATTTCTGACCGGGGCTCACAATTTATTTCCAAGTTTTGGGGTGAACTGATGCGTCTCATGGGAGTGGAACAGGGTTTGAGCAGTGCTTACCACCCTGAGACTGATGGCCAGATGGAACAGGTCAATCAAACCCTTAAGCAGTACCTCCACTGTTTCACTAACTTTCAACAAGACAATTGGGAGGGACTCCTCCTCCTAGTGGAGTTTTGTTACAATAACACGTGCCATTCCTCCACAGGGCTCTCCCCATTTATGGAAGCTTATGGTTATGAGGCGCCACCTCTCCTGTTCCTGTCTGATGCGGCCCTGCCAGAGGGAGAGGTGGGGGACTGGTGTAAACGGTTGCAGGCAGCCTGGCCACTTTTGTGCAAAGCATTAGACAGGGCTAAACAGACCTACAAGCTTCAGGCTGACAAGAAACGCACCGTGGGCTGCGACATCCAGCCTCGTGACTCTGTTTATGTATCTACCAAGAACATCAAAGGAACCCAGCCCAGCCGGAAGCTGGGTTGGAAATTTGTGGGCCAGTTACCAGTAAAATGGAAAATAAATGAGGTGACTGTGGAACTTGAATTGCCAAAGACTTTGAAACATTTGCATCCTGTTTTCTATTTCACATTATTCTGCTGGGACCCTGGATCTAATGCTTGGCGACCTTAGCATGCACAGCCACCACCATCCCTGGCTTTATGCTGCATACAAACAAAATTTATTTCAAGGGGGAAAACTTCTTGAAGGGTAGACTGCTACGCAGGGAAAAACCACTGTCTCTCTCTGACCTAGTTTCCACTGGTGCCTTGCCCTTAAAAACCAGATGGTGCAAGGAGAACCGCATTACAAAGTTGCTGACATTTTAGATTCTAAGCTTAGACAAAACAAGTTATTCTACTTGGTTGAATGGGTGGACTTTGGGCCACAACACAGGGAGTGGGTGAAGGTGCAGCACATCAGGGCCCCCGCCTTCTTCGGCATTTCCATCATCACTACCCTGACAAGCCCGGGGGGAGGCGCTTGGGAGGGCAGGATATCAGGTAGCCCTGTCATGGGGATGGAATGTGGAGGGAGTACTCTTAGTCCACCAGCCTCTGAACATTACCGTTTTCACTGTCTGTATGTTATCATCTATGTGACCTTGTAGAAGCTCCAGCTGCAGAACTCCTAAGCTGGGAACCAACGGCTTTTAAATTATTTGCCTGCTTGCCCACTTGCTTTGCCCGCCCGCGTGAACTATACTCATTGGCTTCAGCTCGTTAAGGGGGTGTTTGATTGTAGCATAACTTAGGAGGCCCTACTGTTCCCGGGCATTCCTGACACAACTCGTACACGTGTCTTTAGCTATGATTCACCAATAAATAGTTTTCTTCTGATGCCCTGTGTTGTGTGACCTGACTAAGGAGCCTGACAGGTGGGCAGTCACAGCAGCGCACTATATAAGCAGGCGCCACCAGCAGCGAGGGAGGGAGGGTGAGCTGCTTGCTGCAGGTGGCACCTTATCCAGTGCTGGCTGGCTCAGCACAGTACCCATGGAACGGAAGCAGGAGCAGCAAAGCTGGTGCAGGGCCGGCATGGCCAAGGTGCCCTAGCACCTGTGGCACCAGGCATGCACCTGCATCCACATCCAGCAGTGTTTCCACTCCAACCCAGAGCTGGAGCTGCGCGCCACCACCCAAAAGGAGCCCTGGCTCACCCTCCAGCTCCCCAGGATGTCCTGGCCTTCCGCACCCCACCGCCAGGGAGAGGGTGCCAGCCACAGCAGTGCCTGGGAGCTGCATGCTGGGCAGTGAGGGGAGGGTGGCGGGGGTGTGGTCACAGCCCCACTGGGAAGGAGAGCCCCTCCCTCCTCCCTTCCCCAGCTGCTGGTCCCACCACTCAGCCCCCCGCCGACAGGGCCCTTCTCCTGTTGAAACTCATCCTCTGGCACCTGCACACGCAAAGATGCCACCTGTGTACATGGTCCATGGGGGAAAGATCCCCTCCAGAGCTCCCCCCTGAGTCCAGGCCGGGGAGGCTTCTCCCTCTGGTGCTGCTGCAACCCACTGCAAATATCCTTCTTCAAGGAAAAGGAGAGGGGGCCAGGGTACAGAAAGGCACTGGCACAGATTCCCGGAATGCCGTTCTGGCTTGTTCCCTCTCTAAATGACCCCTGAATTGGCATATTCCTCATCAAACCATTCTCCGCTATGCTGGAAAAAATGTTTGCTCCAGAAATTCTCTTCCTTAATGTTTGGCACCATCTCACTATTCAGTCCATCAAACATGACTTAATATTGAGTCTCACAGTTGCTACACATACGTGTATCACTTCAAGATGGAAATCCCACCTCGCGCCCACAATCGATTATTGGTTCACTAAAGTTTAGGACCTCTTCATAATGGAGAAGATTACAGACCATGTCCGACAATATATCCCAAGCAATATATCCCAAGCAATCTCACTTCTCCCACAGACGGTTCCCCTTCTTAGAGAATATAACAGCCTATGATATCTAACCTCACGAACAGATATACCTCAAATTGCTCTACATAAAATCAGTACACTTCCTCTACAACCGTCTAGTATCTATTTGGACTGACTATGCTGTAACTCTTGTCACTACTGAACATGTTAAATACTGACTACTAAATATTTTTCTACTGTAATTGAAAGCCAATCATAAGTATGAGTCTAGCACTCAAACAAATGAACACCTGATTTCATGATTAGATTTTTATACTTCAGTTAATGCATAATGAAATGTTCTATAAATCTGACATAGAAGGTTTTTTTTAGTAATATGCTTGGTTAAACTGTGATTCATCCACCCCAATGTTCCAACTGTTTATTGTTATATCAAATATCTTAATATGTTTTGTCTTCTAGCTCACTTTGACATCTTTCTGTACTCTAAAATGTTGTGTTTCCTAAAAAGTTCAAAATGTTAATAAAAACTAAATGATAGGGATAAAAATAAGCAGGCTGAAACGGAATCCGATGAAGACAGAGGTTCAGTGGCTGGGAGGTTCCAGCTCTAGATGGGCACCATTGACATTGGTGCCATCTGTCAAAAGTCTGGGAGTGACTTTGGATGCCTCCTTATCAATGGTAGCCCAACTCACACATGTTACTAGGCTGGCACTTTTCCATCTTTGCCAAGCCCGACACCGGGCTCCTTTCCTGTCATGCCCTGACCTAGCCACGGTAATCAATGCAACGATCACCTCCAGACTAGACTACTGTAACTCAGTCTATGCTGGCCTATGCTGGCCTTGAGACTGACCCAGAAAATCCAACTGATCCAGAATGCGGAGGTGCAAGTCCTGACAGGAATGTCACGGATAAGCACATATACAGCCAGTGCTGCACAAGCTACACTGGCTTCCAGTGGAGCACCAAGTCAGGTTCAAGGTTTTGGTATTGACATTTTAAGACCTTGAGAGACCTGGGACCAACATATCGATGGGACCATCTTCTCCAGTATGTCCCCGGGAGAGCTTTACACTCTTGGAATAACAACTTGCTGGTGATCCCTGGCCCCAGGGGTGTCCAGCTATCCTCAACCAGGGCCAGGACCTTTCCAATCCTGGCCCCGACCTGGTGGAACTCTCTGCCAAATAACATTAGGGCCCTGCGGGATCTTATGCAATTCCACGGGGCCTGTAAGGCAGAGATGTTCCACCAGGTTTTTGGTTGAGGGCAGCAACAGTTACCCATTGGCTAGCACCCTTCTTTCCTCCCCCCTTTATGTTCTGAGTTCCTTCCTCCCGCACAGAAAAGGGGTTGGTAGTCCGGAATTGGGATAAATAATAATATAGGAAAATCGCCATCTTGGATCTTTTATCAACACTGAAATTTTTATTAAGTTATATATGAATTTTAATGTTTTGTGTTTTATGACATTATGTCTTGTACATCGCCCAGAGCCAGTGTGAGCTGGGATAGGGCAATTTAATGCTAATACTACTACTACTACTACTACTACTACTAATTATTATTATTATTATAATACCCAAAATACAAACATGCTTAAAACTTTAACACTCCTACAGTATTTCTTTTCAGTATTTCCCTGATGCCTGCCCTCCCACTTTCACCGCCCATTACACATTAGCACTGGGACATTATACAGGGGCATAATGCACAGCCTCTGTCATCTGGCAATAAAGGTAATGAACAGTTACTTGTGGGCCAGATAAGAGCCCTGGATGGGCCTCTTCCAGCCCGCGGGCCGTATGTTTAACATCCTTGCCCTAAGGGTTGTCACTGGGGAGTGGTTGCTTGTGAGTTGCATATAAACTATTCTTTTATGTACTAAGGCTACATACCACATCATGATCCAAACTCATCTGATCACTTAAGCAAGACCGTAGCCGATCATCAAATGCCTGAGGGTCTATCTGCATAATTAGGAAAGAGATAACAATTAGATTATCAACTAGGATTATCTCTGGCTGCTCAAAGGTAAATTGCGAGTATGAACATTTTTTAAAATGTACAACAAGGCTGCACTCAAGAGGAATCCTTCCTCAAACTTTTTAGATGTGGGCACTAGGGAAACACCTTGCCACAAATGTTGTTCATGAGCATCCAGTTTACCATAAATGTACAGCTTTAAGGGGGGCATTTTTTCCACCCCATAAGCTTCAGAAGAAAAGACCAAGGAAGCAAAAGGAGGCCTCAGCAACCTGAGTGGCTCTCAGGGACTAGTCTCTCTGTGTGTATCTGTGCATTCAGAGTTGTTCAAAAGACACAACATTAAGCACAGAGCTCCAGTACCCAGTAGGAGTATGTCAGTTTGCAACTTGGGCTGCCAGAGCCCAGAGCAATTTCTGTCCATGCTGCCGGGCCTATACTGAGGCCTGGGAGTATTTTGCACTTTGACAAAAAAAAAATGGACTGTGGAAAAATTTAAATCCCAAAGGCCAAAGTAGATGTGACAGTGGCAAACCCATCTCTGTGCCAAGCATATATAAAGCAGGAAACAAGGGCGCAATTTAAAAAGCAAACAGGATGTGTGAGTAAGGAATGCTAAATCCTCTTCCCACCTGGGGCTAACCTCACGGCAGTTTTCCCACAGAGGTGAAATCCCCCTCCCCTTCCTGGAAGATGACTTCAAAGGACAAGACTGCAAAGAGAGGGTCAGCTCCTCTCAAACTGGGTACCTCTTCTGTTCTTTAACAGATCCTCCATTTCCTGCTTTATATGCACCAGTGGCAGAACTGAATTTTTAAGTTACAGATTTGCTGCCAGCATCTAACAAGCTGTATAAAGGTAAAGGTTTCCCTTGATCGAAAGCCAGTCAAATCCAACACTAGGGGGCGGTGCTCATCTCTGTTTCCAAGCCGAAGAGCCAGTGCTGTCTGAAGATGTCTCTGAGGTCATGTGGCCAGTATGACTAGACGCCGAGGAACATGGAACGCTGTTACCTTCCCACCGAAGCAGTACCTATTTATCTACTTGCAATTTCTTGTTTTCGAACTGCTGGCCAGAGCTGGGGCAAGAAATGGGAGCTCACTCCGTCACACAGTGCTAGGGTCTTGAACTGCCGAACTACAGACCTTCTGGTCTGCAGCTCAGCGTCTTAACCTCTGAGCCACTGCACCCCCAATAAGTTGTACAGAAAACACAAAAACACCCTTCATATTCTGTGGCAAAGGGCAAAAGACAAGTGGCTGTTCGCCAAATGGTAACTTAAGCACAAAATGCATGATGCTGCCAGGTGGTAACTGATCAGCCAATTGGTTCTCAGTTAAAAGGATCCATTTGATTTTAAAAAATGCCCATGACTAATCCAGACAGCAAATATTTTAAACACTAGAAAATGTTTTTAATATAAGGGGTGAAAATCCCTTGCTGACAAGATCCTTATTCTGTAAATTCAATTTATTATAAAATAACTAAAAAGGAGTCTAGATGAATCAGGCATTCAATACATATACACTTATAAAAACTGAAGATAACAAGTATTGCCTTATAAGATAAATTCCTCCTTTTCTTCCACACAGGAGGGAACACCTCTTCTAAGATGCCACACCATCTAAAAGAGTGAATTCTATTTACTTTATTCATATGCTAATGAATTAGAATTGCCAAGCCATGCCTGGCAACCAGTGGGAGCTTCAGGAAAACCTGTAAGTGATATCAGGTAACTCTAGGAATTGCCAGGAACTCTATGGTAAATTCACTTAGTTTCCAGCAATTCTTAGAGCTGCTGATATAACTTCTGTGTATTTTTAATCAATCAATTAAAACTCAGATGATTAATCAACTAAAACTTGGTTCAGATGTCCTGTGAAACCATACTTTTGTTGACTATGATTGTCTAAATGAAAGCCACTCTACTAAATATGGTAAATTATGGTATTATCAAACCAGGATCTGAGTCTATGGTCTGAAGTTAGTTTAACTACAGCCCTAGCTATGGTTATCCATAGTCATAGCCACAGTGGCTCAAAATCAAAACCTCTCGTCTTTCACTGCCTCTCACTAGCTGTCTCCCTAAGAATGTTTACTTGACTGACAGCCCTAAAATTTTTCTTACCACTGGGACAGACAACACAGATTATTGGCTTATCAAGCAGATATATATCCATCATGGTTAATGAGTATTTGATAAATAAATATTCATTTATCCTGGAAGATGGAGATGAAGGAGAAGGAAAATCTTGCTGGCAGCAAATCAGTAAGATCTGAGCTGAGGTGCTCTGCCTCCTCCATTCACATGTGGCCAGACGCATTTCTAGAAGGGGAGTAAGCTTGCAGAACATTTTGCTAGTAGCTGCTGAATAAGACCTGGGCTAAGTGTGATTCTCCTCTGTTCTGGCATGGCCAGAGGCATGAGCCTTTGGCAATACCCAAAGGGGTCTTGGTTCACAACCTGTGGCCTTGCACAAAACAGTCTAGTGAATCAAGACCTGTCCAGGATGTAGTCTAGTATATTATTCTTTTGTTCTTGCTTATTGAACTCCCTTCCTGCCTCTTTCATCAGCTTCAATTGATCTTCATTCTTTGCTGGTTCAACATCTCCTACAAATAGGGCTGCCGACCTTCAGGTGGATGCTGGAGGTCTCCCAGAAATAGAACTGGGAGTTCTACCAGACACAGAACTGATTTCCAGATTCTAGAGATCAGTTTCCCTGGAGGAAAGGGCTGCTCTGGAGGGAGGATTCTATGGTAAGTAAAGGTAAAGGTTCCCTTGCTCGAAAGCCAGTCGAATCCGACTCTAGGGTTGCGGTGCTCATCTCTATTCAAAGCCGAAGAGCCAGCACTGTCCAAAGACATTTCCGTGGTCATGTGGCCGGCATGACTAAACACCACGGTGCACGGATTCTATGGTATCACAGCCCAAACTCCCCTAACTCTGCCCTCCCCAGGCACCACCTCAAATTTCTAGGAATTTTCCAAACCAGAGTTGGTAACCCTCCCTACAAACCAGTTCATGCCTACCCTGGATTGCTTCTTCCTATAAGCACTCCAGCTCTTCCTCAGAATCAGAACACCATTTGACAAAGTCAGACTGTTAGCTAAGCAGCATCTGGCCTATCAGGATTTGTCATATTCTGTCTTTGCCAGATAAAAAGATATTACTCTTTTTAAAAATATATTTGTATTTGTGTATGTGTGCGCTTGCTTGGAAGTCATGGTTGACTTCTGGAAACCTCTACTAGGGGCTTGGATGTTTTTCAGAGAGGTGGCTTGATTAGCCTGCCTCTGTGTCCCACTTGTGATATTCCTCGGAGGTCGCCCTTCCAAGTACTTCCAGAGTCGGCCCTGCTTAGCTTCCGAGACCTGATGAGGTCAGGCTTGCCTGGGCTATCCAGAGCAGGGAATGAATGATATTACTCTTGAAAGAGGAATTAAGTGGCAAAAGACACCAGGCACTGCAACCCTTTTCATGACACGTCTCCTCCGTGTTTATAAGGCCTGATCTGCATCTAGCATTTGCTCCGCTGTCTTACCAAACTCACACTGGAACAGAAATTCCCATCTATGTTGCATGCCACTTTCACTTTGATTGAGTGTCGCATTTTGTGGCAGTGTCCAGACTGCATGCTGCTTTCACTTCGTTTGATCTCTGGTTTTATAGTGGCTGTCTGCATAGATTTATGGCCATTTTATGGCTATTTGGGGGTGACTCTGCAGTCACTACAGTGTTGGGCTGGGATAGCTGAATGTGGTTTTGAACTGCATCTTTTTCTGTTCCAGTGTGGGTTTGGTAAAACAACGGAGCAAATGCTAAATGTAGATTGGCCCTAAGTCTGGAAGGCTCCTTATCTTCTGTGCTTGTAAAAAGGTACTGCTCAGGCTCTTCTAACTATATGAAACTGCTCCTTGAATTTTTTCCCAAGTTATTGAACTTTTTATTAAAATGAATGTATGAAAAAGTAAACAAATTTTAACATATAAAAAGTAAGGAGCAATTAAAAAAAACATATCTCTTTAAAAGAGGATCAAACTCCCAGGAATTACGCAGAAGAAATAGTATGCAGTTCAATTTATTATAAGCAGGAGATAAGAAGCATGGAATAACTTACCAAGGCTAAGTGATCCTTGACTTTTTGTACATCCTCCTCCAAGTTGGCTGTATTTGATTTCATGTTACTTGTTTCATTCAAAAGATCTTGTAGCAGAGCCATGGCCTACAGTACAGACAAAGAAAAAGAGAAAGATCAGTGGGAAGAAGGCACTTAGCAATAGTCCAAATTTGGCTTATTTGTATTTATTTATTTGAAAATTCTATATTCCGGGTTTTTGATAATGCTCAAAGGTGCAATGTGCATAAACTACCTGCTCTTTTAATGTCTCTAATGGCCAAAAGGTGTGTTATGTTAGGGATCCATGACCAGATCCCCAATGTATAGTTAGCTTACAATGCTGATTGGGGGAGGTGGGTGAATTGGGATCACAGTAGTGAGGAACTCTTTTCCCCTGCACTGTTTTGTCAGTCAAAAACCCTGTGCCCACTTGGGATGTATTAGTCCTAGGAAGAGGCAAAAAATAAAGACGGTGCTATATAATAGAGCACTCCGAAGGATGTGACACTGGGGTTAGTAGTGGGGCTTGTGTGAATGGTAAAAAGAAGAATCTCCTAGTTGCTTCTGGTAGCTATATTTTTCAGCTGGGCAATGAGGATATGAACTTTAAAGAAATGCAAAGGAAGTGTTTCTAATATGCAGAGTGGATACAAACAACCTTTAAAATGTGGCAGCAATTTGTACTCTAACTAATGCTCTTCACCTGCCCAGTGTGAGATACTTCTGTGTTAATACTACACTGCAAAAAAATTGGGCTCTTTGACGGAGAAGCCCCGCCACTCAGGAAACCTGGAAATGATACTTTAAACTTCTCATTTCCCCTGTTTCATTCTCCAATACTCTTGTCATTAGGGCACAAGTTTAAAAATTGGAGCTTCAGGAATTAAGCACAGACTGGCCCTTAGGCTGTTGTCAAATACCACCAGACAGAAACAATGTCTGTGTTCATTAAATCACAGCACTGCTGTTTCACCCAAGCCCTGCACAGTCTTCACTTCCCATTCCCAGTCTGGAGCACTTATCAATACATACAGTTACTTCTTTCTATCATTTTCCCCACAGACTGTCCTTTGTTATGGGCATACTGCTTAGCAACGGGAGAGAACTATTCCATAATGCTCTGCTCCTCCACTGGGATCAATGTTGTTCTTATTTATCATGTGAAAGGCTAAGAAAATTGACAGACAGGGGTGTGTGTGTGTGTAGTGTGTGCCCAGTGGGACCAGCACTCATTACCCAGATGGAGAAAGCAAAAGGGACTCTGACCTACTACTATCACAGCTCCTGTCGCCTAGTGCTTGAGGAGAAGACAGGTTGAGAATCCACAATGTTATCTGTAGGAACTTGGCCCCACTGTGAGTTTTGTTTTATCCCTCTCAGCTTTGTAGGGCAGGGGCTCCTTGGCACATTGCATGGTTATTCTGCGAGTCATCAGCATGCATACAATGCATTTAAACTATATTTATGAGTCCCTTATTTATTTATTTATTTGCATAATTTATAGTTTGTCTATCTCACTGAGTCTCAAGGTGGATTACACAGAATAAATCAATGCAACCAACAGGATGGGACATCCAATAAACAATGCAATAAGGTTGGATTGCAGAAATCTGAAACTGAGCTGAAACAAAGCATAAGCATTTAAACATGTCATGTTAAATGATGTAGAAATTACACAATAGGACCATACTTACAGCAACAGACAGTACACAGTAATATAGTCTTACAGTCCCTGTTCCTTTATCAAAGAATCTTTCTGAATCATTTCATTACAGTACAGCCCTCTTTGCTTGCATTTCTAACCTCACCAGGCAGCCAGTCTATAAGGTGGGGGGGGGCACTTCAGAGAATGCATGTGCACAGTCAGTTGTCAATTTTACCCATCTATAGGGTAGCATCTGCAGAAGGCCCTGCTCAGATGAGCAGAAGCATAGGGAGAGAGGTGGTCCTGGTGATATGGGGGACCAGGGCCATGAAGGGCTTTGTATGTGATAACCAATACCTTGAATTGAGCCCAGTAATGGACAGGCAGTCAATGGAGTGACTGTCGAATAGGATATCCATGCTGCGCCTAGATACTCGCACGAAGCAGGTGGCATATTCATAGTTTGTAGTACTTCTAATGCTCCACCTCAGGAGCTGGATACGCAAACACAGGGAAGGAGAAGGGAAAGAGTTGGATTTATACCCCGCCCTTCACTTGGAGTCTCCAAGCAGCTTACAATCTTCTTCCCTTCTGCTCCCCACAACAGACACTCTGTTTGGTAGGTGGGGCTGAGAGCGCTCTGAGAGGACTGCCCTTGCAAGAACAGCTCTG
The DNA here is from genome assembly GCA_029375565.1 of Gekko gecko. NCBI lineage: Eukaryota > Metazoa > Chordata > Lepidosauria > Squamata > Gekkonidae > Gekko > Gekko gecko. Next base: position 219,977,652 of record JAPDNY010000002.1, on the reverse strand, counting down.
AGAGAACTTGACTGACCCAAGGTCACCCAGCTGCTTTGCATGTGCAGGAGTGGGGAATCAAATCCGGTTCTCCAGATTACAATCCGCCACTTTTAACCACTACACCAAAAAGTGCACAATGCTGGGATCTCAGCACAAACAGCAGGAAGAGATGTGCCACCACCTGCCATGTTCACTGGTGCATTACTGAGTAGCTAGTGTCCCTGAAATTAAGAGAAAGTTCTCAAGGAAATTAGCGAATTACAACCAGTTCAGCAGTTGCCTATTGCAAAGATTATCTCTGCTGGGAGCCATTCTTGGCATACCTCATGGTTCAAGTTGCCCTAGCTGTCTTCAGCCCTAATACAGGAAAAGATGGGGGGGAGGGGAGAATACAAAGTTGTTGACACCCATCTAACTCTATAACTTATTTATTTATTGGATTTATACTCCACCCTCCCCGCCAAACTTTCCCCTCTAATTCTGTAACTAATAGACATAACTAATAGATCCTCAAAATTTCTGTGAGCTGTAACAGAATAGTCATTTCTCAACCATCTATGACTTATAAGAAGCACAAAAAGTTCTGTAAGCCATCACAGAGTGGGTACAAACGGTTTTTCAAATGCATGAATCTATATATCTAATGGCCAAGATGTTCCCTCTGTGCAGATATCTAAATCTAAAAAGGGGGCAAAGAGATTTTCCTGCACACTTGGGGCACTCCCCAGGTGTGTAGAAAAATCTGTAATTTGAAAAAACTCTATGAGGGATCCTTAAATGTTCCCGCCTTACCCAGTTCCCTCCTTAACCCAATTTAGTCAAGTTCTGTCCCAGACACATCATAATAGATGATGACTGGGTGTAATGTTGGTTGGGCTTCTTCCCAAAGCCATTCATAGCTCTGAGGATGGTTATCGTGACCTGATAATAATTTATATACCCCCTTATGTGTACTTTACAAACCTCTTCTTTATAATCCTCACAACTCTGGGTGGCCATTTATTCATTTTTTAAAAATATTTGTTTTATATAGAAGAGGCAGTGAAGCTGAGATGTTACAGGACTTTGGAGGTGGATGCTGTCACTTAAGTACACCCAATTTCCACAAGCCCATGCTGGCTTCTCACTTGCCCACCTGCCAGTCCATTTGCCTGGCAGAATGGAACTAGGACCAACACAACTTATTCCGTTTGCACAACCAAAAATGTCAGTGAAGGGCTCTTCCATGTCACATTATGCCTCTTCTTCCCAATACCTGATAATGTTAGGAAAGGGCTACAGTTGAAACTCACCCACTGATATGACTTCTGAAGCAATGTATTCTTGACCCTAAATATAATGGCTATGAGCATGACTCAAAACACATGCACTAGCTATGAGTGCCATTTCAGGAAAGGTGGGGGGAGGAGAGTTAACAGTGGTGTTGAGAAGATTTACAGCAAGATTCAATGCCATGGTTATATTAAAGATCAATCTTTTAAATAGCAGTGTACTTTAAGATTTGTTGTGGTTACTTATAATATATAATAAATAATAACCAATTATCTTCGTGAGGTGCTCCTGAGGAACAATCCTATAATATCTAACCACCTAGTGCTTTCCCTAAACAGTAACTCCCTACACACTGGAAAGCCACTGGGGTTGCAGACAGTTAGACAAGGAACTGGGATAACCATGGAAGTTTGATGGGTGATCTTGGGCCAGTCACACACTCTCAGCCTAACCTACCTCACAGGGTGGTTGTTGTGAGGATAAAATGGAGGAAAAGAGATGTAAGCCACCTCGGGCCCCCATTAGAGAGAAAGGTAAGGTATAAATGAAGTAAATAAACGCACAAAAGTCTAGACTAAAACACAAATTGTTGAGAATGGTCTAAATTTTATGGAATACTGTGGTTGTCTAGTCTTGGTGAAACCCCCTATGATCTTGTCAACCCCCTTGGATTCAGTTTGAAAGACTTACCTGTGCAATGCCTTCCTCATTGGCTTCCACCTTCTTCTGCATCTGCATCATTTGCCACATGTCAGCCACTGCAGTGCCACTGCCACTCTTGGTCTTCTCCAGCAAGTCAGTCCCGGAAGGAAGCCTCTCCAGACCAGAGACTTGTTTCTGGAACCCTTTCAGTTTTTTACCCATCCCTTGGACACTGTCTTGCACCCCCTGAACCTGATCTTCCACACCACGGACCTGATCCTCCACACCCTGGAGGTTATTCTCCAACAGAAGCAGTTTCTTTTCCAAGTCAGCCAGTCGACCAGCACCTTCCTTGGGCGGTTTAGTCATATCCTCAAGTCCCTTCTCAACAGACACCGGTTTCTCAAGAACGGAAGCTGGGGGGGGTGGGCCCCAGTCCTGCTTAATCTCAGTTAAAATATCCTCAAGTTTAAGATGTCTGAGGAGGGCATGGAGAAGGGTATGCAGGGCATTAAAATTGACAACGCCGATCTCCGGAGTCCCTATGGAAAGGTCTGCCAGCTCATACAAGCTAACTTTAAGAGCCATTTCTCCGCCCGTTTGAGTAGTTTAATTAGGTATGGGACACTGATATGCCTTATTTTTAAATATAGAGAAATCGCGCACTAATCCTCAAAAAAAATTGGGCTGGGGAAACAATGCGTTAAATAAAAGATCGCCCTTCTGCACTAGAAAAATCAATTTGGAACATCAAAAATCTATCCTAACAGGTTCTCGTCATATAAACCTCACTGAAGAACACTTGGGGATTTTTTTTCTTTTTTGCTCCAGTGACATTCCTCCCCTTGCCTTTTAAAATGATCCACTCCTATCTAAAGGGTTCTGTGTACATCGTCTATGGACCTCAGCAGCCCCGATTCTGCTCTCAGACGGCTCTCTAGCATTTAGTCCCACCGCCAGTTGAAGTCCCGCTGGCAAGAGGCAGAACAGTTCCTAGCAGCACCTCGAAAGGTTCCATCTACGCCGTAACAATCCAGCCGTGTTCGAATTCTTGCATTCTATTGGTTTCTTAACTGACTTCCCCGTTCCAGGATTGGCCAAGACAGCTGCTCATGTGCTTTTGTTTTCATCGCCGGCTTCTGCTTGATGCGTTTAGGCGTTTATGGTTGCTAAGCGGAGATGTATAAACTATTCACTCTCTACAACTGGCTGGCTGCGCCACGAGAAGTAGTTCCTTTTCTCCTGGTGGGAGATCTGAATAAACTCGGCTGGAAGATGAGACACCAGTTGCGGAAGGAATGTTAAGGTGAGTCATTTGCAATTTGAATGTGTAGATGAATCTACCTCATGCCTTTGCCCTGTACAAAAAATAGCAAGTTTCTGGGCAACACTTCAACAAATATAAAATTTGGCGACACTAAGTGTTGTAATTAAGTTCATTATGTGCAGTCGTCCCGACCCCCACTATAGTTTTGGATGGCATATAAATATACATATATTTTAAATAGTATATGTTATAATCCTGTCCTATTAAATAAAAGGGTAGTGGTCTGGCAAGATTCTATGCTTGGCAAAATCAATTCCCTCCCTGGTATGTGGCTCAGAATCTGTCCCTATCCACTAGCTGCTTTGCCTGAGTTCTCTCCCACCCACTGCAGCCTAGGCCACTCTTCTCTGATTGGGCCAGCATTTCAAGCTCATTTGCATACAGAAGCTGATTGGATTTCACTCCATTTTGTACCTCAAACTACCCCCCCCAAGACAGTTGGAATTGTCAGTTGTTTATGCAACCTGTTGTATTCTGAGGTGAAATATGTCCTCACAACACTTCCCCTTCAAAAGAAACAAACCCAATAACACAACCATGCCACACCACAAAAAAGACCGGTCATACCACAAGCAGAATGTTGTTGTTGTTCAGTCGCACAGTCGAGTCCGACTCTTTGCGACCCCATGGACCAGATCACGCCAGGCCCTTCTGTCCTCCGCTGTCCGCCGAAGTTTGCTCAATTTCATACAAGCAGAATACCACAAGGCAAAAAAAGCTCTGGTACTAATTCTGGCAGGGGACACTGGGAGTGTAGAAAATGATTTATGGACACAGTGGAAAATCTTTAGGAATTGTTTGGTGCATTTACCATGGGGCACACACCCAGAGCCTCTGGCATTTTCTCACTCTGCTGGCATCAAAACCAATTGAAGGCAAAATAGAGATATGGAGACTTTTCCATCCTGCTTTGCATCAATTTGCCTTTGTTGGCAATGGCAACCCTAGGCCTGGCTGCTTGCTCCTGTTCAGCAGGAGCATCCCTATGGAAACTGCCTGGGTGATTTTGGACCAGCTGGAGACTTTCTTCCTAACCTGCCTTACAGGGTTGCTGTACAGATCACAAAGCCGAAAAGAATGAAGTAAACTGCTTTGCTCCCCACTAATGAGAAAGACAGAATTTTGCCTGGGAAGAGGTTGCTGAGAGGGGATGAGATAAAGTTGCCAACTATAGGTACGGAAATTCCTGGAGATTTGAGGGGTAGAGCCCAGAGAGGGTGAGGTTTGAGGAGGGGTGGGACCTCAAACAGGCACAGTGCCATAGACTCCACCCTCCAAACCAGCCATTTTCTCCTGGGGAACTATTGTTGCCAATCCTGGCCCAGTGGCCATCAAACCATTCTCTTCCACCCCCTGCTGTGCAGCTGTCTTTCCCCTAGGGTTGCCAATCTCCAGGTGGGACCTGGAGATCTCCTGCTGTTACAATTTATCTCCAGATGACCAAGATCAGTTCCCTTGGAGAAAATGGCTGCTTTGGAGGGTAGACCCTATGGCATTATACCCTGCTGATCCCTTCTACCCCCCCCAATGCTGCCCTCCACAGGATCCACCCCCCAAATCTCCAGGTATTTCCCTACTTAGAGCTGGCAACCCTACTTTCCCCTCAGTGCCTGTTGGTAGGCAACCAAGCTTGGTCCTGTTTTGGCCCTTGAGAGAAAACTCATTGGGGCCAGTCCTGATAGGGATGCCAAGTCCAGATGGGAAATTCATGGAGATTTGAGGGATGGAGCCTGAAGAGGGTGAGGTTTCAGGAGGGGTGGGACCTCAGACAGGTACAGTGCCATAGACTCCACCCATCAAACTAGCCATTCCATCCTGGGGAACCATTGTTGGCAATCTCCAGGTGGGGGCTGGAGAACAATCAGAATTACAACTGCTCTCCAGGAGGGAGGGGGGAGGAGATGGAAAGCTGAAGTCAGGGGGCAGATAACGGTAGGTTGACAATTGTCTGGGAGGGAGATAGGGTTGCCAACTCCAGGTTGGGAAATTTCTGGAGATTTGAGGGGTACAGCTTGGAGATGGTGAGGTTTGAGGAGGGGTGGGGTCTCAGACAGGTACAATGCCATAGACTCCACCCTACAAACCAGCCAGTCCCTCATGGGGAACCATTGTTGCCAATCTCCAGGTGAGGGCTGGAGACCACTCAGAATTACAACTGCTCTGCAGGAGAGAGGGCAGAAGTCAGCTGAAGTCAGAGGGGAAGATAACAGTAGGTTGATGGTTAGCTGGGAAGGAGATGGGGTTGCTAACTCCAGGTTGGCAAATTCCTGGGGATTTGAGGGGTGGAATCTAGAGAGGGTGGGGTTTGAAGAGCGGTTGGACCTCAGGCAGGTAGAATGCCATAGACTCCACCCTCCAAACCAGCCATTTCCTCCTGGGTAACAATTGTTGCCAATCTCCAAGTGAGGGCTGGAGATCACTCAAAATGACAACTGCTCTTCAGGTAGCAGAGATCAGTTCCTCTGGAGAAAATGGTGGTCTCTGTCATTATACCCTGCTGAGGTCACCACAGCAAATTCACACTGTGTGCCCAAAGCCAGGGCACTCTCCCAGAGCCTCTTTCTAGAGCCCGTTGTATTTATTTCCACAACGGGCCTTACTCCTAGTATTATATAAAGAGCCTGAAATAGCCTTCTGCAACGCTCCAATCTGATATTTCATAAGTAGCAAGACTCCTACAGATCCTGCAGAAGTAGGATACTTGATTGGAAGTTACCTCAATAAATCCTCCAGTCAAACCTCCTACAACCCTTGGTGTTTACTACATGGGGAAAGGTATGTGTGGTTCCCCTATTGCTGCTGCTACCACTGCTGATACAAAACAGCAATGATGTGACTTCCACATGAGAGATTGCCCCCCCCCATTCCCTGCCACTACTTCATATGCCAGTTTAATTGGTGAATTCTAGAATATTGCCCAGAAATGATGACATCAGTTCCAGTTTTGCACTGGAAGTAGCATTGTCATGATGTTGGCAAGCCTATTTCTGTCCCCCGCCCCCTCGTTTCTCTCAGCAGGTTGCTAGCTGTGGCCGGCAGCCCTGCCCTATAGGGGAGGACACTGCGAGGGGAAATGGCTGCCATGTGGGTGGGACTGGGAAAACTACATAGCAGCCATCCAGCCATCTACATAGCAGCCATCTAGGCAACTTCCATCAGGCATAAAGTCCTGGGTTGAAAGGTCAAAGACAGCATAAATCTCCAGTACTCTCTTATACAAATATAAATAAACTCAGCAGCACTTGCCTTGAACTTCTCACTATTTGGGGAAGTGGAAACATGCAGCCCATTTTAGAAATGTAGATGTAATCCTTCTGTGGAATCAGCTTCCTGATTCTCAGAGTCTTTGGGCAATTCTGCATCTAGTATTCACTCCACATTTTCTCAACTGGGAGGGGAAAGTGCAGCTTAAAACCACATTCAAATACCTTGGGGCAATGCTGTACTGACTGCAAAGTCACCCCTGAATGGCCATAAATCTGTGCAGAAGGTACCATAAAACCTGATGATCAAAGGAAGCAAAAGCAGCATGCAATGCAGAGGGGAATTTCTGTTCCAACATGTGTTTCATAAAACAACAGAGGGAAAAGCCAATGCAGAATCAGCCTTTGTTTTTTCATTCAACCCAGTTTTCCCCCAGTGGAGGCCCATTCCATCATTAAGCTCCTTGGGTGAACATGGTCCAGTCACTTTCTCTTAGCGTGTCCTACCTCACAGAGTTGTTTGGAGGTTAGAATTGGATGTGGGACAAATTATGTTGCCTAGCATTGCCAGCTATGTAGAGAAAAAAAGTCCTGTTCCTTAGACAGAAGAGTAATGGGGTATCACTTATCAAGTGCTTTGTTGTTTAGCTCCATACTACACAAAGCTTCAGCTGCACATTTCTACACATTAAACCTCTATTTAAGGGACTGGACATTTTTCTCCAGGCATGTTAGCAACCCCAATTACTGGCCTGAGCTTCTTGGAGAAAGGGCAGGATAATAATCTAGTGAATAAATGAAATGGATGGTTGTGTAGAGGGCAAAAATGCACCAGCAACGTATGTCTGAAGTTGTTTTGAAATCACTAGGACTTGGGCAGCTTCCACTTCAGCTTTCTGAGGAATTGCCGTCAGTTTTTGTCATGCTGTGAAGGCACCCTCTTCAAATGCATGGAGCCAGATGTTCCCTAACATGTTTCAACACAAAATGTGCACTTCTAAATCAAATTTTTGCAGTTCTGAATCACTAGTCAAAGAAACTATGTAGAAAACACATTTGTTCAACAAATGCATTGTGGTATACATCAATTGTGTTTAAATTCTTATGCTACTGTAACCCTCAAAATCTTGGTCCTCATTTTGGGTTTGGGATTCTAGTTGGTTTAGACTTCACAGCATGGCCCTGGTTATTTGTTAGTGAAAAGGATAGCCATTTCTTGCGTGAAAAATTCTAAGGAATGTCAATGATTTAATGAACTTAGGGATAACAGTGATTGTTCTTGGGGAGGGAGGAGATGAAGAGGAATATGCCCCAAAGCATGCATGTACACACAACGAAAATTCACAGGTGTATATGTAATGGTATTCTGCGTTCATGCAGATTGGGAGCTCATATTGAACGTGGATGTGCCTTCACTATGGCATTTAGCCAACATTCCTCAATAGGTGGGCTGGTAATATTTCAAGATAGGGTCAGACTCTCCCAAGCAGCTATGCAGGGGGCAGGGAGAACATGGCTAAATGCAGTCCCTGAACAGCTTGGATAGAGAATATTCAGCCCCCTCTGCTTTAAGTTACCCCTGCACCCTTTAATTCCCTCATGGATCACTGCCTTGTCATGGCAAGGGGGCTTGCGTGGTTTGATGAGCCTGTGGGCTATGCCGTGGAGGGCCACCCAGGATGGACAGGCCACAGCAGAGAACTCAGACCAAGTGTGATCCCCTGGAGAAGGAAATAGCAACCCACTCCAGTATCTTTGCCAAGAAAACCCCATGGACAGTGACAAAAGGCTAAAAGATATGACGCCGGAAGATGAGCCCCTCAGGTCAGAAGGTGTCCAATATGCTACTGGGGAAGAGCAGAGGGCAAGTACAAGTAACCCCAGAAAGAGTGAAGCGGCTGGGCCAGAGCCGAAAGGACGCTCAGTTGTGGATGTGTCTGATGGTGAAAGGAAAGTCAGATGCTGCAAAGAACAATACTGCATAGGAACCTGGAATGTAAGATCTATGAATCAAGGTAAGCTTGACGTGGTCAAAAATGAGATGGCAAGAATGAACATCGACATCTTGGGAATCAGTGAAGTAAAGTGGACAGGAATGGGCAAATTTAACTCAGAAGACCATTATATCTACTATACTGTGGCCAGGAATCCCGTAGAAAAAATGGTGTGGCCTTTATAGTCAACAAGAGAGTGAGAAAGGCAGTATTGGAATACAATCTCAAAAATGACAGAATGATCTCGGTCCGAATCCAAGGCAAACCATTCAACATCACAGTAATCCAAGTCTATGCCCCAACCACTGCTGCAGAAGAGTCTGAAGTGGGCCAGTTCTATGAAGACCTACAACACCTCCTAGAACAAACACCAAAAAATGATGTCCTCATCATCATAGGGGACTGGAATGCTAAAGTAGGAAATCAAAAGGTAACCAGAATAACAGACAAGTTTGGCCTTGGAGAACAAAATGAAGCAGGGCAAAGGTTAACAGAGTTTTGTCAAGAGAATATGCTGGTCATAGCAGACACCCTTTTCCAACAACCTAAGAGACGACTCTACACATGGACATCACCAGATGGGCAACATTGAAATCAGATTGACTATATAATTTGCAGTCAAAGATGGAGAAGCTCTATCCAGTCAGTAAAAACAAGACCTGGAGCTGACTGTGGCTCAGATCATGAGCTACTCATTGCAAAATTCAGACTTAAACTGAAGAAAGTTGGGAAAACCACTAGGCCATTCAGATTTGACCTAGATCGCGTTAGCTGGATTGCACGTGATTATTAATAATACTGGGGGCAGATGATTGATTATCAATAGGCAATCGGCTGCGGGAGCGAACATCTGTGTATACAAAAGTCCCACCCCTCTGGGAGGTGTTGGTAACAGACCAGGAGACTTTATGAGGTTGAAAATAAAGTCTTTTACTGGAGTTCTTCACAAGCAAACAATACACAGTCTCACACACAATTACTCAAGTCTAAGAAAATACAGAGAGAAATATAAGCACATTTGCAGTAGCAGGTAAATCATTGGTGGGCAATACCTACCAGTCTCGTCGTGCAGAGCATTCTTCAGGAAAAATGGAGGGGATGGAAAAATGGAAAATGGGGGACCACATGGCCTGGACCAGCAGGTAACACATGGAAACTCAGGCTGCAGACCTAGAGTTTAAAGATGGAGGCAAGGGTTGGGGATAGCAAGCTGGACATAAGAGGGTCAAAGGTTCGATAGGGGTCGTAGAGCAGAGAGAGGGAGAGAGCCGGTGTTCAGGCATCTCCTTTTATGCAGGAGGGAGGGGGCTGGTCACAACCCTTGGTAACACCACCTGGTAAGTCTGTCCCTGAAAATACCCTATTGGTTGGAAGGTGTAGGGGAGGTGGAACGGAGTGGTGGTCAATATTGAGGGCTAGAAGCTTAACTCATGTCTGGCACCTGGTAGCAGCTAGGATGAGTCACTGGGCCGATTCCATTGTCTTCTTGATGACTTTAGCCAGGCTACTGATGGCTAGCAACTAGTTGCCAGGCAACAATGAATAGTCTCTGCCTAGTCTACATGAGGTCTTGCAGGTGAGGGGGGAGGGAAAGAGGCTGCCTGCATGAGTTAGAAGGAACTCCTAATGGCAGTTTTGGAGTTCTCTGTCCTTGTTCTTCATCAAGGCATGATGCTGTGTTTAGTGTATACTGGGGCTGTTCCATTCTCCATCAGGAAAAATGGGCTGGCAACCTAGGCTGAGCACTGGAGCTGCTGGGAAAGGTCAGGAGGATGTCTCTTGCCTAAAGTGCAGTCTCTTCTGGCATCGTGTTGGGATCATCATGTGTCTCAGTCCCTTTTGCATACACTTTCTACAGTTAATTATTTTATTACAGTTCATATAGAGGCTCAAAAAGCCTTGCAGGGCAACAATCACATCTCTGATGAATATACAGTAGAGGTGAAGAATAGGTTTAAGGGACTAGATTTGATAGACAGAGTGCCTGAAGAACTATGGACAGAGGTCCGTGACATTGTACAGGAGGCAGCAATCACCACCATCCCAAAGAAAAAGAAACTCAAGAAAGCAAAGTGGCTGTCTGATGAGGCTTTACACATAAGCAGAGTAAAGAAGGAAAGCAAAAGGCAACGGTGAAGAAGAAAGATTTACCCAACTGAATGCAGATTTCCGGAGAACAGCAAGGAGAGATAAGGAGGCTTTCCTAAATGAACAATGCAAAGTAATAGAGGAAAACAATAGAATGGGAAGGACTAGAGATCTCTTCAAGAAAATTGGAGAAATCAAGGGAACATTCCATGCAAAGTTGGCCATGATAAAGGACAAAAATGGTAGGGACCTAACAGAAGCAGAAGAGATTACCCCACTGGCCCCACTGCTGGACCTCCTGATGACACCTGGTATATTTTGGCCGCTGTGTGACAGAGTGTTGGACTAGATGGGCCATTGGCCTGATTCAACATTGGCTTCTCTAAAAAAAAAAAAGATTAGGAAAAGATGGCAAGAATACACAGAAGAACTATACAAGAAGGACCTCAACATCCTGGACAACCATGATGGTATAATCACTGACCTTGAGCCAGACATCCTGGAATGCGAAGTTAAATGGGCCTTAGAAAGCATTACTAACAACAAAGCTAGTGGAGTTGATGGTATCCCAGCTGAGTTATTCAAAGTCTTAAAAGAAGATGCTGTTAAAGTGCTGCACTCAATTTGTCAACAAATTTGGAAAACACAACAGTGGCCACAGGATTTGAAAAGGTCAGTATACATTCCAATCTCAAAGAAGGGCAATGTCAAGGAATGTTCAAACTATCACACAATTGCACTCATTTCACACACTAGCAAGGTCATGCTCAAAATCCTACAAGCTAGGCTCCAACAGTACGTGGATAGAGAACTGCCAGAAGTACAAGCTGGGTTTCGAAGAGGTAGAGGAACTAGAGATCAAATTGCCAACATTCGCTGGATTATGGAGAAAGCAAAGGAGTACCAGAAAAACATCTACTTCTGCTTCATTCACTATGCTAAAACCTTTGATTGTGTGTATCACAACAAACTAAGGCAAGTCCTTAAAGAGATGGGACTACCAGATGACCTCACATGTCTCTTGAGAAACCTGTATAAGGGTCAAGAAATGACAGTTAGAACCAGATATGGAACAACTGATTGGTTTAGCATAGGAAAAGAAGTACAACAAAGATGTATATTGTCACCTTGCTTATTTAATTTATATGCAGAGTACATCATGTGAAATGCCGACTTGAATGAATCACAATGCCGAGAAAAAGATCAACAACCTCAGATATGCAGACAATACCACTCTAATGGCAGAAAGTGAAGAGGACCACAAGAGCCTCTTGCTGGGAGGTTCCGGTTCCACGAGAGCAACTGTGTGTTGAGAGCACTCCACACAGCAGCTAAACCTATAGTTCTCTAGGTGATTTATAGCACCTTAAAATGCTCTCATGAAGAGAGAGCTAAGGCAGAGAGATTATATGCTAACTTGCTTAACTCTTGGAATCTTTAACAGTCTCTGATGCGGGGAGCAGTAGGAGGCTTGACGCCCTGAATGCCAAGCACCAGTGGAGCCTAATTAGAACTGACAGAGTCTAAGAATTTATGACACAAGGAGGAGTGTTAATGAAGCTAAGTAGAAAAGATTATTTTATTTCTGTTACTCTCTATTTTTCTAGGGTGAGCTGTAAATTAGGGCTAGCTCTTAAGTTGTGAAGTAACGCCTATAGCAAAAAAAGGGGGGGGGAACGCTCTTTAAAAAAAAAGCTACTAAAAAATTAAAACCCAAATATACTTGAAGAGAAGGAATTTATAAGGGCGAAGGACTAAGAGAAACAGGTACCGAAGCTGTAGTAAATCTTCTTTCTTTTTTGTGTTTTGAGCGGGGTTTGCCAGATTTTGCTTTAAGAAGTCCAGAGTCCATCTTGATGTCAAAATAGTTCTGGGTGCTGAGGTCTACCAGGAGGAGTGGAGACGCAGAGGGAAGGAGCAGCATCAGTGAGAAGCCTGAAGATGAGGCAAGGGTGCGTGATCGGAGACGCTGTAGTGCGAGTTGAGGGGAAACTTGGAGGCGAGTTGAAGGCAAAGGAGCTTGACGTGGCAATGTGGTGAGCAGAGACACAGTGGCCTGGAGGCATGACAAGACGAGGCAGCGATACGACGTAGAATCAAGAAAAGAAAAGAGGAGGAGGAGCGAGAACGAGGTGGGGAGTGGCACAACTAACTAGTAAACGGAGTTTAAGGCTGGGAAAAGACGTTATTAGAGATTCTTACTCAGCTTGGAAAGGAAGTCTAAGATTCTTGGGAGAGTAACGAATTAGAGGTTTAGTGACATGTCTAATAAGTTAACCAAGAAGCAGGATAGGAGCAAAGAAAATAAAACATAAATCATTTATGGCAAGTGGGGGGAGTGGTAGTGGTAGTAGGAAAACATCAATACCATCCAGTTGAAATTTAATACCATGAGTATCACCCAGTTAACAATTAAAGACCGAAAAGTTATGGTCCAGGAAAGTGTGGCATAGGCAATGAAAAAAGAACTTGAGCCCATCTATGATAAAATGGATGCATTAACTGACCAGATTAAAACTGAGACGGAAGAAATTAAAAAAAAACAAATAAGTGAGAATAGACAGGAAATATTAAAAATTACAAATAAAAACTATAAGACAGAGAAAAGCTAAATATCTTGGAGTATGAGGTTCAGGAATTAAAATTAAAAATGATAAAATAGAGGAATCACTGATATTAATGGAAATGGATAAGGCTACATTGATTCTGAGGTGCCAAAATATACCAGAAAACTTTGAAAAAGATTTAAAGGAGGTTTTGACAGAGAACCTAGCAGAACAACTGGATATAGGAACCAAGGAGGAAATATCTACTGAGGTAGAGGCTGTGTACCGGAGAAATTCCATGTATTCAAGAAGAAATAAAAAACCAAGGGAGGTACATATAAAATTCTATAGAAGGGGAATGAAGGATAAGATGCTTAAGGCTACCAATGAGAAGAAAATATTAATACAAGGAGTAGAAATAATTTTTTTAAAAGAAATACCTTGGCGTGTTAGAGAGAGAAGGCAGAACTATGGAACCTTGACAGATCTTTTGAGGAAAAATGGAATTGCTTATAGATGGTTGGTTCCAGAAGGTGTACTATTTAGTTATAGTAGTAGAAGACAAAGAATTGACTCTAGTTTTAAAATAGAAAATTTTTGGAACAATATGGTGAAGAGCTAGGGTGGCAAAAAGAAGAGGAAGAGGAAGCAGAGTTGGATGCAGACACTGAGGAAGAAAGACCAGAACAAGAACAAGGAAAGAAGACAGAAAAGTAAAAAAAAAAAAAAAAAGGGAAAAGAGGACCAAAAATAAATCCATCCCAAATACTAACGAGATTCCAATACAAGAGTAAAACACAGGATTCCAAAAAATAGAAAATAAGAATAAAGATGACAAGAAATAAAACTTTTAAAATTTTATCGATAAATGTGAATGGACTTAACCGTCCCCAAAAAAGAAGAAAGATATTCCACCAGATTTCTAAAATACAACCTGATGTGATATGTCTTCAGGAAACCCATATTAAAAAAAGAAGATAAAAATATTTAGCATGTAAAAAATTAGGTAAAGAATATATAGCAGCAGATAAGAAGAAGAAAAGGGGTGTTGTAATATATGCTAAGGAATCGCTTTCTCCTGAACTAATATTTGCGGCTGAAGAGGGAAGGATTGTAGCAATTAAAATAAGAAGACAAGATAAAGAGAGTCTGATAGTAAATATATATGCGCCAAATCAAAATCAGGAGCCTTTTTTTAAAGCCCTGCATTAAATCTTAAAAATCCAAGACTTTGAAAATGTATGTATTATGGACGACTTTAATGCGGTCTTCGATCCCGAATTAGACAGGAAATCACAGCAAAGAAAAAGGAAACTAGGCCAGGTATTACCAAAAGTCTTTTTAGATATGGCAGAAGAATACAATTTAATAGATGCATGGAGAACCAGAAACATAGAGATTAAGGATTTTACATTCTATTCTGCCAGACATAATTCCTGGTCTAGAATCGACATGGCATGGACAACAATTAGATGGATTTATGAAATGACGGAAGCCAAAAAAAATATCAAAAACCTTTGCAGACCATAATCCTGTGCTATTTACGTTTAAAGAGAAACTGAAGAGACCCAGATGGAGGATGAATATGGGCTTGTTAAGAGATCGAGATTTTATAAAGACAACTAAAATGGAAATTCAAGACTTCTTTAAGGAAATATGCAACATGAGGTATCTATCGAAACAGTATGGGAAACCTTTAAAGTGTTTATAAGAGGATGGTGTATAAATCAGGAGGCGTGGAGAAGAAAGAAAAGAAAAGAAATTTATGAAAAATTAGGGCTACAAATAAAAATGGAGGAGGACAAACTCAAAAAATTTTAATCTAAAGAAAGGTAAGACAAACTAAGGAAGTTACAACATGAAATAAATTTATTATTAACGCAAGAAATAGCAAAAAATATAGAATACGTTAAACACTATTATTTTGAAAATGTAAATAAGCCAACAAGATGGCTATCTTATAGGCTTAGAAAAGAAAGAGGAAAACATGTAATAACATCTTTTAAAAATGAAAAAGGTGAATCAAAATATGGCTTACAAGAATTAAAAGAAACTGTAGAAAATTTTTAGAAAAATTTATACAAGCAAGAGACACAAAAGGAAGAGCAAATAACTAAATACCTCCAAGAAAGAAACCATAAGAAGTTTGAGGAAAAACATAGGAAAATATCGAATGAAAAAAATTCAATTTGTGAAGTAGTGGAGGCGATTAAAAAACAGAAGAAGAAAAAAGTGCCTGCAGAACTATACCAAGTCTTTGAAGATCAGATTAGTTTACCATTCAAAGAACTACTGCAAAACATAGGAACAACTGGAAAGTTACTGAATTCGTGGTACCAAGCAGTAATTACACTGATACACAAACCAGACACAGATGATAAGTAAATTAAAAATTATAGACCCATCTCCCTTTTGAATGCCAATTATAAAATATATGCTAACATACTAGCGACAAGACTAAAGAAGGTATTATCACAGGTAATATATCAAGACCAAGCGGGATTTTTGCCAAGAAGGCAAGAACTCTTTACTTGGAGGCAGGCATAGGGTTGCTAGCTCTGAGTTGGGAAATATTGAGATTTTGGGAGTGGAGCTTGGGGATGGGGACAGAAGAGAGCTCGGCGGGCTACTGTGCCACAGAGTCTACCCTCCAATACAGCCATTTGCTCCAGGGAAACTGATCCCTGTCATCTGGAGATCAGTTGTAATTCCAGGCGATCTCCAGCCAGCACCTGGAGACTGATAAGCAGGGGCCTGTGGGGAAGAACTTTTTTTCAGTAATGATTTTCGGAGAGAGAGAAGCAGAGAGCCATGGCAGAGTGGGCTAAAACACCCAGAGGACACACAGGACCTCCCTTTCTCTCTGAAGATTTTGATGTTTGGTTGTGAATCTTTTGCCATGTAGGGGTGCCTCTGTGCTTCTACCTGTGCTGTACCTGTTGATATGTAAATAAAGCAAACACCACAAAAACACCCCAGGACTCCTCTACTCTCTCCTCCAAGGCAACCAGCCTCAAGTAAGCAATAACCCCTGTACTGTCATAGCCCTTGGTGAACTGGGGAGAGTAAAGTAGCATAATGAGGTTGAAAAATAGAAGAAAATGTACCAGGAATTACATCAGTAGAAAATAAGAATAGCTTTCAGCCTCTGTGGAAGATTTAAAGCTTGAGCTAGGAAAGATTAAGGTAATATGATGAGTTTCTGAATGCTAAATTGGTTCCTCAGCATTGAACAATTTAGGTCACTATAGCGTTGCTTTCCCCTAGATTGGGATTAGCAGCACCCTCAGATAACACAGATATAACCCTAGGCACAGAGGATGATGAAGCCTGAACAAAGATGTCTTTTGCAAGAATTTATCAGACACGTTTTACTCATGGTGTGCATAAAGGTTTATTGAGGAGTCAAATGGTCTGGGCAGGTGTACAGGCATTTCCTTTCCTTTCTGGAAGGTGAGGCTTGCTTGCAGTTTGTTTGAGCCAACATTCCCTTCTGACCTAGGTGCCTGCAACAAAATGCACTCCAAGCCTTCTTGCTCTTGAGTACAGAATACATAAGGTGACCAGATGCAAAGGAGACAAGATGGAGGAGGGGATTCCAGCAGATGCAGCTTGTCATGCAGCAGAGAGGAAAGCTGTCACTACAAAAGATATAGAAATCTTGTCTTCTGTTGCATCAGAGTTCACTCAGAGAACAGATGAGCTTGGGCCACTTTGAATTTATATTATAACTTTGCAGTAGAAATAGCTCAGCTCTGAAATTTAACACATCACTAGTATTTACAAAAAGTCAAATTATAAATTGGACTTAAGCAAATAGCTTCATACCAGATTTTCACTAGTGAAAGCTGCGGTTTGTGATTTTGAAATGCTCAAAAGAGCTTTTACCTGTATTTCCATTCATGAAAAATAAAGCTTGGGACCTAGAATTCCATCCAGAAGGAAACTGAAAACATTGACATTACTCTTGGGGCAAAATTCTTCTATAACTTTTAATGTTGCCTGTTTTCTTCAATCTGCAATTCGAATCAGGGAAACTATAAACTGATCAGTTCTTCTTCTTTTTTAATGTACTTTTATCTCTGATATGCCAATAAAGGTTGTCTGTCTGTCAACATCGACATCAAAAATATTTGATAGTTGACCATATCTGTTGTGATAATCAAACTGACAATGACAAATTCAATCTAATATTTTTAAAACTGATATATATCACAGTGTTAGGCTGCTTGAATTTTCAAGATTCTGCTACTGTGCTAGCAAAGAGGTTCAAATTTGGCTTTCATCCAGGCCTACAGTTCTATGAGTTACAGGCAGGATTTCTACCTTTTGCTCTATCTGATCTTTTAACGCCTAGACAGCAATTTCACTTTCTGTTTAACTGAAGCTAAAATCCTGTTGAGAACAAGCTGGCCATACTGAACACAGTGGGTCGTCCTTCTGAGAAACATGCATGGGATCAGTTTGGCCTTCAGCCATCTAAAAATGACTGTTGAATCAGTTGTGTATTCATTGTATGCTGACAAACAACCAAATACCTTTGTATAGCACACAATCAGTTCAAAGCAGCTTTGTGTTTACTGAGAAGGGTAGCTATACTTGGATGGACTGCAGCCTATTATCTATTACTATAAGAGCCATAACTGTAATTCTTGAGAAGAAATACCAGATTTAATGCAGACAAGCCAGTGTCTCTGATCTATAGATTAGATGTCATGATTGAGCAAAGATAGGGGTTGGTGACAGTGATAACTTCTTCCTATGATAATCTCACATAGTTGTGTACCCAGATTTAATACAAGAATGACCCTGAGGTTAAACAGACCCATATTAAGAGCAGTAATACCCTTCAGATCTTCAGTATTTTAATTCAAACTGATGATTTGTTTAATAAACATAACTATGCACTAATCCTTGCAGCATTCCTCCATGGAAGAGCTTCTCTAAAGCCATGACACACACAACTATGATCAAGAGAACGTTGTTCCACTATTCTGTTTTTTTCAGTGATCAGAGAGATAACAGTGTTCCACTTCTGGACTGACTGCACTGCAGTGGAGGTGAAGAGAGTTTCTATATATAGATTGTAAGATTCTCAGGGACCACTTGAAAAAGTGCACTGCACCAACAGCCATTGTGTGGCTCTTAAAGATGGGATGCCAGCCGGCACAATTTTTAAAAAAGGTCTTTTTTTGAATCCCAAGTAGAAAATTTGAGGGTCAATTTGTATATTAAAAACTGAGGATCCTAAAATGAGAGATGTTAGTTCAACAGGAGGTCAGTCTCTAGCATATCCATTTCTAAGGATCAGATAGTTGGTGTTATGAAAAACCTTAGCCTGAGAATCAGAAGAGCCACTGTCAGTGTGAATATGATCACATATACATTATAGTGATTGGTCCACCCAGCAATCAAGTTCTTATTATAGATCAGTGTCATCCTGGGGTTTTATAGCCTTTTCTGTGATTTCTTGTTCATTGTTGACAGGCTGGCTGTCTTCTGGACTCTACAGGTAATAAGCATGGTGGGATACTACTCATTTACCTCTCCAATTTCCAGATCAGAGCCACATTCCACAAATGTCTGATACAGAAAAAAAGAGGGAAAATATTCAAATCCGTAGCAGAGGGACTGGTCATGAGGTCACTATCCTTAGCAAACAGCTATAAAGGAGACCAATGTTCCCTCTAAGCTGTGGAGTCTTGCGAGCAAAAATTCTACTTTGTGAGCTACTGGCATTAAAGTTGTGAGCAAGCGATTTGTCTGCTGCATAAATTAGTTTCCTCTGGAGCCATCCTTCCTGAGCTATGTGTGCCAGAGGCTAAAGAACCGTGAGCTAGCTCACACTAACTCAGCTTAGAGGGAACACTGAAGGAGACCACATTGCAGTTCCCTCATGATTCAAAACATGACTAGCAGGCATGAGTAATAGGCTTTGCATTTGGAATAAGGAATATGGGATTTTAAAAATCTCCCACTTCTGCTTCAAAGGTAACAGTCGAGCAAAACCAGAAAATGATGACTATCTTGTTTGCCTCTTCATCTCACAGCTATAGTTGGACCTCTCCTCTTCTCAAAGGCAAGAACAGAAAAGAATTAGATATACTCAGGGACTGCTGTACAAAAAACGAAAAATCACTTTAAGACTATAGTCCTAGACCTGGTGTATGCATGGAGCAAAACAAGGTACTCATTCAATGGCAGAGTGCTGAGCTGGTAAAATAGGCGCTAAGTGTCAGGTCTGTGCCACATGTTTACTAATCATAACCTTACTTTTACATCTGCAAGCTAGCAATATTAAGATTATCAGATACACAAAACATCCTGCAGATGGCAGAACATCACATGCAGTAGAACAAAACAGCAGCTGCTGACAACCCAATACCCAACTAAGGGCGATTCTGCATCTACCATTTGCTCCACATTTTCTCAAGTGGGAGGAAAAAGTGCAGTTCAAAATCACATTCAAATGCCTTGGGGCAATGCCATACTGACTGCAAAGTCACCTCTGAATGGCCATAAATCTATACAGAAGGTACCATAAACCCGATGGTCAAAGAAAGTGAAAGCAGCATGCAATGCAGAGGGGAATTTCTGTTCCACTGTGGCTTTTATAAAACAACGGCGGGAAAAGCCAATGCAGAGTCACCCTAAGTGCACCACAGGAGAACTGTATGTTTACATTACTCCTTTGGTTCACTGAAGTCTAGGCTTACCATTCCCAGAACAAAGATTGGTCCCCAAAAAGGTGTAGCAAGGGCAAAACATTTTTCTAACCCTACACAACCTTTCCTAACTAAATAGTAAGAACACCTTTTCAACTGGATTAGACACGTTTCTGATTAATATATTTTTATTATAAAATGCCCCCCCAATCCCCCCATCAAATCGATGAGGAGACCTCACAACCCTATTCCAAAGACAGCAAAGCAGGTTTGCATAAGCCACACTAAACTCAGCTGTGTTTGTACTGGCTAAGTTATAGCTGATCTGAGTGCCCTCTGTAAAATAAAGATCATGTAAGACACTGTATACTGTTGCTGCACAGGTTTCTTGCATCTCTCTAGATCATAGAGCTTCCTCCCAAACTGCATTTCACCTTTTCAGTAAAACCCGTGAACCAGGAGCAAAAGGAAAATTTTACATGTCCTGCCAGTCATTGTTCTTTTCAAACCTCTGCAGCTCCCAGAAATAATTAGGGTTTGAGCAGATTAGATGTGTAAGAACACATGCTAAGAGCTGTAGAAAATAATTTGTCACAAGAAGTGAGAAATTACTTAACAGCTCATCAAACCCTGGTGCTGCTGAAGCTCACCAATACCTCATTCATCTTTGCATTTAATCATACTTTAATCATAGAACCCAACTGAGCAGTGACTGTGCTTTTCCTGGCTTTGAGAGATTTCAGGAACTGTTGTTCATATCTGAACCAATATTTTCTAGGTCCAACACTTTAGGCCCCTGTGAAGAAATGCATTTTTTTTTTTTTTTAGGTTTGAAATGAGCAAAACCTTCACTCTGAGTTCTAAAAGATTTCCCCCCCCTCTCTGTGCAGAGAACAGGCTGGAAGGGGGGAAGTCAGTTCAGTTGCTTTCCAGACTTGCCTCAGCCCACCTTCATACAAATGTTAATAGGTCTAGACAATGGGATGGGCAAGTTCCCCCTCCCCTCAAGCAAGGAACAGAGATTTGGAGGAATTATATACTAGAGAGACTTCAGGAAGGAAGAAACTGGAGATCTCCAGGAAAAGCCTCTTTGACCCAGCCTGACCTGGTCAGTGGGTGGGGAAAAGAGTTGATAAAACTCAGGGGAGCAAGGAGGAAGGTCTTTTTGGTGCTGGGTCCATCAGAGCAGACCAAATTCTTAGCTGGTCTGGGGGAGGCAGCCATTGACCTGTTCAGTCTGGTGCTGTGCTGAAAGTATGCTTGTAAACATTTTCTTATGAATAACTATAACTTTGAATGCTGGTAGTGGTTCTCTATCCCACTTAGACCCCCACCGTCTTGGACACTGTTTTAAAAGGGAGCGCTGGGGGAAGGCAGGCAGTTGGCATGTGACTGCACACAAGGCAGTAAGCTGTCCCCATGGTGACCAGGTGCTGGGCAGTGGGAGACACAGAGGCAAGGCCTCGGAAGGGAAGCTGGGAGTCCAGACACTCCCATTAGGCAATTCCTTCAAAGGTCAGGTGGTGGCGGCAAGCTACCTGAGAAAGAAAAACTTCTCCAGCTGTTGGGAAAACTTTGGAGAGTGGGGTGGAACAGGACCTGCAGGCCAGAGCAGGCCCGTTCTGCCATAGCCCCTATAAGTTTAAGTTACAAGCTGGTAATGACCTCAGAAACTTTACAAGAAAAGAAAGAACTCATGGTGTCAGCAATAGCCAAACAAAGCTCCATTTCCATAGGCTGAAAAGACAAAGTATTCATTTGCATATTTATTAGTCACTCAGTTGTTCTACAAACTTTTGATATTCCAAGAGGTAACCTGATATTCCAAGAGGTAAGACCAAGCAGCCATAAATGAATTGTGGATGTTTAAATTGTAAAGCTTCCTTCATTCCACTGTGAACTGGAAGATTAAAAACAAGTGAATATATATGTCTATGGAACTGAACTTTTCATACAGTCCCCAGCAGCTACAGATTAAGAAATACAGGAATATGCTGAAAACTTTACATGCATATATACACACACACCACTTTAAGATACAGCATGAAAACCGGAGCTGGAAGACACCAATCTTCACTGTGCGGGTCAAAGAACAGCATTTCTTTTTTTTTTTTGTAATAAACCCTCCTAAAAAGGAGAGAATTTTATTGCTTTTTATAATAAGAAAGAGGTAGGGTATATAGATGGGCTAAGAAAAGGGGGGAGTGAATTTTTCTGTTAAAAAATTAGTTTTAGTTAGTATAAGTACAGTTTTTGGCAACCACCGTGGTTGGAAGATCTTCTTTTCACCTTTCAAGAGTCCAAAATAACTCTGTTAGTAAAGTTAGTAATGTCCCTTGGGGTTAGTTGTTAATCAGCTCCTTTCTGACGTTTCACGAACAGTTATTTCTTAGGTTGTCTTCTTTTTGTATCTCTCAAATTGTAAGATGGGCCCTCTTTGGCCTTCACGTCTCCCATTCCAGCACCTCCCTCCTCTGGGCCGCTGTCCTCTTCGCTGCTTGATTCTGTCCAAATTGCGAGTGCTGCATCTTCCTCTGTACTGGCGTGTCTCTTCAGAAATTCTTGTGCTTTGAAGACGGAGTCAATCTTCTCTCTTTTATCCTTATATTTAAACACCAGTCCTTTGGGGAAACTCCATCTATAAATGGTCTGATGTCTTTGTAAAAATGTGGTCAATCCTTTATATGCTTTCCTTTTCATACGGATTTCGTAAGGAACATCTTTCAAGGTTCTGATAGTCTGCTCCCCAATCTTCAAGGGTACCGCTGAGACTGCACGTAAAATTTGATCTCTGGTACGCTGCTTAGTAAACTTGACAACCACTTCTGCTGGCAGATTATTTTTCTTTGTAAAAGCGGAATAGGCTCTATAGGCCGTATCCATCTCTTCTTTTAATTCTCGCGCTTCTCTGCCAGTTAAGGGTGCCAAGGCATTCGCCAGTATAGATCTGAGATCCTCTTTCTCTTCTTCTTTAATGCCCTGAAAGCGGAGAGTCAGGTTGGATTTCTCCATCTGCAACATTAAAATTCTTTTTTCTTGCGTATCCTGATGCTTTTCTAGTTTGTTGACCCTTTTCTTTATTTCCCTGGTGTCTTCCGTCGAGACCAGACACTTCTGTGCGATCTCCTCCATCTTCTTTGCTGTTTCTGTTAGTTGTTTTTGTTGACTGTTGAGAACACCTTCCATGTTACTCAAAGTTTCACTGATTTTCTGCATTTGATCCAGCAGAGGGCGCAGTGGCTCGCTTTTCTGTTGATTGACAGCAGGCTCTGGGGGGGGATTGCCCAGACCGGAAGTCCCTCCTCCCTTCTTTTCCGGCTTCTGTGGGACCTTTTTCAACGCCGACATTTCCTTTGTTTGTTTACTTTATCAAAGTTCGTGCCGCGTCCCTCAGGAGACCAGCTAGCTCTTAATCTTCAATGAAACCCCAAAGGTACTTTCACCAACACTTTTTTCCCTTTGCCCCCCTTCGCTTTTCCTTTATAAGTCCCGTTTCTCAAAGGGGGTGGGGATTCCTCCCTCCTCCCATCCGCTTATGCGCTTACGGGGGGGTTCGCGTTTTCGCTTCAAAATAGACCTCCAACTCATGATTCGATGCCAGTTCTTCTTTTTATTTTAAATCATGTCGCTTATCTTCACTCCTGGAAGTCGGTGGCGTTGCTAAGTCCCATACGGGCACAACGCAGCGGGGCCGATTGGGGCGGGAAGGAAGCCTCAATTTCCCGGCTGTCTGCTGGCAAAGAGGCTACTCCCCAAGCGCCCCCGGTTTGGAGCCTTTGCCTAAGGCTCACTAGGGTCTATCGCATATGCGAAGACCCCCCCAACCACGCGTGGGCTAACCATCTCCGGGAGAGTCCCGAGAGGTGGCCGCCATTCGCTCCGCCGAAACCGAAACTCAAAGAACAGCATTTCTTGAAAACTTACATTTGGGTAGAGAGATGGTACCACAGTATGGGCTTTTAATTTTTTCCCTCATATTGTAAAAGAGGTCCCAATTGAACACATGGACCATCACAGAATTGGCTGGGACAGAGGACAGTGCAAATGATGGGGACCAGGTTCATCTTCCCTTTGGTTTTCTGAAGCAGACTTAAAGGCCTTTGCAATTAGGGGTTGTGCAGGGCAACATTACCATTACTTTTAATAGCTTTGACGTGCAGTTTCAATGTGCATATTACTCACTTATGTACAGGTCACATCAAGGTTGCACTTACATTATAGGGTATATTTTTGGGCTTTCCTAGATTAACATTTTATACTTTAGAAAATGTGATGTGGAACCTAGATACAGCATCATAAGAACATAAGAGAAGCCAATGTTGGATCAGGCCAATGGGCCATCCAGTCCAACACTCTGTCATACAGTGGCCAAAAACTCCAGGTGTCATCAGGAGGTTCATCAGTGGGGCCAGGACACTAGAAACCATCCCACTGTTGCCCCCCCCGCACCCAGAATATAGACTATCACTTGCCCCAGAACGAGGGTTCCCAGGGCTTTTTTTGTAGAAAAAGCCCAGCAGGAACTCATTAGCATGTTAGGCCACACCCATGACAGCACAACTCATTAGCATATTAGGCCATGCCCCTGTGTTACCAGAAGTGTGATCATCCAGCCACACCTACCTTTTGCTTCTTATTCTGTTTACCTTGTTTGTTGTCAAAACCCAGGGCTTTTTTGGTAGCAGGAACTCCTTTGCTTGTTAGGCCACACAGCCCTAATGTAGCCAATCCTAATGAGTTTCTACTGTTGGGTGTGGCCTATTATGCTAATGAGTTCCTGCTGGATGTGGCCAACTCGGGAGGCAGCCAGAACTCTGTTCCTGTGCGTTTCTGCCCCAAAATAGCCCTGAGAGTTCCTATCTATACCTTGTGGCTAATAGCCACTGATGGACTTCTTCTCCGTATGTTTATCCAATTTCCTCTTGAAGCAGTCCATGCTTGTAGCTGCCACCACCTCCTGTGGCAATGAATTCCATGTTTTAATCACTCCTTGGGTGAAGAAGTACTTTCTTGAATCCATTCTAACCCTATTGGTCAGCAATTTCATTGAGTGCCCAACGAGTTCTTGTATTATGAGAAAGGGAGAAAAAAGTACTTCTTTCTCTACCTACTCTATCCCATGCATAATCTTGTAAACCTCTATCGTGTCACCCCTCAGCTGTCATTTCTCCAAGCGTTTAACCTTTCTTCATAGGGAAAGTATTCCAACCCTTTTATCATTCTAGTTGCTCTTTTCTGCACCTTTCCCAATGCTATAATATCCTTTCTGAGGTGTGATCCTCGACATATCTCTTTGGAATGCCTCACAATCCTCCCTGGTTCTCATCACCCTGAGCAATTTCATGTCATCTACAAATCTGCTTACTCTCAACTCCAAATCATTAATGAATAAGTTAAAAAGCATTGGACCCAATACTGAGCCCTGCACTACCCCATTGCTTTCCACCCTCCATTATGAAAATTGCCCATTTATACCCACTCTCTGTTTCCTATTAATTAGCCAGTTTTTGATCCACAAAAGGACTTGTCCTTTTATCCTGTGACTATTCAGCTTACTTAGGAGCCTTTGATGAGGAACTTTATTGAAAGCTTTCTGGAAGTCAAAGTAAACAACATGTACTGGGTTCCCTTTGTCCACATGTTTGTTCACTCCCTCAAAGAACACTAACAGATTAGTGAGACAAGATCTCCCCTTACAGAACTCATGCTGAGTCTTCCTCAATAGTTTTTATTCATCAATGTGCCTACTAATTCTTTCCTTAATAACGGTTTCCACCAACTTATCTGGTATTGACGTCAGACTGACTGGCCTGTAATTTCCTAGATCTCCTCTGGAACCCTTTTTAAAGATGGAAGTGACATTAGCTACCTTCCAGTCCTCAGGAATGGAAGCAGATTTTAATGACAGATTATATATTGTTGTCAGGAGATCCACACGTTCACATTTGAGTTCCTTCAGAAATCTTGTATATATGCCATTCAGGCCTGGTGATTTATCAGTTTTTAAGTTGTCTATCAGTCATAGGACCTCCACTCTCATCACCTCAATCTGACTCAGGTCTTTCAACACCCTTCCCGAAATCAGTGGTTCTGGAGTGGGCAAGCATTTCTCATATCCACAGTGAAGACAGAGGCAAAAAATGCATTCAGCTTCTCAGCCATTTCCCTATCAGCCTCCAGTGATCCTTCTACCCTTTAGTCATCCAAGGGCCCCACTGCCTCCCTGGCTGGTTTCCTGTTTCTAATGTATTTGAAGAAAGTTTTATTGTTGGTCTTTATGTTTTTTGCAATAAGTTCCTCATACTCCCTTTTTGCCTGCCTGATCACAGTCTTGCATTTTATTTGCCACAGCCTGTGTTTCCTTTTATCAACCTCGAGACTAGCTTTCCACTGCCTAAAGGAATGCTCCTTAGCTTTTACAGCTTCCATTACTTTGTTAACCATGCAGGCCTTTTCTATACCTATTTGTGCCTTTCCTAACCTGCAGTATATATTTTATCTGCGCTTCTAGGATTGTAGTTTTAAATAATCTCCAAGCTTCTTCAGTGGTTCTGACCCTTTTTACTTTTCCTTTGTTTCCTCTTCACATGTCCCCTCATTTCTGAGGAATTACTCCTTTAAAGTTAAAAGTGTTTGTATTGGTCTTTTGGGGCAACTCCCTATTTATGCAAATGTTGTATTCAATAATATTATGGTCACTGTTCCCAAGCAGTACAATCATTTTTGCATCTCTCACTAGGTTTGGGGCATTAAAAAGGTAAAGGTTCCCTTGTTCGAAAGCCAGTTGAATCCAACTCTAGGGTTGCGGTGCTCATCTCCATTTCAAAGCCGAAGAGCCAGCGCTGCCCGAAGACGTTTCCGTGGTCATGTGGCCAGCGTGACTAAACACCAAGGTGCACGGAACGCTGTTACCTTCCCACTGGAGTGGTACCTATTTATTTACTTGCAATTTCTTGCTTTCGAACTGCTAGGTTGGCAGGAGCTGGAACTAGAGACAGGAGCTCACTCCGTCATGCGGCACTCAGGTCTCAAACTGCTGAACTACCAACCTTCCACAGCCTGCAGTTCAGCGTCTTAATCACTTGAGCCAGGATTGCCTCTCCCCAATAGGTTCTGTGACCATCTCCTCCATAGCACAGTCATTGAGAGTGTCTAGAAACTCAGTTTGCCCTTGCCGTGCTGGAATGCAATAGCAAAGGTGACAGAGCAGTTTTTAAACTGAATATTGGGGGAAAGCCAACAGGAGATGAAAAGTATCTGGTTTGGGATGGCTTATCCCAAAGAGATGAAGGGGTCGCTGTTACTTTTCTACAGGGAAATGGATTAGAATTGTCCACTGAGACTGTGAAAAACAAAATGGACTGCCTGACAGGGTCTTAAGCAAACTCCCAAGGACGGTGGAAGGCAGGAGGGCCTGGCATGATGTAGTCCATGGGGTTGCGAAGAGTCGGACTCAACTGTGTGACTGAACAACAAAAGAAACTCAATCTCTTTTTCCGGACTTGAACACATATTTACCCAATCAATGTGTGTGTAGTTAAAATCACCTATTATGACACAGTTATTTTCATTCATCATTTTATAATCGTCTGTCTTTTGATCTGGTGGGCGATAACAAACTCCCAGTGTTAAACTGCTCTGCCACCTTTGCTATTGCATTCCAGCACAGCAAGGGCAAATTGTCCCAGGCAACTAATGTTCCCAATGATGACACAGACACTCACCTGTGCTCACACATTTTACAAACACCATTTAATTTCTCTTCGTTTTAAAAATTTACAAACATTCTTCTGGATGATGCTCTCTTGTACAGGTAGGTAGAATGCTGAGAGAGTCTCAATTAATTACTCTCAGCATTCTACAATTAGGGATAGATTCTACAATTAAGGATACATCAATCTCCAATATTTATGTCCTTCACTGTTTTTGTCCCAGAATTGAACCCAAATAAATGGTTACCATGTAAACTAAGTTTAGTCTTGTTTGATCCTTGTATCTATTAAACATCTTCATTATGCTTTATGATAATTTACTGCTGACCTTCTACCTACATGTATGGACTGGGAATTTCCAATTTTGTTTCTTTGTCTGTCTTGACTCTAATTGGCCCTTCCTGCCAACTAAACCTCCCCTCTCTTTCCATATGTAATGGATGAGGAAACTCTGTTTTACTGTATCTGACACACAAAAACTCATACCTTGAATAAAACTTCGTTGGTCTTAAAGGTGCCACTGGACTCAAAACTTTGTTCTGCTCTATTGTACAGTACCTGCTGTTGGACAACTTGCCTAGACACCACCATCCCCAACAAACAGCAGAATAATTACTCCTGTCTTGCCATTTTGTTGGTCTTTAGTTTTAATTTTCTTTTTTCAGTACAATGCTAAAGCACACATCCAGCCAGGCTTTTTTTAAAAGGAAGCAGAAGCTGACAAGGTTACCCACCCAGCCTAGCTTAAATGAGGTCCAGACAGGACGCTGTGTTACCATCACGAAATCATAGCTCAATAAAGTATTAATGCAAAGTTGCAAAATGATAAAAATACAGATGATGGCATGATTTGTCTGATCCTTCAGAAAGGCTACTGGTAACCTCCCATTTTCAAAGTTGTTTATCTGATCCTTTGCTTTTACCCATTCTATGACAAGGCAAAAGTGTAATTTACCACCCAGCCTTTAGCATATAAGAGTGTCCAATTAGAAAATGATAGCAACTGAATTAATACATGGATTTCCTGCACTACCCTAATATCTTGACTAAGAAGTAGATATGAAGTGTAGCAAAGCACAGCAAAATGGGAGCATGGGAGAAGCAGGGGAAGAGGAAAAATATCCACTCATGGTTAAGTTTTCAAAGCAATAGGAAAACAGATTCTTGGGCAGATTGTTATAACTTGCACAAACCTACTTTAAATAAAATAAAGTCAAGAAAACATTTCCCCATAAACCCACAGAGAATCACACCATCATATTGCTGTATTAAAAGTGAACCTGCCTTGCCACTGCAGCTTAGATAATAACTTAACTGGACATTCTCCTGATTTTTATGCAGTTTTGAAATCCATTAAAGGCAAGGTGATTCCATGGAGGAAGCCGTTTGCTTAAACAAACAGGTTTTAATGAGAGCTGTTACCTACTATACGTAAGAAAGCTAAAGTCCAACAAAAAGCTCTAAACTGGCAAAAGGAAAAAGATCAAATAGCCTGATCACTGGCTTTAGTTGAGGTACTGGACTGGGTCCAGTGGAAAATTTCTGCTCATGGATTCATAGACTCCTCCCTCACTTGACAGACCCCCAAATCACTTTTCATGCTGTTCCTGAAGGTCCTCATCCCCTAGCATTAGCATCTGGTGGAGGGAGGTATTTGGAGTGGAGGGGGCAGGGCCGGCCCCAGGTGCCTGGGCGCCCTAGGCAGGACTGCCCAGGGCGCCCACCCCACCGGGGATGCCAACCTCCCGGTGGGGCCTGGAGAGGGCGCAGCCTTGTCCTGGGCGCCTCGCGCAGCTGCGAGGGGCCCGGGGAGAGCCGGGAATGGGGCGGCACGGCTCTCCTGGGCTCCTCGCAGCTGCCAGGCACCCGGGGAGAGCCGGGAAGGGCGGCGCGGCTCTCCCGGGCCCCTCGCAGCTGCCAGGCACCCGGGGAGAGCCGGGAAGGGGCGGCGCGGCTCTCCCGGGCCCCTCGCAGCTGCCAGGCACCCGGGGAGAGCCGGGAAGGGGTGGCGCGGCTCTCCCGGGCCCCTCGCAGCTGCCAGGTGCCCGGGGAGAGCCGGGGAAGGGGCGGCGCGGCTCTCCCGGGCCCCTCGCAGCTGCCAGGCGCCCGGGGAGAGCCGGGGAAGGGGCGGCGCGGCTCTCCCGGTCCCCTCGCAGCTGCCCGGGGCCCGGGGAGAGCTGGGGAAGGGGCGGCGCGGCTCTCCCGGTCCCCTCGCAGCTGCCAGGTGCCCGGAGAGGACCGGGGAAGGGCGGCGCGGCTCTCCCAGGCCCCTCACAAGTGCAAGGCGCCCGGGGAGAGCCGGGAACGGGGCAGTGTGGCTCTTCCAGCCCCCTCGCAGCTGCGAGGGGCCCTGGGAGAGCCGGGAGCGGGCAGGCTTGGAACGCCCGCCCCTTCCCTCCCAGTGGCGGCGCAGCTGGGGGGGAAGAGAAGCCGCTCCGCCGCCCCTGCCTCCTCTCCCCCCAGCTTTGGGGAGAGGGCGGGCAACCTCTGCTGCCACCTGCCGCCTCCTGAGCCCCGCGGGGCGCTCGGGGAAGTGGGGGGGGCTTTTCCTGGGAGGGGCCGGGCGTGGTTTGGCGCCCCTGCAGCCGACACGCCATGCCCCCAGGGAGGAGGGGAGGGCGCCTTGCGCCCTCAGTGGGCGCTTTTCCACGGCGGCGGCAGCAGGGGATCCTGCTGGCCGCCGCCGGCCATTCCTCCTCCTCCTCCTCCCCCCCAGGGAGGAGGGGGAGAGCGACTTGCGCCCTAGCCGGGCGCGTTTTTGCGGCAGGGCGCCCGGTTAGGGCGGCGGTGGGGGGCTTTTGGGGGGGAGCGGGGCTCCGTTTGGTGCCCCTGAGGCCGGCGCACCCTAGGCGAGCGCCTAGTTCGCCCAATGGGCGATCCGGCCATGGGAGGGGGGATTCTGCTCCGCTGACAAATTGGCTGAGTTCAGACTGGCATTTTGCAGCGGGAGCCAGTTGTTGCACAAAAGCAACATCACATGGGGCCATCTGATGCGGGAGCTTACCGGGACAAGGTGTGCCAGAGCGTTCAGACTGCTGGCTTTTCCGATTTGCACTTTGCCGATTGGGGGAGGATCCCAGCACCTCATTGGGTGGTAGAGCAATCAAACTGCCGCTGCTGTTCCAGCTTGCTCCCGGCTTATCGGCTGAGCAGTCACACGTCGGGGAAGCGGAATGCAGCAGGATAAGGGCACTCTTCAGGATTTGCCACCACTTTACTGAGGTATCTTTTTAACGTGGGGGATAAGCGGAATGGCATGGATTGCCTATGGCTGGGGAACGCCAGGCAGATGTGCCTGTGTGAATGCCCCCTTTAATCCACTTGGGAAACGGGGCTGGAATGTGGCTCTCGCGGGGCTAATTGCCAGTCTGAACTCAACCATTCTTCCTATCGGCAAAGACTTTGCATGGGATCCAACCCACTCTCCTCCAAAGGCTGTGGTGGGTGAAATGGGAGAGGCTCTCCTCAGATATAGCCAAGCCTATGCATGCTTACTTGGAGGCTGCAAATAAGGCTGCATAATCTTGTAGCTTCGGAGAAATAAAACTAATAAGATTAAAGAAAGAGTCCCTTCCAAACAGGAACTGGATGTGACAAAAACCAACCAGGATACTTCTATGTCACTTCAATCCTTGTCTCCCTTGCAGTGGGTCCTAGTCCTTACAAATACAGAGCTTACTGACAAAAGGTGAAAGCCCTTTTTACTTTTGAGCCAGTGCATTATTTGAACAAAGCAGTATGATGCTGCATATATAAACATAAAGACATTTTTAGCTCTCTAACATATAGATGGACAATTTTGTTCACTGTATGACTGGGAATTAGTGGGCAGTACAAACATGAAACTGCTTAAGAATTATGTGGACATCACATTTGGGACTTTGCCCACACTATAAGAGAGTCCACTAGTTTAAAAATGGAACATTCTGTTATCAGTACTAGCCGCTTCAAAGCCAAGATCATATCACAGTGCCATGGCCTCTCCAATACTTTGCATTTAGAATAAAACCACTGTGAGCTATCCCAAGGTATTGTTTATTTTGAAAATCATCTGGGAAGACTTTATACTGTAAACAAGACCGTCTATAGTGAAGGGTTCTTTGTGTCCAGGCTTATATACCTGGAAGCAGAAAAGTAGTTCAGTTGCTTACTATGCATTCTCACATACACAAACTGGAGAACCTTGGCTGAGCAGTCAAGACATTTCCCAGGACTGCAGTCATTGTGTGTGTCCTTTAGTATGATTTAAATATATCACTTTGAAAGGTGAAGATCTGTGGCAAAGGAACATACATTTGGTAGATCTAGGACCTGCACATAGGCCTTTGTCCCTACAATGTTTATTTTATGTAGTTCTATAAAGGAGCTGCGGTGGCTCAAGTGGTTAAGGCGCTGAACTGCAGGCTGTGGAAGGTCAGTGGTTCAGCAGTTTGAGACCCAGGTGCCGCATGACGGGGTGAGCTCCTGTCTCTAGTTCCAGCTCCTGCCAACCTAGCAGTTCGAAAGCAAGAAATTGCAAGTAGACAAATAGGTACCACTTCGGTGGGAAGGTAACAGCGTTCTGTGCACCTTGGTGTTTAGTTATGCCGGCCACATGACCATGGAAATGTCTTCGGACAGCGCTGGCTCTTCAGCTTTGAAACGGAGATGAGCACTGCAACCCTAGAGTCGGATTCGACTGGCTTTCGAGCAAGGGAACCTTTACTATAAGGGTAGAATTTCACCATGTATGGTTTTGTCACAGCAGCACCATTATACAAAAATTCATGTGTGATAAAAGAATTTTATGAAAATGTTAGGTTTTCTAAATTTGGACCCTGAATTCTCTAAAGCAAGCAGCAGTGCCCAAGGGAGGAAGGGCTGAAAATTACCTGTTGACTAAATTAGTCAAAACTACTGCAAAGCAAAGAACTGGGTAAACTGGGTTAGGTTACACCACTCAACAGGATTTGACAGATCAATATGATGGGTAGCAGGAGTGGCATCAGCTTCACTTAATCTTGCCTCCATTACTACACAACTACAATAGTTCTGCTTTTGAGTGGCAGAGCAGCTGCTACCACTAGGTAGGCAGGGAAGGCCCTGGCATCTCCTCATCCACTAGCCCACAGATGGCAGACTTAGGCCTTTAGTGCAAACAGAGTAGCGAAGATTATCATTCTTGATTTAAACAGAATAATAAAGTAGCATTAACTTTCCATCAGGTAGCTTTGTGAACACTTTTGATGATAAAATGTGGCCAGCCAATGTGTTTGGGTATTTAATTTTTTTTTTACAGTGTCTTACTCTATCATCATTTGATGGCAAAATTCAGCACTTTCACTGTCTTGTAGTTTTACAAATCACTAGAAATCCTAATGATCCACGTAAAGTAATTTTGCTCTGGATAGGAAGTAAATTAATGGATGAAAACTGCTAAATGGATTACAGGAATCTTACTAGTGGAACAGTGGCACTCCAGAAGGTGTTGAAAACACAAGGAGTATTGGGGCCTGATAGAGGCACATGAGTCTGTGGGGAACCGGCCTAAACCCACACATATATCTAGTAGGCATAAAACAGTATCATGTATAGACTACATAATTTTAGAAAAGAATAGTAATATGATTATCAAAGGAATTACAACCCACCCAATATGGATATCTGACCATGCTCCAATAAGCGTTGAAATAGAATTCACTCAGCAACCAACAACCAGAACGTGGAGATATAATAACTTAATAATGGCCACAGAAAGGGATAGACAATACATGTCTGAGCAGATAAAGCTATATTTTGAGGAAAATAGAGGAACAGTACCCACCAATATTCTATGGGATGCTGCAAAGGCAGTCATAAGGGGGCACTGTATAAAGAAAGAGAAGAATATAAAAAGGAGTGGCATCTAGGAAGACAGGCCAAAATCCAAGAAATGGAGAGGCTACAAAGTAAACTAATGCAAAAATACAATCCTATGATACAGAACCAAATATTAACAATTAAAAAACAATTGGAGGCCTTAGACTCAGCAACAATATGGAAAAGGGAAGCCATGGTGAGAAACGAATTCCAAAGAAATAGCATAAATTCAGCAAAAAGACTAGCAAATTACCTGAAAAATAGGAAGGAAAGACAAAGGGTAAAAAGTATAAAGGTAAATGGTCAAAAATCTCAACATCCCATTGAAATAAGGGAGGCGTTCGAGTCTTTCTATAAAAAATTATATAAGAAAAGGGACACAACAGACTTTGTAGAGGAAGTTAACATAACACTGAAGGAGGATGAGCAAGCCAAATTACAAGAGGAAATTACAATACAAGAGATAAAGGATGTAATTAAAGAATTGAGAAAGGGAAAATCCCCTGGGCTAGATGGGTTCACAAGTGAATTTTATAAGGAAATGATAGACATTCTTGCCCCAGAACTCCAAATGATCTTCAACGAAATCTTGAGGGGGGAAGGGCCCCAGATTCATGGAGACAAACAGAAATAATAGTAATTTTGAAACCAAATAAAGACCCTGAAGAGGTAGGTTCATACAGACCTATAAGCCTCCTTAACCAAGACTACAAGATCTTCGCAAAAATGCTGGCAAATAGATTAAAGAAGTTTAGTCCCAAAATAATAAAAGAAGACCAACATGGATTTGTAAAGGATAGGAACATAGCCCACCCTATTAGGAATATAATAAACGTATTACAACACGGTCAAAAAAAAAAGTTAGGTCTTTTAAAATTGGATGTCTATAAAGCCTTTGACACCCTATCTCAGGAATACTTGTGGCAGATTATGAAAAAGCATGAGATAGGAGATAATTATATAAGAGCAATTAAGGAGATATATAGAGAGGGAACAGCAGTGGTAAAGGTCAATAATGCCAAATCACAAACTTTTCAGATCCAGAGAGGGGTCCGACAGGGGTGCCCGCTCTCACTGGTCTTATTCATTATAGCAATAGAACAACTAGCTGAAAGGATAAGAAACTGTGTAAGGATAGAAGGTTATAAGGTAAAGAAGGAAGAAATAAAAATTAATTTATTTGCAGATGATATTATAGTAGTTATGACAAATCCCAAAGAAGCGATAAAAGAAGTAAAAATTATCTTAGAGGACTTCGAATGCTGTTCAGGGTTAAAGGTTAATATGGCTAAATCAGAAATCATGTACCTCAATGTGAACAAAGAGGAAAGAAAAGAAATAAACAAAATTACAAATATTGGAATGGGCACCAAAAAGTTCAAATACTTAGGTATAGTGTTACAAAAGAAGATCGATAGAATATCGGAGGTGAATTATAGCACGATATGGAAGAAAATAAAGAATGAAATGAGAAAGTGGAAAAATAAAACTCTTGGTATATCTACTAGAATTAGGAGTGTTAAAATGTTCTGGTTACCTAAACTAACATACTTATTCCAGACGATACCATTAGAGGCCCATAACAAAAGGTTAGAACAATGGAATAGGGCAATTAGAAAGTGGATATTTGGCAGTAAAAAGTGTAGAATTCAAAAAAGGTTGATACACGGTCTCAAGGAGGAGTTGGGTTGGGGAGTCCCAGAGCTGAATAGATATTATGAAGCCTTTCAAATAAAGTCGCTATTAGAGATAGGTGAAGGAGAGGAGCAAAAATGGGTTAGATTTGAAAATGAGATAAACAACAATATAGGAAGATTCGGGATTTTCTCTAAAGCCACAAAAAAAGATCTCAAATTGATTAAAGGCCCCAGACATTCAGCATTAGAATCTTGGAGCAAGTGGCAAGCGAAATGGCTAAGAAGAAACTCAAGATGGACACCACTAGAATTAATATACAGCGAAATAAAAGAGAATAAATGGTGGGAATATCTTAAAACTAAAGGGTATTATAGGTTGGAAGACATGTTTAGAGGACGTAACTTAAAACCGGTGCACGAGATAGTGGAAGAGGTAGGTAACCAACACTGGTTAAAAATAACAGGCCTATATAGTATGGTTAATAAGATCAAGGAAAAAGAGAAAATATGGATAGAGGAACCGATAGAAGAACTATACAAAGGGATGCAAAAATCAAAACAAGGATTAGCAGGGAAAATCTATAGGAAAATGATATCAAATATAGACACGACAATATCTTACCTACAGAACACTTGGACCAAAGAAGGTCAGGTATCAGAAAACTTGGCAAGCAAAATAATGGAAGGAATAGAGGGAATTAAAGTGATCAAATTTAACGAAATGGAGCATAAATTCTTTACAAAATGGTACAAAACACCAGCGCAAATAGCAAACATGATCCCAGGAATGAGCCCCATGTGCTGGCATTGCAAACTGGCTAAAGGATGGTTTTCCCATATGTGGTGGGAATGCCCAGAGGTCAGTGTCTTTTGGACAAAAATATTGCAAATTATAAGGAGAACATGCAAAGTTTCACTGTCCATTAACTTTAATTTAATGTTAATGGGCATAATAGGGAACCCAGGAGTAAGTAAAGAGAACCAAGCTATATTCAAAGCAATGATACTAGCAGGAAAAGCAGTGATTGCTCTGGGTTGGAAGGACAAGAGTAAATGGACAGTAGAAATCTGGCATAATTATTTGTTTGATTTCATACAGTCAGACATAATAGAGAAACTGAACTGGAAGACCAAATGGGCAGACAGGACTACAGCAATCAGCACGAAATGGAAGACCTACCTGGAGTGGCTACCAACAGAAGGAAGAAAGGACATTCAGTGCAAGATTCGGACCTTGTGCCCGTGGCTGGGAACAAAGGACTAAAGCATTGGAAAAGCAGAGGGGGGAGGAGGGAGGGAGAAGGGATAAAAAACCGTTACGAAATGTACGGGATAAAAGATAATATGTAATACTTACCAAAAACTATATAAAAACTATATTAAAAAAAGAAAAAGAAAACACAAGGGGTACGTAGATGCCCTTCCAAGCCAGAGGCTATCATGTAATGGAGAGTCCTGAAGAGATACAAAATTCCATAGTTTTTCTGGTAAAATATTAAGAGCCACCACATTAGGAAGCAGGCTGAATCACACGAGCAAAGATGTCAGTGTTAACCATATATAGCAATCTCTTATAATTTAACTGATTCACAAAAGTAGTTTTTTCTAGGTTAACTCTTCAGTTAAGTGTGTAAGATACAGTTATGTATGGCCTGGATGTCTCTATATTTTCTGGCCAGCACGCTTCAACCCTGAACACAGCATACCATCTGAGACAGATTACCTGCAAACTTTAGGTAAGAGGTACTTGCCAACTGGACAGTATTAGAACCTATGGTTCCACAAAAGGAGAGGAAATACATTCTGTTTTCTACCACCATTTTGGAATCACTTAGCATCATGCTATGTTATTGCTGATGAAATTACCTAAGATGCTATAAAATGAAGCTTATTTGTAGATGATTTCACACAAGGAAGTTCTGCTGCATCAATTAGATTAGGAAAAAGGGGCCTTGCACATACTAGTGATGCAAAAAGAAACCCAATTTCTACCAAGTAGTTTGACAGCACTTGTTCCTAGAGAGTTTGTGGATTAAGCCAAGTCTCAATAAGCCATCAAGGTCACTTCCCAGTTTCCCTCATACAATACAATCAAAAGGCCACCAATAATCTCCTTCAAAGCAATTTTAAATACCTAAATGCCTGATGCATCCTGATCTAGTTAACATAAGAGAAGCCAATGTTGAATCAGGCCAATGGCCCATCTAATCCAACACTCTGTCACACAGTGGCCAAAAATACCAGGTGCCATTGTGCCAAAAATACCAGGTGCCAAAATACCAGTTCAGCCTCCAAAAATAGGTGAAACTCTTAGTAGTTGCTCTAGTCTCACGGCAACAGTCCCTGAACACTCATCCCCCTTATAAGATCTCAAAAACTGTATATTGTCAACTTTATAGCACCGCTTTTCATGCACATTTCCACTCTCCCTTCTGCTTAAGGAAACCAGACAGGAGGAGTGAGAAGAAGAAAAAATCCAGTCATCAACAGTGATGCTGCAGAAGAGGTAAGCCATAGATTCCCCATTGTGGATTCGATGGATGGCTTCGGAGAGGATCAAGCTGATATCTACAGTCTTTATCTTGGGACACTGCAGTTTCTGCACTTCATGAGGAACTGTATTGGTGACCACCACCTATTGAGATACCCAAAAGGGAAAATGTTAGAAACATGGCTGAAACAGCTGCTCAGATTTAATACATGAGGGACTGAATCTGCCTTAAAATAATAATAATAAAACCAGTGGTTTTCAGTGGTTTCCACATTCTGCCAGATTTTATCTGTCATTACGACTGCCTGATATAAAGTAAGATTGCAGCCAGATTTTTAGATTACTTAGGGAATGACTGGCCCCCAAGGTTTGTGATGAGATGAATACAAATGCTGTAAGAACTAGAAGGAAAACTAATAGTGACAGTCTTGTTGCCCTACGAGGCCCCTATTGTGCTTTTATGAACTCATAAGTTATGAAAAACCTGACCTGTGCTAGTTGTGTGCAAAAGGGACTGAACTGTAAGGTGACTCCAAAAGATGCCAGCTACAGACACATGCTCAGAAGAAGAAAGCCTGCCTGTGAAATAGTGTGCCTATGATTCCTGCATGTCACCATCCCACTTTCCTGCAGCAAGGTGGATCAGCTCCCTAGTAGGGATGTGCATTTGGTTCGTCTGAACCGAATACACCCCCGAAAATGGCCCATTTGGGCCTCTTTCGGGCTGCTCCGAACCGATTCATATTCTCTGATCTCTGAATTGGCTTGCTGCCGAATGTCAATTTCAGCCCCATTATATCCTATGGGCCATTGAAATCAATGGCAAAAACATAGGATATATTCTGGGGGCTGGAGGGGAAGGGGTTGGAGGGAGAGACTCCAAAATCACAGAGTAGCTGTGGGGGCCTCTCCCCAAGATACTCACCAAGTTTCAAGAACATTGGAGCAGGGGGTCCAATTCTACTGGCCCCCAAACAGGTTGCCCCATCCCCTCCATGGTTCTCTACGGTGGGAATAAAAGTTACTTTTCCCCCACAGTGCTGTTAGTGGCTCTGGGGGGGAGGGGTTTTGAGGGAGAGGCTCCAAATTTTCAGGGTAGCTTCAGGAGCCTCTCCCCATATAAAGCGCCATGTCCCAAAGCAATTGGACCAGTGGGCCCAATTCTATGGGCACCCAAACGGGTTCCCCCCCCATTACCTCCATTGTTTCCAATAGGGAAACCCACCACCAGCACTTAAGGCAGGCAAGCAGGCAGCACCTAGCAGCTAGACTCTCCCAGAGAATCTCAGGGAATGTGAACTGTCTTGGGAAGAGCTTCTTTACCATGAGAACAATTGGTACACTCCAGAAAAAGTGGCACTGTGGCAGTGCAAGCATGCCACTGTGCCACACAGAAACCCCCAAAGACCAACAGGAACAACATTTATACAGGCCCTGCCCTGTATAAATTGATGGTGCAACCACATTGGACCACTCACATCACACACACATATATAAGTAAGAATATTTATAGCACTGGAAAAAATGCAGAAAAGGGCAACTACAATAATAAGAGGAGGACACTTTCCCTATGAAGAAAAGTTAAGGCGCTTGGGGATCTTAGCTTTGAGAAACAATGACTGAGGGGTGACATGATAAGAGGTTTACAAGGCTATGCATGGGATAGAGCAGGTAGAGAAAGAAGTACTTTTCACCCTTTCTCACAAGACAAGAACTCGTGGGCACTCAATGAAATTGCTGAGCAGTCAGGTTAGAAGTTAGAACAGATGAAAGGAAGTACTTCTTCACCCAAACTGGCCAAAAGACTCCCCAATCAGCTGGTACTGCCGAAATTGACATGCAGGAGTCTTTCTGCCTGCCGAAATGGATTCTGCCTGATTCGGCTGAATCCGAATCGGGACGATTTATTTTTTTTTTTGCACACCCCTACTCCCTAGCCATATATAGCACTGAGAAGTCAGGCAGCTGCCATGCCAGGCCAGAAGACCGGGGACTCAAACTCCATACAGAGTCTCCTTCCTTGCACATAGGCAACCTGTTTCTCCCCACCTAATACATCACCAAGTAGAAACTGCAGCAAGAAGACAACAAGGAAACAATGGCTCTGGCCAGCACCAGACACAATCCCATCAGGTGCCATTGTCCAGACTAGTTTGTCATTAGGTCTAACATTGCCCACTCCCCAGACCTTCAACCCCAGCACCAGTCAGCATATTTTGGGGGGATGGACTAACAGAAGGTGGGCTAAGAGAGGTGGCCAAGCTTAGCCTACACCTCAACCTCCTAATAAAAGAGAGGGTCCAGTGCCAGCTCTCTCTCTCTTACTTGCACTCTTGCCCCTTACCTGAACCCCTCCTACCCTTAGTCTCCGACTCTTGGTTGTGCAGCCAGGGTCTCATCGTGCACCTACCCATTCAGGACATGACCCTCTCCCCAACATCCC
Organism: Gekko gecko; assembly: GCA_029375565.1. Classification (NCBI taxonomy): domain Eukaryota; kingdom Metazoa; phylum Chordata; class Lepidosauria; order Squamata; family Gekkonidae; genus Gekko; species Gekko gecko. The sequence goes on along the minus strand of JAPDNY010000002.1, from coordinate 219,937,812 downwards.
ATAGTCCCCTCCTTTTTCCTGAGATTCGCTCCATCCAGCTTTGGACAGGTAGAGTATCTCCCATCATCAAAATATCCTGCTAATGCGAATGTGCTATTTTCTTCTATCTATATTTCCTAGGACATGTATAATTGTGTGTGTGCCTGTGTTGATGTATGCTTGAAATATCTTCAGTAAACAAAATCATCTTATACTGACATCAGTCTCAGCGTCTATTTGGTGGGTCTGGAGGGAACCGCACCCCTGTATACATAGATGCTTGCCCCCTTATCGCCTATTGCCTGAGGTAAGATTATAATTCCCCATTTTTGAATAACGATTGAAGGCAATTTAGCTAAAAGTCTAGTAATGATAGTTGCAAGGAGATCAGCTCAGTGGTACCCTGTAAATCGCTTCTTCATACAGGCTAATATACTCTATGAGCACAGCTGCTCAGCTGCCAAGAAAAACACACAGTGAAAGCAGCTCTGCAGAGTTTTATTTCAGCCATACAATCTACCATGGTATTAGCCCCCAGGAGGAACACCAAGTCCTATGTAAAGCAGTGTTCGTGGCACTTAGGTTTTAAGCCCAGAAGAGAGAATGCACCACAGGCGCAGCTGCCACAGTCTTACTTAACAAAACACAGCTATGCCATAGCAGCTAAAAGTGCTCACTCTACTTCCTCCTGTTACTACAACTGAGTATCTCCCTGGGATTGGGGGACAGAGTGAAACTGTTAGGCAAGTGACATGGTGCAGAGTAAGGGTGTGCATTCAGTAAAGTCAAACTGGAGGAAAACCCCGAAAAATGCCTTTGGGGCATTTTTTGCCTATCCGGCAAGCCGAATCAGGATCTCTGATCTGATTCAGCTGCCGAATATAGAATGCTGAAACTATTTGGCTTTTATTTGGCATTATTCAGCATTGCCAAATACAGGCTTGGGGGGTATAAACTTTAAACAGGCTTTTAAAAACTTTTCTTTCTGGCCATTTCTCTCTGTTTCCTGCCCTTTCCCCTGCTTTCCAAAACGGAGGGGGAAAAGGGACCTTACATACAGCCAATCACTGCAATGCATTTGCAAACAGCATTGCAGCTTGCAAGGCTGTGGTTGCTGCTGGCTTCAAACTTGAAGCCCAACTACTAGCTTGGTTTCCCAGGGACAGGAAGGTGGGGGAGGAGCACTGGCCAGTAAGATTACAGATAAGGGTGGGCATGCTGGTCTTTGGCCAATCACAGAAGTTTGTACTTTTTTGAAATTCTTCTGTGTATGGCCAGAAAGCACAAAAGCAGGGGTCTCTGGCTGGCTGACTCCATTCCTGCTGAGAGAACCTTGGTTGAAGATTGTGTGGCTGGCTTCAGCTACTCTCTGAGCCTGACTTTCCTGCTGCCTGTGAGACTAACTTGGACTACCTCAGACCAAGATCCTGTCTGCTGGAAAAACAGAAGACTGAAGACATCCACTGGTTTGACTGATTAGGGCCAGTTTTTAAAAACTTTTCTCATTTTATTGTGGGCTGGTAGGTTGGGGCCTGGGATTGGTTCTGGTGGGCACATTGAACTGGTTCTGCTGCTGGCCTTGCAAACGTCCCCCCTCACACCACACCACACTTCACGCTGCAGATATTCTCTGGGAGAAACTGCTGGGCTGTTGTTTTATCTGCCTGCCTCTTTTTCCACCATTGGAAACAATGGAGAATGGGTGCACCCTCTTTGGATACCCCTAGAATTGGACCCCCTAGTCCATTTTTTCAAACTTGGGGGTTCTTCTGAGGAGAGGCTCCAGCAGCCACAGTACAAATTTGGTATCTCTGCCTCAAACCCCCTACCCCTAGCCCACTAAATACTCCTTAGAAGATTTTGCCATTGACTACAATGGCCTCACAGGATATAATGGAGCTGAATTTTTTCAGTATTCCCGAATATTCCCGGATACCAATACATTACTGGAATTGGTATTTGGGTATACTCAGGAATACCAAAAAATTCAGCTTCATTATACCTTAAACTTTCAAAATCCGATCCCGCCCCCCCCCCGCACAGCCCTAGTGCAGAGCTGCATTTCTAGAGTGCTGTTTGATAGGCAGTTAGGGAGATCATTTCAGGTATAATACAAAGAGCAGGAGGTGGGCAAAGACACCCCAGGGAACAGTAGCAAAGGTTTCTGTTAAGGAAAACAAACCTGAGTGTAAGGCTCAGTTTTAAGTGATAAACAATCTGATCTCAAATTTCAGCATAAGTATTTGAACTTGAACTACCTATGCCTGTGCTGTAATTACCTGCTATAGGAAGTACAAAGAAATGGATGCAAGTAGAAATCAATCAAGACTGTATCTCTTTAGATAACATTATGCAAGTGCCAGCCTTGTACTCTACTCAGAGTTTCTGCCTCTCTGAAGATGGGTTCAAATGCATCCACATAACACTACTCTTGATAGCAAAGTGTCCCAGCTATTAGTTTACACACTCTATCAAGACTTGCCTCATCAATTAAGGACTCTTCAATTAGGTATGGAGCATCGGCAGACAGGAGCCCATGAGTGGCCATGATAAAAATAAACAGGTTGCTTACCTGTAACTGATGATCTTTGAGTGGTCATCTGTACAGTCACACCTATGGGATTATGTGCCTGCGCTTATCCAAATCGGTGATGTACAAAGCTCACAAAGGGATTTTCGTGCCTTCCCCTCAGGCACGCGCAGGAACCCCACCGCACATGTAAAAGGGGCGGGGCGTGGACATCCTGCCAGTTCTCTTCTGACTGCTGTCATGTCAATAAACAAATAAGATACTGAAGTGACAGCAGTGGGGAAGGACGGGCGGGTGGTGTGACTGCACAGATCATCAGTTACAGGTAAGCAACCTGTTTATCTTCTTCACGGTCTCTATGCATCACACCTATGGGAGATTGAAAAGCAGTGGCTCACCTGGAGGTGGGAGCTGTTGCAAATTCAATGCTCTGCCGACGAAAAGACTAGGTGACCAAGGCCCACTCTGCGGTGTTCATGAACATCAACAGCATAGTACTTGATGAAAGTGTTTGGAGTAGACCATGTCACAACCCCACAGATTGCCAACAGGGAAGCACCCCTCAAAAAGGCTGTAGACATAGCCAAGGATCTTGTAGAGTGCACTCACACAGGCAAGGGCAACGGGCATTTAGCCAACTGGTAGCACAGCTTAATAGTCTCAACAATCCATTTGGAGAGATGTGCTAAGATCTTTTTGCCCATGGAGTGACTGGAGTAGGAGACAAATAAGTTCTTGTCCCTCCTACTGAAATGTGTCCTGTTCAGGTAAAAAAGCAGTGCCCTCTTTACATCTAGAGTGTGGAGGAGTTGCTGTTGTCCATCCTTCAGATCAGGAAAGAAGTCTGGAAGCAAGATCTCCAAACTGAGGTGGAATTTAGAGACCACTTTAGACAGGAAAGAGATATCAGGCATCAATTTAACTCCATCCAGCAGGAAGACTAGGAAAGGTGGGTCATGGCAAACGGCCACAAGTTCGCCTACCCTCCTGGCTGAGATAATGCCAACAAGAAAGGCAGTTTTCCATGCTGCAAGCCTCAGATCACAAGTTGCCATAGGCTCAAACGGTCTCCCCATCAGCTGGCGCAGTACCAGTGGCAAGTCCCACATGGGTACCGGCGAACAAATTGTTGGGTACAAGTGAAGGAGACCCTTCAGGAACTTTTCTGAGATCGGGTGAGAGAAGACCGAGAAGCCATCGATACCAGTATGACGAGCTGAAATGGCAAACAAATACACTCTGATTGAGGAGTGCAAAAGGCCCTTGGCCAGCGAAAGCAAAAATTCTAAGACCTGGTTCAGGGCCACAGAAAACAGAGATGCATTGGAGGGTGTAAGAAGGTCAAGAAACGAGACCACTTTTTACTGTAAGAACACCTGGTAGAGTCCTTCCTGGCATTGAGTAACACAGTGTTGACTCAATTCGAAAAGGTCATGTTTCCACGAGGTAGGCCACTAGTTTGAGCTTGTGGACCCCGTGGAACAGTAGAGCACTGTCTTCTGCTAGGAGGAGATCTAACACCTGTGGAAGTGGATGGCAAGCCTTGGTCATGGAGAGGAGGTTGGCAAACCAAGGTTGTCTTGGCCACCAAGGAGTGATGAGAATGCACCTTGTGCAGATTCCCATGCGTTTTTGAACTGTCTTCAACAACAACAGTAGAGGGGGGAACATATACAGAAAATTGTCATTCCATGGGGCTTCCGGTTGGAGTAAAATGGTGATCTGACGCACCTCACGAATGAGCGGGGTGGACGGCGGCTTCTTCTGACAGTTTGGGCAGTTATATTGCCCAACGCAGCACTCCCCAGGCAGGGGGGTGACAGGCAAGCAACAAGGTCCAAGTGAGAGTTGAGATTGGCATGTACAAGTCCCGCAGGGGGCTTGTTTACGCTTTGATCCCCTCTCAGAAGCGGACGATTGCAAGACAGCTCTAAAGAAGCCAGCCGAGCTGAAAAATCAGCTTAAATTCGTCATTTCCCGACTTCTTAAGAAACAGATTGAAGTTGAAAGCAAAAAGAAGCAATGCGAAGTCCCGAGATAAACATGCAAGGTAACAAAAACGATTTGCTTACCGGGATGAAGAGATAATAAAATCTGAGCAAGGCGGATAAGCGCATTAGGTTTAAAGCTGAACAACCGATCCATTGTATAATTTTGAAGAGCTTGTTAAAGCGATAAATTTGGATAAAATAGACTTCGTTTAACATTCCTGTGGTTTAAAGACTGAGAGATAAGCGTATGACCGAATTCGACTGAAAAGATCGCGAGATGAAGGTGTTGCACAAAACAGCGACCGGCTAGAACTGTGATCAGGCTAGAGAGTTTGCTGGAGGACCGGAAGAGCGGTGGAGCGGAAGTGTTTCCGGTAGGACATTGTTAACGTGGGACCGGAAACAGGAAGTTAAAAGAGAACCTACTCTAGCCTTAGAAACCATAGAGAAATTGCGCCCGCCATTTTGAGGAGGACTGAATTTTAAAACCCAATTTTAAGTGTGAAATTGACTGTAGAAAAAAGCGGAAAAAGTGGGATTTAAAAGAACAATCAGTAGACAGTTGAAGCATATTGGAAAATTTTCAAAACGGATCCAAAATTTCGGCACAGAGCTGCTTCAGCTGTGAGCCCAAGCATGTCAACTAAAGAGAAGAAAGAATGGCAAGCTGCAATTGAAGCAATGGAGAAGCGGATGATTGAAGCGATTCAAGGTATGATGAAACAGATAGATCAACAGATAGAGAAACAAATGGAAAAGCAGCTGGAACAGTTGGAAGAAGTCCAAGAAAAAAACGTGGTGGCCTTGAAAAAACTAGTGTTGGCAGAGGTGGCGGAAATTAAAGAAGAAGTGACAAATACAAGTAGTTAAGTTAAAGCGTTGGCAACAAAATCAACTGAATTGGAGCAAAAGACACAAGACATAGATAAAAAAATGGAAACAACTCTACAAGACAACCGCAAACTTGAGGCAATGATGGAATATAGAGCAATGTTAAACCATCTGAGGTTAAGACAGATAGAAGAAAAAATGGATGAAAACATACATATGGTGGTGATGGCTGCTTTGACTGAATATTTGGGGGAAGATCAAGGAGAATTGGATTCTGACTTTGATTTAATTTACAGAGTGAATTCAGCGTATGCCCAAAGGAAAAATTTACCAAGAGATGTTATCGTTCAATTTGTAACAAGAAAAATGAAAGAGGATATTTTCAAGAAACAATATACTCAACCACTGGAGATTGATGGTAAAAAGATAATAATAATGAGAGAACTCCCAAGGATAGTCCTACAGGACAGAAAGAAATACAAGAAGTTGGTGGACAAACTGAAGCAGTTAAACATCAGATTTAGGTGGGAGATACCACAAGGACTGTCATTTACCTACAATTTGAAAAGACACACGATCAAAACACCTGGAGATATGTATAGGTTTAAGGCAGAATATACAGAAGATTTTGGAGATATTTAAAAATAAGTCATCATGGATTACAAATTGTTATCGTGGAATGTAAATGGACTTAATTCACCTTCCAAAAGGAAGGTAGTGAACTACTGGTTACAAAAGCAGAAATCCAATATTATTTGTTTACAAGAAACCCATATAAAAAAGCGGGATAATAAGTATTTGATTAACAAAAAATTGGGAGAATTTTATTCATTGGCAGAGAAAAAAAAGAAGGGAATTGTGATTTATGTAAATAAAGATTTGGAGCCAAGACAAATTTTCAGTGATAGAGATGGGAGATATATTGGAGTGGAAATTACAGTGCTTCAAAAAAAGACATTGGTAGTCAATTTATATGCACCCAACGGAGCCAAGGAAAAAAATTTTAACGACTTGATGAAGGAACTGGACCAAGTGAACTACGACCAGATAATATTTGCAGGAGACTTTAATGGTATTGTTAATAACAAATTGGACAGGCAATCAAAAAAGGGCAATGAGAAGATTGGAAAGCTTCCAATTTTTTTTTAATTTGATGGAACAAGAGAAACTTGAAGATGTTTGGAGAAAGTGGAACCCTAAGGTCAAAGATTTTACGTTTTACTCTAATCGAGGTATTGAAGCTTCGAAGGTCTAAGATCGGCCTCTGTCCACTGTCCCTTTTGGGAACCATGAAGTACCCGGAATAAAAACCTCTGCCCTGGTGGTCTAGAGGCACAGGTTCTATGGCCCCTTTTGATAGGAGTGTGGCGACTTCCTCGAGGAGGAACGGCAATGGAGGAGTGGTGACAACTGTAGGAAGAGGTGGAAAATCCAGGAATTCTATGGAGTAGCCATTGGCCAGAATAGAAAGGACCCATTGGTCCAACGTAATGGCGGTCCAGGCATGTAGATATGGATAGAGCCGGGTAGGGAAGGAAGTGGAAGGCAGGTGGGAGACAAAGGCCCTGTTTGTTCAACTTCGGTTGTTTTGGTCTGGGCTGTTGTTGTGTTGCCCCGAACCTCTGTCTGGATTGATATGGCTGTCTGTTTCCCGATATAGACTGGTGTGATCTGTATCTTCCCTCCAGTGATGGCTTAGTATACTGTTGCCTGGAGCTGTTCCTGGACCAAGAAAGAGGACAAAAAGTCTTCGATGGGGTGGTGACACCCAATGACCTAGATGCCTTGATACTTTTATCCATTTCCTGCAGGGCAGAATCTGTAGATGCATTAAAAAGACCTTGGCCATCGAAAGGTAGGTCCTCGATGTATGCCCTGGTATCTGTAGGGAGTGAAGTAGTTCTAAGCCAAAAATGCCTTCGGAGGGCTACTGCTGAAGACATTGTCTTTGAAAATGTGTCCAGAGCGTGTTTAGATGAGTTAATAATTTGCTTAGAGAGTAGCAGCCCTTCCTTCTGTAACTTCCTGGCCTTCTGAAGCTTGTCTGCGGGAAGTGACAACAAGAATTCAGTAAAATGCTCCCACAGAGAGTATTCATAACGTCCCATGCAGGCGATGTAATCTGATGTTTTGATTCTGAGGGCTCCCACAGAATAGAAACATCTGCCCATCGAATCCAATTTCCTACTCTCCTTATCTGAAGGCGTAGCCAAGGTTCGCTTACTCTTCGAAGACGACGACATGACCATCGAGTTCGGTTTCAGATAAACATGAAGGAATTCCACGTCAGTCTCCTGAACATATGGTCCAAGCGCTGAGAGGACACTGGAACAGAAGATGGTTTGTCCCATGGGGCTCTAGCAGCCTGGAGCAAGACAGACAGCATTGGAAGGGCGATCGATGTGGAGGTATCTAGTTGTACAACATCGAAGACCGCAGCCAATACCAACGGTTGAGGCTGGACAATTGAAAGTCCCAGCGAATGAGCCATTTGTTTGATCATATCCCCATATGAAGACAGATCTTCAGAAGGGGAAATGGGCAGATTGGCAGCCACTACAGGATCTGGTGGAAGGTCCTCAGGGGACTTGGGACGGTCAGAGGCATCGGTGTCGGACTCAGAACCCAAAGCTCCAGAGGGCGACAACAGTGCTGGCAGTAAGAGCTGTTCCTCCACCCCGATGGGGTTCTCCGATGTTGGAGTGGACTGAGACGGTACAGAGGGCCCCAGACATAAAGGAGATGGAGGACCCGGAGGTTCTTCTGGAGGCTTAGAAACCATTGTGGAAGGCTTAGCTCTGCATTGTGGAGAGCAGGAAGGACGCGACCTTCTGTCCCAGTCCGACTGCGGCTGAGGAGTCATCCACGGTATCGATGTCAACATCGGGTATGATGAGAATCAGTAAGGCATATGTTGCCGATGTTCCCATGGAGGCAGCATAGGTGGCTCAAAATAGGTCGGAGAATGTGGTCTTGACTCTCATCTGGGCGAGTAGGAAAAACTCGGCCTGGAATGATGGTAATCTTCCATTCATGTCCGACGCTCTTCCCATCTGGGAGACTTGGGTGGACGGTCTCCACGTCTAGGGGATCTGGATCGATACCAGGAGTCCACCCAGGAGCATCTACTCATCCAGGATGACACCGAAGGCAAAGGATCCTCGCGAGGTCTGTGGACGACTTCTTCCACATTGGACGGTTAGAGCAAGATAGGTCTGGCACCAACGGGAGCCTCTGATACTGGGGGATTCAGCCGCTGCATAGGCGAGTCCAGTAACCCGATTGGTAACACAGACAGCTCCGGCTCAGTAGGGTCGATGAGGTTGGGTTGCGCCTGCTGTAAAGGGGGTAATGCAGAGCCCATTTGTTTGCCAACGCTGCTCTTGCTGTGAGGCTTATGCGTGGTCTTTTTTGAAGCAGACTTCTCCTTGTCGTGCTTCTCCTTCTTCTTCCTCTTAACCGGGGTTGAGGCCAAGGAAACGTGTTTTGGTGCCAGACGCTTCAAAGATGTACCTTCATCCAACGCTGCCTTGGGGCGGGGAGGTTGGATCGATGTTGAGGTCTCTGATGTTGACAGAAAATCAGCGGGATGGGCGTCTGAGGACTTCTCAGCAGACATCGTTCTGGCTGGTAAAGGGGCCAAAGCAGACTCCCAGAGAGCTACTCGAAGCCTTGCAGCCCTGTTCTTGTGGGTCTGATTAGAGAACTTGGAGCAGTGCCAGCAAGTTTCTGGACAGTGGGCTTCCCCAAGACAGATAATACAAAGACTGTGACCATCTCTAAGAGCTAGTTTGCTGCCACAGCTGGCACAACTCTTAAAGCACCTCCACTGTTTGGCATAAAGAGAGGCATAAACAAAAATAAAAGAAAAAATACCTACGCCAAGGTGAAAGAAAACCTACATCAGAGCGAGATTTACCTCAGAGAGGCGGGGGGGGGGGAGGAAGCCACCGGAGGCAGCGGCAGCCCTCAAACAAAAGCTTTCTTTCTTTTTTAAAAAATATTTTAAAGATGAAAAGGCAAGAAACAAAAGAAAAAATGAAGTGAGCAATTCCTCGTAAGAGGGAAAAGTACTTTCACAACAGCAGAAAATGAGCTGTTAACAGCATGGTGGTCAGAAGAGAACTGGCGGGATGTCTGCGCCCCACCCCTTGAGCATGTGCGGTAGGGTTCCTGCGTGTGCCTGAGGGGAAGGCGCAAAAACCCCTTTGTGAGCTTTGTACATCACCGATTTGGATCAGCGCAGGCGCATAATCCCATAGGTGTGATGCACAGAGGCCACAAAGAAGATTTTGTAAGCACCACGCTCTTTCAAGACCTCTGCAGCTGCCACAAAGCTTTCCACATTGTCAATGATGTCATCCTGGTGAGCAAAATAAATCCCAGTTAAAATCCGGAAACTTCTCTTGCCCCATAACCCTTGAGTACCTCCACTAGTCAAGAATTGCTTGAAAATGCTTCAGTATCTGTTCAAAGTGATGAATGAAAAATTCTGGCATGCTGCCAACAGAAATTTATATTACACTATCACAGAAATTTATATTACACTTAGCCTGCCTGCTAAGGCCTAAGGCTATCTAACAATTTTCATATATATGCTTGAGGCAAACTTTAAATGTCTATTTAGCAGTCAAAAATAGTATTGATTGTAAAATAGGCTTGAAAATATTTTTCTGGGACAGAAATAATAAAGATTAAGATCTGTGATCTTTCAAAGCACAAAAATGTCTTTGGGTGTACTTATCTGTTGTATAGTTTGCTGTTGTATGCAGCTTTCTGTGATCTTGGTTGCATTGTGGCTGCAGATCAAAACTGGGATCTGAGAACATTTCCTATTGAAATGCAGGTACCTTTCCCCCTTCTTGCTGTCTGTGGGACTTCACATCATGCACTGGCTCCCATACTAGTTTCAGTCAGCCCCGTGGAGCAGTGGGCAACCAATATGTGCTTATGTACTTTATCATTCTGGGCTGGGATATTGTGAAATGCTGAAATATAGGTTGAACACACCACCAGATGGAAGAGCACATTAAAACAAGCTTGCTCAGGGCTATATGGAGTTCTGTGACACAATGGGAAACTCACATTAAGCATGCTAAAGAGCTAAGGCCAGCTAAGCCTTTTTTTCTTGAAGCGTCTTTCCTCCAAATGACTTATCATACCCAGCCACCTGCCTAGGAGATCAACACGCAAAGGATTTTAACAGCACACATAATAGTCCTTGGAAAGGCTTAAAAAATTACTTTAATAAAAATAGGAAAATTTAAGGAATCTACACAAGAAGTTGCCTTATATGGAGTCAGATCACTGGTCCATCAAGGTCAGTTCTGTCTACTCAGAATGGGAGTGGTTCTCCAGGGCCTCAGATCTTCACATCATCTACTATCTGATCATTTTAAGTGAAGATACTGGTACTGAAACCAGGACCTTCTGCATGCAAAGGATATGCTCTAGCACTGAGCCATTTCCCCTTTTCCACATACTATAAGTACTGGAGTACAGCATCCCTATTTGATTAAACAGGAAAATAAAATTACTTTCAGAATATCTAGTATCCCACCACAATAATCAATTTAAACGTTCTTAGCCAGAACTGAAATCCTACCCACATCCATTAGAAGGGAGGCAAAACTGAGGAAGATCCCATTCATTCTATAGGACTTTGGTTTCTTACCACAATTATGGCAATTCTACCTCCAACATTTCCAACTATTGTTATTGGTGTTTTTTCTTTGGCCATCATCACTAAAGAAAAAAAAATTGGACCCACAAGTTTATTGCACTATTCATTTACAGCACATGAAGGCTATATACACATTGTCCTCCTAAAATGCACACATTGATGCAAACTCATTTTCCCTAGTCTACATGACAGACAGTACAAAGTGTGGCCTTAATAATGCTCTTAGTGACAAAGTATTGCCAGTGCATTAATTCTGAAGGTAGGGTTGCCAACTGCCTGGAGAAAAATATTCTGTCCCTTTAACAGAGGCTTAATTGGATGTTATTATCTTCCATCCTATGAAAAGCTTCAGCTGCACAATTCCACACATTAAGCCTCTAATTAAAGGAGCAGGACATTTTCTGCAGGCCTGTTGGCAACCCTATCTAAAGGAATGTTACAAGACACATCAGCAATTTTATCCATCTTTTAAAATATAAGTTCTAGAATCAAGCACACTTCAAGTTCTCTGCAGATGTCAACTGTTTCCAAAGTACTGTTATATTTAGATATCTAAAATGTGACGATTAGCTGGCTTGGCTATCTCAAATTTTAAATAAACAGAATGATAGAATACCATGGCAGGGACAAAGCATGTAGACCAAGATAAATGATCATATTTTATCAAGGCATAAACATTGTTCTCCATTCCATCAATGTATTCTCACAGTAGCTCTGTGAGGTAAATTAAGGTGAGAAAAGAGCAACTGACCCAAGGTCACCAAGCAACCTTTATGGTCTTCACTCCTAGCCCAACACTTAAACTGACTCCAACTGTAAATGCACTTAGAAGCAAACACCCTCAATTTTTGAATTGGTCCAAAATAATAATAAGAACATAAGAGAAGCCAATGTTGGATCAGGCTAATGTCCCATCCAGTTCAAAACTTGGTCACACAGTGGCCAAAAATACCAGGTGCCATCAGGAGGTCCAGCAGTGGGACCAGGACACTAGAAGCCCTCCCACTGCTGCCCCCCCCAGCACCAAGAATACAGAGCACCACTTGCCCCAGAATGAGAGTTCCTATCTATACCTTGTGGCTAATTGCCACTGATAGACCTCTGCTTCATATGTTTATCCAATTCCCACTCGAAGCCGTCCATGCTTGTAGTCACCATCACCTCCTGTGGCAATGAATTCCATGTTTTAATCACTCCTTGGGTGAAGAAGTACTTCCTTGAATCCATTCTAACCCAACTGCTCAGCAATTTCATTGAGTGCCCATGAGTTCTTGTATTGTGAGAAAGGGAGAAAAGTACTTCTTTCTCTATCTGCTCTATCCCATGCATAATCTTGTAAACCTCTATCGTGTCACCCCTTAGCCATTGTTTCTCCAAGCTAAAGAGTCCCACTTTCTTCATAGGGAAAGTGTTTCAACCCTTTAATCATTCTAGTTGCTCTTTTCTACACTTTTTCCAATGCTATAATACTCTTTCTGAGGTATGATGACCAGAATTGCACACAGTATTCCAAATGAGGTCACACCATCAATTTGTACAGGGACATGATGATACTGGCTGACTTGTTTTCAATTCCCTTCCTAATAACCCCCAGCATAGCTTTGATCTTCTTTACTGCAGTCATACACTTTCTCAACATTTTCAGTAAGTTATCTACTACGGCTCCAAGATCTCTCCTGGTCAGTCTTTGCCACTTTGGACCCCATCAGTGTGTATTTACAGTTAGGATTTTTGGCCCCAATCTGCATCACTTTGCACTAGGCCACATGGAACCCCATTTGCCATGTTTACAACCACTCACCCACCCTTGATAGATCCCTTTGGAGTGCCTCATAATCCTCCCTGGTTCTCATCACCCTGAACAATTTCCTGTCATCCACAAATTTAACCACTTCACTGCTTACTTCCAACTCCAAATCATTAATGAACAAGTTAAAAAACATCGGACCTGGTACTGAGCCCTGCGCTACCCCACTGCTTTCCACCCTCCATTGTGAAAATTGCCCATATATACTCACTCTCTGTTCCCTATTAATTAGCCAGTTTTTGATTCATGTCCTTTTATCCCATGACTATTGAGCTTACTTAGGCGCCTTTGATGAGGAACTTTATCAAAAACTTTCTGGAAGTCAAGGTAAACAACATGTACTGGGTCCCCCTTGTCCACATGTTTGTTCACCCCCTCAAAGAACACTAACAGGTTAGTAAGAAAAGATCTTCCCTTACAGAACCCATGCTGAGTCTGCCTCAACAGTTTTTGTTCATTAGTGTGCCTACTAATTCTCTCCTTAATAACGGACCCAGTATTGACGTCAGACTGACTGGCCTGTAATTTTCTGGATCTTCTCTGGAACCCTTTTTAAAGATGGGAGTGACATTAACTACCTTCCAGTCCTCAGGAATGGAGGCAGTTTTTAATGAAAGATTACATATTTTTGTCAGGAGATCCACAAGTTCACATTTGAGTTCTTTCAAAACTCTTGGATGTATGCCATCTGGACATGGTGATTTATCAGTTTTTATGTTGACTATCAGTTGTAGGACTCTCATCACCTCAATCTGACTCAGGTCTTTCAACACCCCTCCCGAATGCAGCAGTTCCGGTGTGGGCAAGCACTTCTCATCTTTCATAGTGAAGACAGAGGCAAAAAATGCATTCAGCTTCGCAGCCATTTTCTTATCGACCTTCAGTGATCCTTTTACCCCTTAGTCATCCAAGGGCCCCACTGCCTCCCTGGCTGGTTTCTTGCTTCTAATGTATTTGAAGAAAGTTTTATTGTTGGTCTTTATGTTTTTTGCAATATGTTCCTCATATTCCCTTTTTTGCCTGCCTGATCACAGTCTTGCATTTTATTTGCCACAGCTTGTGTTCCCTTTTTTCAGCCTCACTGAGACAAGCTTTCCACCACTTAAAGGAATCCTTCTTTTACAGCTTCCATTACTTTGTTTGTTAATCATGCAGGCCTTTTTCTGCGGAATATAGGGTTGCTAGACCAACAGGCCTGGTGGGGGTTCACCCACTATTTTGGGCTTCAACCTGACCCTCTCCCTTCTCTCTTGAGAGATTTAAAGGGCCCTCCAGCAGACAGCTGGAATGACCTTTAAATTTTGCAGAGGGGAGGGGGCAGGGGGGCTGTGGATCACGCGCCTGAATTCCAAGTGGCATTGCTGCTTGGAGTTCAGACCTGCAGTGGCGGCAGCCCCCCTGTCTTCCACCTTGCAAGATTTAAAGGGCCCTCCACCTGATCGGCGGGCCCTTTAAATCTTGCAAGAGGTTAGGGAGAGGGTTGGCCACCGAGGATCATTCTTGAGGGTGGGGCTTGGAGCAGGGATGTCCCGAATGTGATGTCATTGTGTTGGGAATGCCCCACCCCCTCTGTGAACACCTCCCCAAAATCCCCCGCCAGGGACAAAAACGGACCTGGCAACCCTTAGCAGTATATATTTTATCTGAGCTTCTAGGATTGTAGTTTTAAATAGTCTCCAAGCTTCCCCAATGGTTTTGACCCTTTTTACTTTTCTTTTCCATTTCCTCTTCACATGTCCCCTCATTTCAGATAAGTTACCCCTTTTAAAGTTAAAAGTTTTTGTATTGATCTTTTGAGGCAACTCCCTATTTATACAAATGTTGAACTCCATAACATTATGGTCAGTGTTCCCAAGCGGTGCAATCACTTTTACATCTCTCATCAGGTCTTGGGTTTTACTTAAGACCAAATTCAGGATCACTCTGCACATTCATGCACATAGCAAAGTAGATGACTTTTTAATGTCCAAGATGGACCTTATTCAGTGTTGCATGGTAAATTAGCCATCATTTAAGTAACCTAAGGATTACTTCTGTTGTCAGCTTTAACTGGAGTCTTGGAAGGATTCTGCTTATATCAAAAGGACCAAAGAAAAAGAGAAAGACTGTTCCAATTCAGAAGGCTATCAAAGCTAAAATACTGAAAGTTACACTATATGTTTATCTCACTTTTCAGTTACAACTGGTTTTCACAGCAGCTCAAAGAATATTAAAAAATACAAATGACATTAAATATAAGCATTCTGTATGGGAGGCATCCTCAGCAGAGCTGTGTCTAGGCATGGTAAAGGCTGCTTTTATTTTGCACTGTTTTTCTGGCAAATACCACTTCAAAATAGAATTGTAGTTTTGATCACAACAAGGATCAAAGCATTTGCAGTCAACAATTTAAATCCTACATTATGTTCCAACAAAAATTAGACATCTGTATTAGTGGATTATTTTTTTAGCTAAGGGAATGCAAACCTAGCTGATTTTGTAGCAAAACACTTTTTTATTCAAATAATTACCTTTGAAGAGAAAGCAAAAAGACACAGCTTACCTAACATTTGCAAACATGCAAAAGAGGCACTAATATCAAATAGAATAAGTCAATACATACATCTCATTTCTGTCTCTCCCAGCCCATTTCAAAACAGTGAATGAACTTTTTTTTAAAGATGTAGGCACCCATTGACTCTAGGTGAAAAGTCCAGGAACATGGACCACATCTGAATGGAATGAATTTAGTAACATTGCTATTTATATTTGTTTGGAGATTGTGAAATAGTATAAAAGAAATTCCCTTATTAAACAGGTTGTAAAGTTGGAAACAAAGTATTTGCATTCACAAGAGATCATGTAAGTATATTATACAAGGAAGTGACTAGTGAAATTGTGCCTCCATTTCCAGGGTGCTGAAATGTTTTTCTTAGCTTAAGCAGGCATGTGCTTGTTATTTTAAAAAAAAAACCCAAAAAACCTAGGAAGGCCTGTCTTGAGAAAATCTTTGCAATTCATGAGTGCACTGGAATTTTTGGTTGATGAAATACCTTGCCCAATAACTGCCAAGCAAAATAAAAACAGAAAAACCGCAACTTGCATGGCAGCTCCAAGCCACTGTGTAGTGTAGTGTTTTTTACTGTTGGGGGAGAATGACATCCGTCATCCATGTCTTGTTCTGTGCACCGAGCCTCCCCATGGATGACTGCTAGTCCTAGCCGCAGCCATTCAGCGTAAGACTGGGCCCTGCATAAACCCAAGAGAGAGATAAATGGGAAACAGGTTTCAATTTAGGAGAGGAGTTTCTGAACTTCTAAGCATTTCAAACAATGACAGTTTGCAACTGATCGGTTCTCTTTTCACCACAGGTTTTTCTTTTAGCAAATGATTTTTCAATTCATTTTCTGTTTTTTCAGTATCTTATAGCCAGATGCTTCTTATTTTGAAAGTGTATCAACACTTAAATATAAGAAAATCATCACTTAATGAACCTTTTTTTCTACTTTCAGGCTTATATTTAATTGCAATATCAAAAAATGTTAATATTTCAACTCCACCCTTCCAACCCACCTCCTTCCATCTGTCCCTCTGTGATGATGTGAAAACATCTGTCAGCATTACATGAGCCATAGTGAACTCAGGTTATGAAATGGAAAGGAGAGAAATATTTTCAAAGTGTTTCATTCCAGAGGGTATGTCCATTGCAGCCAAAAACAGAGACTTGTGGCACCTTAAAGACTTAATTTTTATTTGTTCAGAGGATCTCAGTTTTCATTGTGGAGAATCATCTCCTCTTGTACCAGTTCTCCAACTTAACACAAACCACCCATTTATATACTCTAATACTAACACAGACTGCTGTCTACCCAATTTTACCCACTATATATTAACTACAGGATGTCCAAATAAAGTACAATTCCCTCTTGGCTGTGTCAGGAGACTCGGCTACAATTACTGCATTTCTGTAATCAGCAATCTAGATTAAAAAGAAAAGTTATCACTTGTAAAACCAGTATCACTGATTATCTTCTTGAATAAGTCACTACTCTGCAGAGAACACTTACTGTGTAGTCAAGAAAGTCAAACTAATATTAAAATACCAATAAGCACTCATTGGTGCTGGAGAAGACTCTTGAGAGTCCCTTGGACTGCAAGGAGATCAAATCAGTCAATCCTAAAAGAAATCAACCCTGATTGTTCCTTGGAAGGTCAGATCCTGAAGCTGAAGCTCAAATACTTTGGCCACCAAATGAGAAGGGAGCATTCACTGGAGAAGACCCTGATGCTGGGAAAGATTGAAGGTCAAAGAAGAAGGGGACGGCAAAGGATGAGATGGTTAGACAGTGTCATCGATGCAACGAACATGAAATTGAGCAAACTTTAGCGGACAGCGGAAGACAGGAGGGCCTGGCGTAATCTGGTCCATGGGGTTGCGAAGAGTCGGACTCGACTGTGCGACTGAACAACAACAAAAGCACTCATTCTGCTTCAGACATTTCTCTCCTTGCTGAATTCATTGCTGCAGGATATGTACATTGGTATAGCCTACTTATGTGCCTGACTGCTAACAGCAGAAGTTTTCTTATTCCATATCTGTGATTCCCAACCTTTTTTGGTAGCCCACACATCCAAATTTATTTGATCCAAGATTTTTTTGGCACCCTAGGCAAACTGTGACCTCGACACCCATCAATTCCAGCTTTCCATATTCTGTAGTGCCCAACCAGATGTTTTTGAGAAACCAACAAACATCACAACACAAGGGATGTGCAGGAACTAGGGGTATGCAGGAAAAGGATTTTTTTAAAAAATTGAGTATAATAAAACTGATTTTTTTTCAGGATTCCCAAATATACCTGAATACCAATACCGGTATTCTACAGGTACCTGAACATATTTGGTAAGGTAAAGGTAAAGGTTCCCTTGCTCGAAAGCCAGTCAAATCCGACTCTAGGGTTGCGGTGCTCATCTCCGTTTCAAAGCCGAAGAGCCAGCGCTGTCCGAAGACATTTCCGTGGTCATGTGGCCGGCATGAGTAAACACCAAGGCGCACGGAACGCTGTTACCTTCCCACCGAAGTGGTACCTATTTATCTACTTGCAATTTCTTGCTTTCGAACTGCTAGGTTGGCAGGAGCTGGAACTAGAGATGGGAGCTCACCCCGTCATGCGGCACTCACGGGTCTTGAACTGCTGAACTACTGACCTTCCACAGCCTGCAGTTCAGCGTCTTAACCACTTGAGCCACCACAGCACCACACATATTTGGTATTCCCCCCAAAATTTGGCTCCATTATATTCTATGGGGTCATTGTAGTCAATGGCAAAAATCTTCTAACACATATTCAGGGGGCTGGGAGGAGGGGGTTTGAAGTAGAGGAACCAAATTTGTACTGTAGCTGCTGGAGCCTCTCCCCAAAAGACCCCCAAGTTTGGAAAAGATTGGACCAGGGGGTCCAATTCTAGGGGCATCCAAAGTGGGTGCCCCCGATCCTCCATTGTTTCCTATAGGGATGGGGGAAAGGCAGGCAGCAGTGTCTCCCCAAGAATCTCTCTGCAAGAAAGTGAGGTGTAGTGGTGTGAGGGGGCATGTTTGCCAGGCTAGTGGTAGAACCAAGGCAGTGTGTCCCACAGAACCAGTGCCACTGTGGCAGTCAGCACCCAAACCCAACAGGACTCAAGTCAAACCAGAGAATCTCTGTAGTATAACTACAACTACAAACCAACAATCCCAGAAATATAACTTACAGAAAAAACAATTTAAAAAAAAACTGCAACAGGCACAAAAGCAGAAAACAAATGAACCAGAAACAGCCAGAAAGAAAGGCCTAGTCAGCCCCCCCAACCAACCATCACAGAAATATAAATCACAGAAAAAACAATTTTTAAAAACTGCAACAGGCACAAAAGGACAAACCAAAAATAACCAGAAAGAGAGGGCCAAGAGAGCCCCCCTGGGCCCCAGGCAGAAAGCCTAGTCAGTAACCTCTCCCCCCCTCAAAAAAAAGCCCCAATGTCAGGTAATCCTGCCATAAGATGGAGGGAGGGATGGTCTGCAACTTTTCACGATTGGAATGTAGGGAGGTGTGCAGGTTGCCTAGGAGACCTAGACTTTCACAGCCTGGGCAGTCTGTTATCGCACCAAATGTCCTTGGTCTCACAGTCCTTGTTTTCTCTGTATGAGACAGCTTTGGGGTAGTTTGGTTATTTACTGCTTTACAACTTTCGCACCTCTTCCCATGCGCGGGCTTAGTAACCATTGGTAGATTGAGGAGGGGGGGTACCTCGGGTGGGTATAATTGTAGATGCTTCTTTGTGAGTTATCCCTGACAAAGAGATGTCAACTGCCTTTAGAACTGCTTTCAATAAACGCTATCTTCTTCATGAAGCCTGGTGTTTGAATGACTTTCTGAAGTGCCTGACACCCAACAAGCCAAGAAGTAACATATCAAGCACAGTAAAAATATATTTAAACTGCAAAAAACAACAGGTTGGCAACAAAATCACAAACCAGAAGAACCCTCCCCCTCAAAAAAAAACCCAGGAAGAGACCTGAAAGGTCTTAAAAGGCTACCCACCACCGCCACATCAACCCCAGGCCCCAAACCCACCAACCCGCAACAAAATAAGAAAAGTTTTTTAAAAGCGGCCCTAATATAACCCAAACCAGTGACGTCTTCTCTTCAGGCTCTTCTTCTGTTGTCTTGATCTGAAGTAGTCCAAGTCAGCAGCAACAGAAAAGCAAGCTCAGAGCAGTGGCTGAAGCTGAAAGAAAGGCCCATACATTCTCCAACCCAGGCTCTCTCTCAGCAGCAGGAACAGGAATGGAGTCAACCAGCCAGAGACCCCTGCTTTTATGCTCTCTGGGTATACACAGAAGGATTTCCTCCTGGAAAACCATTATTGCCAATCTCCAGGTGAGGGCTGGAGATCACTCAGAATTACAACTGCTGAACTCTGTGTCCTTATACCCTGCTGAGATGGCCCCCCCATGACAGCCAATGTGACGTGGCAGTCAGGGCTTCAGAGTACAGTGGAGGCTGCAGGTGGGAGGGGGATGGAAAGCTGAAGAGTGAGGGGGAAATAAAGGAGGGTTGATAATTGGCTTGGAAGGAGATAGGGTTGCCAACTCCAGGTAAGAAATTCCTGGAGATTTGAGGGATGGAACCTGGAGACGGTGAGCTTTGAGGAGGGGTGGGACCTCAGACAGGTAGAATGCCATAGACTCCACCCTCCCAACCAGCCATTCCCTCCTGGAGAACCACTGTTGCCAATCTCCAGGTGGGGGCTGGAGATCACTCAATTACAACTGATCTCTGGGGGGGGGATGGAAAGCTGAAATCAGAGGGGCAGATAATGGCAGGCTGATGCTTGGCTGAGAAGGAGATAGGGTTGCCAACTCCAGGTTGGGAAATTCATGGTGATTTGGGGGGTGGAGCCTGGAGAGGGTGAGGTTTGAGGAGGGCTGGGACCTCAGAAAGGTGCAATGACATCAACCCTACCCTCCAAACCAGCCATTCCCTCCTGGGGAACCATTGTTGCCAATCTCCAGGTGAGGGGTGGAGATAACTCAGAATTACAATTGATCTCCAGGAGGGAGGGCAGAAGTCAGAGGGGCAGATAACGGTATGTTGATGGTTAATTGGGAAGCAGGATTTTTGCTCACAAGACTCCACAGCTTAGAAGGAGCAATAGAGGGTGCCCAACTGTATAAATGACCCCACGGAGACCTGTGTGCTGCATTTTCTGCCCCACATTGTGTGACCTTGGACACCAGGTAATGTGTAACATAGGGTATGTGAGACTTTACTTCTACATTTGTGCCTTTTTATTACATACTGCTAATATGTACTTAACCTGCTTCCAGCCTATGCATTTGTTACACATCACATCTTTCTAGAGCTCGTTGTATTGCCTTCACAACAGGCTTTACTGCTAGTAATAAATAAATAAATAAATAAATAAATAAATAAATAAATAAATAAATAAAAGAGAGAGATTTGGAGTTTTAAATTCCTGGTGGCAGCAGAAATCTGCCAAGTTTATGTACACAGAGAGTGTTTTAAAGGTAAAACCGTCTCCCCAATAAGCAAGGACGCCATACCCTGATTCTGAGCTTGAGCTACATATGCATTAATACGATCACACTGTGACTCTATCTTCAAAGTCATTTTTGGCATCAGATCTGAAGACTCATGAAGAAGTCCCAAACTAAAAAGGTGGAAAAGTCTCCTTAGTACTGACTAAGACATAGAAAACATAGCTGGCAGAGTGATGCTGGCTACTGCTGCAACAACTTTTGGGTGAAGATTTTCAAGAATGTTCAATGTCAAATTTTCTTGTAAAAGTTGTACAATTACTAGTAAATGAGGTGGTATAAAAGTATTGAATATACCAAGTTGATATGTATCGTTGTTCCTAGACATTTTTCGCATAGCAAAATATACATTTTGAAATTCCAATGTCTGAAATTCACTGAATTTAGATTTTTGTAAAATGTCCTCTTGGTGGCAGACCATAACATGATGATAACTGCTGCAAGGATGTGTTTGTTCTGGGAACACAATAGTCATTGTGTTGCTTTGGAGGGGGGAAAAGGCTGCAAGTGCAAAGTCTTAGTTACTGAATGCTGTGACACATGGGCCAAGTTATATTTTTGCTTTTTTAAAGAGTTGCGTCTTGGTTCCCCAGACCTTTGCTGCTCCACGTTGAGTATTCTGTGCACATGGAGCAGCAAAAATAGGAAAATAACTCCCCCAAGCACACAGTGTTTCCACATTGGGAAAACAGTTGGGGGGAGGAGGGAACCCTTTCTATCTTTTGCATCATTTTTAAAAAGCCATTCTATGCAGCTGATAGGGGGCTCTGGGGAACCAAAGTTGAGTCACAGACCCAACTCTTTAAAAAAACAAGCGTCTAGTCCATAAGGAAGTGGTGTCTAAACCTAGTGTCTGTATAATATTAATCAAGCAAGGTATTTATTTACAGTACAATCCCATGCAGAGTCATTCTAGTGTAAGGCCACTGAAATCAGCAGGCTTAGAATGGAGAAACTGCACAGGATTGTAGTGCAAGTTTTGAGGCTGTAACAGATACTCTAACAGTGCCATCCCAAGCAGAGTTATGCCCTTATAAGTCCATTGACTTCAGTTCATTTAGAAGTGTGGGGGAGAAAAAGGAATTTTTGGGGAGAAACTCATCATGGGAAACTTGGTGGGCTTTTATATTAAAGATCTCCTTGTTAAAACAGTGTTTGCTTATTGAACCAGACATAACCTTTTGTAGTCAGCTCAAAAGCTAGACATGCAGTTAGTACGTATTGGGACACCTGCAGTGTTTTTTCTGAAAACGGTTTGTGGGTGCACTTCGACGATAAACCACAAGTTCTGCTCAGCAACAGAAAGGTCGAGTCAATTTTAGGTATCACGCAGGCGCAATTATCTGATGAATATTTACTGACACACTTCTGCATAGATAATGCTCTGTTAGCATGAACATACAATCTATGTGAGAGAAGGGGGGAACATACTAAGGGAATATGAAGTAGGTGTTAACCGGAAAGGATGAGACTTCATTCACCTAGGCTTATGGGGAGATGAAGAGGGACTTTGCGGTCGGGTGAAGGATGCTTTGTGCTTTAAAATGCTGTGTAATTCTATTTCCGGTGAACTTCTGCTCTGACAGAAGTTCCCTTTCTGCAGTAAAGCTGTTTCAAACAAAATGTCCATTCTTGGTGTTTGCGCATATTGGGGTCTTATTTTGTCCCTAAGAGAAGGATGTAACTCTGCTGAGGATTGCACTGGAAGAATAATTTCAGCTGATAGTGTAGTACATTGTGTAGTACTCTTCCTGTAAATTTTTGAATTATGTTTCTTTGCATCCTGTTGTAGGGGCACCTGATGGTTACATGTAAACTGACATTTTAGCTACCTGATTTGGACCTCCAAGTCAATCCAAGAAAGCCTATACAGTGGCTGCTTCATACTGTCTACAGAGAGTAAAATCCTGCCTTTGAAGCACCTTGAGTAATTTATGTTGCTATGTCTAGTCTTTCTGGAAAGTGCTCAGAATAGTTGTTACCCACAAGGCACCATGGCAAAACTGTCCAATGCATGTTGGAAATTCATATGCAGGCAAAATTAGGCAAGCTTCTATGAAATAATGACCTAGTTTAAATAATACCTGATACCACTAAACAGACAATATCCATGTAGTGCAGGGTGGCATATCTCACAACCAAGCTGAACGTAGGCCATGAGTCATGTATGCTAGCCAAGGGGAATAAATCTCTTTCTGCAAAATGCAGTGTTCTTGAGACCCAGTCAGACCACAGTACATGGCCTGTGGGCTGTTTGGCTTGGTGGATCATAAACTGCCCAGTGCTGCAGTAATGTCACAGGATGTTCTGCTGCTGCTTGCTATGGCATCATTTCAGTAGCTGGAAGCACCATGTCTTTTTTTTTTTTTTTTTACATCCATAGTTTTTAACAACCTAGACTTTGTTTTCACAGCAATAAAAACCATGAGACTAAAGAAAGTACCTGCTCTAAATAGAGTGCAAATGTTTATTCAGGTCGATAACCTAAATGAAAGGGTATAACACCTTTAATTCAATTAGAATGCAGAGACGGTGTCTTTGTCAAGCAGACACAATTAGATGTGAACTTGGAAAGCAAGAGCACTGAAACAAAACTTCAGTCTCTGCCCCTTTAGCCTCACAGAGTAATATGGCCAGATGGGTGACATCTTTCTTGTTATGATTCCATCTGGTGGAATTTAACTGTAACTACTGCTCATACCTTGAATAAACCTTTGTTGGTTTTAAAGGTGCCTCTGGACTCTAAATTTGTTCTCCTGTTCTACTAAGACTCCTGGACTCTAGTTTACATCATGAAGAAGATGTGTTGGACAACCTCAAGAAACAGAGACATTAATGGGCAACATGACAGGTTAAATATTACTCTAGCTAATCACTAATTAAGGGTATCCGAGTTCTCTTCAAGAGTAGATTGTATCCTTCCTCTACAAAAAGTGAGAAAAGTACAATTAAAAGGAGCCTTAATTCTGGGTGGCATGGTGTGTAGCTGCCTCAGGTAACAGAGTTTTGATAGGTTGTTTTTTTTTTAAAGGAATGATTAGTTGTACTTTAAACTAAGACCCTTTGGCTCTACAAGTGAACAAGTCTTTCACTTTCAAAGATTTTACAGGTTTTCATAGGAAACTAAGGCTGTAGTCATATGCAGACTTGCTTGGGTATAATAAAATGGCTTCAGCTCCAAAGAAAACATGCATGGGATCAGGATGCACATGATGTTTCTAAGAAAAGGATAAGAATATAAGGCTGCTTTTCTTTCTGGCTTTCTGTGTTTTATTCCTGTACATGAATATTATCGAGCTATAGAAATTGTGATTAAAATAACCATTCTTTTTACAAATTTAAATATTTTATTTAATCATACAATATTATAACCTTTCAATAGAACAGAGTACAATAATTCAAGTATACAGAACTGAAATACTGAACAGTATAATAAGGTTACAAACTATCAGTAAAACTGAGTGTGAACAACTAAACATAGTGAACTAGAAATACAAATGCAGGGCTGAGAAGTTTGTTGAACAACGCAGATTTACACCAGCAGTGGAACAGTGTGTTAGACTAAAGAATAGATACGAACTATTCATTGTGAGCAGAGAGTTGGCTTTTACTTAAAACATAGCAATCATTTAAGAGTTGAGACCAACACTTGAGCATTAGAGGTTGCCATTTCTCTAGGAGACGGGATTGCCCTGAGGTATCTCTAAATTTATCCAGATTGCACGTAAATCCCATAACTTCAAGTGCCATTCTTGCAGCGATGGAATTGATGCAGACTTCCAGTGAGATGCAGTAAGACATTTAGCTGCAATTAATATTATCATAATTAGTTCTTGTTTTGCTTTGGACATTTTGCAATCTTCCCACAGATTGAGAAGAAATTAATTCTGGGAATAGGGGAATCAAATGACCAGTGATTATATCTTTCATTAAAATCTGCCTCCATTCCTGAGGACTGGAAGGTAGCTAATGTCACTCCCATCTTTAAAAAGGGTTCCAGAGGAGATCTGGGAAATTACAGGCCAGTCAGTCTGACGTCAGTACTGGGAAGTTGGTGGAAAGTGTTATTAAGGAGAGAATTAGTAGGCACATTGATGAACAAAAACTATTGAGGAAGATTCAGCATGGGTTCTGTAAGGGAAGGTCTTGTCTCACTAGCTTGTTGGTATTCTTTAAGGGTGTGAACAAACATGTGGACAAGGGGGACCCAATAGATGTTCTTTACCTTGATTTCTAGAAAACTTGAAGAAGTTCCTCATCAAAGGCTCCTAAGTAAGCTGAATAGTCATGGGATAAAAGGACAAGTCCTCTTGTGGATCAAAAGCTGGCTAATTAATAGAAACCAAAGAGTGAGTGTAAATGGGCAATTTTCTCAGTGGAGGGTGGTAAGCAGTGGGGTACCACAAGGCTCAGTACTGTGTCCAATGCTTTTTAACTTGTTCATTAATGATTTGGAGTTGGGAGTAGGCAGTGAAGTGGCTAAATTTGTGGATGACACGAAATTATTCATGGTTTGTGAAGCGCTCCAACAGGATCTGTTAAAGGTGGGTGAGTGGGCGTCAATGTGGCAAATGGAGTTCAATGTGGCCATGTGCAAAATGATGCACATTGGAGCCAAAAATCCTAAATATAAATACACATTGATGGGGTCCAAACTGGCAGAGACTGACCAAGAGAGAGATCTTGGATTCTTAGTAGATAACTCACTGAAAATATCAAAACAATGTGCAACTGCAATAAAAAAGGCCAACACTATTTTGGGGATTAGGACGGGAATTGAAAACAAATCAGCCAGTATCATAATGCCCCTGTATAAATTGATGGTGCAACCTCATTTGGAATATTGTGTGCATAAAGGATATCATTGCATTGGGAAAAGTGCAGAAAAGGGCAACTAGAATGATAGAAGGGTTGGAACACTTTCCCTATGAAGAAAGGTCAGGGGTCTTTTCCTACCGGAGCATCCTGGAACGGCGCTCCAGCAGAAACAACCTCAGGCCCCACCCCCCTGGGGGGAATTAAATGCCTAACTTCCCAGCCTGATCTTCTCCAGGTGCCCTGCAGCCGCGGAGCACCTGAAGAAGATCGAGCAGGGAAGCCAGGCATGTCTCCCTTCCTCCACTTCCTTTTCCAGCCTGCCTGCCACAGTGAGCTGACTGGAGAAGGAAGAGTAGGTGGGGAGACATGCCCTCCTTTCCCCCTGAGCCTCTCTGCTTTTGCAGAGAGACTCAGGGGATTTAAATGCCTGGCTTCCCACCTTGATCTTCAAGATCGAGCAGGGAAGCCAGGCGTGTCTCCCTGCCTCCTCTTCCTTTTCCAGCTGACTGGAGAAGCAAGGGGAGGTTGGGAGACATGCCCTCCTTTCCCCCTGAGCCTTCCTGCTTTTGCGGACAGACTCGGGAGGGATTTAAATACCTGGCTGGGGAAAGAAAAAGGGGGAGGCGTCTTCAAAATCCTCCCATTCCTTTCCCCAGCTGGCCTGCCAAGGCAGTCTGGGGGGGGAAGCGAAGTAAGAAGGGGTTTCCATTGTATTCTGTGGGGCCATAGAGAGCTGTGTATGTTTAAAATCTATGTTTTTTGTTTTTCAAAAGCAATTCTAGTTCTCATGGTTACAGAGAAAAATCTGAAAGTATGTCAGTAGTTTAAACCAATTCTAAGACTTGCCCCAATTCTAGGAACAAATAAGAAAATTATGTAAAATATGTCTTGAGCATATATGCAAACAGTAAAAGTACACTTTCATTGTCCCAGATTTTCAGCTCTAAGAGATGAACTGATCTTCCCTTTATTTAATCAGGACTTCCTCTCTCCAGAAGCAAAATTATTTTGGTTACTTAGAGATGAAGACAAACAAACTGCTTTGTGTGTGGCAGAATTTCTAGCAACTTTTGTCAAATCACATGACTACTTTTGCAGTAGAAAGCTTTAAATTTGTAATGTATCCATCTCCGACCACGTGTGAGGCGAGGTCCCCACATGGTCAGGCATAGGTGTCAACTTCAGGGGGGCTTGAGGGCTGAGGCTACCTCCGAAATTTTCCAGGGGTGACTGAGCCCCCCCCGGGCAACCAGGCTCACAAGTCTTGCCACTATCACCCCACACCACCCCCAACCCATTTTGAAAGCGGAGGGTTTTTTCCCTCTGCTTTCTGAGACTTCAGGTGGGATGGCAGGAAACTCAGGGCTTGCTTCCTGAAAGCTAAGCCCCAGCTCCCAGAAACCCTCAGTTGGGCCTGGTGGAGCTGAGGGCTGCACATGTTTTCAGTGCTTTCAGCTTTCCCGCACAGAAAGGTAAGGAACTGTCCTGGGGCTCCAGCGAGGGTGGGGGGGATGTTTTCAGGGGTGGGGTGGTGGGCACTAGGCAGAGAGTGCCCAGGCTGGCTGGCTGAGGCCAGCCTCAGGGTGGCTGGGTGCCCGAGCACCTTTCCTGTGGCCTTGTGCCGCTGCTCTTGTTTTCCCGCTCTCTGCAAGGCTTGCCTTGCAGAGAGCCATGCGCGGAGGTTGGGGGGAGAGGCTGGTATCCTTGGAGGATTGCCAGCCTCAGGGAGGCTGGGCACGCTGCACCCTTGTTCTTCTAGGGTTTTTTCCCTCTCTCCATGCAAGGCTTGCCTTGCAGAGCCATGCAGGGAGGTCAGGAGGTGGGGGAAGAGGGCGGGGGGGAGGCCGGCATCCATGGAGGTTTGCCTGCCCTGGGCACCTTTCCTGCAGCCTTTTGCCACTGCTGTTGTTTTCCCACTCCCTGCAAGTTTTGCCTTGCAGAGAGCCATGAGAGGAGGTTGGGGGAGAGGCTGGCATCCATGGAGGATTGCTGGCCTTGGGACGGCTGGGCGCCCTGCGCACTTGTTCTTCTGTTTCCCCACACACACAAGGCTTGCCTTGCAGAGACATGCAGGGAGGTCGGGAGGGGGGAGGCCTGCATCCATGGAGGATCTCTGGGCAGCTGGGTGCCCGGGCACCTTTCCTGCGGCCTTGTGCCACTGCTGTTGTTTTCCCGCTCCTGAGTTTGCTACTTAACCAGACCCCTTTATTTCCTCCAAGAGGAGACTCTTCTGAGTTCTTTGTTGAGCTCTACCCCTTCCCTTGACAGAGAGAGGATATTAGGAAAGCCAGGAATCAGCAGTTTACAATCACTGAAATCGCACACACAGCCCATGCAGGGGGAGGGGGAGGGCAGGTGAAACCTCGAAGAGTTTAAATGCATACATTCAAGACTAACTCTCCCCTGAACTCCTGGATAAATTATGGAGAGGGATTTCTATTTTCTTTCTTTTCATTTCTCCCCTCCCTCCCCCCTTCTTTCCTTCCTTCCTTCCTCTCTTCCCATCTATTTGCTTTCTTTCCACTCTCGCCTCCCTCCCTCCCTTGTTAAAACATCCCTAGTTAGGGTTGCCAGGTTCCCCCTGTCCACTTCTGGGGGATGGGGGGGAGGGGTGGCCCAATACAGGTTGGGTGACTCCTGGAGATTTGGGGATGGAGCCTGGGGAGGACTGGGACCTCAGTGCGGTACAATGCCATAGAGTCCACCCTCCAGAACATCCCATTTTCTTCAGGGAAACTAATTTTTGTAGTCTGAAAATGAGCTGTAATTCCAGGGGATCCCCAGGTCCCACCTGGAGGCTGGCACCCTTAGCTCCAGTGCTGAAACTGGAAGCTCTGGTTCTTCTGTATGGTGGATGCAGACCACTGACATTGGCTTGCATCTGCTGAATCACCTTGCTTCATGTAGGATGCACAACAGCCAGGTGGAGCAGGGGAGGGGTGTATTTTACTTAGGTCTATATATCCTTGATCGAGAACAGGGTTTTTTTTCATGGTAGTGGGAGGTGGGCTGCTCTTCTTTCAATCTCCGTTTCATTTTTAAATTGTAAGCCCATCTGCATGAACAAGATGGGGGGGGGGGTGCAGATCAGAGGCCTTTTAAAATTTCCTTTTGATCTGTGTGCAGCCCAGAGAGAACATTGCTAAGGGATGTGCCCTCTATGTTCATGCTCTTTGTTTTGCTGTTACTTAAAATGCTGTGGTAGTTTCAAAGGGGCAACCAACTGGGATGTACTAAAAGGAATGACAGGATTGCCCATTGGAAATAATAGGAGAGGCTTGAAGGCCCATTGGAAATAATGGAAGCCAGGAATGCCAGTTGACTTGCATGGGCTCTGCTGAAATACACTGCAGCCCAAAAAAAAGTTGCAAAGAAAATGCAGAATGGTTTTTCCAATAAGGTTTTTTGGTCCAGATAGGCTATTCTAGGACTGTAATGACAGTTCCCAGAGTGGAAAAACAGTCCCTAACAATAGAATCTGTGCTGCATTTTAAGGTGAAGTTTCTAAGCAGTGTGCTAAGAAGGCACCTGTTCCTGGGGTTAGCCCAACCCAGGGGCATTGCTAGGGGGGTTCCCAGGCCACCCTAATTTTTTGGGGAACCCCTCCCTAAATGCCACATAGGTCCACCTCCATAGATAGTGACAATGGCCTGTGATGTCACTGGCTCCTCCTCCCTGTGATGTCATTGGGTCCCAGTTCTTTTAATGACTTAGCAATGCCTCTGGCCCAGCCCCAGCCCCCCCTGGGAAATTGCAAAGTCTACGCCCTTGTGGTCAGGTGAAGCACCCGAGCTTTGCTGCCAGAGACAATGGCCAAGCGGATCCTAGCCCCAAGTGACTCAGAGGGCTAGGCTCCTGGCTGTAAGCCTGTAGAACTCTCAGCCACTATATAGAGCCTATCACAAGTGTGGGGTGTGTTTTGGGTGTGGGTTTATTGCACATATAAACCAGCCTGCAAGCCGGGAAGTTTGTCTTGTTCTGCAATGGAAATAAAGTATGAGAGCTGAAATCATTAGAAAGTCTCAGTACTTTTCACTGGCGATGAGGATGGGATTCTACCTCCCATGAACAATGACCAGGAAGAAGATTCGAACATCACATCAAGCCCTGTGCTGCCGGCCAGTGCTCACCACCCCACTGAATCCAAATGCGGCACTGCGCCGCACCACGCTGCCAACACCACTTCCGTGCTACAACCACCACGTGGAGTCGCTAAGATGGCCGTTCCACAGGAGAGCATCACCGCTTTTGATATCTCCCACCCAGTACAGTGGGAGACGTGGCTTGAGATTCTGGAGAGCTACTTCTCCAGCCATGACATTGTGGACCCAGGTAAGAAGAAGGCCCACCTCCTCCGGGCCTGTGGAATGGATACTGTTCTACTGCTAAAGGACCTGATTGCGCCTAAGCAGACCAAGGATGAGACCTATGGGGAGTTGGTGAAGGCACTTTCCAACCACCTCTCACCAAAGCTCACAAAGTTTGCTGAGTGCATGGACTTCTTTGTGCATGTCCAAGGTCCAGACGAAACAGCATCCAAGTTCTTGGCTGGACTCTGGCAGGTGGACAAGGTGCTCTTTTCCCGACCTGGTGGACACTTTGATCAACCAATTTCTCTTGGGTCTCCAGAAGCCCAAACTTCAGAGGAAATTGGTTAGCCAAGAAGATCTGGACCTGGATAAGGCACTCCAGGAGGCCGCGGCCTACAAAAAGGCGCATCAGGACCTCCACGGAAAGACGGTCCATTGCACCTGAACTACCGTCACATCGGACAACTCAGAAGCAGAAGAGGTGCTACAGGTACACCGCCTGGATAAGGCACTCCAGGAGGCCGCGGCCTACAAAAAGGTGCATCAGGACCGCCGTGGAAAGACGATCCATTGCACCCAAACTACCATCACGTCGGACAACTCGGAAGCAGAAGAGGTGCTACAGGTACGCCGCCTGGATAAGGCGTTCTGGGAGGCTGCGACCTATGAAAAGGTGCATCAGGACCGCCACGGAAAGACGGTCCATTGCACCCAAACTACTATCATGTCGGACAACTCGGAAGCAGAAGAGGTGCTACAGGTACGCTGCCACATGCCCCATCAGCAGCATCAGTAAGCGGGCTGTTCCTCACCCATTGTCATCATTGTTGTGCGCCAGCTGCGGAGGAGCACACGAACACTAGTCATGCCATTTCAGGGATGCCGTCTGCCAGATGTGTAACAAATCGGGCCACATCTCCCGGGTCTGCCAATCTGGAGGTCATGCCAGAAGACATTGGCCCACCAGACATTGATGGACCTCCACTCCAATCTCCACACCCTCTCAACCCACTACCAGCAGCACCTAGTATGTAACTTGCCCCCCGAAAGCCCACATAAAGTGTACGTAATGGCGTTAACCGAGGGGTCCCCATGCAGCATGGAAATTGACTCTGAGTCGTCCTCCATCATTTCAGAGGAGATGCTGTGCTCGCTCTGCCCATGGGGGGGACCCCTCCTGCAAAAGCCACAGGGACTCATGCTGAGGGACTTTAACAAGAACCCTGTGGCAGTTCGGGGTTGGGGCAAGTTTAAGGTGCAGTATAAGGACTTCTGCAGGCTCCTGGACTTGCTGGTGGTGGAGGGTAGGCTCACTAGTTTGTTGGGACTCTTGTGGTTTGGGCCCCTGGGGTTTATGATCATGGGGATTCACCAGGTCTGTGCTGTGGACTTTGCAGCAGTATGCAATGAGTTTCCCAGGGTTTTTGACAGCACGCTCGGCCGCTACACAGGGCCCCCCATCTCCCTCAATCTCGACCCGGTGGTGTGCTCCATCCAGGTAAAAGCCAGGCACCCCCCAGTAGCAATGATGCCTAAGATTGAGGCAGAGCTTGATCACCTAGTGGAACGGGGTGCTGGAGCCGGTCACTTCCGCACAGTGGGAGACCCCAATAGTCACCCCGGTTAAACCCAATGGGGATGTGTGCATCTGCGCCAACTGTAAGTGCCCATTGACCGGTGGTCAGCCACATACTCACCGCTCTGGCGGGGGCTGGGGTCTTCGGCAAATTGGACTTGGCACAGGCATATCAACAACTCCTGGTTGACGCCGCCACTGTTGAAGTCCAAACCATAGTGACACATAAAGGGGCTTTTAAAGTTCACCAACTACAGTTTGGGGTTTCGGTCACACTGGGCATCTTTCAATCTTTTATGGATTCTCTCCTGAAAGGAATCCCTGGAGTTCAGCCGTTTATAGATGACGAGCTCATTGTGGCTCCGGATGCCTCAACGTTCGTGGAACGTCTCCGGGCGGTGTTGCAACAGTTTGACTCTTCTGGCCTGAAAGTCAAATGCAAAAAATGTCTTCTGGGGGTATCCCAGGTGGAGTTCCTGGGATTCGCAGTGGACAGTGCAGGTATCTACCCCAGCAATGACAAGATGAAGGTGATCACTAAGGCTCCCCCACCCTCTTCCAAGTCCGAACTGCAGGCCTTCCTTGGCCTATTAAACTTCTATCATTCCTTCCTCCCTCTCAAGGTGGCCATGGCGGAACCCCTACACCACTTGCTTGACAAGAACGCCCCTTGGGCCTGGGGACCAGAGCACGCTGCCATGTTCCAGGCCGTGAAGGACCTCCTGATTTCAAACTCTGTCTTCTCACACTTCAACGAGGACCTGGCAGTGGTCCTCGCCTGTGATACGTCTCCGTATGGGGTTGGGGCGGTCCTGGGCCATCAACTTCCAGATGGCTGGAAGGTCCTGGTCGCTTATTATTCAAGGACCTTGTCGCCTGCGGAGCACAACTACGTGCAGATCGACAAGGAGGCGCTGGCTATAGTGGTGGGGGTGGAGAAATTTTCACCATTAT
Organism: Gekko gecko; assembly: GCA_029375565.1. Taxonomy (NCBI): domain Eukaryota; kingdom Metazoa; phylum Chordata; class Lepidosauria; order Squamata; family Gekkonidae; genus Gekko; species Gekko gecko. Next base: position 219,905,254 of record JAPDNY010000002.1, on the reverse strand, counting down.
CTGTATGGCAGGCCCTTTACGATCCTCACCAAACATAAACCGCTTCTTGGCCCCCTGGCCCCTGATCGCCAGACGACATCGCCCCGGGTGCTTCAGTGGTCTTTTTTTTTGGCAGGGTACATGTATTCGCTTGTCCACCGGCCCGGGAAGGCAATGGGCCACGCAGATGCTTTGAGCCGTCTTCCGCTGCCGTCTTCGGATCCAGACCCGGCACTGGCCCATCAGGTTGTGCTTCTGGAGGCTCTCCCTGGCCAGCCCATACACATTCGTGAGGTGATGTGCCACACTGCAAAGGACAAGATCCTCTGCCACGTATTTGACTGGGTGAGAAGGGGATGGCCCTTGGGTCGGGGGGGCAGACTTCACAGTGTTTGCCTCCCGCAAAGATGAGCTGTCGGCCCACAAAGGCTGCTTGATGTGGGGAGGCAGGGTGGTAATCCCGACCCCCTTAAGGGAGTGGTTTCTTGCAGATCTCCACAAGACACATCCAGGGGTAGTCTGGATGAAAGCACTGGCCAGGAGCTATGTCTGGTGGCCGGGGCTAGATCGGGACACCGAGGACATGGTCAAGAGATGCCAGCCCTGCCAGGCATCCAGACCTGAACCTCCCAGGGCCCCTGCCTGGGCCTGGGAGTCATCCCACAGACCTTGGTCCAGGCTACACTTGGACTTTGCGGGCCCGTTCCAGGGTCAGCTATTCTTCATCCTGGTGGATGCATACAGCAAGTGGCTGGAAGTGGTCCCAGTGCCATCCACCTCCTCAAAAACAGCAATACAGGCCATGTGGAGGATCTTCAGTGCCCAGGGCATTCCTGACACCCTGGTCACTGACAACAGCATGGCCTTCACATCCAGCGAGTTCCAGGACTTCACCCAGTACTATGGGATCTGCTACTTCAGGTCAGCCCCCTTCCACCCTGCAACCAACGGCCAAGCCAAACACATGGTCCGGATGACCAAGGAGACACTCCGCCACCTGGATAGTAAGGACTGGGTCTTTTCGGCCAGCGAACAACGCCCCACACCACAACGGGATGCAGTCCAGTGGAGCTCCTCCTGGGCAGATGCCCGATGACCCGGCTGGATTGTCTTCACCCTGATCATGCACCAGAAGAAGAACTGGACACCACGTCACCAGAGGCGGCCAGAGGATTCTTCCCAGAGGATCCTGTATACACCAGGAACTATGCATGAGGTCTGCCATGGATTCCAGCCCAGGTGGTGAGAGTCACGGGCCCCCGATTGTACGAGGTTTCCAGTGAGGATGGCCAGATACTCCACCACCACATTGACCAGCTACGTAGGCAGGTGCTGCCATACAATCCTGAGGACTTCAAGGAACAGGGCTCCTCTGAGGCTGCAACGTCCCCTCCACTACCAGATACTCTGACACCTCCCGACACAGTCCTCGACCTTCACCAACCTCCCTGCCAACAGACAGCACAGTCGCACCTAGCGGGACAACGCAGAACATTCTACCTCAGTCAACACCAGCCAGCCCTCAGCCAAGTGCATCGGCATCAGCTCCTGTCAGTGCGCCCGTACTTCATTGCTCCACGAGAACACGAAAAGCGCCCCCTTACCTCCAGGACTTTGTATGTGTGTGTCTTTTGGACCAAGGGGGGAGGGGTGTAATGTATCTATCTCCGACCATGTGCGAGGTGAGGTCCCCACGTGGTCAGGTGAAGCGCCCGAGCTTCACTGCCAGAGACAATGACCAAGTGGATCCTAGCCCCGAGCCACTCAGAGGGCTAGGCTCCCAGCTGTAAGCCTATAGAACTCTCAACCATTATATAGAGCCTATCACAAGTGTGGGGTGTGTTTTGGGTGTGGGTTTATTGCACATATAAACCGGCCTGCGAACTGGAAATTTTGTCTTGTTCTGCAATGGAAATAAAGTATGAGAGCTGAAATCATTAATAAGTCTTAGTACTTTTCAAAATTGTTCCATGTTTTCCTGTGGAATGAGGTTTATTGTGGGATGAGGGTTTGGTGGTTATGACTCCGGTTGTAAAAACAGTAAAGACAATAAATAAATAAAGTACATTTTCAGTTCCAATCACATATTTGCTGTATGATTACAGGAGGTTCTTCTAGCTTTTTGCACTGAATTCCAGAGCTTCTGTATTTGAAGAATTCCACTTTTCATCTCTTTTCAGGTTTTTCATTCATGTATTCATATGTGCATGCATTGTCTGATGTAAATGATTCACATCACTCTTCTTCATTCCATCATGTATTTATTTCTTCCACAGTGGAATGACAGTATCAGCTTCCTTAATTTGCGGATCTGTTTTAGGTTTTAAAATGAGAAAGAGTTTGAAGGATCAACTGGCCAGATTTGCCAAATGCCTTGAAGGAAGAAAACAGCATTTGCCAAATGCTTTGAAGGAAGAAAACGGCATTTTTAATAACTTGTCCTAATGCAGCCAGGCATCCCACACTCATTGGGGCTTCAAGGCACCAAGCAATGATAACCCCTGCATGCAGTATGAATTGCTGCAATCTCAGCTTGTCGGCTCACAGCGGTTGCCTTCATATCCAGTTTCTTCATCATTGTGCGCCGTTTTGAGCAGAGATGCTTCTGTGCAGCAAATGCCCTCACCCTGGAAGCCCATGTTCTTTTACCATAGAGCACAGCCCTCTCCTCCTGCCACTCTGTGGGCTTTTTTGTAGTGTAAGATGCTGTTATTTCCATAACTTGTGATTTTTGACCTACAAAGAGGGGGGAAAAGGCCCTAGGATGAGATGGGATAAGATATTATTTATAGGAACACATGAGAAACAGCACTAGGAACATTTTATGCATGGCTTGTTTTGGACAGCTGCCTCCTTCCTGATGTGCACAATATCCTAACCACATTGAAGGATGCAATACCCCCCCCCCGGCAGCTTAACATCACTCCTGACTTTAGCAGTGCTGTATACACTATCATTCTTGCATTTCAATGCCTGGCTGCCTGCTTGAATTTACAGGTTGAGAAATCTTTCTCAAGGGGGCAGCAGGTAACTCCAAAATGAGTCTCTGAACATACGCTTGATAAGGCTTAGTCATGACAGGAAGAACTGGACCTTTCCTTGAAGGTAGGGGTATAAAGAAAAGAGGCAGGGTCAAAGTGCAGGTCTGCATGATTGCATCTGCTGGGTGGGATATCATAGCACTAGAAGGAAATCCAGAAGAGCTGTCATTTTTCACTGCTCCTTGTTCCTACCCCTCTTATTTCTTAAAACAAAATATTTTATTGGTTTTCAAAAAGAAAAGAAAGAAAGGAGAGAGTATTATATTGATACATTCTATTCAAATTTCTCATACATAACTAAATATCTAAATTACTGTTGTATATTAACCAAGGACCGCACACGTGGTCAGGGTTCGCACGTGGTCATGCGAATGGGTGAAGCCTCTGAGAACAATGCAGAGCATGGATCTTAGAAGGGACCAATAGGGCAGCTAGGATCCAGGAATGGACCTATGGGGTATGGGTGCAAAGTAGTAAACCTATCACAGGGAGTGGGGTGTGGTTTTGTTGGGTGATTTAAGCTGGACTTTGGTCTGGCTATTTTGTCTTAGTTTCGTGTTCTTCAATCATCTATGAGCTGATTCACTAACAATGCATCTAGAACCCAGTACTTTACACTGGCGACGAAGGTGGGATCCCGATGAGCGACTCTGCCTCTGCCTCTGCTGCTAGCACCACATTGCACACCGGCCTCCAGGACCTTGCATCCCGCATCGCTTCAGCACCCCGAGTCATGGCAACCGCTCCAGGACAGATCTCCGTTTTTGACCTGGCTCACCCTGAGCTGTGGGAGGCCTGGGTCGAGCAACTCACCTTCTGGGTCCAGGGAACAACCGATGTTGACCTGAAGAAATCGTGGCTACTCAGCACGTGTGGAGTCTCCATAATTCGCCTGGTGCAGGGCCTCATTACACCCAAGAAGCTGGATGCTGCGACCTTCGAGGAACTGGTAAAGGCCCTCACCGATCATTTCACTCCGAAACCATCCAAGATGGTGATGCGCATGGACTTTTTTGCGTGAAACCAAGGACCCGGAGAATCGGCCGCCAACTTCATGGCCAAAATTCACAGGCTAGCAATCAACTGCGAGTTTCCCACTATCAACGCCCTTCTGAACCATTTCATCTGGGGCATCCGAGAACTGAAACTCCACCGGAAGCTCATCGGCCTCAAGGACATCAAGCTAGAGAAGGCACTCCGAGCGGTCACAGTGTTTGAAAAGTCCCCAAAAGACTTCCAGGCTTTGGTGACCCACCACACTTCCACCACTCCTGTCTCAGATGTATCAGACAAGGAGGACATCCTTCAGGTATGCCGTCCTGACCGCCAAGGGCCACAGCCGCCATGGGTGGCCGCTCCGCACTCCACACAAGCAAATGCTCAACCAACATGCGCTAGCTACGGAGATCCGCATGAATGCTGCTCCTGCTGGTTTCGGGATGCAACCTGCTGGTCCCATGGCAAGACGGGACACATTGCATGGGCCTGCTGTTCCTGCAGAAGCAGACGACAACACATCAGGAATCAACGGACCTGCACACCACTACAGCCAATGACCAACACCAGGCACTGAATTTGCCCCAGGACACCCCTAACAAAATCCATGTAACGGTCTTGATAGAGGGGTCCCCTTGTGAGATGGAGCTAGATACAGGCTCCTCCTTCTCCATAATCTCGGATGAGATTCTGAGGAGACTCTGTCCACTGGGGGGGCCCTTCTGGAGAAGCCAGCTGGCCTCACATTGCGAGACTTCCAGAAGAACCTGGTGGCCATCAAGGGGTGGGGAAAATTCAGGGTAAAATACAAGGACTTTAATGGACTATTGGACCTATTGGTGGTGAAGGGATGGCTCACCAGTTTGCTAGGACTTTCGTGGTTTGGGCCCCTGGGATTTGGGGTGACCAGGGTGAACCATGTAAGGCTGCAGGACCTTAATACTGTTTGCGATGAATTTCTGGCTGTATTCAGCAGCATGCTAGGCCGCTACACCAGTCCTCCAAGTTCCCTTAACCTTGGCCCTGCAGTTCGACCCACCAGCATGAAATCCAGGTGGCCCCCGTTTGCGTTGCAGCCCAAAATTGAGTTGGAGTTGGATCGCCTGGTGGAGCAGGGGGTCCTAGATCCAGTACCGCATGCTCAGTGGTAAACTCCCATAGTCACCCCAGTAAAGCCCAATGGGGACATGCGAATATGTGCTGACTATAAGTGCACAATTAATAAGGCACTCCAGGATCATGCATACCTGGTACCGGTGGTCAGTCATGTCTTAGCCTCCCTGGCAGGCATGAGGATCTTCAGGAAACTGGACTTAGCTCAAGCCTACCAGCAGTTGCTGGTAGACAATGCCACGGCCAAGGCCCAAACTATAGTAACTCACAGGGGGGCTTTCTGAGTGTGCTGGCTGCAGTTCAGGGTGAGCGTGGTTCTGGGGATTTTCCAAAACATCATGGACTGTCTCCTGAAAGGTATCCCCAGGGTCCAGCCATTCTTTGATGACATTTTAATTGCGGCCCTGGATGCCAAGACCTTCGCAACGCTCTTACGGATGGTGCTGCAGCACTTCAACAACGCCGGCCTAAAAGTCAAGAGGGAGAAGTGCTTGCTGGGGGTGTTGCGGGTGAAATTCCTGGGGTTCACAGTCGACACACAGGGGTTCCATCCCGTGCTGGACAAGATATGAGCCATCCCCCTCCTCTAAGGCTGAACTACAGGCCTTTCTGGAATTCTTAAATTTTTACCACTCCTTCCTGCCCCGCAAGGCTGTGGTCATGGAACCTGTCCACCGCTTCCTCGACAAGCACGCTCCATGGGTCTGGAGCCCAAGACATGTCACTGCCTTTCGTGTGGTCAAAGACCTGCTGTCCTCCAATGCGGTCCTTGCCCATTTTGACAAGACCCTGCCGGTGATGCTGGCGTGTGATGCTTCTCCATATGGGGTGGGGGTGGTCCTGGGACACAGGTTGGCCGACAGCCATGAGGTCCCCATAGTAGCGTACTATTCTCGGACCTTGTCTGTGGCGGAGTGCAACTATGCACAGATTGGCAAAGAAGCCCTGACAATTGTGGCCAGCGTAAAAAAATTCCATGATTATCTATACGGCTGGTCCTTTACCATAGTTACGGACCACAAGCCCCTCTTGGGCCTGCTCGTCCCGGACCACCAGACCCCGCAGATGTTGTCGCCCTGGATGCTTCACTGGTCCATCTTCCTGGCCGGGTACCAGTATGCACTTGTCCACCAGCCTAGTAAGGCGATGGGCCATGCAGACACACTCAGCCATCTTCCGCTGCCATCCTGCTATCCGGACCCAGCCCTGGCTCATCAGGTCATCCTGCTAGAAGACCTGCCTGACCGCCCTGTCCAGGTGGTGGAGGTGTCCCACCACACTGCCCGAGATCACGTCCTCTCCCGGGACTTGGACTGGGTGGGGAGGCAGTGGCCCACCAGTCTGGTGGGCCTGGAATTTGCTGCTTTCTCATCTAGAAGGGATGAGCTCTCCTTGCATAAGGGCCACATACTCTGGGGCAGTAGAGTGGTCATACCGGCGCCGCTGCACCAGAGGATCCTAACTGCACTACACGAAATGCACCCAGGGCTAGTGAGGATGAAAACGCTGGCATGGAGCTATGTATGGTGGCCGGGACTAGATGGAGAGATCCAATCAAACACTCCTGTCCAACACTCTGTGTCGCACAGAGCTACGTATGGTGGCTGGGACTAGATGGAGGGATTGCAATCAAACCCTCCAGTCCAACACTCTGTGTCACACAGTGGCCAAAAATACCAGGTGCCATCAGGAGGTCCACCAGTGGGGCCAGGACACTAGAAGCCCTCCTACTGTTGACCCCCCCAAAACATCAAGAATACAGAGCATCCCTTGCCCCAGAGTCCCTGTCTATACCTTGTGGCTAATAACCACCGATGGACCTCTGCTCCATATGCTTATCTAATTCCCTCTTGAAACTGTCCATGTTTGTAGCCTCCACCACCTCCTGTGGCAGTTAATTCCATGTGTTAATCACTCTTTGGGTGAAGTACTTCCTTTTATCCGTTCTAACCTGACTGCTCAGCAACTTCATTGAGTGCCCATGAGTTTGTGTATTGTGAGAAAGGGAGAAAAGTACTTCTTTCTTTACCTGCTCTATCCCATGCATAATCTTATAAACTTCGATCATTTCACCCCTCAGCCGTCGTTTTTCCAAGCTAAAGAGTCAAGAATCGGGGCCTGACCCCCCAAAGGCTCCAGTGAGTCTGTTAACCTGATTGCTCTTATTTATTAATAAAATAATGGGGAATATTAGCTCTTATCAATAAGCAATCGGTTGCGGGATGCAACACCAATTTATACAGAAGTCCTGCCCTTCCAGAACTATCAGAAACAGACACAGAGACTTTATAAGGTTGAAATTAAAGTCTTTTACTGGGAATCTTTTTCACACACAAACAATACACAAGCACACAAACAATTACTAGGAAATAAAGAGAGAGATATAAGCACATTTGCATTAGCAGGTATTCGTTCTTGGGAGATATTTACCTGTCCTTGTAGTGTGAGCCGTTCCAATGGAAGAATGGGGGGGTAGAATGGAAAAAGGTGACACATGGCCTGAACCAGCAGGTAACACATGGAACTCAGGCTGCAGACTAGAGTTTAAAGATGGAGGCAGGGGTTGGGGATCAAGGGCGTAGACTTTGCAATTTCCCAGGGGGGGCTGGGGCTGGGCCAGAGGCATTGCTAAGTCATTAAAAGAACTGGGACCCAATGACATCACAGGGAGGAGGAGCCAGTGACATCACAGGCCATTGTCACTATCTATGGAGGTGGACCTATGTGGCATTTAGGGAGGGGTTCCCCAAAAATTAGGGTGGCCTGGGAACCCCCTAGCAATGCCCCTGGGTTGGGCTAACCCCAGGAACAGGTGCCTTCTTAGCACACTGCTTAGAAACTTCACCTTAAAATGCAGCACAGATTCTATTGTTAGGGACTGTTTTTCCACTCTGGGAACTGTCATTACAGTCCTAGAATAGCCTATCTGGACCAAAAAACCTTATTGGAAAAACCATTCTGCATTTTCTTTGCAACTTTTTTTTGGGCTGCAGTGTATTTCAGCAGAGCCCATGCAAGTCAACTGGCATTCCTGGCTTCCATTATTTCCAATGGGCCTTCAAGCCTCTCCTATTATTTCCAATGGGCAATCCTGTCATTCCTTTTAGTACATTCCAGTTGGTTGCCCCTTTGAAACTACCACAGCATTTTAAGTAACAGCAAAACAAAGAGCATGAACATAGAGGGCACATCCCTTAGCAATGTTCTCTCTGGGCTGCACACAGATCAAAAGGAAATTTTAAAAGGCCTCTGATCTGCACCCCCCCCATCTTGTTCATGCAGATGGGCTTACAATTTAAAAATGAAACGGAGATTGAAAGAAGAGCAGCCCACCTCCCACTACCATGAAAAAAAACCCTGTTCTCGATCAAGGATATATAGACCTAAGTAAAATACACCCCTCCCCTGCTCCACCTGGCTGTTGTGCATCCTACATGAAGCAAGGTGATTCAGCAGATGCAAGCCAATGTCAGTGGTCTGCATCCACCATACAGAAGAACCAGAGCTTCCAGTTTCAGCACTGGAGCTAAGGGTGCCAGCCTCCAGGTGGGGCCTGGGGATCCCCTGGAATTACAGCTCATTTTCAGACTACAAAAATTAGTTTCCCTGAAGAAAATGGGATGTTCTGGAGGGTGGACTCTATGGCATTGTACCGCACTGAGGTCCCAGTCCTCCCCAGGCTCCATCCCCAAATCTCCAGGAGTCACCCAACCTGTATTGGGCCACCCCTCCCCCCATCCCCCAGAAGTGGACAGGGGGAACCTGGCAACCCTAACTAGGGATGTTTTAACAAGGGAGGGAGGGAGGCGAGAGTGGAAAGAAAGCAAATAGATGGGAAGAGAGGAAGGAAGGAAGGAAAGAAGGGGGAGGGAGGGGAGAAATGAAAAGAAAGAAAATAGAAATCCCTCTCCATAATTTATCCAGGAGTTCAGGGGAGAGTTAGTCTTGAATGTATGCATTTAAACTCTTCGAGGTTTCACCTGCCCTCCCCTCCCCCTGCATGGGCTGTGTGTGCGATTTCAGTGATTGTAAACTGCTGATTCCTGGCTTTCCTAATATCCTCTCTCTGTCAAGGGAAGGGGTAGAGCTCAACAAAGAACTCAGAAGAGTCTCCTCTTGGAGGAAATAAAGGGGTCTGGTTAAGTAGCAAACTCAGGAGCGGGAAAACAACAGCAGTGGCACAAGGCCGCAGGAAAGGTGCCCGGGCACCCAGCTGCCCAGAGATCCTCCATGGATGCAGGCCTCCCCCCTCCCGACCTCCCTGCATGTCTCTGCAAGGCAAGCCTTGTGTGTGTGGGGAAACAGAAGAACAAGTGCGCAGGGCGCCCAGCCGTCCCAAGGCCAGCAATCCTCCATGGATGCCAGCCTCTCCCCCAACCTCCTCTCATGGCTCTCTGCAAGGCAAAACTTGCAGGGAGTGGGAAAACAACAGCAGTGGCAAAAGGCTGCAGGAAAGGTGCCCAGGGCAGGCAAACCTCCATGGATGCCGGCCTCCCCCCCGCCCTCTTCCCCCACCTCCTGACCTCCCTGCATGGCTCTGCAAGGCAAGCCTTGCATGGAGAGAGGGAAAAAAACCCTAGAAGAACAAGGGTGCAGCGTGCCCAGCCTCCCTGAGGCTGGCAATCCTCCAAGGATACCAGCCTCTCCCCCCAACCTCCTCGCATGGCTCTCTGCAAGGCAAGCCTTGCAGAGAGCGGGAAAACAAGAGCAGCGGCACAAGGCCACAGGAAAGGTGCTCGGGCACCCAGCCACCCTGAGGCTGGCCTCAGCCAGCCAGCCTGGGCACTCTCTGCCTAGTGCCCACCACCCCACCCCTGAAAACATCCCCCCACCCTCGCTGGAGCCCCAGGACAGTTCCTTACCTTTCTGTGCGGGAAAGCTGAAAGCACTGAAAACATGTGCAGCCCTCAGCTCCACCAGGCCCAACTGAGGGTTTCTGGGAGCTGGGGCTTAGCTTTCAGGAAGCAAGCCCTGAGTTTCCTGCCATCCCACCTGAAGTCTCAGAAAGCAGAGGGAAAAAACCCTCCGCTTTCAAAATGGGTTGGGGGTGGTGTGGGGTGATAGTGGCAAGACTTGTGAGCCTGGTTGCCCGGGGGGGGCTCAGTCACCCCTGGAAAATTTCGGAGGTAGCCTCAGCCCTCAAGCCCCCCTGAAGTTGACACCTATGTTGGGGATAGCAAGCTGGACATAAGAGGTCAAAGCTTCGATAAGGGTCGTAGAGGAGAGAGAGAGACCATGTGGTCGGGTTGCCCCTTTTATGCATGAGGGTGGGGGCTGGCCATAACCCCTGGTCATACCTCTTGATAAGTCCATCCCAGAAAACCTATGATTGGCTGAAGGGAGAGGGGAGGGGGAACTGAGGAGTGGTCAGTATTTGAGATCTAGAAACTTAGCTTGTGCCTGGCACCTGGGGGCAGGTGAGATGAGTCAGCAGCCACTTCCATTGTGATTCTGATTGAATCAGCCAGCTCCTGGATGAGTGGATTAGTTGCCAAGTAACCATGAATGGTCTCTGGATCTGCAGGTCGATCTGCATATGCTGGAGAGGGGGAAAGGGGGTTACCTACATGTGTTGGAGGGCTCTCTTAATGGTGGTTAAGAGCTCTCTTTTCCTCATGCTCAGGCATGGCATGGTGTTTGTGCTTTAGGCATACTGTGGAGCCGGTCCTTCTTCCATCTGGTAAGAGGCTGGTAGCCTTGTAGAGCCTACTGGAACAGCAAGTGAAGAAAGGGAGGTGTCCTTCTCAGGGTGCAGTCTTCTCTGGCTTCATAGGGGCTACCTTATTGTACAGCTCCTGTAAGCATGCTTGGTGCACAGTTCATATTTTATTTCAGTTCATAAAAGGCATAAAAAGCCTTGCAGGGCAACAAGTCCCTGGGAGTCCCCCCACAAACCCTGGGCCAGGTTTCATCTGGATTTTGCAGGCCCCTTCCAGGGACAAATCTTTTTTATCTTGGTGGACTCATACACCAAGTGGCTGGAGGTGGTCCTGGTGCCTTCCACCCTGTCCAGATCTGCCATCCATGCAATGTGGCGGATCTTTAACACACATGGCATTCCTGACTCACTAGTAATGGACAACGGAACAGCACCTTGTCAGAGTTTCCAGCAGTTTGTGGGGTACTACGGCATCCAGCACATTCGATCCACACTGTTTCACCCCACACAAATGGCCAGACCAAGCACATGGTCAGGTCGACCAAAGAGTCTCTACGCCATATGGACTGGGGAGACTGGGAATACTGACTGGCCGTGTTCCTGTTCGGTTAGCACATGACACCACACACCTCCACTGGCCGTAGTTCAGCAGAACTCCTGATGGGTCAGCGCCTCCCAACCCGCCTAGACCACTTACACCCTGATCGAATCCCCGGAACACAGTGCAACCCCGGAAGACTGAATGCTCCATGAGTGTTCTTCCCAGGTGACCCGGTCTATGTAAAAAAACTACAGTCAGGGTCTGGCATGGCTCCTGGCCAGGGTGATAAAGGTCATGGGCCCCTGGTCATACGAAGTCTCCACAGAAGATGATCAGCTACTGCAGAGAGACATCGACCAGATGTGCCATTGAATCACCCTGATAGAGCAAGAGAGTCCAGATAACAGTGGAGACGAGGGAGTGCGGCAAGTGGCCGGGGCCAACAACGAGGCCGGAGAACCAGAACAAGCACAACAATGGACGAGCATACTACCAGCCAACAGCAACAGCACACTGCTAGCCATCAGTGGGGGAGATACTGCCAAGCCAGCAGAAGCCCTGGGGCCTAGCAGTGCACCAGTCCCGAGTCGCCTACTGGGACTCTCCACTGACCCAACCAGCCTAGCTCTGGAGGTGGTGACCCTGGACACAGAGGTGTGCCATTCAACCCAAGTGCAGCGGAAGCCTGATTACTTAAGAGACTATGTCTGAACCACGGGGGGAGGGGTGTTGTATATTAATCAAGGACCACACACGCGGTCAGGATTCGCACATGGTCATGCGAATGGGTGAAGCTTTGCCTCCGAGAACAATGCAGAGCACAGATCCTAGAAGGGACCAATAAGGCAGCTAGGATCCAGGAATGGACCTATGGGGTATGGGTGCAAAGTAGTAAACCTATCATGGGAAGTGGGGTGTGGTTTTGTTGGGTGATTTAAGCCAGATTTCAGTCTGGCTATTTTGTCTTAGTTTCATGTTTTACCTATCCATTTAGCAACAGTGTATACATGCTCTATATTTCCTTTCATCTATCACATGTCCATACCATCTGTTATTTTTTCTACTAGGCATCCTAAATAACTGGTTACACATCTTCATTCTTATTAACACTAAATTAAGCAAATCATATGTACTTAGAGGAAGTTACGTACATAGCTAAACATTCAGTTACCATTTCTATAAAGATTCATTTCTACTGTATATATTTAACTATAGAGCAGTAACTACAAAGAAAATAAGGAAAAAGAAAGTTCCAGAATTGCTCATGGTATAGTCTTCTCTTCATCGGTGTTATGTGTCAGCTTGCTGCCATAAAGGCTAGTGTGGAGGGGGAAGGGTTTCCTTGGAGTGTGCTTTTTCTTTCCAGTTGTCTGGGTGATGCTTCTTATCTGTATAGCTTATGTGCCTGACCTTAGTTCCTAGTTGTAACATCATGTAACATCATTCTCTGGGAACGAGGGGCTGTTTCTCATTTGGCAGGGCTTGCTTGTTACCTTGATTGGCTTCCTGCCGCCCAGTGACCCTTCTCAAACCCTGTATATCTATTCACCCCGTGCTTTTGCCGGTAGTCTTAACACAGATCCTGAAGTACACACATTCTGCCAATAGTGATCAATAAACTTCTCTTCTAAAGTCGTTGGTACCAATTGTTGCAGGAGTCTGACATTATGATGAGGCTCAAAACTCTCTTATGCGGGTAATTACAGCTTGTGCAGACATGGCTCCATGCCTACGCAGCTCCGTGCTTTTGTCTCAGGACGATCTCAGGCTTCACTCACTCACCCCCATTTGTGAGGAGCCTGGATCAAGTCCCCTGCAACCTGCCTTCCCTCCAGGAGGGTGGGTGGAATTTCGGGAGCCCCTGATAATCCCCTAAAAAACATGGGGAGTTGGTGATTCTCAGGAGCTCCCTGAGAGATCAACTGTGTCGCTGCCTCACAGCCTGGAAACGTTCCTATCCCTCTTCAACCAGGATGGCAGTGGATGACAAGCAATGTTCCCTCTAAGGTATGCAGTCTTGTGAGCAAAAATTTTACACCATGAGCCAAAAATTGTGCTAGTTTTAAAATTGTGAGCTGACCAACAGTTTTTAACAGGAAGTTTATTTCAGTTTACAAACAGTGCTAAATTTGGAACACTTCATTTTTCTAGGCTTCTCCTCTAGACACACACAGATCAGTTTTAACAAAATTCTCTAAGACAGGGGTGTCGAACTCATTTGTTATAAGGGACGGATCTGACATAAATGAGACCTTGTTGGGCTGGGCCATGTGTGTCATAAAATGTAATGCCAGGTAGCGGAGATATAAACTTTATAAAGGACACAAACACAAAGATTTTCTTTTACTTAACATAAAACCATGCTTAAAACATTAGCTCTGTAAGCTGCAAATCTACTTTTGATTTATTGACATTCACTACAGAAATCTCATGCTCAGAGTTCTGAATCTAGGACCCAGGTTAAAACATGAAATGGCTGAGTGATTAAGAGAGTCTGGCAAAGCAAGCTATGATGCAGCAGCAGCAGAACTGGAAGCAAGAGGTGGCCATTTCCAGTGTGGGCCTGATAGAATCCCTCCAGGGGTCTAATCTAGCCCCCGGGCCACATGTTTGACACCCCTGATGTAATCAGCCAGCATAAGACATCCAATAAACAATGTAATAGTACTAGGATTACAAAGTTGGGGGGGGGATTTTTTTAACTAGGGTCTAGTGGAGTTTCTCAGATATTGTGTCTAGACTACCTCAGCTTCAGTTGGTTTACTGGCCTCACTTGACCTTAGATCTGCATAATCTCAGCACATTTAACTGTGGGAGTCAAATTGCTTTTGGTTATTTCTGTGTTAAAAGTCTTCACTCAAGCCCTCACTTAAGAAATATTGGTGCAGTCAAAATCTCACCAAGAGGCTTATGTGCCCTTTTCTCAGCCTCTCTCCTTCCACATGTAGATTTGTGAGAATTGGGAGAGGAGGTATAGGCACAACAGACAACTTATTCTAGAATGTTCCAGAGACTGAATTCAAACCACATCCAGCTAACCAACACATAACATCATGTAGCTGCCCAAAGACCCTGTTGCATCAGCATCAGTTATAGGCAAGTATATTTTTATTTGTATATTTCTATGTAACTTTTTACCACTTTAATGTCTATATGATGTTGGTTCATGATGCCAACTGGGACAGGAAAGATCCCCCAAAAGGATCCTGGGTCATGAGTAGATTCTGCAGTGGCCACCTTTTAGTTTGGCAAATGATGCCTACTCAATTAGTGGATCAAGGGCAAAGATTAGGGGGGAGATTTTGGGGATGGGATGGGATCCCCAAATTCCTCGTCCTCTTTTCCACAATATTCCTCAGGGGTCCCAGATGCACAGAAGCATATGGCTATGGAAATTAAGTAGAATAAAAAAGGAGAACCTTACCCCTTCCCCCACAACCTGATGAAGACTGAGTGGGCTTCAGAAGGGATGGAATGTTGTAAATAGCTGAATTTCAGTTAAAAGAGAAAGGGTGGCGGGGGGGGGGAGATTAGTCTGGTTAAGGCCCTGGCAAGTTTAGAGAATCCAGGAGGGAGAGGTTTGGAGAGATCTTTGCATTATTCTCTGCTTTGTCTTTTTATCTATTATGATAACCTCTTCCAAAATATTAAGTACTTCATAATCGTTACACAGAGACAGCAACCCTCATCGGGTTGCCAGTGCTTTTGCTGAATTAGATTCTATGCCCTCCACAGCAGCATAGTTTGTTAGGCAGGGCTTTTCCCAGCACAAATTTAAATTTTTGCAGAGATGTGAAAACGTGCACTGCTGAATTGCTTCCAGCCATATAGTTATGAATCAGTACAAATGTGTCACAGAGCTAGAAGGGGCAGAGACAAAAATGTCAGAATGACTAAGAGGGCTAAGTGAGAAAATCACAGACCAAAACATTGCTCAGCATTGCTCGTGTTGTAACAGGCTGACTCAAGGAAAGTCTGAAGAAAACTGCTGTGTGGACACTGTTGCTGCTGCAAATGCCTCTGTGAGCTCCACAGAGTGTTGTCTCTAGGAGGAAGGAACCCTTGGGATTGCTGTTGTGACCTCCAAATATCACACATAATTTCACCAGGGGTCCCTTTTCCTCCATTATGGAAATAATAATGTGAGCCAGAATAGCCACCTGTTTATGTGAACATGAGAGGTTTTTTCATAGTGTAGGGGAGAGAAGGGTACTTTTATTGTAATGAGTATGTGCACCAGGACCTAGAGTAAGAGACCAGCAGCTTATGGACAGGTCAGAGAGAGAGAGAGGGAGAGATCATCTGCTTCTGAAATATCAATTGAATCACACTCCTTTCAAACTGCCCAATTTCTCAGACTAAAGGTAAATGTAAAGGTTCCCTTGCTCAAAAGCCAGTCAAATCCGACTTTAGGGTTGTGGTGCTCATCTCCGTTTCAAAGCCAAAGAGCCAGTGCTGTCCGAAGACATTTCCATGGTCATGTGGCCGGCCTGACTAAACACCAAGGCGCACAAAATGCTGTTACCTTCCCACCGAAGTGGTACCTATTTATCTACTTGCAATTTCTTGCTAAAATACAACAACAAAGCACAGTAAAAACATGACAAAAATATAAAATCAACAGAGTCTAAACACATCTAAAAAAGAAGCTTCAAAAAATCAATAATTGAGCAATTTTTAAAGAAGAATTAAATAAGAGAACATAAGATAATGAACACAAAATCATCAGTCCAGGAAATAACTGTGAATTGGGGCAGGGAGAACTAAACCAATCATAAAATCAGCTAAAGGCCCTGGCAAACAGGAGTATTTTCACTTGGAGATGAAAGCTTAGAAGGCTTGGTGATTGGCAAACAGTTGAGGGGAGAGTGTCCTGTGAAGAAGGCCCTGCTTCTTGTAATAATCTACTTTATCTCCGGAAAAGGAGGAAGGCAGAGCAGGGTCTCCAAAGACTATTTCTCCCCAAAGGCAGCCAGGTATATAGAGGAACAGGTGGTCCTTCAACAGCGCTTCCTTTCAGGATGCTATAATGGAGGCTATCATTTTCTAAGAAATCATAATCCTCCACATGGAGAAGATCAAACTTTGTATATTCTCTAAACTAGTAATTGGCCAATGGGGAGTATGAGTTAGCAAGACTAACTGGCCCTGAATTTGTCCCACCAACATTAGGCCAACAAAAATTACCAATACTACTGTATGCAGATGATATGGTTCTAGTTTCTCTAACCAGGATTGAATTAAAGAGGCTTTTGGATAACTTGGGGAACTACTGTACAGAAGAAAACCTTATCATCAACTACTCAAAAACCAAAGTAGTGGTCTTTTGAAAAAAGCCTAAAAAGTATTCCTGGAGAATACAAGGTACTCCAATAGAACAGGGTAAAAATTATAAATATTTGGGACTAATATTCAGTGAAACCTTGAGCTAAAATGTTCACATTGCCTCTTTATAATCTTCTGCAAATAAGATCATTGGCGTGGTATTGAGATTTTATTATAACAAGGGAGGGCCATTAATAGGTCCAATCCTTAAACTTTTTGTCAGCAGAGTAATCTCACATATGCTATATGGTATAGGGGTTGAAAGAACAAACACTTTCTAGCTAGGAGGTAATTCAAAACCTTTTTATAAGACATCTCTTGGTACTTCCAAAAGGGACATCAGCAGCCAGGGCCGGCTCACCCACTACGCGAGCTAGGTGCTTGCCTAGGGCGCCGGGCCCACAGGGGCGCCAAACTGCACCCCGCCCCCCATGAAAAGCCCCCTGCCACCTCCGCCTCCCCGCCACCGCTGCCAGTGAAGAGCGCCCTGGCGGGGCTCAGGAAGCAGCGGTGGAAGGCAGGGGGCGGCCGGCACCACCAGTGCAGCAAAGGCAAGCTGGTGGCTGGCGCTCAAAGGGAAGATGTGGGAGTTTAAACCCCGCCCCTTCCCTGGCTTGATGGTGCACCCGGAAAGGCCCTGGCCACGGGGAAGGGGATTTCTGGACTCTGGACCCATGTGAAGGAGGAGGGTGCTCTGCTCAGCCTCAAGGTCGTGACCAGCTTGCCACCTCCACCAGTCCCTCTGCTCCACTCTGTGCGCCGCAGAGCAGCCGAAATCCTGAGCGGCAGAGCTCCGCTGCCACTGCCGCCTGCCTGGAGAGAGGCACCTGGCCCTCCCCGCCCCAGCTTCCCCGGCGCCCGGCCAGGCGCCTCTGCCTTGCGCACCGTGCCTGGCTTCCCCAGCCCTGCCACTCAGCAGCCTGCTCGCCCAGCCCCGGCCCCGAGGCCGCCCTGCCCTGCTCTTTGCCCTGCCCGCACCTGGGCCCCGTGCTGCCAGGGGGGGCATGTAGGGGCCATGTGAAGGGCCGCGGGGGCAGCGGGCAGCGATGGAGTGGGACGCATGGCCGGGTCCCCCGTGGCGGGCCAGCCTGTCGCTGTGGCTGGAGGAGGCCGAGGCAGAGCTGGCCTCGGTGAGGGGTGGCTGGTCGGGCGGGGGGTGGCTACAGCCCTCCTCGTACTGGGCACTGCGCATGCTGCGTAGCACCATCTCCACCTGACCGCATTGATGACTTCTAGTACGGCGCTGGCTTCTTCTCCGAGGTCTTCAAGGTGAGTGCTGCCGGAGAGGCAGATGGGGGTGGAGTCCCTCCTCACCCGGCCGGGCAGGCCTCTCTTGGGCATTAGGGGAGCAGCGGGGCACCCCAAGAGTTTGGTGGGCAGAAGACTTGATTGGTGGGCTTCTTCGGTGGCAATGCCCAAAGCGCAGCAGGGGGGAAACGCCCCCCCTCGGTCTCCAGGCCCTACCGGGAGGTTGGCATCGCCTGGGGGGGTGGGCGCCATGAGGTGGCCTGCCTAGGACGCCCAGACCCTTCGGGCCGGCCCTGTCAGCAATTCTATTAAGGGCAGAACTTGGCCTCCCCTCAAGTAGGGCTTGTGCTTATTTAGCTGTATTAAAATCATAGAAGAAATACCATTTGACACAAACTGAATCTCTTGATAAACTTAGTTATTGTTTGTCATTAAGTGAGGATAAAATTCATTCTGACATTGTTGATAACATTATTTTCTGTTACACAATCCCAGACGATTTACTGAGATCTTTAGGGAATAACTGCGATTTGAGGCAATGAGTGTTTAATGGAGATGCCATAATAGATTATTCTTCCATCAAAATTTGCTTCTTGGTTCAAAGACATAAAGAAAGATCATTCAAGAGCTGCATACCTGGTAACTATTACCACAAACCAACTTAGATCAGCATTCACAGCACTGAGATTTCAGAATATGCCAACAGAATCACTCCTGGGATGATAAATACCTCAGAAACAGCTTCCATGGAGGATCTTTTTCATTATGTCATGGTCTGCCCATTGTACTGGCAACTGAGAAGTAAATTCTTGACTGCAATAATAAATCAATTGCAGAATGTTTCTGACATTGATAAATTAATATTTCTGCTGTCAGACGTGGACCCTATAGTTTCCAATAAGGTAGCACTCTTTGCCTTAGCGGCTAGTAAAATCAGGGCCAAGGTGAACCCCAGAAGATAGAAAAATGAAACTGAGCAATGCAAACAGGAATGTAAAGGGCAATGTAAAACGGCAATGTTTGAGGATGAGTATGTGTTTCTGGAGAAGGGTATTTATATTCAAGGTTTTAACTATTTTAAATATTGAAAGTGTAGTTTTTAGAGGCTGTCATAATTGAAATTAACTCAAATTCCAGTACTGTAAGCTGCTCAATTTGTATAGAGTTTTTCTTTTAAATGTAATGGCTGTACAATAAAATTTTTATCTGTCATCTATCTGTCTGTCTGTGTATCTATTAGTAATGGATCGCAGCAGCCTTGTTTGGTGTAGTGATTAAGTGTGTGGACTCTAATCTGAGAGAACCGGGTTTGATTCCCCACTCCTCCACTTGCAGCTGCTGGATGACCTTGGGCAAGCCATAGTTCTGTCAGAGTTGTTCTCTCAAGGACAGTTCTGGAAAGAGCTCTCTCAGCCCCACCTATCTCACAGGGTGTCTGTTGTGGGGAGGGGAAGGGAAAGGAGTTTGTAAGCCACTCTGAGACTCTGAGTGAACGGTGGGGTATAAATCCAATCTCTTCTTCCTCCTCTTCTTAGTGGTACCTATTTGTGATGTATTGTGTGTGGCCACAAAGTCTTTGTCTCAGTGTGAGTGAGTTGTTATACTGTTATAGAATCCCAAGAAATAAAGCAGTTACAAATAAAAGGTCCATAGCCCAGCTTTAGTGAACACAGATAGATCAGTACTATGGACATTAAAACTGTGCATAGGCCCAAGGGACAGCAGGAATTGTTTGTGGAAGGGTAGGACTGGAAAGATGTCAGAGAAAACAGGGAACTTGTAGAGAGAGTTTCAGAAGCAAAGCTGTGGAATGGACCCAAGTAATCATGGAGTGAGCCTGAGAGAAAAGTGAGTGAGGAAACTGAAGGAAAGGCTAAAGAATCAAGGAGAGGCACAGGGATTACTAAATCTGGGTCCTGAGAAATCATAGGCTTTTCAAGCAACGTTGAAGGGAGGATGTTGTCAGCTGCTGTGGCTACCATTACTGTCACCTGGTAGTCCTACAAGGGCAAAGAAGCAGTGGATGATGGTGCTTGAAAGTGCTTGAATTTAAAATAATGATTTGAACTAATCACCTAATTTGTTGGGCTGCAGGCTTCTAGTAAGTTTGTAAAGTATATGTGCCTAGAGGATGACTTTAGATTCATGGAAGAATTTAATTGAGGATGTATTTGAGCTTGGGACAGGCAGAGGCCAGAAGGTGGCAAAAGAGGCACTTACAGGGCAGCAGAGTTAACCTTTTATGTTTGCTACCTAGTGGACCTGATTGGGTGGAAAGGTGGCATAAAAATGTTTTAAATAAAAAACAAGCCTTCATCAGCTTCAGAGGGAGAGGGAGAGACACTGTGCTTCCAGCTTTCTTCAGCCTTCACACTCACAGCAGGATCTATCTGCCCCTTGTTAAGCAAACATTTCAAATAAAACTTACAAATAATTGGTTACAGAAAAAAAATCAGTTTGATTAGTCAGTAATTACAGCATTTTCATCAGAACAGTAAGCTCGTGAAAGACTGTCTGTGACACAACTGTCTTTCCCTCTGATTTGAACCACTTCAAAATCATAATCTTGCAAAGCTAGACTCCATCTTAAAAGTTTTTGGTTGACTCAAGTGGTTTACATGGTCTGTCCACATGTCACTAAAATTACTATGTCATCAATATATGCTCACAAGAATTCTGACAAGCTTTGTAGCAAGGTGTTAACCAATCTTTGAAAGGTCACTAGGACCTTACAAAGCCCAAATGGCATGGTCACAAACTGGAAAAGTCCAAGGTATGTCACAAAAGCAGCTTTAAGTGAGGATGCTTAATCCATGCCCACTTGCCAGTATCCTTTATTCAGATCCAGAAACACTAATAAACTTTGCTCTGGTCAGTTTTTCAATCAGTTCATCTATACATGGCAGAGAAAATTGATCAGACACAGTAACGGCATTCAGTTTTCTGTAGTCAACACAAAAACATATTCCTCCATCTTTCTTGGGCACTAGAATAACAGGACTACTCCATGGGGAAGTGCTTGGCTTACTAGATCCAGGTGGGCAGCCGGGTTGGTCTGAAGCAGTAACACAAAATTAGAGTCCAGTGGCACCTTTAAGACCAACAAAAGTTTATTTAAGGCATGAGCTTTCATGTGCAAGGCACACTTTTTCAAATAAATTGGAATGGTGTGTAAGGTTCAAACTTGCAGTGAAAAAATAGAAACAACAGTTGGGATAAAGTACTCAAACACTATTGAACCGTGGTTTTGCTTTTACAACAAAAATATTTATAGCAAAAATTGCTCAAAGAACTCATCAAAAGTTACAGAAAATCAATATATATCAACACTGTCCAATTATTTTTCAAAAGGGTACAGAAAATCAATGTATCAACACTGTCCAAATATTTTCCAAAAGATTAACGAAGCTTCCGGATTACATCTCTTCGTTTCCAAACTTCATCAGAAGTAAAATTGATGCAAACAGTGTTCAACAGAACATCAATGGTGTGTTATCTTATTCAATTAACAAAGTTTACCAGGAGTAGTCAACTTCCACTGAAAAGTCAGAAGAGTACAAAAGATTAAGTTGGCTTCAGTCTTTGGTGCCAAAGGCTACAGATTGCTGAATCAATTTTATTTCTGATGAAGTTTGGAAACGAAGAGATGTAATCCGGAAGCTTCGTTAATCTTTTGGAAAATATTTGGACAGTGTTGATACTTATTGATTTTCTGTACCCTTTTGAAAAATAATTGGACAATGATTATATATATTGATTTTCTGTAACTTTTGATGAGTTCTTTGAGCAATTCTTGCTATGAATATTTTCGTTGTAAAAGCAAAACCACAGTTCAATAGTGTTTGAGTACTTTATCCCAACTGTTGTTTCTATTTTTTCACTGTACTGTTCAGCCGGTGGTCTCTTTATACACCAGGTTCAAACTTACAGACAGGGAAATTAACATGTAACACGATGATGTTTAAGATATGCAAAGTCCAAAATAACAAGCTAAGGTTATAAGGTCAATAGCTATAAAGCAATAAATATGTCTGAAAACCAGATAAATGTCCAAAGGTGTCTTTTCTAATTGTGGGAAGCAAACCGAGAATCTCCATTCTGTCCTCCCAGGCACGAAGATGACTTAACAGCACTTTCTGAGGTGGAT
This sequence comes from Gekko gecko, assembly GCA_029375565.1. Taxonomy (NCBI): domain Eukaryota; kingdom Metazoa; phylum Chordata; class Lepidosauria; order Squamata; family Gekkonidae; genus Gekko; species Gekko gecko. Next base: position 219,883,205 of record JAPDNY010000002.1, on the reverse strand, counting down.
GCCGGGTCATGTCAGCAAAACACCCCAATATTCCTGGCATTACATTCAGTATTCTAATATACTATTCCGAAAAAGAAAAACACTAAAATACAGAGGATTTATAGTCCTTCGTGTTGAGAATACGTATGTGAGGACTGAATGAGTTAGTATATGTAATGAAATTTTAAAAAAATATCCCCATTGAGTCCTGGGGAGGTTTTTGTTCCTTTGCTTAATGACACCCATTTCTAGCATGCTTTAAATTTCATTAGCAATGTCCATCCCAAGCTGGCCGCTTACCCGGTAAGGGTGGCTAGCAATATACATAGCATTCTTAGTGTTAATGCTATGAGTAATCAAATGGGTTCTGATAGTCTGACTAGTAAACACATTTCTGAGCATGTCTAAAACAGCGTACAATTGAGCAGCTTGTTCTTCATGTAAAACAGGATCCAAAAGAATGTCTTCAACTCCTCTGGATTGCTGGAATTCTGAAAGCATGTCTAAAGACTGTTCAGGGGGTCAAATTCCCTTCTCAAAGCATATGCTCCAGGCAAGTGCTCATAGTATTTCTTCAAAGTATTCACATGATAAACCTTGGGTTTAGAATGTTTCCTGAGCAAGATACTAAATAATTCACAGCATTCAATTTCTTAACATTCACACCCAGGCCCCTTCCACATAATACTCAACTTATGCGGTTTGACAGGTCTCAAATCAAGACCTTATCTCCAGGTGAAAATTTTCTTTGCACTGTTGTTCTGTCATACACATTTCTGAGTTTGTTTGGTGGCTTTTAGGTGTTCTCTAGCAGCCTCCCACACATCAGTCAAATTCTGAAAATAGCCACAGACAATGGTCTAGACTCTAAAGTGACAATAAAGCTCACCAGAGCTGCAGCTTACAAAGAGAACATTTACAAAATGTTTCATAGATGGCATTGGTCCCCTGAAAAATTAGCCAAATGCTATTCAGATGTAACGAGTATATGCTGGAAGTGCAAGAAAAATGTTGGAACTTTTTAAAATTTGTGGTGGGTGTGTCAGAAAAGTCAAAAAATGGTTAAGAGTTCAAAAAAATGATATGACAAATGATAGGCATTAATCTACTGTTAAAACCTGAGGTTTATTTATTGAATATGATAATGCATATAATAAATTGGATTGGCGTATGATAATATATATACTAACAACGGCCAGAATTTTGTACGCAAAACACTGGAAATTGGAAAAAATGCCAACAAAGGAGGAATTAACACAAAGGCTATTAGAGATGGCAGAGTCTGACAGATTGAATACTTTATTACAAAGGAAAGATGAAGAGACTTATTTGAGACTTTGGTCAAGAGTGTATAACTGGATACAAAGAATATTGGATTGTTAAGGCTCTCAACATTGTATTTCAACTGTAAATGCAAAGACTGTGATAAATGGTAAAAGTTTAAATAAATCCTAAAAAAATAAAAAATAAAGTGCTTTCCCACTGTTGTCTTAGCAAACTTAGAAGGTTGATTAGGAGAATATCCCGAACTTTCTTGGACTATATTATGATAAGCACTCATGAGAAACAAAAGGTTTTGATCTCGATTTGCACTGTGTTCAAGAGCATATTTCTTAAGCAATTGACCGATTGTTTTGTTCATCCTTTCAACAAGGCCATTACTCCAGTGAGTGTGAGCTGTACAAACACAATGTTCAATTTTGGCAAGTTCAAAAATTTTCTGCATTAAACCAGAAACAAAACAGACTCCCATATCTGAGGCAATGGTTTTTGGCATGTAGTGGTTAGGTGTGTGGACTGTAATCTGGGAGAACCGGGTTTGATTCCTCACTTGCAGCTGCTGCAAGCCATAGTTCTGTCAGAGCTGTTCTGGAAAGAGCTCTCTCAGCCTCACCTATCTCACAGGGTGTCTGTTGTGCAGAGGGGAAGGCAAAGGAGTTTGTAAACTGCTCTGAGACTCCAAGTGAAGGGTGGGATATAAATCCAATCTCCTCCTCCTTCTCCTCCTCTTCTTCTTTTTCCTGTCAAAAGTCCTCTTGCCATACTAGGCACTGTAATTGTTGACAGAGGTATTGCTTCATAATAGTGAGTACAAAAATCAATCACTGTAATAATATTTTTTTAATGAAGTAGCCCAATAATATTGATGACCCATTTAGCATATGGCTCCTTTTATAGAGGAGATGGCTGCAAAGGTGCAACGGGGTGATCTTGATCATACTGAACTCTTGGGCAGGTGTCACAACTCCTCACAAGTTCTTTCATACTCTGGTACACTTGAGGCCAATAAAAATAGCAAGTACTGCTTTTCTGTTGGTTTTAGTCATGGAGGTAGCTTCCTCCCAAGGCTCAGGGAGAAGTGCGCCAGAGCCCGTGGTTGGGAGGGGGCGCGATTGTTCACACCACCCCTGGAGCCCTTGTGTTGGGCTCCCTGCCATGGGGCACTAGAGAGCCCCACCCCCAGCGACCCTGCTGGCAAAGGGGGGCTACTCCAATTGCCCCGAAGTTCCTGCTGTGGAGTGTCCTGAATGGGAACCAGAATTGCACACTGGAGCAAGCGGTGGGTGGTCAAGCAAATTGAAATGTGAAAACGGCTATTTCACTGAAATGTGAGGCTAAGTGAAAGCAAGAAATACCAAAGACTGAGCTGCAAACCTCCCCTTAAAAAGCAAGGGAGGGAGGGGACTCTCCCCCAATAAGAAGAAAACAAATGCACTTTTAACTATGGATCTAAGGGGGGTGGTGAGCTAAAGAAACATGATGGACTAAAATAAAGAACTTGTAAGAACTTACCAGGCTGTTTTAAGAGTTCTAGAGACTGGGACAACTTTTAGAAAAAGTAAACAATCTCTCAACATGGCACCTCCACAGAGGGCTGAGAAAGACAAACAAACCTAAGCTCCCTGCCAGAAATGCTAGCCCAGCGAGTTCTGTCCCTAGACAGGACCCACAACTGAACTTCAAAGGATGCTGAATGAAGCGCTGCAACCCCTGCTGGAACAAGTAATGGCACTACACCAAAAGTTCGATGCTCAGCAAATGCAATTAAATGAGACTGTGAAAAAAGCAGGAACAATGGAACAAGAGCTTAAAGAGCTGAATGCCAACTCTAAGAAGCTTCAAAAACAACTACAGATGACGGAGAAAAAGAGGCAAACCAATTAATCCCATTTGTTACAGCTGCAAATGGAAAGGGCAAGCTATGTTCTAAGATTTCAGGGTGTCCCACAAGAGAAGGTAGAGAATCTGAAGCAGATTATGTGTGATGCTTTAGGCCGGATTGCAGATTTTAAAACAGAAATACTACAAAGCAAAATTGATATGATCTTTAGGTTGTATTCAGAATTTACAAGAAAGAACAATCTGCCCGGGGAAGTGGTGGTGAGTTTCTCTAGAAGACAAGTGAGGGACCAAATACTTAAAGCTATAAATAAAAGTGTTGAAGGACATTTCATCTGAAATAAGAAGGAAGAGAAGGAAATATAAGGACTTGGCTTCATTTTTACAGAAAAACAACATTGCTTACAGATGGCTGGCTCCTGAAGTCATAATTTTTAAATTTATGGACAAAAAAGAAAAAATCAACTCTGTTGAAAAGGCATATGAGTTTCTGCATCTCCATAGTCATCCAGCAGAAGGAGAAGAAGAGAAGGAAGAGAAGGAAGATAACAGCAATAAAGAAAGTGATGAGGAGGGAGCAGTGGCATCTTCTGATGAGAACTCAGACTCAGCATTAGGGGCGGCAGCCTCAAAAACAAGTTACCATTTGAGAAGGATAAAAAATGAGTAGTTGCTACACTCTGGAACTTTTTAAAGCTTTTCTGTTTCTTATCTTGCTCTTTATGAAGGCAGATATGGGGGCGTTTCTAATTTTTGTACTTTCTAGTTTAAATAGACTTTTAGATGAACATATTCAATGAACTTTAACTGGAATTTTGAGCTAACAAACTGATTTCATAAGCATTATGTATGACCACCATCTCTTGGGGTTTTAGTGGGTTTTCTTTACTTTCACCTCTAGTTTGTAGTTCCTTTTTTTGTTGTAGTTTATAGAAAATGCAATAAAAAATCCCCGGGGGGGGAAATAGCAAGTACTTTATCTCTTTTTAAATTAAAATAAATTTTATTTAATGCCTTCTCAAAGCACAATATCACCAATAGTTTGTTGGCAGAATGTGGAGAAACATAGAAGAGGTACTTAGACACATCAACAAAGGCTCTAGCAGTGCAGTCGTCATAACTATTTAAAATTGCCCATGATATCCAGGCTAATGAAACAAAGAGGCAGTTGGATGAAGAGACATAATTAAACTTCACAAACACAGTGACAACTAAATGTTGAGCTGCAAGAAATGCAGGATGTGGGAAACTATCTTTGTCCTTTAATATGTGGTCTCCAAAGAACGAAACAAAAATAAACTACCATGGGTTAAGAAGAGTTGACAAGGGGGCAAGGGGAGGTTAAAATTATGTTGTCATCTAAAAGTGTTTACTAGTGATGGAGAATATCTAGACTCAGTCCAAATCCACCCACCAGATTTGAAGGATCTATTTTGACCCCTCTTCTCAGTCAATTTGAAAGCCACAGATTCTGAAATGGGACCAAAAAGTTTTTTAAAACTTTTAGGACTATGCCTATTCCTAATGCTATACTATCATGTCATCTACAGTTCCCATGATGCCTAGATGATCTCTTTGAATGCACCATGCAGAGAACAGCTTGAATCTTCTTGACCTATACCCTTTTAATGATAATGTAATACTTTTAGAGCAGCTGAAATTCTCAATAAAATATCACAATCCTCTTTCACAGACCACATAGAGAGGAGAGAACTATATAAAAAAGTTACAAATAATTAGTGATAATATCAAGTTATAACTTCTAAATGTTTCTAATGGCCCTTTTCCTTATTGGTATAGTACCCATCTGCCACCCTACTAAAGTGCTTTTCACTTTGGAGGAGGCTTGTAGCTCATAAGAAATTTTTTTTTTTGCAGCATTCATTGAAGAGACATTTGAATTAATACTTTGATATTTGGCAACCTTGTGCTGGAAAATTATTGTTGATCTCCCTGAGGAAGATTCTGAAACAGAAGGATATCTGAACCTCTGTTGGAGGAAGACAGAGCACATGTTCTAAAGAGACTTTAAGGAGTCCTCCCTCTTGAAACTTTTGTTTAATTAAGAAGCTGTACAATATGTTTTGAGATTCTTTGGAGATGATATTTGATATTTGGATAGTTTTGATACCTTATATGTTGTGATATTTATATGATGAATTATATATGATGAAATTACTGTAAAATATTATTCTAAAATATAAAAATTATTTATGATATGTTATAATCATCTGTAACACGATATTTGTTATATGTTGGTTTACCTTACTAAAGCCGGCAAATCAGTGTACTTTTAGAGTTAAAATGTAATTAAACAGCCTTCAAAAATATCTGTCCTCCATGATTGAAGATATTAATTTCAGAGTTGTTTACAGGCCAAGGATGTTTTAACATTTTCAAAAATTTATCTCAAGTCCCTTTTAAAGGTGTCCATGTCAAACCCTGGAAGTGCTTCTTTTTCTGTAGATGTACATGAGTCAGTATCTTTATCATTAGCATCCCTGATAGAGATGTTTTGGTCCTTGCTTTGTATAGTACAAGACTCCTGTGAGGGCTTGTTGGCTTTAACTTGAGATGCTCTGCTGCTGATTCCCCCTCCAATGCAGCATCTTTATAGGTAGTTGGCAAAATTGGACTTAAGACCCTTGATGGAATAAAAGAAGATTTTGACTTATTGGGGTCATGGCCGCACTGCAACCTGTCAGTGTCAGGGATGAAGAGTTAGCCAAATTTCTTTAATAAAGGGTTGGGGAATTATGATATTAATGTGCAATTGGCATAACTATAGGATCATGACCTTTGTATGCCAGAGTCCCACTTTATCCAAGTCCCAGAAATAGACACAGAGACTAAGTCTTTGAAAATCACTAGTTTCTTTTACTAAACAAACATAGACACGCACAAATATAAAATCAAACAATCAAAACACACAATACAGAACTAGGAAATTAAGGTAGAAAAATCTAGAGATGTTTGCATTAGCAGATATTTCATTGAGGGGTGATACGTACCTGTCCAGATGCGGTGAGTAGAATCTGCAGCGAAAAATAGAATGACACTAAGGGAAGGGATTGTGTTCTGACTGGCAGAGCATGTGGAAAGTTCCAAACAGTGCTAGAATGGAACCTATGAGGCAGGGCAAGGTGGGGGAGAAGAAGCAGAGAATGAGCAATGGAGTGGCTTCCTCTTTTTATATCCTAAACTGACTAGAGGCACATGTTTCCTCTGTCACCTAGTCCTCCAGGAAGTACTAGAAAAAATTCAGGTCCTGATGGGTCTAGAGAATAGGATTAATGGGTGGGCAATTGAAATAATGTTTCTTTAAATGACACCTCTTATGGGGGAAGGTAGGAACACAATAGGATGATGTCTCTGCCCAACGGTCATCAATTGCTGTTAGCGATCAATGCTTAACAGTTGCAACATAACTGCCAGTTCCTTTGTAAGGATTTGATGCTGTGTACAGTGCTTCTCCTGAATCTGGTAGCATGCAGAGTTGGGGGAGGGGGAGAGCAGTGCCTGTGTGGTGGCAAAGGGAGCTTGCTATGCCATTTGTAAAGGAATGTCCATATCCCTTTTGCAGATCAAGGTTTCTCTTCAGTGAACTGCTGCTGGGACTGAGTGAGCAGGACCAGGGAGGCTAGCTTGCTGTCTACCTGGGTCTGCAATGTCTTTGAGAATGCAGAGATGGTTGGCATTGGGTGGTCAATGGGTCCACATCTGGTCTAACATGCTACTCCAGTACAAGGTTTCCCTTGGCTGGGCACATGTCTTCTGTTCAGTAAGTTGGCATTGTCTCATGGGCACCATGTAGTCCATTTCCTCTGGCACACAGTTTGCACAGTCCAGCTATACAGTTTATAAGCCATATAAAGCATCAGCAGGCGAACAGAGGGAAGGCAAATCATCATGGTAGGCTTGAATCTTTGACTTGTTAGGTAGTTGTTTCTGAGGGATAAATAAATTAAAAGATTCAGCTGTAGTGTGAAGGAACTGTAGTGAGTTCTTCAATTTCTTCAGTGTAGAAAAAACATTTGTTTGTTCTTCCAAAGAAAATATTCTAGGAGATTTTACAGGATACAGCTGTTCTATTTTTCCTGGCACCTTAGTCATAAATGGTAATTTAGTCAATCTCCTTTCTGCATTTTGGAGTAAGCTTGAATCATTGCCAATAGTGTCAGGAGGGGGTTCATTTTCATGTCCTAAGGTGGAAGGTTCTCCACTTATAGTCCCTGGGATTAATGCCCAGACAGTTTCATCAATGAAGACTCTAGTTGAGAAGATTCCAAAGGAAGATAAAAACCTTCTCATTTTCAAAAGCATCAAGGGAATTATCGGCTGTCTAAAAAGTAGAACTTTCCTTCCAGAAGGTGTATTTGAAATTTTTTCAACTCTCTCAAGGTCTATATGACAAATTTCTATATGCAGGAGTTGGCTCAAGGAGAGGAGGATTGTTCTTTTATTTGCCCAACGCCCCTGGTTCACAAAATTGTGTTTGATAAATAATGCAATTTGATGGTTTTGCAATCTGCAACCCAGCTGTATATCTTCCTCACTGTTTCTTACCCTTGCAGAGGGAAATGGTATATCCTGTGTTGTTAGGTCAGGAGGTTTATGATTTCTTTTAGGCAGAGTCTCCAATACTGAGGTTTTGCCTAAGGCAATCGAGTTCATCAGCAATACTGTTTAATTGTTGGAAAATAGCCACAACAGTTTTGCCAGTAAGAAGGGAATGATCTCCTATGTACTTGAGCAGAAAATCTCTTTATGGGTCTTGCTCATGCCACCTACTCTCAGAGGAATTGTATTCCATCTCTGAGGGAGATGAACAAGGTGGTTGTGAGTCTGTTGAATCACCTGAAACTTCTAATCTAGTCTTCCTTATAGATTTGTCAGCTTCACGGGGTGATGATTTATGGATAATTGGGAGGCTGGCTTGCTCTCTGGGTCTAAAGCCTTGTATTTATTAGGGGAGGAACATTTAGAAAAGTCACTTACTGATTGTTTCTTTTGCAAGCTGTTGTCAATGCACAGCTGCTTAGCTGGTTTAATGGAGAGCATGTCTCCAAATTCCTCCTCATTCTTTTCTTCTCATTTCTTTTCATCTTCCCCATAATTAGCTCTGTGAACTATTTATCTAAGGCTTCCAAACACCTTTATTATCTTCTCCAGTTAATTCTGATCATTCGGGCTGTCTTTTGCTCTTTGGGAACAGGGTTTTCCCACAATTTTTTTTCCTCACCCAGACACCCATGCTGCCCAGCATATATTAAATAGTCTGTGCTGATTAAGCCTGAAAAGCTACTCCTCCAGACAATTAAATCACTTAACTTAGATACCAGACTTTTCCAAGTTTTGTTTCTGACAGTTGAGCAGACTGGATATCTAAAAGCAGCTGTTAAAATAAAATAAGCAGGAGCATCTTCTGTGAGTTGTTACTCTGTGGCAGGGATCATTTCATAGAAAGGTGGAGGCGCTCATTAGCATACAACTCATTCGCATATGCCACGCCCCCTGACATCACCGGAAGTGTGTCAGAAGGCAAAGCAAAAAAGGGGGGAAGACCTCTTCAAAAGCCTCCCCTCCCCTCCCCTTTCCCAGCAGGCCTGCCAAGGCGGGGGGGGGGGAAGCGAAGAGAGAAAGGGTTTAAAGTTTAAACCCCTTCTCTCTAGAGTAGCACAGCAGGGGCTAGAATACAAAGGAAAGATTGTGCCACCCCTGTCAGGCGTTTAATTCCCCCCCAATCTCTCTGCAAAAGCAGAGAGGCTCGGGGGGGAAGGAGGGCATGTCTGCCCAGCTCCCCTTCCTTCTTGGGCTAGCTGGAGAAGGAAGGGGAGCCGGGCAGAGATGTGGGGCACCTGGAGAAGATGGGGTTGGGAAGCCAGGCATTTAATTCCCCCCTGGGGGGGCGGGACTGAGCTCCTTACTGCTGGAGTGCTGCTCCGGGGTGCTCCAGCAGGAACTGACCCCTGCTCTATGGTCATCTTAACCTGACTCTCAAGAAGCCTTTTTGCAAGTAACTTTCTCAAGTGTTCTCTTAATGCTAAAATGTCCAGAAAAAGCTATTTTGTAAGCTAGCTTTAACACACTGGCATATAAATCTGAGGAATTACTAGTTGTTTCTGATGATGCTCACAATACAAAAGGCCATTTTCAACAACAAAAAAATCTTACTTATCACTGAGGCATGGCCCATTTCTAAAAATTCATCTGCCTGGTGAGCTTTCTGCTAACACACTAGGAAGATTTTGTATCTCTTCCTCTGCAGCTAAAGCAGTTTTATTTCCCCGCAGCGCTTCCCTTTTCTGAGCTGTAACTTTGCTCTGCTCATTTACACTGACAAGCAAGCAAAGTGAGTGTGAGGAGGAATGCCTGCAGACCCTGGGCACACTCCACTGCTCCATCCTGTAAACAACAGTTTTCCCAAGGATTTCTGGTGATTCAGTTTCATGTGTTCTCCCAAGGCAGCAGCTTGAGCCACTGTTTTTGGACTCTGATCTTGCACTAGGGCTGACAGTTCATCAGGCAAAAGGTGATAGAATTGCTCCATGAGAATTAACTCTTTCAAATCATGGAAGGAACAAACTCCTTCTGAGGTCAGCCAGTGATCCAGATTTTGCATCAGCTTTGCAGCTACAACATGCAAGCTGGTCTGCCAAGCTGTTTTGTCCACTTTTCTTCTGTAGGTTTCAGAAGACAAAGAATACCATTGTTTAGCCAGCCTTAAACTTCTGGTAAGCACTAGCATCTTGCAACAGCATATGTCCCATCAAATCAGCAAGAGTGCCATTGTAACAAGCTGATTCAACTAGCCAGAAAATAAGAAGCTTCTCACAGCACAGTTCAATATTCATGCACAGACTAAAAACACGTATTTGACTTCAAGGCCCTAACTGCCATCCCCACCACTGCAAACCATGTCAAAGATCCTGGGTCCAGGCCCGGGTCAAGGATCTTTGCTTTAAGTGCAACCCTGGGGTATGACTCCTCATACACCAGCTTGATAGCCGCCACCAGCCAGCCCTGTAGCCAGACAATTTTCATGGGGAGGTACTGGATGGAGGAGGGGCGGAGAGAGAAAAAATAACGGAGGCACCCGACAGCAAGGGGAGCAAGCAAGCACACAGTGGAGGAAGAGGGTGTGGCAGGAAGGTGCTCTTATTCCCCCCTTCTCCTTCCCACTCCAATCCACCTAAAAGGGCATTTCCCACAGTTGGCTTTTCTCCCCTCCCCTGTTGCTCTGGGCTTTTCTCCCCTCCCCCAGCCTGCCTGGCTCCACTGTGGCATGTGGCTGGTGACACCACTGCATTAGGAAGTCTTTGGGTCCCATGGGGGTGCTGCGACCATGCTTTCCCAGGCTTTGGCAGTGCAGATGAGAAGCAGTTATGGGATCCACTGAGCGGATTCTACTCTTGGGTGCTTCCAGCCTCACTGCCCAGCCCCGTGTGCCAGGGCTGCAGCGAGGCCTGGGAACCATACAGGAGGCCGCTCCAGCCCTGCCCGTCATCACACAACAGCCACAACAGGCAGGTAAAGGGGTGGAGAGTGCACGGTGGGCTCTCAGATTTAAGGCACTGAGAATTTGTGAGGGGGCATTGCCCCGTGGGTCCTGCACTAGCTACAGCCCTGCCACCAGCCCTTTAGACTATCCCAATTATTAGAAGCCAAAGGGCAAGTTTCCAACCTTCCCAGGACTAAACAAGAAAGTCAGCCCTGCAAGGTTGGCTTATGGAATGAGCTTTTCACAAAAGCAATTTACTTGAGAAGTGGTTGACCAGTCTAAGATGCTGCATTTAGATTGATGCCAGTTGAAGACAAATATCCACAAAATAAAATAATTACTTATTAAAGTGCAAGAATATGTCAAAAAGAACCAGCAACTGTGAGACAAAACAAAAAGCTAACATGTTAGGTAAAGGTAAAGGTAAAGGTACCCTTGCTCGAAAGCCAGTCGAATCCGACTCTAGGGTTGCGGTGCTCATCTCCATTTCAAAGCCAAAGAGCCAGCGCTGTCCGAAGACGTTTCTGTGGTCATGTGGCCGGCATGACTAAACACCAAGGTGCACAGAACGCTGTTACCTTCCCACCGAAGTGGTACCTATTTATCTACTTGCAATTTCTTGCTTTCGAACTGCTAGGTTGACAGGAGCTGGAACTAGAGACAGGAGCTCACCCCGTCATGCGGCACCCAGGTCTCGAACTGCTGAACTACTGACCTTCCACAGCCTGCAGTTCAGCATCTTAACCACTTGAGCCACCGCAGCTCCTTCTAACATGTTAAAGTTCTAGCAAAACAGTGAAACATTAGTTACAGGTCACAAGATGTTATCCAGTCCAAGAGGAAGGGTCTCAGCAATCTAAGTTGTCTCTTTCCAGAGTCAACAAAGTCAGCATATGCAAGTATTCAAGCTGACTGCAGTGAGCATAACCATGACTGCATGTCAAGGTGTCAGGCAGTCACCATCAGCTAGCTATAGGCCAGGAAACTACTTTCTTTATGGCTAAGGTTCCAACGTGGTCCCAGGCCTGAAAGACCAATCAGATCTCTAGGTGGTGATGTAATCTGGGCAAATGACCTAAAAGGTGGTCTGACCAGGATGAAAAGAAACAAAACCCATCTGCAGCTAGTCTCAGCTCATTTCCCACAGGTGCAAATGATGAACCTTAATGGATTGGAATGTGGCTAATGCAGAATCAGTGCTAGGCCCTCCTCTCTGCAGCTGGGGTGTTACCTACGTACCACAAGGTCAGCTTGTACTGGCTTTGCAGTGTTTTCTCAACTTCTGTTAACCCAAAAGCAGGCTGCAGCACAGCGTGAATCAAAATTTAGAAAAAGGACAAGAAAGCTGAGGTGCCATTTCTTGACAGAGGTCTATTTTAATCATTAGTGAGGTGCTCTATTCCACTGCAGTGTGAGGGACTGGGGGATAGTCCATGGATTGTTAGGTCACAACCAATTGCTGTTGGTATCCATTGTGTCTTGAGGGGCAGAAGGCAGGGCATTCAATCATAGCAAAGCCAGACCTAATGGTAGGCAGAACTAACCAATGTTCCCTCTATTCCCCCCCCACCCGCCGCTAAGCGGAGCAGTTCACATACTGAGCAAAATATAACTGCTGTAATCTTAAAATGGGCAATGGGCAATGCAAGACTTGGGGGTGGTGCCCAGGGAGTGGCAATATGATGTCTGTGTTGATGTAACTTCCTGTAATTTCACTTCAGGTCAAAGGTCAAGACATCCAACCTCTCACCTTTCTGTGACTTTATTACCAGGTCAGAGGTCAAAACACACCCCTCCCCTTTCAGTGAGATGACTTTGCCCATACTTTAATTTTTGAAATTCAGTGTTAAAATCCTAGTTGATAAAGCACCCATAGAGGAGACAGAAACCTAGAATCTATTTGTAGACATCAATGTACACAATGCATGGAGAATTAAGCACCCTGTGGTGAAAGATCAATATCAAATGATCACACTAAGTGCGCTTACCAGGACCGTTTTTAAAAGTGGAAAAGGAGACAAGAGACCAGAATTGTAGTCTAACTAAATTATTTGCAATGAACCCTGACTGAAAAGCAGTTGCTACAGCAATTGTTGAATAGCATGAAGCAGCTTCAAAGCAGTATGCGGGGGGAATTAATAGGGTTTGCAGGATCATTAAAGTAACCACAACACAACATACAGCAGTTTAGAGAACAAATTAGTACATTTTAGAACTCCCTATTCCTCTGACAAGCCCCCTCCCCAAAAAACTGGATAGGTTTTACAATAATATTTCACTAAGGGAATCCTGCTGGAAGATAGCTGATTTCTGAACAAAGCCTTCACTACAGAAGAGATGGTGGTGGGTACAATCACAAGCTTTAAGAATGGTTGAACCCCAGGGCTGGACAGACTCCCTGCAGAGTTGATATAATTACTTTGAAGACAAACTTATAAAGGAATGTTAGGGATACAGCTGACAAACTACCCATCCACCACTTTAACAGCTTCATATTTGATAATAGCATATTTTTCCAAAGAAAGGAACAAATAAAAAGCAATTGCTACCATAGGAGGCCTTGGAGATGGTGCAACATAGGAAAAGACTGATCACAAAAGACCATCAGAGTGGACTTTCTGTATCAAAGATGTGAATGTTGAGAAAACTTAGGATAGGTGGAAAGCAAATGCACGTGTAGACCCCACCTATTATTATTAGATATGCAAGGAAATTATAGAGAAGAAGCCACTTGGACATTGTCTTTCCCCACTGAAAGGAGATTAGCGTAAACCATCAATCTGCTCCTTTTTCAGGGGAATTTCCCATCAAGACACATTTGACTTTCTCTGCTACAATAAATCTGAAGTCCTGGTACTGGTCTATTACCTTCTTAACATATAGTCAAAATCATAGTCCCAGCAAATATATCTTGGTAAACTTCACTGTGGGCAGGTCAATATTTAGCATACATAATGAACATATTTGTAAGTGATATATTTGTAAGTGCTGTCATCTACTACAAGTGTGTGACATGTGGCATTGCACAGTTTTGCCATAATTTCATTGTGAGCAGATTCATTGATAATATCCAACAAATTCTAAAGCATAATTTTTGCCTCTCCAGCATTCTGGTACTGCCACATACTTTGCAATATGATCATGTATGTTCCGCACTGAAAGTATGGAAATGTTTATTTTTATAGCCAACAAGACATAACGGATCAAAATTTTAACCTGATGAGGTTTAATAACCTTGTGTTGTCTATCTCCCTCCTGGTTTGTCTATCTACCGAACTTTCAGTAAGCATCTTCAGTATGCCTCCTGATTTCTGACACCTCTGCCTGACTGCATTTTCTGATTTATATGTCTTTTTAAATAATCAAGCTTCCAATCCTCCCACTATTTTCCCACACAAAAATTGTTGGCAGAACCAGCTTTCTGGCATATCTCACTGTGACGTCCTTGCTTATAGGGGAAATGGGTTTACCTTTAAGCACTTTCTGTTTAAAGATTTAGGAAAGGCTTCACACTAGCCAGATGTGAGGCTTTCCCCTCTGTGATGCTTGAGGGAAGATTCAAAAGTATCCCCATTGAACATAGACTTTGTCAATGCGGCTCAGGAGAGATAGAAATTATTGAGCACATGATGCTCAGATGTAACTGGTATAACAAGATCTGTGACAAATATATTACTCCTCTTATAACAGATATGGTGGGACAATCAGGTGCTGAGCAGTGTAACTGACTGTTAATTGATGGGAACCAGACAATTACCGAAACTGTGGCAAAATTTTGGGTAGCATGCTACTACATCCGAAATACACGATTAAATATATAATAATAGCTGCCTAATAGTCTCTGTTCTATGTTTTTCTTTTACTTTATTACGCTCAACTGTATTTTTAGAGAGTTTTATTTTATTGTCCTAAATTCAGTTATATGAATGTTATGAATGTTATATTTAAGCATGTGTGTTCTATGGCTTGTTGCCGTAATAAATGCCTGCCTGCCTGCCTGCCTGCCTGCCTGCCTGCCTGCCTGCCTGCCTGCCTGCCTGACTATATAAACTTGTTAGTTTTCTGCTGCCACCAGGAATTAAAAATTCCAATTCTCTCTCTTTTGGTAGTATGACCTAGGGTCTCGGCACTTCAGAGGATTATGTGGCCCTGAGAAAGTACTGTACTGATTTCTGGGATAATTTTAAACAAAAATTGATTTATTTAATAAAGAACAAAATAGGTTTCTGGTTATTTTGAACAGTTGCTGAAGAAAGGAACTTGTAAATATAACTGGCAAAGCTTGGTGCCACAAACAGTCTCTCAAACTCCGAACTCTACTCTGACAGGCTTATACACTCATATATATAGCCACATAGGCTAGTCTCTTTGTTTTATTCACACTGAATAGAATCAACTCTCTTAGTCACATAGACTAAACTGTTGGTATTATTCACTGAGAAATTGACTCAAAATTCCATAGTCACACAGACTATGTACACTCTTCAAACTTCACACATAGAATCCTTCATAACTCTCAGAGTCACACAGACTCTCTTCAAAAATGTTCCATACTTCTCTCTCTCATATCACAGAATCTCCTCATAGACACACACACAGAATCCTCTCTGACACCCCTTCTCCCACACTGTCAGTCAGCAGCCAATCAAATCACACTTGTCACCCTCTATCACTCTTCTCATATTACTGCATTCAAACTAAACATTTAAAGGAAACACACTCCAAAACATGGAATCATTACACTCACACACTACTACACCACAGTCATAGTAAGTGAAAATATGACCCAACCTCACCCTCTGTTTTTTTACTGATTTTGGAAGCTCTGTTTCAACTCTGTCATTAAGCCACTCACTTTTGAAATTGCTAGTGCATTTTTTGGAGGAAACTCCGGTGGAAGAGCATTTAGACATTATGCTTGTTCTTTTGGGGACTTCATTGGGAAAAATGCAACTGTTCCTAATTCCCAGTGTTAGTAACCTGTAGCAGCACACTGCCTTTGCCTACTCAGGGCAATAGGAGAGCCACAGAACTGAAGTGCAGTGTACTAGAAAATAAGGTCTTGAAACTGGAAAATACAGATAGCAAAACAATGCCCATATGGACAGGGCAAAAGAACAATTTCAGGATTTTACCTCAAGATACTGAAAAGAAAGTTTAAATGTGCTCTAGACAATAGAAAAAAATCAAAACAAAACACTGGCCTAAAACTAGGGTTGCCAGGTCCCTACCTGCTGCCAATGGGGGGATGGAGCTTCCTTTACTGAAGTGATGTCATTGTGCTAGGCACATCGCCAAGGGGACGCTGTAGCATCCAGCCAGAAACTCTATGGTACTATAGAGTTTTTAAGCCAAGTGATAGAGCGTTCCCTCAGCAACATGCCCGGCACAATGATGTCACCTCCAGGTGATGTCATCACGCCGGGCATGTTGGCGCAATCCTGTCACTTTGGGGGCAGGTTTTCCCCCACCAGCCAGATCTGGGCCAGCAAATCAGAGGGGGCCCTAAAGTGGGCAACCCCCCCAAGGGGAATGATGTTAGCCAAATTGCCTTATTTCTTTAATAAGATGGGGAATTATGAATATTAAATGGCAATAGGCATAAATAAGGGAGCAATAACCTGTGTATACCAGAGTCCAATTTATTCAGATCCCCAGAAATAGACCAGGAGACTAGATCTTAAATATGATTTCTTTTACTAGATGATTCACACACACATATGACTAAAAATAAAACAATCACACACTCAAGCAATACAGAACTAGGACATTAGAATAATGCAGCGACAGTTGCATGAGCAGGAAGTATCGTTGGTGGATGCTGTACCTGTCTGACATGACGAGCCGATCCTGCAGTGAAAAATGGGGGAAATACTAGGGAAGGGGTCGTGTGTTGATCAGCAGCACATGTGGTAGACTCCAGACAGCGCTAGGAATGGAGTCAGCAAGATAGGATAGAGTTAGGTAGGCAGGAGAAGAGAGAAAGAGCAGTGGGCATGTGCTGTACTTCTATACTCTAAGAGGGGCTTGGGGCGTGAGTCACCAAGGCATGTAGTCCCCAGGAAGATACTAGAAGCTGCCAGTTCCTTAATGGGCCAAAAGAATGGAAGTAAGTGTTGGGCAATTGATATAATGTTTACTAACAGTGACACCTCTTAGAGTGGATGGCTTAAGACAAAGGAAAAGAAAAGGTAGTCGTCCCAGGTGCTTGGCCAGTCAACGATCTGGTGATCTGCATCTGCGTTATCTTTTTTTTTATAATACAGTTTTTTATTGGATATATCACATGTTCATACAATTTAAACAAATCACTACATATCCATTTTTCTTACTCCCTCTCCCCCCAAACAAGGCTTCCCGCACTGCTCCAACCCCATTAATGTCTCTCTTATTCTATTACAATTACTTCTAAACTTATATTCTCTTACTAACGGTAACAATTCAAAAAACTAACTCTCTTTCATTTTCTTCTTAATAACTATCAAAACAAATCAAACCACGTTTAATATTCCAATTTTTCAACAGATATTCTTGAAAGTCTTTCCAGTCTTCAAAAAAAGTTTCATCTTCTTCGTTGTTTAACTTTCTTGTTAGTTTGTCCATTTCTGCCATAAACAACGTCTTTTTAATCCATTCCCATGTTTCAGGTACTTTATCTTGTTTCCAACATTGAGCAAAAGTCAGTCTAGCTGCTGTAATCAAGTACCATAATAGTGTTCTCTTGGCTACATTTATTTCTTCCATTTTAAGACCTAGCAATAACATCTGTGGGTCTTTCTTAAAAGTACATTTCAAAATTTTTTGTATCTCATTGTGGATCTTAGTCCAATAACATACTGCTTTATCGCATGTCCACCACATATGGTAAAAAGACCCTTCATGTTTCTTACATTTCCAACATTTGTTAGACATACTTTCATTTATAATAGCAATTTTTTTAGGCGTCATATACCATCTATACATCATTTTATAGCAATTCTCTTTAACATTTACACAAGTTGAAATTTTCATTGACCTTTTCCACAAATATTCCCAAGATGTCATTAATATCTCGTTATTAACATTTACCGCCTATTTTATCATTTGCTCTTTTACAATTTCATCCTCAGTATACCATTTCAATAAAACCTTGTACAGTTTAGAAATCATTTTTTTCCCCTTTTCAAGCCATACAGTTTCAATTTCCATATTATTTTCTCTAAAACCATGTTCTCTTTTATCGGTCTTAAATAAGTCATAAATCTGTCTATACTTCAACCAATCATATTCAAATTCCACATCAAATCTATCTTTTAACACAAAAATTTTCCCTTCTAATTTTAAAAGACTTTTATAAGGTAGCCAATCTAACCCTTGATTTCTTGAATATGGATTAATCACTTCTGCTGGTACTATCCAAAGTGGTCTTTCTTCTGAGAAGAATTTTCTATATCTCATCCAAGTCTCGAACAGTGATTGTCTTATAAAGTGGTGTTTGAAGAATTTGTCCATTTTTACTTTTCCATACCATAAGTATGCGTGCCATCCAAACTTGTTGTCATGCCCTTCTAAAGCCAATAACTTCTTATCCTCAAGATTAATCCACTGTTCCAACCATGTTAAACAGACGGCATCATAATACAGTCTTAGATTTGGTAATTGTAGACCTCCTCTTTCTTTTGCATCACATAAGATTTTCATTTTAATCCTTGGCTTTCTTCCTGCCCATACAAATTTGGATAATTCTTTCTGCCACGTATCCAATACTTTCCTTTGTTTTAATATTGGAATAGTCTGAAATAAAAACATCAAACGCGGTAAGACATTCATTTTTACAGTTGCGATTCTTCCCAATAGTGATAAGTTCAACGTGTCCCATTTCTTCATGTCTTGCTGAATCTTGTACCACACCTTTTCATAATTATTTTTAAACAGATCAATATTTTTCATGGTTAATTCAATTCCTAAATATTTAGTCTTTGTAACTACTTCACATTGAATTTTCTCTTGTAGTTCTGTTTGCCTTTGCTTCGTCATATTTTTGCACATCACCTTGGTTTTACTTTTATTAACATAGAATCCCACAACTGAACCAAATTCTTCAATTTTATCCATCAATTGTGGTATTTTCTCAATTGGATCCTGAATCATAAACATTACGTCGTCTGCAAATGCCCTGTATTTATATGCAAAACCTTTCACTGTAAGTCCTTCAATGCTGTTATCTTTTCTTATCGCTGTCAATAATATTTCCAATATCCAAATAAACAGCAACGGGGATAGCGGGCAGCCTTGACGTGTTCCCTTTTGGACTTGGAAGAAATCCGTTCTTTCTTTCTTTATATTCAAAGTCGCTTTTTGTTCTGAATAAATTGCCACAATCATGTTTAAAAAAGACTGTCCTATATCCATTTTTTCAATAACTTGCAGCCTAAATTCCCAGTTTAAATTATCAAAAGCTTTTTCCGCATCAAGAAAGAGGAATCCAACTTCTTTTTCTGGATGTTTGTCATAGTATTCAATTGCATCAATCACCACTCTTAAATTGTCTCTGATTTGTCTATTTGGTAAAAAACCAGCTTGTTCTTCCGCTATAGTATCTTTCAGATGTTTTTTCAGTCTTTCCGAAATTATTTTTGCAAATAATTTATAATCATTGTTTAATAGCGATATTGGTCTATAATTCTTGACATGAGTTAAATCCAAACCTTCTTTGCATCTGCGTTATCTTGATGGGCGGTGGGTGTGTTTGGCTGCTCAGATAATCCCATCATGGCCAAGTTCTGTTGTTTAACTTGAGGATGAGTACGTGCAGTAATGCTAGGAGAAGGTGGGGGGGAAGGCTGCCTATGTGCTGGAGAAGAAGTCTTTCATTTGAGTCTTCTGCAGGAACACTCAGACTTCTGGTGTAAAGCATGGCTTTTGCTTGCTGGCTGATGCTTATTTCTGGCATCAAGGAAGTAGATTTACTTCCTCCATGGATGCAGAGGTGAAGCGCATTGGGTATGTCCGTGGGTCCACAACTGGCTGGCACACTGCTTCCAGGCGAGGCTTCCCTCAGCTGGGCATATGTCTACAGTCCGGGAGGTTGGCACCATCATTGGGCTACCGTACACTTCAGTCTCTGGCATATTTATTATACAGTTCAGCTCACAGCCATAGTCCATAGCCTTATAAACACTGCAAAAGGCTCTTGCAGGGCAACAATGGCAAGCCTACCTAAAACACAGAGGGCTTGGATATGAGATCAGAAAAAAGCTTAGCACATAAAGGTACTGGAAGAAAGTCTAAATAACGTGAAAATACTGAGGAGAAAATTCTACAAAGACTGAAGACAATCACGGCTAGAATGTGAGCCTGCAAACAAACTGTTTTAAAACTGAAGCAAAGTCCTGGGAAAAGGTTGGGAAGAGAAAAATTCTAAAAATAAGCTTCACAAGAATCAGAATAAAGAATATCAACCCTTCAGCCTGTGAAAGCTGACTGAAAGCTGGAAGCAAGTTATAAAACTTCAGAGCCATTCAGCAACACCACTCCAAGTTAGCAACAAGCAACCTTCTTATTCAGGCAAAGCTCAGAGACCAGAGCAGAAAATGACACCACAGAACTATTCCAAGCCTTTTGTAGTCTAGGGCGGTGACCAGATTTTATTGGCTAACTTTCCTGCCTTGTTTTTTGTACCACCTCCACTCCTTCTCTGGGAAAGCCAGGTTTGAATCCCACTCTATTGTGAAAACTTGCTGGGTGACATTAGGGAAGCCATCAATGGCATACATTGCATATTTTTCCAGCCAGGGTGGATAAGGGGAAGGAACAGAGGCAGCAACAGAGAGCTGCATTGTGGGAAAAGGCAAAGGTACTAGCCTCTCTCAAGCCAAAAAGCTCCTTTTGCATCTGCATAAGAGGGAGCATGAGTCTCACTCCAAAACACTGAGCCTGCAGATGGCTGTGGTTTCATCTTAAAATGTTTGGTAGAGCTTCTTCAAGGAAAGGCATCTGGGCAGGCAGCCCAGTGGAGCTTCTGCAAGCAGTGGAAGACTGGAGAAGCTATCGCACAGCCAGTAACATTCTGAGGCAAAGCTTGCCCTGTGCAGCTCCAGATTGCTGCTGAGCAGGGCTTCCTGTTTTAATGAGCAGCCACTCACATGCACAGCTTAGAGGGAACACTGGAACTAATTTTGCTTTCATCCTTATCCTCCTACCCTGCAATGATACTAGAAAACTTGTAAGCAGTGGTTCCTATGCAGGCATCAAACTAATACAACCTCTTATTTTGCTATATGGAGCAGATATGTAGGATTTCCAGCTCTGGGTTGGAAAATATCTGGAGATTTGGGGAGTGGAGCCTGGAGAAGGCAAGGTTTGGGGAGGGGAGGGACCTAAGCAAGACATATTTGCCCTGGAGTTCACCTTCCAAGGCATTCATTTTCTCCAGGTGAACTGATCTCTATCTCATATTTGGTGGCATTGTGAAAAAGTTGAAAAATTCTGGGCTCGGATACATGACATTTTGCAAAAAACATTAAAGTGTACTGTTCCTTTCACTCCTCAAGTATTACTGTTAAATATTCTTCCTGATTCATGTAAAAAGGATGGTCGATATCTTATTGTCTATATAACAACAACTACTAGAATTCTATATGCTAAATACTGGAAAGTCCAGGAGGTCCCAACAAAACAAGAAATTCTCAACAAGCTTTTGGAGGCAGCAGTAGTGGATAAACTGACTTTATTGTTAAGGGGACATACAGAGTCCACATTTCAAAATACATGGTCAAGATTCTATAGTCGGTACAATACTTGTAATAATATACCATGATTAATAAAGACTGGAATAACAAGAAAATTATAAGAAATATAGAAGCCAACAAAGAAAATAGACTTTTTAGTTACTTACATTGAGAAAACTATTTGTATATAAGGCATAAAGTGAAACTATGTACTATGCATTATGCCCCCCCATATGTGTTTGTGTGTCAGTGTTTGTGAATGTATGTTTGTGTTTAGAAAAATAATAAAAATCTTTAATAAACCTTGTCCTATTTGGGGCAAGCAGGGGAAAAAAAAGGAGACGGTGGTCCACCCTCTCCTCAAAAAACTATCACTGGACCCTACTGTCCTTAACAACTACCACCCGGTGTCTAACCTACCGTTCCTGGGTAAGGTAGTAGAAAGGGCAGTGGCAACAGAACTCCAGATCTTCTTAGATGAAGCTGAAGTCCTGGATCCCTTCCAGTCTGGTTTTCACCCTGCCTACAGGACGGAGACAGTGCTGGTCACCCTGGTAGATGATTTCCGGAGACATCTGGATCGAGGCAGATTGGCGCTGCTGATACTTCTTGATCTGCCCGCAGCATTTGCTATGGTTGACCATGATGTGTTAACCCACCACCTTGCAGACGTGGGGATAAGGGGGCTTGCCTTACAGTGGCTGACCTCCTTCCCCCAAGGTAAGGGATAGAGGGTGGCACTTGGGAGAGAGCTGGAATGTGTTGTGCCACAAAGAGCAATTCTCTCCCCCATGCTCTAACATCTATATGCACCCCCTCACACAGATTATCTGGAGATATTGGCTGGGATGTCATCAGTATGCGGCTGACACCCAGCTTTACCTACTGATGGATGGCCGCCCGGACAAGGCTCCAGGTGATCTGGACAGGGCATTACAGGCTGTGGCTGGATGGTTACGAGTACAACAGAGCCAACTGAAGTTAAATCCATCTATGATTCCTGCACCCTGAGTCACAGAGGATTGAGTCAGGGAATCAGGCTCCCAACCTTCGATGGGATTCCATTGGTGCCAACGTCGAGGGTAAAGAGGGTGTTCCTGGATGCCCCCCTCTCTATGGAGGCCCAGGTCACCACCACTGCCAGGTCTGCCTTTTTCCACCTGAGACAGATCAGTCAGTTGGTCCCTTATCTCACCCGTCATGACCTGGCTACAGTGACCCATGCAATGGTCACTTCCAGATTGGATTATTGTAACTCTCTCTATGGGGGGCTACCCTTGATTCAGCTCCAGCTGGTGCAGAATATTGCAGCACAGGTATTGATGGCAATGCTTGTGTGGGCTCCAATCCACCCAGTGCTGCATGAACTGCACTGGCTGCCCATCAAATCCAGATCCCTTTCAAGGTGTTGGTGCTTACCTTGTCAGTCTCGGGTCGCCGTGGAGGCTTGTGTGGACTGTGGGGTGCATCCAGAGCAGTAGCCGACACTGGTGAACCGGGGTCGCCTCAGATGTTGTTGATTGAGTTACAGCACTACGAACCCAATGTTGGGCCTGGAGAATGGCCTCGAGTGGATTGGGACAGGCGCCCTGCATCTCCTTCCTCTCCATTACTCACTCCCGGCCTCACCAAATCCTCTCCAGCTTCCACCTGGTTCCTTTTTTAGTACTGCTGGCTCCCTACCTGGGCGCCCCACTGCCCATGCCTTAAAGGAATCTAACCAAGGAGTTGAGGTTCACCCTCTGCAGCCTCACCTCAGGTGTTTCCCAGCCCTTCCTCCAGTGATCTGGCCCCTGATGGGAGGCCCAGCCTCCAGGATGCCCCTTTCCTCCCCACTTCCCTGCCGGTCCGCCCAGGAAGGGTCAGTGGGCCAGGATTCCCAGGCCTTTGGGGAACACCCGCACATCCCACATGGGGGCTCCCCCACTGGAATCACGGATGCTGATTAATTTGGTGAAATTTCTATTTAATAGATAACACTATAAAATATAAGCTAAACTTGATGTAACGGTTTCAGCAAAGGTTAAACCAAGTTATCTACTGCAGTGAATGAATGGAAATTTTTAAAAGGGCAATAAAGGAAAAAGATCTAAAATATTGTAATGTTAAGCCCTATACACTCTAAGCAGGGGAGTGATAGTTTATAGGAAGATGGGGAAGAGAAAAGGTTATAATTTTGATTGGTCACGAGTATAAACAGTGAATTTGCGTTTCTGGCAGTGCCAATAGGAATTGATAAAGTAATTTTGAAAAGGTAGTGTGTACATTGTACAGGAATTAGAGAGAGAAACAGCTATTTATTATAAAATTGACCTAAGGGTGGATTTTATGTGTGAAATAATGATGTCTGGTCTAGTGCTATTGTAAATCTGTGTTGCTGAAGTGTAGAACTGTTACTTTAGAGTTGGTAATTATACTTGTGTTGATGTTTTTGTTAATTAGTGTATCACTTAGGGTATTGTGTAAAAAACCCAATAAAATATATTTAAAAAAGAAAAAGAAACCCCAAGTATGAGCGATTATTCTTAAGCTTAACACATAGTTATACAATTTAACATATTTAGATCTAGCATCTTCTGTGGCTGGTGGTTCTGTTCATCTAATGCTGCAAAAGAAAATAAACAAGTTAATTATTACTCTCTTAAACACACACCAGGTATTCAAATGCTATAATAGTAGGCACTTCATTCAAAGTCCTTCAGCCTCTAGTTTGCTTTATCTTTGTCTTTCCTAACTCTCAGATCATAAGTAGTTGGTACTGCTACTCCTAGCTCCAACCCCAAATCCCCCTCTGTGGACCCTGAGTCCTCTTCGCCACTCGATTTGTTTGTCTGGTTCCGCTTTCCGCCTTCCTTTGGATCACCGTGTTTTTCCAGAAATTCTTGCACCTTAAAAATGGAATCAATCTTTTCTCTTTTGTCCTTAAATTTAAACAGCACTCCTTCCGGGATTACCCATCTATAGGGCACAGAATTTAATTGTAAGAAATTAGTCAGTTCCTTGTAGCTCTTCCTTCTCTAACTTCAAGTGGAATGTCCTTTAAGACCTTGATTGTAGAGTTCCCAATTTTCAGGGATGTCCTCGACGTTGCTTTCAACATCTGCTCTCTGGCACTTCGTTTGGTGAATTTCACCACTACCTCCCCAGGTAGATTAGTTTTTTTTGTGTTTGTAGAGTGGACCCTATATGCCAGGTCCATATCGCTTATAATTGTTTCCATTTTACAATCCACCACGGGGGCCAATGCCTGCGCCAGTGTAAGCCTGAGATCTTCTCTATCAGTCTCTGGAACATCCTGAAAACGAAGAACCATATTGGCTTTTTCCATCTGAAGCTGAATCAGTTTTTCCTCTTACAGCTCTTGTCGTTTCTCATTTTTTTGGACTTTTTTCTTAATTTGCTTATTAACAGTGTCTGTTTCTAAACACTTTGCAGCCATTTGTTCCTTTTTTTATGTTTCTGTCAGCTGTGTCTGTTGCACAGCCAATGCCTGGTTAATATTCCCAAGATGTTGATTTATAATAGTCACCTGCTCCAGCAGAGGGCGCATCTGCTCTGCGAGCAGCTTAGCGACGTCAGAGACTTCCTCAGAGTGGGGACTGGGAGGGACTACTTGCTTCTTCCCTGCTTTCTCCCACTTCCTGCTTGGTCCCGACATGCTGGAAAGATTGTTTACATTAACAGAGTTCGTGCTGAAGGGCCTGAATTTCGACCTAGCGCTTTTTCAAACCTGGTAAGTCCCAAGAGACCACTTTTACTGCTGGATTTTTCATTTGCCCCCCTCTTCTAGCTTATCTGAATAGTTCCCAAGTGGGGGGAAACTCTCCCTCCTCCCACCGCTTCTGTTGGGGGGGAATGCCTGGAAGGTTTTATTTCTCATTCCACCAAACTCACAGTTTTGCCAATCGCTTTACTCTTGTTTCGCTTTCTCTTTCAATGCTTCATCGCTCCACTGGTCCCGGCTAGCGCCTCTGTGGTCAATTCACATCGGCCTCACAGTACATCAGGACCATCAGGATGGCTCGGAGCCTCAATTCTCCCGCTGCGCGCGGGAGGAGAGGCTACCAGGCAAAAGTCCCCTGGCCCGGAATCCATCCCAAGGACTCCTTGGAGGATTACGCTTGTGTGAATCCTATCCTGGCACCTGTGCACAGTACGTGTCCCGGGAGAGTTCGGGAAAACACGTCCGCTAGTCAAGTCGCCATGTCCAGAAACCCTCTCTTTCTTTTTTATCTTGAAGGAGTTTCCATCTAATACGTGCTCTTTTACCATGCCATATAAATTTTCGTATATATTTATCCAATTCTTGGGGAAAAAATTATTATTTTTTAATATTGTTAAGTTTTGTGCCAGAAATAAGAAACGTGGGAGAATATTTATCTTAACAGTAGTAATTCTACCCATAAAAGACAGTTGTAAATCATGCCATTTCTGAAGATCTTTTTTAATATTATCTAGCCATTTTTTATAATTATATTCAAATAACATATTATTTTTATTTGAAAGTATAACACCTAAATATTTGATCTTATTGACCACCTCAATGCCTAAATGTGTCTGTATCTTAATATTCAAATCTTGTGAGCAGTTTTTTGTCATAATTTTAGTTTTCTCCAAATTTATTTTAAGTCCTGTTACCGAACCATATTTGGATAAAATGTCAAGCAGATGTGAAATAGAGCTTATTGGATCTTTCAGAATAAATACCAGATCATCAGCGAAAGCTTGAAGTTTAAATTCTGCTCCTTTAACTTTAAGACCTTTTATGTTTATATTATCTCTTACCAAATCATTTAAGGTTTCCAGTTCAAAAATAAATAGCAATGGTGACAATGGGCAACCTTGACATGTTCCTTTCTGAATAGATATACTTTGTGTTAAATCTCCATTAACTATTATCTTTGCAAATTGTTCTTTATATATAGATATTATTATCATCATGAAACTATTGCCACAATCCCACAGTTCCAATTTACATCTTAAAAATTCCCAGCTTACATTATCAAAGGCCTTCTCCGCATCCAAAATAACAACGTTAATTGTCTTTTGGGGTGTTGCTCATAAAATTCTAATGTATTTATGATTGTTCTTATGTTATTCTTTATCTGTCTTTTGGGGAGGAAGCCTGCTTGGTCTTGGTGTATAACTTGTAGGAGTATCTTCTTAAAGCGAGTGGCTATGATTGTTGCAAAGATATTATAATCGACATTTAAAAGGGAAATAGGTCTATAGTTATGGATTTCTTTATCGTTGGTATTAGGTTTATGTATAAGTGTTTGGGGTTTTTTTTGGTTTTTTAAAGCAATTTATTATAGGATATGTTTCACATAGTTAAAATTTTATCTTATAGATATCACATACCTTTTTTTCTTTTCTCCCCACTCCCCCCAGTACAAGGCTTCCCGCAATGCTCTTACCCCGTTATAAACTCTATTATCTAATCACCGTTCACAAAATATGTCATTTCCATTATCAAATTAGGTAACATTTTGGCAATCATATCATTCTTTTTCTTATTTTCTCCTTAATAACTATCAAAGCAAATCAATCTATTTTTAACATCCCAATTTTTCTCAAGATAGTCTTTAAAATCTTTCCATTCTTCAAAAAAAACTTCGTCTTCTTCGTTATTAAGCTTTCTTGTCATTTTGTCCATTTCAGCCATAAAAAGCATCTTCTTAATCCATTCCCATATTTCAGGAATCTTTTCTTGTTTCCAGAATTGTGCATAAGTCATTCTAGCTGTTGTGACCAAGTACCATAACAATGTTCTCTTGGTTACATTTATTTCTTCCAGTTTAAGACCTAACAACAAGATTTGTGGATCTTTCTTAAAAGTACATTTCAAAATCTTCTGTATTTCGTTATGAATCTCTGACCAATAACTCATGGCTTTATCACAAGTCCACCACATATGGTAAAATGAGCCCTCTTTCTTTCTACATTTCCAACATTTGTTAGACATACTCTCATTTATATTAGCAATTTTCTTTGGAGTCATATACCATCTATACATCATTTTGTAACAATTCTCTTTAACATTAACACAAGTTGAAATTTTCATTGACTTTTTCCACAGACATTCCCATGATGCCATAGTTATTTCATTATTTGCATTTACCGCCCATTTCATCATTTGTTCTTTTACAATTTCATCCTCTGTATACCACTTCAGTAAAACCTTATATATTTTTGAGATCATTTTTTCCCCCTTTTCCACCCATATATTCTCAATTTCATTATTCTTTGCCCTAAAGCCATATTTTCTCTTATCAGTTTTAAACAAATCATGGATCTGTCTATAATTCAACCAATCATAATCAAAGGTTTATGTATAAGTGTGATCAGTGCTTCATTCCATGAATTAGGCAAATTGCCACTCTTTCTTGCCCGTTTAAAGTCTCTTGCAAGTAGTCCCAAAAAAAGTAGAGTACTTTGACTGAAAAAACATGTCAAGAAAAGAAAGGGGGAAAGGTGGAAATGCACGGAGCTTCTCAAATGCATGTCCACCCTCGCTGAGCTCCAATCAGCCTCTCCCGAATTTGGAAACTTTATTGACCTCCTGGTGGTCCACACAAAACTGAGTGCTTCCATCCGGTTTTGGGACTAGCACGAGGTGGCTTCTCCACTCACTACAGGATGGCTCAATGATATCTAGCCACAGCATTTCGACCATCTCTTTTTGCACCTCCTCCCAGCAGGCCTAGGGCAGGGATCGCCAGGTGGACCACGATACTTGGTGGACCTCAGTAACTATTGGGTAATCTATAAGGCTAGTATAACATAAGAACATAAGAGAAGCCAATGTTGAATCAGGCCAATGGCCCATCTAGTCCAACAATGTCACACAGTGGCCAAAAATACCAGGTGCCATCAGGAGGTCCAGCAGGGCGGCCAGGACACTAGAAGCCCTCCCACTGCTGCCCCCCCAGCACCAAGAATAGAGTGCATCACTTGCCCCAGACTGAGAGTTCCTATCTATACCTTGTGGCTAATACCCAAGCATTTTAACCTTTCTTCATAGGGAAAGTGTTCCAACCCTTTTATCATTCTAGTTGCCCTTCTCTACACTTTTTTCCAATGCTATAATATTCTTTTTGAGATGTGGCGACCAGAACTGTATACAGTATTTCAAATGAGGTCACACCAATGATTTATACAGGGGCATTATGATACTGGCTGATTTGTTTTCAATTCCCTTCCTAATAATCCCCAGCATAGCATTGGCCTTCTTTATTCCAGTTACACAGTGTCTAGACATTTTCATTGAGTTATCTACTACGAGTCCAAGATCTCTGTCTTGGTCAGTCTCTGCCAGTTCAGATCCCATCAACGTGTATTTATATTTAGGATTTTTAGCTCCAATGTGCATCATTTTGCACTTGGCCACACTGAACCCCATTTGCCACATTGACGCCCACTCACCCATCCTCAACAGATCCCTTTGGAGTGCCTCACAATCCCCACTGGTTTTCACCACCCTGAACAACTTCGTGTCATCTGCAGATATAGCCACTTCACTGCTTACTCCCAATTCCAAATCATTAATAAACAAGTTAAAAAGCATCAGACCGAATACCGATCCCTGTGGTACCCCACTGCTTATCACCTTCCACTGAGAAAGTTTCCCATTTATACTCTCTGTTTCCTATTTATAAGCCAGTTTTTGATCCACAAGAGGACTTGTCCTTTTATCCCATGACTATTGAGCTTACTTAGGAGCCTTTGATGAGGAACTTTATCAAAAGCTTTCTGGAAGTCAAGGTAAACAACATCTATTGAGTCCCCCTTTTCCACATGTTTGTTCACTCCCTCAAAAAACCTTTACAGAACCCATGATGAGTCTGCCTCAATAGTTTTTGTTCATCAATGTGCCTACTAATTCTTTCCTTAATAACAGTTTCCACCAACTTACCCGGTACCGACATCAGACTGACTGGCCTGTAATTTCCCGGATCTCCCCTGGAGCCCTTTTTAAAAATGGGAGTGACATTAGCTACCTTCCAGTGCTCAGGAACGGAGGCAGATTTTAAAGAAAGATTACATATTTTTGTCAGGAGATCCACAAGTTCACATTTGAGTTCTTTCAGAACTCTTGGATGAATGCCATCCGGGCCTGGTGATTTATTAGTTTTTAAATTGTCCATCAGTCATAGGACTTCCTCTCTTGTCACCTCAATCTGATTCAGGTCTTTCAAACCCCCTCCTGAAATCGGTGGTTCTGGAGTGGGCAAGCACTTCTCCTCTTCCACAGTGAAGACAGAGGCAAAAAATGCATTTAGCTTCTCAGCCATTTCCCTGTCATCCTTAAGTAGTCCTTTTACCCCTTGGTCATCCAAGGGCCCCACTGCCTCCCTGGCTGGTTTCCTATTTCTAATGTGTTTGAAGAAAGTTTTATTGTTGGCCTTTATGTTTTTTGCGATATGCTCCTTTTTGCTTGCCTGATCACAGACTTGTATTTTATTTGCCACACCCTGTGTTCCTTTTTATCAGCCTCACTGAGACTAGCTTTCCACTGCGTAAAGGAATCCTTCTTACGTTTTACAACTTCCATTACTTTATTTGTTAACCATGCAGGCTTTTTTCTATACCTATTTGTGCCCTTCCTAACCTGTGGTATATATTTTTTCTGAGCTTTTAGGATTGTATTTTTAAATAGTCTCCAAGATTCCCCAAAGGTTTTGACCTTTTCCACTTTTCCTTTCAATTTCTTACTCACATGTCCCCTCATACCAGAGAAGTTACCCCTTTTAAAGTTAAAAGTGGTTGCGTCAGTCTTTTTGGGCAACTCCCTATTTATACAAATGTTAAACTCAATGACATTATGGTCACTGTTCCCAAGCAGTGCAATCACTCTTACATCTCTCATCAGGTCTTGGGTGTTACTTAGGACCAAATCCAGGATCGCCTCTCCCCTGGTAGGATCTGTGACCATCTGTTCCATAGCACAGTCATTGAGAGTGTCTAAAAACTCAATCTCTTTTTCCCAACTAGAACTCATATTGACCCAATCAATGTGTTAAATTGTTAAAGTCGCCTATTGCGACACAGTTATTTCTTCTAGCCGCTATCTTTAATTCATTCATCATTTTATAATCCTCCTCTCTTGTCACCTCATTTTGCACTTGATCTGGTGGGCGATAACAAACTCCCACTGTTAAGCCTCCTTTTGGACCTACTATTTCAACCCATAGCATTTCCAGAAGTGAATCCAATTCTCTTACCCTCTCAGTCTTACTTGACTGTATACCCTCTCTGACATACATAGCCACCCCACCTCCAACCCTT
Source organism: Gekko gecko (assembly GCA_029375565.1). NCBI lineage: Eukaryota > Metazoa > Chordata > Lepidosauria > Squamata > Gekkonidae > Gekko > Gekko gecko. The sequence goes on along the minus strand of JAPDNY010000002.1, from coordinate 219,852,608 downwards.
CCCCCCCTATCCTTCCAATATAATTTATAACCAGGAATCACCGTATCCCACTGATTTTCCTCATCCCACCAAGTTTCTGAAATACCCACAATGTCTATTTCCTACCCCCCAACACCAAGCATTCCAACCCCCGATTTTACCTCAGAGACTTCTAGCATTTGTGTATAAACACCTATAGTTTCCCATGCTTTTTAAGCCCACAACCTTCCTCTTGCTGCCTCGAGACCTTGCCAGGCAGTCCCTATCATTAGCCACAGTCTCAGTGGACAGTTGTAATCCATTTCCTTGTACAAAAGTAACAACTACCCCTTCATCTCTTTGAGATGAGCCATCCCGAACCAGAGACTTTCCATCTCCTGTCAGCTTTCCCCCAATATTCAGTTTAAATACTGCTCTGCCACCTTTTTGATTTTGAGCGCCAGCAGCCTGGTTCCTTCGCGGGACAAGTGGAGACCATCTCTTTTGTACAGCTCCCTCTTGTCCCAAAAAGAATCCCAGTGCCTAACAAACTTGAACCTTTTTCCCTATACCATCATCTCATCCACGTATTGAGATTCCTGATCTGTGCCTGTCTCTCCGGCCGTGCATGTGGAACAGGTAGCACTTCTGAGAAGGCTATCTTGGAGGCCCTGGCCTTTAGTTTCCTGCCCAGCCCCCTAAATTTCTCCTCCAGGACCTTATGACTGCATTTCCCCACAGCACTGGTGCCGACATGCACCACAACCACTGGCTCCTCCCCAGCACTATCTACCAGCCTATCTAAAACATGCGTAATGTCCACTACCTTTGCACCAGGCAAGCAAGTCACCATACAGTCAGTATGCAGGTTCACCACCCAGCTGTCTACCTGCCTAAGGATCGAATCACCAACTACCAAGAGCCCCCCTCCCACCCTTCCCAGGGATGGTTCCTTGGTACAAAAGGATACCTGTTCACCAGCTGAAGAAGAGGTCCCTTCTGAGGGCACATTCCCATTATCCTCAGTATGGTGCCCCGTTTCCCCATGACCCTCATGCTCCCTGGCAGCAGGGCTGCCAGATCCAGAGTGGGACATATCTAACAAGTCCCCGAGAGTCTTCTCCGTGCACCTAACTGACTGTCTCTGCTTCTCCAGGTCAGCCACCTTGGCCTCAAGGGAGCAAACTCGTTCCCTGAGAATCAGGAGCTCCTTGCACCGAGCACACACCCAAGACTTCTGACCAGTGGGCAGATAGTCATACATGTGACACTCCATGCAAAACACTGATAGTCCCCAACCCCCTGCTGGCATTCTGGCTTCATAACCTGGCTGATTTGAGAATACCCTGGGAAGTTCTTTTATCACCTGAACCAACTGAGCACACTGAGCAGCGGACAACTCCACCACAAGCTTCAGGCAAGATTCTGGAGCCGCTGGCTGTCCAGGGGTATCCAGAATATCCAGGTTTTCCTGAAAACCCACAGCCTCTGGGGGCCATTCTCACCAGGCCTTTAGGAGGTTCACGTGTAGGGCCTTCCTATTGTGTGCCCATGGTCCACATTGTACTTCATATGTTATGGGGTAGGGCCCCATCCACTGCTTTGGCCCCAGTCATTGGGACGCAGATCGGTGCACCAGAACCCTGTCACCAGGGCTCAAGGTACGAAGGCGAGTGCCCCGGTCATAGTACTTTTGTTGTGACCATTGAGCTTGGGCGGCGTTCGTTGCTGCGGCCTGGCAGATTTCCTGTAGTCGGTTCTGCAATGCCCCTACATATTCAGGTGGGTGAGTCGAGGTTGGGCCCTCCTGCCCCACCCATTGCTCTTCCAGCAAGGCTAGGACCCCCTGAGGCTGCCATCCAAACAGCAGTTTGAAAGGACTAAAACCAGTTGAGACCTGGGGAGCCTCCCATAGGGCAAAGAGGATGGGGTCCATATATAAGTCCCACTGATTGGGTTTGTCTTCCACGACCTTTCTAAGAGCATCCTTCATGGTATGATTAAATTGTTCCACCAGCCCGTCCATTTGGGGATGATAGAGAGAAGTGAAGATTTGTTGGATACCCAAGGACCAACATAGGTGGTGGACCAACCCTGCCTTAAAGGACATGCCCTGATTGGTCACTAACTCCTGAGGTATCCCAAATCTGGCAAATAGTTGGAAAAGGATCTTGGCCATCCCCGATGCGTGCATAGTGCACAGAAGTATGTCTTCTGGGAAGCGGGCGGCATAGTCAACTATCACAAGTAGGTAGCGGTGTCCCTGAGGGGTCTGTGGGAGGGGCCCTACAAAATCCATAGCAATCCAGGAGAAGGGTTCTTGAATGAGTGGGAGTGGTTGAAGGGGCCCCTGTAGCGGACACTGGTTAGACTGCCATTGGCACTGGGGGCAGGATTGACAAAACTTCTGCACCTCCTGGTACACCAAAGGCCAGAAGAACCACTGCAGGACCCAGGCCAGGGTTCTTCGCGGACCTTGGTGCCCAGCCCATGGATGATCATGGGCCTTCTGAAGCAGGGCTAGCCTATATTGCATGGAAACTAACAGTTGCCTCATGGGCCCCCCAGATGGGTTGCCCCGGGCGATCCTATACTGTAGGCCGTCTACCCGTTTGAACTGGAGAGCACGAGCTGCAGCTCGGGCATCAAGGACCCGGCCGTCACTTATTACAGTCCTGCGATGGGCCTCCTCCAGGGACAGGTCTCAGCATTGAGCGCCTTGGAACTGGGGGTTGTTGATCCAGTGGGCGGGTCCATCTGCTCTCTCATCTAGAACATCTGTGTCTTCCACTCTGTCCCCTGCCCCTCCTTCCTCCTCCAGGAGCTCCTTGTCAGAGTCGGGGGGGTCCGTCCCCACGTTGGCCTGGACGTCATCTCCCAGCAGTGCCTCTTGGAATTTTGTGTCTTCCATTGCCTGGTGGAGCAGTTTCCTGAAAGCCAGGAGGTCTCACCCCAATGGCACGGGGCAGGGTAGAGTGGAAACCTTGGCTACATCCACTAAATGGCACTCTCCTTGAAGGAGCATGAAAATGCAGAGTATGGGCCACAGGTGGTGGTGCCTCAAGAAACAATTAATTTGGTTCCACCTGCAGGGAACTAATTGTGGGGGCAGGAGGTTAGTGGGTGGACCATGGACCAAATCAAGCAGGGCATCCACAGCATGCCCGAAGAGTTGCACGGGGACCACAAAAGGGGCTTACCCCATCTGGGGTCCCCAGGGCAGCATGGCCAAATCCCACCCGGCCTTGCACTCCATGAGGGGGCACTCCCATTGGAAGTGGCCCATCTGGCCACATGAGAAACAGGGCCCCTTATTGCCCCCGGGTCCTCCGCAGCCTGAGTCTCCCCCGGGTTCCATGTTACCAGGCTATAGGTCATATGTTGGAGAGGGAACAGGGGGGAAGTCCCCATGTGAGGGCGGTCCAACCCCTGGCCGTGTGGGGACGTCCAGGTGCATTGGGTCCAACGCCTGGCCCCCATAAACTGGCCCACTGAGGCCTATTGGTCTGGAGCCCTCACTGGCCTGCTGGCCAGCCTCCACAGCCAAGTAATTCTCCAACAGATTTGTTAGCACGGTGGTGTCAGTTTGCTCCGGAGGGCCCAGAGGTGCATCTCCGAGGACAGAATCAGAAGGGCTTGTTCCAGCACTACTTTGCCCATCCTTCTCCTAAACTTTTCCCAAAAGGTCTCCTCAGAAATCTTGTATCTATCGAGAATGTCCTTTCTCACTTCATCGTAACTAGCGGCTTGTGGTTTTGGTAGGGCCTGCATCGCAACTTGTGCCCCCCATGAGGTACAGCCCTAGGATGTAGGCCCATTGCTCCTTGGGCCATTGGGCCATCTCTGCCGCCTGCTCGAAGGACTCCAGGAATGCCTCTATGTCATTGTCCCCAGTCAGTTTGGTGAGCAGGGGGGTTTGTCAATCTCAGGTTGCCACGGGGGCTGGGGTGGACCATGGGGTGCGTCCAGAGAGGTAGCCGACACTGGTGAACCAGGGTTGCCTCAGATGTTGTCGGTTGAATTACAGTACTCCAAACCCAACAGTGGGCCTGGAGAATGGGCTCGAGTGGATTGGGACAAGTGCCCCGTGTCTCCCTACTCTCCGTTACCCACTCCCAGCCTCACCAAATCCTCTCCGGCTTCCACCTGGTTCCTCTTTTAGTACTACTGGCTCCCCACCTGGGTGCCCCACTACCCACGCCTTAAAGGAATCTAACCAAGGGGTTGAGGTCCACCCACTGCAGCCCTTCCTCGGGTGTTTCCCAGCCCTCACTCCAGCAGTCTGGCCCCTGATGGGAGGCCCAGGCTGCAGGATGCCCTTTTCCTCCCCCCTTCCCTGCCATTTCACCCCAGAAGGGTCGGTGGGCCAGGACTCCCGGGCCTTTGGGGAACACCCGCATATCCTCTCCCAGTCCCTGGAGGCAGAACATGGGGGTTCCCCCACTGGAGTCATAGAGGGGGCCCCTCCGTCTTGACACACCTTTAAAGCCCTATACAGCCAGGGGCCAGTATACCTTCAGGGCCATATGAGCCCCATAGAGCATTGAGGTTTACCAACCAACATCTTTTTTTTTAAGTTTATTTAAGGATTTTTCTATATATACAACCAAAAACATACATATAGTACCTCTTAAAATTACAGAGGCTCTCCCACCTATTAACAGCTTGTATAGAATATCCTAGGTCTACATAACATATTATTTATTTAAAAAGAAAACATTTAACCCAGCCACTCATAAAATCTCAATGACAAATTTTCAAAAGTATATTCATCTTTTTCTTTTAACAAGGTTGTTAATTTGTCCATTTCAGCTATTTCTAACAATTTCTGTATATATTCTTCCCTCTAAGGTATTTTATCTAATTTCCAATATTTGGCAAATAAAATCCTCGCTGCCGTCACTTCATGTAAAATATGATGTTTGTCTGGTTTAGTATACGTGTCTGGGATAATATTTAATAAAAATAATTCTGGTTTAAGAGATACACTTTTCTTTATTATTTCTTGTATTATTGACAGTATCTTCTTCCAGTACTTTTTTGCTTTCTCACGGAGCCACCACATATGAAAGTATGTACCTACATTTTGTTTACATTTTGAACACCTGTTATTTGCTTTCTGGTAACATTTAGCTATTGTAACTGGAGACATATGCCACCTATAAAACATTTTGTACATATTTTCCTTAAGTGGAATCGATCTGGTGAATTTTATGTTAGTCTTCCAAACCTTAGCCCATTGTTCTAGATCTATACTATGTCCCAAGTCTTGTGCCCAGCTAATCATGGCTAATTTAACCACCTCATCTTGCATGTTGTAATCTAGTAAGAAAGTATACAGTTTCTTTATCAGTTTTTCCTCGGTGGATATCCATACTTTATCTAGCTCCACTGATTTTACATATATTCCTATCTTTTTGTCTTTACTATATCTAGATTCCAGTTGTAATCTTCCCCACCAAGATAGGATGGGGCTTTGTTCTTGCGACTGCTCAGGGATCTTGAAGTTGTTTTAACAGTTGATTCGAAAATAATGTAGGTTTAGTAAATCTTCCGATGGTGAAACCCATCTGGGTGTTTTACTATAAAAGGGTTGTTTAATTTCTTCCCAGATTTTTATCAGGGAGCCTCTAATCAAATGTTGTTTGAAGTACGCCCTATCTTTACCATACCAAATAAAGGCATGCTAACCCATTGCCAGAGCATGTCCCTCTAGTTTCAACATTCTTGTAATTTCTAGTGTTATCCAATCTTTTATCCAAACCATTGCATAAGCTGTGTAGTACAATGTCCAGTTTGGAAGCGCAAAGCTTCCTCTCTTTTATCTTGTAGAACCTTAAACTTTATTCTAACTTGTTTTGATTGCCAAATAAACTTGCTTATAACTTGGTCTAATTCCTTGAAGTATTTTTGGTTTTTCAAAACAAGAATCTTTTGGTAGTCCCTGGCCCCAGAGATGTCCGGCTTGTCTCAACTAGGGCCAGGGCCTTTTTGACCCTGGCCCCCACCTGGTGGAATGAGCTCCTGTATGAGATCAGGGCCCTGCAGGATCTATTACTATTCTGCAGGGCCTGCAAGATGGAGGTCTTCCACCAGGCTTTTGATTGAGGTGGTGGACATCCCTTTCCTCCCCCCCACCTCTGGTGGCCTGGACCTGAATAATCATACGAGAATACTTACCCCTGGGACATCTAGGGAGTGGAGCCTGGACAGCATGTTGGAGAAGGGACTTCAACAGGGTATAATGCCATAGAGTCCACCCTTCAAAACAGCCATTTTCTCCAAAGGAACCAGTCTGTAGTCTGGAGATCCATTGTAATTCTGGGAGATCTTCAGGCCTCACATGGAGGTTGGCAACTTCAGGGCAGGAACACACAGGAACGGAGTTCTGGCTGATTTCTGAGTTGGCCACGCCTACAGCCTCCCCTGCCTTGGGTTCCCCAGGTGCCTTGCAAGCCACGGGGCACCTGGGAAAGCCAAGCTGATCTGGGGAGGGAAAGCAGTTTAAACTGTCTCCCAGCCTGGGGAAGCTGATCCAGAAACTGCCTTCCTTCCCTCAGGTTCCCCATGCGCCGTGCAAGCCTCAGGGCACCTGGGGAAGCCGATCCTGGGAGGGAGTTGTGCTGTCAGGGGTGTGGCCTAATATGCTAATGAGTTTCTGCTGTGGGTGTGGCCTATTACACTAATGAGTTCCTGCTGGGCTTTTTCTACAAAAAAAGCCCTGGACAACCTTATCTGGTGTTCACAACCACAAGGGAAGGGTGGGATCAAACTGAGGTCTGGGTCTTGTAGTATGTATCCTGGGATTCTTCTAGCCTGCTGCTCATCCTGCACCACAGCTGCCTGGTGGTGATGTGTCTGTATGCTAGCCTTCCCTAACTGACACTCTTGATTCCTGTTCCTATGGACTACTGCTATTTCACAAGCTCTTTCTAAAATAATTAGAAAACTGAATATGGTGTTTGTTCATTATTGAGGACCAGTGGGAAGCCTGAGTTGTGTCTTTGAACTAATTTTAGTTAGGCCTTCCTTCAGTTTCCTATATACATACTTGTGGTGATAGCAAAGAGCAACAATGCACACACTATAGGGTTTTAAAAGTGGTTTTGTAGAAACCAATGCATTTTTTAGTTTTCTTCCTCTGGCTGCAGCTGAGGATAATAAAGAGATATATCATTAAGTATTAATGGACTGCTTTTCATATTTAATAAGGAAAATCATATAGCTAAGTACCTGTGATTTAACTATGCCGACACACCTTGCAAGCATCCCTCAGCCAAGGTATCAGTGTGGATAAAGGCATGTACTTTTAGTGCTAGGGCTGGACTGGATGTGCAGCTAGTTCTTTCCATAAGGGTATTGTGGACATTTTCTTAGCATCAAGAAATGTGCTGATATTGCCTTACTGGAACACATTAGTAGGTATATTCGATATCGGTACATACAGTATCTATATGAGAGTAGAAACTAGATCCCCAAAAGATAGCATAAGAGATGGGGAGTAAACAGGATATCCCTTTCAAAGCATAGCAACTTCCTGCTCACCTAGCTCAGAACCTTGCTGATCTAGCACTGTGAGTACAGCTTCCCTGACTGGTCAGAAGGTGCTCTGAGCATCAGCAAATCAGAGCTGCACTAAACAGCACAAGAGACTACTCTGCTGTTCCTGAATAAGCATGATACAACAAACGAGGGACTTAACTTCCATGCCTGCACTGCATCCAGTTCTTTATTCCTTTGCTCTGCAGCTGCATTCAGGAGATTTAATGAAGTTTTTTTTATAAATCGAGATTTAATACTTTATTTTAGAGATTAGCCTTATCCATTTATTGGATAATCCAGCAAGTTCCACAAGCCACTCAAAGCTGCACATTTAATCAGTCAAAGAAACAGAAAATTGTATGTTCTAGCTTTGACATTTTTTCCGAAGGCTACCAATGACAAAACTCCCCACTGATTTCCTTCTTCCTTTTTCCATTTATTGATTTGACCTATTTCTCTTTACTGTGTTCATCAATATCCTACAATGCTAGACCAACCATTATACTATTAAAACTAAGGAACAATGGGTTATAGTTATATAACTTATCTGCGAGCATCTCTGTGTCATGTTCATTCCCAAGTACCAGGATCCAATAAGCTTCCTCACTGCTTAGGATAAGTTGAGAAATAACCATGTCTCCAGTGTGTGGGTGTAGGGAATTTAATCAACTGTTAGTTTGCCCAACAAGAAAGGCAGATAGACTTTATTCCTGCTAATTGTTGCACATTTCAAATGCAAGATAGCAAGGTTAATGTCTTTGGGTCTGTGAACAGCCATTTGGTACAGGCATAAGCTAGTATAATATATAGCTGAAGGACTTCATAACATGGTTCAGCATAGGGCCTTATTTCATGATGACGGATGATGAAGAGGTCTGCTACATACATTGCCATCCAAAGTAGAGTTACACTCTTCTAAATCCATTTACTTTAATCATCATAGAAATGTTTATCTGCTTAGGATGATACTGTAAGTTGCCCAGCTTTGAGTGAATGAGTTAAGAAATAAACTACACAGATTAATATCACATCAGTCTGCACATCCTGAAACTATTAAATAAAGCAAAAGGAATTACATGGGTGTGATGGGGGTGTTAGTTAAAATACGAATAGCTGTTAATACAGGCAATTAAACACATTTAATTAAAATTAATATTAAACACACATATTAACACATTTCCAGAGTCAAGGCATGCAAACAGGTTGTTTACAATGCCATCAGCTTCCGTTTTGTGAGTGCTGATGTTCTTTCTGCTGACAATTAAATTTCTACCTTTCTACCTTCCGGCCAATGGTGCTCTTGGATGCCTCGTTAACAATGGAGACTCCGGTATCAGCCACTGCTAAGTCAGCTTTCTACCATCTTCAGCTGATTAGGCAGCTAGTTCCCTTCCTTGAATGCAACAACTTGGCAACAGTGATCCATGCGATGGTCATCTCAAGATTAGGCTACTGTGGGGTTTCGGTTTCGGTGCTGCGAATGGCGGCCGCTTCTCGGGACGCTCCCGGAGGCGGTCAGCCCACACGCGGAATGGGGGGGTCTTCGCGTTTGTGAAAGACCCTAGTGAGCCTTAGTCAAAGGCTCCGAACCGGGGGCGCATAGGGGAGTAGCCTCTTTGCCGGCAAACTGCCGGGAAATTGAGGCTTTCTCCCCGCCCCAATCGGCCCCGCCGCGTAGTGCGTCCCGAATGGGACTTAGCAGCCCTGCCGACTTCCAGGAGTGAGGAAAAGCGGATGAATTACCATGAAAAGAAGATATGGCATCTAATCGTGAGTTGAAGATCTATTTTGAAGCGAAAATTAAAAACCCCCCGCAAGCGGATAAGCGTATGGGAGGAGGGAGGAGCTTCCACCCTCTTCAAAGAAGCGAATTTTTAAAGGAAACGCGAAGGGGGGGTAACAAGAAAAAATGTTGGTGAAAGTACCGTTGGGGTTTTACAGAAGATTGCGGCTTTAGTTGCTTTCTGGGGGATGTGGCACGAACTTTGAAAAAGTAAATAAAAAACAAAATGTCGATGCTGGGGAAAATCCTGCTTAGAACGGAAGAGAAGAGAGGAGGGACTTCCGCTCCAGTCAACCCCCCCCAGAACTAGCTGTCAATCAACAAGAGACTGAGATACTGCGCCACCTGCTGGAGTTAATCTAAAATATCAATGAAACGTTTTTAAAATGGAAATTGTTCTCATCAGACTATAAAAACAAATATTTGGAATTAATAAGGTTGATGGCAGAAAATGTATCGATGTTAAAGTTCCAAGCTATGGATGAAGAAGGGAAAGAAGATCTCAGATTTATTTTGACGAAAGTCTTGACACCTCTATCTGGCAGTGGAGCGAATAAATAAAAAGAAGAGGCGGACAAGGCTCTCAAAGCCTACTCCGCCTTCAAAAAAAGGATATACTCTGCCAGTAGAAAGGGGTGTTGAGCTTAGCAAGTAATGGAGATCTAATTTCAACCCGAGTGTTAATGGAGCCAACGAGAAATGACTGCCAGAAACAACAAGAAAAAAGAAGCGAAAGAAGATGGATTAAAAAATTTCTGAAGAGACATGCCAGCACAGAGGAGGAAGCAGTACTCAAAATTTGGATTTTTGAAGAAGACGGCGGCCCGGGGGAAGGAAGTGACGGAACGGGAGGCATTAAAGTTCAAAGGACTTAATGATAATTGGAGAGACTTAAAAAAGAATTTGTTCGTGTAACATCTGAAAAGATTTGATTTAACCCCAGTGGACTTTACTAACTTTACTAATAGAATTGATTTGGACTTTGTTAAGCTGAAAAGAAGATCTTTCAACCGTGATGGATGCCGACAACTGGAAGAAATAAAACTAACCTTTACTAACAGAAAAAAACTCACTCCGCTCTTTTTTCTTTTCCCATCTGTCTACCTTACCCTTTTCTTATAAAAAAAAATAAAATTCTCTCCTTTTTAGGAGAGTTATTTCAAAAAAAAAAAAAAAAGATTAGGCTACTGTAATGCTCTCTACATGGGGCTGCCCTTGTCCCAAATTTGGAAGCTACAGCTGGTGCAGAATGCAGCAGCCAGGCTTTTGTTGGGTTTCCCCTTGTGGGAGCACATTCAGCCTGTGCTGAAAGTGCTGCACTGGCTACCTATAGCATACCAAATTTGCTTCAAGGTGATTGTTCTTACCTATAAAGCCCTTTATGGTCATGGGGCTGCATACCTGAGGGACCACCTTTCCACATATGTTCCCCAGAGAGTACCGCATTCAGGATCTAAAAATCTCTTGGCTCTCCCCGGTCCAGAAGATGCCAGGCTGACTATGACCAGGGCCAGGGCTTTCTCTGTGGTGGCTCCACACTGGTGGAATGAGCTCCCGGAAGATACCTGCAAGATGGAAGGGCCTGCAAGATGGAACTCTTCCACCAGGCATTCAATTGAGCCACACTTAAAAGTTAAATATAGGTTTAAGACTCTATGCCCTGGAACCATCTGCAGCAGACTGTTCCTTGCCGGTATAAATTGGAATTTAGTATGAGACCGAGATAATAGTCCCAAAATTATTGCTGACTGTACTCCTGCTGTGATTGATCTGATACTGTGTTCAGCTATCGTATTTGTAATACTGCACACTAGTACTTTTAAATGTATTATAAATGTTCTGGTTTTATCTGTTTTAATCTTTTATGTAAGCCAACCTGAGCCTGCTCCGGCGGGGAGGGTGGGGTATAAATCAGATAGATAGATAGATAGATAGATAGATAGATAGATAGATAGATAGATAGATAGATAGATAGATAGATAGATAGATAGATAGATAGATAATCAGGTGCCAAAGTTTTCCCCAGTGTGGAGATGAGTGGTAGGAAGAGCTTCACCTGTTTCTTTACTAGATATGTAAGTTTGCTGACATTTTCTATGAGTTTCTGTGCCTTTATTTTTTAGTTATTTATTTATAATCAAATTTATACCCCGCCCTCCCTGCAAGCAGGCTCAGGGTGGCTTCCAACAACAGACACAACAATACAGAATAAAAACATAAATAATATAGAATTAAAACACAGCCTTTAAAATAAAACATTACAAAATATCAGAGTACTGGCAGCAGTTGAAAATCACACGAATAAAGTGCTGTCAAACAAAGTGCTTTGATGTTATCCCATGTAAAGCATTTAGATGTTATTCTGCTCATTCTTGAGGCAGCTGCTTGATGTTAACATTACGGGCCATGCACTAGGTTGGTGACGGCCCCTAATTGTATGCCTGGTGGAAGAGCTCCGTCTTGCAGGCCCTGCAGAACTGTGAGAGGTCCTGCAGGGCCCTGATCTCCTCTGGGAGCTCATTCCACCAGGTAGGGGCTGCCACCGAAAAGGCCCCAGCCTTAGTAGCAGCTAGCCTGGCCTCCCTCGGGCCAGGGAGGGTAGGCCGATTTTGAGACCCAGACTGTAGTGCTTTCTGGGGTATATATGGGGAAAGGCAGTCCCATAGGTATGTTGTACCCCGGCCATATAGGGCTTTAAAGGTAAGAACCAGCACTTTGAAGTGGATTCAGTATGCTATTGGCAGCCGGTGCAGCGTCCTTAGCACAGGCTGGATGTGTTCCCATCTAGGGAGACCCATCAACAGCCTGGCTGTGGCGTTCTGCACTAGCTGCAGCTTCTGGACCTGTGACAAAGGCAGCCCCATGTAGAGAGCGTTACCGTAGTCTAGTCTTGAGGTGACCATCGCGTGGATCACTGTAGCCAGGTCGGGACTGTCACAGAAGGGAACCGACTGCCTAATCAGCCTCAAATGATAAAAGGCTGACTTGGCAGTGGCGGCTACCTGGGCCACCATCATAAGGGAGGGATCCAGGAGCACTCCCAAACTCCGAACCTCTGATGAAGGGACCAGAGAGGCCCCCAAAAAAGGTTGGGAGTGGGATCCCCACCCCCAAACCACCTCGCCCCAGGCACAAGACCTCTGTTTTCACTGGATTCAGCTTCAGCCAACTCAGTCTGAGCCACCCAGCCACAGCCTGCAAAGCACCATCCAGATCATCTTGTCTGGAGTCCGACTGGCTGCCTAACATCAGATAGAGCTGGATGTCATCAGCATACTGGTGACATCCCAGCCCATACCTCTGGGCAATCTGGGCAAGGGGGCGCATGTAGATGTTAAATAACATTGGGAACAGCACAGCCCCCTTAGGCATACCACATTTGAGTGGGTGCCTTCTGGACTGCTGTTCCCCTAGTGCCACCCTTTGTCCCTGACCTTGAAGAAAGGAAACAAACCATTGCAAGGTAAGCCCCCTAATCCCCACGTTGGCAAGGTTGTGGACTAGTAACTGGTGGTCGACTGTGTCAAACGCAGCCGACAGATCTAACAACAACAGTACTGCCATTCCTCCTTGATCCAGATGCCCCCAGACATCGTCAGTCAGAGCGACCAGCACCGTCTCCATCCCATGATCCGGATGGAATCCGGACTGGAAGAGATCTAACATGGAAGCATCATCCAGAAAACCCTGCAGCTGTATCGCCACTGCCCTCTTGATCAACTTGTCCAAATAGGGCAAATTGGAGACCGGCCAATAGTTAGCCAATTCGGCCAAGTCTGAAGATGGTTTTTCTAAGAGAGGGCGGACCATCACTTCCTTGAGTGCCCTAGGGAATTGCCCCTCTAGGAGGGACTTGTTGATAATCTCCCTTAGGGCACCTCGAAACCCCTCATGGCCAGATTTAATAAGCCAGGAGGGACACGGGTCAAGACTGCAAGAGGTTGGACGCACAGTTGCGAGTAAACTGTCAACTTCCTCCAGACTGAGAGGGCTAAAGCAATCCAGGATCGACTCCGAAGACGTGCAATGGGCCTCAAGCTCACTCATTGTATCAAGTGAGGCGGGGAGGTCACAATGGAGTGCTTTATCCACGAAAACTTTATCCACGAAATAGCTCACAAAAGCCTCATAGCCAATGTCCAGCTCCCTAGCATTTGGTCTGCCCTGTGGCAGAACTGTTATTGACTGAATAGTCCTAAATAATTGGGCTGGGTGAGAGCTAGCGGACACGATCGCTGCCACGTAGAAAACTTTCTTTGTGGCTTTGACTGGGGGAGCCACACTTAGCTCCATGATATTGAAAAGCTTCATCTATGGATTTCTGCACAGCAGGTCAGTGTGGTTTAGTGGTTGGACTAGGGTCTGGAAGACTTAGGTTGAAGGAAAGGTAGGATAACAAGTATCTATATTAATAACTGAGTTTTCATGTGACTCTTTTCTGAACGTTCCACAAGCTCCCACAGCCTTCGGCTCTCTGATCTGTCACTCAGAGGGTGTCCCTAACCACTGGCTGTGTTGTCTGAGTCTGCTACTCAAGGGTACTCATGTGCCATTGGCTGGGTGCTGGTTTGCTTCTCTTTCCAGCCCACTCCTTCAGCCACTGTGCCCTGTCAGAATTTCTGGCAAACGGCTTTCTCTCTTGATGAAGACAGTTGCCTCTTGTGTGGGATTAAGTTTTCCCTCAGTAGCTGTTGGTAGGTGTAACGAAATGGCAGTTACCTGTGTTTGTGAAATGGCTGCCATCTGTGGTTGTTTCTTTAAAATATTCTCCCATAAGGCTTAATTGAGCTGTAGTTCCAGAGAGGGGCCTGCAGGGGTATCATTCATTGGGTTGAATGGCCTACATCTGCTGGCCTACAGTTCCCAGCTGCCCCAAGGCCAAAAAGTGTGGGAAAAGAGAGGCCGTCCCAAGGGGTGGGGCAGCATCAATATAGACTCCAGCTAGGCAACAAGCCAGAGATGTGGGGAACGCTGGGAGGGAGCAGAAATTCAGCCACTCCACAGTCGGCTGGACTGGGCAATGAATGGAAGTTTCCCTGCTCTCTTGGGCAGGAGAGAGAGGCTGAAGCAGAGCCAGAGGCCACAACCTCCAGAGGTAGAGAGTACTGTGTGTAGGGAAAGAGAATTGCACTTACCCCCTGTTGATTTATGCCCTGTTGGTTTATGGTGTGTGCTTACTCCTACAGTTTTGCCTTATTCGTTTAGTGTGTGTGTGCTCCATAATTGTGTAAATAGTTAAATAAATTCTTTTATTTGGGCTAATAATCTGTGTTGTACTCTGACCACATAGTCTCCCCTGCTCTGCACAATAACAAAGGGAGGGGGTAGGCCAAGGAAGCAAGGAAAGGCCAGACCCTTGGGTTGCCAACTTTCCAGGGATCCCCCAAAGACTGGAGATTCCATCTCCAAATAGGGGTATTCGGCCAGATGGATCTCAGTGTCTTTCTAAAAAGGCAGTGACAATTCAGTGAGTGGTGGCAGCAAATTTAAGGAGTGAGATACACCCATGGGATGAAGGTGGAAGGCGAACAGCAGAGTTGTACACTGGAGCCCGTTTTGCCACAGTAGGCAACCAAGCTTGGTTCAGACAAAGGAAGGAAACCCTTTGCAGGCCTTTGTGAGGAACTCATTGGGGTCAGTCCTGACTAGGGTTGCCAGCTCCAGGTAGGGAGATTCCTGGAGCTTTTCTGGTAGAGTCTATGGAAGCCAGGGTTTGGGGAGGGGAGAGCCACAAAATGCCATAAAGCCCATCTTCCAAAGCAGTTATTTTCTCTCAGGGGGAAGAGATCTGTTGTCTGGAGTTCAGTTGTGGTACCTGGTGATCTTCAGGCTCCACCTGGAGGTTGGCTACCCTGGGCATTGCAGTCAGTGCTTCAGAGCAGGGTCTGCTAGATCCAGATTCTTTCTTTAGAAGTTGAGTGGGTGATTTTGGACCAGTCACAGACTTTCAGTTTAACCTACCTCACACGGTTGTTGTGCAAGTCAAAAGGAGGAGAGGAGAATGATGTAAGCTGCTTTGGTCCCCATTGCAAAGAAAGACTACTTTTCCTTCTGGGAAACCATTGTTGCTAATCTCCAGGTGAGGGCTGGAGATCACTCAGAATTACAACTGCTCTCTAGATGGCAGAGATCAGTTCCCCTGGAGAACATGGTGGACTCCGTGTCCTTATACCCTGCTGAGATGCCCCCGCCATGACAGCCAATGTGATGTGGTAGTCAGAGTTTCAGAGCACTGTAGAGGCTGCAGGTGCAGAGGGAGAGATAGAAAGCTGAAGAGGGGGAAATAAAGGTAGGTTGATGCTTGGCTTGGAAGGAGATAGGGTTGCCAACTCCAGGTTGGGAAATTCCTGGAGATTTGAGGGATGGAACCTGGAGAGGGTGAGGTTTTGAGGAGGGGTGGGACCTCAGACAGGTACAATGCCATAGATTCCCCCCTCCAAACCAGCCATTCCCTCCTGGGGAACCACTGTTGCTAATCTCCAGGTGAGGGGTGGAGATCACTCAAAATTACAACTGGTCTCCAGGAGGGAGGGAGGAGGAGGAGATGGAAAGCTGAAATCAGGGGCAAATAATGGCAGGTTGATGTTTGGCTGGGAAGGAGATAGAGTTGCCAACTCCAGGTTGGGAAATTCCTGGAGATATGAGAGGTGGAGCCTGGAGAGGGTGAGGTTTGAGGAGGGGTAGGACCTCAGACAGGTACAATGCCATAGACTCCACCCTCCCAACCAGCCATTTCCTCCCGAGGAACCATTGTTGCCAATCTCCAGGTGAGGGGTGGAGATCACTCAGAATTACAACTGATCTCCAGGAGGGAGGGCAGAAGTCAGTTGCAGTCAGGGGGGCAGATAATGGTAGATTGATGGTTAGCTGGGAAGGAGTTGCAGTTGCCAACTCCAGGTTGGGAAATTCCTGGGGATTTGTGGGGTGGAGCCTGGAGAGGGTGGGGTTTGAGGAGGGGTGGGACCTCAGACAGGTACAATGCCATAGACTCCACTCTCCATTTCCTCCTGGATAACTTGTTGCCAATCTCCAGGTGAGGGCTGGAGATCACTGAAAATTACAACTGCTCTTCAGGTAGCAGAGATCAGTTCCTCTGGAGAAAATGGTGGACTCTGTGTCATTATACCCTGCTGAGGTCGCCACAACAAATTGACGCTGAGTGCCCAAGACCTTGACACTCTCCCAGAGCCTCTTTCTAGAGCTCATTGTATTTATTTCCACAACGGGCCTTATTCCTAGTACTAAATAAATACATTTACTAGTACAGGAGTAGGCCAGACTGTTGATCAGCTGGAAATCCTTTGCATGCAATATGAGCAAAACTCAAATAAATATAAAAATAACCTTGTCTGCTGTTTAGTAAAAACTGTATATCATTTACAGCAGCAATTACTGTATCAGAAACATCTAAACCTTTCTAAATGATGAAGGAAAGAGCCAGCAAATTTCATTTTGCAGTTTTCTTTCTCTTCAACCAAATGACCACATTCTCTGTCATTTAGGAATAGTCCCATTCCCTTGGGATTGTAATTATTAAATTAATTTCTACTTGACTACAGTCCACAAACTCTTTCCTCTGGAATAGTTCAGTAGGTCTTATGTAGCCTATTCCTAACCAGGTTTCCCAGAAACCAACTTCTAGAGTTCAATAGGACTTGGTTCCTTATGAGCATGGTGCGGCCAAAGTGGGATTTCCAGGAGCTACACTGGAGAAAACAATTGTTGCAGTCTAATGTGTGCTTCACAAATATAGAATCATGATGTGTGATGACTCTACACAGATGTAGAATCACTCACTGTATCCATATAAGAGAACACAACAATATTGCTGAAACTAAGCACAGCTGGACTTGGTCAGAACCTAGAGGGGAGATCTTCTGGGAACCCTATCCATGTATGTGGCTTTGAGATCCATTATGAAAAAAGGATGCAATAAGTACAGTTACTACTACCTAAATAATGCAACATACAATTCTGACACACAGGAACATTCTGTGAAAAAATATATGCAGAGGGAACCGGAGGACATTGATTTGAATGCCCGAACTAGACACTGTCTCTGCGTTGTTTTAAACGAAAAGGATTTAAAACGCCTACCATAAATAATAATATAATTTCTAATTTTGAAGGCTGAGATGGGATGACCCAAGGGTCAAAAGAAGAAAACACACAGACCTCTACCAGCCAAGGAAGAAATGGAATTATCTAACAAAGACTTTCCCCACTGCTTGAATCAGAAGGCAAGGAGGCTCGGTCCAACAAAAGAAAACATGAAGGCTCAATTTCAAAAAAACACATGCAAGAATTTTTTACAGAATTGAAACAAGAAATAAAAGAAGAAATCAAGAATCTTATCACTCCAATGACAACAAAAGTAGACAATTTAACTAAAAGCATGGAAGAAATTAAAGCAGTTGCAGAAACAGCTGCAGCAGAAGTGAAAAATAATAAACAAACTATCTTGGAGCTACGTGATTATGAAGCCTGGTCCAAAAGTAAGTTAGGCCCCGGTCACACACCGAATTTGTCGTGGGAGAGCCATGATTGAATGGCAGCATTTCCGGGCGCAATCACACTGCAACATCTGGGGGGCGTAGCACTCCCGTGGCCAACCCACAGCTTCCCACCGAAGATGCAGAGTAAAAAACTACCTCCTCCAAGGTACTAGCAAACGGTTTGCCACTGGCTGCCTCCAGACTCCCTCGGTGTGATCGCACCAGCGCGCAGCTTTTCCCTCCGGCCCCTTCTTGATGCGCAGGCATGGTGGGAAAGAACTGTGGCATGCCACCTACGTGTGGGATCATGTTCTGGTGGCTCTAATTGTGGTGCCGCAAATAGCCCCACCTCTCCCCCGCATTATCCGGCCCATATGACTGGGGCCTTAATATTATTAGAACTTAGAGTGTGTGAACGGAAAATAAAAATTCATGGGATTCCACCAAATTTTGAACTAAATACCAACCTGACTACAGCTTTAAATTCTTGGCTGAGTGGGGAGCTGAAACTTCCGGGTACTGTGGTTACAACAGCCTACAGACTAAACACTAGCCGATCCGGGTCATCAGCCATAATTCCGGATGTTATTGCAGACATTGTGGACGTTCAAAAAAAGAAATTAATTTTAGAAACTGCTCGTAGCCAAAAAGTTCTGAAATTAGATGATGTTATCACCCCAATACTTCCAGATCTCCCATATGAAATCTTGACTGCTCAAAGAAATATGTGTTCAGTGGTACAGAGACTAATAGAACTAAAAATACCATACTGGTGGTTACCACTGGGTCATCTCACAGTTACCCAAGGGGGAAGGACTTGGACAGCCCATGATGTACCTTCAGGAGAGGAAATGATTACTGCTATTACTCAGGCTGCTAGTGGCTCATAGGACTAGACTTGATAAGGATGCAAAATAGGTAGTGCTGGAAGAGAAACTTTTGTTTAAATTTAAGTTGGGATATTGCCAGGGGTCGTTTCCTGCTGGAGCATCCCAGAGCAGCGCTCCAGCAGAAAGGAGCCCAGGCCCCACCCCCCACCCACAGAGAAACACAGGGAGGGGGGGGGATTTAAATGCCTGGGTTCTGTGTCCGATCTTCTCCAAGTGCCCTGCAGCTGTGGGGCACCTGGAGAAGATTGGGCAGGGAAGCCAGGCATAACTGCCTCCATGCCCTTCCCATCTCCAGCCAGCCCACCATGGCTGGCTGGAGACATGGAGGGCATAGAGGCAGACATGCCTGCCTTCCCCCCTGAGCCTCTCCGCTTTTGTGGAGAGACTTGGGGGGGATTTAAAACCGTGGCTTCCCTGCCTGACCTTCTCCAGGCACCCAGCAGCCATGGGGCACCTGAAGAAGATTGCACAGGGAAGCCAGGCATGACTGCCTCCATGTCTCCAGCCAGCCCACTGCAGCAGGCTGGCTGGAGAGATGGAGGGCATGGAGGCAGACATGCCTGCCTTCCCCCCTGAGCCTCTCCGCTTTTGCTGGATTCCCCGCCTGACCTTCTCCAGATGCCCCACAGGTGCCCCCCTCAGTGCCCACCTGGAAAAGATCAGGCAGGGAAGCCAGGCATGACTGCCTTCATGCCCTCCCTGTCTCCAGCCAGCTCACCGGCAGGTGACTGGAGATAGGGAAAGCATGGAGGCAGACATGCCTGCCTTCCCCCCTGAGCCTCTCCACTTTTGCAGAGAGACTGGGGGGATTTAAACTCATTTGCATAACTGATTGCATAATTTTGTCATGGTGTGTGCCATATGCAAATGAGTTATGCAAATGACCTCCTGCATATCTTTTTATAGAAAGTGACCCCTGGATATTGCACAACATGGGTAAGAATGTATGGGGAACATCCCCAGCCCACCAATGGTGAGTCTCTTTAAGGGACTCCTTTGGGGAACCAAAGATTCTGGAGCGGGCAGCATGTCTCGAAGATCAATACTAGAAGATTAAAAAAAATTGGTGTTCAGCATTAATTCTTGCTTTTCTTTCATCGTAATAAATAGACAATAATTAATAGCAAATAAAAAAATTAATCTGGGGTCAAGGGGGGTAAGAAAAACAAAATATGTTTGAATTATATAATGATATATTTTCAGAATGTAGAATTAAGTTTGTGGGAACATTCCCAAGTGGATTATAAAAATAAGACAAAAGATAGATTATAAATCAATCCAATGTGGACATATTGTAGGTTATCTTTGATAAATTAGCTTAAATGTTATTCCTTCCTTTGTTATGATATTTTGTATATACTTGTATTATGGGAATTAAATGCAAAATAAAATATTTTAAAAAGAATATATGCAGTGTCTCAAGAAGAGGACTATTGATCATAAAAACAGTGAGGGGAGAATATTACTTTTACAATTTAAAAACTGGCCCTGTTCCTAGGCCCTTCAAGACACAAATTTAGCAGGTGAAGTTTTTCCCAACCACTTATCTTTACCTATACTGGCTTAATGTCTGTATTCCAGACTGCAGGATAAAGAGACAGAAAGGAAAACAAAGGAAAAATGGCTATCCTAAAATGCTAGCTCAGCAAAACACATTCTCTTCTCTCCTCTAAAACTGTCTTCTCAAGTGGTATCTTTGAGATTGGAACTGGGAGGGTTGTGAGAAATTATCAGAGCAAACCACCTTGATCCATTAGAGAGCATGAAAGAGACACAGATCAGGAGACAGAGCTGCTAGATCGGTGAGTGTGTGAGGGTGTTTTAAGTTGTTGTAGAGTCCTGGCTGCTTGAGAAAGGGTGATTGTTTGACTGTAATTGGATTGCCTGGGTGTAATTTGAATAGCTGTTGGCCCTGCCCTCTGCTGGGTGAGGCTTTTATTTAAGGCTGCACCTTGCCAGAGGCAGAGTTGACCCAGCTGAGCTCTGAGAAGCAGCAGGAGACAGAGCTGCTAGAGGGGTGAGTGTGTTTTATTTGCTTTCAACTGAGACGATTTAGCTGAGGGTACTGTGTGGAAGGACTGTGTTTGGGAGTGTATGGGTGTGTTTTAAGTTGTTGCAGAGTCCTAGCTGCTTGAGAAAGGGTGAGAAAAGTTGATTGACTGCAACTGGATTGCCTGGGTGTAATTTGAATAGCTGCTGGTCCTTCTCTCAGCTGAGTGAGGCTTCTATTTAAGGCTGCACGTCGCCAGAGGCAGAGCTCACCCAGCTGAGCTCTGAGAAGCAGCAGGAGACAGCTGCTAGAGTGGTGAGTGTTTTTTTATTTGCTTTCTGCTGAGGTGATTTAGCTGAGGGTACTGTGTGGGAGGAGCTGCGGTGGCTCAAGTGGTTAAGACGCTGAACTGCAGGCTGTGGAAGGTCAGTAGTTCAGCAGTTCGAGACCCGGGTGCCGCATGACAGGGTGAGCTCCTGTCTCTAGTTCCAGCTCCTGCCAACCTAGCAGTTCGAAAGCTAGAAATTGCAAGTAGATAAATAGGTACCACTTCGGTGGGAAGGTAACAGCGTTCCGTGCACCTTGGTGTTTAGTCATGCCGGCCACATGACCATGGAAACGTCTTCGGACAGCGCTGGCTCTTCGGCTTTGAAACGGAGATGAGCACCGCAACCCTAGAGTCGGATTCGACTGGCTTTCGAGCAAGGGAACCTTTACCTTTACTGTGTGGGATGACTGTGCTTGGGTGTGTTTTAAATTATTGCAGAGTCCTGGCTGCTTGAGAAAGGGAGATTGTTTGACTGTAATTGGGTTGCCTGGGTGTAATTTGAATAGCTCCTGGCCCTGCCTTCTGCTGGGTGAAACTTATATTTAAGGCTGTACCTCACCAGTGGCACAAGCCAAAGGGCTCTTGGCCTGTGTCTTTTAGCCTAGGGGCTCTGTAAGAAGCCCAGGAGGAGCCAGAAAGCCAGGGCCCTAGTCTCCTTGTGTTTCCAGTAAGGTAAGTAGACTTTCTACAAGGAGAACAACATAAATACAAAGGGCTTTAAAAGGGGGATTATATATAATTTTTTTTAAGCAATTATGAAGGTAGAATGACAGCAGGGGGTTGGGAGCTATCCAGTGTTTTGCACAGAGTGTCACATGTATGACTATCTGCCCACTGGACAGAAGTCTTGTGTGGGTGTCCAGTGCAAGGAGCTCCTAGCACTCAGGGAATGAGTTTGCTCCCTTGAGACCAAGGTGGTTGACCTTGAGAAGCAGAGACAGTCAGGTGTATGGTGAAGACTCTTGGGGACTTGTTAGATATGTCCCACTTTGAATATGGCAGCCCTGCCACTGTCAGGCAGCATGAGGGTCAAGAGGAAATAGGGCACTGTGCTGAGGATAAGGGGAATGTACCTTCAGAAGGGACCTCTTCTTCAGCTGGTGAATGGGTATCCTTTTGCACCAATGAACCATCCCTGGGCACGGAGGAAAGGGGGCTCTTGGTAGTTGGTGATTCGATCCTTAGGCAGGTAGACAGCTGGGTGGCAAATCCATGTACCGACCGTATGGTGACTTGCCTGCCCAGTGTGAAGGTAGTGGACATTACACATGTTCTAGATAGGCTGGTAGACGGTGCTGGGGAGGAGCCAGTGGTCGTGGTACATGTTGGCACCAATGATGTGGGAAAATGCAGTCATGAGGTCCTGGAGGGAAAATTTAGGCTGCTAGGCAGGACCTCCAAGGTAACCTTCTCAGAAGTGCTACCTGTTCCACACGCAGGGCCGAAGAGACAGGCACAGGTCAGGAGTCTCAATGCATGGATGACATGATGGTGCAAGGAGGAAGGGTTTAGGTTTGTTAGGTACTGGGATGCTTTTTGGAACAAGAGGGAGCTGTACAAAAGAGATGGTCTCCACTTGTCCCGCGAAGGAACCAGGCTGCTGGCACTTAAAAAGTTTTTAAACTGAATATTGGGGGAAGCTGACAAGAGATGAAAAATCTCTGGTTTGGGATGGCTCAATTCAAAGAAATGAAGGGGTAGCTGTTACTTTTCTACAAGGAAATGGATTAGAATTGTCCACTGAGACTGTGGCTAATGATATGGACTGCCTGGCAAGGTCTCGAGGCAGCAGAAGGAAGGTTGGGGGCTTAACTTGCATGGGAAATTATGGATGTTTGGGGAGTTAGAATGCTTGGTGTTGGGGGGGAATAGACATTGTGGGTATTTCAGAAACTTGGTGGGATGAGGAAAATAAGTGGGATATAGTGATTCCTGGTTAGAAATTATATTGGAAGGATGGGGGGGCTCTATATGCCAGAGGGTATACATTCCAGTAAGACTGAGAGGGTAAGAAAATTGGATCCACTTCTGGAAATGCTATAGTGGGCCCAAAAGGAAGCATAACGGTGGGAGTTTGTTATTGCCCACTGGATCAGAAGACAGAGGAGGATCATAAAATGATGAATGAATTAAAGATAGCGGCTAGACAAAATAATTGTGTGGTAATAGGTGGTTTTAGCAACCCACACATTGATTGGGTCAATATGTGTTCAAGTTGGGAAAAAGAGATTGAGTTTCTAGACACTCTCAGTGACTGTGCTATGGAGTAGATGGTCACAGATCCTACCAGGGGAGAGGCGATCCTGGAGTTGCTCCTAAGTAACACCCAAGATCTAGTGAAGGTGTAAAAGTAATTGCACTGCTTGGGAACAGTAACCATAATATTATTGTGTTCAACATTCATATAAATAGGGAGTTCCCAGAAAGACCAACACAACCACTTTTAACTTTTAAAGGGGTAACTTCTCTGAAATGAGGGGACGTGTGAGAAGGAAACTGAAAAGAAAAGTAGAAAGGGTCAAAACTATTGGGAAAGCTTGGAGACTATTTAAAACTACAATCCTAGAAGCTCAGAAAAAATATATACCCCAGGTTAGGAAGGGCACAAATAGGTATAGAAAAAAGCCTGCATGGTTAACAAACAAAGTAATGGAAGCTGTAAAAGGTAAGAAGTATTCCTTTAAGTGGTGGAAAGCTAGTCTCAGTGAGGCTAATAAAAGGGAATATAAGGCTGTGGCAAATAAAATGCAAGTCTTTGATTAGGCAGGCAAAAAGGGAATATGAGGAGCATATTGCAAAAAACATCAAGACCAACAATAAAACTTTCTTCAAATACATTAGAAGCAGGAAACCAGCCAGGGAGGCAGTGGGGCCTTTGGATGACCAAGGGGTAAAAAGAGTACTGAAGGATGATAGGGAAATGGCTGAGAAGCTGAATGCATTTTTTGCCTCTGTCTTCACTGTGGAAGATGGGAAGTGCTTGCCCACTGCAGAACTGCTGATTTCGGGAGGGGTGTTGAAAGACCTGAGTCAGATTGAGGTGATGAGAGTGGAGGTCCTATGACTGATAGACAACTTAAACTGATAAATCACCATGTCCAGATGGCATACATCCAAGAGTTCTGAAGAAACTGTACAGCAACCCTGCAAGATAGGTTAGGCAGGAAGTCTGTGGCTGGTCCGAAATCACCCAGGCAGCTTCCATAGGGAGGCTCCTGATGAACAGGAGCAAGCAGCCAGGGCTAGTGAAGTAATGCCAATCAGGATGCATGAAGTCACCCTGCGAGTGCTGGCAGGCCTAGGTTTGCCAACAAAGACAGATTGATGCAAAGGAGGATGGAAAAGTCTCCATATATCTATTTTGCTTTAAATTGGTTTTGATGCCAGCAGAGTGAGAAAATGCCAGAGGCTCTGTGTGGGTGCCCCATGGTAAATGCACCAAACAATTCCCAAAGATTTTCCAAAACACTACTCTGTCCACATTCATTTTCTACACTCATAGAGTCCCCTGCCAGAATGCAACACATCCCTAGCACTTTGAATTAGCACCAGAGCTTTAAGAGCTCTCCAACTGTCACCTGGAGATTGGCAACAATGGTTTTCCAGGAAGAAATGGCTTCTTTGGAGGGCGGGGGTCTATGGCATTGTATCTGTCTGAGGTCCCCCTCTCCCTCCTCCTCAGACCCCACCTTCAGCAGGCTTCATACCTAAAATATCCTGGAAGTTTCCAACCTGGAGTTGGTAACCCTATGTCCTTTCTAGGCAACCATCAGCCTACCTTTATCTGCCTGTCTGTCTTCAGGTTTACATCTCCTCCCCCCTCCTTGCAGCTTTTACCTAGGGAAAGGGCAGTCTTTCCCTGCAATGGGAACCAAAGAAGAAGAGATTGGATTTATACCCTGCCCTTTACTACCCAAAGGAGTCTCAGAGTGATTTACAAACTCCCTTTCTGTCAAGAGCTCTCTCAGTCCCACTTACCTCACAGTGTGTCTGTTGTGGGGAGGGGAAGGGAGTTTGTAAGCTGCTCTGAGACACCTTTGGATAGTGAAGGACGGGGTATAAATCCAATCTCTTCTTCTTCTTCCCTTTCCCTCCCCACAACAGACACCCTGTGAGGTAGGTGGGGCTGAGAGAGCTCTGACAGAAACTGCTCTTTTTCAAAAACAGTTGTGCCAGAACTATGGCTTGCCCAAGGTCATCCAGCAGGTACAAGTGGAGGAGCGGGGAATCAAACCCGGTTCTCCCAGATTAGAGTCTGCACACTTAACCACTACACCAAACTGGCTCTACACCAAAGCAGCTGACATCATTCTCCTCTCCCCGACCTGATCCACACAGCAATCCTGTGAGATATGTTAGCTTGAAAGTCTGTGAATGGTCCATAATCCCACAGGCAGCTTTTATAACATGAACCTGGAACCTGCACACCATCCTCTGAAGCACTGTCAGGTACATATCAGTGACAGTAATAGGGTGACTGCTGGCTGGCATTTTTTGCCTTGTGGTATTCTGCTTGTGGTGTGATCTGTCATTTTTGTGGTGTGGCATGGTTGTGTTATTGGGTTTATTTCTTTTGGAAGGGAAAGTGATGTGTTGTGGGTGAGGACATATTTTACCTCAGGTCAGATATGCAACTGACAGTTCCAACTGTTGGGGGGGGAGTTTGAGGTGTGGAATGGAGCAAAGTCCAATCAGCTTCCATGTGCAAATGACCTTGAAACGCTGGCCCAATCAGAGAAGAGTGGCCTAGGCTGCAGTGGGTGGGAGAGAAGAGCGGACCCAGGACCCATCCAATGCCAAGTGATTACTCTTGAGTGGCAGTTCATCTGCCATCGGGTGATATGGTACTCTTCGAGGGCCAATGGGAAAGCCTGGAATCATGAATAAATTAGTAAGCCTTTTATATATATAAGTTAATATTTTTTCTTTAAAAGTGATCCAGCATATAGACTGTCAGATTTAAATGTAGAAAAACCAGATTATAACCCCAGGGTCAAATTAAAAATTAATTTAAGCAGCGGTCTGAGGCACACTTACTTCAAAATGAATTCCAGTAAGATCAATTAAATTTACTTTTGAGTAAGCAGCAATAAACAAGGCTATAATGGTTGCAATCCTAACCCCTTTCCTAGGAAATAAGTCTAGTTGAACACTGTGGTCCTTTCTTCTTGCTTCCCTCCTTTTTATTCCTTTCCTCTGGCTTTGAACAACTGCTAGAGGCAGCAGTTAAACAGGTGACAGGAGCAATCCTAAGAAGCTGTACTCTGAAGAAAGTCCAATTTTATTAAATGGGACTTACTCCCTGGGAAATGTTCTGAGAATTGGAGCCAAAGTGTCATCAAGCTGAAGGTGTCCTTGAGGTTGCTCTGAGAACAAATTGAGATGAGGATATGTGTGATTTGACTCATAGGATATGATGTGAAGGAAACCTGGATTAATACTCAGTTAATGTATTATCCAGGATTCCAGCCCATCACATAGCTGTTGACTCAGTACAAGAAGCTTGCTGGGATTAAAAGGTGTCTTGGCTCTATGGCTAAACTGTTGATAAAAATGTCATCAGGAGTAACATATGAGTGGAAGAACAGTTAGGCCCTTAATCTGTTTGCAACAGAAACAAACTGGAGTCTTGTGAAAATGTCTAGACAGTGTGTAGCTGCAATAAAGAAGGCCAATGCTATGCTGGGGATTATTAGGAAGGGAATTGAAAACAAATCAGCCAGTATCATAATGCCCCTGTATAAATCATTGATGCAACCTCATTTGGAATACTGTGTACAGTTCTGGTCACCACATCTCAAAAAGGGTATTATAGCATTGGAAAAAGTGCAGAGAAGGGCAACTAGAATGATAAAAGGGTTGAAACACCTTCCCTATGAAGAAAGGTTAAAATGCTTGGGGCTCTTTAGCTTGGAGAAACGACGGCTGAGGGGTGACATGATTGAGGTTTATAAGATTATGAATGGGATTGAGCAGGTTGAGAAAGAAGTACTTTCCTCCCTTTCTCACAATACAAGAACTCATGGGCACTCCATGAAATTGCTAAGCAGTCGGGTTAGAACAGATAAAAGGAAATACTTCTTCACCCAAAGAGTGATTAATACATGGAATTCACTGCCTCAGGAGGTGGTGGCAGCTACAAGCATGGACAGTTTCAAGAGGGAATTAGATAAACATATGGAGCAGAAGTCCATCAGTGGCTATTAGCCACAGGGTATAGATGGGAACTCTCAGTCTGGGGCAGGTGATGCACTCTATTCTTGGTGCTGGAGGGGGCAGCAGTGGGAGGGCTTCTAGTGTCCTGGCCCCACTGCTGGACCTCCTGATGGCACCTGTTATATTTTGGCCGCTGTGTGACAGAGTGTTGGACTAGATGGGCCATTGGCCTGATTCAACATTGGCTTCTCTTATGTTCTTGTGGCATCTTAAACACATTTTTCTTCCAACCAAAGTTTATTTGGACTCACATTGGAGGAAGCAGACTCTAGGCCATGACAGTTTTGTGCTGGAATTAAAAAAAAATAATAATTTTGGGGTGGCACAAGACTATTCCCCACCCCATTCCCCCAAATATTCCTATTGTATGAGAACTATAGTGATCACATCATGTTCTTACATTCATGTGAAACACTTCAGTCTGCTACCATGGACAGAGCAAATTAGTAGGCATATCCAGAGTCTGTCGATGAGGCAACACTTAGCAAGTGAGCATACAGGGAAACTGTCATCATGCTGTGTAAACTGGTCCTGGGATTCCTATTCCCACCCAGCAAGAAAATTTTTTCACCGGCTTTGACACCTTCTTAACATAACTCTTGCTGCCCAGCCTGTAAGCCCGAGAAAGCCTAATGCTAGGGCGTTCCAAAGGAAGAGGGTTCCCGAATTTTAAATACAAGCGGTGATTTAAGAGGGTTCAGCACAGGGATGCAAAAAAATTATCTTTGCGGAAATACCCGGTGCAGTCCCCAAGATCGCTGACTAGGGAGCGCACCGCATTAATCTTAGTGGTACTTCTTCATGCCTAGGACTGGGCGCTCTGTGGCTCATGCATTACTTAAAACCCGCTCCTTGGTCCCGGGAGTGAGCAAACTGCAAAACAAAACAAACACGCCACCCCGTGAGCTTTATGAATGAAAACTTCGCTGCTGTTGTTCCTCAGGGATGCCGCCTGGTGTCGACGGAGAGCGAAGCGCTCGAGGGCCCTGGTCCGTGGCCGCGCGCTGCCACTAGTTAAAAGCCGGCAAGGGACACGGGCCGCGCTTGGATCCGGGTGCGGAGCGCTCAGGAGCTGCCGGCTCGTTTGCTCAATGAGGCTGCCGCAATGGAGGGCGGCTCGGGCCCGGGGGAAGGCTCTCAGCGTGGGGCCGCCGCCGAAGTTTTGCTCTCGGGAGTCTTCTCGCTGGCCCCGTCTCTGAAGGTCGACTATACCCTGAGTCTCAACAGCGCCGCGGAGCTGCTGATGCGCCGGCGGGACGCCGCGCCGAACAGCCCGACCACCAGGCTGATGCTCTCGGACTGCATCGGCTGCTACGCTTTCCAGAGCAAGGCGGCCGCCTACTTCACCGTTTTCTGCTACCCGTTCAAGAAGGGCTGGTGGGACTCCGTAGAATCCAGGCACAGAGTGGCCCGGACTTTTCGCGTCCTGGTGTCCCAGGAAGCCGAAGAGAACCGAACTGTCGCCGAGACCTGGGCTAGGGAAATCAGGGAGCTCTCCACCCCCCGGATCCCGAAGCTGGAAGGTGAGGGAGCGCCCGGCTGCAGGGAAAGACGCATGGGTCCGTGGCCGGTGGGGCGACGGGGACAGGCGGAAGGAGCCGGGTGGGTGGGCTGGGGTGGCTGGGGCGGCGGCGGCATCTTTTGGTCACTGCCGTGTTTACTAGGGAGTGAAGCCGGCTTGAGCTGACTTCTGAGTCAACACGCGCAGGGTAGCGCTGACTATGCTCCCTTGGCTGTAAAACGAGGCTGCGTGGCTCCGAGGGAGGACAGAACAGTACTTTCGAAATAGAACTCTGTGAAATGACTACGACCTTTAACAGTAATTACGTTCTCCATTTTCGTGGCTTGTTTTAGGGAGAGAAGAGAAGAGAGGGACTCTCTTACAGTCTGAGTTACAGGCTCCTTGCTGTGTTTCTCCTGACCATGGGAGTATGAGATCCCTGCTTCTCCCTAGCATGCAACAATAGTAATAACCCCTGTATGGTTTTAGACGTGTCTTCAAGAGTAGTAGACTGATCTGACTTCAGGCTGCCTGCAGTCCGTCTTTTGTGCAGATTCCCTGAAGGATCTTGAACAAGTCACTATGCCAGTGGTCTGTGTGGATTAAAGCAAAATGTCAAAGGTAAAAAAAAAGGAGCGCCAGTTGTTCTGACCTTTAAACTTCCAAGGATGGGTGAGGGGTGGCTGAGGGACATAGACCCCAAGTGTGTGTTTCCCCTGAAGACTGGGTAGGCCACCTCACCTGTTATTAAAGCCCCACATGGAAAGCGCTGCTGCCTAGGAATTATCTGCAGTCAGTCACATTCTGTCAGCCTAACCTTCCTCCTAGGGTTGTTGTGAGGATAAAATGGAGGAGAGGACAATAATATATAAAAGGTTAATAATATAAGTTTGGGATCATGCTATGTTACATATGACAATCTTATACATGGGTTTGTTATACTGACCAGCCATGAGCTACATGCATGAAAATCATATGTGATGGCCTATGTGTAGGTTACCTGTTGGTTTCGGAGCTGCAATTCAAAACCAGCCTGACTCTGCAAATCATTGTAAGAAACAAACTGGTTATGCCATTTTGAATAGTTGTCAACATCGTTGTCAGTCAAGATCATGCAATCCTCTGCATTGTAAGATGAGTGATAAAAAAATCTTCAGCTTTCTTGCTTTAAAGTTGTGTCTCTAGGCCTTGTGAAGAAAAGACAGTTGAGTCCAAAGCCCATGTTAAAACCCAAGATTAAAAAAGGAAGGAACACAGGGATTTTAATCATCCTAATAGAAAATATGAACCAACTAGATGTGTGTGCGCGCACAAAGTTCCATCAAGTCCCAGCCAACTTATGATGACCCATAGGGCTTTCAAGGCAACAGACTATCAGAGGTGGTTTGCCATTGCCCGCCTCTGCATAGCAACTCTTGTTTGGCGGTCTCCCAATACTGACCAGGGCAAGATTGGGCGAGCCTGGGCTATCCAGGTCAAGGCAACCAGATAGATGTTGGTAGACAAATCTCTCTTGTGTTTATGGTCTAACATATTTGTATCCCACCCTTTCTCCAAGGAGGTCACAGCAGTGTACACGTTATCCTCCTCCTCTATTTTGTCCTCACAACAACCCTCTGAGGTGGGCTAGGTAAGGTTGAAAGAAAAGTGACTGGCCCAAGGCTGTGCAGTGAGCTTAATGCCTGAAGAAAGGTTAAAACGCTTGGGGCTCTTTAGCTTGGAGAAACGAGGCTGAGGGGGTCACATGATCGAGGTTTACGGCATTATGCATGGGATAGAGCAGGCTGAGAAAGAAGTACTTTTCTCCCATTGTCACAATACAAGAACTCATGGGCACTCAATAAAATGGCTGAACAGTCAGGTTAGAACAGATAAAAGGAAGTACTTATTCACCCAAAGAGTGATTAACACATGGAATTCACTGCCTCGGGAGGTGGTGGCAGCTACAAGCATGGATGGCTTCAAGAGGGAATTAGATAAGCATATGTAGCAGAAATCTATTCAGTGGGTATTAGCCACAAGGTATAGATAGGAACTCTCAGTTTGGGACAAGTGATGCTCTGTATTCTTGATGCTTGGTGGGGGGGAACAGTGGAAGGGCTTCTAGTATCCTAGCCCCACTGCTGGACCTCCTGATGGCACCTGGTATTTTTGGACACTGTGTGACAGTGTTGGACTAGATGGGCCATTGGCCTGATCCAACATTGGCTTTTCTTATGTTCTTGATTTAATGTGACAATTGCAAAGCGTTTCTCCAGGGAGTTACATGAAAATGGCTTTGCGGATAGGAATAATGGCTAGAGCTTAGGAACTATTGTATTACTGGAGGATATTGCACAATAAATATTGGGAGAGTCACCTGTAATTTGCTTAAAGACAACTGGGTACACAGGTGCACAGGCTTGCCTTGTCAAACAGGTTTGGAGCTGGGAGGTAGCGTACCTGATTTTTTCCCCCTACATGCAAAAGCCACTACAAGTTCAGAGAGCTTCATATTGCCTGTTGAGACATCACAGCATTCTGTGGACTGTCAGCCTAGCCACTCATCTAATGCTGCCACAGAGCAGGGGTGCTTCTGTTAAGAAAAGGCCAGCTGTGCATGGCAGGTTCTGCTCTTATTTCTAGTGTACCAGGGCCAGTGTTCCCTCTAAGCTGAGTTAGTGTGAGTTAGCTCACAGTTTTTTAGCCTCTGGCTCACACATTTTTGCCTTAGCTCAGGAAGGATGGCTTCAGAGCAAACTAATTTATGCAGCAGCAAATTGCTTGCTCATAACTTTAATGCCAGTAGCTCACAACGTTGAATTTTTGCCCACAAGACTTTGGAGCTTAGAGGGAACATTGACCAGGGCTGCAATAAACCGTTCCCACTCCCACTCCACACAAACACTAAGCACAGAGGGGATTTTCTTATATCTGATGGTTCCCGTTCCTCCCCAATTCTCTTATTATCATCTATTTTTTTAATGTGGCCCACAGGGGACCCAGATTAAACCAACAGGAGATGTGCCTCTAAATAAGGCTTTTTGTTGATTCCCTCAGCCAACATGAGTACTTGTGTGATGAGCAATCACTCCACATATTTGCAAAGCTACTGTGCATAACTATATTCCAATGTGACTGCAGTTATACATAGTTCAAAATGGACCTTGTGTTAGGTGGAGTAAATATTGCTCATATGTTAAAAATAGGGGATGTGAAATGATGTAGCCCGGTCTTGTCAGATCTCAGAAACTAAGCAGGATCAATATTTGGATGGAAGACCACCAAGGAAGACTCTATAGAGGAAGACAATGACAAATCACCTCTCCTTCTCATATTTAGCTGCAATGCTCCATGGTGGCTCCCACCTAATGTTTCCACAGATCAAGGGGGGTGATTTTTGCTGATCCCCCCACACACCTGCAGATCTCTTACTCCCTGCTCATGCTGTTCCTGGAGCTCCCATGTCTTTCAGGAGTGGCACTGGGTGTTCATTTTGGGCTGGAGTGGGAGAGGGAGGCAAGAAAGTTGTACACCATGGGTAGAAATTCTTCAAGCAGTGGTAATTTTCAGTGGGGTCTAAGTGAACTCTGTATATTTTGTTTTTACTATTGGAACAGGACAATGTTCTTGTCCCAAATCCGGAAGCTGCACCTGGTGCAAAATGCAGCAGCCAGGCTGTTAATGAGTCTCTCTATATGAGAGCACATCACGCCTGTGCTGAAGGCACTGCACTGGCTGCCAATAGCATACTGGATTTGCTTCAAGGTGCTGGTTTTGACCTTTGAAGCCCTATATGGCTGGGGACCTGCCTACCTGAGGGACTGCCTTTCCCCACATGTTCCCCAGAGAGTACTGAGTTTGGGGACCAAAAATCGCCTGACTGTCCCTGGCCCAAAAGATGCCAGACTGGCTGTCACTAGAGCCAGGGCCTTCTCAGTGGCAGCTCCATACTGATGGAATGAGCTCCTGGAAGCCATTGGGGCCCTGCGGGACCTTTTACAGTTCTGCAGGGCCTGTAAAATGGAGCTCTTCCACCAGGCCTTCAATTAGGAGCCACCACTGAGGAATGAGCACTGGAAACTGAACCATCAAGGCCCTATGTTATGTCATTGACATCAAGACAACTGGACACCAGCCTATCTACACAGCCCACTTCGGCAAACACCATCTACACCAATCACACTTTATGTAATATATGGTTTGGAATTTTACTGTTACGTATTTACGTATTTGTATTTTATGGTATTTTAGTCTTTGTATGCTGCCTTGAGCCTGCACGCGCAGGCAAGGCGGGATATAAATCTAAAATAATAAATAATAAATAAATAAATGTAGACATAGCTATGGTATCACAGTTCCAGCTCAGCTGCCTTGCCAACTGTAGACAAACACATGGCCCTCAGTCTGTGTCAGGATGGCTTGTTATGTTCTTGACCAGCGCATGAAGCAACTTATGTACAAAGGTTACAATGCCCAGCCATTTCATGTTTTCCCTTGGGTCCTAGGCTCAGAACACTGAGCATGAGATTTCTGTAATGAATGTCAATAAATCAAAAGTAGGTTTGCAGCTTACAGATCCATACCTGAGCAGCATACTCAAGATTGCTACAGCACGGACATTATGATGCAATAATTCAGAGCAAGAGGTGTCAGTTATGCAAGAGTGCTAGTGTTTTAAGCATGTTTTATTTAAAGTTAAAAAAATTTAAAGTAAAAAAAAATTAAAGTTTAAAAAACAGTTTCCTTGAAAAAACCCATCTTGCCTCCTGAAACAAATGCATAAGAGCTAGGCACTTCTTTCACAACACAAAAAATATTTTATCTGCAATCCATCTTTGGTGCCTATCCCTTAGGGTTGTCAGATCCAGGTTGGGAAACTCCTGGTGATTTGGAGGTGGAGCCCATGGAGGACAGGGACCTTAGAGGGGTACAATGCCATAGAGTTCACCCTCCAAAGCAACCCTTTTCTTCAGGGGAATTGATCTCTGTTGTCTGGAGATGAGGTGTAATTCCAGGGGATCCCCAGGTCCCACCTGGAGGCTGTATCCCTACTGTCCCCCCACTGCCCCAAACTGATTCTAACAAATACCTTCAAGACCTGAGCCTTGCTGCTTGTTCTGTGAAGAACAATCTGCATTGTGGACTGCGTGAGCAGTCTTTTAAATTTTATCCTCCTGCTTGGGGGGGGGGGCTTTTAACTGAATGGCTCCTTCCCAGCTTGTGTAAAGTCTCAACAGCTCAGCCATGTGGGTGGTGGATTATCAGGGCCGGCTCGTTCACTAGGTGAGCTAGGCGCTCGCCTAGACCACACCGGCCCTCAGGGGCACCAAACGGTGCCCCCCAAACCCCCCCCACTGCCCTAACTGGGTGCCCACTGCTGCCACCTCTCTGCCACCACCTCCCTGCCGCCACTGCCAAGAGCGCCTGGCTGGGGTGCAGGGGGTGGCAGCACAGCTCGCCTGCCTGCATGCCCACCCTGGGGGGGAAGAGGCGGGGGCGGAATGTCCAACTCCTGAGCACTGGGGGAAGAGGTGGGGCAGCATAGCAGCAGCCAGAGGGGTCTCTCCCTGCCGCTGCCGCCAGAGTGGAGCCCAGCCACGGCCGTGGGGGTCACCTGTGGAAGGTAAGCGGGGGGGCGCATCTGTGGCACAGGGAGGAGGGGGAGGAGTGGGAGAGCAGACGCTCCCCCTGCCACGTGCTCCCTGGTGCCTCGGGGCAGAGCGAGTCTCACCACCGCTGCCAGGGGCTGGCTGGGGGCAGGCAGACGTTGTGGCCAGGTCCAGGCAGTCTTGGCACTCTGGGGCCGGGATGGGGGGAGCAGCAGTCCTGGAGGGGGAGAGAAACATGGCTGTCAAGGAGCCTGGGCTTCTGACTCCCACCGGTCGCCCAGGGCCCTTGGTCTAACTGGCGGAGGAGTTGCTGCCATCCAGCAGGAAAACCAGGCGTGGGCCTGAAGGAGCAGGGTGCCCTTTCCTGGGGCTGCCTTTCAAAACGGTGGCAGCACCAGGTTGGGGGGGCGAGGAGGGCCAAGGATCCCCCTGAGCAGCTTCTCTGGTGTCCTCTTCCCACCACCCTGCACCGAGTCCTGCCCCCCAGTCCAGCGCGGGCCTTCTCTGAGTGCTCCGGCTCGCGACGGGGGAGGTTTGCCATCAGGTGGGCAGGTGGATGGGCGGTCTCTCACGTGGCTGAACTCTCCAGCCACGCTCGCCCGGGTGGGTGGCAGCTCTTCCAAAATGCAGGGACAGCCCCCCTTGCTGAGCGAAGCCAAGGAGGCCTGGAGCTTAGAGGGAAGAGACGGGGGTTTAAATTTCCACCTCTTGCCGGCACCGCCCTCGCCCTCCAGGCCCCCACCGGGAGGTTGGCATCGCCAGGGGGGTACGGGACCACAAGCTGGCCTAGGGCGCCCAGACACCACAGGCCGGCCCTGTGGATTATCAGGATCAAACCCCTTCTGAGTGGGGTGTAAATTTCATGACTAGGGCCTTTTTGATAGGTCATATAAATATGATCCCAGTTGTCAGGGAGCTGTTCCTAATAAGGTAAATGTTACATTTTAAATGGTCCCTGTAATGATTTCTTGTTTTGGTGTGTTTCTTTAAATGTTTAGTTTGCAGTAATGTAAGGAGAGTGAGAGAGGGAGACAAATGTGATGTGATTGGCTGATGACTGAAAGAGTGGAAGGAGAGATGTCTATGAGGTGATTCTGTGTGTGAAGTTTGCAGAGAGAAGATAGTCTGTGTGACTATGGGAGTTTGAGACTATTCTATGTGACTAAAAGAAACAGTACAGTCTGTGTGACTATGAGAGTTGAGTCTATTCTGTGAGAATAAGACAAAGAGTTTAGTCTGTGTGGATATATATATATGAGAGAGAGAGAGATTAGACTGAGTGTCTAAGCCTGTCAGAGTGGAGTTTTGGAGTTTGAGAGGCTGTTTGTGACGCCAAACTTTGCCAGTTATATATACAAGTTCCTTTCTTCAGCAACAGTTCAAAATAACCAGAAACCTATTATTTTCTTTATTAAATAAATCATTTTTTGTTTAAATTTATCCCAGCACTCAGAATAGTCCTTCCTCAGGGCCACATAGTCCTCTGAAGTGCCCAGACCTTGGGTCATTCTACCAAAAGAGAGAGATTTGGATTTTTTAATTCCTGGTGGCAGAAAAAATCTACCAAGTTCATGTACACGTAGTGTGTTTTAAAGGTAAATCTGTCTCCCCAATAAGCGAGGACCTCACAGTCCGATACTTTTTCAAAATAATATAAACAAAGTGTGGAGAGGCAGAAAAATATATTTGCATTTCCCCTATTTATAAACTTCCCCTATTTATAGGATTTTAAAATAATCTCCTAAGAATAGCTAACTCCCTCTTATTTAGGACGTACATTCTTGGCTAACATATTATCTCATATCTTCAAACACCATGCAAGGTTATCTTTACATAAAATAACTTCTTATATATATTAAAATGTTAGTTCAATCTCATTAATTTTTAGTAGTCTATTCAAAAATAATGATTACAAATTTCTCATAAATGTGAATATCTTTGGCCCTCAACCAATACTCCCGTTCTTGAATCATATCTTTACTTCTGTGAAGCTGGATTCCGTGAAGATGAAGTTCTCAGAGGCTTCTGCATCTGGGCCTCAATAAATTGCATCTACTGGTAATGGGTTGGACAGTTTATAATCTATACAAGGCAATATAATTGTTGCCACTCTGTCTTCTTATTGATCTTCAAGGCTATTCTATTCTGAGTCTCTGGGCTCCCTCCTTGGCATGCTACATCGAGAGGCCATGTTTGTTCTGTTTATGTGTACCACAACATCATCTGTGATCTTTTTTGTAAAGTCCAGCAACTGTTCCCTATATATCTGGCTGTATCCATGATATTATCACTGAAGGGATATAAGGAACAATGCCCAGAGGTAATCTAATTCATGTGCATACCAAAGCAAATCACAACTTCTAAATTGTACCTAACAGGAAAATAGGATATATATATATATATATATATATATATATATATAAATTATTTAAAGTCCTGACCTGGATGGCCCAGGCTAGCCCTGCCCTCTTATATCCTGGAAGCTAAGCCGGGCCAGCCCTGTTCAGTATTTGGATGGGGAGACCACCAAAGAAGTCCAGAGGCAGGCAATGGCAAACCACCTCTAAACAACACTTGCTTTGAAAACCCTACATGGTCACTATAAATTGGCTGTGTCTTGGTGACACTTCCCACCAACAACAACTGCTTCAGTGATGGTGTTCTGCAAAGAACAGGAAAGATAAAGGTGTGCTCAAACTAGAACTGTGTGCCCAGCAAATATAGTAGACAAAATATACCTGCATGATTTGTTTATTGCTACAGAAGCAGGCTAATCTTTTTTTAGCCGTGCACTTAGCCCCTAATTGTGGATTCTGTTCAGCTAGATTAAAAGGGCAAGACCATGCTTGTACTTTTGCATGGGCTTGATTTGGGATCTAACCAGAAAACAGAACAGAACGGCTAGGTTTGGATGTAAAACTTGTGGAAGTAGTCAATGGAACTGAGGCTGACATAAACATGGGCATAGAGCACATTCTTTGAATGGGGAAAGCTCCAGGTTCAGTCTCCCCACCGGCATCTCCAGTGAGAAAGGCCCTAAGTAAGAGCACCTCAGCCTGAAACCTTAAAGAACTGCTGCCAATCATAGTATGCAATTCTTGGTTAGAAAGATCTGTGATGTGACCTGGTGATGGGCAGTGGTCTTCAGCCTTTCTTAACTTGGTATCCACCTTCAGAGCCCAGCTGGCAACACAGGATATGCAAGCATGTGATATCAGTCATGTGACAGGAAGAGAAGGAGTGAGAGTTATGACTCCACTGGTATTGTAGCCAGATTAGTGGCTGGTAAACCAAAAGAGCTGGGGACAGAAAAAACAAACTAAGCGCCAGGAGGTGTAACATAGGGAGGAAAATGCAATGGGATAGAGCCATAGAGGAGTCCTCGGCACCTCTTAATGACCTTACCTCACCATCCCATTGCACCTCTCAGGTTGCATGTAAAGGGATGTGAGAGGCGTGATGTGCCAGTTCTCTTGTGCTTGTGTACCAGCAGCAGATCTTTCCAAAAGCAGCAAGAAATATGGTGGTACAGTTGGCATTTGTAAGCCAGCAGGTGGGACTCTGTGAGCCACCTGATGATCCGGACCAGGGGTGGATTAAGGCTCACTGGTGCCCTAAGCACTGACCAATCTTGGTGCCCCCCTCCTTTCCACACTGACCCAGTCCATTTTAGTTGTTGACCTGTCTGACCAGATATACAATGCAGGTTGCAGCAATACAAACATTTATTCATATCATAACACAATATACTGTACAAACTAAGTGGCTACATAAAGTTCTACAAAAATGCAATACAACATCTATTTTAATATTTCACAAGTTAAATGTTCCAATATTCATGACCTGAAAGGCATTTTTCTACTTTTTTCACCTTTCCCCCAACTTTGTGGTGCCCCCTTTGGCTCTGGTGCCCTAAGCACATGCTTAGTCTGCTTAATGGTTAATCTGCCACTGATCCTGACCAGAGAGTTGTGTATATGTGTGTGTGTGGCTGATCAAAACATCAGCTAATGAATGTGAATAGTAGGGATTCAGAGCCTATAGATTGAGAGAGCAGCATAGAAATATTTTAAATAAACCCAAGTATTTGTGTTGCAAGAACAGCAAGTGTCACACCACAGCACACTGGTATGAGCATGTGTGTACAATTAAGGTCTAACTGTAGGAAATGTTGGTCTCCCTCTTCTAGAAACCCAATGTGTTGTGGATTCTCAGGACTAGCTCTCTCCCTCTAGGTTAAAATGCAGATTTATTTCAGCATGTGATGAACTATGTTACCATCAGAGTCACTTCTCATCAGCACTGGCAGTTGTCCGTGAGTCTACCATGTGACAAAATTGCAAAATCATGAGAGTGCTTTCAGCAATGCATCTGGATTCTCAGTGCTGTGACTCAACATTTTTTGAGCCATTATCACTAAGCACACAAGGGATGGAAGAAAAAGTACAACTGGTTTTAGACATGCTAATTGGAGACCAAGAAGCACTGCTCCTGTACAATCTGTGTCCCTCCCTGTTCTATTTTGCCTTCTGCCTAGAAGCCTGCAATTATCCTACTGCTTCTCCCTCTATGAGAGACCTTCCGGCACTGCACAGAAGGTAAATGCAAAGAGGGGGTGCTATGAGAGAATGACACAATGAGAGACTGCAGCTGATTCAGTGCCCAGAATGTTGCTTTGTAAGCCAGTTCATGAAGTGTCAGATGAGGGGGGAGGGGAGCCCGAAACCGGAAGAGATTTCATTGCATTGCCAAGAGAGAAACAGAATAGAGAGGGTTTACACTCTGCCATTTCTCTCTTATCAGCTTGCCTCTCTGAATCCTCCAGAAAGCTTTCTGTCCCGATTTGTCTTATCCATAGAAGCCTGTGCTCTACCCCCCCCCCATCCCCCAAGGCTTGTTCTTGGTCGTCTGATACAACTTGTCTGTGTTTGATCTGCAGCACTTCTGGGTATTTCTCAAAAGTCAGTTAATTGTTATGCAAAAGTTAGTCATTTGAGCCAGCCCTTATCAGTTGCAATTGGTGGACAGCCACCTGAGAGAAGACAGGATGACTTCCAACTTTAGAATTGGCCCATTGCATAAAAGGCTGTCAGTCATTCCATCGCACCAGGCTGCTATTAAAAAAAACCCTCTCTTGTCTCCTTTGAACTCTGTAAAGCAGGCAAAAAATATCCAGACTCTCTGTTTGGAATTGAAATATACCATCCCTGATGACACCTGGGATGGCATTCCAAAGTGAAATCTGTCACTATATCCTTGGTTACCTTGCTCATTTCTTTTCTCGTCATGGAAAACATGTATGTCTGAAAAGGTGTGTAAAACAACATGGGTGTGGATGAGCATATGTCCAGTTTCCTCCTGAAATGTCTGGCTTGTTGGTTTTTCTCTCTTTGGAGAGAGAGTGACTAAAGCAGACTCAGGGAAAGAGCTGGCCTGCACAGGGGTTCCATGTATAAACATACTAACCGCCTACAGTAGTCCATTTATGTGTAGAGTTCATACACCACTGCCACACTAGTATGCTAACATGCTAAGTCTGTATCTGAATGAGCCACATGGTCAGTGTGTTTGTACAGGGCACAGTGGAACACTTCTGAGGGTTTATCCATAGCTGCCATTGTACTAGGTTGAACCCTGTGATAGAGAATGAATGCTCACTATTGTGTGTCCCCGGGTATCAGAGTCTCCTGTCTCCATTCCTATGCAGATGAAAGATGCTCCATTTTTTGCTGTATACCTATTTATGTACACTGGTATCTTATGTTAGAGCTATTTTCTATTTGTCAGATGCATCTTGAAGATCCCTGGATTTTATTAGATGTGTGGCATGTTGCATTTGTTCTTGCATTGTTTAACTTTGGCTACACAATATTCTTCCAGCAGAATGAACAATGCAACAGGCATTTTCTGTCCATCATCAACAGGCTGATTCAAGGTAGTCCAGTATTCACTTGTGCATGTGTATGCCTTGACAGACACGAAAGCAGCTTGACAAAATACAGTGTCATCAAAACTGTTCCAGGTGTACAGTTAAAATGTGTTCTGAGACCTGGTTGAAGATGGAAGGGTAAACAAATTATGGTTATTTGCTGAAGCAGTAGCAAGCAATGCCACTGCTCATGCACAATTTTTCAATATCATGCCACTTGAATGTCCGTGTGGCTCAGCTGTGACTCATCAGGCGGCAGAGGGAAGGGAAAAATAGAGGAGGCAAGCCATGTTTATTTCCTTCTGCTTAGCTATAAGGCAGGGCTGTCTCAAGTCATTCTGCAATCCCAAGTAGGTAGTATGGGAGAACAGCCTCATGGTAACAGGTATGGTTCCCTCCACCCCTGACTTATGTTGATTTTGGGCTATGCAGTGGTAGCTAATGTAGAAAACCGCCTCCTCCTATGCCATGTCTTCTGGGTTCCAAGGGTCTGGAAAGTGGTTCCATAGCCAGTTACAGGGTTGCCAACTCTGGGTTGGGAAATACCTGTAGATTTGAGGGGTAGAGCCTGGGGAGGGCAGGGTTTGGGGTGGGGAGGGACCTCAGCAGGGTAGAATGCCATAGAGTCCACTGCCCAAAGCAGCCATTGTCTCCAGGAGAACTGATCTTGGTCATCAGGACATCAGTTGTAATAGCTGGGAAATTTTCTGTAGGGGAAATTATGTGCTCTGGTTGGGGAACACCGTGATTTGTGGGAGATCT
Organism: Gekko gecko; assembly: GCA_029375565.1. Taxonomy (NCBI): domain Eukaryota; kingdom Metazoa; phylum Chordata; class Lepidosauria; order Squamata; family Gekkonidae; genus Gekko; species Gekko gecko. The sequence continues at coordinate 219,811,623 of JAPDNY010000002.1, read as the reverse complement.
CCAGGCCCCACAGGGAGATTGGGATGTGTATTTTACCTCAGGAATCCCAACAGGAACAGCAAACTGTTTCCAATTTGCCCTATTTGGGCAAATTAATAGAGAGGGCGGTGATGATACAGTTACAGAGCTTTATGGAGGACACTTCCACGCTACATCCCTTCCAGTCCGGCTTCTGCCCAGGCTATGGGATGGAGATAGTGCTGATCACCCTCACAGATGACCTCTGGAGGCATCTGGATTGGGGTGGGATGGCGGTGCTGTTGCTGTTGGACCTGTCGGCGGCATTCGAGACCATTGACCATCAGTTACTTGCCCACCACCTTGCCAACATGGGGATTCAGGGGCTTGCCTTGCAATGGCTTGTCTCCTTCCTCCAGGATCGGGGACAAAGGGTAGCGATTGGGGAGCAGCTGTCCTGAAGGCACCCACTAATTTGTGAAGTGCCTCAAGGGGCAGTGCTTTCCCTGATGCTATTCAACATTTATATTCTCCCCCTTGCCCAGATTGCCTGGAGGCATGGGCTAGGGTGTCACCAATATGCGGATGACACCCAGCTCTATCTGTTGTTGGGCAGTCAGTCTGGCTCTACCCCAGATGATCTGGACTGGGCACTACAGGATGTGGCTGGATGGCTTAGACTGAGCCAATTGAAATTGAATCTGACGAAGATGGAGGTCCTGTGCCTGAATCGGAGTGGCTTGGGGTTAGGGATCCCACTACCAGCCTTTGATGGGACGCCATTGGTGCCAGTGCTCCTGGATGCCTCCTTAACAATGGAGGCCCAGGTAGCAGCCACTGCCAAGGCAGGCTTTTACCACCTTCAGCTGATTAGGCAGTTGGTTCCCTTCCTCAAACGCAATGGTCCGGCTTCAGTGATCCACACAATGGTCACCTCGAAGCTGGACTACTGCAATGTTCTCTACATGGGGCTGCCCTTGGTGTAACTCTGGAAGCTGCAACTGGTGCAAAATGCGGCGACCAGGCTGCTGATGGGGCTCCCTGTGTGGGAGCACATCCAGCCTGTGCTAAAGTCATTGCACTGGCTGCCAATAGCATACCGGATTCATTTCAAGGTGCTGGTTTTGACCTTTAAAGCCCTTTATGGTCAGGGGCCTGCCTACCTGAGGGACCACCTTTCCCTGCATGTTCCCCAGAGAGCACTGCGATCAGGAACACAAAACCACCTGGTCCTCCCTGGTCCTAAGGATACCAGGTTGACATCAATTAGGACCAGGCTGTTTTCCTTGGTGGCACTGACTTACTGGAATGAGCTCCCTGGCAAGATCAGGGCCCTGCAGGACCTCTCGCAGTTCCTCAGGGCCATGAAAATGGAGCTTTTCCAGCAGGCATTCCGGTAGGAGCTGCCCAGATCAGCTAGGCCCTGTGCTGATCTATGTCTAGTCAAAGCCATTCAAAGTGGTTGCACCGTTGAATGTGTTTTAAATGCACTCTACTATATTATGCCGCCATTGATATACCAATGGTTTTAAATTGTTTATTATGTATTTATACTAAAATGTATACTGTTTATTGTTTTTATGTAAGCTGCCCTGAGCCTGCCTTGGTGGGAAGGGCGAGGTAAAAGTTAAATAAAATAATAGAATGTTAGAGGCAAAGGCCAATCAGGCCACACATGCAAATGACCTCTGTGTTCTGACTGGCTATGGGGCGGAGAGGAACAGCAAACTGTTTAGAATGTGGGAGGCAGGACTCAGGCAATGCAGCCAGTGGATAGGGAGACCTTCTGAGTGACAGTTCAGGGAGCCAAACACTGTGGGAGCATGTGGAATGTTGAGGCAAGAGGGACATGAAAACTCAGTTATATATAAGGAGAGATGAATGAGCTATGATGTAGTGCAGAACTACAAGAGATCATTTGCAACCCAACACAGAGCTGCCTCTTCTGTAGCATCTTGATGTTTCTCCTTCCCAGCCCTGCGATTCCATGGATGCATGGCCTCATAATCCCACAGCTCCCCACTTTTGCTCCATCCTACCCTCTGCTTTTCTTGCAACTTCCTCTTGCAGCTTTGGTGTAGTGGTTAAGTGCGTGGACTCTAATCTGGGAGAACCAGGTTTGATTCCCCACTCCTCCACTTGCAGCTGCTGGATGACCTTGGGCAAGCCATAGTTCTGTCAGAGCTGTTCTCTCAAGGACAGCTCTAGAAAGAGCTCTCTCAGCCCCACCTACCTCACAGGATGTCTGTTGTGGGAAGGGGAAGGGAAAGGAGTTTGTAAGCCATTCTGAGACTCCAAATGAAGGGTGGGGTAGAAATCCAATCTCTCCTCCTCCTCCTCTTGGTGATATTGGTCTCCATGCTCTCTTCTCTTTTCCCACAGTCCTATTAGTCCAGATGAGTAGCTGAGCCTGTTTATGGCACTGACTAATTGTAGACATCCAGAGGAGGTTATTTCAAGACCTTGGGTTGGCTTGGGGATAGACTACGGAGCCTGTCACTCAGGAAGACACAAGGCAAAGTGTCCCACTTTCTTTTTTCTTGCTTCCCTTTACCTTGCAGTTCAGCTGGACTCAGTTAAACAGACAGCTCCTAAATGACAGTATAAAACTGTTGCCAAGCTTAGCAAAACTCTCATTCTCACACACACAAACACACACACACACACACACACACACACACACTTCTCATCACTAGTTGTTACAGGCAGATGATAGTCTCCACCCAAACTTCCAGCCAGGTTAAAGTATAGCCTCAGGGTGCCTGCAGCCAGACATTCTGCCCCACTGCTTGGCTTTATTCCTGGGAACACCCAGCTCCAGCCCAGAGAGGCTTGCATCCCCTGCTCCCCCACCCTCATGAGGCTCTGGCTTGGCTCTCACGTCGCTGGGAAGCAAAGGGGGGGGGGAGAGAAATCAAAAACAGAAAAGGCACAGCTGTTTGATGAGGGGGCAGAGCAAATTCAGGGTGGGGCATTGCCTGTTGTCAGCTCCCCCCCCCGGCAATGGGCCTCTGGAAACTCTTAAGTGAAACTATTGACTGCAAAAGTGAGTGCTCATTAATGGCTTCGTTCCATAATCTTCTCTCACAGAACTGCATCCCATATGGATCATCTGCCTCATGGCATGTATCTTAGAATTGCTCTTCAGAGATTCAATGAGATGCCCTTGTTATTTATTTGTTGGAATGCAGGGACAGAAAAATAAACTAACGTTACTGCCTCTAACGAGGCACCAAGCACACATTTGGCCTGGAGCTGATTGGGGTGTGTGAGTGTAAAATCATAGTCTAAAAGGTAGGTGTTTGCAACATCCAAAAATAGTCTGAAATATTTTTGACAGCTTCTGACTTTTTTTAGAATGTATTAGTCTCCTCTTCATCAATGATGTCCAGAACTGTATTTCTAACATGCCAATGTGGGCTCTTAAAGACTGTGAGTACGGAGGTGCTTTTTATTTTTCAGGTTTTGGGACCTTCCTGACATTGCAACTTTTGTGTTTATCAGTTAGGGCTGTAATACACACACTGATTAAATGCAAGTACCTTTAGTGCTACTAAATCTACTTCCATTTGTCCTATTAATTTCAGTTGAATTATGATCCAGATAGCCATTTTGAAGTGATTTGAAAATTGGACTGTTATTTCTCTGTTGCAGAATCTCTAATGGGTTGTGTGATCCAGACATCTGGGAGCGACTGAGCTAAGGCTTGGCTCACACATGTGATCAGTGGCATGGCGGGTCCTGATAGCAAAACACACTTAAATGAGGGTTGTAATGATAATCACCCTGCTGATTGTGTATGGGCAGCTGCCTTGCATGAATGGCTTGTCATTGGCAGCATATTCAGAATGGCTGCATCCAAGCTGAATGCAGAGGTGAACAGGGTATTTTTTTTTAATGCATTTATTATACGTTTCATAACTGGATGAGACAATATCAAGAAATAACACAAATAAATGATCATAAACTTTTTAAAAAGGAGGAAAAAGTAAATTATCCAGAGTGATTGACAATCAATTCCTGGAGCCTCATGGCAGCTAGGAAATACCTAGCTACTTGAATAGTGATGAGGGTTCCCATCAGATAAGGTAAAGGTTTCCCTTTCTCGAAAGCCAGTCGAATCCAACTCTAGGGGGTGGTGCTCATCTCCGTTTCCAAGCTAAAGAGCCAGCGCTGTCCAAAGATGTTTCTGTGGTCATGTGGCCGGCATGACTAAATGCCGAGATGCACAAAACGCTGTTACCTTCCCACGAGAGTGGTATCTATTTATCTACTTGCAATTTCTTGCTTTCAAACTGCTAGGTAGGCAGGAGCTGGGGCCAGAGATGGGAGCTCACTCCATCACACAGCACTAGGGTCTCGAACTGCCGAGCTACAGACCTTTCAGTCTGCAGCTCAGTGTCTTAATCTCTGAGCCACTGCGGCCCTTTTCCCATCAGATAGAAGATAATAAAACTATCCATATCAGAATGGCTTTTAAACTTGTGTAAAAGAGGGCTAATTAAAGAGTTCCTCAACTCAGGATAAAAATTACAATGAAGCAAAACATGAAATAAAAATTCAGGAGCTCTAGTTCACAGGCAGAGTTTTTTCCTGATGAAAAGCTCTCAAGAATCTGCCATACAGGACTGCTGAAGGCAAAACATTGAACCCTGCAAGTATAAAAGCTCCATGAATTTGCAGAAAGTTGAGGTGCAAGAAATAAATCATAATCAGGCACTGATACCATACACCATACCATACACCAGAGGGGAACATGCCCTGCTTGCTAAAGAGAACAGACTTTTGTCTCTCAATATCCAACAATCTCTGGTGCAGCATTCTAAAAATTTGTTGAACTGGGTCTTTTGCATCCCAAATGAATGCAGAAATGCAGATATAAGGGGAAAATATGGTTGAATATTGACTGAACTCTGGCTTTAGTGTTTTAGTGTAAAACCAGAAGGATGGTGATGGGATGGGGGATTCCCTGGAAAAACAGCAAAGTACAGATTGATGTGGTATTACGAAAAATGAATATAACTGGTTTCTTCTCAATGTGAGGGTGGGGAAGCTGCCATTGCAGGCAGCAGACCAATACAGGTAGCAGTATAGAGGCTCAGTGTTTTTTGTGGATATTGGGCATACTGATGGAGTGTAGAGCCTTGTGAATGAACAAAGACAGGCATTACCTGAAGAGCCTTGTAATTGAACAAAGACAGGCATTACCTGAAGAGCCTTTATGAGCTTTCATGAGTCACTGCTGAATATCTGAAGAAGTGAGCAGCAACTCACAGAAGTTTGTACCCTGCTACAATTTCTTTTTTTAGTCTTTAAGGTTCTACTGGAGTCAGAATTCTATTTGCCTAGAAATTCCAATGTTTATGATCTGCATTAATTTCCGGATAATGTTCCTTTTAATGCTGATGAGCTGTGAGTCACCATGACGTCTTTCACATATGCAAATACATATCAGAAGTCTGCACCTTGGTGTGTTCAGAGAGATAAGAATGGTATCATTGTGAGCATGGTGTTTGTCTGGCTTTTTTATAGCACAAAACGTAACCATAGTCAGAGTTCTAATTCTAAAATAGCATCAGAACAAGTGCTGTTCTAAAGACTTCAAAATAAATGGGAGACTGATTAAATCTGTGATATTTCAGTAGTGTAAGTGAAGTTTATCGCTGATGCTATATCACTGAAAGTAAGTTCAAGTTTATTGGCAGACAATATCTTGCTCTCCACTGAGGCAATGTTGACTAACCTCAGGAATGCATTCATGTGTGCAAGCATCACGGGTGGACCAGGCAGTTGGACCAGGCAGTTGCATATTCAACAGTTCCCATTATCATACAATCTGTAAGCTGCCATGTTATCATTGCTATTGCTGTCTGCCTGGTTTACACATTACTATTATTCATGCATAAGAAAGGGGAAGTTGCAGGGGGAGAGGAGGGAAAAATTGGGGGTGGGGTATCCCCCCTTTTTTCCTGAAGACTTTCCCCAGTTTTTCTGGTGGAAAAATTGGAAACATTTGTAGAGTACTAAAAAAAACCCCACTGTAAACATACATAGACATATACAACATTTTCACGATTTTTTTGTTTTTATGGAAATAATTTTGGCAACAATTAATATGTTTAATGATAGTACATTGTTAAAGAGCTCAGTGGTGTCAGTGTTATAAAGTTTAGCTTATTATCCATACATGCTGGCAGTTCTACATACTGGGAGTCTATGAGAGAGTTGCTGTCCGATTAATACAATTTCTTCTTTTTACTACAGAATCGGTTTCAGTTTTTCCTACTTCTCAGATGGCAAAACTGAAAGATCCATATGCTATAGTTGCATAGGGCATATCAGTTTCTCAAGTGTTGGGTATACTTGCAATTTGTTTTATAGAAAATAAAGATATTTATAACTTTTAATTCCATAAATATGTCTCTACTAACTATAAATTATGCATTTTATGATATTAAATCTATAAAAGAAGTTTAGATTTCATAGGAAAGTAAGTGTTGCACGTATTTCAGTTTTCCCCAAAATTTCCTTTTTTTCTGAAACCCCCCCCCCAATAGCTTTCCCATGCAGCTTCAAAATTCCCAGAAATTTTACATGTGAAAGCATATGTAGGAGCATGAAGGAAAAATGCCTTGAATGAATAGTTCCTCTGGAGTCTTCACATCACATGTAACACTAATAGGTTAATCAGTGAGGCTTCCAAAGATTAACCCTGGAAATTACCTTATGCTGAGTCAGATGATTTTTCTGTCAACATCAGTACTGCCTACTATGACTGGCATCAGCTCTCCAGGGCCTCATGTTAGAGGTCTTTCATATAAACAACTATCTGATCCTTTTAAAAAAAAACTGGAAATATCTTGTTTTGAACATGGAACCTTCTAAATGGGACCTTCCAGAGGTGCTCTACTACTGAGCCACAATCCCTCTCTCAAAGGACGTGCATGCCCAGCCCATGCTCTGAGACAAAGTTATAGACTACAAGTGAAAGAATCAGATCCTTTTCGTCCAACACCCTAATTCTCAGCATGGTGTGTTTGTCATGTAGATTGGGTTGCTTGCAACTAGTCACTGCCAGCTGGATGGGTTATTTGAAATATGTCACTCTGTTGCATTATGGCATTTAGAAATGTTGTCGTCTATTGTACCATAAAAGTTATAACAGTCTGTAAACTAATACCTTTTGACAATGCTGTGGGATAAGGCAAAGGCTATCATCAGGACCTAGCAAACTGCCAGCATCTTCTCTGGAACCACATCTGAATAACCAAAACAATAGGGGTGGGCAGCTTCTAGCAAGTCAGCAGGGGTCCCCTTTCAAAGAAATGCTGAGTTTCATTTCCTTGTATCACACCATGGTGAATCACAGCTGTGTCACCACAGCAGAAACATCCTGCAAAAGTATAACATGGTTCGTTCTCTAGACAAAATGCTGTGTTTCAGAAATGAATGGACTCCAGCAGCCAAGGCAATACACAATGTATCCCATCCATGAGTTGCAAGCATTTTTTGATCTGACCGTAATTTCCTAAATGCAGATCTTCTAAGGGACTGTGTCAACTAAAGATTTATACCACACACACAAAATGAATCCATAGCTCAGTAAGAAACTCTGTTCTTTAAAACCATATGTGTTTTGTGTTAAATAGAAAAGGGGTCTTGGAATGATACTGGGCATGATATGAATTTTGGGTGCCAGAATAAAGGAAATTGCTCACGAATTCGGGGCTTTGAAGCTGATTATTCAGGCTCAGTCAGGGGTCTTTCGTAGAAAAACAGCTGCAGGAGCTCATTAGCATATGGTATGCTAATGAGCTTAGGCTATTAGCATATGCCACACCCCCTGACATCACCGGAAGTGATGTCAGAAGGGAAGCAAAAGCGGGGGAGGCATCTTCAAAAGCCTCCCCTTCCCTTCCCCAGCTGGTCTGGGTGGGGGAGCTAAGAGAGAAGGGGTTTAAAGTTTAAACTCCTTCTCATGAGAGTTGGGCCACAGAAGGAGGAAAGAGGGAAAGAAAGAGAAGGAAAGGGGGGAAAGGGGAGGGAAGAAAGAAAGGGAAGAAGGAGGGAAACAGGGAAAGGAGGAAAAAGAGAAGAGAAGAAGGTGGGAAAGAAAGAGAGAAGAGAAGAAGGAGGTAAAGAGGAAAAAGAGAGAAGGAAAGGAGGGAATGAAAGAAATTCAGCGGCAATTCAGCCCCATTATATCCTATGGGCCATTGAAGTCAATGGTGAAAACATAGGGTATATTCTGGGGGCTGGAGGGTAGGGTTTGATGGAGAGGCTCCAAACTCACAGGGTAGCTGATGGAGCCTCTCCCCAAGATACCCACCAAGTTTCAAGAACAGTGAACCAGGGAGTCCAATTCTATGGGCCCCCAAACAGGTTGCCCCTATTCCTTCCATTGTTCTCTATGGTGGGAAAAAAGTTATTTTTTTCCCACCATAGAGAACAATGGAGGGAATAGGGGCAACCTGTTTAGAGGCCCATAGAATTGGACTCCTGATCCTATGTTCTTGAAACTTGGTGGGTATCTTGGGGAGAGGCTCCATCAGCTACCCTGTGAGTTTGGAGCCTCTCCATCAAACCCCTCCCTCCAGCCCCCAGAATATACCCTATGTTTTCACCATTGACTTCAATGGCCCATAGGATATAATGGAGCTGAAATTGACATTCGGCTGCCTGAAAGACTCCCCGGGACGCCGGCTGGGGGCAGGGCTTGGCTCCTGAGCTCCCGGAGCTGCGCTCCGGTGAGCCCTCCCCCAAAAGACCCCTGGGCTCAGTTCATATGCCATGTTCCAATTCACCAAATCATGGTTGGGAGGACTGAGAATATGCTATGGATTGCAGGCCTTTTTTTTGCACATCAGCTCTCTATTCTTTTTTTGCTTCCCTTTAACCACCATTTACCAGGATGCTCAAATTGGGTCACTATGGCTAACCTGTTTGCCTCATCCAAACCATGGTTCCCAGTAAAGATTGGGAGGCAAGCACAGACCATAGTTTGTTTGATTCACATGTTACAACAAAACCCAGAGTACAGAGGTAGTTGATTACAAGGATGCTGCAATCACCATCATCGGTTATGAATTATACTAGCACTTTATGAAATGTTTTTATTTTGTACTGTTTGTGATTTTATTTAAATATGGGATTTTAACTGTTTTATCATATTGTCTGTAAGCCGCCCTGAGCCTGCCTTGGTAGGGAGGGTGGGGTATAAAATAAAGGAATAAAATAAATAAATAAATAATGGCCAGATTACCTAGGCAAAGGGGGAGGCCAGCAGGCCTCTGTCTCTAGGCTGCTGAGTCAATTGGATCCCACGCTAATATTTAAAGTTACACTGTCAGTGTCTCACATCAATGTACATTTTCCCAGGGTTCTCTGAAGGAGGGAAAACTAAGCCTGTGGATTGCAGGGCACTAAGTCATTTCATGTGGTTGTTGCTCCCAGTGGTGGTATTACCTAGTGGGAGAAAAGTCAAGTCATAAAATGCTACCTGATGCAGGATTTGGCACTTCAGTTTCTGTACTTGTGCCACTGTTGGTTATCGCTCCTGAACCGAAACTGCAAGTAGCAATTAGTGTGTGGGCTGGCATCGTCCCTGAGCATGCCAACTCTCACCGGGGAAAAAGTGTCTACGTGGAATAATCACTGGGGATTCTTGTACAGAGAAAATATATTATTTCCTGTTTAAAGCCATTTAGTCCTCCCACAGATAGGGCTCTTTCTGCAAAAGGGTGGACGTATGAACTTCATATGATATGTAAAAGAGGACTGCTGCATAATTGTTAACAAATTCCAGAGGGTGTAATTGCATAACAGAAGCTACTAGCTCATGGCCTTTGAAGAGTTTTCCTCCATTAGTATACGCTGCTCAGCTGAGCAAGGTCTAATGCAGGGGTCCTCAAACGTTTTAAACAGGGGGCCAGTTCACTGTCCCTCAGACCGTTGGAGGGCCGGACTATAGTAAAAACAAAAACTATGAACAAATTCCTATGCACACTGCATATATCTTATTTTGAAGTGAAGAAACGAAACGGGAACAAATACAATATTTAAAATGAAGTAAAGTTGAATCAACAAACTTTCCAGTATTTCAGTGGGAACTATGGGCCTGCTTTTGGCTAATGAGATGGTCAATGTCTGGTTCCATATTTGTCACTGCTTCCTTCTCATGTAAAAAAAAAATGACAGACAAGCAGCGGCGGCATAAACACCCGGCGGGCCGTATAAATGTCCTCGGCAGGCCGCATGTGGCCCGCGGGCCGTAGTTTGAGGACCCCTGGTCTAATGGGTCATATCACACCATGGCCTAACTTATGATAATGATGGGCACAAATATAAGGCCTCTTACCATCTCAATTTTGATAATATCTGCTACAGGCATTCCATATTTAGAAAGATATTACCAGCTAAAATTAGGAGTACAAGGAAAGCTTTAATCTTAACTAGTCTTCTAAATCTGGATGTATTTGTAACATGTCTGGCTGCTCAGAATTTGCTTCCCTTCCTTCCCAGTGGTGTAGAATCCTTATGGTTGGCTGGATGGCATTCACTGTTTTCTCTATGCCACCAATCTGTTTCCCTTAATAATGTGCTTCCCCCATCTTTTCTCCCCCTCCCTTCTGCAAATGTAACTAAGCAAATATTTCTGTCTGGGCCTGGAGTCAGCAAAATTTCAACTTGATTTAGTGATCTCTTCAAAGAAAACATTAGTCAGCCGAAGGGGAAATCTTTCTGGAAGTTGCAAGAAAAGTAAGAACAAAGGGGACGTTACAGTAAAGATGCTGGAATGTGCCAGAGTTCAGTCATAACAAGTGCCCTTACTCAGGGCCAGGTCAACCACTAGGCAAGCTAAGTGCTTGCCTAGAATGTGCCGGCTGGAGGGGTGCCAAACTGCACTTGCCCCCCCCTGCAAAAAGCCCCCCGCCACCTCCCTGCTGCCGCCATCAGTGAAGAGCGCCCCGGTGGGGCACAGGAGGCAGTGGCAGAGCTTGCCTGCCCTCTCCCTCCCCTCTTGGGCACAGAGAAGAGACAAGGAGGAAAGAGAAAGGGGTGTAAACCGCGGGGGCAGGGGCAGGAGCTGGCACGCAGGCCCGGCTGGGTTCCCATGCAAGGCGGTGGGGGGGGTACCCACAAGCTAGGCATGGGGGGACGGGACAACCCTGGCCCAGGGCACCATTTTCAGCACTGCCTCTCCTCTCCCAGACCGGATCGAACCCTTTGGAGTGCCGAGGGTGGGGGGTGGGGAAGGACAGAGACCGGCGAAGTCTTAGATGGGGGGGATGGTGTGTGTGGGTGGGTGGGCTATAAGAATCCAATTCTCCCCCCCTCAGCATCTCCCAACTTGCTTAAGAGGCCATTTCCGTGGCTGCTCCCGCCCTCCTGCCAGACGCTTGTCTGAATCCATCGACATGCAGGCCCAACCTCAGCAAGTCTCTTCGGCTGTTGGTGGGGCGCGGCAGGGAAACCTCTTTGGAGGAGGGAAGGGAACGGGAATGCCACGCTTTCCTGCCCCTCCCAAGAATGGATCCCAGCCCTTTTGCTAGTTGGGACTTGCCCGGGGCCTAAGCGGTTTCGGGAGTGCAGCCCTCTGGCCCCAGGTCAGACTCGGCGGCAACTGATCGCCTTTGGCAGCGTGGCTTGGTCCTTTTGCCCTCCGGACTGTGTCCTCCCAGCAAAGATATTCGAGGACTGCCAGGACAGCTGCTCCGAGGCCTCCAGAACGAAACAAATCTGAAAATCTGCCGCCTGCTGATGTGTCTGTGCGTGCGTGCGTGCGTGCTGTACAGAAATGGTGGTTTTCCCAAAAGGCAACACCCCCCCACCCCCAATTTACAGCATTTAAAAATAACGAATACAAAACCAAATTGTTCTGTGAATGTTTTAAAACTTCTCATCCTGCTCCGAATTTAAGGAAATTGAGAGTTGCTGTTTAAAATACACCCTCCCCCAAAAACCCCCCAAAGAAATCCCACCGCTTCACTGGCCCAAACCAACTGTCGGCCATTTAAAAATGGCACATCCACTCCGTTCACCCCGCCTCTTCGATTTTGCTGCCTTTAGCCCTCTCGGGCAGGAGGAGAGGACAGCAGCAGCCATGGTGAGCCCAAAAGCCGGTCCAGAGGAGGGAGGGGGCTGCCTCGGTAGAGAGGGCAGGGACTTCCTTGTCTCAAGGCCCTGCCTGGAGGTTGGCAACCGCCACATAATTGGGCACGCCGGGGGGCGCCCATAGGTAGCCCTGCCTAGGGTGCAAAAATACTCGGGCCGGCCCTGCTCTGACCACCCAACTTTAGCCATCTTTAGCGTCAAAGACAGTATGTAAAAATCAGACCATGCATTCTACGATACATCCATTGTTCTAATAGCTTTCAGATACTAGTAGGCACACTTTGAGTTTGTATTTCCTGATCAGCTTAGCTGACAATTTCCCCTTCACTTGTCTTGGAAAGTAATCCTATACAGATATACTCAGAAGTAAGTTCCTGTTGGCAGGGTTTAAATGTGCAAAGGAAGTAGAGCACTGACTGTTTACAACGAAAAATAAGTAGGTTTATTATAGAAGAACAAATTGTTATAGAATGTACAGAGAGAAAGCCTAAAGTAACCAGTCTAATGGCTGTAAAAGGAACAAAGAGCAACAGAAAGCTCTACAGAAGCAGGAAGTCTCTAGAAGAGCCAATCAGGAGACAGCAAGGACATAATTTGAAATTGTGGGCAGTCCCTAATCTAGCTATGCTAACTACCAATCCTTCAGCTGTCCCCCGTAGGGTGATATTAAGATCTTCTTCATAATGCTGCACTATAGACCTTGTATATTCCAACACCCCTTCTCAAGGTCTATGCTATGTATTTGCTTATGTGTTATGCTATGGTGTTATGTAGTTGCTTATATGTTATGCTATGTAGCCTTCAGGCACAAGTTCCATTGACTCTCAGGTATTCTAAACCCTGCAGTCGGATTGGTCGCTGTTGCATAACAGACCAGTCCAAAAGGACTCTGACTTGTGGTGGGAATGAATCACATTGGTTCTAAGCTCTCAATTGTAATTGGTCGTTACTGTGCTAGGGGGTGTGGCCTCGCTAGTCCACAATGTATAAAGTTGCATCATTCTATGGTTGAGTTGTTGTGTTCTGAGCTGAATAAAGATATCACTTGTTATGAAAAGCTGCCTTGATCTCAGTATATAACACTGGCAATGAGGATGAGATGCAATGGGTAGGCAGCCCCACAGAACCATAGCTGATCACACAGTGGGCAAGGAATTGTCGCCTTGGCCCCTGGAGAGCTGATCTCTGCAGTGGGCAAGGAATTGTTGCCTTGCCCCTCAAGAGCTGATCACTGCAGCGGGCAAGGAATTGTCACCTTGGCCCACCAAAACAGCAAGAGGAACACAGCCACCTGCCGCTCCAGCACGGAACTACGATGGCCACCAAGGGCCACTTCGAACCATTCAATTCGACAACAGAAGAATGGGACATCTACGTCTTCAGGTTCGACTTCTACGTGACAGTACTCCTAAACAATGTTCCCTGAAAAATGGAGGTCGACTTGGGGTCAGCGCTCACTATCGTCTTGATGCAGACTCTACGACGGCCTTTCCACAGATGGAACAAACATCAATTAGAACCTTGTAACCTTCAGTTAATTGATTTCCAGAGACAGTGCATTCCCGTTGTGGGGATAGGCATATTCATGGTCCACTACAAGAACATTTAAAGTCTGCTAAACATCCACTGCTTCATGCCACCGACGTCGCCTCGCATTCCGCAAGAGATTCCATGAGTTCCCAAGTCCTCAAGTGGCCATCCAGCTGGCAGACCTCCAAGTTCCAGGCTTACAGGTCGAGTCAAGACGAACTGTTGGTGCACACAGGATGCATACTGTGGGGGAATCGCATGGTCATTCCTCCCAAACTTCGCCTGCACGCTGCCAGCCCTGCCAGGAGTCATGACAAGAGCCATCACCGGCACCAGCCCAGAGATCCTGAGATGGGTAAACTACTCATCTGTCATGGTCCTGCCTGCATGTGGATCCAGATCTCAGATCAGATTGTCCGCTGCAGAAAGGGAGGTTCCAAAGCCTCTCCGTTTCTTTCCAGCCTGGTGACCTCATCTACACACAAGCAGCAGAGCCACGCTCCATGCCGCCTACAAATTGCAACTCTTCCCAGTTGGAGGCACCTTCTAATTGCAATGCTTCCTGGTCAGCTACTGGGTCAGAGGCACTGGCGCCCTGATGCCTTCAGAGCTAATTCCGCTTCCAGGCCATAAGAGTTCAAGTGCTACGGCCCCAACACTGAAACCCAGCAGAACTAACACTGTTTCCAGACCCCAAACCCTGAGTGTGAGCACTATGGTTCCCAATGGACCATTATGTGTGCTAACTTAGGGGGGAGGGGTGTTATGTATTTGCTTATGTATTATGCTATGGTGTTATGTAGTTGCTTATATGTTATGCTATGTAATCTAAACCGGAGCTTCAGGCACAAGCTCCATTGACTCTCAGGTATTCTAAACCCTGCAGTCAAATTGGTCGCTGTTGTGTAACAGACTGATCCGAAAGGACTCTGACTTGTGGCGGTAATGAATCCCATTGGTCCTAAGCTCTCGATTGTTATTGGTCATTACTGTGCTAAGGGGTGTGGCCTCGCTAGTCCAAAATGTATAAAGTTGCATTGTTCTATGGTTGAGTTGTTGTGTTTTGAGCTGAATAAAGAATTCACTAATTTGGAAAAGCTGCCTCAATCTCACTATATAACATTCTATTGTGCTAGTCCATAAGATACATTCTTCTTAGGTTCTCAAATTTATAATGAGGAAGTGGTTTGGTAAGGACATCTACAATCATGTTCTCAGTGGAACAACTCCATCTTTTAGAAAATCCACTTGTATTTCATCTTTCTTTCCAGAAGAGATTCTGCAAATATCTCTTTTTGATCCTTGATTGGAGATTTAATTTCTCTCTCTGCTGTCTTCCTCCATTTTTCTGCTTGGTCAGTGTGCATTTTGTTTATGTCTTCTCATGTAGAGGGTTCAGTCTCAGTCTTTATTTTGGTCATGCAGGAGAGTCTCCTTGGTGGTATACCTTCGTTAGTTCTTTTTTTTTTACCATTTAGGGGAATACAACATGAAAAGGGACAAAGGGAAAGGTGAGAAGCATAGAACATCATTTGTTAAACTCATTTTAAGGATATTGCATAATATGAGAATATAAAACTTGAAGGAGTATCATAGCAAAAATATCATAACAAATCAAAATATGGTAAAATAATCAATACTTCATCATAATAATTTCATATATATTTCCATTATTTCCTTTTAAGAAAAACATAAGAAAAAAATAAGAAAACATTTTTCTTTATACGAGGTTAATACTATCATATAATAAGTAGTAAATATGTAACTATAAAAGATTAATGAATATAACTACAATAATATAATTATATGTTTTTGAGTATTAATCAATTTAGATTTCTTTATAACTCCTCTAACAGTTTTATCTAATCTATGTAGTTTGTCTTTATTAGTAATTATAAAAGGCTTTCCACTTATTCTCAAATTCTGTAATCAGCTTTTTATTTATATAGTTCATCATTTTCACCATAACAGCATATTCTTCCATTTTGTCTCTCCAGTTCTCAAGATTTGGGCAGAGTTCAGTCTTGGTTGCAAATACTAGTTGTGCCGCAGTTATCATATATCTGAAGAGTTCATACTGTGATCTATTTATATTAGATGGTAAAATTCCTAGCAGCATATTTTGAGGTTTCATGGGAAATTTTAAGTTCAAGATTTTCTGCATTTCAGTATGTATTTCTACCCAGAATTTGTTGGTCTTTTTACAGGACCACCACATATGGTAAAAAGTACCATCCATCTCTTTGTATTTCCAGCACTTTCCTTTATAATTTTTATCCATCTTCTCAATATTTTTCAGAGTAATATACCAATGGTAGAACTTCTTGTACCAATTTTCTCTGAGTGCTTGACTCGCTGTAAACTTTGTATCTTTCATCCATAAGCTTTCCCACTGCTGAAGTGAAACTTCATCAAAATTCTGCATCCATTTCACTATGCATGTCTTAACCTGTTCTATTTCTGTATCATATTGAAGTAGAAGTGTATAAATGTGACCTAAAAGATGTTCATTTTTATTCAGTATTATATTTTCAAATTCCGTCAAGTTCTTTAGTCTTTTTCTGCATTCATTGTCCCTTTAAGCCCTGAGGTAAGTTGAAGATAAGTTAGCGATTGTATCTTTTTTCCCTTCTTCATTAATTGTCTGCCAGGATTTAACCCACCTTGAGAACTGATCATATCTTGATATATGATAACATCAGGTTTTTTCTTGTGGGTTTATCACAAGATAGGAGCTGCGATGGCTCAAGTGGTTAAGACGCTGAACTGCAGGCTGTGGAAGGTTGGTAGGTCAGCAGTTTGAGACCCAAGTGCCGCATGATGGAGTGAGCTCCCATCTCTAGTTCCAGCTCCTGTCAACCTAGCAGTTTGAAAGCAAGAAATTGCAAGTAGATAAATAGGTACCACTTCAGTGGGAAGGTAACAGCGTTCCATGCACCTTGGTGTTTAGTCATGCTGGCCACATGACCACGGAAACGTCTTCGGACAGTGCTGGCTCTTCGGCTTTGAAATGGAGATGAGCACTGCAACCCTAGAGTCAGATTCAAGTGGCTTTCAAGCAAGGGAACCTTTACCTTTACCTTATCATAATATGCATCTATTAGAAACATTAGAGGTGAGATTGGTGGGCTAATTTTTGTTTCCATGAACCACCAAATTTTCAATAGACTATCTATAATTACATGGCCCTTCATTGCCTTTTTTGTTGTTTCCCTGTTTGTTTTATCCAGAGCTAACTATGTAATCCTTCAGTCAGATCCACTGTTTTCAATTTCATCAGTCTTTCATTCAGATTTTTTTAATCCAACTGGAAATCCATACCAGGCTGGCTGCTTGATAATACAGTTTAAATTTAGGTACAGTGAGGCCTCCCCCCCCCCCGCCGCATCTTGTAGCACTTTAAATCTGACTCTTGGTTTCTTGCCATTTCAGATAAATGTACTGGCTTGTTTTTGCCAATCTTTCTGATTTTTGTCAGGTATATCAATTGGGAGCATCTGGAATAGAAAGTTTATTTTCAGTAAGATATTCATTTTTACTGTGGAAATTTTTCCAAGCCATGAACATTTCAATGTAAACCATCCCAGGTCTTTTTGTATTTTCTTCCAAACTTTATCATAGTTATCTTGCAATAATGTATCTTTTCCCCCAGCCACATTTATTCCCAAGTATTTTCTTGTCTGAGTTAAGAAATCATATCCAGTAATTGTCTTGATATTGTCTTCTTGCTTCATTAAGAATCTGGGAGTTATTTTGGGATTTTTTTCTATTTATTTTAAATCCTAAAAAGAACCCAAATTTCTCTATGTGCTCCATATCACGTCGTATAAAATTCTGTGGGTTTAATATTGTCAGCACCACATCATCTGTGTAAATTCCTTGAATCCAACTCATAAATCTATGTCCACAATTTAAAAACTCTAATACTCATTGTAGAAGTGCCCCAGAAAGATTGTCAAAAGCCTTTTCAGCATCTAAAAACATGAAGACCACTTTTTTCTCCCTATTTTGTACAAACTCCATTGCATCAATTATAAAACTGACATTTTCTTTCATATATCTCTTGGGAACAAAACCTGTCTGACCCTGATGAATTATCTTTGTTATGCATTTCTTGAGTCTTTCTGCCATTATCACAAGAAGTTTATAATCCATGTTTAACAATGATATGGGTCTATAAGATTGTGGTAGCACCTTTCCTTCCTTTAGGATCAATGTTATGTGTGCCTCTTTCCATGATTGGGTTAGTATTTTCTTATCACTTATTTGATTCATAACTTTCTGAGGTGGCAAAATAGTTTTTTGTCCAAACATTTATAATACATAGCTGTCAAGCAATCTGGACCCGGTGCTTTGTCTTTTTATAACTTTTTTATTGCTTGTGAGATTTCTTGTATTGAAATGTTTTGATTCAGTATATCTCTTCCTTTGCAAATTTTGGTATTAAAGTATCTTTGAGGTAGTCATTTAATCCCTCCTCAGTTAAGTTCTCTTTCTCATAGAGATTTGTAAAGAAGACAGTGAATTGTTCATGTATATCTCCCTTTATAAGAGGTTTCCTCTTGCTATTTAACTCCAGTTATTGATCTTCTTTCACTTTCTTTTCTTAAACTGTGCCAAGTAATGTTTGTTTGCATGTTCAAAATATTTTGGTTTAATAAAACTTAGTTTTTTTCCTGTATTTCTTCTGTTTCCAATAAGTTCAATTGATTTTTCAACTGGTTGATTTCCTTTAAATGTATTTTTGATGTCTTTTTATGCTGGTCTTCCAATATTTGAATTTTTTCCTATTATCTTCATTGTTCTTTCCATTTTTTCTTTTCTTGAAAGTAATCGCAATGAGATTTCCCCTCATATAGGTTTTGCTTGCCTCCCAAATCGTTGTAATAGAAGAATCCTCTGTCATATTCAGTTTAAAAAATTCTGTTAAGTCTTTTTTGCATTTCTCAATTATATTTTTCTGAAATAGAAGATAATCATTTAGTCTCCATCTTCTTTCCCCAGACTTTTTCCTTGCCAGGAAATAAATAATGATTTGAGATCTGCAAATATCTTCGGTAGGATCTCAGCACTCTTCAAATTCACGAGTAAAGTTTTGGACATCCAACACATGTTTTTTCTAGAATAGGTCTGATGTCTGTCAGAGTAAAAAGTATAGTTTCTGGATTTTGAGTTGATTGTTCTCCAAGCATCAATCAACTGCAGCAACTCCATATATCATAGGGCATTCTTGGGAAGCCTACCTCCTTTTGTCTTCTTGGATCTATCCTTTGAAGGGTCCAGAACTCCATTCATATCTGCATTAATCATAATCTCACCTTCTTGAAAATCTAATAGCTTTTGAAAAAACTTGTCATAGAATTTTTCTTTAGCATTAGTTGGAGTATATAGCGTTAAAAACATGTAATTCTTGCTCTCAGGGAGTCTTATTTTCAACAAATTTCACTTCAACATCTTTCAGTTCTTCTATGACTCACTGGTTTTTTATATAAATTGCTACCCCTTTGTTCTTCTCTTTTGTAGAAGATGCATATACTGTTCCTAGTTTCTTATTCTTTAAAATATGTTCATGTTGTTTCTTAATATGAGTTTCTTGAAGACTGTAATAGTATACCAGAGTCTTGTCTCGAGTAAATGACTTTTCATCCTCTCTTTTCAAATGAGATAATTCACATCTGTCAGCCTATCCAGTACATAGCTGTGCGAAGCTGTGCAGGAAGCAGCCATTTCATAATTTCTTCCTTTTGCCTACAATATGTCGAAACTATTGCACACACTGGGCCCATAACCCTGTTGGCAGAGTTTAAACATGCAAACAGCACCGGCTCACCCGCTAGATGAACTAGGCACTCGCCTAGGGTGTGCTGGCCCTCAAGGGCACCAAACGGCACCCTATCCCCTGAAAAGCCCCCCCAACCGGGCACCCACCACCAGCTCCCCGCCGCTGCTGCCAGTACAGAGTGCCCAGCTGGGGCACTGGATGCGGCGGAGCAGCTCGCCCGCCTGCCCTCCCCCTCCCCCTTGGGGTGGAGGAGGCAGGGGCGGCATGGTGGCAGCCAGTGGGGACTCCCCACCATTGCTGCCAGTACAGAGCGTTCAGCCGGGGTGCAGGAGGTGGCGGCACAGCTCACCCACCCTCCCCCTCCCCCCTCAGGGGGAAGAGGTGGGGTGGCATGGCAGAGGCCAGCGGAGTCTCCCCGCTGCCACCGCCACCAGTACAGAGCACCTGGCTGGGGTGCAAGAGGCAGCAGCCAGCAGGGACTCCCCACTGCCACCACCAGTACACAGCACCCAGCCAGGGTGCAGGAGGTGGTGGTGCAGCTCGCCCACCCTCCCCCTCCCCTCTTGGGGGGAGGAGGTGGGGTGGCATGGCAGAGGCCAGCGGGGACTCCCCGCCACTACCACCAGTACAGAGTGCCCGGCCGCAGCACAGGAGGCGGCGGTGCAACTTGCCCACCCTCCCCTTCCCCCCTCATTTCCAGGCCCCACTGGGAGGTTGGCATCTGCACCTGCCTAGGGTGCAGAAACACCTCGAGCTGGCCCTGCATGCAAAGGAAGTGGAGCATTGACTATTCAAAGAAAAAATAAGTAGGTTTATTATAGAAGAACAAACTGCTATAGAACATTCCTAACTAATCAGTCTAATTGCTATAAAAGGAACAAAGAGCAACAGGAAGCAGGAAGTCTCCAGATGAGCCACTCAGGAGATAGCAAAGACATAATCTGAAATTGTGGGCAGTCCCTAATCTAGCTATGTTAACTACCAGTCCTTCAGCTATCCCTCTGTAGAGTGATATTGAGATCTTCTTCATAATGCTGCACTATTGACCTTGCATATTCCGACAGTTCCTTGGTATTCAGTGGGGCTTACTCCCAGGAAAGTGTCCTTAGGAATGCAGCCTTAATTTGTTTTTACTGGTTTATTACTGGGCTTTGCAGATTCTGGTAATTAAACCTTATTAGATGTTCTCTTATCAGTAACTCTTTCCTATTTGCCATTAATGTGCCTCTAACTTTTGCAAGATGTATAACTAGGACAGCATGTGTATGTTTAGGGCTAACATAAGATAAAATTCTGCTCCCATATGATTCAAGTTCTATGTCAAGAAAAGCTGGATTTTACAACCTGTGCATATTATGTACTTTTTAATTCTGGCTTTATCACCACCAGGACAGTGAACTGCAGAAGGCGTTGACTCTCCTACTCCAGTTCCTTGAAATCTCTTAGCCTTTGAGAAGTTGCCCACATGCTATCATGCAGCCATGAGACAAGTTTCTTTCAAAATGAAAGCAGAGATTCTCAAATAACTGAATTCTGTTACATTCTGTATGCTTCCATGGAATGGCAGCATGAATACAGTCCTGTATAGAATTATCATGAGTGGCCTCCTTTCTGCTGAGGCAAATTTCTCACCTGGCCATAGTTCTTGGAAACTATAGCTTGACTCACAAGTGATCTTGAGTTTGCGGGTGTACACCATGGAATAGAGCTTTGGAAAATCTTGAACATTATCTTTGTGTAAGTTAGGCTCTGGTCACACTGCAACTGACATGCACTTTGTTCCCGGTTTATTTAAATCGGGAACATTTTTATTCACATGGGGCTGTCTACATGCAGCCAGCTCCTCTTTCCCAGCACTCGCTTGCCTGCTGCTGCGCCATCCTTCCAGGCGATCCTGCTGGCCACGGGGAGGCTTGGGTGGCTGCTGCTCCTGCCGACACTTGGGGGGGGGGTGCTGCTGCCGCCGCCACCATTGACCCATGAAAATAGGCTCCGCCGTCTCCGCCATCCTCCTTGCCGGCCCCATCCAGGCTGCCGTAGCCCCCACCTCTCATTCCCGCCTCCAGGGCCGTCTTTGTGTGTGTGTTTTTTAAAGCTTCTGGTTTGAGCGCTTGACTAAACATGCGCTTAACAAATCCATTATTAAACTTTAAATGGATTTATTAAGTGCATGTTTGCTCAAGCGCTCAAACCGGAAGCTTTAAAAAAAAGGAACCCCAAGAACGTTCAGACGGCCCTAATCGCAATCTTTGCGAGAGAGGGGCTGTCCACATAGGCGAAATCGCGCAATCAAAGCGGAAGTGCCAGGAAAACACTAGTTTCTCCAGGGGTCAGGAAAACCCGGAAGCATTGCACGAGTAAGCCCGCTTCGCGACAGGAGGCGGATTGGCGCGTGTTAACGTGAAACTGACGTGCGCAAGTAAACAGCAGCGAATCCCGATCAAAACGGCAGTGTGACCGGACCCTTAGAGAGAAATCTCATGAAAAGGGTTTCATGGTATTTGTTGGTTTCTTCCCCAGTATGACATTTTAAAAAATAACTTCCAATTTAGCAAGTGGCATACACTGATTTTTTTTAATTCCCAAAGGAATTTATGTAACTACTTATATCAGTAGCTATAGTATTAAATGTTATTTGAACACTGAACACTCTCAGATCCCTGCTCTCATCTCAGGAGTTTGTCCATTTCTTCATCGTTTAAAAATGTCTCTATAATGTCTTTTCATATTTGTTCAAGGTGGCTTGCAATGTTGGTGTGAATCAACTTCATCTAAATAAAAGAATCTACACAAAATGAAAACTGTAGAACTGAAACATGGTTGCAAAGCAAATACAAAACCCACCCTCTGGCTAACAAAGACTTCTTGAAACAGATGAGTTTTGCAGAAACACTTTAAGGCCAGGCAGGAGGCTCACTAACCACGTTCTTGGGAGGGATCATTTCAAAAGGGTGGGGCAACCACTGAGAGATCCCTGCTCATTCTGTCTGATTCAGGTGGGTAGTTATGTTGGTCTGAAGCAATAGAACAAAGTTTGAGTCCAGTGGCACCTTTAAGACCAACAAAGTTTAGTTCTGGGTATGGTCTTAAAGGTGCCATTGGACTCAAACTTCATTCTGTTTGAGGTTACTCAGGAGAGCATGCCTTTCAGCCCTACCTTAAAATACCCAAGCTCTGAAGACCTTTAAATACAAGAATCAGTACCTGATTGACCTAGAAGCACACATGGTGAAGAACCAATTTTATATCCTCCTGTCTGCCAACAAGCAGGCAGCATCAGCTGAAAGTTACAAACCATCATCAATGGAAGCCCCATGTAGAGGGCATTACAGTAATCAATCCCAGAGATTACAAGGCATGACAATCTTGTGAGACCCAAGAATGCTGGCAACCAAGGAATGCAGCCAGACCATCAACTTGGGGGGGTCAACAGTGGGAGGGCTTCTAGTGTTCTGGCCCCACTGGTGGACCTCCTGATGGCTTGCCCACACGCTTCGCAGCTACGGGGCGTGTGGGCAAGCCAAAGAAGCGAAGGGGGTTTAAACTGCCTTCCCTTCCCAAAAAGGGATGGCTTGCCTGCACGCCTCGCAGCTGCAGGGTGTTTGGGCAAGCCATGGAAAGGAAGGGGGTTTAAACTGCCTTCCCTTCCCTCCAAGGGATGGCTTGCCTGGGCGCCTTGCAGCTGCGGGGCATTCAGGCAAGCCAAGGAAGGGAAGGCAGTTTAAACTGCTTTCCCTTCCCAAGAAGGGACAGCTTGCTCGCATGCCTCGCAGCTATGGGGCACATGGGCAAGCCATGGAAGGGGATTTAAACTGCCTTCCCTTCCCCAGAAGGGACAGCTTGCCCACGCACCTCGCAGCTGCGGGGCTTGTGGGCAAGCCATAGAAGGGAAGGGGGTTTAAACCCCCTTCCATTCCATCTAAGCACCGGCTTGCTCAGGTGCTTCACAGCTGTGGGACACCCGAGCAAGCCATGGAAGGGAAGGAGGTTTAAACCCCCGTCCCTTCCAGCTAAGCGCTGGCTTGCTCGGGTGCCTCACAGCCACAGGATGCCCAAACAAGCTACGGAAGGGAAGGGGGTTTAAACCTCCTTCCCTCTCTGGTTGTTTTTTCAGCTGCTGCCGAATTTCGGCAGCAGGCCGAATCAGACCAGAGAATCTGACTCAGCCTGTGGCTGCCCAGAAGGGGGCTGAATGGCCCATTTTCGAGGGTGCATTTGGTTTGGACAAACTGAATGTACATCCCTAGTCTCTCCTAGTCACTTAATGAAGATATTCAATAATGTAGGTGAAAGAATAGGTGCATGTGGAACTCCAGGCTACATGTTCTGCCTCACTCCAACAACAAAACCCAGGCCATTGCCAACCCCTGAATCTCAACCAGATGATCTAAATGGCACATTAAGAAGTCTGTAGCTAAGTGGTGAAAAATAATCACAGTCATACACTCCTGGGTATCTTTCCAGATGAATATTTCAAGCTAAAGCTATCCTGGTTCTATAACCAGGTCAGAATAAAAAAGACCTAGGGAAGAATCAAATAGTTTCTTGCAGATATACTTTCTGTATATCAAGGGACACATAGAACATGTTTGGTTTCCTCCCTGCCTCTTACATAACTTAACAATGGTTTAGGTTTATAGAATGGCTTGGATTGTGCCACACCCAGGAATGAAGGAAATGACCTCAGTGCAAAGTTCTAACAGAATCAGAGCAAATACAGGTGCATCCTAGTTACTCTGCCAATCCTTTCTTTCTCTCTGACCTTAGCTGTCATAGGGATGGCTTCATGTTTTTAATTATTCACTGCTACTTGCAGCAAGATTCTTGTTCATTGTGACTAAATGGAAATCCTCAGGTTTTTAGCAGAAGGTGCATTCTCATTCCTTGTATATTCTGGGCAGAACACTTCGCTGCCATGTGGGTTTCTCACATCCCAGCACAATCTCCTCTCAAGAGGCCATGGCCTGTCACTTGCCAGCCTGTGCTATTTTTTCCTTATGTTATTCTTCCTAAATGCTCCTAAACTTTCCAGCTACATAAGCTATCTGCACTGTTTTGCTATCAGCATCAACCTCCTTGACTTTCCCTCCCTATGAGTTCTGCCAGATAAATGTGTCCCAGCTTTATGAGCTATATCCTGGAGGCCTAAATTAACCCTCCCTAGCTCTTCAAAGCCTCCAAAGCTTAGCTAATACTTCTGCAAGGGAGACAGTAGAAAGGAATATATCTATTATTTCCTTGGAAGCACAAGGGTGTTTCACAACCTGAAGAATATGGTCTTGGGAAGGTTAATCTCAGAACCTGGGGTCATGCCATGGCAGGCTTGAGATCAACTGGAGATTGCAGTGGAAGCTCATGCTAATATGGCTAAGGAAGGACTGGGGTTAAAAACATCATTTAGATTTTGCCACAAACACACATACCTCTCCCTCATTCTCTGGGAATGTCTTCAAAACTAAAGCCAGAGAGCCCAGAGGTCCAGGTTGCACCATGAGATATATCATGGGATGTAACAGTATTAGCATAAGGCCAACAATCTCTGTTTTAATTTTTAATGAATGTTTCTATCACTCATTGTAAACGTCACTCTCTTGATACATTTTAATTACCTGTTTTAAACTGTGTGCTTTGATTAATTTAATATTGATGTTTTCATGACTTTTATTTATGTTCATTGATGTCTTTACAATATTTCTGTATTTTATCTACTGCTGTTGTCCATCTTGGGTCCTGACTATGATAGGAGAAGTATATTCCTGGAGCATTGCAAGCTTTTAATCTGAAAGTGGCTCCACTCATTCTTTATGGTTCAGCTATTTGGATTAAAGCTATCTCTGATAATATTGATCAACCACTAGCCCAGTCCTTGACAAAAATATTGAATACTCCCTGCTGCATGTCAAATGGCATATTATGGGCAGAATTTGGACAGATATCCTTGGAAGCAAGAGCATGGCTGTTTGCCTTCAAACTATTAAAACATCTCTGTGCTGAAGATGGTTTGTTAGTTTCTTTAAATCAGGATACCCACAAATCAACTTGGATGAAATCCATGGATGAGAAACTGATGAAAGTTGGAATGCTGATTAACGATATTTTTGAGATGGGCAAAGCCAAAGCATTTTCTCTGATCAAAAAGTGAGTTCTGGAAATTGACCATAGTAGTTTGATTCTGAGAGCCCACAGATTATGCTCACCCCTATTTTTGGTCTTTCTTTTTTGTTTGCAAGACTGAACATTATACCTACAATGGTTTTGCAAGGTAGATTTTTGAATAGGCCCTACACTGACAGAATTTGCCCTTGTGGCCTTAACAGGATTGATACATCCTTTCACATCCTGCTGGAATGCAGATTTTTTTTAAGATTACGAGGGATTACTATATTAAGCCTTTATCCAACCAATCGTCCCCCTGTACTCTGGAAACACTGGCTTTTTTGCTCAGTGATAAGCAGGCTCTTTTTGTAGAAAAAGCCCAGCAGAAACTCATTAGTATATTAGGCCACACCCCCTGACAGCACAGCTCATTAACATATTAGGCCACACCCTCATATTACCATGGGGAAACTGATCTCTATTTTCTGAAGATCAGTTTTAATAGCAGATCTCTGGCCCCTACCTGGAAGCTGGGAACCCTGGAGAGCTACTGAGAAGATCCAGTGGTTTGAAGCAAAGCTCCACCAGAGCTTTCTTGTTATCTCTGTATTCAAATATAAGGCCAAAATGAAATATGGCATTGGGGATCCATTATCAGATCTTCTCACATGTAGTTTAGCATTAAAATGAAGCTCTGACCCCCCCCACCCCCCAATTAGTATAAGAGAAGCCTTGCAAAGGAAGGGAAGGTGCCACTTCCCTAAACAAAACCAGCCCCCTACCTTGCTGGGTTGCTGTTTGCCTTTGCACATGAAAAACAGGGGCAACAAGAAGATGTCTGTCTTGTTCCCTTATCAGGGTTAAGGATAGTCCAAGAGGGCAGTTTTCAATGTAAATCTCTCCTTTCTCAGCATAACAGCCCTGTTTCAAATTGACTGCCTCTATGGCTGCTTTTGGCATGATATAACCCAATCTCATCAAATCTTGGCAGCTAAGCAGTACTTGGAAGGGAGACCATTGAGGAAGACTCTACAGAGGAAGCCGATGGCAAACCACCTCTGCTTCTCACTTGCCTTGCAAGACCCTGGCGGGTCCCCATCCACAGAAGTTGTCTGCGGCTCCTCTCTCTCTCTCTCTCTCTCTCTCACACACACACACACACACACACACACACACACACACACACACACACACACACGGCTGCTTGCTTTTTAAGATTAAACTGAGATGCCCAGAGTAGAGCATAATTAGACAGTTTATTGTTCTCTAATTCTGAAAACCTAATCCTTTTGCATTGTCCATTGTATGTCTTATGTTATTTGATCCCCTTCTTCTATATTCTGTAATCTGCCCTGAGTCTCACCAAGAAAGGAGGACTATAAATAAAAGTATTTTCTTAAATGAGTCAGTCTTATGATGGGTAGACTCTCTAGGAGGACAACCACCCACCCACAAACTATCATTCAATCCTTCACTGGATTAAGGACAAATAGTCTGTCCCTTGATTGCACTGTGGCAATAACAGCTCCTTGGCATTATGTGAAGGGGATTCCATCTTCCCTTGGAGCAAACTGGACTTGGATGACTCAAGGAGGAGGAACATCCATCTCAACCATGCATCCCTGCTCACAAGCTCTGACTCTACTATTGCTTGGGAACACTGGCACTTCAGTTTACACACATATCGACAAGTATAAAAGGGTACGGTGTACCAGGATTGCCGTGCCATCAAAGAACAAGAAGCAAAAAACTTTCACACAGACCTTTCTAATCTGACAAATTTGGTTTCATGGTCAGGTTGATTAAAAGCTCCCTCCCTCCCTCCCTCCCTCCCTCCCTTCCCCTGCTCGCTTTTCCTTAACTTTGTTAAGAGCTGGCAAAGTGGCCAAAGTGGAGCAGGCTGTTTTTAAAATCTACATCTTTATACATGAGCAAGAGAACCATACTTACTGGGTGCCAACCAACTCTGAAGAATTGCAGGGCAGCTGCAGCCTGCTAGAAACTGAGCTCCCCCCCCCTTTCCAAGGCGTTCTACCCTAACTGAGCCTAAACACATTTACATGGAAGTAAAGCCCCTTGAGATCCATCGACCGCTCTTGCAAATAAGTGGCACTTAGGGGCAGAAACACTCACCATTTTAACATTACAACAAAAAATAAATCCACCCTCCTCTGCTGCTGTTTCTATTTGACACTGAAGATGTTTGTCCACCCAGAAACAAATTTCACAAATGGGATTTGCTCCCCAATTAAGTGGGTTTCAGTTTCAGATCAGTCTTGTAAGTTAGGTCGGCTTTTTGTAGTTATTGTTGTTTCTGTTTGTTTAATTTACAGAAGTTGGCATAGCTAAGAAAAAGGAGCTGTGATCTGCAAGGTTGCTGGTTTCACTTTCCCCCGCAAGGGGTGGTGGTGGCTGGGGTTTGATTGGCGGGGGGGTGAACCACGGGGGATAGTGGCTGCAGCTTGATGGGGAGGCTGGCGGGAAATGGCCCTGCACACCCGATCTCTGGTGTGTGTAGGGCTTCCCGGCTCCCAGCACTTAAAGGTGCTCCCACATGCACCAGAGATCGAGTGCACCAGGAGGCCCTGCACACACCAGAGATCAGGCGCACAGGGCCGTTTCCCGCTGACCCACCCCCATCAAGCCTCAGCCACAGCCCGTGGCCCACCCCCACCCCGATCAAGCCTCAGCCACCCTCCCTGGCTTTACAACAGACCGGAGGGGAAGTGAAAACAGCGACCTGGAAGATCGCAGCTCCCTTTTCTTTCTAATTGGACCCACATGCCCGATCTCCGGTGTGTGCGGGGCTTCCCAGCTTCCTGCACTTAACAGGTCTCCCTTTAAGTGCAGGGATCTGGGAAGCCCCGCATTCACCGGAGATCGGGTGCACAAGGCTGTTTTCCACCACCCCATCAAGTTGCAGCCATCCCCTGTGTCCCACCCCCACCCCTGATCAAGCCCTAGCCACACCCCCCACAGCTTTACACCAGGCCGGGGGGGGGGAAGTGCGGGGGAAAGTGAAACCAGTGACCTTGGAGAGCACAGCTCCTTTTTCTTTCTAATTGGACCTACGTGCCCTATCTTTGGTCTCCCTTTATGTGCAGGGAGGTGGGAAGCCCCACAGGCACCGGAGATCGGGCGCATGGGGTGTTTTCTGCCCCCCCAGCTGCAGCCACCCCCATGTCCCACCCCCACCCTGATCAAGCCCCAGCCACCCCCACCCCAGGCTTTACAACACATCAGGGGAGAAGTGCAGGGGAAAGTGAAACCAGCGACCTTGCAGATCACAGTTCCTTTTTCTTTCTAATTGGACCTATGTGCCAGTCTCCGGTGCCTGCAGGGCTTCCCGGCTCCCTGCACTTAAAGGGAGCCCCTTTAAGTGCAGGGAGCCAGTGGGAAACGGACCCATGCACTCTGGTGTGTGGACCTTCCAGCGGGCCCCTCATTAAGCCCCCCCCCCCCATGGCTTACCCTACTTCTTCTTGATCTGGTGGCCCGACTGCGGACTGTTCAGTCAGGCCACAGGAAGGCTGTTGGGAGCAGGGGGCGTGGCCAAGCCAGAATGCAGGCGGAACGCCGTTCTGGTGTGTTCCGGCCCAAAAATAGCCCTGGTGATAAGGATCTCAAGATCACTCTAGCAATTGCAAAAATTGTCTCAGTCCTTATAGCCCTTGCATCTAAAAAATAATAAATGTTTTCTGCTGCTCAAGATTCATGAATCAATGAGCTTCTAAGGAAAGGAAAGGAAAGGAAAGGAAAGGAAAGGAAAGGAAAGGAAAGGAAAGGAAAGGAAAGGAAAGGAAAGGAAAGGAAAGGAAAGGAAAGGAAAGGAAAGGAAAGGAAAGGAGGGGTATACAATTTTTTGAAATAAATACATAAAATGGGGGGCGCTTGAATTCCGATGGCCAGTAGCTGCTAAATGCTTTGAGGCCCTCTAGTAAGAAGGCAAGACATTCAGACATGCTATACCTTCCTGTTCCAATTAATTCCCTCTTAATTATTTCCCTCTTACCTGGCCTGGATAGTGCTTTCTCTGCACCACCCTACTTACTAACAAAGCCCAAATTGTTCCAGTTGCTATGTCTGAGGCATTTTTTTTTCGACTCAGGAAAAAATACCAAAGTAGATATGCCTCTCAGGTTTATTTTACAAATTTAATCCCTTTGGCACAACCCTTTCTTTTTTTCTAACATTGGTATCAGGTTGGAAGACAGTAGAAGAAGCATTGATTTCTTCAGGCTGTGATCCGTATTTCTAAGTGGGAAGGATTCTTCCAAAGATAATGTGGGGGTGGAAAAGATTTCATTTCCTTGCATGGCTATCAAACACTTATTTGCAAATGTTCAAAGCCACAAGTATCAGCCTTCCATTTTTTAATCATTTCTAGATTAGTGTTTGGTATCGTACTCTGGGTATCCTCCAAAAACAAATGTATTATTATTTATTTTGTTTTTCACAGTATGTACAAGGCAGTTTAGCAGAAACAGAATTCTCATAATGCAATCCTAGCCAGTTAGACCTTTCTAAGCCCATAAGTTTTAGAAAGGCCCAACTCTGCTTAGGATTGCATGATGCAGCACTAACCAGACAGCTTTAGTAAAGGTTGCTGCCTTGGGACATGGAATGCAAAGCAGAGCCTGGAATGGACCCATTTGTTGATGTTGCAGTCAGATGGCATTTAGCTAGCAACCAGCACGCTGGAAAACAATTAGCATGCATAGTTCATTGTGTCTGGCACAGTTTCTGTATCAAAATTTGTGGAGGGGGGCTCTGTTTGGGGGGATCTCTGATATCCGAAATTTGGCTATGGATTCTTGGCCAACAAGCAGTGAGGCTGGCTGTATGTGCTTCCAGTTTAAGTGCACTGTGGCATAAATGCATGCCACTAAAATCGAAGTGCACATTTCACAAGAATCAGCACTTTTTATTTGTTGAGGCAATGGCAAAGGTGGGACTAGTTACATATTTGAAACATGAATTATAACTTTTTTAAAACATGGAGGTGTCCCTGTGAAGCCCTAGACACAGACTTTAAGAGTCCTACTATCCTAAGGAGTGTCTCCTCTCAGATGACGCCTCCCTCCCCTCTGTATTTGGATCTAGAGATGTCCTGTTCTGGATCCCAGCTACTTTCGCCTGACATGATGCCATTAAAGAACAGCTGGATTTGATGATTCATATGCACGACTTCAATAGGATTTTTCAGTTGTGTAACTATTCTCCCCCTATTCCCCACCCAGTAAAGCTGTATTGTTAGGGATCATAAAATCATAGAGTTGGAAGGGACCTCCAGGGTCATCTAGTCCAAACCCCTGCACGATGCAGGAAATTCACCAATACCTCCCTTCCACACCCCCAGTGACCGCCACTCCATGTCCAGAAGTTGGCAAAAAAACCCAACACCCCCTCCAGAATCCCTGGTCAAACTGGCCTGGGAAAATTGCCTCTTGACCCCAAAATGGCAATCAGTATTTCCCTGGGCATGTAAGAAAGGGCCACAAGAACCAAGCACCTATGCAACCCTTCCTGCCCTCCCTCTCATGATCTGCCCAAGCTCACAGAATCAGCATTGCTGTCAGATGGCCATCTAGCCTCTGTTTGAAAACCTCCAAAGAAGGAGAGCCCACCACCTCCCAAGGAAGCCTGTTCCACTGAGGAACTGCTCTGTCAGGAAGTTCTTCCTAATGTCTATCCAAAAACTTTTTTGATTTAATTTCAACCTGTTGGTTCTGGTCTGACCTTCTGGGGTGATAGAAAACAACTCTGCACCATCCTCTGTATGACAGCCCTTCAGGTACTTGAAGATGGTTATCATATCACCTTTCAGTTGTCTCCTCTCCAGGCTAAACATACCAAGCTCCTTTAACCTTTCCTCATAGAACTCAGTCTCCAGACCCGTCACCATCTTTGTTGCCCTCCTCTGGACATGTTCCACCTGAAGCAGGGACTCTGAAGAAGACCAGTAGTTAGGAGGGTTTATATGAGAGGAGGTGGTCCTTGGTATGGTAGCCCCTAAGCAACATAAGGCTTTAAAGGCCAGTACTAGCTTAAATGGGGCCCAGAAGCAAACTGGGAGACAACACTGGAGTGAAATGGTCCCTATAATCCACTCCAGCATTCTCTACCAATTGTAGCTTTTGGACATTCTTCAAAGGCAGACCCACATAAAATACATTGTGGAAGTCTAATCTATTTTATTTATTTTAAATGTTTCTATGCCACTTTTACACCCAAATAAAATTCCCAAGGTGGCAAAACATCAGAACATTAAAACATTTTAAACAATATTTAAAATGTACTGTATAGGGACTATGCCTCCTGACTCCCTATATGCAGAGGGCAGCCACCAAAGCCTCAGGACCAACGGGGAGCTTCAACAACTTACCCTGTGCCAACCAGTGGGCTGTGTCAGAGGACCAAAGAGGCCTTGGGAGCATGATACTGGAGCAACCAGCAGTGACAGGGCCAAACAAAGCAGGGAGCCAGAGGACCCACCAGATGCCAGGGTTAGAGGGCAAGACACTGGAGGCACCTGGAAATGGTGAGCCTCGAACAACAGCTGAGCCATGAGCGTGGAGGCAGGATGAGCTGGGGCAGGCCAACAGCTGGCCCCGCCTTGCTCACCCCAGAGACCACCACTGAGACTGGGAAGGGCGAGGGTGAGGCTCAGAGTGGGTGGAGTCCTGTCCACAGAGGCACAGGTGGACATGTGGCTTGCTGACAGGCCTGGGGGGAGGTGGGAGGAGGGGATGGGTTTATAAGGAGGACTTCTGGTGAGGACCAAGGAGACAAATGTGCTGGACACGTGAGCTCCCTACAAAGAGAAAGAGATATGGGGTGCTGGGGGGAGGAGGCTGAGGGTGCTGTAACTCCCCCCGCAGACCAGCTATTCTGAGGCTTGAGGTGGTAACCCTAGCATGAAGGGGTAAGGCAGGAGGAGCAATGTGGCCGTGGGTGGGCATGTACATATAAAATATTTAAATAATTCAATTAAAAACTTATAGATGTACAATCACAACACAATCAGGGCACACACCACTGTGGCAAGATCTTTTTTTGCCCAGGAAAGGCTGAGGCTGGTGAGAGGCATTCCTGCTGCCTATTTTTGCAGGATAGAGTTTCAGCTCTAACTCCACACTTTAGGACAAGACTAAAAACTCACAGAGCTCTTTAACATCTGCTTGTCTGGTTTGGTTCCATGTTTTAATCCATGCTATTTAGCTACGGTAGTTAATCATATGAAGGTCTGTAGTAGTATTTTCCCCTCTCTTGTCTCACTTTCAGGGTCAGAATAAGGAGAGTGGAAGTAGGATCTTGTATGTAGCCTAACACCCCAAACCTCACTGCCATTTCCCTGCTATCTCTTGTTTCTGTGCAGGGGCAATATATGGACACCTCCCTCGGCCCTGTCAAGTGCTGGTGCTATTAAATCCACAGAGTGGGTCGGGCCAGGCACTACATCTATTCAGGACCCAAGTGCAGCCGATGCTGACAGAAGCAAACATAGCATTCAGCATGTTTATAACTGGTAAGTGTTGCGCCTGAACAAGAGATCCAGAAAACCTGCAGCAATACTTCCTCCACAGGATGAGAGACCCTGGACCATGCTGGTTGGCACCGACAAAAGTGATTGTGCTCAACCCAAGCTGCTGTTTTATGTACCAGCTGCAATGTGCCAGTCAACATTAAGGTCAGACCTATGAAACAATAGCCTAGCCCTGAGGTTACAGTGATATGGATCTATGCAGCAGATTGTGGCAAAGCAGGGAGCCGTCTTCTGGGCCTGGGTACTCACAGCCACTTTATGTGATAGCTGTTGGTTCTGATCCTTGTCCCCATGTGCCCACCATGATAGTACTGCCAATTTGTATCTGAGGGAAGAGGGAACCGACTGACAATGATTCCTGATGCATCAGAATAAGACAGGGAGCCATGGAGATGCAGAGCTCGAGCCCCTCCTGCTGAGCAAGTGAAATTAGCTGTGTGCGAGTCTGACTGCCCTCTCTCATGGATCACTGCCTTGATGAGGCTGCGGGCTATGCCATGGAGGGCCATCCAGGAGGAAAGGCCACAGCAGAAAACTCAGACAAAATGCGATCCACTGGAGAGGGAAATGGCAATCCACTCCAGTATCTTTGCCAAGAAAACCCCATGGACAGTAACAAAAGGCTAAAAGATATGGTGCTGGAAGATGAACCCCCAGGTTAGAAGGTATCCAATATGCTACTGGGGAAGAGCAGAGGGCAAGTACAAGTAACCCCAGAAAGAATGAAGCAGCTGGGCCAAAGCAAAAAGGACACTCAACTGTGGATGTGTCTGATGGTGAAAGGAAAGTCCAATGCTGGAAAGAACAGTACTGCATAGGAACCTGGACTGTAAGATCTATGACTCAAGGTAAGCTTGACATGGTAAAAAATGAGATGGCAAGACTAAACATCGACATCTTGGGAATCAGTGAACTAAGGTGGATGGGAATGGGGGGAATTTAACTCAGAAGACCATCATATCTACTACTGTGGCCAGGAATCCCATAAAAAAATGGTGTGGCCTTTATAGTCAACAAGAGAGTGAAAAGGGCAGTAATGGATACAATCTCAAAAATGACAGAATGATCTTGGTCCGAATCCAAGGCAAACCATTCAGTATCACAGAAATCTGAGTCTGTGCCCCAACCACTGATGCAGAAGAGGTTGAAGTGAACCAGTTCTATGAAGACCTACAACACCTCCTAGAACTAACACCAAAAAAAGACATCCTTATCATCATAGGGGACTGGAATGCTAAAGTAGGAAGTCAAAAGGTAACTGGAAGAGACCTAGGGTGTCGGGAAACTGACATGGCTGCCTAAGTCTCTCTCCCCGCTCACCCCGATCCCTCCTCTACCCCTACGATTATCCAACCAGCACTTAAAACATTACAATTTATGGGGAACGAAACCCGATCATCTGACCAACCTAATCAGAAAAAACAGAAGAAAATTCAAGCCCCCCCAAGATCGCAAGCACCAGACTTAACTTTGGACCCTGAGGTAACAGCGGTAAGCACAATGGTGTCCGGCAGCTCAACGAACGGCAAAGAAGCGGCCCCAGTTACAGCGCTTGACCTAGCGACTGCTCTCTCTAGCTTAGAAAAAAACTTTTTAGACCATATGTCTGCCATGATCAAGCCATTATATGAGCGCTTTGATAACGTGCAAAAGGAACTGTTAGAAACTAAAAATATGGCGGAAGGAGCACTCCAACGCAGTATTCATAATCAAAATGAAATACAACAAATCCAAGTGACTGAAGATCTATTAGCTGAAAAACCGTTACGGCTAGATCTTTCTATGCGCCAAAATAATCTCAAGCTGAGGGGGATGGGGGAGAAGATTGAAGAGAGGGGTGATTTAGCTAGCCACATCTCCTCATGGCTCGCACAGATAGTTCTGCCTGAAGGAGATCACTCACGAACAGTGACTAAAGCATATCATCTTGGACCAGTATCTCTCCTGTGCACTAGACCAGCTCGTGATATTTTGATCACTCTGCTTGATATACGTTATAAGAAAAAAATCCTGTCAGAAGCACGACAAAAAGGTTACTTAATCTACAATGGCTCCAAAGTGGAAGTATTTCCAGACCTACCCAAAGAGGCAATGCTGAAGAGAAAAGAATTAAAACAAATCACAAGCAGCCTGTTGGACGCAGACATTAGATACACATGGATAACACCACTAGTCCTTCAGGTCACTTGTCGCAGCAAACAACACAAGATCACATCAGTAGAAGAAGGATTCAAATTGCTCAGAGTTCTGGATATAGAAACCCCAATGGACTTTACTAGACAAAGCAACAAACATCGTCATTCCTCATCTGCATCTCCACCCCCTGAACTGCAAGCTGCAACAGCATCTACCTCGGATGGATAAGTGAAAAGAGAAAAGTCTGTACTGGACTAACTGAATCTCCAAACTTAACAGCTACATAAATGATAGCTGGAACACTCTTAGATAGGATCTCATAGCTCTAATTTTGTCGATATTGTTTTAGCAATTAATATTTCTGTGCTGGTTTCATACTGATAATTTTGAAGGGATTCTTCCCTTACTGGTTTCCAAATGTTCTTCTCTTTGTTGTCAGTTCTGCCCCAAAGCTATTTCTAGATACTGCTTAACAGTGCGCTCTATGTTTAAAAAAAAAAATTTCTGGGGGGGGAGAAGGGAGGGGTTCCAAGTGTTACAGTTAGGTTAATAAAAGTTCCTTCACTCTCTGACCTTAAAAGCTGGGGGGTGTAGGGAACGTGTGTTCAACCCAGCCTCCCGTTACTAGTGTTTTAAACGGGAGACCAGAGAGTGCTCTCTACAGGAGACATCATCAATTCCTGCATAGAGCTAAGTTTAGAGCTGAGGTCTCCTCCTATATTCTAGTAGTTTGTTAGAATTTCATCTTTCTGCTTTATAAAAGAAAATTAATTTGTTTATATCAATCTTTTTAAAGTGGTATAGTACTAAAATCATCTAATAAATTTCATTCTCCTAATTAACTTTCAACTAATTTATCTCACAAATCTCAGTGTGCTATTTCATAGACTGACACAATAATTTTGAATTGACTCTTCTTCCTTTCCTGTCCATAATATAATTGTTATATTGGGTAATACATACTTGGAATTCGTAAACTATAAGGTATACTCATATTATACATAAATTGTCATCATTTAAACTACATTGAATCATTTTTACACTAGGGATCTAAACGTATTTTCTGATTAATTTTAATATTTTATTGTATCTGTGCTGGTGTCATAACTATTAGACAAATTAATTAACTTCTTATTTCGCTTCGCCTTAATTTACTCTTATAGCCGGAGTATTTTAATTAACTAATACCTCCACTGATCTTTTGGACGATAAATTCAGTTCTATCCATACATTTTAGCGTAATTTATCTTATAGTATTTAATCAATTTAACAACAGCTTTCTTTGGAATTTTTTAAAGGTGCACTGGTTCCAGAGTACCCCACGATACTGAGAATTCCGAATCTCGGGTGATCTTCATTCAAGACCGTAGTGTCTACATCTTCCACTGACTTTGTAAAACACAAACATTACTTCTCTCTCTTCTTTGACTCCACCTTATTTGCATAGACCATAACAATGCTGTCACAAATTAAGGTCATCTCAGCTAACATTCGCGGGCTAAACAACCCCATCAAAAAACGCAGGGTTCTAAACAATCTGTTGAAACAATCCCCAAGTATAATTCTACTCCAAGAGACGCATTTGAAGCAAACGGAACAAGAGGTGTTTCACACCAAAAAATTTCAAACTCAATACCTGGCCCCAGGTAATTCTAAATCCAGAGGAGTCGCCATTTTACTATCCACAACCTTAAGGTTCACACTAGCATCAATTAAAAAAGATTCACTAGGCAGATTCTTATTCATTAAAGGAATACTAGAAAATAGAACAGTAACAATCGCTACCTTGTATGCTCCAAATACTGGACAAATTGATTTCCTTAGAAATATCTTAACTAAACTGGACGACTTTGCTGAAGGTGATATTATTCTTGGGGGCGATTTTAATTTGATCATTGATACCCACTTGGATAAATCATACCACTCACCTTCATCACAGAAACCCAATAAACGATTTACCCCTCTGAATGAACTCCTAAAGAAACATGATCTCATAGACATTTGGCGATTGACCCATGCAGGTGAAAAAGATTATACATATTTTTCAGCGAGGCACAATGTGCATACACGGATTGATCTTATTTTAGTGTCCCCATCACTCTTAAACAATGTCTCAGCTACCAATATAGAACCCTCGAAGTGGTCTGACCATGCATGGTTAGACTGCACATTGACTCTTTTTGACCACAGTAAAAAACACAGACAATGGTCATTAAATACGTCTTTATTAGAGAATCAAATCTTTAGAGAAGAAGTAGAAGAGGAAATTAAGAGATATCTCTTAAACAATTCGCAGAATGATATTTCTCCCATCATGCTATGGGATGCTCTGAAGCCTGTAACCCGGGGACTCATCATTTCAAAATCCGCATTTCTGAAAAAACAAAGACAGCAATTAGAACATGACATTATACATAAAATCAATGTCTTAGATAACCAGCATAAGCAGACAGGTTCCTTGCATACATTACAACTATTAAATGCAGAAAAAAGGAATCTTGCCTTGTTGGAGACGTCTAAAATTAAGAAGAACATATTATTCACTAAACAGAAATTCTGGATTAAATCCCCCCGCACATTAAAATTACTAGCTCACAAGGTCAAAAAGCAATCATTATCTAAACATATTCTTGCAATCAGAACCTTGCAAGGAGAAATCACTACTAATACTCAAAATATCATACGTAGGTTTGAAGAATATTACACTCAACTATACTCAGCAACCCCTCTAACTGAAACAGCACTTCAGGAAGGAATCTTAAACTTCCCAATACACAAAAAACTAAATGACCAGCATAAGTCTTTTTTGGATAGTCCTATAAGAGATACCGAGGTCTTAGATACCATCAAGCAACTCAAAACTGCTAAGACTCCTGGCCCAGATGGCTTCCCCCCAGAGTTTTTCAAGACCTTTGCACCAATTTTATTGAGCCCACTAACTAAAGCGTTTAACCATATTTTAGGGACAGGCAATGTCCCGCCCTCATGGCACCAGGCCAATACTGTTGTCATCCACAAGAAAGGAAGAGATCCCTTACATCCCAGCTCCTATAGACCCATTTCCTTACTAAATCAGGATCAAAAGATTTTCACATCCATCCTCGCTAAACGTATGAACACTTTTATTTCTGATTATATTCATCCTAATCAAGTAGGTTTTATACCTTCTAGAGACCTTGCAGACAATACATTTAAGACACTGGATTTATTAAAACACTGCACACAAGC
Source organism: Gekko gecko (assembly GCA_029375565.1). NCBI lineage: Eukaryota > Metazoa > Chordata > Lepidosauria > Squamata > Gekkonidae > Gekko > Gekko gecko. The sequence continues at coordinate 219,773,233 of JAPDNY010000002.1, read as the reverse complement.
TAATCTTCCTACAGCCTTTCTTACCTTAGACGTGGAAAAGGCCTTTGATACAATTCAGTTCCCATACCTGTTCGCAACACTCCAAAACATGGGTTTTGGTGATAAATTTCTGTCAGTTTTAAAGGGTCTTTACTCCAACCCCACCACTAATATTAAAATCAATGGTTCCCTTTCCGACACAATCAATTTAGGTAAAGGTACGAGGCAGGGATGCCCGCTTTCCCCATTGTTATTTGACTTGGCAATTGAACCTTTAGCATCTGCAATTCGGTCAGCACCTTCTATTTCCGGCATTACATTGCAAGACAAGGAATATAAACTCTCGTTATTCGCGGACGATATGTTACTGTATATAACCAATCCCCTGAAATCCATCCCTCCACTACTTCACATTCTGGACTCCTTTAAAAAAGTATCTGGCCTTGCAATAAATAGCACGAAATCTCAAATCCTCCCCATCCACATTAATACAAAAGATCAAGAACTCTTGAAAGAAAAATTTACTTTTAGTTGGGCTACAAATCACCTCCATTATTTAGGCATAAATGTCCCCACAGATCTTTCCAAATTACTCAAAATTAATCATTATGATACCCATAATGCCATACGTGATGACATACTTAAATGGAGCAAACTGAATGTTTCATGGCTAGAACGATTTCACCTCATTAAAGCATTCATTTTGCCAAAATTTCTGTTCTTATTCAGGACAATTCCTATCAACATTCCTCTCTATGTATTAAGACAATGGCAAGCAACTCTTAGAAATTTTTTATGGGACGGAAAACAACCCAAGGTAGGTCATCAAACATTGAGGAGAGGTAAAAATCAAGGGGGATATGGCCTACCAGATCTAATTGGTTATTACAAAGCCACATTATTATCTAATGTGATTAAAATACAACGGGCCACTAATCAGCCTGAATGGATCCAAATTTGTTCAGATCTACTCACCTCATCCACACTTGACGCTCTGATCTGGGATAGTGCTCCCTTATCTAATTCCGGAGTCAGGGATAATATTTTCCTCTACCCAGCCATACACCTCTGGAGATCTTGCAGCAAAAATTTCCTCCCAGACAAATCCAGGTTTGCTACGTTCATCTCTCAACCCTGGTTCTCACAACTTGTCCAACCTAATAGACTTAGTGAATGGAAAACAGCAAAGTTATATCGTTACTGCGACATTGGAAACAATAAAGGTCTCCTCCCAAAAACAGAACTAGAAAAAACTTTAGGTCACTCCATACCTTGGTTCTTGTATCTACAACTCCAGCATGTTACAAGCCAAATGAATCTTAACTCAATAATTTCACTTCCGCTCACAAAACTGGAGGCTATCATAAAGATATATAATGCTCAAAATAGAGATATGATATCTGCTTTATATGAAATGCTGCTAGATGATGACAATTCTAAACTCCTGTCTTACCAATCGGCCTGGCAACGTGACTGTGAAGTTGAAATTGATGATAAAGCATGGCAAAAAATTTGGTCCACTAAAGCGAACACCCCAAGCTCCGCACCTGCAGATCTGCATAAATTTAAAATTTTAACTTGTTGGTACTTAACTCCTCAGAGGCTGTCACACATGTCATCCAAGCACTCCCCTCAATGCTGGAAAGGCTGTAAGCAAGAAGGTTCCTTTGCCCATTGTTTTTGGAAGTGTGAAAAAATCCAGATCTTCTGGCGAGAGGTGTTTCAGTATATCAAACAAATACTAAACATTGAGATTTCACTAAAACCGGAACATCTATTTTTGGGACTATGGCCCCCAGAAATTGCTAACCACTATCATAAGGACACATTAGACACAATGCTGTATGCAGCTAGAATCTCCATAGCTTCATATTGGAAAGACACTGACCCACCAAACATACACGTGTGATTTAGGAAACTCTGGAACCAGTTCATTATGGAAAGTATCTCTGATAAGCACAATAGAAATATTAGAAATCTCACTAATTCTACCTTCATTGCAAAATGGTACCCTATTCTGGATGCCTTATCAAATGAAAAATTTATTTCATCTGTATGGAATGATTATATTAAATGGATTTGAAAAAGAGGTTAATATTGATGACACTTGATACCATTCTGAAAAGTCACACTAAATTATTTCTCCAATCATTATTATTAATACATATTGTATTCTTACTGCCGCTGATATTATACGTATTATCAGAACTATTAATATTATCATCATTATTATTTCTAAATATTTTTATACTTCTATATTTAGTTTTACTTTGAGCATCAAAACCCCACAAAGAAGTTTAGCTTCAGCACCCATGCACCGCTGAGCTGCGAAAGGAAGAACCTCGATAGAAGATAAAATTGATTAGAGTTGTCTTTTTGTTTAATATGAATGTTTACTAAACGTTAAACTAAGTTTATCCACAAAGTACATGCACTATTTACATTCAGTTGTGTCTATACTCTTTATCTAAAATGTACTCCCTTGTTTGCAGAATGTTGTATATTGATATTGTTCAAAATCGTGTTTTTTCAATAAAAACCTATTTAAAAAAAAAAAAAAAGGTAACTGGAATAACAGACAAGTTTGGCCTTGGAGAACAAAATGAAGCTGGGCAAAGGCTAACAGAGTTTTGTCAAGAGAACACGTTGGTCATAGCAAACACCCTCTTCCAACAACCTAAGAGGTGACTCTACATATGGATATCACCAGATGGGCAACACCAAAATCAGATTGATTATATCATTTGCAGTCAAAAATGGAGACGCTCTATACAGTCAGTAAAAACAAGACCTGGAGCTGACTATGTCTCAGATCATGAGCTATTCATTGCAAAATTCAGGCTTAAACTGAAGAAAGTTGGGAAAACCACTAGGCCACTCAGGTTTGACCTAGATCACATCCCTTATGAATATAGAGTGGAGGTAAAGAATAGGTTTAAGGGACTAGATTTGATAGAGTGCCTGAAGAACTATTGAGACAAACCTCTGTAAGGGAAGGTCTTGTCTCACTAACCTGTTAGTGTTTTTTGAGGGCGTGAACAAACATGTGGACAAGGGGGACCCAATAGATATTATTTACCTTGACTTCCAGAAAGCTTTTGATAAAGTTCCTCATCAAAGGCTCCTAAGTAAGCTCAATAATCATGGGATACAAGGACAAGTCCTCTTGTGGATCAAAAATTGGCTTATAAATAGGAAGAGAGTATAAATGGGAAACTTTCTCAGTGGAGGGTGGTAAGCAGTGGGGTACCACAGGGATCAGTACTCAGTCCGATGCTTTTTAACATGTTTATTAACGATTTGGAATTGGGAGTAAGCAGTGAAGTGGCTAAATTTGCAGATGACACGAAGTTGTTCAGGGTGGTGACAACCAGGGAGGATTGTGAAGCATTCCAAAGGGATCTGTTGAGGATGGGTGAGTGGGCATCAATGTGACAAATGGGGTTCAATGTGGCCAAGTGCAAAGTGATGCACATTGGAGCCAAAAATCCTAAATATAAATACACATTGATGGGGTCTGAACTGGCAGAGACTGACCAAGAGAGAGATCTTGGAGTCGTAGTAGATAACTCAATGAAAATGTCTAGACAGTGTGTAACTGCAATAAAGAAGGCCAACGCTATGCTGGGGATTATTAGGAAGAGAACTGAAAACAAATCAGTCAGTATCATCATGCCTCTGTATAAATCATTGGTGCAACCTCATTTGGAATACTGTGTACAGTTTTGGTCGTCACACCTCAAAAAGGATATTATAGCATTGGAAAAAGTACAGAGAAGGGCAACTAGAATGATAAAAGGGTTGGAACACTTTCCCTGTGAAGAAAGGTTAAAACACTTGGGGCTCTTTAGCTTGGAGAAGCGATGGCTGAGGGCTGACATGATTGAGGTTTATAAGATTATGCATGAGATAGAGCAGGTTGAGAAAGAAGTACTTTTCTCCCTTTCTCACAGTACAAGAACTCGTGGGCACTCCATGAAATTGCTGAGCAGTTGGGTTAGAACAGATAAAAGGAAGTACTTCTTCACCCAAAGAGTGATTAACACATGGAATTCACTGCCACACGAGGTGGTAGTGGCTACAAGCATGGACAGTTTCAAGAGGGAATTAGATAAACATATGGAGCAGAAGTCCATCAGTGGCTATTAGCCACAAGGTATAGATAGGAACTCTCAGTCTGGGGCAGATGATGCACTCTATTCTTGGTGCTGGGGGGGGCAGCAGTGGGAGTGTTCTGGCCCCACTGCTAGACCTCCTGATGGCACCTGGTATTTTTGGCCACTGTGTGACAGAGTGTTGGACTAGATGGGCCATTGGCCTGATTCAACATTGGCTTCTCTTATGTTCTTAACTATGGACAGAGGTTTGTGACATTGTACAGGAGGCAGCAATCAGCACCATCCCAAAGAAAAAGAAATGCAAGAAAGCCATTTCCAGAGAATAGCAAGGAGAGATAAGGAAGGCTTCCTGAATGAATGATGCAAAGTAATAGAGAAAAACAACAGACTGGTAAGGACTAGAGAACTCTTCAAGAAAACTGGAGAAATCAAGGGAACATTCCATGCAAAATTGGCCATGATAAAGGACAAAAGTGGTAGGGACCTAACAGAAGCAGAAGAGATTTGGAAGAGATGCCAAGAATACACAGAAGACCTATACAAGAAGGACCTCAATGTCCTTGACAACCATGATGGTGTGATCACTGACCTTGAGCCAGACATCTTGGAGTGCAAAGTCAAATGGGCCTTAGGAAGCATTACTAACAACAAAGCTAGCAGAGATGACAGTATCCCAGCTGAGCTATTCAAAGTCCTAAAAGATGATGCTGTTAAAGTACTGCACTCAATATGCCAGCAAATTTGGAAAACGCAACAGTTGCCACAGGATTGGAAAAGGTCAGTTTGCATTCCAATCCCAAAGAAGGACAAAGCCACGGAATGTTCAAACTATTGCACAATTACGCTCATTTCACACACTAGCAAGGTAATGCTCAAGATCCTACAAGCTAAGCTTCAGCAGTACGTGTATAGAGAACTGCCAGAAGTACAAGATGGGTTTTGAAGAGGTAGTGGAACTAGAGATCAAATTCCCAACATTCGCTGGATTATGGAGAAAGCAAAGGAGTACCAGAAAAACATCTACTTTTGCTTCACTGACTACGCTGAAGTCTTTGATTGTGTGGATCACAACAAACTGTGGCAAGTCCTTAAAGAGATGGGAGTACCAGACCACCTCACATGTCTCCTGAGAAACCTGTGTAAGGGCCAAGAAGCGACAGTTAGAACCAGATATGGAACAACTGATTGGTTTAGCATAGGAAAAGGAGTATGACAAGGATGTATATTGTCACCCTGCATATTTAATTTATATGCATAATACATAATGTGAAATGCTGGCCTGGATGAATCACAAGCTGGAATTAAGATTGCTGGGGGAAACATTAACAACCTCAGATATGTAGATGATACCACTCTAATGGCAGAAAGTGAAGAGGACCTAAAGAGCCTCTTGCTAAGGATGAAAGAAGAGAGCACAAAAGTTGGCTTGAAACTCAACATCAAAAGAACTAAGATCATGGCATCCGGCCCCATCAGACCTTGGCAAATAGAAGGGGAAGTCATGGAAGCAGTGACAGACTTCACATTCCTGGGATCCAAGATCACTGCAGCCATGAAATTAAAAGATACCTGCTCCTTGGGAGGAAAGCGATTGCAAACCTAGACAGCATAATAAAAAGTAGAGACATCACCCTGCCAACAAATGTCCGTGTGGTCAAAGTGATGGTATTCCCAGTAGTAATGTATGGCTGCGAGAACTGGACCATAAGGAAGGCTGAGAGTCCAAGAATAGATGCTTTTGGATTATGGTGCTGGAGAAGAATCTTGAGAGTCCCTTGAACTTCAGGGAGATCAAATCAGTCAATCCTAAAAGAAATCAACCCTGACTTCTCCTTAGAAGGCCAGATACTGAAGCTGAAGCTCAAATACTTTGGCCACCAAAAGAGAAGGGAGCACTCATTGGAGAAGGCCCTGATGCTGGGAATGATTGAAGGTCAAAGGATGAGATGGTTAGACAGTGTTATTGATGCAATGAACATGAAACAGAGCAAACTCTGGAGGACAGTGGAAGACAGGAGGGCCTGGCATGATGTGGTCCCTGGGGTTGCGAAGAGTTGGACTTGAAAAGAGTTTATGTGAGAGAATGGAGCTGCCCATTTTGAGATATGTGAGTGTGAGTGTGTGCATGTGTGGACCAGCCTATATTGTTGATTACATGCTATGCAAGGCAATGCCACCCACAAAGTCATACAGGCTCTTTTCCCTTCTCTCTAGAGAAACACAACCATGCATGGGAACTGGTGAGGGAAGAGAACTTGTCCAGGTGGGATGCCTTGGTCACTATGGCTGGGGATGGCTTGCTGTATGAGGTAAGGAGGGCAGATGGACCACTGCCAAATTTGGGGTTCTGGCTTTTCCTATTATGCCATGACACTGGATGTTCCTCCCACCACCATCCCCATGGCAGAGGACCAGATGCTGCCCCATTGCTCAAGATGGACACATGATAAATATGATAAATGAGCTTTGTGAGTCTTGCTAGTATTTCATCACATCTCCCATTTCTATTAAGTTTCAGTTTGGTAGTTTTTGAAATTAATACCTACAAGTCACTAAATCCCATTAAACATTTGATCTTGCTTCCCAACCCTTTAATAGTTTATAATTCACAACTTCAGTACTGGGCCATTGTGACCTGATGTCTTGTCATGCTACACAGGTTAACTTATATGTAGCAATGGTCCACTGAGTAAGTTCATATGGATGCAATTCTGCCTTCACAGTACAGGATCAATTGCTCACAGCAGAAACTGCTCAGCTGAGAATCTTCCAGAGTGTGTTTCTAGTCCTCACAGGTTGTGGAAAGATGGAAAAGAGCAAGCAATCTGCTAATCATTCACCAAACCAGATTTTGAATGTGGAATGTTTAAAAATTTATTCTGAGTACAATATTTCTCCTTAATTGCAGATTTTAGTAAAGAAATCTTGATAATCCCCCCTTTGAGTAACAATGTAAAACATCTGTCTTATTTCATGGTATCTGTCTTTAAAAAAACAAGGAATATCAAATTGTATCTTTGAATACAGTGTTGAGCTGAATGCTTGCAATATTGTATATATGTATTGGCAGAGGTATCTGCAGTTGGAAGATGGAGCACTGACAAGAGCTGAGGAGGGCTGGAAAATAAAAGGTGGAAACATTACTTTGACTTGCCCATTGCGTACACTTACTGGTCCAGCCCTTCCAGCTTCTAGCTGCCAGATACATCCCAAAACCCAGTTGCTCCTCATGTATGACTGACCCAGACCTGGCTTACGCATGCAACAGAATGAGGTGGTAAAATGGACTGTGCCATGTCAGACTGTAGGTGGGGGATACAATTTTTTAAACTCTTCCCTATCAGCAAAACTCCCTGCAAGTAGACAATCAGATCAGCATGCAAAGGCCACCGACAGAACTGTTTTCCAAAATGTGCTAGCTTTCTACCTTCAAGGAGATTTCTTTTTAATGTGTGGAACATTCACATTCTCTCATCTGCAAGACAAAGTGATGCAGTCCAGCTCATCATGTCACCATTCTTTCACTTCCTTCTGCTGATTGTGTAATCCCAGCCTCCCCAGAACCCAAAACTGATGTGCCCTGGAGATCTCATATGCCACACCATGGATCTGGGCATTAAAGTGACGTCATTTATGTGACAACCATGAGACTCACCATGCTGCTGCTACTGCATTGCTACCAAAGCCAGGCTCACAGCTGAAAATCACCTTTGCTTTTGCTCTTCCCTCAAACTGCCTTTTGAGCAGCCAGCATCTTTGTGTCTTTACAGGTCATAAATGGACTGATGGAGCGTCCTGACTGGGAGACTGCTAGCCAGAAGCCTCTTTGCATCCTCCCGGCCGGCTCTGGAAATGCCATTGCTGCGTCTCTCAATTACTATGCTACGTAAGGGATTGCAAGCAAATTTGTGTACCAAACACTGGAACTCTGTTTGTACCTGTCTGGGAATTCTGCTTGTTCTTAATTGCATGGTACAATTGTGCAATGTGGGAGCTGTTGCAGAATTCAGCATCCTGGAAATCTCCAGACTTCTCCATGTAACTTTGGGCAAGGTAGTGACAGCTTGAAATCACTGCCCTCATTGGCTTACTGCTGCTGGCCCTGCCATGCAGCTATTTTTTGTACTATGTTCTGCAGTTCCTTTAAAGTTCAAAGGGACTGCAGAAGGCAGCCTGAAACAGCTACATGGTGTGGAGTGCTTTCCCTGCCCCAGGCAGCTGTTTTTCATGCTGTTTTGCAGTCCCTTTAGGACAGCTCCAAGCAACTGTGCAGTGGGGAGCTCTGCCTGCACAACTGTTTTTGGGCAGCCTTCTGCAGTCCCTTTAAAGTCCTTTTTAAAGGGACTGCACAAGACAAGCCTAAACAGCTGAGCAGCTCAGCTGTTTTTTGGGCTGTCTGCAAACCCCATTTAAAGGGACTGCAGTCACTTCTAATGGTGTTTGGTGGGCCATGAATCATGAACCAGTTCAGTTTGTGAACAATCCTCCCAGTTCAGTTTGTGGCTCAGTTCATGGTTCAGCCGTAAACCACAAACTGAACTGCATTTTCCTGGTTCATGCCCATCCCTAGTGGTAGTGCCTGCATATGAGTGGCTCAACAGGCAGAGAGCCAATGGACACAGGCTTCAAGCAAGCCCCCATGGGTCAATATGGTTGCATGAACCACCCCTGGTCTCTCTGTTCTGAAGCAAGTATCTAGCATTGTGAAGACAAGCTCAAATATTTGTCAATAAGGCTTGGTAAAAATATCTCAGAAGCTGGAGAATGGCCCAGCAGGTTGTGGCTCTTTACTGCCCTGTATTGTTCCTCCTGGCTAGTAAAATAGTAAATAGAAGTAGTATGCACCTGTGTGCATTGTAATAATATGGCAGTATAATGGAGGACTTAGAGCGCCAGAATAGGGCTTGGGATTCTTGAGTTCAAATACCTACTTCTTTGTTTAGCTCACTGAGTGACCTTGGGCTAGTCACTGTCTCAGCATCTAACCTAAAGCAAAAGATTACAGAGAGGAGGAGAGAACCCTTATAAGCTGCCTTGAACTTTTGGGAGGGAGGGAGGGAGGGAGGGAGGGAGGGATAAAAGAATCTGATAAATAGATGCCACAGAACTTTTCTTAGCACAGTTTGGGTTGCCTTCATGTAGTACCTAGCTCTGTGTACTACTGCTCAGTAGATGCAGCTCCACTCATAGTATGTGGCTGGTAAGAGCAAGGGATTTGTCCACTGTGTGATAGGACTGGGTTGTGGGTTGTGATGGGGAAAGCCCTCATTGCTGCTCACTCTCATCCTGCTTCCCCCCCTGAAATCATCTGCCTGTTTTTCAGGCCCAAATTGGATAAGCCTTTGAGAGTTCCATATATAGAGAGTACCCAAGTGTTTTTTACATAGCAAGTGCACAGCACCCCAGTTTGGAGCAGCACCATAGTAGGTGTTTAACCTGGGACAAACAGCAGCTCTACTGGGCTATTTTAGTAGGGAAGAAAATTTCACAAACAGGCACCTCTGGTATTTTTTTTAAAAAAACAACTCCTTGGGAGAGCTACATGTCACATTCCCAGCATCTTAACTGGTTTGGCCCTCATATTACCCATAGCAGGGCTCTTTTTGTAGCAGGAACTTCTTTGCATATTAGGTGACACACCCCTAATGTAGCCAATCCTCCAAGATCTTACAGAGCTCTTCTTACAGTGTCTACTGTAAGCTCTTGGAAGATTGGCTACATTAGGGGTGTGTCACCTAATATGCAAAGGAATTCCTGCTATAAAAAGAGCCCTGCCCGTAAGTATCAAAGTGCTGATCTATGACAGATAGATCTGATGTCAAGTCACATTTTTACATCCTGTTCACTAAAACTTACCATGTTTATGTGAAAAATCAGTAAGTAGTTAAAGGATATACCTTTCTTTTATTCAGAGACCGGAAGTGTTTGACAGCTGCCCCCCACCCTGCGGAAGCCATGCTTCCGCTAAGGGGGGGGGATGCTTTAAAAACAGGGATGGGCAAGGTGGCCGCCAGTGTCAGCCCAGAAGGGAATGGAGGAGGCTGTGCTATGGGGCTGTTAGCAGTGGTTTGTTGTGGGAGACTTTAGAATTCCCATTTACTTACTTAATGTTGACTTAGAACTCCCATTTACTTACAAACTTTTCAAAGTAAGTTATATATCAGTTCTTAAAATCATAAAACCAAGAACCCTTACACTGAGTCCTCCTGTCTATTCTCTTTTATCCTTTAGATCCCTACACATTCTCTGCACGGACCGCTCTCTTATATATTTCCCTGCAGTGCCAATTATATGTTTCAAACTTTTTGTTTCCACTCAGTTAAAACATTACAAATAATCCAAGTATATTGTTTCAAATTAGACAGCCTTTGTACATAAATACAACTTTTAATCACCATTCAGTTAAAACATTGCCTATAGTCCAGGTATATTATTCCAAATTAATTGCAAAGACAATCCTTCTTTATATATTTATTACTTATAAAGTTTCAGTTTTTTTAGTTTTCTCTGTAAATTTCTCTTTTTTTCAGCAGCTTGAAAACGACAGCCTCTATAACATTGCGCAGTTAGAAAATATGATGTTCCAATGCCATTTTAGATCCAACCTCCCGTTTTCTTTTCCATAAATCAGATAAGTCACAGTTCTTTTAGATTTATCATCCCTTTAATGGTATTTTCCAGCAAAAAGATAGAAGATTTCAATTTGTTACTTACAGATTTAAGACACAAAAAAGTTCTTCCTAACAAAAAAGACTTGGAAATTTTAAAAAAGTTCTTTGCAGCCTCTAGGAAAAGGCTGCATTTCACACACACCCCATGCCTAAGCTGCCAAGGGGAGCCTCTCTCTCAAGAAAAACTAATATATAGTAAGTTATGTCATCTTTTTGCTTTCTGTACAGTGTGCGTGGTGTGTGTGTGTAGTTATGCAGGGTACTTTTCTAGAAGTCAGGCAGAGGAACCTGTAAAATGTAAATTAGAGTCTTGAGATGTTACAATAGTTCATTACCAAACCAAATTTTTAAAATAGTTGTGTTTTTCTTCCAAAAAAAGTTCTTCCTAACAAAAAAAAGACTTGGAAATCTAAAAAAAGTTCTTTGCAGCCTCTGTGGCAAACTGTAAAACATAAAAACAAAGACATAATACACACACAAGCAAAAATACACACAACCCAAGGAAAAGGAGTATTGCCATGCCCATTTTTCCCCACTTCTAAAATACCTCGTTAGGTCTTAGCATATGTGCTCATTTCAACAGTCCATTTCTGTTACTAGATACACGTTAGAACCAATAGTCATTCCTTTTTCTCATTGGGGGGGGAAGCATAGTGATTTCAGCTCTCCTTTCCCCCCTCCCCTTTCAAGCAGGGGGTGGAAAACTCCCCTTTTCTTGCTAGTCTGAGTTTCCAGTGAGAGAGAGCTGGGATGTTTGAAAACTCCAAGCACTTGAACTTACACCAAACACACTTTTTTCAACACTTTGTTAAAAACAAACTTGTACAATCGCTTCCCCTTGGATATTCTCTCTGCTTTACTGTCCCCAGAGTTTGAAGTTTGCACCAAGCACAACTACACAAATGGCTGCCATTGTACCAGTCTCCTTCTCCCCCAACAAACCACTGCTAACAGGCCCATAGCACAGCCTCCTCTATTCCCTTCTGGGCTGACTCTGGCAGCCATTTTGTCCATCCCTGTTTTTGAAGCATGCCCCCCCCCCAGTGGAAGCATGGCTTCCGCGGGGGGGAGGCGCAGCTGTCAAACGTTTCCGGTCTCTGAATAAGAGAAAGGTATGCCCTTTAACTACTTCAGTAAAGTAAATAATAATACAAAGATCTGAAGGGTCTGTTACACAAATCAGCTGATGAGTTAAATGCTAGCCAGACCCAGCCAGCTATGTTTACATTTGACAGAAGTGAAACTCTCATGCCATAAGACAGAAACAAAACACCTTCAAGCCAAACTTTTAAACTTTAATCACTCACCTTGCCAAAGAAAACTTTTATTAATAATGCAGATTTAGTCTAACATGGCAGATAAGGATAATTGCAAAAAATCTGACTAAAGTGGAGTGTGGCAGTGAAGGAGTTAAGGGCACAATAGCTAGGGGAAAGAACTCTGTGGTACCTCCTTTCCTTGGTTCCCTAAGCACATGCTTATTTTGCTTAATCGTTAATCGAGGGCTGGGTGTAGTAGACATTATTATAACCACCTATGGATTATTGATACATACAGTTAGCAGAGTGCTCTAGGCTTTAACTCAGCAGAGCTCATCTGGTCACGAGGTGTGTTTGTGCAAGCAAGAAACAAAAGTTACATGGAGGCACTTTATATTTGTAAACTAATAATGGTTTATGATATGGACTACATTCCAGATAGGAAAGAGGAGAGATAGTTTCTCTAATCTAGTCTAACTACCTAGATGGATTGAGATACAGGGAAGCATCTTGCTCTCTTGTTGCCAAAATGGATTCAGGCAATGTGTGCAGAGAGAGTGAGGGGGAAGAATCCAGAAGGAAGAAAACTTTCCCCTAAGAGTAGCAATCTACACACCAAAGGGGATAGCATCAGAGAGAGAGGGGAAGGATGTTTATTTTCCTAGTCTGTCTATCTCTCTGACTCTATTGCAGTCTTCCTATGTAGTCTGAGGCAGGAGACAGCATAAACAGCCCTCCACTTCCAACATGGATCACCTCCAGATAGTTAAACAATGACAGGGCCCCGGTTTAATGTATAGGTTGATTGCCTTGAGGTTGAAGGAATATTCCTGGACAATTAGAACATGGTTTGTCCCTGCCTCTCTCTACTTGTTCTGTTGGTAAGGCATTCATATGGGCCTGGTGGATTCCCTTTTGACAGATGATGGTGGCTGGTATCTCCTAGCACTGTTGTCACTTGTTGGAAAGGGAGTAGGGTAAGGGAGGAGGTTAATTCACAAAGGCAGTGTAATTGCAGGTCCTCGGCTCATGTTTCGATTCCCTCCCTGAATTTATACCCCCAACTCCTCAGACCTGGCCTTTGCCTTGTGCACAGCTGGCTACTTCTTCCATCTGCTCTGTGACTAATCCTCTGTTCCTCATGGGTTTCCTTTTGGAGAGGGGGCAGATGAGGTGGGTGGAGGAAGTCACTAATAGGTTACTTTCTTCTCCCTGACAAGCTGCCTCAGCCACCTGGTGTACCCCAGACAAATGGAACTGTTAATTATCAGGTTTCCACAGCTGGGAATTATGGCCGTGAGACCATGCCCAGGTCCACTCAAAGTGAGCACAAGGAGGGAACTCTGTAATTTTTCTTTTTACAGTCTACATAATGATTTCCTTTCTACAGCCTCTGAATGAGTGAGCTCTGATCCATGAATGCTCATACTGGGATAAATTATGTGAGTCTTTAAGGTGTCATTAGACTTCTCTTTTATTTTGCTGCAGTGGACTAACACAAGTTACCCCGCTGGAACTCTACATAGTGGCCAGTGCTTGTGCATAGTCTAGCCCGTCATTCCCATTAACAGGACCATTTTCCTTATTTCTCTCATCCATTCTCCTTTAGCTGCTATCCTAATTTGTTCTACCACCCCTAATGCATTTTTCCATACCTGTTGACTCCAATAAGCAAACTGGCCCACAGTGCATGGCACAGCTTTGTGACTGTCAGGTTGCAACTTCCTTGACTCTGCCACTGAATTGTGGTATATATAAGCACATTAAGATGAACTTTATATTTTGCCATCATGCCACAGCCAATTTATGGCAACCCTGTAGGGTTTTCAAGGCAAAGAGCCATTCAGAAGTGGTTTGCCACTACCTGCCTTTGTGTAGCAACCTTGGACTTCCTTGGTGGTGTCCCATCCAAATCATAACCAGGGCTGACCCTGCTTCGTTTCCAAGAACTGGCAAGATTAGGCTAGCCTGGGCTGCCTATCCATGTCTGGAGAGGCTTTATTACTACTGTAATAACTACAAAAGATCCACAAATGGCCAGCTAGGGCCTCACTGGCCCGTTGAAACAGTTCCTGTCAGGATTAAGGCCAGATACCCAGAGTCCAAGTGTTTGTTTTTCAAATGACAGATGTGCAGGGGCCAACAAATTCTAGTCAGTAGTGTGGCATGAAGGGAGGCAGAGGAGGGGTAAAGCCTTCCCCTCCTGTGACAGTTTCTTAACCTGACACATGCCCTGTCAAGTCACTGTTTGTCCTCTTGGAGACACATTCAGACACTGTTATTTGTACCTGTATGTTTGCCTAGTAAGGAACACAGCAATTCTAAGGAGTATTTCAGACTGGGAAAATGACAATGGGGAGGAAAAGCTTAATACACCCTCACAACACTATCCCCATAGACCCAGATCCCTGAACACCATTAAATCAAAACCACTGTTTTTAAAACCTCCTGGATGCCATCTCACAGTGCATGAAAACTGAGTGGGCTGAGCTTTATAAGGGTTAAAGTGTGCTAAGGTTTACAGGGCTCAGCCTAGGCCCTAGTTTCCATGCTGGGGTCTGGTTCTGGCACAAATGGATTAAAGTGCTCCTGTGCGTTTCTCCCTCACTACCAAGTAATTACAAGCCCTGCCTGGACTTATTTTTGCCATTATTCACCTCATTTACAGGCTGCTGAAGCCCTTCTGCCAAGATGCTCAAGGTGGTGTACAATTTTTAGCAACGGCTTAGTATCCAGGTGCAGAACTAAATATCACATATACTTCCATGACTTCTAAATGGGATCATTCTTATATTTGTCCAATGCAGTTGCTGAGATTACAGTTCGACTGGGAAGGCAGGCATGGCGGGAAACACTTCTTCACACTGTCTCCTGGCACCTCCCCCCCCCCCCCAAATCCCCACCAACCTGCTTTTACTCTTGCTTGGGGGAAGTGTACAGGTACACATATGTTTTCCCCAGCAGGAGCAAGAGCAAAATGGGCAATTTTTTTGGCAGGGAGAGAGAATGAGGGCCAGGGATTAGGAAGCCAGGCTCCAGGCTCCTTAAAATTGCTGCCTCTGTGGCTAGATTGTGTTACCCAATCACAAGACTACATATAATGAATAGTTTGGCCTGGTAGACACGGTACAGAAGTAAAAAGGATTGGGAGGGAAGATGAGGGAAGAAAAAGCAAACATGGATATGAATTCTTTCCTAATGATATACGTCACATAATGATCATTTGGAATAGCCACTATGGAAAATGCTTTTGGGGAGGAATGAGGCAAATGGCTGTGGAACTGTCCCACCAGGCTGATAGGGGGTAGGGGCTTTTTGTCTGTCTTCTTCCCATCAGGTGAGATTAAAAGGGAAAATTTCTAGTTCAGTGGGTATTATTTGCACAGATACCTGCGCCTGCAGAATCTGTCTTTCTCTCTAGCTGTTAAGCACTGGGGTTTGTTTATCCTTTCACATCTCTTGCAGTGCCTGTCAGACCTCTTTTAAGACTGCCGAGTTTGTATAAAGGCACCAGTGGTGCCACTGCTAATGAAATCCTTTTCTGGGAGCCCAGCTTTCTTTTTCTCTATAAATCAGCAGCAGGGCCTGTCTGCTTACCTCTTAAGAGTGATCTTCTGTGCAGTCACCTATATGGTCTGCCTGGGCAGAGTCCCAGATGTGTGATTGCACAGAAATTGTGACAAGTACCAACCAAGTCCAGCTTCATGTATCTCCCTATGGATTTCTGTGAGGTGTCTGGAATTTGGAATGGTGGATATTTGAACCCGTAAGAATGAACTGAACTAGTGATGTTGGGAGATCTGAGAATGGATTTTCCAGTATTTTTTAAAATTGGGAAAGCCATGTGGGGCCTCAGTTTGAACTGGAACCATGTTACAGGAGGACTTAGGGGCAGTTTAACCCTTCTGCTGTGTATTTGTCAAACAACACTGCCTCCCTCCATGCTGCAGTTGGTTCAGAAGACAAAGATAAGGTTTCTTTCCCCCTTCCCTGGCTAATCATGTGCAGTAGAAGGGAAAAGGCATGTCAAGTTTCATTAGGAAACTCTGATTCACTTATGGAAGAGTAGTCTAATCTGAACCAGGGATCCATGTGGCTATTTTTAGCCCCACCCCACCCCCAAAACCCCCAACAAGAACAACTGGGAAGATCCATTCATGGTTCTCCCATCTAGTTTGTTCCAAAGTGTTCTGCTACAGAACTGTTATTCTGCTCTAACATAGCAGTGTGGTGGAAACTCTCTTCCATATGACTTGGGAAAATCTGTGTGTCTAAATGCCAGTGAGCCTGCTGCTCCCTGCAAGCATGGCCATTTTTGTCTTCAAAGGCTGGGAGCAATCCATGTGGCCTCCTTGAGCCACCCAGCCTGAAGGGAAGATGCTGCCAGCCTTCTGAGGTTGCAGCAGTAAAGTAACAGCTACAAAACTATTTTGGTCTTGCGCCCCACTTTGCTTGCTGATTTCCTAAACTACCAAATCTGTGCTTGCTCTTGACCCTGGCTGAGTGGTTGGTCAATGACATTCAAGAAGGTGCAGCTGTACACCCTCATTTATTACATCCCTTCTTGGTCTTTCTGGCTAGCCTTTCTTGTTTTAGTAAATCAGATTTGACAACAGTGGTTCGGAGCTGTCCATTCTTCCGTCTGTTGCTGCAAGTAACTAGACTGCTGCAGATATTTAAGTCCATGATCTTCTCTATCCAGCCCTATCTAATCTACCACTAGTTAAGCTTTGGTTTGGGCAGAGGTCTGTAGATGATAGGCAGCTTTTAGGGAACCTTTCTCATGAGGTGATGATTCAGTTTATAGATTACCTTTGTGTTGTGGTGGGGTGGATGCTGAAGAACCACTGCATCACTGCAATGTAGAATGGAAATTCTCTCTCTGCATTTCCCAGGTAGTGAGGTTGTTTTAATTTCAGCACCAAAGGAAAGCAGTTCTGTGGCAGGAGTCCTGCTGAAAAGGTATTATGTGGACTTGGCCTGTGACATGGAGAAGATGGGACATGTGAATTAACAACTTGTTTAATATAGGATGTTATGCTGCAAACCTTTGCACTTGGTTTGGGCTGCTTTTCAGTGCCTTGCTATCTTACATTTTCTTTCTTCTTCTGCAGCAAGGTCCGCCTCTTGAAAGAAGAGTTGCTGATGAGCTGCACTTATTTCCTATGCAAAGGCTTGCACGCTCCCCTGGACCTTGTGTCCCTACGCACTGCCTCAGGCAGGCGTCTGTTTTCCTTCCTCAGCTTTAGCTGGGGTTTCGTCTCTGATGTTGACATCACCAGCGAAAGATACCGCAAACTAGGCAGTGCCCGCTTCACTGTGGGCACACTGCAACACCTGACCACGCTCCAAGTCTACAAGGGCCATCTCTCCTACCTGCCTGTTGAAGCATCAAACTCTATATCCTCACAAGGGGAACAGAGCAGCCTTTCAGCACAGCGTGCCAACCAAATCTCCTTCTGCAATGGGCAGTCAGTTTCCACCCACCCTCAGCAGGGCTCTGTGCTTAAGGATTCTTTACTGGTACCCTTTGAACAGCCAGTTCCCAAAGACTGGATTGCAGTGCCTGAGGAGGAGTTTGTCTCCATTGTTTGCATCTACCAATCCCACCTAGGAGCAGACCTTATTCTGGCTCCCTCAGCCAAGCTATATGATGATGCCATCCACATTTTCTACATGACTGCCGGGGTTTCCAGGATGGGCATGATCAAATTCTTCATGGCCTTGGAGAAAGGGACCCATTTGACTCTCAACTGCCCATATCTCCATTATGTGCCTGTGAAAGCCTTCCGGCTTGAACCCTCCATGCTTAAGGGGCACATGACAGTGGATGGTGAAGTGCTGGCATGTGAGCCAGTGCAGGGTCAAATTCACAGACGGCTTTGCCGTATCATCAGTGGTTCCTGAATGTGTTGGAGACTTCTAAGAAGCAACATCTATGCCAGCAGCAAAAGGCTTTTACAGCATTGTTGGGTGCATGTTTAATTTCATGAAACAGTGCCTGTAGCAAGAAACCTCAAATGTTGTATCTGTCAAGACGGCATCAGCTCTGTTTTCAAGTGATAATTCTCAGGGGAAACTGGGCCTTCAGAGTATGTAATTGCAATATTAATAGGCTATTCCCTCTGGTACTAGAATAGCCTCTGTCTGTTGCTAAGGGGCAGAAAAGGCTGTTTTTTAGTCTTCGTACTCTCTTAGTAAAGAGGTGGAAAAAACAGATCTCTTCATGAAACCAAAGGCAACTCCTCAGCAACAATGGTTTACTCTTCCTTCTAAGACCAAAGCCTAATGGAAAATGGCAAATTTAGGGGAAATAACATAATCCCCACCTAGTGAGCCTTTGGCTGAAATCTATTACAACTTTTAATCCCTTTCTTTAGAGAAGAGTGTGCTTTTTTACAAAGAAATAAAGTTGTTTGTAATAGCAGATTATATTCTTATAGAGATGAAATAAAGATCTACATTGTTTTCAAAAATAACCAGCACTGTTTGAAAATTAAGTTTGGTTTCATTTCTAAGCAGTATCAATACCCTTTTCTTACAGTCGCTGGGCTTACACTTGACACAATTTAGTGGACAGGAAGAGAACAATTCTTAAGAGATGGATACTTCTCACCTTCAGACCAGGCTAGCCTGATCCCATCAGATCTCAGAAGCTAAGCAGGGTTGGCCTTGGCTAGTATTTGGAAGGGCGACCTCCAAGGAATACCAGGGTCATGACACAGAGGTAGGCAATGGCACCTCTGAAACATCTGTCTTAAAAACAAGTCTAGCTCACCACCTAGTAATGCATAATGCTAAAGGAGCTAGAACTTCTGCCTGCCAGACAATCTTAGGATCTCCTGGCTATTCTACTCACAATGCAATATGATAATTATATTTCCCACTTTTAATTGCATATGCTTCCTTGTTAAAATTTCTTCAGCAAGTGAAGTGTTAATTTTATTAATATCCAGTTATCTGTAGCAAGGGATATATCCAGGGGTCATTTGGAGCAGGAGCGCACAGGAGTGGAGCTCCAGCAGTTAGAAGCATGGGTGGCGGCATCCCTCCACCCAGCTCCCAGCAGGAGCTCAAAGCAGCATGTGTGGCATTCCTCCTGGGCCCAGATAGGCTACTCTGGGACTGGAATGACAGCCCCCAGAGTGGAAAGACAGTCCCTAGGGGTGGAGCCTGAGTGGTGGGTGTTGCGTTCTGACACACTTCCGGTGATGTCAGGGTGTGTGGCATATGCAAATAAGTTATGCTAATGAGTTATGCTAATGTCAGGCTCCCGTTGTGCCCCCAGCGGAGACCTGCCCGTAGCCGTGACCCTGAGGAGTTGGGGCAGGAGGTCGGTCCTGGAGGTGGGACTGGTACCAAGACGGGTGTGGAGGAGAGGCCTCAGAATGGCAGGGGATGGGGTTAGCACCACCCCAAGAGTCCCTCTGCCCTCGGGTCCGGGAGACTGCCTGCGGAGTCGCCGTCTCTCTCGTTCGCCCACTCTGCACCCGCATCCCTGATCCGTGCTTCCTCCCCAGCCCTTCTGTCATTGCCCTCCTTTATACCTCCTCCCTCACCCCCAGCACCACCCCTCCTCCCCGCCACCTTCCTGCCACGCTCTCCATCTCCTGAGGGAAGGTTTGTCATTGGGCCGGCAGTGGTCTTGTCAGCTGGGAGGCCGCACTGCCAGCGCTGATGCTTGGGGCCTCCGGGGACCAAGTCCCAACCTCGGCCCCTATCTCCACCGCTGTTTGCGGTGCCCAGTTCCGGGGCCACGCCCACCCCTTTGTTGTCCCCCCCTCCGCCAATGGGAGGCTCTCCCTGGGGGGGCTCACGAGGCCGCCACTTCGCTGAGTCGGCACCCGTCGGTTTGCTCCCGTGGCCCTGCCTGTCAGCCAGTAAGTGATTCGGGGGGGGCGTAGCTGGGTGCTGGGGTTCCCCCCAGGCCTGGGGAACCGGGACAGCTAATGAGCTCCTACACCTCTTTTTCTACGAAATGACTCCTAGATATATCAATTCAGTAGCAAATTAACACCTCAATGTGCTTTATATTTCCAAGCTGGATCCTATATAGGTCTCCTTTGGAATGGCAGGGTAAACTTAACAAGGGCAGTATAGATACCATCTGGCAGATATAAGGAAAGATGGTAAGCAGGTGACAGCCAACAGAACCACTCTTCCCGCCAAAAAGCTGTAATAATTTATTTGGCTATCTTTTTGTTGTTGTTTGGTAAATACACATAATGTGAAAGTGGCACAAGAACAGCCTAACACTAGCAATTTCTTGTCAGCTGGAGGTGATTGAGCCTGAAGTCCTTTGAAATAAACTGAACCTAAGTTGTTCAGTATCCATCAGTCTAAAGGTAAACGTCACAGAGGCTTGCTTTTCAGGAAAAAAATTCTAATAGTTGCTTTAACAACCAGTTTCAACCCACCACCCAAAGCTTATTAGTCCTACCCAGCTAGAATTGGCACCTGTCAAACAAGGATCAGTATGTTTCTAGTGATACTGCCATATTCACCATACTGTTGTAGACAATGGGTTGGAGTGTCTGTGTGAAGATAAATTTAGGTGGGTAGCTCTGTTGGTCTGAAGCAGCAGCAGAACAAAATTTGAGTCCAGTGGCACCTTTTAGACCAACAAAGTTTTATTCAAGATATAAGCTTTCATATGCATGCACACTTCTTCAGGTATATTGTATCTGAAGAAGTGTGCATGCACATGAAAGCTTATACCTTGAAAAAAACTTTGTTGGTCTTAAAGGTGCCACTGGACTCAAACTTTATTGTGTGTGAAGATAAGTTAACCAGTTGTATCTAATAACATGAATATACAAAACTGTAGAGCAATACACCACAGGGCAGTAGTCACCTTTTTCAGATTAAAAATATTGTACCTTGATTCTAAGGAATGTATTTATGTAGAACATTTCTATACCATCTCTCCAAAGAACATGCTTGAGGTGGCAAACTGAATTTAGGTAAATTTACCACAAACCTAATGGTTTGTTAGATTTGAGCTGCTTCTGGCTTCTGGTTCCTATGAATGATTGCAACTATCATTGCACTATTATTATTTTTTACTCAATTTATGTAACTGCTTTTAATTGTTTACAAGTTTTCAAAGAAGTTTACAGACTAATGAAAGCCACAATGATAATCCTAATAAAAACAGAAGGAGTAGAAAGAATAAAAAGAGTAAGATACCTTATGTATTCCAGAATACAAGTTAGCCAGCAAAATTAAACCAACCTCCTTCAAAAGCATAGCAGAAAAGGATGGTGTTCACTTGCCCCCCAGAATGAAAATGAGGGAACCAAAGTACACATGGGGTGGTATTCCACAACGTTGGGGTGGCCACTGCAAAGGCCCAGCTCCTGGTGAATTCTGAGGCAGCTTAAACCAGTACTAATCACTGAAGGGAAAAGAAATTAGTTACGACCATCCAAAAAGGGTCAAGAGTTCTCAACAAATTTACAACTGGCCTAGAGAGGCCAGTTATCTTCAAAGAAATGGCAGCTTTAGAGGGTACACTCTAGGGGTGTGTGCTGGGTATATACCAAGCCAAATAAATACCCAAAAAATACCCTATCAGTATTTTTCAGGTATTTATTCAGCTGAATACAGATAGGAGAATCTGATTTGGCTCCCGAAATAGCCATACCCAAATAAAAACTGATATTTGGGTGTGGCAATGATATCTTTAAATGCCTTCTGAGTTCACACACTGAGTTTCGCTGCGGCCATGTGACTCAGTAAGTGAACTCAGCAAGCATTTAAAGTTTAACCACAGTCTCTTTAAATGCCTTTTTTCCTCCATTGAAACCAATGGGGGCACCTTCTTTGGGGGCCCATAGATTTGGACCCCCAGTCCAATCTCTTTAAAACTTGGGGGAGGGTTGAGGAGAGGCACCAGCAGCTATGCTGCAAATTTGGTGCTTCTAACTAAAAAGCAGCTCCCTTAGCCCCCTGATAACCTGGATCAATTCTCTATTATACCCTATGGGAATGGAACCAAATAAATTTGGGGTTTTCCAAATATTTACCTGAATCCCAATACAATACTGATATTGGTATTTGGGAATATTCAGAATACTAATTTTTTTTGGGTCCAACAGTCCCAAATCAGGAAAAAGCCGAATTTTTGCAGACCCCTACCACGCTGTATGGCATGCATTCCTGCTGACTTCCCTTCCCTCTCCAAACTGAACTCCCAGGCACCACCTGCAAATCTCCAGAAATTTCCCAAGCTGGAGGTGGCAGTCCTAAAAGGAACCCACTACCAATTGCAAAGCACTAAGGAACAGAATAAATAAAACAAATAATAAGGATGGACACTTTCCTGAAGTTGCATTGGACCGGACCGGACCGAACCGAACCGACCTAGTTCCTGGACTGATTCTTGAACCAAACCGTGGCCGGTTTGTGAACCAGTCTAGATGCAAAAAAGCCCCCCAGGTAATTCTCAGAATAATTCCAGCTCACTCTCCTTAACATGCCCACCAAGATTGCTCCCCATTGGACTTCAGGGGGTGGAGCTACAGACCCCCAAAGAGACAATGCTTTTCAATGGGATGTCACCCCCACTGGTTTGGGAGTGACCAAAACTGACCTGGGTGAGCTAGAGGCCTCCAACTTGCACAGTGCCTCCCTGGGATGGCCCTACACATGCCCCACAAGTCATGTCCCTGTCAGGTCCCCTAAGTAGGGGACCCCCAAGCCAGGTGCCTCCCTGAAACTGCTTCTGGAAGAGTTGTCCAGTGCCAGTTTCAGACAGTACAGAGCAGAACTGGTTAAGCTACAGGCATCCAATTTGCGGAGGACCTCCCCAGGGACCACTCACACAGTTGCGGGTGCCTCTGTCTTCCTGGTGCCAACCACAGGGGTGGGTGGAGCTCTCTCCCTGGGCCCATCCACCCTTAAATGGTAAAGTGATCACCAACCAGGGTGATGAGTACAGGGAACATCCCAAGAGAGGAAGGGCATCACTCATATCCATCAATGTTTATTTTTAATTTTTTTTGGGGGGTCCTTGAGGTGGAGAAGAGGGCCCGAGCCTTACTCCCCAGGCTCACCCTCCACCCTGAAAGAGCAATGTGATTACTGATCAGGGCAGAACCTCCCACCTAGTCCCAGGGAACACCCTCATAGGGGTGGGTGGTGCTGTCTTCCTGGGCCCACCCTCCACCTACTGGCATTGTGACTGCTGGACAGGGCAGACACTCCTGGCCTGCCCAGGATCTGGGGAACACCTACACAGGGACAGATGGTGTTCACTCCCTGGGTCCACCCTCCACCCACAGACAACATGAGTACTGGGCAGAGCAACCCCCCCCACCCTGCCTGGGGCCCAGGGAACACCCCACAGGGACACGTGGCATTCTTTGCACGGGCCCCACCTTCCACCCTTAAATGGCAATGTGATCACTGGGCAGAGCCGACCCCCCCGCTTGGGGCCTGGGGAACAACCACATAGAGGCAGGTGGTGCTCTCTCCCTGGGCCCCACCTTTCCTCTACTCCAAGTAACATGATAAATGAATGGGGATTATTCTCCCACACCACCTGAAGCCTGGAAGGCACCTGCACAGTTGCAGTTGGCCTCCTCTCCTGGGGAAAACTCTCCAAGTAAGGGACGTGTCAGTCTGTGACCGGGGCAACATGCGCTGCCAGCTAGAGAGTAATCACTTTACTGTCAGGTGGGCCAGGGGACCTGGATGGGCAGATGGAGGCTGGGAGTCTTAACCCCAGGGGACAGGGACCCTGCAAGGGACCCCAGCATGACAGTCCCAGACCAGGTCAATGTGACCACCCAGAGCTTGGGAGGACTTGGTCCTGACCATTAATCATTTTGCTGTCAGGTGAGCCAGAGGACCTGGGTGGGCAGATGAGTGAAGCTGGGAATCCCAACCCCAGGGGACAGGGACCTTGTGAGACAGTACAGAGTGGACCTGGTTAAGCTACAGGCATCCAACTCCAGCTCATTCTCTGCTAAGGGAGGGAGGAACCATGGGACATGCATGTGGAAGGGTGGGGTGATGTGGGTTTCTGCATATCAGAGGGTGGTGGGGGTCCCCAATAGTGGTGGTGGGCAGACTAGAAGACAGTACTATGGGAGATGTCTGGTGGCTTATGGCTTGGTGCCTTTGGGAACCCCAGGTGTCCACTATGGAAGATTGCTGGCAGCAGGACAAGATGGTCTGCAGGGAAAGGTGTGCTCCTTATTTGGCCCACATGTGCACACTTTCCCCAGAGCACAGGTTCTCGCTGGTAACCACGTTGCCAGAGGGAGGAACAAAAGGCCATGGCAGCGCATTCCACTTCGTGATCCTGGAAAATCAGTTGTAACTCAGAGAGATCCATTCCAGGTATGGCCTGGAGATGAACTTGGGTGTTGCAGGCAGTGTGGGTGCAAACAATGATCTGGACAGGAAAACGGCTGTCACCAGGTGTGCAGCCAGACAGAGGAAAATAGGTGGAGCTTTTCCCACCTTGCCCTCTTTGACCCATGTCACCTTTTGCCACAGGACCCATTATTTCCTTGACAGCAGGCAGAATGAAGCTCAACTTATAAATCTCAACAAGTTGTGAGAACCATGACAAAGGAGGAAGTGGGTCAGTTCACAGACACAGTTGAGGACCTGGACCCAGATGGCAATCACATTGACAAATGAAGAGAGCAGAATGGAGCCCAATGGACTACGTAAGCCCCAGGACAAGTACCCTAGACAGATAGTGATGCAGTGGTGAAGACATTCCTGTTGGGTGTCCCCACAACCCATTCCCCCCATCACTCTGGGACCAGTTATCACCTTACCAGTAGGTGGACTGGGGCTCGATCTGTGAATCTCAATTTAGGGGCAGGTCCTAAGACCCGCAGACTCACAGCCCCAAAACCTAGAGGCCTTGACTGAAGGGAAGTGGCTTAGGAAAAAGTTGGCCTTGCAAAGCCTTGGAGTATACTGGAGAATTCTCAAGTGTGTTTTTATGAATGCAGTGAACTACTGAGGAGCATGAGCACTGCTACCCACCAGGATTGAGCTTTCAAGAGCAACCCCAGGAGGAAGGCTTCAAAGTGACCTCTTGGCCATGGACAGGCTCATTCTCCCCTCACTCCGGGACCAGTTATCGCCACACCAGTAGGCAGACTAAAGCTCAACCAGTGAATTTCAGTTTTGGGGCAGGCCCTAAGTCTCGTAGACTTGCAGCCCCTGAACTTAGAGGCCTGGACTGAAGGGAAGAGAGTAAGGAAGAATTCAACCACACAGCGGTTGGGAGTGTATTGGAGGAATCTTGGTATGCTTTTTTGACTGTGGTGAACTATTGAGGAGCCCTTGCTCTGCTAGGTTTGAGCTTGCAAGAGGAATCCCAGGAGGATGGCTTCAAAGCAATCTCTTGGCCATGGACAAACCCACTCCGCCCTCACTCCGGGAACAGTTATCACCTCACCAGTAGGGAGACTGAGGCTCGATGTGTGAATCTCAATTTTAGGGGAGATCCTATCACCCGCAGACTTGCAGCCCCCGGACCTAGAGGCCTTGACCAAAGGGAAGTGGCTTAGGAAGAATTTGGCCTCTACAGGCTTGGAGTATATTGGAAGAATCTCAGTGAACTATTGAGGAGCCTGAGCTCTGATACCTAACAGGGTTGGGCTTGCAAGAACAACCCCAAGCTTCAAAATAATCTCTTGGCTATAGACAGTCCCATTACCCCCTCACTCTGGGACCAGTTATCACTTCACCAGTAGGTGGACTGAGGCTCAATCTGTGAATCTCAATTTTGGGGTGGGTCCTAAGATACACAGACTTGCAGTCCCCAGATCTAGAGGACTCGACCAAAGGGAAGCAGCTTACGAAGAATTTATCCTCTACATGCTTGGAATATATTGGAGGAATATGAACGGGGAGACCCCCGTAGAGGAATGCCACGAGTTCTTGTACGCAAACTCTGCCAGTGGGAGAAGATCAACCCAATCATCTTGTTGGAAGTTAGTGAAGCAGCATAGGTATTGTTCCAGGGTCTGATTAACGTGTTCAGTTTGGCCATCAGTCTTGGGGTGGTAGGCGCTGCTCAGACCCCGTTCAATGCCCATTAAGGACATTAATTCTGTCCATAATTTAGAAACGAATTGTGTGCCGCAGTCGGAAATTATCTTAGCTGGCAACGTATGCAATCTCACGATATGTTGTAGGAAGGCTTTTGCCAGCGATTTAGCCGTAGGAAGTCCCAGGAACGGGACGAAATGAGCTTGTTTGGAAAACAAATCCACAACTACCCAGATCACCGTCATTTGCCTACTTGGGGGCAAGTCAGTAATAAAATCCATCAAAATAACTTCCCAAGGCCGGGGGGGGGTCGGTAACGGTTGCAACAGTCCGGGGGGTTTACCTCCTCTTGGCTTGCACAGGCTGCAGGTTGGGCAGGATTGCACAAAAGTGGACAAGTCTTTTCGCATCTGCTGCCACCAGAAACTCCTCTGTAGCAGATATAGGGACTTGACAAATCCAAAATGGCCTGCCGGCTTTGATCCATGAACGAACTGTAACACCTCCCCCCTTAGCACTTTTGGAATGAACAGTTTCTCACCCCTGCACCAGCACTCGTTTGTGCGGCATTCTAAAGACCCCTGTGACTGCAAATTCTGCGTTTCTGTTTCGGTTATTGCCTTAGCAAATTGCTCTTCCCATGGGGCCCCGGGGGTCAGCAGGGTTAACTCTGGTCGGCTCTGCTTTCACGTTACCACCGCTCCGCTCAATTGAGAGGGAGTGAAGAAGGATTCGCGGACCTCCACCCTTTTGCTCTCGTGTTGGGGTAGGCAAGATAGAGCATCTGCCAGGGGGTTAGAGTGCCCGGGAAAATGGTGAAGAGTAAACTGGAATTTTGAAAAGAATTCAGCCCACCTGAACTGCTTGGCATTAAGACTGCGGGGCTTTCGTAAGACCTCGAAGTTTTTGTGATCAGTCCAAACCTCAAATGGGACTTGGGCCCCTTCCAACCAATGTCGCCAAGTGGCTAGGGCCAATCAGATTGCGGCCGCTTCCTTGTCCCACACGGGCCAAAATCTCTCGGTTACACTGAATTTATGGGAGACATAGGCTAATGGATGTAGTTGCCCATCAGAGACCTCTTGTAGGATCGCCCCCCCCCCATGGCCGTGTCGGAGGCATTGACTTGCACCACGAATTTTTTTGTTTCATCGGGGTGGGCTAATACGGGCTCCATGGAAAATAGCTGTTTTAGCTGCTCGAATGCTTCCTGACACTTGGGGGTCCAGTCTAATCTTGCTCCGGGTTGAAGAGCTCCCGTCCCCTTCCCTTTAGTCTTTAAGAGGTCAGTAAGCGGCAGGCTCACTTGAGCAAAGTGGGGCAAAAATTGGCAGTAAAAGTTTGCAAAACCAATGAAACTCTGGAGTTGCTTCCGGGTTTTTTGGGGCTCCCAGTTTAGTACAACTTGCACTTTTTGGGATCCATCTCTAGGCCCCTGGGTGAGATACGATACCCCAAAAAGTCAATGCAGGTTTAGTGGAACTCACACTTCGACAACTTAACAAATAGTTTGTGCTCCAGGAGCTTAGAGAGCACCTGCCTTACCAACTGAACATGCGAGTCTAAATCAGGTGAGTACACTAAAATGTCATCCAAGTAAACAACCATGCCCTTAAACAGGTGGGGGTGCAATACTTCATTGATTAGGTTCATGAACACTCCTGGAACCCCCTGGAGCCCGAATGGCATCACCTGTTATTCAAATTGTCTTAAGAGAGTGTTAAACGCAGTCTTATATTCATCTCCCTGCCGAATACGCACACGAAAATAAGCATCCCTCAAATCTAACTTGGAAAAGGCCTTGCCTTGTGCTACTTCAGCAAGGAGATCTTTGATCAGGGGCAGGGGGTACGCATTCGTTGCCAACACTGCATTCAGCTCTCGGTAGTCCGTACAAAGCAGGAGACCTCCGTCTTTCTTTTTACAAAACAACACCGGTGCAGCAAACGGAGAGGAGGCTGGCCAGATGAAACCGCGGGCTAGGTTCGTGTCAATAAATTTCCGCAACTCCTCCTTCTCTGCAGGGTTCATGGCATAAATCTTCCCTTTGGGCATTTTGTGACCTGGGAGCAGTTCAATTGTGCAGTCTGAATTGCGGTGAGGAGGGAGTTTGTCTGCTTCCTCCTCCTCAAAAACTCTGGATAGGTCTCTATATTCCTTGGGATTGAGAGTCAATTCCTCGGCCACTAGGCATGATCTTGGGGGTTCACTGTCCAGGGGGGTACCCCAGGCCGGATCCCACTTATGGTCGGTGCACCATGGGGAAAACGAATGATCCCCTCTTCCCACAGAATATATGGGTCGTGCCCATGGAGCCAAGGACTGCTGAGAACTAGAGGGAACTTGGCCCCCGGTGCTACCACGAACGAGCGATGTTCCCAATGGTCACCAGCCCCAACTCGCAATGGCACAGTCTCAAACTTATAGGGCTCTTTCATGGATGACTCATCCATTTGCATAAAAACGATGGGATCTTTTAATCTGACCACGGCTGCATCCAGCCCCGACACCAAGGAAGGGTTGATAAGATCCCTCCTGCACCCTGAGTCTATGAGGCCGCGCACCCAAATGTGGGTCATCATGGCCGGGTTCATAATAATCACAGTCAAAAAAAACAGGGATGGATAATTGCTCACCACATTAGGCACTTTGCTAGATGGGTCCTGTTGTGCTGCGCCACTTACAACAGGACCTGCCCGTTTCCTGGCAATTCAGTCACCTCCTCCTCACTGGACTGCAGCTCCCTGTACTCGGGGAAGGTGTGCAGGGCCCGAGGGTTCCGCAGTTTAGCCATGCCCCTTTTCATCGGGGTTCCCATGGGACGTTTATCCTCGTCTCGGGGCAAGACCTGCCCGCTGTCTTCCCTGGGGCAGGAGGCAGTGAAATGACCCTTCTCCCCACATTTTAGGCAGAGTCCCTGCTTCATTCATTGGTCCCAGATGGCGGGGCCCAGTGGAGATTGCTTGGCCTTTGGGGGGGGAGGAACGTGGGGGTGGCTAGTACTCAGCAAGATATCCAGCTTCATGGTGCGCAGTCAGCTTTCAGCCCTTTCAGCTTCTTCCACCCAACCCTGCAAGGTTCTAGGCTCCTTGGAACTCAGGATGTTGTTGCGGACGTCCACTGAGAGTCCCAGCCAATATTGTTGTGCTAGAACAGGGTCAGTCCAATCTCAGATCTTGGCTGCGTGCCTTTGGGATTCCGTGGAGTACTCTCTGACCGTGAGCCGACCCTGTTTGAAGGTACATAGGAAAGCTTCCGCCTTCTGCGCGGCAGTCGGGTCTTCGAAACGGGTTTTCAGGGCCCACATGAAGGCATCCACACTCCCTAATTCCACAGCCTCTAGGTCATGTAATGACACATACCAGCTAGTAGCTACTCCCCGCAGTCGGGAAGCGATAAAGTCCACCTGCTGCTCTTCATCCTGGAAGAGATGGCCCCATCGCTGGACGAACTTCCCCACCTGCAGGATAAAAAAGGATAGATTCTCGGGATCTCTATCAAAAGTTATATCCAGTAGATCTTTCGGCCGGGGCATTATCTGGGGAGACACGGGCACCGGTCGGGGAGCCAGCCCTGGAGCCGGTAGGGGCCCTGGCCCTGGGAGGGGCAGCGGAGGTAAGGGAGCCGGTAGTACTGGCGGCGCACCCGGCAGGGGTACCCCTGGTGGTGGCTGACCCGGGGGCAGCTGGCCTGGAGGCAGCTGGCCCAGCAATGGCTGGCCTGGAGGCGGCTGGCCTGGGGGAAAGATTGGCCTGGGTCCTGGACCTGGCCCAGGCGCTGGCACCAGGGCAGGCACTAAAGCTGGTATGGGCACCTGCGCTGGGGGTACTGGCTGTCCTTCCATGTGGGTCTGGATCACCTGATCCATCATATTCAGTAAGTTCTGCAACAAATGTCCCATGTCCCGCATAATCCTGCGGCAATCCTCCTCCAACGTGTCAATTCGAGTATCTGTGTCCTTGCTAGGACTGGGCCGCACAGGCCCCCGAGGGGTCCGGCCCAGCGTTATTCCGAAGCTCAGGCGGGGATCAAGCAGGCTATTCCGACTCTGACTCCCTGGCAACGTCCAAGTGGTCTGGGTCGAGTCCCTCAGGTTCTTAGTCCAGTCTCGTGGCTTCTGCTGGGTGACCCATCAGTCCCACTGGGATGGGATGAAGGAATACTGGGTACGTGGGATCGCGCTGCTATCCCTCAGCATGGTCCCTGCTGGGCTGTAGATCAGTAGGAAAGCAGTCAATGCTGGAGCCCCTACAATCATAGATGGCGGGGTTAACGTCACCGTCACCGTCGTGGCAGGAGCCATCGTAGCGGGAACCGTGGTGGCCAGAGTCATTGTTACAGGTACCGTGCTTACGGGAACCGTTGTAATAGGAACCGTGGTAATGGGAACCGTGGTGACTGGGACCGTTACCGGTACTCCTCCGGGGCCGCTCATCTTGATCAGGAGAGACATAACCGGTAGGCGCTATAGTGATTCCTGACGATTTCTGCCAGGCACAATAGCAAGTAAGTCCAGGCATTCTTCTGAGAGAGTAATGCTTTATTGGAATACAAGGATGTTCCCCACAGTAATACTTCTATTGTCAGGAATGCCCATGTGGGGCCAGCTAGGCAGTATTATAGTATGATGCAAAACCAAAACTAGCAAATGAACTCTTAGCGCGCGTGTGGGAAAACTCCCGGCGGGAGGGTTACTTAATGCCTGGGAGAACTACCCCCCCACCGCCTAGTCACGTAGAGCTGGAAAATTCCCCAGACAGGGGAACGCACTCAAGCCTTCTTGTCAAGGCCACGCGATAACCGAAGGCAGCAAAGAGGCACTCTCCCACAGTTGCAGCTGGCAAATTAAGCGCAAGCGCAGAAGCAAGGGACAAGATAATAAACAATGAATACAGTGTGGCTGGCAACATAAATCATGGCAGGTTTCTGACAAAGGGTTTCTTTCTGTTGGCAGAGGCAGTAAAGGCAAGCCCCCACAGCCAGCAGTCAGAGGAGAGAGGGGGACCCCAAGTCAGAGACTCATCCAGGCAGAAGGGTTTCTTTCTATTGGCAGGGGCAGTAAAGGCAAGACCCCACAGCCAGCAGACAGGGCAGAGAGGGAACCCTCACTTCAGAGACACAGGGAACCCAAGCAGAAAGGAGGGGGTTGCTTTGGGGGGGAGCAGAAAGGCAAGCCCCACAGTCAGTGGGCAGAGGGTAATCCCAAGACAGGAGCCCCAAAATTGCTGAGTCAGGGGGACCCCACTTCAGAGATTGTAGTGACCCTGGAGAAGGGAGGGGTGCTTTGGGAATGAGCAAAAAGGCAAACCCCGCAGCCAGTGCCAAGTGGACTGAGCAACCTCCCCTAGTGGATTAAAAACTGGGTGCTATCTGGCCAGCGCAAGGAAAGAACTCCCAAGTCAGAGACAGAACCAACCCAAACAGAAAGGGGTGGAGGGGTGCAGAAAGGCAAACCCCACAGCCAATGCCAAGGGGACTTAGCCACTCCCCCCGAAAGTGGATTGAAAGCTGGGTGCCAACTGACTTGTGAAAGCAAAACAATTCAACCCCAGTTTCCCACCCCTCGCATCAAAGAAAGAAAAGGGAGTGGACAAGGCACTGTACCAGTGGAACTCAGGAAGGAGGAAAAGGGTGAGAAAAGGTAGGAGAAAAGGTTTATTTTCATCTGGCAGTTTGTATCCTTGCAAGGTGATCCAGCAGGTTTCTCCACCCACTCACCTAGCAACTGCAGTGAATTTCCCCACACCCCAGGCCCACCATGAGGTTTTTTCACATGCTCAAGGAGCAAAAAAACAGGTTGCTTACCTGTGACTGATGATCTTTGAATGATCATCTGTGCATTCACACCTCTGGGGGATATAGTGCGCCTGAGCCGACCCCAATCAGTAAGCTCAAAAACAAAAGGGATTTTTGTGCCCGCTCCTGAGTCACGTGCAAGGGCTCCAGTGCACATGACTACAGGGAGGGGCACAGCAATCCCACCGGTTCCTTCTGACTGCTGCCATCAGTCTGAGAGAAAAACAAGGACAGCAGACCGGAAGGAGGGCGGGTGGTGTGAATGCACAGATGACCACTCAAAGATCATCAGTTAAAGGTAAGCACTGTTTATCTTCTTTATGGTTTCTGTGCATCATATCTCCAGGAGAGTAACAAGCAGAACGCCTATCTGGAGGAGGGTGCTGGAAGGTCCTCAGACACACACTGACTGCAACACAGACCGTCCCTACCGCAGTCTGCTGGTGGAGATGTACATCTAGGGCATAATGCTTCACAAATGTGGGAGGGGTGGCCCAGGTTGCTGCACTGCAAATGTCACGAAGTGGTGTGCCCTTCAGGAAGGCTGTAAATGTGGCTAAGGCCCAGGTGAAATGAGCATGAAGTGGCCCCCTGGGAGTGGTTTCTTAGGCAAAAGGTAGCATAGCTTAATGGTCTCCGCAATCCACTGACAGTATCTGTGAAGAGAGTTTGTGCCCAAGTGAAGGTGTGGTGTAGGAGATAAAGAGGGCTGGAGTCTTATGAAAAGCCCTTGTTCTATGCAGGTAAAAAAACAAAGCCCTCTTTACATCCAAGGTGTGGAGACAACACTCAGTATTGTCCCTTGGAGCTGGGAAAAAAATGGGAGGCAATGTCCGCCTGCAAATGAAACTCTTGAGACCACTTTGTGTAGAAAAGAAACATCAAGAGCTTGGGAGATGCTATCCTGATGAAAAGCCAGATAGAGAGGGTCACAACAAAGAGCTGACAGCTCGCTTATTCTTCTAGCAGAAGTAATGGTGACCAGAAAAGCCATCTTCCAGCAGAGAAGCTGCAAGCTGCATGTTGCCATAAGTTCAAACAGTCTCCCAGAGAGCTTGGCCAAAACCAGTGGCAGATCCCAAGCTGGTGTGGGGTGATGAAATGGAGGAGAAAGACAGATGAGCCCTTTGAGAAACTTCTTGGTAAGCAGGTGAGTAAACATCAAGTAACCATCAATTGGAGGATGGTGTGCCAAAACGACTGCCAGATACATGCAAAGTGAAGCATGGCTGAGACCCAAGTCCAGATGAGACAGTAGGAAACCAAAAATGGAAAACAATTCCAAAGGAGGTGGGAGTAGCCCAACAGAAGTAAGATAACCAAGAATTTATTCCACTTGCCATTGTAGGATTTACGGGTGGAAGGTTTCCAACAATTCAATAAAACATGGTCTATCTTCTGCCTGAGTGTTGTTATAAAGATCCATGCTATGAGTTTCAGATGTGGCACATTGTGGTAAAGCACCAGACCCTCTTGGGCAAGGACAACATCCATTGCTGCTGAGAAATGGTGAAAGGAGCCCTTGGAAAACTGAAGCAGAATAGGAAACCAGTGCTGTCGAAGGTGATAGCAGAGGTAAGTGTCTTGGCTGATACATCTAGTGGGTGCTTGGTTGAATTGAGTTGCTATTTGGCTAGCAGCATACCTTCTTTCTGGATCCGCCTGGCCTGATGGTTGAATTCTTCAGGGAGGGATGCAATATACTCAGACAATTGCTCCCACAGGGCATATTAGTACCTGCCCATGCAGGCAGCGTAATTTGAAGTTTTGATGCCCAGTGCACCAGCTGAATAAAATTTTCTCCTGAAGGAATCCAAAATTTTCTCCTGAAGGATCAGGAGGCATGGAGTGAGCGCGTCTGCCTTTTGAGGATGAGTTCACCACCACAGAGTTCGGTTTTGGGTGTGTGAGCAGGAACTCAGCATCCGTTTCTTGAGCCTTATACATATGGTTGATTCTATGGCTAGAAATGGGAGTGGAGGCTGGGTGAGGCCAAGGAACCTTCACAGCTTGAAGCAGTACTGAGATCATGGGAAGGGCGACAGCTGTTGAAGTGTACCGATATCAAAGACTGTATTGGTAATGGCAGGAGGAGGCTGTACCGTAGACAGAGTCAGGGTATTGGCCATTCTTTTGATGAACTCTCCATAGGACTTTAGGTCTTCCGATGGAGAAATTGTGAGATCTTCCAATACCTTCTGTGGTGGGGAAGGATTTGCCAAATGTTCTGGACTCTCATCACCCGATTCTTGCGAGGCATTGGATGAGTCAGACTGGTCTGATGGGTCTGAGTATTGGATCGGGATTTTCAGTGCCAAAGGCATCGGCACCAATGAGATCACTTTCTGCTTTGTCACAGGTGTCTGTTTAAGAGGCTTGTCCATTGGTATCAATGGCTGTGGCAACTGTTTTTCCAGTGTCGGAGTGGGTTCCCAATACCAAGGTGGGAAGACATAGATTGTCGATCCCATTCTGTCACCATGTGAGGTGGGAGCCAGGGCATGCTGGTTGACAGTGGGTAGGCCCCATACAGGAATTGCCATTGGCATTGGTCCCATGGAGCCAGGGTCCCAAAGATCAATCCTGATTGTTGATGGACAAGCGGCAAAGGGAGGGATGTGCAGAGTTGCGGCCTCCCTGATCAGAGAGGAGGCTCTTGACACTGGAGGATCAGGATCACTGAGTTAAGTCCATGTCCTGCTCAGAGTCTGTGAGCTGTATTGGACACGGCACGGGTGAGGAAGCTCCACCCTGCGTTCGACCATGGACCGGTGAGTCAAGCAATTTGGGCACAAGCACAGAGGATGGTTCCAGCACTCACAGAGGTGTCAATGGAACCTTACATGGGGAACCCTTGGGTTTGGTCAAGTCTCTCTTGTG
Organism: Gekko gecko; assembly: GCA_029375565.1. NCBI lineage: Eukaryota > Metazoa > Chordata > Lepidosauria > Squamata > Gekkonidae > Gekko > Gekko gecko. The sequence goes on along the minus strand of JAPDNY010000002.1, from coordinate 219,738,505 downwards.
CTTCTTCTGCTTGACAGGTTTAATGTCCTTACCCTCCCTGTGTTTCTTAGCGGGGGCGTGGGTTTCGGACTTGGATGTTGGCAGGGGTCATTTTGAGGGGGAACGAGCGTTCTGGGAGTAACAAGCCCAGGAGTGGGCACATATGGCAGCTGTAGCCATATTGCAGCTCCTTTTGCCCAGTTCCCTCAATCCTTCCTCCTGCTTCCTGTTCCTGCTTCATATGGGAGCGTGCATGCATGAGATTGTCCCTCCTTTGGTTGAGCCTGAGGTCTCTTACCCCTCCTCTGAGCTGGGAAATACCTGGAGATTTTTGGGGTGGAGCCTGAGCGGTGGGTGTTGCCTTCTGACACACTTCTGGTGATGGCAGGGGGTGTGACATATGCAAATAAGTTATGCTAATGAGTTATGCTAATGAGCTCCTGCACCTCTTTTTCTATGAAATCATCCCTGGCAGGACTGAGCATTTGAGCACCGGCTGATTGACGTCAGTAGGAGCCGGTGTCGGAGACATCGTGTCAGTTGACGCCAAACCTGGGGTCAACATTGATGTGTGGCCCGATGTATCTTGAGGTGATGCCGTCGGAGGAGAGAGTGCTGACTCCAGCAGGGCAGTACGAAGCCTCACAGCTCTGTTCTTTCTCATTTGTTTCTAGAACTTTGAGCAATGTGAAAAAGAGTCCACATGGTGAGTTTCCCCGAGGCACAAAAGACAGAGGGAGTGTCCATAAGGGGTGCGATCTTACTACCACACTGCAAACACCACTTAAAGAAGCCCCACCGTTTGGCCATAGGCCAGGAGAGAGGAACTGCTGGAGCAGAGTGGGCCATGGGGGACCAAACTCTAAGCACAGTCACTAACTGGTGTTTTTCTTTTTTGTAGGTTAGAGACAAAGAATTCCAAAAGGGAGAAAAAGAAAAGCCAAGTAGGCCCAAGAAGAAAGTTACCGACTGGAGCAGAGGAGATCCTAACAGTGTGGCGGTTAGAAGAAAATGGAAGATTTGTATTCACTTACTGTGAAGCTTCCTTCTCGGTGGTCCAGAATGCGGCAGTCCTTGACTCCTTATTCCTGGGAAAGCACCTCCTCTTCCATAGGCAGGGCCAGCAAACTTTGATCCCAGAGAGGAGGGACTTATCCTCTGATCCCCAGTCATACCGAAAGCCAACCTCCTTTGAAGGAACTGTAAACCAACTTGAAAACAACACTTCTCTCCTTTCCACCTGAAGCTATGGAAGATCACCACAACCATGAGTGTCAACATAAACAAATCATTATTCAGCTGTCAGTAGAACAAATAACAGCATTCCATTGCATTTTCCCACCAACTAGAAAACTTCAGAAAGGACAGAAACACTGTAAACGCCTCATGTCATAATCCAGGCCCCGAGGGATCGGAAATCATGTCCTCAAATTGAGGCTGGGAAGGACCACCTCACTCTGGACCATTGAGAAGAAAGCTATACAGTAAGTGAATACAAATCTTCCATTCTCCGGTGGTCCAGGAGTGGGGCAGTCCTTGAATCCTTACTCCTGGGACGTAAAAAAGGAGTGTCTTCCCATGTGGGTCGGACGACTTCCGGTGTCCACAGGGCCTGTTGTAGAACTTTCCTGCCAAATGCTACCTCTGCGGAGGCTAGTTTGTCAATCCTATAGTGTCTTGTAAAGGAACGGACAGCATTCCGTGTAGCTGTCCTACAAAGACTTCTAGGGACAAGAAACAGGCCCGTAGCCAGGATTTTATAATTCAGGGGGCCTTTAAATAAGTCAGGGGGCACTAACATCACAAAATAAAATAAAAATTTTAAAAACTCACTTTCGCTGAGTTTATACTCTGTCTGCCTATGCTGGGAAGCAAGTCACACTTGGGGATGGGGAGGCAGTGGGGAGTCCACTGCGTGGCTCAGAGAGTTGGTAGTCCTCCACGTGGCCCGGAGAGCCAAGGGGGTGAGGGCTCGATGGAATTTGGGGGGCCTTGGCAGGAAGTCAGGGGGCCAGGCCCCAAAATGCCCCACTGTAGCTACGGGCCTGATGGGAAGGCCCTATGTGCCGCTGATATGGCTGCTCCACGCAGTGAGTGAGTAACCCCTTCTGGGGGTACCAACCCCTGTACCTTATATGCCTGGCCAATGTTTACCCGCAGCCACCTACTCGAGGCAGAAGTAGATACATTCTTCCCCCAAGAACGACTATCGGCAGGAGACAAACAAGGATCCAGTTTTCCTCCACCCCTTGGGCCTGTCCATGTAAAAACTCAATGCCCTATGCACGTCCAGGCAGTGCCAGACCCTCTCCTTCTCATGGGTTAGAGTTCGGACAAGGAAGGTAACACAATGTCCTCTAATCTATGGAAAACAGGAGTTAACTTTGGGAACAGATGCTGGGTCTGGCCGAAAAACAACCCTATCTCTGTGAAGGTACATAGGTCTTTGTGAACAACCAGAGCTCTCAGCTCCAAAACCCTGCATGCCGAAGTGATTCCACTAGGAAGATCATGTTTGGAGTAGCTCTTTCAGGGGACATGATGACATTTGCTCACAAGGCTCCAACATAGTGTTTGCAACACTGTATTCAAGTTCCACGTGTGGAACCTGTGTGCCTGTGGTGGGTTGAGGAGGAAGGCCCCTCTCAGAATACGCCTTAGGCACGGATGATGGGAGAAGGATCTACCTATCTTTGCTCCTCTTACCTCGGAGGAGGCCACTACCTTACGCTGTAGGGTACTGGTACTCAACCCCTTGGTCAGGCCCTGTTAGAGAAAGGTCAGTACCTCCCCAACCTGCACCTGCAATCGGGTCCAACCCTTTATTCCCTCACGAGTCAGAAAAATGTTTGCCATGTTCTGCTGTATCTCTTATTCGTAGAGAATTTTCTAGAAGCTAATAGGATGGAACCATCTCTGTCTCATAAGCCATAGCTTCTAACTGCCTCTAAGACTAAGAGAGGTGGTAATGCCATTGTCTGCCACTGCGTAGAGAACCCGGACCTCCTCAGAGGTCCCCCATCCAAACACAAACCAGGGCCGACCCTGCACAGCCCCAGAGATCTGACCAGATCAGGTTGGCCTGGGCCATAAGGCCAGGGCTCTTAATCCCCACGTTGTGATTTGTGACATGTCTGGTCATGGATAGGCTGTCATCTCCTGCGAGAGAAGGTCCCATCTGAGAGGCAGACACCAGGGATCCCTCATGGATAAACTCATGAGATCCTGGAACCACGCCCTCCGTGGTCAGAAGAATGCAACCAGAATCACGTCCGCCCTTTGATCTATCATGCACTGCACTGTTCTGAGGATGAGAGGCGGGGCGGAAAGTGTATAGCAGAGTCTTCGGCCATACGATGTTCGGAGCGTCCATTCCAATCACCCCCTCCTGTGTGTTTTGGCCACAACCTTCTTACTTGTCGGGTCTGACTTGATACAAAGAGATCCACCTCTGTTTCCTAATCAGTCACTGATCTGTAGAAGATGACCCTATGTAACATCTACTCTGCCTGGTCTATTATCCATCTACCCAACCAGTCTGCTAGCACATTTTCTTTTCCTGCCCAATGGATGGCCTTCAAAGAATGGTAGATGCTTCTCTGCCCATTGCTTCACCTGCACTGCTTCCCGGTGTAGACATTTGAACCGTGTGCCTCCCTGTCTGCTGTCATGTTGTTCACTTGTATAGCCAGACAGTTTAATCTGGAGGTGATTCAGGGCTAACGTTATGGCCTCGAGTTTGAGAAAGTTGATGCTTTTGGACGTCTCCGGCTCTGATCAGGTGCCTTGAACCATGTGACCCATGGAATGAGCTCCCCAGCCAAAGAGACTCGCATCCGTTGTGAGCACCATCCTCTGGAATTCCCTGAGAGGTATTCCTTCTGAGAACCGTGTTAACCGTGTGTAATTCTTTCCTCACAGTCAGTGACAACTCCTATATAATCTGGCTCGTAGGAATATATGTCGGCACGACGGCAACATACCCTGGAGACATGCTAGGGTCATCATCCCTAATGACTGAACACCCAAAACCTGATTCAAGAGAGTGAGATTTGTTAATCCCTGCTGGGCCAGAAAAAACCTTGTTCTGAATTTCGTGTCTAACTGCACTCCCAAGTGAGTAATGATCTGACTCAGTTTGAGGATACCCTTGTCCTTGTTTATGACAAGACCATGCTCCTGTAGTACCTGGGTCATCAGATCCAGATGTTTACTCTTTTGGTGGCTGGATTCTGCTTTGCTCAAATGTCATGCAAGCAGGGAAACAACACCCCCCCTCTCAGCCCCAGAAAGGTCACTAGTGCCCCCAAGATCTTGGTGAAAACCCGTATCGAGGGCTTGAGTCCAGATGGTAAGGCCTGGTACTGGAAATATTTGTTGTGATAAGCGAACCTCAGGAACTTCCTGTGATTGACTCTGATCAGGATGTGAAGGTAGGCCTCCAACAGGTCTATGGAGACCATGACACCCCCTGTCTGTTAAGCCACTTCAAGTACAAGATGGTTCTGGTGAAGAGGTATGATCTGCTGTCTCAGGTGTTGCCAATTACCTTTGAGTCCCCTATTACCTTGATGTTTATCATCACAGCTGAAGTTGCGAAAGGATTGGGGCCTCCTTCTGAACATCATTTGTGAGCACTGTCCTCTTTCCAAGCCTGGAGTGCTGCCACCTTAGCCCTTGCTGCTGGATCTGAATTCTAATGTCTCAACTATGTATGTGATCTGCTGTCTCTCTCCTAGCAGTAATGTTACATCCCATAACCCTCCTGCTAGTTGAATGGACCAGTGGGGTGTCTGCTGAATTCCGAGATCTATCTTTTTCAGTTCATCTATTCCAGGTCTTTGGGATGTCACTGTCTGCTAAAGTTAACTCTGAGGCCCACGTGTAGGCCGCTCTTAGCAAACAAGGACTCCGTAGTATATGTTCTGAGGGAAGTGGCAGGCGCCTCAAAAAACCCTGCGTAGTGTCTCTTCTCTCGTCACAGCTGTCCTTTGGTGGTACATCGGCACCCAAGGGAATTGGAGATGTGGATGTTAATGAGTTAATAAGGTCATCCATCATAGAAAGTTTGATCTCCTACGTGGCTTCTGGAATAAGAGAGTAGAATTTGTTAAACATTGGATTTCCAGACTTTGGATTGGCCAGGTGTTCCCATTATGCCCTAATGATGTTGTATAATGCTGCAGGAGGCAGCACTCCTGCTGTTTTGGAATGTTATTTAGTGGAGCCTAACCCCATATCCTTCTTTTGGGGTGTGGGTAAGCTCTAGTGTCCTGATTACTCAGACAACAATCTGCTCTAAAGGGTCTGTGGGAAGGACACCATCTCTGTACTAGATTGAATGATAGCACCACCTTCTCCACCTTTGATAACTCAGAATTTGTATCATCCTCATAGTCACTGATTATGGAAGTGAACCTTTTGCTATGAATAGAGGGTCTGCATTTCTTGCTAGGAGGAGGAGGAATGATCTCAGTACTGGGCTCCTGTCTCTCTTAGAAGCCAGACCCTTAAACTGGACGGAAGCAGCCTGCTGCCATAGGCCAGGCACCGCCTCCTTATGAATTCTTTTCTCATTTCCTCTCTGAGCTAGGAGAGGAGTTTTGATTGGGCTTCCCCTCCAGAAGGCTTGGGACTTTGGGAGGCTATATTAGTAGTCTGAAAAATCCAGGCTCTCTGTGCCCTGGAAGCTAGATGTTCCCGCCTTTTTAGTCATTTTGGAGGAACCTGAAAGCAAAAGTAACCATCATTATGCTAACCTCCCCTGAAATGGAGCCTTACCTCCCCCCCGCCACACCATCAGAGCCCATTATGGAAAATAATAGGCTGATTATTGGTGTCCCAATAGAGACTGTATACTGTCTCTGCTAGGGGCCAGGCACGGTAACCAAAAAAGGGGGGGCACTTTTGAAAGCTCCCACTCCGATCCAGAGAAAAGGAAAGGGAAAGGGGGGAAAACAGGGGGGGCTCTGTCGTCTCGATCCAACTTGCTCTCATCCCCTCCCTGCGCACCTTGTAAGTTGATGGATACAGTCCTACCATGGTTCAGTTGACCGGGCAGACTGCTCAGGAGCCACTTTCCTCCTTGTCTCGTCCTCGGCCTCCTCTTGAAAGTGAGAGTGGGCTCCGTTCCATCGCCAAAAGGGAAGGTGATGGAGTTTCCACACCACCCTTGGCTGCCTCCCAAGACCACCGCTCTCCCTGCACTCTGCACTCATTGCCAAGTCCCCAAGCCGGTGCATGCTGCCGCGGCTGCCAAAGGGGGTGGGGGAAGGGGAAACAGGTGAACGCCATGTTTCCCAGCAGGGTCCTGGGTGTTCCTCTCGGTGCTGTGACCGCCTGGGGGCCTCCCAGGGCTGCCGGATTCTTGATTCCTCGAGGTCCGTGATGCTCAAGTAGGTACAGACTGGGAAGGTAATTACCTTCCCCATAGCCACCTTTATGTTTCCATTTCTTCTTCTACTTCTTTGATGTCTTCTGGGATCTTCGTGCTCTTCAGAGCACAGCTAGCACATCCTGCTCAGAAGGCAGGGCCGGTAAGACTGGGGATCAGAGGATAAGCCCCTCCTCTCTGGGATCAAAGTTTGCCGGCCCTGCCTATGGAAGAGGAGGTGCTTTCCCAGGAGTAAGGAGTCAAAGACTGCCCCACTCCTGGATCACTGGAGAACTGGTGGGATTGCTATGCCCTTCCCTGTAGTTATACGCACTGGAGCCCTTGTGCATGATTTGGGAGCAGGCGTGAAAATCCCTTTTACTTTTGAGTTTACCAATCAGGGTCGGTGCAGGAGCACAATATCCCCCAGAGGAATGATGCACAGAGACCATGAAGATCTAAACTTGTAGAAAACCTGACACAAAACAAAGGACAGCCACATGCCTCCAGGGAATATATACACACCCCTCTCCCATTCCAAGGGAGAAGGATGGACGTCTCTGGATGGAAATCGGAGTTGCCCGTCAGCCTTGGCTGCTCAATACTTGTCCTTCGACAGCTGGAAAATCCCACCCACACCCGCTTTTCCATGTGAAATTGTGGGGGTAGGGTTTCTCTCCCAAGTGCATGAATGCTTCCAAGTTGGGCCAAGAAGCTTGGGGGTTCCAGGGGCCAGACACGTGACCTTTCAGTTAGTCCATCCAAGCATTGAACCAGGTGAAGCTCAGGCCGAATTTTAGCTCAGCGTTCGGGTCTGTGCCCATCCCTAATGAATAGGAATGATTACTCATAGAGAATCAAGAAAGCTCCTCTAAATGACTAAATGAGCAATATAATTGACAGAAATGCTAATGGCAAGACAGATCTAGCAGGATTTTTCTTCCATTGTGAAACCTGCTTCACTGATGATTGGAAACTTCCCTGTTTCATTCAGTATTCTCTTATCTCCCAATCTCTGTCAGCCAAGGTCTGCCAGAATGAGAAAAATGAATGTAGCCAAGCCAGACTCATATTCATTTCAAGATTAAGTTTTTAAATTTATTTTTCATTAGTTTTTCAAATGCCAATCACTAGTCTCTAACTATGCCAACAGGAAAAAACAGGAACCGCTTACATAGCAAGCATAGAGATAAGGTTGATGCAAGCTGAGAATTTGCTCCTGTCCTTCCATACAGATGAGAATCATATCCCAACATACTGAAGAACAGGGAGACCATGCTGTAACATATTGACAAGAGGACAGACTACTAGACTATCCAGCTACATAATTTTAAAAATGCCCTCCTTATTTTACAGACTGAGGCTCAGAGACATAAAAACTGGCTGTCCAAAGATTCCACACAGCAGCTGAACTGCTCCTTCATTTGCATTCTGACTTACTGCTTTGAACAAGGTCAGAACCTTTCCTTCAGCTGGCACAGCCGAACTACTCAAAACAGCTGTAAAAAGGGTGTTTTTGTCTCAGCAGACTTGATGTATGGATTCAGGGACAGGGCAAAAGTGTTAGGATAGGTATTAGACAACTATGAAGACCAACTCTGAGTATGTGTAGGCTGTCCCCTTCACCCTTCTCATGAGGATGATCCCCAGTCTAACAGCTACCCATTTAAGAACTTTGATAGGACTTCCAGGCAGTCATGAATAATTGTTTACTATAATGGCTTTACCACTGCTAAAACTCTGATCTCTCACTGTTCATAGAAACTGGATCTGTCCTCCTTTGAGTGAATCAGCTTGGAGGCTGTGGCTTCTGGCTGCTGTTCAGTCAAAAGTGGTTAGCCAGGGCCTGTTCTGTCTCCTGTGATTTAGCCCTGCAAGACAATAGAAACCCAGACAACACCACTCTGTAAAAACTATCCCAGACTCATAATTCATTCATGATTAAGGCCAGTGAGTCAATTACATACATTTTTCTGTAATCACCTAATTTTGAACTTGTAGCTTTTAAAGCAAGGGTGTCAAACCTATGGCCTGTTGGCTGGAACTGGCCCGCCTGGGGCTTTAATCTGGCCCATGGCTTTCTTCTTCACCCCCCCCCCCGCTGGTCCCCACTCTTCCGAGGGAGATCCAGTCTGCTGAACTTCCCAGCTGGCTGGGCCTTGTCTTTGCTTGTTTCTCCTCCTGCAGGAAGCTCCTCTGGGCTAAAGCACAAAAAAAGTTGCAAAGAAGATGCAGAATAGATTTTTCTGAGCCCAGATAGTCTACTCTAGGACTGGAATGAGAGCCCCCAGAGTGGAATGATGGTCCCTAGCAATAGAATCTGTGTTCTGGGACTGGAATGACAGTCCCTAGGAGTAGTAACAGTGTTCAGGGAATGAAATTCCACTCTGGGGGCTCTCATTCCATTCCCAGAATGCTTCTGCGACTCCCAGGGACTGCCATTCTGCTCTGGGGGCTGCCCAGAAACCTTAATGGAACATCCATTCCGCATTTTTCTGCAACTGTTTTTGAACTGCAATGTATTTCAATGGAATGTAGCTGTATTTTCAGTTTCCAGTTTGTATGTTAGTTGAAGTTGTTGGAGTTGTCTCCTTGCGAATAAAGGGCTGATGTTTTGAGCCAACTTGTCTCTGCTGAATGGATCTGAGAACAGGTGCCTGAGTGAGCACTCTAACCTGGGAACCCACAGCCAAAGGGGGACATTAGACTGGAGAGCCACTGCCACTTTGAGTAGATGGGGGGGGGAGAGAGCTTACAATTCCCAGCCATTTCATGTTTTCCTAGGCTCAGAGCATTTTATATTTTTAGTTTCTGCTGTGGTTCTTGTGCTTTTTATTTTAAAAATTGCATTGCCGAATCCCACTACTCCCCACCCTTCTATTTTAGGTAGGCATATTTTATGGGCAGGGGGAAGGTTTGGGAGGTGTCAGTTACCAAAGACTGTTAAATAAACAAAATATGGCAAGAGGATTACTGTTTGTACTTTAAGTTAAAAAAAAGTTACGTCAGTGTCCTTTATAAAGTTAATATCGCCACTATCTGGCATTACGTTTTATGACACACATGGCCTGGCCCAACAAAGTCCCATTTATGTCAGATCTGACCCTCATAATAAATGAGTTTGATACCCCTGTTTTAAAGGATTTTTTGGTCAGATCCAAAATATCCTAATTTTGAGTCATGATCTGCTCCAAGCTCATGCCTGCAAGCTGGAAATGCCTGCAAATGCCTGCAAGCTGGAAATTAGGATTTCCCTGAATCCCACTAAACCTCATTATCCATCCTTCCCAGGAAGCCCTCAAATAGATTCTAGTTGCTTTGCTTCATGAAAGATGTGATACCAGCTATTTTCTGAAATGAAACCTATGAAAAAGTTCCAATAATCTTGTCATAACCATGGCCCTGGTGCAGATGTACATCCTGAGCACCATGATCAGACCTTAGGCAAAGCCTGGCAAGAGGGTATGGAGATGGTTTTCATTACGGAACTGTTTGGAAATACACTTCTAACAGATGAGAAGTAAGCTTCTACTGTTGAGGCCTATATACTCAAGTTCAATAAAATAACAATGGTTAGAGAAGAAGAAAACCTCGTATGATACTTCACTCCCCCAGCACTTAACAAGGTTTCAAAAAGATGGTTTTAGGGAAAATATGAAATAATTGACCTACTGGCCCTAAGTTGCCCAAATCTACACAACTTGGGGAGAAAGACAGGCAGCTGCTCACACATGGTAGAGGTCTCTTTCACCCTTCCCAGCCAAGACATGCAGCAGCTAAACTGCAAAAAGAACCCACCCCTCTTCAGGCATCCCTCCACCCCTTTTGGAGAACTTGGATAATGTACAAATGCCATAAGGCCTGCTGGAAGAAGAGACTGTACAAACCACCAAGTTTATCAACAGCAAGAAAACATAATGACAAGCCATTTACTCTCCTTTATTACTACATCTTGATAAGCCAAACAAAGTTTGCAAGTAAAAAAAAGGTCACAAATTACTTTATACAGATATTGTAAGCAACCAAGCATTCACAGCTGCAAAAGTAACACACCTCTATGCACTGCCCAATAGCCAGTTCCATCGGTTTTAAATACTGTACAGAATCAAGGCTGAAAATTGATTTTTTTGTGTGTAATATTTCTTTCCCCCATCCCGCCCCAGCATTTAACAAACAGAGGATTTTAATTTATACATCACAATCATGTAGCCCATCTCAAGACTAACAGTATGCATCATGCTTTGGCTTCTGGGTGTATTTAAGCATTTGTCTCTTGGAAATTCTCTTCACTCTTTATTACATATACACCAAAAAAGTTACATAGCTGCAGTGTGCTCAGTAGCAACTGCGTAATCTAGAGCTTCACATTATCCAAAAGCTTGTAGAAAAAAAACCTTGTAAACTTCTGTGCATGCCTCTGGTAGGGGCTGACAGCAAGGACAAAGGGACAGTGCTTGATCATTGCAAAAGGTGGCAGCAGATTCCTAGGAGGCTAGAGAAAACAACAGCTTCCCATCAGATCAGACAAAGCTCTCCCTTGCACTTCAGAAAAGGGATTCCTCTAGCTCAGCTCTCTGCAGTTGATAGTAACATGAGTAGCTCTACAGTTCTCTGGCTATTCCAACCTTGCTAATCTGCTCCAAACAAGGAGGGTAGCCTCTGGTCAAGCTAAAGTGGGCATCTGTGGGACTGACATTTGGGGATGTTTGTGTTTCTGATGTGTCATAATGTGGTCCGCTCACCTCCTAGGGAGATGAGGAACCAAATTCACAACAGGCAGGAAGATTGTGGTAACATATATGAACAGAGAACAGGCCCCTCGCTGCCTGCTCTTTTTTTATAAACCCTTTCTTCTTTCCCAAATTGTAGGCACCATGGCTGCTATTTCTCAGGGAAAAAGGGGATTAAATTTTCCCTGCTGAATAGACACCACCTCCACCATCATGAAGGAAAAATATGTGTACCTATGCTGCTTCCCCCCCAAGTCACTTTTACCTATGTTGGGAGGAAATGAGGGTTAGGGTTAAAAAAGCCCTCTCCCTTCCCCTTAAAATAGCAGCCCCAGCAGCTGCATTAGGAGGGAGAAAAAAGCCTTGCCATGACAAGGAACTACACCTAATATGTAGCTTCATCAGCTTTAGTTGTTCTGCTACTCTTTTACTAACATGGCATCCCTTGAGACTTATAATTGGGCTGGCCACAAAAACATATGTGTTGTAGCTTCCCAACCAGAGAATAAAGCCCATCTTAATCTGTAGCACTATGATGAGTAATATCTGAGCAGCACAAGACATGTACCATCCTTCCTAGTATCTCAGACTAGATCTATGTACTAGAAGGACGAAAGAGGGGCACAGTGTGGGAATACTGAATGAAAAACAGAAAGTGAGAATATGAATGTACCACCAGCTGTGATTAAGAACAAGTACAAAGCTGGGGCTTCTAACGCCTGCTCTGTTATGGTTCCATGTCATATCAGAGAAGTTGCAGTCTAGGAACAAGGGACAAGAATTAACAGTGGCTAACAATGAAGGCTACTGGACTAGAGTGATCTATTTTCTATCAGAGCATAGGCTTGTAGCTGTAAAGTTGATATGAGTCAGTGAAGACATGGAGTCAGAACCTACTTGGCAAACCCAATAGTGAAAGCAGAAATTGAAAAAATGTGTGTTGCACCATCCTGAGGTACCTTGGTGTATATGGCTCAGTGGATAGCCATTTGTTCATGTATCCAAGAGAATAGCAGGCTATACTATATACACTATTCCCCTTCAAGGCAAAGGAGAAATAACTATTCTGTTCAGAAGAAACTGTATATGTGAGACAGACAGCAGGTGATTCTCAGAAGCTAAAGTTTCCAAGGGCTGACCACATCAAGTACATCCTGTATAGCACTTAAGGTTCTGCCTCAAAATGCCTACCAGTGGACTAGACAATTGGGAAAAAGGAACAGATTATATTCATTACTTAAATGCTCCCATTTAGGAGTCCAAGCCTGACACCATCTTCCACTGTTCTCTGAAGAACTGATCTGTTTAGCTCACAGAATGGTACAAAGTGAACAGATCAGGAAGGGGCACATAATTAAAATGTGGTGCACTGAGAGCAACCAACAGGCCCACCCCCCGGCTTTTAGTAAACTTGGGTAAGAAAGTGGAGGAATAAGTAAAGCATTACATTTCCCTCCCTAGAAGTAAAACAAGCATCTTTATCCTTCACACATAGCAAGCACCCAAGGGGATCAAATGAAAAGGGAGTTACTTTATACAAGTAGGAACTGAGAGGATCCCAATTCCAGGTTTGCATAAGGTCTGGAATAGAAAAGCCTCAGCTCCTAGTCTCCCAGAATCAAACACAAAAAGAGAATGGCAGGTGTGCGCAAGCGCAGAAATGCTCAACCATCCTGTGCATCTGGAATGTGGAAGGGAAGAACCAGCCTAAAATGAGTTATGGGACCTTCTGCTTTCTGTATAACAAACCAGGCCAAGGAGAAATGGGTGCAGTATGACACAGTCAATTTATTGTTGACAACTTTTGCTAGTTTCCTCCTCCCTGCTTCCCTTCTTTTCTGTGCATCTGTCTGTCCCCTATAACCTGATGTTTTATTTGTCTTCTGTCCACTCTAGGATGTTGGCCTCTACTAAAGCAGCCCGGTACTGCTGCAAGACACCACGGATGCTCTTTATGAACCCCTTTGATAGGGGGAATAAGGGAAACCCAATGTCGGGGTAGCCACTCCTTTCAGGGAGGAAACTCCTGTAGCTCTTTCTCCTTTTCTTTGGTTTCACACTAGGCTGCTGAGAAGCAGAGTCCTGAGTGGCTTTACTTTCATCTTTTAGGTCTCTGACAAAGTGTGCTGCTCTGGCCTGACCCATGCTCTCCGAGTCTGAATACTGATGGATGTCACTAGAAGTAAGTGTTGACGTTCCACAACCAGAGTCTTCCAGCTCCTCTTTGCCTTCAGGCAATGGGTTAACTGCTGCAGCTGCCCCTAACTCCTCTTGCTCGCCCAGTAGCCCCATGCTGTCTACAGGGCTCTCAGCCAGAGTGCTGCATGCTGAATGCACAAAACAGGAATCCCCCAGACTAGCTTGGTCGTGGCTTCTCTCAACCAGCTCATTTGTCTCCACCCAGGACTCAATACGGTGGATCAAGCGCCAGCCATTGCAGCAGAAGTGCTCATAGATCTCTTGTTCAAAGACTTCCACTGGCTTGCGCAGCAGCTGCATCATGGACTGCACCACACGGATCAAGGCCATCTCATTGTAGCAACGGCTGTTCTCATAGCCCTCTTGCAATCCCCGGTCACTGTCAAAGCCAGCCTCATTGTAATAAGGCTCATTAACTAGGATAAGCCCTGTTGGAAAACAATAGAGGGGGAAGAGGAAGTGGAAAGAACAAGACATTTAGAGCATTGAAATTATATGGAAAATGCACACATGCTGCTCATATCTGCCTTTTGAAGACCAAAAATCCCTAGAGTGAGAGGCTATTAACACATGCACGTGTTTGGAAAAGAGATATCTGTGTGGTTCACACTTGGTGAACTTGAAGGCCTCCATCCATTTAAATTCTTAAGAAATTCACTGAGTGCAATGCCACTACTACAAAACCCAGGATTTGAAAATCGCATCCGCCTCAAGCCCCAATGAAGTTTGACAAAAAATGTTTCAAAGGCTTGGATGTCTTGGTTTGGCAGACAAGTTCTTCTAACTTTCAAATCTTCCTAACTTGTTTGGAAGGCTCTTGCAGTTTAGGTATGTCATTCCTCCTACTTCAAAGAAATAAAACTATTGATACACACACACACATCCTGCCCTCCACAAAATGAAAGTTCTGTGGACATATTTGGCATTCTTGGGCCAGCCACTGCAGTCAGTACCTCATCATGCACACAGATTCAGGTTTCATGTTATGTTTTGTTTCAAGCAGCTCAGCACTTCTCAGAAGCATAACTTCCTGGCATTCTCTGAACATGATGTTCCTCATGAGGTACAAGGAACAATGCCTGTTCAAACTTACAGCCTGTAACTGCAGGCTGTGTGTCTGCTTTTTCAAGTAGCAAGCTTGAGCACCTTGGTAAGAGTAGCTTCATTTGTAAGGAAATTGTTGTACTGCTATGCAGAGAGCTATGAGAAACAAAATGAGTGCCATGTGGGCTGCTCTACAGAACTGATGGATTTTTAAACAGCCAATTCAGGGAGTTACCTGAAGCCCATTTATGGGCTGGCAACTTTCTGGAGGTGGCTGTGGTTTAACCTTCAGGATGTGAAGCAGTAAGCACATGGATGCGGGTGCCTGCACTTGTTGTGAGAGGAAAGTGAACAGAGAAGGTTAAGAGTGGTGGGGGAATTCATACTGCTGGGTGCTTCGGGAACCCTTCATTCAGGTGAGCTGGACAGGAGATCTAGCCAGTACCCTGCTCCCATAATCTCTTGCCAAGACTAAGTTCTGGCTCCAACTTCAATATTGAAAAATACCTTGGATTGAGATGAGCACCTGGAGAAGGCTGGATTTGCTGGTCCACCTCTCTGTGCCCTGGAACAGACAAATTATAGTGAACAGGTAAGCCAGAAGTGAGGACTAAAACAGCGTCAAAACATAGATGGGAACTGAATTGTGGGCAAATCTCACAGAACCAGTTCTTTTTAGTACTTATTTTAAAATGCGTCCTTTTGAGCAAACTCCACTGGCATTAAGCCATGTAAAACTTCACTTAAATCTACCTGTTCATTGTAAAACTGGGGCTTGAACAAGGACTACAGGATCCATGATGCTCACATCAAACTCAGCAAGCTCTGACACAGACTAACAGCAGGAACTATGAAGTGATGGTCATTTGGACTCTTACCTTCTCCTCTCTGGGAGCAAAAATAGCAGGCAGGCATGGTGTCAGAGCTGGACTAGCATACCTAGCACCTTTATCAATGGAAACAGACATTCCCACATTAACAGACACCCCCCCACACCCTGCAATAAAAACTGCCTTTAGTCTGACTGCCTATTGCATATTTTCCCAAAGTCCTCCCAAGTATCGTGCATGTTCAACAAGTCTACACAATGGTGCCTTCGGGGCCAATTACCACCACTCATCGACCATGCCTGAAGAACTTTCAAGAGAGAAGTACGGTTGGGGTTCTGAAGACATGCTTGTGTTTTCAGTACATGCTCCTATGTGGCATGTGACCTCACCAAGAGGATATGAACATCACACAGTTGTCAAGCAACTGGTATAATGAATGTTGTGGGTGGAGCTGGACATCCTGTGTTATATAGATGCATATCTTTTATACTAAAGGTAGAGTCTGCCAAGCATCAACATGGATGTCAATGTCATTGCCACACAAGATAGGGATTCTCAACAGTATGTGCTCTTTAGCCACCATAGTTACATGGATTTGGATTATCCTTACTGGAAACCAAATGAAGACCAAATAGACAACTCAACAGAGCAGTTATTATTAAAATATTTCGTTCCCCCTCTTCCTCCACAAAGGGTGCCCAAGGCAGCAAAAAGAAAATACACTGAAGACTTCTAGGTAGTTTCTGACCACACCTGTTTGTATTACCTTGCCTATCCATGTCCCCAGAAGGCTTACACAGACCTTTCCATTATCATACAAGTTGGGGTTCAGTCTTCCACTGCACTGGGAGAGGTAGCGGAAGAGAGGGGGGACAGCTGGATAGATGTTGGGAAGCTGGATGTCAAATAAAAAGAGACCATCTTCATATGGTGTGCGTGTGGGTCCTTTGACTAATGCCGAAAACAGATCCTGTGAAGAGGCTATGTGTAAGAACAAGCAGCATTCCGTAAAGAGAAAACACAGTTAATGAGGAGCTAATTCACTCAACACTAGTAGGGAAGTGCTTCAGCCATCCCACTCAAATCTCTTCAGGCTTTTCTACATGGCCATTCTTTTCCAAGCTCTTTTCAGGCTAGGCTGAACTCCAAAGTTTAAAGTGAAAATTTAAAAAGCAAATGGAGGAAAGGCATCCATTCTGCTACCTGATGCATTTCTTCTGCATTTAGTTAATATTGGCTAGAGTATTGGCTAGGTGAACCAGAAGGTCTGAAGAGAGTTAAACTGACCCAACTAGTTTTTAAAATACTGCAGAAAAGTATGGAACGGGTGATTTTGTCTCAGACACACTAGTTCTACTCCAGCTGGTAAAGTGAGTCTGTTTCAAATATTTGGCCTACCGGTCAGAGAACAGCATTGGGGGCAGGGGGTGGGGAGGAAAATTGCTGAAGACTCTTCCCCTATTTCCTTGCGTAATCATCATTGATACAGAGAAAAAAACCCACTTGGATTAAGTCCTGATTAGAGTGGCTTGCTGATTAATCCAGCAGAATTTCTTTAATGTGCTTGTGATTACAATTTGAATGTTACATTAACACCATAAGTTACAAGATGATACTGAAGGTATATCTTGGGAAACACATCTTTATGACCTATTTTTATATTAAATTTTGATTTAATGTACAACTTCCACATTAATATAAAGGGATACTATCACTTGTGACAATCAATGACATTGGATGCATCTACTTTAAAAGGAGACAAGAGAAACAATATATGGGACTGGTACCATTGACTGCAATGCCAAGAGGAAAATGTGAGCCCCGTCTGTATGTCTGAAGATTGAGTGAACAGATTTTCAAACATGAACTACATGACCCCCTTCCTTTAAGGAGGACAGACTCAGGCTTGTTTTTCCTTTGGCCAAATCTGCACAGAAGTATGTGGACTTACCATTCTGTCTTCAAAAGTTTTCACCATGATACCATCTGGCAGTGAGGTTGCTAGTAGAGCCATTTCTTTCCTTACTGTGCTGAAAAACTTCTTGGCTTCTGGAGGCTGGAATTCCATTTTCTTAAAGGCATGACTATCTAACAGAGCAAGAAGAAATCAAGGCAGCAGGTTTTAAATCCCCCCCCCACCAAATGCAGATCTTCAGCCACCCTTAAAGTAGATATTCCCCCCCCCCCATAATACAGGTCTTAACTTACTTAGAAGAAAAAAAGCTGGTTAGTGAAGGAGGCAATGTTGTTCAAGAACTGACACTAAGGACTTCCCAAACAGGAGCAATTTTAAAGCTCCATTCTTATCTCACTGTGATAGAGAAAATTTATTCCTCTATCCTTATACCCCCCCCATGGGGGAAACCCAACTGATAAATGAACCAAAGAAGATGGGGGTCTGTTATACTTGGACCCCACCTGGATTCTGTTAACATCAAGGTCAGAGTAGAATAAGGAGGCTTTTTGCTGGCAAGGCTGACCTCTTCCACTTTTATTTTCACCTTTACTATATTTTTTTTCATCCTACCCCTAAAAATCTGTGAGTATATGGCTCATCATTAAGGATTTATTTGGAATTACAATTTATCTATCTTGGAAATATAACCTACTCTGGGAGGCTACAAACTCTAGCAGTTCCTGTCTTCACCGGTAAGAGAATTACTGAAGATTTATGGTCCATTCAGGGACTAGAGAATTATAGAAGATTTACAGTGCAGAGATAAGCTGTTGAATTTTGTTTAATTAACTATTTCTCTTAAGAAATACGAAAGCTCCAGTTTAAAAAAGAACAGTGGAAATATTAGAAGCAGATGAACTAATCTGTATTCTTATCTTCCAGAATATTTATCTCTGCACATATTTGGGGATCGTACTCTCTGTGGACCAAACAACTGGTTCCATTCCCTTTCCTTTTTTTCTGGATAAAAAATGCTTATTTAAAGGAGTTGAAGCAGCTTGGCAGATTCACCAAATGGACAGCTTAACAGAAAGACATAAATCTCTTCTATATACTATTTACTACATAAAAGCATTGAGAAGACTCAGACTCTTGGATTATTTTCTATTTCTTTCTTCTTTTTTCAAGACAATGGGAAGGGATCAGCATACCAGAAAGCAAAGCACAGTTGCTGAGTAAACCTGCCTTCTTCATTTAAAAAAAAAATCTTCTGGACTCTTTCTGGGAAAAGTATCAATATAGACAATAAACCTTTAAGAGCCGTAAGTTAAAGAATATATTTTTCTTCCTTTCCCCCATTTTATGTTTTCTTTTTTTCTGGAGGTTTTTTTTTGTATCTTCATTTTTCCTTTTTTTCTCCCCTCCTTCCTACCTTTCCCTACCCCCAATTTCCTTTCCCTTTATTATTTTTATCTCCCCCTTAGTAAATTTCAATTTCAATAGGAGATTATGAAATGGATTAGCAACTAAGTTATCTGCTCTATTTTTTATCTATTGTATTCCTAAATAATCTTATACATAAAGATTTAAGATAGTTGTAAATTCTTATATAGAAAATCTTATGGAAATAATATATCGAAAATTTGTAAAACATTTTCAGAAACAGGGCGAAAAGAATAATGGCAACTGGAACACATCTGAAAGATAAAAGGCAAAGACATGAAATTGATGAAGATAAGAAAAATGAAGATTTATGGAAAAATTATCACAAATATTGGTGGATCAAATGCAGCAATTTGAGGAAAGTATTCAAAAGAATATACAAAGTATTCAGAAACATATCCAATAATCTAAAGTAAAAACACAGACGAATATTCAAGAGGCACATCAAGAATTATCAGCTGGATTGTCAGAGGTAAATGCAAAATTACGAGATCGAACACAAGAAATTTTATGTACCAAAAAGAAGCAAAAAGAGAATGACACATGTTTAGAGAGGCAAGACTCTCAGATGGACTAAGCAAAACAAAGAATTGAACTTTTGGAAACTCAATGTAGATCCAATAACTTCCGTTTTAGAGGCGTACCAGAAAATTTTGTAAGGTCAAATTTGGAAGAGATTCTGGGGACTGATTCTAACGATACAAGGAAATTTTCCAATATTGATCAGATTTTCAGAGTGAATTCAACATTTGCATTCAAAAAGAAGCTACTTTGAGATATATTGGTTCACTTTACTCATAAGAAAACATGAGACGTAATCCTAAGGAAGCAAAGAGAATCCCCATTAAAAATAGCAATAAAAGAAGTACAGATCTTTCAGGACTTAAAGAAAAGGAAAGTCTTTGGCTTTTTGAGACAGATTCTACAAGAGAAGGAGATAAAATATCACTGGAAAATACCATTTGTAATAGAGGTATATTTACCAAAAGGAAGGAAAGTAATCAAAACAGAAGAAGAAGCTAATTCATTGGCTGAAGAACTACAAGCGGAGAACCTTTTATACATACATACATACATACAAACATATATATTTTCAGGATAAACAGCGTATATCCAACTAAAACATTTTTTTAAAAAAATAGTTTTTATTATTTTTGGGCTACACAGCATATATCCAATTGTAACTTAACATTTTAACATAATAAACATAAAAGGAATCTAAACCTTATTATCACAGCATTCAGCAATGTTACAATTTCCACATTATAGATAGTTGCACAAAAGTTTAACTATTTATACAAATTCAGAAGAAAGTCACTGTAATACTTGTTTTAGGAATAACCTTGTGTTCCTTCAGATAGTCTGCCACAGGGTACCATACAGTTATGAAATCTTCTAAGTGTTTCTCTGACTGAGACATAAAAATATCATTCAAGATCTTACCTAACACAAAGTGATCCCACAGTCTAGAGCACCATATTTGCAAGGCAGGTACCTTTTTATCTTTCCAGGTATATGTTATCAATATCCTTGCCACTGCTAGCAGAATAGAAATCAGTGTGTGTTTTTTTGCCTTTGATCAGGATGCGTCAACCCAGCTAGTCAAGACTGACTCCAGGAGCAATGGTAAAATGTGTCCTGTAATCTTTTGTATTTCCTCTATTATTCGGGTCCAGAAGGAGTAAATTTGAGGACACCTCCACCAACAATGTAAAAAACCACCTATTTGACCACAGTTCTTCCAACACTTATGATCCTGGCTCAGGTTTATTTTGTGTAATTTTGCAGGAGGAAGATACCATCTGAATAGCATTTTAAAGGTTTCAAATCTAATAGTAAATATCTGTGATGTGTTAGCAGGTGAACACCAGATATTTTCCCACATTTCTTCAGTAATTTTATTTAGACAATCCATTTGCCAACTAAATGGTATGTCAACCCTGTTTGGGTATCCATTCGGATTAATAGTTAATAAATTTTGGGTATTAATCCCATGATTTGGCCATTGTAATTTTTGAGTATCAATTCAAATTTTGTTGGAGGTCTAGCAAAAGTAGTTCTTAAAGGCAGGGATGGAAATAGATGTTGAATTTGCAGGCACCTAAACCAAGTCACTGGATGAGCTTCTTTCTTTTCTAATTGCATTTTAGTCAAAAGGTGAACCTTGGTTTTTTTTTTTAATTTTTCCACTTTATGTTCCAACACATCAACACAAAAACATACAAAACACACAAGCAATGATCAGGAGTATCTTCCGGTAGTGCTTATGATTTTCTTTTTATACATCAGTAGTTTTTGTACCTACACCACTACTTCATATATGTATATATAGCAATTAAAGTTTCTATTTCGATTACTATTTTTATGTATATTTTTTGTTGGTTATAGCAATTATCACTTAAGGTACCACTCTATCCATTTATAAAGTCTTAACCATGATTTTTCAAAGATATCTTCACTCTTGCCTTGTAATAAGAGCATCAATTTGTCCATCTCAGCCGTTCCTAAGAACTTGTAGATTATTTCTTCTTTTGAAGGTGTTTCTTCTTTTCTCCAATATTTAGCATACAAAATTCTGGCAGTAGTTACAACATATATAATCATATAAATATCTGGTTTTTTAAAGCTTTCTGGTATTATATTCAATAAAAACAATTCTGGTACAAAAGGTATGTCTGTTTCTAGTATTTTTTGTAACATCTCATGTATCCAAATCTCATGTATCATATACCATCTACAAAACATTTTATATATATTTTCTTTATATGAAACTAGGAATAAGGCCCGTTGTGGAAATAAATACAACGGGCTCTAGAAAGAGGCTCTGGGAGAGTGCCCCAGCTTTGGGCACTCAGTGACAATTTGCTGTGGCAATCTCAGCAGGGTATAATGACAGAGTCCACCATTTTCTCCAGAGGAACTGATCTTTGCTACCTGAAGAGCAGTAGTAATTTTGAGTGATCTCCAGCCCACCCCCAAGATTGGTAACAGTGGTTCCCCAGGAGGGAGTGGCTGGTTTGGAGGGTGGAGTCTATGGCATTGTACCTGTCTGAGGTCCCACCCCTCCTCAACACTCACCCTCTCCAGGTTCGACCCCTCAAATCTCCAGGAATTTCCCAACCTGGAGTTGATAACCCTATCTCCCTCCCAGCCAACCATCAACCTACCTTTAGTTTTCCATCTCCTCCCCCCTCCCTCCTAGAGAGCAGTTATAATTTTGAGTGATCTCCAGCCCCCACCTGGAGATTGGCAACAATGGTTCCCCATCAGGGAATGGCTGGATTGGAGTCTATGGCATTGTACCTGTCTGAGGTCCCACCCCTCCTCAAACCTCACCCTCTCCAGGCTCCATCCCTCAAATCTCCAGGAATTGCCCACCTGGAGTTGGCAACCTGATCAGGACTGGGCCCAATGTGTTTTCTCCCTAAGGCCGACATAGATGTGGAAAGGGCCTTTTACTGACAGAGGAGAAAGTACAGGTGCCAACTTTGATTAGGGAAATACCTAGGGATTTGGGGGGGTGGATCCTGTGGAGGGCAGCATTTGGGGTGTGTGTGGAAGGACTCAGCAGGGTATAATGCCATAGAATCTACCCTCCAAAGCAACCATTTTCTCTCAGGGAACTGATCTCTGTCATCTGGAGGTCAATTGTAACAGTAGGAGATCTCCAGATCACCTGATCTCCAGATCACCTGGAGATTGGCAGCCCTAGGGGAAAGTCAGCCGCACAGCGGGGAGTTGAAGAAAATGGTCTGATGGTCGCTGGCCCACCTTGTTAGCCAGCCAGCCATGCTGAAGCTAAGCAGGAGAAAGAGCCTTTTTCCATTTATTCTGACAGGAAAGTGGCCATTGGGGATGGGGTTATGGGCGGGGGAGGGGGTTAAGCTGAAAGTCCTTTGTTTTGTTACTCACAGAACCAAGCTTGGCTGCCTACCAACAGCCACTGAGGGGACAGTCCCTCACAGGTGTCAAGAGAACTGTCTTCCTCAGGAGACAGAGCTGTCTGCCAGGGTGAGTGGATGGGGAAGAGGAGCAGACTCAGCACCCGGCCAGTGGCACGCGAGTACTCTTGAGTGGCGGCTGATGGGCCAATGGCTGAGGGAGGGCATTTTACAGCCAATGGGAGCACATGGAATCTTGTGAAACCAAAAGATAAATATTTATAAGGAAAGATTGCCTTGGTATATTTTATATTTGTTTTCCATATTTTAGATCATTGATCTAGTTCAATATTGTGTCCTAAATTTTGTGCCCATCTAATTATTGCACATTTAACCACCTCATCTTGTGTTTTCATTTCTAGTAATGTTACATAAAGTTTTTAATAAGTTTTTCATTAGTATACAACAGTATTTTATCCAGTTCCATAACCTTTTCATAAAAACCAGTTTGTTTATTCTTAACATATCTGGATTCTAGTTGGGCTCTTTCCCACCAATTCAGTTCAGTATCTTGTTTTTGGAGTATATCCTGGGTTTTTAAGTTTATTTTTATTATCTAACAAGTCCTCATACCTCCACATTGGATGTCTTATAAATAACCTGGGTTTCGTGAAAGCTTCAATTGGTGAGACCCATTTTGGAATTTTAATATAATAAAACTTTTTTTGTTTTTTTCCCATGTTTTCAACAATGAACTTCTAAGAATATATTGTTTAAAATACTTATGTGAACTATCTCTACTATACCATACAAAAACATGCCAACCAAGCAATAGGTTGTGTCCTTCTAATTCCAAAAGTCTTGAATTTTCCAATATAATCCAATCTGTCACCCATGTCAATGATGCCGTTTTATAATATAGAGTTTGATAGCCTAGTTTGATAGAGCAAATCCTTTCTTTCGTATCTTGCAGTGTGTTCATCTTCATTCTAGGTCTCTCTTCCCTTGCCATATAAAATGTCTTATAAGTTTGTCCAAGTCTTTGAAATACTGTTGATTTTTTAAAATTGGAATAGTTTGGAATAAAGAGATGAGTCTTGGTAAGATATTCATTTTTACGACAGCTATTCTTCCCATGAAAGATATCTGCAGATCTTTCCAATTTTCCAGGTCCTTCTTGATTTCTGACAGAAGTTTCCCATAGTTGTCCTGCAACAGAGAACTGCATCTATTTGTCAAAGTTATTCCTAAATATTTCACTTTCTTTTGAACTTCCATGCCTGAAACACTTTGTAATTGTTGGATTTGGTCTTTTGTGCAATTTGTTAAAATTTTAGTTTTCTTGAAGTTGATTTTGAGGCCAGCTACCTGGCCATATTCTTGTAATGTGTTTATAAGTTGAATAGTAGACTATAGAATCCTCTAAGATGAATACTAAATCATCTGCAAATGCTTGTAATTTATATTCTTCTCCTTTTATTTTAAGTCCTTTAATTCGAATATCTTTTCTCACTATATCATAAAGTGTTTCCAGAGCAAAAATAAAAAGTAGCAGAGAGGGCTTCCGGTCGGAGTTAAAATGGCGAATTGACACACTTTGCGATTTGTGCAGGGTGCACAGCAGTATCTGACGACAGTCTGGGCTCTACCTGGCCCAGCGCAGCACTCCCCAGACGGGGGGGTGGCAAGCAAGCAGCGAAGCCTGAGGGGGAGTTGAGATCGGTGTGGATAAGCTTCGAAGGAAGCTTGTTTACACTTTGATCTCCTTCCGCGGAGAGGGCAGTTGCTAATCAGCACTACAGATATCAGCTGGGCTGAGAATTCAGCATAAATTCGTCATCTACCGACCTCTTTAACATCAAAATTAACATCGATTACAGAAGAAGCACTGCGAAACCCCAAGATTACAAGTAAGGTAACAAAAGAACAATTGCTTACCGGTTTAAAGAAGAACGCGAAATCGAAACATACGGATAAGCGTAGAAACCTTTAATGAACTATTCCGCTTGATTTAAAAGTTAAAAGAAAGCTTTCCTTTAGAGAAAACGGCCGAAAATTGACTTTGTTTTGCATTCCTGTGGTCAGCTAAGTCTAAACTTTGCGTAGCAGAAACGAAACTGACTGTGACTCTATGATACAGGAAGTAGACTAGAGTGGATGTTTTTCGAAGTCGCTGTACCGGAAGTAGACGGTTGTTTTAGTGTGTGACACCACCACCACCGGAAGTTGGATTACAGTGACGGACAGACAAACAGGAAGTTCGGAAAGAGCCTACTCTAGCCAGAAAACCATAGAGAAATTGCACCCGACATTTTGAGGAGGACTAAATTTTAAAAAGTTATTTTTAAGCCAAAAAAGCATTGGAAGAAGTTACAAAGGTGGCGATTTGGCTTGAAGATTGCTAATATAAAGATTGATTAGCCCGGAAGTCACTTTCAAGACGGATTTGAGGTCAAGACCAAGAGCTGCCTCATCACCCAGCCCAAGAATGACTGCAAAGGAAAAAAAAGAGTGGCAGGCTGCTATGGAAGCGATGGAAAAACGGATGACTGAAGTGGTGCAGAGTTTGGGAAAGCAAATAGAATCACAGCTGCAACAACAGCTGCAACAACAGCTGCAATTACAATTGGAGCAAATAGAACAAGTACAAGTCCAAGTACAGAAAAAAAATATGGAAGAATTAAAAGAACTGGTACTAACAGAAGTGGCAGGGATAAAAAAAGATACGGAAGACGTTAAAAAAGAGGTTAAAAGTCTGGTGACAAAATCAGAAGAAATGGAACAGAAAGTTAAAAGAACCTTGTCAGAAAACACAAGATTGGAGTCCATGATGGAATATAGGGCTACTCAGAATCATTTGAGATTGAGAGGAATAGAAGAGGAGGAAGACCAGGACTTACGGGCCCTAGTAATTAATACATTGACAACTTACATAGGGGAAGATGTTGGAGACTTGGATCCAGACTTTGACCTGATTTATAGAGTAAACTCAGCTTATGCCAAGAGAAAGCAATTACCCAGAGATGTGATTGTTCAATTTGTGACTACAAAAATGAAGGAAGACGTTTTTAAGAAGCAATTTACACAACCGTTGGAAATTAATGGAAAAAAAATAATAATTCTGAGAGAAATTCCGAGATCGATCTTACAAGACAGAAAGAAATTCAAGAAATTAACAGACAGACTAAAAGAAATGAGCATCAGGTTTAGATGGGAGATTCCATATGGATTATCATTTGTTTACAATTCGGTGAGATTTACCCTCAAAACGGAAGGAGATATATACAGATTTAAAGAGAACAACTTTGATGACTTTAAAGACATTTAATTCAAAACAACTATGGATTACAAATTTTTATCTTGGAATGTAAATGGACTAAATTCACCAAACAAAAGAAGATTAGTGAGTCATTGGCTAGAGAAACAAAAATGTAACATAATTTGTCTACAAGAAACACATATCAGAAAACAAGATAATAAATATTTGATTAATAAAAAATTGGGAGAAGAATTTCATTCCTCAGCAATCAATAAGAAAAAAGGAACAGTGATATACATTGCAAAAGAATTGGAACCTAAACAAATCTTCTCAGACAAAGAAGGAAGATATGTTGGCGTGGAAATAACGATGAATAGAAAAAAGACATTGCTTTTAAAGATTTGACTAAAGAGTTGGACTGTTTAAATTATGATCAAATAGTCCTTGCAGGAGACTTTAATGGTACAGTGAATAATGTATTGGACAGAAAATCCAAAGCAACTGGAGAGACGGTTGGAAAGTTGCCAAAAAAAATTTTTCAGCTAATGAAGCAAGAGAAACTAGAAGATGTTTGGAGGAAGTGGAACCCCAAGACAAAGGATTATACGTTTTATTCTAACAGACATAACTCCTTTTCCAGAATTGATATGATTTGGATGTCAGAGGAGATGGCGCAAAAAACCTACAAAATACAAATCTTACCGAAAATTAATTCAGACCACAACCCCTTACTTTGGATATCTAAAGAAAAGCCCAAACAATTATATTGGAGAATTAATGAGGACTTATTGGATCAAAAATTAATTAATGAAACTTTGAAAAAAGAGACAAAAAGCTTCTTTGAACTGAATTTAAACAAAGGTATGGATATACAAGTTGTATGGGATACATACAAAGCGGTAATGAGAGGCTTGCTTATCTCTCTGAACTCCAAAGGATGCAACAACAAAAGGACCTTCATGAAAAAATTCGGCAAAAGGAAAAGGAACTAAAGAAAAGACCAGGGAAGAAAAAGATTATTAAAGAGATCCACTTT
The DNA here is from genome assembly GCA_029375565.1 of Gekko gecko. NCBI lineage: Eukaryota > Metazoa > Chordata > Lepidosauria > Squamata > Gekkonidae > Gekko > Gekko gecko. The sequence continues at coordinate 219,711,834 of JAPDNY010000002.1, read as the reverse complement.
CTACAGGATCAATTGAATGTTCTACTCAACAGAGAATTATACTGGAACCTGAAGAAACTACAGCAAAAAGCATTTGAGGGTGCAAATAAACCAGGAAAATTTTTAGCGTGGCAATTGAAAAATAAAAAAGAAAGGAATTTTATAAATAAGATTACCGAAGATGGAAAGGATGTTATGAATTTGAATGGCATAAAAAGAGTCTTCTTTAAATACTACGCCAAACTGTTTAAAAAGAAAGGAATTGATCAACAGAAAATTAAGAAATATTTGGAGACTATTGAAGTTCCAGAGCTGGGAAAACAAATTAAAGAGTTATTAGATGGTTTAGTAACGAAGGAAGAAGTCACAAGGGCGATAGAAGATGCAAAGTTGGGAAAAGCTCCAGGTCCAGATGGCTTTACTGCAAAGTTCTACAAGAAATTTAAAGAGGTGCTAACCCCTATTTTAGTACTTCTGTCGAATGAGATAAGAAAGACTAAACGGATCCCAGATTCATGGAAAGAAGCAAATATTTCATTGATACCCAAAGAAGGTTTGGATTTAACTCATGTTAAAAATTATAGACCAATATCGCTATTAAATAATGATTATAAATTATTTGCAAAAATAATTTCGGAAAGACTGAAAAAACATCTGAAAGATACTATAGCGGAAGAACAAGCTGGTTTCTTACCAAATAGACAAATCAGAGACAATTTAAGAGTGGTGATTGATGCAATTGAATACTATGACAAACATCCAGAAAAAGAAGTTGGATTCCTCTTCCTTGATGCGGAAAAAGCTTTTGATAATTTAAACTGGGAATTTAGGCTGCAAGTTATTGAAAAAATGGATATAGGACAGTCTTTTTTAAACATGATTGTGGCAATTTATTCAGAACAAAAAGCGACTTTGAATATAAAGAAAGAACGGATTTCTTCCAAGTCCAAAAGGGAACACGTCAAGGCTGCCCGCTATCCCCGTTGCTGTTTATTTGGATATTGGAAATATTATTGACAGCGATAAGAAAAGATAACAGCATTGAAGGACTTACAGTGAAAGGTTTTGCATATAAATACAGGGCATTTGCAGACGATGTAATGTTTATGATTCAGGATCCAATTGAGAAAATACCACAATTGATGGAAAAAATTGAAGAATTTGGTTCAGTTGCGGGATTCTATGTTAATAAAAGTAAAACCAAGGTGATGTGCAAAAATATGACGAAGCAAAGGCAAACAGAACTACAAGAGAAAATTCAATGTGAAGTAGTTACAAAGACTAAATATTTAGGAATTGAATTAACCATGAAAAATATTGATCTGTTTAAAAATAATTACGAAAAGGTGTGGTACAAGATTCAGCAAGACATGAAGAAATGGGACACGTTGAATTTATCACTATTGGGAAGAATCGCAACTGTAAAAATGAATGTCTTACCGCGTTTGATGTTCTTATTTCAGACTATTCCAATATTAAAACAAAGGAAAGTATTGGATACGTGGCAGAAAGAATTATCCAAATTTGTATGGGCAGGAAGAAAGCCAAGGATTAAAATGAAAATCTTATGTGATGCAAAGGAAAGAGGAGGTCTACAATTACCAAATCTAAGACTGTATTATGATGCCGTCTGTTTAACATGGTTGGAACAGTGGATTAATCTTGAGGATAAGAAGTTATTGGCTTTAGAAGGGCATGACAACAAGTTTGGATGGCACGCATACTTATGGTATGGAAAAGTAAAAATGGACAAATTCTTCAAACACCACTTTATAAGACAATCACTGTTCGAGACTTGGATGAGATATAGAAAATTCTTCTCAGAAGAAAGACCACTTTGGATAGTACCAGCAGAAGTGATTAATCCATATTCAAGGAATCAAGGGTTAGATTGGCTACCTTATAAAAGTCTTTTAAAATTAGAAGGGAAAAACTTTGTGTTAAAAGACAGATTTGATGTGGAATTTGAATATGATTGGTTGAAGTATAGACAGATTCATGACTTATTTAAGACAGATAAAAGAGAACATGGTTTTAGAGAAAATAATATGGAAATTGAAACTGTATGGCTTGAAAAGGGGAAAAAAATGATTTCTAAACTGTACAAGGTTTTATTGAAATGGTATACTGAGGATGAAATTGTAAAAGAGCAAATGATAAAATGGGCGGTAAATGTTAATAACGAGATATTAATGACATCTTGGGAATATTTGTGGAAAAGGTCAATGAAAATTTCAACTTGTGTAAATGTTAAAGAGAATTGCTATAAAATGATGTATAGATGGTATATAACGCCTAAAAAAATTGCTATTATAAATGAAAGTATGTCTAACAAATGTTGGAAATGTAAGAAACATGAAGGGTCTTTTTACCATGTGTGGTGGACATGCGATAAAGCAGTATGTTATTGGACTAAGATCCACAATGAGATACAAAAAATTCTGAAATGTACTTTTAAGAAAGACCCACAGATGTTATTGCTAGGTCTTAAAATGGAAGAAATAAATGTAGCCAAGAGAACACTATTATGGTACTTGATTACAGCAGCTAGACTGACTTTTGCTCAATGTTGGAAACAAGATAAAGTAGCTGAAACATGGGAATGGATTAAAAAGACGTTGTTTATGGCAGAAATGGACAAACTAACAAGAAAGTTAAACAACGAAGAAGATGAAACTTTTTTTGAAGACTGGAAAGACTTTCAAGAATATCTGTTGAAAAATTGGGATATTAAACGTGGTTTGATTTGTTTTGATAGTTATTAAGAAGAAAATGAAAGAGAGTTAGTTTTTTGAATTGTTACCGTTAGTAAGAGAATATAAGTTTAGAAGTAATTGTAATAGAATAAGAGAGACATTAATGGGGTTGGAGCAATGCGGGAAGCCTTGTTTGGGGGGGAGAGGGAGAAAGAAAAATGGATATGTAGTGATTTGTTTAAATTGTATGAACATGTGATATATCCAATAAAAAACTGTATTAACAAAAAAAAAAAAAAAGTAGCAGAGAGAGTGGGCAGCCTTGCCTAGTTCCTTTTTGTATTTCATTATTTTGTAATAGGTTCCCATTTACCAACATTTTTGCTTGTTCTTTAGTGTAAATTGCTCTAACCATTGTATAAAAATCTTCTCCACAGTCCCAAATTGTTAATTGTTTTAACATAAAGTTCCAGCTAAGATTATTAAAAGCTTTCTCAGCATCTAAAAAGACCAAGGCCATCTGTTTCTCTGGATGTGCTTCAAAATATTTAAGTACATTCAAAATAGTCCTTACATTATTTTTTAACTGTCTTTTAGGTAAAAAGCTGCTTGGTCTTGATGTATAATTTGCATCAGGACTCTTTTCAATCTTGAGGCTAATATAGATGCGTAAATTTTATAATCCATGTTCAATAGTGATATTGGTCTATAGTTTTTAATGTCCTTCTCATCCGTGACTTGTTCATAAATTAAATTGATTAGAGCTTCATTCCAGATCCCTGGTATTTTCTTCTCCTTTATGATGTTTTGTATTGTGAATTTTAATGGCATTATTATTTGATCTTCAAATGTTTGGTACAACTCTGCCAAAAGGCCATCTGGACTCGGTGTTTTCCCTTTCTTTTGATTTTTAACCACTTCAGTTATTTCAGCAAAGGAAATGGGTTCATTTAAGATTTTCCTTTGATCTTCTGTAAATTTCTTGTCATTATATATATTTTTTTAAAAGTCTCTGATCTCTTCTTGGGTACCTTCTCTTTTTTGATATAAATTCTTATAAAATGTCTCGACAATCTTCTTCAGGTCTCTAGTAGTGTTCCTTTCCTCTTCCATTTAATCTCTCAGTATCTTTATATGTTTCTTTTCTCTTTCTTTTCTTAATTTATATGCTAACCATCTAGTTGGTTGGTTTGCATTCTCAAAATAGTTTTGTTTTGCATAAGTAATTTTTTTTGTTATTTCTTGAGTTAGAAGACAGTTCATTTGATGTTGTAGGTTTTTTAACTTAATTCTTGTTTCTTCTGTAGAGGATTGCTTCTTCATATTTTCTTCCTCTTTTTTAATTTATTGCTCACTCTGAGTAAATTTTTGTTTCTTTTGCTTCTTCATCCAAGCATCTTGTCTAATAATCTATCCCCTTGCATAGGCCTTGAAAGCGTCCCATACTACATTGATGGAGATGTCAGGTTGTATATTTTGTTTGAAGAACACTTGAAATTCTTTTTTGGAATCTGTTATGAATTTTTCATTTTTTAATATCCAAGTATTCATAGACCATCTGGGGTTTTTTGGTGTGTCTTGAAGTGTCAAAAGGGTAGGATTATGGTCTACAAAAATTGCTAGTAGAAACTCTGCATCCAATAAATCATTTATCATAGTTGTTGATATCCATGCCGTATCTAATCCTGACCATGACCTATCCTTGCTGGAAAAAAAGTAAAGTCCTCTTTATTAATGTTTCTAATTCTCCAAGAATCTATCAAGTTAAATTCTTCTACTAATTGTAGAAATGAGTTTAGTAATTCATTTCCTTGTTTCTTTTTTCCTGTTTCTTTTTTCCTATCAAGAGCTCTGTCAAAGATGGCATTATAATCTCCAATTATACACATTTCTTCAAAATTTTGTTTTGATGTGATCTCCTATAACAATTTATAGAATTTTTCCTGATTTGGTGAATATATGTTGACAATCAACATTGTTTTAGCTTGTCTCTGGATTTGGACCATCAGAATCCTGCCATCTTCAGAGTCATATACTAATTGTGGGTGAAAGTGTTCTTTAATATATGTTACTACTCTGCTCTCTTTTGGTTTCGCTTATCTGCCCAAATGAAACTTTGCCTAGTTTCTTTATCTCTAAAAACCTTTGGTCTGAACGTTTAATGTGAGTCTCTTGTAAACAAACAACATCCAATTGCAACTTTTTAATTTGCTGAAATATCTGTTTTCTCTTCTGTGGGGCATTCAGTCCATTTACATTGAGATTATTTTTAGCGTCCTTCTATTCATCTTGCATAACTTTGTGGTTACCATCTTTATTCTTCTGTTGCAGTCTGGTGACCACTTGGGATGGAACTATCTTGAACGTTCCCTTTTTAGGTCTTTGTCTTGATCTAGTAGAACCTGATGCGTCTTGTTCTTGGATTTCTTCTTCATCCGTCTGCTTTGCCTCCCTAAATTCTCTCCATATGTCTTCTATTTTAAAATTTCTATTTTAAAAATTGAATTTATTCTATGTCTTCTATTTTAAAAATTGAATTTATTCTATGTCTTTTGCCATCATAGGTAAAAAGTATACCTTCAGGAAGTAGCCATCTATAAGAGATCCCATTTTCCCTTAAAAGACTTGCCAGGCATGTATAGTCTTGTCTTTTTTTTTTCCCTCACCCTCCATGGCATTTCTTTTAGTATTCTGATTTCTATTTGGAGAGGTGTTTGATTTGAAATTTTCAAGATCTTATCTCTCATTGATCTCTTATAAAATTTGACATGGATTTTTCTTGGTAGTTTATTTCTTCTCGCATATGCAGAGTTCATTCTGAAGGCCATATCAATCCAATATGTTTCCGCTACTGTTTCTGTTTTCATGTAGTCTGCTAAAATTTGTGCTATATCTCCTTTAATATCTTCACTTTTCTTTTCTGGAATGTTCAGGAATCTTAAAGATATAGGCAGCTCTTTCAATCTCCAGCTTTATTAATGTATCTTCCATAGAATTCTGTTTTGTCTCTACAGTCTGTATTTGCAGATCCACTTCTTCAAATTTGTTTTCTAATTTATTTGTCATCTTGACTAGGGTGATATTTCTTGTTTATTGTCCACAATCTGTTTCTTAATTTCTTCTGTTTGGGTAGTCATCTGTTGTGCCAAATAATCCAATTTTGCTTGGATTGGTTCAACTGCAGCTCCAACAGCAGATGGAAGGGCAAATTCCACAGCCTGGTTGACAGCTGTTGCCATGGTTTCCTGAATAAGACTCTGTAAATCCTTAATGGAAATTTGTGCCAAACATTTTTGTACATTTTCAGCCACTAAGCATACTTTTATAAGTTATTGACTTTTGTACAAGAACACTTCATACTCAAACAATATCTCACAGTTTAGACCCAACAACCTCAACTTATAAAACAAAGGGATGTAGTACAAAGTATTGTCTCATGGAAATGACGTTTAATAATATCTTCCTCTTTCTTCCCTCTTCTTTAAAGTCTGTATCTGTTTTAAAGTTTAATTCAAGGTCCAGCTGTTTTTTTCGCTTTACAGACTTAAATCCATTTTCTTCGAGGAAAAAAAGTATGTTTATAAATCCCAAAGGGTTCTTCATATGCCAAGGAATGCCAGAAAGAGCCTTAATATTCCAATATAGGGAAAAAAGAACCAGAGGGAGAAACCATTATATCCAAAAAGAAAAGACCAGGTGATCCACAATATTCCAGTAAAGACACAAGATCCAAGAGGAAGCCAGTGATAATAATTTATATCCCAAAATAAAATCTTCACTTAAAAGGAGGCTTTTATATCCACAAATCGAATAGTCTTACATGAAGTTAAGCAAAGGAGGGCATAAACCATAATAATGTTTGCACTGCAAACTAAAAACTTCTCATATATGTAGCTTTTAGTCCAACTCAGAATTCCAAAGCTCCAAAGTTAAGGTCTCTTCAATAAGATAAGACATCCCAAAAAGTCTATATTTAATCCAGCACAGGAAGAGGAGGAGGAGGGGAAAAGTGCTAATACTTCAAATCTCAAGCAAAGAGCCAGCAAAAGGTCAACTTAATTTATAAAGCACATATCAACAAATGTGGACTTTTATATTCCAGAAATAAGTCAAAAGAGGGAAAATAAAATAATCCAAAGTGAGGTAAAAGTAGTACCTTATCCAACTGTATTTGATTTCAAAAAGTTTATAAACCACAGTCTCTCAGCAGCCCCCTAAACCTTTATAGAAGCTGGAAGAAAAAAAAAGAAAAAATCCAGCCCAGCTTTTCCAAGCCACTTGGGGGGGGAGCACCCCTCCCTTTCTTTGTAGATCATAGCTTTAAAGCTTTAAAGTTTAAAGGGACACCAGTCCTTTCATAAACAGTTAATGTTATGTTGCTCAGGTACTCATGGTGCTGTAGAACAGTTTTTTTCTTCTTTAAAGTGGTAGGAAAGACTCCTCAAAGCTGGCTGATCATGCCTCGTCACCCAATGGCTGCCATTGAGTGTTCTCTCCTGGGTTCTCGCTTCGGAGCAATCTACTCAAGCTCCCTGCAATGAGCCTCCCTCTGGGAAGGCTCAAAGAGGTCTGGGATGCCCCAGAATCTGCTCAGATACCCGGAGATGCAGCAGTTCCTTGGAAGAGTGTCCTGGGACCGTCTGATGTCAGCACTCCGCAGACTGTCCCTCCAAAAGGTGACCCTTGTTAATTAAATCATTTAATACCATAATACCAGCCTCAGATCATGAGTCAAATACCTCCTTCTCCTTACCTGGAAGAAACTATTTTTGACTTAAGAAGCTTGCCCAGGGTGAAATTCCAGGTGTAAAAATTCCCTGTGTCTGTCCCAGACTTTCAGAGTATCTCTTACACAGGAGTTCTGTGTAGTTTTCATAAGCCTGTCTGAAGATGAATTCCAATATACTTCTGACAGCAAAAGAGGTAAGGTATAAAGGTAAAGGTTCCCTTACTTGAAAGCCAGTCGAATCCGACTCTAGGGTTGCGGTGCTCATCTCCATTTCAAAGCCAAAGAGCCAGCGCTATACGAAGACGTTTCCGTGGTCATGTGGCTGGCATGACTAAACACCAAGGCGCACGGAACGCTGTTACCTTCCCACTGAAGTGGTACCTATTTATCTACTTGCAATTTCTTGCTTTCGAACTGCTAGTTTGGCAGGAGCTGGAACTAGAGACAGGAGCTCATTCCACTTTACCACTTGAGCCACCGCAACTCCTAGGTAAGGTATAGCTTCCTTCTAATTGCATCCAATTAAGTGGGACTTCCACCCTTAATGTTCTAATCACACTAACTAAATTACTTGCTTCATGGTATAGTGCTAACTCTGGAAAATCCAATCCACCTTGTCTAATAGGTGTTAAAATTAGTTCTATGAGCTTTAGAATGCATAGGTTCTCTGCCACATCTTGATGTCTGTCTTTGGCATATCTATCGGTAAGGTCCTGAATAGAAATAAAAAATTAGGGAAAATGAAACTTTTAATTAGATGGAACCTATCTGTCCATGAAAAGTTTAACTTATTCCAGTTTCTTACGTGTACCTGTACTTTTTTATGTAGTTCTTTAAAATTATATTCTAACAAAAGATCTAATTCCAATGGAATTTTTATTCCTAGATATTTCCAAGAAGAGGAAATCCAGGAGTAAGGATACTTTGTTTTCAATTCTAAGTATAGGGTAAATCAAAGATTTGATTGGTTAATTTGGAGTCCAGAAAGTTTAGCAAATTGCCCAAATACTCCATCCAGGCTGAACTAATGAAGATTTGGGGTGTGTAATATAGAGTACCAAATCATCTGCATACCATGAGACATGATGTTTTATTTGTCCAATCCTGATTCCATGAATTGTATCTGTCCTCCTAATCTCCTCCACCAAAGTCTCCATAGCTAATGCAAATAGGAGTGGAGATAGGGGACACCCCTGTTTTGTGCCTCATTGTATGTGAAAATTTGCTGAACTGTAATTACTGATCCTAAATGATGCTGCAGGATGTGAGTAAATTGCCTCAATGGCTAATAGAATTTCCCCCCCCAAACTCAACACTTCAAAAAGATACTCTAAAAATTTTATTTCTAAGCTATCATAGGCCTTTTCTATATCAACTGAAAGAACAATAGATCCTATGTCTTTAGCTTTACCATTATCTGTTAAAGATCGTTGTGGTATGAAGCCTGTTTGATCTTCTTTGCTGTATTCTGAAATTATTTTCTGTAATCTATTTGCAAGAGTTTTGGAAAAGATTTTAGTGTCCACATTTAATAAGGCAATAGGAGATGCCAAATCTCTATTTTCTTTAGGAATTGTAATTAGGTTTGTGTCTGCCCATGATGGTGGCATTTTCCCATGAGTCTTTAGATGATTTGCCAAATCCATTAGAGGTGTTAATAATGTTTTCTTAAAGTCAGCAGATGATTTTTCTATTGGCAAGCTCAGGATGGAGTTCAGGACAAAAAATGGCTGTGTCATCAACACTGGGACAAAATGGATACATTAAAAATAGTTTCAATAAATATTAATGGACCGAATTCCCCAATGAAATGCAATTTTTTTCAATCAACTTAAAAAGCAAGATGCTGATAGTTTGTCTACAAGAAACCCATTTAAAAACATTAACATATTTTAAATATTAAAGAATTAGGCATATATTATATATAAACTAGGAATAAGGCCCATTGTGAAAATAAGTGCAATGAGCTCTAGAAAGAGGCTCTGCGCGGGTGTCCTGGCCTTGGACATCATCGATCTGCTGTGGTGACCTCAGCAAGGTATAATCACACAGAGCTTTTGGTTTTCTCCAGGGGAAGTGATCTCTGCCATCTGAAGAGCAGTTATAGCTCTGAGTGATCTCCAGCCCTCCCCTGGAGAATGGCAACAATGGTTCCCCAGGAGGAAATGGCTGGTTTGGAGGGTGGAGTCTATGGCATTGTACCTGTCTGAGGTCCCACCCCTCCTCAAACCCCACACTCTCCAGGCTCCACCCCTCAAATCTCCAGGAATTTCTCAACCTGGAGTTGGCAGGCCTATATCCTTTCCAGCCAACCATCAACCTACCATTACCTCCCCCTGATCTCTACCATCTGGAGAGCAGTTTTAATTCTGAGTGATCTCCAGCCCCCACCTGAAGATTGGCAACAATGGTTCCCCAGGAGGAAAAGTACAGTCTTTCTCCACAGTGGAGACTAAAGCAGCTTACATCATTCTTCTCTTCCCTTTTTGATCTGCACAACAATCCTGTGAGGTAGGTTAGGCTGAAAGTCTGTGACTGGTCCGAAATCACCCACTCAACTTCCATGGCAAGAACCTGGGTCTAGCAGACCCTGCTCTGAAGTACTAACTGCTATGCCTATGGTAGCCAACCTCCAGGTGGAGCCTGAAGATCACCGAGTATCACAACTGAACTCCAGACAATAGATCTCTTCCCCCTAGAGAAAATAACTACTTTGGAGGGTGGGCTCTATGGCATTCTATTCAGCTGAGGCCCCTCCCCTCCCTTAGACTCTTACTGCAGAATATCCAGGAATTTTCCAACCTGGAGCTGACAACCCTAGTCATGACTGGCCCCAATGAGTTCCCCACAAAGGCCTGGAAAGGGCTTCCTTCCTTTCCCTTTTTACTGACAGAATCAAGCCTGTTTGCCTAGCAACAGCCAGTGAGGGAAAAGTTAGTCCCACAGGAGCCAAACAAAAGAAGTGTCTTCGTCAGGAGAGACAGCCGTTTTGGTGATTAATTCTGATAGGGAACAGTGGCTGAGGCAGCAGTGGGCGGGGAAGAGGAGCGGACCCAGCATCCAGCCAATGGCATGCGAGTACTCTTGATTGGCAGTTGGTGGGCCAATGGGTGATGGAATGCACAGCACACCAATGGGAGAGCTGGAAAGTGCCAATGCGTTAGGGCAATTATATTTCAGATATTTTTAAAAATTGCCTCAGCCCTAAATAAAAAGTGTGGAGTAGCTATTTATATAAGCAATCCACATCTAGAAGTAATTGAATAATTAAGTGATCCAGAGGAAAGATATCTAATTTTAAAAATGAGACTTCCAAAAAGATGTTTGTTAGCAACAATATATGCGCAAAACATTGCTACATTTTTTTGAGATTTTTTTCAAATTATGCAAGAATTCCAAGATGAAGATATAACGATTTTTGGAGATATGCAGTTTTAGACCTAAAGAAGGATAGATCAAGAAATTCCAGAAGTGGGAAATTTCCGAGAAATGTATTTCAATATCCGGAAATGATGGAATTAGAAGATGCCTGGAGGATTAAATATCCCAAAGACAGAGACTTTACTTTTTTCTCTGATAGACATCAAACACACGAAGTGTTAACAATGCATTTAGATAGAGCAGAGATTCAACAGGACATAAATGCAGATCACAGTCCCATAGAAGTAGTTTGGCAACAGAACAGGAAATCAAGAGGAAAATGGAACTTAAATGAAGTTGATGTAATAAACAAGTGCAGAAAAGAACCTGAAGAATTTTTTAAGATAAAACAACTCAGAAGAATGTCTTCAGACACAATCGGGGGAGCAAGTAAAGCCTTCATTAGAGGAGTATTACTAGCTGCTGTTGCTAAGAAGAGAAAAAACAGAAGAAGAGGAGAGATTGGATTTATACCCCGCCCTTCACTCAGAGCAGCTTACAAACTCCTTTCCCTTCCCCTCCCCACAATAGACACCCTGTGCGGTAGTTGGGGCTGAGAGAGCTCTGACAGAAACTGCTGTTTTTCAAGAACAGCTGTGCCAGAACTATGGCTTACCCAAGGTCATCCAGGAGCTGCAAGTGGAGGAGTGGGGAATCAAATCCGGTTCTCCCAGATTAGAGTCGGCACACTTAACCACTACACCAAATACCAAGATATTAAAGGGAAACTTCAGAAATTGGAACAGAAGCATTAAAAACTCCTAATAAGGAAATATTAACAGACATCAGACTATTTAAAAAATCAATTAAATATGTTAAGAGATGGAGGAGGTAGGGAATTTTTTTTAAACAAAGATATTTTGAACATATGAATAAACCTGGCAGATATTTGCTGTATTGTTTAAGAAAGGAAAAGAGAAAAGAGCAATAACATGCATAAAGCAAGGGGATCAAAGTACATACATAGAAAAAAGAGATACAAGAACAATTCATCAACGCTTTCTCAGAATTATATAAAAAGACTCTGAAAATGGATTAACAGAATATTTAAAAGACATCCCGTTTATAAAGTTTACATCAGAACATAGAAAAATTCTAAACCAAACAGTAACAATTCAAGAAATCTCTCAGGCAATAAAGATATGAAAAAGGATAAAGCACCAGGTCCAGACAGGCTGACAGCAATATACTAAAAACAGCTTGAAGAAGTTTTAATGATACTGTTACAGAAAGTTATGAATGAGATAAAAGAAGGAAATACAATACCCTTAACGTGGCAAGAGGCATATATAATGCTAATACATAAAGAAGGCAGTGATGTAACATTGCCACACTCTTACAGACTTATTTCCTTATTGAACATAGATTACAAAATGTTCATCACAATAATGGCAGAGCAATTAAGAAAATGCATAGCTAATCTAATACACATGGAAAACAGGATTTGGACCAAAGAGGTATGTGAAAAATAATATCCTTATTCTATTTCCCAGACTTTTTTTTTTTTGTGCGGATACCTATTTCCACCAACAGGGGGTTCACTCTCCCCCAACAGCTTTTTCTACATAGTCAGTAGACTTCCTGGGTTTGTAGAAAAATACAAAAAGTGAGAAAATCCCTTCAGGGACGGTTGAATTTCCCCCAAAACCTTTTGAAATGGCCTCTGCAGGGACCTAACTTCAGGCATCAATGGTGAGAGATTAGAATGTTGGGGGGGGGGAGGCTTCTCACTGGCTCTGTCAGTAAAAGGGTGGGGGAGGGCCCTTTCCAGGCCTCTTTTGGCCTTGGAGGGAGGGAGGGAGCCTTGGGGCCAGGCTGGGGAATTCCTAGAGATTTCCTGGTGGAGTGTAAGGAGGGCAGGATTTGGGGAAGGGAGAGGCCTCAGCTGGGTATCATGCCACAGAATCCACCCTCCAAAGCAGCCATTTTATCCAGGGAGACAGATCTCTGTTGTTCACAGATCTCTGGAGTTCACTCTCCAGGTCCCACTTGGAGGTTGCCAACCCTAGGCCTGGCAGCAGTCTAGGGTTGCCAGGTCCCCCCATGGGCACTGGCAGGGGATCAGGGTAGTGGGGTTGCCAGCGCCAGGTCTGGAAACTCCTGGAGATTTGGGGATGGAGCCTGGGGAGGGCAGGGACCTCAGTCGGGTACAGTGCCCTAGAGTCCACCCTCCAAAGCATCCATTTTCTCCAGGGGAATTTATCTCAGTAGTCTGGAGCTGAGCAGTAATTCCAGGGGATCCCCAGATCCCACCTGGAGGCTGGCATCCCTAGGCAGCACCCTCTGGGTGACTTGATACCACCTAATTTGCATGACTCAACTTGGCCTGGCTGCTTGCAGCTATTCAGCAGCCACCCTATGAAAGCCAGCAGTGGTGCAGCAGTTAGAGCTTCAGAGCAGGGTCTGCAAGACCCAGGTTCAGATCCCCATATTGTGGTGGAAGCTGACTGGGTGATTTTGGACCAGTCACATACTTTCAGCCTAACCAACCTCACAGGGTGGTTGTGCAGATAAAAAGGAGGTGAGAATAATGTAAGCTGCTTTGGTCCCCACTGTGGAGAAAGACTATAATTTTCCTTGGTAGAAGCTGTGGGGGAGGGGGGTGGAGACGAAAAGCTGAAGACAGATAAAGATAGGTTGGCTGTTGGATGGGAAGGAAATAGGGTTGCCAACTCCAGATTGGGAAACTCCTGGACATTTGAGGGGTGGATCCTGGGGAGGGTGGGGTTTCAGGAGGGGAGGAACTTCAGACCAGTATAATGCCATAGACTCCACCCTCCAAACCAGCCGTTTCCTCCTCTGGGTGAGGGCTGGAGATCACCCAGAATTACAACTGTTGTCCGGGTGACAGAGATCAGTTCCCCTGGATAAAATGGCTGCTTTGGAGGGTTGAGTCTATGGCTCCATCCCCAGAAGGGAGAAAGAGTGTGAGATAGGTAAGAGTAGAGGGGAGGAAGCAAAGGTGTGAGGAATGGGATGACCATCCCGCAAGTTTCTTGCGGGTCTCCACTTGTACCATTTATAATAGACAGAATTGAATTTGTGAATGAGAGAAAAAAGAAAGCAGCATTTTAATTTTTGGATGCAGAGAAAGTGTTCAATAACATGGCGCGGACTCTAATCTGGGAGAACCGGGTTTGATTTCCCACTCCTCCACTTGCACCTGCTGATGATCTTGGGCAAGCCATAGTTCTGACAAGAGCTGTCCTTGAAAGAGAGCAGTTTCTGTCAGAGCTCTCTCAGCCCCACCTACCTCACAGGATGTCTGTTGTGGGGAGGGGAAGGGAAAGGAGACTGTAAGCCGCTCTGAGTCTCCTTTGGGTAGTGAAGGACGGGGTATAAATCCAATCCAATCTCCTTCTTCTTCTTCCTGAATGTATTTCAGAGTATGGGCTGAAACCAGGAATTTGAGACAACAAGCAAAGTTTTTAATAAATGGAAAACTAACAGAAAAAGGAACGTGTCATGGCTGTCCTTTGTTACCTCTATTTATTTTAGCAATAGAGATGTTAGCTATAAAGATCAGACAAGATAGAAGGATTAGAGGAACAAAAGTGGATGATATAGAATTTAAAATAAAAAGCTGTGCAGACAACATGGTTCTAACCAGGGGTCATTTTGTAGAAAAAGAGGTGCAGGAGCTCATTAGCATAATTCATCAGCATAACTTATTTGCATATGCCACACACCCTGACATCACCAGAAGTGTGTCAGAAGGCAACACCCACTGCTCAGGCTCCACCCCAAAAATCTTCCAGGAAAGTTTTTTTTTTTAAATAAAGGATTTCCGCTTTAGAGTATCTCATTATTTCAGAGGGTAGCCATGCTGATCTGCAGATAGTCCAGTAGCACCTCAGAGACCAACAAGAGTTTCAGGTAGGGTTGCCAGACCAGGCTGGGAAACTCCTGGAGATTTGGGGATGGAATTTAGGGACTTCAGGGGGGTATAATGCCAGAGTCCACCTTCCAAATTACCCATTTTTCTCCAGGGGAACTAATCTCTGTAGCCTGGAGATGAGCTGTCATTCCCAGGAATCCCCAGATCCCAGCTGGAGGCTGGCATCCCTAGTTTCAGAATATATGCTCTCCAGTGTCAAATCCAGGGAGCTTTGACTGGAGAAAGCTTATACCCTGAAAGTCCTGCTGGTCTCTAAGGTGCTACTAGACTCAAATCTAACCTACCTCACTGTGACTCTCCTCCCGGCCCCTGATTACAGATGTTAAGTAGTTCAGCATAACTAGTGAATGGTCTCTTCATTTCTTCTGAATTAGAGTTGAATTTTACAGTATTACTTTTCTCTCTGTACTTCCTGCAACTAATAACTAATCATTCATTGTATTAGCAAATGCAAAGTGAGGATTCATTCATGCCATCTGATAAAGGGGAAGTGAAAGAAGACTGTAAGCTGCTTTGAGACTCCTTTGGGTAGTGAAGGGTAGGGTATAAATCCAACCTCTTCTTCTACAGTGGACAAAATTTATGTTGAAATAAAATTCTGCAAGCCTTTGAGGTACCGAGACGTTTTTTGCCTCTGCTCTGATCAAATCACCAAAAGAAGTCAAAACAGAAAGCAGTACCTAAGTACCTTCCATTATACCTTCTTTTTCTGGTGCCCTCATTTATACACCAGAGCTCCTAAATTTTCTGCATGCCAACTGTTGCTACAGCCTGTTTGCTGTTGCTAAGAGTCAGGTCCTAAACAGGTCAAAATTTCCGAGCTACAAAAAAGTGACTGTGGGGGGAAATACTAGCAAGAAGAGAAGGGGGAAAAAATAAATTCATCATGGAGAGAATTTGCTGTGAAAACTGCCCGCCGGTGGGAATAATTTGGGTTGTGGTGAGACATTTTGCAACAGCCCTGGTAGGACCTTGGAAGCGCAGGCTGGACAAGTACCACAGAAGCAGTGGCCCCTAGGACTATAGAGATGAGAACAGGCTGGATTCTTATGCTTCCTTTAAAAACTCAGCACCATGATTCCCTCTGTAGAATAAGCGACTAAAAGTACATAGCTGTATTTTGCACTTTGCAGAAATATTCTTGGCATCTTTTGTGGCTTGGCAAGATTTGCATTTGACTGGGCTCGATTTCTTTTTGCTTATCTCCTCTTTTTTTGCTAATCATGATGATCGGGAATCATGAACCATGTCTGTCAGACAGCAGATGTGCAACTAAGAGGGGGAATTGTAGATCACTGATTCTTGCAAAGGCTTTTTGCTTCAGAAGAAACCGGGATATTCAGTGTGGCATTATCTGTACACAACAGAGTTTTTAATATCACTGAAAAGTTTCAAAGGCAACTTCCAGGTGCTGCTGCTTGTGACCATTCCAACCTCAAATGCTTGAGGGATGAAGGGGGCGGCGATGGTGGTGGGACGGCAGGATGTGTGATCCCTTTAATTGTTCTCCGACCCCTGCATGGGGACTGCAGTCAGCCTGGCTTGCCTGGTGGCAAATTTGCACTGCAGCAGTCTCCCATCTGACCTCCTTGGATTTTTCTCTGAACAACAGATGTCCAAGGCTCCCCACCCCCCTCCACAGGCGTTGGCAGAAACCTCCTCAGCAGTAGCCCAACTCTCCCCTCAAGAGCAGAGTGGGGCGGCTGGGTAGTGCGGCTGACAGTAAGGCCTGGCAAAGGCGCTCCTTTTGGGAGCTCGTCCAAATAGCAGAACAGCTGACGAGGAGTGCTTCATAAAAGCTTGACCTCAAGGTACTCATGGAGTCCTCGATGGCGGAGTCCTTGGGGTCACTCTCACCCGGGCCAGCCTCCTCTTCCAGCTCCTTGGCGTGGGGGTGATGGTGGACAGCCCCAACTCCTGGGGCTGCTAAGAGGCCGCAGAGGCTGCCCCTCCGCCAGCGCCCCCAGCCTGCTGGCAGCCTCCAGTAACAGCTCGCCTTCCTCCTCCTCTTTATGCAGCCTCCGCCCTGCTCACCAGCGGGGGGCCCCACTGCCCAGCCCCCCAAAGCCATGATTGCCCCTTGCCACTGCTCATGCCCCGCTGAGCTGCCATTTACCTAGCCACCACTGCTGCCTGCCGCACTAGCCAGCTGCTCCTGCGCTCTGACTGGCTACCTTGGGGCTCGCATTCCCATTGCTGCTGCCATTTTCTCTGCTCCTGGGCTGCTGGAGCACTGCTCTGGCCCCAAATGACCCCTGGTTCTAACAGTCCTGGATCTGCAACGATCTTTACAGCATGAATGGAACATATTGAAAAAACTGGATCCTGTTCAGGATAAAAAATTAATAGGGAAAACACAAAAATGAAAACTAAATTTTTAACACAAGAAGAAGAAGAAGATATTACAGAGTACAGAATGCACAATAACCATCGATCCTACTAAATATCTGGTGATAAACCTAACTGGACAAAATTGTAATCTTTTAATAAACAATTACCAGAAGACTTGTAAATTGATACAAGCAGATTTATCCAGATAGAAAAAATTAAAACTCTCATGGTTGGGAAGAATTTCTGCAATAAAAATGAATGTACTGACAAAATTATTTTTTTATTTCAAATGATATCCATACATAGAAGAAAGAACAGTGACAGAGTGGCAGATAAAGTATTTGGAATAGCAAGAATAAGTTTTAAAATATTACAAGATGAGAAAAAGAGAGGAGGGCTAGCAGTTCCAAATATAAAACAGGGTTGCACTTACCTGTAACTGTTGTTCATCGAGCTGTCTTCTGTGCATTCCCACAAAACTGCACTTGTGCAGGCCAAACACTGGAGGCTCTTTACAGCTCTTCTTTTCCTTATAAGGAACTCAGAGGGGAGTCCCTCTCTTTCAGAGGCCATCTGAACTTGTTTCCTGCTGAAATGGTTACATGTCCCTTGGGTGGGCTCCCCTCCATCCTTCAGTCTCCTTAAGGCCACTGCAAGCAGAATTCACAGCAGGGAAGGTGGGAGGGAATGTGCGTTTGCACAGAAGACAACTCAATGAACAACAATTACAGGTAAGTGCAACCCTGTTTTCATCTTAGGTCGTCTGTGCATTCCCACATTGGGAGACTAGAAAGCTCCTTACCTTAGAGGTGGAGTGAGTCATTGGAACAAAGAATGTACCAACAGCTGCATCTTTTCTGGTGTTCACATCCATAGAATAATTTTGAATGATGGTGTCAGCAGATGACCATGTAGTTGCCAGATAGACCTGCTCAAGAGGCATCCCCTTTCGGAATCCAGCGGAAATGGCCTGGGCCCACATCGAGTGAGCTCTGAGGCCTACAGGGCACTGGAGACCAGCCTGACCATACACTAAATGGATGGCTGACCCTACCCATTGAGACTGCATCTAAGCTGAAGCAGCCTTACCCTTCAGGGTGCCCGAAAAACAGACAAACAGCCTCTTCGATTTCCTGAAGAGGTGTGTTTTATCTAAATAAAACAATAATGCTCTCTTCACATCCACTGTATGAAGTGCTTTCTCTGACTCTGAGCTAGGGTGGAGAAACAAAATGGGGACTACAATATCTTGTGCTAAATGAAAGTAGGAAACAACCTTGGGCAGGAACTTCGCACTCAGTCTGAGTAACACATGACTAGGCTGAAATTTTGGAAAGGGGTAATCCACTCTCAGGGCTGCTAACTCCCCTACCTACCATGCCAAGTTTCTGCAACCAGAAAGGTGACATTGAATGACAGGTGAGCTAGACTGCAAACTCCTAAGGGCTCAAAAGGGGCTAACATAAGCTGGGAAAGCATCGTGGACAGTGACCACTGTCATACTATGGGTACTTGTGGAGGAAACAAGTTGAGTAATCCCTTCAAAAAACCTGTGCAGGAACCAGTTCTGTAGGACCCACATCAGGTGAGCAAAGGGTGTCACAGCCGTGGTGAATGTCATGAGCCCCAGTAGCTTCTGTAGGAACAACACTGATTGGAACCGATTGTGTCTTAAGCGCTCCACCACAGCCCTTATACAGGCAGCCATATCCTTGGGCAAATAGACGTTGGCCCTTGTCGAATCCAAAACTGCCCCAATGAACTGCACCTGTTGAATAGGTTGAAGTTATGACTTCTTGTGGTTAATCAGAAGCCCAAGGTCCCAACAAGTACTCAAATTTCTCCCTAGACTGTGCCACAACTCATCAGTCATCCAAGTACAGGAATACTGCAAACACCTTCTCCCTCAGGCATGTTATAAATGCTGCTAGGCATTTAGAGAAAACAAAATTGTAAGAGATCTGATGGTACTTGAACTGGAGAAACTGGCAGTAATCTGGGTGGATCGCTATACAAAAATAAGCATCCTGCAGATCTAGCACACAAAACCAACAGTTTAATCCCAACATTTTCAGAACATAAGTTATCACTCACATTTTGAACTTTGTGACTATCAGAAAAAAATTAGCATCCCTTATATCCAAGATAGGACAGAACCCTCCCATGTCCCAGTAAAGCCTGCCAACCTATCTAAGACTGTTTACATCAGCCTTGTGGGACCTAGACAGAAAGCCCTTTGGGACCTTGCTGTTGCTGCTCCTTTGCTTGGGGTTGATTAGGAGCCACTCCCTGTCTAGCCCTGCGCCCCATTTTATATCTTCTGTGGCCCACTTGCCCATGGAAGGAGCGTTGGGGAAAATACTGCACTGCCCTCTGGTGGTATGGGTAGCGATAGTAGGGTGTATGGAACAGGTGAGGCCTGAAGATGTGCCACGCCTTGTACAATGCCGGTGAACACTGAGTGATACCAAAGGACCTAGGCATCTGCTTGTCTTCCTTGATTTGTGACAGCACCTCATTAGTCTTAGTGGCAAAGAGTGTCGTCCCCTCGAAGGATAAGTGCTTCACTTGATTTCTCATTTCAGGCAGAAAGGCTGTCGACCATAAACATGCATGCTATCTTAGAACCAACTAGAGCACTGGCAGCTGTGTCTGCAAAGTGGCTGCCCGCATTTATTTGTTGCTTGGACAAACAGAAGGCCTCCACCTGCAATAGTCATACCAAAGGTTCCTTATCATCCAGTAGGAGGTCCAGGTAGGTAGCCAACTTCTCCCAGAGGAAAAGCTGGTTATCCACCCCCCCCAATGATTGTTTCATAGTTTGCCACCCACAGGTTCAAGGCTACTGATGAGTAGACTTTACTAAACCTGTTGATCTTTCTTCTTTATCTGTAGGTGAAGCATGGGATCCCTGATGCTCCTTCACCTGCATCTCCTCAGCAATTAGAGATGAGGCTGGTGGAAGCCTGAACAGGTAAGAATGACCTTCTGGTTGCACCTTATACAGGATCTCCACCCTTCTAGGGATTGCAGCCACAGTTGTTGGTTTCTGCCAAAGCACAGTCGAGATGTCATCAATGCCCTCCAGCATTGGGAATGCCACAACTTCAGAAGAATCCCCTTGCAGCCTGCTCAGAATCTTGTCCTTGGGCCTAAGAAGGGAGGAATTCACCAGTAAGTACAGTGACCTGGCTACCTGAGCCATCTGCTCTGTACAGAGATGAAGATCTTCAGATGGAGGGGTAGGACCCAGATAACCCATGGTGTCTGACTGCAATGGTCCGTAAATGTACTGGAAACAGTCTCTGACTGCATAACTTCCTGTTCCTTGTACATTCTCCTGTGCAGGATGTTCTCAAAGTGACCTGACAGCGGGGAGTCGAACAGTTCCAACTGTCATATGGCCAGTGATATCTGAACTCCAGGTTGGGTGATGTAGTATTGGAACCCTACTAAGGTGGTGGGGACCTCGAGTGTTGCCATGGTGCCGAAGGAGCTGGTTGAGCCTCAGGCTGCTGGTGCGGTGAATGGGGTATTTGGCACAGTTCTATATCCCCGTCTGAGATGGAACTAGATATCAATACAAACAGCAAAGGGGTCTTAGGGGTTGCAGATAGTTTCGATTCCATTGCTTTCACTGGCTGCTTAGCATGCCCTGTTCCCTTACCACCTTTAGGTTTCAGGCACTTGTCCTTGTGCTTCAACTTGTCCCATGCCTTCTTAGGCAGCGGTGGTTCCGAGGAGCTGAGTCTCTTAGTCTGGGCTTCTGTTCGACCCTGACAGACCAGTTCCATGCCCGAAACCAATGGAACCAAAATGTCCAAACAAAATCATTCTACAAATGCAGCTTCAGCCATTTTAGCAGATGGGGAAGCCTGGCCCTGTTCATTAGGCTTCACCCCTGACTCAGAAGGCCCTGCCAATGCTTTTTCCCAGAGGCTAGCCTTGAGCCTTGCTGCCTGGTTGGTGCACGCTTTGGGAGTAAACTGTAAGCATGTCTTACAGGCAGCCACGTTATGGACTTCGCTCAGGCAGAAGAGACAAAGGGTATTGCTTGTCTGGGGTGGGCATTTTCAAGCCATATTGTGAGCATTTCTTGAAGAGGGGTTTCTGTGACATAGTTGCAGAGATATCCTTCTAACTGTTGCTAATTCACTGTTTTTCTTCTTCTTTTGCAGAACTCACTGACAAGCTGTTTGGAAGACATCCTTCTAATGTGGTGACAAAAGGCCTATAGCTACAGTGGAGTTATTTGGGGCTCCACTCCCCTTCTTAAAGGGACAGCCCAACAAGATTTGGCCTTGAAAGCCCTTTTCTTCTTCTTTGAAGCCAGGCTGCTTGGCTTGGTTGAGACTCACAGGCTGTGAGTTGATCTGGGATCTGAAGGTGACCCGAGCGCAACCCCTCCCCAGCAGTTCGGAAGTTCCCAATCTCCTTTTCTTTTCTTTGAAGACTTTTAAAAAACATGGACATGGCTGGTGCACCTTCCTGCCCCTCTGTGCGCCCCCATGGAGAGTCTTGCTGAAGATGCCATGAAGAAAGGATGCAAGGATGGCAGGGCTAGATGTGGCGCCAGCCAGCCAGCCTTCTCCCACTCCAATCACCTCTTCCCATGGAGATCTCGCTCTCTCTTTTTTATATATATCTAAAAGGAAAACAGGCCATCCCCCCAGCGTAAAGAGTGAGAACCAGGAAGGGCTTTCTGTCATCCCCTAACTGTATTTATTTAGATATTTATATCCCCAGTGGGCCCCAGTCTCCAATTAATCCTGGTAACAGCCACAGCTGGTGACTTTACTCTTTAACTCACGTTGGCTTCTAAATCCTGTTCGATCCAAGGGGTTTTTTTTGCATTTTATACCTTAGGTGTGTCACTGTTTTGAGATCCAGGATGGAATCTCTGCAGTGTGAAGGAGGCTTGCTGGTAGGGTTGCCAGCTTCAGGTTGGGAAATACCTGGAAATTTGGGGGGTTGAGCCTGAGGAGGGTGGCGTTTAGGGAGAGGAGGAGCTTCAATAAGGTATAATGCCATAGAATCCACCTTCCAAAATGGCTATGGACTAACTGGAGAAGTAGATCTTTAGGACAAATGGACAAAGGCAGGGTACAGTCTGGTCCCTTCACTGTCCTTGCTGATGCCTTCTCTTCTCTTTCTTACAATGAAAGGAAGCAAAAATATCTTCCTTTGTGTATAACACAGAGAAAAAAAATTCTAAGGAAAAAGCAAAATTGCCAGTGTCAAAATTGACAAATGGACAGGTGGTGGTGAAAGAGTCATATTTGCTTAAGGTAGAAAAAAAGATTTTCCTATTTCATTGAAAAAATCTGCCCCACAAGCCACAAAATCCTGGTTATGGGCCTGGAATACATAGAAGGTTGAAGATGAAAACTGTATTACCATGTGGCAGCTCTGGTCTGGATTGTGCATAAAAAATCCAAGACAAAAAATAGTAAAACTCAAATCAGCAGACCTAGATGAAGGTCTACATAATTATTCACGGGTAAAGAAATCGACCAAAATGATTACTATACAAGAAAGGAGTCATATAATTAGAGATGGACTTTTAGAGTATGGTTTAAATATCGGCATCTACTGAGTCTTCCAAATTCTCCGCTCATGTTCCCAATAGAAGCTTACCACGATAAGAAAAGGAGAAATAAGCATGATTTCTTAATGTATGGTAACATGGTAGATGGTCAGGGAAACCTAAGTCCTGGCAAGATACTACAGAGGAAGAAAATGATATTCAATGGTTACCATAATACCAATCAATCTTAGCCTCATCAGTCTGGCTTATAAATTCATGCACTTGTTTTGTTACCTGCCCTGAGCCCACTAGGGGAGAGTGGAATATAAATGTAACTAATAAATAAATAAATAAATAAATAAAGAAGATTAAAGAAGATTATCAACGTGGAAGGTGGAACCCTAAGAGAGCTGACTGAATTGAAACAATTCATTGCAAAACAAAAAGAACATTTTTTATGTGAAAAACAAAAGTGCAAAAACAACATGAAACAGAAGAAGAGCAAGTGAAAAAAATGTATGGTAAAATGGATGCAGAACTTCAGAGAGCAAATAGCTATGCAACAATGGGAATGATTATGGGAAAAAGAAATTTAAGTTCACAGCCAGCCAGGCATTAAGAGAAAATTGATACAAAATGTTTTTCAGATGGTGTTATCTCAGAATATCGAGAAAGTAGGCAAAAGTTATAAAGGAAAATGTTAAGATATAGATAGAACCCTTTATCATATGCGGTGGACTTGTAAAAAAGCAAAAAGATACCAGAAGGAAATACATGGAAAAATGCAGAATATATTAAAATTTAAATTCCCTAAGGAAGCTAAAAACATGCTATTAGGAATATTACCGAACAAATTACCAAAAGTTTTGGAAGAGATATTTGAATACATGGTGACAGCAGCTAGAATTAGTTAAACAGCGAAATGGAAATCAGATGTTTGTTCAACCTTAGAAGAATGGAAAAATAAACTTGCCTACTATGCAACAATGGCGAAATTAACAACGTATTTGAAAAATAGATTAGTTTCAGAATTTGAGGAAAGACAGAGTGTATACTGTACAAGTAGGAGACAAACTTAGAATGAGAAACAATTTAAAAAAATGTATATGAATGTGTTGTAATGCATATAAATGTACCACAATGTTAAGCTGACTGAGAATAAGTTTTGAATACAAATGTATAAGAAACTGGATTTGGGACAAAACATTTCCTACTTTTTATTGTGTGATACATAAGAGATCTCAAAAAAAAAATTGGTATTTTTGGGGTTTGGGTAAACCAAGCCCGAAAAATATTGGTATATACCAATATTGGGGTTCAGGAAAAATTGGTATTGCCGAACACATTCAGCACCATTATACCCTATGGGGAAAGTCCCTATAGAGTATAATGGAACTGAAACCTTCATGTCCCCAGCTGCCCTACTTCTGGTCAGTTTAACTCCCCGCTGATCAGCTGGGGAATGAAATTAACCAGTGGAAGCAGCTGGGTGACTGGGGAATGGAAGACTCATTGGGGAGGCATGTTTAAATGCCGCCTCCCTTCCCCAGCCTACCTGCCTCCCAGGATTGGCTTCCCCAGGCATCCCACAGCTGCAGGTCACCCGGGGAAGCCAAGGGCAGGCAGTTTAAACTGCCTTCCATCCTGGGATCGATACCGATAAGGTATTTTTTTGGTATTTATTCCAATTGGCAAAGCCGAATGCACACCCCTAGTAAGGACCACTGTACCTTATAAAAAATGTTTTAAAATTGTGATGAAGGGGATGCTGGGGAGAAATATTTTTCAACTTCTTGTTTGATATACCTTGCAATGTATAACAATCTCTGATATATACAACTTGTTATATAATCCCCCTTTTTTCTTTTCTGTAAACCTTTTATTATTACCTTGTGTTTTTTTTAATAAGAATATTTTTAACAAAAAAACCCACAACTGACACTAAGGCCATTTACAGTTAAGACAGAGAGAAGATCTCCCTGGATTAGTGAACATTTTTATGTCCTTGGACTGTCAAGGGACAAGATGACATTCAGCCACAACATTCAGTCTGGCCTGACCTGGGAAATTACTTGTTGAACTGATGCAAATGTATCCAAACCCTACAAAATAGCTTGTAAAGAGCTTTTCTCTTTAAAAAATGCAGGCAAGCCACTGCTTAGACTCACCTGGGGCACACTCCAGCACAGAGAATACTTCCCCCTTGGCACTGGTGAAAGTGACTCCAGGCTTGCCACCACTCTGCTGGCAAAGCACAGGAGTCTCACTTGGCCATTCTGATGTCACTGGTGTCTGCACCTGTGCTTCTCTCTCTTCCTTCTTCTCTGCTTCCACCATTGCCTCCATCTTCTCCTCTTCTACGATAGCTACATTGTCAAGAGTCTTCTTCAGATTCTCTTGCAACTTTTTGATATCATCCAGGAACTTCTTCTCCCGGGTAGGCTTTTCAGGTTCTACTGTTGGAGAAGTTGGGTAGCCTGTCAGCAACTGTTCGACTGTCATATTCTTTAGGCTTTCCAAGATCTTAATGGCTTCCTTCAACTCTCGGAAACTTTTTGGCGTTCCTTCTTTGCCAGACTTATCTGCTGCTAGGTCCGCAACTGCCATTGCCACAGCACCTTGCACTTGCTCTTCCACTTTCTTCACCTCTTCAACAGCCGGTGGCTCCTCGGGGTCCCCTTCCTCAGTTTTCGAATGGTCATCTTCCATAAGGCCATTGTCGGTCTCCCAGCTATCACTCTCATCCTCCCATTCATCTGAGGAGGCACCACTCGTACTCCCATCTATGGAATCAAGGTCTGTTTCTTCATCCATCTCAGATTCTATGTTGTATAAGTGCTAGATGCCAGAAAGAGAGAGAACTACAATAACTGGGGAAAGGTTGAAACACACCAGTATGAGCCAGTTTAGCATTGCTTAAGAGGGATACAGCAGTATTCCTTTGCTTAAGGTGGGCCTCAAAGGCAAAGCTCCCAATGGGATGACATTCAGATGGATTCTACTTGTCCTAATTGCTGGTCTTATGTAATACTTGACTACAGAACTCTGACTCAGCACTTTACCCTTCAGAAATAGGGCGTCTGGGCTTAACCAGGGCAACTTATAAAAATGCTAAAGTGAGTTGGGGATTTTGCAACAGACTAGAGAGCCAGGCACATTACTTCTGATAGCCTGAAGACCCCTGCACACTGAATCTTGCACTTTGTTGCATTTATCACATTTCTATTTTCCCATTTTTGCTAAAGTTATTTGTTGCCTTGTATGAACCATAACTGCTAGAAATGAATTCCCCAAGATCATGAGGATTTCTGAACGTGTCAAAAAGATATTATTTTTATCCCGCGTAGCTTCTGTGATCTGGTTTCTCTTCAGATCATATAAAACTTGATCTAAATAATACACAGCTGCTATCCTTTACCAGTTTAAAATCACCAAAGATGTTTGTCTTAACCTGTAGTGATGGTTCATTTCCAAAGAGTATTATCTTTTGATCTTTGTTGTTAATCTTTTGTGTACAGTTTAGAACACAGTATTCTTTTGCCACCCCCATTTGCTTACCAACTGAACCACAGAAGGATGTTTACTACCTTTCTATAAGGTGTAGATAACTAAGGATACTGACCTATACAAAGTTATTTTACCCCATGAGGGGTAAATAAATAGAATAGGAGAATAGAAATCTTGGTGGCTGCCAAAAACGTTTCCCAAGGAACTACATTTGCTATGAGACTTACCCTACAACCACCCACCAGAACCAATTGTAGAGCCATTATACGATTTTGTTAACTGCATGTACATTATGGAACTAGGAAAACTACAGCAAGGCAGATTTCCTTTGTTTAAGGGTACCCAGACATTAGACTCTTCCTGCCCAAATTGCATGTGACAGGAATGGGAAGGAAGACAGCCAAGTGCTTTGTATCCCATTGCTATAGGGCATGCACTGACTGTTCTACGGCAGTTAGAGCAACACTCAAGTTCTGATTGCCGAGCACTTGTACATACAAAGTGGATAATGAAGCAAGAGAAAAATTCTGCATGGCTGTAACAAGATGTAGCAGCTTTCTGGAAATGAAGGAAAAAGCAAAAGATGGCATTTAATACTGAACTCTTGGTTTCGGGACAAAGTTTCAGTCTGTCTCCCAGTGGACATGCTCTACCTAGAAATATGCAATGACTATGTGACTCTGATCAGCAGTGCTCTAGACAGAAGTAATAGCTGGTTTAGGGGAAAGAAGGCAGGCCATGCCCTACAATGCAGATTTTGTAACCAGTGAAGCCACTGCTTTATACCACATTTTCCCTTAGCTGCTGCTTCCCTTATTCTACCACGTATTTTATTCTTCATGTGTATATGGAGACATGATATGGCAGAGGACTTCAAAAGGGATTCTGGAGAGCCCTAGCTTTCATGGAAGCTTAAAAAGGTCAATACTGTGGCCCTGAATGAGCTATTCATCTACTTCATTTCTACTTTGCCTTTCCAAAGCAGCTTACATCATTCTCCTTTCTGCCATTTTATCCTCACAACTGCACTGTGAGGTAGGTTAGGCTGAGAAGGTGTGACTGGCTCAAGATCATCCAGCAAGCTTGCATGGCAGAATAGGAATTCCAGTCTGGGTCTCCCAGATTCTAGTCTGACACTCTAACCACTACACAAGCCTGGCTCTCAACACTAGCCAGTGGACACAGAAGGGGGGGGTAGCATTTTTACTGACCAGTGTCTGTGGTGGCACCAAGGCTAGGAAAAGCCTCATCCTGCTGGACAGGCGTAGTTTCACTACCCAAGTAAAAACGTGGGATCTCTTTGATATTAGTGCCACTCTACTGCCTGGGTAGGTTCTGGAGGGCTATTGCTGCCAGAACCCAAGAACTGCATTTGTTATGACTTTTTTTTACAGAAGTGGGAGGGAAAACTGAAAAGGAGCTGTCTGTTCTATGCATGTGTAACCTTCAAGGAAGTGTGATTGTGCCAAGGACAGCATCTTCTTTACACATACACCCATTTGACTTTCCCCCTGGGGATAGTAGATCAGATGCTTAGGATTTGTAAGTCCCAAGTAGGTTAGAAACTTTTCTATGTTTCTTTTCTTAGTCTGCACCCTAGTTCTGTAATATGTATTTACTCTAGAGTTTTGCCAGTAGAATAAAGCTGCATTAGTTAATGGAAAGCAGTTGTCTTGATTCCCACTTGTGTGCCTCACATTACACAAATAGCCCCCATTTGGATGCTCCTCCTGGCACTGAACTGGAGAGCTGGTAGCGATCAGGAGGTGGTGGTGGTCTACCAAAGAGAAGAGCTCTGAACCCTGCTTAAGCTTGGATGAAGGGGCTGGGGAGCAACAAGGGATTCTTGCTGGCATTGAGTGGGTTCTCTCACCAAAATGCCTTCCTCTCTAGCTTCTGAGTAGGGCTGGGCATTGCTTGCTTGCTCAAGGGCTGTCTGCCTGGGCAGGAAGTGAGGGTGGCCTTTTGGGTGCTGAGGCAGAAGAGTCACAGACATCACATTGTTTGGCCCTAGAAGGCTGGGACCACTGTTCCCTCTACGCTGAGTTAGTGTGAGCTAGCTCACAGTTTTTTTAGCCTCCAGCTCACACATATTTGTCTTAGCTCAGGAAGGATGGCTCCAAAGCAAACTAATTTATGCAGTAGCCAAATCACTCACTCACAACTTTAATGCCACTAGCTCACAAAGTAGAATTTTTGCTCACAAGCCTCCACAGCTTAGAAGGCGCATTGACTGGGACAGTACCCTGCTTGCTTGAACTGAGATTATGCCCTAGAAACCCAGAATCATGTGTAACATACAAGAGTTCCTCATCAAACAAGTTTAAGTGGAAAGAATTCCTTGAAGACAGAAAATTCAAGAACTGCAGTGCCATGGCAACTGGCTTTCCCTGTGCATTTACATAGCTTTCACTTTCTTAAAAGTTTTTTTATTCCAATTTGTCTGAAGAAGTGTGCTTTGCACACAAAAGCTTACACTTTGAATAAAACTTTGTTAGTCTTAAAGGTGACATCGGACTCAAACTTGTTCTACTTTCCTAAAACGTTCACAGATTTTTCAGTACAGAGTTATTTAATACGTATGCCACAAGAACAATAGAATTACCCGCACAAAAAAACACCACCACAACAAAACCCACCTGCTTGGTTTCTATCCATATTTATGTAGTATTGTGCTCAAAGGTGGAAAATCTGTAACCCATATGATTTCACAGAATAGAATTATAGAATGTTAAGAGTTGGAAGGGACCTTGCAGCTCATCTAGTCCAACCCCCTGCACTCTGCAGGAGCGTAGCCGAAAGACAGTCCTACAACATACTCAAAAGATGGTTGTCCAGCCTCCGCTTAAAAACATCCAGTGAAGGAGCATCCACCACCTCCTGAGGCAGTCTGTTCCACTGCTCAACTGCTCTTACAGTTAGGAAGTTTCTCCTGATATTTAGCCGGTAACAACTCCCTTGTAATTTCCCTTGTGATTTACCTCACAAATGTTTGCAGTACACACACTGAGGGTCTGAAGCACATTATGCCTACTTTACCTCTGCTATTACCTGTAGCACAATGAGTAATATGAACCAGCTAGTTGAGTTACTGAAATATATGGCACACCAAAATTGCTTCACGGAGCCCTCATATCAGCTAACAAAACGGAAACAAGGCCTTGGCTCCAATTAACTCATTGTGCTATTTCCTGCTGAAACCTCCTTGCACCACATCACACCTTAGCCTAGGAGGACCCCCCCCATCTTCAAGAGCTGCTTTTGGAAGGGCTCAGGAGGCTATGGAAGCGTAGGGCAGAAAAAACCCTACAACAAAATTCTCTGCAGTTTCTTGGATGCATTTAAAATGCATGAAAAGCCCAGCCAAGACATGCCAGCATATTAGCATACAGGCCTCATCCCAAAGACCCTAAAAACAACGACAACAACATGTTTTTTACTGACTTTCTGAAAAATGTCAGATGGCAGAAAAGGAGAGCAAAATCATAAATGCAAGTCAAGAGTAGACTACATTAAGGACAAGTGGCATTGTAAATCAAGGTTGGGGGCTACTGGCAGCATTGTTCCTGTGTACAGAATTTTATTTCAGATGCATTCAAGAAGTTCCCCCTTGGCTGACAGCAATGAGGTGGCACCAGGTTTAATTTCCAAGCCAAAACTTATCAGTAGAGCCACTTGGGGGTGTGAGATTATGCATCAGCAGCAATTATTTTCTCAGAAACAGTGTAAAGAAATAAAGCTTGACAAATTTAAATCAAACTTACGCTGCAGCAACAAGCAAGCACCCCTTATTTGAGAAGCAGAGAGAGATACAACTAGTCAGTATTCCCAGGCAAAGACTAATGCAAATGACTTACTATAAGGCACAGGGACTTATACTGGACAGCCATATCAACTAGTGTCAGCTCACCTGTGGAAGAACAATTGTCCTGGAGTTATCAGCCCACACAACTTCCACTTTGCTGCTGAAATCCACACGAGCCACCTGTCCCACTGATGGCTAAAGAAACAAAAGCAACGGGCATTAGAATCATTCTTAGGCTCTAGAATACAAGCAATAACCACTTCTTAGTAAGCAAGCATTGCACATAAGAGAACAATTGTCATGGAAGGACCTAAGCCAAGAGAACTAGTAACAATTTTTACTGTTCCTGGAATTTCATCTAGGAAGAGGTCATGCTCAGGGAAGTCCTCCAAGAGAATAGACTATATACTATAAAAAACATTAATCACAGCTATGCCTCAGAACCAAATCCTGTGTGAACAAACCCATTTTTTAAAACTGCTTAAATGTTATGGCTGCCTCAAACATCATTACTTTGAAAGGGTTGCCACCTACTGGTGGCTTAAGGGATTGGTGTTTGGTGGGGAAGTCTCTCATCTTAACTTAGAGATAAACATTTATTGTGGCATAAAAGGTTTTACAGGCTAGAGTCTACTTCATCAGATGTGCAAAGTGTGTCCTGTGTGTCCTACAGGCAGATGTGCCTATAGATGAGCATGGTGGAACTATACTGGAAGTGGAGAGATTAAAAGGCAACATGTACAGTCTGACAGCTTGATGCAAAGTTCAAATGTACCCAAGATAAACAGTGACTTGCTAGACTGATTAGGTGATTTTTGCATTGGAATGACAGCTGGCACCTGCTACCTTCTGAAGTCACTGATCTCACAGTTCTTTCTTTGTGCCAGCATATTTATTTAATATATTTCTATGCTGCCTTTTCACCCAAATATTCAGCACCCAGGGTGCTGAATATCAATCATTAAAACATTTCAACATTAAAAGCATTTACAATAGAGTATATGTACAACAATTCAACAAAAACATAAACTGATATAATACTAAAACCTGGAGTGCAGGCAAACAACAATTACTGGAGTTATGCCAAACAGAAAAAAAGTCTTCACCCTCTGGCAGAGGGAAAACAGAGTTGCAGTTACCTGTAACTGCTGTTCATCAAGTGGTCTTCTGTACAGGCACACATGGGGGGAGGGGCTATGTGTGTGCAGGCCAGCTGCAGAAAAGATGTCAAAAGCTTTCTAATAGACTAGGAGTGCCCCCCTCCCTCCAGTGCTTTCCTGCCAAAACAACCAAATGACCAGGAGGAGGGGTGCTACTCCCTAGTTCTCTCCATGCCACTGTTGAAGACCCCAAGAAAAACAGGTTGCTTACCTGTAATGGATGATCTTTGAGTGGTCATCTGTGCAGTCACACCTATGGGATCTAGTGCACCTGTGCTGATCTGATTGGTGTTGTACAAAGTTCACAACAGGATTTTTGCGCCTCTACCCTGAGCCTGCGCGGGAACCCCCATTGCGCATGCCCAAGGGGGTGGGGCACAGACATCCCGTCAGTTCCTTCTGACCGCTATCAACCAAAGCTATGTGAGACAAACAATGGAGGATGACAGCAGTGGGGAAGGACTGGTGGGCGGTGTGACTATACAGATGATCACTCGAAGACCATCAGTTACAGGTAAGCAACCTTTTTATCTTCTTCATGGTCTCTGTGCATCACACCTATGGGAGATTGAAAAGCACTGGCTCACCTGGAGGTGGGCGCTGTCAGGCTCAGTGCGCTGCAGAGGACAGGACCAAATGATCCACATAGCCCTTATGTTGCGCATGAACGTCCAGAGTGTAATGTCTGATGAGCATGGTTGGTGTGGACCATGTGGCAGCCCTGCAGACAGAGGATAGTGATGCGCCCTTCAGGAAAGCAGTAGAGGTTGCCATGACCTGGTTGAATGCACTTTCAAGCATGGAGAGAGAGGGCACTTTGCTAAGGAATAGTACAACCCAACTGTCCCAACAATCCATTTAGACAGGCACTGAGTCAAGATCCGTGACCCTAAGGAAGCGGTGGAGTAAGAAAGGAAAGGGTTGTTGTCCTTCCTGGTAGGCCAAGTCTGGCTCAAATAGAAAAGGAGCGCCCTTTTGACATCTAACGTGTGAAGCAGATGTTGTTCTTCCCCTTCAGGGTGTGGGAAGAAATCAGGCAGGAAGATTTCTTTGTTTAAGTGGAACTCCGAAACCATTTTTGGTAAAAAGGAGACATCCGGCACCAGACAGACGCCATTTGGGAAAAAGACTAAATATGGAGGATCATGGTGTAGTGCCATCAGTTCGCTGACCCTCCTGACCAATGTAATTGCAACTAAGAAAGCTGTTTTCCAAGCTGCATATTGCAAGTTGCAGGTTGCCATAAGTTCAAATGGCTTCCTTGTGAGCTGGCGGAGCATTAATGGCAAATCCCACAGTTGCGTCAGAGCACTTACAGGGGGGTGCAGTCGAATGAGACCTCAGAGAAACTTCTTTGAAGTGGGATGGGAAAAAACAGAGTAGCCATCCAGACCATTGTGGTAGGCAGAAATGGCTGCCAAGTAAACTTTAA
The DNA here is from genome assembly GCA_029375565.1 of Gekko gecko. Lineage (NCBI taxonomy): Eukaryota > Metazoa > Chordata > Lepidosauria > Squamata > Gekkonidae > Gekko > Gekko gecko. The sequence goes on along the minus strand of JAPDNY010000002.1, from coordinate 219,679,350 downwards.
TAGATGAGTGGCAAAAGCCCTGATGTCTGAAGGAAGGAAAGGAACCTAAGCCACTTTCTGTGATAAGACAGACGAGTGGATGCCTTCCTGGCATTGCTCAGAACCTCTGAGGCATGATCAGAGAAAGTTATTTCCCTATCCACCAAGCCGTCAATTTTAGGTTGTCCACTTCGGCGTGGAGAAGTGTTCCGTTCTCTGCAAGAAGGAGATCCGGCACCCTGGGGAAGTGGTAGTACCTGCCTCTCGCGAGTCAAAGAACAGTGGTGAACCAGGGTTGCCTGGGCCACCATGGAGCCTCTAGGATACAGTCTGGCATGACTCTGGCTAGCTTCTGAACAACTCGTAGAAGGAGGGGTAGAGGAGGAAACATGCATAGGAACATCTGTCCCCATGGGTAGAGGAGGCCGTCTCCCAGGGACAGAGGATCCGCTCCCCCATCCCCGACTGCAGAAGAAAAGGCATTTTGCGTTCTTTCTGGAGGCAAATACATCTATCTCTGGAGTGCCCCATTTTTGAAAGATGGGACAAAGGTAAGACTAATTGAGCTCCCACTCATGATGATGCGTGAGACCCCTGCTGAGAAGGTCTGCCTTCACATTGCAGATTCCCGGAATGTGAGTGGCCACAGGGAATATGTCATGCCCTACACACCATTCCCACAGGTCGACTGCCAGGCAGCAGAGGCTCTGGGACACCGTCCCTCCTTGATGGTTGACATAGCTGAGTGCCGTAGTATTGTCCATCAGAACAGCTATACAATGTCCCTGAAGAATGGGCTGGAAGGAGTGTAATGCAAACGTTATTGCGAGCAGTTCCAGGTAGTTGATATGCTTGGTTGCATTGAGAACGTCCCACTAGTACCCTACGCTTATGCTGTTGAGATGGGCTCTCCATCCCCACAGGGAAGTGTCGGTGGTCAGCCAGGTTTGGCAGTTGAAAGGGAGCACCCTGGGTCAGATTGAGTGCCATTGTCCACCACAATAGAAAGTCCTGAACATCCGGCAGAGGTTGGAGCCGTGTAGATTGTCCCATCCTGTGCGGTTTGAAGCAGCGCAGGAACCACATCTGTAGAGGCCTCATATGCAGCTTGGCCAATGGAAGCACAGCAGTGGTGGCCAACATATGCCCCAACAGACATTGGATCTGGAAGGCCGTGGACCAGGCGTGTGCTCGCACATCCCTCGCTAGAGATGACAATGTTGCCACCCAGTCTGCTGGAAGGTAAGCTCTGCATGTTATAGAATCCAGTACAGTACCTATGGATAGCACCCTTTGTAAGGGTTGAAGATGGGACTTCCGGTGATTGACCTGAAGGCCCAGGGAGGACAGGAGATGGAGCATCCGAGAAATGTGGTCCTCCAGGAGCACCGAGGAATCTGCCACTAAGAGCCAATCATCTATGTAGGGAAAGATGGAGGTCCCTTGTAGATGAAGATAGGCCACCACCACCACCACCACTGTCTTGGTAAAGACCCTCGGCGCCGTGCACAGGTCAAATGGAAGACACCTGTATTGGTAGTGGAGGTCTCCTATAGCGAAACGAAGGTATTTCCTCTGGGAACGATGGATGTTGAGATGAAAGTAGGCATCCTGGAGGTCGATGGTTGCCATCCAGGATCCCTGTGTTAGAAGAGGGAGGATTACTCGCAATGATGTTATTTTGAATTTGTGGTATTGCACAAAGATGTTTAGGCCCTGCAGGTCTAAAATTGGGCGCAGACCCCCATCTCATTTGGGAACAGCAAAATAAAGGGAATAAAAACCTATCCCCTTGAATGCCTTCGGCACTCACTCTATCGCATCCTTCTCCAAGAGGAAGTTGACCCCTTGCAGATGAAGGGTAGAGGGCGGGGTGGTTAGAAAAACAGGTAGCATTGGCAAGTCCACAAATTCTATTATATATCCGTGGGTCAGGATGGATAAAACCCAATTGTCTGTAGTGATGACCTGCCACACAGAGAGGAATGGGGAAAGACAGGTGGATTCCCCTACAGCAATCTGGGGGAAGTCAAAGGCCCTGTTTGGTAGTCTTTTGAGCCTTCACCCTAGGATTTTGTTGTTGTGAACTGTATCTGGACTTCACAGGGTGCTGGTACTGTCCTGTGGGTGACTGGAGAAGTCTCCGGGTACCCTCTGGGGATGCTTTGCTATTATACAGGTATTTGGAGCCGTAGCGGGACCAGGAACGCTGACGGTACAGCTTGGAGGGAGCAGAGACACCCAAAGATCTAGAGGCCTTTATGTTCTTATCCATCTCTTGTAAGGCAGAGTCAGTAGAAGAATGGAACAGTCCCTCCCCATCAAAAGGAAGATCTTCTATGTAAACCCTGGTATCAGGGGGCAAAGAAGTCTTTCGCAGCCAGGAGTGCTGGCGAAGTGCAACTGCCGAAGACATTGTCGTGGAAAAGGAGTCTAGCATGTGCTTAGCAGTATTAAGAAGCTGCTTCGCCAGGACCATACCTTCCTTTTGCAGAGCCCGGGCTGCTTGACCCTTGTCCTCTGGGAGAAAAGTCAGGAGAGCTGCAATTTGTTGCCACAACGCGTACTGGTACCTACTCATGCATGCTAAGTAGTTTGATGCTTTAATACCTAGGGCACCGGCAGAATAAAAACACCTCCCAAAGGTGTCTAGCTTCTTGCTTTCCTTGTCAGATGGGGTGATGTTGGTGCGCCTATTCCTTGAGGAAGACGAGACCACCATGGAGTTTGGTTTTGGATGTACATAAAGGAAACCTACTCCTTCCTCTTGCACCCGGTACATGTGATCCAATCTCCTGGTTGATACCGGTGCAGATGATGGCTTCTCCCAAGGAGCCTTCATAGCCTGAAGGAGGACCTTCAACATTGGAAGAGAAATCGGTGTTGACGTATCCATCTGGATCACATCATAAACCTCATCCGATATCGATGGCTGCGGTTTTATGATGGAAAGACCCAGCAAATGAGCCACTGTCTTAATTAGATACCCGTACGAAGACATGTCATCTGACGGAGAGATCGGGATGTCCTTGGAGACCTTTTGTTTCAGAGAAGCATCTCCAGGTGAGGTCTCATCCCAGACTGGTCAGCATCAGACATGTCCTGAGAGGTCTCTGAATGCGACCCAAGTCCCTGGATCAGTATCAGTTCAGAGGGCTTCCTTGGTGATAGAGGTGGCAAAGGGGCTTCCTTCAGCGGCAATGAAGGGGGAGGTTTGGAGAGTGTCACGGACAGGATGGACGACGTGGAGAATGGGGCTGAGGCAAATGGCTGTCCCATTCATCCTGCCCCCTAGGTGGCAGCCATGGCATCGAAGAAAATCAGCATGGCATATGCTGCCAATGATCCCATGGAGGGTACATCGATGGACCATGTCTGTAATGGGAGGGAGAATCCCAACCATAGGTTGACTTGAAAAAGTGCTCTCTCCTGGGCGAGAGGGATGGGCAGCATTGGTCATGATGAAACTGGTAGTCATCCCATCAAACTCGGTCATCCGGACAGAAAGAAGAGCAGGACCTATCCACTGGTCTGTATCAATAGTCACGATCTGAGCAACCACTAGCCCAGGAGGCAGCTGATAGAGAATTATGGCCAATGTCTGGAACTTCTGAAATCAATTCATCCTCGGCCTCGGAGACCAATATGGATTGAGGATGGTGAGCCAGGTTCATCTCCAACACCGGAGAGTTCAGCTGCCTGGTAGGAGAACCAAGTATTTCAATTGGGGGAGCCGATTGTATCCTAGGCAGCTCTGGTGTGGACTGGCATGCTGATAGGAAATGCGACTGCGTATTGACTGGCAGTGCAGAGCCCTTGGGGAGTGCCACGCCACTCATATCTTGACACTTCTACGGGTCCCCGGAAGTTGACTTATGAGAGGTATGTCTCTGCGACTTCTCCTTCTTTGGTTTCTTTGCTGGTGTTGAGACGGAAGAGACCGATGTCGAAGGATGTTTCTTCGAAGGGGCTGGCCCTGTATTGGAAACAGATTTGCCCGGCCCTTGCGGCTTCGGTGTTGATGGCACTGCTGCCTGCCCCGACATCGATACAGATGATCGAGATGCAGAAGACTTAGGCGGAGGGGCAAGAGCTGATTCCCAAAGGGCAATTTTCAGTCTCGCGGCTCTATTTTTGCACATTTGGTTCGAGAATTTGGCACAAAGCATGCAACCCTCCGGTCGATGACCTTCGCCCAAACAGATTATACAGAGAATGTGTTTGTCTCGTGGAACTAATTTACTTCCACATGAAGCACACTTCTTGAAACACCCCCACTTTTTATCCATAAAAGGATTCTCGACATGAGGGAAAGAAAGGGGGGGGGGAGTTGAAGGTCGAAGACAATGGAAAGCTCTCACCTTGAACACTCCCTGGTGATTCTGTGAGGAGAAAGTCCGGCAAAGAAAAAAGAGAAATTTAAATATTTTTTTTTAAAGAATCAAAGGATTCCCGACGGGAGGAAAAAACATTCACCAACCAACAAAGAAAGCTCTTAACAGCGTGGCGGTCAGAAGAGAACTGGCGGGATGTCCATGCCCCACCCCCTTGGGCATGCGCAGTGCGGGTTCCCGCGCAGGCTCAGGGTGGAGGCGTGAAAATCCTGTTGTGAGCTTTGTACAACACCGATCAGATCAGCGCAGGCGCACTAGATCCCATAGGTGCCATGCACAGAGACCACAAAGAAGATACTAAGGTTCCAGAGAGTTCACAGTGGGGCAGGAGGGAGGGATGTGTGCCTGCAAAGAAGACCACTTGATGAACAACAGTTACAGGTAAGTTCAATTCAGTTTTCATCATCATGGCTTCTGTGCAGTCCCACACTGGGAGATAACAAGCTCACTAAGTGAAGGAGGTGAGTGTGAATCTCGCAAAGGAAGAGACCATGGAGGACCACCTTCTTAGTTAGGTGGATTTTAAATGCATCCATGGTCTCTTCCTTCATCCAGAACTGTTTTATAATGAAGTAGGGAGCTCACTACAAGTGTCCCAACTAAAACACTTGCAGGAACATGGCAAGGATAAAACACTACTCTTTTGAAGAGAGAGCCATGATACATAAAGTGGCACTGAACAACCATGCACTAAAGACAGAGTGTGATAGCCTCTACTGACCCACAATGATGGGTTGTGTGAAGATGCTGATTATGTGCAACATGAGGACTGAGAGACAATCCCTGGTAGGGGATCCTAGCCAGGGAATCACCTTGTGAAACTTCATGAATAGAGGGAGCACAGGTTAGAACCCACAATGTCCTCATTCCACAACTGAAAGTGCTGCATATGAAAAAAAACCTATTCTAAATGAAGCACAAGGGAAGTGCAAAAAAAAAAATCAAATGTGGGGTTATACTTCTGTTTTGTAACATTTTTAGAAATCCAATAAGGAAGATGAAAGTTTAGAGAGTTTGAGTCCCAACCAGTGGCCAAAACATATCCAACAGGACAAGAAACAGGGCCCAAACCCTGTTACAGCCACAGTAGAGACTCTTTTCCACTTAGAGGTGCAAGATATGGTAGTGAAGGGGTAGCGCTTGCCACTCAGGAAAGTTGGTGGCTACTGTTACAATGTAGGAAAGGAGTTGATCAAACTACCACAGTTGTCAGCTGGAGTGAGAATAAGAAGATCTATGTCATTAATAATGAAGGCAAGGAAAACAGACATGATGTAGACAAAGAAAGGAAGGATAGGATGCACCATAAATGAACCTTATGCAGCTTGCAAAGCAATCTTTATAGCAATACAAGCAGAGAAAAAAAACATAAAAACATTATCTTGCTGAGGGATTAGAAGTGCATTCTCCAATGACAGCGGTCCCTATTAGGAATGAAGCAAAAAGGACAGGGCATGGAATGAAATGATAACATAATTACAGTGCATTCCATGACTATGTGGAGTGTTTGCACTAAAATAAAAGTAAAGTATGTCTAGTGCTGTAGTGGTATGACAAACTAATTTTGCAGAACACCAGGAGCCACTGGGAAACACATTCCCACAGCAGGGTCTCCACACTATAGGGAAGGAGACATATGATATAATTTTAACCTCCAGAACCTCAGAGTAACCAGACTTACTCTGAGAAAAATGCAGTGCTGAGACCACAAGATTGCTGCATGTTAAGTCTACCTCAGAAAGAAAGAAAAACAAATCTGGGCATAATCCCAAACGAAGAGAAATGTTGGAATTCTACCACTGGGAGCTTTCATCCACAATGGCAGAGGGACTGTCTGCAGGAAAAGGTCAATGAACTAGACAGCCAAGCAAAAATCTGGACTATAAGCCACATGATCTGGGCCTGATATAGGCCTTTTCACACCTTTTTTCTGTCCCAAGGGCAGTACTGGACTGAATAATCTAATTAATGCAAGACAGGCAACCTCCCCTTAGAGGAGAGGTGGGGAAGATCTTGGGTCTGAGCCCATGAAGTGATACAAGTGTGAAATGAATTGTAGGAAATCTGATGGACAAGGCAGCAGTCCAGAGAATTATTTTTCTATTGTAGAATAAATCACCATTGAGGAGAGGAAAGAATTTAAAAGATTTTTGATTACCAGAGACTTTTTCAGTAGGAGAAGTTACGAATGGAACATGGCAACTTGCACATGGAAAAAATGTATGCACAACCCTGAGACACCATGTTATGTGAAAGAAGGGAAGAAGAAGTGACTCAAGGATCTGACAGGAAGCTTGTTAATCCCCACAGAGTGTTGTCCAACTGGATTGAAAAATTCATAGCCTTTCTGTGGAGCCCCCCCCCTTGCAATTCCTAGCATGGACTAGGGCAGTGTAAAAAGACTGATTCAGATTCAAGGAACAGATTTGTCACCAGCACAGACTGTGAGACACAGTGGGTCAAGCTCCCTCCAAAAGGGATAATAAAAAGGCCACATTGACCAGTTGATTCAGAACTTAAAGGGAAAGTATGGTAGAGAAAATTCTGATTTCCATTCAAGATAAGTTTACAGCATTCACATTCTGCAATGGTTGAATTAGAGATGAAGTGGTATTTAATCTGTAGGCCATCAAGAACAATAGAGACAGGGCCGGCCCTAGGGTTCTTTGCGCCCTAGGCTGGGCTACCTTCTAGCGCCCCCCCCCCCAGCGTGGGAGCCCAAGAGCTGGGCCGCGCTTGGGAGGGCCATGGGGGGGGGAACCTGTTCTCAGTGCCGGAGGTGGGCCTGGGAGGGCCATGGGGGGGGGAGCCGTGCCCCCACGGCCCAGCCCAGAAGCCCCGTGCCCAGCAGTGGGCCTGGGAGGGCCATCGAGGGGGGAGGGGAGCCACGCTGCCGCCTGCCCGCCCCGCGGCTCAGCCCAGATGCCCTGCGCCCAGCGGAGGGCCTGGGAGGGCCGTCGGGGGGGGGGAGAAGCCGCGCCGCCACCTGCCCGCCCCGCGGCTCAGCCCAGATGCCCCGCGCCCAGCAGAGGGCCTGGGAGGGCCGTCGGGGGGGAGGGGGAGAAGCCGTGCCGCTGCCGCCTGCCCGCCCCACGGCCCAGCCCAGAAGCCCCGTGCCCAGCAGAGGGCCTGAGAGGGCCATGGGGAGGGGGGAGCCGCGCCGCCGCCTTCTGCCCGCCCCGACCCCTCGCTTTGAATCCCTCTCTGCTCAGCTCCCCCCCCTGGCCGCCCCTTCCCTCCTAGCCCCAGCGCCGGCTGGAGACCGGGGGGGGGCGGGTGGAGCGCCATTTGAACGGCCGCCCCTTCTTTCCCAGTCCCAGCGCCGGCTGGAGATGGGGGGGTGGAGCGGCATGCTCAGGAAAGCCAGGCTTCACTGGGGGCGAGGCGGGGGGCGCTTTGGCGCCCCTGTGGGCCCCAGCGCCCTAGGCGAGCGCCTAGCTCACCTAGTGGGCGAGCCGGCAGTGAATAGAGATGACCAATGGAGTCAGGCATATACTTGCTAAGGGATTGTAGTAGAGGCTAAAACATCAGCTAGTAATTATAGAAAAACATAAGATGTCCTTTAAAAAGACAGATATGGAGTTTATCTTACTCCCTAACAGGGACTCAAAGTGCCTTATAACATTTTATACTTTTCCATTCCATCCTCAGAAGAACCCTGTGAGACAGGTCAGATTGAGTGAATGTGATAGCTAAAGGACACAAGCAAGTTTTCAGGCAAAATGGTATTTGAACCTGGGTCTCCCAGATCCCAGCCACTATACCACACTGGCTTTTGCTACGAATGGTGTCACATAAGAGTGACTCAAGAGACAATCTGAACCAGCTGAAATAAGAGTTCTTTCCCAGAAGCAGCATTGAGATTGAGGACCCTGGGGAGAGTCAGTGCCATTCTCTGGTAGGAAGAAGGGAGTGTGAAAATACATGAACCCGGCAGGGGGAAATTGCCTAACAAAAGATTGAGCTTGGAGGTGCAGATTTATCATTGTTATTGAAAACAGTGGCAGTTAAAGAGCCTCCCAAATTGTTGATGGTTCCGAAGGCTATCATGGAATTGAAAGGAGAGGTGCTCAGGCTTGCCTCCAAAAAACATACTTGCTGATTACTTCTGAGTTCCCCATGGAGATGGCAACACTAAGCCTTGCCTCTGCCTAAAATAGCACCTGAGGTCAAAAAGCTTCTTAGAATTACGTTTCAGTGCTGAGAGAAAGCAGCAAGGTGGTGGACTGAGTTTGCTGTGTCACTGTATGAGCCTTCAGAACTAGGCATTAGCAAGAGGGCTTGGAGCTGAGATCAACAGAGAACTGGTTCTGACCTTGGAACCAAGGGAGTCCCAATGGAGTGGTAAAATAAAGCACAGCAGACCTTAAGCATAAGTAGTCTGCTGTGCCCCAAAACTAACAAGAACAGGAAATTCTACCCACTTCACCGACTCTCCAAGTCAACAGGGGCTGAAGAGGTCCAAACAGCCCCAACTAAAGTGGGCAATACCCTTCTGACACAAGACAGCTTTCACAAAGAGCCACTGAGAATTGCAAGGCTCTGTTAACCCAGGCTTCCAAGGATTTCACCTTGAAACTTTAAAACAAGCTCCCATCAGGCCATGCTTCCAGGCTTCTTGTCAGATCCAACTGAAGGCAGAGAGGGGGAAGGGTTTCCATCAGTCGGGCAGCCTCTGCCAGGCCACAACTCCAAGCTTCTTCCCTCAGAACTCAGAGAAGAGAGGGGGGAAGGAATCTTTCAGTCAGGGAGTCTCTGCAGGTCACACCTCCAGGCTCTCAGACTGGAGAGAAGCCAGGTTGGGGAAGGGATTCCTCCAGTCAGGTGACAGCTCCAGGTTTATCTTCATTGTCCTGTGTGGTCCCACATGGGTATTGTGCAGGTGCAGGCCAGCCACTGGAAGATTTTTTTGCTATCATAGTAATACAGCGGGAGGAGCCTCTCCCATCTGGAGACAAAGGAGCCCTTTCCCACCTAATGGTCCCATGCTCCCGGGAGGAGCTCCGCACACTCCCTCAGTTCTTCCTTTGCTGCTGCTGAAGATGAATGTGTATTCACAAGCTCTGTGATCCCCCCCCCCCGCCCCTTAGCATTACTTCAGGAAAATGTTTTTGTTCAAAAAAATGTTCAAAATGCTCAATGAAAATGACCAAAATTGATGACCATGAGGTATGCCTCATTTGTTTAGGGGAGAGCCACAATAAACATGGCATGTTCTATCTATCAACAGTTTACCCCTAACGCAAGAGCCAATAGAGCATCATGCTTGAAAGTCACACTTTGGGAGAGAGCTCTTTCAGCTTCTAACAATCCGGCAATTAAGCTATCTGCACAGGTGAAGCAACCAATGTTCCCTCTAAGCTGAGTTAGTGTGAGCTAGCTCACAGTTTTTTAGCTTCCAGCTCACACATTTTTATCTTAGCTCAAGATGGATGGCTCCAGAGCAAACTAACATATGCAGTAGCCAAATTGCTTGCTCACAACTTTAATGCCAGTAGTTCACAAAGTAGAATTTTTGCTCACAATGCTTAGAGGGAGCATTGGAAGCAACCAACCATTTTAGCACCACAACCACGTTCTGAAAGTGCGTCTTGTGTGCTGTCGGTAATTTCTGCTCACTCAGTTCCATGGTTGGATGTGACTCGAAAGTGGTTTAGACCATCTGAGATGGTTCTGAACAGCTCAGCATCAGAACCACCACCTAAAAACACAAGATGAAGTCCAAGCACAAATTCCTAAACCTAGGGAGACAGAACCAACCCTACAACAGGCTCCATGAATTCCATCTCCAGTGTATATCTCACCACTACATTCCCCATAATGGGGCAATCTTTCACTGGCACAGATACCACGGTATCATGGCCCATCTTTCTAGTGAGTTGACCCCTGGGAACAGGGACTGTACTCTAATCAGTCTCCAGACAGTGCAGAACATTCTATACCTTCAGAACTATGCCGAGAACCAATGGCTCTTGGAATGGAGCCACCACAAACCCCTATGGGCTGGCCACCACATTCAGTATACAGGTCTGAGGAGGAGGAAGACTGTAAATCTATACTCAGTTCTAGCCTGGCATCGGAACTGTCTCATGACAACACATTGGGTGATCGGGACCCTGTCTCACCAACAGAGGATTTAAGACAAATGATCCTCATGGCACAGTCTCTCAACATTCAAGTAATATCTGTAGAGAAGAAACCTAAGGATAAGATCCTAGGCAGACTATATCCTGATACTCCTGGAGCAGTAAGCCTTCCTGTTGTTAGAAGGTATATTGCAGGGGTGGCCAAACTTGCTTACGGTAAGAGCCACATAGAATAAATGTCAGATGTTTGAGAGCTGCAAGACATGAACAAATATTACACACATGTTTTTATTGAAAAATATGCATATTTGCTTTTATTAATATTAAACTGATAACTTTAGATGGGGAGGAAGGGGAGACAGAGAAAGAAAGGTGGAAAGAAAGCAAATAAATGGGGAAGGGAGAGGTGGAAAGAAAGCAACTTTAATGTTAAATGTGTCCTCCAAGGCCCCCTGCCCTCACACCAGCTAGCTAGGTTTGGAGAAGGGATTTAAAGAGACAAATGCCTTCTCCAAGGTGGCTGGTGGGGGGAGGGGTGTGTGTTTGAGAATGCATTTAAAGTTCAAGTTGCTTTCTGTCTCTGCACTGGCTGGGGAAGGAAAGACCAAATGGGGAGACATGCCTCCCCTTTGCTTCCTCAGCCACTGTAGTGGGAGCCACACAATATGTGTGAAAGAGCCACATATGGCTCCTGAGCCACAATTTGGCCACCCCTGGTATATTGGATATGGCAAAAGGGTTATCGAACAAGCATCTTTCATCCTTGCAACATCTAGGAGAGTTGAAAATATGTACAGGGTTAAATATGACACCTGTCCCTGTTTACGCACCCTGCCCCATCATCTCTCATTGCAGAAGAGATGCAGGTGAAATATAGAATGGGTGCCCATTCTGCCCCTGCATACAAAGAAGGCAGAAAGATAGATGTCTTCAGCCGCAAGACCAATGCACCCTCTTCTTTGAATTTAAGAATTTCCAACTATCAAGCCATCATAGCAGCTTACCAATTATTTGTATAGCAGAAACTTACTCCCTTCTTGGAACAGCTTCCAGAAGAACAGAAATCCCTTGCAAAAGTCATCCAAACAGAAGCTCTGAAACTCTTAAAGCAGCAGTTAAATGCTAGTAAGCATGTAGCAGATGTTTATGCAAGAACTTTATGCTGTGTGACAGAGTGTTGGACTAGATGGGCCATTGGCCTGATTCAACATTGGCTTCTCTTATGTTCTTATGTTCTTAACAATGGCATCTGCCATTACACTGAGGAGGCATGCCTGGTTGAAGTCCACCATGCTTCCCCCCCATGACCCGCAACAGAATTGGTCTTACCCTTTGAAGTCACATAGTTCTTCTCAGTAAGTAAAGGTAAAGGTTCCCTTGAACAGACAAATTCTTACAATTAAGAAAAATAGACAAAGAGCATGCTCCTTTGGGATAACAGCTGCACAACCTCTTGCATTTTAACAATGGTACCAACCACGGTACAAACTAGTGTATCAAGGGCTGCAACGCCCGATCACCAACGCTACCAGTATCCACAACTCAGGTCTTTCCCTCAGACCAATGTAGATCTTCACAGAGAATCAAGGTGGGATAGTCACAGCACCAGACTTCAAGAAATCATGGGCATCAAATGAAGCCTGTTTTCTGAATATTACCTGAAAGTGCCCTACCTTTGTTCCAGGAAGGCTCATCCATATTCTTGCCAAAGTGGCAAGAGATCACAGGTGACACTTGGGTCCTGTCAATTGTTAGAGGTGGTTATTGCTTAGGATTTAAAGAGTTACCACTATTACAGTCGTTTACACAAGCTGTAGACAATAATTTTCCAGAACTGGTGAGTTAAAGGTTTTTTTGCATAAAGGGGCAGTGCAGAATCTGCACCGATGACTTGCACTTTGGTTTTTACTCAGAGGGGTTTTTTTACAATCAATAAAGGACAGTTGTTTACATCCAATTTTAGATTTCAGAGGTCTCAAACATTTCCTTAATGTACGTAAATTTAAAATTATTTTCCTGACATCAGTTGCAATTACTGAATCCAGGAGACTGGTTAGCGGTATTTTCACATTAATGTGAGATCTAGGAAATACCTACAATTCTTAGTATATGGTACCTCTTATAAATATAGGGTACTCCCCTTTGGGCTAGCAACAGCCCCTCAAATCAAGTGGCCCACTTGAACTCAAGATGATGTTCAGTATTTCCCTAGCTAGATGACTGGTTATTTACTGCCTTCTCTAAGAGGGAACTGCAGGCTCAAATCATAATACCGGTTCAAACCTGTCAGGAACTGGGCGTCCAGGTGGATTATGATCAGATAATCTTAGCTGGAGACTTCAATGGTACTGTTAATAACAAACTGGACAGGAAATCACAAAAGGGTGATGAGAAGATTGAGAAGTTAGCCCAATTTTTTTTTAAATTGATTGAACAAGAGAAACTAGAAGATGTGTGGAGGAAATGGAACCCAAAGATCAAAGACTTTACTTTCTACTTTAACCGACATAAATCCTTCTCAAGAATAGATATGATTTGGATGTCGAGTGAAATTGCATTAAAAACTCAGAAAATAGAAATTTTGCCAAAGATAAGTTCAGACCATAATTCGTTAATTTGGACATTAAAAGAAAAGCCAAAACAGTTCCATTGGAGAATTAATGAAGATTTATTGGATAAGACAAAGTTAGTGGAGACATTGCGTAAGGAAACTCAAACTTTTTTTCAAATGAACTTAAACCAAAACGTAAAAATATAGATAGTCTGGGATGCCTATAAGTCGGTGATGAGAGGAGTACTGATATCAATGAATGCGGCTGATAAGAAGCAAAATTTGAAACAACAAAAGGAATTGCAGGAAAAAATTCAGCAAAAAGAAAATGAGTTGAAAAGAAGACCAGGCAAAAAGAGACTTCTTAAAGAAATTCAAATTTTACAAGATCAATTAAAGGTGATATTGAACAGAGAACTCAACTGGAACTTAAAGAAATTGCAGCAAAAATCTTTTGAAGGAGCAAATAAACCAGGAAAATATTTGGCGTGGCAATTGAAAAACCGAAGGGAGAGAAGGACAATTAGTAAGATAATTGAAGAAGGTAAAGAAATAGTAGACATGAATGGATTTAAAAGAGCCTTCTTCAAATATTAAGCGAAATTATTTCAAAAAAAGAATATTGATCCAGTGAAAATCAAAAACTATTTGGACAAAGTAGATTTACCCGAGATGGATCCGATAATCAAGGAAATGTTGAATGGCCCAATCCAGAAAGAAGAAATATAAAAAGCAATAGAAGATGCCAAATTAGGGAAAGCTCCAGGGACCAGATGGATTTACCATAAAATTCTATAAAAAACTAAAGGAGGAGCTGACCCCGATTATGGAACTTCTAATAAATGAAATTCAGTCGACCAAAGCAATACCAGAATCTTGGAAAGAAGCCAACATATCACTTATACCTAAGGAAGGACAAGATTTGACAGATGTTAAAAACTATAGACCAATTTCACTACTCAGTAATGACTATAAATTGTTTGCCAAAGTAATTTCGGAGAGATTGAAGAATTATCTAAAAGATGTCCTAAGAGAAGAACAAGCTGGTTTTTTACCAAATAGACAAATTAGAGACAACTTAAAGATTGTGACTGACGCAATTGAATACTATGATAAACATCCGGAAAAAGAAGTTGCTTTTCTATTTTTAGATGCTGAAAAAGCCTTTGATAACTTAAACTGGGAATTTATGCTACAAGTGTTTGATAGAATGGACATTGGGCAGCCCTTTTTAAATATGATTAGGGCGATATACTGTGAACAAAAAGTGCCGCTGAATGTAAATAAAGAGGTGACGGACTATTTTAAAGTTCAAAAAGGGACCAGACAAGGATGCCCGTTATCTCCTTTACTATTTATCTGGATTTTGGAAGTGATGCTGAATAAAATAAAAGAAGACAAAGATATAAAAGGACTTACAATTGGAGGTTTTGAGTATAAATACAGGGCTTTTGCAGATGATGTAATGTTTATAATTGAAGATCCAATAATCAATGTACCGCTATTGATGGAAAGGATTAAAGAATTTGGAGATTTGGCTGTATTTTATGTGAATAAGAATAAAACAAAGTTACTTTGCAAAAATATGAGAAAAGAAAATCAACTGGATTTACAAGAAAAAGTTCAATGTGAAGTGGTGAAGAAAACTAGATATCTGGGAATTGAGATTACAACGAAAAACATAGACTTGTTTAAGAACAATTATGAAAAGACTTGGACTAAAGTTCAACAGGACATTAAAATGAACATTTTACCTCGTTTGTTATTTTTATTCCAGACAATTCCAATAGTAAAAGACTGTAAAGTGTTGAATTTATGGCAAAAAGAGATTTCAAAGTTTGTGTGGGCCGGAAGGAAACCAAGGATTAAAATGAAAATTCTATGTGATGCAAAAGAAAGGGGAGGTTTCCAACTCCCTAACTTTAGACTATACCATGATGCTGTATGTTTGGCTTGGCTTGAACAATGGATTAATTTGGACAATAGAAAATTGTTGGCGTTAGAAGGACATGATCGTAAATTTGGATGGCACGCCTACCTATGGTATGAAAAGTCTAAAGTGGACAATCTCTTTAAACACCACTTTATAAGGAGATCACTATACATGACGTGGATGAGATATAAGAGGTCCTTTTTTGAAACAAGACCATTGTGGATTGTTCTGGCAGAAGTAATCAAACCACTTTCAAGGCACAAAGGGAAAGATTGGTTACCTTATAGAGACATTTTGAAGACTGAGGGGAGTAGTTTCGCGATGAGAGCTAGAGAAGAACTGGAATTTGAATATGACTGGTTAAATTATAGGCAGATTTATGATCTATTTAAGACGGATAAAATGAGGTATGGTTTCAGGAAAGAAAATAATGAAATTGAAATGGTGTGGGTAGAAAAAGGTAAAAAAATGATTTCTAGAATTTATAAGATTTTGTTAAAATGGTATACAGAAGATGAGACTGTAAAAGAACAAATGGTGAAATGGGCTATAAACATTAATAGAGATATAGAAATGTCATCATGGGAATGTTTGTGGAAAAAATCGATTAAAATTTCAACATGTGTTAATGTGAAGGAAAATTGTTACAAAATGATGTATAGATGGTATATGATGCCAAAAAAATTGCTTAACATGAATGAGAACATCTCTAACAAATGTTGGAAGTGCAAGAAAAAAGAGGGCTCGTTTTACCATATTTGGTGGACATGTGAAAAAGCGGTTGCTTTTTGGACTGAGATCCATAATGAAATTCAGAAAATCCTGAAATGTACTTTGAAAAAAGAGCCAGAAATGTTACTTTTAGGGCTCAAACTGGAAGAAGTTAAAGTGACAAAGAGAACATTGTTATGGCATTTAATTACAACTGCAAGAATGACTTATGCTCAATTTTGGAAGCAGGAGCAGACCTGACAAATGGGAATGGATAAGGAAAATGATTTTTATGATAGAAATGGACAAATTGACAAGAAAACTTAATGGAAAAGACGAAGAATTTTTAGCAGACTGGAAAGACTTTAAAGACTATCTAGAACTCAATTGGGATGTGAAAAATAGATTGCTTTGCTTTGACAATTATTAAGAATAGAAGTGTAGTAAGAAAATGGATTGTATTCGAAATGTTACCTCATAGTGAGAAATAGAAAAGGAAAATATTGAAAATGAAGATTTGAATATTGAATAAGAATTGAATTTAAGAGAATATTGATAGAAATATTAATGGGGGTGGAGCATTGCTGGAAGCCGGGGGAGGGGGGATAGAAAATTGTAGAAAAGGATATGTTAAGAATTGGTTAGCAATTATGGAACGTATTATTATATCCTGTTAATAAAATTTCTTTCTTAAAAAAAGGAACTGGGCGTCCACGTTCATTAGAAGAAGTCCCATTTAATGTTGCTCCAATAAATGACATTGTTGCAGCGGACATAGATTCTTGTGCTTGGAAGAATATTTTTACCTTTAGATAGAGTGCTACTTACTAAACATATTGTCAACCATTTCAAGTTTAATTGTTTCCAAAGTGTGCTTACTATCCAGAAGTTATTAGGCTTAATTGCTTTGGCCGTCTTTGTAGTCTCATCCAGACTGACAATACTATGGCAATGTATTGTCACAACAAATGGGGGGGGGAGAGACTTTGCCTCTCCCTTTGTGTCAAGAAACCACGGCCATCTGGGAATGGCCCATTGCACACCAAATCTTGCTTCGAACTATACATATTGCTGCTGTGGAAAATGTAACAGTAGACAGGCTCAGCAGGCTAGGAGACAGCAATCACGAGTGGGCTATTCCTCACAATTTTATTTATTTATTTATGGGATTTTTATTCCGCCCTCCCCAAATGGCCTCAGGGTGGATCACAACAAATTGAGTCAAAGTCTCGTTACAATAAAATCACATTAAAATAATAAAAAATAAACAATAAAATTGGTAGCAGCAATATAAATCTGTTGGGGCCACAAGGTGGAATCAGATAGGCCCTTTCAGCAGGTTGGGAAGTAAAGCAGGGAGGCCAACTGAGGTGGACGCCTGCCACCTGAACCAAAAGTCTGGTGGAACAGCTCTGTTTTACAGGCCCTGCAGAACGATAAAAGGTCCTGCAGGGCCCTGATCTCCAGTGGGAGCTGATTCCACTAGGCTGGGGCCAGGGCAGAAAAAGCCCTGACCCTGGTCGAGGCCAAACGGATGTCCTTTGGGCTGGGGGTAACCAGTAAATGTTGGCCCTGTGAGCGCAAGGCTCTTCGGGGCACATATAGGAAGAGGCAGTCCTTCAGATATATTGGTCCCAGGCTGTGTAAGGCTTTGTAGGTTAGTACCAACACCTTGAAATGGATCCAGTACTCAACTGGTAGCCAGTGTAAGCCGCACAATACCCACCAATTGCACATCCACACAGACGATGCCATTAGCAGGCATGCCATCACATTCTGGACTACTTGGAGTTTCTGGATCAGTCTCGGGGCAAGCCCACAAAGCGAGTTACAGTAATCAAGGCTGGAAGTGACCACTGCATGGGTCACTGTAGCCAAGTCCTGGGGGGAGAGGTAAGGAACCAATTGCCTGATTTGCCAGAGATGGAAAAAGGCAGACCTGGCAACTGCAGTGACCCGGGCCTCCATAGAAAGTGAGGCATCCAGGATCACCTCCAGGCTCCTCACATTCTGGACCAGCACAAGTGGCACACCATCCAGGGTGGGCAGCCCAATCCCCGTCCTAACTCCTCCTCCAACTCACAATACAGGACCTCCATCTTTGTTGGATTGAGTTTCAACCGGCTTTGCTGCAATCAACCAGCCACGGCCTCCAATGCCTCAGTCAAAATCTTTGGGGCAGAGTCTGGGCAGCCATTCAATAACAGAAAGAGTTGAGTGTCATTCACATACTGATGACACCCCAACCCAACCCCCAGACCAACTGGGCAAGGGGGCACATG
Source organism: Gekko gecko (assembly GCA_029375565.1). Classification (NCBI taxonomy): domain Eukaryota; kingdom Metazoa; phylum Chordata; class Lepidosauria; order Squamata; family Gekkonidae; genus Gekko; species Gekko gecko. Next base: position 219,661,414 of record JAPDNY010000002.1, on the reverse strand, counting down.
TAAATGTTAAAAAATATTGGCAAGAGGACTGCACCCTGTGACACACCACATTCAAGTGGGTGTCGCAGGGAGATCACATATACACCTTTTTTTGTAAGATGGGGATTCCTGATCATTGACCTATTCGCTACTCATCACAACACAAAGGCTCCCCATTTCTGTACCAGGGTGCAGACAGACCCATGCTCCCTAGGAGATGCTTTTCAACTATGGCGGGATCAAACTCTTCTCTATGCATTTCCTCCCTTGCTGCTCATAGGGAAAGTGGTTGTCAAGCTGATAGCAGACAAGTCCCATTATATAATGATTACCCCTTTCTGGCTGAGACAACTGTGGTTCCAGGCACTACTAAATAGGTAATGCGGCAGATTTATTCACCTCCCTGGGGTACACAACCTCCTTGTAGTAGGGAAACACTACCTATCCTAGACTGCAGTATCTAAACTTGACAGTGTAGTTACTAATACTAATCCACAGAGATTCTCATGGGTAGTGATCAATATACTGCTGAATGCCAGAAAACCCTCAACTAGAGCTTCTTACAAATTTAAATGGAAAAGATTTTTGGCCTAGCTAGGTACTGAGGATGTGATACCAGAAACTTGTCCTTTACCTATAATCTTAGAATATGTTGTTGAAGGCCTTCACGGCCAGAGTTCATTAGTTGCTGTAGATTTTCTGGGTTGTGCGGCCGTGGTCTTGGCATTGTAGGACCTGATGTTTCGCCAGTAGCTGTGACTGGCATCTTCAGAAATATAACACAGAAAGATGGAGTACTCTCTGTATCAAGGTGAGCAGAAAAATGTAGGCAGGTAATTTATATCTATGCATTTCCTCCCTTCCCCCACCTTCCAAGGTAGATATAAATTACCTGCCTACCATTTTTCTGCTCACCTTGACACAGAGAGTACTCTGAGAGTACTCTGACAGAACTATGGCTTGCTCAAGGTCATCCAGCAGCTGCGAGTGGAGGAGTGGGAATCAAACCCGGTTCTCCTGGATTAGAGTCCATGCACTTAACCACTACACCAAATTGGCTCTCTGAATAATAGCTCTTTGAAAATGGTTTGAAATAACCTGTTTGACAAGGTGTTTAATATACAAGGCCTTGTTCTCTGGCAAGAACACTTGTGCTGGAGTCTAAGCAAGACCTAATACAGGATACTTGTTGACAGGGAACTAAGTCTGAATTCTTCCAATTAATCCATAAACTCAATTTCTGATGTTTCTAATGCAAGTAAGAATTGCGTCTGCAACTCAAGGTCTGAAGGTGCAGTAAACAGTTAGTCATCTAATAAGTGAAGGTAGAGCATCCCTGAGACCTTAAATAAGCTACCACCATCGCCATACATTTAGTAAAAACTTGAGGAGCAGTGGCTAATCCAAATGGGAGGACTCTGTACTTGTAAGGGACTCCTTAAAATTTAAAGTGTAAATATTTTCTATGGTCAGAAAAAATGGAAATGTGATAAATATGCATCTTGGACATCCAAGAGAGTGGACCAATCTCCTCAGTTGAGCAATGATACTGAATTCAAGGAGACCATTCTGAATTTATGAACCCTGAGCAAGAAATTGAAACCCTTCAGGTCCAAAATAGGATGTAAACCATCAACTTTTTTAAGTAATCAGGAAAAATTTTGAATAAAAACCAAACACATGATCAGGGGGGCTTAAACTTTGAACTCCATCCTTTTCCAATAAAACATTCAACTCTAAGAACAGCTCAGGAAAGACACTGACAATGGCATGAACAGCTGTTGTTAAAGGTGGTAACTGGGTAAGCTCAAGATGGTAGCCCTTTTCAATAATGGCCAAGACCCAGGAGTCTGGGGTAACTTATACCATTCTGGTAGGAGACTAGACAGACTGTCCTGAAAGGCATGGTTGACTGTGGTGCTGACCCCTGGTAGTCAGAATGAAAGTTTAAGAGCCTGCATAGGGTCCTTCGAGGGGTGATGCTGAACGGAACCAGACTTAGGTATTGAGCCAGCTCTATGCCAAGTGTGTTTGAGGGGGTTGGGAGGAAGATCTTTGCTGAGAATAGTGATACATCTGGTAAGAAGGTTGGAATCTTGAGTAGTATTTGGGCCTGTAGGAGAAGGGTTGAGCCTGGGTTATACGAAACGACTAAGCTGTTTGACAATTTTTCTTAATTTGTTGGAGGAATTCATCGGTCTTAGAGGAGAACAGAGAAGAGCCCTCAAAAGGTAAGTCCTCCACATGAGCACACGTCTCCTGCGGGAGAGTTGTTGATCATAAGCAAGCCTGCCTTCTGAGAATTATGGAGAAGGACATCATGTGCACTGAAGCATTGGACACATGTATGCCCACATTCAACTGCTGTTTGAATAGCCTGAGGACCTCTGCTTGGATAACCTTGGCCAAAGACTTCTTACCATCAGGTAACTGCTCTAGATAAAGGGTGGTCTTCTCCCATAAAAAGAGCTCAAAAGCTACCATAATTGCCTGGTAACTTGCTATTCTGAGGTTTAAGATGAAGAAGTAAATCTTGCAGCTCAAGGCATCGTTCTTCCTGTCCTCCTTATCAGCTTGGAGTGAAATGTGAACCCATTCTCTGCTTAGCCTGCATCTCCTCTGCTATTAAGGAGCAGGATGGGTAAAAAGGAAGGGACAGCCCTCCTACTGAACCCCGTACATATTCTTGACTTTACGAGATGTGGCAGGAATGGAAGATGGTTTTTCCCAAATCAGTTTTGCAATCTCCAGGATCTCCAGGAGGCTACAATCCCTACTGTGTCAGTATAGAGTTGCCCTAGGATCCGGTCCTTGTGTCTTGTGTCCATGGACATGACCTGGATGTCCAAAGACTGTGCCATTCATACCATCTGCTCTGAGTACAGATGTAAGTCTTCACTTGGAAACACTGGTTCATGATCTCCCACCATATTGTCAGGCGATGGTTCTGAAGCTACACTGGAACTAGGTATGGACCTGCACTCTTCTTTCTCCTCAGAACTATAAACAGCTGGACACGAATGGGGGGTCCAATAAGTAGGTGTATGCAGTCTCTCCATTAACCTTATGTCATGACTCTTCAGTTCCATATGTGGTTCTGAAGGGTTTGCCCATTTTCAATTACTCTGAGCAGGGTGGCAACACGGGTACTGTTGCCATTATCCGGAAGGTGCCCACAGAGGCGGTGGAGCAGGAGATGTAGCAAAGTGTTCAGAAGGGACATCAACTTGAGTGGCTAGGTCTCATACTGATTGGAGACCATGCTGGAGAGTGGCCACTAAGAGATGGGGTGCACGGAGTAGTATGCCCACTGACCTCAATAATGGCCTTCAGAATTGGTTCCTTTGAAGCTGCCCCTTTTGATTCCAAGTGAGTCAGATCCAACTGATGACTTTAGTGTTTAGACTTTGATCTGTGTTTCTTAGACAGTGGATCCGATGAGGACCTGGTTGGAACCCATTATGGTGTCAGAAACCTGGTTAAATCAGTTCTCAACACCACTCGCTTTGAAGAAAGCTTAGTTTACTGAAACGCGGAAGAATACCATACTAAATACGAGCTTTGTTAGGACTGGAGGTGAAAGCGCGGAGAGTGCAGATATATTGTGTTCAAGCAAAGGCACTAAAGATTGGGACCCAATCACCCCATGACATTTGCCTGCCAGAAATAATGGTCAACTACCTCCCCACTAAGCACATACCCCTCTACAGAAATAAAGCAAAACAACAGGTCTCTGCGACACAGTATCTGATACATCAAAGTATTTAGGAAAACGAAAACATTTGGTATTCACACCCCTCTCCCACTCCTCCTTCATCTATGGCAGGCAAACCATAAAATACATACTGAGCTTGCCATACCACCCCCCAAGACCCCCTTCCTCCTTTAGCTTGTGAAGGTATTTGTTATGGAACGCATGGATCAGAGAGGGGGCGGGAGGGGGGAGCGGCTCTATTCATTCATGAGGCTTATTCCTTCAGGGCACTCCTGCCTCCGAGGGTCATGGGTATTGAGTGTGCTGGCCTAGTATGGGAAGCTGAGGAGAGCTTGGCGATTTGGCTGGTGTACTGACTGCCTAACGCACTGGCCAATAGCCTGCCGTCCCTGATGGAGGCCATGTCGGGTTGGGCATTGGAACACCCTAGACAGGTCCCGCAGAGCCCTGATCTCTTCTGGGAGCTCATTCCATCAGAGTGGAGCTGCCACCGAGAAGGCCCTGGCCCTGGTTGCAGCCAGTCTGACATCCCTGGGGCCTGGAGAGGCCAACGGTTTTGTGCCCCTGAATGCAGTGCTCTCTGGGGAACATGTGGGGAAGGGCAGTCCCTCAGGTATGCAGGACCCTGAACATATAGGGCTTTAAATGTTAAAACCAGCACCTTAAAACCAATCTGGTATGCTATTGGCAGCCAGTGCAGTGCTTTCAGTATTGGCTGGATGTGCTCCCGCATGGGGATACTCATTAGTAGCATGGCTGCCGCATTCTACACTAGCTGCAGCTTTCGGATAAGAGACGGGCAGCCCCATTTAAAGAGTGTTGCAGAAGTCCAATCTCGAGGTGACCATCGCGTGGATCACTGTTGCCAAGTCGATGTGTTTGAGGAAGGGAACCAACTGCCTGATCAGCTGAAGATGATAAAAGCGATTTGGCAGTGGCTGCTACCTGGGCCTCCATTGTCAAGGAGGCATCCAAGAGCACTCCCAAGCTCCTAACTTCCAGTGCTGGCACCAACAGAGCCCCATCGAAAGTCGGAAGTGGGATCCCTACCCCTGGACCACCTCGACTCAGGCACAGGACCTCCGTCTTAGTCGGATTCAATTTCAATTCAGTCTAAGCCAACCAGCCACAGCTTGCAACACCTGGTCCAGATCTTCTGATGTAGAGTCAGATCAGCCGCCCAACAACAGATAGAGCTGGGTGTAATCCGTGTATTGGTGAACCCCAAGCCTATGCCTCCAGGCAATCTGGGCAAGGGGGCGCATATAGATGTTAAATAACATTGGGGAAACTACTGCCCCTTGGGGCACTCCACAAATCAGTGGGTGCCTTCGGGATAGCTATTCCCCTAGCTGTTCTCTTTGTCCCCGATCCTGGAGAAAGGATGCAAGCCATTGTAAGGCAAGCCCTTGAATGCCGGTATCAGTGAGATGGTGGATCAGTGACTGGTGGCCCACTGTGTCGAACACTGCTGACAGGTCCAACAACAACAGCACCACTGATCCATCTTAATCCAGATGACTCTGAAGGTTGTCTGTGCACGTGACCAGTGCTGTCTCTGTCCCATGTCCCAGGCAGAAGCTGGACTGGAAGGGATCTAGAATGGAAGTGTCATCCAGAAAGCTCTGTAACTGAACTGCCACAGCCCTCTCTATTAACTTGCCCAAATAGGGCGTTGAAAACCGGCTGGTAATGAGCCAATTTGGCCGGATCCAATGATTTTTTTTTTCAAGAGGGGATGAACCACAGCCTCCTTAAGTGGCTCCGGGAACAAGCCCTCCAAGGGAGACTTGTTAATGATCTCCCTTAGGACACCTCGAAACCCGTTGTGACCCACTTTAATGAGCCACGATGGGCACGGATCAAAGTGGCATGTGGTAGGGCGTACAGTCAAGAGCAATTTGTCAACTTCCTCTAGGCTGAGTGGACTGAAATAATCCAAAACCTGACCAGAAGATGTGCACAGAGACTTGTTCACTTACTGTTTCAAGCATGGCAGGGAGGTCACGGCAGAGCGACAAGACTTTATCTGTGAAATAGCTTGCAAAAGCCTCACAGCCAATATCCAATTCCCTAGCATTTGACGTACCCTGTGGCAGAGTTGTCATTTGTGTCAGATAACTGACACAACTCCTTTTAACTTTAAAAAGGGTAACTTCTCTGATATGAGGGGACATGTGAGGAAGAAACTGAAAGGAAAAGTAGAAAGGGTCAAAACCACTGGGGAAGCTTGGAGTCTATTTAAAACTACAATCCTAGAAGCTTGGAAAAAATATATACCACAGATTAGGAAAGACAGAAAAAAGCCTGCGTGGTTAACAAACAAAGTAATGGAAGCTGTAAAAGATAAGAAGGATTCCTTTAAGCGGTGGAAAGCTAGTCTCAGTGAGGTTGATAAAAGGGAACACAGGCGGTGGCAAATAAAATGCAACTCTGTGATCAGGCAGGCAAAAGGGGAATATGAGGAGCATATAGCAAAAAATAAAGACCAACAATAAAAGAACAATACAAAAATTGACAACTTTTTTACAGAAGAATTCCACCTCCTATAGATGGCTGACACCAGAAGGACTTGTCTTCAACTTCAAGGATTCTAAACAAAAGGTACACTCTGTTGCAAAAGCCTTAGCTTTTTTGGAGAAACGTAAAAAAAGAGAGAGAGACAGAAAGCGGAAAAGAAAGCAGAGGATGACAAGACAGAAGATGATGACAGCGAATATGGACTGGGAACTACCACTAATTCATTGAGCAGTTCCTCCGAAGGGGTTCAGAATCTGATCTGGGAGCAGCTGCCCCCAAAAACACCAAGCGTAAAGAAAAGAAGAAGAAATAAATATTGATGTTGAAAGTGTCTTATTGTTAAGCGTAATACCATTAACCACTTATTTGGTCTAAGAATACTTATAATGTTTGTATTGAACTACTTTTGAATTACTCAGTTTAACCTTCATCTGTATACTTAAAAGCCAGGAAAACTGTGTAATGATTTACTTTATTGTATCAGATCTTTGTTAGTTTTAGTTGTATCCCCCTTTTCCATTTTCCTTTAGGTTTCAGTGGAAAATAAAAAAATATATAATTATAAAAAAATAAAATAAAATTTTCTTCAAATACATTAGAAGCAGGAAATCAGCCAGGAAGGCAGTGGGGCCTTGGATGACCAAGGGGTAAAAGGAGTATTGAAGGATGATAGGGAAATGGCTGAGAAGCTGAATTCATTTGTCCATTGTCCGTGCAAAACGATAGGTCTTGGCAACACAGTGTCTGATACATCAAAGCATTTAGGAAAACGAAAGCATTTGGTATTCACACCCTCTCCGTCTCCTCCTTCCTCTATGGCAGGCGAACCATAAAATGCATACTGAGTCTGACATATGGTGTCCCAGAATGCTTACGGTTCGGACCTTGGAATTGACTGTACTGAAATCACTGATGAAGGCTGGGAAACACAGTGTGAGACAGGTTTAGGGTCTGAATGCTTTCACTGCCAGGTTAGTAGATGTAGCCAGAGACCTCTCTCATAAGGCAGTCTTGAGGCTGGAGGCGTGATCCACCTGGGCTTTTGGAGTAAACTGCTGGCAGATCTTACATGCCATAATACTGTGGTTCTCCCCAAGATTCAGAAGACAAACAGAGTGCTTTTCTGTCTGAGTCATTTTTGTTGAGCAGGATGAACATTTTAAAAATAACATGTTTTCTCAACAAAAACACAGAGTTAACTAGGAGTGTTCTCCACTAGGTGGGGGCAAAGAGAGAACTGAAGGAGAGTGCAGAGCACCTCCCTGAAGCATGTGCCTGTTGGGCAGGAAAATAGCTCTAACAGCTCCATCTGGGAGGGGCTCCTCCTATTCTGTCGTTAAGCTAGCTAAAAAATCTTCTAGCAGATGGCCTGCACAGTCCCATGTGAGATTGCACAGAACAACGAAGATGAACATCCCCTTTTAAAGCTGTCACCCATCCAGCCTCAGAGGGACAGGGCATTCAAAGTGGGGCTGCCAAAGAGTGGACAGGTACATTCATATGGGAGAAGGTGTTCCTTAAGGTAGGCCAGCCTCAAGCCATATAGGGCTTTAAAGGTCTGCTACTAGAAACAGACCAAGAAGATTGATAGTTTTCATCATGCCAACACAAGAGACCAGAAATCCAAAGATCTGGAAAATAAGACTACAACTGTGAAAACAGAGCACTGCTCCCCAGTTACAATGTTGCAGCCTCAGGCCTAGAGCACATACACGACTTGCCTCATTTTCAATAACTGAAGCACTATCCTCAGCATTGCCAATGCGGATCACAAAATCAGTAGTGCGGAAGCGGAAGTCTGGGTGATCAGCAATATCATACACACTGACATCCTCTTCCTCCCCAACAATCTGGCAAAAAAAGAAGAGAACAGATAATAAGTTAGTACCTTTCCATGCATGCTTTTTCAATTATTTAGTGCTTCTGCCTTAGAGGAAGTCAACACCCTATGACTCAAAGATGTTTGTGTGTATTTTTTTTAAAAGAAGCATCCTGTCATTTCCTGCAGGTATTGCTGCTATGATGCAACATTTGAGATAAGATCTCACATGATTCTAACATTATAACCTTCCAATAAAACCTCACATTATGTTCAAAATGGGTAAGTACTCACTCTACTGTATAAATTTGGAATGCCTGTGTATGTTTGTGTGGGGCACTACACTTTCACAAGCCCCTCTACAAAGTCACCCTCCCTGGTGAAAGCTGACACTCTTTTTCCATATGGAGGGGAATTAGGGTTGCCAAGTCTTACCTTAATTTTAGCGGGGGAGTCCTGGGCCCCATCCTGGAGATCTTCAGTGTGTGTGCAAAGTGCACACGCTGTGATGATGTCACCTGGAAGTGACATCATTGCATCGGGCATGTTGGGGGCGGGACCACTATCATTTGAGGGAAAACCATAGAATTTTCCCTTGAATGACAGAGCATCCCCCCACAACATGTCCGGCATTTTGGGGGTGGGGTTCCCTACGGCAGCCCGATCCAGGCTGGCAGGTAACGGACCCATCGAGCAGGGGTTTCCCTGCCCCCCCCCGGGGACCTGGCAACCGTAAGGGGAACTGAATAATCCACTGGAACATTCTGGGTGATGAAGTCACATGAAGGGGCTCTACTACATGAGAGCCTAGATATTTTTATCCACTTTTAAGCTTCTGCACTGCATCCATGCAAATTGTCCTATTTTCCCTAATTTCATGAGAAGGCGAAGGTCATTTGAAAGCAAGAATTTTATGGTTCCAAAGTTAGCTTAGCTTGCAAGAATCCTTCCAGGGCAGCATGCCATATAGTTCAAAACAGGATCAGAAAATGACAAAAGTAGTAAATATATTTACTATAAAGCAGGATTTAACAAGATTCAATCAAATGGATCTGAAAAAATATGCAACATTCCACTGACAGCAAGACACAAGGTTTTCACTCAGTTCTTATAATTAAATGGGCAGCTTACATGTCTGAAATTTCTAGGAAAGGAATTGAAAATAGTATCACAGGCCACGCTGCCATAAGCTTCGAACTGCCCACACTGAATGAAATACCACATGAAATGGCAAAACAAAAGCTCACAAGGACACTCACAGAACATGAAGATAACAGTGTCTACTGGCTTCTATCTCATCCACTTCAACTAACATTTTAATCAGAGGGACCAGAAAATTCCCAAGAAACATCCATAATGCTGAAACCTCATACTGGGGAACAGGCGATCAGGCAGGGGGGTGGGGGCTTTTGCTTCTTACCTCCACATCATCCCCACTGGGTTTCAGCTTGAACCATTTCACCACGCAGGTGCGACCAACATGGTCTCCTGACTGCACCACTCCATACATACCAGGATCCAGAGAACTCTGTGCTATATGGAATCGAAGAAAGGATAGTTCAGTGAGAGAACGCATACATACAGTAGCATCAACCCTCTGAGGACTTTTTTTTGGCTATTATCCATTATCTGATACTTCTGTCATTACTGTCTTCCTTACTACTAGCTCTTCCTCAGGTTTCTCTGCTTTACCAAAAGAGGCACTGTCATGAACCACCCTGGGTTAGCATGGGAAAAGGAGTTCTTGGAGGACAACTTGTCACCAAGCCCTGTCTTGGCAGACCCTTTCCAATGCCTCCTCCAAGGTACCCTGTGCCAGCACTGGCATTGCCCACTGACCTAACAGGGCTCTCAGGCCTGGAAGCCCCAGCATGGACCCACCCATGACCAGACCTACCACAGTCTTTGGCCCTGGCACTCCTCATGAATAGGGGAGCTGACTCAAGCATGTGCGAGCAACACGGGTATGGAAATCCCTATATAAGGCTGCAGCCAGTGTGGGATCAACTTGTTTGCAACCCTGCCGAAGATCCTACCAGTTATCTGCCTTGCTTAAGGTCTTAGAACCTTGCTACCTGACCTTGGTCTAGTTTTGGACTGTGATTCTGGATTGAACTCCAGGCTTTAACTTTGGGCTGGAACTCTAGAATCTTTATTGAGAGGCCTGTTGTGGCTTAGGATGCGCTTCCAACCTGGTGAGCAGGACAGGAACAGACCAAGGGAATTGTGGAGAGATGCACTCCACTTTGGGCTATATCACACTATTGAGAGTTTTGGGACTACAAACCTCCCACATTCCTTCTAAGAAGTTTCTCTGTTGGTACAAGGACAGGAAATGGAGAAAGGTTAATTGGTCTCAAGCACTCCCATCCCAGTACTTAAGGCTCAGTTATGCAAATACTTCTAGCTAGCAAAGAACAATCAAAGGATCATCTCACCCCTTCACAGGAATGTGACAGCTATCAGGTAACAAAGACCCAGGGGTGCCAAATACTACACTGCATCTCTTCCTGGAAAGGACAGGAAGAGAAGAACTGACTCACAAGGAGATGGGCAAAAAGTGTTAATAAATTCCCTGGCAACTTCTTCTTGCAATGACATGGAGAAAGGAGCTCTTGCACCCGGGCTCCATCTTGTTGGGGGCCATCACTACACTGAGCTAACAAAAGGCAGGCAGTGCAGACTGAGACTCAAAGTAATGGCTGATAGAACACTCTTAACTTTAACAGTAAAAAGCCTACTCTAGAATAACAGTTACAGTATGTTAGAGAAGGGACAGAGTGCATGTATGCACCTTTATTTTTTAACCTTGCTTGATTTTTTAACTTTGCTTGCCAAGACCATGGCCACACGACCCGGAAAATCTACAGCAACTAACTTGCTTGATCCGTTGCTGTACAGCATATGTGTGTTCTTTTTACTAAATTCCTTCTTATTTTGAATACTGGAAATTTGTTCTCTGAACTACAAAAAATCTCATTAGAAATAAAAAGAGCACCAAGGAAAGGGAAGCTGTCAGTCAGTAGATCCTTAGATCCCTCAGAATGTGCAAGTGCAGTAAACAATCTCTGTGAAAGTTAGTCAGAGGGAGGGCAGGAGATATGGGCACTAGGAAGAGCCTTTTAACAGTGACGCAATGCTAGGAATCCTAGTCCTCTTCCTTTCTAGTACTCTAATTGACCAGCTGGTGGCAGTGGAAGTATCAGAGGATAGTAAAAAAAAACCCTCTGGGAGCTGGATGGGATAGGGTGTGCCACTGGGTGGAGTCTGGGAAGAGCTGCTGCGTGTCTCAGCTTCTCAAAGGACTTTAAATGGAATGGCACTCAAGACTCAATAGGCACAACATCATACCACCTTCCAGAAGTAGCAAGCATAGAAGTTTATCTGCACATGCACCTACACAGTGGCAGATTAACCATTAAGCAGACTAAGCACATGCTTAGGGCACCAGGGCCAAAAGGGGCACCACAAAGTTGGGAAAAGGGTGAAAAGAAAAAAAAAAGAATGAAGATTTGTAAAAAATTGATAAAACTAGTGCAAATTGATAATGGTGAACCCTAGGGTTATCTTCTATTTTTTGTTGGCGAGGTGCAGTGTCATAGGCTATGTTTAAAAGTAAAATGCATGTTTTTAAAAGTAAAATCATGGAGCCAAATTCAGTTGTCATGACAGTCATTTCAATGAGGGGGGCACCAAGATCGGTCAGTGCTTAGGGTACCAAGAGGGGGTACCAAGATTGGTCAGTGCTTAAGGCACCAATGAGCCTTAATCTGCCCCTGCCCCTACACATTACTTATGGCAATCTACCCCCTGAGAACTAGTACTCAGCTGCATACAGGTGGCCTCAATGTCTCAATCACTAGTATCTCTAAAAGATTAATGATCACTCAGAAGAACGGTGTTTAAAAAACAGCTAGATAAAACAATCGTCTCACTTGGTATGAGGCAGTTTCATATGTTCAAGACTGAGCTAATACTGCATTCTTAAAATATTACAAGGCTTACTTTACTACTGCAAACTGCTAGGGTTACAAATAGGGGTGTGCACAAAAAAATAGGTATTTTTTGAGTTTGGGAATACCAAACCCCAAAAATATTGGTATATACCGATATTCCTGAATCACAATATTGGTATGATATTGGGATTCAGGGAAAATCAGTACTGCTGAAATTGGAAGTGGAGGGAACTGATACCAACCCACTCTCCCTTCCCTTCCCCAGCCACCCACCTGCAGTCATTCCTTCCCGATACTGTGTCTAAAGTTAAAATGCTTTGTTACAAAGCCATCAGGTTAGAAGACAAAGGTAATTTTTATAGCATTTTTGCCAAGTGGCAGCCTTCCTTGATTCTCTTTTACAAGAACAGCAAGCAACCCACAATGGGCAAAGGGCTAGGATATCAATAGAATCAGATTGGACAACTTTTCCTAAATGAAGTCAAGGAGAATATTCAAAGCCTTGCTTACTTACACAAGATTGTTTGGCAGACAGACAGACATGCACGCGCGCACACACACACACGAAGAAACACTGTCTGCTAAATACAACAGGTACTGAATACCCTTTCGTAAGGATCTTATTCCTCAATTGAGAAGGCCAACAGAGCAAAAAGTTGCTAAAATCTAATATTTAAACTATACTGTTATTTATGTACATATGGGCAAAGCAAACTATGTACATATCAAAATATCATTTTGCTAACACTATATTAGAAACTTGTTTGTGATACTGATTACTCTCCTTATAAAAAGTGGGTATATAGTATACCACGCCTTTCAAAGTATGACTATTATTTTAAAAGATGATGTGAGAACAAAATCTCATCTACAAGACATGATACTTAAGATCCTCAGCACACAATTACGATGGTTTGATGTATATAAAGATGTATATATATTGCTAATCCAGCTGTAGATAGTACATTAGGTGTAACTAATGGGCAATATTTTGAAGACTGTGTACAATGAACATAGACACACCCGAACAGCACATTTCATCAAATACCTCTTTTATCTACCACAAAATCCCCAGGGCAAAACTCATTGTTGTCCAAGTGATGGACGGGAAACAGCTCATTGGAGCGAATATTTTTCTCCACGGTGCCATCCTGCCACATCACATCAGCTGAAGTCATTGTGGTCACCACTTCTACAGCAACCCTGTAACCCAAAACATACAGCAAATTACTGAATAAGCCTCCCACAGCAAGCAGAATAGAACACACTTGAGCCACAGGAAACCATTCCCTTAATGATGGGGCCAAAAAAAAAATGAATCATATGACAGCACATCTCAGTTTTGAGGAGAAAGCAGATCAACTGAACACATGAAAACTAAGACCACTAGACCACTAGCACAGAGCACGCTACGAGAAAGCAAGTTCTTAAAATTACTTACTGCTACAAGAGTGTGGGCATAATATTCCTGAAAGAATCCTGTTAATATATAGCCAAACTCCCAGCCTTGAAATTTTTTTAGTGAAGTTTGAAAATCCGAAAAAAATGCAGAGATCTTTATTCATGTAGTGGTAGCAAAATTAGGAGATACTACTGAAGCTTATATTTCCTTCACTCAGAACATGAGCTTCCGCTGCTTGTAATGTTCACTTTCGATAAGGCCAATGTTGGATCAGGCCAATGGCCCATCTAGTCCAACAGTGGCCACAGTGGCCAAAAATACCAGGTGCCATCAGGAGGTCCAGCAGTGGGACCAGGACACTAAAAGCCCTCCCACTGTTGCCCCCTCCCAAGCACCAAGAATACAGAGCATCACTTGCCCCAGACTGAGAGTTCCTATCTATACCCTGTGGCTAGAAGCCACTGATGGACCTCTATTCCATATGTTTATCCAGTTGCCTCTTGAAGCTGTCCATGCTTGTAGCCGCCACCTCCTGTGGCAGTAAATTCCATGTGTTAATCACTCTTTGGGTGAAGAAGTATTTCCTTTTATCCGTTCTAAATGTACTCCTCAGCAATTTCATTGAGTGCCCACGAGTTCTTGTATTGTGAGAAAGGGAGAAAAGTACTTCTTTCTCAACCTGCTTTATCACATGCATAATCTTATAAACCTCGATCATGTCACCCCTCAGTCGTCATTTCTCCAAGCTAAAGAGCCCCAAGCGTTTTAACCTTTCTTCATAGGGAAAGTGTTCCAACCCTTTTTTCATTCTAGTTGCCCTTTTCTGCATTTTTTGAGGTGTGCTGACCAGAACTTTACACGGTACTCCAAATGAGGTCGCACCATTGATCCATATAGGGGCATTATGATACTGGCTGATTTGTTTTCAATTCCCTTCCTAATAATCCCCAGCATAGCGTTGGCCTTTTTTATTGCAGTTGCACACTGTCTAGATATTTTCATTGAGTTATCTACTATGACTCCAAGATCTCTCTCTTGGTCTGTCTCTACCAGTTTGGACCCCATCAATGTGTATTTATATTTAGGATTTTGCACTCCAATGTGCATCACTTTGCACTTGGCCACATTGAAACCCATTTGCCACCCACTCACCTATCCTCGACAGATCCCTTTTGAGTGCCTCACAATCCTCCCTGGTTGTCACCACCCTGAACAACTTTGTGTCATCTGCAAATTTAGCCACTTCATTGCTTACTCCCAATTCCAAATCATTAATAAACAAGTTAAAAAGCATCGGACCGAGTACCAATCCCTGTGGTACCCCACTGCTTGCCACCCTCCACTGAGAAAGTTTCCCATTTATACTCACTCTCTGTTTCCTATTTATAAGCCAGTTCTTGATCCACAAGAGGACTTGTCCTTTTATCCCATGACTATTGAGCTTACTTAGGAGCCTTTGATGAGGAACTGTATCAAAAGCTTTCTGGAAGTCAAGGTAAATAATATCTATTGGGTCCGCCTTGTCCACGTTTGTTCACTCCCTCAAAAAACACTAACAGGTTAGTGAGACAAGATCTTCCCTTACAGAACCCATGCTGAGTCTGCCTCAATAGTTTTTGTTCATCAATGTGCCTACTAATTCTTTCCTTAATAACAGTTTCCACCAACTTACCCGGTAT
This sequence comes from Gekko gecko, assembly GCA_029375565.1. Taxonomy (NCBI): domain Eukaryota; kingdom Metazoa; phylum Chordata; class Lepidosauria; order Squamata; family Gekkonidae; genus Gekko; species Gekko gecko. The sequence goes on along the minus strand of JAPDNY010000002.1, from coordinate 219,646,344 downwards.
CAATGTCAGACTGACTTATAAAGGGCCACAATGCCTCCCTGGCTGGTTTCTTGCTTCTAATGTATTTGAAGAAATTTTTATTGTTGGTCTTTTTGTTTTTTGCTTTATGCTCCTCATATTCCTTTTTTGCCTGCCTGATCACAGACTTGCATTTTATTTGCCACCACCTGTGTTCCCTTTTAACAACTGAGACTAGCTTTCCACTGCTTAAAGGAATCCTTCTTACCTTTTACAGCTTACATTACTTCATTAACCATGCCGACTTTTTTCTATACCTATTTGTGCCCTTCTTAACCTGTGGTATATATTTTTCCTGAGCTTCTAGGATTGTAGTTTTAAATAGTCTCCAAGCTTCCCCAGTGGTTTTGACCCTTTCCACTTTTCCTTTCAGTTTCCTCCTCACGTGTCCCCTCATTTCAAAGAAGTTACCCCTTTAAAAGTTAAAAGTGGTTTTGCCAGTCTTTTTGGGCAATTCCCTATTTATACAAAAGTTAAACTCAATAACATTATAGTCACTGTTCCCAAGTGATGCAATCACTTTTACATCTCTCACCAGGTCTTGGGTGTTACTTAGGACCAAATCCAGGATCGCCTCTCCCCTGGTAGGTTCTGTGACCATCTGTTCCATAGCACAGTCATTGAGAGCATCTAGAAACTCAATCTCTTTTTCCCGACTTGAACACATTGACCCAATCAACGTGGGGGTAATTAAAATCACCGATTACGACACAGTTATTTTGTCTAGCTCTCTTTAATTCATTCATCATTTTATAATCATCCTCTATCTTTTGATCTGGTGGGTGATAACAACCTCCCAGTGTTAAGCTTCCTTTTGGGCCCACTATTTCAACGCATAGCATTTCCAGCAGCTAATCCAATTCACTTACCCTCTCAATCTTACTGGACTGTATACCCTCTCTGAGCCACCCCACCTCCAACCCTTCCCCCCCATCCTTTCGATATAATGTATAACCAGGAATCACCGTATCCCACTGATTTCCCTCATCCCACCAAGTTTCTGAAATACCCACAATGTCTATTCCCCCCCCAAACACCAAGCATTCCAATTCCCCTAGCATTTCTGTATAAACACCTATAGTTCCCCATGCATGTTAGGCCCACAACCTTCCTCTTGCTGCCTCGAGACCTTGCCAGGCAGTCCATATCGTTAGCCACAATCTCACTGGACAATTCTAATCCACTTCCTTTGAGATGAGCCATCCCAAACCAGAGACTTTTCATCTCCTGTCAGCTTTCTCCCAATATTCAGTTTAAAAACTGCTCTGTCAACCTTTTGATTTTAAGCGCCAGCAGCCTGGTTCCTTCTCAGGACAAGTGGAGACTGTCTCTTTTGTACAGCTCCCTCTTGTTCCAAAAAGCAAACCCTTCCCCCTTACACCATTGTCTCATCCACGCATTGAGACTCTTGATCTGTACTTGTCTCTCCAGCCCTGCACGTGAATCAGGTAACACTTCAGAGAAGGCTACCTTGGAGGTCCTGTCCTTGAGTTGCCTGCCTAGCTGCCTAATTTTTTCCTCCAGGACCTCACAACTGCATTTCCCCACATCATTGGTGCCAACATGTACCATGACCACTGACTCCCCCCCAGCACTATCTACCAGCTTATCTAGAAGACGTGCAATGTCCGCTACCTTTGCACCAGGCAGGCAAGTCACCATATGGCCAGTACGCGGGTTTGCCACCCAGCTGTTTACCTGCCTAAGGATTGAATCACCAACTACCAAGAGCCTCCCTCCCTCCCTACTAAGGGATGGTTCCTTGGTGCGAAAGGATACCTGTTCACCAGCTGAAGAAGAGGTCCCTTCTGAGGGCACATTCCCCTTATCCGCAGCACAGTGCCCTGTTTCCCCTCGACCCTCATGCTCCCTGACAGTGGCAGGGTTGCCATATTCAGAGTGGGACATATCTAACAAGTCCCTGAGAGTCTTCTCCATGCTCCTGACTGTTCTGCTTCTCCAGGTCTGCCACCTTGGTCTCAAGGGAGCAAACTCATTCCCTGAGAACCAGGAGCTCCTTGCACTGGGCACACACCCAAGACTTCTGTCTAGTGGGCAGATAATCATACACGTTGACTGGATGGGCCATTGGCATGATCCACCACGGCTTCTCTTATGTTCTTAATGTAAGATTCCAAAGCTCTTTTGGTTTTGTATTCTAGTTTTGCAAACCCAAAACACTTGGGATTTCTAAGGTCCACAACTGGAAAACTTTTTTGTAGTCTAGACATTATTGTGAACTTATATGTCTATACTAGAAGTTTACAGCTGGATTTATTCAGACTCAGATAATGACACTGAGACTGGCACCTTTAATTTGGTTAATTAATCTACAGAGATCTGCAAAAATCTATTTTCCCCCAACACTGCTGCCACCACCATTGCCAGACTGTGAAGCTTAAAATTCAACCACCTGTAATCTAAAAGTATTGCATCTTTAACTTTTGTCTCCATGTGGTGTTTCACAGATGCCACCAAGACAAAAACCACACGATGCAGAGATTTTATCCGCCCAAGAAATTTTAAAACAAAAGCTGACAGTGAAGTCAAACTTCTGCTGTAGTAGGATTAAGTGATGTGACCTTTGACTGTACCTGTCACCTGGTTTAAACTCCCGGGAAACTTTGGTTTTCTTTTTTTTATGTTTCCGCTTGAGGTTTTTGATGGACAGTGGGATACTCTTCTTGCGACCTGTGCCACTGCCACTTTGAGAAGAGGCTGTGGAGCTGGCAGAAGATGTCACGGAGCTGGTGTCATCTGTATCATCTGCAGCTTCATCGTCAGCATCCTGCTCTACTGATTGCAGCTTGTAGTCAGATGAGAGGTCATCGCGTTTCAGGACAAATGGCGGTTGCAACTGCAGTCTAGCCGCTTCACAGGTGATACCTTTCCCTGTTTCATCAAGGTGTTCTCTCCTTATCTCTTGTACAGTACTATTGGCAGAATCTTCAAGTTCACATTTTGAGCTAGCTTTAAAGTCTTCAGATTGTTGGTCACCAGCAGCAGCAGAGTCTCCTTCAGGGATGTCACTGGTATCCTGAGACTCTGGAGAGCATGACATAATCTTCACTATCTGTTTCTTCAATAACCTCCTTACCTACAAGGAACACAAACTAGTCAATTAACAGAGTCAGTCCAAGATGGTCCAAGATATCTCTGCACTAGGGATGGGCACGAATCTCGCCACAAACCTTGTTTTGTCATGAATATGGCCGGTACATGAGGCCTTGGTTTGTGAGATTGTGTCACCCACGAACTGCCAAGTTTTCATGGAGGTTCATTAGGTTTGTGCTGGCGGTTCGTAAGCCAGACACATTGGCACAAATCAATTATTTGTCAAAGTAATGGAGGGAGAGATGGACTTTGCGTCACCAGCTGTCCTTGTTGTACCTGCCCATCGACTTGGTTTTCCAACTTGCCAGCTCCCTCCCATGCTATACCTCCCCCTTTGCACTTTGGACCCTAAGAACCTCGATTTCTATGCCTCTGGGCACTTGCCCACTGGGCTTGGCATCACCAGCTGCCCTTGCTGTACCTGCTCATCAACTTTGTTTTCCAACTTGCCATCCCCTTGCACTAGACCTCCCCCCCCGGACTTTGGACCCTAAGATCCTTGACTTCTGTGCTTCTGGGTACCTGCCTGCCAGGCCTGGCATTACCAGCTACCCTTGCTGTACCTGCCCATCTACTTGTGTTTCCAACTTGCCACCTCCCTCCCACTTTTGTAGAGGGGTATCTTGAGGAAGTCCACTGCAAGTTTGATGCCTCTAGCTTGCAGGGAGTTCATTCAAATCAACACCCTCCTAAACCTGTGGCTGCTGTGATTTCCCCAGAGAGCATTTTCCTGGGGGCTCCCCCAACTAATCTGCACAACTTGGAGGGCAGGTAGAGGGGCTTCCCAAGGAGGTCCTCTGCAAGTTTGATGCCTTTCACTTGCAGGGGGGCCATTTGACACACTTCCGGACCTACGGCTGTGATTTCCCCAGAGAGTACTTCCCTGCAGGCAGCTGCTTTGGGAGGCTGTAACTCAGCCCTCCTAAATCCAATTGTCACCAAACCTGGTAGGCAGATAGAAGAGAGTCAGCTGCAGACTCGCTGTGAGTTTGGAATCTCTAGCCCATGGGGGGGACGGGGACTGTTCTACCATGTCATGAACTCCACAAACCAAGAACCTGGGTGAACTTCCATTTTCATGGTTTGTGCCCATCCCTACTCTGCACACATCTAAGAAAGCTTAATCATTGCAACCAGTCACACAATTAAGCTTAACATTTAGTTAACAACTGGCTTTGTATAAAGATGGCTGTTTCACTAAAGCCTACTTGAACACAAGAACTCCTCCCCCCTTGGAATTTTGACCTTAAGAGTAAGAATTTTTCTTGGGAAGGTGTGATGATCATACCTTGCTCATCTGCTTCAAGATTATTACTTCAAACACCTGTCAGTCACACTGGCTCCCAGTTTCAGTGGCCACCATTCCCACAAAGCTTTAGATAAGACTAGCTTGGCCATTATCTATGGCACGAACTGCAGCTTGTTTAAGAGACTGACTTCTTTTACTAACGTAATACTTGCCCTAATTGGCTGGGCACAGCTCAATTACTCTTGCTGTGTAATTGTAACTTCCTATTCTGTTCATGTTACTGCTTGCTCTTAGGTGTTGGTACGTTTCTGCATCCCCTATCATTATACCTATATCAAAGGCTTTCAGAAAAAGACTTCCTGCAGAATTATATGAGGAGAGCTACCAGTCTATGCGCAGATGTCCCTTATGGTTGTAGCAATTCTGGTGTACCTAAAGGGACAGCTTTAGAAGAAAGGAAGACCAGGACTAGGAAGGGAGAAGAGATCCTCAACATGTATTAGTATTGGGGCTAGATACTGCAAGACTCACTCCCCCACCCAAGCAACAAGGCATGGCTGAAGGATCAGGATTGATTTCCCCTGGCACTTATCCAGCTTGGGGGAGGGGCTGGGGAACAGTAGGAATTCACTGCAGGTTGTGAAGAAGAGGAGGAGGAGGAGGAGGAGGAGGAGATTGGATTTATACCCCACCCTTCACTCAAAGTCTCACAGTGGCTTACAAACTCCTTTCCTTCCCCCACCCCACAACAGATACCCTGTGAGCAGTGTTCCCTCTAAGCTGAGTTAGTGTGAGCTAGCTCTCCGTTTTTTAGCTTCCAGCTCAGACATTTTTGTCTTCACTCAAGAAGGATGGCTCCAGAGCAAACTAATTTATGCAGTAGCCAAATCGCTTGCTCATAACTTTAATGCCAGTAGCTCACAAAGTAGAGTTTTTGCTCACAAGACTCCACAGCTTAGAGAGAGCATTGCCTGTGAGGTAGGTGGGGCTGAGAGAGTTCTTTCCAGAACTGTCCTTGAGAAAACAGCTCTGACAGAACCATGGCTTGCCACAGTCGGGCCTCCCCTGCCCACTAATGGGGAACCACTGCAATGTTTTTATGTCTCCATAATTTCAAAGATACATGCTTAAACTAAATTGCCTTCTTACTGTTGCAAAACAAAGAAGGGGCCCAACATGGAAGCTTCATTCCTGAGAGGGGTAGCTGCTGACAGTCGCTCACTTGAGCATCAGTTGTCCACTGGAAACACAACTCAAGGCAATGTTTTGGACCTATAAAACTCTAAATACCTAGGGCTATACCCATCAAAACCCTTGATACTCCACCACAATCCAGAGACTAGTTAACCATCCATCTTTCACTATAACATCCACGCATGCCAGAAACACTGTATGCACAAAGAGGTGCTTGATCAAATAAGGAATTTCATATTGGATCAGTTTAATATATGCACACCATTTTGTTCTATCATTGTGAAATGTGAATGTGTTATTAACCTCAAGATCTTGAGGTAAAACAAGTGAGGGTACAAATTTTACCCCATGAGCCAAAAATGATGCTAGCTTTAAAGGTGGCAAACCTTTTTTTTTTTTAAATCAGTTTACAAACAGTGCTGAATTTGGAACACTTCAGTTATCTAGGCTTCTCCTCTAGATACACACAGATCAGTTTTAACAGAAAAATGTGTAGAACAGAAATATCTAAAAAGGTGTCTGGAGTTTCAAAAATTGAATACAAATTGTGGGATTGATAGGTGACTAAGAATAAGGCCCATTGTGGAAATAAATACAACGAGCTCTAGAAAAAGGCTCTGGAAGAGTGCCCCGAACTTGGGCACTCTGTGTCAATTTGCTGTGGTGACCTCAGCAGGGTATAATGACACAGAGTTCACCATTTTCTCCAGAGGAACTGATATCTACTACCTGAGGAGCAGTTGTAATTTTGAGTGATCTCCAGCCCACCTCTGGAGATTGGCAACAATGGTTCCCTGGGAGGAACTGGATGGTTTGGAAGGTGGGGTCTATGGCATTATACATGTCTGAGGTCCCACCCCTCCTCAAACCCCACCCTCTTCAGGGTCCACCCCTCAAATCTCCAGGAATTTCACAACCTGGAGTTGGCAACCCTATCTCCTTCCCAGCCAACCATAAACCTACCTTTATTTGCCCCTCTGACTTCAGCTTTCCATCTCTTCTCCCCTCCCTCCTGGAAAGCAGTTGTAATTCTGAGTGGGTATGTTTTATCGTATGTGGTAGACATGATATGGTGTGTAAATTTTGGGTTATGGTACATACTTTTATACAGTTTTGCAGATTGCAGTACGTTTTCGACCAGAATTGTTCTTATTGAATTGTATACCAGATAACTTTGACAAAAATCAAAGGTATTTTATAATTCATGTAGTAACTGCAGCTAGAATCTTATTTGCAACTTATTGGAAACTTCCATCAACACCTACTGAACTCCTACTCAGAGTTAATATTGTGTTCCCCAGAGTTAATCTGGGATGCCAAAGAGAAACACAAGATTAACTATGAGTAGGAGTAGGAGGCTTAGAGCATTGGCTCCATGTATAAAAAAGCGACCTGATGAAGCATTGGGGGAAACGGAATATGTACCTAGGAAATCTATTCTAACCTGGAGATTGGCAACACAGCAATGGGGTTGAAAAGAATGGTTTGATGATCGCTGGCCCACCTTAGTAGCCAGCCAGCCAGCCATGGCAGAGCCAAGCAGGAGAGAGCCGTTTTCATAGTTTATTCTGACAGGAAAGTGGCAAGCTGGCAGTAGGTGGGGGAGAGGGTTATGCTTAAAGTCTGTGAGTGGCCTGATATTACCCAATCAGATTCCACAAGAAGAACCTGGGTCTGGCAGACCCTGCTCTGAAGTGCTAACTGCTATGCCACACTAGCTGTGGTATCGCCTGGTATCACAACTGAACTCCAGTCAACAGATCTCTCTCTCCCCATGGAGAAAATAACTGCTTTGGAGGGTGAGCTCTATGGCATTCTATTCAGCTGAGGCCTCTCCCCTCCCCAAACCCTGGCTTCCATAGACTTCAGCACAAGAGAACAGGGAAACTTCCATTCATTCCCCGACCAGCCAACTGTGGAGTGGCTGAATTTCTGCTGCCTCCCAGGGTTCCCCCACGTCTCTGGCTTGTGGCCTAGCTGGAGTCTATATTGATGCTGCCCCACCCCTTGGGATGGTCCCTCTTTTCCCACACTTTTTGGCTTTGGGGCAGCTGGGAACTGTAGGCCAGCAGATGAGGAAGCCCCATTCAACCCAGTGAGTGATACCCCTGCAGGTCCCTCTCTGGAACTACAGCTCAATTAAGCCTTATGGGGGAACATTGCAAACACACAGATGGCAGCCATCTCAAAGACATAGGTAACTGCCATTTTTTTACACCTACCAACAGCTACTGAGGGGAAAAATAGTCCCACACAGGAGGCAAGTGTCTTCATCAAGAGAGAAAACCATTTCCCAGAAATTCTGACAGGGCACAGTGGCTGAAGGAGTGGGCAGGGAAGAGGCGCAAACCCAGCACCCGGCCAATGGCATGCAAGTACTCTTGAGTGGCGGCTGGGAAGGACTCAGGCAATGCAGCCAGTGGCTAGGGACACCCTCTGAGTGACAGATCAGGGAGTCAACTGATTTGGGAGCGTGTGGAATGTTCAGGAGAGTCCATGACCAAAACACAATTATATATAAGGAGAGAGATTGACTGGGTTGATACAGGTAAATATTGCCTTTATGGAAATAGAATGCAGCAGTGATGGACCTGTGGCACTAGATGGACTATGGAACTAAAACCTCAACTCCTCAAAGGTGACAAAAACCTTGATTTATTAATGATACTGTTTAGTGATATGAGAGGTAATTAATTTAACAGTGCAAATCCTGAACAGGTTTACACACTTTTAAACCTATTGGGTTCAACAAATCTTCCAGCTGCTTGCTTGATGAGTACCAATAATCTGAGGTATTGCAACACTGGTCTTGTATATCGGCATAATTTTTCCACATGATCCACAGATTTTAGTATCAGCAGCACCCCACTCCAAGATGCAAATGCATGTGGAAGTAGAGAGAACATTGAAATGGGTAATAATGGAAGTAAAATAATTAAGAACTCAATGTAAAAAGAAGTCTTCTTCACTTTGTATTGGGCAATGGCAAAGCGCACCTTAGGAAAAATAACCAACAACCACAATTTGCAGTGTAGCTTGCACATGTCCAGTATAAAACTATCAGTAATGAACTAGGAGCCGATGATCCAAAAATGATCTGAAATGGTTTGAATTCATAATGCTATCTTTTGCCAACTTGTGCCTTTGAAGCTGTAAAGGCCGCCTAGGGGGAGAAAGGAGGGCACATGCAGCCTTCTTCCTACCTCCAACACACCCACACCCACTGAAGAAATAAAACTTTGTTGGTCTTAAAGGCGCTACTGACTTAAATGTATTGCCAAGGGGGAGAAAGGAAGGTGCGCACGGCCTCCCCCCACCTCTATCCCTGGCTTCAATGTTGCCGGGATCCATGACAGTGCTGACTGCCCAGGGGGAGAAAGTAGAGAGGGTGACTCACCTCTGTTCTGTCCTCCTGTGGTAGGGCAATAGGAGCAGGGCAATGGTGTGGGCCAGGCAGCGGGTGGCCACCAATGCTCCCTCTAAGCTGTGGAGTCTTGTGAGCAAAAATTCTACTTTGTGAGCTACTGGAATTAAAGTTGTGAGCAAATGATTTGGCTACTGCATAAATTAGTTTGCTTTGAAGCCATCCTTCCTGAGCTAAGGCAAAAATGTGTGAGCCAGAGGCTAAAAATCTGTGAGCTAGCTCACACTAACTCAGCTTAGGGGGAACACTGGTGGCCACAGCTCATGGGAGGCAAACCTCTTGGGCGGTGGGGATGAGGACTGCTGGCGCTGGTGCCCCCTTTCACAGGGCCCACAAGCTGTGGGCTGAGCCCAACCCACGAGGACCCCTGCACTGAGCTAATGAGCTCTGCACTGGAGGGGAGAGGGAACCCTGGTTAGGAATTAGCACCATATGATGCTGTCTTGTATTTAGGTACCAATCTTTTTATATAACAATGTATGAAGGTTGGAATCTTTTTTTTTAAGAAAAAAAAACAAGCAATAAAGTAGCACTAGGAAGTATGGGCATCCTTGAACCCTGAAACTTCTTGTAGCTCCCAGCTGCATGTTTTCTAATGGATCTTCACAGTTATGAAAGACATCAAAGAGATATTCAAGAACCTTATTTTTGTAGGAGAAATGACACCAAATTCTATCCACAATTATTGAACAACAGCTCTGGGAATATAGGCTCTCAGGCCAGTTTAGGGAACTAAGCTGTCAGGTCCATTCATGGCACAGGCCCAGATTTTACACATAGCAAAGCACACTTGTCTTCCCCTAAGCCATGCAGCAGGTGCTGGTAAATGAAGGAATCTTAATCATACAGTTATTCCCCACAGAGAAGCGGGGGGAGCGCAATGATGTCATCTGGCTCTGATATAGATGTCTGCATGGTTGCATCTTAGTCAGTGACAAGTTGGAGGGAGAAGAGAGAGATAAGAAGAGAGAGATAAACTCACTTAGCCCATCACAGAAACAGCACCTTTGGCCCAGGTAGATGTTTGAACTGAGCCTTAGAACTGAAAGCTTTCCTAAAAAAGCGAGGTTGATGCTGCTCATGCTGATACCAAAATCTACAACAGAGCTGCATCAAACAGATGTGACAATGTTCCAAAGGAAACAGGCCGAATGCCGTCCAGGGGGCAACAGCTTTCACATGACTATACAGACATATCTACATACGGTAGCTCTTTCATAAGGTTGTAATCAGTTTATCACTGGATCTAAGAAAGAAGAACTTCCATAATCTTATAAAACAAAGATACTTTGCATAATGAACACAAGATGTTTGATAAGTTTCTAGTTTTGTCTGACAAGATCACTCCACAGATCTAGATGTGCTCTAGTAGTCCAGTGCACAAAAAAGGGCAAAGGATATGATGAAGTGACACTACAATATCACTTCCAGGTAACTTGAAATATTCTGGACATGGCCAGAGTGATCAAAGGCAACTTTTCTCACGGAAAAGCCCTTGATATCCCAGCGTGAAAAATGAAGCCAATGGAAGAATCTATGAAAAAATATATAAAGACTACTAGCAGTAACAAGTTAGATAAACAAAGAGCAAATGGATACAGAACTGGAATAAGATGCAGGTATGGAAAAATTCGTAAGACCTTCTTCCAGGGACAGGACAATTATTACTGTCTTGTCACCTTTACAGTATTTCTCTCACAGTTTCCCCCCTACAATTATTGCTGATTTCTATTCAGGCTTGTTTCTTAGCTATATGTGACATTTAGCTGCTGGATTTTTTGCCATCCTGTCACAGCTGATTTATGGCGACCCTGTAGGGTTTTCAAGGCAATACACATTCAGAGGTGGTTTGCCACTGCCTGCCTCCGCATCATGGCCATGGTATTCCTTGGAGGTCTCTCATCCAAATACTAGCCAGGGCCAACCCTGTTTAGCTTCTGAGATCTGACAAGATCAGACTAGCCTTGGCTATCTAGGTCAAGGCAGGTACAACCCTGCCCAAATGGCTAGAATTCCACTCTAAACAAGCCCAAGTGACCTTATTTTCTAAGAGGGGAGGTCATCGAACTTTCAAAAATGACCTCTTATTACTAGACGGAATATCCAGTTATCAATATAAGTCTGATAATTAATGCCAATTTCAACAGTAAAGAGAATTTAGCTTGTTTCAATGTATCAAAATATATTCCTTACATTTTCCTCAAAGCTAACAGAGTGCAGGTAAGTTCCATGCTGCAATCTGCTTACCCCACACCTTGTTGACCCCCTACAAGCACAGTACTCTCCCTCCCCTCACTAATATTGCATGAATAAGCATACACTGTTCCCAGAGTTTTACCACTTTGGGCATGCCAAGAAACTGAATCCAAGTAGTGTCTATATAAACAGGGGTTGCCTCAGATCTCAATGGGATGCAACCTATGACTGAGGGAGAGGGTATAATCTCACCATAGCCCCAGATACTCAGGGCCGGCCCATCACAGACAAAATTTAGGCAGTTGCCTAGGGCACCGGCTTGACAAGGGCACTGCTCTGACCTGCCTGCCGCCCCGCCTTCCTCTTTCTTCCCTTGCCTCGCACCCTGCTTGGCTAAGGGGGAAGAGGCTTTTGGAGGAACCGCTGCCGCCTCCCTTCCCTCGAGGAGTGCAGGCTCTTTCACCCACTACTGCAAGGAGCTAAGGCGGATTGTGGGGCCCTTTCCATCTGGCCCCTCATGGCCTCCACCGCCACCGGTGAGAAGGCGAGAGTGTTGATCTCGGTCCCGGTGAGGCTGGCTGGACATTCGGGATGAAAAGATGCCTTGGATGGCGGGGCTGGGGGGAGGCAGGGAAGATGTATGTGTGTGTCCGGCTGTGGAGAGGGCAGCTCTGCGATGAGGGATCTGCCTCCTCCTTGGGGCTGACCTCTGAAAGAGGCACCCAAATAGGGCTGCTGGGAGGGAGGGACAGTCCTGGGGGCTGCAGGGAGGGGAGGACAGAGGGAGAGGCGGCGATCAGCTGGAACCTAGAAGCCGCTGCAGTTGCTTGGCTGGCAGTCAGGACCCCCAGACCTGTCCCCCGCAGAGGCTCCCTGAAGGGGAAGCCTTTTGTGCCCCCTGAAGAGATGGTCTGCCCTGCCCTGCTCGACCCCCAGGAGTCCCGCTGCTGCTGTGCTTGGCTGGCGGTCAGGAGGAGGAGGAGCAGGAGAGGCGCTTCTTGCTGTGTGGCTTGCCTGAAATCCCCTCCCAGATGCTAAGGCTTGGTGCCAGGAGGGGCGCCAGAAATTGGTAGGCGCTTGGGGGGCACCAGAAGGTATCCTCGCCTAGCATGCAAAATAACCTGGGGCCGACAGAGGCTGGAACCAACTTTCATTTCCTGGCCCGCTTGGTGGGACATGCCCCTGGATTCAGTTAGGAACTCCGAGAGGCAGTAAACTAGCTAAATAACTGGAAAAGTCAATCAACATGATAATACAAACTTGAAAAACTAAGAAAAGAACAGGAAGTTGAGGTTAGCACTGAAAGAAGAACAGAGAGAGATGAAGATGAGATGGGAGGGCTCAAGATGTCTTTCTTCATCTCAGACGAGAAGGACCCTTCACAATAAGTACATCTCCCTCTGAGAGGACATCTTGCTGGGACCTCCTAAAGCAGTATCCATAATCTTCAGGTAGGTCATCGTCTACTCTGTCATGACCTGTTGCAAAACTCTCCAGCCGAAAGCAGCATCCGCAGAATCAAAGACATTGATCCTGTAGTGTTTAATGAAGGTCGAAATTGAGGACCATGTGGCAGCCTTGCAGATTTCCTCCACTGAAGCTTTGTTCGAGAAGGCCACACTAGTGGCCGCACTACGAATTGAGTGAGCGTCAGAGGAACCAGCTTTTTGCTCGATAGGCTTCAGCAATGCATAGCTTGAGTACAGAACTGATGGAGGAACTAGACATCTTACACCCTTTATTGGATGGAGATACTGATATGAACGAGGATTCTGATTTTCAAAAGTTGTTGGTATGTTGAAGGAATGCCTTTGTTAGCCAAATTGCTCTATTATTTAATAAAAATGGGGAATTATAATTATTAATATACAACTGGCTTATCTATAGGATCTGACCTGTGTATACCAGAGTTAGAATTCCCAAGCACCCAGGAACAGACACAGAAACTGGGTGGCTAAAATAATGATTTCTTTACTAAATATTCTCAAGCATACACACAATATTCACACAGTATAGCACTAAGGAAGCAGAGGTGATTGATGGGGGATAGAGGGGTGATACAACCTGTCCAGATGTGCAGACGTCCATGGATTCTGGCCTAAACTCAGTGAGTTCAGGGGTGGCCTGCCATTTTGGATCATGGCAGAAAACACACAGTCTAAGGCCATGTGTGAGCTGAGATATAGGCACTGGGAAAGAATGCAGACCAATGGGCGGCCCTGGGGGCTGGTCTCAGGTGAGAACAATAGATTACCTGGACCAGTGATGAGTCCCAGGGGTGTGTGATGCCAGTAGGGGCAGACCTTAGGTATGACCAATGAGCTTCCAGAGAGGCAGGGTCTGGATTTAACAACAGAAGCCAGGTGTTGGGTAGCTAGTTAAATGGATTATCTGACTTACTAATGGTCCTGGCCAGGGTGGACAAAAGGTGGGAGACGTCTCTGATTAGCATCAGGGAGGATTGCTAAACATTTGAATGATTGATTGGTTTATCCTCCGCTCTCTGTTCTCTCAATTTCCTGAGGAACCTTGGGATGACTGAAGTAGGGGGAAAAGCAAACATCAATCCTGGTGGCCACTGGGACGTCTAGGCATCTGTCGCCTCTGCTTCGTGATGGAAGAACCTGGTGAAGTACCTGGTCACCTGGAAATTGAGGGGAGAGGTGAGTAGGTCCACCTCTGGGTTGCTGAAACTCTCCATTATTAGCAGGAACAGTTCCTGTTTCAGGGACCACTCCAATTCCTGTAGTTGGCAACGGCTGAGCCAGTCGGCTTGCGTATTCAGGGTTCCCTTGATGTGTTCTGCCTTGATAGATGCAACACTGGCCTCTGCCCACCAAAAGAGTTTTAACGCCTCCTGACGAAGGTGGGCAGATTTGGATCCCCCTTGGTGGTTTATGTAGGATTTGGTTGTGATATTGTCCATTCTGATCAAGACATGACTGCCCAAGATCTGGCGATGGAAACGAGTCAGAGCTAGCCTGATGGCCCTCAGTTCTAAGACATTTATTGGCAGCTTGCTCTCCTGCGGGGGACCAAAGACCCTGCGTTGGTGTGTTGAGATGAGTGGCACCCCAGCAAAGGAGGCTAGCATCTGTCACCACTTGCTTCCAGTCTGTCACATAGAATGTGAGTCCCTTCTAAAGGTTCGACAATCTTATCCACCAGGTGAGGCTGTAACGCACCACTGGAGGAATGATGACAGGGATATCCTCCCGGCGCATGACTTGGTGTTGAAAAGGTCTCAGCAATTGTTGAAGAGGTCTCGAGTGAAGGTGAGCCCAAGGAACCGTGTCTATACAGGATACGAAGAGGCTCATCAGTCTGGCCAGGGTCATGAGGGAAGACCTCCTGCTTCTGGCAACCTGCTGGCAAAGGTGACGGATGGCATCTGCTTTGGGTCTGGGTAGAAAAATCTTGTTTTGCACTGCCAATTACTCCCAAGTGTTCTACGGTTTGAGATGGGGTGAGACAGCTCTTCTGAAGGTTCACCAGGAAACCATGCTCCTGAAGGCACTGAACCGTTGCTGCTGTATCTTGAACAGATGTCGTGTGAGAGGCTGAGTGGATCAGAAGGTTGTCCAAGTATGGATGGACATGAACTCCTTGTTCTCTCAAGAGCACAACTGGATGGATCAACATCTTGGAAAAGACCCTGGGGGCTGTGGATAGACCAAAAGGTAGGGCCCTGAATTGCCAGTGCTGCCCTTGGATGCAGAACTGCAGAAAGCATCTGTGACTTTCTACAATTAGAACATGAAGGTAAGCCTCCAGAAGGTCGACAGAAGTGAGGTACTCTCCCAGTTGGAGCGCCTCTGCAATCGAGCATAGGGTCTCCATGAGGAAGTGTCTCAAACGTATGAACTTGTTTAGGTACTTTAGGTCTATGATGGCCCTCCAGCTTCCGTTTCTTTTGGGCATGGTGAAGAAGAAGGAATACACACCCTGTCCCCTTTGGGGAAGAGGAACAGGTTCGATGGCGAGAATGCTGGATAGATGCTGTACTGCATCCAGAGTTCTTTGTAGCTTGATGGGGTCTTTTAAAGGTGGTAAGAGGACAAAACGATCTGGAAATCTACACAGGAATTCGATGGAGTATCCCTTTCTTGTGACCTCCTGAGACCAGGCATCTGCATGGGACTCTATCCACTTGCGATGGAATAGTAGCAGCCATCCTCTCACGGGAGCCACTGCATAGTCACGCGCTGGGGCTTTTGCTGCCTCTCCCGGACTTGTCATCTCTGGAAGAGAAGAAACTGTTTGACCTGTTTTGGAAGGAGCCGCCTCTGAAGTTCTGTCTGGAAGTCCCCCAAAAGGGACGTCTGCGATCACGGTTGAATTTGAAAGATCTGGAGTCTCGAAAGGAAAAATTGCCAGGGCCCCTTCTGTTGCTTCTGCCCAGGGAACGCGGCATTGTTTTCTTTTTGTCCTTTGTATCTATAAATATTTTATCCAAAAAGTCCCCAAAAAGGTGATCGCCTTGGAATGGATACGCTGTCACTATTCCTTTGACGTGTAGGTCAGCTTGCCAGGCCCAGAGCCATAGGGTTCTTCTGACTGCTACTGTGGAAGGTAGAGCCCTAGAAGAGAAAATCATGGCATCAAGGGTGACGTCTGCACAGAAGGAAGAGGTCTGAAGGAGTCTATTCACTCCCTCAGCCAGGTGTTTGTTAGAATCCGCAATCAGCTGGGACATCTTTTTGGACCAGACAATAGAAGCTCTAGCTACCACTGTGGCTGTGGTGGTAGCTCTGATGGCCATGGCTGTAGCTTCGTAGGCTTTGCGTAATGCAAATTCAGCTTTCTTGTCCAGACTATCTCTTACCATGCCTTCACCATCTTCTGAAAGCAGGCCTGAGGTCCGAAGAGCAGTAACAGGAGCGTCCACTAGAGGGACCTGCAAGAATTTATCAGGCAAGGCATACAGTTTCTTAATATTAGGAGGGCAACACTTATCAGCCATGGGTTTGGCCCATTCCTTAACTAGCTGTTTCTCTAAGAATTCAGGGAATGGAAAAACTTTTTCAAACCTTGGTGTTCTTGGGAAATAGTCCTTACTCCATCTAGGTCTGGATCCATCTGCAGAATCAGTATTAGAGGGGTCATCTGGTTTGGGTTTAGGAATCAAATCTAAGGCAGACATGGCCTTCTTAAGCAGGTACATATAGTCCTCTGATTTGAAAAATCTCATGGATGGTTCAGGAACCTCCATCTCATCTTCCTCTTCTTCATCTGAGAAGAACTCTCCTTCCTCTCTCTCTCTCCAATCTTGATATCCTCTGCCTGTGAGAGGTCCCACTGAGGGTCTGTTTACATATGGCAAAAATGAGTTTTCCTAGTAGCTTTGGTTGCCCAGCGTGGCCTTTCTTCCTCTAAACAACCAGAGCTCATTTCCCCCCGAGGACTATGGCTGGGGAACATATAGGAAGGATCCTGAAACCGATCTTCTAATTGGGGAGCCCTGTGAAGGTTAGCAAGCTCTTCCCTCACTGTGTCTTTAAAGAATTGAATTACATCAAGCATTAGAAGTGCATTACCGCACCTGACAGGGTTACTCACAAGTAGATCCGGCTGAGTCAAATCATCTCTGTCTCCGGTTGGTACTTGGACATTTGGGATTTCAGGGATGTCTTCCATGTCCATAATATGGCTTGTGGAAGCAACGACAACCACACCACAGCCTTCTCAGTCCTTCCTCTGGGGATTTGCGCTTGGCCACCAATTCCAAGATGGCGCCCGCATCGTGCTCCAAGGTCTGAAAGTGGAGCCGCTTTCTGGTGCCCTTAACATTTGGTGCTGCCATGCCCGCCGCAGCAGGGGGGGAGGAAGCCATGCCTTGCTTTTGCTCAGAGGCTCTTTGGGCTGAAATCAGTGCTTCTCCTGACTCGTCTCCAGAGAAAACTCCATCTGACTCATCCCTCTCCAACATGCCCCGGCCAGGGCGTCAGTTGGGGGGGGAAAGGAGAAGATGATAGAGAAAGTTAAGTTTGCAAAGTCGTCAAAGAAAGAAGAGGAGAGAGAGAAATAGGAAACCAGAAAGGCGAGAATTAGAAACTGAGAAAAGAGTTGAAGAAAAAAGGCTGCAAATAAGGCTGCTAAACAGGCACAAGTGCTAACAAAGTGCTGCTCTCCCTATTGAAGCAGGAACAAAACTGGATGAAGGGGTGTGTTCCACCAAGAGGACAGGAAATGAAAGTTGATTCCTGCCTCCCTAAGGATAGGGTGGGAAACGACCAGCAAGACGTCCTCCTCTCAGAGGGAGAAAGGGCTAGAGACTTTTTAAAATAAAAATTGGGAATTCAGAGAACATGCTTGACCTATCATTACAGCAGTATATTAATACAGCGATACTTTAGTTCTGCTTTTTTATAAAAATTAAAAAATAAACAAATCCTCTTTTTTGGGGGGAGGAGTGGTTTGACCATGACAACAATCCAATCATCAAAAAGAGAGCTAGAGATGTGTGGTGGTGGACAGGACAAAGAAGACTGAGAGAAACATTACGTACAAGGAAAAAGGCAACTCCTAGTTCGCTTCCAGAAATAGACTGGGGTAAAAGAAGTCTCAAGAGAAATCAAAAAGACATGAGGAAAAACCCAAAAGGCCAAAATGAAAATTAAAGGCACAAAAATGCATGTGGAAATCAGGGAATAAGTCGAAGCAGTATGGGGCCAGAACCGATGGGAAAAAACCATGTGGAAAAGCCCTATTTTTCTTAATAATTGCTCTGTCTTTATACCGCCCCTTGTAACTTTTCACAATAGTGTTTTTATTCTTGGAAGTAGGCAATACTGACATGGACAGACACCAGTAACTGGGATCATGTGGTGTGTGTGTGCAATGTGTTCCTTAGAGGCTGCTGGATGGGTCAATATTTTTCCAGCACTACTCATACTTAATATAATTTTGAAGCATGGGGGCAGCAATCCAGAGTCTCCTCTGAATTGCTTCCCTCTTCATGTTACGTGTTTTTTGATTTAGGAGCCCATGTGAGCAAGGCTGGGTTTGCAAAAGTAAGTCCAGCCTAGGCCATAGACTGAAATCTTCTAGTCCACCTTTGCCTGACAAACTTCAGGAGTCTTTAGCTGGTACCATTATAACCTAGCCTGTTGCAACAAAGACAAAATGCATATCAGAGTGTAGCTGTATAAGAAGGAATAGTTTTAAATGCTGAGAAGATAATGGGATTTCTAGCATCATGTTTCCCTCATAATGATAAGCTAATGCAATGACTGGGGTGGGGGAAGAAGAAGAGACCAAGATGTGTAGGGTTCATCACCGTTTCCCTTGCCTGCCAAATCTGACACCTGCAAGTACCCTTCCCAAATATTCTTAATAGACTCTCTCCCATGCTCTAAAACCAGAAATGCAGCAGGGAAATTCTGCCCCCCAATGCTCCACCCCCGTCACATTTCCATGAGAGTCTTATTCACATCATCCTCATCATAACAACCAAAAGATACAGAATGTAGCATAAGACTAAATTGACAGAGGTGAAAACATGCTCCTCACCCCAATACAGTGGTCATCAGGGGAAAGCTTAGCCCCTAACTAACTCTCAAGGTGTTGTGCTATCCATTCCTATAGAAAAGTTAGATACTACACAAAAGACAATGTTGTGGTGGGAGAAAATCTTGTCAACATGCTTAATATTTAGTGGTGTGGCTGGCAAAGACCTTATGTAAAAGTATGGGCAAAAAATGCATAGAGAATTCCTTCAAATATATCCCTACACCACATAGATAGGTATTTTGCTGTTAACATTAAGGCAATCAGTAACTAGTAACAGAAATAATGATTACAGTTTGTTCGGTAGTATGAGAGTATAATCAGATCATTGTGGAAAAATTAACATTGCCTTTTTCTGACAGAATAATGGCAATTAAAAGAAATTACCTAAATAAGCTCTTAAAATATTCTGGTTTATGTAGAAGGAAAGATTAATAAATGGAAAGTTTGCTATTCAGTTTTCTAGGGGAAGAAAATCTAGAATGACAGCATCCTTTAAAGAAGTAGAAAAGGTGGTCATTGCATCTCCAGTATCATTAGACAAATTGGTCTCAATTTGATCTTAGAAATGGTATGAATTGGAGATCAAGACTTTCCCACATAGAGAACAAGTGTTTAGTACAGTACCTTTTCAGGCTTTACGTTGGATACGATACAAAGACAGGCCATCTGCAATATTAAACACCATAATTTTGGTATTATTGATGAAAGCAAGGGATATTTACAGAGGCAAATTATATCCAGAGAAGTTACCCACAGTTTTGGTAGCATTTTATTCTAACTGTAATCCAAAAGGGAGAATCTGGATATTTAAGTTGTGAGAACACAAAGTAGCTGTTTGTTTTGGCGGGTGGGAGATGCCCTCATACTGACAAAAAGAAGGATTAAAGTAGGTGCAGAAATTTCTGACATGCAGAAGGGCAAGCACAAGCCTCCAGCCATATTTTATGGCCTGCCAGGTGCTGTTACTGGGTTCAATTCAAGGTATTTACTATCACATACAAAACCCTTCATAGTCTTGGTGCATCATATCTACAGAACCACATGTCTCCCTATGCTTTGCCACAACAGCTTTGCTCATCTGAACAGGGCTTTCTGCAAGTGCCCCTGCAGATGGATATAATCAACAACCGCCCATTCACGTGCTTCATCTATTGTGGCCCCCACCTCTTGAAATGACCTGCCTGATGAAGTCTGGAAGGCTCCCATTACCTTGGTTTTTCATAGACTATGCAAAACCAAATTATTCAGGAGTGCTTTTTTAACATAGGTAACAGGGCTGTACTGAAATGAAATGGTCAGAAAGATGCTCTAGCAAAGGAACAGGGACTGAGGGCTATACAGCTGAATTCTGTTATTGTAAATATGCACCCAATGTATTACTTTTTGGATTGCTTAAACCGTCACGCTTAATTGCTTATGCTTGTTTCAGCTCAATTTCAGATTTCTGCAATCCAAACTCTATTTCACTGTTCTATTAGATATCCCTTGCTGTTGATTTTATTTAACTTACACTATATAATCCACCTTGAGTCTCGGTAAGAAGATGGACAATAAATAATGCAAACAAATAAATAAGGCTTTAGAATATGTTGACTATAATATGCGTGTAGGGTATCCTCTAGTAATCAGATTCTGTTCTAAAATTATGGCCTCTTTTTGAAAGATTGTCTTTTAGTGCAATTCTTCTGTACGCTAAAAAAAAATTAGAGTATGATACATTTCTCTTAATATGTGCTGGATAGTGACTGTCAAAATTTAAAAATACATAATTCATGTTCTCTTCTCACTGGTCTAACCAGTTAAGAAAATCTCCTGCTTCCCTCTCTACAGGAAGAATACAACATCAATATAACACCATCATCTGACTATGCAATTAGCGAGGGGTTGTTACTAGAATAAATAGATAGCCATTCAAAATTCCTCAAATACAAAAATTACCAACCTGTGGTACTGTGGATGGCAATAACATTTATTGTTAAATAAAAAACAATTGTTTATAAAGGCAATTTCTGCTAATTCCATCAAGAAGTGGGTAACAATATTATTTTTTATATTCTATATTACTGAAAGTGCATCTTCCTGAGGAATGTTGGTCTAAAGGGAGATAACAACCAAAGTGACTAAGAGAACAGCCACCTCAATTATTAGTTATTTCATCTAGTTTACTGATGATATGTATAGTACCATTTATGCTGAAAGGGGTGACTGGAACCTTTATATTTAGACAGAACTCCTGTGTTTTATGTTTTATCTAAGATACATAAGAATGTTCTCCCTCCTGCAGGGGAATCAATAATCTCTGGCTGTGATTCAGTTCTGGAATAGTGACATGCAGAGATCTTTGTGTGGAATACAAAACAACAATAATAATTCCCCCACTGCACCACTGTTTTTTTCTTCTCTGCTTTGGCACTGCATTGGTTCCTGCTTCTCTCCTCCGCCTTTTCTCATAGAAGGGAGACAAATTGTGTGTGGGGACATACACACACCAGAATTTGTTTACTGTAATGGCAAACACAAACAGAACACAGGAACAAAACTACAATGGAACAAGGGAAGACAGTTATAACAAATATGCATTTCCTCTAGGAAAGTGTTAGTTTATGTACTTTGTATTAAACACAAACAAAATGCAAGTAGAAGCAAAAAACAAATGTGCTTGTTACAAAACTGATACAAGTATAGCTGCATCATACAACAATTTAGTGACACACATCTTTTCCTGATACAGGTCTTTCTCCACACCAAGTTATACAAAATCTTCCAGATTAACTGTAACATGGAAACCAACACTAAAAAGCTGTAGAAAAGCACACTCTCAGTGGTAGGACTCCATTACTTTAACAAGAAAAGGAAACTACTTGTCTACTGGAAATGTTGAAAATCTGCAATGACAATTTTAAAATAATCCTTGTTTTAGATTTAGAACTGTTAAGGATTTCAACAGATTCAATCTGAAAAGAGTGCTTCCACCCCTATACTCAGAGGTACCAGAATGCATCAAGATGGCAGGCAGGTTCATGTGCTCATGGTAAACATGTGTATCAGCTACCATGGATCAGTCTTATCGCATGAATGCAACAGCTGCTAAGGTAAAGCAAGGTCATCTCACAACTATGGGAAGACCTTAGACATTTGCTTTACTTATAATGCTTCTGAGGACCACTCTTCACCACAGATTGTAGATTCTTCTGGCAACCCCACCTCGAAACTAATTACCCCTTTCTGGCTTTACTACCAAAATACCAAACTGCTGTTCCATAATCTGGATTCTTAACCCAGATTGGAAGGTAGTTATGAGTGCTAGTCAAGCAGGGAACCTAATTATCCTTAACTATGGGTATAGCTTTTGATATTTAAGGCAGTTAGCTGTACAGGCAGCAGCAGAGGCTGTGGAGAGAGAATCTGAATCTCTCTGCTCCTGATCTTTTAGCCATGGCTTGGCTGGTTGGCCTTGTTGAACATGCAAAAATTCTAAACATATGTGGCTTAACAGAACAACTGTTTCAGAAGCCATTATTTCATATTCCCAGCAAAGCTATTCCACACTGAACATACCTTTTTGGCAACAGATCCTTCTCCCAGAACACAGTTTCTCTCCGGGCACTCACACGTGATTTTCGCAGGCTCCACTTTCTCAGGAAATACATAGAGACACCTTTCCCCAAGCTGCCGCTCAGCATGGTCAAAGCACCCCAACCGTTTTACCCTGTTTGAAGCAAGATGAAGGCAATGCCACTTTATTGCTCGCTGGTATGATTCTTCCTAGAAATGGTAGGCACCTTATATATACATGAAAGCCCCAATAGAAGTGACAGACATTTAAGAAGTCACCAATTCAGGTCTTTTGTCATCCTCTGGGCCAAAACAGTATTTAAGGGTCCTGTGATACTACTTCCACATTATGCTATAAGCTTCAGAAAAAAACACTACTTAAGCATAATATGAGCATATTTCTATGCTAAGCATACCGTACAGCTTAGATGTGAAAGTAGATTTTAAAGATCTATTCATTTTCCAACACATGAAGAAGCAAACTGAACATATACAACTATGTTCCATGTTTTCAGACAAGCATTCTAGCATAAAGTTGAGCACCTCTATAATTGATAATGTTTAATTCTGCAGTTTCATCATATTCTTGTAGACAGACTATACAACTGTGTTGCTAGCTTTTCTGAGTTAACTTGGCTTTCTCACAATTTTCTTCCAGTATGCTGTGCCCTAAATTTCTACCCTACCCAAATTTAACAGTGATATTCTTCACCTCTTGTTCTAGAAATGCAGGGGCTAAAGCCTGCCTGAAGTCACACCCACTGCAGACATTCCTTGATTGCAGAGTCAAGCTGCGGTTGCTCTATGACAAGCAAAAGCTATAATGCCTCTAACTCCCAGGAACTTTTACTTGCTGGAACTGAAAAGTCTAGGCCTGGTCAGCGCCTGGATGGGAGGCCTTCTGGAAAGCTATGTATGTCTCCTCGAGTACCATGATGGAACAAGTGTGAGGATATAAATGCTATATGCTATAATGTTGCAGAGCTGAACCCTACTCTAAGAATAAATTCCAGGGATAAGCATGACTGAGCTCGGGCTTCAATTAAGCATTGCTCTTTGACTGACTACTGGCTACTATAGGCAACACCTCCAGCCCAGCAAAGCATCTATACAAAATTACATATGTTACCATTATGGATTGTTACACTGCAAAGGTATAGTAACAGTTTGTTCACGGAAGCAAGTTGCTGCTATGCTAATAGTTACCTGCTGGCAGAAAGTTTAGAGGGCAGAATTTTATGATGCTGAAAATGAAGCATTTTACCTAGATAAATTCTCTTGTGTGATCACAGATGGTGGTGGACTTATACTATCTGTACCTCCAGGGCAGAAGCTTTTCGTGATCCAGGTAACTTTTAATTCTACCACCTGAACCTAAAGGAGTGAAAGGGGGGAAAGGAAGAAAGTTTCGAGAACATTTACCTAGAACATATGTCAAATAGATAACATTTTATTACCAAAAAAACACTTCTAGATTAAATACTTCAGCATTACTGAAGTATCATTATGTGAGAAATGTAGCTCTTTTCCACAGCTCCAGAGTATCCCTCAGAGCTCAATATTTTCCATTGGATAGGAAAGAATTTAACCCAGGGGTGTCAAACATGTGGCTTGTGGGCTGGATCAAACCCCTGGAGGGCCCTAATCTGCCCCCCAGGACCTGGCTGTATCCTGCCTCGTTCTCCAGTTCTGCTGTTGGTGCCACGTCAGTTTGCTGTGCCAGTCTCTTTCAATCACACAGGAGAGATAGATAGACAAGCCTCTCCTGTCCAATTAAGAGAGTCTGGTAAAGAATTGGCTGAGGCTCCTCCCCCTCCTCCTCCCAGGGGGAGGGAGGGAATAGCCAGAGCTTGCTTTCTGGTCAGGGGGCAGGAGACAAAGGGAAGCCTTTCTTTCCTTCTACTAGCTGAGCCTCCTCCCTGAATTGCATAGGAGAAATACCAAGCTCCTTTAAGACCAACAAAGTTTTGTTCAGTGTATGAGCTTTTGTGTGCCTTGCCACAGTGTGTGTTTTTGGGTTCTTTATGCTAGAGCTCTCCTGGGTACAACTGGGATCACTCCCCCTTTTCACTGTATTCATGCCCAGTCTTTCTCTGTAAGAAAGCAATGTGAACTATTTTAGAGGAGGAATAACAACAAGCCATTGAGGTGAATTAGGCTGAGAGTGTGTGTCCAGACCAAGTTTACGCAGCACATTTTCTTTATAGGATGTTATAGTTATTTCTCTGGTGAAGAATATAGTTCTGTAGGCAAACACATGGCCCTCAGCCTGTGTCAGGATGCCTTCTCATGTTCTTGACCAGCATATGAAGCAACTTATGTAACAAAAGGTAGCAATGCCCAGCCATTTCATGTTTTCCCCTGGGTCCTAGGCTCAGAACACTGAGCATGAGATTTCTGTAAAGAATGTAGGTTTGCAACTTACAGATACACACCTGAGCAGCATACTTGATTGCTACAGCATAGACATTTTGATGCAATAATTCAGAGCAAGAGGTATCAGTTATCAGAGACTGTTAAATAGATAAAATACTGCAAAAGTGCTAGTGTTTTAAGCATGTTTAAAGTTTAAAAGACCTTTGTGTTTATCTGTGTCCTTTATAAAGTTTATATCTTTGCTACCTGGCATTACATTTTATGACACACATGGCTCAGCCCAACAAGGTCTCATTTATGTCAGATCTGGCCCTCATAACAAATGAGTTTGACACCCCTGATTTAACCAGAATTAGGTGCTAGTAGATTGGATCCCATGGAAAAGCTTGCAGCAACAGTTGATTTTGTGGATCTCATCCCATTGGCCCTCCTCACTGCAGGGCCATATATTATGATGCATTTCTTTCACAAGGAGTTCCCAATGCCCAGGAAAGAAAAAACTGCTACAGAAGATGGAGAAAGATCTACTTTATCAATTCCTCTTGAGAGTTTTTCCTCTGGGATTGAACCCAGTGAATTTTTAAACAGAACCCACAACATACAGAGCTAATGTAGTGCAGTGGTTAGAGTGCTGGATTAGGATCTGAGAGATCCAGATTCAAATCCCCATTCTGCCATGGAATCTTGCTGGGTGACCTTGGGTCAGTCCATTGGGCCTAATTTACCTCGCAAGGTTGCTGTGAGGATAAAATGGAGGACCAGTAAATAATGTAATCCAGTTTGCATCCCCATTGGGGAGAAAAGTGGGGTATAAATGAAAAAAATAAACATTCATTATAAGTAGCAATGACACAAACATGCAGTCATCTGCTTTTAGGAAACAATTCAAACACATACTTAGTTATTTGTTAAGATACACCATTAACAACAAAAAAAGATTGCTCTGTTCAAATACCAACTTGATACAATCTAAAGTGGAGATGCCTTTTCCTCCTACCATGTCCACCTTCTCACTGCAAGAACTTACAGTACTTGACTTAGTTAAGGTACTGGCAATAACCTTTGTTCAAACCTAATCTGAAACAGGCCAGGTATAAATTTGGAACCCAACATACCTCAGTGCAACAGTACTCCCAAAGTTGTACCTTACTTTTCCTGTCTCCTGTAGACTTCTATCAATGGAACAAATACTCCAGGTTTGATTCAGAGTACATCATGCAGTTTGTCTAGTCAAAACAGTGATTCAATAACACTGTTGTGTTCATTGAGCCATACCTCTTCTACCACCACCCTGAACTTGCTCTTTGTGCTGAGAACAGGCTTCACCCCTGAAAGCCACTGCACGTTGGAGAAAACTTTTGAGGGACCGATCAGAACTTGTCCAGGATAAAAGCCATATGAGTCATCGAAGAAGAGCCCCTGAAACAAAGTAATACAGAAACTACAAGCCAACCATATTTTGTCCCTGTGAAACAAGAATACTGTATTTCTTCCCAGTTTTCATCACTAACTACCTAAGAGCCCAACCTCACTGCAAGTTTCCTTGCTGCAAAAGCACTTCTCTCCACTGAACCAGGTTTTTTTTTTTGTAGTAGTAGTAATTTCTGCAAAACTCTAGGGGAAAATCATGCATACAGAATTCTAGACAGCAGGGAAAAGTCAGAGGTACTTTTTAAAAGGACAGTTCTTAATTTCAGTTATTTTAATACTGTACTAAGTAGCAGAAATTCAAGAGCCAAGTCATATACCACAGGAAAAATTTGATTTTTTTCATACTAAGTTACTCCAGAGACTCATTGGCTTGGTTTCTTTAGTACTAAGTTGGAAGCAATTGATGGTTACCCATGAAATCTCAAATTTCAGCGAAGGGTGGATTTGGGGTCAGAAATCTGGTGACCATCTGAAAGCAACATTTGGCATTCTTTTAAATGGTATCTCATTTCTTGCAAGGGAGGGGGAAGAGTGCTGCTCTTAAGGAAGCCATTTTAGGAGGCCCAAAACCTTCCTATTGAAGCCACCAAGTTAAATGGAGAAAAAGAAGAAGACGTAGAGTTGGTTTTATACTCCACCCTATACTATCTGAAGGAGTCTTGGAGTGGCTTACAATCACCTTCCCTTCCTTTCCCCACAACAGAAACCCTGTGAGGTAGGTGGGGCTGAGAGAGCTGTGACTCACCCAAGGTCACTCAGCTGGCTTCATGTAGAGGAGTGGGGAATCAAACCTGGTTCTCCAGATTAGAATCCGCCGCTCTTAACCACTACACCAAACTGGCTCTCAAAGCAAGGTGCCTGCTGTTTGAAGTATTAGTTCAGTATTGGGGCAAAAATCTGATTCTATCCCAATTCCTGCACTAAGGAACAGTAGCAAGCTTGGGTCCCATTCCAGTATCAAAAAAATACACTTATTTTCTTCCATATAAACTGAAAAGCTACCACTTGTTATTAGGAGGAAAGGAAAGTGCTTCACAATCAATTTCAGCAGCCCTGGCCAAACATGTTCCCTCCACCATCCTTATCACAGAACAGTCCTTTGGCTGCAGATGGGGACAAGTGTGGCCCATGGGACACACAGATACACTGCACCTCTGCAGGATGAACTATTCTAATGAGAAATGAACAACAAAAAACTTACCGAGTCACTAACATGGGGACAGACATCATAGAGTTTTGCTGCATCTTCTGTACTCATGGAACACCTAAGAAAAAACAGTAACTGTTGGAAAACAAACTTTGTGAGGGTATGCACAGCTTTCTTAACATGGCCTTATACTTAGATTTATCAGCACTAACCCATGATATAACAAGATGCCAGAGATATGACAAGCTGTTGTTGTTCAGTCGCACAGTCGAGTCCAGTTCTTTGCGACCCCATAGACCACATCATGCGAGGCCCTCCTGTCTTCCGCCATCCTCTGGAGTTTGCTTAATTTCATGTTTGTTGCATTGGTAACACTGTCTAACCATCTTTTCCTTTGCCGCCCCCTTCTTCTTTTACCTTCAATCTTTCCCAGCATCAGGGTCTTCTCCAGTGAATGCTCCCTTCTCATTTGGTGGTCAAAGTATTTGAGCTTCAGCTTTAGTATCTGGTCTTCCAGGAAACAGTTAGGGTTAATTTCTTTTAGGATTGACTGATTTGATCTTGCCACAGTTTGTTGTGGTCCACACAATCAAAGGCTTTAGTGTAGTCAATGAAGCAGATGTTTTTCTGGTACTCCCTTGCTTTCTCCATAATCCAGCAAATGTTGGCAATTTGATCTCTTGTTCCTCTACCTCTTTGAAACCCAGCTTGTACTTCTGGAAGTTTTCTATCCACGTACTGCTGAAATCTAGCTTGTAGGATCTTGAGAATGACCTTGCTAGTGTGTGAAACGAGTGCAATTGTGCAATAGTTTGAACATTCCTTGGCATTGCCCTTCTTTGGGATTGGAATGTAAACTGACCTTTTCCAATCCTGTGGCCACTGTTGCATTTTCCAAATTTGCTGGTATATTGAGAGCAGCACTTTAACAACATCTTCATCTGTTAAGACTTTGAATAGCTCAGCTGGGATACCATCACCTCTGCTAGCTTTGGTGTTAGTAATGCTTTCTAAAGGCCCATTTGACTTTGCACTCCAGGATGTCTGGCTCGAGGTCAGTGACCACACTGTCAAGGTTGTCAAGGACATTGAGGCCCTTCTTGTATAGTTCTTCTGTGCATTCTTGCCATCTCTTCCTAATCTCTTCTGCTTCTGTTAGGTCCCTACCGTTTTTGTCCTTTATCATGGTCAGCTTTGCACAGAACATTCCCTTGATTTCTCCAATTTCCTTGAAGAGATCTCTAGTCCTTCCCATTCTATTGTTTTCCTCTATTACTTTGCATTGTTCATTCAGGAAGGCCTTCTTATCTACTGTGCATCATATTACTTTATTTCAAGAACCAGCCAGAGTGTAATAGCTAGAACAAAAAAGCCAGGGATAAACTATTTTTACTGCCCCCAGGCATCACTTTGGAAGAAACAAATGTCACTATATGTAGAGAGAAGGAAAATATTCAGATGAAGTTGTGTTACTGTGAAATCCTGCAATTCAGAGACTCCCCACAAGGCCTCTGACAGAAACTGACCCAAAGTTTCCACTTTCTTTTTCTC
Source organism: Gekko gecko (assembly GCA_029375565.1). Classification (NCBI taxonomy): domain Eukaryota; kingdom Metazoa; phylum Chordata; class Lepidosauria; order Squamata; family Gekkonidae; genus Gekko; species Gekko gecko. The sequence continues at coordinate 219,617,577 of JAPDNY010000002.1, read as the reverse complement.
TGAAAACACCAGGAGAGGACATCTTCAGGACCACCAAGGGCTAGTGCCACAGAATATTACAGATTAAGAAATCAAAGACTGATTATAGAAGAGGAAGAAGCACTTCAGAAGGAAGGTCAGTATTATACCCCAACACCTGGTTGGCCTATTACTAAAGGTCAAATTAAGCACTACATTTGAGATCTGTGATAGGAACTACCAATGTGCTTGACACATAAAACAAGCATGGGTGCCTGTGTGCTCCTGCTATACCCAGTGAGGCAGCTGATTTGACTACCAGAACCCCTGGAGATTTACTTCTTCTGGTTGCTGATACAATGTATTTTATCTGCAGTAGACTGAACTCTATATATGCAAAAATAGAGAGTATTTTAGAATTATTATCAGGCACGAATGAAGGCAAGAGAGACTTCAGTGAAAGAAATTAGCCTGAGATGGTCCTAACAGGTACGACTTTACAGCCAGCCAATTTGAGTAACTATGTATTTAATACTCAATATGCTGTAACAGCTTCAGGCTCTAGAAAACCTCCAAGTCAGCAACACACATGGAAGCTAAACAATGCTTGGTGGCTGACTTGGCAACTGCACCAAGTCTGTTTGACAGCTGGTAAATTTAAAGGGGCCATTCCTTCCTGGAAGTCACCCCTTCTTGTCAAAAGACAAGATCTATTTGGCCACCGAATTGGGCTCGTGGACATAGCAGCTGTGGAACTCCTGAATGATCCTATGCAAACCCAAAAGGTTTTGCTGTCATTTAAGAGCCCTAAAAATCCCCAAACTTCTATTTGAGGGTAAAAATGTCTTGAGATTAAAAGGGCTCTTTCCTGCTCATGTTTTTATCAACTCAACCCTGAATCCGCTCATAGCCAGGGACTCAGAGAAAGTGATATCAAAGATGACACCCCAGAAGCCATCTGTATCTCCTGAGGACTCAGCTATGGACACCAACATCTCTCCCTATATATAATTGTGAAGTGGGGTGGCACTTTCTGAACATTCCACATGCTCCTAAATCAGTTGGCTCCATGATGTGTCACTCAGCAGTTGTCTCTATCTACTGGCTGCGTTGCCTGAGTCTTACCTACAATATTCTAAACAGTTTGCTGTTCCTCTCCCTCCCATAGCCAGTCAGAACACAGAGATTGTTTGCATATACTGCCACTGCATAGCCCCAAATTGGCCTTTGCCTCTAGCATTCTAAACAGTTTGCTGTTGCTGTTGGGAGTCACTGAATGTGTCCTGAGGTAAAATACATCTCCCAATCTTCCCTTAAATAGTCACTGGAGTTGCCAGTCTCCCTGTGGGGCCTGGAGATCTCCCAGAAACCACCGTGTTCCCCAGTCACAGCACATCATTTCCCCTACAGAAAATTTCCCAGCTATTACATCTCCAGATGACCAAGTTCAGTTCTCCTGGAGACAATGGCTGCTTTGGGCAGTGGGCTCTATGGTATTATACCCTGCTGAAGTCCCTCCCCACCCCAAACACTGTCCTCCCTAGGCTCTACCCCTCGAATCTACAGGTATTTCCCAACCCAGAGTTGGCAACCGTGTAATTGGCTATGGAACCACTTTCCAGACCCTTGGAACCCAGAAAACATGACATAGGAAGAGGTGCTTTTCTACCTTAGCTGCAACTGCATAGCCTCAAATTAACATAAGCCAACCTCCAAGCGGCACCTGGAGATCTCCAGCTATTAAAAATGATGTCCAGATGACCAAGATCAGTTCTCCTGGAGACAATGGCTGCTTTTGCCAGTGGATTCTATGGCATTATATCCTGCTGAGGTCCTTTCCCACCCCAAACCCTGCCTTCCCCAGGCTCAACTCCTCAAATCTACAGGTACTTCCCAACCCAGAGTTGGCAACCGTGTAACTGGCTATGGAACCACTTTCCAGACCCTTGGAACCCAGAAGACATGGCATAGGAGGAGGTGCTTTTCTACCTTAGCTGCCACTGCATAGCCCCAGATTAACATAAACCAACCTTCAGGTGGCACCTGGAGATCTCCAGCTATTACAACTGATGTCCAGATGACCAAGACAGTTCTCCTGGAGACAATGGCTGCTTTGGGAAGTGTACTCTATGGCATTATACCCTGCTGGGTTCCCTCCCCAGGCTCTACCCCTCAAATCTCCACGTATTTCCCAACCCAGAGTTGGCAGTCCTGTAACTGGCTATGGAACTGTTTTCCAGACTCTTGGAACCCAGAAAACATGGCTTGGAGGTGCTTTTCTACCTTAGCTGCCACTGCACATCCCCAAATTAACATAAGTCTGGGGTGGAGGGAACCATGCCTGTTACCATGAGGCTGTCCTCCCATACTACCCACGGGCCAGCACGTATTCTAGAGCTCATTGAGACAGCCCTGCCTTATAGCTAACCAGAAGGAAATAAATACGGCTTGCCTCCCTCTGTTTTCCCCTTCTCTCTGCCACCCCACCAGCCACAGCTGGGACACTCACCTGGAGCTTCCTTCTAGAGCTTGTTGTATTTCTTCCCACAACAACCCTTACTCCTAGTCTTGAATAAAGAGGTTTTAAACCTCTTCAATACCCGCCCTGCACCTGAACAAGCAGTAATTGTGGACAAACTTGATGCTGTAACTGCAAGCCTTTGTGAGAATAACTCTGATCATGATGTCTATAATACTCCTCGGTCACAAACTATGCCAACTAGTTCACCTTGTTCCCAACAAAATTCTATGAGAACTCCAGTGACATGACTCTTGCTGAAATACACATATCCCCTTTAAAAATAAGGAAAGTTCCATGGAGTGAAGGAAGTGGTGAGGACAGACAAAATAACTGCCAAACACACCCAAGGCAGCATGGACAACAGCTGTGTGCATCATGATACCAACAATTTTTTGGACCTATTAACTATGGCTGATTGACTTAAATCACCTTCCACCTGCAGATGTTAAAATTGTTTCTTGGAATATTACAGGGTGGATTAACAAAGCTAATGATGATGACTTTTAAAATTATTTTAAGGGTTTTGATGTCATGCTTCTTCAGGAAACTTGGTTCCAAACCAGTGTTCCCTCTAAGCTGAGTTAGTATGAGCTAGCTCACAGTTTTTTAGCCTCCGGCTCACACATTTTTGTCTTAGCCCAGGAAGGAGGGCTCCAGAGCAAACTAATTTATGCAGCAGCCAAATTGCTCACTCACAACTTTCAAGCCAGTAGCTCACCAAGTAGAATTTTTGCTCAAAAGGCTCCACAGCTTAGAGGGAACATTGTTCCAAACCCAGATTTATCTTGAAGGATTTAAACCCTTCTCTCTTCCAGCCTTTAAGATCAATTCCAAGGGATATTTCTAATCAGGGTTGGCCCTTTTTGTTTCCTCGCATTTAAAATCTGAAATAATTACGCTACAATCACCCAGCCTGATGGAGCAAGCTGTTAGGCTCGAGTCTGACAATCTCATTTTGATTATTGTAAATGCATATGCCCCCTCCTCCCTGGGTGGTTCTGTTCTTTCCCAATATTGGGATTGCCTTACCACTCTTATGGAAGAGAAATTCCCCTCAACTGAAATAATTCTAGCAGGGGACTTCAATGCAAGAATAGAAAATGATAATCCAATCTTTTTTAAGGCTTCAGAAATTAATCAGAATGATACTCTTCCTCCTATTCTTTCATTCAAAAGGTATTCTAAAGCTAGTCACATCAATTCAGCTGGTATCCACTTTGTTAAGTTTTGTTTTCAATTTAATAGACTTTGGATTAATGGGCTATTTTTTCTAATTCTGGTGAGTTTACGTTTATTTCAGCAAAAGGTTGTACTGTAATTGATTACTTTTTAGCTTCCCCATGTTTGAAATCCTATGTATCTTATTTTATGGTGGGCAATTTCACTATTAGTGATCATTTCCCACTTACTATGTCTCTTAATATCAGCACCCAAGATAGCATTCCCTGCTGCTTTCCATCCCAGTTCTCCGAGTCAGACTTACTTCCTGGAATTTTGTGGAACGATTTTACCACACAGAAAGCTCAACAACTACTTGAAACAAGCTCTCTTCTTGAGTACAAAGCTATCCTAATCGACGGGACTGAACCCTCATCAGTGTTAGCGGTTCATAATGCACTAATTTCACATATTTCAGTTATTGTGCATAAATCACACTAATATAAATAAAAGGGACAATGAATCTTTACATCTGTGGTTTGACAGGGAGTGTAGAGAGCTAAAAACTCAATTACGTAATGTTTATAACCAATATTGTGATTCTGGTGATCCCCCCCAAAAAATATTTTAAACTTAAGAGACAGCTACAAATGTATATCAAACAAAAAAGAAATAGTCATATCAATAATCAGTGGGAATATCTATACCAAGCTATGATTTCAAGCAATACCAACACATTTTGAGCCATTGTTTCGGGTGCCTGTCATATGGAGACTCCTTCTATTTCTGATATCCCCGCATATTCATAGTTTCATTATGTTTCCTCCTTGTTTTATCAGGCTCTGTCCTGTGTTGCTGAACCTTCAGATTATATACCGCAGGTTAGGAAAGGCACAAATAGGTATAGAAAAAAGTCTGCATGGTTAACAAATAAAGTGATGGAAATTGTAAAAGGTAAGAAGGATTCCTTTAAGCGGTGGAAAGCTAGTCTCAGTAAGGTTGATAAAAGGGAACACAGATTGTGGCAAATAAAATGCAAGTCTGTGATCAGGCAAGCAAAAAGGGAATATGAGGAGCATATCGCAAAAAACATAAAGGCGAACAATAAAACTTTCTTCAAATACATTAGAAGTGGGAAACCAGCCAGGGAGGCAGTGCGGCCCTTGGATGACCAAGGGGTAAAAGGAGTACTGAAGGATGACAGGGAAATGGCTGAGAAGCTGAATGCATTTTTTGCCTCTGTCTTCACTGTGGAAGACGACAAGTGCTTGCCCATTCCAGAACCACCGATTTTGGAAGGGGGCTTGAAAGACCTGAATCAGATTGAGGTGACAAGAGAGGAGGTCCTACGACTGATGGACAATTTAAAAACTAATAAATCACCAGGCCCGGATGGCATTCATCCAAGAGTTCTGAAAGAACTGAAATGTAAACTTGTGGATCTCCTGACAAAAATATGTAATCTTTCTTTAAAATCTGCCTCTATTCCTGAGGACTGGAAGGTAGCCAATGTCACTCCCATCTTTAAAAAGGGCTCCAGGGGAGATCCAGGAAATTACAGGCCAGTCAGTCTGATGTCGATACCGGGCAAGTTGGTGGAAACTGTTGTTAAGGAAAGAATTAGTAGGCACACTGATGAACAAAAACTATTGAGGCAGACTCAGCATGGGTTCTGTAAGGGAAGATCTTGTCTCACTAACCTGTTAGTGTTTTTGAGGGAGTGAACAAACATGTGGACAAGGGGGACCCAACAGATGTTATTTACCTTGACTTCCAGAAAGCTTTTGATACAGTTCCTCATCAAAGGCTCCTAAGTAAGTTCAATAGGCAAGGGATAAAAGGACAAGTCTTCTTGTGGATCAAAAACTGGCTTATAAATAGGAAACAGAGAGTTAGTATAAATGGGAAACTTTCTCAGTGGACGGTGGTAAGCAGTGGGGTACCACAGGGATCAGTACTTGGTCCGATGCTTTTTAACTTGTTTATTAATGATTTAGAATTGGGAGTAAGCAGTGAAGTGGCTAAATTTGCAGATGACACAAAGTTGTTCAGGGTGGTGACAACCAGGGAGGATTGTGAGGCACTCCAAAAGGATCTGTCAAGGATGGGTGAGTGGGCGGCAACGTGGCAAATGGGGTTCAATGTGGCCAAGTGCAAAGTGATGCACATTGGAACCAAAAATCCTATATATAAATACACGTTGATGGGGTCTGAACTGGCAGAGACAGACCTAGAGAGAGATCTTGGAGTCGTAGTAGATAACTCAATGGAAATGTCTAGACAATGTGTAACTGCAATAAAGAAGGCCAACGCTATGCTGGGGATTATTAGGAAGGGAACTGAAAACAAATCAGCCAGTATTATAATGCCCCTGTATAAATCATTGGTGCGACCTCATTTGGAATACTGTGTACAGTTCTGGTCGCCACACCTCAAAAAGGATATTATAACATTGGAAAAAGTGCAGAGAAGGGCAACTAGAATGATAAAAGGGTTGGAACACTTTCCCTATGAAGAAAGGTTGAAGTGCTTGGGGCTCTTTAGCTTGGAGAAATGACGGCTGAGGGGTGACATGATCGAGGTTTATAAGATTATGCATGGGATAGAGCAGGTTGAGAAAGAAGTACTTTTCTCCCTTTCTCACAATACAAGAACTCATGGGCACTCCATGAAATTGCTGAGCAGTCAAGTTAGAACAGATAAAAGGAAGTACTTCTTCACCCAAAGAGTGATTAACATATGGAATTCATTGCCACAGGAGGTGGTGGCGGCTACAAGCATAGACAGTTTCAAGAGGGAATTAAATAAACATATGCAACAGAGGTCCATCAGTGGCTATTAGCCACAAGGTATAGATAGGAACTCTCAGTCTGGGGCAGGTGATGCACTCTATTCTTGGTGCTGAAGGGGGCAGCAGTGGGAGGGCTTCTAATGTCCTGGCCTCACTGCTGGACCTCCTGATGGCACCTGGTATTTTTGGCCACTGTGTGACAGAGTGTTGGACTTGATGGGCCATTGGCCTCATTCAACATTGGCTTCTCTTATGTTCTTATGTTCTTACTCTAGAAGATTTACCTGATTGGCCTCCTGTGACCCCAGGTGAAATGGTAGATTTAATCGGTCAATTGAAGTCAGGAAAGGCTTCTGGCCCAGATACAATCCTCCCTGAAATTTTAAAACTGGACCCTGTGGTGGGCTGCCCCTCTTGCTTCATTATTTACAATGATTGATAGAACAGGTAATATTCCCATAGCATGGTTTAATGCCATTGTGGTCCCAATTTATAAAAAAGGTAACCACACTCTCCCTTCCAATAATAGACTGATTAGTCTGCTCTCTATACTGGGCAAATTATATTCTAAGCACTTACTATCTAAGCTTTTGCTTTGGATAACTCATCATAATGTTATAGGCCTGAAACAGTTGGGTTTTGTAAGAGGAAACCCACACTGCATCATTGTGCCACCTTAGTCCACTTGATTGATAAGTACACCAAAAGGAGTGATTAAAACTATATGCTACCTTCTTAAATCTTGAGGGAGCGTTTGATTCTATTGACAGGGAAATATTGTGGACCAAACTAAGTCATTTAAATATTGATAAGAGACATCTTGTACTCATACAAAGGTTATATTCTTCCACTACCTGCCAAATCAAATGTTCAATGACTGGGAAATTAACTGCCAAAACCCTGTGTAATAACAGTGTTACAGGGCTGCATCTTAGCTCCCTTTATATTTAATTTATTTCTTAATGATCTTGCCCCCTTTTTAGATGAAGTTGATTGTCACTATCTGGAGCTGCTGCTGGAGTGGTGTTATTATTTGCTGAGAAGTAGCTGAGGTTACTGTGTGGGAGGATAGTGTTTGAGGGTGAGTGGGTGTGTCTAGCCTGTTGGAGAGTGGTGCTTGTTTGAGGTAGTATGGTTTCTGTTTGTCTCATTTGCCTGAGTGTAACTGATTGCAGGTGTTAGCAGTTTTACTTGGGGCTGAATGCTGGCCCACCCTCTGTTGGGTGAGCCTTTGATTATATAAGGCTTCTCACTGACAGAGCCAGACCAAAGCCAGCTGGGCTCTGAGAAAGGGCAGGTGAGGCAGCTGCTGCTGGAGTGGTGAGAGTTGGAATAGTGGCATTTCATCTGAAAGGAGGGAGGTGTCCAGTGGGGTGTCACAGGGCTCAGTTCTGGGCCCAGTACTTTTCAATATTTTTATAAATGATCTGGATGAGGAGCTACTCAATAAATTTGCAGATAACACTAAATGGGAAGCAGTAGCAAACACACCAGAAGATAGAGACAGAATTCAACAATATCTGAACATGCTGGAAAAACAGGGTGGATGGGAACAAGATGCATACTGCATTGGTTAGGCCACACCTGGAGTATTGTGTGCAGATCTGGAGGCCTTAGTTCAAAAAGGATGTGGATACAATGGAGCTTGTGCAGAGGAGTGCAACGAGAGTGATCAGGGGCCTGGAGACCAAACCCTGTAAGGAAATGCTGAGGGACTTGGGAATGTTTAGTCTGGAGAAGAGGAGGTGGAGGGGGGACATGACTGCTCTCTTTAAGTATTTGAAGGGCTGTCACTTAGAGGAGGGCAGGGAGCTGTTCCTGTTGGCAGCGGAGGATAGGACTCACAATAATGGGTTTAAATTAAGGGCTGGAAGGTACTGGCTGGATATTAGGAAAAACTTTTTTATAATAAGAGATGTGTAACAGTGGAATCAGCTGTCTAGGGAGGTGGTAAGCTCCCCCTCACTGGCAGTCTTTAAGCAGTGTCTGGGCAAACACTTGTCAGGGATACTCTAGGCTGATCTTGCATTGAGCAGGGGGCTGGACTAGATGGCCTGTATGGTCCCTTCCAACGCTGTGATTCTATACTATGATTCTATGAAAGTGGGTCCCATTCATGTTCCAGTGTTAATCTATGCTGACGATGCTGTATTACTGTCTTGCTCCAGAACTGGCCTTAAATGCTTATTGAATAGGCGTCTTTTCCCCCAATCAACAAATTACATTTGAATTTTTAGAATCAAAAATATTAGTGTTTGCTAGATCATGGAAAATGCATAAATGGGTAATTGGAGGGAAAGAAATAGAACAAGTTAAATGCTTTAGTTATTTAGGCTTGCAATTTTAATATAGTGCATCACGATCAACTCCATGCAAATCGGTGGTCAATGTGGCCAACATTAGTGCTTCAGCTATATCACGCTTTCTCTTTAGTGAAGGTAACCAATTTGTCCCAGCTGCACTAAAAGTTTTTGTAGGCAAAGTGATTTCCCAACTATTGTATGGGATTCCAATCTGGATCAGAACACTGAATGTGTGCAATCTAAATTCTTACGAAAAATCATGGGTATTCCACGTTGTGTTCCGTACATGGCCCTTTGTTTACAAACTGGTCTAAATTTAGTACAAACAAGAAAGTGGCTCATGACTATTAAGTTCTAGTTGTGTTTGCATTATTACATGGATGCTGGGAGTTTTCTTCACCAAATGCTCACTGAGTCCAATATCTCTAATTGGTCAGCTTATATTGAGGGGGAAATCCTGGCATTTCACATTTCCCTAGATTCGTTGGCCATGCCCACTGGAACAAAAATGTATTATGTACTCTAATCGCCTGAGCACAGAATTTGGCTGTTGCTTTAGTAATAGCTGGTAGCAGCAGATCTATCAACAAGGGACAGAATTGTGTTGCATATTTCTTTATACCGCTGGCAGCGAAAAAAAATGTGTTCTATTGCTTCCACCTCAGCTAGAGGACAAGGGCAGGTCCTCTCAGAATATGGGGTCTTTTCATATCTTCCTTCCAAAAGCCTGGCCAGCATCTAGCCAGTGTAAAAGCCCCCATGAGGGGGGAAATCTAAAGTTTTAAGATATTTGGCCATTGTAATGATATATCTCGTCTCCTCAGAGGCCCTGGAGTTGGGAGACTTTGTCAAATCTTGCTGGCGTTCCATGTCACAGATCCTTTGCTTAATTAAAGATTTAGCCTGATCAAAAGATTGTAACAGAAGATCGCTAGGTTGAAGACCCATTTTTCCAAGGCCTTTCTCAACTATGTGTAGCCATCTCAGTTGGTAAGAATCTTGCAGTAAAAGGAGGAGAAGGTCTTTTGGGATCATACACATCTTAAGCCATTGAAAGGCGGATGCCAAGAAAATCCTCATTTGGCCAGTTTCTAAACGAAGGAGGGAATTGGGAACGCTGGGGGGTGGATGGGTGGACGTGGACCTGTAAAATGGCATGAAAAAATTTAGATTGTAACTTTTCAAGTCAATTCAGACTTGTAGCTGAAATAAAGGTGCCATAAAGAAGTTGGGCTATTACTTTTGCCTGAACGAGCTTCAGTGCAGCAGGTACATAGAGACTGCCCTTAGAACGGTAAAATCTCAGTACCACATGCATAGCCCTTTTGGTGCACTCTGCTCTCAATTTACCATGTGCAGCATAATGGTCTGTTGGCAGTGGCACTTACCGTGAAGGGTCTTTCTACTCTGAGGTCAGGAGGACATCTCTGTGGGTTATTCCCATCGTTCCATTAGGGAGGCAGGAAATACTTTTTTCCTCTCCCCTTTGGCGCCTTTGGAATAACTCGCCCCTTTAGTTCTGGGACTCTAAAAGCAGTGAGCTTGAAATAACTCTAAGACCTGCATCTGCAATAACATACTAACATAACATCAACTTTTAACTTGAAACTTAACAAGGTTAGTTAACAGAATTGCAGCAGATGATACGAAATATCCTGGCAGAAACCACTCTCCTTTGCTGCTCATGTTCTGCTGCTATAGGTTCTGATCATATAGAAATGATGTTCCTTTCGGCCTAGGCTAGAGTTTTCATGGCTTCCCGATTGAGCTGGGAAGACTTGAAGCCCCCTTGTTTGTTCAGATAGGCCTTTGCCGATATGTTGTCGATCTGGACCAACATGTGCTGGTGCAGGAGATTGCAACTTTAGTGAGTCAGGGCATGTCTGATGGCCTTGAGTTCCAGCAGATTGATGGGTAGTGATTGCTTGTCTGGGAGCCAACGACCCTGCATCGGCACATTGTCCAGAATGGCTCACCAGCCGAGAAGACTGGCATCTGTAATTATTTCCTTGGGAGAGGGAATATGAAAAACCTTGCCCTGAAGGAGATTGCTCAACTCTGTCCACCACAGGAGACTGTTCTTGACAGCTAGAGGAACCCGCAGACTCAGATCTCTCCTCTCTATGATGTGCCATTGATAGGGCCGAAGAAATTGCTGTAATGCCCTGGCATGTAGATGGCCCCATTGGACCATGTCCATGGATGAAATTAGAAGATCCAGGAGCTGAGCCAGAGTTAGTAATGAGGACGTATCGCTCTGGAAAACAAGAGATGCAGCATCCCAGATCTTTTTCACCTTGAGCAAGGGAAGAAACAGCGAGTTGGTAGTCATGTCGATCATTGCTTGCAGGTGTTCAGTCTCCTGAGATGGTTGAAGAGAACTCTTGTGAAGGTTCAGGATGAAACCATTGTCCTGCAGGCAGGAGGGTAAATTGGGTATCCTGAAGTGACCTGGCCAGAGTGTTGGACCTAATCAGAATATCATCCAGGTACGAGTGAACATGGGTGCCTTATTTCCTGAGATGGATGACTGGGCAGAGTAAAATCTTGGCGAAAACTCTTGGGGCCGTGGAGAGCCCAAATGGAAGGGCCTGATATTGGAAGTGGTGGTCATTCACGGAAAACTGAAGAAACCTTCTGTGGGAAGGATGAATAGGGACGTGGAGATAGGCTCCTGTGAGATCCATTGATGTCAGGAAATCACCCTGCTGAATGTTCTCTGTAATGGATCTCAATGTCTCCATGTGGAAGCACCGCAGCTTGATGAATTTGTTGAGAAATTTGAGATCCAAGATGGCTCTCCATTTGCCATTCTTCTTTGGAACCATGAAGAGAATAGTTGCGGACTTCCGGTTAATGGTGACTTGAAAGCAGATGTGTCTCTGGGACGATCCTGGGACATGATCTGTGCGCCAGCAGATTGGAGGGGGGGGGTGAGTAATCGCTACTCCCCGGGAGCCTTGGGGAAAAGGCTCCCAGCCAAAAGGCTTCTGCATCTTGCTGGAGAATCAAGGTGCTCCCTTGCCCCAGTGATCCAGCAGCTGTGCATCCGAATGGACCTAGAGACGCTGGCCGAAACAAGCAGAGGAGATCGTGCGACCAGACAATCACAAACGTTGTCGTAAGACAAGCAAGGAGCAGTGAGTAATTTAAAAGCGGAGAGTCAGCGGTTTAAAAGGAAAGCACCCCCCCTGGCAGAAGCGTGGGAAGCGAGAGGGGGAGGGACCCCTTCCACACGCAGAGACTTTAAAGCAGATCAGCAAGGCGGGAGCAGAAGATCAAGCATAGAAACCAACTTAAAGAACCTCACCAGTCAAAGCCAAAGCACACTGGAGGCATTCAGAGACTTTACAAACTTTCAGTTAAAGTAAACAATACAGAAAGATGACGGGGAGGTGACTCAACAAAGGACAGAAACTGAAACCACCAGGAGGTATGAGCCCGAGGCCGGAAGAGACCATAGAGTTCCCTAGGCTTTTGGCAGACTCTCTACGCCATCTGCTGGACCAGATGATTAACATCAACCAGCAATTGACAACTCTGAACCAGAATTTTGCAGCACAGCAATTGCAACTTGCAGAAACCACAAAGAAAACACAGCAGGTGGTTGAAAAAGTAAAGGAACTTGATTCCAGCTCTACAAAAGCAGGGAAAAAGATGCAAGTGCTAGAAAAGAAACGAGCTTCGACGGAAACACAACTGTTACAGCTGCAAATGGAAAGAACAAATATGGTTCTTCAGTTCCAAGGGGTATCAGAAGCCCCTAACGAGAATCTAAAGGAACTACTAAGCGATGCATTGGCCCCAGTGACGGATTTGAAATCAGAAGATATCTTTAGCAAAATGGATGTGGCCTATAGAGCTTACTCCATGTATATTAAGAAGAATAATCTGCCTGGGGAAATTGTTGTGAGATTCTCAAAGAGACATTTAAGAGATTTAATTTTAAAAGCGACTACAAATACAGCCCTGAAAATCGGAGGCAACAACATAAGAATCCTAAAAGATATTCCATTTGAGATAAGAAAAAAGAGACAGGAGTATAAGGAACTAATCCTTTTTTTACAAACAAATAGCATTGCATACAGATGGTTAATTCCTGAAGACGTCACTTTCAAAATAAAGGAAAGAAAAGAAAAAATTGACTGTTTTCAAAGCTCGAAAGTTTTTGTGGCTGCAACTGGGAGATCCAGAAGAGAAGATGAAAGAAGAAGACAGCAAATCTACTGGTGAGTTGGACTCTGTATCCTTGGATGGGGACTCGGATGCAGAAAAGGGGGTGGCTGCTCCCAAACAAAGCTACCAACTGAGAGACCGCAAGGAGAAGCAAAAATAAGGACTGAGACCTTGAAAGCCCGTATAAAGCCTTATTCTATGAGATGACTTGGGAAGGGTTCTGGAATTGGGAAAATAGTTAAGCTGATGCAGAATTGGGACTATCAGATCACGCTCAATGCTTTTTAAAGCTTTTTATGGACTATCACAGATATAAGCATTATTGAAGATCTCCATCTCTTGGGGTTTTAGTTAGTTGTGGCTATCTTTTCTTTCTCCCTAGATCTAGATGTTTCCTTCCCCCTTTTCTGTTGTAGTTTGTAGTGTTTAGAAAATGCAAATAAAAAAAAATCCCCTTTGGGGGCCCCCCCAAAAAGAGAATAGATGCCACGACCCCTTTTCTTCTGAGGAACAGGCTTGATGGCCCAAATGTAAAGAAGACGTTGAAGGACTGAATTGAATATGAGTTTTTTGTTGGCCTTCTTGGTCATTGGGGACTGAACAAATCTTTCTGGTGGGAGGTTGCAGAATTCTAATGTGACCTGAGTTATCAATGTACGTAAATAGTACAGCTAAAAACTGTGCCCACCAGTTCACATTTTCTTTCAGGGCTTCAAGTATGATACTGTCAGATCCTGGGGCCTTCCCATTTTTAAGTCTTGCAATATGTGTTTTTACTTCCTGAGGAGTAACTGGGGGACATGAGGGATGAGTTTCCAGGGTTTCAGGGGCAGGGTCCTGGATATGACCCTCATACAGCCTTTGGAAAAAAAGAGGACCATCTGTCCGGGGGAATATGTAAATCTAAAGGCGAGGAAGAATTAGATTTTCTGTCATGAGTAAGTCTCCAGAAAAGGAAAGAGTTCTTTTGTCTCACTGCCTGGATGAGATACTCCCATAGTTTCCTTGAATATTTTTTCTTTTTCTGTTGTATAGTTCTTTTGTAGCATTTTTTCTTACTTAGGAGCATAACCTGAGCTTCAGCACTTTTCCCCCATTATCACTTAAGGACAGTATATATAAAGATCTCATCTCTTTTTTTATAGGAATACATTCTTTATCAAGCCAGGGTTTGGAGTTTCTACTAGATTGTATAGGCACATTTACCAAAGGAACTGTCAACATAGAAGAAATCTCCTGGATTAGATTCTGGTATATGTTTAATAGGTCCCCATTGGGATTTGTGTTGGAAAATAATGAGATATATTTCTGAAGATTCTCTGGATTCAGAAAACCTTTTCTTTTAGCCCTAAGCTTATCAGCCCATCGTAATCTTTTGCCAATGGATTCATCCCTAGGAGTATATGTAACCAATGAAGAATTTTTGATTGAGGGAAGTGAGCTCTGTATGCCTAAAGGAAGGTGATCACCATTTAGGTAGGGCATTTATTAGGCTACTTACTTCAGAACTGTATGATATCTTAGCTCCGGACCCTCCAGTTTAAGAAGTTCTAATGTTATGAAGGAATACCATTTTCCCCAGAGAAGTTACTTTTGATCATCTGAATTATGGTGATATGTTGGAAAATGGAAAATTTACCAATTTCTTTGGAATAAATAAATCTTGGCTTTTGTGTGGATAAATATACTAATACACTATTGCAGAGCTTTAAACTGTATTGAAGTGCAGCACTTAAATGAACAATAAACCCTCAACAACAGAGGCACCCAGCTGTTGCAGTCAAGTGATTCTGTTCTCCAGACTGTGGATCCAGGGCTAGGAAACATTAGTTACAGAGCACATGAAGTTATTTCATACATACATATATTAACCTGAACTTCAACCTAGGAGATTTCACATTAAGTGTGGAAACTTTTCTCACAATATAAAGAGAAGAGCAAAGGTACATCCGTGAAGCATATCTACTGCAGAAATGTCAAGGCTCAACACTTCCCCTCAAAATATGAAGTTTACAGATGGCAGCAAGAAAACCTAAGCTGATGCTGGCTTTGTAGTATTTTTGCGGAAGCATGTATCCTGTGAACCCCAGAACCTTTCAAGGTCATGTGAATCTATAAGTTGTGACAACTTGGTTGAAGAATCTGTACTCTAGATATTTATGTGTGTGGTTGACAGAACAAGCACAAAAAGGTTTAAAGCAATACACTGGTTTGGATGCTATTAAAAAAGATATGCATGCACAGTGGTACACGTATACAATTTTTGCCAATTTCTTCCTCCCACAGCAGCCCTCCATCTCCCTCATCATGCTGCCTGTCCTTGCCTTCTTAGATACAACAGGAAGGAGAGGCAGGGAAATCACACTTCTGTGTACAGAAGGACCCAATCCCTTAATTAAGAATGTTCTGCAACAGAAGGAGCAAAGTACCTGG
This sequence comes from Gekko gecko, assembly GCA_029375565.1. Taxonomy (NCBI): domain Eukaryota; kingdom Metazoa; phylum Chordata; class Lepidosauria; order Squamata; family Gekkonidae; genus Gekko; species Gekko gecko. The sequence continues at coordinate 219,602,237 of JAPDNY010000002.1, read as the reverse complement.
CTCCATTGGAGAGCTTCAGAATGATCTGGTTCTTTAAATCATACACTTTTCCTAGCCACCAGTCATAGGCTATGCAGTCACCATACATGAATGGCTGAGGGGAAAAAATGAAAGAGTTAAAAGTTACTGCTTTCCTGGATCTTTGTTTAATTACAAACTGAATATTTCTGAGCTCAATCCAAACATACAAATGGTAACAAGATAACCCAAACTTCAGAATTAGGAAAGAACTTCACATGCAAAACAGTTTTAAGAAGAATATTTACATACATCCTTCAGTTCATTAAAATATTTTTTCCTTGTAGATGAGAGGTGTATAAGCATGAAATATGTGCTTTATGAAGAAGCTGAGTAGATATGCTAGCTAAATTCTGGATCAGCCTCATTTCTCATAAGTCAAGTATTTTAGAAAAGGGTAGAAGTACTGTCCTCTGGCAATCAATGTAAGGCTCTATCCCCCTGCTGTCAAAGAAAATCATAGAAGGCAATGTCATATTTCTGATTCTTTTAGGAAGGTTTCAAAATGCAATCCAAACCATTTGTTTTAAGCAGACTCTTCCATGTTCTGTTCAAGAAATTCATTTTTTAAAAAACCCTTTAATCAAACAGAAGCTCAAAATGTACTGACAGAAAATATCCTTTACATCTGTGAAGTATATATTTATTCTTGTAAAGGTTTTCCTAACATTCTAAATATTTATCTGTTAAAGTGTTAGCTTTCCTGCTTTATGAGAGCAAGGAATATTAAGCATTCTCACCCAGATATTCTGAAGGTCTTTGCTGTTGACGGGATAAAGGATACAGTTGGTTCCCACCAGTTTTACTGCACACTCTATATTTACATCAACAACTGTCCCACACTGGCTGTCCTGGAAGGGCACACAAAGTGTTTTTAAACTGCAGCATATTCTTCAGTTTCACTGAAATAAAACTTGAACACACCAAAGATTTTACTTGTTTTATAGATAAATCGCAGTCATCAAAACCCACACCAAACTGTTTTCAGGTCCCAAGGAAAACAGTATACCATGTTTAACTGTAGAAGAAACCCTAACACAAGGGTGAGTTTGATCCTTCTTTTTGCATGAATTGTAAGTCAGCTGCCACAAGGATTGGGGGCAAAGTTTGTCACTTTCCCCTTGCTGGCTGCAGTTCCACAAACCACATCAATTGCCATTGCAGAGGGTCCTCTGACCTGCCAAATGGCTTCTGACTGTCCACTGGAAGCTGCACACACCCACTCTGATACTCTCTGTGGTTATTTTAGAATCCAGCAATATGATAACCAATGAGATTAACTAGTTAAGTCTTCCTGTGCATCACCCCCACCCTGAATCAAGGGAACTACAACATCCACGGACCTCTGCCTGAGCAAATCACTCTTCCTTCTTTATAACCCAGCCTGTATGATTACCTGGCTTTGTAGGTTGTGAACCTGAACAAAAGGATAATCTGACAATGACTGGATGACATCTGCTCAAAATGCAAAATGCCAGATCAAAATTATAAGCCTTCTATTACAGTTACCTACTAAAGCAAAACCCCATTCATTCAATACTGTGAATCTGGTAATTTTCTGGCTTAGCTAAAATTGTAACCAAAGGGTCTGGCAACATTTCTTAAGAAAGGTGAAGCTGATGCAACAGCATACTTTTATTTATTAATGAGCATAGTCCATTACAAAACTTAGAGGATGGTTGGTTCCAATGTTCCCTCTAAGCCATGGAGTCTTGTGAGCAAAAATCCTACTTTGTGAGCTCCTGGCATTAAAGTTGTGAGCAAGCGATTTAGCTACTGAATAAATTAGTTTGCTCTGGAACCATCCTTCCAGGGTTAAGACAAAAATGTGTGAACCGGAGGCTAAAAAACTGTGAGGTAGCTCACACTAACTCAGCTTAGGGGGAACAGTGGTTAGCTCCTGTAGCTGTTCTCAAACATCAAGGCCTATTAACAGAAACAAGTGCATGCGCACACACACATGCAAACACACTGACTTGCTCTGGAAGGCTGATGCTGCATAATAGATGAATTAGCTCATCAACCACAATCTGCCAATTTTTCAAAGAGGTTAAAACTTTCATCTTACAGGAGACAGAAATTCAGAGGGGTTCAAGATCTCTTGCAGAATGTATCCTCCTTTCTTCTACTTCCATGACTTACCAAGAATCTTATCCTCTTTTTAAAATAACCTTGAGTGTAACTCATGTATTTCTGACCTCAAAAAGACAATTTTTCTAAGTCAAGAAGAACTTCACTTAAAAGTTTTTAAAGCAATCTTGAAACCATGACGCCAATGGAACCTTGCTAGTATATCTTGCATTACTAGTTTTCTGAAGGCACCCCCCCCAAGTAATTACTGTTTATTCCCTCTACAGAGTATTTTATGGCCAACAGGAACAAAAAGAGGAATGCATACAGATGTATTAACTGCAGTACAGGATGGTACAATAATTTAGTTTCCTGCTCTGTGTGAAATTAATTTGCGTACTAGCAAACAGAAGGGATTTCTAGTTCTCAGCTTAGCTAATGTTTCTGAAATCCCTGTGATCACTGAAGAATAGTGCAACGCTAAAATTCCATACAGAGTTCTTCCTATATCAACCATTACAGGCCACTTGTTCTAGCAAGTGTAGAGAAAGTTATCCCATTCATCATTTTACTTTTTCTCTTTTATTAGAATGCTCTGCAACAAAGCAATGCTGGCATTCCATGTATCTTCAGAAGTGAGATGCCACTATACATGAGACTGGGCCTTTTCTGTAGTAGTGCTTTTCTTGAGGAACTATTTCCTGCAAATGTTTGTCTAGCACTTGACTTTCACATTTTAGACATCAGGTGAAGATGTGTATCTCCTAAGCTTTTGCACTTAGACTGTTTTGTTGACTGCATCAAAGGAGCAGGAAAACTAAAACTAGGCCTCTGACATTTGTAGTGCTCTTGGCAAAGCAGAGAATGGAAGATTTGTACTCACTTACCATGAAGCTTCTTTTCTTGGTGGTCCGGGAGTGGGGCAGTCCTTACTCTTGGGGAATAGGCTCCTCCTCTGGAAAAGGGTCAGTTTCCCCAGATCAATCCAGGAAGGGGAGGGGCCTGTCCCCTGGGAACATCCCAGTCATCTCCAAGCCGTGCATCCCCTAACATCACACTAAGGAAAAGAAAAACACTTCTCCCCACCATGGTGAAACTTGATTTTTGGGGCAACCAGCCTTGTAACTTTCTGCCCCTCCAGTGGGTGTAGACCAAGGTTGAAACCCTCTGTCGCTCTCTCACCCAATTAACTCATAATTTTTTGTTTTAGCATCTCAGAGAAAAGTCAAAAATGTTCATCCAAAATAACCTCCAGAAGCTGCCCCCCAAAACTGGGTGGGTAAGACTGCCCCACTCCCGGACCACCAAGAAAGGAAGCTTCACAGTAAGTGAATACAAATCTTCCATTCTCCGGTGGTCCCAGGAGTGGAGCAGTCCTTACTCTTGGGATATAAAACAGCAGTGTGCCCCAGGGTGGGAAATCCAGCTTCTGGTTTATAGAGTGTGCTGCAATACACCGCAATGAAAAGCTGCCACACCCAAGGTCAGCTTCTCTACTTTATAGCACTCTACTCTACAGAGTGCATAGACTTCCAGGCGGCCATCATACCTCCAAGGATGGGAAATGATCTGCAAGCTACTGATGTAGCAGCCCCCCCCCCGAGAATATGCTGCAACACCTTTGGGTGGATTCAGCCCCTCAGCCTTGCATGCAACAATGATGCCACCCCTAAAACCACCTACTCAAGATAAAAGGCAATACCAGTTGACCTAAGGAAAATATCCTAAAGGAAACAAATAGGATATCTGAATCATGCCAATGCTTGGCCTGTCAACGTAAAAACTGAATACCCTACGGACATCTAGGCAATACCATTCCCTTTCCTTGTCATGTCTATGATTGGGACGAAGGAAGGTAAGACAATGATCTCTGACGTGTGAAAGAACTGGATTAACCTTGGGAACAAAGGCTTGATCTGAGCGTAATGTCACTCTATCATTGTGGAAAACATGAAGTTCCCTGTCAACTGACAGGGTCCTCAGTTCCAACACCTACCTAGTTGATATTATGCCTGCTAAAACAAGGTCTTGAATGTTAATTCCTTGAGACTCCATGGGTCCAAAGGTTTTCTACACAATGCTCTCAGCACCCTATGTGGGTTCCAAGTCAGAAACCTCTACACTTGTGGCAGTTCTGACCATGAAGTAACCCCTTAGGAATCTCTTAACATGTGGATGGCAATTTAAGGGACTTCCCTTCCTAGCCCCAATCACTGCCAATATGGCTGCCGCCTGTCACTTACAATACAATACAATACCTTTATTGCCATATAAAATCAGTAAGATAAGAACTTCATCAAGCTAAAATTACATCTATAAATCTTAGGGCGCACCGATATTAAGAATAGTTTCTTGCTATCAAAATCTTAGACAAAAATTCAGCAATCTGTACAGTCACTTCTGGTGTCTTATCAGCAAGGAGAAACCTGATAGCATTATCAGAACTGATCCTAGACAGTAAGGGCTAAATCAAAAAACGTCAGAGGTGTGAATGGAAGGGGCAGCATAGCAAAATATGATCTAAGGTATTGGGTTCTCTAAGTGAGCATTTGCAGATTCTTTTGCATTTCGGAATGCCTCTATATCTACCTGAAACCCAGGATAAGGGAAAAACATTGAATCTGGCCAGCATAAAGGCTCTGCGTTTGCAGTGGGATCGCCAGATTAAAGCAGTATTGGGCCATACTATTTGGTGCATATCTGAGGCCAAGGGAAAGGGGGAACAAGAGCCTCCAGCACCAGCCTGGATTGTTTGGGCTTCGATGTCCCAAATTCTTTTACAAATCATCTGGTATATAAAGGTCTCATCTTGTTTTCCCAAGATGTCCTGGTCAATGCCAACTGAGTGTATTTTAAAAGTTATAGCCTGTGACCACTTGGATACATATGAGTCCATAGTCAGGAGTGCAATACGGCTATTCTGAGGGGCACTAAAATGGATGTGGAGCCAATATTTAATAGTGGTGATCCATGCCCATGAGTCTAACAGATGGAGACCCAGCTCAGCACAGAGAGAATAATAGGTAACAGAGTTAGGTAGTCCAAGAATGCGTCGCAAGAAGATTGCATAAATTCAGTCAATCTCTTTATTAAAACTCTGAATCCACATGGGGATCCCATATAGTAAGCGAGAGACTACTGTGGCCTGGAAAATTCGAAGGGCAGCCGGGACAAACTGGTTTCCTTGTCGGTAATAAAACTGAGTGGCCTGTCACTTTAATGCACTTATGCTTAGCCCTTTATCCAAACCATCTTGGAAAAAGCTAAGACACCTCTAACAGGTGCATTTAATGGTTCCCAATAACATTCTGAACACCAAGAGTGAAGAACCCGCCAGGTTGTGTTATACACCCTATTTGTGGAGTTCTTCCTAGAAAACTAATACAGTGTCTGTCACCCTGTCAGGGTAACCCAACCCTTCTAGCTGTTTCCGCTCGACCTGTTCCGCTGTTAGGTTTAGGAGGGCTGGGCGAGGATGTTGTGCCGATCCTAGTGTCAATAAGTCCTTTTCCAGTGGTAGGCACCATGGTTCCATGATTGACAATCTCTTCAGATGATGGAATCAAGCTCTTTCTGGCCAAAAGGGTGCTATCAACACTAGTGAAACAAAAGAGACTTTTTTTAATGATTTGACTAAAGAGTTGGACTGTTTAAATTATGATCAAATAGTCCTTGCAGGAGACTTCAATGGCACAGTGAACAATGTATTGGACAGAAAGTCCAAAGCAAGTGGAGAGACGGTTGGAAAGCTGCCAAAAAAATTTTTCCAGCTAATGAAGCAAGAGAAACTAGAAGACGTTTGGAGGAAGTGGAACCCTAAGACAAAGGATTATACATTTTATTCTAACAGACATAACTCCTTTTCTAGAATCGATATGATTTGGATGTCAGAGGAGATGGCGCAAAAAACCTACAAAATAGAAATTTTACCGAAAACCAACTCAGATCACAACCCCTTACTTTGGATATCTAAAGAAATAGCCTAAACAATTATATTGGAGAATTAATGAGGACTTATTGGACCAAAAATTAATTAATGAAACTTTAAAAAAAGAGACGAAAAGCTTTTTTGAACTGAATTTAAATAAAGGTACTGATATACAAGTTGTATGGGACATGTACAAAGCAGTAATGAGAGGTTTGCTTATCTCTTTGAATTCTAAAGATAAAAACAAAGGATGCAACAACAAAACGACCTTCATGAAAAAATTAGACAAAAGGAAAAGGAATTAAAGAAAAGGCCAGGGAAGAAAAAGATTATTAAAGAGATCCACTTTCTGCAGGATCAATTGAATGTTCTACTAAATAGAGAATTATACTGGAATCTGAAGAAATTACAGCAAAAAGCATTTGAGGGTGCAAATAAACCAGGAAAATTTTTAGCGTGGCAATTGAAAAATAGAAAAGAAAGGAATTTTATAAGTAAAATTACTGAAGACGGAAAGGATGTTATGAATTTGAAAGGTATAAAAAGAGTCTTCTTCAAATACTATGCCAAACTGTTCAAAAAGAAAGGAATTGACCAACAGAAAATTAAGAAATATTTGGAGACTATTGAAGTTCCAGAGCTGGGAAAACAAATTAAAGAGTTATTAAATGGTTTAGTAACAAAGGAAGAGGTGACAATGGCAATAGAAGACGCAAAGTTGGGCAAAGCTCCAAGTCCAGATGGCTTTACAGCAAAGTTTTATAAGAAATTTAAGGAGGAGCTAGCCCCTATCTTAGTACTTCTGTCGAACGAGATAAGAAAGACTAAACGGATCCCAGATTCATGGAAAGAAGCAAATATTTCATTGATACCCAAAGAAGATTTGGATTTAACTGAAGTAAAGAATTATAGACCAATATCGCTATTAAATAATGATTACAAATTATTTGCGAAAATTATTTCGGAAAGACTGAAAAAATATTTGAAAGATACTATAGCGGAAGAACAAGCTGGTTTTTTACCAAATAGACAGATTAGAGACAATTTAAGAGTGGTGATTGATGCAATCGAATACTATGACAAACATCCAGAAAAAGAAGTTGGATTCCTCTTTTTAGATGCGGGAAAAGCTTTTGACAATTTAAATTGGGAGTTTATGCTGCAAGTTATTGAAAAAATGGATATAGGACAGTCTTTTCTAAACATGATTGTGGCAATTTACTCAGAACAGAGAGCAGCTTTGAATATAAATAAAGAAAGAACAGATTTCTTCCAAGTTCAAAAGGGAACACGTCAAGGCTGCCCGTTATCCCCGTTGTTGTTTATTTGGATATTGGAAATATTATTGACAGCGATAAGAAAAGATAACAGCATTGAAGGACTCACAGTGAAAGGTTTTGCATATAAATACAGGGCATTTGCAGACGATGTAATGTTTATGATTCAAGATCCAATCGACAAAATACCACAATTGATGGAAAAAATTGAAGAATTTGGATCAGTTGCGGGATTCTACGTTAATAAAAGTAAAACCAAAGTGATGTGCAAAAATATGACGAAACAAAGACAAACAGAACTTCAAGAGAAAATTCAATGTGAAGTAGTTACAAAGACTAAATATTTAGGAATTGAATTGACCAAGAAAAACATTGATTTGTTCAAAAATAACTATGAAAAGGTTTGGCACAGGATTCAACAAGACATGAAGAAATGGGATACCTTGAATCTATCGTTATTGGGAAGAATTGCAACTGTAAAAATGAATGTTTTGCCGCGTTTGATGTTTTTATTTCAAGCTATTCCAATATTAAAACAAAGGAAAATACTGGATACGTGGCAGAAAGAACTATCGAAATTTATATGGGCAGGAAGAAAGCCAAGGATTAAAATGAAAATTTTATGTGATGCAAAGGAAAGAGGAGGTCTACAACTACCAAATTTAAGACTGTATTATGATGCCGTCTGTTTAACATGGTTGGAACAGTGGATTAATTTAGAAAATAAAAAGTTATTGGCTCTAGAAGGGCATGATAACAAGTTTGGATGGCATGCATATTTATGGTATGGAAAAGTAAAAATAGATAAATTTTTCAAACACCACTTCATAAGACGATCACTGTTCGAGACTTGGATGAGATATAGAAAATTCTTCTCAGAAGAAAGACCACTTTGGATAGTACCAGCAGAAGTGATTAATCCATATTCAAGAAATCAAGGGTTAGATTGGCTACCTTATAAAAGTCTTTTAAAATTAGAAGGGAAAAACTTTGTGTTAAAAGACAGATTTGATGTGGAATTTGAATATGATTGGTTGAAGTATAGACAGATTTATGACTTATTTAAGACCGATAAAAGAGAATATGGTTTTAGAGAAAATAACACTGAAATTGAAACTGTATGGCTTGAGAAAGGTAAAAAAATGATTTCTAAACTGTACAAGGTTTTATTGAAATGGTATACTGAGGACGAAAATGTAAAAGAGCAAATGATAAAATGGGCGGTAAATATTAATAATGAGATATTAATGACATCTTGGGAATATTTGTGGAAAAAGTCAATGAAAATTTCAACTTGTGTAAATGTTAAAGAGAATTGTTATAAAATGATGTACAGATGGTATATGACGCCTAAAAAAATTGCTATTATAAATGAAAGTATGTCTAACAAATGTTGGAAATGTAAGAAACATGAAAGGTCTTTCTACCATATGTGGTGGACATGTGATAAAGCAGTAAAGTATTGGACTGAGATCCACAATGAGATACAAAAAATTTTGAAATGTACTTTTAAGAAATACCCACAGATGTTATTGTTAGGTCTTAAAATGGAAGAAATAAATGTAGCCAAGAGAACACTACTATGGTACTTGATTACAGCAGCTAGACTGACTTTTGCTCAATGTTGGAAACAAGATAAAGTACCTGAAACATGGGAATGGATTAAAAAGACGTTGTTTATGGCAGAAATGGACAAATTAACAAGAAAACTAAACAATGAAGAAGACGAAACCTTTTTCGGAGACTGGAAAGACTTTCAAGAATACTTGTTGAAGAATTGGGATGTAAAACGTGGTTTGATTTGTCTTGACAGCTACTGAGGAGAAGTGGAAAGAGACTCAGATCTTTCAATTGTTACCATTAGTAAAAGAAATATGTTTAGTAGTAAATGTAATTGTATAAGAGAAATATCAAGGGGGTTGGAGCAGTGCGGGAAGCCTTGTTTGGGGGGGAGAGGGAGAAAGAAAAATGGATATGTATTGGTTTGTTTAAATTGTATGAACATGTGATATATCCAATAATAAATTGTTTTTTAAAAAAACAACAACACTAGTGAAACAATTAAGTCAGTTGAAACGTGTACAGTCATCCCTGCGGTCAGTCACAGTTCAGAACATCTGTTCCTGTTGCCCGCTGGTTTTCAACTCTGGATATGAAACATGGAAATTGATGATTCTGGTCTATGGTAAAGAAGTCCATTCCATTATCCTGTACCTTTTGCAGACCTGTTGAAAACCCTACTTGCAGAGCATCCATACGGACTGGTCTAATCATATATACTCAGCCAGTCCATCAATGCACTGTCCTGGCCTGTCACACGGACCACCTCCAATGACTGTAGCTGGATCTCTGCCCATCTGATCAGGTTGCTCGCTTCTTTGTGTAAGGTCCAGAATCTGGTTCCTTATGCCTTTGTTATCATGTGATGACCTGTTAGTATCTTGGAAAATTCCAAGAGCCCCAGCCTGATATTCCTGAGACCAAACCCCTTGTGATATTGTCCCTTGGGAGTGGGTTCTCCACTGTGGCAGACTTGCGTCTGTGGTCATCACCATCCTCTTTAGATCTCAGATCAGAGATCCCCATTGGAAACAAAAGTTTCCACCAAATGCAGCTGATGCTGAAGTTGTTTTGGCAACTGTAGCCCTAACTGGTCACCACATCCTGGTAAGGTAAGGGAAAATATCTGTAGAGGTCCAGCATGGAACCTTGACCATTGGAGCATGTCATGGTTTGACACCACCAAGCTCAGAAGCTTGGCCAGTACCATACCTTCTATCTTGCATTTTTTCAGCCTGTCTATGGTCAGAAGTTGTATGTTGTGTTGTCTCTTCCAAGTGCCTATCTGCACCCCCAGGTGTACCCATGATTGAGAGGCATTTACAGTGCCCTTCTCCATGTTGACCACGAAGACACGGTCCCTCAAAACAAAAAAATCACCACCATCTCTGATGCTTCCCCGCTTTGCTGGTAAGAATGGGCCTTGACAAGGATGCCATCTAAAGATGGTGACAGCAAAACTCCCTGAAGTCACAGATGTGTTACAACGGCCACCATAAACTTGGTGAACCCTCTTGGGAATGACTTCAGGCAGAAAGGCAACACTGGTACTGAAGTGCTTCCCATCATACACAAAGCGTAGGAACCTGCAGTGAGCCTCTTGAACTGGGATGTGTAAATGGTCCTCCTATAGATTGATGGATGCCAGGAAATCCTTTGCTTGAACCTCTGCCAGAATGGAGTTCAGAGTTTTCATCCTGAACATTCTAGTCCTGATGCAGTTGTTTAGCCATTTTAGGTCCAAGATTTTTCTGGCATCCTTATCCTTCTTTGGCTCTGGGCATGATATCCTTTTGGAGTCACAACAGGACTGACAAGTTTTTTGTTTGTTTGTTTTGTGTTTGTTTTGAACATAGAAAACATTTTTATCTTCAGTAAGATATCTGTCGAGTTCCCCTCTGAAAAGGTTTGTGCCCTTGAAGGGAACTGCTTTAGCTTGTGCTGCATAGTCCCCATCCCAATTCTGAGTCACATGTTCCTTCTGGCTGCTATACTGCATTCCATGGCTCTAGCTAACTGCTTCAGGATGTCCAGTGAAGTACTTGCCACAACCACTGTCACTATGGCAATGTTCTTAAGTTTGTGTTTAAGCTCCACTATCAGCTGAGCCTAGTCGTGATGCCCAAGAATGTGCTGCCCTGGCAAACACCAAATCTGCTGTTGACATCCTGATGGAGCAGGATGAGACTTCGAAGTCTTTGCATAAGGCTTGCTGAAATCCCCTATCGCTGTGGTCTTGGGCAGCCTACCTGCATCCATAGGTAGAACTGAGGTGGAGGTCAAGCTAGCCCCAGGTTCGTCCACCATTGGCACCTTGAGTTTCTTGGTAGCCTCTGGTATCAGGGAATAAAGCTTGGGGGAAAAAACATCTAATGGTTAGCTTTTAGCTTGGAATAGTTTTCCCACTCTGCCTTCATCCTATTATAAAAGGCTGTGGGCAATTAGAGGCTTGCCATTGCCTGCCTTGGCCTAGCAACCCTGGATTTCCTTGGTTGTTTCCCATCCAAGTACTAACCAGAACTGACCCTGCTTAATTTCTGAGATCTGACAGCATGGTCGAGCCTGGGCCATCCAGGTCAAGGCTGGCATCCCTGCTTGTGGTACTGCCAGTTTGTACATCATTTGGCCAGATTCCACCAGACGTTCTGGGTCAAAATCATCATTTGCCTTAAATCTGGAGGAAATTCTAAGTACTTGGAAAGTAATCTCATGTACACCTCTTGAGGGAATAGCCAGGACTGTATTGTCGGTACTACTCCCTCTCCTTCCTCTGGCCATTCCCAGTCTACCCTATCTGAGGATAGAACTGGGGAGTGTGAATCCTTCCTGGACTTTTTGCAGCCATCAAATCACAGCCCACTTATGGTGACCCCCTCGGGGGTTTTCAAGCAGGAGATGTTCAGAGATGGTTGGCCTTGCCTGCCTCTGTGTCATGCCTCTGGCATTGTTTGGTGGTCTCCCATCCAAATACCGACCAGGCTGACTGTGCTTATTTGATGAGCTCAGGCTATTCTGAGCTATCCTTGCTGCCTCTGTTTCCTGGTTCTCCACAGGGTCTTGTGGGGACTGTGAGGCTTATGATCTGAATAGATCTGACTTGCTAAGTATACCCCCCTCCCAAAAAAAATCTGTTATAACCTCTCTCTGGCAAACAGTGGACGTGGTGGAAGTGCTATCAAGCAGCAGCCCTATATGGTTTTCAAAGCAAGAGACCGCTAGAGCTGGAAAGCCAACCAGGGCTGACCCTGCTTAACTTCCAAGATCTGATCAAACTGGGCTAGCCCGGACCATCCAGGCCAGAGCCGCTGACCTTGCCTACCTCAGCGTCATGACCCTGGACTTCCTTGGTGGTCTCCCATCCAAGTACTAATCAGGGCTGACTCTGCTTAGCTTCTGAGATCTCAACAGATCAAACTAACTTGGGCTATCCAGTTCTGGGAACAAGGAACTGGCAGGTCTGAGCAGCAGCCATTTTCTATTTGCTTGCCTGGGAGTGAAAGTGAAAGTAAGTCTGCCATGAGGGTCCTGAGAACCAAGATGGTCACCACCATTTTTCCCGCCCTTCTATGGCCTTCCCTGGGCCTTCTAGCTCCCTGTCTGTTCCATGGGAACTTTCCCCCTGAAGGGGAAAAAGGAGAGGGGGAAAGGGCTCCTTAATCCATTCCAGCCTGTCCCAGGTTGGGAAGGTTGGAAGCCCCAGGAAAACAATTTCTCCTTCATCCACCCTGAATAGCTTGGGGGTTGCCCCAGTCTACCACCCTGCCCTCCTTCACCTCCAGTCTAGGTTTTTTGGCCCTGTAAGGGCTTACCATGATTCTGGCGAGGGCTAGAGGCTCCTGGCTTTTCTGTTCCACCGCATGCCAGGTCCTCTGAGACCAGGGAGTTTGCTGGGCCTGCAGCATCGCCCCGGTCTCCCTGCAGACTCAGCCACTTCCCCTGATGTGCGTTGGTTGGGGAGGTGACCTCCAGCCACAGGCTGAGCCTGGTGGGAGTCTGTGTACACAGCCTTGGCTGCTGGGGATCTCCCAGTGCCATCTGCTTCATTTGCCGCTGACTGGATCGCTGCGCTTTGCAGAGCGCCTGTGAAACACATTCTGCTCAAGCAGCAAGGCTGGTAAGACTGGGATGTTCTCAGGGGACAGGCCCCTCCCCTTCCTGGGCTGATCTGAGAAAACCGACCCTGTTCCAGAGGAGGAGCCTATTCCCCAAGAGTAAGAACTGCCCCACGCCCAGGACCACCGGAGAACTAGCCATATTCCAGGTTTGTACACAGCTTTTCAATTGCTGACAATTAGTTGTGAACTTATTTTCATTAGCAGAATTTGGGGGGGGGGGGAGAACTGTGTGATTGAGTAAAGCATATGATCAATCAAGTTATTTTGCACTGCTTTTAAAATTAGCCCCTGGAAAGCTTGAGCTGCACAGTAACTTTTTCAAAGCCACTGCTATAGGGAGGTAAACAGAAGGTTTGAAGTAGATAGAGGCAGGGTTGTAGGCTGAGAAAGTACCAGTAATATTTGAATGCTACTGGAATAGCCAGGTTTTTTGGCTGCTCTATACAGTCAACTGCATCCAAGTGGCTCTGGGGAGCAGCACTACTAAACAACCTGAACTGTCTGAATATGGATGCAGTGACAAATGAGTCTGTATACTCCTGCTAATAAAATTAGCTACAGCTGATAATAAGGAAGCCCAGTTCAGCAACCTTACACCAACTAGACATTGCTAGAAGGCAGCAACTGCAGTTTAATCAAAGCACAAAATCTCTGCAAATTATTCTTAAAAGTGCATTACTAATTGGTATCCCTCAGTGTTCATGCAAGCAGCTAAATGCTTAACTGCAATACACAAATTAGCTGTAAGGCTCTCATGCCTCATTAATGGCACTCAATGTCCTGTTACATTCTCCCTTCTCCCCCATTTTGGTGAACAGAATTTCAGATACTCCCATTTTTAACTTGCAAATCAATCGATGTCATATGTAAACAAAGTGATTTGTAAGAAACAAAGTGCAAACAGCAAACCTAAATACTTTTGGGGGGAGGGGTTGGTATTTTTATGTGTGTTCATGTGTGTATGTACTTGGAAGTCATGGCGACCTCTGGTGACTGACCCCTACTGGAGGCATGGGGGACATTCAGAGAGGTGGCTGGATAAAGCCTGCCCCTGCCTCCCGGCTCTGGTATTCCATGGAGGTTTCCCATCCAAGTACTTGCCAGAGTCGACCCTGCTTAGCTTTTGAGATCTCACAAGATCGGGCTTGTCTCGGCTATCCAGGTCAGGGCCAAACCAAAATACTTTGGTCTAGTCTGACTTGAACAGCACTTGTATAATTAATCCACCTTTCTTTTTATAGCTCTACTTGGTCCTGAAACTGTGTGATAGTGCAGAATGCAAATACCAAGACATTTGTGCCAGGCCATTTAGAAAGGCTTATATTAGTGCTCTCCCAATGCCAATTTTGTCACTTGAGCCAAACTGTTCAATTCACAAAATGCAATTTTATGTGGCAGAACTAATCTGCAGCTTTTACTGGAGTATGCAAGATACAGTTTGTAGGATAATGCATTAGTGTAAGTTACTATTTAAGCACAACAGATATACTGCACAATATAAGCAGATGTCACATAGAGGCAAGTATTCTCTGTGATACAGATTAAGACTAGGCAATATTACCATTGAGGGGATCCTGGGCATTGACTGTGCACAACAAGACAGCAGCACTTACCCGTGAGCCCATATGCCTGACGACATCCCGAGGCACCACGGACCGATCTTCAAGTTTCAGCTATTTGTTGGAGAGGAAAGGTAAAGAAAGAAAAAAGAAGAATTGAAATACCACCCTTACATACACAGGTAGTTCTCTCTAACCTTAGATTACCAGTTGTCTACACAGGAAAACACAATCTCTCAGCAATGCTCCATCTAAGTTGTAGAGTCTTGTGAGCAAAAATTCTACTTTGTGAGCTACTGGCAATAAGTTCTGAGCGAGCGATTTGGCTACTGCATAAATTAGTTTGCTCTGGAGCCATCCTTCCTGAGCTAAGACCAAAATGTGTGAGCCAAAGGCTAAAAAGCTGTGAACTAGCTCACACTAACTCAGCTGAGAGGGAACACTGTCTCTCAGACTGATAACAAATCACAGGTTAAAGCTACTCATAATGAAATTTACACTGATTGGCATAATGCCATTGCCTTTCATAATTCTACTCTGATTATGGATACAGCAGCCAGGGAAGAACATATAAGCCCTTAGGACAAGTCATTAGTATTCTGGGGGTTGATTGTCATCAATATGGGGATGATACTCTGCTTCATATATTCTTATCCAGATCTCCTGGTGATGCAGTAGAGATCCTAAATCACTGCCTGGCTGCTGTGGTAAATCAACAGAGTGAACAAATTGAAACTAAACTATGAAAAGACAGAGGGAATTCTGTTTGGGAGGGTGGAAATCCTGAAGGACATTGTGCTCCCTCACTCTTGACAGAATTCAGCTGACCTTTGCTGACCTGGGCAAGAGCTTTGGGGTTATATTGAACTCAGTGTTATTGCTGAAGAAGCACATTAATACAGCCACAAACAAAGGCTTTTTCTGTTAATTGTATTGACTCACTCTGTGTAACCTGCCTTGAGTCCAAGAGTGAAAGGCGGACTATAAATAACATAAACATATACACAGGCACATGAATTCTAGATGATCAGGATCATCAATTATTCAATATGATACGCAAAGTCTCAGAAATGAATTGAATAAGGAGCGAGGTTACCCCATTTTGCCAAACCAATGGGATATGACTCTAGACTTTATACCTGTTTCTATGGACCTCAAGCTGTAACTTATTCAGCAACATTATGTTTAGGATATACTGGATACCACAGTGCCTTTTTAGTGAAAGACCAAGTAAAATGTCTAATTGCTATTGTAACTTACAAGATGCATCTCTCAAACATATTCTTTAGATCTGTCCAGTTATTTGGTCTTTTTGGAAAGAAGTAATTACTCATATCAGTTTTCTATTAGAATACTCATTTTTCTTTGAGGATGCTTCTGTACTTTAAATACCATTTACTTGTCTCTTGGAGACTAACTAATGTTCAACAGAAATCAACCATCTGTACCCTTACTGGTGCTAAAAGATTTGTAACACTGGAGAGATAAATTCCCACTTCCCATAATCCAGTGGATTGCATTTTACAATCTTATCAACATTTGAACATATGGCATGTTAATGACAGTTACACAATGACTATTTTATAGATATGAAAACCCCTTATAGATGCTTATATGAAAAAAAATTAAAAATTATGGGAACCCTAGCGACTCTTTGGGGTGAGAGGATAAAGAGATAATGAAGAGACTCACAAATATAAATATGTGCACACCTGCATCTTTAGGGATACAGTGTCTTCACTTCTAAGTTTTTGGCACAAGCCCATCTCTGCATTATATTGCTCCAAATTTATAGCATATCCTACACACACACACACAGGCAAGCCATGCTGGCGACGACCCACCTACTCTCCCATTGGCCATTGGAGAAGCTGCCTTGGTGTCCTATTGGCCCATCCCTCTGGCTCCTCCATTGTTACACCCTCACTTTTGACACATTGCACCTTGGAAGTTGTAGGTCGCAGCCAGCCTTACTGTAACCACAGCAAAAGGAATTATAACTACAAGTCCCAAGTTGGGAGTCCCAAGAGGCCATGGGGCATTAGCATGGAGTCAGTTAAACTGATAATCTGTTAAAGTGTTAAAACAGGAAGCAGCTTTGGAATTGAAAAGGGGTGGGGGGAAAGGGAAGGTCTGGACATCTCTCTGAATTACAACTGATCTCCAGACTGCAGATATCAGTTCTCCTGGAGAAAATGGCTGCTTTGGGAAGTGGACTCC
Source organism: Gekko gecko (assembly GCA_029375565.1). Lineage (NCBI taxonomy): Eukaryota > Metazoa > Chordata > Lepidosauria > Squamata > Gekkonidae > Gekko > Gekko gecko. Next base: position 219,585,490 of record JAPDNY010000002.1, on the reverse strand, counting down.
ATGGCATTATACCCTAACCTTCTCCACTCCAAACCCTGCTCTCCCCAGGCTCTACCCCCTCAAATCTACAGGTATTTCCCAACCCAGAGTTGGCAACCCTGTAACTGGTTATGGAACCGCTTTGGTGTAGTTTGGTGTAGTGGTTAAGTGCGCAGACTCTGATCTGGGAGAACCAGGTTTGATTCCCCACTCCTCCACTTGCACCTGCTAATGTGACCTTGGGTCAGTCACATGCTCTGGCACAGCTGTTCTTGAAAAAGAGCAGTTTCTGTCAAGAGTTCTCTCAGCCCCACCTACCTCACAGGGTATCTGTTGTGGGGAGGGGAAGGGAAAGGAGTTTGTAAGCCACTCTGAGACTCCCTTGGGTAGTGAAGGGTGGGGTATAAATCCAATCTCCTCTTCTTCTTCTTCCAGACCCCTGAAACCCAGAAAACATGGCATGTGGCTCTCTCCTGACCTGAGACAGCCCTGCCTTATAGCTAAGCAGAAAGAAATAGACATGGCTTGCCTCCCTCTATTTTCCCCTTCCCTCCACCAGCCCGCCAGCCACAGCCGGGACACTTACCTGGAGCCCCTTTCTAGAGCCCTGGTATTTCTTCCACAACGGGTGTTACCCCAAGTATAAAAGCCAAGGCAATGCCAAAAAAACACAACATTTGAACAGATGGCCTATAATATTAATAGTTCATTAGGATAGATTTTAAACGGGTAAACAACCATGTCCACAGATGCCATATATTTGTAGCCCATATCCTTTGTATAGGCTTCTTACGATTACATCTAAGCAGAACTAGTCACACTTATGAGGATGCTAAACAGTATTTTTAAATAACCTGTTTTTATCAAGCTTATAGTTTATGAAAATCAATACCATAATTCAGTTTCTATAGTCCATATCAACATGTTCCATGAATACTTGTAGAAAAGTTGCATTATAGCTTCTTCAGCAAAGGTTCACCTCACTAAACTTAATCATTCCCTGAATACAGCTATTTATTTCAGCTAAACTTCTATAGCCAACATACCTATTAACTTCACTAAGAATCTACAAACACGCTTCAGTCTCAACATGACAGGTCGATGCTTCTCAATACAATTCCTTAGTATTTGACAATCACCAAAACAAAGGACAGATTTTATTTAGCATGGAAAGAAAGCACTTCCACTGAATAGCATTCTCAGGTTTCCTTGACAGTTGAGAAATAAAAACCAGGCAGATAAAACACAGGTTGCATCCAATGAATTACAAGAGTATGGGACTTTGCCCGCTTCCTGCTGCAGTCCTGTCATGCCACACAACAGAGTATGAGGGACACCTGAGAACAGTACTGAACACGTGAAGTCTACAATGAGGGGGCAAAAACTGGCACCCCCTTGAAAGAACTTACAAGCATCACTGCAAAGTTCAACATTATACTTCTCAGTCTACGCTACCATTAATTTTACAGTGTGGAACACAGTAACTTGTCCAGTTAACAAAATGTAGTTGATATGAGGACATACACAACCAGCTCTGATCTTCTAAATTGGGAGGGAGGGCCAAGTTCTGTATTTCAAGAGCATTTATTGATTACATTGTAATCCACAAGTATGTCACTGGTTAGTTTCCCCCTCCACAGCCAGCCAGGCTCTATAACAAAGTCAGAACCAACTACCAGTTATGGAATACATGACTGCCCCCACCCCCGTTGGAATAAAGAGTCAGATATGTAGTTTGAAATAACTAAAGGGCCACTTTATTAAACTATTTACATATTGCAAGCTGCATGGGCCAAATAACTGAGTGGAACAGGCCAAGCCAGGTCACCCCTGGATCCCTCCTTGCCCTAAACTGGGTGAGCCACACTGCCCCTGGCATGATCCATCCCTGAATGGGGTTGAGCCCGGCCAGCACAGCAAGCTGGTTGCTACCCTGGAGTTCCCCCCCCCCAAGCTGCACAATTTGAGAGGAGGACCTATTTAGGGGGTCCCACAGGAAGTCTGCATTCCCAGCAGTGAGTCACACAACCCAAAAGCTGATCCTGACAGACCCCTTGCCCCCAAAGTGGGAGGCCAAATGGTGTTCACTGATCCACTTTAACATGCCCCACTCTCTCCTGCCACTGCCAAGGCCAAGCCTCTGCTTAGGCATCTGCACCCACTGGGCAGCCTAGTGGCACCCAAAGCCCTTGCCATGGGTCCTCCAGGAAAATCCTATTGCCCTTCTCTGAAAGATATATGCCACCTCTCTCTACAGGTCACCAAACTAAGTCTGTATATAGGGGTGAGGCAAGTAGGTACCTAAACCATCTTCAAAAGTCTTCTGCAGCTCCCGGTTCACCTTGCAATGGACCTTTTTGATGTCCTTTGGGTCCCGTACTCCCCTCCATACCAGGTGGGGCAGCACTGCAGACTAAAAAATCAGAACCCCAGGCCGCTTGCTCTGAATGAGTATCAAGTCAGCCTTGGCCTGCAGGATGAGGGCTTTGCCCCCTCACCAAGCCCACATCATTCCCACCTAGATGGATGACCAGAATGTGAAGTGGAGGACCCTTCCTCGCCTCAAGCAACAAAGGCTCCAGTGGCCCTCAGGCTCTGGCGGCCCTGCTACTCGACCATGGCTCATTCACTGAGCCCGAGCTGGGAACCTATGTTCCCCTGGCTTGGTAAGCTGCACTAAACATCATCCTGCAGATGAGGATCCTTTGCCTCCCACAGCAAAACACAGCTCTTGGATAGAAAACACAATGAGCACCTGAACACACATCACAGTAAAACAAGGGGATGCACATAGGACCAATACACCAGAGAATGTCACCATCCCACCTGAACTGGGTAGTCCATGGCTGCTGCTGTGGAGGCTGCCCCAATCATAGAATCATAGAATTGGAAGGGACCTCCAGGGTCATCTAATCCAACCCCCTGAACAAGGCAGGAAATTCACAAATACCATCCCCACCACATCCTCAGTGCCCAAAAGATGACAAAAAACTTCCAATATCCCTGGCCAAACCGATCTGGAGAAAAATTGCTTCCTGACCCCGAAGTGGCAATCAGCATTTCCCTGGGCATGTTAGAAAGGGCCACAAGGACTAAGCACTGATGCAACCCTCCTGCCCTCCCTCTCATGATCTGCCTTAGTTCATACAATCAGCATTGCTGTCAAATGGCTATCTAGCCTCTGTTTTAAAACCTCCAAAGAATGAGAGCCCACCACCTCCTGAGAAAGCCTGTTCCACCAAGGAACCGCCCTGTCAGGAAGTTTTTCCTAATGTTTAGCCGAAAACTTTTTTGATTTAATTTCAACCCATTGGTTCTGGTCCGACCTTTTGGGGCAACAGAAAACAACTCTGTACCATCCTCTATATGATAGCCGTTCATGTACTTGAAGATGGTTATCATATCCTAAACAAGTAGGTGCCAAACCTGACACCAGACAACCCCAGCTCGGCCAATGCTTGGGCTATGACTGCCCCAAACTGATATTTTGTCAAAGGGGTGGCATCCTGATGCCTAAACAAAAAGCCCTCCTCATCCCCCCCCAAAGCTCTGTTGTACTGCTGAAAGGCCTGGACCAGGCATAACTTGCCCTCAGAACAAGCTTAATCTCTATCCCCCTTTGCCACTGATCTGTTTTGGAGCACCTAACCCTAATATAACATGATCCTTGGCAAAATGGATATCATGGGACAGCAGCACATGGCCAGACCTGTCATTTTGTGACTGGCTGATCAGCTCGCTAACCTGTAGAGCCCCTTAAAAGGCTACCAAGGCTGCCACATGAAAAAGTGCAACCTCAAACAGAGAATGAAAGACCTTCCTCCAAGCTGCCCACAGGCCACTAAGCATAGCAAGGGAAATGGGCTGCCTGTCATCCCTGCAAGTCCCTGACTACTGCAACCAACCCTCCAGTATTCTCCTAATACGGAAGTCACCTGTGGCCTCACCTAATCCCTGAGTTTTGCTGGCAAAAGCCAAAGCAGAAAGATGGCCCCAATGGACTTTACAACCAGATCCTTACCTTTTAGCTATACTCAATAGTGAATTAAGGGCTCCACCAGGATTCGCCAAATGTTCTGAAAGCCTACCTCACACCTAATGTGCCAAACTGCCAGACCACATGGTCATAGGATCCCTTGGTGCTAGGGGCAATAACTAAGTTGATCACTCCATGTGCCTCTGCCCTCCAAGCTGCTACAACTCCAGGGGCATCTGAGCTGGTTGCAAATAGGTTTCCGGAGCCAGTTGATGAAACCTCTCCATCTGCTGTCGGGACACAGCATCCGCTACTCCATTACTAACTCCTGGGACATGTTTGGCAAGAAACAAAATATTCGGGCAGAGGCAACACATAACAATGGATGACTTGGACGACTTGGACGTAAGGGAACCACCTCTAAGTTGTCACACCAGAAGTGGACAGAGTGGTTAGCCAGCTCAGTTCCCCGCAGCCAAACTGCCACAAGTATAAGGAAGAATTCCAAAAAGGTGAGGTCCCTGCAGAGACCCCCAACCAACCAGTCTTCTGGCCACTTTTCTGCACACCAATGTCCACAAAAGTAGACTACAAATCCAATGGAATCAGTGGCATCCAATGTGATCTACAGTTCAGCTTCAATTATCATGTTATCCCTTCAAAATGAAATCCTGTTGAAGGAACACAGAAACTCATTTCAAACCATCAGTTTCTCCCAGATGCTGCTGCTGACCCAAAGTCTATGGTGCCGAAGCCGCAGACCTGCCATAGCACTGCACATTGCAAGAAGGCCTCTAACTTGGCTGTAGGCAGCCTGGATGCCTGCCAAATCATGTCCAGTTCTATCCCCAAAAAGGTCAGGATTCAGGACTGGTGATGGACCCTTGGTTTTTTTGTGGGACAAGAGGGCACCAAATTTCTCAGCCAAAGCAACAACACTCACCAGCAACTGACCACTCTGCCCAGAGCCTTCTGGGCTCACAAACAGGAAATCATCCAAGTAATGCACAGTGTCCCTAAGACCCACACAAAGTATTGTGCCAAAGTATCATTCCATATGACCTCTTGAATTGTCATAGAGTATATCAGTGGGTAGACTGGCTTTACCAAAGCAACGTTGTCTCCCTTCTGTATCATTTTAATTATTGTAGTTATCACCATTGTCTTGTAATAAATGGTTAAATTTGGGTATTTCAATCCACCTTTATTTTAATTACATCTAAGCATTTTAAAATTTATTCAATAGTTTTTGTATTGCCATAAAATGAATTAAAAGCTGCTTGCCATTTAGCTAGTAGTGATAAATTCAATTGTATAGGTACTGTTCTAAAAAGAAAAAGTAGTTTAGGATACAAAAATGATTTTATTAAGTTAAGTCTGTCTAAAAACATGTGATTTTGTTTATTCTATTTGTGGAGTGTGGTTTGTATTTCTGGGAATATTCTTATGTGATTAACTTTAAGTCTTTGAGATTGTTTGGTATTATAATGGCCAGATATGGTAAAGTTTCCTTCGACCATCGATATTTGTAAGTACTTTGGATTTCTTTTTCTTCCTTTTGAGTCATAAAAACATAAGAGAAGCCAATGTTGGATCAGGCCAATGGCCTATATCTAGTCCAACACTGTCACACAGTGGCCAAAAATACCAGGTGCCATCAGGAGGTCCAGCAGTGGGGCCAGGACACTAGAAGCCCTCCCACTGTTGCCCCCCCCAAGCACCAAGAATACAGAGCATCACTTGCCCCAGAGTGAGAGTTCCTATCTATACCTTGTGGCTAATAGCCACTGATGGACATCTGTTCCATATGCTTATCTAATTTCCTCATGAAGCTGTCCATGCTTTTAGCTGCCACCACCTCCTGTGGCAGTGAATTCCATGTGTTAATCCCTCTTTTGGTGAAGAAGTACTTCCTTTTATCTGTTCTAACCCGACTGCTCAGCAATTTCATTGAGTGCCCATGAGTTCTTGTATTGTGAGAATTTATTATGTTAATCAGTAATATGGAGGATTTTGATTGATTTACCTGGAGATCAGAAATTTGTCCAAAAGTTTGGAGGTGATCCTGAAGGTTTTGTAGTGATTCCATTAGTTTGGTTATGGAAAGGAGCATGTCATCTGCAAGCATATTTATTCTGAAGGCATGTGGTCCCAGATCATGCCATATTTCTGCCACCAGTGGTTCTAAGGTGAGTGCAAATAACGCAGGTGATAAAGGGCATCCCTGTCTGGTCCCTCTGCTCAATGAGAAAGTATCAGAGGTAATTCCATTTGTCATAAGTTGTGCTGTGAGTTTGGAGTAAATAGTGGCTATCATTCTTAAGAAGGTTTCTCCAAAATTCATGTGCTTGAGCAGTTTTAATAAATATGCAGTTTCTAGCGAATCAAATGCTTTTTCAATATCGAGGGAAATTAGTATATATCTTGTATGACTGGAGTTACATGCAGAAATAATGTGTAGTGTTTTATGAATATTATCAGTTATATCTCTTCCCGGCATAAATCCTGATTGATCCTGGACATAATTTGTAATGATGGAGTTAATATGTTTAGTGATGATTGCTGTAAATATTTTATAGTCTTGATTAAGCAACGATATGGGCCTATAGGATGCCAGATTAGCTGGATCCTTTCCTGGTTTTGGGATTATGATAATGGAAGCTAAATTCCAAGATATGGGTAGTATACCATTCTTCATTACTTCATTGCATGCTTCGGTTAGTGGAGGAGCTAGTATGTTTGCAAATTTCTTATAAAATTCTGATGGGAATCCATCTGGGCCTGCTGCTTTGTTGTTCTTTAAACTCTTTATAACTTCAAGAACGTCTTGTTGTATAATTGGTCTCTCTAGCATTTGCCTATGATCTTCTGTAATTTTGCTAATATTTGGATGCATGTTCAGATACTTCCTGATCCTAGTTTCCAAGGGTTGTCTTGATTAACATAAGTTTTGATAAAAGTTTTGCTATAATTTCGTTGATGACTTTTGATTTAGATTGCAGATTTCCTTTTTCATCTCTCGTCATTGCAAAAGAGGTGGCTGATTTCCTGTTTTTCACTCCCCATGAAAGTATTTTCAGGGATTTTGGTGAAGCAATCCAGTATCTTTATTTTAGATATATATATAAAGTTCCTTTGAATATTAGAGCTTTCTAGTGCTTCTAACCTTTTCCGGTCATTGAGTAAATTTCTACATATCTGTTTGCTTCCTCTTTCTTTGTGCAGTCATTTGTTGTGTTATTTTTGTTATTAATTCCTTTTTATAGGCCTCTTTGGTTTTCTTCACATAAGATGACAGGGAGTTAGGTTGACCTCTTGTTGTTGCCTTTAATGCATCCCATATTGCTATAGGTGAAGTATCAGCAGTAGTGTTGATTTGTAGATATTGTTTTACATTAAGTTCAATTTTATCAGTGTATGTATTATTGAATAAGATAGCCTCATTGCAGGTCCAGTGGTTATTTGTGTTTCTGTTTGCGATTTTAATTGACATTTGACCCATGCATGGTCTGACCATAAAGCTGGACCTATTGTGGCTTCTAAAATGGTACCTTTTAATGTGCTTGAGATGAGAATGTAATCAATTCTGGTGTGAACATCATGTCGTGGTGAGTAATAAGTGTAATCTTTGACTGATGGGTTATTATGCCTCCATGAGTCAATCAACTGGAACTCTTGAAAAATATTGGGAAGTTTAGTGAGAAATCTGGTTTTTTAGATATTTTTTATTAGCTTTAGAATGGTCTAGATTGTTGCCAACAATATAATTTAGGTCTCCTCCTATTGTAACTCCTCCTTCTTGGAAAGATCTCAGTTTTTTCAGTGTTTCTTCTATGAATATTAGTTGCTTATTGTTGGGTGCATATATTGAGGCAATAGTGACTTTTCTTTCTTCCAGCAGCCCTTTAATAAAGATAAAGCAACCTCTATGATCTATTTTGGTTTTTTTATGTTGAAATCTGATAGTTCTATTTATTAAAATGGCTACTCCTCAAGACTTTGAACTTCCTGCAGCATGGTATTGTTGTCAAATCCATTTTGCTTTTATTGTATTTTGTGTATTGGTTTTTAAATTAGTTTCCTGAAAAAGAACTATGTCTGCTTGTGTTCTAGATAACTCTGTAAGAATTCGTTTTCTCTTAATGACATCATTTAATCCTCGAGTGTTGAGGGACAATATATTCCAGTTTTGAGTCATGTTTCTTATTTACAGGATATCCCAATGGTTTCTTTAATATTTGTACCTGTCTGGATGTCTTCACCTGTATTTGGTTTCATTAGTGTTTGTTGAATGTATTAAGTGTTTTTATATTAATTCATGTATGCTTACTTTAATACATGATGTTTGTTTTATTGTCTTCTATTCTCAAATTTGTTTGTGCTATTGTCATATTGGGTGTCTTCTTGTTTTTTATGCCTTTTACTCAAAGCGAATTAATGTAGCTTGCTATAGTGTATCTTTGTCTTTTGTATGTATGACTGTGTATACTCTTGGCCTTTAATAATTGTTTTTATCTTAGAAGGATTTTGGAAGCACAACTTAATTGCAGTTGTATTCACTTATTGTATTAGTTAATGGAAGATGTTAGTTCAGTTAATGTTAGTATGCAACCAAGATCAACTTTTAATTACTAATCAATCACTTAATGTAAATGTACCTTATTGTTAGCTATTCACTCTATCTAATTAGGTGTTCACAAACTATTGTAATTTTTTAAAACTTATAATTATATTAATCCTTAAATAAATATATTTACAAATAAATTTTAGATGGAACAGCAAGATCTACATTTTTCAGTCCATTAATTAATAATGAAATAACATAAATAAATTGTGATAATTAATTAAAACTAAAACTTATACTCTGCTAATTAATTTGATGTAATTTATTTACTGGTTTGATAAGATTGCAACAAATTATGAAATTCAGAAATATTGCCCACAGTCCCTCTTATTCACGACAGTTAATAATGGTGTGAATAATGGAGTACTCTCCAGCAGCTGCGACTGTAACTCGATAGGAGGTAAAATAGAAAGAACCCAACTCCCCCCTCGAACCTACTTAACAAGTATTTTTGCATTTAATTATCAATATTGCTAAGGGAACCAAGCTTGTAACATCACTTATATAGAACTAACTCATTATATTAACACCTAAGCTTAACTTCTATATACTTAACAATTATGTTTATCTTATAATTAGCCATTTCCTAAGGTCTTTCAGTCTTATGTGGCTGGGCTGTGTGGAAGACTGTGTGGATTTCCCTCCACTAGAGTGCTTGGCTCCCCCCCTCCCCAGAAGTTTTGCCCTGGAGCAAGCTGTGAATGGAAGATTGGACTCACTTACCATGAAGCTTCCTTTCTTGGTGGTCTGGGAGTGGGACAGTCCTGACGTTGGGATTGGCTTCTCCTCCTGAAGCAGGGTTGGTCTTCCAGATTGATCCAGTAGGGGGAGGGGCCTATCCCCCTGGACCGGCCCCAGTCATCAACAAGCTGTAACATCTACTGGTCAGTCCCACAGTAAAAACACTTCTTGCAACCCAGAACTCATGAACATCAGCATAAACACTTAAAAAACAAAACAAAAACAGACCTATGTACCGTCCTGCTAGCTAAAGGAGGACATTTCACCTTGGCCATATGGAGAGCACTCTGGATCCACATCCTATTCACAGACCCCTATTCACTGGGTGGGTAGGGCTGTCCCACTCCCAGACCACCAAGAAAGGAAGCTTCATGGTAAATGAGTCAAATCTTCCATTCTCCAGTTGTCCGGGAGTGGGCCAGTCCTCACGCTCGGGACATACAAAAGCAGTGTGCCCCAGGGCAGGTCCATTAGCTTTGTTCACACAGCATGCTGCAGAACACTATGCCCAAAGGCCACCTCAGCTGAGGCCAGTTTGTCTGCTCTGTAATGCCTTGTGAAGGAATGCACAGACTTCCAAATAGCTACCTTGCAAACTGTCTCCAAGGATGGAAAAGCCCTATATGCTACCAAAGTGGCTATCCCCTTACCGAGTGTGCAGTGATCCCCTGTGGGGGCTCTAACCCATTTGCCTTGTAGGCAATAGCTATACACCCCCGATCCACTTGCTCAGCATGGAGGACACCACTTGTCTCCCCAGGGACGACTTCCTGAAACATACAAACAAGGCTTCAGACTTGCAAACCTGCTTGGTTCTAGCTAGGTAATAACTCAAAGCTCTACACACATCCAAACAATGCCGTTCTCTTTCTTTGTCATGTGTCAGGCAAATAGATGGTAATATGATTTGTTCTACCATATGAAACACCAAATTCATTTTTGGAATGAATGCTGGGTCCAGCTGGAGGACCACTCTGTTGTTGTGGAACACACATAATTCCCTGTTTACAGACAGGGTCCTCACTTCCGAGACCCTCCGTGCTGACGTTATCCCCACCAGGAATAAGGTCTTAAAATGAAAGCTCTTTTAATGGGCAAATGGTCATTGGTTCAAAGGGAGGTTTTCAGAGAGCCCTGAACACTAAATTGAGATTCCAAGTAGGAGACCTATGTACTGGGGGCGATCTCAGCAGCATGGTCCCTTTCAGGAAACATTTAATGTGAGCGTGACTAGTCCCTTTCCCTTTCTTAGACCCCCTGACTGCTGACAAGGCAGCCACCTGCCTTTTAAAAGTGTTAGCACTCAGTCCTTTATCTAGCCCTTCTTGTAGAAATTTTAGGATGCCCTTAACAGAGGCTCTGAGGGAATCCAACCTGCACTGTATGCACCAGTCCTGGAAGACTTGCCAGGTGGAATTGTAAATTCTATTAGTAGATCCTTTTTTAGATGCCAGGATGGAGTCTACAACCCTGCCATCATATCCCAGGCTCTCCAATTGCTGCCACTCAACCTCCAGGCTGTGAGGTTGAGTAGAGCTGGACGCAGATGTTGGGTCATGCCCTGAGTAAGGAGATATCCTTGAGAGGGAGTCTCCAATGCTTCTCTACCAACAGGGAGTACAAGTCCTGAAACCATGCCCTCCTTGGCCAGAAGGGGGCAATTAGCACCAGCTCTGCTTTTTCTTCCACCAGCTTTCCAATCACTCTGGGGGTTAGTAGAATCGGAGGAAAGGCATACAGAAGTCCTTTTGGCCACTCACAATTGAGTGCATCGACACCCATAGCTTGGGGCTCCCTTGATCTGGACATAAACATCACAACTTGCCTGTTTTGAGCTATGGCAAACAGGTCCAGTTTCATCTCCCCAAACTTGTGTTAGACTTTTTGGAATAACAGTGGGATCATAGCCTCCACTCTGCCTGGCCCAAGAATCCCCTGCTTAGCCAGTCTGTCAACACATTGTCCTTGCCTGGCATGTGTATGGCCTTTAGAGACAGAAGATGGGTTTCTGCCCAGCATACTAGGTCGCACGCCTCGCTGTGCAATGCCTGAAACCTTGTACCTCCTTGTTTGTTGATGTATGCTTTCGCTGTCATGTTGTCTGTTTGAATCAGAATGTGTTGGTTTGCCAGGAGATCCTTGAACTCCTTCAACCCCAGCCTAATGTTCCAGGAAATTTATGCTCCTCACCATTTCCTCTGGGGACCATAGACATTGTGTCATTCTGCCTTGAGTGTGTGTTCCCCAACATGAGAGACTCACATCCATGGTCATCAAGACCCTTTTTGAGTCTCTGATTGTGAAGCCCCATTGCAATCTCTCTGGATCCAACCACCATTGCAGTTCCGCCCTTAACTGTACCAGGAGGTAAATTAACAAATGTTTTTTGTGGGCTATGACTTCCTGAAATGGTAAAAGGAATATCTGTAGTGGTCTGGCATGAAATCTGGACCACTGAACCATCTCCTCGCAGGAGACCATTATGCTCAGAAGTTTAGCATAACTTCATCACTTCCACCCTATATTTCGCCAGTACTTCCAAGAGCAGAGTCCTGACCTTTTGTTGTCTCTCTCTGGATAGAAATACCTTGTTCCTCAGAGTATCGATGTGTGAGGACCTGGGTTGGCTGTAAATTGCCTTTCTCCAAATTCATTACAAACACGTGCTCTCTGAGCATCTGCACTATCAGCCTGGATGCTTCCAAACACTGTTGAAAGGATGCCACTTTCACCATAATGTCGTCTAGAAAGAGAAAGAGTGATATCCCCTGTAGGAATAGATGTGCCATCAGCACCAGCAGTACCTTAGTAAATACTCTTGGGGAGGATTTCAGGTCAAATGGTAGAGCCCTGTACTGGTAATGCTTGTTGTAGTATGTGAAGCGTAGAAACCTTCCATGTGTCTCCCTTATAGCGATATGTAAATAGGCCTTCGACAGATCGATGGCTGTCATAAAGTCCTTTTCCCAGATGGCTGATGCTATTGATTTCAGAGATTCCATCCAGAACTTCTTTGGCTTCACATACTTGTTGAGCCATTTCAGGTCCAGGATGGCCCTGACATTCGTGTTCTTTTTTGGTACAATAAAGAAAACTGAATACACTTCCTGATTCTTTTGGGTGTGAGGAACCTCTTCTATGGCCCCTATCTCCAACAAATGTTGTATGGCCCCTTGTAACAGTCTGTGGTTTGCACTGATGGGTTCTGTGAGATCTTGAATAATCACCTTCGAGGAATTTTGTTGAACTATGGCGTAACCTTCTGACACCATGTCTATCACCCAGTTGTTGCCACCTGTCTCCCTCCAACATTGTGCAAAACATAGAAGATGTCCTCCTGTCCTCACAGAACCCATCTTGCTGGTGTAGTCATGCTGAAGAACCCTGGTTAATCACCTTTGCCGGGAAAGGAGGGCTTGCTGTCTCACCCTTTGTGTTGCCACTTCCCTTTGAAGGGTCTGGAAGAAGCCGGTCTGAATGACTTCTTGGAGTCACAAAAGGACTGAAATCTTTTCCTGGGTTTAAACTTCTTTTTTGAGAGTAGGACCTTCTTTTTATCTTTATCCTTCGCCAGGTACTTATCAATACCGTCGCCAAATAGCTTCATGCCTTGGAATGGCTGCCATGCTGCAAGCCATTGATCTTGCTGATTTCTGGAAGGCATCAAGAGTAGCATCCGCAGCAAATGCCGTTGCCAGGGCAATCTTCTTCAGCTTGTCATTAGTCTCTTTTGGAATAGTACTCTCCGCAGAGGCTAGGTTAGATGCCCATGCAAACGCTGCTCTTGTAAACAGAAATGCAGCTGTCAAGGCTCTCAGGGAGCAAGATGATGCCTCAGAGCCTTTGCGAAGTGTTTGCTCTATTTTTCTGTTGCAATGGTCCTTAGGTAGACCATCCTTGTCCATAGGAAGAACTGAATTAGAAGACAAGTTAGTAACAGGATTGTCAACCATGGGAAGCTTAAATCATTTGGTAGCTTCTGGGATCATAGAATAGAACTTTGAGAAAACCTGGTGATTTGCCTTTGGTTTGGTGGGGCTCTTCCATTCTGTTTTCATAATATTATAGAAAGCTGCTGTGAGAGGGATCCCTGCTTGAGATGTAGAAAGTTTTGGCATGAGTTGTCCTGAAGCAAGCTGAAATTCTGTGCCAGCTTCCTCTTTCCCTTTTGGTTTGGAAGAGATTTCTCATGTTCTCAAAACCTTAGGGAGCAGGCGTGAGTACAGTTCCTGGGGGAAGAGCCTGCTTTGTACTGTGGGCAACTCTTCTTCCTCTTCCTCAGATAATTCTCCCTCCTCCTTGTCTGAGGAGGAGGTGGAAGTTTCAGAGTCTCCCATCTGTTCATCCAGTAGAGGGCTATACTCCCTGGTTACTGAGAGTTGCCATCTCTTTATTCTGGATCTATCAGGTGAGCCTGAATTGCTGCTGTGCCTGTCTCTTTCCCTTTTCTGGGATTTTTCGTGTTGCCTTCCCCTGGCTGGGGGTACAGGGGATGACACAGTCTCTTATTTTACTTCCTGTATCATGTCCCTTAATTCCTTTCACATTTCCAATCTCAACCATTGCATTAGGTTGGATTTTGCATCTTCCCTAGTGAGATCCACATTCTGTTCTAAAGGATCTTGAGAAGACAGAGATACAGAACACACAGGCAGCTCAAATTCAGAAGATGGGCTCCCTTTCAACTGGGAAAAAGCTGGACCCATCTTGTCAGCCATTTTGTGGTTATTGGCACCTGGTAAGTGAAAGTGAATATACCTTCCTCAGGCTAGGGGCAACAAAATGGCCTTCACCATCCCATGGTTCCCTGTGGCTGTATCTGCTACTGGAACCTAAATTCCATAAGGTGATCTCCCAGGTTCTCTGGGAAGCCTTAACTGTGGGTAGAAGCAAAAAAAGGGTGAGAGGGTGGGAAGCTTCAACCACCTTGCTATCTGGCTCGTGTTTTTTTTTGAGGGAGGAAGATCCAACCTTCCCAAAAACCTGCCCAAATTGCCCTTGAACCACTGGGTGCCTACCGTGGTTGAGGCTCCCGGCTGTTCAGTCCTTCAATGGCTCTGCCAAGGTTCCATGACTGGGAAGTGAAATGAGTTGCAGTATGCTATTCCAGCCACCAATATGGGCTCAACCATTCTTCCAAGGCCTCAAAAGGCCTGCGGGAGCCCGCAGGAGCCTTGGCTGCCAGGAGCCTTGCCTCCTGTCACTGGAATGCCGCCACAGCGCAAAGTAACTGCCCAGTTCTGGTCACTGCTGCTGCTCGTGGCCTGGGCTCCTTCCGCCACTGGCTCTTCTGGGTTGCTTGCTGCCACCTGGATCAACGTGCTCCATGGAGTGCTGAGAAGACATTCTGCTCTGTAGCAGGGCCAGAAAGATTGGCGCCAGTCCAGGGGGATAGGCCCCTCCCCCCTACTGGATCAATCTGGAAGACCAACCCTGCTGCAGGAGGAGGAGCCAATCCCTGGACCACTGGAGAATGCATGAGATCCCACACAGAGGGGGCATTCAAGGCAACATTAGCCTGGCTTCCTGGTGCACACCTACTGGGAGGTAAACTCCCATCTGTCAGGCGCAACAACAAGCAAGTCCAGGCACTCTTCACAAACAAAGATATGCTTTATTGGAATACAAGTAGGTTGCCACTGGTAGCAGAGTTATTGTCAGGAATACCCCACCAGGTATGAAGGCCTACAGATATAGTATGATGCAGTAGCTGAACTAGCAAATGAAGTCTGAGCATGTGCGCGGGAATTCTCCCGGTGGGAGTTTACATAATGACCGGGAGAACAACCCCCTCCCTCCCACTATCAAAAGTCAAAAATATTTCCACTGGCTGGGAAGACATGCCTTTGCCTCTTGTTCAAGGCCACTTAGACAGCAGTCGGCGGCACAGAGTTCTCCCACAGTTTCAGTGAAGCAAACTATGTGCATGCGTGCACTCTAATTAAAACAAACAATGGGAACAGTGTCTAAGGCAGTGAAACATGGCAGTTTATCTGACACCAACAAAGCAGCTGAACCAACTGCTCCGCTGGGGTGTGGGTACCAGAAGTGCCAGGGAGTTGATGGACTAAATGTCCGCTATCAGACCTATCCCTGGGATTGGGCTTAGCAGGGGACATCAGCTGCATCCACAGCTGCTGGCCTGATCCCATGGAAGGGACAGATTCACAGTTGCCCTCATATGAAACTCTTTCTCATATTGTAACCATGCAGGGCCCGTGAAATCTGTCTATCCCCTGTATATAATATTAATATACTGAGGGGGACAGCCTGGAATGGCTGCAACCAGGCCAGGATAGATCAGAAAACCTGGCAGCCAATTGGTCCAGGTCCTGTCCATTTTCCTATGTTTTAACTTCTCCTTATCCCTTTCCTCCAGATTTTCTCTATCCTTCTTCTTCAGTTCCCTTAAAAGAAGGGTAAAGACATCCACAAATTCGACCCTTAAGAGTCTTATCCCTGGTGGCAGCTACTAAATGGTCACCCAACAGCATTGCTGAGTCCCCAAAGGGCATAGCCTTAAATGGTACAGACCCAGGGAAAAGATGAAACTGGGGTGCCACTCCATGCCCCCTAAAAAGGGGACTGTCCAGTCCCCCAGCCTCCAGGCTGTGATGTAACTGGCACGTGTAATGTAGAATATAGCTGGGCAGTAGCTGGGAACCCGGAGGCAGCCTGACCCCAGGGCCTCCAAGGCGAAGCGAACCCCTGTGCTGCAGAGTTGGACTTACCATCCATAGAAGTCACACCAACAGCCCGTTTCAGCTTCTCTGTGTTGATTCTGTTGCACCTTCTCACACTCAGCACCCACTGTACCTTGAAGGGATGCCTGACCACCATCCCCTTCTCCCATAGGAGCACTAGGCCTCCAAAACAGAAAGGCAGCTAAAACCATCCCTCTGAAATGCTTGTTGGCACCCATCCTGGTCTGCTGCCTCTCCCCATCTGCCGGGATACCTTTGGCCTACAAGCTTATCCAGAATTTGTCTCTCTTGGGCGTCCTCATCATCCTCAGAAGAGGAAATGACAGGAACAAGCCTCTTGGGAGGTGGCTTATGTGCAGGCCGCTGGTCCTTTGAGGGCCCATGACTTTTTTCCTGTGAGCCATGACACCCACGTCCACCCCACTAGGCTACCATGCCTAGCTATCCAGAACAGTCGCCCTGCACTCCTAAAATGGCTGGCCATTAAAGGGAGGGCCTTCAGCCAAACAGAGCTGGGCACTCCCAAGTCACTCCACACCCCAAAAGCCAGTGCTTAGCTTCCTGGATCAGCCAGAGATCCAGATAGACTAGGCTGTCCCCTTCTAGACCACCACCTCAATAACCACCTCTGTGCCACCCACCTAGGTGAGACCCTGGCCCAGGAAACCCACCAGAGGCTTCCACCCCCTGCCCTCCGACCAGGACAAGCAAGGGATAAAGGAACCTGATAGCTGGGGCCTGCTAGGCCCGAAGTCACCACAACAAGACTGCCGCTGCTTTCCTGCCACTGCTCAAAAGCTGGCACTACAAGCAATACTTCCTCTAAGCTGTGGAGTCTTGTGAGCAAAAACTCTACTTTGTGAGCTACTGGCATTAAAGTTGTAAGCAAGCGATTTGGCATAAATTAGTTTGCTCTAGAGCCATCCTTCCTGAGCTAAGACAAAAATGTGTGAGCTGGAGGCTAAAAAACTGTGAGCTAGCTCACATTAATTCAGCTTAGAGAGAACACTGACTAGAAGGGAAGAGCACCACCGCCTCAGTTGCTGACTCTGCGCTGCAACGACCTCCCATGCTCTGAAGGCCGTGGCACATCAAGAAGAGCAGCTCAAAACACTTCCTCCTGCCTGAGTACATGGCAAAGCACCGAGTGCCAGGGGGGCAGAGCTGCAGTCCCTAAAAGCCCTGGATAGTCAGAAAATTGCACCTAATGCCTCTTCCTCCTTCCGGAGGGAGCAAAGGTGGCCCCTGGCCTTAACTGCTGCAAGGGTAGGTTGGCTGGGAGGGATGGATTTTGATGACATGACCAGAATATTCCATACTGAGTGAATTGTTGTTGTTGATTAGATTTTTGAATCGCCCACCCCTGGTGCACACCCTCTTGTACAACAATGAATAAAACCATAAAAACTCTACAATTGAAATACAACAGTATCAATAAATACAGTTAAAACTATTACAGAAACATGTGACGTCTTGAGCTCTTTCTTCTCACAAGTATAATGATCCTGGAGAGCTTCATCTGAATCTTCTTACTGCTCAGGAAAGTGGGTAGCATTTTTAAAAAATACACCAGCTCCTCAGGAGGATAAACAAAAACAAGGCAACATGAACAAGCTAATTTGCGGTTATCTGTGCCTGTCTCTGTGTTGTGGCACACAACCCAATCTTCATTTCAAAAGGCTGATTTCTCTACCACCTACAAAACACGTCATGATCATACTGTGGTTTTTAAACTTGTGTTTATCTGCCTCCAATTACAGTTTCATCTGTAAGAAAAAGAAATATTTTTACTTTCAGACATTTCATGCTTCATTACACCTCTCTTTTGAACTGTATATGTAATGTTCCAGATAAGCAGCAATATTTATTAGATTTTTTACCCCGCCCTCCCAGCCAAGGCCAGCTCAATATTCATCTGTGGCAACGAGACAGACTAGCTAACATGGCCATAGAAGGCACTGGAACTAGTTGTTAGAAGTAAAAGTAATTGTGGAATGGAAAACCCCTCCCTCCTCAGGCTTCACCCTCAAAATCTCCAGGTATTTCCCAATCCAGAACGGACAACCTTATTGACTAATAATCTATTAAATTAGATACTGTCCTATAATGCTTCAAACAATGGTGGCAAGAAACTATTTTATAAGTGTGCTAAATAAGGTGTGAAAGTTACCTTATTGCCATTTCAGAATTGCATAGCTCCCCTTATACTACTGCTCGACTGTCTATTAAAAAACTCATCCACTCAGATTCTAGTAAGTAGCTTCACTAAAACAGAAATAAATGCATCTTCCTGTCAATCAGAGTCAAGGGTGCTTTTCATAAAACAGAGCACTGTTCCACCTTGGCAAATTAAATCTAGCTGTTAAAACAGCAACTACTAGATGGCACTGTTCCCTAATAGGAAAACTCCCATAGGTTCCTTAATCTAAGACTAACAAAAGTGCTGAAGAACATACTGGGTTTGATCATTTCCCACACAGCTATAGTGACTTGATGTCACTGAACACACACATAGTGTATTGTACAGGAAATGACAGAGCCAGCCTCCAAAGGACGTAACAGAGTGATAATCCTGAGTGAGGCAGGCTGGATAAATTCTGAGAGGCATGCACAACCTTCAATTCTCTAGCAGCCTGCAACACTGAGTGCTTGCAAAGGCATACCAAGGAAGAAAAGGGACGGGTAAGGAGAACTGTAGATCTGTTATATCCTACGAGATCCCTTTTCGTATGGGTGCTACACCCAAATGATTTGTCCATGTTTGGGCAGGACTGTTTCCATGTTTGCCAGTGGGATGCTGTGGTTAAATTGGCCTCCTTGTGCTGTTTCTTCTTTCTACTGCAAAATTTGACATTTCTCAAAACCTTGATTAGGGACACGATGATTTGTGGATAATTAAATGTGACATTCCTGACCCAAGTGTTGAATTCTTTAAAATGTTATGGTTGAAAGAGGGATTAGTTGCCATGGGGACGCCATCACTGGTAGCAGCCATATTTCACATACATGATTCTCCAGCTTGTGAAAGTAGATGTAACATGTAGAGGAAGGGAAACTTCATTCAGAACACAATTATAAATAGCTATAGAGACTCTTCTTAGATGTTTCCAACAAATTATAAATGGGAGCAATCCCTAGCACAGCTGGTCAGGTAGTAGTGGACCATTTACCAATGGAAATGTCACACAATGTAGCAATTCATCACAAAGATAAAATTATGCAGTTAATACAAATCTTTTTTTTTGTAAAGAAATTTTTATTAACAGGATATTTTAACACGGTCCATAATTAAAAACATTTCATAAGATATCCATTTCCACAACTTTTTTCCCCTCCCCCCCCGGCTTCCAACGATGTTCCGCCTCATTATTGTTTCAGTCAGCATTGCCTTACAATAAGCACTTATTCAATAGCCAAATCTTCTAAAACATTTTCCTTTTTCATTTCTCTCTCTTAGGTAACATTTTAAATACAATCCATTTCTTACTATATTTCTAATCTTAATAGTTATCAAAGCAAAGTACCTTATTTTTGACATCCCAGTTCAATTCTAAGTAGTCTTTAAAGTCTTTCCAATCTGCTAAAAATTCTTGATCTTCTTTTCCATTAAGTTTTTTTGTTAATTTGTCCATTTCTACCATAAAAATCATCTTTATCCATTCCCATTTATCTGGTATCTTCTCCTGCTTCCAAAATTGAGCATATATCATTCTCGCTGTTCAAATCAAATACCATAACAATGTTCTCTTTGTCACATTAACTTCCTCCATTTTAAGACCTAGAAGTAACATTTCTGGCTCTTTTTTAAAAGTACATTTCAGGATCTTCTGGATTTCATTATGAATCTCAGTCCAAAAAGCAGCCGCTTTCTCACAAGTCCACCACATGTGGTAAAATGAGCCCTCTTTCTTTTTACATTTCCAACATTTGCTAGACATGTTCTCATTCATATTCACAATTTTTTTGGTGTCATATACCATCTATACATGATTTTATAACAATTTTCTTTCACATTAACACATGTTGAAATTTTAATTCATTTTTTCCACAGACACTCCCATGATTGCAGTTAATACAAATCTGAAGTGTTGAATGTTTGGGAAGTACAGGAAAAACAAGAATAGCCCAAGTTAAATAATTTATGGAATTCAGTTGCCATTTAGAATAATACTGGGAACTGCTAAGGCAACTCCACCCAGCCTGAAATGAAAGACATTTTAAAAACTACACAATTCTAGTATCAAAGGTCTAGTCTTTATATAGCATATTTTACCTAAATAGTTACTTGTTTAGTATCTCTCCTTATAAATAATTATCTTTTGGTTTCGCAAGATTCCATGTGCCCCCATTGGCTGTAAAATGCCCTCTCTCAGCCATTGGCCCATCAGCCGCCACTCAAGAGTACTCGCGTGCCATTGGCCGGGTGCTGGGTCTGCTCCTCTTCCCCACCCACTCCCCCTTCAGACAGATTTTGCATGTCAGATTTACTGGCAGATAGCTCTCTCTCCTGAGGAAGACAGTTCTCTTGACTCCTGTGAGGGACTGTCCCCTAAGTGGCTGTTGGTAGGCAACTAAGCTTGGTTCTGTGAGTAAAAAACCAAAGGACTTTCAGCATAACCCACTCCCCCGCCCATAACCCCCTCCCCAGTGGCCACTTTCCTTTCAGAATAAATGGAAAAAGGCTCTGCTTAGCTTCAGCATGGCTGGCTGGCTAACAAGGTGGGCCAGCGACCAGACTATTTTCTTCAACTCCCCGCTGTGCGGCTGACTTTCCCCTAGGGCTGCCAATCTCCAAGTGGGACCTGGAGATCTCCCACTGTTACAATTGACCTCCAGATGACAGAGATCAATTCCCCGGGAGAAAATGGTTGCTTTGGAGGGTAGACTCTATGGCATTATACCCTGCTGAGTCCTTCCACACACACCCCAATTGCTGCCCTCCACAGGATCCACCCCCCCAAATCTCCAGGTATTTCCCTAATCAGAGTTGGCACCTGTACTTTGTCAGTAAAAGGCCCTTTCCACACCTATGTTGGCCTTTGGGAGAAAACTCATTGGGCCCAGTCCTGATCAGGTTGCCAACTCCAGGTGGGCAATTCCTGGAGATTTGAGGGATGGAGCCTGGAGAGGGTGAGGTTTGAGGAGGGGTGGCACCTCAGACAGGTACGATGACATAGACTCCACCCTCCAATCCAGCCATTCCCTGATGGGGAACCATTGTTGCCAATCTCCAGGTGGGGGCTGGAGATCACTCAAAATTACAACTGCTCTCTAGGAGGGAGGGGGGAGGAGATGGGAAACTAAAGGTAGGTTGATGGTTGGCTGGGAGGGAGATAGGTTTGTCAACTCCAGGTTGGGAAATTCCTGGAGATTTGAGGGGTCGAACCTGGAGAGGGTGAGTGTTGAGGAGGGGTGGGACCTCAGACAGGTACAATGCCATAGACTCCACCCTCCAAACCAGCCATTCCCTCCTGGGGAACCAATCTTGGGGGTGGGCTGGAGATCACTCAAAATTACTACTGCTCTTCAGGTAGCAAAGATCAGTTCCTCTGGAGAAAATGGTGGACTCTGTCATTATACCCTGCTGAGATTGCCACAGCAAATTATCACTGAGTGCCCAAAGCCGGGGCACTCTCCCAGAGCCTCTTTCTAGAGCCCGTTGTATTTATTTCCACAACAGGCCTTATTCCTAGTCTCTCTATAATTGTTTTGGTCACGGACTCTCCTGAACATTCCACACGCCACCAAAATCAGTTGGCTCAATGATCTGTCACTCAGAACGTGTCCCTAGCCACTGGCTGTGCTGCCTGAGTCCCACCCAGCTGCCACTCAAGAGTACTCATGTGGCATTGGCCGGATGCTGCGTTTGCTCCTCTTCCCCACCCACTCCTTCAGCCTCTGTGCCCTGTCAGAATTTCTGGCAGACGGCTTTCTCTCTTGATGAAGATGGTTGCCTCCTGTGTGAGACTAACTTTTTTCCTCAGAAGCTGTTGGTAGCTGTAATGAAATGGCAGTTACCTGTGTCTATAAGATGGCTGCCATCTCTGTGTTTAAAACGTTCCTCCAGAAGGCTTAATTGAGCTGTAGTTCCAGAGAGGGGCCTGCAGGGGTATCACTTACTGGGTTGAATGGGGCTTCCTCATCTGCTGGCCTACAGTTTCCAGCTGCCCCAAGGCCAAAAAGTGTGGGAAAAGAGGGACTATCCCAAGGGGCGGGCTAGCATCAATATAGACTCCAGCCAGGCCACAAGTCAGAGACATGGGGGAACCCTAGGAGACAGCAGAAATTCAGACACTCCACAGTCAGCTGGACTGGGGAATGAATGGAAGTTTACCTGCTCTCATGGGCAAGAGAGAGAGAGGCTGAAGCAGAGCCAGTCCAAGGATAGATCCTATCCTGAGCCCACAACCTCCAGAGCTAGAGTGTTATGTGTAGGGAAAGAGGATTGCGTTTAACCCCTGTTGATTTATGCCTGTTGGTTCATGGTGTGTGCTTACTCCTACTCTGTTGTGCTCTGACCACATAGTCTCCCCCGCTCTGCACAATAACAAAGGGAGGGGGTAGCCCAGGGAAGCAAGGAAAGGCCAGACCCTTGGGTTGCCAATTTTCCAGGGAACCCCCAAAGACTGGGGATTCCATCTCCAAATAGGGTGTTTCAGCCAGAGGGGTCTCACTGTCCCTCTAAAAAGGCAGTGACAATTCAGAGAGTTGTCGCAGCAAACTTAAGAAGTGAGATACACCCATGGGATGAGGGTGGGAGGCGAACAGCTGAGTTGTAAACTGGAGCCTGTTTCGCTACAGTAGATAACCAAGCTTGGTTCAGACAAAGGAAGGAAACCCTTTGCAGGCCTTTGTGAGGAACTCATCGGAGCCAGTCCGTACTAGGATTGCCAGCTCCAGGTAGGGAGATTCCTGGAGATTTTCTGGTAGAGTCTATGGAAGCCAGGGTTTGGAAGAGGGGAGAGGCCTCAGCTGAACAGAATACCATAAAGCCCACCTTCCAAAGCAGTTATTTTCTGAGGGGGGGGAGATCTGTTGTCTGGAGTTCAGATGTGATACCTGGAGTTCTTCAGGCTCCCCCGGAGGTTGGCTATCCTAGGTATCGCAGTCAGTGCTTCAGAGCAGGGTCTGCTAGATCCAGGTTCTTGCTGTAGAAGCTGAGTGGGTGATTTTGGACCAGTCATAGATTTTCAGCCTAATCTACTTCACAGGGTTGTTGTGCAAATCAAAAGGTGGAAAGGAGAATGATGTAAGCTGCTTTGGTCCCCATTGCAGAGAAAGACTATCTTTCCTCCTGGGAAACCATTGTTGCCAGTCTCCAGGTGAGAGCCAGAGATCACTCCGAATTACAACAGCTCTCCAGATGGCAGAGATCAGTTCCCCTCAAGAACATAGTGGACTCTGTGTTCTTATACCTGCTGAGATGCCCCCCCCATGACAGGCAATGTGATGTGGCAGTCAGGGTTTCAGAGCACTGTAGAGGCTGCGGGGGGGGGGGATGGAAAGCTGACGAGTGAGGGGGAAATAAAAGTAGGTTGATGATTGGCTGGGAAGGAGGTAGGGTTGGCAACACCAGGTGGGAAATTCCTGGAGATTTCAGGGATGGAGCCTAGAGAGGGTGAGGTCTCAGACAAGTACAATGCCATAGACTACATTCTCCCAATCAGCCATTCTCTCCTGGGGAACCACTGTTGCCAATCTCCAAGTGAGGGGTGGAGATCACTCAGAATTACAACTGATCTGGTATGGCAGAAGTCAGCTGCAGTCAGAGGGGCAGATAACAGTAGGTTGATGGTTAGCTGGGAAGGAGATGGGGTTGCCAACTCCAGGTTGGGAAATTCCTGGGGATTTGAGGGGTGGAGCCTGGAGAGGGTGAGGTTTGAGGAGGGGCTGGACCTCAAACATGTACAATGCCATAGACTCCACCCTCCAAACCAACCATTTCTCCTGAGTAACAATTGTTGCCAATCTCTAGGTGAGGGCTGGAGATCACTCAAAATTACAACTGCTCTTCAGGTAGCAGAGATCAGATCCTCTGGAGAAAATGGTGGACTCTGTGTCATTATACCCTGCTGAGGTCGCCACAGCAAATTGAAGCTGAGTGTCCAAGGCCTTGGCACTCTCCCAGAGCCTCTTTCTAGAGCTCGTTGTATTTATTTCCACAATGGGCCTTATTCCTAGTATAAACATAAGAATGTTTACCCACTATCTGTAGATTTCTACTTCCATGCAGCATAGAAGTGCTTAACATGCAATAAAGCACCTGAAGTGAATCCTATGAAGCAGTGATGGAACAGAAGTGTGATTTAGCATTGCTCCATTGCAAGTTGCAGTTAAACTGTGGGGAAAATGGGGGAGGGAAACTGTTCCCATGCCTGCATGCTCCCCCCTCCCTGTGAGGTGAAGTGGAACTTGAGGAAGCCGGGAAATTTTAAAATCATGTTCCATGTGCACACTTGGGTGACGTGAGAGTTCACCACCATTGGAAAAAGTCTTAGTTCTTGCTCTATCAAAGTTAAATTTCAGCTTGTCCCAATGTACACCTGAAATCCCTGGTACTAGTGAAAAGACCAATTTGGATACACTGAAGTTCTTATCATCAGGCTCTTCTGCAAGGCCATTACTGCTCATTTTTTGGTGCTATAGCCATTATGCCAAAAGAAGGCCTCTGTAGGATCCAAGCCATTGTGCATACACAGAAGTACACCACTGTACACACAGATAGTCTCAGGAACAATCTGGATATTATAATTAAAGAGGCAGACAAGGGTGGAAACATTATCATCATGAACAGATCAGGAGGTTCAAAGACAACTCTCAAATACTGCTTTTTACAAACTACTGGACTCAGACCCCACACAGAAATGCAAAAAAGAACTAAACAAGATTATAACAGAATTACCCCCCACACATTCAGGAACAAGTCCTTTCAGACACACCATAGGAACCTCAACCAGCTACCTTTTATACATAGACCTGGCAAACTAGGATGCCCCACTGTCTCAGGCATAGGCACTATCACTGTGGGGGTATCTGGATATATGGACTCTGTTCTATGTCATCAATGCTCCTAGTTATGCTCGTGACACAACAGACTTTCTGAGGAAAATACAATGTCTGAACAATCTTCCAGAGTTTACGATTTTTGCCACCATGGACATGGAATCTTCACACCAATGTTCCAATGTTCCACACAAAGACGGATTACAAGGTGTAAGGAATATGATTTCTGACAACACCACAGCTGCCTTTGCCCACCAAAATGTGCCATTTTGTTCTCATCCATAACCACTTCTGATTTGGCAAAAACTTGTTCCTTCAAATCAATGGTACAGCCATAGGCATCCGCATGGCACCACAGTATGCTAATATCGTCATGGCTGACTTGGAAAAACAATTCCTAAACTCCCACTCACTCATACCTCTCTTACACCCGTGAAACACTGATGACATTTTTATTGTCTGGAAGCCCTGGATATATTCCACCAGGCATTCAACAACTTTCATCCCGCCATCAACCTGACAATGAACCAATCTATGCAAGAAATACATTTTCTGGACACTACTGTAATAATACACGATGAACACATAAATGCCACCTTATACTGGAAACCTACTGACCGACAATAATACAACATCTAATTTGAACATGGACACTGGTACCAGAGCTTGCAATAAACCTAGATGCCAACTTTGTTGCCACATACACCTGTACAACACAATCACTGGACTTAACAACATCAACTACACCATCTCAGGCTTAGTCACAAGCTCACTGTGTATACCATTAAACACCAACCCTCCTCTTCGTAGGGCAAACATGTCATACTCTATGACAAAAGATAAATGGACACAAATCTGACATCAAGAATCACAAGACTGAGACATTCAGTGGGTAACCTCAAAGCAACTGTTCAAGAACAGCCTAGAAATGGAAATTGCTGAGTTGCAAGTTATTACAACACTCAGAACAATGGAATCCTCAGGACTTAACAGGGATATTGGTTTCTTATTTCCCTACATATGCTAACCTCATTCAGCCCTTACATCTGTATTCTCACCAATGCTCCAGAACGGTCATTTTATTTTACCTCTAATTTGAAATAACAGATTAGAAAACTGAATTGTAATGTAACATAATGAAAAGCAAAAGCCTGACTTGAATGTATTTCTCTAGTCTGGGGACCAAGGTGATAAATCGACACAGCCAATAGCTCCACTCCAAAGAAGAAGATGCTGTAAAGTCACCTCCATGTTTGAGAAGAGACAGATGGCAGTCTCAATTAATTACTCCCAGCATTTTACAATTAAGGATATATCAATCACCAATTTTGACATATTTATTTCCATTATTGTTTTTGTCCCAGAATTGAACCCAAACAAATGGTTACCATATAAACTAAGCTTATTATTCTTGCTTGGTCCGTGTATCTGCTAAACATCTTCATTATGCTGTATGACACCCTCTACCTATATGTATGGACTGGTAATTTCCAATTTTGTTTTTGTCTCTGGTGTAGTGGTTAAGTGCATGGACTCTAATCTGGGAGAAATGGGTTTGATTCCCCACTCCTCCACTTGCAGCTGCTGGATGACCTTGGGCAAGCCATAGTTCTGTCAGAGCTGTTGTCTCAAGGACAGTTCTGGAAAGAACTCTCTCAGATGTCGGGTAGCCCCGCCATGGTTATTCTGTGCAAGGTGAAATGTGTCTTGTAATGCAGCTGTGTTTTTCTAGCTGTTTGTGGCCTTGAGCACCTGGCTTCTCCGGCTCGAAGCTGTTACTGTCTCCTGTGCACCTCTAAACCGTTATTCACCTCCCCGCAATTTTTATCTATTGCCTATTGGCTCTCAAGTGTCAGGGGGTCCTGTATTAAACCAGTATAACTCTTATAGCCATTTTGTATTCCTCATTCCTGACTCGAAAATGTCTATGATGACTTCACCTTTCTCCGATCAATAAAGCTGAACCTAATTAAGGACCTGCTATTGAACTGAGTTATTGGAGTACCTGACACTCACAGAGTGTCTGTTGTGGGGAGGGTATGGGAAAGGAATTTGTAAGCTGCTTTGAGAATCTGAGAGAAGGGCTGGGTATAAATCCAATCTCTTCTTCTTCTTCTAATTGGCCCTTCCTGGCAATTAACCACCACCCCTTCTATATGTAATGGTTGAGGAAATTCTGTTTCACTGTATTTGAACAAGTGTGCTTGCACACAAAAGCTTATACCATGAATAAAACTTTGTTGGTTTTAAAGGTGCCACTGGACTTAAACTTCGTTCTACTGCTTCAGACCAACACAGCTACCCACCTGGAACGGTATACTTGTGTCATAAGAACGTAAGAGAAGCCAATGTTGAATCAGGCCAATGGCCCATCTAGTCCAACACTCTGTCACACAGCGGCCAAAAGTACCAGGTGCCATCAGGAGGTCCAGCAGTGGGGCCAGGACACTAGCAGCCCTCCCACTGCTGCCCCCTCCAGCACCAAGAATAGAGTGCATCACCTGCCCCAGACTGAGAGTTCCCATCTATATCCCGTGGCTAATAGCCACTGATGGACTTCTGCTACATGTTTATCTAATTCCCTCTTGAAACTGTCCATGCTTGTAGCTGCCACCACCTCCTGTGGCAGTGAATTCCATACGTTAATCACTCTTTGGGTGAAAAAGTACTTTTATCTGTTCTAACCCGACTACTCAGCAATTTCATGGCGTGCCCACGAGTTCTTGTATTGTGAGAAAGGGAGAAAAGTACTTCTTTCTCAGCCTGCTCAATCCCATGCATAATCTTATAAACCTCGATCATGTCACCCCCTCAGCCGTTGTTTCTCAAAGCTAAGGAGCCCCAAGCGTTTTAACCTTTCTTCATAGGGAAGGCATTCCAACCCTTTTATCAGTCTAGTTGCCCTTCTCTGCACTTTTTCCAATGCTATAATATCCTTTTTGAGATGTGGTGACCAGAACTGTACACAATATTCCAAATGAGGTCGCACCAATGATTTATACAGGGGCATGATGATACTGGCTGATTTGTTTTCAATTCCCTTCCTAATAATCCCCAGCATAGCGTTGGCCTTCTTTATTGCAGTTACACACTGTCTAGACATTTTCATTGAGTTATCTACTACGACTCCAAGATCCCTCTCTTGGTCAGTCTCTGCCAGTTCAGACCCCATCAACGTGTATTTATATTTAGGATTTTTGGCTCCAATGTGCATCACTTTGCACTTGGCCACATTGAACCCCATTTGCCACACTGACACCCACTCACCCATCCTCGACAGATCAATGTGCCTACTAATTCTTTCCTTAATAACAGTTTCCACCAACTTACCCAGTATTGATGTCAGACTGACTGGCCTGTAATTTCCTGGATCTCCCCTGGAGCCCTTTTTAAAGATGGGAGTGACATTAGCTACTTTTCAGTCCTCAGGAATGAAGGCAGATTTTAAAGAAAGATTACATATTTTTGTCAGATCCACAAGTTCACATTTGAGTTCTTTCAGAACTCTCGAATGAATGCCATCCGGGCCTGGTGATTTATTAGTTTTTAAATTGTCCATCAGTCGTAGGACTTCCTCTCTTGTCACTGCAATCTGATTCAGGTCTTTCAAACCCCCTCCCGAAATCGGTGCTTCTGGAGTGGGCAAGCACTTCTCCTCTTCCACAGTGAAGACAGAGGCAAAAAATGCATTCAGCTTCTCAGCAATTTCCCTATCATCCTTCACTACTCCTTTTACCCCTTGGTCATCCAAGGGCCTCCCTGGCTGGCTTCCTGCTTCTAATGTATTTGAAGAAAGTTTTATTGTTCGCCTTTATGTTTTTTGCAATTTACTCCTCATATTCGCTTTTTGCTTGCCTGATCACAGACTTGCATTTTATTTGCCACAGTCTGTGTTCCCTTTTATCAACCTCACTGAGACTAGCTTTCCACTGCTTAAAGGAATCCTTCTTACCTTTTACAGCTTCCATTACTTTATTAGTTAACCATGCAGGCTTTTTTCTATACCTATTTGTGGCTTTCCTAACCTGCGGTATATATTTTTTCTGAGCTTCTAGGATTGTATTTTTAAATAGTCTCCAAGCTTCCCCAATGGTTTTGACCTTCTCCACTCTTCCTTTCAATTTCTTCCTCACATGTCCCCTCATACCAGAGAAGTTACCCCTTTTAAAGTTAAAAGTGGTTGTGTCAGTCTTTCTGGGCAACTCCCTATCTGTACAAATGTTAAACTCAATGACATTATGGTCACTGTTCCCAAGCGGTGCAATCATTTTTCCATCTCTCACCAGGTCTTGGGTGTTACTTAGGACCAAATCCAGGATCGCCTCTCCCCTGGTAGGATCTGTGACCATCTGTTCCACAGCACAGTCATTGAGAGTGTCTAAAAACTCAATCTCTTTTTCCCGACTAGAACTCATATTGACCCAATCAATGTGTGGGTAGTTAAAGTCGCCTATTATGACACAGTTATTCTGTCTAGCTGCTATCTTTAATTCATTCATCATTTTATAAGCCTCCTCTATCTTTTGATCTGGTGGGCGATAACAAACTCCCACTGGTAAGCCTCCTTTTGGACCCACTATTTCAACCCATAGCATTTCCAGAAGCGTATCCAATTTTCTTACCCTCTCAATCTTACTGGACTGTATACCCTCTCTGACATACAGAGCCACCCCACCTCCAACCCTTCCCCCCATCCTTCTGATATAATTTATAACCAGGAATCGCCGTATCCCACTGATTTTCCTCATCCCACCAAGTTTCTGAAATACCCACAGTGTCTATCCCCCCCCCCAACACCAAGCATTCCAACTCCCCGATTTTACCTTGGAGACTTCTAGAATTTGTGTATAAACACTTATAGTTTCCCATACTTGTTAAGCCCACAGTCTTCCTCTTGCTGCCTCGAGACCTTGCCAGGCAGTTCCTATTGTTAGCCACAGTCTCAGTGGACAATTTTAATCCAATCCCTTGAACAAAAGTAATAGCTATCCCTTCATCTCTTTGAGATGAGCCATCCCGAACCAGAGACTTTTCATCTCCTGTTGGCTTTCCTCCGTTATTCAGTTTAAAAACTGCTATGCCACCTTTTTGATTTTGAGCGCCAGCAGCCTGGTTTCTTCTTGGGACAAGTGGAGACTATCCCTTTTGTACAGCTCCCTCTTGTCCCCAAAAGTATCCCAGTGCCTAACAAACTTGAACCCTTCCCCCTTACACCACCGTTTCATCCATGCATTGAGACTCCTGATCTGTGCTTGTCTCTCCGGCCTTGCGCGTGGAACAGGTAGCACTTCTGAGAAGGCTACCTTGGAGGTCCTGGCCTTGAGTTTCCTGCCCAGCAGCCTAAATTTCTCCTCCAGGACCTCACGACTGCATTTCCCCACATCGTTGGTGCCGACATGAACCATGACCACTGACTCCTCCCCAACACTATCTACCAGCCTATCGAAAACACGCGTAATGTCCGCTACCTTTGCACCAGGCAGGCAAGTCACCATACGGTCAGTACTCGGGTTTGCCACCCAGCTGTCTACCTGCCTAAGGATCGAATCACCAACTACCAAGAGCCCCCCACCCACCCTTCCCAGGGATGGTTCCTTGGTACGAAAGGATACCCGTTCACCAGCTGAAGAAGAGGTCCCTTCTGAGGGCACATTCCCCTTATCCTCAGCATGGTGCCCCGTTTCCCCTTGACCCTCATGCTCCCTGGCAGTAGCTGGGACACCAGATCCAGAGTGGGACATATCTAACAAGTCCCCGAGAGTCTTCTCTGTGCACCTAACTGATTGTCTCTGCTTCTACAGGTCAGCCACCTTGGCCTCAAGGGAGCAAACTCACTCCCTGAGAACCAGGAGCTCCTTGCACCGAGCACACACCCAAGACTTCTGACCAGTGCGCAGTTAGCCATACATGTGACACTCCATGCAAAACACTGGATAGCTCCCAACCCCCTGCTGGCATTCTGGCTTCATAATTGTTTTTAAACAAATACTTTTATATAACCCCCATTTTAAAACTCTTTGTATTTATATGGTTACTGTTGTAGAAGTCTACTTACCTTACTGGGAACCCAAGGAGCCAAGATCCCTGGCCTTCTGGCTCTTCTTACGGAGCCCCTAGGCTAAGAGCCACAGGCCAAAAGCCTCACCCTTCGGCTCGTGCCAGAGGCTTGTGCCTCTTGCAAGCTTCCTGCCTTAAATAGACGCATCCCCCAGGAGAGGGTGTGGCAAGCAGCTATTCAAATTCACCCTAGGCACTTAATTACAGGCAAACAATGACCCTTTCACACCCTAACTCCAGCAGCCAGGAGTCTACTATTCAATTTCACCCAGGCACTTAATTACAGGAAAACAATGACCCTTCCACACCCTAACTCCAGCAGCCAGGAGTCTGCTACAACTCACCCACACATTCCCAAATACAGTCCCCCACACTGTACCCTTCTCAGCTAAAGCACCTCAGCTGAAAGTAAATAAATAAAAAAACCACTCACCCCTCTGGCAGCTCTAACACCTTGCTCCTTCTCAGAGTTCAGCTGGGTCAGTATCAAGCCTATATATGCAGCAACTCTACAATAGTGTGCCAAATTCAGCAAGGAAAGCAAAGTACCACCATGAACAGCTACACACCTTCATGCTAAAAGGAAGAGGAAGAGGAAGAGGAGGAGGAGACTGGATTTATACCCTGCCCTTCACGTGGAGTCTCAGAGAGGCTTACAAACTACTTTCCTTTCCCTTCCCCTCCCCACAACAAACACCCTGTGAGGTAGCTGGGGCTGAGAGAGCTCTTTCAAGGACTGCTCTCTCAAGGACAGCCCTTGTCAGAATTATGGCTTGCCCAAGGTCATCCAGCAGCTGCAAGTAGAGGAGTGGGGAATTAAACTCGGTTCTCCCAGATTTGAGTCCGTGCACTTAACTGGTACACCTAAGTTATATGCAGTCTACTCTAGAAAATTCATGCTAAGGACATCCAAAGTCTGCTGTTTGTTGCATGATTTCTGCTGAATTTAAGGAAGTCAGAAGAATTTTGAAAGGTTACAACTTGAATAAGTACCCATTGAAAGGCTGATCTGGAAAGCACAGTATCATTGATTTGGAAAGCAAATCACTATCGCTTATTTGAAAAGTCTTCCACCAAGTGAACTGGTTATTACACTGAGAATGATGGACTTGTTTTCATAAAAGCATTTTATTTTGGTTTTCCCCAGGGATGCTAAGGATTTATTTAGAAAATTTCTGCATGGCTTCTCTGTACCTGCTTGAGATGGCTACAAAATAAAAAAACACATAGCACAATAAAAGGTTAACAATTAAAAACCTAGTATTTAAATCTCAGCAGCTTAAAATGTCCATGAACAGTCAGGTTAAAAAACAGACTCTACAAATGAGGATTTTTTTATCTCATTTGTAGAGTCTGCTTTTTAGCCTGAATGTTATAATTAGTCAATCCCTGTATTATGTTTTTGAAGTTCATTAGTTGTTGTAGATTTTCCGGGCTGTATGGCTGTGGTCTTGCCATTGTAGTACCTGATGTTTTGCCAGCAGCTGTGACTGGCATCCTTAGAGATATAACACAGAAAGATGGTGTACTCTCTGTGTCAATCCCTGTATTCCTTCTACACGACTGAGCAATAAGACTATCAGACACAACTATGTAACTATAACATTCAAATGCAAACATAAATTCCTTTGTGCAGTAATATTTGTACAACAAATTAAAACATGAAGCCACCACTTGGTAAGCATGCATGATGGAAGTACTTCCCATAATTCATAAATGTGTGGTTAGTGCTTTAAATACATTCCTTCCCAACTCCTTAAACATTTTAAAAGACTTTAAAAACTAAGCATACTGACAAATCCTATTCAATCTGTTTCTTGATTAATCAAATCCAGAAGCTTGGGATGTGTGTTTTGGCAAGTTATAATTACAGTATTTTATTGGTTAGAAAGAGATTATATTACTACTTACCATTTGAGGGGAAATAATGCATAGGCTATAAGAAGAGCAGCACACAGCATTAAGACTGAATCACCTAGCACCCTGTAGTGATTTTTGCTGTCCAGTTCAGAGATGTTAGAAGAAGAAGAGTTGGTTTTATACCCCTCTCTTTACTACCTGAAGGAGTCTCAAAGTGGTTGGTATATCCTCACTGCACGGCCCCATGGGCTGGGATGGGGGTGCAGAGGAAAACTCACATAAGCAGACTGGAGAGGCAGCAGTGCAATGCTGGGCAGATGCTCCCATGATGCTTGACTACTGCAGATGAGGTTGTTCTGCCATGGTGAAGCCACAATGCAGTGGCTCCACCCCCCCAACACTCCCTCCCTTGCACCAGTTGCTCATGGGCCACATAAGAGCCCTAGATGGGCTGGTCTCGGCTCCTGGGCTTTATGTTTGACACCTTTGCTTTACACTATATATCTTATAGATTCTCCTTAAGGCTCCACAATGTTTCCAAATAAATCAGCTGTACACAAAACATCAAATAACAACTTGCTTTCACAGAAGCATACATAAGATAAAGTTATGCCCCATTACATTCAATGGGACTTTCTCCAAAATATGCAGGGCTGGTACTTTGAAGGCAGCAACAGTATTTCAACATGAACAGCTGTTTGGTTAGATGCTGTTTGTAAGGGGTTAAATACAAAAATACAGTATAAGAACACGTGAAATTTCATTAATGTCAAGGTCTGAAGGTGGTACTTCCCAAAATCAAACTGCATTGCGCATACTCAAGCCATGCACTTAATTTCCCTGATAAACAGCAGAGCCATTCGCATGGCTGACACAGCAGGCAGAGTGTGTGAAAGCCACTGGGACAATGCAGCACAATTGCATCACTGCCTGAAAAGCAGTTCTGCAGCTTCTATTCACTTAAAACTCCTTCAGTTCCGTTCCTCTTTTACAATGATGTATGAGCTGTACTAAAGGATGGGGGTGGGAACAGAGATGATTCAGAATATGCATCAAGTAGGTTGAGCTGTATGAGCATATGTGTCATGTTCAGTACCTCAGTTAAGCAGTCCCAGCATGACACTGCAACATTACTTCATATTCTAGTGATGTATTTCATCACAAGGAAACTGGCCAATAACGAATAATGCATTTTGCACATAGCATGGCACAACCATAACTCCTTTGCACAGCAGAACCGCTTTCATTTTAAGAGCCAAGCGACAGATCTCAAGCACAATATGGTAACAGTGAAATATCAAGACAGTTAAGACTCCAGAGCTACAGCCGGGCTCGTCGACGGTGGGAGTGTGACGCTCACGCTCCCCTGCCCTGGGACTTTCTTAGACTATATCAATGTCTCAAATTCTTTCTAGTGACGAAAGAATTGGCAGGGGGCTCTTCTAGGGTAAGCTCCATGGGGTGGCGACCCCCGGCTTACTGCTAGCTGCCCCAAAGCAAGAAAGCCCAATTTAAACTGACGGGAGCCACGACAAGACTGCAAGTCATGCTGGGCACAAGAAGAGCTGCGGGAGACCAATAAAGTCAAAAGAAGGGAGAAGAACAAAGAATTATATGAAAGCTAAGTACCTTAAAAATTAAAGTGTTGGGGGTAAGGGGGAGAAGCTCTGGAAGCCGGTGAGAGAAAGGTCCTAGAATAATAAAGGCACAAAAAGGTTGAAATAAGCAGCTAGAAAAGGGAAAGTGTAACTAGTAAAAGGGTTAAGTCTAAGGGACGGAGAGAAAGGGTGAAGCGGGAAGAAGTTGATTCTGCAAAAAGTTTTTTTTTCCTGTTTGTTTTTTATCTTTAAGATAAATGGCTACATACCCCTTTAAGAGTACCGAAGACTGACTAAGTAGAAGATCAGAGGTGGAGAGGCATGACGATGGAGCTGCGATGGAGGAGATAAGGAGACAAGGAGTGAAACAGCGAAAAAGAGGCGTGACGGGAGGCGAGCGACGAGAGGAGCGTGGAGACGGGCGGGACTGCGGAGAAGAGGAGGCGGAGACTGTGGCAGCATCAGAGGAGTAGCCGGCAATACTGAACAGCGAAACAGAGGCGTGACGGGAGGCGAGTGACGAGAGGATTGTGGAGACGGGTGGGGCTGCGGAGAAGAGGAGCAAAGGAGAAGAGGAGGCGGAAATTGTGGCAGCGTCAGAGGAGGAGCCAGCAGTATTGAAGAGACGGAGACTTTAACAGTGTTGTGGTGGTAGAGAAAAGGGGCTTGAGAATCAGATAAAATGGAAGATAGAAGAACGTTTGACACGAAAAAGGATTATATTAACTGGGAAAATTGACTGGGTATTTGTAAGAACACAGAATAAGGGGATCAGAAGGGATAAAGTAATCTAAACTAGAAGGTGGTAAGCAGAAGGAGCTGAGAGATAGAAATCTACAGAGAAAAAAGAGTAAAGAGAGTTCACAGTAAATACAAAATATAGTTCTAAAAGTATAAAAATACAAGAGGAGTTGGATAAAGCATAAAAATAGAGTATATAAAATAAATTGTGTGAGGCCAAAATCTCAAGCTGAGACTGGTAAAAGAGGAGGTATAAAGTCTAAAGAAAAGAAGTGGCTCTTATGGCCACGGGGGGTGGTAGAAAGCCTTCAATAGCCTCACCGGGACAAACAGGAGGAGTGGGACAACTGAAGATTCTAATCATGAGTTCCTGACAAATGTCTATGAAAGAACTTAATAAAATGATTCAAGAGAGTGTGACACTTGCGGTATCCCAGGCAGTCTCTCAGGCAGTGAAAGCGACAGTTGAAAATACTCTGCCAGCACTAATTAAAAGGGAGATAGAGCCCATAAGACTAAAAAAGGAAGAGTTAACAACACGAATAAAACAAGAAACTGAGGAAATTAAAAAACAAATTAAAGATAATAAACAGGAAATTATAAAAATGGCGTCTAACCAGGGGAAACTAAAGGAAAAAGTGCGAGATTTAGATCTAGATGTTCAAGAGATTAAGAGTAAAAATGAGAGAATTGAGGAAACACTTATAAACCTAGAAATGGACAAGACAACACTTATTATAAGGTGCCAAATATACCAGAAACAATAGATAAGAACTTTAAAGAAGAATTTGTGAATAGTCTGGTGGAACACCTGAAAGTAGGTACAGCTGAAGAACTAGAGGAAGGAATAGAGGCATTTTACAGAAGAAATTCAGCTAATGCCAAAAAACATAAGAAGCCGAGAGAAGTACATGTTAAGTTTTACAGAAGAGAGTTGAAGGAGAGAATCATGAGAGCATCAAACAAAACTAAAGTAACGATACAAGGAGAAGAGATAGTCTTCTTAAAAGAGGTGCCGTGGAGAGTGAGGGAAAGAAGGTTGGCATACACAACATTAACGAACCTTCTGAAAAGCAATGGAATAATATTTAGATGGCTGATACCAGAAGGAGTGTTATTTACACACAATAGCCAAAGACATAGGA
Organism: Gekko gecko; assembly: GCA_029375565.1. NCBI lineage: Eukaryota > Metazoa > Chordata > Lepidosauria > Squamata > Gekkonidae > Gekko > Gekko gecko. The sequence continues at coordinate 219,549,062 of JAPDNY010000002.1, read as the reverse complement.
TAGATTCTGTGTTTAAAGAAGAATATTTTCTGAATAAATTTGGAGAAGACCTAGGGTTACAAAGGGAAGACGTAGAGGAGGAGGAAGCTGAAAAGGAAGAGGATTTGGGAGAAGAAGAAATGGAAGAAGAAAACAGTGTGCAAGAATCGAGGAACAGGAAAGAAAAGATACCAAGAAGAAGTAAAAATAAACCTAGCAAACCAATGTATCAAATTCTGATTAGATTTAAGTATAAAAACAAAGGCAAAAAACACTAAAGATCAAGATGATATCTGTCCAAAAATTTAAGATCATATCTCTAAACATTAATGGCTTAAATAGTCCGCAAAAAAGAAGAAAAACATTTCACCAACTCCAAAAAATGAAAGTAGATATTGTGTGCTTACAGGAAACGCATATTAAGAGAGAAAATGTAAAATAGAGTGCAAAAAATTAGGTAAAGAGTTTACAGCGGTAGCTGACAAAAAGAAATAAGGGGTAGTGATATATGCGAAAGAAGAATTAAACCCAGAATTGATTTCTAGCTCAGAAGATGGGAGAATGGTGGGAATAATGGTGGTAAGAAATGGAGAAAAACTGTTGATAGTTAATATATACGCCCCTAACCAAAGTCAAAACCAAAAAGTATTTTTTCAAGAAATTCAAGCAGCTTTAAGCTTAATAGATGTGAATAATATTTGCATTGTTGGAGATTTTAATTCGGTAGTAGAATCGAGTATGGACAGAAAGACAAAAAGGAAAAGGCGGAAAAAGGGAAAGTTAATACTGAATAATTTTATGCAAATAGTGGAAGAGTACAGTTTAATTGATGTATGGAGAGTTGGAAACATGCACAAAAGAGATTATACCCACTATTCAGCTAGACATAACTCTTGGTCTAGGATTGATATGATTTGGATGACTAGTAACATGCTAAGGGATACGGTAGAACGTGAAATATTACTGAATACCTTTGCAGACCACAACCCTGTTCTGTTGGTGTTAAAGGACGGATATAAGAAAAACAGATGCTTTATGAACTTAAGGTTATTGAGAGATGGAAAATTCGTGGAAAAATGTAAAAAAGAGATTGCAGAGTTTTTCCAGATAAATAGTAACTTTGAAACTCCGAGGGAAATAGTTTGGGATGCTTTTAAGGCATATATGAGAGGCTGCTTTATCAAAGTGCATGGAAAGCTAAAGAAGCAAAAAAGAAATACGAGCAAATAGTTCAACAAATTAGTGTACAAAAAACTATTATGAAGAACAGTAGGGATTCTAAATCAGCCCAAACCAAATTAAACCTGCTACATCATAAGATGAATTTAATGTTGAATTATGAAATAGAGAAAAAAATGGAGTTTACTAGGCAATATTATTTTGAGAATGTAAACAAACCAAATTGGTGGTTAGCTTATAAGGTGAGAAAAGAAAGAGAAAGGTGTACGATAATTCAATTAAGAAATGATAAAGGTGAGATGAAGAGTGAATTGCAAGATTTGAAGGATATAGTTGGAAAGTTCTATAAAAATTTATACCAAAGAGATGAACAAGAAGAGGAATTAATTGTGAAATATTTGAAAGGGAAGGGAAAAGAATTAAATTAACATCATAAAAAACTTTTAAATGATCCAATAACGACGTGTGAAGTATCGGAGGCGATTAAAAAACAAAAAACGAAGAAAACACCCGGCCCGGATGGTAACCCGATAGAGTTCTATCAAATCTTTGAAGAGCAGATAGGTATCCAATTAAAAGATTTATTTCAGAGAGTAGGTAGGCAAGGGAAGGGCCCAGAATCATGGAATCATGCATTAATTACATTGATCCCGAAACCTAACACAGATCAAGGAGATATTAAGTATTATAGACCTATATCCCTGTTAAATGTAGACTATAAAATCATTGCAAGTATTTTGGCGGATAGATTTTAAAAAGTATTATTGCAAGTTATACACCAAGATAAGGCGGGGTTTCTGCCGAGGAGACAAATGAAAAACAACATGAGAATAATAATGGACATGCTAGAGTATTATGAGGAGCGTCCAGAAAAAGAACTAGTGTTAATGTTTTTAGATGCAGAAAAAGCGTTTGATAACCTATCGTGGAAATTTATACTGGAAAAACTAAATAAGGTGGATTGTGGTCAACATTTTCTTTCTATGGTTAGTGCTGTCTATAACGTACAATATGCAAAGGTAATAGTAAATGGGGATGTGACAAATAATTTAGAAATTCAGAAGGGCTCTAGACAAGGTTGTCCGTTGTCACCATTGCTGTTTATTTTTGCGCTAGAATCCTTAAACAATGATATAAGGGAAAATTCATTAATACAGGGTTTGAAAGTAAGAGGGGAAGAGTATAAGTTATTGGCGTTAGCTGATGACCTTGTGTTTATATTGGAAGAACCAGATGCATCAATTACACATTTGATTGATACTATTAAAAAGTATGGGCAGGTGGCTGGTCTCAAGATAAACTATAAAAAATCCAAAATGTTACCCAAGAATTGTTTACCAAGGATGATACAAAAGATACAAGAAATTTCCTCCATGGAAGTAAAATATTTGGGAATTAATTTCACAAGTAAGTGCAGTTCACTGATAGAAGACAATTACAATAAACTACTAGAAGAAGTTAAAAAAGATCTGTTGAAATGGAAAAAGATCCTCCTGTCATTCATGGGTAGAATAGCATTGGTTAAAATGAACATACTGCCCAGATTTTTATTTTTAGCCCAAAGCATACCAATATTAAAAAATCAGAAATTTTTTGAAGAACTGAATAAAGCTACGAGACAATTTATATGGCAGAATAAAAGAGCAAGAATAAGCTGGAAAGCATTACAGGATAAAAAAGAAAGGGGGGGGAATGAGTGTTCCCAACTGGTACTTATATTACCAAGCAGCTGTCATGGTATGGATAAAGGAGTGGCTTACACTGGAAAATGGTAGGATCCTGACGTTGGAAGGCCACGATCTGTATATGGGATGGCACGCATATATTTGGTATGGGAAAGATAAAATCCACTCAAATTTTGTAGGCATTTGTTAAGAGGCGCACTAAATAAAATATGGAGCAATATAAAAGAGAGATGGTATAGGAAAACACCTAGATGGGTCTTCCCCCTTGAAGCTTTTATAGTGCCGTCGCTATTAGTAATGAGTAAGAGAGTAAGCTATCAATCATTACTAAGTAGAAATAACAAATTAAAATCTCAGGAAAAATTAGCAAGTGAAAACAATTTGTCTTGGTGGGAACAGATAATGGTTCGAGACAGATTCCAAAAAGATATGATAAGGGGATTTGAAGATCGAAACAATCAATTGGATAGGATCTGGCTATCGTCAAATGATAAACTAATACAGAAGTTATATGGATTTTTGTTAGATGAATATGAACAGGATGAGACAAATCAGTTATGATATCCTGGATGAAGGATTTAGGTGAAAAAGTGGAGACTGATCAATGGAATAAGATTTGGAAATCAGTGAAGTATATGCGAGCTATTGCCTATAAAGAGAATGTATATAAAATGTTCTATAGGTGGTATTGGTCCCTGGACAAATTAGCAAAATGTTTCCCTGGCTATTCCAGCCAATGTTGGAAATGCAAAGCTAATGTGGGGTCCTTTTATCACCTATGGTGGAAATGTCATAAGATACAAGGATATTGGAGAATGGTGCAGAGGATGATTCAAGATATTTTGGATAAGAGTGTGGCTTTAAGACCAGAAATATTTTTGTTAAATATGGTACCAGATGGATACAGCCAACAGGAAAGCTAGCTATTATCTTATATTATAACCGCTGCTCGTTTGTTGCTGGCAAAAAATTGGAAACTAGATATAATACCCTCAAAAGAGGAATTAATACTTAAGGTGTTGGAGTTAGCGCAGTTGGATGATTTGAGTTTGATGCTACAAAACAAAAATGAAAAGGTACATAAGAAGAGATGGTTAAGGGTGTATAACTGGATAGAAAATTTAATAGATGTATAAGACTTCATGTTATATGTAAAATGTGCAATTGGAACGTTGTGTATTAGTAAAAAATGAAAATAAAATTATAAAAAAAAGACACCAGAGCTGCGTATCCCACAGGTCTGAGGATCTCCTAAACAAAATGCCCAGGTCTCATAATTGAGTGTGAAAAAATAGTTTCAATTACACATTTCTGGCACTTATTCCATGTTTAGCAAGATGGCAACTATTTCCCATAACTATTCCCAAATATCAGTGCACTAATATTCTTTAAATAAGAAATGCCATCTGGTTCCATATTTTAATAATTACATATGATACAAAAGTCAGTTCAACTATTCTTTAGGAAAAAACTAATGGCAAGAACAAATTGGGGTTGCTCTTACCTGTAACCATCATCAAGTGTCTTCTGTGCAGGCACATACTGGGACTGCTTCCAAGCAGGCCTACCATGGAAAGATCTATTTTTCCAAACTAAAAAGTCATCTATAGGGAGCCCCTCCTCCCTCACACCATTGTGAGCTGTCCTTTTCCCGTCCAAAGACAGTCACATGGTTCAAGGTAGGGGGCACCACTCACCTCAGTTTCACCTGAGCTGCCATGAGTAACAGCAGGAAGTCCTCTGAGAACTCATAGTGGGGCAGATGGGGAGGGGGAACATGTGCCTGCACTGAAGACATTCGAACAATGGTTACAGGTAAGATTTTCATCTTCAGTTTTCTGTGCAGTCCCCCACTGGATGTTACCATATCAATTACTGGAACTCCCTTCTGGCTCCTTTCTTGCCTGCAGATCCAGCACATAGTGCTCAGCGAATGTCTCCGAGGAGGACCATGTGGCTGATCTGCAAATCTCAAGCAGTGGGACACCTCGTAGCATTGTGGCAGAGGACGCCACTGCTATGGTGGAATGAACGCGAATACAGAGAGGAAAGTGATCCTGCTTGCTTGTAACATCTCTGGATTGCAAAAACAATCCACCTAGACAGAGTCTGGGAGGTTAACTGGTTTTCCCTTATTGCACCCAGTATAATAAATAAAAAGAGTAACATGCCTCTTAAATGTAAATAGTTTGGTCCTTTTGAGGTAAAAAAGCAGTGACATTCTAACATCTAAAGTGTAAAGTGCACATTCAGTGGGAGAGGAGGGTTTAAGGAAAAATATAGGCAACACTATGTCCTACAACATACAGAATGTAAAAACCATCTTGGGCAAAAATTCTAGGCTAGGTCTAAGAACTACCTGTTCTGCAAACAAAACTCAAAAATGGGTCGATATGCAGCACAGCCCTCCAGACTGAAGTTACGGCTACCAGAAAGACCTTAATTGATAATAGGTCCAATGAGCAAGTTGCCATAGGCTCACATAGGTCTAACATTAACTGTGAAAGTACCAACGAGAGGGATCATTGCGGTACCAGCATGGGGGATACAAGATCAGCAGCCCTTTCAAAACTGCTTAGAGCGTCTGTGTGAAAAAACAGTCGAGCCCCCTATCAGACTGTGAAAGCTAGAGATGGCTGCCAAATGAACTTTCATATATTAGCTTGCCAACCATTGTGTCTTGAGAAAGAACAAATATTGTAAAACCACTGACAAAGGATATGAAGTAGGAGAATGGCCCTCAGAACATGCCCATAGCTTAAAGCATTTCCATTTACTTCCATAAGACCTTTGGTGGATACCTTGCAGAAGTGAAGTAGTACCTCCCTAATATGCAGGGGCAAGATCACTTGTTCATCAATCTCCAAGCTATGAGGCAGAGATGAGGAATGTTGTGATGAAGCAATTGCCCTATTTTCAGCAGATCTGGGGCATCTGGAAACCCTGAGAAGAGGGGCAAACCAGGCCTGACATGGCCAGAAGGGTGCTACAAGAATAGCCTCTGAGTGATCCTTGAGTAACTTCGCTACTACTCTCATCAGGAGAGAGAAGGGAGGAAACAGGTAGAAAAGGGGCCATTCCAAATGAATTGGAAGGCATCCTCTAGCGACAGGGAGTTGCTGCCCACTAGAGAACAGATGCATTGTGTCTTGATGTTGTGGCATGTAACAAACAAAGTTCACCATGGGATACCACCAGAGGTTGAAAATGGGCTGAATGACCAGTCCATCTGGGAAGTCGCAGAACTTAATTTTTCAGCCAAACTAAGTCTGCTTAACTATTTGCAGTTTCAGAGGAAGAGTTCTAAGTTGGGGGAACAGTCATTTAGTCAAAAATCATCTTTGTGAACTTCTCCAAATCAACTACCAGAGAATAGGCTTGTCTAATTTGGTCTTTTTAAACCATGCACTACAGTCACAGAGAAACTTACTGACTTTTAGATCTTCTTATATTCCTATGTTGATTCACAAATGGAAAAAATGGTTTCCAGCCCACTGTTTCATAAATGTAGCAGTGGCTGAACCGTTACTTGATCCCTCCAAAGTAATGAAGTCTTCTGACCTACATGAGAAATTGGCAACTTCAAGACTGTTGCAACTGGCCTCCTCTACTACTAAGAAGTCTCAGGCAGGCTCTGCTGAAAAAAACCCTAAGAATTCCAAAGGACAAAGTTGACCGATTGGACCAACATGGTTTATTCTCCTACAGTCTTTTGGAAAGCTGCCAACTTTAGAACAGCACGCAATTATTGGAAGACTGGGTCATACTAAGAATCAACTACAAGCACTTATTGAACCAGTTGCTTGTTCCCTTATATCTGAGGACACTCACACCCAAAATGGGTGTGAGTCCTGTCATGGGGGAATCCCCAGCTGAAAGAGATTTATCTACGCCCTTCTGTGAACAAGCTCAGGCACCTTTAGACCCAATGGATATTTCAACTGTTTAGTGTCATCTCATCTGTCTCAAACTGTATCGCTCAGTGGAGATGTGATGACACGCCAACCTAAGCCTTCATCCCTTTGCCATAACGGCTGTATTTTCAATCATTCACTGAAGTCTTTGGAGCTTATAACAAAGATAGACTAAGTAAGGAAATTGAGGCTGTTAATTTATGTTGTGTTTCTTGGAATACAGCTGGATGAAGGAACAAACTATCTGATTTAGAATTTATTAATTTTTAAGATGTTTTGATTTTACTTTATTGCAGGAGACATGGTCTGTTGACATGCTACATTTAATGGATTTTAGAGTTTTTAACCTTCCCGTTCATAGGATTCATTTTAAAGGCCAATATAAAGTGGGCTTAGCTATCTTGATGAAATCTAACCTAAAATTTACGGTATCCTCTTTTGCCCCCTGCCCACCCATGGCTCATGCTATGGTAATGTCATTTACCACTTTTAAATTGATTTTGGATAACGTTTACATTCCCTTTTCTAACGATGAATCAGAGTTAACAGGCAACTGGAAGAAACTCTACAAATAGATTATGCATATATCCAAGCATTGTTCACTTGCCCAAATTATGATTGTGGGTGATTTTAATGTCCGTATTGGTTCTGATAAACAGAAGTGGATTTCAGCTTTGGGTTTAGAGGAAGTAGAACCCTTAACCCTACAGCTTGGGCTGCCTTATCAATTTAAGGACGCCCTATTCAATAAAGCTGGTCTAAAATTAATAGAATTCTGTATTCGACATAAAGTTTTAATAGCTAATGGCCTCTTCCAATTTCCGTCTGTGAGGGAAATTACATTTGTATCCCCTCGTGGGTACGGTATGATTGATTATTGCTTGAGCTCCCCAAATTTACTTCCATCAATTAATAATATTTCCATAGCATTACGCACTGAAAATGACCATCTCCCTTTAGTTTTTTCTTTAAAACCAAATCAGAAGGAAGATATCTCCATATCCCTTCTAAGAACACTTCTAATGAAGTTCTCAAGTGGATAAGGTGGACTACATCTCAAGAAAGTGACTTTAATGTTCTCTTTAACTCTGACAAATTTAATGAGTTGAGAACAATAATAACTGACTTTACTTCTACTGTTGTCCTATTTGGAATTTCTCAGCTGACAAAACTCTATAGTTCTAAAGCTGGAGAAATCAGGTGGCTCCAGTATGTCCAAATGGTTCGATTTATGACTGCCATCTTTGGAAAAAGAAATTAAGAGCCCTCTTTAAGGAAGCTCAGCTAGCTAAGAATCTGACAAAGTTAAATGATTACTCTGAATCCAAGAAAATATTTTCAGATATAATTGCATCTAAGAAAAAAAAAGAGTACTTTCGACATACTTGGAACCAACTTTTCCATGCCATTAAATTGAATGACAGCACATCCTTTTGAAGACTAATTTCGATCAGCACTTTCTGACCCTAATATATCTCCTCAAGTATGGGTCAATTACTACTCTAAGATCTTCCAGGCCTAAGACATTCCTTCTATCACTAATTCAGAAGATCTAATACTTTCTGATCTTCCTGCTTGGCCTGCAGTCAATCCTGACAAAATTATTGAATTAATAGAGGGTCTGTGCCACCTTAGCTGTTCATGTAACAGAACACCGTAGTGTTGTCTGTTAGGATTGCTACTGCCTGATGACCCGCCATATGCTGGAATGACCTGAGAGCATATTTTATGGCTAGGAGCTCCAGGAAATTGATATGCTTGCGGGAGACATTCGTTTCTCAACAGGCCCCCGCACACATTCCTTTGAGGTGTGCACCCCAACCCCAAAGAGATGCATCCGTAGTCAACGTTACTGATGGGGTGGGAGGGTGGAAAGATGCCCCTGCTAGTAGGTTTTACAGGTTCTCCCACCATTCCAGGGAAGCCAGCACCTGGACTGGAATGGCAAACCGCTGGGACTGGGACTGATGGTGGGGATGGAACCTCTTCAGGAACCATAGTTGAAGTGGTCTCATATGAAGCCTGGCGAAGATGATCACGAACACAGTGGCAGCCATCAGACCCAGCAGATGCTGTAGTTGCCTCGCTGAGGCATCTCCCTGAGAGCGTATCAGCCTTATAAGAGTGATAATGTCATCTGCCCTCTTGTAGGAGAGGAAAACCTTGCAGACCATGGAGTCCAGGACCACTCCTATGAACTGGACCCTCAGGGAGGAGAGGAGCATTGTCTTCTTCTGGTTCACACACAGATCCACTTCCTTCAGCAACTCCAGGGTCGAGTCTATGTGTTGAAGAGTAATCTCAGAATTTGCCACCAAGAGCCAATCGTCCATGTATGGAAAGATTCATATCCCCTGTAGACAAAGGTCAGCGGTGATGACCACCATCAATTTCATAAATACCTGGGGGGGGGTAAACAACCCAAAAAGAAGGGCCATGTACTGGTAATGGTGTTCCCCCACTGTGAAATGCGAAACTTTCTGTGCATATGATTAATTGCAATGTGAAAGTAAGCATCCTGTAAGTCAGGGTTGTCATCCAGGCCCCTCATTCGAAGAGGGGGAGGATGCTCTGCAATGTTTTTGGTTTTTTTTAACTGCCCCAAGGGACAGAATCTTATTAATTTTTTTTTACATATAACAAAACAATACAATACAATACAGACAAATAACACTTACCACAAAACATCAATGGGGGTAATACATGTTCTTGCTTAACATCTAAAATAAGCCTCTTAGTAAATGTTAAAATTACTAAAAATGAGTATCTCTCTTGTCCATTCCTTCCCTTCCTCTAGGGTACATACTTATTACATCTTATATTTGCTCTCAACAATATCAGCCTATTACAACTTGTTGTACCAGTTATAAAACCATGTCCACGTATTCTGGAATGTGGAGTCAGGTAGTCCTTTCATCAATAATGTCAGCTTGTCCATTTCTGCTGCTAATTTTGTGAACATATCCTTGCTTCGTAGGCATCTGTGTGGTTTTCCAATATTTAGCATACAAAATTCTTGCTGCTGCAGTTAGATATACAACAAGGTATCTATCATCCCTATTAAAATCCTTCGGCCAAACACTCAATAATAATACCTCCGGCGTGAATGGTATAGCCTTGCCTAGTACCTTTTGAATCACCCTGTGAATCGAAATCCAATATTTTTTACTTATTTCACACCCCCACCACATATGGTAAAACGATCCCATCTTATTTTCACATTTCCAGCACTTATTTGAGCATTTACTATTACATTTCGCCAACCTTTCCGGCGTTATATACCATCTGTAAAACATTTTATTCAAATTTTCTTTATACGGTACAGCCTTTGTAATCTTTACATTTTTCTTCCACAGTTGCTCCCATTGCTCTAAATCTGTATTATGTCCTACATTTTGAGCCCAATGAATCATATTTCCCTTAACTGTCTTCTCTAACATCATCTCATTGAGCAGTAATGTATAGGCTCTTTTTATAAATTTCTGATCTGGGGCAAGCAACACCTTCTCCACCTCAGTCAAGTTCACATGAAAGCCAATTTTCTTATCTTTTGAATATCTAGATTCTATCTGTGCTCTTTGCCACCACAACAGATCTTCTAGCGGTTTCAGCTCATTCTTGGAGTCTAAAATGTCCAAGTACCTTCTAGGTTTATCTTCATCATAAACATTAGGTAGCGTAAATGCTTCCAAGGGAGCGATTAGTTTTGAGTTCCTTGTAAAAAACTGGTTATATATACCTTCCCAAACTTTTAACAATGAAGCCCACAATCAGTGTTGCTTAAAATACTTATACAATGCAGCCTTTCCATAGCATAAAAACGCATGCCAGCCCATCATAGGGTCATGCCCTTCTAGTTTCAGTAGTCTCTTATCCTCTAATACAATCCATTCCCTGATCCATGCTAATGCCACTGCTCTGTAATACAATGTCCAGTTTGGGAGTCTGAAGACACCTTTCTCTTTCAGATCTTGTAGAGCCTTCAATCGTATTCTAGGTCATTTTCCTTGACATACAAATTTTGAAACTACTTGGTCTAAATCTTTGGAAAATTTTGATTGTATAGGATAGGAATTATCTGAAATAAAAATATCCATCTGGGAAGGATATTCATTTTAATCAGTGCAATTTGTCCCATTAAAGATATTTGCAGATTTTCCCATCTTTCTAGATCTTGTTTTGTTGCTTTCAGAAGCTCTTTATAGTTATTCTCTTGAAGTGCATGACATCCAGGGGTCTTTTTTGGGGGGAGCGCACCGGAGCACAGCTCCGGCAGCTCAGGAGCCAAGCCCCGCCCCCAGCCGGCGTCCCGGGGAGTCTTTCAGGCAGCCGAATGTCAATTTCAGCTCCATTATATCCTATGGGCCATTGAAGTCAATGGTGAAAACATAGAGTATATTCTAGGGGCTGGAGGGGAAGGGATTTGAGGGAGAGGCTCCAAACTCACAGGATAGCTGATGGAGCCTCTCCCCAAGATACCCACCAACTTTCAAGAACATTGGAGGTAACCTGTTTGGGTGCCTAGAGAATTAGGCCCATTAGTCCAATTGCTTTGAGACGTGGGGGTGTATGTGGGGAGAGGCTTCCAAAGCTACGCTGAAAGTTTGGAGCCTCTCCCTCAAACCCCCTTCCCCCCAGAGCTACTAACAGCACAGTGGGAAAAAAGTAACTTTTCTCCCACCATACAGAACAATGGAGGGAATAGGGGCAACCTGTTTGGGGACCCATAGAATTGGACCCCCTGATCCAATGTTCTTGAAACTTGGTGGGTATCTTGGGGAGAGGCTCCATCAGCTATCCTGTGAGTTTGGAGCCTCTCCCTCAAACGCCTCCCCTCCAGCCCCCAGAATATACCCTATGTTTTCACCATTGACTTCAATAGCCCACAGGATATACTGAGGCTGAATTGCCGCCGAATTTCTTTCATTCCCTCCTTTCCTTCTCTCTTTTTCCTCTTTCCCTCCTTCTCTTCTCTTTCTTTCTTTCCCACCTTCTTCCCCCTTTCTTTCCCTCCCCTTTCCTTCTCTCTCTTTCCTTCCCTCTTTCCTCCTTCTGTGGCCCAACTCTCATGAGAAGGAGTTTAAACTTTAAACCCCTTCTCTCTTAGCTCCCCCACCCAGGCCAGCTGGGGAAGGGAAGGGGAGGCTTTCGAAGATGCCCCCCCCTTTTGCTTCCCCTTCTGACATCTCGTACCCTTTTGAATCTCAAAGTTTTTCATCCGATCCCCATTAACCATAACTGAGGCATGTTGTCTAGTATAAATGGCCTGAATCATATTGATAAAGTCCATTCCCGCCTCTGCTGCTCTCAACGTTTCCATTATAAACAGCCAACTCACATTACCAAAAGCCTTCTCTGCATCTAGAAATATCAAGGCCAGTGGCTTTTCTGGAAGTGCTTCATAATACTCTATTACATCTATAATGCATCTTAAGTTATTCTTTATTTGCCTTTTAGGTAAGAAGCCTGCTTGATCTTTATGAATTGTTCTGGATAGTATTTTTTTTAGTCTATCCACTAATATTGAGGCAAAAATCTTATAGTCCACATTTAAAAGTGATATTGCTCTATAGTTCTTAATTTCTTTTTCATCAGAGCCTTGTTTATGTATTAAAGAAATCACTGCTTCTCTCCATGAGTCTGGTATATCTCCATTTTCTGTTACCTTGTTACAAATCTCTTTGAAATGGGGGAGAAGTTGTTCTTCAAATGTCAAATAAAACTACTGGCAATCCATCTGGGCCTGGCGTTTTACCTTTATTCTGCCGCCATACTTCTACTAATTCCATCATCATAATAGGTTGGTTTAGTATCCTCCTTTGATCTTCTGTAAGTTTCCTCAGTTGATGTGTTTCTAAATATCCCTTTATTTGTTCTATATTTACATCCATTTTCCTGTACAAGTCTCTATAAAAGCTCTCTACTATCGCTTTCATCTCGTGCTGTTGATTTGTTTCCGTTCCATCCTGTTTATTAAGAACTTTTATATAGGCCTTCTTCCTTTTGGTGCCTAATTTTATAGGCTAGCCACCTTGTAGGTTTGTTAGCATTTTCGAAAAAAATTTGCTTAGAGAATGTCAATTTCTTGGCTAGCTCATGTGTAAGTAGACATTTCACCTCATGTTGTAAAAGCTTAAGCCTGGACTTTGCCTCCGACAAGTTTGGATTCTTCATTAATTTCTCTTCTTGCGTCAGAATATCTTTTTTAAGATTAGCATAATATTGTTTCCTCTGTTTATTCCATTGCACACATTCTTTTATCAATTGTCCTCTAGCAAATGCTCTGAAGGCATCCCAAACCACTTTCAAAGGCATACATGGTTGGATATTTTCTTTGAAAAAATGTTGGAATTCTTCTTGCAGTTTTTTAACCATCTTCTCATTCTTCAAGAGGGAAATATTCAACGTCCATCTACTTTTAGGTCTTATCTCTTGCAATACCAAAGTGATAGGATTGTGGTCTGCATAGGTTCCAGCTTTGATCTCTGTCTCCATTAAGTCTTTAATAGCCGAGCTCGAAATCCAGCACATATCCAGTCTCGACCACGAATCATGTCTAGCTGAAAAATACACACGTATTGTTGTCTCTTGGGGTTTCTTACTCTCCAAGCATCTACCAGCCTCAGTTTCTCCAAAAGTTGACATAACTTTTCCGAGAATTCACTACTTCCTCTCTTCTTCTCCTGAGTGCTTGTTTTCCCATCAACCTTTTTGTCAAATACAGTATTGTAAGTTGCCAATAATACAAATCTCCTGAAAATCTTGCTGAGTAATAAGATTCCGCAATCTACCATAAAATTTCTCTTGACCTTGATTCAGGGCATAGATGTTAACAATAAGCTTTCTTTTTATTTGCCTTTGTATTGTCACCATTAAAATTCTCCCATCCTGTGATGCATGTATCAATTCCGGCTGGAGGTGGTCTTTCACAAACGTGACTACTCCCCTTTTCTTCTTTTTATCTGAAGCTATGAAAATGTTTCCCAGTCCTTTAACATTCAAATATTTTTCATCTCCTTTTCTAATATGTGTCTCTTGAAGACATGTTATATCCAAATTTTGTTTTCTAAGTTGATGAAATATTCTTCTCCTTTTCTGAGGTCCATTTAAGCCATTTACATTCACCGAGATAAACTTTATTTTCCCTTTGCCTGTTGCCTCGTGTTCACTGGCAATCTCCTTGTTCCATACCTTCTTCTGTATCTCTGTTATTTTGGCACCGCTGCAGCCGCGCCCTGTGAATTTTCTCCTTCCTCCTCTCCTTCTTCTTCCTCTTTGTCTCCTTCTTCCCTCTCTTCTTGTTCCGCCAACAACTCCTCTCCATAAGTCTCCAGGAAATCCATCGCATTAAACGTTGATGTTATTCTACATCTCTTACCTTTAAAGGTAAAAATCAGGCCTTCCTGTAAAAGCCATCTATAGTTGATCCTGTTATTTCTCAGTAATGCTGTCAAATTGGAGTACTCGTTCCTCTTTTCTCTAACTCTCCATGGGATTTCCTTCAACACATTAATTTCTGTTTCATTCATCATCAAAGACGATGCATTCACTTCTCTCAATATCTTATCTCTGATCGCCCTCTTATGGAACCGAATTTGTATTTCTCTTGGCACTTGGTATTGTCTTACATAAGCTGAATTCATTCTAAAAGCCACATTTATTTCTTTGGCGACCATATCCTCATCTTCCATATGCATATGCTCCGCCAAAAGTTTTGCCATTTTGCTGGTAAGGTCTTCATTTTTCTCTTCTGGCATGTTTTGAAATCTCAATACAAACGCTTCCCTCTCGACCTGCAATCTTATAATATCTTGCTCCAAGGTCTTCTGTCTCTCCTATGACTCCTTAATCTTCTTCTCCATTTCCTTCATCTTAGTTTCAATCTTCCCTGTTGCAGTGTTTAATTCAATAACCTTATTGGTGTTATCCGTTATCTGTTTCTGTACTGCAGGCAGACTCTGAGAGAATTGATCTGTAATATTCTTCATGACAATCTTGATGGGATCGATTGCCATAGGGACGGAATTTCTAATTTCTTCCATCATTAATTTAATCGGGTCGACAGCTTCACTAATACTACTCTGGATCGTGGCCTGCACCAATGCTTGCATCTCCTTTTGTGCTGCCCCTGCTAATTTGGCAGAGACTGACATAGAAAGGCCAGGTGAGGGGACTGGTAACTTAGCTTTAGGTTGGGTGGCTTGTCCTGGTTGACTTGACATCTTGTATAAATATGTCCCGTTATTTCAGTTTTGGCAAAATGCCCAACATTTTTACCCTACTTTGCCTCCAATAATTATTTCGTTCCCCTCACTAGTTTACTTTGTTACCTTCACAGTTTGCTGGCCTGCTTCCCAGACCTTATTTACTTAGACCAGTACAATTTTTTGGGAACATATACAATCTTTGGCTAGCTGCCCAGAATTTGTTTACAATACACCAGGTTACTTTGTTACCTTCAAAATTTGCTGGCCTGTTTCCCAGAACTTATTTACTTAGACCAGTACAATTGTTTCGGAACATATACAATCTTTGGCTAACTGCCCAGAATTTGTTTACATTACACCATGTGCTTATTTAGACTTCTCCAGCCACTGTATCTTCAACTCCAAAAACACAGTTATGCCACCACCACCCCGTTCCCTCCTCCTCCCTCAACCTCTTTTAACCCAAAGGGAAAAAAACAAACAAATAAGATCTCGCTCCTTCTTTCCCCTTTAAAGTCACCAGTTCTTAAACAATGCAGCCAGCCTTCAATACTGCTAAGTCCCAAGTTTACTTTACTTCCCTTTCACTTTAAAGGGTTTGTAGAGAGGTTCTCTAATGTTCAATTCACTGCTTTTACTACCAGAAAAGAAGAGAGGATTGGGGTCATTGTGCAGTATCCATCGCCATTTCCACCCTGCCCCTATAGGGTTAAAAATTTGAGTTCAATGAAAGGGGGCTCAATCAGCTCTGCTCACCTCCAGCCAGCCAGCTTCTCTTTCACTTTTGCCTTTTCCCCTTTCCCGCAATAGTTAGCTGGTATTACAAACTCTTCCCCAGCTGGAGCAAAACTAAAATCGCAAAAGGGGGCTCCGCAAAAGCCCACCAACTCCACCACTCACTCAACACAGAAACTGGAAATCCTCTTCGCATGCTACCCGATGCCTAAGGCTCGTTTCTCGCCAGGTATTGCCCTGTACTCGCCGTTGCCAATCGTTAGTGTTTAACAAGCTTGCTAGCCGTTTAAATCCGGGGGGGGGAACCGCCCTCCTTTGCTTCTCCCTTTTAGGGCTAAAGTTTATGGGATCCAGTCATTCAGTGTCCCAAACCAAAATCTTACAAGATCGCTTCATCAGCGGCGTTTTCTAACCGCCCCCCCTCGGCACAGGAGCAATGACTTTGCCCATGCAAATGGGCTCCTCTTCAGGCCCAGCATTGGGGGCAATCCCTGGGTCTCTCCCATGAGCAGCCAACCCACAGGGTTCCGGATCAAGCCCCTTGCCTCCCACTCACCCCTTCCCCAGGGCGGTGAGCGGTCTCCAATGGGTCAGGAGGCCCTTTTGAAAACCCAAAAGTGGTCAACGCACTTTCGTGCGACTGTCTCATTGCACCACCACCTGCTCTGCTCTGCAGGGTTGTCATCCGAAACTTCCTGTAAGTTATGAAACCATTTAGGTTCCTGAGGTCCATAATAGGGTGGAGGCTCCCATCCTTCTTGGGGACCGTGAAGTAATGGGAATAGAAACCATGGTATCAGTGGGAGGGGTGGACCAGTTCTATGGCTTCCTTGCACAGGAGGCTCTGCACGTCTTCCAGGAGCACACCTGACTGAGGAGTAGAGACAAAGTTAGAAAATGAAGGAACTTGACAGAAGTCTATGAGATAGCCCTCCGCTATGACAGAGAGAACCCACCTGACATTATCTGCTGCTAAATGAGGAGGTGAGGACTGAGATGGGTGCGAGATCCTGAGGTGAGTAGAAGGCTGAAATCAAAGACTCTGCTTGGGCTCCTTGGTGGCCTTAGGTCTGGATTGGAAGGCTGATGCAAATCTAGGTTTGCTCCCATATGGGCGAGAGGATGCTAGGGGATATCTCTGCTGCCACTGGGTCTCAGGAGATGATCTTTGTGACAACTTGCATGACCAGGACTCGTTCCAGAACCTGGATCTGTTCTGCCTGGAAGCCCGAGAGATTCCCAAGTTATGGGACGTCTTGATACTCTTATCCAGATCCTGTAGGGCAGAGTCCGTAGTGGAACTAAATAAGCCTTCTCCCTCAAAAGGGAGATCTTCCCTGAAAATTTTTGTATCTTGCTGCAGCGACTTAGAACGCAACCAGGCATGGCGTCTAAGGGCAACAGCCGAGGTGAGCATCTTGGCTGCAACATCTAAGGCGTGCTTGGCCAAATTAAGTTGGTGTTTGGCCAAAAGCATGCCCTCCTTTTGGATCTGCCTGGCTTGGTAGTTTTGATCCTCAGGGAGGGATGCAATGAATTCAGACAGCTGTTCATAAAGGGCATACTGATATCTGCCCATACAGGCAGTGTAATTGGAAGTTTTAATGCCCAGTGCTCCAACAGAATAGAACCTCCTTCCAAAGGAGTCTAGCTTCTTTCCCTATCAGAAGGCAAGGAATGAGCACGTTGGCCCTTGGAAGAGGAGTTTACCACCACCGAGTTTTGCTTAGGGTGGGTGAACAGGAATTCAGCACCAGTCTCTTGGACCTTGTACATATGGTCAATTCTAAGGCTGGAGATAGGGGTGGATGCTGGATGTTGCCATGGAGCCTTAGCTGCTTGCAGCAGTACCAAAGTCACAGGAAGAGCTACTACTATAGAGGTATCCATCTGTATGATGTCGAAAACTGAGTCGGTGATTGCCGGAGGTGGCTGCACCATTGACAAAGTTAGGGTATTTGCTATGCGTTTAATAAATTCCCCATACAATTTCAAATCCTCCAAGGGAGCTATCAGAAGGTTGTCCAATACCTTCTGCGGTGGGGAGGGGCCGGGTTGGTAGTTTGGCTCTCCTCCCCCGATTGCGAAAATTCAGACAAATCGGATCTGCCCAAGTGGTCGAAGAAACCCATTGGCACGACTGGAGCCAACTGGGTCGGTGCCGATGGAAATATGGTTTGTGACATCGATGAGGACTTTTGCTTGGGGCATTTGTCCATTGGTATTGACGACTGAGGTGGCAGAAACTCTGGCGCCAGAACAGGATCTCAGTACTGAGACAGTTGGGAAGATGTTGATTGACGATCCCGTTCCATCAGCCAGGGCATAGAAGCTGGCAGAGGGTATGCTCCATACAAATATTGCTACTGGCACTGATCCCAGGAACCTGGCGGAGGAAGTGGCACCAGGAGTCAATCTCAATCATTGAAGGATGGACTACAAGGGGAGGAGTGAGCAATCAAACGCGCTCCTCGACCAAGCGAATGCTCTCAATACTGGAGGATCGGGAGACTTGAGTCAGATCCATTTCTTGCTACAAATCTGTGAGCTGAATCAGGCATGGTGGAGGTGACTATAGAGCACCTTTTGGATGCCCAAGGCTCGGAGAGTCAAGTGCAGCAACTCCAGAACCTGAGATGGCTCTGTTGTTTGTCTTGGAGTCGAAGGGACTGTTAGGAGAGTCTTTCTTATGCTTCTTATGCTTGACTGGCTTGGTGTCCTTGCCCTCCCGACATTTCTTGGTGCGAGTATGAGTGTCGGACTGAGACATCGGGACCGAGCATTTCAGCACTGGCTGATCAACATTGGTATGAGCCGGTGTCAGAGACATCATGGCCGTCGAGCCCAATGCTGGGGTCGACATCAAAGCATGCCCAGAGGTATCCTAAGGTGATGCCATTGGAGAGAGGGCGAGTTCCAGCAGGGCAGTGTGAAGCCTCACAGTTCTGTTCTTCCTCGTTTATTTAGAGAAGTTAGAGCAGTGGGTATATGAGTCCACATGGTGAGCTTCCCCAAGGCACAGAAGGCAAAGTGAATGTCCACCGGGAGAGGGGATTTTACTGCCTGTTTAAAGAAACCCCACTGTTGGGCCATAGGCCGGGGGTAAGGAGGGTCTGCTGAAGCAGAATACTCACTGGAGTTCCTTCAATTGAATGACAAGTTCTGGGAACTGATTGTCACAGGCTGACAATCCAGCACCAAGAGGGGGTTGGGAGTGAACTTCCAATCTAAAACCTTGGATAATAACAGATAAAACCCAAACATATGAACAAATAAAACACCAATTACTAGCAAACTATGCTAAATGATTATTAAAACTCAACTTGCCCACCAAGTGCTAAGGGAAAAAAGAAAACGTTCAAGAAATGGAGGCAAAGACATACCCCTAAAGAAGAGTATCCATGGGTTGCTAGGCACCTTAGGTCAGCCATCAGAGGGGCCAAAGCTCACAGTGAGCTAAAGCTGGCCAGGGAGGCTTCCTACAACACAAAACCCTTCTTCAGATATGTGAGAAGCAAACACAAGATAAAAGAGGCAACGGGCCCACTGCTGGGTGAAAACGGAGAAACTTTGACAGAGAACAGAGAGAAAGCAGAAAGGCTCAATTTTGCCTCAGTATGTTACCCAAAGAAGAGAACAGGCTCATCTAGAGATGGTAGTAGACAAGTCACAGCATCTGGGCTGCTGACTGACATGGACAGAGAGGTAGTTGGGAAGCACCCTTCTGCACTGAATGAGTACAAATCCCCCGGGCCAGATGGTATGCACACAAGAGTGCTCAAATAATTTTCTAGAGAGCTTGCATATCCTTTGTCCATCATCTTCCAGACCTCTTGGGGGACGGGAGATGTGCCACAAGACTGGACAAGAGCAGATGTTACCCCAATTTTCAAAAAAGGGAGGAGGGATGTCCCAGGAAACTACCGGCTAGTCAGTCTGACCTCTCCCCCAGGGAAGATACTGGAGCAGATTTTAAAGGCATCTGCGAGCATCTAAAGGACAACTTGGTGACCTGGTGAAGTCAGCACGGATTTGTCTCCAACAGGTCCTGTCCGACCAACCTCATTTCCTTCTTTGAGTGACAAGCTTAATGGATCGAGGGAATGTAGTTGATGTTGTTTACCTGGATTTCAGTAAAGCTTTTGACAGCATTCCCCATGATATTCTGATGAATAAATTAAAGGACTGTGGGCTGGACTGTAGGATAGTTAGGTGGATAGGCAATTGGTTGGAGAACTGTCAATAGCATTTGATCTGAATGGAGAGAGGTGTCCAATGGGGTGACACAGGGCTCGGTTCTGGGCCCAGTACTTTTCAATATTTTTATAAATAATCTGGATAAAGGTGTGGAGGGACTACTCATTAAATGTGCAGATGACACTAAATTGGGAGCAGCAGCAAACACACCAGAAGAGATATAGAATTCAACAAGATCTGAATACGCTGGAAAAGTGGGCGGATGGGAACAAGATGCAATATAACAAGGGTAAGTTCATAGTTCCACATCTGGGTAACAAAAATGAGGAAGATGCATATTGGATGGGGGGTACACTTCTGAGTAGCAGTGTGTGTGAACAAGATCTTGAGGTAAGGGTCGACTGAAAGTTAAATATGAGCAGCCAGTGTGATGCGGTGACACAAAAGGCTTAATGAAATATTGTGGTGTATCAACAGAGACATAATGTCCGAATCACAAGATGCCATAGACCCTCTGTACACTGCATTGGTCAGGCCACACCTGGAGTATTGTTTGCAGTTTTGGAGGCCTTACTTCAAAAAGGATGTGGACAGAATGGAAAATGTGCAGAAGAGAGCAATGAGGATGATTGGTGGCCTGGAGACCAAGCCCTATGAGGAAAGGCCGAGGGACTTGGGAATGTTTAGTCGGGAGAACAGGAGGTGGAGGAGGGAACATGATTGCTCTCTTTAACTATCTGAAGGGCTGGCACTTAGAGGAGGGCAAGAAGCTGTTCCTGTAGGCAGTAGAGGATAGGTCTTGAAATAATGGGTTTAAATTAAAGACAGGAAGGTACCGGCTGGATATTAGGAAACACTTTTTTACAGGAAGAGTTGTGCAACAGTAGAATCAGCTGCCTAGGGATGTGGTGAGCTCTCCCTCACTGGCAGCCTTTAAGCAGTGTCTGGACAAACAGTTGTCAGGAAGACTCTAGGCTGATTCTGCATTGAGCCGGGGGTTGCACTAGGTGGCCTGTATGGACCCTTCCAACTCTGTGATTCTGTAATTCTATAAAGGAGACTGCTTTGAACACTCTGGAAGGAGCCTCTTTTGAGACTTTTTTGGACTCTGGCAGTAATTGCGATATTTTTCTGGACCAGATGGTAGCAGCTCTTGATATGATGGATGCTACTGTAGAAGCCTTGATTGCCATCACCATGGCTTCATGTGCCTTCCGTAAAGTACAATCCACTTTCTGATAAGAGGCCTGAGGACTGCAGAGCCATGATGGGAGTGTCTACTAGTGGTACCTGTAAGAGCTCGTTAATGAAACGGGGAAGGGTGTATAATTTCTTAAGGTAACTTGGGCATTGTCTATTTGCCATTGGTTTAAACCATTCAGATTTTAGTTGTTTTTCGAAGTACTCATGGAAAGGAACCACTCTTTCTGTGGGTTCTGATCTGGGAAAAAACTCCCTTGTTCCCATTGGGTTAGCATCAGAGGGTTCCTTGACCTCCTCTTCTGGGGGGTGTTGAGAGCTCTAATGCAATGAGGGCTTTGGATAGTAAGTGCTGATAATCCTCAGCCTTAAAGAATCTATTTTGTTGCTCTGGTATCTCTACGTACTTCTCATTTTGCTTATCAGAGAGAAACTCTCATTCTTCCCATCCCTCTGTCTCTAAGTCAGAGTCCCTGCCTAATGCCAAACACTCCCTTTTTCTTCAGGTGGAGGGGGCCCTTTTTGGGCTGCCTTAGTTCGCCAGGTGTGAGATCCGAATATCTGTGATCCCTGGACCTTCATTTGTCAGGCCTTCCCATGTCCTGAGAGGCAGGAGAAGGGAAAGAAGAGGAGCAGGGCCCTATGGGGGATCTGGATCTCCTACACCCCCAAGTAGGGTTAGGGGTGAGGCTCTGGCAGATAGTCCCAACCTCATCCCACATAGCTTGCTTAATAAAAGTCACAAGATCCAAGAAAAAAAATGGTATGGCACAGAGGGTTTTGTGATACCATGGCTTGACTTGCTGCTTTAACTGGAATCCAATGGGGGGGGGGATTAAGGCCCTCACAGTTTGGGTTGGTCACTTTGCGGGCATGCTGGATTGCACTCCACTTGAACACCCAGCTGGAACTTGGTATTTTCTCTGTTGGGCAGCTCTCCTGGAAAGAGGTTTCCACAGAGTAGGTTGACTCAAAATGGCTACCATCATAGGCCATGTATGCTAATCTGGCTACTGGCCTAGGAGTGCTTGCAGCAAGGCAATTTCTCTTGGCACGCTTTTTTCCATGCAACAAGGAGTTGGCCGCAGCTGCAGACCGCATGTGGGTCATGCTGTTCTCCTC
The DNA here is from genome assembly GCA_029375565.1 of Gekko gecko. Taxonomy (NCBI): domain Eukaryota; kingdom Metazoa; phylum Chordata; class Lepidosauria; order Squamata; family Gekkonidae; genus Gekko; species Gekko gecko. Next base: position 219,526,844 of record JAPDNY010000002.1, on the reverse strand, counting down.
AGCAGTCTCCTTTGTGCCTCGCACTGGGGTGCCTTGCCCATGAGGGAGGGGTCGGTCTTCCCTGCTGACAAGAAACCATTGTCATCTTGTAGGTGTGGTATTCCTTAAGCAGCTGCTGTACACTTCCCTGTTCTTGGCAGCTGAACAGACTGCCAGGCATCTGCAGGGATCTTTTTTCTTTTTCTTTCTCTGTCCATACTTCCGGGGTCCACAGAAGGAGAGAGAAAGGGGAGAAATGGTGAAGTAGAATCAATGGGAGTGAAAAGGAGGAAGAGAAGTAGAAAGTAGATAAGATACAGTGGAGGAGGATGAGGAGGACGAAGAGGTTTTACACCCGACCCATCACTACCCAAAGGAGTCTTGGTGCGGCTTACAATCAACCTACCCTTCCTCTCCCCGCAACAGATACCTTGTGAGGTATGCAGGGCTGAGTGAACTCTGAGAGAGCTGTGATTGACCCAAGGTCACCCAGCTGGCTTCATGTGGAGGAGTGGGGAATCAAACCCAGTTCTGCTGCTCTTAACCAGTACACCAAACTTGTTCCCAGTGCCTACCTGCAATCCTTTCTGAGGAAGGAAACAAACTGGAGAGGGTGACTCCCACAAGGCTGAAGATAGGAAGCTGAAAATAGTTCTTGCCTCCCTTGATTGATCTGTGGATATCACCCTATCCAGATGTCCTCCACTTTAGAGAGAGAAATGAAGATTCTGAGGTGATGGAGGAAATGTGAATGTAAGCCTACAAAACACCTGTGCACATTTCTCACTATATCTCTCCCCACCAAGGCCTAATATAGACAAACTGGAAATCTAAGAAGAATTTTAAAAGTAGATATGGAATATTTTCTCTTTCACACTGCTGAGAGAAATCATGTTTGTTGAATGCAGGAATGCTGTTTGAGCTTCTGTCTGGAAACCTCACATTTACCTATTTCAGCTCATCTGCTGTTAAGGCCTACAAGAAAAGGGTCAGACAGTCTTTCCTTGAGAAAAGGCCTAAAGGGATAAGGCCAGGGGACCTGCCCAAACTTGGCACAATAGATGGTGTAATTCCTGAGCAAGCCCCTAAAATGAATGTATGCCCTTTTAATAGCCCTTTTACAGGTCATAAAGTCATTCTACCTTTATTACAATATTGATAGGTCCCATTTTCTAGTGTTTCCTTTTGGTAATGTATCTTCGGGACCACCTCTCCCAGTATGCTCCTGGAAGAGCACTACGCTCAGGAAATAAAAACTTCCTGGTGGTCCCCAGCCCGAGACAGGCCTGGCTGTCCTTGACCAGGGCCAGGGCTTTTTCAGTCCTGGCCCCTGCCTGTTGGAACGCTCTGCCAGAAGACATACGTGCCCTGTGGGAGCTGTTACCTTTCCGCAGGGCATGTAAGGCAGAGATGTTCTGCTGGGCCTTCGGTTGAGGACAGCGACAGAGTTTCTTCAGCATCTTCATATAATTTTGCTATCCCTCAAAACCCTCCCCCCAGGCAGGCGGGGGGGAGAGCGGGATTCCTTTTTTTGATGCCTTATATACTATATGTAATATTTTAATTACTGGAAATTGCCAGATAATTTAAACTTAGTTTTAAATTGTGATTGTATATTATTTTGTTGTGAGCCGCCCTGAGCCCATCCCAGGGAAAGGCGGCCAAGTAAGTCTAATTAAATAAAGTAATAAATTATGTTATTGGGCTACATCAGCTTTAACCCCCTAACACTGGGCACTTCTATATTTGTTAAAACACAAACTTAGGAAGGTAATCTTTTCATTTCATAAGTATTATTTTACATGGAGGACTGGTAAGCAAGGTTATATATTATGCACAGCATGTTCAATTAATAAATGAAGGTTAGGATACTAAGTGAGCACTACATATGTTTCAGTTGTTCCCCCAAACTGCTGTATTTCCTCACTCATGTTTTCTTAGAAGGCCATCATTCTCAGGACAAGGGAGATATGTTGACTGCCTAAGAAGCACATTGCAGAGCCATTTTTTTCAGCAAATAAGACTGGTTTAAAATTATCATTAGTGAGCTTAAGGATACTGATGCATTTATAATTACAAGCAGCAGGGAGGGGCCGACAGACCGCTGGACATGAGTCTGTATCAAGAGCACAAACCAATTCTGGTCATTATCACAGTCCTTTGGAGAGGGCAATACAGGCTAAGCAATATGACAGTACACTACCCCCACACCACATCTCACAGCATGCTGGCCTGAGGAAAACAAGTTTAATAGTTGTGATTTATTATTTTAGTGGTAATGTGCCTCAAGCAGGTCTTTGGAGAGGTGGTATATACATTTCCTAAATAAATAAAAGTTGTGAATACATGCAAGCTCTCTGCTATGTTCAAAGGATACCATCTACCCCTATTCTTATTGGCTTTTTGCCAAGCCAAATACGCTTTTTGTCTCTCAGGGATTTTTCATTTTACTATAGTAACTTGGCTATAGTTTGTCACCCATGTGCAGTGCAAACTGCATTAGTTGAACTCAGCCTCTATTAGTGGAAAAGCTTTGCCCAATAGATTTTCATACTTTGTAGCTTCATGCTGATGGTTGAGTCATTGTGCAATCAACTAATCCCTTGCCTCCTGGTGATGAACCCACAAGAGACAGCAGAAGTGCTTATTACTAGTCCCCAACCACATGACCTTACACTATGTACTATCAGATTTCATCCAATTTCTATTCCTCTGCTCTATGAGGTCATGCATTAATTTTCTAATTCTTATCGTTTTTGACTATGCCTATTGATTTCAAGTCATTAGCAACATATCTCCAAGTCAAATAGTGACATTACATTTAGAATAGGTGTTTGTTACTTGTTTTCATTCAAAAACACTCCGCCAGCTTTGCCAATTTCATTCCATTCAGCTCCTTTTTATATTCTATTCAACACTTTCAGACTCATAAGAACAATATACAGATTACAGTGAAAATCAGACACAGGCTTGGATCCAGATGAGATGTCTCTGCAGGTGGAAGCACTTCTGCTTGTGGAAAATGACTTTCCCATCCTCACTCTCCCATGGCAGCTCATGCACCCCATCCCCCCAATCGGTTCCTGGTACAAAGTTATCCCACAAAACATATCCAAGTCTAAGAAAACCACAGTTGGTAAAAACCACCATTTTGGGATCCCTTAAATTGTTTTTATAGTATGAACTATAAATAACTGGACATTTGTGGTCCCAATAAATTTCAAAATATGTCAAATTAAAACTAAAGGTAAGAAAAAACTTCTGTCATTCTGCTCCACCAACCGCACTGGCTACCAATTGAGTACCAGATCAATTTCAAGGCCTTATGCGGCCTCAGACTGACATATCTACAGGACCACCTCTCCCCATATGCTATATGTGCCCTGGAGAGCCTTGTACTCTGCGGATAGCCATCTGTGGGTTGTCCTCAGCCCAAAAGATGCCCATTTAGCCTCAGCCAGGGCCAGGGCTTTTTCGGTCCTGGCCCCAGACTGGTGGAACATGCTCCCCATTGAGATCAGGGCCCTGTGAGATCTGTTACAGTTTCACAGGGCCTGTAAAATGGAGCTGTTCTGCCACGCCTTCAGTTGAGGCAGCGGGAGTCTACCAGCTGGCCTTCCTATTGTTGCTGCATGAGATCATTATGGCTCAGCGTTGGCCCATTTATTTCCTGGCTGTAGGAACTGGAATTGAATGTACTGCACTGCCCATTTTAATAGGTTTTAAATTGGTTTTACTGTACTATTTGATTGTGTTATATTTATTGTTGTGAGCTGCCCTGAGCCCGTTTGTGGGAAGGGTGGGATATAAATTGAAATAATAAATACATAAAATTTTCATCACCTTCATTTTCACACAGTTGAAAAGAAGTGAAGCTCTATGTACTTAGTGGCATAGGAGTTTTTTGGGAGGCAGTGTAGGATGGAGACTCCTTAAAAAGGAAACATGGGAGAGCCATCTACAATGTATAAATGCATTGAACTCCTCTGATGTCCGGAGATACTATATGCATAAGATTGTAATGGCAGCCTAATTGGTCAAACCAAAATTCCATCATTCTGTTTCCCACAGTAGCCTGTCAGACCAACTGAGCAACACACAAGAAGGTCAAAACGCAACAGCTACCTTAATGTTGACCCACCTCTTCTAGTAACTAATGTTCGCTGGCACACTGCCTCTGAACAACTATCTTCAGCACATCATTGTTAACAACCACTGAGAGACCTATCTTCCATGCATTTTTCTAATCTTTTTACAACCGGAACCCAGCTGCCATACTATATTTTGTGCCCACATATTAGTTTATGTATTGTGTAAAGTATCTTCTGTAAGTTTCATTGTGTGACTCCAACTTCTTTTTTAGCTTTGAAAAGATCAAATACATACCAAAAGAAGAATATTACCTTCTCCCACTCAATAACAAAAATTACCAATTTATAATAAACTTCACGTATAGTGTCCAAATGTAACCACTCATCTTCAACTCTCCTTCATACAATGTAACTTAAATCACCATTTCATATAGAGAAAATAAGAGGGATCCACACACAGAGAGAAATAAGGCAAGGATACACATACATGGGAACCAGGATGACCAGCAGGGCCACAGCCAGGATTTTTTGTTTTATGGGGCAAATGTTTTTCTTGTGGAGCACTTACTATGCTTATACTTAAAAATTATAAATAACTGGAGATTTTGGGAGTGGAGCCTGAGGTGAATGGGGTTTGGGGAGGGAAGGGACTTCAATGGGATATAATGTCATAGAGTCCACCTAGAGATCAGGTGTGATGCCAGGGGATCTCCAGCCACCACCTGGAGATTGGCAACCCCAGGAGAGAGAGACTGGCTCTCCCCCCCACCATTACTAAGCCCCCACACCCCGCCATGGAAAGTTATGGGGGGAGAGAGATTGACTTCCCCACCATCACCAACACCCCCCACCCCCACTTCCATGGAAAGTTATGGGAGGAAGAGAGATTGGCTTCCCCACCACCATCAACACACCTTCTCTTTCTCTCACTCTTTAATTCCCCAGCCCAAACCGCCCCCCCCCAGCAGCAGGGAGGCTGGGGAAGGAAAGGAAAGCTGCCCTGCCACTTCTGGTCAGTTTCACTTGAGAAGAACAGCTATTTGGTTTAACAGCTGTTCCAAGGGAAGTGAAATTGACCAAAAGTGGCAGGGCAGCTTTCCTTTCCTTCCCCAACTCCCTGGAGTGGTGGGGAGGCTGCAGAAGGGAAGCTGCCCTTCCACTTCTGGTCAGTTTCATTCCCCCAGTTACAGTAGTCTAGAATAGCACTGGGAATATTTATAGCACTGGGAAAAATGCAGAAAAGGGCAATTGCAGATGAAAGGAAGTACTTCTTCACCCGAACAGTGATTAACACATGGAATTCACTGCTACAGGAGGTGGTGGTGGTGGTGGCTGTCATGAACAGCTTCCAGATGGAATTTGACAAATGTATGGAGGCTGGAGCAGACAGGAAAAAAACAAACCAACCCCCCCACCACCACCAAGCAACAGCAACCAGCAGAACTTTTTAAAGTTGTAAATCTGTAAGAACCCAAAAAACCTTTTATCTGTTCTAACTTCTAACCTGACTGCTCAGCAATTTCATTGAGTGCCCATGAGTTCTTGTCTTGTGAGAAAGGGTGAAAAGTACTTCTTTCTCTACCTGCTCTATCCCACGCATAGTCTTGTAAACCTCTTATCATGTCACCCCTCAGTCACTGTTTCTCAAAGCTAAGATCCCCAAACGTGATAACCTTTCTTCATAGGGAAAGTGTCCTCCTCTTATTATTGCAGTAGCCCTTTTCTGCATTTTTTCCAGTGCTATAAATATTCTTTTTGAGGTGTGTGTGGTGTGAGTGGTCCAATGAAATTGCACCATCAATTTATACATGTATAAATGATGTTCCTTTTGGACTTTTGGGGTTTCTGTGTGGCACTGTGGCATGCTTGCACTGCCACAGTGTCACTTGTTCTGGAGTGTGCCACTTGTTCTCATGGCAAACAAGTACCTCCCAAGACAGTTCACTTTCCCTGAGATTCTCTGGGAGAGTCTGACTGCTGGGTGGCTGCCTGCTTGCCCGCCTTAAGTGCTGCTGGATAGGTTTCCCCATTGGAAACAATGGAGGTAATGGGGGTAACCTGTTTGGGTGCCCATAGAATTAGGCCCATTGGTCCAATTGCTTTGAGACTTGGGGGTGTATGTGGGGACAGGCTCCCGAAGCTACCCTGAAAATTTGGAGCCTCTCCCTCAAACCCCTCCCCCCAGAGCCACTAACAGCATCGTGGGGGAAAAGTAACTTTTTCCCTACCATAGAGAACAATGGAGGGAATGGGGGCAACCTGTTTGGGGGCCCATAGAATTGGACCCTCTGGCCTAATGTTCTTGAAACTTGGTAGGGATCTTGAGGAGAGGCTCCAAAAGCTACCCCATGAGTCTGGAGGCCTCTTCCTCAAACCCCCTCCTCTCAAGCCCCCAGAATATACCCTATGTTTTCGCCATTGACTTCAATGGCCCATAGGATATAATGGGGCTGAAATTGACATTTGGCTGGCCAAAAGACTCCCAAATCAGCTTGTACGGCCGAAACTGACATGCAGGAGCCTTTCTGCCCTTGGAAACTGCTGGAGCTGCGCTCTGGTGCGATCCCCTCTGAAAAGACCCCTGACCAGCTATAATAAACTTCAGAGCTAAGGGGGAACCATTCAAGAAATATAGGTTTGCTGATAATGCTTTAAAGAAAGTCATGCCAGTGAACTGGTGGAAGTAACTTAAGCACTTGGATTTAGAAACTGTTGAAGTAATGATTTCACTTTTAATAGCACTAGCTTCTTCTCTTGGCATAGAAAGAATATTCTCTTGCCTTGGACTCATTCATTCTAAATTGTGAAGCAGGAAAGCTTGTTTTTCTTTTCCAAATTATGAACATACAAGAAGATGAAGATGACTGAGCTACAGAGGACAGTTTAAGTTTTTCATATGTGGACCAGGCTGATAGTCTTAAGTTTGTTTGTTTTTTAAAAAAGATATTTTGTTTAACCACATCAGTTAACATGGATATTTAAGCAAATACAAGAATACATATGCTATACTGTTGTCATAGTCACACAGACCTATTTAAATTGTTGTTATTAAGGTAATGATTATTTTTCTCCTTCCAATGAAGTACAGCCGAAAAGTTGTCCAAATATGAATGATTAACCTATTAAACTAGAGATATATAATTAAGAAATTATTGTGTGGTGAACTTTGATGTGTTTCTAACAGTATAACTAAGTCAGTATTTTTTAAAATATAATTGTAAAACTATTCTGAAAAGTTGTTATTCTAAAAATGAAACTATCTGGTTGTAAATACTAAGATTATATCAGCGAGAACAGAAAACCATGATTTAAATCTAGTCTTAACTGTCTAGTGATTTAAATTGTGATTTATATCAAATCCGCTCTGCTTCAGGCACTTCTGTATTACTAGATAAGTTTTTTTTAAAGGTCAAGACATATACCTCGTAAAAGTACATTTGCATGGGAACTGAAGACAGGTAAGAACAAGGTACATTCCTTGTGATCCTTATCAGCTGAGTAAAATAATGTCCAGTCTACTGGTGTGACATAATGACTTTGAACTTGGAAGTCAAATTGCTCTGCATGCTGTCTTCTACTTAGAAAAGGGTTAGTATTTAAATAAAATGCCAAATACAGGGCTACTGAAAGACCAAGACCATACCACCAATGCACCATAACTTCTCAGAATACTAAAAAAAAATGTATGGGGGATGAATAGAGTAAGGAAAGAAAATGCTATCTCCACTGTCATTTTAGTAAATTATGTTCCCACTTCTATTATGACTTTACTTCTCAAAATCATAGTTCAAATAATAACTTGGGTGTAAAACAGACAACATGCAATAGATGTGTGCTTAATCTCTAGCATACTATTAGGTACATAATAAAACAAGTGTTCAGTGTTAATGTGACAGGCACTCTGAGGAAACATCAGGGGTAGCTACAGAGCCAGTACAAAGGGTGAAGGCTTTAGTATATAGATATAGATATATATAGATATATACACATAGCTTTGAAGAATGCTTGTCCCACACTGCATCAATCTCCTCTGGCCTCTTTAGAATACTTTCATATAATGTTGACTGAAACATCATTTTCTTGCAAATACACACCTTGAATGCATGGATTTTCCCCATATATTTTACAGCATACCCAAATACAACTGAGATGAATAATATTCCAAACAACATCAAGCAGTAAAATGAGAATTGTCATAGGAAGACACATCCTCCTGCCACTTCCTCAAATGAGGAAAACTAACTAGTTCTAGTTGAACATATATATATCTTCAATCACAGGAAACCCAAGTGTGGTGCCCATGTTCACCACAGCACCCACTGACACCTTTCCTGGTGATTACAGGGCATGGCCAAGTGGGGCTTTTGTCCAGCAAGGCTTCTGACTGGCCACTGAATTTTTTATTGGTGTACAGATTTTTAAGAACCGTGCATTGGCGTCAGCAGCCACCACACCACAATCTTCACCATGTGCCTGAAGGTAAGTTGCAGCAGCCATTTCAGTGGCCAGATCTGACTCCTGCAGCAGTCATTTTGTGGCTGTGCCCATCATGCTATGTCAGAATTCCAAAGGTGCTCACAGGTTTAAAAAGGCCGAGGACCCTGATCAATCACCATCAATATACATATAATTCTCTACAAGGCATCATCTGTGGATACTTAAATCCAGAAACTGGAGTCGAACACCCAAAACAGATCTTTCTACAAACCCAAGGTAAGCCCTTGTTTGCAGAAAAATCTGCAAACCTAAAAAATAAAACAAAACCACCCTAAAAGAATATAAGCAGCGTTTCCGGTTTTGGCGTCTGCTATGGCTGTGGCAGCTTCCCGATCTCCCGGGAGCCGAGTGCCAGCACCTGCGGCTGGTGTGATTGTCCGCACCACCGCCGGAGCCCTTGTGTCGGGCTCCCAGACATGGGGTGCTAGGAGAGCTCTTTCTCTGGCAACCAGCCAGCGAAGGAGGGCTCTTCCATGCCCCAAAGGTCCTGCCGCATGAAAGGAACTAAGAACGCACACCGGAACAAGCGTTTGGTGGTCGAGCGTATGAGCTAAAAGTGGATGAAAGTAGCTACATCACTGAAATGTGAGTCTAAGTGAAAGCCAGAAACACCAAAGATCTAGCCAAAAACCTACCCTTAAAAAGCGAGGGGGGGAGGGAACTCTCCCCCGATAAGAAGAAAACAAACGTATTTTCAACCGCGGACTTAAGGGGGGTGGGCTATAGAAGCAAGATGAACTAAAATAAAGAACTTGTAAGAACTTTACCAGGCTTTGCAAAGAGTTCTAGGGACTATGATAACTTTTGCAAAAAGTTAACAATTTCTCAACATGGTGCCTCCACGGAGAGACGAGAAAGTTAAAACAAACAAAGCCTAAGCTGCAGGCTGGAAATGCCAGCCCAGCGAGTTCTGTCCCTAGACAGGACTCAACAACAGAGCTTCAAAGGATGCTGACTGAAGCACTGCGACCCCTGCTGGAACAAGTCACGGCATTACACCATAAGTTCGATGCACAGAAAACTCAACTGAACGAGACAGTTAAAAAACCCAGAAAAAATGGAGCAAGAGCTTAAAGAGGTGGATTCCAACACTTAGAAGCTTCAAAAACAACTGCAGACGATGGAGAAAAAGAGACAAACCAATGAATCCCATTTGTTACAGCTGCAAATGGAAAGGGCAAGCTATGTCCTAAGATTTCAAGGTGTCCTGGAAGAGAAGGGAGAAGATCTGAAGCAGATTATGTGTGATGCTTTGGGCCTGATTGCAGATGTTAAAACAGACATACAAAGCAAAATTGATACAATCTTTGGGTTGTATTCAGAATTCATAAGAAAAAATAATCTGCCCAGGGAAGTTACGGTGAGATTCTCCAGAAGTGAAGGATCAAATACGTAAAGCGACAAATGGAACTACCTTGAAAATCAAGGACAAAGAAATAAAAGTGTTGAAGGATATTCCGTTTGAAATAAGAAGGAAAAGAAGGAAATATAGGGACTTGGTTCTATTTTTACAGAAAAACAATGTCGCCTACAGATGGACTGTCCCCGAAGACATAATCTTCAAATTTATGGACAAAAAAGAAAAAATTGACTCTGTTGAAAAAGCACATGAGTTTTTGCATCTTCATATTCGTCCAGCAGAAGGAGAAGAAGAGGAAGACAAAAACAGCACCAAAGAAAGTGATGAAGAGGGAGCAGTGGCATCTTCTGATGAGAACTCAGACTCAGCATTGGGGGCGGCAACCCCAAAAACAAGCTATCACTTGAGAAATTAAAAGGACAAAAAATGAGTAGTTATTGCACTCTGAAACATCTTAAAAGTTTTTTATTTTGTATAACTATTTCTTACTTTGCTCTTTATGAAGGCAGACATGGGGGAGTTTTCAATTTTTGTATTTTTCAGTTTAAATAGACTATTAGATGAACATATTCAATGAACTAACTGTAACTTTGAGCTAATAAGCTGATTCTATAAGCATTATGTATGACTACCATCTCTTGGGTTTTTAGTGGATTTTCTTTACTTTCACCATTAGTTTGTAGTTCCCTCCCCTTTTTTTGTTGTAGTTTATAGAAAATGCAATAAAAAAATCCCCTTCAGGGGGCAAAAAAAAAGAAAGAATATAAACAGTGCCTGTACCTTTATGAAATAAATGCCCTTAGATCTCAGTGGCCATTGTTGGGGCTGCTAAGCAACCACAACAATATTGCCAAGCCTTCTTACCTTGTTTTCTGTCCATAAAAGGCAAGGGGAGGGCCCTTTTAGTGTTTTTTTGGCCTTCCAGTCCACCCTTATTCTCCTCCTGCCATGGAGGGAGGACTCAGGCCCAGCAACAACCACTGAGCAACTTGCCACCATACAATTTGCACAATTAAGTCAGGTGCAATGGTGGCTACCAGATGATGTGATACCACACAACTTACATGGCTTAAGCAACAGACTTTATACAACTTGAGTGGTTTGGGTGGGCCTGGCAGTGGCCACCACACTACACAATTTACCTGAGCGACTTGCTACCCCATTACTTTTGGGCCAAAAATTTCCCAGGGACAGGCTGCCACTCTGGCCCAATGTCACCCTGAAAGCTTTGATAGCTATTACTCTATCTCAGCCTAATCTAACTCACATGATTGTTGTGGGGGGGTGGGTGGAAGGAAGACATAAGAATGGTATAAACAGCTATGCCGGGCTCTGGGTGATGTACAAGAGAGGCATAATGCCATAGAACAAAATGCAATTTTTTAAAATCCAATACAGTTAATAAGAATAAAACCAGAACACAATCCCAGATGGCGATTTACAGTATTCTATTCCTTTCTGGACTGCTTGGCTATATGGTGGCTATATGGTGGCGGTGGGGCATAGAAATTTAACAAAATATACAAACAGTAAGAGAGGGAAAGGGGGAAGGGTGCCAGCCAGTATAAGCAATGGTTGCTGTCCTCAACCAAAAGCCTTGCGGAACATCTCTGCCTTACAGGCCCTGTGGAATTGCACAAGGTCCCGCAGGGCCCTGGTGTCATTCGGCAGAGAGTTCCACCAGGTTGGGACCAGGACTGAATAAAGCAGTGGGGGGACAGATAAAAGAAAAAGTTAATTGGTGAGTAGGAAAGAGAGAAGAAAGCAGGGAGACAGGACATGTGGCTGCTAAGAGGGGAAAAAGAGGAAATACTGTGGGAAAGGGGAGATAGGGGAAAAAGAAGTGACACCTGCAACTCCTTCCAAGGTTCCTGATGGACACAACTCAGAGATTGCGACCATATTACAGTTGCCAGCCCTTTGCTAGCAACTAGTGGGAGATGCAAGGGTAGAGACTTATAAAATCAGTATTCCATGATACTATAAATTTTCCCCCATCCCTATTGTAAAGACCACAGAGATTGGAGAGATTTCTAGAGTATCCCTTGACACATAGACATAGTTTCTGGGTCTCCACCCAGAAGTGATGTCACTATTAGGGGTGTGCACTCAGTATATACCGAGCCAAATAAATACTTGAAAAATGCCTTATCGGTATTTTGGGGGTATTTATTCAGCTAAATACAGATCAGAGATCTGTATCTGGCTACCAAAGTAGCCACGACCAAAAAAAAGCTGATATTATTTGGCTTTTATTTGGACACGGCTATTCAAGGAGTCGTGCCGCTGCAGCAACATGACTCAGCAAGCAGCAGTGCAACTCCACAATTGAAGTGATGGCATTTATAGTTTAAATCACTTTATTTGCAGAGTTGTGCCACGGGAGCAGCTTGACACTAGGAGTGAAGGCATTTAAAGTTTAAATCACTTGTGGAGTCGCGCTGCCACAGTTGCATGGCTTGGAGAGTGAAATTCTCCATTATAGCCTATGGGGACGGTCCCCATAGGGTATAATGGAGTTGAATAAATGCAGGTTTCCCAAATATTTACCTGAATACCAGTAAAATAATGATACTGGTATTTCTGAATATTTGGGAATACCAACACTTTTGGGGCCCAATAGACCTGAAAAAACCCAGGGGATTTTGCACAGCCTTAGTCACTACTTCAAGTGAAACCGGTTTCCCAATCACCGTAGTGCCAGTGGGAGACTGCCTCCCAATAAGGGGCAAATGGCATCCCTATTCCATGTACAGGAGAATATCTTTCTACAAATTCTTGGGGAAACTCAGGTTTGCAGAAAAGCAATTGTAAAATGGTAAAAAAATGAGTTTCTAAATGACAAGCTCTCTCAGGATTTCTCAAGAGATTACAGCAGCCATTTTTGATTTTTTTTTTTTTGTATTTTGTGTGTGCGCTTGTGTGTATGCGCATGCGCATGCTTGTGAGCCTGAAAGACATAGTGACTGCTGGTGACCCCTACTAGGACCAAGATGTTTCAGAGAGATGGTTTACTATTGCCTGCCTCTGCATCCCAGCCCTGATATTTCTTGGAGGTCACCCTTCCAAGTACTTGCCAGGGTTGGTCCTGCTTAGCTTCTGAGATCTGATGAGATTGGGCTTGCCTGGACTATCCTGGTCAGGGTGCCATTTTGGATTCTTGAAGCATCTGTGGCAATTCAAAATGGCCACTGCAGCTTCCCTTCAACAGTGAAGGTGAATTGGGGCAAGAGCTAGGCATTCAAGACAAGAAAGGAGACTGGACAGGAAAGAAAATGGGACTAGAGTGAGTAAAAAAACCAGGAAAAACACAAAAGCTGCAATGGGGAAGCAAAGAAGGATGGGAGGAATAGTGGCAAATGGGATAAGACATGGAGGTGGAAGGGAAGGAAAGACTCAGGAAGAACTGACGCTGTAGACACTGCAATAGGAAAGGAGGGAATCTGGAAATAGCTGGCTCCCCTGTGACTAACCCTGTTTTTCTTCTATTACCTGAATCCTGCAATAAACTACACAGAATTTTTACTTCCATTTAGGAGAGACTACCCTTATTTCTCAGTTTTGATCTTATTTACCTAAAGCTTGAAGCCATTATTGAAGCCATAACTCTTGAGATAGCTGGACTCAAGGGCCACTGCAACTGTGTCATAATTCTGTTTTCACAGTTTAAATGTATTTATCACTATCCTGTCCAAAGTTATGGGGGGGGCACTATTGAAAGTTTCTACTTATGCAGCCTGTTATTTCTGAATTAAAGTCAACAAATCTAGTATTCAGCTCTATTTTATACAAAGACAACTGAAGGAGAAGAAAGGTTAGTTTTTATACCCTGCTCTTCTCTATTTTAAGGAATCTCTAAGTGACTTATAATTGGCTTCCCTTCCTCTCTCAGTAACAGGCACCTCGTGAGGCAGGTGGGGCTGAAAGAGTTCTGAGGAAACTGACTGGCCCACAGTTACCTAGCAGGCTTCATGTGGAGGAGTGTCTTCAATTGGTCCTTTAAAAAGAATTTTGTCAAAGAGGTTCCAGAACTCTGTTCTGGCATGTTCCCCCAGGAAAAAAAGCCCTGGGAATTGTCTTGCTCACAGCAACAGGCAAAGCTTAGCTTGTATTCACTTGAAAAAAGGCAACTTGGTATTTAATGCTATTATATGTGTCATGTGTGTAACTCTGTTTTAGTCACTCTCTCTCCCAAAGGGTCAGGTTATTCATAATTTACTAGAGAAGGGAGGATGTCTTTTCCAGATAGTAGATCTGCTAGCCCTGTGAAACAATGGAAAACTCCTCTTGCTGGAGTGTTTGGAAGTGATTGAAAGAGAAACTTGCGTGAGACTGTGGCTTTTCTTCCATTAAAAGTTTTTGCTGAGCACATAAAAAATCTGCGATCTTGCACAAGTCCCATTCTCTAATGTCACACTGTTCATACAAGCAGAGCATTTATTTGAACAGATTTTTTGCAATAATGTATCTTTCATGTAACTATACAGGTACATTGGTGTGATAAGAACGTAACTTCCTTTTACAAAACAAACTAACCCCACTCATATATAGCAAAGGTCACTGCTAATTTGCCCTTCTAAGGAAACTGGACTTTAAAAAGCTGAACCCAGGAGGCTTTGTACAGCAACTATCACAAAAATAAATAGCAATACTAACTTGATCTGTATTTTCATACTTGTTGTAAGGTAGCTTCCAGGGATGTCAGGGAGTGTGACATATGCAAATAAGTTATGCCAATGAGCTCCTGCACCTTTTTTTCTATGAAATGACCCCTGTCTGTACCAAAAAAGAGAGAAGTTAGCAGGTTCTCTTCTTCAATGTGCTTCTACTTCCCTCTTTCGACTCCTCTAGTGCCTGTATATGAGAGATGGATAGCCTGGGGTTGAAGCAGCCTCCTTCAAAGAGAAGCTCCTCACTTCCTCCTTCCTGCTGTTTGTTTTAAAAAACAATGTAGGGTGTCACAGAACATGTAAATGGTATGCTAACCAGGTAACTTCAGAAGATCACTGCACAAATCACCAATTTACTCACAGACTACTCCTCCACCCATGTTTATCTAGATCTTTCAGTCTCCACGCTGGATAGGCCTATGCTGCTACTCTGTTATCAGAAAAGCCAGATCCTAAAAGCAAAAGGAGAAAGGGAACACACTGGAATGCAACAGTGATGTCATCTGCATTGTGTGTAATGGCTACTGTGGAAACACCCAGAGTTTGGTGGTGCTTAATTGAGCTAGAGCAGGGGTGTCAAGCTCATTTGTTATGAGGGCCAGATCTGACATAAATGAGACTTTGCTGAGCCAGGCCATGTGTGTCATAAAATGTAATGCCAGGTAGCGGAGATATAAACTTTATAAAGGACACAAATACAAAGGGGTTTTTTTTACTTAAAATTAAAACATACTTAAAACATTAGCACTCTTGCAATATTTTTCTTATTCAACAGTGTCTGATAACTGACACCTCTTGCTCTGAATTACTGCAGCAAAATGTCTGTGCAGTCGCAATCTTGAGTATGTTGTTCAGGTGTGTATCTGTAAGATGCAAACTTATGATGATACAGCAGCAGAACTAGAAGAAGACAGCCAGTTCCACTGCAGGCCTGACAGAAGCCCTCTGGAGGCCTGATCCAGCCCCCGGGCTGTATGTTTGACACCCCTGAGCTAGAGTATGCATAACTTTATATTACATCATGGCCTCTACTTTTAATTCTTTAATTAGTTAGAGCAGAATAAACAGTGATTATTCTTAAATGAATCAACATTATTTCTCTCTCCTTCTCATCTGCTAATAAAGAACACTCTTTTTTATAATATGCAGACTAGGATCTGAATTTCTGCCTCGTCACCCAGTGACACAGACCTACATTTGTGACCAAACAGAAGCAAATTATTGATTTGTACAAGCAAGCCTGACCGAATACAGTTTTGTGCAGTGTATCTACAGCATAAAAAATACACAAAGTCTGGCATGCTTACATGATTCAGCTCAGCAAGCTATTTGTATATTTGGGACCAGGTAGATAGGTGCCATGGCTCAATCCCATACAACACACCTAAGTCTGTTTTGGGTAATTTGTGGCACATGTGTACTGGGAAACATGTGAGTGTGTGCATGTAAGTGCAAATCCTGCTGAGATGGGAACAAGGCAGAAGGGTATGCTAAAACATCTGCAACATCAAGAAAATTCTGAACTGTAAGAATAATTTTCCCTTTTATGTTTGTTTTGTCTTTAAAATAAAAAACTTGATTTAAAAAGAAAATTCGGAATACTTTTTAGAACTTGCAGAGCATTTTAATGTGCTAACACTGAACAGTTTTCTCAGCTAGGTGGAGGATTCCTATTCCAGTAATGATGTATAGCTAGTACCAAAAGGATCTGAACTTCTAAGCCAATTTGGAGGATGCAAATGGGTATCTTTTCCCAAAATGACTTTGAAGTGTTTAATTTTGTGTTTCTGAATCTCAATCTAAATCAACTAATTTGATTTTTCTCCTAGTTCGGATTTTACCTCATAAAAACTTTTTTGGGACCTAAAAATAATTAGCACACATCCATACAAAAGCCTTCAACCTTCACTTTCATCTATGCAATTTGATATACATTCCATTTGAAAAAATATAGAAATAAAACTGGCTCCCAGAGTAGCAAAAAATAAATCCAGTTCTAAAGATTATTACTTAGGAATGTAGAACAAATACATTGCACTGCAATTTTTTCTTTCCCTAAAAACCACAATTATTTTATTATTTTTGCTCATTGAGAGCAGCACTTATGAAAAAAGAACAAAACATCTAACACATCCAGTACAGAATAACCAGACTTCACAAAACTAAGCATAATCAGCTTCAAGCCTGGGAGTGAAAAGGGCAGGAAATGGTGGATTAGCTTAGCTGGATGGTTCTCATAGATGTTCTCTACTGCAAGTAGCTATTGTGCAACTGACAAATAGAAAGGCAAACCATTTCCAGCATTCTACCATTTCAAAGGTTTTTGTTCTAAATGTATAACAGCTAGAAAGTTCATTTAGAGGATGAGGCCAACACTGTCAACATACATTGCAGTTTTGTGCCAGAAGTCTGTAGTGAGGAGGGAAATCAGTAGAAGTCATCACTAGGAATGGGCACAAACCAGGAAAATGGAGGTTCATGGTTTATGAGGTCCCACAAACCTGATTTGTGAACCAGTTCAGTTCATGAATCTTCCCTCCCTCCATTCTGCGGGCGGCGGCCCCTTGAGGCCAGCAAAATGGAGGGGGTTGTCTTGCAAAATCCATTTAAAGGGAATGTTCCCTCTAAATGGCTTTTGCAAGCAGGTGCCACATGCGAGTGCAGCACAAGTGATAAAGTTCACTTTCAGGTGAACTTGCTGCCTTGGCCACAGCGCCCCTTTAAATGGAAATGTTCCCTTTAAATGGCTTTTGCAAGCCATTTCAGTGATCCCTTTTGCCCCCCCTCCCCACTTGGCAGGAGGAGTTAAAGTGAGGTGTGTGGGGGGATTGCTTCTGGGGGTGGGGGGAATGAAAGAGATTGCTTCTGGGGGTGGGGGGAGCGAACAGGACTGCTGAAATTGCTTCCAACTGGGAAGGTATTTAAATGCTTTCTCAGTTCACTTGTGAGTTGCCTCACAGCAGTGTAGCTTGCAAGAACCATTTAAAGGAATCCTTTAAAATTGTTTTTGCAAGCCGCACAGCCATGGCAGTGTGACTTAGAGAAGGTATTTAAAGAGGCCCCATCTCTTTAAATGCTTTCTCAAAGTCCTGCCACCACCGTGTCTGCCAAAACGAACCACATGAACCCACCTGGAAGGTTCATGTGGCTCATGAGGGCAGGATGGCATGAACTGAGTATAGTTTGTCACAAATTTTGGTTCGTATTTCGGTTTGTGCCCATCCCTAGTTATCACACTTTCACTCAGTAGAAGCTTGCACATGACCCAATTACTCAGCTGCAAATAGCTCTCATTTTTACTCCAGTAGCTGTCAGGTTCTGTCCTGCCATTGACTTTGACTGAAATACTTCTTTGCTCTTCATCATTTATCTTTTCCATTATGCAAAGACAGAAGTCATCATTGATGTGGGAAACTTTTGGCAGTCTCTGGTCTTTCACTAGGTTATTATAGTTCTCACACATTTCTCTAAATATAAGATTTATCTTTTCACCAGGTTTTAACAGCAGCAGGGGCTTTAACTCTTCAACTAGACTATTAACAGAACTGTACAAGTGATAGCTGTTCTATAGCACAAAAATAAACTGGAAAACCACATCGTTTCCAGTCAAGCGATTTAACAATTAGAACACTGCAAAGAAAAAAGGACTTTTGTCTGTACATTTCCTGTGACAGAATTACAGAACTGACATTCCTCCCTTCCTTTTAATTTAAAAGCACATTCCTAAATGACTCCACATAATCTATCTGTTTTTGGGGTGGGTAGTTAATAGTTAAATATAAATAAAAGCCATGATTCAATATTCAGGCTGTTTACAACTGGGCAACAAAAGCCTCAGCCAGGTCATTACAACATCATAAGAATGACTACTGCTGATCTTGTATTAGAAGTTACACAAAAGATAGCATTGCTCTAACAGTTACTGTCTTACATTTACAGTTTATGCCACTTCATATAGACTTATGTGCTAAAGTATGAAACCAACACTACTGTAATTAGAAAACTGATCAATGAGGCATTTTCCTCCTCTCCAGAGAAAGGGGAGAATGAACATTACCAGTCTAAAGTTCCAGAACATTTATCTCTGCACAGGTACACATCCCATTACTCACCAGCATACTGAAATGAAGGCTTAGAATATGACCCTAGCCCTGAATGATCCTACTCTTATTTTCATTTCAGGTGTACAGGCTAACCTTGGTAAATTCATAGAAGTTAGATGTTATTTCAGGTATCTGGCTCACAAGGCCATCTTATTGTTAGGTACTGCACAGATGTGCAAAATGTCAAACATTAGATTGTGTTGAGATAGATCAAGGTGAGTAGCCATGTTAGTTTGCCTATAGCAGTAGAAAAGAGCAAGAGTCCAGTAGCAGTTTAAAGACTAACAAAAATTGTGGCAGGATATATAACTCACAAAAGCTCATACCCTGCCAGAAAATTTGTTAAGTCTTTAAGGTGCTCTTGTTCTTTCCTACTGCTACAGACAGACAAACATGGCTACCCATCTTGATCTATCTCCGTGGAAGAAGGAGGGGGAGGGAGAAGGAGAAGAGCAAGAGATTGGATTTATACCCTGCCCTCAGAGTGGCTTACAAACTCCTTTCCCACCCCCTCCCCACAACAGACACTCTGTGCAGTAGGTGGGGCTGAGAGCTCTTTCAAGAACTGCCCTTTCAAGGACAGCCCTTGTCAGAACTATGGCTTGCCCAAGGTCATCCAGCAGCTGCAAATGGAGGAGTGGGGAATCAAACCCGGTTCTCCCAGATTAGAGTCCGCACACTTAACCACTACACCAAAGGTATCACATTTAGCCATACAGAATGGAAATCCATCAGCCTTCTGAAGAAATTATCACAGGTAAAAACAGACATCATCTTCCTCACCACATGGAGAAGATTTAACATTATACTGAACAGATGGAAAATAAAAATCCCACTACAATCCACTTAACCCACAAACTATGGTGAGAGTTTGTGTGATGCATTCTCCAAGAAGCCACTGAAACATCTGGTCAGCACCTTGTACCAGAAACAGAAACTGATCAAGGAAAAGCTCACTGAACATAACTCCTATCTACAGAACAAAACACTGGAACCCACCTGAAATTTTCTTTTCTTCAGTGGGGCAAAGTCATTCAAATTTGGTTAGGTCACACCTCTGTTGGCTCCTGGTAGGGCTATGCAAAATTTTTCTGAGTCCCTCTGTTGGAGAGATCAAAGGCTGACACACACACACACACACACCCCAGTCATGTCCAAGCCCTGCTTCAACTGTGCTCCAGCATCTGTTTCTTGTTTTCATTTGGAGGGGAGTGGATAGTGGATAACTTCACCCCCCTGAAGAGAAAATCCTTCAGATAGGTTTCAACGTTTCGTTCTCCTTCAGTGGTGGATGTCATCCAAATTGGTTATCTATACCAAAGCAACCTTAAGAGTGAGATTCAACATACATCTTAAACGTTCAACCCTTCTGCTAAAGGCAGCCTCTGATTAATCTACTTTGTCAATTCTATGTTTTACGAAAGTTGAGAAAGTGGACCCAGTGACTGTCCTGTAGATCTTCACAGATGCTCTGGTCAAGAAGGCTGGTGAAGTGGCTGCTGCTCTTGTAGAATAGGCTGTCACATTTCTGGGAGGTGCCAGTCCTTGAATTTTGTCTGCCTTAAATACACATTACTTTACTCAAAAGGCTATAGCTGATTTGGAAACTTTCTTGCCTAGATTTTGGGTACTGTGAGACACAAATAAAGCATCAGTGAGTCTAATATTGGCCATTCCTCTCAGATAAGTGTGCAGTGCCCTGCACCCATCCAATTTGTGACACATCCTTTCCTTATTATGCATAAGGTTAGGGCAGGATGGTAAGACCATTGGTTGGTTGATGTCTGGTCCAGGTTATGGCCACTAGGAATGCAATTTTTCAAGAGAGGTACCTGAGTTCTGCTGACTTTAACAGCTCAAAAGGAGCTTTTGTGACTGTCCTTAGAACTGTGGTTAAACCCCATGTTGGGAACCTATGCCTAATCGGTGGTGACAGTGCCTTAACTTCCTTAAGGAAGCATTTGATATGCCTATTAGTGGATAAGTTCTTCAACCTTTGAGCTCCTAGAATAAAGGGCAGCCACTTGTCATCTTAATGTGTTAGGCTTTAGTCCCTGTTACCATCCATCATGTAGGAAAAGGACAATATCTTTGTAGGATGGTTTCAATGGATCTAAATTCCTCTCATCTGCCCATTTCCTAAAGCTCCTCCAAGTGTGATTGTAAATTTGACTCGTAACAGGTTGTCTGGACTGCAGTACGATATCCACAGCTTCTTTAGGAAAACCATGGTCCACTACATCTGATTGTTCAATTTCCATACAGTCAGCTGTAACCAAGCTGGGTCTGGATGTAAGATTAGCCCCTGGCCAGTAGGTGCTCAGCTGTAGGAAGTCTCCACAGTGTTGCTTTTGACATTTGAATGAAATCTAAAAAGGGTGCTTCTAGAATGACTCTTACTCCCTTTCTCCTTACCCTGTTCAGTATTCTGCTGATGAGTGGAAAGGGTGGAAATGCATAAAAAAGATGAAGAGACTGGGTTTATACCCTGCCCTTCACTACCCAAAGGCATCTCAGAGTGGTTTACAATCCCTTTCCCTTCCCCTCCCCACAACAGACACCCTGTGAGGTAGGTGGAGCTGAGAGAGCTCTGAGAGAACTGCCCTTGAGAGGACAGCTCTGAAAGAACTTATGACTGACCCAAGGTCACACCAGCAGCTGCATGTGGAGGAGTGAGGAACCCAGTTTTTCCAGATCAGAGACTGCTCTTAACCACTACACCGAACTGGCCCTTTGGCCAAGGGCAAGTCAGAGCATTCTCTGCCTTTGGTCTTGGTACCTTAACAAAAATCTGTCCACTTCTGAATTTAGATGTGATGCCACAGATCCATAATTGGAATCCTGAATCTGCTGGTAATCTGAAGAAATATATCTTTGTTCAGGGACCATTCTCCCAGATCCAGATCTTTCCTGCATAACCAGTTTTCCTCCAGGTTGGAAAGATCCTTTAAGTGTTCTGCCATCAACCTTGTCAGGTTCTTTTCTACCCAGGTTAAAAGTAGACTGGCTTCTTTAAATAACAACCTTGATCTGGTACTGCCCAGGCAGTTGAAATACACTTTTCTGGACATGTTGTCTATACACACCTGAACATGATGGCCTATTAAACTCTGCGGAAAGGCCAGGAGCACTAGTCTCACTGCATGCAACTCCAACCAGTTGATACTGTGTGATGCCTCTGTCTGGTTCCATTTTCCTTGTGCTGTCCTGCCCTGGCAATGGGCTCCCAGCCCCTCTTGCTGGCATCCATTGTTAGCACAATCTGATGACGGTAGAGTATGTTGACTCCCTTGGCCTGGTTGGACTGACAAGTCCACCACTTCAGGTCCCTCTATAAGCTGTCTGGGATAGGTATCTGTTTATTATTACTAGAACAGTCATAGACCAGATAAAAAATAGGATACAATACAAGAGGATAGAATAGGACACAAAAGTAGGATACAATACAAATCTGCCATAACTATACTATTAAAATGTGCCTCCAGTTTATAATTAAACTAATCCTACAATATATAGTAATAAAATTACAGACATATGGTCATTAATATACTGGCTCCTCAAAATCAGAAAGCGAAGCTCCTGTTTAAATGATTATTTTGTTTAATCACCTGGGCACAGAACCTAGCTGTCACCCTAGTGACTGCTGGTATTTCATCAAGCAGTAATTTCTTCAAGGTTATCTTATCCGATTTAAGCATGGACTGTTCCAGAATAGGGAGGATTGGCTTGTCCCTGACTTCCTTATAAAAGGGACAACGAATAAAAATATGTTCCAACGTTTTCACCTCACTGAGGGAGCATGCACATATCCTTTCAGTGTATGGGATCTTCTGATATCTCCCTTCTGTTACCTTAGATGGCAATACATCGCATCTAGCAAAGGTAAAAGCCCTCCTATGAGGGAGATATTCTACATTTTTTAGATATTGAGCCATATTTATAGTATATCTGTGTTTTTCAGGAAACACAAAATGTGTGTGTGTGGGGTTAATTAAATCTAGCTGATGTTCAATGTCATGGACCCTTTGCTTGATTAAAGATCTTGCAGTATTGATATCTTGGGTCAACAGTGTGTCAAGAGAGAAGCCTATATACTTTAAGTTACCCCGTTAGATGTATCCATTTCTGCTGATGCTGATCTTGGTTTATTAAAGGGAGTAGGCCTTTTGTGTTTTTGTTTATCCTAAGCCAAAAAAATAGCTGAGGTCAAAAAAATTCTTGCCTCTGTTTTTATTTGTCCAGTTTCCAGTTGCAGTAAAGAATTGGAAACATTGGGTGGAACTTCTAAAATAGACTGAAGGAATTTAGTTTTAATTTTCTCTAGTAGATATAAACTGTTAGCTGGGATACCTAGGTAGACACCATAAAGGAGCTGACTGGTAACTTTGGCTTGAAAAAGTTTCAGGGCTGCAGGCACGTAAGAACAGCCTCTGGCTCGAAAGAATCTTTAAAATGCATTGGATCCTCTCAGCTTGATCTGCTCTCAGATTACAGTGAGCTGTCATAGAACCATTCTCCTGAAATATGACCCCTAAGTATGTAAATTTATTAACCTGTTCACTTCTATTCCCTTTCATTGACCAAGTCTTTTTTGGGTGTTTGTCAAACACCATCACCTTGGTCTTACTGTAATTAATTATTAGATGTTCTTTACTGCAATATGTAGCAAAAGTGTCCAATGCCCTTCTCAGGCCCCATGGAGTTCTTGCTAATAGGACTGCATCATCTGTGTACAGCTTTGTTAGGTGGCGTGAGGCCAGTTTTGGTGGATGGAATTTTGGGTCAGTCATGTGTTTAACCACATCATTGAAGTATAAGTTAAATAGCAGAGGGGCCAGACGACAACCCTGTCTAACTCCTTTAAGTTTTAACTGGGTCAGTGTATCTGTTTGTGTTTCATAACGTCCCTCTGAAAAGGAAGGAATGCCCACTGGAGTGCCCTGGAGTAAAAATATGCCCACTACACCAAATCTATAGTAGAGCTCATGAGGCCCAAAATAGTTGACCGGTGCATGATGTCTACAGTATATCTCTCCTTAAAACCAAACAAGACCTTCTTGAAGCCACTGTTACAAAACTGGAAATGGATAGAGTGGCATATATTTCGAGATTTCAAAATATCCCTGAAAAAAAAAAGATGAAGATGTCAAAGAGGATATGGCTAAACTGTTAGCTGAATACATAGACGAAGATAATGCCCAAGATGTCTCCGGCGAGATAGAGGTTGCTTTTAGAATGAATGCACTGGTCAACTCTGCGTATGCGAGACAGAACAAGGTGCCTAGAGAGATCCATGTAAAATTCTACAAGAAAGTTATGAGATACCATATTACAGAATGTCAACAAGAAGCCACTACGAATGCGGGAGATGGAAATTAAAATACTAAAGGAAATTCCTTGGAGAGTCAGAGAGGAAAGAAGAAACTATACACAGCTAACAAGGGCACTAAGAGAAAATGGAATCTCCTATAGGTGGCTATTCCCTGAAGGTATTCTTTTTACCTATGGAGGCAAACGATTTCGGATAAACTCAATATTTAAAATAGAAGATTTAAAAAAACATATGGAGAAGAACTGGGAGTTCCAGAGGAGGAGGAGGAAGAACCAAAAGAAACAGGTGAAGATTCAGAGACACAAGGCGCAGCAGCACCAAAAACAAGGACCCCACCAAGAAAAAGCCCAAAATATTACCCCAACCTATGCCTACGAGACTTCAAGAAAAGAAAAGAAATGGAACCAAAAAAGATACAAAAGATGGATAAGAGGAAATGAAAGATAATTTCAATTAATGTCAATAGTTTGAATCCTCCACAAAAAAGAAAACAAGTTTTACATCAGATTAAGAAAATGCAGATAGATCTAGTCTGCCTACAAGAAACCCATATAAAATACTCAGATAAGAAACTTTTAGAAGCCAAAAAACTTGGGAAAGTTTTCATCTCAGTGGACAAAAGAAAAAGAGGAGTGGTCACGTATGTAAAATAACATTTCCATCCGGAATTGATCTATGATTCAGAAGATGGAAGAGTACTGATAGTAAAGATACAAAGACAAGCCAAAGAAACTTTGATAGTTAACATTTATGCCACAAATCAACAACAAGACTCTTTCAACTTTAACATATGAAGAATTATGTGTAATTGGAGACTATAATGCTGTGTTCGACAGAGCTTTAGATAGAAAAAGCCAAACAGGAAAACAGAAAAAAGGTAATGAATTGCCAGATTCATTCCTGCATGCAGCTGAAGAATTTATTTTGGTGGATGCCTGGAGAATTAGAAACATTTACAAAAAATACCATACTTTTTTCTCAACAAGGCATAAATCCTGGTCTAGATTGGATATGGCCTAGATCTCAACAAACATGATAAATGACATTAAAGAAGTAGAGATTCTTCCTTCAACATTTGCAGATCATAACCCTGTACTCTTAAAAAGAATAGATGGTCCATGAACCTATGATTTTTAAAGAATATAGACTTTGTAGCCAATACAAAAGAATTTCAAGAATTTTTTAAACTGAATGTTCAACTGGATATTTCTATGGATATAGTCTGGGACGCCTTTAAGGCCTATGGCAAGAGGATGGCTTATTAAACAAGATGTAAGGACCAGAAGAAAAGAAAAACAAAAATATATACAAATTGAAGCACAAATTAAACAAGACGACAAAATGAAACTAGACCCTACAATTGTCCAATCATTTCCTCTTCTAATCCCTCAATTTATCAAGGAAATTGATATCTCCACCTACTGAATTTCTTTTTTTATATAATAAAACTTTTAATAGGATATATTAACACATTCCATATCTCAAAATACTTTTAAATACATCCTTTTCAGTTATCCCCTTCCTCCCCCTCGTGGCTTCCAGCAATGCTCCACCCCGCTAATTGTTTCATTCCATATTCAATAACAATAAGAACTTATCCCATATTCAGTTCTTCTTTTAAAAACATATTAATTCATTCAATCTAAACCTTAGGTAACACTTTAACTATTATTCAATCATTACTTTTTTTCCCTAACCTTAATAGCTATCAAAGCAGAGTAACTTATTTCTTACATCCCAATTGGTTTCAAGATAGTCCTTAAAATCTTTCCATTCTACAAAAAATTCTTCATCTTTGCCATTAAGCTTCTTTGTCAATTTATCCATTTCTGCCATGAAAAGCATCTTCTTTATCCAATCCCATTTTTCTGGTATTTTTTCTTGCTTCCAACATTGAGCAAATGTCATTCTTGCTGTTGAAATAAAATACCATAACAATGTTCTTTTTGTTACATGCACTTCTTCCATTTTAAGACCTAAAAGTAACATTTCAGGTTGTTTTTTCAAAGTACACTTCAAGATCTTCTGTATTTTATTATGAATCTCTGTCCAATAGGCCGCCACTTTATCACAAGTCCACCACATATGATAAAATGAGCCTTTTTTTGCACTTCCAATATTTGTTAGACAAGTTCTCATTCATATTAGCAATTTTTTTTGGTGTCATATACCATCTGTACATCATTTTATAACAGTTTTCTTTCACATTAACACATGTTGAAATTTTAATTGACTTTTTCCACAGACCCTCCCAAGCTGACATATCTATTTCTCTATTTATATTTATAGCCCATTTTACCATCTGCTCTTTTACAATCTCATCCTCCATATACCATTTTAACAAAATTTTATACACTTTTGAAATCATTTTTTCCCCTCCTCAGCCCACACAGCTTCGATTTCGTTATTCTCCTTTCTGAAGCCATTCCTCTTTTTATCAGCTTTCAATAAATCATGAATTTGTCTATAGTTTAACCAATCATATTCAAATTCCAGTTCATCCCTAGCTCTTATCACGAAACTAACCCCTTCTAACTTCAAGATGTCTCTATAAGGTATCCAATCTTCACCTTTATGTCTCGAAAGTGGTTTAATTACTTCAGCCGGTACTATCCTTAATGGTCTTGCATAAAAAAAAAATTTCTATATCTCATCCAGCTCATCAACGATCTTCTTATGAAGTGGTGTTTAAAAAGATTGTCCCATTTTGTATTTCTCATACCATAAATAAGCATGCCAACCGAATTTACGGTCATGTCCTTCCAACGCCAACATTTTTCTATTGTCCAAATTGACCCATTGGGCCAACCATGTCAGACACACCGCATCATGATACAATCTGAAGTTAGGTAGTTGAAATCCTCCTCAATCCTTTGCATCATATAAAATCTGAATTTCTGATTCACTGACTATATGGACTTTATGTCTTATCCTAAGTTTTTTTTGATGTTGAGTTTCAAGCCAACTTTTGTGCTCTCCTCTTTCACCTGGAACAAGAGGCTCTTTAGTCCTCTTCACTTTCTGCCATTAGAGTGGTAATGTCTGCATATCTGAGGTTATGTTTTTCCCGGCAATCTTAATTCCAGTTTGTGGTTCATCCAGGCCAGCATTTCGCATGATGTACTCTGCGTATAAATTAAATACGCAGGAGTATAAATTGAGTAAGTCTTTGTTGTACTCCTTTTCCTATGCTAAACCAATCAGTTGTTCCATATCTGGCTCTAACTGTCACTTCTTGACCCTTATACAGGTTTCTCAAGAGACATGTGAGGTGATCTGGTACTCCCATCTCTTTAAGGACTTGCCATAGTTTGTTGTGATCCACACAATCAAAGGGTTTAGTGTAGTCAATGAAGCAGAAGTAATGTTCTTCTGGTACTCCCTTGGTTTCTCCATAATCCAGCAAATGTTGGTAATTTGATCTCTTGTTCCTCTCCCTCTTCAAAACCCAGCTTGTACTTCTGGCAGTTTTCTATCCACATACTGCTGAAGCCTAGCTTGTAGGATCTTGAGCATGACCTTGCTAGCGTGTGAAATAAGTGCAATTGTGTGATATTTTGAACATTCTATGGCATTGCCCTTCTTTGGGATTGGAATGTAAACTGAACGTAAACTGACCTTTTCCAATCCTGTGGCAACTGTTGCATTTTCCAAATTTGCTGGCATACTGAGTGCAGCACTTTAACGTCATAATCTTTTAAGACTTTGAAAAGCTCAGCTGGGATACCATCACCTCCGCTAGCTTTGTTGTTAGTAATGCTTCCTAAGGCCCATTTGACACACTCCAGGATGTCTGTCTTGAGGTCAGTGATCACACCGTCATGGTTGTCAAGGACACTGAGGTCCTTCTTGTATAGTTCTTCTGTGTATTCTTGCCAGAACTTCCTAATCTCTTCTGCGAGGTTCCTACCAATTTTGTCCTGCTTTGCATGGAATGTTCCCTTGATTTCTTCAATTTCTCCAACACCTGTTGTTGTTTAGTCGCACAGTCGAGTCTGACTCTTCACGACCCCATGGACCAGATCACGCCAGGCTCTCCTGGTCTCCCGTTGTCCTCTGAAGTTTGCTCAATTTCATGTCCGTTGCATCGATGACACTGTCTAACCATCTCATCCTTTGCCGTCCCCTTCTTCTTTTGTCTTCAACCTTTCCCAGCACCAGGGTCTTCTCCAGTGTGTGCTCCCTTCTCATTTGGTGGCCAAAGTATTTGAGCTTCAACTTCAGGATCTGGCCTTCCAGGGAACAGTCAGGGTTGATTTCTTTTAGGATTGACTGATTTGATCTCCTTGCAGTCCAAGGGACTCTCAAGAGTTTTCTCCAGCACCACAGTTCAAAAGAATCTATTCTTCAGCACTCAGCCTTCCTTATATTCCAACTCTCGCAGCCATACATTACTACGGGGAATACCATTGCTTTGATCATGCGGACTTTTGTTGGCAGGGTGATGTCTCTGCTTTTTATCATGCTGTTCAGGTTTGCCATTGCTTTCCTCCCAAGGAACAGGCGTCTTTTAATTTCATGGCTGCAGTCACCATCTGCAGTGATCTGGGATCCCAGGAACGTGAAGTCTGTCACTACTTCTACGACTTCCCCTTCTATTTGCTAAGGAGTGATGGGGCCGGATACCATGATCTTAGTTTTTTTGATGTTGAGCTTCAAGCCCACTTTTGCGCTCTCCTCTTTCACCCTGAGCAAGAGACTCTTTAGGTCCTCTTCACTTTCTGCCATCAGAGTGGTATCGTCTGTGTTGACATCAGGCTTTGCAGATAAGTAGGTATCTTATTTTTTACAAGCCCAGGCCTAATTGTGCATGCCTGTTAAAGAAAAGTCTCTATAGCAGGGGTGTCAAACATGTGGCCTGGGCACCGGATCAGGCCCCCGGAGGACTTCTATCAGGCCCGCAGTGGAATTGGCTGTCTTCTGCTGCTTCTCCAATTCTCCTGCTGCTGCATCATTGTAGGTTTGCAGCTTACAGATACTCACCTGAACAACATACTCAAGACTGCAACAGCACAGTCATTTTGATGCAATAATTCAGAGCAAAAGGTGTCAGTTATCAGACACTGTTAAATAAGCAAAATATTGCAAGAGTTCTAATGTTTTAAGCATGCTTTTAAGTAAAAAAACACTTTTGTTTTTGTGTTCTTTGTAACGTTTATATCTCCGCTACCTGGCATTACATTTTATGACACACATGGCCTGACCCAACAAAGTCTCATTTATGTCAGATCCGTCCCTCATAACAAATGAGTTCAACACCCCTGCTCTATAGTATAAGTCCCAAAGCTATGCTAAGAACTGCTCAAGAAGATGGAGACATTAAGCTAGATGAATAGCACAAAATAGGAGAAAACAGGGTTGCACTTACCTGTAACTACTGTTCATTGACAGCTTCTGTGCAGACACATATTTGGACTGCAGCTGCATGGGTCAGCCATGGGACCTTTTCCTGGTACAAAAACTCCTAAAGAGGACACCCCACCCTTTACCAGATCCAGCGCATGGAGATTTTCCCGCCCAGGTGTCCTGTGCTCTGGCAGCAAGTGCCCCCTTCCCTCAGTTCCTGTGAGGCCACCGTGATCTCTCACACATCAAGAAAAACCATGTGAGAGCTTACAGCAAGGCAGGAGGGAAGGAATGTGTGTCAATGAACAACAGTTCAGGTAAGTGCAACTGTTTTCATCTTCTGTCTTCCGTAGGGTCTATTAGCAAGATACCTACCAGAGGAGGAGGCGTGACACTCTCACTGGAACAGATCCTGCAGGACTGCCTTTTCCACATCTACGTCTCTCCTGGTTTGCAAGTCCAGTGCGTGGTGCTTTAGAAATGTATCCTGCACCGACAAAGTAGTAGTTTTGCAGGGGGACCCTTCTGTGGAAAGCAGCCAAAGAGCCTTGTACAGGGGATTTGGAATGCATTCCCCAGTGAGTTTGGGTCGCTGTCCGCTATGGATCAAAATTCCATGGCCTTCCTTGACCTGACCACAGTGAAGAGATCTACCTGAGAATATCCCCAGGTGCTGAACACCGTGTTGAGATACTTAGGCTGGATGGACCACTCATAGTTGGCCCAATACACTCTGTTCAGCTTGTCTGCCTCCACGTTCAGACTTCTCACTATATGAATAGCTCTGGGAAATGCCCTGATGTTTGTAATCACCTCTCAAGCTGTTATGGCCTCTAGCCACAACCCCATATCACCTTGCTTGTTGAAATAATATAGTGTCGAAGTATTGTCTGTTTGAATCAAAATCCTGTTGCCTCTGAGGAGGTCTAATGGCATGGAGTTCGAGAATGTTGATTTGGAGGCTTCTGCTAATGGAAGACCATTGCCCTTGCACTGAAAACCCCTCACAGTGGGCAACCCAGCCTGCCAAGGAAGCATCCGTGGTCAGGGTGACATGCAGAACCCAAAAGCCAAAGTGAACACCTGTGAAAAGGTTAGCCTCCTCCAACCACCAACAGAGGGACTTCAGAATTACCCTGGGAATGTAGAAGCAACGGCCAGGAGTATGCTTGGTAAGGTCATATTTCTTTGCAAACCAGATCTGCAACCCACGCCTGTGAACCCTAGCAAGTGGGATAACAGCCATGGTCGACACCATTAGGCCTAATAGCTTCTGGATGGATTTAACTGACTGCCATCTTTTGCTCAAGAATAACTGCACCAAAGACTTGACAG
Source organism: Gekko gecko (assembly GCA_029375565.1). Lineage (NCBI taxonomy): Eukaryota > Metazoa > Chordata > Lepidosauria > Squamata > Gekkonidae > Gekko > Gekko gecko. Next base: position 219,496,131 of record JAPDNY010000002.1, on the reverse strand, counting down.
TGTTTGCCCTGTCTACAGGAAATCAGGCCCTCACTGATAGAGTCAAGGGACGCTCTGATAAACTGTACCTGCCAGGAAGGCTCCAAATGGGGTTTCTCCCAATTCACTACCAGGCCTAGCCCAGCACAAGTGGAGAGGACTAAATGAACATGATCCTTCAAGAAGTCCCTACTGGGAGTTACAATGAGCCGATTGTCCAAATAAGAGACTATAACCCTTTGTGTGCAAGTGTGCCACCACCACAACACATTTGGTAAAAACCCTTGGGGTGGTAGTAAGGCCAAATGGGAGAGCAGTGTATTGAAACATCTCTAAGCCTTGTATTTTCTGTGTGACAGATGGATGGCCAAGTGAAAGTAAGTGTCCTTCATGTCAAAGACTGCAAACCATGATTCAGGAGAAAGAGAAGACAGAGACTATTCTAAACTTTAAAACTTTCAAAAATTAATTTAATTCACTCAGATCACAAATGGGTCTATACCCTCCATCTTTGTTATCAACCAGGAAGAACCTGTAATGGAAGTTCTGAGTCCCCCTGAGACCCTTTCTACTGCTGTCTTCCGAACGAGTTCACCAAGCTGAAAAAAAAGCTCGGAGTATACATTATTCACCGCCTCAAAGGCTGGGCTGCACAGTGGGGGGACAAAAACTCCAGTGTGTAACTTTCAAACACTATTGATAAAACCCGGTTATATGAACAAATAGAGCACCAAGCTTCTGCAAACTTTGCTAACCTATCCCTAAAATTAGGGATAGCTACCAAAACTGGGACAGATACTCAGAACTTTGGGGGTACCCAACCGTATTCCCTCTGGGGTTTCTGATGGTTGGTTGACCTGGGCCATGTCATGTTCTTCATTTTTGGGAAGGGGGGAGACTGATAAGGATGTTGAGGGTACAAGTAGGGCAACTGTGCTTGCTGCTGCCTCTATCCCTTAAAGAACAGAGTGGCAAAGTTATGCTGCCTTTGGGCAAAATACTGCCTTGGAGCTGGTGAAACAACACTCAGGGACCTAGCTGTCTGTCTGGTTGTTTTTTTATTGTTGAAAAGAACTTATCCATAGTTTGAGAGAATAATGTGGACTCTTCAAACAAATATAATTGGACAAATAAATTTCATTATCAATATCTGTTTTTACCCCTTTTGTTTTTATTTTTGGCTGTCTCCTTTATGTTAATAAAAAGCAAATTTGCATATTTTTCAATAAAAATGTGTGTAATATTTGTTCATGTCTTGCAGCTCTCAAACATCTGACATTTATTTTATGTAGCTTTTACATTGAGCAAGTTTGGCCACCCCTGCCTTATACAGATTCTTTATTCTACAAGGGGTGGCTGGGGTAGACGCCAGCTTCTGCCAGATCTGGCCCATGTGAGGCCTTCAAAGACTGGAAAGGATACATTGCCTGGAGAGTCAGGATAAAGACGACTTAGGATTCTATCCTTTGGTCTGTTGTCAGAAATGACAACGTTGATGTCTAGGGACCTTGGCCATTAACAGCATCTGTTCCCCATAGGGGCATAGATCCTCACTAGGAGATACAAGGGTAGGATCCCCTATAGGGTTGTAGGGTGAAGGATCAGATGCACTCTCAGAACTATAACTAGATGCAATAGAAATTTTCTCATTGGATTCATGATAAGGGGATTAAAATGGAGCAAAGCTCAAATGGGCTTTGATGTACTTATGGTCACTTGCTTTGTGTCCAGTTTCAAACAGCGGAGGTTTTTGGACAACCCATCTTTTAAGGTATGTTGATGACATAAAGTAGGAATGTCCCTGTGGTGGGCAAGCTTGCTGCCAAGACAGTGAGGGTGTTGGTTCCGACCACACAAACTGGCCTGCTGGGATGCTGAAATGATCCTCTTCTAAGTCTGGAAGGGATCTACCAGGAGAGTCAAAATACGGTGACAAAGTATGAGGAGGCACCAAGATAATGTCTTGGTCCTGTGCAGGTCTCCTAGGTAGAGAGTGGTGTCTACCCTGCTTAGGAACAGAGTCGGTCCTCTCTTTTTACATTTCTTGACCAGAGGTTCCAACTGAGAACATGCCAAAGCTGATACAGGAGAAGATTGGGATCAGGGCCATCTTGACTCTGAAACAGGAGCTACGAAAGAGGCTCTCTTTGATGGGCTAGCTGCTCTTTTTGCGGTGGGACCAGCTAGAACCGACCAAATCAACAGTGGTACAGAACACGCTTCTGGTGTCAGAGCCAAGGTTGACCTACCCGATGGGGTAGGATCCGAGTCTGGAACAGCTTGGGAGGAACTGAGAGGGCAGCCTTCAGCTGGGAAGCTCTATCAGACTGAGCTTTGGGCATGAAGTGCTGGCAAATGGAACAAATGCCGGCATTATGGGACTCTCCCAGACACAAGAGACATAGCATTTTGTGCACTTCTTAAACAATGCCTCATCACCATTTTGGGCACCACAAGTGATCATTCCACAGAGAAATCACTCAGGGTAAGCTGGCTAGAAATCACCTGACCCTTAGAAGGACTAGAGCTGAAGCCACACCATTCACCAACAATGCTCAAAAACCAACAGGCAAGAGGAGCATACTAGAAAAATGTCCTATTCATGCAGCCGCAAAAAAGGAACTGAGGGAATGGGGTGCCTGCTGCCAGAGTACATGTCACCTCGGCAGGAAAAACTCCATACGCCAGCTCCGGAAAAGGATGGGGTGCCCCCTTTAGGAATTTTTGTACTAGGAAAAAATGTGCCATAGCTGCTCTGCACAGGCACAGTCCCAATGTGGGGCTGCACCAAAGATGGAAGATGAACCCCTGTGCTAAGTAGTTTGAATGCCAAAGATTTGTGGAAAAACAGGCAAAAACTCTAGACACAATAATGGCTGCCTTCCAAACTGATTCTTAAGTTACTTATTATGTTTCTTTGTTCAAATATTGACATGCAGCACCAACATCAAAACAGCAAATGCAGGTGTACAGGACCAACATCAAAACAAACTAATAAGGACTTGTAGAAAAAAGGTTCAACAACATGAGAAAGGAGAGATCAGGTACAGTGCAAACAGTGATGCAGGTTTTTCTAACCTGGATGCTGTCAGTCTTCAGAGCCTGTAAAATCCCTTATGTAATTAAACAATCAGTCGAAGAGGCATCTCTTTTTGTAGGCATCGCTAAATAAGACTGCTCCTTGCATAATATATAAAATGATTCTTTATGCTTCAAACCAAATAATATACATTTAAAATAATGCCTTTCCTTCAAGGACAGGCAGGACAGAATGAAGAGGTTCACAAAAATAGGGGAAGAGTTACACATTTATTCCAGAAGACTGACAAAAACATTAAGCTATTAAGGCTAAATCAGTATTCTACGAAAAGTCAAAAGAATTATTTCTCCAAGACCCTTAAAAAGCTTTGTCTACAGAATTCTGCATGAATGCATTTGAGAACTATAATATAGTAGCAGAGAAACTCATTTACATTAAGTGTCTAAATTGCTTATATAGCTGTTTCATATACTTTTGCATAGCAGGCGTATGTTCCTATTTCACTTCGTTAAGACAGCTTATTAACTGTAAAATAATTTATAATTACATCTCCCATGGAAAACTCATCTAACATCACAGAACATTTGCAGGACTGAAAAATCTGATGATCGTTTCATCTCTCCTACCACAATGTGGCAGATTACTTCATGCAGTTTTTATTGCACCCTCCTGCAGACAGCGAACAAATGAAAAAACACATCACCTAAAGGTTATTGGACAGCAGAGAGCAAGTTTTGGAGGAGAGCCCCTCAGTACAGATAGTAAAACATTCCCCGTTTTAACACTTCTCCCTTCCTTCAGATGACTTGTGTTATCACATATGCAGCCATAATGATTTATTTATTTTGTATCCCGCCCTCCCCACCAAGGCAGGCTCAGGGTGGCTTACATAGGGTGTATAAAACAATTAAAACACAAATAAAATAAAATCAGAATACAATTATAAACATATAATATAAAATGCTAGTTTGTATCAGATGGAGGGCATTAGCATCCTCAGGCAGCAGCTGGCTGACATCGTAGTCTGGGTTGAATTGGTTGTTAGCAATTATGTTAATATTAATATTGGAGCCAGGGCCTAAATTTCTTGGGTGCAGCTCCCTAATCAAAGGCCTGGTGGAAGAGTTCCATCTTGCAGGCCCTGTGGAACTGTAGAAGGTTCTGCAGGGTCCTGATGTCCTCCGGGAGCTCATTCCACCAGTACAGAGAGAAGGCCCTAGCCCTTGTCACAGCCAGCCTGGCTTCTCTGGGGCAGAGAGGTTTGCAGAGAGGTTAATGCTCCGCATTTCTAGGTATTGAATAGACCTCAGCAAGGAGAAGGTTATCCTTTACAGCAATTCAGTTATACAGACCTGCAGAAATTCCAGTAAGCCTTTCCTTTTTCTTCAATCTCAAACTACTGTGAATGTCAGGTAGTTCTTAAATAACTTCCCCCAGAGCCTAATGAAATGTCAGAGCAAGACGTCTGTTAAATACAGTTTCCTGGGTGAAGACTGCACAACAATGATTTGGAGCAGGGGTGGCCAAACTGCGGCTTGGGAGCCCCATGCAGCTCTTTCACACATATTGTGTGGCTCCTGGCAGGGCAGCTGGGGAAGTGAAGGGAAGGCATGCCTCCTTGATCGGTCTTCCCTTCCCCAGCCAGTGTTCCCCTCCCTGAGTAGGCTGGGGAGGGGGGGAGCAGAGAAAAAAAATTAACTTTAAATTGGTTCTCAAAGCCCCCTCCCCCCCGGCTTCAAAAAAGCATTTGTCTCTTTAAATATTATCAATATCTGTTTTTATCCTTTTGTTTTTATTTCTGGCAGTCTCATTTAGTGTTAACAAAAAGCAAATTTGCATATTTGCCAATAGAAACATGTTTATAATATTTGTTCATATCTTGAGGCTCTCAGACGTCTTATGTTTCTTCTATGTGGCTCTTACATTAAGCAAGTTTGGCCATCCCTGGTTTGGAGAAGCAAAATGTACACAAACTCCCAATTCTTCAAAATATTAAGCATTTATTTTCAAGACACAATGTAGCAGAATAGCTAAAGTACTGGACTGACAAGTAAAATCCAGATTCAAATTTCTATTTAGCTATGAAATTTACAGAGTGATCCTGGGTTTCTGTGCTTAACCTCCTTAATGATGCAGTGAGGATGAAGTGGAAGAATAAAATCTTATGCATGCTGCTCAAAAGAGAATGACAAACACCTCCTAACAAATTTTAATGAGAGTAGCCCCAACATACACTGAAATTCTTTATCTGCCAAGTCTAGGATAGATGGGAGTTATGAATACATCCTGATCACCTTGAAGAATTGGAATCCTGGGAAGCTGCATTAGCTGAAGTAATCATAGAATTGAGGAAAAAACAACACTGGAGATAAATGCTGCTGCAGCATTTCAGACATCTCCCCTCCACTGGAAGTAATAGGGCAATGGAATATTCAGGAACATTCCAATTACTGAAGAGTTAAACTGTCAGCACTGTTGACTTAACAACAGAAAGGAATGAGCTTTCAGTGAAAATAAAGATACATTCATGATCATTTGCACATGCATGTAGAGAGGGGTGCATAAATCAGCTTTGACAAGTTATTAGAAATAAAGTGTTCGTGGATTTATATATTTACAGCACAATTATACCCTTCAAAGTCTGTAGAAGTCAATGGGGTTCCCAAGGGGTAATTCTGCACCTTCTAGCAAAGTTTTCTGCATATATTAACAGAATTAATCCACTGCTTCTTAAATTGAAGTTCGTATCATTCACATTTTTTCAGTCATGGGGAAAAGTACCTGAAATTTTGGGAAAATTTTAACATATAAAACTGCAATATTTGACACATTTATGGAATGTAAAAATTATAAATGCCTTAGTCTGTGCAAACAAAATTGCAAATACTTGAGAGAAAACTGCAAGCAGATGCACCCTACACTATCGTAGCACTATCGTAGCACATGTACCTTAATTTTTGCTCTCTTAAATTCTCAGTGAAACTCCCAATTTTCCTCTGAGGTTTTGATACACTTTCTGCTCCATCTTCTTCTGACCTTTGTTCTCTCCTTCAAGTTAGGCAATAAGCTACTTCTTACTCAGTTTTTGGGTAAAATGTGCCAAAGAGTTTAGAGGAAGAGGTGAAAAGGTCAACTGTGTCAGGTCAAAAGGAAAAGAGAAGGAATGCAACTGCTGATAAGCAATGAAAACCCTGCATGCTCCTATCATGAAGATTAAGTATCCTTCTAGGTGCAGAAATACATTTTGGATTTAAGAGCTGTATACGTCTACAGCATGTCCACCTTGTCCAAAAGCATTTCACTCATTCTAACAGAGAAAATGTTTCACAAGAGATTTTTCAGTACTCCCCCAAAATCTTAATTTTTCCATTGGAATTAAAAAAAGGCCTCAAGTAAAGAAATGGGAAAAACCCTTTCCCACTAATTTTTCCTTTTTGTGTGGCCTTCACATCTATAATCCTCCTACATATTTCTTATTTGGAATACTAGAATAGTCATCCTGGGAAGTATATTAGGCCACAAAAATGGAGACAGCAATATTTTACTGTTCCATCCAGAGATGACAGAAGCTGACTTGTTTGCATCCTTGTTCCAATTAGCACCATGACATATTCCAATACCCAACAGCTTTTCATACATATGTGTATGTATTACACGACCCACTGATGCACTTCACACATCTGAAAGAGTGGGATTTGATGCACAAAATGGATGCAATATTACAGCACATATCCCTCTAGAATTTGCAAGAGATTAGATCCAAGGAGTCCACTTTAAGACAGTTCTAAACCTTGGAGAAGATAGCACAAACTGGTACTAGGATAATATTGTTCTTCTCCATGGGATTTATCCTCTGGAAATCCTCAGAGTTTAATTTTGTCTTCCATGATATTTATTACAGAAATAAAATTGGTGAGAACTTTCATCTAGAATAATGTTCTGAGTCATCAATGTATTAACAGCCTGCTCTACTTTTTCTTTAGGCCAGATAAGGTGGTCAGGATGAGAGTGAATGGACTGACAAGCTAGACAAGGCACTAGTGATTACACTTGGCTACTCAGTGGATGGGCAGACTGGAAAATGTCTATTCCGGGCAGCACGAAACTGTGTTAATAGCAGAATTTAGTGTAAAAGTCCAATAAACAGGTTGAAGCATTTGATCATATTCTACAACTAAGGCAGAAATTTGAGGCACTCTTGCATAGAAGTAAATCCCACTGACCATAGTGACTTACTTCTGAGTGAACATATATAAGATAGCACTGCATCACAATGCTTGTATGAATTAGGAGAGAGGCTACCAATCCGGGCCACACGTTTCTGAGTCCTACAGTAAGTAGGGTGTAATGGAAAATAATGTTGCACTTACCTGTAACTAGTGTTCCCTCTAAGCTGGGTTAGTGTGAGCTAACTCAGTTTTTTAGCCTCCGACTCAAATTTTTGTCCACTCATGAAGGACAAATTTATGCAGCAGCCAAATCGCTTGCTCAGAACTTTAATGTCAGTAGCTCAGAAGGTAGAATTTTTGCTCACAAGACTCCACAACTTAGAGGGAGCCTAGCCTGTTACTGTTGTTCACCAAGTTGTCTTCTGTACAGGTACATATTGGAACGGCACTTGTGCAGGCCAGCCACCAGAAGATTCCTTCCCAGCTTTTCCATTTCTCTCTCTAGAAAGCTGAAGGGGAACTCCTCCAATGGAGGCACATTTATCCAGCCAAAGAGTCACATGCTTCTAAGAAGGGCACCCATCCATCGCTCAGTTCTCCAGCCGCCGACAGCAGGCCCCCCATTTTTATTTTTTTTGAGCTCACAGGGGAAAGAGGGAGGGAATGTGTGCCTGCACATAAGACAACTCAATGAACAACAGTTAAAGGTAAAAGCAACATTGTTTTCATTTTCAGTCTTCCATGCAGTCCCTAGTAAGCTACTTACTAGGAGGCAGGTGTAAAAAAAGAATGCAGGATGGCCTTGCCCACTGAAGCCTTTTTTATGGCATTGACATTGACTGTATAGTGCTTCACAAAGGTATCTGAAGACAATCAGATCGCAGCTCTACAGATTTCTATCAGCAGGCTGCCACGCAAAAATGCAGCTGACACAGCCTATGCCCTGGCTAAATGGGCCCAAATTGTAGATGAATACGGCTCTCCAGCCTGGTCGTAGCACCACCTAACTGCTCTCATAATCCACCTAGGGATGGTTTGGGAGAATAGGACTCTACTCTTTGAAGGGCCCAAATAGCACACCAATAAATGCACTACATTTCTGAAAGGGTTTGTCCTACGTGAATAATATAATAAATCCCTTTGAATGTCTAACTTATGCAGTGTCTTTTCTGCTTCTGAAGTGCAGGAAGGGAAGAGAACAGGCAAACAATGTCCTGAGATAGGTGGAACAGGGACACAACCTTAGGCAAAAAAACTCAAAATTGGTCTTAGCACTGCCCAAGGGCATCCAGCTCCCCAACCTGTCTGGCTGATGTGATAGCCTACAGAAAAAGGACTTTCACTGATAAGGCCTCTCACTGGTAAGGCCTCTAGGCAGCAGAGAGCCATATGCTCAAACAGATCTGAAATCAATTGGGCTAGAACTAAGGACGAAGACCATTGGGGAACTATGGGTAGTGAGGGTGGAAACATATTAGATAGGCCCTTGAGGAACAAATGAAGAGACCTGTGTGAAAACATGGTCTTGTATTCCACCAGCACGTGTGAGGCTGATACAGCTGCTAAGTGGATCTTGATTGGGGACACTGAAAGGCCAGAGGACTTGAGGGACCACAAGTAATCAAGAACTAAAGGAAGAAGCCAAGAATCAGCAGACACCTCTTTAGAAGCTGCCCACACTGAAAACTGCTTCCATTTGCTAGTTTATGAAGCCCTGGTAGAGGGCTTCCAGGCATTAAGGAGAACCTCCACAACCCATTCTGAGAACCTCAGTTGGGGGGGGCATTCAACAGCCAAGCTGTCAGGCACAAGCTGAGTACCTCATAATGAAGAATGGGGCCGTGGTGTAACAGGTCTGGAGGTGCAGGGAAACAGAAGATCCTTCCCTAGAAGACTAACATCAGCGTTTGGAACCACGTATGTCTCAGCCAAAGGGGTCACAAGCAGTGTTCCTCTAAGCTGAATTAGTGTGAGCTAGCTCAGTTTTTAGCCTCAGCTCACACATTTTGTCTTAGCTCAGGAAGGATGGCTCCAGAGCAAGCTAATTTATGCAGTAGCCAAATCGCTCACTCACAACTTTAATGCCAGTAGCTCACAAAGTAGAATTTTTGCTCACAAGACTCCACAGCTTAGAGGAAGCATTGGTCACAAGTATGCACCACATCTGCTTTGCTAAGATCTTAGCCAATGCGCTGGGAATTACTGAGAACGGGGGGGGGAGGCATGGAATAGCTACCTAGTTTGAAACACATCCCCTATCAACCAAGGGTTGCTCCCTCCTCTGGAGCAAAACTCCTAGCCTTGGCATTTCTCCTTGTGGCAAACAAGTCTATTGGCAGAGTTCCCCAGCAGGCAAAAATTGGCAGAAGATGATCCAATGCAATGGACCACTCATGGTCTGAACTGTTCATTCTGCTGAGGGCATTGGCCCTGGTATTTTCAGACCCTGCAACATACAGCGCCTGCAGTGAAGACCCCAGGGTGACAATCAGTTCCAAAATGTGCATTGCCTCTTGGCAAAGTGAGAGGGACACTGTGTCCCCTTGATGATTGATATAACACATAGCTTTCATGCTGTAAGTCTGGATTCAGACAACTTGGTTCCTGACAAATGCTGAAAAGGAATTAAGGGCACAATGTATAGCATGCAGCTCTAACAGATTCATATGCAAAATTCTCTCAGAGGGAAGCCATCTGCCCTGTATCTGAAAGAGACCACATTGTACTCCTCACCTCTCAAGTGAATCATCAGTGGTGATAGTCTGTTGCTACACAAAGGGAGCCACCAATGCAACTGTTGTACCACATAGCGTGGTAGGGAGAATTTCTATCCCTGGGAATGTCTGGTCGAGTTAAACCTCCTAACAAACTAATTTTGAAGGGACCTCATCCTGAGGTGTGCATATGGAATGGCAGCCATTGTAGAGGCCATAAGGCCTAATTTTGAAAAAAGATTGCTGACTGGTAGCGTTTTTTGGGTACCTGACTCATCATGGCTCTTATACAAGCTGATCTATCCCTAGGTAGAAAAACCCTCCTCACTGAGGACTTCAGGAGAGAACCAATGAAGGAAGCCCACTGAGTGTGGGAGTTATTCTGGACTTTTCAAAATTAACCATCAGGCCTAGGTTTTACAAGTTTCAAGATTCAAATAGACATGTTGTAAGAGGTGATCCCTAGAAGGGGCTGTACCCAACCAATCCCCAAGGTAGGGGTAAAAAGTACACAGCCCACTGATCTAAGATGTGCTACCACCACAACCATACATTTTGTAAACATGCGTGGGGCCATAGCAAGCCCAAAGGGGAGTACTGTGTACTGGTATACAAGTGCCCAGGAACTTAGAACTCAGAAACCTGCAATGATGTAGGTGTATGGCTACGTGAAAGTAAGTGTCCTTCAAATCTACTACAATGAACCATGAATTCCCAGAAAGATAATGCAGCAGAGAAAGTTAACATTTTAAACTTTAATGGTTTGGAAATGGCCGACACCCCTTAGGTCCAGGACAGGCCAGAGCCCCACATCCTTCTTCGGGACTAGGAAGAATCTGGAGTGGAAACCTTTGGCAGCATCAGAGGGGAGAAACTCCTCTATTCCTCCCTTGTACATGAAAATCTCTAACTCAGGGCTGAGATATGGCATAGTATTATCTACGGCAGCAGAGGGGAGTTCTGGAGGGGGGAACTCAATTTTAAATGGCAACCTGAACAAACAATGGCCAAAAGCCAGGAATCAGACATCAACTGTTGACAAATGAGGTAAAATTTAGGCAACCTCTCCAGGAAAAGAGGTTGTGCCCTCAACAGTCGGACTTCTGATTTCCGGTCTGTGACCCGTCATCTTCGGTCAGCTCCTGGGAGAGCTCCCGAGGAATTGCCGAACCTCCAGGTCCTAGCGGGGGATCGGAGGCATCGGATCCCATAGAGTCTTCCCAGAGGGAGGCTCTTGGCAGGGGGCTTGATCCCCAGAATCTCGCATACGGCGGAATGTGAGTAGACCCCAGATCACCCCAAAGCAGGGACCTGAAAGGACACACTTGTGGCAGCCATCAAGCAGCGAGACGAGATTGACTGCTTCCAGAGCTGTACTCCAACTAAAGAATCTCAGCTTAAAACTTTACCTTTTGGACACCATGAGTAACTGAGCAATATAGAACAACTTTGAACTCTCCACTTTCACTGTTTCCCATTATTAAGGCTTGCTCATTTAAAGTTTCAAGTCCTGGGCGAAAAGAGGAGGGTAGAAGGTTCCCCCACCATCCCGGGCTCCGTGGCTTGGAAGTGCAACCCAGGCTTGGATGGAAATTATCAGAGGACCTGAAAGACTGAGTTTGATCAATATTTTTTCTTTGAGGCTTAGGGCTCTACATGTTTAAGGACTCAAGTTGAGGAGGGGTGAAGAATTATATTTTGTATTGCCCCTTAATCTGCTCTTTGCATTGGTTTCAACAGACAATTTGTACAAGTAATAGCATGGAGGTCTATAGTTAAAAAGAAGTCTCCATGTAAGTGGATTATCTTTCCCCCCCCTTTTCTTGTTTTCTGCAATTTTGCCTTTGGGAACTTTTAGTATCTGGTTAATTTACTCTTATTTTAATTTTTCATTTTACTGGAAACCCTTTTTTCCTATTCTGGAATATTTTTGGAGGATTATATTGTGTTCTGATCTTTTTTGGTTGTTTTTAATAACTTATCTCCTGGGGTATTGCTACAGATTGGATTAATATACTGGAATATACAGAGTGCCTATGTTTAAAAGGAATGCAGTGATTTGTTGAAAATATTTTCTTCCTGGATACTTATAATTGGATTTATCCTGCTGGTGATTTTTTTTTCTTTTTGTGGATGTTGACTCTTCATTTTATGGTGAAATAAAAGGTCACAAGATTTTGGTAAAATTTATTAAAACTGGTACTGTGTTACTATTTAAGTACAAAGAAAATCTGAAATACTGTAGTCTGTGTCTGTGAATGGAAGAACCTAGTAGAACCTTATTTGGGCTTCAAGAAACAATAACTATTGGCTTCCGGTCGGGGAAAAGATGGTGATTTGAAGCACCCTGTAATCACTCAGGGTGCACAGCCGTCCTTTTTGACAGTTTGGGCAGTTTCCGTGCCCAACGCAGCTTACCCCAGGCAGGGGTAAGACGAGCAAGCATCGAAGACCCAAGAGAGAGTTGAGATTGTTGAGAGATAAGCCCCGGAGGGGGCTTGTTCCTTGCTTTGATTTCCTCTCCGAAGCGGGCGTTGCAATCATCTCTACAGGTACGAGCCGGGCTGGAATTCCAGCTTAAAACCGCCACCCCCCGATCTCTTAAGACAAGAAGGAAAAAGTATAAAGGAAGAAGCATTGAGTACACCTGGAGAAAACAAAGAAGGTAACTAGAAACCATTTTGCTTACCGGGACTAGTAAGGAACGACTTTTTAAAATAACCAGAGAAGCGCTTAGAGAAAAGAATACTGACTGTGTATTTTCTCGTTAAGAAAAGTCGCGTATTAAAGCTAAAAGCACTAAAAAAAAAAGTTTGTTTACCATTCCTGTGTCTTGCGGAGTGATAAGGAGCTGGGAACTGCACTTGTTACCACGAGATTTGCTGGCTGGGAAGTCCCGATTGACAAAGCGCATAACCAGAAGTGATGACCGTAATCAGAGGAGACAAGAGGACTCTAGCGGACGGGCTTGAGGAGGACTTGTGTATAAAAAGGAAGTGACGTTCCAGAAACACTGGGGGACAAGAGTAGCAGACAGACCGGAACCACTGGAGGACAAGAGAAGTAGACGGACCAGAAGAAACACCAGGAAGTAGTCAATTTTGACCTTTTACCATAGAGAAAAGACGCCCGCTATTTTGAGGACTAGTCTGTTAAAAACTTTAAATTGAAATTGCCAAGTTACTAGCCAAGTTCGTGAAGCGAAAATAAGGCAATTCGGTTAGGCATTCGAAGCATAGAAGATTAAGGTTATTGGATCCTATTTGCTATAAGTTTTGTTATTTGGTAACGGGACTGTATTGGGCTGTCTAGTTTGGTGGACTGAGTCTTTAAAAACGGATCTAAGGTCAAGACAAAGAGTGGACTCGTGGTCCTCACCGAGAATGACAACGAAAAAAGATAAGGACTGGCAATTGGCTGTGGAGGAAACGGAGAAAAGGATGATGGAGGCGATACAGGGATTAGGGAAACAAATGGAGACAAACTTAGACAAAGGAGTTACTGAGTTTAAGAATGAGTTTAAAAACGAGATTGCAGGCATTACCAAGGAGTTACAGAATCTTGCACAAAAATCTACTGATATAGAGAACAAGATGCAAGTGATGGAAAAGAACATCCAGACAGTGACAAAAGAGACCTATAGAATTGATACAATGATGGAATACAGAGGAATGGAGACACACCTCAGGTTGAGAGGTATTGAAGAAAGCTTGAATGAAGATATCTACAAGATAATTACTGAAGCTTTGTCAGATTATTTAAAAATTGAGGAAGAAGTGAAGTACAATATTGATTTGATCTACAGAGTGAATTCACTATATGCCCAGAAGAAAAATTTACCAAGAGACATAATAGTCCAGTTTGTAACCAAGAGAATGAAAGAGAAGATCTTCAGAAAACAATTAGATCCATTAGAAATTGACGGGAAACAGATAAGAATTTTGAACGATCTGCCAAAGGCAATTATCCAAAAAAGAAAGAAATTCAAGCAGCTGACAGACAAGCTGAAACAAAAGAATATGAGGTTCAGATGGGAGATTCCACAAGGACTGAGTTTCAACTTCCAAGGAACGAGGTACATGATTAAGGATCGTAAGAGTTTGGGGTTAAATAAAAGTATACCAACATGGATTACAAATTTATTTCTTGGAATGTAAATGGACTAAATTCACCCAATAAGAGAAAGATAATTAGGCATTGGCTGGAAAAACAAAAGTGTAATTTAATTGGCCTCCAGGAAGTTCATATTAAGAAACAGGATTATAAATTTTTAATTAACAGGAAGCTGGGTGGAGAATTTGCTTCATTGGCAACGAAGAAAAAGAAAGGAGTGGTATTGTATACTAAGAAAGAGCTGGAACCCAAAGAATTTTTTAAGGACAATGAGGGAAGATATATAGCTGTGGAAGTTGTTTTACATGACAAAAAAAATTGGTGGTTAACATATATGCACCAAATGGATCAAAAGATAAATTCTTCAGAGACTTGATGCTGGAATTGGACCAAGTGACTTATGACCAAATTATTTTGATGGGAGACTTTAATGGGACGATCAGTAACAAACTAGACCGGAAAACAAAAAGACCAAATGAAAAACTGGGGAAACTCCCGAAGGTTTTTTTTTAATTAGTGGAACAAGAAAATTTGGAAGATGTATGGAGAAAATGGAACCCTAAAGGTAAAGATTATACTTTTTACTCTAGCAGGCATGACTCCTTCTCCAGGATAGATATGATATGGATGTCAGGAGAACTTGCATTCAAAACATGTAAAGTTGGAATAATGCCAAGGATTAATTCGGACCATAATCCACTATTATGGATATCCAATCAAAGAGAAAAACAATTTAGATGGAGGCTAAAGAAATCAAAGGCCTGACTACAAAAGGATTTACATACAAGTATAGAGCCTTTGCAAATGATGTTATGTTTATAGCAGAGGAACCACTGAAAACCATACCGCTTTTACTACAGAAAATAAAAGAATTTGGAGACCTAGCAGGTTTTTATGTAAATAAACAGAAATCCAAAGTAATGTATAAAAACATGACGAGCCCTAAACAAATGGAGTTGCAGAGATCTACAGGCTGTGAAGTAGTGAGAAAAACTAAATACCTAGGCATAGAGTTGACAATGAAGAACATTGATCTCTTTAAAAATAACTATGAGAGATTGTGGGCCCACGTGTTACAAGATATGGAAAAATGGGATAGACTCAATTTATCCTTGCTGAGCAGAATTTGTGGTCGTCAAAATGAACATCCTGCCACGTCTCATGTTTTTATTTCAGACGATTCCTATTGTAAAAGATGTGAAGGTGTTTAATTGTTGGCAAAAGGATATCTCTAAATTTGTGTGGGCAGGGAAAAACCCAAGAATTAAAATGAAAATCTTATGTGATGCAAAGGAAAGAGGACGTTTTCAATTACCAAACTAGGCTCTATCATGATGCAGTCTGTTTGACCTGGTTAAAACAATGGGTTACTTTGGAAAACAGGAAACTGTTGGCATTGGAAGGACATGATTGTAGGTTTGGTTGGCATGCATATCTCTACTATGGCAAGTCAAAAATGGACAATTTTTTTAAACATCATTATATCAGAAGGACCCTTTTTGACACATGGATCAAGTATAAAAACTTTTTTCCTGAAGAAAAGCCAATGTGGATAGTACCAGCCAAAGTGATAAAACCGTTTTCGGAGTATAAGGGACAAGATTGGTTGAAATACAGGGATCTATTGAGACATGAAGGGAAGCTATTTGTGTTAAAGCCAGAAAGTGATCTTGACTTTAAATATGATCGGTTGCGGTATAGACAGATATTGGATCTATATAAGTCTGATAAAAAATGGTTGGTTTTAGGGGAGACTATACTGAAATAGAAACTGTATGGCTGGAAGGAGGACAGAAAATGATATTGAAAATGTATAAAATTTTGTAAAAATGGTACGCTGAAGATGAGGTGGTTAAAGAGCAAATGATAAAACGGGCAATTAACATGAACAAGGAAATACCAATGTCATCTTGGGAATTTCTATGGAAAAGTGCATTGAAAATATCTACCTGTACCAATCTTAAAGAAAACTGTTATAAAATGATGTATAGGTGGTATATGACACCAAAAAAAGATAGCTAATATAGGTAAAAATCTAACAAATGTTGAAAATGTAAACATGCTGAAGGTTCCTTTGCCCATATGTGGTGGACTTGTGAAAAAGCAAAAATATTGTGGACTGTAATACGTACAGAGATGGAAAAAATTTTGAAATGTACTTTTAAGAAAGAACCTGAACTGTTTCTTTTAGGTCTCAAGTTAGAAGAAATAAGTATGAGTAAAAGAACATTGATATGGTATATGGTAATGACTGCTAGAATGATTTATGCTCAAAATTGGAAAAATGAAAAGATTCCTGACATGGGATTGGCTGAGAAAATTGCTATTTATGGCAGAAATGGACAAATGGACAAGAAAACTTAACACAGATGAAGAAACTTTTTTGGCAGACTGGAGCGATTTCAGAGAATATATACAGAAGTATTGGGAAATGAAGGACAGTGTTTTCAGTTTGGGTAACTACTAATGGTGCAACAATTGTTTCAGTTAATGTGTGTTTATAGTAGCTACTAATATCTATGTGGGTGTTACCTGTAGACTTAGTATGTTAACAAGGATTTAATTGGCATTATATGATGTTTGAATAGTGGAAGCAATGCTGGGAGCCATTGGGGGGGGAAGAGGAGCTTTTGAGAAAAAGGATATGAGATTTATGATGCGGACCAAGTTGTGAAACATTGTATATCCTAATAAAAGTTGTTTAAAAAAAAAGAAACAATAACTATTGTTTAAAATAATACTTGGTGTGAGAGCCAACATTTTTTGTTCGGGTTATGATATACTACTGTAGAATAACTTGGCAATAAAACTTGGAAAGTAAAGAAATGAATGAAATGTAAACTATTCTTTTTGTAACAATAACATTTGATAAATTGGGAATAGGCTATGTATAAAGCAGCAGAGGTGTTTAAAAGGGTGAAAATAATATTGCAGCCTGGTCTGGTTTTATATAGCCTTTTTGTAAGGAGGAGGGAAAGGTTTGTACTGGATATAGATGAAATATGTCTAGTGGGACAGGGAGACCCTCCCCAGGTACAGGAAAAACAGTTGCTTCCAGTTTGGCCAAGATGTCAGCCCAAGATATACAAAATCTCAAAAGATGCAGTGGCTTCAGCTGTCAATAAAGCAACTGAGTCAGCAGTCCCCCTGGCTGTAAACAATTCTGTAAACAATGCAATACCACTTGCTCTTGAACCCTTGCAAGCCAAATTTGATGCCTTGGCCCTGCAGATGATGGCTCAACCTGAAGAAATCAAGCAACAGATACTTCAAAACAAGCAAGAAATTTTTACTTTGATGCAGACCGCAACCCAACTGGGAACCAAATCTGAGGAGGTGAACCAACGAATACAGGATATAAAAGCCAAACAAGAACTTCTAGAAGATACGGTGACAAGATTGGAGGTTGAAAAAGCAGCATATATTCTGAGATTTCAAAATACCTGAAACAAACGGAGAAGATGTCAAGGCTGATATGGTGCAATTTTTGGCAGAATATTTAGAAGAAGAAACTACTCAAGAGATTGTTGATGAGACAGATGTGGCATCAGGGCCGGCTCACCCGCTAGGTGAGCTAGGCGCTCACCTAGGGCGCGCCAGCCCTCAGGGGCACCAAACTGCCCTGGCCAGGGCGCTCCTGTGTCCCACAGATCGCCCCCCCCCAGCAGCACGGCGATGGCCAGAGGGGACTCGCTGCCGCTGCCCACCACTGCCATTAAAAGGACACCCGGCCGGCCAGGGAGCAGGAGGCGGCAGCGCATCTCACCCGCCCTCCCCCTTGGATGGAGGAGGCAGCAGTGAGTCCACTCACCACCACTGGAGAATGCCCAGCCGGCCAGCCTGGGTGCAGGAGGCAGTGGTGGCAGCGTGGCTCGCCCGCCCTCCCCCCTCAGGTGGAGGAGGAGGAGGCAGCCAGCACGGGGACTTGCCACCGCTGGGGAATGCCTAGCCGGCCAGCTGGGACACAGGAGGTGGTGGCAGAGGAGCTCACCCGCCCTCCCCCTCAGGTGGAGGAGGCGGGGGCCAGCACGGGGACTCCAGGCTTGCCGGGAGGTTGGCATCTGCACCCACCTAGGGCACAGAAGCACCTCAAGCCGGCATTGTGTGGCATATAGAATGAATTCTGCATTTGCAAGAAAAAATAAGCTGCCCAGAGAAATTCTTGTAAGATTCCACAAGAAACTTATGAGAGACACCATTTTGAAAAACTCAAGTGAGAAATCACTACAAATACAGGGAACAGAAATCAAAATCTTAAAAGACATCCCACAGAAAGTAAGAGAGAAAAGTTATGTGACTTTCAAATCCTTTAAGGAAAAATGAAATACTCTATAGATGGCTGTTTCCTGAAGTTCTTTTTACTTATGAAGGCAAAAGATATAGAATAAATTCAATATTCAAAGTAGAGGATTTTTTACAGATACATGGAGAAGACCTAGGAGCCCAAGAAGATTTAAAAGAACCAGATGAAGAACCACAGGAACAAGGAGCATCAGGATCAAGAACAGGGACAAGGAAGAAATACTCCAAGACAATACCACTCCAAGTTGTTACGAGATTCCAAGATAAGAAAAAAATGGATCCCAAAAAGTTGTAAAAGATAGATAGAAAGAAATTGAAAATAATTTCCATAAATGTGAATGGTCTGAATGCCCCACAAAAAAGACACGTTTTTCAACAAATAAAGAAAATGCAATTAGATATAATTTGCTTACAGGAAACTCATATTAAACAAGCAGACCAGAAATACTTAGAAGTTTAAAAAAATGGTAAAGCTTTTTTGTCAGCAGACAAAAGAAAAAGAAAGTAGTTACATATGTTAAAGAATATCTACATCCAGAACTGATATATGACTCAGAAGATGGAAGATTTTTGATAGTGGAAATACAGAGACAAGCTAAAACAACCCTGATAGTCAACTTATATGCACCAAATCTGAAACAGGAGAAATTTTACAAATCCTTACAGGAGACCCTCTCAAATCAGACCTGTGAAGAAATCTGTATAATTTGAGATTACAATGCTGTATTTGATAGAGCTATTGACAGGAAAAAACAAACAGGAAAACAAAAGCAAGGAAATGAATTACCAAACTCCTTTTTACAACTGGTAGAAGAATTTAGTTTGGTGGATTCATGGAGAATTAGAAATATAAATAAAGCAGACTTTACTTTTTTTTCAGCGAGACACAAGTCCTGGTCAAGATTGGACATGGCCTAGATCTCAACAACTATGACAAATGATGCATTAGAAGTGGAGATCTTACCATCAACATTTGCAGATCATAGTCCTCTACTTTTGACTCTACAAGATATACCAAAAAGAACCAGATGGTCCATGAATTTATGGCTTTTAAAAAAATTCAAGTTTCATAGTTGATTCTAAAAGAGAATTTCAAGAATTTTTTAAAGAAAACATCCAACTGGATATTTCCATGGATACAATATGGGATGCACTCAAAGCCTATGTAAGAGGTTGGCTTATTAGACAAGATGTATGGATGAGATGACAAAGAAAGCAAAAATTTACACAAATTGAAGAGCAAATTAAAAAAGAAGAAAAGTTGAAGATAGAACCATCAATGGAATGAACAAGGATCAAGATCAAAAACCTCCAGCATCAACTTAACACAAGAAATTGAAAAAAAATTACATATGCTAAACAAAATTTTGAAAATGCAAATAAACCTACAAGATGGCTAGCATATAAATTAAGAAAGGAAGCAGAAAAGAAACATATAAAGATCTTGAGGAATTAGATGGGAGAAGAAGAAAGCATCCCTAGGGAACGAAAGGAAATCACTGTGAGCTTTTATAAGAACTTATATCAGAAGGGTGAAGCCAACCAAGATCAGGTTACAGAATTCTTAAAGAAATATAATAAAAAAGGAGTTTACAGAGGACCAAAAGAAGATTTTAAATGAACCAATCTCCTTTGCTGAAATAGTTGAAGCGATTAAAAATCAAAAGAAAAAACACCAGGACCAGATGGGCTACCTGCAGAATTTTACCAAGCATTTGAGGACCAAATTGCCTCACCACTAAAAGATACTATTCAGGCTATTATTGAACAGAAGAAAATACCAGAGTCTTGGAATCAAGCATTGATCACTTTGATACACAAACCCAATACAGATGAGAAAGAAATTAGAAACTATAGGCCAATCTCACTGTTGAATGTCGACGATAAGATTTTTACATCTATCTTGGCTAACAGATTGAAGAAAGTCCTCATCCAAACAATACATCAGGATCAATCAGGATTTTTACCAAAAAGACAAATGAGGAACAATATGAGAACTATTTTGAATGTATTAGAATATTTTGAAGCACATCCAGAAAAGCAAATGGCATTAATCTTTCTCTATGCAGAGAAGGCCTTTGACAACCTTAGTTGGGCGTTCATGTTAGAACAGTTATTAAACTGGCAATGTGAAGAAAACTTTTTCACAATGGTGAAAGCAATTTACATGAAGCAATATGCCAAAATTATGATAAATGGGGACCTTTCACAAAATATTGAAATACAAAAAGGAACTAGACAAGGCTGTCCATTATCCCCATTATTATTTATTTTTGTTCTTGAGACATTGAATGATACAGTAAGAGAAAATATCCAGATAAAAGGTCTTAAGATTAAAAGGTGAAGAGTATATACTTCAAGCATTTGCTGATGATCTTGTATTTATGCTTGTCTATTATTTATCTTTTAAATTCTCTAAAAGAATATGGACAACTAGCTGGTCTGAAAATCAATCTGAAGAAAACAAAAATATTGACCAAAAAATTTACTAAAGAACAGATACAAAAAATACCTGACTGACTGACTGATTGAAATACATGAGAGTTCTGGTATTGAAGTTCAGAAGAAAGTTAAATATCTAGGAATAACACTTACCAATAGGTGCAGCTCATTGTTAAAAGATAATTATATGAAACTTTTGACTACAATTAAGAAGATTTGGAAAAATGGAAACATACAGCTATCCTTTATGTAAGATTTTATTGTATATGGCCATTGGCCGTTACAATACAAAATTGTATTTACAGCTATCCTTTGTGGGAAGACCTAGAATAAAAATGAAAGTATTACAGGACAGAAAGGAAAGAGGAGGATTTATGGTATCTGACTGGCATCTATACTATAAAGTGGCAACCTTGACGTGGATGAACGAATGGATTATGCTGGAAAATTCAAGACTCTTAAAGTTAGAAGATTATGATTTGAAATTAGATTGGCATGCTTTTGTATGGTATGAGAAAAGTGATATCCATAAATATTTCAAACAACATATGATAAGGGCAGCATTATTGAAAGTTTGGGAGGAGACCAAAAAACTGGTTTACAGAAGAATACTGAAATGGGTCTCACCACTAGAAGCTTTTATAAACCCCACTTTATTGACTAAAGATTATGGAGATATGAAGATCTTTTAGATAACAAAAATAATTTAAACTTGCAGGATACGCTCCGAAGACAGTATCTGTTTGAACTGGTGGGAAAGGGTGCAATTTGGCTCTAGGTATGCCAAGGATGAACAAACTGGGGTTTTTTAGCTACCCCAAAAAGGGGTAGATTTTTATTAAAGATTTTCCAAAAACATACAAACATTAAAAACAAACCAACATAAAATGGGGGGTAAATCTTCTCAGACAATCCAATTCTTATGCCACCCTTTTTCCTAATACATATTCAAGTGATATGAGTAACTGAAGCTAAGGTTCTAATAAACTGGGCTATGTATACAGTTCTATTTCTCCGTATAATTGCAGCTACCTACCTTTGTAACTATTATACCAAGTATACAATCTAAACCAAGTGTTCTGGAATGTAGAGTCTGGAAATCCTTTCATTGATAAAGTCAATTTATCCAATTAAGCTGCTTCCAACAGTTAATCTATATATTCTTGGTTAGTAGGGACCTCTGTTGATTTCCAGTACTTTGCATATAAAACCCTTGCACAGTTGTAGTAAAATACAGAATCAATTAGCAGTCGTCTTTTCTAGATCCATCCGGCAAGATGTTCAGCAGTAAAACCTCGGGAGTAAATGGCATAGAAGTATCTAGTACCTTTTGTATCAATTCATGCACCCACATCCAATATTTTCTACTCATTTCACAATACCACCGCATATGATAAGAAGAACCCACCTTATTTATACACTTCCAACACTTATTTGAGCAATTGCTATCAAATTTCGCTAATATTTCTGGTGTTACATACCACTTGTAAAACATTGTATACATATTTTCCTTATAAGCAACAGATTGTGTTTTTTTAATTCTTCTTCTACAATTGCTCATATTGTTCTAAGTCAATATTATGCCCTGTATTTTGTGTCCATTGAATTATATTACTTTTAACTGCTTCCTCAACCATCAGTTCATTAAGCAGGAAAGTATACATTTTTATAAATTTTTGCTCAGTTGCAATCATGATCTTTTCAATCTCCAACAAGTTTTTATAGAAGCCTACTTTCTTGTCTTTAGTGTATCTAGATTCTATCTTGCTCTTTGCCAGCACGATAAATCCAGCAAAGGCTTCAAATTATAACTAGAATCCAAGATGTCCTTGTATCTTCTTGGAAGCTCTTCCTCGTAAACAGTTGGTAATATAAAGGCTTCTAAGGGTGCGATCAATGTTGAGTTTTTTGCATAAAATTGCTTGTAAATTATTTCCCAGACTTGCAGCGAGGAAGCTCATAATCAATGTTGTTTAAATTTTTATATGAGTTTGCTTTTCCATAACATAGAAATGCATGCCATCCAAGCATCAAATCATGACCTTCTAACTTCAGAATTCTCTGATCATCTAACGTAATTCATTCTTTAATCCAAGCGAGGGCTGCTGCTCTGTAATATAAAGGCCAATCGGGTAGTGAGAAGCCTCCCCTTTCTTTACCATCTTGTAGGGCTTTCAGTCTTATTCTGGGGCGTTTCCCTTGCCAAATGTATCTCGAAATCAGCTGATCCAAGTCTCTAGAAATTTTTTGGTTTTGTAAAATGGGAAATGTCTGAAAGAGAAAGATCCACCTTGGAAGCACATTCATTTTAATTAAAGCAATTCATCCCATTAAAGAAGTTTGAAGATTTTTCTATTTTTCTAAATCTTGTTTAGTTGCCTTAAATAGTTCTTTATAATTATTCTCTCATAAGGCACTACATTTGTTTGTCATAATAATTCCTAAATATTTTATTTTCTCTTGTACCTGAAATTTTGATTCTTCTTGCAATCTCATCGCCTGTTCTCTGGTCATGTTTTTAATCAAGAGCTCGGTTTTATTGATATTAACTTTTAGACCTGCTACTTGCCCATATTCCTGGAGCTTCTCCTTCAAAATAGATATGGAGTCTACAGGATTCTCCAGAATGAACACTAAATCATCCGCGAATGCCAGTAGTTTAAACTCTTCTCCCTCAGCTTAAGTCCAGTAATTTGTTTTTCACTTCTATAGTTTCATTAAGTATTTCAAGTGCAAAAATAAATAGTAAGGGTGAAAGAGGGCAACCTTGCCTTGTTCCTTTTTGAATGTCTATGTTTCAAGTCCATTCACCATTAAATGCAACTACTGCTTTTTGTTTTCTATAAATGGCTTCAACCATCGTAACAAAATCAGGGCCCACCTGGACCATTTTCAACATCTCAATTAAAAAGCTCCAATTAACATTATCAAATGCCTTCTCGGCATCTAAGAAAATCAATGCCAGTTGTTTCTCTGGATGAGCTTCATAGTATTCTATAACATCTATGATGCATCTTAAATTGTTCTTTATTTGTCTTTTGGGCAAAAATCCAGCTTGGTCTTTATGGATTGTTTGTGTCAATACTTTTTTGAATCTCGCAGCTAATACAGAGGCAAAAATCTTATAGTCCACATTTAATAAGGAGACTGGTCGATAGTTTTTGATTTCCTTTTCCTCTGAGCCTTGTTTATGTATCAAGGAGATTATTGCTTCATCCCATGAATCTGGTACCTCTCCATTAACCATAATATTGTTATAAACTTCTTTCAGTGGAATCAATAATTGTTCTTCAAATATAGAATAAAATTCTATCGGCAGCCCATCCAGTCCTGGTGTTTTTACCTTTATTTTGACGTCTCACAGCTTCCACCAGTTCTACCATGGCAATTGGCTGATTCAGTATTTTCCTTTAGTCTTCTAAACACTCCCTTGGTTTATGTTGTTCTAAATAAATCTTTATATGTTCTGGATTCAAATCAGTTTTTCCATAAAGCTCTTTATAAAACTCTTCTACAATATTTTTCATCTCCTGAATTTTACAAGTTTCTGTCCCATCGCCTTTCTTTAAAGCCTTTATATTAGATTTCTCTTTGTTTTCATATTTTATATGCTAGCTACCTTGTTGGTTTGTTAGCGTTCTCAAAAAAGTTGTTTAGCAAACAGTTTTTAACCTAATTCTTGTTTCTTGTAAAACTAGGTTCCTTGTAAAACATGTTTCTTGTAAAACAGTAATTTAGCTAATTCTTTAGCTTTTTTAGCTAATTGTAAGCAAGCAATCCATTTTATGTTGTAATAATTTGAGTTTACTTTTCATATTCAAAGAGGTTGGATCCTCCCATCAACTTTCCTTCTTGATTCTGAACTTCTTTCTTGAGGTTAGCATATTCTTGCCTCCTTCGTTTGTTCACTCTGCCTGCTTCTTTTATTAGAGGTGTATAAAGAGACCACCGGCTGAACAATACAGTGAAAAAATAGAAACAACAGTCGGGATAAAGTATTACAGAAAATCAATATATATCAACACTGTTCAAATATTTTTCAAAAGGGTACAGAAAATCAATAAGTATCAACACTGTCCAAATATTTTCCAAAAGATTAACGAAGCTTCCGGATTACTTCTCTTCGTTTCCAAACTTCATCAGAAGTAAAATTGATGCAAACAGTGTTCAACAGAACATCAATGGTGTGTTATCTTATTCAATTAACACAGTTTACCAGGAGTAGTCAACTTCCATTGAAAAATCAGAAGAGTACAAAAGATTAAGTTGGCTTCAGTCTTTGGTGCCAAAGGCTACAGATTGCTGAATAGCCACTCCTCTTACATCTTCTCGCTGTTGTTCTTCTCCCTTTTCTTCTTGTTCTGTTGATAACTCATCTCCATAGGTTTTTAGGAAGTCTGTCTTAACGATTGATGTTATCCTATGTCTCTTTTCTTTGCAGGTAAAGATCAGACCTTCAGGTAGCAGCCACCTATAGTTAATAGTATTATCTCTTAACAGTGTTGTCAGGTTCATGTATTCTCTCCTCTTCTCTCTAACTCTCCAGGGGATTTCCTTTAGTGCACTGATTTCAGTCTCCTCCATCCTCAATGGTACTGCATTCATTTCTCTTAAGATCTTATCCCTGACTGCCCTTTTATGAAAGCGTACGTGTACTTCTCTTGGTACTTGAAATCTCCTTGCATAGGCTGAGTTCATTCTAAAAACAGTATCAATTTCTTGACTGATCTTATCTTAGTCGTTCATGTTTGGCTAAAATTTGTCATTTGTGAATAAGTCTTCATTCTGTTCCTCAAGTATATTTTGAAATCTCAGCACAAATGCTGTTCTCAACTTGAAGTCTCATAACATCTTGCTCCAGAGTAGACTGCCTCACATCTGTATCTCTAATCTTGGTCTCCATCTCCTTTGTCTTAATTTTGATTTTTTTCTGTAGTTTTATTCAATTCACTAATCTTTTGAATATTATCTGTTATTTGTTTCTGAAGTGCTTGTAAGCTTGTGGAGAACTTTTCAGTTGTCCCCTTCATTGCAATTTTAATGGGGTCCACTGCCTCAGTGATTGAGTTTTGTACCTCTTTCACTGTGGTTAATTGGATCAACCACTTCGGTAATCGAATTCTGGATCATTGCCTGTACCAACGCCTGCATTTCCTTCTGTGCAGTTGCTGAAAGTTTTGCACTAGCAGAGCCAGACACACCTGGCGAAGAGCTCAGCGTTTTAACTGGTTTCATCTGACTTGCTTGACCTGTTTTCTCCATCCTGACTTGACCAAAATGTTATCCAAAAATTCTCCAATTTTGGCAAGATGCCAAAAAAAAAATCTGCCACTTTAGCTTCGCTTTTTATTTTTCTCTTCATGGGGTTGTTTTGGAACACCAGGAAGCTCTGGCTGTTTCCCGGATTTTATTTTTATCAACTAAGTTGTTGTTTGGGTTTATCTTGCCCAGCTGTAGTTTAAAAGCTTAACCACAAAAATGTGCCTCAAGGTCACTTTTATAGTTCTCGCCTACTCCCTTAAAATTGCCTTGCCACCCTCCAGTCCTCTTACTCACAATCCAAATTTCTAAACAGTGGGAGGGGGTCAGCAGAACAATGTTTCTTCACTTATTATAAATCTGTTACAGTCTCATGATGGTTAGATCGTCTCCTCTAATATTCTTAAATAGGATTATTATTCTTTTTTGAGACCCCAAAAAAAAGGATTTATAGAGGGTGTTCTAATGCTCCACACCCTGCCCCTGCTGGGGTAAAAATTGAGATCGCTGAAAGGGGTCTCTATCCTCTGTTAACAAGCAGTTTAAATCCCAAAAGCAATCAGTTACACAATCTGCTTTATATTCAAGCCTTGCCCTGACTTGGAAAGTGAAAGTAGGCTCCTTCTCTGTCTCCTCTCGCTTGCCGCTTATCCCGGGGGGGAAACCTCCTGCCTTTGTTAAGGTAATTTTCGGGCAACATTTACATAGACTTTTTCTTTAAATGTCCAAAGAGATGTTAATTACTCACATCAGTCCACACACTTCTTCGGCTCGGTTTCTAACCCCCCCCCGGTGCAGGAAGCAACAGCTCTGCCCACTCAAGATGGGCTCCTCTTCAGGGTCCGCGATGGAGGTGATCCAATGGTACCCCCCAGGAATAGCTGCTACATGGGGGTACGGATCAAGCCTCTGCAACCTACCCCCCCCTTCTCCAGGGGAGTGGTAGGTTTCCACTCCTGCGAAAGGCCCAAGTGGCCAGAGCGCTCAGAAGAGCATCTGTTTTGCCGCGCTGCAGCCTGCGTCTCTAAACAAGCTGGTTTCTATGAAAAGCCTATAATTGGATAAAATTTTACTACATGTAGATGAAAAACTTATGAAGTTGTTTTATGCATTGATGTTAGATATGAAAATGAAAGATGAAATAGTAAAAACTTCAATGGATAAATGGGCACAAAATTGGGGTCATAATATAGAATTAGACCAATGGTCTAAGGCGTGGAAAACAAATATTAAATATACAAAAGCTATATCTTAAGAAAATATATACAAAATGTTTTATAGATGGTACATAACACCAGAGAAATTAGCGAAAATGTACCATAGCATGTCAAATGTATGTTGGAAATGCAAGCAAAATGTTGGTTCTTTTTATCACATGTGGTGGTCTTGTAAAATAGCAAAAAACCTGGATACAAATACATGAGACATTACAAAAAATGTTAGAAGCAACTAGACCGTTTGTTCCAGAACTGTTTTGGTTGAATATTATTCCAGAGTACTCTAAAAAAACCAGATGCCTATATGATTATACATGTTATAACCATGGCTAGGGTTTTATATGCAAAGTATTGGAAGAAAAGAAGTTCCATTAAAAGAAGAAATTATCTATAAGCTACTTGAAACAGCGGAAATGGACAAATTAATTTTGCAACTTCAGGATAAGAAAGAGGAACTTTATGAGGAAAAATGGTCAAGACTATATAAATGGATTGAGAAATACATTCAAGGATCTATAACCTACCTGTTAAGTCTTTTCTTTTTAGATTTTAAATTTTTAAACTGGTATAGGTGCAGAAATGAATTATTCCTTTATGTAAAATTTAAGCTGATATAATTACATGCTTCGTGTCTTTTATATGTTAGTTTTCCTTGTATGTAGATGTTGTCTTTTTCTTTTCTTCTTAGAAAATCAATAACTCTTTTATTTAAAAAAAAAACAGTTGGGCTTCTAGCCAGAGGGGAGCCCTTTGACTCAGAGAGGCATCCCTGGAGGACTGTTGCTGTTTTTGCTGCCCTTGAGATCTGGATCTGTGGTGGGGTTTATGGCTGGCCTGCTGCTGAGGTGATTGGAAAGCTCTTTGCTGAAGATACTGCATATGGTAGTACAACTGCAATGACTGTTAACGGCTGTAGGGATGGTACTGAGGCTTCGTGAAGGTCTTTTGACAGAACTGCAAAGGAGATGCAGAGATGCCAAAAGAACAAGCTGCCTGCTTGTTTTTCTTGATCTGCAAAAGAACATCATCAGTTCCAGCAGAAAAGAGAGTAGTGTCTTCAAAAGGAAGCTCTTCTATTTTCTGATGCATTTCCACAGGAAGGGCAGTAGAATGATGTCTATGAAGCACCACAGCGGAAGTCACGGCCCGGGCAGAAGAGTCCACTGCACATCTCCTGGCATTGATCTGCTGTTTCAGCAAGTGTAAGGCCTCCACTTGAAGAGGTTTGGCAAGTGATTTCTTGTCCGGTCAATGTAAGCAGACATCCTCTCTCATAAAAAGAGTTGGTAACCGCCCATTATCTTAGCACAGCTAGCAAACCAGAGGTTGAGAGCCGACGAACAATATGCTTTTCTGCTGACTGTGTCAATTTTGCTACCCTATCAGCAGGGGAAGAGTGGACACCTGGTTGGTGACGAGCCTGCATTTCCTCTGCAACAAGGGATAATGGAGCTGGATGTGTGAACTGGTAAGGACAACCCTCCTGCTGCAACCCATAATGGTTTCCTACTCTTCTTGAAGCAGCAGGAATAGTGGGTGGCTTTTCCCATAAAGTGCTGGAAATACCTAAAATATCCTCCAGCATAGGGAAGGCTTTTGTTCCTGGGGAGTCATAGTAGAGCCTACCCAATATTTTGTCCTTAGGTCTAAGAACCAACTTGAATTTCCAGTGTTTTGGCCATCCTAATAAGTGTCTCAGCATACAAGCTACATTAGGTGAGATCAGACCCATACTTCCTATTGTGTCATCAGGTGATGGATCAGAGGGTGCCCCAGAGCTCAGTTCCGATGGAGAGAGGACCCTCTCATCATCCTGACTCAGAAAACATAGGTAGTCCCTTCTCAGTGGGTGGCATGGTGGCCATCCAGGTAGATGTAGGTGGAAAGGAGTGACACTCCCAAAGAGGAGGCCCAGTTCCAGTGGATATAGGATGATCACCCCATTCATGAGGAAAGGGGGGGAAGGGTAATAGAAACAATACTGTTACCAGGGTTGAGGAGGAACCGTAGAGGGTCATGGAACCGGCTGAGCGTCAGATCATTCTGAGTTTGTGGAAGTGATTTGGAATTAATCTCCATCTCACCCTCCAAGCAGGATGGGACTAGATACTGCAGGTGCAACAACACAGGATTACCGGAACCAAAGCTGGAACCAATGGTGTTGGATCTGTCAGAACCAGCAAGGAAGCCAATGCTAGGGAGTACCTGGGAGCCAAATGATGCTTATCATAGAGTCTATCCTAATTTTTAGATTTTGCTCTAGGCTTCTTAGGGGGTGGTTCCAAAGCAGAGCAAGGTCTCCTGGGTGATTTGGAACGATGCCGGACTGGAGCTGAGCTTGAACCTAATGGAAATTAGGTGATTGAGGTTGGACATGACAGTTGATTGGTCAAAGCGGGAGACTTACTGGTAAGGGTATGCTGCCACTCCACCAGGGCCAGTAAGATGGAGATCTTCCACCAGGCTTTTGGTTGAGGCAGCGGACATCCCCTCCCTCTGGCTGGCCCATCATTGGCCCAGATTCTTAATTCTATCTTAATCATGAAGACATCTGATCAGAATTTACGTGATACCTTAGGTATTTGTGTTATTTTATACTGTTGTTTTAAGTGGTTTTAACTGTATTATATATGATATCTATATTGCTGGAACCCACCCTGAGCCTGCTTGCAGGGAGGGTGGGATATAAACCCAAATAAATAAAAAAATAAAAACAATGTGGAGGACTATGCATTCGCACTCTCAGCACACAAAAGGCTTTTCCCCAAAGGCTAGCCTTAAGTTGTGCTGCTCTATTGGACCTTGCCTTCAAGTGTGAACCAGAGGCAATATTTGCAGATGAGTGTATTGTCCCTTTGCTAAGGTAAAGAAAGCAAAGGGAATGCCCATCGCAGCACTGAGAAAACTTCTTAAAAAGCACCTTCTGGGACATAATGAAAGAAGAATGAAGAGAAGCTGGAAAGTACATCTTTGCTTGATGGCAAAAAAAAAAGAACTAAGGGAGGGAAGGGGGCCCCTCCCAGGAGCATGTGACCATTTGGGCAGGAAAATACACCTCTGAGGGAGGGTTTCTAGAGAGAGGAACAGAAAAGCTGGGAGGGAATCCTCTGGTGGCTGGCATGAGCAAGTGCAGTCCCAATGTTTGATTGCACAGAATACCAAAGAACTAGATGACCCTGGAGGTCCCTTCCAATTATGATTCTATTCCTTAAGAATAGAATCTGGGATAGCAAAAGTTTAATGCGGATTTAAATAACAGAGTTCTAAAGCTGAACTTAATACACTTTCCAGTGACTCAGCATGAATGACTAAGAAATCATAGCAAAATAAAGAGTGGGAAGAAACAGAGAAATGTACATGGAACTTGATAAACAATGGAGAGTGCTGGAGGACAGCTAGAAATTAACACTGACTGCCCATTCAACCAATGCCAGAAATACCTACAGTCTAAATTTTGATTCAGTTCAGTACCCATATTGTAAATAAAAGGGAAGTATATGCTAAACATGTTGCATTCATGTCACCTACTACAGTAAGTTTCTTCCAAGTCTACTTTTCATAGATCAAATTACTCTTGCTGATAAGGATTTGCACACAATTTGTTCCAGTCTGGTGTAGTGGTTAAGTGCGTTGACTCTAATCTGAGAGAACTGGGTTTGATTCCCCACTCCTCCACTTGCAGCTGACAGATGACCTCTGGCAAGCCATAGTTCTGTCTGAACTGTTCTTGAAAGAGCGCTGTCAGCCCCACCTACCTCACAGGGTGTCTGTTTTGGGGAGGGGAAGGGAAAGGAGTTTGTAAGCTGTTCTGAGACTCAGAGCAAAGGGCGGGGTATAAATCCAATCTCTTCTTCTTCCTCACCCACAGCTAACTAGAACTTTTGTTTTGACAACATATCTTAACTACTAATATGGAAGAAGCACCATCTATTCTCTGCTAATGCAGTCACTATTTCACAGCTGACTGTATCCTCCAACATGTGGCAGGTCAAAATGATCAGATGGGACTTTTTGTATCATTTTAAGTGTTACTAGCAGATTCATAAGGTATACAGATTAACAGCAACATTTTAGAGCTCATTAGTATCACTTCAAAACAAAACTATGAAAAAGAATACTAATCAAGAAATTTATTCATTATCTGAAACATGTTTTCCTAAGCCACACCACCTAACTCCCAGAGGGGGAGGAGGAAGAGGACAACTTAATGGATAATAACTGTTTATACTTATCTGGCATGCATACAGCACTACAAAAATGGTTGAGGGCATACATATAGATCAGGAAACATTTCCTGTGACAGGTTTTCTGTAGCAATGACAGGAAACCCAAGGAGTTACTGGATGGCAAAATATTCTAGAAAGTGCTGGGGAAGGTTTCCATTGCCTAAGCTTAAAAGGCAAAGAGAACTCACAATGCACTTAACCTTATGAGAGCTCGGAAAATTTTTGGAAGCTTCTCATCTAAGTAAAACAAGGCATCCCCATGCAGTCATAATCCTATGGACTTTTGATAATATGATATTTAGCATGCCATTTGAAGTTGACTCATTTGAGAACTGAATGCTAGTATCCAGTATGAAGAGAAAGACAATCCTTTATAGATAGTTTTTAAAGTATATAATGGGAATTCAAGAACAAAGTTGCAAGGATCAGATATGAGAATAAGAGGAAGAAATCGTGAATACATAATGGATGTAGACTTTTTAAAGCCCAAATAGTAAAGACTACATTTATTATTGCATGCTGAGCCTTGAAACAAGAAGCAAAACTGTGTAGAATACAAAAGTTGCACTTAAACTACCAGATCAAAGATCACTGTAGTAAAAACGTACACAGTACTTCCCCCATCATACCACTGTCCCTGTGTTACAATATCATAAGGCCTTTTGATCCTCATTCTTTTTGGCACTGAGGCCCAGTATAGTGAGCCACCATCTCATCCTTTGCCATCCCCTTCTTTTACCTTCAATCTTTCCCAGCAAGAGTTGGACTTCACTGTACAATTGAACAACAACAACGAATCACCATTCTTCATGAATTCTGAAAAGTAGAGTTAATCTAGTGACCAAAGCCTTTATTCCCCTACAATGATTCTATAGCAAAATGTTAACATTTCTTCATGGAGAAGGGAGTTGCCTTAAAATCCAGCACCTGAATACACAATAAGCTACTTTATACTGAATCAGACTACTGGTCCATCACAGTCAGTACTGTCTACTCAAACTGGCAGTGATTCCAAGGTCTCTGGCAGAAGGCTTTCCCATCACCTGCTGCCAGATCCTTTAACTGGAGATGCTGGGGACTGAAATGAGGACCTTCTGCATGCCAAGAAGATGCTCTACCACTGAGCCACAGCTTCTCCCCTCAAATTCAAGATCTTGGATCTTAAAAATATTTGAGATAATCACTTCACACGCTAGTAAGTGTTGCCTACTGAAGCTTAGCAACTACGTATAGTGCAGTCTCACCCTATTTTTACACTAAACATTTAAGTTCTACTCACTTTTCACACAGCAAAACAATATTAATATACCTGATATATTTTCATAAGCAGCATCATGAGCATAATCATCCAAGTAACTGCTAATACAAGTACATTATTAAGACATACATATAATACAAGAAGCAGGTACCTACACTGCATCACATGCTTCATAATTCCAGGCAGCTTTTCCAACACTCTAATCAAGGTCTGTCTCCATAGGTATTTAAAATCCCACTGTCTTACATCTGCTGCACAAGAATAATTAGTTCCATAAAATTCTGTAGGAACCCCCCTTCCCATCAAAAACAAATGTTAACTGCAGGAGAATCAGAGAGACTACACAATCTTGATAAATAAGATTTTCCCATAAAGATGACAAATTCCCTGCACAGCTCCCGATAACAGAGAATAAGGTTAACTGAGCACAATGAATCACAATCACGTCTGCTAGTAGAATAGTAGCGTTAAGAGCAGTGCATAAAGAGAAATGAGAATTTCCTTTGGGTGTAGAGAACATAACGCATAGGTAGTGGCGTGGGTACCTGGTAAAGCTCTTTTTGTGCATATCATTCAGGCTGGCACACGGCGGCCACTCACTGCAAGGCAGGCGCGACAGCCTTTTCACAACCCCGTGACCAGATGAAATGCCTGCCCCTTCGCTCAGCAAGTTTCTTTAGGTATCTAATACCAGCCAGCGTACCTTCTCTTACTGTGAATCGACGCGCCTGCAGGCCTCATCCTTCCCCTCCAATGAGGCCCAACCATTCCCTCAACCCACTCCGCCCGCAAGAAGAGCAGAACCTACGGCAGCCGCTACCGTCGCCCCCTCCCCCAGTCCTTGGCCGGCACCCCCCCATTGACGTTCTGCTCCACCATATGCAGATAAAATGCAAATAAGGCCCAAGCAGCGGTTACTTACCTTGGTCTCCTTGACGTGCTGCTTGATGCCCTCCGGGTACCACTGGACCCGTACGTAGCCACGGCGGAGGGTAGTGCCACGACTCTCCTCACCACCGCAGGGGCCACCCGACTCGGAACCGCCCGAGCTGCCCGCACCTACGCCGAGGCTGCCGCCGCCGCCGCCGCCACCCCCGCCACCGGGACCTCGTCCTCCCTCATCCTCCTCCGAGTCGGAGTCTTCGCCATGCATGACGCGAACCAGGCCAAAGCGCACCGAGCCCCGGTACCGGCCCGAGACCAAGTCGTGAGTGAACAGCAGCCGCTGGGAGACACCAACGGCGGCTGAGACGGGAGGAGCGGGGGGCTCCGCCATGGCGTGAGCACCGTGGATGACTGGCTGAGGAACAAGGAGAAGGGAGAATGGAAGAGAAAAAGAAACAGCCGCAGCAGCTCTCACCGCCTGGCCCACAGTGCAGTCAGGCGGAGGCGGTGCTAGGGCGGTGAGGCCCCACCTCTCGTCAAATAGCGGCCTCCGCGGCGGAGGGGGCGGGGCGAGCGTGGACTACACGACGAGGGGGCGGGGCGTCATTGGGGAGGGTGTGGCCGCTTTCCGGGGAGCTGAGGCGTAAGGGCAAAAGAGGGACAGAAACGTGGGACGGAAAAGGCGGTGAGGAGCTAGGATTAGATTTGAGGTGGTGTGAAAGATAGACGCGGGGGAAATCAAGGGAAACAAATTTGTAGAGAGCAAGAGGAAGAAACAAAACAGGCAGAGGAAAGTGGCTGAAGTGAAAATGGAGGAAGGGATTCAGAAAATAGGGCTTTAGAAGTGGGGTGAATAGAAAGAGAAATAAAACTGTACCAAATTAGAAAATGGAAGTAGGAGAAGAGAGGAGGTAGAAGAGGAGCAGCGTTCAGGCTATTTGGATTCAGCTGCATTTTTTAAAAAGGGGCCCTCTCAAGTAAGTATATTTTAAAGGAAGGCGAGAGCAGATCTGGTACTCACGTTGTGGTAGGGGGATGAAAGGAGATTAGCGCAGACTACAGAATGATGAGGGGACGGGTAGAAAGGGAATTTGGGTGGGAGTCACTGCTTACTTTTTTAGGTGTCAGATACCTGAAGAAGTGAGCAGTAACTCGGAGTAAAATGGCTAGGTATATGGATTTAACAAATGTGTTTGAGAGACCCTAAATCTTCTGGGTAGATGAGGGACTTCAGGCTCCTGGAAATATGGGGAGAAAACAGGCTGAGCCTGGGACTGTTTTGTTTTTCAGTTAATTTTGCTGGCCAAAGGTTATTCCTGATTTCAAGGTGTCATGACCCCAAGCGGATTGCCACCTTTAGCTGCCACCATTCTGGACTTTGAGTTCCTTCAGAAGGCCCAGAGTATCCTTCCAAGCCCATCCAAAATGCCCCTTTTTAAGGGGAGGTGTGATGACCAGGCAAAGAACAATTAAACAATGGTTTATTAATACTGTAATGGGGCAAGGAAAATAACACAAGGGGCTTTAAAATATATAACAGAGTTTAAAGGCAAAATAAACAAGTCTAACATAAGAACATAAGAGAAGCCAATGTTGAATCAGGCCAATGGCCCATCTAGTCCAACACTCTGTCACACAGGGGCCAAAATATATCAGGTACCATCAGGAGGTCCAGCAGTGGGGCCAGGACACTAGAAGCCCTCCCACTGCTGCCCCCTCCAACACCAAGAATAGAGTGCATCACCTGCCCCAGACTGAGAGTTCCCATCTATACCCTGTGGCTAATAGGCACTGATGGACTTCTGCTCCATATCCCTATTCTAATAGCCAAAATGTGCGGATATCTATTCCCACCAACAGGGGGCTGACTGTCTCCCAACAGCTTTTCCTGAATAGTCAGCAGACTTCCTGGGTTTGTAGAAAAATCCAAAAAGTGAAGAAATCCCCTCAGGAACGGTTGAATTCCCCAAAAAGCCCTTTGAAATGGCTTCTGCAGGGACCTAACTCCAGGCATCAACGGTGAGAGATTAGAAGGGGGGGGAGGCTTCTAACTGGCTCTGTCAGTAAAAGAGTGGGGGAAGTGCCCTCTCCACGCCTCTTTTGGCCTGGGAGGGAGCCTTGGGGCCAGGCCTCACAAGAGT
The DNA here is from genome assembly GCA_029375565.1 of Gekko gecko. Taxonomy (NCBI): domain Eukaryota; kingdom Metazoa; phylum Chordata; class Lepidosauria; order Squamata; family Gekkonidae; genus Gekko; species Gekko gecko. The sequence goes on along the minus strand of JAPDNY010000002.1, from coordinate 219,460,386 downwards.
TGCCAGTGCCAGGCTGTGGGATTTCTGGAGATTTTGTGGTGGACTCTAAGGAGGGCTGGGTTTGGGAAGGGAGGGGCCTCAGCAGGGTATAATGCCACAGAGTCCACCCTCCAAAGCAGCCATTTTCTGCAGGGAGACAGACCTCTGCTGTCTAGAGTCCAGTTGTAATTCTGGGGGGTCTCCAGGGCCCATTTGGAGGTTGGCAACTCTAGTCTAGGGTTGCCAGGTCCCCCCTGATTTGCATGACTCACCCAGCCTCGGCTGCTTGCTACCATTCATCAGCAGCCACCCTATGAAAGCCAGTGAGGTGCAGCAGTTAGAGCTTCAAAGTAGGGTCTGCAAGACCCAGGTTCAGATCCCCATCTTGCACTGGAAGGTGACTGCGTGATTTGGACCAGTCACATATTTCAGCCTAACCAACCTCACAGGGTTGTTGTGCAGATAAAAAGGAGAAGGGAATAATGAAAGCTGCTTTGGCCCTCACTGTGGAGAAAGACTGTAATTTTCCTAGGTAGAGGCTGGGGGGTGGAGATGGAAAACAGGAGAAAGAGAGGCAGATAAAGGTAGGTTGGCTGTTGGTTGGGAAGGAAATAGGGTTGCCAACTCCAGGTTGGGAAATCCCTGGACATTTGAGGGGTGAAGCCTGGAGAGGGTGGGATTTGAAGAGTGGAGGAACTTTGGACTGGTGTAATGCCATAGACTCCACCCTCCAGCCATTTCCTCCACAAGAACCACCATTGCTAGCCTCTGGGTGAGGACTGGAGATCACCCAGAATTACAACTGTTGTCCAGGAGACAGAAATCCGTTCCCCTGGATAAAATGGCTGTTTTGGAGGGTTGAGTCTATGGCATCATACCCTGCTGAGGCTGCTTGCCTCCCCAAGCCTCACTGTCCTAAGGCTCCACCCCCAAATCTCCAGGAATTTCCCAACCTGTAGCTGGCAGCCCTAAGGTGAATTGATCTCTGTAGCTGGGAGATCCGTTGTGATTCCCTGAGTGCTGCCATTGCTGCTGTGGGGGGAGAGGAAGCAGGTGGGTGGCTGAGAGCACTGCCACCACTGCTACTGCTGCTCTGTGGAGTGGGGGAGGAAGCAGATAGGAGGCTGGGAGAGTGATGGGGGCAGAAAGAAAGAATGATGGGGTGGGGGGCAGAAAGAGAGAGAAAGAGTGATGAAGTGGGGAGGCAGAAAAACAAAGAGAAAGATGACAGATCAGAAAGAGAGAGGAAGTCACATGCATGGAGCAGAAATAGAGTAAGAAAAGGGGGGCAGAGGGGAGAAATAGTGTGAGAGAGGTAGGGGGTGAGCAGAGGAAGCAAAGATGCGACGAATGAGATAACCATCCCGCAAGTTTCTTGCGGGTCTCCACTTGTGTTTATCTAATTCCCTCTTGAAACTGTCCATGCTTGTAGCTGCCACCCCCTCCTGTGGCAATGAATTCCATATGTTAATCATTCTTTGGGTGAAGAAGTACTTCCTTTTATCTGTTCTAACCCAACTGCTCAGCAATTTCATGGAGTGCCCACGAGTTCTTGTATTGTGAGAAAGGGAGAAAAGTACTTCTTTCTCAACCTGCTCAATCCCATTCATAATCTTATAAACCTCGATCATGTCACCCCTCAGCCATCGTTTCTCCAAGCTAAAGAGCCCCAAGTGTTTTAACCTTTCTTCATATGGAAGGTGTTCTAACCCTTTTATCAGTCTAGTTGCCCTTTTCTGCACTTTTTCCAATGCTAAGTCTAAGGTGACTATCTATTTCTTCCTAACTCCTTACTATTCCAAGGCCCACAGCCTTCTTATGCCAGGCCTGTCTGGATTCATTCTGTCCCAAGTGAGGGATCTTCCATTCAGACCAGTCCCCTCAGTTTTATTCTGTGTGAGGCAAGACAGCAGAAGAGAAAAGAACGGCGTTTCACAGTTCATAAAACTTAAGTTACATCTCCTCACACAATCCCTGAACTCCCATTGGTTACAACCATCACTAAGCATTATGGAGATTGTAGGCTGTCTGCTTTCCACTCCCACACAGGTCTCAATAGCCTAGGCCTCTAGGCCTTGTCTTCCAGTCTTACACAGATCATGACACAAGGTTAAAAGCAGACCAATGGAAGGATGATAGCTCAGAAATTAGTAGGGGACCTTCTGGAGTGTATGGCTATATTTAGTTCTGTCTAGTGTGATATTTTGTTGGTTAATGAATGGTGCCAAGGGTTTGTTTGAGAGTTTGCCATTAACTTGTTCAAAGTAACAAACAAACAGCTAATAAACAAGCTTGCAGTGTACTGCTTTTGCAATCTGCTGTTTTGAAGTATTTTAGTGAAGAAATCTTATGAGAAATTGGGATGGCAATGATGGTCAGGCTGAAAAGGTAAAACTTTTGTACCCAGCATAGTGTTACAGTCTGAATGCATAGCAAAAAGTGGAGGAGACATTAATAGGTCTCTAGTGACTCACTTTGAGTTAGGAAGACAGTGTATGTGTTTTACATTGTAGTTTAATGTCTAAGTCTGCTGTCTGTCTTTAGGAAAGAAATGCTGATGTTGCTGTTGCTAGGATGCATGAAGCTCAGGAAATTCCTATATTCAATGTCTGTAGTTTATGCTTAAGACTTACTGCAACTTTCTCCAACAATCCATGTTCTCTTTTTTTTCATTTAGATTTTATTGATTTTTCTAATTCTTACAAGTTATTTACAAATGTATCACAACAAATGGTAAATTTGACATTTTGTTAGTAGTCTTCCACAAACTGTCAATCCTATTCTGCTATTACTTCATTAATAAATCGTAAGCTTTTATTATTGGCACGCTTATATTAATACTACTGCCTCTCAAAATTGCTCCAGTACTTATACCTTTGTCTACTCTATCTACCTTAATTTCCCATTAAATCTCCTTATTTGGTGGCCATGTGATCTATATATATTTCATATCTGAATCGTTATGTTAAGATACAGTGAGATAAAACAAAAAAACAAAATGAAGTACAAGTTAACCATATATTTCTCCATTTCTTGAGTCAGTTCTATTAAATCTTTACTAAACTGTATTCTTCGTCTTCAAACTGGAGCTCTTCTAGTCAGTGTTGCCTCTCCTGGAACTCTGGAGCTGTTCCAGAGAAGACTCACACTGGGAGTCTTGCCCACTGGGGAGGGATGGGGGGCTACAACCCAATCGTCCTGCCTGCATACTCCCCCCCACTTTATCTTCAAGGCTGGTTTACTTGGGGGAGAATATATAAAGCAGAGGGAGAGAGAGAGAAAAAAAAGAAGAGAAATGAAACAGAACAAGCAAACAGGATATAAAGGACAATACAAAACAAGAAGAGAAAAAAGGAGAAAAAATTTAAAAAGCTCTCTGTAGCTACAGTCTCATCTCGCATGGGTCTTTATAATCTAGTACATTCGTCTCCTTTTGCTTGTCGGCACTTGAGCTCCTAGCCTGAATTAGATTCCAACATCTTCAATAGCTCTTCTCCGGATGTTAAATCATGAGCTATTAATGTTTTCCCTTGAAACGAGACCAATAAATGTCCGAGCAGAAGCCATCGATATCTAATGTTCTTCTCAGCAAGCTTTTGTGCTATTGGGTGTATATTTTTCCTCGCATTTAAAATTTTAAATGGGACGTCTGGATAAAGCTGAACCAGAGTATCCTCCAACTTCAGACCTCTGTTTTTCCTTGCGGTTTCTAAGAGGTTTCTCTTAATCTTTGTGTCTTTGAGCTCTGCCACAGTGTCTGGTATCAGTGCAGGTGAGCCCATTCGGGGAGGTTTTACACAAAAGGCATTGTTTACCACTGGCCCCGGAAGCTGTATAATTCCTTGTAACCACTGGTTTAAAGCGGTAGTGAGGTTCTTATTTAGTTCAAAGTTCAAAGAGATTCTTCAAAATTTCACTTTAGTTTCCCTTGATTTCATTTCTAATAACATTAGCTTGCTTCTTGCCCATCCTTCAAAAGTTTTAAGTTCAGTTATATCTTTAGAATTCTTTTGCATACCTGCAACTGCGGCCTCTGCCTTCTCATGTGTTTCCTGGAGCTTTTTGTTAACTTCGTCCAATTTATACATAATAGGAGTCGTGCTGTTTCTAATCTCCTCCTTTAGTTCTTGTTTCATGTCTAACAACATTTCCTGTATTTGTTGTTTAGTTAAGGAGTTCTCTCTCTTCCTTTTGCTTTGACTTGCTTGAGCTGCTATCACTTCCATTTCAAACGGGGAGGAAAATCCTCTTCTGAAGAATTTTGGTTATCTTGGATAGCACTAGGCATCGTTTTGGAGATATTTTTACCTTCTTTTGCTCCTCTGTTCTTCCCCATTATTTTGATAAGGCTGTAGTGGTTAAATTGCAGCCCGTTTTTTAAATTTTAATTCTTTTGTGGGAGGCCGACGCGGAGGATGAGTTGGGTGCGACCGCACGGCTCTGCTGTCGCTCCGCCCCCCCAAACCATGTTCTCTAAAGATAATATATGCTCTCTCACTTGAAGACCTTCTTGTTAATGGCATTTTGATATGGCTGTGTGGAATGTAGCGCCAGAGGCTCATCTGAGCAGAACCATTTGTAGGTGCCACCCTGCAAATGGGTAAAATCAGCAACAGCCTGTACACATGCATTCTCTGTGGTCCCCACCTTATGGAATGGCCTGCCTGATGATGTTAGGAAAAGTCTCACACTGTTAGCTTTATACAAACTGTGCAAAAATGAACTATTCAGGAGGGCTTTCTCCAAAGGTAATAAGGCTGAACAGTAATTAAATGGGCCAGAAATTGTTTTAGTAATAGGATACGACTATGGACTGTACTAGGAGCTGCGGTGGCTCAAGTGGTTAAGATGCTGAACTGCAGGCTGTGGAAGGTCAGTAGTTCAGCAGTTCGAGACCCAAGAGTGCCACATGACGGGGTGAGCTCCCGTCTCTAGTTCCAGCTCCTGCCAACCTAGCAGTTCGAAACCAAGAAACTGCAAGCAGATAAATAGGTACCACTTTGGTGGGAAGGTAACAGCATTCCATGTGCCTTCGTGTTTAGTGATGCCGGCCACATGACCACGGAAACTTCTTTGGACAGCGCTGGCTCTTTGGCTTTGAAATAGAGATGAGCACCGCAACCCTAGAGTCAGATTCAACTGGCTTTCGAGCAAGGGAACCTTTACCTTTACCTATGGACTGTACTACTGTGTATAGCACATATTATCTCTTGCTTTAAGTATGCTCCTGCTATGTAATTTCTGCATCTTTTAATGTGTCATGTTGAAATGCTTATGCTTTGTTTCAGATCTGTTTCAGATTTCTGCAGTTCAAATGTTATTTCACTGTTTATTGGATGTCTCATACGGTTGATCATATTGACTTGCACTATGTAATCCACCTTGAGTCTCAGTAAGAAAGGCAGACTATAAATCAATGTGAATAGATAAGGCCTTGGGATTTCTATGCTGAGCTATGTTATCCTTTGCTATCTCTGATTCATAATGCATTGGTTTCTCTTCACAAACAGATTTAAGCCTAAACAAATCGAGGTGCACAAATGCAATCACACACACATTTCGTGCTCCTGTTCTTCCGATCCTGTGCTTTTTTCCTAAAGTCTTTGAAGAGTCATTCTCTTAAACTGTCAAGTATTTCAGGTCTTCTACAACGTGGATCACACCCACTGTGAGGGACAAAGATGGCTTATTGCCATATTGGTCTAATGATCAATTAAAAATAGCAGTACATTTTTAGTTACAACCAACCATGAAGAAGTAGCCACATTTGTTTTGAGATGCAGTGGGTTTTTTGTTTTGAGTAAGGTGAAAACAGCAATGTTTCACTACTGAGTCACATAGTGGAGTATGGAGAGGGTTGTAACAAATGAAATGGCTCCTGAGACCCCCATTGTTGGCGGGCATGCCTTTGTTAGCTTTTGACTTTCATACCCTGGGTAATTTGCTACCTGTTCTTCCTGCTACGCTGAGCTGGTTCACCACAAATCAGTAGGAGTACCATGGGGGTGGAGGTGGCTGCCTGAAACTGATGGGAGAGCACCAGAGCAGGTGTGTGTGCCCTCTCCAGTTGTGCTGCTGCCACCTGCCTCCAGAATGGGTCTTTTGGAGTTGGGCAGTGGCAGCATGAATGAATGAATGAGGAGACATGTTCCTCCTGCAGCTTAGTGTGACAAAATGTTTTGTGCTGGCCCTGCTGGCTTTAGAATAATTTTGACTCCAGACTACCATGATCTACAATATTCCGTACTAGGAAGAAGGTCCGTTGTGGAAATAAATACAATGGGCTCCAGAAAGAGGCTCTGGGAGAGTGCCCCAGCTTTGGGCACTCAGTGACAATTTGCTGTGGCAATCTCAGCAGGGTATAATGACAGAGTCCACCATTTTCTCCAGAGGAACTGATCTTTGCTACCTGAAGAGCAGTAGTAATTTTGAGTGATCTCCAGCCCACCCCCAAGATTGGTAACAGTGGTTCCCCAGGAGGGAGTGGCTGGTTTGGAGGGTGGAGTCTATGGCATTGTACCTGTCTGAGGTCCCACCCCTCCTCAACACTCACCCTCTCCAGGTTCAACCCCTCAAATCTCCAGGAATTTCCCAACCTGGAGTTGATAACCCTATCTCCCTCCCAGCCAACCATCAACCTACCTACCTTTAGTTTTCCATCTCCTCCCCCTCCCTCCTAGAGAGCAGTTATAATTTTGAGTGATCTCCAGCCCCCACCTGGAGACTGGCAACAATGGTTCCCCATCAGGGAATGGCTGGATTGGAGGGTGGAGTCTATGGCATCGTACCTGTCTGACGTGCCACCCCTCTTCAAACCTCACCCTCTCCAGGCTCCATCCCTGAAATCTCCAGGAATTGCCCGCCTGGAGTTGTCAACCTGATCAGGACTGGGCCCAATGAGTTTTCTCCCAAAGGCCAACATAGGTATGGAAAGGGCCTTTTACTGACAGAGGAGAAAGTACAGATGCCAACTCTGATTAGGGAAATACCTGGAGATTTGGGGGGGTGGATCCTGTGGAAGGCAGCATTTGGGGTGTGTGTGGAAGGACTCAGCAGGGTATAATGCCATAGAGTCTACCCTCCAAAGCAACCATTTTCTCCCGGGGAACTGATCTCTGTCATTTGGAGGTCAATTGCAACAGTGGGAGATCTCCAGGTCCCACCTGGAGATTGGCAACGCTAGGAGAAAGTCAGCCGCACAGCGGGGAGTTGAAGAAAATGGTTTGATAGTCGCTGGCCCACCTCGTTAGCCAGCCAGCTGTGCTGAAGCTAAGCAGGAGAAAGAGCCTTTTCCCATTTATTCTGACAGGAAAGTGGCCACTGGGGAGGGGGTTATGCTGAAAGTCCTTTGTTTTTTTACTCACAGAACCAAACTTGGCTGCCTACCAAAAGCCACTGAGCCACTGTCTTCCTCAGGAGAGAGAGCTGTCTGCCAGTAAATCTGACATGCAAATCTGTCTGAAGGGGGAGTGGGTGGGGAAGAGGAGCAGACCCAGCACCCGGCCAATGGCACGTGAGTACTCTTGAGTGGCGGCTGATAGGCCAATGGCTGAGGGAGGGCATTTTACAGCTAATGGGAGTGCATGGAATCTTACGAAACCAAAAGATAATTATTATGAGGAGAGATGTTTATAGTCTCTTGTGAATCAGAGTATGACACACAGCTTCCCCTAGCAGACCTAACATCTCCCTTGTATGGATACACGCTCCCTCTACAGAAGTGTACATAGAGGCACACCTGCTTTATTCAAAAGTTTTTAGTAACAGATCGGGGCAGATCTTTGCCCTAAAACTCAGCAGAGCTGTTATCAGTTCATATTAAATATTGGTCTGGCTTATCATAAAGTAGTTTCCTCCTTGTTCTCATCCTGTTTAACATTTATGTCAAGCTACTTAGGCAAGTAGGAGCTGCGGTGGTAGTCATGCCAGCCACATGACCACAGAAATGTCTTTGGACAGTGCTGTGTCTTCAGCTTGGAAACTGAGATGAGCACCGCAACCCTAGAGTCGGATTCAACTCGCTTTCGAGCAAGGGAACCTTTACCTATTTAGGCAAGACTGTACTCTTGTTTTAATTTGGGTCCTGCGAGTTTATCATTGGTAGAGTCTCTACAATAAGAAACTACTGTAAATTCAATGTAATATGAGAAGTGATTGTCTGAAATAGTTTTGACTAATGATTTAATACTTCATCACAACATGTCCCATGCCTTTAGAACAGAAAAAGAGACTTATTCCCTTACAGGTACTTGACAAATTAAATATGATTTTTCACTGTGTTTGACAAAATGTCAGATAAATAAACCCACTGCAGAGTTGAAACTCAAGGAAACTGCACGTTTCAAGAGACTTAGTTCAAATATAGCAAGCTTGTGCAGTGTCCCTAAATTTCCACATACTGTAGGAAATATTCTTGCTCCGCCTTGTGGATGTTCTTTTGAATTGACAAGGATTTCAACATAATGATTATTTCAAACTAATGAGGGGAAATTGTCACTGGTTATAATGATGCAGAGATTGATTTGGATAATCTTCTATTCTTCCATGGCTTAAAAGTGGGAAGCACCTAACTGCTATTTGCTGAAGCAGTATAATTCCATCACAAGGCCTTCATAGATGGAAATACCTTTTCCAGTGTACATGCTAAACTTGCTCCAGAGATGTCTTGAGTCAGAAACCTAGGTCATTGCAGTTATTCTTTTAAAAAATTCATAGTAAAGGACATAAAGCTATAGTATGCAGGCATGGAGGCAGTAACCTACAGTAGTCGCTAGCCCTGTGACTTGGAATTATCCCCATCTGCTGGTAGTCTACAATAGTGCAGCAGCATGATATCACCAGCTGCCCCTCTTACTATAGGAAGCCCAAAGTCAGATGGATGGTCTTAGGGAAGTCAGAGATTCGTATACTTCATTTATCCTCTGCCTTTCTCCCGCAATGGGGACCCAGAGTGGTTTACATTGTTCTCTTTCATTTTATTCTTGTAACTACCCTATGAGGGAGATTGGGCTCAGTATGTGTGACTGGCCCAAGTTTCCATGGCAGAGTGGAGATTCAGACTGGTCTTTCCCAGTTCCTAGTCAGATGCTTTAGTGCAGGGGTGGTGAACTCATTTGTTATGAGGGTCGGATCTGACATAAATGAGACCTTGTTGGGCCAGGCTGTGTGTGTCATGAAATGTAGCGCCAGGTAGCAGAGGTATAAACTTTATAAAGGACACAAAGGGTTTTTTTTTTTACTTAAAATAAAAACATGCTTAGAACATTAGCACTCTTGCAATTTTTTGTTTATTTAACAGTGTCTGATAACTGACACCTCTTACTCTGAATTATTGCATCAAAATGTCTGTGCAGTCACAATCCTGAATATGCTGTTCATGTGTGTATCTGTAAGCTACAAACCTACGATGACGCAACAGCAGTAGAACAGGAAGAAGCAGCAGAAGATAGCCAGTTCCACTGTGGGCCTGATAAAAGCCCTCCAGGTTGACACCCCAGCTTTAGTGGCTACAGCACAGTAGTGCACTGTTTTGCAGTGTAAAGGAGATTGCAAAGGTATTGACTTTTGGAAGCAAATGTCAGTTACCTGATACACTGTTGATGGATGTCTTAAAGGGATGAATTATGGGCCTAATCTATTATTTTTAGAGGTGGTTAAAACTATAAGGTAATGAAAGCTGGGGAGAATTTTAAAACTTGTTCTGTAGATTTTGTGGATGTATATCCTTTGTTATTTTTAGAGTAACACAGGCATTTTATCAGTACGGTAAAGGAATTCATTTCTACAGTTTGCTGTCTAGTTGTCACTGCTCATATCAGCCTCTCTTTCTTTGCTGAAAAAAAGTTTGTTTTTAGCATTTTTTAACATTTTTAACATTTGCCAGGCTGACACCTGATACCTAGATTGGCCAGCTTTTGAACTGGTACTTTAACTATGTCTTTCACAATTACTTGATTTCAGCAATTGATAAGCGATAACTTTTACCTGCATCTGGAGAAAAGCTTCTAACACTTGTATATCAAGGTGTGCTAAAGGTACAAGAGCAGTTCAAGCTGGGTTTTTCCTGATTTCTTGATAACTCTACTAGAACTGCACGCCAAAGTGGTAATAACTTCTCACACTTTGTTGTTCTTTAACCTGAGATAGATAAATTATGTAGTTGTACAATCTGATGTGATTCTGCTACTAACAGGAAGTTTAAGCATCTTAGCCCATGACTTCTGAGTTACTTCAGTAGCCTTTGGTCAGGGACAAACAATTCCAAAAGGCTATTGACAAAAGGGACTAACAATTCCAAAAGGCTTCTTTTTTGCAAAAACCATGCTGATTCTTTCTCAGTAGAGTTTGTTCTGTATGCTTAATAATTAAATGTTTCAAAACGCCTTCTAGTTTACCTGGGATATTCTTTGGGATAACCGGCCCATAATTTTTCCATAATCCTTTTTTAAAAATTGATGTTACATTTGATATTTTCTCATCCTTTTGTAAGATGACAAACTTCAATGATAAGATGTGCATTTTGTTTTGGAATTCAGTCATTTCACACTGTATTTTTAAGAAGCCTTATGCATATGCTACTAGACCTTTCTTTTTAGTTTGCCATTTCTCTTTAGAACAACATCTCTACTTTTTAGACACCTTCCCTTAAAATAATGGTTGTGGTGCAAGTTATCTGTCCACATTTTCACATTGAAGACTGATGCAATAGGTCTCTGCAATCTTCCTATCCCTTTAGCAGTTGTTTTGCTTCTTAGAAACTTAGTATGTTGCTTCCTCCCTGGATATTTCCTGCTTCTAATATTTTTCTTAATAGCCTGGATCCAACAAATATATTCTGTTAATAATAGTGCCTTCCACCAGTGCAAGAGGCTCTTTGGTATAGTGGTTAAGTGTGTGGACTCTAATCTGGGAGAACTGGGTTTGATTCACCACTCCTTCACTTGCAGCTGCTGGATGACCTTGAGCAAGCCATAGTTCTGTCAGAGCTGTTCTCTCAAGGACAGTTCTAGAAAGAGCTCTCTCAGCCCCACCTACCTCACACGGTGTCTGTTGTGGGGAGGGGAAGGGAAAGGAGTTTGTAAGCCGCTCTAAGATGAGTGAAGGGTGGGGTATAAATCCAATCTCCTCCTCCTTCTGGTGGAGCAGATCCATAGGACCCAGTTTTTAAGCCATATGTTCCTCAAATTTCCGTCTTTGTTTCCCTTGCTGTCAAGTTTTGCTCTGCCAGAGTCTGTTCCTTAATGTTTTAATCACATGGACAAGACTTCCATTTAAAAGAAGTCTCCCTTCCTTTTATGGTTTCCTTAACCATAAAATAAACTTATTAAACATGTTGGCATCCTGTTGGCTTGATAGTAGTTTGTAAAAGTCTGTGATATTCAGTCTATCTGAGCTTCAGTTATTGTGGTTTTAAAGTTCTCTTTGGGATACTTGGGAAGCTTTCACCCTCTTTACTTGCTGTTTTGGTTTCCATTTGATTAACTCCCTGATTATTTTTAGAAGCTGGTTCAGCTACGCTTGTACCTCACACTATGTCCTGGGTGCTACTGGTCAGTTATAGAAGTAACGAATCAGAAATAGACATTCAGTAGACAAGCCATGATGTCATTTTTAAAATTTGTATCTGAACTGGCATGGTTAAAAAGCAGGCACCAAAGCCAGACAGAAAATATGTATAAGGTGAAAAATATTATATGGTTGGACAGCAACCTTTAGTGATCTTCAAGGTTATCTATTGCTGAATGGTGTGAATCAAGCTACTTTCAGGAGAATTGTCACAGTTCTGAAAGTAATGAATCAATTTAGACATCCTGTTTACCAAAAGAAGTTGTGCTCCCAAGCATGTCATAGCAATAAAACTCTAGCCTTGCTGGTGGATTGCTGTAAGGGTTCTAGGAACAAAAAATACTGAAAATTAGGACAAAAAATTGCTTCAGACTGCAGAACAACTTTTAACACCCCACAGAGCAGATTCAAGTTTATTACATATTTGGTATCTAATTCATTTCCTGTAATTTGATGCATAGAATGTTGAGATTGGATTAGTACTCCAAAAATTGTTAGTAAGTAAGAAAGATGGACATACACCTTAAAGCAGATAAAAGATGAAAGTTAAGGATGCCTCCTTAACTATGGAGGCCCAGGCCATGAATATTGCCAGGGTGGTGTTTTTTCATCTACGCCAAGCACAGCAATTGGCCCCTTTCCTATCGCACTCTGACCTAGCCACAATAATCCATGCAATGGTCACCTCCAAGTTAGACTTCTGTAGACTGACCCAGAAACTCCATCTGATCTAGAATATGGTGGCACAAGTCCTGATGGGAATGCCACAAATGGCACACATACAACCTGTTCTGTGCCTGCTACATTGGTTTCCAGTGGAATACCATCAGATTCAAGGTGCTGGTATTGACCTTTAAGGCCTTGAGCGGTCTGGGACCTGCACACCCAGATCTGTTTGCCATAACAAAAGGGGGAAGGGGAATTCCTATGGGGAGGGGAGTGATAGATGTATGTGTGAACTGTTTGCTCTTAGCAGCGAAACTTTCCCAAAGATTACACCTCCCCCTCCCCCCGGGGGGGGGAATGCCTGGAGACCTTTCGGAACCTGATTGTTTTGCAGATTGCAGATAGTGGGATACTGCATTCCTATGGGGGGGTAGATGTAACAGGTGTGATGAATGTGACGTGTGTGTGTGTGTGTGTGTGTGTGTGTGTGTGTGTGTGTGTGTGTGTGTGCCCTGAAATGGGGGGGGTGTCCTTTCGAATTACCTATATTAACTGGGTGCCCGCCAAAATCATTAGTTCTAACACAAGGATGCTTTAACCTGGAACTTGCTTACTTTTCTCAATAAACAAATCTTTTGCTAAAGAGAGTGTTGTTGAGAGTAACTCAGAGTCTGACAGGCATCTGGTTATCACCTGCATACATTCTGAATCAACAGGACTGGAACAGTTGATTCTGTTACAACAGTAGCAGTAGTACACTTCAAATAGTTTTTAAAATGGGCATCTTGTGTTATTTTTTGTTTTGCACCCACGTATCTTTATTTTCAGATAGGCAGTGGACTTCGTCTTGTCAGTTAACATATAGGTCTCTTTCTTCTGGACAGAGGGACATTCAGGGGAAATAGCATCTTGTAAGCATTTGGCTATTTTGACCTTGGTAAATAATTGTCTGCCATGGTTATGGTTTCAGCATCTGGCACACAGTCAGCATCTGGCACGCTCATCTTGTCCAATAGCACGGAAAAGTTGGGGTTATTTCAAAAATACCTTTTAGCAGGGTTTCTTTCTGTTAGTGTTGAAGGATAGCACTGTTGCAGCCTGTTAATATATAGTAGCTTAGCATATATCATTTGTCTTCATGTGCAGCCCCACATGTGCAGGCCAGTTTTGGTGACTGGGGTTTTTTTAGCTAAAAAGTTCTCGAACTGTGTGGTCCGCCCTCTATTATCTGAGGTCTTCTTTGCATTGGCATTTTGCTCTGCATTCGGAGCTCTTAGAGGATTTGCGTTCCACGTCTGTCTCCGCCTTCACTCCACAATTGCCCTGCATTTAATTTTTTATTCTACATGTGTTTTTGGTGATTCCGTCACCAAACCAGTGTCACTACACAATTGATGTGCATTTTCTTTTTTTTTTTGTAAATACAATTTATTGGATATATCACATGTTCATACAATTTAAACAAACCACTACATATCCATTTTTGTTTCTCCCACTCCCCCCAAAACAAGGCTTCCCGCACTGCTCCAACCCCATTAATGTCTCCCTTATTCTCTTACCATTACATCTAAACTTATTTTTCTTACTAACGGTAACAATTCAAAAGTCTAACTCTTTTTCATTTTCTTCTTAATAACTATCAAAACGAATCAAACCACGTTTAATATCCCAGTTTTTCAACAGGTATTCTTGAAAGTCTTTCCAGTCTTCAAAAAAAGTTTCATCTTCTTCGTTGTTTAGCTTTCTTGTTAGTTTGTCCATTTCTGCCATAAACAACGTCTTTTTAATCCATTCCCATGTTTCAGGTACTTTATCTTGTTTCCAACATTGAGCAAAAATCAGTCTAGCTGCTGTAATCAAGTACCATAGTAGTGTTCTCTTGGCTACATTTATTTCTTCCATTTTAAGACCTAACAATAACATCTGTGGGTCTTTCTTAAAAGTACATTTCAAAATTTTTTGTAACTCATTGTGGATCTCAGTCCAATATTTTACTGCTTTATCACATGTCCACCACATATGGTAAAAAGACCCTTCGTGTTTCTTACATTTCCAACATTTGTTAGACATACTTTCATTTATAATAGCAATTTTTTTAGGCGTCATATACCATCTGTACATCATTTTATAACAATTCTCTTTAACATTTACACAAGTTGAAATTTTCATTGACTTGGTTTCGGTTTCGGTGCTGCGAATGGCGGCCGCTTCTCGGGACGCTCCCGGAGGCGGTTAGCCCACACGCGGAATGGGGGGGTCTTCGCGTTTGCGAAAGACCCTAGTGAGCCTTAGTCAAAGGCTCCGAACCGGGGGCGCATAGGGGAGTAGCCTCTTTGCCGGCAAATTGCCGGGAAATTGAGGCTTCCTCCCCGCCCCAATCGGCCCCGCCGCGTAGTGCGTCCCGAATGGGACTTAGCAGCCCTGCCGACTTCCAGGAGTGAGGAAAAGCGGATGAATTACTATGAAAAGAAGATATGGCATCTAATCGTGAGTTGAAGATCTATTTTGAAGCGAAAATTAAAACCCCCCGCAAGCGGATAAGCGTATGGGAGGAGGGAGGAGCTTCCACCCTCTTCGAAGAAGCGAATTTTTAAAGGAAACGCGAAGGGGGGTAACAAGAAAAAATGTTGGTGAAAGTACCGTTGGGGTTTTAAAGAAGATTGCGGCTTTAGTTGCTTTCTGGGGGATGTGGCATGAACTCTGAAAAAGTAAATAAAAAACAAAATGTCGATGCTGGGGAAAATCCTGCTTAGAACGGAAGAGAAGAGAGGAGGGACTTCCGCTCCAGTCAACCCCCCCAGAACTAGCTGTCAATTAACAAGAGACTGAGATACTGCGCCACCTGCTGGAGTAAATCTAAAACTTCAATGAAACGTTTTTTAAAATGGAAATTGTTCTCATCAGACTACAAAAATAAATGTTGGAATTAACAAGGTTGATGGCAGAAAATGTATAGAAAATTAATTTGATGCTAAAGTTCCAAGCTATGGATGAAGAAGGGAAAGAAGATCTCAGATTTATTTTGACGAAAGTCTTGACACCTCTATCTGGCAGTGGAGCGAATAAATAAAAAGAAGAGGCGGATAAGGCTCCCAAAGCCTACTCCGCCTTTAAAAAAAAGGATATACTCTGCCAGTAGAAAGGGGTGTTGAACTTAGCAAGTAATGGAGATCTAATTTCAATTTGAGTGTTAACGGAGCCAACGAGAAATGACTGCCAGAAACAACAAGAAAAAAGAAGCGAAAGAAGATGGATTAAAAAATTTCTGAAGAGACATGCCAGCACAGAGGAGGAAGCAGTACTCAAAATTTGGATTTTTGAAGAAGACGGCGGCCCGGGGGAAGGAAGTGACGGAACGGGAGGCACTAAAGTTCAAAGGACTTAATGATAATCGGAGAGACTGAAAAAGGAATTTGTTCGTGTAACATCTGAAAAGATTTGATTTAACCCCAGTGGACTTTACTAACTTTACTAACAGAATTGATTTGGACTTTGTAAAGCTGAAAAGAAGATCTTTCAACCGTGATGGATGCCGACAACTGGAAGAAATAAAACTAACCTTTACTAACAGGAAAAAACTCACTCCGCTCTTTTTTCTTTTCCCATCTGTCTACCTTACCCTTTTCTTATAAAAAATAAAATTCTCTCCTTTTTAGGAGAGTTATTTCAAAAAAAAAAAGAAATTTTCATTGACTTTATCCACAAGTGTTCCCAAGATGCCATTAATATCTCATTATTAACATTTACCGCCCATTTTATCATTTGCTCTTTTACAACTTCATCCTCAGTATACCATTTCAATAAAACCTTGTACAATTTAGAAATCATTTTTTTCCCCTTTTCAAGCCATACATTTTCAATTTCCATATTATGTTCTCTAAAACCATGTTCTCTTTTATCGGTCTTAAATAAGTCATATATCTGTCTATATTTCAACCAATCATATTCAAATTCCACATCAGATCTATCTTTTAACACAAAGTTTTTCCCTTCTGATTTCAAAAGACTTTTATAAGGTAGCCAATCTAACCCTTGACTTCTTGAATATGGATTAATCACTTCTGCTGGTACTATCCAAAGTGGTCTTTCTTCTGAGAAGAATTTTCTATATTTCATCCAAGTCTCGAACAGTGATCGTCTTATAAAGTGGTGTTTGAAGAATTTGTCCATTTTTACTTTTCCATACCATAAGTATGCATGCCATCCAAACTTGTTATCATGTCCTTCTAAAGCCAATAGCTTCTTATTCTCAAGGTTAATCCACTGTTCCAACCATGTTAGACAGACGGCATCATAATACAATCTTAAATTTGGTAGTTGTAGACCTCCTCTTTCCTTTGCATCACATAAGATTTTCATTTTAATCCTTGGTTTTCTCCCTGCCCATACAAATTTGGATAATTCTTTCTGCCACGTATCCAATACTTTCCTCTGTTTTAATATTGGAATAGTCTGAAATAAGAACATCAGACGCGGTAAGATATTCATCTTTACAGTTGCGATTCTTCCCAATAGTGATAAATTCAACGTATCCCATTTCTTCATGTCTTGCTGAATCTTGTACCACACCTTTTCATAGTTATTTTTAAACAGATCAATATTTTTCATGGTTAATTCAATTCCTAAATATTTAGTCTTTGTAACTACTTCACATTGAATTTTCTCTTGAAGTTCTGTTTGTCTTTGCTTCGTCATATTTTTACACATCACCTTAGTTTTATTTTTATTGACATAAAATCCCGCAACTGCTCCAAATTCCTCAATTTTTTCCATCAATTGTGGTATTTTCTCAATTGGATCCTGGATCATAAACATTACATCATCTGCAAATGCTCTGTATTTATATGTAAAACCTTTCACTGTAAGTCCTTTAATGCTATTATCTTTTCTTATCGCTGTCAATAATATCTCTAATATCCAAATAAACAACAACGGGGATAGTGGGCAGCCTTGACGTGTTCCCTTTTGGACCTGGAAGAAATCTGTTCTTTCTTTATTTATATTCAAAGTCGCTTTCTGTTCTGAGTATATTGCCACAATCATGTTTACAAACGATTGTCCTATGTCCATTTTTTCAATAACTTGCAGCATAAACTCCCAGTTTAAATTATCAAAAGCTTTTTCCGCATCTAGGAAGAGGAATCCAACTTCTTTTTCTGGATGTTTGTCATAGTATTCAATTGCATCAATCACCACTCTTAAATTGTCCCTGATTTGTCTATTTGGTAGGAAACCAGCTTGTTCTTCTGCTATATTGTCTTTCAAATATTTTTTCAGTCTTTCCGAAATTATTTTTGCAAATAATTTATAATCATTATTTAATAGCGATATTGGTCTATAATTCTTAACTTGAGTTAAGTCCAAACCTTCTTTAGGTATCAATGAAATATTTGCTTCTTTCCATGAATCTGGGACCCGTTTAGTCTTTCTTATCTCGTTCGACAGAAGTACTAAGATAGGGGTTAGCTCCTCTTTAAATTTCTTGTAAAACTTTGCAGTAAAACCATCTGGACCTGGAGCTTTGCCCAACTTTGCATCTTCTATCGCCATTGTAACTTCTTCCTTCGTTACTAAGCCATTTAATAACTCTTTAATTTGTTTTCCCAGCTCTGGAACTTCAATCGTCTCCAAATATTTCTTAATTTTCTGTTGATCAATTCCTTTCTTTTTAAACAGTTTGGCGTAATATTTGAAGAAGACTCTTTTTATGCCTTTCAAATTCATAACATCCTTTCCATCTTCGGTGATTTTACTTATAAAATTCCTTTCTTTTTTATTTTTCAATTGCCACGATAAAAATTTTCCTGGTTTATTTGCACCCTCAAATGCTTTTTGCTGTAATTTCTTCAGATTCCAGTATAATTCTCTGTTTAGTAGAACATTCAACTGATCCTGCAGCAAGTGGATCTCTTTAATAATCTTTTTCTTCCCTGGTCTTTTCTTTAATTCCTTTTCTTTTTGTCAAATTTTTTCATAAAGGTCATTTTGTTGTTGTATCTTTTGTTTTTTGTCTTTAGAGTTCAGAGAGATAAGCAAACCTCTCATTACCGCTTTTTATGTATCCCATACAACTTGTATATCAGTACCTTTATTTAAATTCAGTTCAAATAAACTTTTTGTTTCTTTTTTTAAAGTTTCATTAATTGATTTTTGATCCAATAAGTCCTCATTAATTCTCCAATATAATTGTTTAGGCTTTTCTTTAGATATCCAAAGTAAGGGGTTGTGATCTGAATTAGTTTTCGGTAAAATTTGTATTTTGTGAGTTTTTTGTGCCATCTCCTCTGACATCCAAATCATATCAATTCTAGAAAAGGAACTATGTCTATTAGAATAAAACGTGTAATCCTTTGTCTTGGGATTCCACTTCCTCCACACATCTTCTAGTTTCTCTTGCTTCATTAGCTGTAAGAAATTTTTTGGCAACTTTCCCACCGTCTCTCCACTTGCTTTGGATTTTCTGTCCAATACATTGTTCACTGTACCATTGAAGTCTCCTGCAAGGACCATTTGATCATAATTTAAACAGTCCAACTCTTCAGTCAAATCCTTAAAAAAGTCTCTTTTGCACCATTGGGTGCATATACATTTACAAGCAATGTCTTTTTTCTGTTCATCATTATTTCCACGCCAATATATCTTCCTTCTTTGTCTGAGAAGATTTGTTTAGGTTCCAATTCTTTTGTAACCTATATCACTGTTCCTTTTTTCTTATTGATTGCTGAGGAATAAAATTCTTCTCCCAATTTTTTATTAATTAAGTATTTATTATCTTGTTTTCTAATATGCGTTTCTTGTAAACAGATTATATTACATTTTTGTTTCTCTAACCAATGACTCACTAATCTTCTTTTGTTTGGTGAATTTAGTCCATTTACGTTCCAAGATAAAAATTTGTAATCCATAGTTGTTTTGAATTAAATATCTTTAAAGTCATCAAAATTGTTCTCTTTGAATCTGTACATATCTCCTTCCGTTTTGAGAGTAAATCTCGCCGAGTTGTAGACAAATGATAATCCATATGGGATCTCCCATCTAAACCTGATATTCATTTCTTTTAATCTGTCTGTTAATTTCTTGAATTTCTTTCTGTCTTGTAAGATCGATCTCGGAATTTCTCTCAAGATTATTATTTTTTTTCCATTAATTTCCAAAGGTTGTGTAAATTGCTTCTTGAAAACGTCTTCCTTCATTTTTGTGGTCACAAATTGAACAATCACATCTCTGGGTAATTGCTTTCTTTTAGCATAAGCTGAGTTTACTCTGTAAATCAGATCAAAGTCTGGATCCAAATCTCCAACATCTTCCCCTATGTAAGTTGTCAATGTATTAATTACTAGAGCCCGTAAATCCTGATCTTCTTCCTCTTCTATCCCTCTCAGTCTCAGATGATTCTGCGTGGCTCTGTATTCCATCATGGACTCCAGTCTTGTACTTTCTAACAGGGTTCTTTTAACTTTCTGATCCATTTCTTCTGATTTTGTCACCAGACTTTTGACCTCTTTTTTAACTTCTTCCGTTTCTTTTTTTATCCCTGCCACTTCTGTTAGTACCAGTTCTTTTAATTCTTCCATATTTTTTTTCTGTATTTGGACTTGTACTTGCTCTATTTGCTCCAATTGTAATTGCAGTTGTTGTTGCAACTGTTGTTGTAGCTGTGATTCTATTTGCTTTCCCAAACTCTGCACCACTTCAGTCATCCGTTTTTCCATCGCTTCTATTGCGGCCTGCCACTCTTTTTTTCCTTTGCAGTCATTCTTGGGCTGGGTGATGAGGCAGCTCTTGGTCTTGATCTCAAATCCGTCTTGGAAGCAACTTCCGGGCGAATCAATCTTTGTATTAACAATCTGCAAGCCAAATCGCCACTTTTAAAACTTTTTCCAGTGCTTTTTCGGCTTAAAAATGACTTTTTAAAATTTAGTCCTCCTCAAAATGTCGGGCGCAATTTCTCTATGATTTTCTGGCTAGAGTAGGCTCTTTCCGAACTTCCTGTTTGTTTGTCCGTCACTGTAATCCAACTTCCGGTGGTAATGGTGTCACACACTAAAACAACCGTCTACTTCCGGCACGGCAACTTAGAAAAACATCCACTCTAGCCCACTTCCTGTATCACAGAGTCACAGTCAGTTTCGTTTCTGCTACGTAGAGTTTAGACTTAGCTGACCACAGGAATGCAAAACAAAGTCACTTTTTGGCCGTTTTCTCTAAAGGAAAGCTTTCTTTTTACTTTTAAATCAAGCGGAATAGTTCATCAAAGCTTTCTACGCTTATCCGTACGTTTCGGTTTCACGTTCTTCTTTAAACCGGTAAGCAAATGTTCTTTTGTTACCTTACTTGTAATCTCGGGGTTTCGCAGTGCTTCTTCTGTAATCGATGTCAATCTTGATGTTAAAGAGGTCGGTAGATGACAAATTTATGCTGAATTCTCAGCCCAGCTGGTATCTGTAGTGCTGATTGGCAACTGCCCTCTTCGCGGAAGGGGATCATAGTGTAAACAAGCTTCCTCCGAAGCTTATCCACACCAATCTCAACTTCCTCTCAGGCTTGGCTGCGTGCTTGCCACCCCCCCGTCTGGGGAGTGCTGCGCTGGGCCAGGTAAAGCCCAGACTGTCGTCAGATACAGCTGTGCACTCTGCACAAGTCGCAAAGTGTGTCAATTCGCCATTTTAACTCCGACCGGAAGCCTTGATGTGCATTTTCTGAGACTTGTTTTGCAATGGATTTTGTAGTAAAATCCGGTTTGAGAACACACGTAGAATCATTGCCCATTTTCCTTCCCCTATCTCCCTTAGTAATTTTTCAAGCCAGGAGGTGGTGCTCACCTGTGATATTCTCCTCCCGTTACCAGCATCATGTTTCAGATAATCCGCCCAGCAGCATCATATTTCAGCCAATCAACTTTTGCCGGGCGGGGCATAAGGTGGGCTCTCCTGTCTTCCTTGCTTTCTTCCCTTTCTTTCCTCCTGCATCTCATCTGGCAAACTAAACAGCAGGGAATTCCTCAGCACAGCTTCCAACACCTATACCACATCTTTACAGGCAATCCAAGCATTGCTCCTGGACAAGTAACTGTCAACATGGACATGCGTGTGGTAGTTCTGGCACCCTGCCACCCTTTTTCCTATTCTCTTCCCATGACTGCCTTCTACCCCATCACTCTCTGTCCACTTTCTACCACCCCATCCCGTCATTCTCTCTTTCTCTCTGTCTGCCCCCTCACTAAATCTTCCCTCCCCCTCATTTTCCTTGCAAGCTCTGTAGGAGCTGTTCTGGGCATGGGATGCTTTTGAGGGTGGGGTGGCTTCTCCTTCAATGTTGCCAGGCCTGCCAGGTATCACCCTGTTCCCCCCACACACAGCAGCAATGGACGCAGCTGTTCGATTGGGGGGAGAACCAGCAAGCTGGCACCGAAGGCCCTCATTCTGCTAGTGAGAGACTGAGGATGAGCAGTTTACATTATTCTCCTTCCTGCCACCATTGTTCTTTCTCTCTGTGTCTCTTTCTTTCCCCTCCAGCCCTCACCTGGAGGCTGGCAACATTAGTTCCCCTGGAGGAAATAACTGCTTTGGTAGGTGGAGTGTATTGTATTATATATGTCTGAAGTCCTTTCTTGCCTTAACCCCCACCATCTCCAGGCAGGGATAGTGGGGGGAGGAATTTGCAGAGGGATTCCACCTAGAATCTAGGGGTGTACCATACACTTCACCCTCAGAAGCTGCCATTTTCTTCCTGGGAACTGATCTCTGTAGTCTAGAGATGAGTTTCAGTTCGGTGATATATCCAGCCCTCACCTGGAGGCTGGCAACCCCATTTCCAACTGAGAAAAAATTCAGGCGAATAACCCCACCCCACCCACCAAAACAACTGGACAGGTTTCCTGCTTAACTACTAGTTGTTGGGCTTTGCCCTCTCTAGAGGATGTACTAAAAAGAAGGACAGGATTGCCCATTAGAAACAACAGGAGAGACTTGAAGGCCCATTTGAAATAATGGGAGCCCGGAATGCCAACTGACTTGCATGGTGGGCTCCTTTGAAATACATTACAGCTCAAGATGAGTGGCAAGGAAAATGCAGAATGGATTCTCCATTCAGGTCTTAGGTCCCATATACACTACTCTAGGACTGGAATGACAGGCCCAGAGTGGAATGACAGCCCCTGGGGGGAGTAGGAGTGTTCTGGGAGTGGAATGACAGCCCCTAGGGGTAGCGGGAGTGTTCTGGGAGTGGAATGACAGATCCATGAGAGGAATGACAGCCCCTGGAAGTGGCAGTAGTGTTCTGGGACTGGAATGACAGGCCCCACAGTTGAATGACAGCCCTTGGGGGTAGCAGCACTACTCTGGAATATGAATGACAGGCCCCAGAATGGAATGACAGCCCCTGGGGGTAGCAGATATGTTCTGGGACTGGAATGACAGGTCTATGAAAGGAATGACAGCCCCTGGAAGTGGCAGGAGTGTTCTGGGATTGGAATGACAGGCCCCAGAGTGGAATGACAGTCTCTGGGGGTAGCAGTAGTGTTCTGGGATTTGAATGACAAACCCCAGAGTGGAATGACAGCCTCTGGGGGTAGCAGTAGTGTTCTGGGAGTGGAATGACAGTACCTGAAAGTAGCAGGAGTGTTCTGGGACTGGAGTGACAGGCGCCACAGTGTAATGAGAGCCCCCGAGAGTAGCAGATGTACCCCCAGGTAGAGGAAGAAACTCTTCCATATGCAGCTGCTGGTGTGACCTTGGGTTAGTCACAAGCTCTTTCAGAGCCGTTCTACTACAAGTTGTTCTTTCAGAGCTCTCTCTGCCCCACCAAACTCACAGTGTGTCTGTTGTGGGGAGAGGAAGGGAAGGATCTTGTAAGCCACATGTAATTATAATTAAAATATCCAGATTCATACGCTCATGAGCATATCCAGATTCATACTCATGAAACTCGATGATCCGCACCATAACTTACATCACAAGCTTGTTGCAAGGATAAAATATGTAACACTTGACCACTGTAGAGGACAAAACAGTGACTAATAATGTTTGACCACCGTAGAGGAAGAAACTCTTTCACATGCAGCTTCTGATGTGACCTTGGGTTACTCAAAAGCTCTTTCAGAGCTGTTCTCTCAAGTACATAACTCACAGTGTGTCTGTTGTGGGGAGAGGAAGGGAAGAATCTTGTAAGCCACTCTGAGATCTTTTCTGGTAGTGAAGAGCAGGGTACAATACCAGCTGTTGTTGTTGTTGTTGTTGTTGTTGTTGTTGTTGTTGTTGTTGTTGTTCTTCTTCTTCTTCTTCTTCTTCTTCTTCTTCTTCTTCTTCTTCTTCTTCTTCTTCTTCTTCTTCTTCTTCCTGCAACCACAGGCGCCTTGTAATGCAGGAGGGGCTGCAAGAGTCCTTAGAGAATTGTGACTGGCCCAAGGCCACCCAGCTGCTTCATGTTGAGGAGTTGGGAATCAAACCTGGTTCTCTAGATTAGTGTCTTCCACTGTTTTCCACAACACCAGGGCTATAATTTCCACTGTGCCATGGAAGCTTGGCTGGGTGACCAGAGGAAGACATGTTATTGGCAAATCGCTCCTCTGCAAAATGAGGCAGGGGGGGGAAATGAAATGAAATTAACGGCGCTGTCTGTATTAAGCATGAGTTAGGACGCCATCTGCTGTGAAATCATAGAAATTACACTAGGGGGAAAAGAAGGAGCGTCAAAACGGATTTGAAACAATAATCTAGAATTGGGTGGAAAGTTTCAGTACAGTTTAGCAGTATATATGTAGAAATGGAGTAAAAATACAGAACAAAGGTGTGTCTGTTCGACACTGCAGTAAAAATGGATTAAAAGGAGACTGCAGAAAGGGCCTGAGTCTGCATGGTTATTCATGCCAAAACGGGTCATGTGACCTCGGGCAGACCACCCAGTTCCCTCAGTTACTTTTTTGCCACTGACAAGACTGGTTCTTCTGTTCACACTGTCACTTTAACCTGTGAGAGACCGTTATTCTGAGGAGATTCTCCTCATCTTTTATAGTAACAACATGGCCCCCAAGCCCTACTTTAAAAAGTGTACTTATTGCAGGGTTAAAATGCCACAGATGAACATGATCATTGTTTGATGTGCCTGGAAGAGGGACACGACATCTTTGGAAGCCTCACATGTCAAAAATTTACCCCGAAAACTTGCACTGATAGGGCATCCTGCCTTAAAGACAAACCTCAAGCCGATTGGCAAACTCCTGCCCCTGTGACTCCTATGGGCCCGACAGCTGCTCAGTCTATGGCTTTGCCCTCAACTCAGTCCAGAAATCTCTATTATGGTTCGTAACCAGCACAAACAGTCCAACCAAGCATACATACATCCAGTGGTTCCAACATCAGCTCCGAATCTGACACCCACAATGGCTAGGTCTTTCTCTGAACAGAAACAACGTAAAAAGACTAGTGACAAGGAAAGAGACCATTCCAAGTCTCCTAATTCTAACTCAGAGAAAGCCTCTACAGCAGCAGCACAACCCGCATTGCCTCTGCTCCCCCACACCCCACCCCCACATCTTATGTCTGTTCATGACTCCAACTTGGAACCAGATGTCATGCTTCTGGACCAGTGCAAGGAGAGAGTCCATATATCAGGTCCGCTGCTTCCGGTACGAATGGAACCTTACATACTCCGTTTCAAGATTGCTGTTATAAGTCTCCTAGATACACAGACCCAGGCCCGTAGCCAGGATTTTGTAATTCGGGGGCCTTTAAATAAGTCAGGGGGCACTGATGTCATCAAATAAAAATAAAATTTTAAAAACTCACTTTTGCAGCATTCATACTCTGCTTGCCTACATGGGGAAGCGAGCCATGCTTGGATGGGGAGTCCTCCAGGTGGCCCAGAGAGTTGGAAGTCCTCTGGGTGGCCCAGAGAGCCAGGGGTCCTTGAGGCTGGATGGAAGTCAGGGGGCCTTGGCAGGAAGTCAGGGGGCCAGGCCCCGAAATGCCCCACTGTAGCTACAGGCCTGCACAGACCACTGGGAGAGTGAGGTGTCAGATTATGGCTATGAGATAGATGCATTGCAGGCTCCAAATTATCATCCTGAACGGGGGGGGGACTTTCCACCTCAGTATCTCTCACCTCTTCGGGAAGCAGATGCGGTGTCAACAATATCTCACACAGCCTCCGACACTTTCCCTGAAGAGCCCATCAAGGATCCGAGTTCCACTTCACTGAACAAAGACTACAGGCTCTATAGTGAGCAGGGGCCTGCATATCTTCGAGGCCATCTCTCCCCATATGAGTCCTGAAGGACATTGTGCTCTACGAATCAACATCTGCTGATGGTCCCTGGCCCTATGGATATCTGACTTGCCTCAACTAGGGCCAGGGCTTTTTTGGAGTGAGCTCCCGTCAGAAATTAAGGCCCTGCGAGAGCTTTTACAGTTCTGCAGGGCCTGCAAGATGGAGCTTTTTTGTCAAACCTTCATTTGAGGCAGTGGGTATCCAATTCAGTCTGACCTCCCCCCTCCTCCCCAATGAATCACTCTTATGTGTCTCTTGAGGTATAATTTATTTTAAAGTATTTAGTGTTGTACTTATTTTATTGTATTTACATGTTTTCATTTTGTTTTTATGATGTAAATCTGCACTCAGCAGATTATTATAGGTTGGAACCTGCCCTGAGCCTGCTTTGCAGGAGGGCAGGATATAAATTGAAGGAAATAAATAAATATATAAATGATATGTATGATCAGAGCCTTGGAAATTGATGTGGCTGTCTCTGATTCCAAAATCAAGGATAAGATCTTATCTCGTTTGTATGCAGTGTCACATTTATTGCCTTCCCCATACTTGAGGGGCTTGATAAACTGGCAGATCAGATATGGAATACTCTTGCTTCTGTGCAAACGACACCTCAAAAACTGAAGCATCTTTACAAAATCAAGTCTGAGAGTTCCAGCTTCCTGATAACACATCCTCCCTTCTCCTCTATTATCATAGAGGGCATGCAAAGCGCAGAGGTGCCCAGGGCAGCATTCCTTTCCCACTGACCATGAAGGTTGTCATCTAGATGGATTGGGCAGGAAGATATATGTTTCGGCTGCCCTTTAACTTCAGAATAGCCAATTATGAGACTATAATGGGGGGTACCAGTTGTATCTTTGGGAAGGTATACAGAAGTATATTGATGTGCTCCTTGAGGAGTCTAAGACACTAACCAGAGTAATTCAGACAGAAGGTATATGTTTATCTAAACAACAAATTAGTGCTGGGAAACATTCAGCAGAGGTAGCAGCCAGGTCAGTGTTTTCTGGTATAGTTCTCCATAGGCACTCCTGGCTTCAGAGTAGTATACTACCCTTAGAGACAAGGGCCAGAGTGGCGGATTTGCCCTTCCATCGAAAGACTCTTTTTGCTCTCAATACTAACAAATTCCTTTCTGATGTAAAGAAGGGTAGGCAAGCTGGTCATTCTTTGAATGTCTACTCATTTGGACTCCAGTTGTCACAGCGATTTACCCTTAGACAACCCAGTTTTCACAGCAACTTCTATCACCCGCAAAGGCCTCTGCCTCACTAATACCAGTATCCTTCAAGGCACTACCAAGGGCAAGGCTCCACTTATGGTAGATGAGGTGGGGCCCCACAGTAAAGGGTTCCCCAGATGCAAAAGGATCAGGGGCCACAACATCCCCAGCCCCCTAAGCTCTGACTATCTTATCCAATGCTGAATTGAGTTTTTGGGATCGTTTGTCCCATTTCCTCTCTGCATGGGAGTTAATCTGTTAGGATTCCTGGGTCCTATTATCCAATCTGGTTATAGTTTAGAGTTCTGTTCTTTTCTCCCCCTGTTCGAAGGCTCCTTAGCAGCAGATAACCAATTTCCAGAGCTTTCTGCCCAATTGGGGGAGCTGCTTACCAAGGGTGCAGTTGAAGAGGTGCCAGAGGGTTTACAAGCCTTTGGGTTTCATTAAAAAAAATTGTAATTGATAAGAAGGATGGGGAGAGGAAACCAATCTTAGACTTGAGGTCATTAAATAAGTTCTTGTTAAGAGATTTTGCATGCTTTCTTTACCTTCAGTGATAAATATGCTCCCTAAACATATGTGGTTCACTGTGTTGGACCTCAAAGATGCATATTTTCATATATCAATTCATCAATTCGGGTTGAGACAGTAGCACTTATGATGTGGGTACGTTTTAGTATTTTTATATGTGTATATGCTTATGTTTTAACTTGTTTCCTTGGCATTGGTTGCCCTTTGTAAGCCGCCCTGAGCCCGCCTGCGGGGAGGGCGGGGTAGAAATAGAATGTATAAATAAATAAATAAATAAATAAATAAATAAGGTTATAGAAGGTACCTTAGGTTCAGACATGGTGAATGTATTTTTCAATATGCTGTGCTACTGTTTGGTCGCTCCACAGCCCCATGTGTTTCACTAAATGCACAGCACTAGTAGTGGCTTATCTATGTACAAAAGGCTGTACTGTTTCCCCCTATCTTGATGGTTGGCTGCTCCAGATTCCCCAGAATCATTGTCATCTCAGGTTCATCTAGTTACCTCAACATGTCACAATTTGAGTTTGATGGTCAATATGCAGAAGTCTCGCTTGGTCCCAATTAAATATATACAGTTTATTGGGACCATTCTTAATTCAGAGAAAGGTAGAGCATTCTTACCTTGAGGCAGAGGAAGGGCTGTTCAGTCGATGCTGACTTCCTTTAAGAAACATCGTTTTCAGTATGTGAGTTCCCTCCAACTGTTTCTGGGACTTCTAGCCTCAACCACGGCAGTGGTGTCATTTACGTGAGTTACAATTATGGTTCCTTAGGAGGTTTGACTCCGCAACACATACCCCCATGCAATACATCAGTGTACCTCTGGCCATTCTAAGATCCCTTCACTGGTGGTCTTTTGACAATCATCTCTATGAGGGAGTAGAGTTTGGGTTTTTTGTCTCCTGATATTACACTGACCACTGACACTTCCCTGGAAGGTTGGGGGGCTGCATTGTGGGAACTCTCGGGTTCAGGACAGGTGGCCTCCTTCCCATAAGGGTGCTCACATAAATCTCCTTGAATTACGTGCTATCCGATTAGCCCTCAATGCACTCTCAGATATGGTTTCCGGAAAGAAGTTCCTTATACAGATGGACAATTCTATAGCCATGTTTTATCTAAACAGGCAAGGGGGCACTGGGTCTCTCCAGCTTTGCTTAGAGGCTCAAAGTTGATGGGGACTGGCCATAGACTTAGATATCCACCCCCCACCCCCCGTGCAATCCATGTTGCTGGAGCTCAAAATGTGGAAGCAGATGCTCTCAGCTGGAATTTTGTAGGGAACCACGAGTGGCCCATTCAGTACAAGTACCTTGCCCCAGTATTTTTAATCTGGGGCTTTCCAGCAGTGAACTTGTTTGCAAGGGACTGGTCAACAAAGGTTTCCCAGTTTTGTTCTTGGGGCGGTCTAGACCTTCACTCGGAGGGAGATGCCTTTCAACATCTGTGGATGGGGTCACTATATTACGCATTCCCCCCCATTCCCTTTGATCAGCAAGGTTGTAGCCAAAATGCAGAGGGTCCACACGAGGGCCATGCTGATAGCTCCCTTCTGGCCAAGACAGATATGGTTCCCAATGCTGATGGGGTGCTGCCAAGGGAACTATTTCACCCTGCCAACCTGTCCAGACGGTTTAGTACAGGACTCTTTGCTGCACCCCAGTGTGCAGACCCGACAACTGACAGCATGGAACTCTGAAAGGGGTAGTAGCAGAGGATGACCTGCGAGTTTTAATTGAAGCAAGAAAGCCATCCACCAGGGCTTCCTACAATAGCAAATTGTTGAGGTTCCAAGATGCCATGGTGTCAGAGTCCTTAACTTAGTCAGCAAAATACCAGGCCTTGTTCATTGAAGCAAGAATAGTATTTATTTTAAGCTGCAAGATTAGGTTACTGAAACAGAAGCATTGTTAAGAATACCTTGGTTACATGAAGCAGTTATACCATCAGGGGGGAATGGGACCCCCCTCCTCCGCCAATAGAAGCTCAGCGCGCGCGCGGGAACTAGAGACAGCAATAATTAATGTAGTTCCCGCCGCCCCAATTTTCCCAGCCTAGCTGTTGCTTTTGAAAGCGATATGAAGCTAACAGCCTGGCTCTTCCAAGGTCATTGTGTTAGGTCTGGGTAAGATACGGCCTGTACGCCCAGGCAGTCGAGGCAGCTCCCCACATTCCATTCGAACAGTCCAGGTGCATAAATCAACACCACACAGTCCCATCCTCCCTCCCTTCACGAAACAATCCCATCCTCCCTCCCTTCTCCATCCATCATGGCAGGGCTACCTGACACATGGTCTCCAAGGGTGACTGCCCTTTCACTTGTCCTTTGCCCAAGGTTTTGGATTATGCTTATTCACTGGCTCATTCAGGGCTTTCTGTGTCCTCTGTAAAGGTATATTTGACTGCCATTTCAGCTTTCCATGATGATATTGATGGAAGAACAGTGTTCTCTAATAAACTCAGTCATAGATTCCTCAAAGGTTTGCTGAATGTGTTTCTCCCTTGACCTGTGATAATGCCACAATGGTTACTCATCCTAGTTTTGATGATGCTGGTGGGGCCCACCTTTGAACCTTTGGCTTCATGTCGTCTATCTTACCTTTCATGGAAGGTTGCCCTTTTAGTAGCTATAGCTTCACTCAGAAGGGTTGTTGAAATGTCTGATCTGGGAGCAGATCTGCCTTACCTAAAAAATTTTGAGGGTAAAGTGGTGTTACATCCCTGTTTGACTTTCCATCCAAAGGTAGTGAGTTTCATTTGGCTCAAGCTCTGACCCTGCCAGTGTTTTTCCAGGTCCAACCACCTCTACAGAACAGACTCTCCACACGTTAGATGTTAAAAGAACTCTGCTTTATTACACTACATTCACAGAACACAGTCCTTTTGGAAATCTCCAAGACTTGTATCCTATTGGGACCCAAGAAAGGGCAACCTTGTAGTATGTGAGTTCCCTCCAACCAAACCACCATTCATACTTGTTATGCTTGCTCAGGTGCTTCTTGTCCAGTGGACACTAGGACACAGTTTCCAAGGCTGGCTTGTGCATGCGCAGTCCCCAATGTGTGCACAGAAGACATTGATGAACAACAGTTACAGGTAAGTGGAACCTTGTTTTATGTACAGGTTTTGGAAGCCTTGTGGCAGTGGCATGTATTGGGTAGCATCTTTGTTTTTTTCTAGTTTTCCAGAGACTATCCTTGTTTAAGTTGGTTTTGTGATCTACTGATAGGCCTTGCAAGATGTCCTGTGGACACTAGTACCTAAAAAATTTGGAACTGCTGACTGACACCTGGGTTACTGCAGACACCGGGAAGCAGCTCGTCTGACCTCTAGAAAATCTGTAATCTCGCTTTGTTTCCTTCCCCATTCATTTGCTTAAAATGCCTTTTCAAGCAATTTATTTCCCCCAATAGGTGGCACTCTTTGACAATCCAGTTAATGATCTGAATATAGATAATGTCAAATTGTGTTAATCTCACAGGTTAACACTGCATCTGCAAATGTAGCTGCTCAAAGTACTTTACTATTTCTACGGTTTCATGTAACCAAGGGAATAGAAAGTTTCCACAAGGCATACATCCTTTGAATAGACTAGCACTAGCCCCAAAGCACTTCTTCTGCAAGGAGTAGGACCCAAGACAAAAGTTTTGTTCATGCCTGTCATTTGGAAAGGATCTTTTGAAGATGAAACCAGTACCATTTCCATTTTTTACAAACAGAAAAAATGCTGGTAAGAAAATAAATCAAAAGATTTAAAATCTTGCTGGAACTTTATTTCAACGACCATTTCAATGACCTTGCCTAACAAATGAGGAGCAGATTCTAGCTGATTACTGGAAGGCACAAGAATCTCAACTAAGAAATACTTTCTTGGTGGAAAGTTGAATCACATGTTGAGAAGTAGTACTTGGATTTTGTGAAGAAAATCTTCTTTTCATTAGCCATGTGACTAAAACTTCCCAATAGTCCTGTGAATTCTGGGTAGTATAGAGACCGTGTGGGGCTAGTGAACCACATAGTATTGTTTACAAACATGTCATTTGAACTAGGTGGCATTTTCAGCTTGGTGTGGTTTGATTGTTCACACTGGTCAGTATAACCTATTATCACCTCAATTAGACTGGAGTAATGCCACATATTGAGCTGAAGCTCAAATACTTTGGCCACCAAATGAGAAGGGAGCATTCACTGGAGAAGACCCTGATGCTGGGAAAGATTGAAGGTCAAAGAAGAAGGGGACGGCAAAGAATGAGATGGTTAGACAGTGTCATCGATGCAACGAACATGAAATTGAGCAAACTTCAGCGGACAGCGGAAGACAGGAGGGCCTGGCGTAATCTGGTCCATGGGGTCGCGAAGAGTCGGACTCGACTGTGCGACTGAACAACAACAATGCCACATAACATTGCATTATATATCAGGTATTAACTACTCCAGAGTTCTCGATTGTTCAGTACTCAGATGGAAGCTAAACATTCTGTCAAAGTAAAAGAGAACTTCAAGGGGCAGCAGTTTTTGAATTTGACCAGAGAGCAAATGATTTTGAATTTGGTTTTAGCTGAAAAAGTTCAGAAGCTTCTGGTTGGTAATCTTGTAGTTTGGCTAGGTAGTGTGTGTTCCTGTATCCTGTAATGATCAGTTGTACATCTGTAAAGAAAACACAGAGAATACCATGGGCTTCTGGTACTCTGTCCTTCAAAGCTGCCCTGGAAATTCATTCTCCATTTGGGGAAGTGGAAAATATAAAACTTAGTTGAATATCTCTGGAATTTTCCACAAGGAAACAGGCTGCTATTCTGTTGGAAAGCCCCCCCCCGCTTTGTTACCATGGAAACAGCCAACTCACTGTAAATCCAAAATCCAAGCATTTTGTATCAAGTCTTGAGTAGTCAACCTGGAGCACAGGCGTGGATCTTTCAGACATGGGGAAAACATGGAATCTGTGTAGATATAGGTCTATATATAACAAACTGCAAGTACTGTTTTGCTTGTGGAACAGAAATTTCTCACAATGCTCCTAAACAGTGTCCTCAGGGTTCAAGGAACACCCAAGAGCAGAGCTGGGTTGATATGGGAGGTGTCAGTAATGAGAGAAGGAGCTGGGGGAGGGGGATGCCTGTATGCCGGGGGGCAAGCTTTGGATGCAACCAGGGGTCATTTTGTAGAAAAAGAGGTACAGGAGCTCATTAGCATATAACTCATTAGCATATGCCCTGACATCACTGGAAGTGTGTCAGAAGGGGAAGCAAAACAAGGGCAGGGGAGGCATCTTCAAAAGCCTCCCCTTCCCTTCCCCAGCTGGTCTGCCAAGGTGGGGTGGGGGGGGAAGCAAAGCGAGAAGGAGTTTAAAGTTTAAACTCCTTCTCTCTAGAGTCACACTGCAGGGGCAGCATAATCCTTCCATTGTATTCTATGGCCCCATAGAATAAAATGGAAAGCTCATGCAGCCCCTGCGGCATGACTCTAGAGAGAAGGGGTTTAAACTTTAAACCCCTTCTCACTTCACTTCCCTCCCCAGCCCACCTTGGCAGGCCGGCTGGGGAAGGGAAGGGGAGGCTTTTGAAAATGCCTCCCACCCTTTTTTCTTTTCCCAGCCAGGCATTTAAATCCCCCCCGAGTCTTTCCACAAAAGTGAGGAGGCTCAGGGGGAAAGGAGGGCATGTCTCTCCACCTCCCCTTCCTTCTCCAGTCAGCCCACCATGGCGGGCTGGCTGGAAAAGGAAGAGAAGTTGGGGAGACATGCCTGGCTTCCCTGCTCAATCTTCTTCAGGTGCCCCACGGCTGCGGGGCACCTGAAGAAGTGGGCTGAAGCCAGGCATTTAACCCCCCCCCCGAGTCTCTCTGCAAAGTGGAAAGGCTCGGGGGAAGGAGGGCAAGTCTCTCGCCTCCTCTTCCCTCTCCAGTCAGCCCGCCATGGCGGGCTGGCTGGAGAACTAAGAGGAGGCGGGGAGACATGCCTGGCTTCCCTGCTTGATCTTCTCCAGGTGCCCCATGGCTGCAGGGCACCTGGAGAAGATCGGGCTGGGAAGCCAGGTATTTAATTTCCCCTGGGGGGGGCAGCGCCTGGGCTTGTTTCTGCCAGAGCGCTGCTCCGGGGCACTCTGGTAGGAAATGACCCCTGGATGTAATCCATGGATTCTGTATGAATACTGAAATAAAATCTCACCTTGGTATAAAAGTTGGTTGTGAAAAGTATGGTGACCCAGTAGGGTTTTCAAGGCAAGAGGCATTCAGATGTGTCACAATCCCTGGACTTCCTTGGTTGTCTCCCATCTAAGTAGTAGCTAGGTCAACCCTGCTTAGCTTCACGAGATCTGGTAAGATCAGGCTAGCCTTGGCTATCCA
This sequence comes from Gekko gecko, assembly GCA_029375565.1. Taxonomy (NCBI): domain Eukaryota; kingdom Metazoa; phylum Chordata; class Lepidosauria; order Squamata; family Gekkonidae; genus Gekko; species Gekko gecko. Next base: position 219,426,806 of record JAPDNY010000002.1, on the reverse strand, counting down.
GGTCAGGGCTAAAAAGAATTACAAACATTAGCTTTGTTGTTGTGGAAGAAGTCATTTTTAATACCACAATTTAAAAAAACTTAAAGCTTAAACTGCTTCCCTGAATGGGTTTTGGTGATGTAGCCTGTTTCCAGTGCCTGCACGCCTTTCTCACACCCCAGACGACTGAAGCAAACAAATTAAATTCTGTGTACCTTGACCCTACTTTGCATTGGGAAATGTAATCCAGCTACTTAGAATGTATATTTTTAATTTTACTATGCTGAAATTCTCCCATAGAAACAGAAATAAAATCTTGTTTTATTTCTAATTTTGGTAGAGATCATCAAGCAGTCTCCCAGTATACTTGGCTAAATGACTGCTGATATTTGCAACAATGTCTAAAAATGCTGTGCATAGAATGCAACAAACCAGAGGGCAAAACTGGTAGACACTGAGATAGCTGGATTTACAGTAACATTGACTGAGCCACATTCACTCTCAAGAAAGTTTACATGTTACATGTATAACCCACACATTCTTCCTATTTTTTGTTGACACCTTTGCCTGTGGTTCATGTCTTGCTTTTCATATCTAGCAATCAGCTAAAACACCTTATCCCTCAGCAGAAAATCATGCCAAGAAATTAAAGCCTGCTCGGATCCTCTGGTTGCCATGTCACCTTGAAGCCCTTTTACATCTCACTGTGTCTCCTGAGGGTTTAAAAACGTCTTAAGAGTATCATCACATGCTGTATAAATAACAAATATATAAGCTGGAGTTCCTTAAGCCTCTGCAGAACAAAACCTTGGAAACATATCAAAATTGACTGCAGTCTGTTTTCTCTTCTCTTCTTTCTGGCAGTACCTCTCTAAAGCCCACAGTGTCTCTCAGAGGGGCAACTGTAAGCATCCTTTAAGAAAACTTCATTTACTGGTAAGAGTCTGCATTTTTGCACTGATTGTTACAACACTGACCTACAAAGCTGGAAAAAGTCACATTAAGAAAATGACTGTATATGTTTTATGTATTGCGTGTAACTACTGCACTTGGATTTATTTTTATAAAATTGCAGTTACAAAGTATAACATATTATATAATATATCAATGAAAAGAAACAACAACAGACCATTTCTGTGACTTGCATTCATGGCAAATCTGGACAAATAATGCTCATACCATCTTTTTTATATGTATATTTTAACAAAATCTTCACATTTTGTATAGCAAAACTAGTCATACATATAGTTCTTCATTAAATAAGGTTTACTATATTGACCCGAAAGGAAGACTAGGAACTTTTTCCAGGATTGTCAAGAAAAAGAATGGGTTATCTTACATCCATATAAAGGTATGTACAGTAATAAAAACTTTTTTGTGTATAACTTGTTTTTGGCAGGGGTCATGTTCCTTTCAGGTAAATATATATACGTATATACGTAAATATGTATATAGCTGTGGACAGGATCACTAGCATAGACTTTTTAAAGCTGCATATAGTTTTATGCACCTGAAACTTAAGTTGTACACATCTGTATTAAGTCTTGCTGAGCACAGTGAGACTTACTTCTGAATCAGAGTGTTTGAGGTCGAGGTGCTAGTCAACATTTAACTGGTCTTTCAGTGGATTGATATAAATAATAGTCCTGAAAGAATTTATCCAAAAGGATACTTAATGAATGCCACAGTTTATTTACCTGGAGAAATGTATCTAAATAAATAGCTGACAGAATCTGTTGTCCTAAAAGACCCCCAAAACACATTTTCTGATATTAGAGATTTAGATATTTTGCTTTGTTTTTACAACAATGTATTCAGCACTTAAAATCTTTCACAAGGGTTTGGGGTTTTTTGGCCAGTGCAGATCCATCTTTTAAATCAATGATTAATGACATGAATCAGTATATTCATTATTAAAGCTTTCAGCCTTGGGGCAAAGGAAATGGGAGGGAATTCCTAGATCTCAGATTGTGCCTTGTAATTAGAAAACATGGTCACACTTTCCAGAAGACCTGAATTATTAGTCCCAGTGCAAGTAGATGGGTACAATTAAATTACCACTGGATAGCTGAATGTGGTTTTGAACTGCATCTTTTTCTGTTCCAGTGTGGGTTTGATAAAACAACTGAGCAAATGCTAAATGCAGATTGGCCCTAAGAGTGGAGGACTCTGATCTGGAGAACTGGGTTTGATTCCCCACTCCTCCACATGCTGCCAGCTGGGTGACCTTGAGCCAGTCACAGTTCTCTCAGAACTCTCTCAGTCCCACCTATCTCACAGGATGTCTTTTTTGGGGAGAGAAAGGGAAGGTGATTGGAAGCTGCTCCGAGACTCCTTCAGGTAGTGAAGAGCAGGATATAAAACCGAGTCTTCTTCTTTCTTCTTCCTTGCTAGCTTCTCACACTCTCATCTCCCCCTCCCTTTTTTGTGACAATATTGAGGGTTAAATGCATCCGACTTCTAGTTACTTCATGGTAATAGCTGAAAGAAGGGGTGGGGAAGGTCGGAGAGTAGATGGGAGCAGTTCAGCATGCCATGGAAAAACCAAAGAAGAGAAAGAGACATATATATGTGTGGGCTCTGTCAGCACTGCTCCTTCAACAGCCTAAACTCGTTCCCAGCCCCCTGAAGCACCTCATTGCCCTCTACCTGCTTTGGAAAATGTATTGCACCTGAGCCCCTTGTTGCCCACCTCTTCACTACTATCTGCCAATCTTTGCATATCTCTTCAACCCAGTGCACTCTGAGCGCACATACTCCTGCTGTGCAGATAGCTAGCAGAGGAGGAGGAGGTGAACTCCCATTTGCTTGCGGATCATAGTTGCAGATAGCTGCACCCTTTGTATGATGTTTGTTGGTTTCTTCAAAACACCTGATTGGGTACTATAGAAAACTGAATGCTGGAATGGATAGGTGCCAAGGTCACTGTTTGCCTATGGTGCCAAAAAACCTTGGGTGGGTCACTGTACAAAGTAAATTTGGACTTGTGGGTCACTATAACAAAAAGGCTGGGAGCCACTGCTCTAGATGATGTTGCATTAATAGATCATGTCTTTCCCTTATTATGTAACCTTGTTTCCCACAAATGCTGTGTGAACAAGGAATTCTGCATCAAATATCAAGTTCTGTTCTTTCTTCATTTATGCACAATCATATACATATGATTCTGTTCTGAGAATGGTGATCAGTAGATCCTACCATATATCTCTAGGCTGCTGAAGGACTTTGCATGCTCACTTCCATTGGGTTGGATCCCGTGTTACATAGGCACAAGAATCATACATAGGCACAAGAATCATGGACCTTCCCCACTGTGAAGTAGCTAGGATGTAGACAGTGCACTAAGAATATACTTAGCCTCAAGGAAGATTCAGGCCTTAAGTCAAATCACTGATGCTATTTCCTGACTACTGTTATTTTGCTTCCCATGTTAATGTGTGACTCTGATGCATATTAATATAGGAAATAGCCATCAGGAACTGGTCCCTATAAATCTGGTCGGGAGGGTGACAGTTGAGTTTTCCATGTACAAATCACTTGTCACATCTAAGCACTAACCTTAGGGACCTGTAATATTGGCTTATCTTCTTCACCTGATCTGTCTGCCAGTTCCCCTTTCTCTCAGGAAAGTACACTGAGAAACTGCACAAGGAGATGTAACACATGGAGCACATGCAAGTATGTTGCATGCTCTTTGTTCCCTTCATTTTTTGGAGTTATTGTATCTGTAGGGAGCCCTATCAGAAAATTGTGCATGGACAGTTGCTCCTCTTGCTGCCCATTTCACATGGTTTAAAGATCACAAATCCTTGCAAACATAGTAAATGGGAGCACTTAGTTAGTCAAACCATACACCCCCATTTTCAGTGCACCACATCTGCTAGTTGTGCATTTCTTTTGTATGGCATATTCATCCAATACCATTAGCCAGAAACCAGTCTGAAGTGGACACCTGTGAAGCCACCATCATCAATAATCCAGTCTCATTTTTTTTGTTTTGTTTTCCCACAGCCTCTCACAGAATCATAGAGTTGGAAGGGACCTCCAGGGTCATCTAGTCCACCCCCTGCACAATGTAGGAAATTCACCAATACCTCCCCCCATCCCCAGTGACACCTGCTCCATGCCCAGAGGATGACAAAAAACCTCCAGGATCTTCAGCCAACTGGCCTGGAGAAAAATTGCTTCCTGACCCCAAAATGGCAATCAGCATTTCCCTGGGCATGTAAGAAAGGGCCACAAAAACTAAGCACTGAGGTAACCCTTCCTGCCCTCCCTCTCATGATCTGCCTAAGTTTGCACAATCAGCATTGCTGTCGGATGGCCATCTAGCCTCTGTTTGAAAACCTCCAAAGAAGGAGAACCTGCCACCTCCTGAGGAAGCCTGTTCCACTGAGGAAACACTCTGTCAGGAAGTTCTTCCTAATGTTTAGCCAAAAACTCTTCTGATTTAATTTCAAACCATTGGTTTTGATCCACCCTTCTGGGGCAACAGAAAACAACTCTGTACCATCTTCTATATGACAGCCCTTCAAGTACTTGAAGGTGGTCATGGTATCAACTCTCAGTCATCTCCTCTCCAGGCTAAACATACCTAGCTCCTTCAACCTTTCATTCTGCATCTGGTGTATCCAAATTAGTGTAGCATTTCATGTGGGAGTTTGAAATGGGTTTAGAGACTGCCATTGCATCAGTTTAATATTTCAGTCTCCAAAAATAGTGGCTGTTTGCAAAATTAGGCAAGTTGTGAATCATAACTTGAAGCCTCCAGCTGAGAGAATGCAGGGTAAATGAGTAGTAAGAGAGGTGCAACTCTTCCCAAGTTAGCCATTTTTCAACTAAAAATTGTCCTCCAGTTTCTTTTGTCCTTGAAGGATTCCCAATATATCTTTAAATCAGAAGTATGATTTTGAACAGGAAAGCAGCCAGAGTTGGAAGTCTTCGGCACTCTTTTCCTTTTATTTTCCGCCACTCCTCTCCTCCCAAAGTAATTTTCATTAATTAAACCTTCATGTCCAGTTTGTCCCAGAGGCCATCTGTTGAATTCATGGCTGAGGTGATAGCTGATTAACGCAAAGGATCCAGGGTTAACCGGAATCTTAACTGGTTCGCTTTCATCTACTGATGTGCAGATCAACTTTCTGGTTAAGGACACTGTCGCTGCAGGAGATGACATTATTAAGCTTCTCTTGACTTGTCCAGAGTTTGCTTTTCATTGTAATCACTTAAAACTGCCTTGAGTCTCACTGAGAAAAGTGTGCTATAAAGTAAATAAACTGTTTCCTTTGACTAGCCACTCTTTTGTGTGTGTGTGTCCAAGAGATCCTGGAATTTTGGCTTGTGTAGTTATTACCATTGTGCAGCATTTTATATTTATTTATTAACTGATTTTCTCCCCAGGGCAGTTTATAACATTGTTTCCCCCTCCCACTTCATTTTATCACAACAACCCTGTGTGAGACAGAGTAACCAGCCTAAGATCAGCCAGTGAGCTTCCATGGCAGAGCAGAGATTCACACTTGGGTCTCCCAGTCTCTGACACTTGAATCACTACACCCTATATCTTCAAGTGCCTAGCCTTTCTCCAGACGTCTCTCTTTGCTGTCTCATTTTCCCATCTCGTAGAACAACTCACCTCCCCATAAGCAGAGAACACCATTCTGTCCAAAGAACTTTACATGTGATGCAAAATTGTGGTGTACATTTTTGCTTGAGTAGCTTATCCTTGTTTCTAAAGCTTAAAAGCTTTAAACCAGGGGTCTCCCAACAGGTAGCTCACTGGCTAATGGGCTTGTGTGGCAGGAGACAATCTGTATCCATCAGGATTAGGTTGTTAAAAGTGCTTTTGACTCATTCAATCCAGTTTTTTAGTGATCTCAGATTAATCATTCCTTCAAAGACCATGTCTGTGTACTAACCCTGTCTTTTCTGTCATTACTGCTCTGATTCACAACTGCTGAGTGTTTTGTTTTTGTGAGCTGGACAGTAACACTGACACATCTCTGCAAACTTGTAGACCTTCATTTTCCCAGTAGTGGTGGTGATGATGACAACAGTTAAGAGGCTTAACTTTTAACACCAGGCACGTCTGTGTGTGTATATATAGAAGGATGCAAGCAACCTAATTGGATATGTGCTATGCAGGTATTTTCAGCTGCTGGCTGATTGTGCTGGAGGCGGTTGACCGAAATAGTGACGAGCTGACTCCAAAAGAAGGCAAAACATCTACAGGAGACACAGAAATAAACAGAGAGGATGTCCATGATCAGTGCCCTGCCATTCCTCAAACCGATTCACTTCAGACCTCCGCGGAGCTTTCCTGGGCGCCAACGTCGACACACTCTTCCTGCCAGTGAGTTTCGGTGCCTCACGCCTGAAGATGCTGTTAGTGTGTTTGAAATAGAGAGAGAAGGTAAGACAACAACTCATCTACATTCTGTGTTTTCTGAATTATCTGCACCTAATTCCCAGCTTTATTTTATTTATGTAAAGGCGCCTAATTCCCAGCTTTATTTTACTTATTTAAAATATTTACACCCTGACATAATTCCTTCAACTCAAGGAAGCTAGGACAAGTTGCAAGAACACAAAAACTTAGAAAGGTCCAGTAAACAAGTTAAAATGCAGCCAAATACTCATTAGGTTAGGTTACCCTTTACCAGATGCCCTCTGAAATAGGTCTTGCGTGCCTTTTTAAATGCAACCTGCAAAGGTGCCTTTTGTATCCGCTCTGATAGGCCATTTCAAAGGACTGAACCTACCACAGAGAAAGCCCATTTTCTAGCTGCTTCCATGTATGTAAAGGCCCTGCTTTATTTCAGAAGCAGAAGTGCTGAATTTTACTGGCTTCTTTCACTTAAGTTGGAATATGGGGTGGGGTGGGGGGACAAAACAACATGATGTAGAAGGGAGCTGTTGCTTTACAAATATACCATGAAGTGCCAAGATATTACAAACTGCTGCCTGTCTAAAGTACTATCAAAAGCACAGTTTCCTTAGAGAGCTAAGGATCCTCCCATGCTTCGCCCACTGTCTTAAGAAGTCATAGTGATCACTGATCAGTACAAGATTGATGGAGGGACTAGTGAAGTTTGAGTTTGCAAAAACTGTGATGGAAGGCAGGACTGCTCTTGGAAGCAACAGTGGATATGTACTATGAGGGACAGTTGAGAGCCTTGCTTTCAGCCTCTCAGGCAAGGTGAGACTGAGACATATGAGGCTGATGGGAGGCATAATGCCATGCATTGGTCTGAAATATGGAGGCTCAATCTTGATGCAAGAACTCATGTACATTACCCACAAAAAAGCACTACACACTGAAAAATCTGGAAAATGGAAATTCAGGCTTTCCATGTTCACTTGTCAATGGCAGAATCTGAATGTTGTTGGCATATTAAGGTATTTTCACTTGTATTTGGATGACTAAGCTGATTTTGTCACAGAAATTTGAGATTAGTAGCCAAATCTGAAAAATATGAAAGTGATATTTATTTTTTAAAAATAAAAGTATATTAAAGATGTCTTTAAATACTATTATGTATTGAGCCCTGCTAAGAATGGTGTATAATATTCAGTAGCCTAAAATTAGACAGTACTTGATAGCATCAGAACTGTTCTATCTGTTTTGTACTATGCTGTATTACAAGCAGCTTTTAAAAAATTCTCTCCCTTCCCTGTTTAAAAGGCAGCCCAGGCAATCCCAATCTCGTCAGAACTTGGAAGCTAAGCAGGGTTGACTCTGGCAAGTACTTGGATGGGAGACCTCCTTGGAATACCAGCAGTCAAGAGGCGGGGGCAGGCTTTATTCAGCCACCTCTCTGACTATCCTCCAGGCCCCCAACAGGGGTCAGTCAGCAGAGCGCACCATGACTTCCAGGTGCACACAGTCACCAGAGGTCACCATGAATTCCAGGTGAATACACACTCACTCACTCACGCACTCATACACATATGAAAAATATAAAACAAAAAAAAAGACAGCCTGTAACATGACATGAAAGAGCAACTTTTCAACAGAAAAAAACAACAGTGGTTGCATTGTTTAAAATCCCTTGCACGCTAGTTCTTAGCCCAGCAAACCTACAGGAGGAAATTGAGGGGATTATTGCTTTGAAATGAAGCTGTTTGGGGTTTGGTGTCATTTGGATCCCAAAGACTGAATGCAGCAGGAAAAGTTTCTCTTGTATATATTCAAGAGAGAAGGTTGTAGCTTTGGCCACAGTCTTTTTTACATGTGGGCAATATGTTACCTTAGGCATTTGAAAGCTAAGTTTAGTGACATAGCTATCTACCCAAAGAACCTAAAGCATGGGTGTCAAACTTAAGGCCCATGGGCCAGAACCAATCTGCCCAGGGCTTAAATCAGGCCCGGGGCTCTTTCCCCCAACCCCACCCCCTCCCCTGCGCATCCTCACCCTTCCAAGGGAGATCGGGTCTGCTGAACTTCCCAGCTGGCTGGGCCTTGTCTTAGGTGGTTTCTCCAGCAGGAAGCTCCTCTGGGCTAAAGCACAAAACAAGTTGCAAAGAAAATGCCGAATGGATTTTCCTTTAAGATCTCTGGGTCAGATAGACTACTCTGGGACTGGAATGACAGCCCCCAGAATGGAATGATGGTCCCTGGGAGTAGCAGCTGCATTCTGGGAATGGAATTTCGCTCTCAAGGCTGTCATTCCAGTCCCAGAGTAGTCTATGTGGGCCCAGAAACCTTAATGGAAAATCCATTATGCATTTTCTTTGCAACTTTTTTAGAGCTGCAATGTATTTCAGTGGAGTGGAGTTTCAGTTTCCAGTGTTTGTAAGTCAGCTGAAGTTGTCTGCTAGCAAATAAAAGGCTGATGTTTTGAGCCAGCTTGTCTCTGCTGAATGGACCTGAGAACTGTTGCCTGAGTGAGTGGTCTAACCTGGGAACCCACAGCCAAAGGGGGACATTACACTGGAGAGCCACTGCCACTCTGAGTAGATGGGGGGGAGCTTGCAGTGCCCAGCCATTTCATGTTTTCCTTGGCCCAGAGCATTTTATATTTTTAGTTTTTATTTTCAGTTTCTGCTGTGATCATTGTGCTTTTTCTTGATGATTTATTTAAAAAAATTGTATTGCCAAATCCCACTATCCCCTCCACCTTTCCATTTTAGGTAGGCCTCTTTTAAGGGGGGGGAAGGTTTGGGAGGTGCCAGTTATTAAAGACTGTTAAATTAAATATGGCAAAAGTGTTACTGTTTTTCAAGCATGTTTGTATTTTAACTTTAAAAAATCCTTTAATTGTGTTTGTCAGTGTCCTTTATAAAGTTAATATTTTCACTACCTGGCATTACATTTTATGACACACATGGCCTGGCCCGACAAAGTATGTCAGATCTGGCCCTTGTAACAAATGAGTTTGACACCCCTGACCTAAAGTATTTTCCTTTGCCTTCTTGTTAGGGGTAGCTAAGAGTTAGCTCTTTTCTGCTTTGTATGAAGAATAATTCTCTGGTTGACCTTTGCTTAATTTGTTCAGGAAAAACCAAACCTGGTGTGACAAAAAGCGTTGCCTGGAGATTTTCTCACAGGAGCTAAGGGTGGGAATGATTAGCTCTTTTTTCCCAACTAAACTTAGGAAGTAAAAGCAGGAAGAAGCCAGACAGGAATCCCTGAAAACTGTAATCCATTAGATTCAGGAGTTCAGCTATGTACTGTTGCATCATTCCATTTGTGTATCTTTAGATTTCACGGCAGGTACAATATCTTTCCAGCCCCAGCAAAGCTATAACTTAACTGAAGTCAAGAGTACACCACAAATACTTCTCTATTCTCTACAGCATTTATTTCAGTATCAGGAGACTGCCCCCTCCACCTGCATGAGATTCGTCACTTTCTGAACCTGTGTCCGGAGCTGTCACTTGGTTGGTTTGAAGAAGGGCGACTAGTGGCTTTCATTATTGGTTCTCTCTGGGATCAGGAAAGACTCAGCCAGGTAAGAAACATCCTTTTAAATATTTTTCTTTGTCATTTTGTAATTGTCAAGATTATGATGATAATTGAACCTAGTACAAATGCATACTGGCCAACAACCATACCTTAAGAATAGTGGTCCTACTTCCCATATATTCATGATAAATGGGCCCCATAGATCCTCAGTATTTCTTGCAGCCATCTGTACCATACTGTTAAAATTCTACCATCCAGCTGGTAAAGATTCTGCATTGTCCTTTGTTCCTGCAGGGAGATGCATGGTGAAATGAATAACACTGTTCCCAGCTATGTCTAGAAATAGTAGCAGGCAGGCAGCTTATTAGTGGATTACTGAGGTGGGGTCAGACCTAATACAGAATACATGGTTGCTGTTTGCCATTTTAAGTGCTGGAACTAAGTGTGTCTCCCCACTGGAAAAAACAAGTGTAATGATTACTTTCTCTCTCCTCCTTTTGGCAGGATGCTCTAACTCTGCACAAGCCCCATGGCTCCACAGTTCACATCCATGTTTTGGCAGTGCATCGCACTTTCCGCCAACAAGGCAAAGGCTTTATTTTGATGTGGCGCTACCTACAGTACCTGTGCTGCCTGCCATATGTTCGGCGAGCTACACTGATGTGTGAAGACTTCCTTATCCCTTTCTATGCTAAATGTGGTTTCAAAGTGCTAGGTCCTTGTGTGGTCTCTGTAGGCTCATTGAACTTTATTGAAATGCAATATGCTGTTCATGGGCATGCATTCATGCGCAGGAACAGTGGCTGCTGAGGTCATGTCTCATTTTTCCCTACCTTTCAGCTTGTGGTGTTGTGACTGGCAAACTTCTTTCCAGTGACATCCAAGTCTTCGAGTGGAACCCACTGAGGTATAAGGGGGAATCCTGTTGTTGGGTCACTGAATTGACTCTCCTAGGTACAACATGGTACAAGAGCCTTCCACATCACTGGCTGGTCAGGCAGGTTGGCTCACACAAAATAAAAGTTGCTGAGTCACTTCATAAGAAGTGATTGATATGTCAGCAACACATGACATGTCAGCAGCTTCTACCATCACTGCTGTCATTTCTACAACAAAGCAGAAATCTAAGCCCTAGCCTTCCTGTCTTGTCTACACCACTATCTTTAAACATAGTGATTAAAGCTCAGCCCAGCTTTCTTCTGTTTGGTGTAGTGATTAGGAGCACGGACTCTTAATCTGGGAGAACTGAGTTTGATACCCCACTCCTCACATGCAGCTACTGGTGTGACCTTGGGTGAGTCATAAATTCTTTCAGAGCTGTTCTCTCAAGGGCAGTTCTCTCAGAGCTCTCTCAGCTCCACCTATCTCACAGGGTGTCTGTTGTGGGGAGGGGAATAGAAAGGGATTGTAAGCAGCTCTGAAACTCCTTCGTGTAGTGAAGGGTGGGGTCTAATTCCAATCTCCTCCTCCTCTTCCTCATGGTATTTTAGCAGGCTTTGCTCTGTAATCACTGGGATTATACAGATGTGGGAACAACAAACATGTGAAGGTACCAAAAATATGGTATTATAACACCTATTTAAACTTTTCTTCTGTAAGCTTCACTACTTAAGGGAATTGCTGCAGATTCTGCAGCTGAGCATTTGTTGATTTTCAGAGGGCCTCAATAGTAGTAGCAATAGTCAAGAAATAAGCTGTCCCTTGCTAATAGCTGCCATGACATTATCATACTTTTGTAAGGCAAACTTGCATTTTTACCAAGTGAGTATTTATATAAATATGCAAACAGCAGACTCTCAATGTGGCTTTTCTAGTGACAATTTTAATCTTTCTGGGATTAATAGAAGTTAAGAAATTGTCTGAGGAGCACAGATTATTTAGGTCGATGCAAAGAAATCCTTCCTTCTGGCTGATTTCTTGTGTTGGTACACTTGGTAAATAGATGCCTCAATTGCTGAAGCTGCATCAAGTGTCCCTCTTATCTCAAGAGTGAAGGACTTCCCACATTACTTAGCTACTTTATCTCACAGGTTTCAGAAGAGCATCAGTTGTGGGGATTTGAAAGCCACCTTTCTGCTAAGAGAAAGTGCAAAGGGAGGGGCCATGGCTCAATGGGGGAGCATCTGCTTGGCATGCAGAACGTCCCAGGTTCAATCCCCGGCATCTCCAATTGAAAGGATCAGGTAGGAGGTGATGTGAAACACCTCAGCCTGAGATCCGGGAGAGCCACTGCTTATCTGAGTAGTGACTTTGATGGACCGAGGGACTGATTCAGAATAAGGCAGCTTCGTGTGTTCAGCTGCATGGCCCCCCTATTGCGGGGGGAAGGGAGGGACCTACTAAACATGAATGTTTTTCTTCACTCGTAATCAGTGCTTTTTAAGACAAGCTTTGATGTGGATTGATTCAGTTAGATGAAGCACTCTGCCTAATGGCTGTCATCTCCTTGGGTGGGGGAGTGGAGAATGATAGTGTTTATGCTAGGAGTCAGCGTTACCAGTGAGCAACAAAAGAAAGTGTGACCCAAAATTATAAAGGTAACATTCAAAACTCTAGTCCCTGCTGTAGTACTTGCCAAATATCTATACCACATGCCTGCTGACAGCAGATCAAACCTTGCCATATTTTCTGTCCCTTGAAACTTAGAAGTCTAGGTGGAACTTGACCTTTAGCCAACCACAGGGACACAGATACTGAGTGTATGTTCAGTGTATATTGTCAGAACTATAGCTGCTGTGAACCAAATCAGGTACCGTACATAATGGAAAACATAGGGTGTTTTTTTTTAAAGCTCAGCTAACATATACTATTGCCAGTTACCACACTCAAGCTAGGCCAGATTACCACCTTTTTCAGTTAGTATCTAATCATAAGAAGGACCCTGCTGGGTCGAGGCTAGTGGTCCACTTATTGCAGCAACCAGATGCTCTTGGAGGGCTAGCAAACAGAACACAGAGGCCAGGGCTATCCCCAGTGTTGTATCCTAGATTGGGTTTCAGGGCTTCTGAAAGAGGTGGTTCCCTTTACTCACCATGGCTAATAGCCATTGATGGACCTGTCCTCCATTAGTCTGTCTAACCTTGTTTTAAAATCATCTGTGTTCTTAACCATTATTACATTCCCGTGCAGTAAATTCCACGATTTAAATACTCCTTCAATAAAGAAGTATTTTTTTTGTTTCTCATGATAAAAATCAAGTTATGGATATAGATGCTCTATAGTGCAAGCTGACTCATCTGTCACAGCTGGGGGGGCATTAATAGTCTTATGGGCAAGCTATCTCATCCTGCACAGAAAAAGGGCACTGATTTTATTAATAGCTTTGGGGACTGGGAAAAAAAATGCTTCTCAAAGCAATCTTTTCACAAGGTTATTCATAGTGTACATTTTATCACAGTAATGTGAATAATTCAGGCAGTCTTGTGTACAGGCAATATTTGTAGCTTTTGATTATTACTCCATCGTGGGACACTCATACCTTCTGCATGCCATATTTTACTTGCAATAGCTTTTGTTGAATCAAAAAATAAATGTGTATTTTCTAATGGGTACTTGCTTTTATTCTTCCCTCCCGCTACTACTGTGTCATAGAAACAGTTATCAGGAAGCTATTTTGTATGGATAGGATAGGGAAGAAAAGAGATTCCCACAGTCAGTCAAAAAGACGCACAAATGCTGGCTTGTGTCCTACATGAAGCAGATAAGGGGTGAGGTAATGGTGCAGGATGAGTCTACAAGGCGAGGGAGCAAAGCAATTTGGAATCAGTAAGGCAGCTTGAAAAGTATTACAGTAGCTTTCACTATTGGTTGCAGTGCGTTGACTGAGTGCAGCCATACAAACAACTGAAAGGAAATTTAGTCTAATGAATTTTCCATTGTCTACATTGCAACTTAAATCCAAAGAAAAACTGGTAGCATGAACCTCTGATCCCAACTTGGTCTATTAGATTTCAGGAAAATTAAAATGCTTTAATATTCAGTGATTTAGATTTAGAGTACAATATGGGTCCAAAGTAAGAACACTGTTAAATTTTAACCAAAGGTTGCAATATAAAAATGGAAGTCAAGACAGATGGTCAAGGACCTCCTGCCACAGGAATCCATGGGTTATATTTATATTTTAAGTTGGATCCCACCAGTTTTTCCGCTGATGCTTGTAAAAGGAAGGCACCTTTTATTCATGAAGAGGCTATTGCCCAAGATTATGGGGCCCATGTGGTGAAAGGCCATGTGAGATGGGACAATGGATTAGTCTTGAGAAACTGGTGAGATCCAGCCATTACTAATAACAGCAAAGAGATGTTTACAATTTGCTTACAAAGAAAGACATAAGTAGAAAAGAAATTGATTTGGTGGCTACACTGCCAGTTTAAAATGGCCAGTGAACTATACTTCAGCCTGTCCTTACAGCTGAGGTTACCTGCAGAGTGCAACTGAATTAGCTGTGTTTACACTGATCAATCTGCAAGTGCTTTTTGGGGGTCATTCAGTTCATTTTTTGGGCTCACACCCCAGACCATTTGGTCTCTCGCTGCTGAAATGCTTGGCCTCTCTCTTTTCCAGAGTGATTCTAAGCCAACTTTAAATTTGCATTTACAAAAATCCTTGACCACTCCCTTAATCATTGAATACAAGGTCTGGAATTCTTGCAGCTGGCACAAGATTTCTTTAAAAGCACCAACATACTTTACCAGTTAAGTATTCAACTCTAGTAATTCTGAATATAAGAAAAAATGCATACAAAACTCACACCCTTGGTCAAAAAGTGGGTTTATTTTCACAGTACATTTCATAGTACCACAAAAAGGCACTAAGGCAAGGAAAGTTGCCATGAAGTTCAAGCACCATATTCTGCCAAAAGGCATTAGGAACAGGACGAAAGACCAGGAGTAGCATAGGAAAAGAGGGCCTTCAAAGAGAAAAGTATAGAGACGGGCAGTGCAACAGGATATTGCTTCATCACTTGCCACCAGGCCTCCCTCCCACAAGATTCTGTCAGTCCCACAGATGAAGGATGTCATTCAGTCCTTTTCCAGCTCATCAGACCAGGCACAAAAGGCAGAGGTGGTAGAGTATGATCACTGTTCTTCACTGCAGACTGATGTGTCACAGCATCAAAGGTTCAGCAGAAGATTGCAGACTATAGTGCAAATGCCTCCAGTACCAAAAAACTGCATCCCAACTGGGACTCAAGACATGACAGGGAATTTCCCTGAGGGAAATTATCTCATTTCACTGCTAACCCTCCCAGAAGCAGCCAATCAATGCCCAGAAACTGCCATGCAAGAACATGAAGCACATATGTTTTTCCTCATATCCAGGAAGTTTACAAAAGTTGCATTTGTTCCACTGCAGGTTTGGTGTTTTTTGTTGTTGTTTTTTTTTGGGGGGGGAATGCATCTCAGAAACAGAACCCCACTACATGAGTAAAACTCAGGGATAGGGGGATTCAATGGGGAAGCCAGAAACAGATGTGCCTTGCTTTTCATTACCAAAGTGACTTCTATCTGCTCCTAGTTGCTCAAAATCCAGCAAGTTTATAATCCTCTCCCACAAGCTCACTTAATAGCTTCCCAAAACCATCAGTGCAAGATCTGGTCCAAATCATACTTCTCACAAAACTTGGTGGTGAAGGGCAAACAAGTGAGATACTCAGTCCAATGCCAATTAATGGGGTACACATACAGCCAGATCACAAGAGAAGCGAACAGACCAATGAAGACCAGCAGGGAGACTATGATCATGATCCTCTTGCGATACTTGTCCACGGTACCAAAGGTGATGTAGGGTAGAAATGCAAATGACAGCAAGAGGCCACTGAGGAAGCCAAATATGTGTGCAATGTTATCAATCCATGGCAAGAGGCCACACACAAAGAGGAAGAGGACAATTCCTGACAGGTTCAGGAAAGCTTTCCAGGGTTTCTCAAGGACCTGCCAGCTCTGGAAAAGTTCCACAAAAAGGCAGGCTAGCAAACCAAATTGGGATCCTGCTGGACCAACCTGAAACAAAGGAAAGGGAATAAAGTCAGTTACGGTTTAATTAATCTACCCAAGAGACCTTGCCACAACACCCCACCCAAGAAAAATTTATGGACCCTGCAAACCTGCTGTCAATCATGGTTCAGAATACTGATCTAGATGGGCCAGTGGAATAATGCAGCTCCTTTCCAGTGCAGTGTGCCAGGGAGCTGTAATTTAGAATAGCTTGAGAATCCTGAGCAGAATATAATTTGACAGAAACAAATAAGGAGATACGTGCTCAACTTTACTAAAGACCTCTCTGACTTGAAGGTGCTTCTCCAAGTCCCCTTGTACTTTATTTCCTTTATTTAGTCCTGGGTTTTCAATGCAGCAGCTATATTACTAGGAGAGTGCACTGTCGCTGCATTTCCTTCCTGTTCTGTTCCACAAAATTCTGTGCTCACCATTAAGAAAAGGATGTTTTCACTACTTTGCCTAAGTTCACTTTGCATGTTTTATCCAGAGTTTGAGGCTTAATTGCAGTATTTGGAATTCATCACCCTGGTTTTTGTGCATCACACTGATGGGATCTCAAGTGTGCAGAGAACCCCTCTTTGGAAACTTCTAAGCTTAAAAACATATTTGGTGCAAACTTTGCTGTGGAAGGCCAGTAGTTCAGCAGTCCGAGACCCAGGGTGCTGCATGACGGAGTGAGCTCCCGTCTCTAGCTCCAGCTCCTGCCAACCTAGCAGTTCGAAAGCAAGAAATTGCAAGTAGATAAATAGGTACCGCTTCGGTGGAAAGGTAACAGCATTCCGTGCGCCTTGGTATTTAGTCATGCCGGCCACATGACCACGGAAACGTCTTCGGACAGTGCTGGCTCTTCGGCTTTGAAACAGAGATGAGCACCGCAACCCTAGAGTCGGATTCGACTAGCTTTCGAGCAGGGGAACCTTTACCTTTACCTTGCTCCCTCTAGCCCCAAAGACTTTTTTCCTTGGGAAAAGCTCACTTCCCCTCTTTTCTCTTTCCTTATTTTAATCAAAACAAACAAGATATGGAAAGTTACCTTACAACTATTGACTCAGAAAGTTTCCAAAGAGGTAACTGCTGTGGAGGTCTATGAAGAGCTGAGTGGGAGACATGACTTTACCCCCTGCAGGCATGTGTGCTCTTGTCTTTACTGCTGAAGGGAGCAGAGCTCATGCAAAAAAAAAAAAAAGCTCTGGAAATTTCCAAAGGAGGACTCTGTGTGTATGCAAGAGCCCATCAATGTAACTGCATGGATAACCACTTGTAGAACAGTTACAGGTAAGCAATCTATTCTTTATGAATCAGAAGCAGGAGATAGGCACCAGTCCCTGCATGTTAGACCACTTACATTTGGAAACATACACTGCATCTCCTTTGCAAAATTTGGGATTCCTGAGAATCTGTGCTTTAATTTTCACCTTAAAGTACCTCAATATGGCACATGACATAGTAGGGGATGGACTTTAAACCTGCCTCCAGCCATAACATGACAAAAACATGTTGCTTACCTGTAACTGATGATCTCTGAGTGGTCATCTGTGCAGTCACACGCTTGGGTTCTGCGTCAGCACTCAAACCCAACCCCGGAGAACTACAAGAGCTAGCCTCTGGCTTTGGGCACATTTTCTTCCCATGCTCTGGGAAACAGGCATCGACTGTGCATGCCTGGAGTGGGGAAGGAAATGCTCTCCCACTCAGTTTCTTCCAGCTGCCACTGACAAGTCTCAGCAAAAAGGAGTAAGCTTGTGAAAGATGTCAGCAGTGGGGAAGGCTGGGTGGGCACGTGTGAGTTGGGAGAGAACAAGGGACAGACTCCACGCCAGAACTAAAGGCTTAACAGGAGGGTGCAACTTCAACATACCCTTCAAGAATGACTTTGAAACATGATGGGAGAAAACAGTTCTAACCTCAACAAAATTATTAAAGGCAGAAATCGCAGATAGATGCAACTTCAATGAAGAGTAGCCAAGTCCCAACTCACGAAGAGAGACCAAGTAGGAGAGGATGACAGACAGGGATGCAGTTTGGGGGTCCACCCCGCGATCGGCAGCATAGGAGATGAAACATTGCCATTTCACCTGATAATAGCAATGAGTAGCTGGATTACGGGCATTCAGAAGGATATGTTGAATCTCGAGTGGAAAAGTCAGGCTGATATCTGCCATGCAGTAAGCTTGAAGAGGCTGGGATTGTGATGAAGGACCTGGCCTTGGTGCTGTGAAAGAAGGTCCGGCACCAGCAGAAGATGTTGGTATGTGGTGCGAGACAGTCATAGAAGACTTGCAAACCAAGATTGTCTCAGCCACCAAGGTGTTATCAGGATGCAGTCCATGTTTCTGAAGCGTACTGGTGATGAGCAGGAATGGGGGAAAGGAGAGATCCTATCCACTGATGCAGAACTTCAACTGTAGGAAACTGGACACTTCATATTGTTCTGAGCAGCAAAGACATCTATCTTGGGGTACCTGAAATTGTGGAAGATGGGTTGCAGATAGGTGGGATTTAATGACCACTTGTGTTCGCTGGACCATGTCCGACTGAGAGTATCCACCTGAGAGTTCTGTATGCCAGGCAGATGAACAGCCATGAGGTGGATACCCTGAGTTCGGCACCAGTGCCACTAGACTAGAGCCCTTTTGCAGAGTTTCACAGACACTGTTCCTTCCTTCGTGTTGATACAGTGGAACATCACCATGTTGTCCGAGGTGACCTGGACATGGAGGTCTTGCAGGGAAGGAAGGAAGGAAGGAAGGAGTGAAGGGCACGATGAACCGCCATGAGCTCCAGGCAACTGATGTAGAGGGTTCATTCTGACCTGGACCACTGGCCTTGGGCTGTGAGTGCTCCGCACAAGGAGGCACTGGTGGTGAGGACAGCACTTGGGGGAGGAAGTTGGAAGGGCATTCCAGCCAGCAAATTTTCCTCTAGGGTCCACCAATGAAGGGTTGGGATGACATTGGGAGGGACCGTAAGGAGAGTCAGCTGTTATTGGTGAACCATAGATGAACCACAGCTGAAGGGGCCACATGTGGAGTCTGGCAAAGAGCATCATGGAGGTGGTTGCAGCCATCATCCCCAGGAGGTGCTGCAGAACCAGAGTCAGTTGCATGGGGGAGGACATTACACTTAGTGCTACAGAGCAGAGAGTGGAGGCTCTGTCCTTAGGAAGAAAGGCACGCCATCGAGGAGTGCAGATTCATGCCCCTATAAACTGCAAGTCCTGAACAGGAGTCAGATGAGACTTGGTGAGATTCACAAAGAGGCCCAGGGAAGCTAGGAGTTGGAGAGTGGTGGACATATTTTGACAAGCTGATGCAGGGAATGGGAGACAAGCAGCCAGTCATCTATGTATTGAAAAACAGTGATTCTGTGCTGTCAGAGGGTTGCAGCAACCACCACTATACACTTTGTGAGAACCCTTGGCGCTGTCGAGAGACCGAAGAGAAGCACCCAGTATTGGTAGTGGCTGGGCCCTACTGTGAACCTCAGGAAATGATGATGTTGCAGTCAGATGATGATGTGAAAATAGGCATCCTGCAGGTCGAGGGATGCCAAGCAGGCATAGTCAGGAAGCAGGGGAAGGATAATTTGAAGAATAATCATCCAGAATTTTTTGTGGGGAACATAGCAGTTGAGTTGCTGCAGATCCATTATGGAGTGCTTGCCCCCATCCTGTTTTGGTATGATGAAATACCATGAGTAGAATCCCCTGTGATATTGGGATGGGGGAACACTCTCCATGGCTCCTTTGGCAAGGAGGGTTTGGATTTCCTCATGAAGGAAATTGGAAGGAGGTGTTGCCACAAAATGAGGGACCTGCAGGGTTGAAAGAAACCTGATGGCATACCCCACACAGATGATGGTGAGAACCCAAGCATCCATAGTGATGGACTCCCAGGTTTGGAGGAAAGGATGGAACCTGGTGCCCAGAGATGGGGTTACAGACAAAAGGCAGGGAAGATTGAGATGTAGGAGGAAGTCAAAGAGACTGCTTTGATGGAAGTGTTGCCTTTTTGGAAGAAGGAACTCTGGGCTTGTGGTGGTATGGCTGTTTAGCCGGAGGGGCCTTGTGTTTCCAATAGTCCAACTGACGAGGGGACTGAGAGCGCTTGAAGGAACTTTTTCCCCAAGCTTTTTGCTTAGGGTTTTTCAGCTGGGATGACTGTGAGACACCCAAGCTTTGTGCCCTTTTCCAGCTGTCATCCACATTGGTGAGGATCTTGTCCATGGAGGCGTGGAAGAGGCCCTCCCCATTGAAAAGCAAATCTTCCACCTTGGACTTTGTGGAAGGGTAGGGTAGTGGAGCATAGCCAAGCATGCCTCCTGATGGTGATCAAGGTAGCCAGGGCCTTCAACGAGCAGGGTACAGCATGTCTGATAGTATTAATCTGTTGCTTCACCAGTCTGGACAGTTAGTTGACCAGGGTAGTGGCAGTCTTTTGAGAGGTCTCTGGCAGTTCTGTGACTAAGGCAGAGAATGGAAAGAAAAGGCTAAGAAGTATGCCAAGTAATTATGTATCCTGGCTGTGGTAGTAGTAAAGAAGTACATTTTCTGCCCCACGGTGTCCAGCTTCTGGCCCTCATGGTCAGGATGTTGCGTTTGCTTAGAGACAGAGTGCACTATTACCAAATTCAGAGCCAGATGAGAGAACAGAAACTTTGAATCCGACAGCTGAACTTGATAGAGGGAGTTGAAGCACTTTGAGGCCAGTGGAATAGAAGCAGGCTTATCCCATGCCTCCCGGAGGACCTCTAGGTGAACCAGGAGCATGGGGAGTAAGGATGCCAGCGGGAGGTCTGATTGTACTAGTTTATGCACCAAGTCTGTGACCGTTGGTGCACCACTAGTAAGCTGGATATTCAAGGCAACAGCCATATGAGTCACCAGTTCAAGGTAGACCTTGGATCCTTCCAACAGTGAGAGTGAACAAGGATAGACAATATCTGAATCCGGGGAGGTAGGAAGTGGGTCATCCGCTTCCGAGTCCTCAGTGTCGACATCTGATGGTTCCGAGAGGGAGGCCGGGGAGCCAAGATGATCATCTGGTGGAGTGGTGGGTCTTGGGGTTGGCTGGGCAACCGTCGTATGAGAGGACAGTTCAACTGGAGGCCCCGGGGGGCAGTGATAGTGGACATCAGAGGAGCTGCAGGCCATTTGACAATGTTAGGGGCATCTGGAGTGTTCCAAATCAGGGGCCGCAGGACCTGAGGGAGGTGAACTATCAAGTCCTCCAAACTATATGGTGAACGAGGTTGTGAATATTGATCCCAATCATGGTATGATGAGCAAGATGGGGATCTGTAATGCTCCTGGTAGGTTTGAGGAAAACGCATGGAGAAGGAGAGCACGATTTTGAAGAGTATCTGGGATAGCCCTCATAAGGTACAGCATAAGAAGCCGGGGTGCAGTGAAACCGCTGTCTGCTTCAGGATCAAGAACAGCTCCGAGAGAATTGACCCTAAGGTGACAGGCACGGCAATTCAGCGGGCTGTGAAGGAGGTGTGTCCCATTGGGTGGAGTTGGCTTCGAGAAAGTCCAGTGGCAAGTAGCTGCAGATGGTGATCTGGATGGAATGTATACCACTTGTGTGAGAGGAGCAGCCACAGTAGACAGAGTCAAAGACAGGGTCAGGGCAGGGGTGGAGTCCTGCAGGCCCACAGCTGACGTCTCCAGAGGCTGCACAGGAGCTGAGACATTTGGTGGGACTGAAGTGGGTATCAGTACCGATTGATCCTTTGACTTGTATGATTTCTTCGGTTTCGGCATATCTGGGGACAAAACCAAGAGGCCCTTGGACTGTTTGTTGGGTTTACACTTTATTGCCATTGAGGCCAAGGAGGCTGCCAACTTAGCTAAATCTCCCCTCTGAGCTGGGGGAGGCGGCGAGGTTCTGGAGCTTGAGGACTGGGACATCACTGGATGATGGGAGGTCTCAAGGAGGTGGCTCTTCAGTTTCGCAGCTCTATTTTTTGGGGTCTGTTTGGTAAAATTGCTGTAATGGGTGCAGGAAGATTTGTGAGCCTTGCCCAGCCAAAAAAAGCATAGGGAATGTCCATTGGTAGTTGGGATTTTCCCTTTGCAATTTTGACAATGTTTAAACCAAGTCGCAGGAGGAGACAAAAACAAAGATGAAGATGAGGAGAAAGGAGAAGAGGCCTATGAGGCAGCTCAGAAGAATGGAATGTAGCAAGGTAGATCTGATCAGTGCAGTGGTCGAGAAGAAACTGAGTAGGAGGGCGTTTCCCTGCTCCAGGCATGCACAATCAATGCCTGCTCTCCAGAGCACGGGGAGAGAACGCGCCAAAAACCAGAGGCTAGCTCTTGTAGTTCTCTGGGGTTTGGTTCAAGTGCAGGCACAGAACCCATGTGTGGGACTGCACAGAGACCACAAAGAAGATTTAATCCTTACTGGACAGGATAGCCTGGAAATTCAAGTGACAGATGCAGAAGCCTTATGGTTCACATGATGGCTTCTTCCCATTCAAGTAATGAATCACAGACCAAATTCAGTGCCAGCATATGGACTGAAGAACAAGAGGACAAAACCATGAACTTTAATCAAGGGCTGTTTTCTGCTGTTTTGCCCACCATTGCAAAAGTACAAGCCCAGGGTCAGATTGAAAAAAAAATGAAAGAAGTGTGTGGCTGGCTGCCCAACCCAAGGGCAGTCAGCACACTTGTTAAATGGCCCCTATGCAAGCCGCAACAAAGCTCTGGGACTCTCGAGCTCAGTGATATAAACACTGCCCACTCTGGGTAATAGCAGCCCTTCTTTGATCCCCAGTGTGGGATTAAACATGATCAGGTCCTGCAGCTCTCTAGCATATACTGCATGCACTCTTCTATCTCCCACAGGAATATACTTGTTCAAGCACTGGCAGAAACAAGCCTTTTAATCACTATACTCCATTCTGTCTGAGAAACAGGCTAAGCCTGGGGTAGTGTATTCTACCATTTCACACATGGTAGCATCACTGTGAATAGGCACTAGATCCAGAATTCAGCATTCTAAGGATCCAAGTTTTCATTAACAGATAATAAACATTTCAGGTCCTCAAGCCTATCAGCAACACATAGGCGTGAAAGTGTGCAGGGAAAACTCAGAAACTAGAAGTGGAACTCCAGGCCCCTGCAAAGCTCCCTTCCTAGGATAAGAATGAATTGGCACAGTGACTGGGTGAAATAAAAAGCTCTGTGTCAAGGAGGAAGGGGGAAGACATAATATTAGCACACAGTTCATTTTTAACACCCTAAAAAAGAAGACAAAAAAGCCATCGCCTTATTGCATCCATCTCACTGCAGATGACAAGGCCTGAAGTGGCATGCAAGGGCAAGTATTCCATGAAGGATAAGCAAGCCTGGATACTTGGAAGAAGCCTCCAACATCCCTCCTCCCAGTGCAAAGAAGCTGTTGCTGACAGTTCCTTCCCTTGTTTGGTCCAAGCATCAACAGTGATACAGGGCAGTTGTGTAGGCCTATTCCAGGTATTCTTCCTGGTTTCCAGGACAGGGAAGGCTACAAAAGTCTGTGAGCCAAAAGAACCATGAGGCTCTTGAACATCCAGTGACACAGCAACAAAGCTGCAGGCTCCTCTCCCAGGGCTGCATTCTGAGAAACTGCTGATGGTTCCCCAGAGATTAGCTGGGTGATCTCCTTTAGACCTCTCAGATTAGCCACCTGCCTGTTGTTATCAGTGAAAAAAGGGTGTGTAGGAACTCTCACGTGCAAGCCAATTGGGCAGCCCCCATGTGCTGGCATGGCTCATGGAGGCTGCACGGCTGCTTTCCTGACAAGTATCTTTTTGCCCTACTTTCCCAATGACCTCAGAAAGAAGAGGTCATACCTCCACTAAGAGAGAAAAAGGATTACTGGTGCCATATTCTCAGCATCCACCTTATGGCAAGTATTTCAGACTGTCATATCATACGATTCTTACACCAGGTGGGAAGAGTGAGAATATACAATTATGTTAGCATTAAACTAATTACGAGACGACCAGGGCCCTTTTTGTAGCAGGAACTCCTTTGCATATTAGGCGACACACCCTTAATGTAGCCAATCCTCCAAGAGCTTACAGAACTCTTCTTACAGGGGCTACTGTAAGCTCTTGGAGGACTGGCTACATTAGGGGTGTGTCACCTAATATGCAAAGGAGTTCCTGCTACAAAAAGAGCCCTGGAGACGACTATCATAAGCAGTAATTTATTTTGTCCCCACCAGGAAGTTTAAGGCTCTGAGTTCTTAGAAGCCCAATGGCTTTTGGCCTAGAAGTCTCAGTACCCTGAGGAAAAAAATCAGTTGATCCTCTTTCCCTATCCCCCAAAGAAGTAGGGCACTTCCTTCAAAGTTTCTTTAACTGAAGCTAAGCCAGTGCCGTACAGTAAATAAGCACTGAGATGTCTTAAGCTCCCTCTAGGCATTTTATTTTCAGAGAGGTGGTTACAGAGTCAGAAGAGGATCTAAGAGAGCCTGTTTGGTGTAGTGGTTAAGTGTGTGGACTCTTATTTGGGAGAACCGGGTCTGATTCCCCACTCCTCCACTTGCACCTGCTGATCTGACCTTGGGCCAGGTCACAAGCTCTGGCACAGCTGTTCTCTCAAGGACAGTTTCTGTCAGAAGTTCTCCATTCATCAGCAGCCACCCTATGAAAGCCAGTGAGGTGCAGCAGTTAGAGCTTCAAAGTAGGGTCTGCAAGACCCAGGTTCAGATCCCCATCTTGCACTGGAAGGTGACTGCGTGATTTGGACCAGTCACATATTTCAGCCTAACCAACCTCACAGGGTTGTTGTGCAGATAAAAAGGAGGAGGGAATAATGAAAGCTGCTTTGGCCCTCACTGTGGAGAAAGACTGTAATTTTCCTAGGTAAAGGCTGGGGGGTAGAGATGGAAAACAGAAGACAAAGAGCCAGATAAAGGTAGGTTGGCTGTTGGTTGGGAAGGAAATAGGGTTGCCAACTCCAGGTTGGGAAATCCCTGGACATTTGAGGGGTGAAGCCTGAAGAGGGTGGGATTTGAGGAGGGGAGGAACTTTGGACTGGTGTAATGCCATAGACTCCACCCTCCAGCCATTTCCTCCATGAGAACCACCATTGCTAGCCTCTGGGTGAGGACTGGAG
This sequence comes from Gekko gecko, assembly GCA_029375565.1. Lineage (NCBI taxonomy): Eukaryota > Metazoa > Chordata > Lepidosauria > Squamata > Gekkonidae > Gekko > Gekko gecko. Next base: position 219,401,806 of record JAPDNY010000002.1, on the reverse strand, counting down.
ATCACCCAGAATTACAACTGTTGTCCAGGAGACAGAGATCCAGTTCCCCTGGATAAAATGGCTGTTTTGGAGGGTTGAGTCTATGGCATCATACCATGCTGAGGCTGTTTGCCTCCCCAAGCCTCACTGTCCCAAGGCTCCACCCCCAAATCTCCAGGAATTTCCCAACCTGTAGCTGTCAGCCCTAAGGTGAATTGATCTCTGTGGCTGGGATATCCGTTGTGATTCCCACAGTGCTGCCACTGCTGCTATGGGGGGAGAGGAAGCAGGTGGGTGGCTGAGAGCACTGCCACCACTGCTACTGCTGCTCTGCGGGGAGGAAGCAGGTAGGAGGCAGGCAGAGTGATGGGGGCAGAAAGAAAGAATTATGGGGTGGGGGCAGAAAGAGAGAGAAAGAGTGATGAAGTGGGGAGGCAGAAAAACAAAGAGAAAGATGACAGATCAGAAAGAGAGAGGAAGTCACATGCATGGAGCAGAAATAGAGTAAGAAAAAGGGGGCAGAGGGGAGAAATAGTGTGTGAGAGAGAGGGGGTGAGCAGAGGAAGCAAAGGTGTGCCAAGGAGATAACCATCCCACAAGTTTCTTGCAGGTCTCCACTTGTGCATCTATATTAGCTAATAGGTTGAAAAAAGTAATGATCCAGACAATACACCAAGACCAATTGGTGCTTACAACCCCCTTAGAAGGCTTCTTGCTACGTAGCATAAGAAAGGAGAGACGACCCTTTGAGTAGTCTTGTAATACCTCCCCCCCTCAAGGCCACTCATCTTCAGAAACAAAAGGGGGTACCTTGCATAAGATTTTCACAGGATCAGAAGGAGCTCAGGGGTTGGACCTGCAGTGCCCTTAGCTAGCATTACTTTTTGACTGCTTTTCCAAGGGGTGTGTATATAGGTTCTTGGGAGAAAGAACCAAAGGGCGGGGGGAGAGACCTCTGTGAGAAACTAAAGAGAGTAGTGAGTATGGATAGGCACAAACCAGGAAAACCCAGTTCGGGACGTGTATCGAGCCTAGCTGCTCTGCCAAACTGAACAGGTTCAGGAAGCTCAGGACACGGGGGGCACCCCCCCTCACTCAAGCAAAATGAAGCCAGGCTCTGGAATGCAGCCTGAACCCCCACCCCCAACACCCCAGAAGAATTTGGCCACGCCCCATAATCACCTTGCCAGCAGATGGATTGAAAGGCCATGTTGGCTCCAGCCGGGAGCCCCCCCTGCTTTGTCAAAAATGACCACTGGCCAGCAACGTGCATTGATTATGTGTTGCTGTAAAGACCCCAGGCCATTGCAGACTAGGATGACACAGTGTCCTATACCTGAGGGTACGGTAGCTCATGCCACCATAATAGATTACTCACATGCACCGCATGTTCTTGACAGCAACCCAATAGCCTGGATCTGAAAAGCACCCCACCTGTAAAAGGTGCAGGTTGCTGGTGGGAAGGAGTCGCTACTTATACAAGGGGCAGTGGCTGAGAGTTGGGGCCCAAAGGGAGCAAAGAGACAAGGAGGGAAAGAAAAGGAAATGGAAAAACTTCAGGACAAGTTCCTGGTGAAGATCTTGGCCATGCAGTCATGGCAATCACCTTGGGGGGGGGGGAGTGACGACCATCAGACCCTGTGCCCTAGTATACTACTACAACAACAATCAAAGCCCAGGTACAGGTAGAGAAAGGGATGGATGGTGGGCCTTGCAATCAGTCACCCTGCAAGCTGTGTGAGTGAAAGGGGATGGATGTGAGAGGGCGGGGAAAGCAGCCATGGAAAGGAAGACAATTTGCCCTGGGAACAAGGACTCAGTTGGTTTGCCTCGAGGAGTTGGCCAGGCCTTGCACTGGACTCTCCTTGCCGATGGTGCAACTGGAAGGGGATGGCCAGTGTTGGAGGAACAGCTCCACGCCCCTCCCAAGCATAAGTTTTCTCCGTTCACAGCCCACTGCTTGGTGAAATTTGAGGTCGAATGGAATTGGGAACCCCCCTGCACCTGCCACAATGGTGTGATTGGCATCGTCACACCCTGCAATCACCTTTCCAGTGGTGTCAATTGGAAGGAATGGATGTGTGGGCTGTGAAGCATGGATGGAAAACGGCGCAATGAGAAGGAAGACACTTTCCTCTGGAAGTTGGACTTGGCCCCTGCACTCATCTAGCCTGTGGGATGAGTGTGAAGGTGTGGCTAAAAGCCCTGGAATACATGATACAACACCCATGTGCCTCAGGAGGGTCATGCGTGCCCTCTGTTCAGTCACCTTAGCAGCATGGAGATGGAGCCATGGAATGTGAGGAGGCCCTATTGGGCTCCCATTTGGAAGAGGAGACATCAAATGAAGAAGCTAGCAATGCCTTTCTGCCATGTGCCAGGTCTAAACTGAGTGCATAATGGACAACCACTCCAGAGCATCCCTCAATGACTGGTGGCTCAAGTCAGGTCAGGTGCTGATAAGGGTGGGCATGGGCAGCTTAGCAGGGCAAGTTACAGGATGGCTTGAAGCCCAGCCGACCCACTGCAACAATGAGCACCCGAACCTGACTGCCGCTGGACCCTGGCCACCTTTGAGAGAACAGATTGTAAGAATGGAGAGGGTAATGCCAGCTCAAACCTGCTGCCAACAACCAGTGTGGCTCTGGAATGGAGTCCATGACCAGAGTGAATCAGAAGATGCGTTCCTTACGTCAACCTACAGCGAAAACCCCAAGGCAGGACCCACATGAACCAACCCTTTCAAAAACCTTGCCAGTGGAATGAGTAAGATGGGATGGCTCTTGAACTAAGGAAAGCCCCCAGCCCCCTGAGTTCCCTGCCTACTCCACCCATGCTCCAGCTTGCAATCAGTGTAAGAAGGACAGATGTGGTCACCTGTGTCAACAGTGAAACCCAGGACTGAGTGCCAGGAAGGAATTGTCCTGTGCCAGCAGACTGCCATCACCTTGCCAGCAAGGCAAGTGAGAGGGAGTCATGCACGCAAGCGAGGAGGAGAGAAGAATGACTGAACAGAAGTTTAACATGACAGACTGGCCAGGGTCATTGCTGGTGGTGGTCACTCATTATCAGACCCCTTGCCACACTCTGGAGGAAGCACAGCTTGCAGTCTCACCTTGACACTGCGGAGGCTGCCAACTAAGCAGTAACCTGCATCACACCCAAATGCCCTGAATATATGATGGGTTGCCCTGCAGTTACCTTCCAATAGAGCAGGAACAAATGAGAATGTTGTGGAGTTAAGGACCAGGTGGCAAAAGGAAGGGACGCCCTGAGACCACACAGCTGGTACTGGCCATGCCTTGAACTCACCTTCCCAACAGGCCGAATGAAGGAGGTTAAGAACATAAGAGAAGCCAATGTTGGATCAGGCCAATGGCCCATCTAGTCCAACACTCTGTCACACAGCGGCCAAAATATACCAGGTGCCATCAGGAGGTCCAGCAGTGGGGCCAGGACACTAGAAGCCCTCCCACTGCTGCCCCCTCCAGCACCAAGAATAGAGTGCATCACCTGCCCCAGACTGAGAGTTCCCATCTATACCCTGTGGCTAATAGCCACTGATGGACTTCTGCTCCATATGTTTATCTAATTCCCTCTTGAAGCCATCCATGCTTGTAGCCGCCACCACCTCCTGTGGCAGTGAATTCCACGTGTTAATCACTCTTTGGGTGAAGAAGTACTTCTTTTTATCTGTTCTAACCCGACTGCTCAGCAATTTCATGGAGTGCCCACGAGGTCTTGTATTGTGAGAAAGGGAGAAAAGTACTTCTTTCTCAACCTGCTGTATCCCATGCATAATCTTGTAAACCTCAATCATGTCACCCCTCAATCGTCATTTTTCTAAGCTAAAACCCCCCAAGCACTTTAACCTTTCTTCATAGGGAAAGTGTTCCAACCCTTTTATCATTCTAGTTGCCCTTTTCTGCACTTTTCCCAATGCTATAATATCCTATTTGAGGTGTGGTTACCAGAACTGTACACAGTATTCAAAATGAAGTCGCACCATCAATTTATACAGGGGCATTATGATACTGGTGATTTGTTTTGAATTCCCTTCCTAATAATCCGCAGCATAGCGTTGGCCTTTTTTATTGCAGTCGCACACTGTCCCAACATTTTCAGTGAGATATCTACTACGACTCAAAGATCTCTCTCTTGGTCAGCCTCTGCCAGTTCAGACCCCATCAGCATGTATTTATAGTTAGGATTTTCAGTCCCAATGTGCATCACTTTGCACCTGGCCACACTGAACCCCATTTGCCACGCTGATGCTCACTTGCCCATCCTCGACAGATCCCTTTAGAGTGCCTCACAATCCTCCCTGGTTTTCACCACCCTGAACAATTTCATGTCATCCGCAAATTTAGCCACTTCACTGCTTACTCCCAACTCCAAATCATTAATGAACAAGTTAAAAAGCATCAGACCCAGTACTGATCCCTGCGGTACACCACTGCTTACCAACCTCCACTGAGAAAATTGCCCGTTTAAACTCACTCTCTGTTTCCTATTAATTAGCCACTTTTTGATGCACAAGAGGACTTGTCCTTTTATCCCATGACTATTGAGCTTACTTAGGAGCCTTTGATAAGGAACTTTATGAATAGCTTTCTGGAAGTCAAGGTAAACAACATCTATTGGGTCCCCCTTGTCCACATGTTTGTTCACTCCCTCAAAGAACACTAACAAGTTATTGAGACAGGATCTTCCCTTACAGAACCCATGCAGAGTCTGCCTCAATAGTTATTGTCCATCAATGGGCCTACTAATTCCCTGGAGTAAAGGAACCCTACACACAAACATTCCAAATCCCAAATCTTCTATGTTGGACTCATGCTCCCTACCTGGGCTCTGCCTTCCAGCCAGTATTGGGTGGCACTGGGGCTGAGGATTTAGATCTGCGACCTACTACGAGCTTCCTGGAAGGAATGGCCATGAACTCACACCTTGCCAGCAGTAGGAGTGAATAGGGATGGGTGGCTGTGCCACACAAGGAAACAGAAGCCCACAGAATTCTCCTGGATGCAATATGTCATGCTCCCTGTTCAGGCTCTAGCTTGCGTTTGGAAGGATACAGCCACTTGGATCCACAGTAATCACCTCATAGTGTACAGCTGGTTGGATCTGGATCTGAATGCAGTAACACCATGGAAGGATTGCCCAGCCCTGACAGACATCAGTCACCTTGCCAGTGGAGTGAGTGAGAGGGGATGGCCCTAGACCAGAGCCTATGATCAGCCCAAATAATGGGACACATCCCAATCCTTGATGAGACTCAGTGAGTGAACACCCAAGAACCACATCTATCCCTGTAGTCACCTTGCCAGCTGGCCACGTGAGATGGGATTGCTTCCAACTGGGACCTACATGAGCACCAGCTTCTTCCACAGTTGAGGACACAGTCAGGGCCCTGGGCTTAGGAGGGCTACGAGCCATCCCATCTCCCTGCTTACACTGAGCATGGGGCCTTAGCCAATTGGCTGCTTCTCGGGTGACAAGGAAAACCCCTACTCATTTTACCTAAAGATCACCTGAGAAAAACAGGAAGTACAGGCCTGGGGAAGCAGAAGGGTAAAAGGGATGGCATTCAAGGACAATGTGTTCAGCATCACAACTCGCAACCACCAATGATTCTCCCTGGAAGGATTTGACCATGCCCTGTAATCACCTTGTCGGCAGACTGAATGGCCATGGCCAGGACTTTCAAATGGAGCCCAGGATGCACACGCTGCTGTGCGAAGTCAATGACTTGGCTACTACTCCCCTTGGAATGTTGGCGGCCCCTGCACTGCAGTCAACTTGTCAGTGGTGCGAGTAAAAGAGATGGGAGCCATCCAGCAAAGCCCCCCCCAAGCACCTGGAGCCCTGAAAGAAGGGGAAGGAAAAGCCTCCCAAACAAGGCCCATGGCCATGCAGTCCCTCAGTATCACCTTGAGATTAGACAGTGGGAAGTGGATGGCTATTGAGCTCTGGGACAAGAGCAAGGAGAAAAACTTCACCTGCACCAATACCAAAACGAGGCCCAGGAAAAAACATTGGCCATGGCCAGCCTGCAGTCACCTGTAAGTGGAGTGAGTGAGAAGTGCTGAAAGTGCCCAAAAGGGAGACCTGGAGAATCCTGGATGCAAAACATCTCCCCCTGGACTGTCTTCTTTCATCTGCCAGCCAGAAAAATAAGTATGCATTCGATCAGATTTATTTTATTATATTTGTATCCCACCCTCCCCACGTAGCAGGCTCAGGGCAGGTTCCATCATACATATCATACAAAAACAGTTAAAACCAATTAAAACACATCAAATAAAATATACAGAGCCTCTAACTAGAATGTCAACAGATGTGGTAGTTGGGGTTCCAAGTAGTTATTCAGATCTGACTCACTGGAGCACTGGAGGGGAGGCCCAATAAAATATGGACGTCTGCCGCCTCAGCTAAAAGCCGGGTGGAAGAGCTCCATCTTTAAGATGCTGTGGAACTGTAAAAGGTCCTGCAGGGCCCTGATCTCATATAGCAGCTTGTTCCACCAGGTAGGGGCCAGGGCCAAGAAGGCAAGACAGACTCCCTGGGGCCAGGGACCACCAGGAGATGCTGGTTTGCTGATCATAGGGTTCTATGGGGTTCATAAGGGGAGAGGCGGTCTCACAGGTATGCAGGCCCCTGTCTGACTAGGGCTTTGAAGGTAAGCACCAGCATCTTGAAACATATCCAGTACTCAATAGGCAACCAGTGCAGTTCGTGCAGCACAGGGTAGATACACATCTACACAGACAACAAAGTCAACACCCATACTGCTGCATTCTGCAACCAGCTGCAGTTTCTGAAGCAGAGCCAAGGGCAGCCCCATGTAGAGAGAATTACAATAATCCAATCTGGAGGTGACCACTGCAAGGGTCACTGTAGTCAGGTCCCAGAGGGTGAGATATGGGGCAAATGATAATATGCAGACCTGGCAGTGGCAGTGACCTGGGCCTCCATAGTCAGTGAGGCATCCAGGAACACCCCCAGGTTCTTGACCTTTGATGCTGCCACCAATGGGGCCCCGTCAAAGGTTGGGAGCCTGATATCCAGTCCCCCATGACCCAGGTGCAGGACCTCCATCTTTGATGGATGCAATTTCGGTTGGCTCTGTTGTAACCATCCAGCCATGGCTTGTAATGCCTTGTCCAGATTTTCTGGAGCAGAGCCCAGGTAGCCATCCATCAGTAGATAAAACTGGGTGTCATCAGCATATTGGTGACAACCCAGCCTGTACCTTTGGGTAATCTGTGTGAGGGGGCGCATACAGATATTACACAACACTGGGGAGAGAATAGCTCCCTGTGGCATACCACATTCCAGCGGGTGTCACTGAGATAATTCCACCCCAAGTGCCACTCTCTGTCCCCAACCTTGGAGAAAGGAGGTCATCCATTGCAAGGCAAGCCCCCTTATCCCCACCTCAGGAAGGCAGTGGGTCAACAGATCACAGTCAACCGTATCAAATGCTGCTGACAGATCATGTATCAGCAGCGCCAATCTGCCTCAGTCCAGGTGTCTCCAAGAAGGACAGGATCTAACGGACATAAAGAATTACAGACCAATTTCTTTACTCAACAATGACTACAAATTGTTTGCCAAGATAATCTCAGAAAGATTGAAGAATTATTTGAAAGATGTTATTACAGAAGAACAAGCCGGTTTTCTACCAAATAGACAAATCAGAGACAATTTAAGAATGGTGATAGACGCAATTGAATATTATGACAAACATTCTGATAAAGAGGTTGTGTTTCTATTTGTGGATGCTGAAAAAGCCTTTGACAATTTAAACTGGGAATTTATGTTTCAAGTGATCGAGAGAATGAATATTGGACAGCCCTTTTTAAACGTAATAAGGGCAATATATTCAGAACAAAAAGAAGCGTTGATTGTGAATAAAGAGATGACAGAGCATTTTAAGGTTCAAAAAGGGACTAGACAAGGTTGTCCGCTATCCCCTTTATTGTTCATTTGGATTTTGGAAGTACTCTTGGGGAAGATAAGAGAAGAAAAGGATATAAAGGGACTTACAATTGGAGGTTTTACATATAAATATAGGGCATTTGCGGATGACGTAATGTTTGTAGTTGAAGAGCCAATAACCAACTTACCGTTGCTGATGCAAAGGATTAAGGAATTCGGGGATTTGGCGGGATTTTATGTTAATAAAAACAAAACAAAGGTGTTATGTAAAAATATGATAAAAGAAAAGCAAGTGGAACTGCAAGAAAAAATACAATGTGAAGTGGTCAAAAAACCAAAATATTTAGGAATCGAGTTGACAATGAAAAATATAGATCTTTTAAAGAATAATTACAAAAAGATTTGGAGCAAAATTCAGCAGGATATAAAAAAGTGGGACACTTTGAATTTGTCGCTATTGGGAAGAATATCAGTGGTCAAAATGAATGTTTCACCTCGTTTGATGTTTTTATTTCAGAGCATTCCGATAGTAAAAGACAGCAAGGTGTTGAATCTATGGCAGAAAGAAATTTCCAAATTTGTATGGGCAGGAAGGAAACCAAGGATTAAGATGAAGATTTTGTGTGATGCAAAGGAAAGAGGAGGATTTCAATTACCAAATTTCAGACTTTACCATGATGCGGTGTGTTTATCATGGTTGGAACAATGGATTAACTTGGGCAACAGAAAGATGTTGACGTTAGAAGGACATGATCGTAAATTTGGTTGGCACGCCTACTTATGGTATGAAAAATCTGAAATGGATAATTTTTTTAAACACCACTTTATAAGAAGATCACTGTTTTTGACTTGGATGAGATATAAAAGATTTTTTTCCGAAGCAAGACCATTATGGATAGTACCGGCGGAAGTAATTAAACCATCTTCAAGGTATAAAGGACAAGATTGGATACCTTACAGAGACATTCTTAAAGTAGAAGGGAGTAGTTTCGTGATAAGAACAAGAGAAGAACTGGATTTTGAATATGACTGGTTAAACTACAGACAGATTTATGATTTATATAAGACAGACAAAAAGAGGTATGGTTTCAGGAAGGAGAATAATGAAATTGAGGTGGTTTGGGCGGAGAAAGGGAAAAAAGTGATTTCAAAAATTTATAAGGTTTTGTTAAAATGGTATACTGAAATTGTAAAAGAACAAATGGCAAAGTGGGCTATAAATGTAAATAGAGAAATAACTATGTCATCGTGGGAGTGTTTGTGGAAAAATTCAATGAAAATTTCAACATGTGTTAATGTGAAAGAAAATTGTTTTAAAATGATGTACAGATGGTACATGACACCAAAAAAAATTGCTAATATGAATGAGAGTATGTCTAACAAATGTTGGAAGTGTAAAAAAAAGGAAGGCTCATTTTATCATATGTGGTGGACTTGCGACAAAGCTGTAGCTTACTGGACGGAAGTTCACAAGGAAATACAGAAAATCCTGAAATGTACCCTGAAGAAAGAGCCAGAAATAATGCTTTCAGGTCTCAAAATGGAGGAAGTCCATGTGACAAAGAGGACATTGTTTTGGTACTTGATTACAGCGGCAAGAATGACTTACGCTCAATGTTGGAAGCAAGAGAAAGTGCTGGAAAAATGGGACTGGATAAAGAAAATGCTTTTTATGGCAGAAATGAACAAATTGACAAAGAAACTTAATGATAAAGAAGATGATGAATTTTTTGCAGAATGGAAAGATTTCAAAGACTATGTTGAAACGAACTGGGATGTAAAAAACAATTTACTTTGCTTTGACAGCTATTGAGAGTAGAAGATAGAAAATAATGATTGAATAGTAGTTAAAATGTTACCTAAGAATTAGATTAAGTAAAGGAGAGTGTTTGAAATGAAGAATTGGAAAAAAAAACCCCAGAAGTTTTCAGTGTAACTTGAAAATTGAACTGACAAATAGCTGGGGTGGGAGCTTTGCTGGAAGTCATGAGGGGGGGATGGAGGGGATAATAGAAAAGGATTTGTTTAAAGAAATACTTGGAAAAATGGAATATGTCATAACAATAATATCCTATTAATAAAATTTCTTTAAAAAAAAATCCAGGTGTCTCCAGAGAACAACTATCAGGCAACCATCTCCGTCCCCTGGGCAGGGCAAAAACTGGACTGGTAGGTGTCCAGGATATTAGCATCTCCAGGAAAACTTGGAGCAGTGTTGCCACCGCCTTCTCCACTACCTTACCCAAGAACAGTAGAGTGGATACTGGGTGGTAGTTAGGACCGTAGGATCCAAAGATTTTTTTAAGACAGGGCAGACCACTACTTCCTTCAATCTCCCTGGGAAGGACAGATAGATAATCTCTCTCAGGGGGTCTGCACCTTGTCACCACAGGCTTTAACCAGCCATGACTGCCAGGCAACTAGGGGGCACATGGTAGGCTTTACTACTGCCAGGATCCTGTCAACTTCAAACTGGGCCAGCAGACTAAAATGATTCAATTTTGGACCTAAAGACAGCCAAGGGCCTTCCAATTCCCTTATTGTATCAAGCGCAGCAAGAAAGTCACAGCGGAATGACAAGACTTTACCTGCAAAATGGCTTGCAAATGCCTCACTGTCTATAGTTAATTCTCTAGCATTTGAAATGCCCTGAGGCAAAGCAGTTAAGGACTGAATTATTCTAAATAATGGTCTGGGTGCGAGCTTGCAGATGCAATGGAGGTTGCATAGAAATTCTTTGTGGTCTTCACTGCCATCTTATACGTTTTCATAAATGATCTCTAGGATGTTCTTGCAGCTTCGTCGCAGGCTTGCCACCACTTTCTCTCTAGCTGTCTTAGCTCCTGTTTCATCCGCCTTAGCTCTGAGGAATACCACGAAGCCCATTTGGTACAAAGGCAAAAAGGGTGCCAAGAAGCAACCTCGTTGATGGCTTCGGAAAGACAGTTCTGCCAGCTTTCCACTAGTTCCTCCAACAGGCCACCAGGGGGAATCGGATCCCACAGAGCTTCCTGGAACCTACTAGGATCCATTAGACTCTCCAGGTGAGCATCAATCCATTCACTATCTAAACAGAGAGGGTTAGGACTGCCCAGCTGGGCCTTCAGGGCAAGGTGGTCTAACCATGGTACTGCATCAGCAGTAAGGGCCTTACAAAGCATTACTAACAACAAAGCTAGTGGAGGTGATGGTATCCCAGCTGAGCTATTCAAAGTCTTAAAAGATGATGCTGTTAAAGTGCTGCACTCAGTTTGCCAGCAAATTTGGAAAACCCAACAGTGGCCACAGGATTCGAAAAGATCAGTATACATTCCAATCCCAAAGAAGGGCAATGCCAAGGAATGTTCAAACTATCGCACAATTGCACTCATTTCACACGCCAGCAAGGTCATGCTCAAGATCCTATAAGCTAGACTTCAACAGTACGTGGATAAAGAACTGCCAGAAGTACAAGCTGGGTTTCAAAGAGGTAGAGGAACAAGAGATCAAATTGCCAACATTCGCTGGATTATGGGGAAAGCAAGAGAGTACAAAAAAAAATCTACTTCTGCTTCACTGACTATGCTAAAGCCTTTGATTGTGTGGATCACAACAAACTATGGCAGGTCCTTAAAGAGATGGGAGTACCAGACCACCTCACATGTCTCTTGAGACACCTGTATAAGGGTCAAGAAGTGACAGTTAGAACTGGATATGGAACAACTGATTGGTTTAGCATCCGAGAAAAGGAGTAAGACAAGGATGTATATTGTCACCTTGCTTACTTAATTTATATGCAGAGTACATCATGCAAAATGCTGGCCTGGATGAATCACGAACCGGAATTAAGATTGCTGGGGAAAAGATCAACAACTTCAGATATGCAGATAATGCCACTCTAATGGCAGAAAGTGAAGAGGACCTAAAGAGCCTCTTGCTCAGAGTGAAAGAGGGGAGTAAAAAGTTGGCTTGAAGCTCAACATCAAAAAAACTAAGATCATGGCATCCAGCCCCATCACTCCTTGGCAAACAGACACGGAAGTCGTGGAAGTAGTGACAGACTTCACATTCCTGGGATCCAAGATCTCTGCAGATGGTGACTGCAGCCATGAAATTAAAAGATGCCTGCTCCTTGGGAGGAAAGCGATGGAAAACCTAAGCAGCATGATAAAAAGTACAGACATCACCCTGCCAACAAAAGTCCGCATGGTCAAAGCAATGGTATTCCCAATAGTAATGTATGGCTGCGAGAGTTGGACTACAAGGAAGGCCAAGTGCCGAAGAATAGATTCTTTTGAACTATGGTGCTGGAGAAGACTCTTGAGAGTCCCTTGGATTGCAAGGAGCTCAAATCATTCAATCCTAAAAGAAATCAACCCTGACCGTTCCCTGGAAGGCCAGATAGTGAAGTTGAAGCTCAAATGCTTTGGCCACCAAATGAGAAGGGAGCACTCACTGGAGAAGACCCTGATGCTGGGAAAGATTGAAAGTCAAAGAAGAAGGGGACGGCAAAGGATGAGATGGTTAGACAGTGTCACCGATGCAACAAACATAAAATTGAGCAAACTTCAGAGGACAGCAGAAGACAGGAGGGTCTGGCATGATCTGGTCCATGGGGTCACAAAGAGTCGGACTGAACAAAAAATCCCTGAGGCAAAGATAAGATCCAGCATGTGGCCTGCTTGATGTGTGGGAGCTGTTCAAACTGAGAGAGTCCCAGTGCCACCCCCCCTCATCCATCAGCCTGAGACTGATGAAGGACTGAAAAACCAGGAGGGGGCCAGATGACTCAGGGCAACTGTTTCACTCTATCCCACCCAGGTTTTGGTCATGCAAGCCAGGTCTACTGCCTGCTCTATCAGATACTGCCTGCTCTACCACAACATTCTCTTCAGGCTGGTACTCATCCAACCCTGGGCTGGAGGGGACCAGAACCAGTCCAGATATATGTTGAGCTGCTTGGACCACTCAGCTAAACACACTGAACAATCAGATCGGGGAAACAGGACTCAGGGGCCACACAGAGCCACTGGGGCTGCTTCTCACCCATGATTTGGTCTGCCCATCCCAAATTGTCCAATGGCTCCCCTGGGGAGAAGCCCCATGTCATTGGCTCAGCAAACTCACCCAGACTGGTCAGAAGTGCCCATAAAGCCCACAAGGTACCAGCAACATTAACTGGCATCAAGCTGGCCCCATGCAACTGAAAGCTGATGACAGAACTGGGAAACTCCACAGCTGCAGAAGCGTCATCCAGGCTGCCAAGTGGATGCTTAGTGGCCATACTTTCCAGTCTGTTTCCATCATTTTTCTGAGTAAACTCATTGACAAGGCATGGGAACCAAGTGTGGATCACTGGCACAATTCTGGGTAAGAACTGGTCCAAATGTGGAACCAACACTGAACCTCTTGGAAGTGGATTCACCCTACACATCACCTTGCCAGTGGCAAAAGTGAGAGGCAATAGCTACGCAGTGGAGCCATCTAACAAATGGGAAGGCTCCTGGAGCCTGGAACAAGGGAAGAAAAGAAGGAAGACACCCCTAAACAAGGTCCTTTGGCCATGCCCAGTGCTCGAACCTAAAAGTCTGGGCCCAGTGATCACCCCAACCTTGGGAAGTGGAGGTGGCTTGTGGAGGGGAGTCATTACACAAGGGGAGGTGGCTAAGAGTTGGGGCCAAAGATGGCAAACAGTGAAAGAGGGAAAGAAAAGGAAATGGAACGACCACCCAAACTTCAGGACAAGTCCCTAGCTAAAATCCTGGCAATGCAGTCACAGCAGAGGCCTTGAAAGCAAGCCAGTAAGACCCTGTGCCCTAGTGCACTGCCACACCACAAACACCCAAACCGAAACACAGCCCAACATGGCCAGAGCGAAATGAAGTCAGGGATGACTCTGGAATGCATCCCAAGCCCCAACACCACAGGACAATTTGGCCATGTCCTGTAATCATTTTGCCAGCAGGCAGACTGAAAGGCCATGATGGATCCAGACAGGGGGTCCATTGGATCTGGAACATGACCAGCCTCTACAACAGTGTTGATCTATAGCATTGTACCACCTATGGGTGGGCTCTGCTTTTAACACTCCCTCCCCTGGAGGATTTAGCCATGCCCCACGATCACGTTGCCAGCAGGCAGACTGAAGGTGTGCAACATAGCCTATCCAGCAGAGTAGCCTGGTCTCATACATAGTCAGGGACCTGGACCTAGGTGGCCTCACACCTCATGAAGATTTGGCTGTGCTCTGTAATCGCATTGCCAGCAGGCAGACCTACAGGCCACAGTGGTTCCAGATGGGAGGCCCTGTTGGGTCTGGAACATGACCAGCATCTATAATAGCATTGTTCCTGGCTGTGGGTTGGCTCTGCTTTTAAAAATACCCGCGAGGATTTGGCTGTGCCCCACAATCATGTTGCCAGCAGGCAGACTGAAAGGCCATTCCTGCAGATGGGGGGAGGGGCTTGGGCTGGGAACATATATGACAACCCCGTACAACAGCATGGTTCCGCAGTGTTGTATCTGGCCTTGGGTGAGCTCTGCTTTGAAGACACCCCGGGAGGAACTTAGCCATGCCCTGTAATCACACTGCCTGCAGGCAGACAGAAAGGCCATGGCGGCTCCAGACAGAGAGCCTGTTGGGTGTTATTGACAACCTGACACAACAGCCTGGATCCACAGTTTGGTAACTGGTCTCTGGATTCTGGTGGGCCATGATGATTCTCATAAACTTCTAAGGATTCGGCTATGCCCTGTGATCAGCTTGCCAGTGGGCAGAATGAAAGTCCATGGTTGCTCCGTATAGAAAATCATACTGGAACATACGACTGGACTGTCCAACAGTGTGGATTCATCACAACTGTGGATCTGGACTTAGGTGGGATCCATTTTCAGAACACCCCAGAAGGATGGCCCTGCACCGGCGGACAGCAGTCACTTTGCCAGTGGTGAACTTAGGCAGATCATGAGAGGGAGGGCAGGAGGGTTGCATCAGTGCTTAGTTCTTGTGGCCCTTTCTTATATGCCCAAGTAAATGCCAATCACCACTTTGGGGTCAGGAAGCAATTTTCTCCAGGCTGGTTTAGCCAGGGATCCTGAAGGTTTTTTTGCCACCTTCTGGGCATAGAGCAGGGGTCACTGGGGGACAGGGGGAAGGTAGTTGTGAACTTACTGCATTTTGCAGGGGGTTGGGACTAGATGACCCTGGAGCTCCCTTCCAACTTTATGATTCTATGTTTCCTGAGCCTTTCCCCCTTACCTTTTTTCCTGGCACTGGAGGCATCCCCGTAAGCATGACCTCTTGGAGGATGGCTTGCCTTGCAGTCCCAATCATAGCACCTGGAGCCCCTCTTTGAGTGGTCTGCTCTTCCCCCTGACTCTCTCTGCTGAGTGGGACTCTTTTGCCTCCCACTAGTGGCCAACACTCCTTCCTTCAGCGGCAAAAAACTGGGGTGTGCACTTTGCAGGTGCCTCTGGAGACTGGTAGTGGCCAAATGTTGTGGGTCCCAGCCCCTTCGGACATAGGTGCGGCACACCTGGCACTCCACCATACATGGGTCACTCCCCAGAGTGCAGAAGTATTTCCATGTGGCAGGGTGAAGCCGTGTCCCCATGCCCATGGATGGAGCAGGTAGCAGGTACAGCTGCTTCCTGGCAATGGGCTGGGGAGTGCTAGATGGGGGCATACTAATGGAAGGAGGAGGAGCAGGGAGTTGGGAATCTTGGGATGTAGAAGGGGAGGATGCCCCACCACCACCACCCTCCAAGTCACTATCGTCACTATCCTCCCTTCCAGAGTGTTGTGCTGCAGCTTGTTCAGCAATGCCGAAAACTCTCAAGCGGCAGTTGAGAGCCATGTGGATGTGGATGGAGCAGGGGAAGAGGGCGCCAAGACCACTGCTAAACTGCGGGATTTAGGAATAAAACATCAATGGCTCTGTATGGGCAACTTGTGCGTCTAACACGGTTCAGTTTCTTACACTGCCTGTGACTCTGCCTTGGGTGAACTAATGCTGGCCACCCTTAAATTCTTCTTCGGAATCCTAAGAAAACAGAGCCGGCAAAAGAAAAGATTGTTCTCCTCTTATGTCAGTTAAAACTACTCGAGTTTGTATTCCTGAAGACCATGAAGATTTTGAAGAGTGTTTGGACGCTGTTTAAAGTTAGGATTTCGGTAATGTAAAATAATTTTTTGACACTATAAAGGGGGTGGGAATGTGGCAAGTGTCTGGGTATGTTCCCCCAAGGTTTAATCGGTCCTTGGAAAGAGGGTTTGTTTCTTCTGCTCCTGAACCTTAAGGCCTCCTAGGACTGAGTCTAATTATAATTTAGTTCAAAGATTAATTTGATAAATTGTAAATTTATTATAATGAGCTAAGATTGTTTGAAAATCTTATAAACATTATCATGTTATAATTTTGGGAGAAAAAAGAAGAAAGACGATATGAAGATAAAGCATGCTAATGAAATTTTGTTTTTCATAATATTAATGATTTGGTGGTATTGTTAAATTATAAAATTCTTTCTTCAATACAACAAAATGCAAATTAAAAAAGAAGACGATGCCAATGCCTGAGAATTATATTCTTAATCTGTAAAGTAAGTGGGCAAAATTCCAGTTGGAAAAAAATGCACCTTCTTTGTTGGGCTTAGAACAAACAATTCCCCCCTTGATTTGCAAATAGCTTGGTTCAAGGCTGATGTCACTACTTTTTTGGGATATCCACACTGATAAAATTTCTGAGCCATGAATTTGGCTTCACCAGAGTAGACAGAAGGTGGCATCGGGAAGGGGCATTATTTAGGCTACTGTATTAAATTAGTCATATTTTGTTACTGATCTTTAGTATTTTTGTATATTCTGACTCTAACCTATAGCTTGTTCACAATTTGTGTTTTGTAATTTTGTAATGGCCAATGGCTAATTACAATAAACTAAACTGAATTGAGTAGACAGAAGCTGATGAAGTATTATGTTTAATACATAAAAAAATTACTGAAAGGAAGGTTTCTGATCAGCCACGGTGGATGAAAACTGGGATAACGCAAAAAAAGAATTTTTATTTGTCGGCTTCCCAAAAAGTTTAACACATCAATGACCTGCATGAATATATACCAGTGTAGCCAAAAAATAAATCTGAGCAGAGTAAATGACAGAAAACTTAGCAGTGGGATGAAAGCTATTCAACTGCTCCACAAATTCACCAAATTTTTAATTCCCATTGAAAATAATAAAAAAATATTGTTATGCTGTCTTGGCTGGTGGCTACCGAGGCGATACACTAGAAGCTGGAGGCACGAGCCAGAATTATGGCCAGTAACAAAGCCAAAGGTCGGATAGTCGGGAAGTTGTTTCAAGATTGCAGGTTTCCAAGGGTAAGCAGGTCTGATTTTGCAGAGTTGCTGCCGCACTGAAGCAGGTGCACCAAGGGGTTTTAAACAGATCCTCCCTCCCTCCCTCCCCTAGGAGTTGAGTCTGCAAAGGTTTACAACTCCTCCCATTGCCTTTGCAAGAGCTGCAATCTGGCACTCCTCCTTTGCTCCTGCATAGTCAGCCTTTGACATGCCCAACATCTGGGGCACTCAGGAGAACTTGGCGGGAAGTCTAGCCTTGGGGTGTCTGCAGCTGGGGTTGCTGGCCCAGGCTCAGGAATGGTCTCTCCTTCTGGCTTCACCTCTTGTGCAGCTGCTGGGGACTCTTCCTCCTCAGGTATTGTTGAAGGTTCTTCTTCTGGGCTGACACTAGAGGAGGCTGAGTTACTCCCTGCCTCTTCCTCATCTGAGGAGTCAGCCTCAGCCGTACTTGTACCCATGACAATCATCAATATATCTGATATATATAAAAGGCCTAACATATTGGCACTTTCCAGCTCTCCCACTGACTGTGCTCTGCGCTCCATCAGCCACTGGCCCATCAACCGCCACTCAAGAGTACTCACATGCCATTGGCTGGGTGTTGGGTCTGCTCCTCTCGCCCACCTACTGCCAGCTTGGCCACTCTTCCCTGTTAGAATAAACTGCCAAAATGGCTGTCTCTCCTGATGAAGATGGTTCTCCTGCTTGGCTCCTCAGCGGCTGACTGGCTACTGAGGTGGGCCACTGGCTGTCAAACCATTCTTTTCTCCTCCTGCTGTGGGGCTAACTTTCCCCTCAGTGGCTGTTGCTAGGCAACCAAACTTGGTTCTGTCAATAAAAAGGCAAAGGCAGGAGGCCCTTTCCAGGCCTACTTTGGCCTTTCTGGGGAACTCATTGGGGCCAGTCCTGACTACAGTTGCCAGCTCCAGGTTGGGAAATTCCTGGAGATTTTGTGGTGGAGTCTATGGAAATCAGAGTTTGGGGAGGGGAGAGGCCTCAGCTGAATAGAATGCCATAGAGTCCATCCTCCAAAGCAATTATTTTCTCCTGGGAAACCATTGCTGCCATTCTTCAGGTGAGGGAGAATTATAGAATTACTCAGAATTATAACTGCTCTCCAGATGACAGAGATCAGTTCCCCCGGAGAAAATGGCTGCTTTGCAGGGTGGACTCTGTGTCATTATACCCTGGTGAGGTTGCTTCCTTCCTGCTTGGGTCCACACTGTGGAGAAAAACTGTACTTTTTCTAGGTAAAGGCTGCGCAGGGGGTGGGAGACAGAAAGCTGAAATCAGAAGGGCAGATAAAGGTAGGTTGAAGGTTGGCTGGGAAGGAGATAGGGCTGTCAACTCCTGGTTGGGAAATTCCTAGAGATTTGAGGGATGGCACCTGGAGAGGATGGGGTTTGAGGAGGGGTGGGATCTCACACAGGTACAATGCCATAGACTCCACCCTCCAAACCAGCCATTTCCTCTTGGGGAACCATTGTTGCCAATCTCCAGGGGAGGGCTGGAAATCATTCAAAATTACAAGGGCTCTTCAGATGGCAGAGATCAGTTCCCCTAGAGAAAATGGTGGACTCTGTCATTATACCCTGCTGAGGTTGCCACAGAAAATAGACAGTGAGTGCCCAAGGCTGGGGCACCTGCCCAGAGCCTGTTTCTAGAGCTCGTTGTATTTATTCCCACAATGGGCCTTATTCCTAGTCTGTAATAAACTTTCAGATGACTCAAAAAAGAGGAGGAAGATTAAAAAATAAATTGTTCTTCAAAATTGCACATGAATAAGTTGGCTATAGTTGGAGCCACTGGACTGCCCATAGCAACCCACTGAATTTGAAAATAAAATTGATTTTCAAAATGAGAATTTTTCTCTAGAACAATTTCAAGGAATTGCATCAAAAAAGTGGTGGGAGGAGACAAGAAGAGGAAAGATCTGATGTAATTCTCATTTACCTTGGCCTTTTTGGTACTAGACCTGTACATGCAAGATTTTCATAATTACATGAGAAACTGGATCACAGGTATTTTTGGATTTCTTAATGTGAGCTCTTTCACCTCTTTTCATTGCATTCTTCCTTTTTTTGTTGTTTCTACTAATTGGTTTATACTTTATGTGTTACAGATACGTGATTTAAATACACTTCTTTGTTCCATTATTCAGTTTTAATTCTGTCAAAGAACTCTTTGTGAAAATAAAGGTTCATAAAAGAAAATATGCACAATGTGAGTCAGCTTTGAAAACAGGGCTGTGGCAGGTTGGTAGCAAAGGGCCATCTGGTAACAAAGGGCCAGACCACTGAGCCTGCTGGCCCCTCAGACGAGGGCAAAGGGAAGGGCAAGGGAGTGAAGCCGAAGGAATCATGGCCTGCTCCCCCATGCTGGGATGAGCCAAGCCAGCTGCTGACCCCGGGGCCACGTGCGGGGCAGCACTGGATGGAGGCCGAGCGGTGTCAGGTCTCCTGATCATTCCACAATGACCCAGAGCATCTGCAGGTGGTTGAGGAGATGGAATTTGCCAGACTATGACAAGAATTCTGGTGTGAGATGGAAGAACTGATGCGTGAGACCAACATGGTGTTGCTGGATCTCCTGGCAACTGTTCGAGGGGCCATACAACAAGAACTGCAGGGACAAGGGGCTGCCGCAGCAGTCCAACCACCTGTGGGAGTGGTGGCAGGTGCAGCCACAGCAGCTCAGGTTTTCCATCCTGCTCCGAAGCCCTAGCTGGCACGGTTGGTTGCCCTACAACCACTGCCAGGCAGACCCAGGGAAATCCTGGAAACAACATTCAATGGCACTCCAGAGAAGTTGGCCTTCTTCGCCCTTCAAGTGTGCACATTCCTGAGGGACTGGGGAACACATTTGCTTCAGACGAGCATCAAGTGGACTATATTGGGTCCCGGCAACAAGGCCAGGCAGCTGACTGGTTTGTGAGGCTTTACAATATAGGGGGCCCAAAGCTACGGAACATGGATGCTTTCATGTGGGCATTCAGGCACCAATATGAAGACCCCCTAGAACTGGAATGAGCCCGAACCCAGCTGAAGGGCCTGAAGCAGGGCAATCGGTCCATGAGGGAGTACTCTGATGAGTTCAAGAAACACGCCGTCAAGCTCCAGGGGTGGCCAGAAGAGGTGCTCATTGAGTTTTACCAGGCTGGCCTGAATCATATGATCCTGGACTGGGCCCTTTTGCAAGACAACCAATTAACCCTGAACAGTTAGATTCAAGTGGTGTGTGAGGCGGAGAATTGGTCTAACCTTCAGAAGGTATACCAGCCCCAGTTGGGGCCAAAACCACCAAGCGGGGACCCTAAGAATCAATGGGACCATGGCAGGGACAGTGAGCAGGACCAATGAATGTACCAAGGCCTTTGCCTCCTGTGTAGGGACCCGGGCATTTCACTGCTAACTGCCTGCAAAAGGGACCCACTGGTAGTCCAAAAAGAGAGGAACAATGCGGATTTGAGAAGAAGGAGAAAATCCCCGGGGCCTGGCCCTGGCCATCAAAGGCTCCCCAGTCAGGAAAACGAGGGGAGACAGAAGGGAGCTCGTCCACCAAGGAGGAACCACCACAGTCAGCGGGAAAAGGCTGGGACCTGCTGTGAACAGCGCTAAACAGCAGGTTCAGAACCCATCCACACCAGAATTGGTGACAGCCCCTTCCCCCGTTTTATCTAACTGTAACAGTGGTCAACCCTACCATGGTTGGTAACACCTCATAAGAGTATGAGCCCTAATTGACTCTGGGTGTACCTGAGACTTAATTAGTCCTACCCTAGTGATGGGATTGGGAGCTAGGGTACAGGAACTGACTGAACCAATTGTGTTCTCCCAGATGGATGGGACACCAATGAAGGGAGCTTGCCAGTACAGCTGAAGACACCTCAGATGTAGCCATGGGGGGGGGGGTGATCCTGCAAAGAGGGGAGGATGGAAATTCACACCCCCTCACCTATGTGTCTCAAATATTCTCTACGACAGAGCAGAATTGGGCCGTGTGGGACAAGGAGGCAGCAGCCATCCAGTTAGGCCTAGTCACTTGGAGATATTGGCTAGAAGGGGCCTGTTTGAGGTGCAGACTGATCACAAAAACCTAGAAGCTTTGCGAACACCCTGGTGCCTAAACACCCAAAAGTTCCAATGGGTGGAGTTCTTCTCTAAGTTTTGATTTACCATTAAGCACCTCCCAGGAAGGTTGAACTTCCTAGCTGACATGCTATCATGCCTCCCTCAACATGCTAGTCAAAGGGAGGAAGTAATTGACTTCATGCTCATCCTGGGTCAGCTGGGGGGAGGGGGGCGGTGCTTACATGGAAACAAGCCGCTGCCAAAAAGCCAACACAAGCAGATTCCTGGGTCAAAAAATTCAAAGAGGCATTCACTGATGATGACAAGATGGAGGAGGAAAAGGAAGGGGGTCTCACTCAAGGGGAGAATGGGTCTCACTCAAGGGGAGAATAGACAACAAAAGTTGTACGTGCCCAAGGCACTGGGGGGGACATCCTGCAGATGGGGCATGACAATAAAATGGCTGGACATTATGGGTATTTAAAGACCTTACACCTCATTCAAAGACAATTTTGGTGGCCCTGAATGAGGGGAGATATTTCCCAATATGTGGCTTCCTGACAAGTGTGTCTCATGGGGAAGCAGAAGGCTGGAAAGTCCCCAGGACTGTTACAACTGTTGAAAACCCCTGACAGACCTTAGGCTGTTAGCTTTATGGATTTTATAACAGGCCTGCCACCGAGCAAAGGGAAAACAGTGATCTGGGTGGTTGTGGACCTGTTCTCAAAGCAGGCACACTTGATCCCCTGCAAGCAACTCCCCTCAGCTAAAAAGGTGGTCCAAATGTTTATGCAGCATATTGTGAAACTACACTCAGTTCCCCAGAAGATCATATCTGACAGAGGAACACAATTCGTGGTGGAATTCTGGAAAGAACTGTTGAAATTGCTGGGGGTGGAACAGGGGCTCAGTTGCACCTACCACCCAGAGATGGATGGGCAAATGGAGAGGACTAATCAGATTTTGGAATAATTTCTAAGGTGCTTCATAAACTACCAACAGGACAATTGGGTGGACTTGTTGCCTTACGCAGAATACAGTTATAAGAACTCAGTACATAGCTCCACAGGGGCCACCCCTTTCAAGGTGGTCTATGGTTATGAGGGGACTCCCCCCACCTACTACAACCCCCGAGGTGAAGGGGCCTGTGGATTTACAAATGTGGTGGACTGAGCTAACTCAACAGTGGACTGTAATTCAGCGAACTTTGTCCAAAGCAAAAGAGGATTATAAGGTCCAGGCTGACAAGAGACAAGTCCCAGAATGGGACCTCCAGCCTGGAGATTCGGTGTACATTTCCACTAAGAACCTGAGAGGATTACAACCTGGGAAAAAACTGGGGTGGAAATATGTGGGCCCTTTCAGAGTAGTGTGAGTCATAAATAAAGTGGCTATTGAGCTCAAGTTACCCCAAAGCTTACAACATGTGCACCCTGTTTTTCATTTCAGTCTTCTGAAGAAGGATCCTGGACCCTTGGAGTGGAAATCTCGTCCAGCAGCTCCCCCTCCCCTGAATGTAGATGGGGAGTGGCACCAGGAGGTGGAGGAAGTTCGGGACTCTAAATTGATATGTGACCTCCTGTACTATCTGTACAGGGACTGTAGAGGGATTTTGACCCCAGTCATAATGAATGAGTGCTGGGTGAGCACGTCAGCCCCCCCCCCGGGGATGGTGAAAACCTTCCATAAATGCTTCCCTCACAAGCTGGGTGGATAGAGGCTTGCAGTATGTCAAACTCTGTATGTCACGACGAGGCGCGGGGGCCAGGTACCGAGGGACAGTCCAGTGATGTAGTCAGACAGAGTTCCAGAGATCAGCCAGAGGTATCAGTCAAAGTCCAAGCGAATGAGTTTCAAAGCAGAGAGCAAAGCCATTGTCAGTCGTACCGTCAGAGTTCAAAGCGGAGTCCAGAAGCCGAGCCAAGGTCAGGAGCCAGAAGAGCGTTCAGATATGTGCCGAGGTCGGGAGCCAGAGTGTCAAGACGAGACAAGGGAACAACGAGAGCTGCAAGCCAAGTGGTCTTACGACGAGTTTGCCAGCACGGTTTGCTCACGGCTGGTGATGTTCTTAAATACCGTGCTGGCTTGTTAACTAATTAACTGGTCGTTGCCAGGTCCCTGCTCCAGTTAATACTCAGGGCTCATTGATCATCACCCCCATACACGTGCCTCTTTTCGTCGAGCCACCAAGTCTCTGCGCCTGCGGTCTCGCAGTCGGTCCGCACGTGGGGGCGAGTCAGGTGGTGATGTATCCACCCCAGGTGCTGGTTGCCTCGTAGCTGGGAGCTCATCCCTCCCAGTACTTAGATTCTCTGAGGACTCCGGCGCCTTGGAGGGACTTAAAGGCACTGCATCCCTGATATCTGAGCTCCCTGGTGCCGGGTCCGAGAGGGTCGTGGCCAAGCTGTCAGATGCCAGATCAGGGGCAGAGCTCCCTGGTGCTGGGTCAGGGGGTGTCTCCGGGGTCACGGCCGAGCTTTCAGGTGCCAGATTGGGGGCAGGCATGACACTGTACTTCGTTTGCCATGTTGATTTCTGTTCTCTGTGGTGTTTTAGCTTAGAGGTGGAAGGGGAGGGGAGTAAATGCGGAAAGTATGTGTGGGAACAAGCTTTGCTAGGTGCCTGTAACAAATTCCAAATGGCCTCCTGAGGAAGGGAGAACCTTTGCTGCCAGGAATGCTGTTATAGATACACTTTATAGTTCACAAGTATGTGGGGGGAGAAACGACCGCGCTTTGGCTTGGTGGGATGGATGACCAGTGTGATTGGACTGTGGCTTGGGGGTCTAGTTTGAAGTGGGTATAATAGTGGGCTTTGCACCAATACTCGGCAGTTCTGACACAAGTTGGCTTACACCTGTATCAACTGCATATATCAATAAACAAATCTTGCATTTGAAGAGAGTTGTTGGGAGTGAGTACACATAGGGGACTGACAAATGTGGAGGAGAAACACCATATTGCTGCCGCACAAATGTCCTCCAATGAACCCCCTGCCATAAATGTCGAGGAAGTTGCTACAGCCCTTACTGAATGAGCTCTAGGTGGATAGGTTAAGGTCTCCCCTGCTAAGCAATAACACAGTTCAATCACCGAGGAGACCCATTTAGAAGAACATTGCCAGTAAACTGGCAAACCTTTGTTGTGGCTTCGCATAACAAAGAGGCAGGTATCTTTTCTGATAGATAGCATCCTTGATAAGTAGAAACCTAAGGCATGACGAAGATCTAACATATGTGACGCTTTTTGTCCCTCATCCCCTGGTGTAGGAAAAAAGAATGGTAATGTTATCATTTGTGCTAAATGAAAGGGGGAGACCACTTTAGGAAGAAATGAAGGGTCAGGTCATAGCAGCACCTTATCCTGATGGAACACCGTGTATAGGGGATCTGTTCTTAATGCACAGAGTTCACTAGCCCTGTGTGCTGATGTGAAAGCTACCAGGATCACCGTCTTTCAGGACACAAGTTGGAGAGAAGTCAAAGCCATTGGCTCAAACGGTGGTTTGATCAACTGAGCTAGAACAAGGGATAAGCTCCATATTGATACCAGTAGTCACTGTGGGGGGAGGGGCAAACATTTAGGAGACCTCTAAGAAAGGTCTTGGCAGTTGGGTGGGAGAAGATAGTTCTGCCATTGTTTGACACATGGTGAGCTGCTACCAATGAGAAGCTCAGGCCAGATTGGTGCAATTTGGTCAAATATGTTAGCATTGATGCCAGAGAAGCACTGGTAGGATTGATGTCATGTTCAGTAGCACAGGACAAAAACTGTAACCATTTTTGTCTGTACGACCGTCAAGTCAAAGGTTTTCTGGCATTCAATAATATATTCATGACCTCTGGTGGGAATGTCAAGCCTGAATCCTCTATGCTGTCAGCTTGTAAAAACCTGGGTTGTGGTGAAGGATCTGGCCCACTTGTTGAGACAAAAGGTCTGAATTTACTGGGAAAAGACGGTACTGCTTTCTTGATAACTTCAGTAGAAGTGGAAACCAAAGTTGCCTTGGCCACCATGGTGTGATCAGTATTACAGATGTGTGGTTGGTCAGTATCTTTTGCATTATACGTGGAATTAGTGGAAAAGGTGGGAACATGTAAAACCAATGATGGAGGAAAGCATCTCCCAGTGACCCCTGAGCTGGGTGACCTCTGGAGTAGAAGAAGGGGTGCATCATATTGTCTGCTGTCGCAAAGGTATCTAGTGTTGGATGGCCAAACATTTGAAAAATTCCCACAAGGTATGAGGGATTTAGGGACCACTCATGTTGTGTTACTGGTGTCCTGCTCATAAGAACATAAGAACATAAGAGAAGCCAATGCTGAATCAGGCCAATGGCCCATCTAGTCCAACACTCTGTCACACAGCGGCCAAAATATACCAGGTGCCATCAGGAGGTCCACCAGTGGGGCCAGGACACTAGAAGCCCTCCCACTGCTGCCCCCTCCAGCAACAAGAATAGAGTGCATCACCTGCCCCAGACTGAGAGTTCCCATCTATACCCTGTGGCTAATAGCCACTGATGGACTTCTGCTCCATATGTTTATCTAATTCCCTCTTGAAACTGTCCATGCTTGTAGCTGCCACCACCTCCTGTGGCAGTGAATTCCATATGTTAATCACTCTTTGGGTGAAGAAGTATTTCCTTTTATCTGTTCTAACCCGACTGCTCAGCAATTTCATAGAGTGCCCACGAGTTCTTGTATTGTGAGAAAGGGAGAAAAGTACTTCTTTCTCAACCTGCTCAATCCCATTCATAATCTTATAAACCTCGATCATGTCACCTCTCAGCCGTCGTTTCTCCAAGCTAAAGAGCCCCAAGCATTTTAACCTTTCTTCATAGGGAAGGTGTTCCAACCCTTTTATCATTCTAGTTGCCCTTCTCTGCACTTTTTCCAATGCTATAATATCCTTTTTGAGATGTGGTGACCAGAACTGTACACAGTATTCCAAATGAGGTCGCACCAATGATTTATACAGGGGCATGATGATACTGGCTGATTTGTTATCAATTCCCTTCCTAATAATCCCCAGCATAGTGTTGGCCTTCTTTATTGCAGCTACACATTGTGTAGACATTTTCAGCGAGTTATCCACTAGGACTCCAAGATCTCTCTCTTGGTCCGTCTCTGCCAGTTCAGACCCCATCAACGTGTATTTATATTTAGGATTTTTGGCTCCAATGTGCATCACTTTGCACTTGGCCACATTGAACCCCATTTGCCACGTTGACGCCCACTCACCCATCCTCAACAGATCCCTTTGGAGTGCCTCACAATCCTTCCTGGTTTTCACCACCCTGAACAACTTTGTGTCATCTGCAAATTTAGCCACATCACTGCTTACTCCCAATTCCAAATCGTTAATAAACAAGTTAAAAAGCATCAGACCGAGTACTGATCCCTGTGGTACCCCACTGCTTACCACCCTCCACTGAGAAAGTTTCCCATTTATACTCACTCTCTGTTTCCTATTTATAAGCCAGTTTTTGATCCACAAGAGGACTTGTCCTTTTATCCCATGACTATTGAGCTTACTTAGAAGCCTTTGATGAGGAACTGTATCAAAAGCTTTCCGGAAGTCAAGGTAAATAATATCTATTGGATCCCCCTTGTCCACATGTTTGTTCACTCCCTCAAAAAACACTAACAGGTTAGTGAGACAAGATCTTCCCTTACAGAACCCATGCTGAGTCTGCCTCAATAGTTTTTGTTCATCAATGTGCCTACTAATTCTTTCCTTAATAACAGTTTCCACCAACTTACCCGGTATCGATGTCAGACTGACTGGCCTGTAATTTCCCGGATCTCCCCTGGAGCCCTTTTTAAAGATGGGAGTGACATTAGCTACCTTCCAGTCCTCAGGAATGGAGGCAGATTTTAAAGAAAGATTACATATTTTTGTCAGGAGATCCACAAGTTCACATTTGAGTTCTTTCAGAACTCTCGGATGAATGCCATCCGGGCCTGGTGATTTATTAGTTTTTAAATTGTCCATCAGTCGGAGGACTTCCTCTCTTGTCACCGCAATCTGATTCAGGTCTTTCAAACCCCCTCCCGAAATCGGTGCTTCTGGAGTGGGCAAACACTTTGCCTCTTCCACAGTGAAGACAGAGGCAAAAAATATAGTCAGCTTCTCAGCCATTTCCCTATCCTCCTTCACTACTCCTTTTACCCCTTGGTCATCCAAGGGCCCCACTGCCTCCCTGGCTGGCTTCCTACTTCTAATGTATTTGAAGAAAGTTTTATTGTTGGTCTTTATGTTTTTTGCGATATGCTCCTCATATTCCCTTTTTGCTTGCCTGATCACAGACTTGCATTTTGTTTGCCATAGTCTGTGTTCCCTTTTATCAACCTCACTAAGACTAGCTTTCCACCGCTTAAAGGAATCCTTCTTGCCTTTTACAGCTTCCATTACTTTATTTGTTAACCATGCAGGCTTTTTTCTATACCTATTTGTACCTTTCCTAACCTGCGGTATATATTTTTTCTGAGCTTCTAGGATTGTCTTTTTAAATAGTCTCCAAGCTTCCCCAATGGTTTTGACCTTCTCCACTCTTCCTTTCAATTTCTTCCTCACATGTCCCCTCATACCAGAGAAGTTACCCCTTTTAAAGTTAAAAGTGGTTGCGTCAGTCTTTTTGGGCAACTCCCTATCTGTACTAATGTTAAACTCAATGACATTATGGTCACTGTTCCCAAGCGGTGCAATCACTTTTACATCTCTCACCAGGTCTTGGGTGTTACTTAGGACCAAATCCAGGATCGCCTCTCCCCTGGTAGGATCTGTGACCATCTGTTCCACAGCACAGTCATTGAGAGTGTCTAAGAACACAATCTCTTTTTCCCGACTAGAACTCATATTGACCCAATCAATGTATGGGTAGTTAAAGTCGCCTATTACAACACAGTTATTTCGTCTAGCCGCTATCTTTAATTCATTCATCATTTTATAATCCTCCTCTATCTTTTGATCTGGTGGGCGATAACAAACTCCCACTGTTAAGCCTCCTTTTCAACCCATAGCATTTCCAGAAGCGAATCCAATTCTCTTACCCTCTCAATCTTACTGGACAGTATACCCTCTCTGACATACAGAGCCACCCCACCTCCAACCCTTCCCCCCTATCCTTCCGATATAATTTATAACCAGGAATCACCGTATCCCACTGATTTTCCTCATCCCACCAAGTTTCTGAAATACCCACAATGTCTATTTCCCCCCCCAACACCAAGCATTCCAACTCCCCGATTTTATCTCGGAGACTTCTAGCATTTGTGTATAAACACTTATAGTTTCCCAGGTTTGTTAAGCTACCCCTTCATCTCTTTGAGATGAGCCATCCCGAACCAGAGACTTTTCATCTCCTGTCGGCTTTCCCCCATTATTCATTTTAAAAACTGCTCTGCCACCGTTTTGATTTTGAGCGCCAGCAGCCTGGTTCCTTCTCGGGACAAGTGGAGACCGTCCCTTTTGTACAGCTCCCTCTTGTCCCAAAAAGCATCCCAGTGCCTAACAAACTTGAACCCTTCCCCCCTACACCACCATCTCATCCACGCATTGAGACTCCTGATCTGTGCCTGTCTCTCCGGCCCTGCGCGTGGAACAGATCACTTCCGAGAAGGCTACCTTGCTCAACACATTGGCTTTTGTTTTCTCTACCCCTGGGACATGAATTGCCATTATAGAAAAGTTGTGTAGGAGACACCAGTCCCATAGTACTATGGCAGACTTGCTTAGGGTTACTGAAGCTGTACCCCCTTGTTTGCGTATGTAGTACATAATAGCCATATTGTCTGTGGCAATCTGAACTGATTTGTTCCATAATATCGGTAGAAAGGACCATAGTGCGTTTCTGACTGCCAGGAGCTCAAGGGTATTGATGTGAGAGTCCTCGTGGGCTTTCAACCACTGGCCCTGTACCAAAAGTTTTCCACAGTAGGCTCCCCAACCCCACCTGTTATCTCTGTAGGTTTTTCATGAAAGGGCATCCCCAGCAGGAGGTTGTCCATAGTGGTCCACCACCAAAGGGACTTTAATATCTTCATTGGTATGCGAACCCTGAGATAAGGGTGTACCATGACTGGGTTGTGATTTCAAAGAAACCATAACTGTAATGGTCTCATTCGCGGTTTGGCCATAGGTACCACCGCAGTGGTGGAGGCCATGAGTCCTAGTAACAGTTAAATTGTTTTGGCCATTTGAATCAGGCAGGTGACACAATGTTCTGCTACCATGTGTAGAGTGATGGCTCTGTCCATTAGAAGAAATGCTCTTGTCAAAGTGGAGTCCAGCGATGCTCCTATGAATTGAATCTTCTGTGATGGAGTTAGTGATGACTTGTCCTGGTTCACAAAAAAGCCCAACAAATTCAGAAGGTCAAGAGTCTGTGCAATGTCTATCCGAAGCTGGCATGAGGAAGGGGCTACTAGGAGCCAATTGTCTATGTAAGGAAACACAGTCATTCCTTGAGTACGTAGAGCTGCTGCCACCACTGCCATGCACTTTGTGAAAACCCAAGGTGCTGTGGAGAGGGGGGGGGCAGTCATCAGAGTGAGGGATGTCTGAGCCATTGTTGGTAGTAATGACTGTTCAAGCAGGAAAGTCCTCAGGTGCGCCACTCTGTTCTTTTTTGCCTGGTGAGTAAACCTAGCACAGTGTTCACAGAAGTAAGTTCTGTGACTTTCCCCTAGGCACAGCAAACAATGGTCATGGCTATCAGTGGGGGGAATTTTGTCATTACAGTTTGAGCAGTATTTAAAGTATGGTGTACCTTCCATACACTGCCCCCTTAGAGAGAAGGGGGGGAGGCTTTGATGACTACCCTAGCTGTCTGGTTGTTATGTAGCTTACTGAGGTAAACGACGGATATAAGGCTGTCAACAGAGTAAGGGAAAGAAACATGTCCAGCTGTGAGGTTCCAGGCATGTGCAGTGGATGCTTGGTCCCTGGGGACTAGGACAAACCCTGCCCAGAAGAAATCTGTCTTTAAAGCTTTTAAAAAACTTCCAGAGAGGGTCTGGCATGAGCACAAAACTCAGTGTGTGATCTGCACAGAGACCACGAAGAAGATCCATTTGATCTTGAATTTCTTATGGATGGACATGGCGAAGATTTTACAACCGGTCATCACAATGTTGCAGCAGAAGAGAGCAGAGGAGGAGGAGGAGGAGGAGGAGGAGGAGAGAGGAGATTGGATTTATACCCTGCCCTTCACTCGGTGTCTCAGAGTGGCTTACGAACTCCTTTCCCTTCCCCTTCCCACGACAGACACCCTGTGAGATAGGTGGAGCTGAGAGAGCTCTTTCAAGAACTGTTCTTTCAGGAGCAGCTCTGACAGAACTATGGCTTGCAACAACAACAGCGCAGCATACAGTAATAAGTACTAAAGAATAACAAAACCTCAAAAAACAACTGTGAGCTGAATTCTCTTTTACAGAACAATACAAAAGCATTATCTTATAAGGAGATGGAACTTTTTACAGTTCTTTTTTCCTAAGGAAGGACCAGAGGTCTGAAACACTGGAAAAATTACCTAGGAAAAGTGTTGGACTTTTTGTATATTTATCTTGTATATTAATTTTTTGGCTTCTGCATTTTCCTATGACGGATTGTATGGACAGAAATACAATAGATGCATTTCACTTTAAATGAAGTCTACTTTGTGAATATTCTGCGGGAAATTCAGCTCGCAGTTGTTTTTCAAGGGTTTTTGAGAACTATGGCTTGCCCAAGGTCATCCAGCAGCTGCAAGTGGAGGAGTGGGGAATCAAACCCAGTTCTCCCAGATTAGAGTCCACGCACTTAACCACTACACCAAACTAGCTCTCAAATACTCTTCTTAATCCTCTATGGTTGGCTGATAAACAGTAAGTGTAATTTTTTCCTGCTGTTAATAAGTCAACTTACATGTTATATCATACTTGAAGATCTGACTCTTGTCTTTACAGACAATTTATTATAACTGTTCAAGGGCATTCTGCAAAGAGATTGTAACAGAAACAATTCTGAAGATGATATCGAAACAATGTCTTAAGTAACTGGCAGACCAACAATCGCTATATTTTCCCTTTATTATTATGCATTGAAATTAAAAATTTTTTTGAATGGTCATACTTTACTGTATTTTGCACTGTATATAGGTCTTGACCATTGTCACTGGTCCCTGCCATGGCTCTCCATGCACGAAATATTTTGGAACCTGGAAATCTTGTGCAGAAATTAAAATGAATCACACACTTTGCTAATGATATTTCTATATGCCATTGTCCTCAAAAGTGGATACATAAAGTGCTCGTGATGACTGCTCAATTACCAAACTCCTTTCCCCTAATGCTTTTTGGCATCTTTCACTGCTGGGCCAAAGAGCCTACTCATCTCTGAATACAACTGGAGCATTTTCGGTTTAGTTTGTCATACACAATAGAATGTAATTCACCTCCATCCACATGTGCACATGCTCTTACCTCTGCCCTGTATGGAAGGAAGATGGCACTCGCCAAATTGCCTGTGATGCCACTAAGGATGAAAATAATAGTGATTCTATGCCAGCCTGCCAGCTTCTCCAAATCCCTGAGAACTGTCATCTGAAAAATCACTGAAACCAGGCAGTGGATAATTCTGTAAGACAAAGAAACACATGCTGCATATAAAACCAAGTGGCCTACTGTTTCGAACAGCACCTTCATCCACATTCAAACCAGGCTGGGTGAATTCGCAGTGATAAAACTCATTAACACCAGGTGCCCCTTTGAGATATATTAATGGATTTGCAATGGCAACTTTTACACTACCCTTCATCCAAGGTACATTAGGGTTCATGAGTCTCCCCTCCTTTATTTAAACTAACCAGTCTGTCAGGTAGGTTAAGGTAAGAGAGGGACTGACCCATGGTCACACAGTGGGCTTTGTGTTTATAGAGATCTGAGCCAAGGTCTCTGCATGTATAGTCTGCTAACCACTACACAACACTGGCTCTCAAGTGAAATGTTAAAAAGACCCTCAATCTGTCAGGCATCCACTGGCAGGACCCAAACTCTAAGCCAGTTTCCAGGGAAGAAACTGAAAACTTCTCCCAGGCTAAAGCCAAGATTATGACTCCACTATCGTCATCAGTTGAATTCCTTTCCAGCTGAATTTATCAGCTAGGATGCACGAACAGAAAGACAAGTTAACTAGATGGAAATCTAGGAACTGGGGCATAACAGAGAGCTGAACAAACAACGCTGGTGGACTTACAGCAGCCACAGCACATGAGACTCCCCAAAGCAAAGGCTGCTTGGATTTTCCTGGTAGACTTTCTACATCACCCCTATGACCATTCAGGTGGCAGCTGATCACCAAAAGGCCACACTTACACCAGTAAGACTGAGGGCCCCCTCCTGCACAAGAATGAGTGTGCACCTCCCTGGCATTGTCCTCTCGCACTCTTCTCACTTACCCTGCATGAAGGAACAAGGACAACCAGAGTCTGTAGAATTGATCAGGAACCTCTGGGTTCAGGAATGGCAGCAGGCCACACACTTCATCCATGCAGTGAACCTGGGAAGGGAAAGAAAGTATATTTATATTCAAGCATAAAGGAAGGCAGAAAGCTCTGGGGAGGGGGAGAACCCAAGTCCATTCTACTTTGGTGAAACCAATGCTCATTAACACTACTGAATCACTATTGATAGATGATTATCAGCCTCTCCCAACTATACGCATAGGGCAATGGAGACTGTCACTCACCACAGGGTTGCTCATCTAACTGCTTTTCCCTTAAACAATTTCTGTAGTGGAGGTTAGAACTGGAAGGTAGGTGGACAAGGGTTTAAATTAATAATTTCCTCATCCCCTGTAACTCTCTCCCAGGCAGGCTGGGGAGCTAGAATTCTTGTCCACCATCTCATATACTGTATGTGAGGTGTTTTTATTTATTGGCAATTGCTGGGTTATTTTTAACTTAGGCCCCAGTCATACGGGCCAGAAAACGCAGGGGGGAGGCGTGGCAATTCGCCCCGGAGCAAAATAAGGTGTGGTAGCCCAATTATACGGGCCACCGGGTTGCCACACTCCAGCTCCAAGTGCTGATCACACTGCGTTGCTGCAGCACGGCAAAAAGCGGAGCAGGAGACCACGCAAGCCGCGCTGTTGCGAAGTGCGCATGTGCCGTGGGGGGGGGGGCAGCCCCTGCCGGTGTCTTGCATATGCGCATGCCTCATTCAGCGTTGGTGCACATCTCATGGAAACTTACAACATCTGGAAACCCCGGGACATGGGCCGGTGTCGGAAGCCGCGGGATACTAGCGCTCCCGCGATCAGACGCCGGCCTTTGCCCCGGGGTTTCCGGAAACTAGTACTTCGACCCTAGTAGTTTTTTACTCCGCATTTTTGGAGGGAAGCCGCGGGTTGGCCACGGGAGCGCTACGCCTCCCAGATGTGTTCATATGATTGTGCATGGAAAGTCCGCGGGGCTCCCGTGCCTTCAGCGGGGCAAAAGCTCCGTGTGAACGGGGCCTTAGTTTCAAATTGAGCTCTGTATATTATTTTGTTGTAAGCTACTCTGAGCCCATTTCCAGGGAAGGGCGGCCTAGTAAATTTAAATAAATAAATAAATAAAGGCATCTGCCTGGATGCAAAAAGCAGCAGCTGTTTTCTGGTTGGCCCAACTTTGAACATACAAGGCCAGCATGGTATAGTGCTTTAGGGAGTCAGCCTGGGACTGGGAAGACACAGGATCAAATCTCCAATCAACCACGAAGCTTGCTGGGTGACATTGGGCCAGTCACTCATTCTCAGTCTAACCTGTTAGTAAGTGTGAGATTAAAATGGAGGAAAGGAGAGCAATGTACCATCAGGAGCATTAGAGGAACTTCAGGAGAGGAAGAACTACATGGTGGGGCCAAAATATTACAAGCTGGTCTTGGATAGTGAATCTAACATGAATAACTTTAGGGGCTCTCCAGAATGCTATGCACTGTTCCTCAAGGTTAGGAGTTTTTCCTTTTCAAATCCTGGATTTGGTCCTAAGTAACACCCAAGACCTGGTGAGAGATGTAAAAGTGATTGCACCACTTGGGAACAGTGACCATAATGTCATTGAGTTTAACATTTGTACAGATAGGGAGTTGCCCAAAAAGATTGACGCAACCACTTTTAACTTTAAAAGGGGTAACTTCTCTGGTATGAGGTGACTTGTGAGGAAGAAATTGAAAGGAAAAGTGGAGAAGGTCAAAACCATTGGGGAAGCTTGGAGACTATTTAAAAATACAATCCTAGAAGCTCAGAAAAAATATATACCGCAGGTTAGGAAAGCCACAAATAGGTATAGAAAAAAGCCTGCATGGTTAACAAATAAAGTAATGGAAGCTGTAAAAGGTAAGAAGGATTCCTTTAAGCGGTGGAAAGCTAGTCTCAGTGAGGTTGATAAAGGGAACACAGACTGTGGCAAATAAAATGCAAGTCTGTGATCAGGCAAGCAAAAAGGGAATATGAGGAGCATATCGCAAAAAACATAAAGGCCAACAATAAAACTTTCTTTAAATACATTAGAAGTAGGAAGCCAGCCAGGGAGGCAGTGGGGCCCTTGGATGACCAAGGGGTAAAAGGAGTAGCGAAGGAGGATAGGGAAATGGCTGAGAAGCTGACTACATTTTTTGCCTCTGTCTTCACTGTGGAAGAGGAGAAGTGCTTGCCCACTCCAGAACCACCAATTTCGGGAGGGGGTTTGAAAGACCTGAATCAGACTGCGGTGACAAGAGAGGAAGTCCTCCGACTGATGGACAATTTAAAAACTAATAAATCACCAGGCCCGGATGGCATTCATCCGAGAGTTCTGAAAGAACTCAAATGTGAACTTGTGGATCTCCTGACAAAAATATGTAATCTTTCTTTAAAATCTGCCTCCATTCCTGAGGACTGGAAGGTAGCTAATGTCACTCCCATCTTTAAAAAGGGCTCCAGGGGAGATCCGGGAAATTACAGGCCAGTCAGTCTGACATCGATACCGGGTAAGTTGGTGGAAACTGTTATTAAGGAAAGAATTAGTAGGCACATTGATGAACAAAAACTATTGAGGCAGACTCAGCATGGGTTCTGTAAGGGAAGATCTTGTCTCACTAACCTGTTAGTGTTTTTTGAGGGAGTGAACAAACATGTGGACAAGGGGGATCCAATAGATATTATTTACCTTGACTTCCGGAAAGCTTTTGATACAGTTCCTCATCAAAGGCTCCTAAGTAAGCTCAATAGTCAAAGGATAAAAGGACACGTTCTCTTGTGGATCAAAAACTGGCTTATAAATAGGAAACAGAGAGTGAGTATAAATGGGAAACTTTCTCAGTGGAGGGTAGTAAGCAGTGGGGTACCACAGGGATCAGTACTCGGTCTGATGCTTTTTAACTTGTTTATTAACGATTTGGAATTGGGAGTAAGCACTGAAGTGGCTAAATTTGCAGATGACACAAAGTTGTTCAGGGTGGTGAAAACCAGGGAGGATTGTGAGGCACTCCAAAGGGATCTATCGAGGATGGGTGAGTGGGCGTCAATGTGGCAAATGGGATTCAATATGGCCAAGTGCAAAGTGATGCACATTGGAGCCAAAAATCCTAAATATAAATACATGTTGATGGGGTCTGAACTGGCACAGACTGACCAAGAGAGGGATCTTGGAGTCGTAGTAGATAACTCAATGAAAATGTCTAGACAGTGTGTAACTGTAATAAAGAAGGCCAATGCTATGCTGGGGATTATTAGGAAGGGAACTGAAAACAAATCAGCCAGTAGCATAATGCCCCTGTATAAATCATTGGTGCGATCTCATTTGGAATACTGTGTACAGTTCTGGTCGCCACATCTCAAAAATGATATTATAGCATTGGAAAAAGTGCAGAGAACGGCAACTGGAATGATAAAAGGGTTGGAACACCTTCCCTATGAAGAAAGGTTAAAATGCTTGGGGCTCTTCAGCTTGGAGAAACGACAGCTGAGGGGTGACATGATTGAGGTTTATAAGATTATGCATGGGATTGAGCAGGTTGAGAAAGAAGTACTTTTCTCCCTTTCTCACAATACAAGAACTCGTGGGAATGAAATTGCTGAGCAGTCGGGTTAGAACAGATAAAAGGAAGTACTTCTTCACCCAAAGAGTGATTAACATATGGAATTCACTGCCACAGGAGGTGGTGGCAGCTACAAGCATGGACAGTTTCAAGAGGGAATTAGATAGACATATGGAGCATAAGTCCATCAGTGGCTATTGGCCACAGGGTATCGATGGGAACTCTCAGTCTGGGGCAGGTGATGCACTCTATTCTTGGTGCTGGAGGGGGCAGCAGTGGGAGGGCTTCTAGTGTCCTGGCCCCACTGCTGACCTCCTGATGGTATCTGGTATATTTTGGCCGTTGCATGACAGAGTGTTGGACTAGATGGGCCATTGGCCTGATTCAACATTGGCTTCTCTTATGTTCTTATGTTCTTCTGTTAACTCACCTGCTTCCAGAAATAGAAGAGGGAAGCTATGAGAAAAACAATACCGGGGGGTGGGGCAGGCTGCAGGGCAGTTGGTTAGTTGCTGTGTGAAACAGGATGCTGAGATACATGGACCACTGGTCTGATCCAGCAGGTGTCTTCTTATGTTCTTATTATATAAAATTCTAGTCTCCTGCCTACACCAAGAAGTGTATATAAAACTCAATAACTTGAACCCAATCCCCTTTCTGGTAATTATCACTGTCATTTTTAGACAGAGAAGCCAGGGCATGTGTTTAGTCCCATGCACTTCCCTGGTGTTACATAGATAGACTTGTCAAAGTACAAACATGGGGCAAACCATACAGATTTTTCTGCTCACACTTCCTAATGCATCCCTTACCTGTGAACAGAGAGTTGCTTCTTCATGGAAGTAGCCATGCATGAATTCACAGTATTCTCGAGTAGTGATCTCACAGCTAGGGGTGGGGTGGGGAACAGAGAGAGACATGCAAGTTGCATCAGTTAACCATTCAGTCCCTTCCCTACCAAACTATGCTTCACCTCCTCTCCTCAGAAAATGCTAGGTTTGTAAACCAGATCAGCCTTTGAGGTTACATTACTTAGATCCTGCATATCAGCACATTACTATGAGGTCACTGGTGAATAAGAGGTCCTCAGACCGCATTTCCACCCCTACCCTTATGCTGAGTCCCTGAGCCAGTTTGGTGTGGTAGTTAGGAGCATGGAATCTAATCTGGGAGAACCGGGTTTGATTCTCCACTCCTCCACATGCAGCTGCTGGTGTGACCTTGGGTCAGTCACAAGTTCCCTCACAAGCTGTTCTCTCAGAGCCCTCTCAGCCCCATCTACCTCACAGGGTGTCTGTTGTGGGGAGGGGAAGAGAAAGGAGATTGTAAATGGCTCTGAGACTCCTTTGGGTAGTGAAGGGCAGGGTATAAATCCAATATCTTCTTCTTGTCTTCTTGGGCAATACACTACTGGGGAACTGATTGGTGTGTTCTTTCCAAAAAGGGAATCAAGGAGGTGCACAGAAGGGGAGGCCTTTGAACTTAGCTTCAGAAGCAGAAAAACATTATACCTACATGCACCACTTGTTCATGATCACTACAGATCTCCAGCTCAGCATGGAAAGGTCTGTCTTTGGCACAGAAATTGGGTTGTGAATGAGTTACAGTGAGGGAACAAGTCACTTTTCCACCTCCAGAGAAAGCTCTAACAACACAGAGCTCTTTACAACCCTCCACAACACAGCAGTGACAAATCAGCACAGAGTCTGAACTACACACCTGCTAGCTTTTGGAAAGTTCAAGACGGATTGTGGTTTCAGCCCTGATCTTGAAGCTTGTATCCCCTCTCATTTGTTAATAATTCAGATGGCTGCACTGCATATTACCATGCTTTAAAGATAATCAGTAAACTGAAACATTAATCTCAATCTAGGCATCTCCTTTGTAGGTTACAGACAAGAAAGTCAACAGCAAGCTATTAAGAAACTTTATTAAAACTGAGCTTCTAGAAAGCCCATGTCATCTGAAGTCTTAGGTATCTTGCTGCTCAGGTTTATCAAAGTCTTAGTTACTCTGGCTAATGTGTTACAAAGCCTGAAGGGGTGATGAGCTGTACTTCTTGGGTTTAATTGCACTACATGTAGCTGACCTTTACCCAACACTAACTTTGCTTAGTAAACTGACTGGAACAAAGGCCAAACAACAGACAAACAAAATCCAGGAGCACCAAGATGGAATTTAACACTGCACTTCCTTAGCTCTGCAACTGCTGGCAGTATCTTGCTAGCAGCTTTGAGAGATGCTTCCACAATCACATGCTTACCTGCCTTTGGTCCCAATACAGCATGGCCTTCCTTTAATGTCACAGTCCATATGCAAAAAGCCAGTATGATTATTCTTGACCTGATATGTACATATCTGTGAAAGACACACATTGCAGCATTAGAGAAGAGGCTTTGAGCAGATGCTTGGGAACCCATCCTAACCATTCTTGTTCATTTTGCCTCTTTACCTTTACTAATTAGTGTGATGACATACTAGGCTACTGAGATTCTACTACCACCATCAGGCTTTCCTGCATCCCTGACACACTACTTGTAGGTACAGGGATCCTCCAGCCCCTAACTGTACCCTCCCAGCTGGATCACTGTGCTCTTTAGTACCCAGTGAAGGGCATTAAGTCTCAGTTTGCTGTTAAGGCTAGAGAAAGGAGCAGGGAAAGTGTTTCCTATGTATGTGTGCATGCTTGTATATCTAGCCTTCCTACAGTTCCCTGTTCTCACTACACAGCCTCCTCCTCTTCCTTATTCACCTACATTTGGTGGTCTCTGGAATTAAGCAATGAATTTCAGCACTCAAACCCACCAAGATTTTACTCCACCTACTCAGTAACAAACCAACACCTTCCCTCCTCAAGTGTAATTAGTGGGTATACCTGAGAGAAGCATACCCATGACTGTGCAAAGGAACAGAACATTAAGAGATATGCATTGTGTGAGATAGCTAGGCAGTGATAATACACCAGACGCATTCTCTCCTCCCTGCAAAACTTCCAAAAAATGATCCATTTGTGTACTTGCATGGTAGGAGGCACTCAGCAAAATAAAGTAAAAGCAAAAAACTAAAGGAGAAAGGAATCTTTACCGGCCACTTGGTGATGTCGTCAGGCCATATATGAGGTCTATTTGAAGCTGGTTCCTCACAAGTCCTGTTGGTATATAACCAATCAGCAATGAGTGCTTAGAACAGTCATCGTGCCCAGCTCTGTTAAAAGAAACCCACACTTTCTAATTTTATCATACATTTTTAATTTTGTCACTCCCCCCAAAAGCTCAGGATGATCTACATACTTCTTCCCCATTTTTATCCTCATAGCATCATCCCCACAAGGTAGATTAGGCTGAGTATATGACTGGATCATGAGTTTCATGACTGAATGGAGATTTGAACCCAGATCTCTCTGTTTCTAGTTCAACACTCTAACCACTACACGATGGAGTCTTTTTGGACAGATCTCCCCTTTGCAGAAGGAGAGAGGCATACACATGCATAGAAGTGCAAAGCTACCTGGGATCCTGATGGCACACTGCTCCCGATGACCTTTTCAGACTGGAATTGCTGGGGTCAACATCTGGTGGGTTATGATCTGGCCACTTTACAAAAGTGGCTAAGGTTTCCTTTTAGGATGAGAAGAAAAACTGATTTAAAAAGGAGCACAACCCACTGGAGGCCCGTTTATACAGAATTCTTATTTAGGGTACATAGAAACTGAGGTCAGTACTATAAACTGTGTTGCCTTCAAAGGCCCCAACTAGGTATTGCAGTTCACAGAAACAAAAAAAAAGGAATTTTTATCCAAAAGGGTGTTTGTGGACATTCTATGAATGTAATCAATTCTATAAGTTTTTATAAGTTACAAATTATCAGATTTCCCCCCATATTCTTCTCAAGTTTGGGTTTTAATTATACTGTTTTGTCTAAATAGTGACCAAATATTTTATACATTTATGGTGTGAACTGGTCAAACAAAATAACAATTTAACCGATAAAATTAAACTAAGCAACAACACTCCCATAGGTGCCATTATGAAAAGCAGTTCTTTGGATGTCATGGAAGCATGGTCCCACCACTTCAGTATAGCAAAAAAGCCTCACATTTTAATTACAGTTGCCCATCTTACGAATATTTTTGAGCCTGGCCTGCAATGATTATATGATCTCAAAGGAATAAATATCTTGCCATGCTTTTTTATTATAACAACAAAGGTTAAACACAGATGAACCAAGATAAAAGCTGTATCTAAAATTCTATTGAAACAGGAATTGAAATAAAAAGCTCCTTTTCCTCCAAAGGAGTCAAGTTTCACCCAGACAGACCCTGCCTTTCAGAGCAACCCTCTGGCTGGCATGCTCACCGAGCAGTCTTCTCGCAGAGTCTGAACACAGCCAGAGTTATCATTCTGGACACAGCAACCTGACTTGTGCTCTTGATCTCTCTCCTTCTGAATTAGCTTCTCAATCTGTAGGTCCTTCCTTATGCAGGGGGAGAACTTAGCTCCTAGGTGGATCAAGTCAATCTGAAATGCAAAGTAGGGAGGGAGGGATTCTCAGTGGAAAAGGGGATTTGCTAATTTAATTTCTCTTCACTTCACTTTCAGTGAATGGTAACTGCCACCTGGGAAAGCTCTTAGGGATGTCAAATTCCAGGTGGGACCAAGAGATCCCCTGGAATTACAGTTCATCTCCAGACTACAGAGAGCAGTCCCCCTGATGAAAACGGATGCCTTGGAGGGTGGACTCTATGGCATTGTACCCAACTGAGGTCCCTCCCCTCCCCAGGCTCCATCCCCAAATCTCCATGAGTTTCCCAATCTGGATCTGGCAACTGTACCCCCCCATACCCCACCGGTGGCCGGGAAGGGGGGGGTGGAGAGAAAGAAAGCTTTCTTGAATATCAGATTTTATTGGCTGATACAGTTTTTTGGACATTGCAAATGCAAATTAAAAAGAGAAAGAGAGAGAGCACATGCGCACGGGGATATTCACAGGTCACACAAAGAAACCGCCCTGAGCCTGCTTTGGCTTATTCATAAATTGAATGAATAAATTAATAAACCAACATTCAAAAGCACTTTGAATAATGCATACTGTCTCATCCTTAAAATGGAAGGAATTCCATCCTCTTGGGAAAGCGCAAACAAAAATGGAAGCACAGCCTTTACCGAACTTGGTCCAATCCAGAAGTTCTCTTGCTGAATGTACTTCACACTCTCATAAACGCCTTTGTTCCTTAGTACCTGCATTGCCACAAGAGAAATTCCTATATTAAGTCCCAGTAGCAAACAACTTAAGAAAGGGGGGCTATTGTAACTTGTAAGGCATTGGGAATTATTTTTCAGCTGCAAAGACAGATCCAAGGTCAGGAACTGAATCTGGGCGCATCATGTGATGCAAGCAGAGCTACTGACAAGCACCTTTAAGAAATGCCCCATTGAAAAATGTCTTCACTGATTCAACTTTCAAAGTGACCTCTGCTACTTTTGCTGAATTGAGTTTTTCAACTGCCTTACCGCATTTGATGGATTCTATCAAACAACCCTGGCTGAATTTGTGTAACTTGCTTATTTTGTTCTGTTTGCAGAAAACTCACATAAGCTGGATTTTCTGGTTGCAGAAAAACACCCAATTAGCCACTATCTATTTATATATAGCAAGCAGAAATTAAATAAGTAGTATTAAACTCACAAGTGCTGTTGTCAGGTGCTGGGCAAAGCCAACTGGAGCAATCCCATAAGTGCAAATGATAAGCAGGGTGATGATGATATGGACAAAGGTGATCCAGTAGGTGAAGTAGGGCCTATAATGAAGGGAGGGAGAAAAAAGTCTGCATGCTGATAAGAGCAGCCCTGCTATATCAGACCAGTAGTCTATCCAGTCCACTACCATGCATAGAGGCCAAGGCCTTTTCCCAATGTTCCCTCCTACCACTAGTATTCAAACATTTACTGCTCCTGATCATGGAGGTTTCCCTTTAGTCACCATGGCTAGTAGCCACTGATTGACATATCCAGCACAAATTTATTGAGTCCCCTTTTAAAGCTACCTATCCTTGTGGCCATCACTACATCCTCTGGCAGTGAATTCCACACTTTAATCACTTGTTGAGTAAAGTACTTCCTTTTGTCAGTTCTGAATCTACTGCTCACCAACTTCACTGGGTGCCACTCAAATTCTAGTATTTTGGGAGACTTAAGAAATGGGTTCCACTCTCTCTACCTTATGCATCATTTTATAAACCTCTATCATGTCCCCCTTCAGTCATCTTTTTTTAAGTTGAAAAGTCCCAGGCTCTTCAGCCTTTCCTCATAGGGAAGGTTGTCCACCCCCTTAATCATCTTGGTTGCCCTCTTCTGTACTTTTTCCAGCTCCGCAATGACGTTTTTTAGATATTGTGATCAGAACTGCACCCCAGTATTCTAAATGAGGCTGCATCATAGATCTATACAGGAGCGTTACCATATTGGCCATTTTCAACTCCTTCCCTAATAGTCTCCAGCTTGGAGCATGACAGTACCAGTAGCTCTAGGCATGTTAGATGGGAAGAAGACTTTGCCTATGCTATTAATCTAATACATACAGAACTCAGGACTGGGAAGAAGTGCAAGAGCTCAGCCTTTTAGCCACTATGCTACCCCTGATCAAAACTCAGCAAAACAGGGGAGGGAACTGAAATTTGCCAGGAAGGGAAGATGCCAGGAAGGGGGTTCTACTGGATCAGAGGAGGAGGGTTGTGGAAAGAACAGAAGTAGCCTCAGCTGACCTCCACTAGCTCCCTGAGTCCAGCACTTAGAAGTCTCTCTCTGCTGTCTCCCTGCTGGGTCCCAGCATGTCCTCCTTGGCTGGCTC
Source organism: Gekko gecko (assembly GCA_029375565.1). Lineage (NCBI taxonomy): Eukaryota > Metazoa > Chordata > Lepidosauria > Squamata > Gekkonidae > Gekko > Gekko gecko. The sequence goes on along the minus strand of JAPDNY010000002.1, from coordinate 219,358,594 downwards.
CTGTGCCTCTCCCTTTATACTCCCCCTCCCTGGTCCCCGCCCCTTCCCCCTGCTGGACATGCCCCCCATTTAGGCCATGCCCCCTGTACATCAGTGGAGACTCCTGAGCTGGCATGTCCTGGCTAACCTTGCCCTGTTGGCACCCTTCCCCATCCAGCTGGGGCTGGGGCTGCCCCACTCCTGGGGCCTCCCGGCAGGCCCACGCACCGCCTCCTCTCCAGGCCACCAGCCCTGTCGCCACCACAATCGGGCTCAGCCGGCCCAGGGCCTCCTGGCTCCTTCTCTCTGCATGCTGGGGAGGGGTGGCTGCCATGATTGGCGCCTGCTATGCCAGGCCACCTCCAGCCAACACCATCTTCAGGAGGCTCGCCACCATCGTTGTCATCTCTGGCCTCCCACTGGTTCCCGGTGAGTGCTTCAGGGTTGGTGGGGCTCTTGCTGGGTGGTGGGCCTGTTTCAGGAGCTGTCTCCTTCCTACTTGGCCCCCAAGAGCCTAGTGGGTAGGGGGGCAGCTGTTGCACCTGTAGTGTATTCACAGAGAAACATGGACTCGGGGCAGCCATGTGCTCGGACGGGTTCTGGCCGGTCCGCCATGCGGCCAGGCAAAGGGCCTGAGCTTCGTCCCAATAGACAATAGAATGTAGGCTCCTCGCATCCCTCCAATCGGGGAGCCCGGGGTAACTCAATTAACTGTAAATAACGAATCACGAGTGTTGTGTGTGTTTGGGGTGAGGGTTCACTCGGGAATAAAAGCTGGCCTGCGAGCCAGCTTAGTTGTCTTGTTCCTGATCTAATAAAGTATGTGAGAGCTGAAATCACTTGTCAGTCTCAGTACTTTTCAGCACCCTTGCTTGCTCCGTGGAGGGGTCTGCTGGGGCCAGTTTGGGCTGCACCCAGACAAATACAATGGTACTAACAGACAGACATGAAATAAAGATCTGCCAAAATGGAGGGGGGGTGGTGGAGAAGAGAGGAAAACATATGACAAGAAAGACATAAACCAAGCATCACTTCCATGGTGTTCTATTCTTGGAAAATGACATTTGAGGCTTTTTATCCCTGCTGTCCTGGTTCTGAACAAATTTACAATGACCCAAAACTCATTCTACCAGAATGGTCAGGTGGTCTAGCAGTTTAAAGGGAGCGCAGCAAGGGAGTCTTCCTCCAATTCTTGAATTTCCCTGTGCTAACACCATAGGAAACCCTAGAATAACCCAAGTCATGATCAATATGTGGACTTCCTACCTATGGCTGTCCATGATCTCCAACTGAGACCGCACCACACTGCTGATGCTCCGGCGATATGTCCTGTTCAGCCACTTGCCCACCACTCCCAGGCCATAGTAACGCTTCTTGCGGTCAAAAGCAAAATGTTTCACTTTAGAAGCAATCCGTGTGCCCCTCTTTGGGGCAGCTACTGGAGATGGCCCAACTTTGGCAGCACCTGCATGCCTGCAAAAATAGAAGGAATCTCCTCTGTTAAAAGTGTGACAGCAACATGGACACATAAGGAACTACTCCCTGGTAACAATTAAAATGCTTCCATCTCCAATGGGTGAAATTTGCAGTGTTTTCCCCATCTAAATGTTACTGTAAAAAAATACAGGCAAACAGATTTGGGTTTTGTTTTGCCTTTCCCCCCTTCTTGGTGTGGGGGACACTAGGGAGAAGTCTCAAACTCAGTATTAGCATTCATTTGGACCTGATGAAGTGAATCGGAAACATTTATGCAATAATACATTCATTAGTCTTTAGGGGATGGCCCACCATAGCTCAGTGGCAGAGCATCTGCTTTGCATGAAGAAGGCCCCAGAGTTTGTGCCTGGCACCTAATCCTTTCCAGGAACAGATCACAAGGTCAGAATGTTCAGATGCTGTTCAGCATTTTGGTAATTTAGGTTTTTAAATATCTATGTAACAAAAGATGCAAAGATCACATCATCTTTATTTTGACTCATTGTCTGCCTATTTGTTTGAGTGCAATTCAAAGAGATACTTTTGACATTTAAAAGCTAAAGATTTTGGGGTACAGATACCAGATAGGCCCCTTCCTCCAGTATGAATTTACCCAGATGTTGAGCTCTTCTATTAGCATGGGCCTGTCCCATGCTCCATCTGCTGTATGCATGACAACCCATAACAAAATCTTTTCAGTGACAGCATTAGGGCTATGGAATGCCCTGGCCTAGGGAACTCACCTTTGCACCTCCCAAGATGGCCTGTATAAACAAAATGCACCTACTCAGTCTAGCTTTTATTCGATCTTGTTTTATGGGTTTTTATGAATCTGTAAGATTTGTCTGTTAGATTGAATGTTTTATGTTTTAATATTATCTGCTGGTTGGTTGATATCACTGTATATCACTGTAGTGTTGTCTTACAGTCACTTTTATCATAATATATTGATGGTATAAAGCACTCTTGAGGGTGCATTTTATTGAAAGGCAGAATACAACAGTTCTAAATAAAGTCCTGCTATATTGTGAAGCAAACAAAGGTTCCCTACATATTGTATGTCTGGCTTTGTTTCTCCATAATCCTGATTGGTCATGGTTCAGACAAAGCCTAGATCCAAATGGACTTTCTAGAAGCACATCCACGTCAAGATCCTGGCTCCATTCTTAATGAGAGCCCAAGACTCACTGAAGTGGCTGCTCAGCCTCAGGTGATTTGTTTTCTCCTGGCTGAGGAAGTCCTCGGAAATATGTTGCAGAGAGGGGTGGAGATTCAAACACATCATCTGGCATGGAACACATCTCCTCATGTGTGTCAACCTATGAGAGAAAAAATATAGATACCATCTTGTAAGCTAAACCATGCCAACAAATGTTGTGGTCTCAGATGGCAGCTCAGTTTAGCCATCATGGCCAAAAGATATAGCAGCTTCTATGAAAATCATGAATTATGGTAGCACTTGATGGATAACATGGGAATCTTATGGTCTGAAAACAAGGACTTTTTGCATTGTTTGGAGCTGAATATTATTTAGCTCAGATGGCAGCGGAAAAACTACATATGCAATAGGTGGACAGCCACAATAAAATAAAAGGTTGCTTTTTTAAATATGCAGCTTTCTAGATTTTCTGCTCAAAATTCACAGAGATTATCCAATGAGCATTTAGCCTGGGAAATTTGAGAGGCGATGAAAGGAAACCATGCTGTGCTATACAATATAAAAAACATGTCCAATGAAATCAGAAGTGGGAAGGAGAGTGCCTGCAATCATTCAACAAGGAATGCAATCATTCCAGACTTGGGAGAAAATGGAATGTGTTCAAGGACAAAGCAGTTTGACAGTGGCTACAGAATCTGTTGTGACCATCTGGTGGCAGCCAGTGAGGGAGCCTTCTCCCACTACCTTCATGGCAGAGGAGCTCCTGCAGGAGCCCCAACCCTGGCAAGATCAACCGTTCAAAATTGGGGAAAGGCTTGTGTTGGGAGCAGCAGCATGTACAGTACCACACCACTGCAAATCGACATGACTATGCCCCTTATGTTATTCTGTACACAGAGTCAGAGGAGGAATCAAGCAATTTATAGGAGCACAGCTTGCTCAGGACAAAGAGTCACTCATCTTTGCTTTGAGACAACTGGAAGGTTTTAGTCTTTTAGTGGCTAAGCATGTTACCAAATGGGAAGAAAGAGTCAGTATATGTGAACAAATAGCTGGGATTCTGTTGCAGCCAATGGAGTGCTCTTGTTGAGAACTTGCCCTCTAACATATGATATTATGAACAAATTTTGAGTTCAGTGGAACCTTTAAAATCAACAAAGGTTTATGCATACCTTGAATAAACCTTTGTTGATCTTAAAGGTGTCACTGGACTCAAAATTTGTTCTAGTGCTTCAGACTAACATGCCTGCCCACCTGGTTATATGGTATTATGTGCACTGAAATCAGCACCTGTAGAAGGAAGTGGCCACTGAGCATTCCCACTGAGGTGAGATTGCTGGCTTGTGAGCAGGAATCCTATGTACATCACTGTACATGAATAAACTCCTTTCCTGTGATTAGGAGCATTTGAAAAAGCAGCATTCTTGACCACAGGGAGAGAACCCTGCAAAACCACACTTCCTACACATGTAGGGTCATGCTCATGTATGACTGCATGTTAGCAGGAGATGGGGACAGGGTGCTCTGGCCACCTCCCCCTTCTATATGCTCTGATTTCAGTGTGTGTAGTGGCACGGCTACTGTGCTTCCCCATTAGAGATTAATGGAAGTGACGGGTTCCTAAAAAGGTCTTGGAAGTCATGGTAAGGGAAAGGAACAACCATGGAACCATGCTTGCCTTACTGAAGAAAGAGGAGTCAAACACATCCATGCCATCCACCACATCATCATCCAGGAAGCTGGGATACATAAAACTCCGTTTATTGCCTCTTCGCTTGGGTATGGAGGGCTCCAGAACTGAGCGACCCTTTCAGGGAAAGGAAAATAAAGCAGTGAATGGCCAGGTTCAAACACCTGATATATTAGGTTTCATTGTTCCACAGTTGTCTTCTGGGATTCACCTGGAACATGACTTTGTGCTGCCTTTTAAAAATGGCATGTTGCATCTGAGAACTTGAATTCTCTATGCATGCACAGCTGAGAATGCACAGCTGTGCATGCATGCACAGACCGAGTGACTGTAGGCCAACATAGTTGCAGTAGCATCTTGGTTCTTAGCCAACAGGAGCAAGTCTTGCTGGATATAAGCCCATTACACCAACTCTGGTTCTGAATATCAGATGTGCTGATTTGCACTACAAAATAAACTGCAAATGCCTCCCAGGCCAGTTGTCCCCAGCTCCAAGGCTGTTAAACTTCCTCTATGCCATGCAGCTGCACCATCTGGTGATGAGAGCTCTACCCATTCAATGGCCCAGGCTATTAGTACCATCTCAACTGCTGCATTTTTCACAAATCCTGATTTTGAAACATGGAGATGAACTGTAAATTTGATATGTGAGCTACACTCCAAGACATCTTTCTTTAAAAAGGATATTACATATCACTAAGGAAATTCAGAATAAGACAAACTTCAATATTCCAAACCAACTCGACTTTAAATCATTTAACTGCTGTATTTTAAAAATGAAAGGATAAAGCTAAGAGAGATCAATATGCACGGGATTTTTAAAAATACCAAAGTCAACAGTCCTCATGTCTACCACAAATCAGATTTGGTGTAAATTTAAAGTGTTTTTTGCCAACTGAATGTTTCAGAAAAATCACCATGATGTGCCAAGATACAAGTTTGCTTCAAATACTTGTCACAGAAGCTACCAACAAGTCTGTGGTATTTCCCCCCCACAGTGAATACTACAATGGCTTTACAATGCAAAAACATGGGGAGAGGAAAGTGTTTAGACATACTTTCACATTGCAAAAGGCAACCAAGCCATAAGAGAAGGATGAAGTAATCAGCGATGGGAGAGAGCATTTTTAATCAGCATTTTACTTTCATTCCATTTCTTACACACTAATATTCTGTCTCCATCCATACCAGCCGCTGTTGTAACCTTGCACACTATGAGCAAGGTGACAATGGGGGAGAGGGGTTAAAGAGAAGAGATGGGCCTAGAAGAAGAACTCACTTTGATTAATGCTGCAGCTGCCCTGAAACTCATATGGGCAACAGATTCCCTTTTTCTGCGGGGCACATGGGTGCAGCCAGACCGAATGCTGCTGAAGGATGTCAAGGAGATGACACCAGGGGTCAACGGGGGTAGGACAGGATGCGGGGTACGAGGGCGATCCACCTCATCTGGGTGCCGGAAGGGACGACCTCGGGCCAAAGGGTCCACAATCTGAAAGACCAATGAGTGCCACAGTTACTGGAAGGAGATTATTAGTTTCATTCACATCTTTTCCCTACACTGAATACTACTGTCAGGTCTCCCAGTTAAGTCACTCTCCACAACACACTTAAGCAGTAGTAGTTTATTGAGACATGCTTACTTCGGGAAACTTGCTCTTTGTCAAAACTGAAAAAATGCACGTGAAATCCACAGTTATAAGCAAAGCAATTAACACCCCACATCTCATGCATATGTCATCATCTAGCCCCTAAGTCACTATGGCAACCCTGACAGATATACGGTGCATTATCTAGTCTAGCATGGCAGAAGAGTCTCCAAGGTCAGCTCTCATGGGTACTGGCGATGGGGCACAGCTTAAATAAATGGTTATGGCTGCTAGAAGCATTCACTCTCAGCACCCCATGCACTCTCCTCAGGCATTCCCTCCCGCCCAATATTATGTCAAGCAATGAAGTGAACTGCAAAGAAATGAAACTAAGCTTGACAACTACAATGGCTTTACAATGCAAACACATGGGGAGAGGAAAGTGTTTGGACATATCTTCACATTGCAAAAGGCAACCAGGCCATGACACAAGGATGAAGAGGCATTTTGGGCAGAAGACGGTCCTATAACTTGCCTGGCCCACCTCACCCTGTCAGCTTTATCTTCAAGAGGGGTACAAATCCATGTCTGCCACAACCAAACCCAGCACTCTGGCCATTACATGGTGCTGGCCCTCATGGCCAATTAAGAGAAAGGCCACACATGGGGCTGCTTACCTTAGGCATCTTGCCTGTCTTTGGGGACTCTGTGCCTTGGAAGGAAGGCACTTCTTGGCTGGGCAGCTCCATTTCTCGGTAGGCAGCTTTGAGTTTTCCATACCGCAAGCTGCAGTGTTGCAAGCTTTTGCGTTGCCAGTGCTGCCGCTTTCCTTCCCAGTCGTTGCTGACTCCAAACCACTGAGCTGTCCCTCTGAAGGGGAAAAAACCCCAGAAGTTAAACCAGCTACCAAGACACTGCTCCCTCCACCCCTGTAAGTAAATCAGAATACTTCTAGAGAACAGTTACTCCATCCACCAAGGCCTTTCCTCTGGAAAACTTCCACTGACTAGAAAGTGTCCCCCCATGGGGATGTGACAGGAGCAAAAGCCTGGAGAAAAGTCTCTGAGGTTGTGATGTAGGGCATGCACTGTCTACCTCCAGCATAACATATAAGTTGCCCAACTTTTGAATGCTGAACCAAGAAACTGGTTTCTGAGAGAAAGTTCTTGCCCACAGCAGAGGCACCTGATTTCATAATACAGTAAACCACACCCTCAAAGCTAGCAGAGAAAACATGACATTTGCGAGGGAAAACAAATTGATATCAATCCAGCTATCATCAAGGCTTCAGGACCTTAAAGTGAAAGTTTGGAACACAGACAGTCAGGGCTGTTTTTCATTCAGAAAAACGAAGTTAGATGTGGGAGTGAGGAAACACTTCTGACTGTGGGAACTGTTTCTCCACCACCACCATTTCTGACAACTGCTTCAAAACTGGTTAGATGAATGAGTTGCTGTTCAGTATCCAACCTCTTAATGGGGGCGTTATTTCTTTTGGCAGCCAAGTCAGGAAGCTGTGGCTTGAGTACCTGGTACTCACACATTCGCTTTCAATATCTCATGCACTTTGCAAAGAAGGATCCACAGCTATATGTGAAGCCCTCCCTCTGATCCCACCATTCCCTCTGTTGCTCTAGTGTCAGACCACCTCCCAAAGCCCTCAAAATCTTTCAGTATGCCTAATTGAAAAGTAACTGTGTGAACAAAGCTTCTTCTTATTATTTTTTTTAAAAAGCTACATGTCTTCATCACCATATGTGCACTAAAGAAACATATGCTATTGATTGACTCCAACTTGCAGACATATGTTTCTGCAGTGTACGTAGGGATGAGAGAAGGACACACGGGTTACTTCACATTTTGCAGCACATAAACAAGTACATGCAGGGGTCGCTTTGTAGAAAAAGAGGTGCAGGAGCTCATTAGCATAACATTAGCATAACTGATTTACATGTCACACCCCTGACATCACCAGAAGTTACCCCACAACAAGCATGAAAATGCAGATCAAGTTAGTATTGCTATTTATTTTTGTGATAGTTGCTATACAAAGCCTCCTGGGTTCAGCTTTTTAAAGTCCAGTTTCCTTAGAAGGGCAAATTAGCAGTGACCTTTGCTATATACGAATGGGGTTAGTTTGTTTTGTTAAAGGAAGTTACGTTCTTATCACACCAATCTACCTGTATAGTTACATGAAAGATAAATTATTGCAAAAAACCTGTTCAAATAAATGGTCTACTTGTATGAACAGTGTGACATTAGAGTGTGGGACTTGTGCAAGATCGCAGCTTTTTTATATGCCCAGCAAAAACTTCTAATAATGGAAGAAAAGCCACAATCTCATGCAAGTTTCTCTTTCAGTCACTTCCAAACACTCCAGCAAGTGGTGCAAATTCTGCATGTTCCATGTTTCTACAGGGCTAGCAGATCTACTATCTGGAAAAGACATCCTCCCTTCTCTAGTAAATTATGAATAACCTGACCCCTTGAGAGAGAGGTGTGCCTAAAACAGAGTTATACACATGACAGCATTAAATACCAAGTTGCCTTCTTCAAGTGAATACAAGCTAAGCTTTGCCTGTTGCTGTGAGCAAGACAATTTCCAGGGCTTTTTTTCTGGGGGAACATGCCAGAACAGAGTTCTGGAACCTCTTTGACAAAATTCTTTTTACAGGACCCATTGAAGACATCATTAACCTGACCCCCTTTGAAATGCTGTGATCATCCCAATTAAGTGGTACTTAAAGTGCCAGCATTCTGTTGTTGCCCTGGCCTGGATGGCCCTGGCTAGCCCAATCTTGTTAGACCCTCTAAAGCTAAGCAAGGCCAGCCCTGGTTACTACTTGGATGGGAGACCACCAAGGAAGCCCAGGGTTGTGACACAGAGGAAGGCAATGGCAAACCACCTCTGAACATCTCAGGCCTTTAAAATCACTACGAGGTCGCCATTGGTCAGCTGCCATTGGCACTTTCCACCCACAATTTTGTTGTTGCATAAGAAAAAGGACTGACAAAACCCTTGGAGCTGTGCGCTTGCAACTCTCTGGAACCTTAAGTTATGTTGCCCTCATTCAGCCTCATCTAGAGACAACAACCACATGCCCCCAGCCACAGAAAGTCACTTAAATCCGCACAAAAAGGTCCGCATTTTACCATCATCCAAATATTTCACACCAAGGGAAGGCAGAAGGAGAAAATAGTACTGTCTACCTGTCTTGTCTAACAAAGTTTGAGTCCACTGGCACAGATACAGAGAGAGAGACACAGAGGGGCAGACACACACACACATACACACAGAGGGGCAGAGAGAGAGAGACAAACAAACAGAGAGAGACACACACACATAGAGGGACAGAGAGAGGGGGACAGAGAGACAGAGGAGCACAGACACACACACACGCAAACAGAGGGGCGGGGGGGGTCAGAGAGAGAGGGGGTCAGAGAGAAACACAGAGGAACAGAGGGGCAGAGAAGACAAGAACAGAGGGGGAGAGACACACACACAGAGGGGCAGAGAGAGACACAGAGAACACAGAGAGAGAAACACACACACACTGCCCACCCGAAGCAAGTCCCCCCCACCGAAGCAGCCAAGCCACCCAAGGTGCCCTCGGCCCACCCCCCCATCAAGCCCCCCCCACTTTGGCAGGCAGGGGAAGGCATGGGGAGGCATTTAAATGCCTCCCTCCTCTTCAGAACGCCTTCCCCCGGCCTGCCTGCTTAGGCAGATGAGCCAAGGAAAGCCGGGGGTCCTCAGCAGGCCTTCCCCCACTCATCTGCAGAAGCAGGCGGATGGGGGAAAGCATGAGGGGGCATTTAAATGCCTCCCTGCTCCTCAGAAGGCCTTCCTCGGCCTGCTTGCTTAGGCAGGCGGGCCAAGGAAGGCTGGGGCGGCCTCAGCAGGCCTTCCCCCACCCGCCCACAGAAGCAGGCGGGTGGGGGAAGGCTCGAGGAGGCATTAAATGCCTCCCCGCTCCTCAGAAGGCCTTCCCCAGCCTGCACACTTAGGCGGGTGGGCCAAAGAAGGCCGGGGGGGCTCAGCAGGTCTTCCCCCACCCGCCCGCAGAAGTGGGCGAGCAGGGGAAGGCACAGGGAGGCATTTAAATGCCTCCCTGCTGGTCGTGGCCCGACTGAGGGCTGCTGGGGGTGGGGCTTGTTGGGCTCCCTTCTGCCAGAGTGCTGCTCCGGCAGGAAATGACCCCTGAGTACATGGAAGATATATTGTGATTTACATGTGCGAAGGACATATATTGTTCAGTATTCTGAGTAAGACATGGGTGAAATACAAAAGCATGTTTTAAAGCAGTTTTTTGTCAAGATAAACATGGCCAAAAATCAGAAGCTACATACCCAAAAAGGGACAAAATGTATATTTTACAAGCACAAGACCATTTACAGAAGTCATTCTCCAGTGGTCCAGGAATGGACCAGTTCTCACACTGGGGACTGACTCCTCCTTCTGCAGCTGGGTCAGCCTTCAAGATTGATCCAGTAGGGGGGAGGGGCCTATCCCCTGGACTGGCCCCAGTCTTACCGGCTCTGCTATCAGAGCAAGACAGGCTCAATAACGCTCAATGGAGTGCACTTATCCAGATGCCATCGCCACAGGCAACCCATGAGAGCCAGCGGCACAAAAGGAAGCCTGGGCAGTGATCGGCCGCAACAAACAGGAAAGGGATTGCTCCTTCGCGCTGTGGCAGCAGTGATGACTGCAGGCGACTGCAGGAGGTGAGCCAGTGGTGCTGGGCAAACCCAAGCAGCCATGGCTCCTGCGAACTCCTGCAGGCCTTCTAAGGCCACAGAAGAGCAGTTGAGTCTGTGAAAGTGGCTGGGATGGCATCGTGCAACCCATCGCACTTCCCAGCCACAGGACCCTGGCAGAGACATCAGATGAGTTGAACAGCTCGGAGCCTCACCCAGTAGAACCTCAGTAGGCACCCAGTGGTTCAAGGGAAATTATGGCAGCTTGGGGAGGCCCCCCCCCCCCCAAGCACAGGAGATCCCACCCTTCTCTGCCCACAGTTAAGGTCCTTCACAGAACCAGGGAGATCACCTTACTGGACTTAGTCCCCAGTAATAGATAGAGCCACAGGGGACTATGGAATGGGTGGTGGTGGGGGAAATGGCGGCGGCCATTTTGTTGCTCCTTGCCTTAGGAAAGTATTTTTGCTTTTACTTTGCCAGGTGCCAGTATTACAAAATGGCTGACAAGGCTGGCCCAGCTACTTCCCAGATGAAAGGGAGCCCATCTTCTGGATCTGAGCTCCCTGTGTTTTCTCTATCTCTGTCTTCCTAAAAGTCTTTAGAACAAAATGTGGACCTCACCGGGGAAGAAGCAAAATCCAACAATGCAATGGCTAAAGTTGGAAATGCGGAAAGAATTCAGAGACATGATGCAGGAAGCTGCATCATCTAATATATCCCCATCTAGGGGAGACAACATGAAAAACCCCAGAAACGAAAGAGAGACAGGCATAGCAGTAATTCAGACTCACCTTCTAGACCCAGAATAAAGAGGCAAGAACTCTCAGTAACTAGGGAATGTAGTCCTCAACTGGATGAACATATGGGAAGCTTTGACTCTTCCACCTCCTCCTCAGAAAAGGAGGAGGGAGAACTATCTGAGGAAGAGGAAGAAGTGTTGCCTTCAGTACAAACCAGGCTTTCCCCCCTGGGAATTGTACACACATCTGCTCCCTAAGGTTTCGAGAACCTTAGCAATCTCCTCCAAACCTAAAGGGAAAGATGAAGCTGACACAAAATTCCAATCTGACTCAGAAAAGCTCGTGCCAAAACTCTCTACACCACAAGCAGGGATCCCTCTCCCAGCAGTCTTCTACAGTATTATGAAAGCAGAATGGGAGAACCTCACAAAACCAAAGGCAAATCACCCTGTTTTTTCAAAATTCTATTCCCTGGTCCCAGAAACTACCAAAAGGATTAAGTTCTCCATGGTTGACAACCTTGTTACTAAGCTGTCTTCTAATCTGGTTCTTCCTATGGAGGCAGACAGTTTGCCTAAGGATCATTGTGATAGAAAGACAGAACAAATACTCCGCAGAGACTTTGAGGCATCATCTTGCTCCCTGAGAGCTTCTACAGCTGCATCTCTGTTTGCAAGGGTGGTGTATGCATGGGCATCCAACCTAGCCTCTGCCGAGAGTACTATTCCAAAGGAAGTCAAGGATGAGTTGAAGAAGATTGCCCTGGCAACGGCGTTGGCTGCAGATGTTACTCTTGATACCTTTCAGCAATCAGCAAGAGCAATGGCTTGCAATGTGGCAGCCAGGAGAAACAGCTGGCTTAGGAACTAGGATGTTGACTCATCGGCTCAGGCAACAGTGGCAGCAGTTCCATTCCAGGGTACAAAGCTGTTTGGTGAGGGCACTGACAAATACTTGGTGGAGGATAAAGATAAAAAGAAAGTTCTACCTTCAAAAAATAAGGAATTTAAACCCAGGAAAAGATTCCAGTCCTTTCGTGACTCCAAAAAATTGTCCAGACCAGCTTTCTCCAGACCCTTTAAAGGGAAGTGGCAGCACAAAGTACGAGACAACAAACCCTTCTTTTCCAACAAAGGTGTTCAGGGAAAGAACTTTAGAAAAGGATCTTCAGCATGACTATGCCAACAAGTTGGGTTCGGTAAGGATAGGAGGCCATCTTCAATGTTTGGCCCAACATTGGAGGGAGACGGGAAATGATAACTGGGTAACAGACACGGTATCAAAAGGTTATGTCATAGAGTCCTTGATGGCATTTACTCAAGATTTCACAGAACCCATTAGTGCAGAAACCCAGACTGTTACAAGGGGCCATCCAATATCTTTTGGAGATAGGGACCATAGAAGAGGTCCCACACATCCAAAAGAATCAGGGAGTGTATTTGCTTTTCTTTATACTGCCAAAGAAGAATGAAGATGTCAGGGCCATTCTGGACCTGAAATGGCTAAACGAATTGCTAAACAAAGACAAAGAAGTTCCGTATTGAATCTCTGAAGTCAATTCTATCAGCCATTTGGGAAAAGAACTTTATGACATCCATCGATCTGTCAAAGGCCTATTTACATAACCCCATAAGAGACAAATCACATGTTTCTACACTTCCCGTACAACAACGATCACTACCAGTGCAGAGCCCTGCCATTTGGCCTGAAATCCTCCTGGTGGTGCTGATTGCTCATCTACATCTACAGGGGATCTCACGCTTTCCCTATCTAGCCCAACCTGGTAGTATAAGACGCTCAGAGAGCATGGATTGTAGTGAATACAGAGAAGAGCAATTTACAGCCAACCCAATTTACACATCTGGGAGTACAAACAGACACCTTGAGGGACAAGGTGTTTATATCTGGGGAGAGACAGCAAAAGCTCAGGTCACTAATCTTGAAAGTACTGGCAAAATCCAAGGTGGAAGTAATGATGCTGGTCAAACTCCTGGGCCATAATGGTCTCCTGCCAGGAGGTGGTCCAGTGGTCCAGATTTCATGCCAGGCCATTACATTTCAGTACCATTTCAGTAAGTCATAGCCTGCAAAGGTCATATGTTGATTCATCTCCCAGGACAGTTATGGGAACTTCAGTGGTGGTTGGATCCGGTCAGGTTCCAACAGAACTCCCAGTCAGAGATCCAAAAAGAGACCATGGATGCGAGCCTCTTCGGTTGGGGGGCACACACTCTGGGCAGAATGGTACAAAGTCTCTGGTCTCCAGGGGAAATGTCAAGGAATATAAATTTCTTGGAACTCAGGACCATCAATTTGGGGCTGCTGGAGTTCAAGGATCTCCTGTCAAACCAACACATCCTGATTCAAACAGACAACGTGATGGTGAAAGCATACATCAACAAGCAAGGAAGGACAAGGTTTCAAACACTACACAATGAGGCTTGTGACCAGTGTTCTCGCTGAGCTAGTGTGAGCTAGTTCACATTTTTTAGCCTCTGGCTCACACATGTTTGTCTTAGCTCAGGAAGGACGGCTCCAGAGCAAACTAATTTATGCAGTAGCCAAATTGCTTGCTCACAACTTTAATGCCAGTAGCTCACAAAGTAAAATTTTTGCTCACAAGACTCCATAGCTTAGAGCAGTGGTGGCGAACCTATGGCACAGGTGCCAGATCTGGCACTCGGAGCCCTCTCTGTGGGCACGGGCGAGGAGGTGGCTGAGCCTGCTTATTGTGCTGCTGCAGCTGCTGCACCAGCTGGCCCTAGGCCAAACCCTAGGCCCTGGTTAGAAAGCAAATACCACACATGAGAGGAAAAGACGTACAAACCCCCGGTGCAGGCGCCCCACTTGTTGACATGGGGGAGGGAGAAGAGGGGAATCGCTTTCCCCACGGGCTCCACCTTCTTCACAGCCTGACGCCAACCCACAATCCCTGCTTACTCAAAGTCCAGGAGCTGCTTAGCAAGGAATCCCCACAGCCTGACCCCGCCCTCTTTCAATAAAAAGCTGTTTGTATCATTGAAAGCTCTGTTATTGTGCTTTTCTTTTAAGACAAAAGATGTTAATGTATGAATTGTTTTTTCTAAACTAAAACTTCAGTATTCAGGTTAAATTGCCATGTTGGCACTTTGCAATAAATAAGTGGGATTTGGATTGCAGTTTGGGCACTCGGTCTCTAAAAGGTTCGCCATCACTGGCTTAGAGGGAGCATTGCTTGTGACCTAGTATGTTGGGTGGAAACCCATCTTCTGTTGCTAAAAGCCATACATGGGCCAGGCAAGGACAATGTGTTGGCAGACTGGCTGAACAGGGCATGCTTGGACCAGTCAAAGTGTAGACTATGTCAACGAATTCAACACAAGTTTGGGGAGCTGGACCTGTTCGCCATAGCTCAAAACAGGCAAGTGATGAAGTTCATGTCCAGATCAAGAGAACCCCAAGCCATGGGAGTCAAATGATCTCAACTGAGAGTGGCCAACAGGACTCCTGTATGTGTTTCCTCCAATACAGCTGATTCCCAGAGTGATTCAAAAGTTGGTGGAAGACAAAGCAGAGACGGTGTTGATTGCCCCCTTCTGGCTGAGGAAGGCATGGTTTCAGGACTTGTGTGCTCCGTTGGTAGAGAAACATTGGAGACTTCCCCTCCAGGATGACCTCCTGACTCAGGGCATGACCCCACACCCACGGCCAGCTTTGCTCAACCTCACAGTTTAGAGGTTGAGTGGCAACAATTAGAGGGCTTGGGGTATGATGGCAGAATTATAGACACCATCTTGGCATCTAGGAAAGGATTCACTAAGAGAGTTTACAATTCTACCTGGCAAGTCTTTCATGCCTGGTGTTTACAGCGCAGATTGGATCTCCTCAAGGCTTCGGTCGGGGACATCTTAACCTTCCTGCAAGAAGGGTTAGATAAAGGGCTTAAGAGCCAGCACCCTGAAAAGGCAGGTGGCTGCTTCGTTGGCGGTCAAGGGGTCTAAGAAAGTGAAGTCATTGACTAGGCATCCCCACATTAATTGTTCCCTGAAAGGGACCATGCTTCTAAAACTGCTTCCAGTGCATAGGTTTACCACATGGAATCTCAATGTAGTCCTCAGGGCTCTTTGCAAACCTCCTTTTGAACCTATGGCCTCATGCTCATTAAAAGAGCTTTCATTTAAGACTTTGTTCCTGGTGGGGGTGACGTTGGCATGGAGAGTGTCAGATTTGACAGCCCTGACAATAAACAGGGAGCTCTATGTGTTCCTCTGGCCAGACCCGGCATTCATTCCCAAAGTGAATTCTGTGTTTCATAGGGTGGAATATTGTTCTACTATCCTTTTGTCTGAACCTGACACGGGACAAAGAAAAAGAACGGCACTGCTTAGATGTGCGTAGGACTCTGAGCTATTACATAGAAAAAACCAAGCAGGATTGCAAGTCAGAAGCTTTGTTTGTATCCTTCAGGAAGTTGTCCCTAGGGTGACAGGTGCTGTCCTCCATGCTTAGCAGGTGGATTAGGGGGTGTATAGCTATTGCCTACAAGGAAAGGGTTGGAACCCTCACAGGGAATCACAGCACATTCTGAAAGAGGGGTGGCCACCTCAGCAGCATACAGAGCTTTCCCATACTTGGAAATGGTTTGCAAGGCGGCCACTTGGAAGTCTGTGCATTCCTTCACAACGCATTACAGAATAAACAAACTGGTCTCAGCTGAGGTGGCTTTTGGGCACATTCTACAGCATACTATGTAGAATGGAAACTGGAGGACCTGACCTGGGGCACACTGCTTTTTTACATGTCCAGCATGAGGCCCACTCCTAGACCATTGGAGAATGGAAGATTTGGATTCACTTATCATGAAACTTCCTTTCTCGGTGGTCCAGGAGTGGGACAGTCCTACCCGTCCAGTTAGAGAGAGGGCCTGCGAGCTAGGAGGTGGAGCTGGAGGGCTGTCCACCTCATCTGGGTGACAGGTTCTCTTCTCAACTTGTAGGGCTGTACAAAGTTCTTCGCTAAAGAGTATGTGTTTGTTGTCAATGTTCATGAGTTCCAGGTTGCAAGAAGTGTTTTTACAGTGGGACTGACCAGTGGAGTCTATGGCTTGGAGACGGCTGGGGTCAGCCCAGAGGGATAGGCCCCTCTCCCCTAATGGATCAGTCTTGAAGACTGACCCTGCTGCAGGAGGAGGAACCAATCCCCAGCATGAGGACTGTCCCAGATCACTGAGAAAGGAAGCCTCACAGTAATTGAATCCAAATCTTCCATTTTCTTACTCAGTATGCCAGAACAGAGGCTACCTTAAAAGCCAGGGAAGAGAGATCAAGGAACACCAGGAGTAACTCCTTCAAAAAGAAACAAGACTTTCATCATCAGCCCATATGAAAATGATTATCCAAAGTCCTCCTTACTTGCGGATACTCTGGGTGAGTGAAGTTTGCCTGTGGAAGCCAGGATGTCTTTCCAAGTTGCTGTCCTGTCTTTTCATTCTGGGTTCTTGGAGGCTCACACTCTTTTGATAGACTAGGGTTTTTTGCAGAGGCTAGAAGAAACATTGAAACAATGAGGGAAGATGATGGGAAAGAGGAGATTATTCACCGTATCAAGGACACAGATCATCCTCAGGTCTGTCCTTGTTACAGAACTCTTGTGATATCCCCGCCACAACAACTGCACAGCTTAATTAAGGAGGGAGAAAGACAGAAGAGTTTCCATCAGGCTTTCAGCTAGGCAAGAGCATTTTAGTCGTGGTGTTTGGTTGGGAGCTGATGTACCACAGCAGCTAATAGAATCAGCTGTGATGCAGGAAGTCCCAGTTCAAGTCTTACCTATATTTTAAGGCAAGCCACACCGTCTCAGCTTCAGCCCTCCCTTCCACAATACATGGCCAATACTAGCTTCCATTAGATGGCTATTTTAAGGATCACAAGATCGCACTGAGTATTTGTAGGGCTCCAAATCTTGCCCACTGCACAACTGACAAGTTGGAGGGCAGTGCAGGAGAAAAGAGGGAAGTGTATCAGGGAAATGGTAAGTGGAGGTTTTCCTACTATTCACAATGTAACATTCAGGGGTTGCCTCAACAGAATAGTAACAAACAGTTGCATAGGGCAGATGTTTACTTTTCTGTTATGGGGACACTCTCCTTTCTCAAAGGAAGGAATCAGGGGCTGCCACCACTGGAAGTGGAACATTTGGACAATTTGTGAGGCTGCATTTCAACAAAATGCAGTCAAGATTGCCTGGTCATCTGCAATACTGGTTTTGAGGGAAGCAGAAGCACAGTCTTAGATATGGGATTTAAACAAACACCTACATTCAAAATACTTATAACAGACTAGGAATAAGGCCCGTTGCAGAAATAAATACAACGGCATCTAGAAAGAGGCTCTGGGTGTGTGCCCTGGTCTTAGGCACTCAGTGTCCATTTGGTGTGGTGACCTCAGCAGTGTATAATGACACAGAGCTTACTGTTTTCTCCACAGGAACTGATCTCTGCCATCTGAAGAGCAGTTATAATTCTGAGTGATCTCTGGCCCTCTCCTGAAGATTGACAACAATGGTTGCCCAGGAGGAAATGGCTGGCTTGGAGGTAGCATCTATGGCATTGTACCCGACTGAGGACCCACCCCTGCTCAAACCCTGCCCTCTCCAGGCTCCACCACTCAAATCTCCAAGAATTTCCCAACCTGGAGGTGGCAACCCTATCTCCTTCCCAGCCAACCATCACCATACAGTTTTCTGCCCCTCTGAATTCAGGTTTCCATCTCCTTCCCACTCCCTGCAGCCACTACCTAGGAAAAGTAGTCTTTACCCACAGTGGGGATCAAAGCAGCTCACATCATTCTCTTCTCCCCCTTTTGATTTGCACAACTACCCTGTGAGGTAGGTTAGGCTGAAAGTCTGTGAGTGGTGTGAAATCACCCAATCAGCTTCCACAGGAAGAACCTGGGTCTGGCAGACCATGCTCTGAAGCACTAACTGCTATGTCACACTGGCTGTCTTGGGGGGGGGGCACCTCAGCAGGGTATAATGACACAGAGTCCACCCTGCAGAGCAGCCGTTTTTTCCACGGGAGCTGATCTCTGCCATCTGGAGCAGTTTTTATTCTGAGTGATCTCCAGCCCTCACCTGGAGATTGGCAGCAATGGTTCCCCAGGAGGAAAAGCACAGTCTTTCTCCACAGTGGAGACCAAAGCAGCTTACATAATTCTCCTCTCCCCATTTTGATCTGCACAACAACCGTGTGAGGTAGGTTAGGCTGAAAGTCTGTGACTGGTCCAAAATCATCCACTCAACTTCCACAGCAAGAACCTGGGTATGCCAGATGATGCTCTGAAACGCTAACTGCTATGCCTGGGAACTAAACTCCAGACAACAGATTTCTTCCCCTCTCCTCAGAGAAAATAACTGCTTTGGAGGGTGGGCTCTATGACATAACAAACTGAAGCTGGGCAAAGTTTTGTCAAGAGAACACTCTGGTCATAGTGAATACCCTCTTCCAACAACCTAAGAGGTGACTCTACACATGGACATCACCAGATGGGCAACACCGAAATCAAATTGATTATATCATTTGCAGTCAAAGACGGAGAAGCTCTATCCAGTCAGTAAAAACAAGACCTGGAGCTGACTGTAGCTTAGATCATGAGCTACTCATTGCAAAATTCAGGCTTAAACTTAAGAAAATTGGGAAAACCACTAGATCACTCAGGTTTGACCTAGATCACATCCCTTATGAATATCCAGTAAAGGTGAAGAATAGGTTTAAGGGACTAGATTTGATAGACAGAGTGCCTGAAGAACTATGGACAGAGGCTCGTGACACTGTACATGAGGCAGCAAAATGGCTAGAGATCTCTTAAAGAAAATTGGAGAAATTAAGGGAACGTTCCGTGCAAAGCTGGCCACGATAAAAGAAAAAATGGTAGAGATCTAACAGAAGCACAGGAGATTAGGAAGAGATGGCAAGAATACACAGAAGTCCTATACAAGAAGGACCTCAATGTCCTTGACAACCACGACGCTGTGATCACTGACCTCGAGCCAGACATCCTGGAGTGTGAAGTCAAATGGGCCTTAGAAAGTATTACTAACTAATATGGCAAAAGGACGGAACAATTCCAGATACAAAAAGGAACAAGACAGGGTTGTCCCTTATCACCATTACTTTATATCTATGCATTGGAGGTACTGACAGAAGAGGTCAGGCGAAATCCAAAGGTGAAGGGCCTGAAATTATAAGAGGAGGAGTTTAAACTATTGGCCTTTGCAGATGACTTAGTATTTATATTGGAAGAGCCAGGACAGGCAATTGAAGAGTTGAATAGAATTTTAAGAGAATATGGCCAAGTGGTGGGACTAAAATTGAACATCAATAAGACTAAAGTACTGACCAAAAATATGAAGCAAGCACAGAGAGAACTTTTTCAAGAAGATTCCAGATATCAACTTTGTGATAAGGTTAAATATTTAGGGGTAAACCTGACAAATAAATGTAGTTCATTACAAGAGAACAACTATAAAGAACTTCTGAAGAGGACAAAACACGACTTAGATAAATGGAAGAATCTAAAGATTTCATGGATGGGACAGATGGCTCTGGTTAAAATGAATATCTTACCAAGATGGATTTTTCTCTTTCAGACAATTCCGATACTGAAAAACTACGGAATTCTTAAAGAATTGGAACAAACCATTGCTAAATTTATTTGGCAGGGGAAAAGGGCTAGAATTAGGCTGAAGGCCTTACAAGATTCAACGGAAAGAGGAGGATTTGGACTTCCTAACTGGATGCTTTATTACAGAGCTGGAGCATTGGCATGGATTAAGGACTGGATTATGTTAGATAATAGAAGAATACTAAGACTGGAAGGGCATGACCTTCTAGCTGGCTGGCATGCATTTTTATGGTATGATAAGGTGGCATCCCATAAGAACTTTAAACAGCATTGGATACGAGACTCTTTGATGAAAGTTTGGGAGATGATCCAAAAGAGATGGTTTACTAAAACATCTAAACTGGTGGCTCCCTTAGAGGCTATGACCTTCCCTAGGGCATATAACGAGAACCCCCCAAAGAGATATTTAGATCTAATTAACACAAAAGGTGAGATTGAAATGGATGAAGAGGTTTCATGGTGGCAAAGAGCACAAATTGAATCTAGATTTGCAAAAGATAAAAAAATTGGGTTTGAAAAATCCCTTTCTGATATGGAAAACATATTGTATGCTCCAGAGGAAAAGTTTATATAAAAAATGTATGCTTTGTTGTTATCGGGTTATATGGCAGATGAAATGGTTAAGAATAATATGATCCAATGGGCACAAAACTTTGGATATAATATAGAGCTAGAACAATGGAATCAGATTTGGAATAAGAATGTTAAAATAACTAGGGCAGTATCATATAGAGAAAATATGTATAAAATGTTTATAGATGCTATATTACACCTGATAGGATTGCGAAGTATGATGAGAAATGTTCTAATAAATGTTGGAAATGAGGAAATAAGACAGGCACATTGTGGTGGACTTGTGACATTGTTAAAAAATTCTGGATTGTGATTCATAGAAAGATCCAAAAAATTGTAGGCCGAGCCATACCTTTTAAACCTGAAGCTATGTTATTGGGTATACTGCCACATGATATAGCCAGAAATGATTGTTATTTAATAATATATTTGGTAACAGCAGCTAGGATTGTGTATGCAAAATACTGGAGAACAAATCAGGTACCGTCACAACAAGAATATATAATGAAGATATTGGAGGCAGCAGAGATGGAGAAACTGTCTTTGACTTTGAAAGGATATGAAGATTCAGCCTTTCAGAATACTTGGCATCGTTTTTACGAATGGTATAACTCAGAAAAATAGGATGGAACTGTTTTGGATGGAAGCAAAGAGAAAAATTAATAGGTAGTCTGAAGTAATAGTAATCAAGCTAGGATTTAAGGATACTTAGATAAGAGCTTTGTAACAGTATGGCAGATAAGCTGAATTGTAGAGCGAAATGGATATATACCCCCCGGTAAATGTTAATTGTTTGATTAGTGTTGTGTTTTATGTTTGTATATCATGTATATGTTGTCTTTGGTTGTGTTATGTTATGAAAATAAAAATTGCCCCTAGGAGGACTTTAAAAAAAAGGAAAAAGAAAGTATTACTAACAACAAAACTAGCAGAGGTGATGGTATCCCAAGCTGAGCTATTCAAAGTCCTAAAAGATGATGCTGTTGAAGTGTTGCACTCAATATGCCAGCAAATTCTGAAAACACAACAGTGGTCACAGGATTGGAAAAAGTCAGTTTACATTCCAGTCCCAAAGAAAGGCAATGCCAAGGAATGTTCAAACTACTGCACAATTGCACTCATTTCACACACTAGCAAGGTCATGCTCAAGATCCTACAAGCTAGGCTTCAGCAGTACAAATGCTAGGGAACTTCCAGAAGTACAAGTTGGGTTTTGAAGAGTTAGAGGAACAAGAGGTCAAATTGCCAACATTCACTGGATTATGGAGAAAGCAAGGGAGTACCAGAAAAACATCTACTTCTGATTGATTGATTGACTACACTAAAGCCTTTGATTGTGTGGATCACAACAAACTATGGCAAATCCTTAAAGAGATGGGAGCACCAAACCACCTCACATGTCTGCTGAGAAACCTGTATAAGGGTCAAGAAGCAACAGTTAGAACCAGATATGGAACAACTGATTGGTTTAGCATAGGAAAAGGAGTATGACAAAGATGTATATTGTCACCCTGATTATTTAATTTATATGCACAGTATATAATGTGAAATGCCGGCCTGGATGAATCACAAGCCAGAATTAAGATTGCTGGGGAAAAGATCAACAACCTCAGATATGCAGATGATACTAGTCTAATGGCAGAAAGTGAAGAGGACCTCAAGAGCCTCTTGCGAAGGATGAAAGAGGAGATCACAAAAATTGGCTTGAAACTCAACATCAAAAAACTAAGATCATGGCATCCAGCCCCATCACTCCTTGGCAAATAGAAGGGGAAGTCAAAGAAGCAGTGACAGACTTCACGTTCCTGGGATCCAAGATCACTGCAGATGGTAACTGCAGCCATGAAATTAAAAGACGCCTGCTCCTTGGGAGGAAAGCGATTGCAAACCTAGGCAGCATAATAAAAAGTAGAGACATCAACCTGCCGACAAAAGTCTGTATGGTCAAAGCAATGGTATTCCCAGTAATAATGTATGGCTGCGAGAGTTGGACCATAAGGAAGGCTGAGTGCCAAAGAATGGATGCTTTCGAATTATGTTGCTGGAGAAGACTCTTGAGAGTCCCTTGGACTGCAAGGAGATCAAATCAGTCAATCCTAAAAGAAATCAACCCTGACTGTTCCCTAGAAGGCCAGATACTGAAGCTGAAGCTCAAATACTTTGTCCACCAAATGAGAAGGGAGTATTCACTGGAGAAGACCCTGATGCTGGGAATCATTGAAGGTAAAAGAAGAAGGGGACGGCAAAGGATTAGATGGTTAGACAGTGTTATTGATGCAATGAACATGAAATTAAGCGAACTCCAGAGGATAGCAGAAGACAGGAGGGCCTGGTGTGATGTGGTTCATGGGGTCACAAAGAGTTGGACTTGACTGTATGACTGAACAACAACAACAACTCTATGGCATTCTATCTAGCTGAGGCCTCTCCCCTCCCCAAACTCTGGCTTCTGTAGACTACACCACAAAATATCCAGGAATTTCCCAACCTGGAGCTGGCAACCCTAGTCAGGACTGGCCCCAATGAGTTCCCCACAAAGGTCTGGAAAGGGCCTCCTACCTTTACCTTTTACTGACAGAAGCAAGCTTGATTGCCTAGTAACAGCCACTGAGGGAAAAGTTAGTCCCACAGGAGCCAAGCAGGAGAAGTGTCTTCATCAGGAGAGACAATTGTTTTGGGAGTTTATTCTGTGAGGGAAGAATGTCCAGGCTGGCACTAGATAGGGGAGAGGAACGGACTCAGCACACAGCCAGTGGCACACATGTACTCATGAGTGGCGGTTGATAGGCCAATGGCTGATGGAGTGCACAGCACAGCCAATGGAAGGGCTGGAAATGGCCAAAGCATTAGGGTAATTATATATATCAGATGCTTTCCCTAATTTTTCACCCCCACCCAGGCCTCGGTTGGGGCTGGAGCGCACAGGAGCGAGCACATGACCAAGCCCTGCCCCCTGCTCCCAGCAGCGCTCAGGCCACAAGGAGGCAGAAGAAGGAAAGTTGCCTGCCTCCTGCCCCATCCCTTGTTCCTTGGGCCATGCATACGTGTGGTGGCCCCGGAAAGGCCTCCCACCCCATCCCCAGTTTCCTCCAGAGTGCCCCCCTGCTTTCTCTGCCCGTCCGCCGAGGTGGGTGTACAGGGAATGCCCTCCACAGTGCCGCCCCACTTTCTCTGCCTGTCCACCGAGGCGGGGGCACAGAGAAAGCCCTCCAGAGCACCCCCCCCCGCTTTCTCTGCCCTTCCACCCTCTTTCCCTCCCTTCCTCCCTCTCCTCCCTCCCTCCCTCCCTCCCTCCCTTCCTTTCTTTCTTTCTTTCTTTCTTTCTTTCTTTCTTTCTTTCTTTCTTTCTTTCTTTCTTTCTTTCTTTCTTTCTTTCTTTCTTTCTTTCTTTCCCATTCTTCTCCCTCTTTCCCTCCTTTCCTTCCCATCTCTTTCCCTCTTTCCCCCCTCTTTCTTTCCCTTTCTTTCTTTCCTTCTTTCCCAAAGTTCTTTGCCCTCTTTCCCTTCCTTCCTTCCTCCCCATCTCTCTCTCTTTTCTCTTCTTTCCTTCTTTCCCAAAGTTCTTTGCCCTTTTTCCCTCCCTCCCTCTTTCTCTTCCTTCCTTTCTCCCCATCTCTCTCTCTCTCTCCTTCTTTCTTGCCAGCTTGCCATACTTCCGGTGATGTCAGGGTGTGTAGCATATGCTAATGAGTTATGCTAATGAGCTCCTGCACCTTTTTTTCTACAAAATGACCCCTGCCCCCACCAAATAACCATGGAAAGTGAAAACGCTAATAAGCATTTACATAGTAATTCATACCACAGTTTGGCTGGTTTCATACTCTGCTTCCACTGGTGGGATCATGATAGAGAGATTGGGGGGCTTTTTGCTCTGTAAGCGGCTGCTGCTGGTGCTAGATTGGCTGTTTCCATTCTTCTCAACACCTGCCATGGTGGATAGGATGAATCAGTCTGAGAGAAAGAAATAAACAGAGTTAGGATCCTGCAGACCTCCTTGGGCCAAAGCCAAAAAATAAAAACAACTAGCTCAAATTTGTCTAATGTCCATTTTAATGATTTATCACAATTCCTTAAGAACAGTTGCACATGAGATGCACATGAGATGTATCAGGAGCAAATACAAGGAAGGAAGAGGAAACAGAAGCCTCATTCTATGCCAAGACCTAATTTAGAAACACATGAGCTGAAAGGTTTCAGCTAACCTACATGTATAACTTGTTGCAATTTTTAATTTAAATCAGTGTATCCCCGATTCCCTGATCTTGCCAAGTCAACAAGGTGGCTCACACAATTATAAATTGTCAACCCAAATGAATGTGTGTCACTTTAAAACATTTGGTACACAGGGCCACAACTGGTGGCAATGCTGATATGCTTCAGCAATAACACATGAATGACTTTCTTCTGATTGAAGACCAATTTTTCAGGAAACAATTTCTGCCATGATAAGAAGAGAGCCATCCCAATTTCAGTCGAGACGTTCATCCATAATAGGAACTGTGACTGCAATACAATTCTGCAGGATAGCAGAATGCAGTATTGGCAGAGATTTCCACTTTCTGTTGAAATGTACACATTTTCCAGCCCTTACAGCTGCAAAGATATGCTTCAAAGTGTGCTGGTAAAGGCCACTGAAACAAACAAAAAAAACCCTAGAAGCAAGGCAGACAGTAAGATTTCTGTTGCTTAGGATGGAACTTCAGGGCCCCACTCATTGCTTCTTCCAAGGACTAGCAATGCCAGAATTATGGAAACTGTAAATACCATGGCATAATTTCTGCAGCCTGCATAGTCCAGTTTGCTGGAAGCACAATTTGGGGGAACTCAGCCTTGTCCATAATAATTAATGTTACAGCCATGGAGAGCTGTAGCTTGGCGGTAGAGCATATCTGACATACATAAGGTCCCAGGCTCAGGTTCCAGTAGCAGGTTCTGGAGAAAGACCATCCTCTGCCCAAGACCCTAGAGCTGCTGGTAGTAGACATGATTAAGCTTACATGGACCAATGGAGCCCATATGAAGAAGGTTTCTATGCTCATCTGAAATCAGTACACGTCAGGTTCTTTTTATTTATCTTCTGGGTTTGAAAGGTATTTTACACACTGTCATATATGCAAGCTTTTTCACAGCCATGGGAAAGTCATTGGTGTGTGTGGGGGGGGAGGAGAATATATTGTTATTCTCTAGACTTCAGAAGGAAGTCTTTGATGCACTTGCATTTAGATGCCATGGAAGCATACTGGGCGTCCTCAGGTTATTTAGCCTTATGAGGATAAAATGGAGGAGAGAATGAGGTAAGCCACTTTGGGTCCCCATTGGGGAACGAGTGGAGTATAAATGGAGGAAAATCAAATAAATAAACCAATTTAGTCTCTTAGTGAAAGGCCAGGAGAATTTAAGTTCTCTGGAAAACGATACAGCTGGGGTGCTTTCTTCCAAAGAAGGGTGCAGAGACCTGTATGGGGCACTCACTCATACTGTGGTTGAGTAGCAGATCCCCATGATGAAGAAGGACTAGTCAGCTTTGCACACCCTTCACTGCAACTGGCAATGCAGTCTCAAGTTTTGGCTTCAATTCATTTGCTGGTCTTTAATGTGCCACTCTTTTCTTCAGCTTTAACTTCCATAGGGTCCTCTTTGACTGTGCACAATGTTTAATCATATAAATGGTGATCAGTTGGCCACTGATTCCTAAACTGACCTCTTCCAGCTCAGGAATTTGGGTCTCCTCTCCCAGGAACATTTTCTGCCCCATAAGCCAGATTCAGGTGTTGGTCTGAAGCAGCAGAACAAAGATTGAGTCCAGTGACACCTTTAAGACCAACAAAGTTTAATTCTGGGTATAAACTTTTGTGTGCAGGTACACTTCTTCAGATACAATGAAATGGTAATTACCAGTCCATACATATAGGTAGAGGGTGGGCAGTAAATTAGCATACAACATAATGAAGATGTTTTAACAGATTCAAAGACCAAACAGGAATAATGAGCTTAGTACATATGGTTACCATTTGTTTGGGTTTAGTTAGGGGGAAAACTTTTGGGCATAGAGCAGGGGTCACTGAGAGTGTGTGTGGGGGGGGGAGGTATTTGTGAATTTCCTGCATTGTGCAGGTGGTTGGACTAGATGACCCTGGAAGTCCCTTCCAACTCTTAAGATTCTATGATTCTGTAATAATGTCCCATCCACCCCCAAACCTCAGGCACAACCAGTTTGTACTCATTTAAGAACTGAAGTTTTTCCCTAGTCAGCTTCAGCATATTTACACGAAGAGAGACCTCAGCAGCTCATGTCACAAGCTGTCTTATTTCAGTGGCTTAGTGAGCTCATTGTTTGCAGGTACAAAGTAGAACTTAAAACCATATATAGAAACCACATTAAATAAAGCAATGCCATCAAAACAGGACAGAAAGAGTTTAGAGTGGATTAGAAGCACAGAGTGGGTCAGCCAAGGTTTAGAATATAGCTCTTAAGTGGTCTGCTTTTGGAGCTATATAGGTTAGTCTGACTAAGCTTTGTGATCTGTCAGTAAAAAAAATGGGAAGGGTTAAGACCTCCTGACCAGTAGCAAAAGGAGGTGACCGCTTACACAAATAGTCATGTAATCAAACCTTGTAGGTTGTGAGTGGATTGAAAGCCACCTACTTTTAGCCTTCAAATTATCCACCCTGCCCCCCACTCTAGGCCCAAACACATGAATTTGCAAAGAACACTCTGTATATTCATAGGCTGTATCCAGAATACAAGCAGCAAAAGTCTGCTTCATTTAGGACCAGTCAGTATGTTGAGGCTAAACATAGGAAGTCTATGATCACAGCACGCACACACATGCACACACACACACCACATGAGAAAAACTGGAGCTATATGGGAGGCTGGTAGCCATTTCCTCCTATTTTACCCCTCTTGATGTATTAGTCCTTTGAGAAGCACATACAGGTGTCTATGTCTCTCCCCTCTGCCCCAATCAAATGGCAAAGAACAGCTTGGGAGGATGACAGGCATGGTGGTGATGGGGGAGACCCACCATGACCATTTTTAGCATTTTAAATAGTCAGAGGAGAGCATGGCCATGGATCTGATACCATGCAATCTGGCTCTTGTTTGAGCAGCTTTAATCTGTTTTGACCAAATGAAAAGGGAGCACTCACTGGAGAAGACCCTGATCAGGGGTCTTTTCATAGAAGAACAGCTGCAGGAGCTCATTAGCATATGGTATGCTAATGAGCTATTAGGCTATTAGCATATGCCACGCCCCCTGACATCACCGGAAGTGATGTCAGAAGGGGAAGCAAAAGGGGGGAAGCATCTTCAAAAGCCTCCCTTCCCTTTCCCAGCTGGACTGGGTGGGGGAGCTAAGAGAGAAGGGGTTTAAAGTTTAAACTCCTTCTCATGAGAGTTAGGCCACAGAAGGAGGAAAGAGGGAAGGAAAGAGAGAGAGCAGAGAGAAGGAAAGAAGGAAGGAAAGAGGGAAAGAAAGAGAGGGAAGAAGGAGGGAAACAGGGAAAGGAGGAAAAAGAGAAGAGAAGAAGGTGGGAAAGAAAGAAAGAAAGAAAGAAAGAAAGAAAGAAAGAAAGAAAGAAAGAAAGAAAGAAAGAAAGAAAGAAAGAAAGAAAGAAAGAAAGAAAGAAAGAAAGAAAGAAAGAAAGAAAGAAAGAAAGAAAGAAGGAAAGGGGGGAATGAAAGAAATTCGACGGCAATTCAGCCCCATTATATCCTATGGGCCATTGAAGTCAATGGTGAAAACATAGGGTATATTCTGAGGGCTGGAGGGGAGGGGTTTGAGGGAGAGGCTCCAAACTCACAGGGTAGCTGATGGAGCCTCTCCCCAAGATACCCACCAAGTTTCAAGAACATTGGACCAGGGGGTCCAATTCTATGGGCCTCCAAACAGGTTGCCCCATTCCCTCCATTGTTCTCTGTGGTGGGAAAAAAAGTTAATTTTTTCCCACCATAGAGAACAATGGAGGGAATAGGAGCTTATCTACATAGGGTCTCTAGTAACCTCCAGCTCACATGTAAGCATCATAGACTTGCCAGCTGGGCAATGTGAGACAGTTGCTCCCCCTCTAGTGGCAGGCTGGTAAATGCCAAACTATATGAGTGCCTCCCATATGTAAATACAAAAATGGCAAATGCATACTAGAACAGTATGGCCAGATTTGCTCCCCTGCCCAACCACATCACAACATGTCCATGCACAGAAATTTCAATTCAACACACTGTACAAACATTTACTCCGTTATATGCATACTGGATACATGTTAGCAGTGCAGCAAAAGATAAGCACTTTCTCTCTCTAATGGACATGCAACTGAATAAATGCACATATATTGCATGCCATACTGGCAGGAAGAGACAAGGCAAGCACAATCCTGCTGCCACCATTGTATTTAGTCTGAAAATCTGAGTAGCCCCCAAAATGCTTGTTTAGGACTACAGCCTTCAGCCATGAGTATTCTGGCAAAAATCTTGCTCTTTCTAGATTATGTACAGAGCTTCAAACTATAAAGTTTAGTAGCTATTACATACAAACAGAGGTTTTATAAGAACAAATTCACAAAATAAAATTACAGAAAGCCAAGATTTACCTATGGTGACTTGCACTGGGTTATTGAAAAATCTTACGCAGCAATACACTAGAGTGCAACTCAAAACAGAAACCCCCGTGAAAACACGCCTCTACCACATTCTCCAAGAATTTGGATTAGGTCTTGCTAACCCATTAGTTCTACTGGGTATTTCATGTCAAAAAGGATCATAAGGATGCAAAACACACAATTAATAACTCCAAAGTAAAACTGTTGAAAAGCAGAAACCCTTCAGTTGTGTTTATTCCAACACAGGTTAATCACATCAGGCACAGGAAAGGACAGGATTGCCTGAGGTACCAGCATGGCCTCTATTCTCTGGTTGACTGGGCCCCATGTCTTCCTGGGAAGAAGTCACAGGGGCTCCCACACTACCTTTCTTGGCTTGATGGCATGAGTGATTATGTTTGTCTGTCCCAGCTTCAGAGAAAACAATTCCTGGTTCCACGTTAATAAAGCCTGAAAATCAGCTGTCAGGATTTGCGAGGGTCGGGGAGACGGCTGGGTGGTGAGATGGGTCCAGGTTGGGAGTCTAGGTCCAGCAACAGGGGTCACCTCAGACTTCGCCCGGGAGGTTCACGCACCTCCCCTCTTGGCAGTGTTCTCCTGGACGACGTGTTTGAGTGGATGAGGCTTGCGCCCATTTCTCCCTCATTATGTTCTCTCTCCAGGTGTCAGCGAATCCTCCCCAGCTTCTCCCTGCCCATCCTTTATTACATGGGTGCTGCCGACCTCATCCCACCACCCATGCCTGAAAGGAACATAACCAAGGTGTAGTACCTAAAGCTATTGGACCCTCAGGTGAACTTCCCCCATCCCTCTGTTTCTCTGTCGGCCCCACTGTCTGGCCAAGCTAGTGCTTCATCCTCGCCCCCCTCCATTGGTCGTTGGACAGCCATGACTGGGGCAGCAGGGGAGGATCCCTGGCCCTTCAGGGAAGCCTCGCAAGGGGTTGCCAGCCAGCTGCCACTGGAATAGGGGTACCCTGGGTGGTGAGCCTCCAAAGAAGGAAGGAGGACCCCCTGGGCGCCCTCCTGAAACACACACCTCGTGGATTCTCGAGAGACAATCTGCATTCAGGTGTTGATGGCCCGGATGGTATTGGACATTGAACCTGAAAAGAAGAAGGGAGAGGTACCACCGTAACACCTGGGCGTTACACTCGTTAGCGTGGACCATCCACAGCAGGGGCGTGTGATCAGTAACTAAGGTGAAGGGCATGTTTGCACAGATAGAACCAGAGGGCCCCAACAGCTCACTTGATGGCCAGGGCCTCCCGTTTGATGGTGCAATAGTTGTGCTCTGGTGGTTGGAGCTTCTGACTAAGGAACAAAATGGGGTACTCGACCCCCTCGTATTCCTGGGCGAGGACTGCCCCTAGACTGGTGACGGAGGCATCCATCTGAACCAAAAAGGGGTGGGAGAAGTCAGGGTTACACAGGCCAGTGGCCCCAGCCAGACATCCCCAGAGATCCTGGAAAGCTTGTATCATCTCATCGGACCAGGCGAGGTGTTTGGTAGGTACCCTTCTTGAGGAGATCGGACGGGGGACAGCACAGGAGGTGAAGTAGGGGAGGAAACAGCCATAGTAGCCCACCAGCTCTAAGAAGCACTGTAGCTGTCGCTTATTCTGGGGATGAGGGAATTGTTGGACCTGCAGGACCTTCTGAGGGACTGGCCATACCTGGCCTTGCCCTACCATAAAGCCCAAGTATTTCAGTTCGTGGAACCCTAGGAGACTTTTGGTTGGGTTAGCCATCAGACCAGCAGCCTGAAGGGCTTGTACCACAGTTTTAAGGTGGCATATGTGCGAGTCCCAATCGGGGCTAAAAATGATTATATCATTGATGTACGCTGATGCATACGGCTGGCAGTGCCCCAGGACCTGGTCCATGAGGTGTTGGAACGTGGCTGGTGCTTTGGGCAACCCAAAGGGCATACATTTGAATTGAAAGAGCCCGTCTGGGGTAGCAAAGGTGGTCTTCTCATGATCAGGGAGTCGCACCGGTACTTGCCAATACCATTTTGTAAGGTCTAGGGCTAAGAGGTAGCAGGAAGCCCCCAACTGGTCTAGCAGGTGGTCAGCCCAGGGCATAGGGTACACATTGAATTTGGATACTTTATTTAACTCCCTATAATCAACACAGAAGTGGGTACTACCATCCGGCTTCGGTACCAAAACCAGGGGGTTACGCCATTCACTCCTGGAGGGCTCAATAATCCCTGCTTTCAACATCTCAGTTGTTTCTCTCCGTACCTCCTCCCATCGAGCCCTAGGGAGGGGCTGCCAGGTAGACCGCGCTACCTGGCTTTTCTCTGTTGGGATTGGGTGGTTGATTAGTTTGGTACAGCCAGGCTGCTTTGAAAAGACCCAGGGCACTTCTTGTACCACCTCTCTAAGCTGCTCCTTCTGCTCCATATCCAATGCCTCATCCATCTGGGGGTCCTCTGGGGGCCCTTGCTGTTCCAACCACGGGGCCATGGGTACTGTCACCGTGACTCTTGGGCTGGGCTCTGCCATGGCGTTCTCTTCCCTCAGGTGCCATAACTTCAACATATTTATGTGCAATGCCCTTGTGGCACGACCCTGGGCACTGTCTTGGACTTCATATGTAACTGGGCCTAAGGCTTGGGTGACCGAAAAGGGTCCCACCCACGAGTCGGGACCCAGGTTCTGGTAGGCAGACCGGTGAACTAGCACTTGGTCACCCGGTTGCAGGGCCTGGAGCCACGTGCCCCGGTTGTAGTAGCGCTCTTGTTCTTGCACTTGGGTTGCATTATGGACAGTTGCCTGATGCACGTGATCCAACTTCTCCTGAAGGGATCGCAGGCACTCAGGGTTGACTACCATGGGTGGGTTTGCTGGGGGAACCCACTGTCCCTCCATCACAGCTAGGATTCCCCGGGGCTGTTGCCCGAACAGCAATTCAAAGGGGCTAAATCCGGAGGAGGCCTGAGGGGCTTCCCGCAAGGCAAACAAGACTGGATCAATAAACAGATCCCATTGGTTTGGCTTCTTCCATCACCTTCCTAAGGGCCCTTTAAGAGCATGGTTAAAGCACTCCACCAACCCATCCGTTTGCGAGTGATAAATGGCAGTGAAGATCTGCCAGACGCCCAAGGAATGACACAGGTGGCGCACCACCCTTGCCTTGAAGGAGGTCCCTTGGTCGGATAGCACCTCCTTGGGGATCCCAAATTGAGAAAAAACCTGGAAGAGGGCTTTCGCCATGCCAGAGGTGTGTATAGTTGGCATGGGGATTGCCTCTGGGTATCGCGTGGCGTAGTTCACAACCACTAGTAGGTACTGGTGGCCCCTAGGTGTCCTTGGCAAGGGTCCCATGAAATTCACGGCGATTCTAGTGAAGGGCTCCTGGAGTATGGGTAGGGGTTACAACCGGGCTTGGGAGGGCTGCTGGTTTGATAGGCATTGACATTGGGGACAAGACTTGCAAAAGGCCTGTACCTCTTGGAATATGGAGGGCCAAAAGAACCGCCGCAGGATTTGGGCTAAGGTTTTGGTAGGGCCCTGGTGTCCCGCCTCAGGATGCTCATGAGTGGCCTGGAAGACTGGCAACCTGTGGGTCTTTGGGATCAGCAGCTGCCAGTACTCAGGTCCTTGGCAGCCTGTTTATGCCACCAGGAAACACACTCCCCCCTGCTTTTCGAAGCACGGGGCCCTCGCAGCGGCTCAGGTATCCAACACTCTCCCCTCACTCATGGCCATCTGTTGTTGGGGTTCCTCCAGGGTAGGGTCTCACTCTTGCTCCTCACAGAATTGGAGATCTGCCCTCCAGCGATCCCATGTCTCACCCAGGTCGGGATCTTCCTGGTCATCCTCCCCATCATCCTCGTTGGTCGAGGGGGAGTCATCCTGGTGTCGCTTGCCTGGGCACCTCCACCCTCCTGGAAGTCTTCCCCTTGCGTGGCCTGATGTAGGAGGCGACAGAAGGCCAGTAAGTCACACCCCAATAATACTGGGTACGGTAGGGATTCAACCTTAGCCAACTCAACCAGGTGTGGCTCGCCTTGGATCAACATAGAAGCGCGGAGCACAGGCCAAAGGTGCTGGTGTCGTGCAAAACAGTTGATCTGTGTCCAGTGATGGGGAGCCATCTGGGACGGCACTAAATCAGCTCACACCATGGATGTGGTACTGCCCAAGTCCAGCAGGGTTTCCACCTCCCTACTGAAGAGGTGGACTGGGACCAGAAAGGGGGTCCACCCAGACTGGACTCCCCATGATGGCATGGCCACCTCCCATGCTGCCTCGCATTCCATGAGAAGACACTCCCACTGGAAGTGGCCTATTTGTCCACAGGAGAAACAGGGCCCTTTTCCTCCCCCGGGCCACGCCCCATCTCCTGCACCATCATGGCCAGTGCCAGAAAGGTCACGAGGTGGGGCAGGGCTTGGAAAAAATGCCCCACGTAGCAGCTGTTCCAGCTTCCAACCCCGAAAGCCAACTTGGACCCCCCCCATTGTGTGGGGTTGGGCCCTGGCACCTTCCTAGGAGGTGCCGCCCCAGTGCCCCCTGGTGGTTGGGGCCCTTCCCCCAGCCGCCGCCCCATCTCAGTGGGCAAGTAATTTTCTAGTAGGGTCATCAGGGTTCCCATCTTCACCGGTTTGGTGTGCAACACCCACATCCTCATCTCGGTGGGCAGCACTTGCAACACTTGCTCGAGGACCACCTTCTGTGGCGCTAACCATTGCCCTGCCCGTTCTGTGAGTTCAGCCAAGAAGAGTCAGGGTTGGTCAGTCGCCTTCCACTGATGGGCCCAAAACCTCTGTCGGAATGTCTCTCCTGAAATTTCATACCAGTCCAAGATTGCTTTCTGGACCAGGTCATAGTCTGCTGCCTGCTCTTTTGGAAGGGCCCGCATAGCAGCTTGTGCCTCCCCGGACAAGTAGGGCCCAGTGATGTAGGTCCACTGTTGTTCTAGCTATTGGGCCATCTTGGCAGCCCGCTCAAAGGTCTCCAGGTAGGCTTCAGTGTTGTCCTCCGCCATTAGCTTCATGAGCAGCGGGGGAGGCGCCCACTGCATTCCCAGTGCAGCCGGCCAGATAGTCTCCCATGCTTTGCATAAGTCCTTATCATTTGGGCTTCTTGTTGTTGTTCCATCCAGCTCCACATTAACTGTTCCTGGCATTCCGCTAACCATGGGGTCAACTGGGCCATGTCGACCATTTCCCTGGTCACACTGGCTCCCGGCTCCGTCATTCTCACCACCACTGAATGCTGCAGCTGTCGAGTGGTCCACCCCAGAGGACGTGGCAAGGCAGGGCGTATTGATATCCTCCCTGTATGGACCACCAATTTGTCAGGATATGCAAGGTTCAGGGAGGCAGCTGGGTGGTGAGATGGGTCCAGGTTGAGAGTCTAAGTCTGACAACAGGGGTCACCTCAGACTTCGCACGGGAGGTTCATGCAGCTCTTGGTGGCCTTCTCCTGGACAACGTGTTTGAGTGGATGAGGCTTGCGCCCGTTTCTCCCTCATTACGTCCTCTCTCCAGGTGTCAGCGAATCCTCCCCGGCTTCTCCCTGCCCATCCTTTATAACTCCATGCTGCTGACCTTGTCCCGCCACCCATGCCTTAAAGAAACATAACCAAGGGTCATACCTAAAGCTACTGGACCCTCAAGTAAACTTCCCCATCCCTCTGTTTCTCTGTCAGCCCCTTGTTGTCCGGCCCAGCTAGCGCTTCATCCTCGTCCCCCTCCTTTGGTCACTGGACAGCCACAACTGGGGCAGCAGGGGAGGATCCCTGGCCTTCAGGGAAGCCTCGCAAGGGGTTGCCCACAGGCTGCCGGTGGAATAGGGGTACCCCAGGTGGTAAGCCTCCAAAGAAGGCAGGAGGGCCCCCAGGGCGCCCTCCTGACATCAGCTTGTCGCTCCCTTGTTAACGTGTCCTGTGTTTCTGCAATGGCAGCCAAAATTCTAATAACCCCTATATGTAACCCATCCATCTACATTGCTCATTAGCCTAGAAGTCTCAGCAGTTGAAGAAGCAGTGTACTCACTAAATAGGGGGAGTATCAACTCTTGTCTAAGCTTCAGGACACCTTAATGTTTGGATCTGTCAAACCATGCTTTGCTTTGCTTCACATGGTTTGTCATAGATGCTGGGGAGAGGGAAATTCCTTAGGTGGGGGGAGTGAGTACAGGGTGTGTGTGAGTGCTCTTAGACGGCGGCAGAACCTTTTCCTCAAGATGTGCCTTGGATAGTAGATAATGGGATCGTGCATTCCCATGGGAAGGGGGATAGAGATGCGGGAGCCTGGCTGTTTGACGTAACGTATGTGTGGGCCTTAGGAGGGGTTACAGTTTGACCTTTCTATATCTATTTGTGTACCCGCCAAAATGCTTTAGTATTGATCATACCTGGAACTTGTCTAACTGAATAAAGCTTTTCACTGCCAAAGACAGTGTGCTTGAGAGTAACTTGACCAGGAAGTCTGACAGGATCAAAGGCCACACTTACCTTCCTAGAGAAAAGCGAACCAAGATGGACCTTAGAGCAGAAAAAGGCATTTCTGTAGACTATGCACTGGGATGCAAAGGATACCGAATTCTCAACCCAGAAACAGTCAAGATCTGTAATGTGGTCTACAACAACAAAATGGAGAAATCAAGCAACATGGAAAAAGTAGGTATTGGTGAATCTGCACCAACAGAGAAAAATGAAGAACAGCAAACAGTGCATCTGAGTGTTGGCATGTGCACAAGAAATGCCTTAACAAGATTGAAGCCTGCTAGACAGATCATGGTGATCTAAGTGACAGTCAGAGGTCACATGACTGGACATGTTGCATCAGCCTACAGCAGGTGCTTCGGTGACTCAGCATCTCAGTGCTGATTGGATATTTGGACTGATCCATGTGTATATAAGTCTGTGCTGTATATACCACTGTATGCCAGTATGGTATCAGGTTGCTTGGTGAAGCAGTTTGTCAGTCGAAACTGAATACTTTGCTATAAGGACTGTGTATATAATGTAAATAAAAGTGTAAATTGCACCAAACTGGCTGGTTTGTGCAAGTTTTCTATGACTCTGCTACACTCACTGTGTAGACAGGAGATATCACTGGCCTTCATCCACCCACACTACTATCACTGAGTACCAAGGACAACACACAGAATGCACCTGCAAAACCTAAAGAACCAGAAGAGGCTGCAGAACCAAGTGTCAGACAATCAACCAGATCAAACGAAGGAGTACCGCTGTTGCCGGCCTCCCAGGGCCCGCACTGGAGCACTGCAGCCCCGGGGCGAACTGAAGAGACCCGTCGTTGGCCTTCTGGGGCCCACACTGGAGCGCTGCAGCCCTGGGGGAAGGCATTGATGGCAGTAAGTGAGGGATCCGGGGGGTGGGGGCTTGATGGGGGGTGGGAGAGCCTTCCTCCCTCTCCCCATCTCTTTGCTCTGTCTCTGTCCTGAGACTGCTATTCACATGGAGAAGGGCTGTGTGGTACACCACCTGCCTCCTCATTTTACAATGGTCTTCCGAAGTTTTCCCACTACAGGAACCCAAACCAGAACAACTCTTTGAAGACAACCAAAGATGCATAAAACTTGCACAGACAGAGAAGATCAACTCAAGAACTAAACACATGGATGTGAAACATCACCTACTAAGAAATGTGCAAGAAGAAGGGCTTGTTGAGTTGGAATACTGTCCTACAGATGAAATGACTGCAGACATATTCACCAAGCCACTTTCTCGAGAAAAGTTCGAAAGTCTATGTAAGATAGAACAGTGAGGACAGAACCTTCTCTCTCCTGTTAAGTGTAATTCGTTGTCTGTTTCCAGATTGCTACTCTTAGGGCAATTTCCGCACAAACATAAAGACATGTCTATAGTTAGGATATGTTAGATCACAGAAATCTAAACCACAAAAATCACAGAAATATGTTAGATCACAGACAGTGGCTGTGAGGCGGCACTGGCTCCACTGGCTTCGTGATCCCAACATGGCCGTCATCTTAAGGACGGCGCCAAGGCTGAAAGCTTCCCATGGCAATGGCAGCAATTGATTCTGGTGCCTTGTTGTCTACTTCTTACCCCCAGGTGGCGGTTGGGGAACCCAGGGGATGGCCTCTGCCCTCCCAAGGCTTCCCTAGCTAGACCAGACCCTCCATCTGGTGGTACTGCCTTCTGACTGGTGAACAAAGACCAAAACCAGTTGAAGCCTGACAGAGGGACAATGCAAACCCACCCTGCTGTGGAAGCTGCTTTTTAGATGAGAGAAGGCTATAGGACTTCCATCAGTTGGCACACAAGTAGGACGTAGACTTAAAAAACCAGATTTGAGACATCTGCTGCTGTTGACCTCTATTTAGTAGTCCTAATTAAATTGAAAGATATGGTTTTTGATGAATTATTGAAGTTGTAATCACTTTGGGACTAACTGAATGATTTAACTAAATAGCTGAATTAATTAAGTCATTTATCCAAATAATTAATAGGAGTAGAATGAATTGATATTTTTGACTGATTGTTATAAGTTAAAATTAGAACTAGGGCATATGCAAAAAAAATATATTACCACTGGCCTTTATTTAGGTTACTGGCCAGAGGAATTGGAGATTATCTAGCAATCAGTTATTAGAATGGGTTATGGCCAGGTAGGTTAAGTAGCTGAGGACCCAGCAGCACTGAGAATTTATACTATTACAGGTAGCATATACTTTAGGTGTAATGTCAACCAGCTCCATTGGTGCTTTGAGGCTTGCGAAGACCACTAGGAGTGGTGATGATTGGGCAAGAGATTCCAGTGCTCCTGGGGAGGGGAAAGTACAGTGGTGGGACCAGGTATGGAGATAAGGGAATGGGACAGAGAAGCAGAGTAGCTTGGCCACTTTCCAATCTGCATCCCATCCCAAAGGTTGCTGGCAGCGGGGCTAGGATGAATGACCCCCCTCCAACATTGGTGTTGTTTAATGCCAGGTCTATAAATAATAAGACCATGGTCCTTTGAGACTTTCTGCTTGAACAGAAAGTAGACCTGGAGTGCATGACCGAGACCTGGGTGCAAGAAGGGGAGACAGTAGCTCTCTCCCAGTTGGCTCCTCCTGGGTTCTCAGTCCTTCACCAATCACAGATGAAGGGGCAGGGGGAGGAGTGGCACTATTCATTTGGGAGGCTTACTCCTTCAGGGTGCTCCTGCCGCCAAAGATCATGGGCGCAGACATTTTGATGCAATAAATCAGAGCAAAAGGTGTCAGTTATCAGACACTATTAAATAAACAGAATATTGCAAGAGTGCTAATGTTTTAAGCATGTTTTTATTTTAAGTAAAAAAAAAAGCCCCTTTGTGTTTGTGTCCTTAATAAAGTCTCATTTATGTCAGATCCGGCCCACATAACAAATGAGTTCGACACCCCTGATCTAGACAGCAAGACAGTATCATCTGTATACTGAAGAACTGGTAATTTCACCTATGCGAGATAAGGCGAGTGGCAATCCTCTTGTAAAGGAAAAATTAAGATAATTAATATATAGATTAAATAACAGAGGGGCCCAAAATGCATCCTTGCTTAATGCCTTTATCTAGTGAAACAGGATCTGTCAGTACTTCTAAAGGGCCGCACCTAACTTGGGTTGTTGGATGGTCATAAAGCTGGCAAATCCTATCTATATCTATATCTATATCTATATCTATATCTATATCTATATCTATATCTATATCTATATCTACATCTATATCTATATATCTATAAAAGGCAAATCGTGTTGCCGATGACTCACTTTTGATGCGTTGCACGTTGGGAGTTGTAGTTCTCCACTGGCCTTACTGCAACCATAGCAAAGAGAATTAGAACTACAACTCCCAGTTTGGGAGTCCCAAGAGGCCATGTGGCATTAGCAGGGTAAGTAATCAGCCAGTGTTAAAGGGGAAGCAGCTTTGGAATTGAGAGGGGTTTGGGGGAAAGGGAAGAAAAAAAATCCTGAATGCATCTTCAGCAGAGAAGCTGGAAGTCAGTTCAGTGTGCAAGCCCACAAAGGCTTATACCTAGAATTAAACTTTGTTGGTCTTAAAGGTGCCGCTGGACTAAAACTTTGTTCTGGAAATCAGTTAAGCGCTGGCTTGCAGCAAATCCCTGGCTCCAGCACTTTGCACCAACCTCTGGGGATTTCTGCAGCACTGGGAGAAGAGAGAAGAGCTGCAGATGGTGGGGCTCAGCACAGGAGGAAGCATTTATTTGCTTTCAAAATCAGGAAGTGGGAGAAATCCACCCCCTGCAACCCCTTTGTGGTGCCTACAAAACAGAAATAGGTGAGCTGGCCCCAACTTTAGCCCTAATTATTGTGTGTGTGCACAGCCTGTTTACTCAGGAATAAGGAACAGAGAGAGATACACTACAACACCCACTCAGTGAATAAATACAACCGGCTCTAGAAAGAGGCTCTGTTATGGGGGTGGGAAGACAGTAGAGCCAGTGAATGCCAAGGGTTTGAGGAATGGGTGGGAAGACTTCAAGGATGGGGGGATTGAATGCTAAGGGTTGGGGGGTGGGAAGACAGCAAGGATGTGGGGATTGAATGCCAAGGGTTGAGGATGGATAGGAAGACAGCAAGGGTGGGGGAGTGAATGCCAAGGGTTGGGGGGTGGGAAAACAGCAAGGATGGGGGGATTGAATGCCTAGGGTTGGGGGAGCAGGAAGAAAGCAAGGGTGGGAGGCAGTGAATGCCAAGGGTTGGGGGTGGGTGGGAAGACAACAAGGGTTAGGGAGTAGTGGAGTGCCAAGGGTGTGGGTGTAGTTGAGAGGAAGAGGGAAGGAAGTTGAGATAAAGGGAGCTTTCTTCCTTCTTCCTCTATCAGACTTCCCTCTCTTTCTCTCCTTTCCCTTATCTGCCAATCTACCCCCATGTCTTTTGCCTCCCATTCCTTCTCTGTCAATCTATCCTCCTTCTTTTATAACCTACTGCCCATTTCCCCCTTTCTCCCATTCCCTTCACTACAGCTGCCTTCTAAACATGCGTTGCCTCCCTCTATCTTTCCCTTCCCTTCCAGCCCCCTGGCCAGCACTGGGGCACTTGCCCAGAGCCTCTTTCTAGAGCTCGTTATATTTACTCCCATAACAGGCCTTATTCCTAGTAAGAAATATAAGATATTTGTCCATAGATAGTTTCCTCAATTTTGCCCACAGTTTATCTCTTGATATAGTTATTAAAAGCATTTCTCAGATACACAAAGGCACTTAATGTTCCCTTCTTATTGGCAGTATATTTATCGATAATAAACTGTAGAACATGGCAGTGATTGATTGCACTCAATTGCACTTATGTAGTGCAAAGCCCATGTTCAATTCTACCCCAGCTTCCTGTATGGAAAATTCTGGAATCATAAATTTAAACAATAGGAAAATGTACTCTAAAACCTTCATACTCCAATCATAGGAGTATTTCCCTCCTACTATTCAGACATGAGATGTGCCTATTAACCTAAAAACTAAAGACCTACAAGGGAATTAGAAATGGCCACTAGAAGGCAGCAGCACCTTAAGAAAGTTTTAGAAGAAGATGAGATTGGATTTATACCCTTCACTCGGAGTCTCAGTGTGGCTTGCAAACTCCTTTCCCTTCCCCACCCCACAAAAGACACCCTGTGAGATAGGTGGGGCTGAGAGAGTTCTTTCCAGAACTGTCCTTGAGAGAACAGCTCTGACAGAACTATAGCTTACTCAAGGTCATCCAGCAGCTGCAAGTGGAGGAGTGGGGAATCAAACCTGGTTCTCCCAGATTACAGTCCAAGCACTTAACCACTACTCTAAACTGGCTCAAAGCCACAAAGAGTCTTGGGACATTGTGATAACTAAGAGGTTTGTTGTGCCATAAACTTCTGTGGATTAGCTCTCACTACAGATACAGGAACTATTATCTTCAGGGGTCATTTCATAGAAA
Source organism: Gekko gecko (assembly GCA_029375565.1). Taxonomy (NCBI): domain Eukaryota; kingdom Metazoa; phylum Chordata; class Lepidosauria; order Squamata; family Gekkonidae; genus Gekko; species Gekko gecko. The sequence continues at coordinate 219,317,526 of JAPDNY010000002.1, read as the reverse complement.
AAGAGGTGCAGAAGCTCATTAGCATATAACTTATTAGCATATGACATGCCCCCTGACATCACTGAAAGTGAAGGGGCCCCACAGAATACAATGGAAAGATCCTGCCACTGCTGTGGCACGACTCTAGAGGGAAGGAGAGAAGGCTGGCGGGAGAAAGGAAGGGGAGGCTTTTGAAGATGCCGCCCCCTTTTTTCTTTCTCCAGCCAGGCATTTAAATTCCCCCCCCCCGAGTCTCTCTGCAAAAGCGGAGAGGCTCAGGGGGAAAGGAGGGCATATCTCCCTGCCTCCTCTTCCTTCTCCAGCCAGCCCGCCATGGTGGGGCACCTGAAGTCAGCCCGCCCGCAGAGCACCTGAAGAAGATCGGGGTAGGAAGCCAGGCATTTAAATCCCCTACCCCTGAGCCTCTCTGCAAAAGGGGGAAATGAGGGCATGTCTCCCCGCCTCCTCTTCCTTCTCCAGTCAGTGGCTGTGGGGCACCTGGAGAAGATCGGGCTGGGAAGCCAGGCATTTAATTCCCCCAGGGGGGCTGGGCTTGTTTCTGCCAGAGCACCGCTGATTATCTTCATATAACAGACTATATATTGCATGTATACAGAATTCAGATGTGAATACTCACTGCATTTGGCTTTTATACAGTGGACAGAAATATTACAGGCTGTGCTTCTTGCATTTTAAGACTTTTTGGACATGCTGTTTGCATTTTTTCCTCTGTGTATGTGCGTACTTATGCATGCACGCAACAGACTAACACAACTACCCCTCTGAAATTTGTTGATATAAGATTTAAAAATAGGTAGTCCCATGAAGCTAATGTTACTTGTCATTAGTGCTTCTGTGATTTGCTACAATGGTACCAACACAGATCATATACAGGACACATAATATATTTCCAAATACTGAGTTAGCATAAAATAAAATACAACTGAACACACCTCACCTCCAACAAAAAACCTCCCCAAACTGCTGCCAACACAAGTGATCCCAGTGGCTTGGGTCTATCAAAGGATTTCCATCTATGGAGAACAACTTCTTCATTTCCCCCCTCCTTCTCACCAAAGTCTCCCCCAAAACATAGGCATAAACTATGGGGGGGCCCTCAGGGGCTTGTCCCACCCTCCGCTGGACAACCAGTGCCAGGCAACAGTGACAAACTCCTTTGAGTTTATGAAAGTGTTTTTCAATCCATTTAGATTTTCAAGAAGGAGAAATAATGATCTTTGGAGACATGAATGGGGTAATGGATCCTGTGAAGAAATGTACTTTTCTCCTGGGACGGTGGCAAGCAGGAAAACTCCCCCCCCCGTGTGTTTTTTACCCTCTGGGCTGGAAAGAAGGAAGTCAGTATGTAATGACCTTCCACACTCACCTTCTTACAAATGCTAACTGAACTAGCAGGATAGACAATGGGATGGTTAAACATTCCCCTTGTCCCCCCTTGTTTCTCTTAATCATTCTGCTTGCTATGCCTTCATGAAATACAGATGGGTTAAGATGTCTTAAATATAATTGTTTATACTCTTAATAAGTTAATGGAGGTTCGGGGGGCGGGGGGGAGAGGTTTTCCTTGTGTGTTTTTTCCTGCATTGCTGCTTTACTGTTTGCACTGATTTGCACTGACTTTTTCTCAACTAATTAGCTAAGCTCATATTTATATAATTAGTAAATGTTTCTATAGTGTTGAATGCATCTATTTTAATCCAATAGCTCTTTTTAAATCACAAAGTTTTTAACAACACCAATCAATTCTTTTTTTAATTAATTGTTAATTATTCTTGCACAACTTTGAATTAATTGTTGGAGAACTTAATTAATTGGGGGGAGACTGTAATACACTGATAATTATTAGATTCAAATCACTACTACTTTAAAATTCATTAAGAGTTCATTACAACAAAACACATATATAAATATTCTTTCCTTTTTATTTATTTTTATTTGAATACCGCAGGGGGTCCAACAAATTGTTTTATAATATACTAGGAATAAGGCCCGTTGTGGAAATAAATACAGCGGGCTCTAGAAAGAGGCTCTGGGAGAGTGCCCTGGCTTTGGGCACTCAGTATCAATTTGCTGTGGCAATCTCAGCAGGGTATAATGACAGAGTCCACCATTTTCTCCAGAGGAACTGATCTTTGCTACCTGAAGAGCAGTAGTAATTTTGAGTGATCTCCAGCCCAGCCCCAAGATTGGTAACAGTGGTTCCCCAGGAGGGAATGGCTGGATTGGAGGGTGGAGTCTATGGCATCGTACCTGTCTGAGGTGCCACCCCTCCTCAAACCTCACCCTCTCCAGGCTCCATCCCTCAAATCTCCAGGAATTGCCCACCTGGAGTTGGCAACCTGATCAGGACTGGTCCCAAGGAGTTTTCTCCCAAAGGCCAACATAGGTGTGGAAAGGGCCTTTTACTGACAGAGGAGAAAGTGCAGGTACCAACTTTGATTAGGGAAATACCTGGAGATTTGGGGGGTGGATCCTGTGGAGGGCAGCATTTGGGGTGTGTGTGGAAGGACTCAGCAGGGTCTAATGCCATAGAGTCTACCCTCCAAAGCAACCATTTTCTCCCGGGGAACTGATCTCTGTCATCTGGAGGTCAATTGTAACAGTGGGAGATCTCCAGGTCCCACCTGGAGATTGGCAGCCCTAGGGGAAAGTCAGCCGCACAGCGGGGAGTTGAAGAAAATGGTCTGATGGTCGCTGGCCCACCTCGTTAGCCGGCCAGCCATGCTGAAGCTAAGCAGGAGAAAGAGCCTTTTTCCATTTATTCTGACAGGAAAGTGGCTGTTGGGGAGGGGGTTATGGGCGGGGGAGGGGATTATGCTGAAAGTCCTTTGTTTTTTTACTCACAGAACCAAGCTTGGCTGCCTACCGACAGCCACTGAGGGGACAGTCCCTCACAGGAGTCAAGAGAACTGTCTTCCTCAGGAGAGAGAGCTGTCTGCCAGTAAATCTGACATGCAAAATCTGTCTGAAGGGGGAGTGGGTGGGGAAGAGGAGCAGACCCAGCATCCGGCCAATGGCATGCAAGTACTCTTGAGTGGCGGCTGATGGGCCAATGGCTGAGGGATGGCATTTTACAGCCAATGGGAGTGCATGGAATCTTGCGAAACCAAAAGATAATTATTTATAAGGAGAGATTACATTGATTATCTTTATTTGCTAACTGAAACACACTGGTGTATAGCTAAAACATCTGGTATACAGTGTACTCCTGATACTCTTACTACAACAAGTTGACACTAGACTCTGCACCTCTTTTCTTTTTTTAGTTCAGCTAATGTACATCTACTAAATTTCCTATTTCCAATTGCTTATCCCTAATTCCAGTTTTTTCCCACCTCTTTCTTCATTCTTTTTCAACTATCTAACTGTCATTTTAATTTTAAAGGACTTTCTTACATACTCAGTCCTTCAGCCACATTCTTTCCTTAACTTGCCTTTGACTTCACAGTACAGAGATTTTCTGTTCTTACCTCGTGAACCAAGAAACAAGCGAAATTAACTTAACTGATGGCAGGCAAGTTCAGCATTTCTTCTCTGAACATCAGAGGCTTAGGCAACCCAATGAAACAAAAGAGGATCTTCCTGAATCTACATAAACTGCATTCAGACATCACATTTCTTCAAGAGACTCATCTTCACCCAGCTGTGACATCTCCACTGAAAGCCACAAGGATACATCAACAATTCCATGCTGGTGGTTCATCTAAAGCTCATAGGGTAGACATAGTCCTAATAATATACACTTCAAGCATGAAGTGACAAAATGTGACCCTTGTGGTAGGTTTATTTTTGTAAAAGCTCCATAGACGGTGAGACGTTCACTTTAGCATCTATATATGCTCCAAACAAAAATCAACTATCTTTTCTCGAAGATACCTTTGCCACTTTCAGGAAGGAGAAATAATGGAAGATTTGTCTGCACTTACCGTGAGGCTTCCTTCTCGGTGGTCCAGAGTGGTGCAGTCCTTTAGATTCCTTACTCCTGGGAATAGCTCCTCCTCTCCAAAGGTAGGGCCAGCAGACTCTTTAGTCCCAGAAGGGAGGGGCTTGTCCCCTGGAACCCAGTCATTCTCTAAGCCTCCATTCCCCTTTACTGCAAAGGAAACTGACTACAACATTGCTCCCAATAGGGAGCTAACCATCTAACAAACATTAAAGTACTCGTCCCCCAGGCAGAATCGGCTAGGGCAACCTATCCCAAGCCCTTGTCTGTACATGGATGAAGTCAAATACCACCTCCATCAACGAAGGAAGCAGTTCCCCTACACAAAGGGTTGCGAGGACTGCCCCACTCTAGACCACCGAGAAGGAAGCTTCATGGTAAGTGGAGACAAATCTTCCATTCTCCGGTGGTCCAGGAGTGGGGCAGTCCTTTAGACACCTTACTCCTGGGATGTGAAAAAGCAGTACCTTCCAGGGTGGGTCCAACCGCTTCCCTGTCTACAAGGTGTGCTGCAAGATCCTATGGCCAAAGGCAGCTTCTGCTGAAGACGCCTTGTCTATCCTATATCACCTCATAAATGAGTGCACTGACCTCCATGTAGCCGCTTTACAGACTGCTTCCATTGATAGGAAAGCCTTATAAGCTGCCAAGGTGGCTGCCCCCCTAAGGAAATGGGCCATTACTCCCTGGGGAGGATCCAGACCCCTAGCCTTATAAGCCAGGTATATACACCCTCTAATCCACCTGCTTATAGAGGATGTAGATACCTTCCTACCTAGTGACTTCCTGAACGAAACAAGGAGGGAGTCTGTCATCCTCACTTGTTTTTGTCCTATTCAGGTAGAAACTCAGTGCCCTCGTCAAGGCAATGCCATTCCCTTTCCTTCTGGCTTTGAAGATTTGGGCAAAAAGATAGAAGGACAATATCCGTGGACCTATGAAAGGCCGAATTGACCTTAGGGACGAAAGCCATAACTGTACAGAGGACCACTCTATCACTATGGAAGACACATAGCTCTTTGTCCATCGAAAGGGCCCCTAACTCTAATACCTTCCTTGCAGAGGTAATGCTTACCAGGAAGATTGTCTTGAAGGTCAGCTTCTTTAAGTCACATGTTGCCACTGGCTCAAAAGGAGCCTCAAGCAGCGTCTTAAGGACTATATTGAGGTTCCAGGTTGGTAACCTATGTGCCTGCGGAGGATTCAAGGGGGTTGTACCCCTTAGGAACCTCTTAACGTGAGGGTGTCTAGCCACTGAATGATCTTTCTTGGCTCCCCTGATGGCTGAAATGGCAGCAACCTGTCTCTTTAGGGTACTTGTGCTAAGCCTTTTCTCCAACCCCTCTTGAAGAAAAGACAGGGTCTCACCAATGGGTGCCCTAAGAGGGTCCAGGTCCCTCCCTGTACACCAAGAATGGAATACCTGCCATGTGTTGTTATAAACTCTGTTGGTGGACCCCTTCCTGGCTGCCAACATGGTCTTGAGCACCCCCTGTGGGTAGCCTATATCTGACAGCTGCTGCCGCTCAACCTCCAGGCTGTGAGCTGTAATGACCCTGGTTGAGGATGAACCATTGCCCCCTGTGCCAGAAGATCCTCCAATGGAGGAAGATGCCACAGTTCTCCCACTGACAGTCGCAACAGATCCTTAACCCAGGCCCATTGAGGCCAATATGGGGCCACTAGAATGATTTCTGCATGTTGAGCTATCACTCTTTGGACCACTTGAATTGGTGGAAAAGCATACAATAGAACATTTGGCCACTCTAGATGTAGTGCATCTGTGCCCATTGCCAGGGGATTCTCTAATCTTGAGCCAATGTTTGTTGTTCGGTGATTTTTTTTTTTTTTTGTAGTGAATAGGTCCACTTCCAGCATCCCAAATGTGTGACAGAGTTGAGCATCCACTCTGACGGATCAATCTACTGATGGTTCAGCCAGTCTGCCACTGTGTTCTCCTGACCCGCCACATGATTGCTTTCATGGACAGTATGTTCCTCTCTGCCCATCTCATCATTTGTCTTGCTTCCTCATGTAGTTGTTTGAATAAGGTCCCCTCTTGCCCGTTGACATAGGCCAGGGGTGAGCAAACTGCAGCTCGGGAGCCACATGCGACTCTTTCACACATATTGTGTGGCTCCCAGCACGGCAGCTGGGGAAGTGAAGGGGAGGCATGCATTTGATCCCTTCCACCCTCCCTCCCTCCCTCCCCCCGTCCCTCCTATCTATTTGCTTTTTTTGTTTCTCTCTCTCTCTTTCTTTCCACCTCTTTCATTCTTTCTTTCCACCTCCCCCTCTTTCTCTGTCTCTTAGACAAATAAATATCATTGGACAAATAAATATCATTATCAATATCTGTTTTTATCCCTTTTGTTTTTATTTTTGGCAGTCTCATTTAATGGTAATAAAAAGCAAATCTGCATATTTTCTAAATAAAAATGTGCGCATAATATTTGTTCATGTCTTGCGGCTCTCAACCATCTGAAATTTATTCTATGTGGCTCTTACGTTGAGCAAGTTTGCCCACCCCTGACATAGGCCTTTGCTGTTATATTGTCCGTTTGGACTAATATGTGACAGCCTGCTATCTCTCCTTGGAATTTCTCTAGAGTCATTTTGATCGCTCTTCGCTCTAGAAGATTCATGCTGTTGAACCTCTCTGACAGGTTCCAAGTGTCTTGTGCTATTTTCCCCTCCATGTGTGCTCGCCAGCCAAATAGACTTGCATCTGTTGTGATCGTCACTCAAACCGGTTCTCTGAGTGGCATGCCCTCTGAGAAGCGGTGTGGCTCCAGCCACCAAGCTAATTGTTGTTTCACTAACTGTGGAAGGACCGCCTGTTTGCATCTCTTCTGAGCAATCGTGTCCTGAAAGGGGAAGAGACAACTTTGTAGAGGGTGTGTGTGGAATCTGGCCCAATGTAATACTTCCTGGCATGACACTTGCATTCCCAAGAGTTGTGCTAAAGTCATGACTTCCACTCTTTGTGAGAGCATGATTTCTTGCATCAGTCGAATTAGCTTCTGTTGTCTCTCTTGAGATAGAAACACTCTGTCCCTCACCGTGTCAATCTGCACTCCCAGATGAAGCAGTGATTGAGTAGGGATTAAAGAACTCTTTTCCACATTGATCACAAACCCATCCTCCCTGAGTACCTTCATTGTGGTCTCCAGTGTCTGCACCATCAGATCATATGATCTGGCCTTGACTAAAATGTTGTCTATAGAAGCCATGAAGTCCCCTTTTTGAATGGAGGTCAGAATGGATTTCACTGTTTCCATTTTGAACTTCTTGGTAACTACTCATTTGTTTAGCCATCTGAGGTATAAAATCATTCTTATCCCCATTCTTCTTTGGTATGGTGAAGAAGATGGAGTAGATCCCTTGAAATCTCTCCAGGGATGGGACTGGTTCCATTGCTCCTATACCGATCAGATGGGCAATTCTTGCCATTATGGGATTGCTTCAAAGGGAAGGAGGATGATCTGCCATCTTTGAACTTGGGTTGCCACTTTACCTGTGAGGTCTGCTGTTACTGGTTTTGGTCTAGCATCCCGAAAGGACTGAAGAGACTTTCTTGTCTTTTCCTCTCTCATCTTTGAGGGAAGAACCGGGTTTGGGGTTGTTTGTTGTTTTTTTTAAATCCTTATCTTCAATAAGGTACCTTTCCAAACCTTCCCTAAACAGGCTGGTGCCTTTGAATGGAACCGTTGCCACTTTTGCAAGTGCTGAAGGATACACATCCCAACTTCTCAGCCATGTACTGCATCTCACTATGACACTGCAAGCCATGCTTCTGGCCGATGGTTGCACTGCATCAAGTGTGGCATGAGCAGTGAAGGCCATGGCAACAGCAATCTTCTTTAGCTCATCCTTTAACTCTTTTGGGATGCTGCTATCCACCTTTGCCAGATCAGACAACCATGTATAGGCTGTTCTGTAAAATAAGGAACCTGTAACTGAAGCTCGTAGGGCATTAGCCAATACTTCAAAATCTCACCTCACCTTGCTCTATACACTTGTCACAGTTCTCCCTTGGCAGACAGCCTGCCCCCATAGGGAGGACTGAAGTGGATGCCAGACTGTTGATTAGGTCATCCACTACAGGAAGTTTCAGCTTTTTTGAAGCTTCTCGAATCAAGGAATAGAATTTCCCAAATGCCGAGTGAGTGGCCTTAGGCTTAGCTGGACATCCCCACTCTACCTTCACGATATTATACAAGGCTGCTGGCAGTGGTACCCCTGTTGTTTTGGTGATGGATTTGGGAAAGGTTTTGTCTGATCCTACAAGGAAACCCAAGTCCTCTTGCTCCTTTTCTTTTGGGTGTAAGCTAGTTTCCAGATAGTACATGACACCAAAACAATTACACAAAATCAACAGAAATAACGACTTGTCATGCTGGAAAAAATGTGGGCAAGAAGGTTCTTATTTACACTGCTGGTGGAGCTGCCCAAAGATTCTCAACTTCTGGAAAGACGTGACAACGAGTATAAATGACATAACCTCACAGAAGATCTCCTGCAAACCAGAAGTAATATTAATGAACAAATGGGACAATACAGTAAGGGACGAGGTGAAAGAAATCACCGCACTGCTACTTGCAACTGCAAAATTAGCAATAGCAGCAGCATGGAAAACACCAAACCCTCCAACTCTCAAAGCATGGCATGAGAAAACATGGGAACAGTTTGTAACGGCGAAAATAACAGACCTGAGTCATAGTGTGCAAATGCAAAGCGCAACGTCACATGCAAATTTCAAGCGAAAATGGGAACCAGTAATAAATTATCTGACAAGACATGAAATAATCCCATCTAACCCACAGTACCAGAGATGGTTATTTGTCTGAAAGCTCCAACAAAAAATAAAAAGTCTCAGTCAAGGAAAATGGCAAACTAACATACATAGTTCATTCTACACAACATTAAAACCAGCAGCAGCCACATTAGTGATAAGAGAAAGATCGGAAAATGGTTATAAGAGGTGGCAGTGACCTCAGAGATTGCATAATTGTAAAATTGTAACACTTGTTTCATATATGTTGTTATGTGGGGGGAAAAAACAACAACTGTCAACTTGAATTTTACTTCTTCATTTACAAAATTTATACCCTGCCTTCATCAGGGCCACCAAAGCAGTTAACAGATTTAAAATATACATAATACAAACATGTCTTTTAAAACAAAAGCTAAAATACAAAAAACATTTAAAAAAATTAAAACACAGGGCAGGAAGTCAGTCAAACAAACTGACAGCCATTTCCCCCCAGAAATGGTAGGATATGATTAAACACCAGTCAACAACTGTACTTCCATATTTTGAACCATTTGTACTTTTAAAGCATTAGCCCTACTTAAGAGTGTATTATCTCTCCTGCAGGTGATCACTGTATGGGCACCAAGACCACGTCCTGCTTTTATCAAGAAGTCAGCACTTGGCAGACTACAGTCTCCATTTGACTACAGGGACCTAACATAACCCCCCCCCACACACACACACACCAGCTGTGAACCATCCAAAACAGGCCAACTCCTTAATCTTCAACTGCTTCATTGGCTCTACAAGTTATGTGGGTTTTCCAGGAAAATTTCCTAATTCAAATTTAAATAATGTTAGCACAAAAGAAAGCAAATACACCATGTACAAGCATTGGGGTTTGTCCATGCTTTATATCCTACATTATGAATAAGGCCCATTGTGGAAATAAGGAGCGTGCCCCAGCTTTGGACACTCAGTGATAATTTGCCGTGGCGACCTCAGCAGGGTATAATGACACAGAGTCCACCATTTTCTTCAGAGGAACTGATCTGTGCTACCTGAAGAGCAGTTGTAATTTTGAGTGATCTCCAGCCCTCACCTGGAGATTAGCAACAGTGGTTCCCCAGGAAGCAATGGCTGGTTTGGAGGGTGGAGTCTATGGCATTGTACCTGTCTGAGATCCCACCCCTCCTCAAACCTCACCCTCTCTAGGCTCCACCCCTCAAATCTCCAGGAAGTTTCCAACCTGGAGTTGGCAACCCTATCAGGACTAGCCCCAATGAGTTTTCTCCCAAAGGTGTGGAAATGGCCTTTTATTCACAGAACCAAACTTGGTTGCCTAGCGACAGGCACTGAGGAGAAAGTACAGTTGCGAGCTCTGATTACAGAAATATCTGGAGATTTGGGGGTGGATCCTCTGGAGGGCAGCATTTGGGGGGGGGGGGTGCAAGGACTCAGCAGGGCATAATGCCATAGGGTCTACACTCCAAAGCAGCCATTTTCTCCAGGGGAACTGTTCTCTGTCATCTGGAGAGAAACAGGTTGCTTACCTGTAACTGATGATCTTTGAGTGGGCATCTGTGCATTCACACCTCTGGGATATAGTGCGCCTGCACTGACCCCGATCGGTATAATGGAAAGCTGAAGGTATTTTCGTGCCTGCACCCCAGTCACGTGCCAGGCTCCTCTGTGCATGACTAGGGGGAGGGCACGAGGATCCTGCCAGTTCCTTCTGACTGCTGCCCTCAGTCTCCAAAGAAAGAAAAGGACCGAAAGCAGAGGGGAAGGAGGGCAGGTGGTGTGAATGCACAGATGACCACTTGAAGATCTTCAGTTGCAGGTAAGCAACCTGTTTATCTTCTTCATGGTCTCTGTGCATCATACCTCTGCGAAACTAGCAAGCAGTACACACACCTACCTGGAGGAGGGAGCTGAGGTCCTAAATCTGCGCCGCCTGCAACACTGCTCGACCTACTGCTGAGTGCCAATGAAGACACATGTCTAGGGCATAGTGCTTCACAAACGTGTGAGGCGTGGCCCATGTCGCAGCATTGTAAATGTCATCTAATGATGCACCTCGCAGGAAGGCTGTAGATGCAGCCACCGCCCAGGTGGAATGCGCCCTTAGTGGCCCCGGGAGCGACTTCTTAGCTAACGCGTAGCATAATTTAATAGTCTTCACAATCCATTTAGATAGACGTTGGGACGATAGCTTCTTCCCTTGGGAGGACAGAGCATAGGAAACAAACAAAGACAGTGATTTTCTGAAAGGCCTGGTTCGATTCAGATAGAAGAGTAGAGCTCTTCTAACATCTAATGAATGGAGCTGGCGTTCTTCATTGGTCGCAGGAGACGGGAAGAACGCTTGAAGATGAAACTCAGAAAGCACCTTTGGCAGGAAGGAAACATCTGGGGTCATATGACCCCATTATGATGGAAGTATAAATATGGGGGGGTCACAACAAAGTCCTGACAGTTTGCTCACCCTTCTGGTAGAGGTAATTGCGACCAGAAATGCTGTTTTCCAAGGTAAAAGCTGAAGACTACAAGTAGCCATTGGTTCAAAGGGTTTGTCTGCAAGACTCAGAAGCACTATGGGTAGGTCCCATGCTGGTGTGGGACCACGTGATGGAGGTAAGAGGTGAGTCAAACCTTTAAGAAACTTCTTAGTCATAGGGTGGGAAAAAATGGAGTGACCCTCAGTAGAAGAATGGTGAGCCGAAATTGCAGCAAGCTAGACCTTCAGCAAGGCACAGCTAAGGCCCAGGTCTACACGGGACAACAAAAACCCAAAGATTGTCATCAAATCTGAAAGGGGTGATGGTAACCCCAATGAAGTGAGATAAGATAGGAATGTATTCCACTACCTGGAGTAGGAAGCACGTGTGGACGGCTTTCGACAGTTCAACAGAACAAGATCTATTCTGTCCCTAATCACTAGGAGTGGATCCTCCAGGCTGTGAGCTTGAGACACTGTACATCGTGATGCAGTATCTGTCCCTTTCCCACAAGGAGGAGATCCGTGGCCGGGGGAAAGTGGATGAAGGAGCCCTTGGATAGGTGCAGCAGGATGGGAAACCAGTACTGCCATGGCCGCCACGGAGTCACCAGGAGGCAGTGTGGTTTCTCTCTCAGTATTTTGCTGAGAACTCTCGAGATCAGAGGAATTGGAGGAAAGAGAAAAACATACAAGGGTGACCACAGAAGAAGACTGTCGCCTAGAGAGAGGGGATCGGTCCCTGCTCTGGAGCAGAAAAGATGGCATTTCCTGTTGTGGCGAGTCCACCTCTGGAAAACCCCATAATTGGAAGAGTGGTTGGAGATAACTCCAAATGAGTTCCCGCTTGTGTCCTGACACACCTCCTCTACTCAGGAAGTCTGCTTGAATGCTCAGAGCTGCCAGAAGATGGGCAGCCTTCAAGAACATGTTCCACGATTGACGCTCATTCCAGATTTCCAGAGCTAGCCGGCATAGTCCTCTGGATATCGTGCCTCCCTGTCTGTTGATGTAACACAGGGCCGTGGTGTTGTCTGTAAAGACCGTGAGCACCTGCTGGGTCTCAAGATGGTGGGAAAACCTGAGTGCATACTGTACTGCCAGGAGTTCTAGGAAATTGATGTGTTGATGGGCTATGTGGGATTCCCATCGAGCCCCTACACAAAGTCCTCTGAGCTGTATCCCCCAACCCCAGAGGAATGCATCTGTCGTCAGCGTGAGCATTGAGGTGGGTGAATCACCAAGAGATTCACAGGGTCCACCCACCAAAGGAGAGATTCCTGAACAGTCTGTGGTAAGACAAGATTAAGGGATTGGGAGTGCCACTGTGGATGGAACTTCTGAACAAACCACAGCTGCAACGGTCTCATGTGTAGCCTGGTGAAAACAATGACATTGGTAGTGGCCGTTGGGCTTGCTTTGCAGTGGTACTCCTTGTACTTTGTAAGAGAGTCACCAAATCGATAATGTCCCTTGTCCTCTGAGGAGGGAGGAAGGCCTTGCATGCCACAGAGTCCAGGATAGCTCCTATGAACTGTACCCTTGTAGAGGGAAGGAGCATCGACTTTTGCAAGTTCACCTTGATGCCCAAAGACTCTAGGATGGTTAAGGTTATGTTCACATGGGCGAGAAGGGAAGCCTTAGAGTCTGCCACTAGCAACCAGTTGTCTATGTAGGGAAATACCTGGATGCCCTGCAACATAGGTATGCCACTATGATCACCATTACCTTCGTAAAGACCCGGGGGGGCGTGGATAGCCCAAATGGGAGGGCTTTGTATTGAAAATGTCTGTTGCCTACTGCAAAGCAGAGGAAGGGACGGTGGGTGGGATGAATCGAGATGTGAAAATAAGCGTCTTTGAGATGTAATGTCACCATCCACATTCTGGGGTTCAGAAGTGGAAGAATGATTTGTAATGTTGTCATTCGAAACTTTTTGTAGACAGTGTGGTGATTCAAGTGTCTGAGGTCCATAATGGGATGGAGGCCTCCGTACTTTTTCGGTACTGTGAAGTAGTGAGAGTAGAAGCCTGTGTGTGGCTGAGTTATCAGTACTGGCTCTATGGCATCCTTTTGGAGACGGGTTTGAACTTCCTCCAGAAGTATGACAGAAGGTGGTATGACAATGACTGGGGAGGTAGCAGGGGTTTGAAAGAACTCTATGAGGTAGCCCGATTCTATTATGGAGAGGACCCATCAGTCCGAGGTGATGAGTTTCCACGTTGACAGGAAAGGAAACAGTTGGGTGGGATGCATGGTGAAGCTGGAGTCAAAGATCCTGCTTAGGAGCTTTTGAAGGTTTGGGTCGCGACTGGGAAGCCAACGTAAACTTGGGTTTTCCTCCATAAGGACGAGATGACCCAATCGGAGATCTTTGCCAGTGGGTTTCAGAAGGAGATTTCGATGCTGGTCTCTGAGCCCATTGCTTAGTCCAGAGTTTTCCCTTGGTAGATTTGGTAGCGGGAGAGACTCCTAGGCTGCGAGATGTTTTGATGCTTTTGTCAAGCTCCTGAAGTACTACATCCATAGTAGAGCTGAAGAGACCATTGCCCTCAAAGGGAAGATCTTCGATAATGGTTTTGATATCTGTGTGTAAGGCAGAGGAATGTAGCCAGGCATGTCGACGTAAAGTGACTGAAGAGGTGAGAGTCTTTGCCGCTACATCCAGGGTGTGCTTGGAGACATTCAGTTGATGCTTTGCTAGAAGCATGCCTTCTTTTTGTATGCGTCGGGCCCGATGACTGCTCTCAGTTGGAAGAGTGGCAATAAATTCTGACATTTGCTCCCACAGAGCAAACTGATAACGCCCCATACAGGCGACGTAGTTAGATGCCTTAATTCCCATCACTCCTGCAGTGTAGAACTTTCTACCGAAGGAGTCAAGCTTCCTACCCTCCTTGTTGGAAGGTGTGGAGTGACTGCCCTTTCCCTTGATGGATGATGTCACTACTAGGGAGTTCAGCTTTGGATGGGTAAAGAGAAATTCTGCTCCTGACTCCTGAATTTTATACAAATGGTCCAATCGTTTATTGGAGACTGGAACAGACGAAGGGTCCTTGGCCATTTTCAAAAGGACTGAAGTCATGGGAAGGGCTACTGACGTTGAAGTGTCCATCTGGATGATGTCGAAGACTGAGTCTGTCACAGTCGGGGGCAGCTGGGTGGTGGGCAAAGCCAACTTGTCAGCCATACGTTTCACAAAATCTCCATAAGATCTGACATCTTCCGAAGGGGAAATAGGGAGGTCGTCTTCTACTTGTTGAGGTGGGGACGGTTCTGATGGTTGATGTGGACTATTCTCTTCTGACTGAGAAGTTGAGGAGCTGGCTTGTTCCGAGAGTTCAGAGAATGAAGTCTGCAGTATTGGCGTTGATGGCAGCAGTTCGGGTGGTTCCAGAATCTGTATCGGTGCCGATGGGTGGAGGTCAGGGACTTTAACATTTGGTCTCGACTGAGATGGTCTAATGAATTTCAGTGTCGAAGATGCATCGTGATACCGAGAGAGCCGAGATGATGAAACTGGCAATCCCACTCCATGGGTGGAGGAGGGGGAAGCCACAGCATTAATCCTGGGAAGGGATAAGCCCCATATAGATATTGCCATCGGTGCTGATCCCAGTGCGGAGGCTGGAGGGGCGTAGGAGATCGAACCCGACCATCAGGTCCGATGGGAGGCAAAGGGACAACGATGTGTGCCTTCTGATCTCGGTGCGAGATCTCAACCTCAGGGGATCGAGGGACCTGAGTCAAGTCCAGCTCCTGGTCAGAGTCGGTGGACTGATTTGGGCATAGCGAAGGTGACTGCAGAACATCTTGTAGCTGCCCTCAGCTTAATATCTCAAGTGAAGCGGCTCTGGGAGGTATGGCTACCTCATTTTGGGAACTCGACACCTTGTCGAGGGAGCCTTTCTTGTGCTTCTTATGCTTGATACACCAAACGTCCTTGCCCTCCTTCTGGATCTTAGAAGGAATATGGGTGTCAGACTGCTGCGCCTGAATTGGGTGTTTCAGCACCGATTTTTCGGCGTTGATCAGAGTCGATGTTGAGGACAGAGTGGATGCCGATTCTGATGTGGGCGTTGACATCAACATGTGCCCGGAAGTATCTTGTGATGAGGCCGCCACAGGAGATAGAGCTGATTCCATCAAAGCCACACGAAGTCTGGCCACCCGATTTTTCCTAGTCTGTTTGGAGAACTTGGAACAATGGACACAGGAGTCTACTCAGTGCGATTCCTCCAGGCATAAAAGGCAGAGAGAATGTCCATCTGGGGGGGCAATTTTCTTGCCACAGTTCCTGCACTGTTTAAAGAAACCCCACCTAGCAGCCATAGACCGAAGAAAGGGGAGCAGAAAAAGTCTCTGCAGACATAGAGACCAGTCCAAAAGAAGACTAACTAAAAACTACTTTCCTAACTAAATAGAAGAAAAATGAGGCCTACAGGCCAACAAATTGTTACTGACCAAGGCAAAAAGGTCCTACCAGCATGGCGGTCAGAAGAGAACTGGCAGGATCCTCGTGCCCTCCCCCTAGTCATGCGCAGTGGAGCCCGGCGCATGATCGGGGAGCGAGGGCAAAAATCCCTTTCACTTTCCATTATACCGATCGGGGTCAGTGCACGCGCACTATATCCCAGAGGTGTGATACACAGAGACCACGAAGAAGATCAATTATAACAGCGGGAGATCTCCAGGCCCCACCTGGAGATTGGCAACCCTAGGGGAAAGTCACCCGAAAAGCAGGGGGTTGAAGGGAATGGTTTGATGGTCGCTGGTCCACCTCATTAGGCAGCCAGCTATGGTGGAGCCAAAAAAGAGAGAGAAGTGTTTTCATTCTATTCTGACAGGAAAGTGGCCAAGCTGGCAGTGAGTGGGGGAGGGGGTTATGCTGAAAGTCCTTTGTCTTTTTACTGACAGAAGAAAACTTGGTTGCCCATCAACAGCCACTGAAGGGAAAGTTATTTCCACACAGGAGCCAATAGAAGTGTCTTCTTCCTCAGTAGAGAGAGCTGTCTGCCAGTAAATCTGACAGGGAACAGGGGCTGAAGTGAAAATGGGCGGGGAAGAGGAGCAGACCCAGCACCTGGCCAATGGCACATGAGTACTCTTGAGTGGCGGCTGACAGCCCAACAGCTGATGGAACTACACTGCACAGCCAATGGGAGAACTGGAAATGGCCAATGTGCTAAGAGAATCTCTCCTTATATAAGACTAGGAGTAAGGCCCGTTGTGGAAATAAATACAACGGGCTCTAGAAAGAGGCTCTGGGAGAGTGCCCTGGCTTTGAGCACACAGTGTGAATTTGCTGTGGTGACCTCAGCAGGGTATAATGACAGAGACCACCATTTTCTCCAGAGGAACTGATCTCTGCTACCTGAAGAGCAGTTGTAGTTTTGAGTGATCTCCAGCCCTCACCTGGAGATTGGCAACAATTGTTACCCAGGAGGAAATGGCTGGTTTGGAGGGTGGAGTCTATGGCATTCTACCTGCCTGAGCTCCAACCCCTCATCAAACCCCACCCTCTCCAGGTTCCACCCCTCAAATCCCCAGGAATTTCCCAACCTGGAGTTGGCAAGCCCATCTCCTTCCCAGCTAACCATCAACCTACTGTTATCTTCCCCTCTGACTTCAGCTGACTTCTGCCCTCTCTCCTGCAGAGCAGTTGTAATTCTGAGTGGTCTCCAGCCCTCACCTGGAGATTGGCAACAATGGTTCCCCATGAGGAACTGGCTGGTTTGGAGGGTGGAGTCTATGGCATTGTACCTGAGACCCCACCCCTCCTCAAACCTCACCATCTCCAGGCTCTACCCCATAAATCTCCAGAAATTTCCCAACCTGGAGTTGGCAACCCTATCTCCCTCCCAGCCAATTGTCAACCTACCGTTATCTGCCCCCTGACTTCAGCTTTCCATCTCCTCCCCCCTCCCTCCTGGAGAGCAGTTGTAATTCTGATTGATCTGCAGCCCTCACCTGGAGATTGCCAACAATGGTTTCCCAGGATGGAATGGCTAGTTTGATGGGTGGAGTCTATGGCATTGTACCTGTCTGAGGTCCCACCCCTCCTGAAACCTCACCCGCTTCAGGCTTCATCCCTCAAATCTCCAGGAATTTCCCATCTGGTTGGCAACCCTATCAGGACTGGCCCCAATGAGTTTTCTCTCAAAGGCCAAAACAGGTGACAGGACCAAGCTTGGTTGCCTACCAACAGGCACTGAGGGGAAAGTAGGGTTGCCAGCTCTAAGTAGGGAAATACCTGGAGATTTGGGGGGTGGATCCTGTGGAGGGCAGCATTTGGGGTGTGTGTGGAAGGACTCAGCAGGGTATAATGCCATAGGGTCTACCCTCCAAAGCAGCCATTTTCTCCAGGGGAACTGATCTTGGTCATCTGGAGATAAATTGTAACAGCAGGAGATCTCCAGGTCCCACCTGGAGATTGGCAACCCTGGGGGAAAGACAGCTGCACAGCAGGGGGTGGAAGAGAATGGTTTGATGGCCACTGGGCCAAGATTGGCAACAATAGTTCCCCAGGAGAAAATGGCTGGTTTAGAGGGTGGAGTCTATGGCACTGTACCTGTCTGAGGTCCCACCCCTCCTCAAACCTCACCCTCTCTGGGCTCCACCCCTCAAATCTCCAGGAATTTCCATACCTATAGTTGGCAACCTTATCTCATCCCCTCTCAGCAGCCTCTTCCTAGGCAAAATTCTGTCTTTCTTATTAGCGGGGAGCAAAGCAATTTACTTCATTCTTTTCGGCTTTGTGATCTGTACAGCAACCCTGTAAGGCAGGTTAGGCAGAAAGTCTCTGGCTGTTCCAAAATCACCCAGGCAGTTTCCATAGGGATGCTCCTGCTGAACAGGAGCAAGCAGCCAGGTCTAGGGTTGACATTGCCAACAAAGACAAATTGATGCAAAGCAGGGTGGAAAAGTCTCCATCTTTCTATTTTGCCTTCAATTGGTTTTGATGCCAGCAGAGTGAGAAAATGCCAGAGGCTCTGGGTGGGTGCCCCATGATAAATGCACCAAACGATTCCTAAAGATTTTCCACTGTGTCAATAAATCATTTTCTATACTCACAGTGTCCCCTGCCAGAATTAGTACCAGAGTTTTTTTGCCTTGTGGTATTCTGCTTGTGGTGTGACCTGTCTTTTTTGTGGTGTGGCATGGTTGTGTTATTGGGTTTGTTTCTTTTGAAGGGGAAGTGTTGTGAATGAGGACATATTTCACCTCAGAATACAACAGATTGCATAAACAACTGACAATTCCAACTGTCTTGCGGGGGGGGAGTTTGAGGTGCGAAATGGAGTGAAGTCCAATCAGCTTCCGTATGTAAATGAGCTTGAAATGCTGGCCCAATCAGAGAAGAGTGGCCTAGGCTGCAGTGGGTGGGAGAGAACTCAGGGAACGCAGCTAGTGGATAGGGACAGATTCTGAATGACATACCAGGGAGCGAATTGATTTTGCCAAGCATAGAATCTTGCCAGACCACTACCCTTTTATTTAATAGGAGGATTCCGCCCGGGGGAGCATCCATCCCCTTTGCCAGCTCCGTCCAGACTGAGGCCGAGATGCTGGCCACCAACTCTGTGGGTGGGACTGAGACAGTGCAGTGAGGTAATGCAGCCAGGGGATTGGCAGACCTTCCAAATGGCAGCTGAGGGAGCCAAAGGCTGTGGGAGCATGTGGAATGTTCACCCCAAAACAAGATTATATATAAAGAGAGATTAGCCCATTTAACCTGATTGGTTTGCAGCACAATAGCCCTGGCAACTATTGATAAGTGCACTTTATTTATATACATGGGTGTCAGACCCCTGGAAAAATCAGTTCCTAACAACAGTCATTCAAAGGAATAAAAAGTTTATTGAGACACTGATAGGATCCAGGCTCGCAACGTTTTTGTGTTAGAACTGGGGGAAAGTGCATGAAGCAAGCAATTATACCTAAATCAAGCAGGACCCTAATGGCCCGGGGCCAATCACACCTAAACTAAAGGCCCACCTAAATAACAGTCTACAGTTCCCAGGGGAAATAGGATACCAGGCCTGAAAGGGGCTCAGGGTTACTGGCTTGAGCCGAGGAAGATAACAGCAAAGCACACAGAAACAGGAGTATACATTCTTCCCACATCCCCATGGCAACCAAGCCCAAGAAAGGGGCAAAGTTGACAGTGGGGTAGAAATCTTCCCATAGGAAAATGTAGCATCAGAAAATTTTCCACTCCAAATCAGTGGGTCCAACACATTTTAGTTTTATCTGGACTGAGTTTCAGTTTAGTGGCCTTCATTCAGCCTACTACCATTTCCAATTATTTCTTCAGAACATCCACTAATAGTCAATTTTGAATTCAATTAAAAACAGAGATGAGGAATAATAGTATACTGATGACTCCTCACTCCAAATTCCCAAACTTTCCCAGCAATTTCACACAGATGATGTTCCCATCACCTTAAGGAACCAGTCAACAATTTACAACAGGAGCCAGTGGAGCACAGCACCTGTAGCTCAACTCAGCCAACCAGACACCCCCCCCCAATTCCAAATATTTTAGCTGATGACAGAAAAGCTGTTTAAGTCCAGGAGAATTAACAGGACTGCAACTCTACCCATCTCTCTCCCAGCAGAGGCTGATAACTCAGGCACATAAGCCAGTTTCTGCCCCCAAAATTAAGCTTGAAAACTGGATTGAAATAGGTACAGATGACGAACTAGCTATTTTTTATAATAAGAACTTCTTGCACTGGGTAGACTAAGCACAGCAGCAACTTTTTTAGCCCAGTATTGCAAAGGGAGTTTTACAGATACCCCTGCCAATTTCAGGCAAGATGAAGCCACAAAACATCTAAGAGGTCCCTCTTAGGAAGACCACCGTTATAAATAAGCCAGGACAACAAGCACCTGGGGAGAGCAACTGTTCTACATGGCGAGTCCCAAAGTGCTTCAGCAAGAAGCAAATGGAGATTATGTCAGTGGAGCACTGCAGGACTGTAGCATTAGATGCTTACCTCATCCATAATACATTTTATAGCCCCAGCTATCCCTGAACCTTGAAGGAAAGGAAATGTCTATAACAGCCAATACAATCCACAAACGAGAGAGCAACATCAGCAAACAGAAGCCCTCAGGGCTAGTGTGAGAAGCCATTCTTTCCATTCTGAAGAACAGTATTTTGCTTTGGATATAGCTAGCATTGGGATGTCCCTTAAATAGCACATCCACAGCCTATTTGAGAATATGCTTTTGCAGTAGACATGCAACGGCCTGGGATAAGTGCTGGGAATTTTTCCCCCAAGGACTTTTTTCAATTTTCATCATGAAAAAAATTGGAAATTCTAGGAAGCACTGAAAAGATCCTATTACATATTTATAATTTTAAATTAGTTAAATGCTTTTCAATTCAAGGTTTTAATCACTCCTGATATAAAGCATGAAAATATTTAAAACCATCTAGAGTAGATAATACATTTTCAAGGAGATACTGTTTTAAATATGACTAATTTTCCTCACAATTAATTATAATATGACTAATACGCTAGTGGACAATGCAATGTTTTCAATGTTATAAAGTTTAACTTTGCATTTTGATTATATAACACTATCTGTCCAAACAGTACACTTTTCTTTTTCCATTTTTATGTTTTCCTTTTGCTGTAATGGCAAAAAATAAGCTATATAAGCTAACATAGTACAAAGCACATCAGTTTTTAGTTTTCTTTTCAGTAATGGAGATATTCGTAATTTTGCTTGTAAAAATCAAAGGCATTTATATTTTTAAATTTCATAAATATGACAAACAGTACATTTTATGCCTGCTCTAGAAACATAAAATGGACCAAATAAATTTAGGTTTGATAAGAAAGAATGTGTTTTTGTCTCAATTTGCACTTTCCCCAAAAAAAGGCACAAAAAAAGTTTTTTCTCAATGGCTTCAAAATGTCTAGAAATTTGACATCTCTAGGAATACATCCTGAATCACCAAAATTAACCTGCATCCTGTTCAGCAGTTCCCTCAGCAAACCTCCTGCTTTATGCAGTTGATTGCCGAACTCTTGTGGATCAAAATCTGGCTTATAAATAGGAAACAGAGAGTGAGTATAAATGGGAAACTTTCTCAGTGGAGGGTGGTAAGCAGTGGGGTACCACAGGGATCAGTACTCGGTCCGATGCTTTTTAACTTGTTTATTAATGGTTTGAAATTGGGAGTAAGCAGTGCAGTGGCTAAATTTGCAGATGACAGAAGTTGTTCAGGGTGGTGAAAACCAGGGAGGATTGTGAGGCACTCCAAAGGGATCTGTCAAGGATGGGTAAGTGGGCGTCAACGTGGCAAATGGGGTTCAATGTGGCCAAGTGCAAAGTGATGCACATTGGAGCCAAAAATCCTAAATATAAATACACGTTGATGGGGACTGAACTGGCAGAGACGGACCGAGAGAGAGATCTTGGAGTCATAGTGGATAACTCAATGAAAATGTCTAGACAGTGTGTAGCTGCAATAAAGAAGGCCAACGCTATGCTGGGGATTATTAGGAAGGGAATTGATAACAAATCAGCCAGTATCATAATGCCCCTGTATAAATCATTAGTGCGACCTCATTTGGAATACTGTGTACAGTTCTGGTCACCACATCTCAAAAAGGATATTATAGCATTGGAAAAAGTGCAGAGAAGGGCAACTAAAATGATAAAAGGGTTGGAACACCTTCCCTATGAAGAAAGGTTAAAACGCTTGGGGCTCTTTAGCTTAGAGAAACGACGGCTGAGGGGTGACATGATCGAGGTTTTTAAGATTATGAATGGGATTGAGCAAGTTGAGAAAGAAGTACTTTTTTCCCTTTCTCACAATACAAGAACTCGTGGGCACTCTATGAAATTGCTGAGCAGTCGGGTTAGAACAGATAAAAGGAAATACTTCTTCACCCAAAGAGTGATTAACATATGGAATTCACTGCCACAGGAGGTGGTGGCAGCTACAAGCATGGACAGTTTCAAGAGGGAATTAGATAAACATATGGAGCAGAAGTCCATCAGTGGCTATTAGCCACAGGGTATAGATGCGAACTCTCAGTCTGGGGCAGGTGATGCAGTCTATTCTTGGTGCTGGAGGGGGCAGCAGTGGGAGGGCTGCTAGTGTCCTGGCCCCACTGCTGGACCTCCTGATGGCACCTGGTATTTTTGGCCGCTGTGTGACAGAGTGTTGGACTGGATGGGCCATTGGCCTGATTCAACATTGGCTTTTCTTATGTTCTTATGTTAGCACAAGATCCTGTAGCCAGCTCTTATTTATTTTTATTTATTTATTTATTTATATATTAGATTTCTATCCCGCCCTCCCCGCGAATGGGCTCAGGGCGGCTTACACTTAAGGGCACCATGTGCCAAAGTATATAAAACATATAAAAATAAGATAAAACAGTCATATATTACAATTAAAGTGCTCAAAATAATGTTGGTCTTCCAGTCAAATTTAAGATGGCATACTGTAGGTGGATCACAAAGTCCCAATTCAGCCATATCTGTGTTGCACGATACTGTGGCCCAATCTCCATATAGGGCCAACCAGCTACCCCGATGTTACCAACAATAATAGTTGGTGGTAGTGGTAGGCGGCTTCTAATTAAAAGCCTGGCAGAAGAGCTCCATCTTACAGGCCCTGCGGAACTGTACAAGGTCCTGCAGGGCCCTGATCTCCTCTGGGAGCTCATTTCCACCAGGTAGGAGCCACCACTGAAAAGGTCCTGGCCCTGGGAGTGGTGAGCCTGGCCTCCTTGGGGCCTGGAATCACTAGTCACTGTTGTGTCCCAGACCGTAGTGCTCTCTGGGTATGTGTGGGGAAAGGCCGTCCCTCAGATATGTTGGACCCTGGCCATATAGGGTAAGTACCCTATATTAAAGGTAAGTACCAGCACCTTGAAGCGAATTCGGTATGCTATTGGCAGCCAGTACAGTGCTTTCAGCACAGGCCAGATGTGCTCCCATCTAGGGAGACCCATCAGGAGCCTGGCTGCTGCATTCTGCACTAGCTGCAGCTTCCGGATTTGCGCCAACGGCAGCCCCATGTAGAGAGCGTTACAGTAGTCTAGCCTTGAAGTGACCATCACGTGGGTCACTGTAGCCAGGTCACTGTGGTCGAGGAAGGGAACCAAATGCCGAATCAGCCAAAGATGGTAAAAGGTCAACTTAGCAACTTAGTTAAGAAGGGATCCTGGAGCACTCCCAAACTCCTCACCTCTGGCGTTGGCGCCAATGGCGCCCCAGAAAAAGTTGGGAGAGGGATCCCCGTCCCCATACCACCCCCATACCACAGGACCTCCATTTTTGCCGGGTTTAGTTTAGCCGGCTCAGCCTAAGCCACCCAGCCATGGCTTGCAGTGCCCAGTTCAGATCTTCTGGACTGGAGTCTGACCGGCCACCCAACATCAGATAGAGAGCTGAGTGTCATCTGCATACTGCTGACACCCCAGCCCATACCTCCAGGCAATCTGGGCAAGGTTCGCATATAGATGTTAAACAGTATCGGGGAAAGCACTGCCCCCCTGAGGCACACTGCACTCAAGTGGTGCCTCCGGGCCTGCTGTTCCCCTAGCACCACCCTTCGCAGTCGATATGGAGAATTCTCACATATTAGTTATTTTTTCAAAGGATGCATTTCTCATATGGACCTCCTGGTTGTGCAGCTGTCCATGACAATCCATGCTTTTCCCATTTCTTTCAGGAATGTATGAAACCAAACTGAGCACTAAAGAGACCAATTACAGCCGGCCCCTGAATCTTGCATTATAGTTTAGGAGGCACACACACATTTTCTGGTGCTCCTAACATGGCTTCTTAACAAGATATCTGCATGGGTGATCAGAGGGGCAGCAAGGAACAGCCTGTTCGAAAATAGCTTTTAACTGCCCCTTTGGCAGTGAGATATTAGGACTGGCTAAGCAAAACCAGAATGGTGCCGTTTTACTTTAAAGGAAAGCAATGTTTATTTATGCTCCATTGGCAAGTGACCCCCCCAGAGAGAAATTACACAAGAACCAACAATATCTTACCCAGGAGACTCTCCATGACGCAAACATCATGAGAGCAACTGCTTCCCTTTCCACCAGGACTGGCCTCAGCATATATGCTGATGTGGGGCAACTGCCAGGGCCCAGGGTTTCTGGCAAGGCCCACTGCTGGAAACCCTCCCCATGGCACACAGAATCACTGGAGAAGTGTGAGTAGATGGTGAAGGATGGCAGCATTTTTTATGGCCACTGCATCAGTCCTACCAACTGTGCACAGTCCAGCACCACCTGGAAATGGAATGTAGGCAGCTGAGAGCAAGGGTGTTGAGAAAGCTTGTGAGCAGGTAGAGGAAGGAATGCTGCTTGGGGGGGGGGTGGAAGATTTGTCTTCACTTACCATGAAGGGCGGGACCAGAGCTTCCCAGTCTAAATAGCATGCTGTAAGACCCTTCTACCAAATGCCGCCTCCACAGAAGCTAGTTTATCAATTCAGTAGTGTCTCATAAATGAATGAAGCAACTTCCATATGGCTGCCCTACAAATTGTCTCCAAAGACAAAAACACCCAGTAGGCTGCAGATGTAGCTGCTCCCCTCAGAGAATGTGCAGTAATCCCCTGGGGTGGTTGCAAACCTTGGGCCTTGTATGCTACTATAATGCAACCCCTCAACCACCTAGTCAAGGTGGAGGTTGAAATCCTCTTGCCCAGGGAAAATTTCCTAAAGGAAACAAACAATGCATCAGTAGTACTGTACTGTTTCGTCCTATCTAGGTAAAAACTCAGCGCTCTGTGCACATCCAGTCAATGCCATTCCTTCTCCCTCCAATGTTTAGGATTGGGGCAAATGGATGGCAACACTATGTCCTCCGACCTACAGAATACTGAATTCACCTTAGGGATGAAAGTGGGATCTGGCCAGGGCCGGCTCGCCCACTAGGAGAGCTAGGCGCTCGCCTAGAGCACATCGGCTGCAGGGGCACCAAACTGCACCCCTGCCTCTTCCCTGGCTTTCCTGGGTGCCCGCAGCTGCGGAGTGCCCAGGAAAGCTGGCGCTGGGAGGGAAGGGGCATGGGTTAAAAACCCCGCCTCTTCCCTGGTTTTCCTGGGCGCCACGCAACTACGGAGTGCCCAGGAAAGCTGGCGCTGGGAGGGAAGGGCCGGGGGTTAAAAAACCCCACCTCTTCCCTAGCTTTCCTGGGCGCCCCGCAGCTGTGGAGTACCCAGGAAAGCCAGCGATTGGAAGGGAAGGGAAGGGGTAGCCCCCGCCTCTTCCCTGGCTTGCCTGGGGCCCCCGCAGCTGCAGAGCGCCCAGGCAACCTGGCGATTGGGAAGGAAGGGGTGTAGTTAGGCCCCCACCCGGTCTCCAGGTTGGCATCCCCGGTAGGGTGGGCGCCACAAGCTGGCCTGCCTAGGGTGCACAGACAGCTGGGGCTGGCCCTGGATCTGGCCGAAGAACCACCCTGTCATTATGGCAGATAGACTTACTGAATGAGTAAAGAAACCTTAGTCTGTAGAGGAGCGTAGGTAACACAAAAGTAACATTATGTGAGAAAAAGTTTCTTCCCAAATGAAAGCCTTGCAACACAGGCAGATTGTAGTTTGCAGTGCACTGATGTCATAATGTGGGAACAAGACAGAGAACTGGATTTACAGTGTTGTCTCTTGTACCCCCACTAATGAAAATGCAAACAGTTGCATCTTAGTGCCCCCTCTTTTAATCTTCTGTGGCTATGAGCTCTTTAGGAAACAGAGCATGCACAAAGCCACAAAGAAGCAGACCTGAAAGATGAGACGGACAGTCTGTGTTTCAAGCCATAGCTTTTAAAAGTTTGCTTCTTTGATGCAGAACATTGGCTATGCTCACAACAGTTGCCAGCAGTCACCGAGCAAGAATATACACATTTAAGTCCCCACTGCTTACATCCATAAACAGAGAAAATGTTCTGCTAATCCAAATTTCCAGGGCTGGCCCAAAACATTTTGGCATATGATGTGGAAAATTCAAATCCCATCGCAAAACCAAGTTACCACACAAGAAATGACCTCCTTTACTGACACCCAAATACCCACTGCCTGATGTGGCTACAGGCTGGCCCTGAAAGCCTCCATCATTAGAACACGGATTCAACAGGTGCTGCATCAGCACAGCCCTTGTTTACTATGCAACAAACTTTCTAAAAATATTGTTCTACCCAGTGTTACTGATTGTGAAGGCAAGTCAGGGAACAGAATTCTAGCCCCAACAAGTTGATTGGTTTCTGGAGCTTATTCAATCAAGAATTCACAACCACAGGAATATATTTATAAGCTTTAAACATTAAACAAAGCCAATTTATAAGGCTCCAATAATGCTTCAGATATACAGTTCACTAGTGAACTTTGATAGCAGAAATCCTCCAAAGTTGCATAATCAACTTCAGAGACAAACACCGTTTGTTTACAGTTTGCTTACATTACACTTACAGACACACTGTTTGTCATACAGTGTGCTTACACTTTTAAGTAGCTACCAGTCTGAAATGGATATACTGTGCAGAAGAGTCTTGAACTTGGGATGGAAAGTTTCCCTTCAGAAGTCCCTGTCATGTGCATTGGAAGAGATTATCTTCCCTTGGCAAGGAAAACAGAAAACTAGGCAGATATGCCAGCTGCCATTTTTGCTATCTTGGAAGAAGGAATTAGGAGGGATGGGGCCAAGGAATCTGGCAGCAGATATCAGGTCAGCAATAGAAGAACAAATGCCAGATTCCTTTGTCATATTGCTACATCCAGGACGCATCCCAGATAGTTTCCATAACAATGCAAAGCCTTGCCCATAAACCACTGTGCTTTTCACAATGCCAGCTTATAACGATTCTACAACTGAGTGACTTTGCAGAATGGGTGAGGGAAGAGAAACAAGACATGACTCACTAATACCCAAGATGACTACCTCCCAATTGCTGACCTCTAAGGGGAACAAAAGCCTCAGGTTCTTCAAAGATGGCATTTAAAGTTGCAAACCAGAAGAATGCAGTTTGTGTCTTTTTATCACAGACAACTGGTCAAACAGAGACTGCAGACTTTAAAAATAAACCAACCAGGAGAAAGAAAGCCATTTGGAGTTTTGAGTTCTGGCAAAAGAAAAGGAGGATGGAGATATTTGATGTGGGAAGTACAGATGTTAACCCTTCCAGTTTTTAACCATGATTAAGGAATCAGGCCAAGGATGTGTCTCCTTTCTCTTCCCACATCCCTCACCACAGTCAAGCATTATATCAGCACTGATATTAATCCACTAATGGTGGGATCCCCTCTTGATGTTAAACATGACCTAAGAGATCCATGATTAGGATGTCATGCTGTACCTGACGGGCACTCCTGTCAAACAATCACTTATAAGGTCTCAGATTCTCCCTCCACTTTCACTATTAACTTTCAGTTCCCCATCTGATAATGCATAGCCTTTAGGTAGTGTGTCCTTATGTGGTAGTCTTCTTATGTGGTAAATAATTTTTTATTATAATTAGGTGTGTGCATTCGGCTTTCCTGAAGCAGAAAAAACCTGAAAAAAGTCTTTTCTGTTTTTTTCGGGTTTTCAGATACCGAAAAGGCTTCCCTGAGCCTTTTCGGATATCCAGGACCCCCCCCCCAAAAAAAAAACAAAAAACAAAAAACAAAAACTTTTCTCCCCCGGCTTTTTTCAGGAATCCTGAAAATGGCCTCTAGGGGAGTTTAAAGGGTGGCAGAAAACCTCATTTTCCTGCCGTTTCCCCCTCTTTCCCACATCTTGCTCCTGTTTCCAGGAGGGAGGGGGAAAGAGAGACCTTGCAGACAGCCAATCATTGCAATGCATTTCAAAATGCATTGCAGCTTGTAACTTTTTGCAAGGCTGTTGTTGCTGCTGGCTTCAGTTGTAAGCCCAGCTACTAGCTTGCTCCTTTCCCAGGGAAGGAGCACTGGTGGCCAGTAGGATTTTGGCACCTACTCTCTGCCAATCACAGAAGGTTGTTCCTTTTTGAAATCCGTCTGTGTATGGTCAGAGAGCATAAAAGCAGACTCTCTGGCTGGCTGACTCCATCCTGTTCCTGGTTCCTGCTGCTGCTGGTGAGAGAGAAAGCTTGGCTTGGAGATTGAGCGTGGCTGGCTTCTGCTGCCCCTGCTCCTTGAGCCTCCTTTCCTCCCAGTGCTGCCTGCCTTGTGGACTATATCGGATCAAAACCGTGAAGACGTCAGACTGGTTTGAATTATTAGGGCACTTTAAAAAACATTTCTTTATTCTTTGTGGATTGGTGGGTTGGGGCTGGTGGTGAGGTGGTGGGGTGGTGGGTAGGCCTCTTTCTGGGTTTTTTTTGGGGGGGAGGATTCTTCTAGTTTGTGTTTTTGCCAGCCTGTTGTGTTGTTTGCAGTTTAATTTTTTTTTCTGTGCTTCATTTTTATTTATTGGCATGGGGCTTTGGGGGGGGGGTTTGACTGGGTCTTCTTCCTGTGGCCTAGGCCCTCTGTTTTTTGTTCTCTTGTGTTTTG
Source organism: Gekko gecko (assembly GCA_029375565.1). Lineage (NCBI taxonomy): Eukaryota > Metazoa > Chordata > Lepidosauria > Squamata > Gekkonidae > Gekko > Gekko gecko. The sequence continues at coordinate 219,288,826 of JAPDNY010000002.1, read as the reverse complement.
TGGTTCTTCTGTTGCTTGCCTTTTTGCAGTTTAAGTTTTTAAAGTTTTTTTATTGTATTTTCTGGGTGTTTTTCTTTACTGACTAGGCCTTCTGCCTGGGGCCTAGGTTTCCTCTGCTGGTCTGCTTTTGGTTCTTGTTTGTTCTGTTCTGTTGCTTTTGCAGTTCTTTGTATTGTGTGTTTCCTGGGCTTGTTGGGGTTTTTGGGAGGGTTACAAGGCCTTCTGCTTGGGGGGGCTAGGTAGGCTCTATCTGTTGCCTTTTCTGTTCTGTGCCTTTTAGCAGGTTTTGTTTGAGCTTTCTTAGGGGGTCACTGCTCTGTGTGTGCGCTTCTGGTTTAGCTGCTGCACCACTGTTAAATAGGCTTTAAAAAAAGGTTTCAGGTTTATTTTTAACTAATATTTTAAAATAAATCTCAGTATAGGGCTTTAGCTGTCCTACCTTTAACTAGGCCAGTGGTAGCAGAGCATTTAATTTTTAAAAAAAGTGGTGTGCTTTGTTGTTCATGCTCTGACTGAACTTTGGTGAAACCAGGCACATTTTCCCCCCTTTAGCTTATGTGTTTTTCAATTAGGGAGCTCCTCCTGCATTCCACAGAGAATCAGGTGGTTCCAGTAGAATCTAGATAGGAGTAGTTTAAAACCCTAAAACTTTTTAAAAGGTTTTCAAGCCACATCTCAAGGATAGTCTTTAAACCATAGGCAGGGTCAGTGTAGGAATTCACCAGTTCTGAAAAACAAACCCAGGAAAACCAGAAGCAAGGCTAGGTTAGGCTCTACTGAAAGAAACAAAAAACCTAGTTTTTGGGTGGGAGGGTTTATAAAAATGTGTGAGGCTGTTTTAGGGTCAGGTGATAGTGCAGATAAATTAAGTGCCTAATACCCTCCCCACAAATTAGGCTGAGTTTGGCCAGGGGCAACATGAGCGAAAAGAAGGGAATGCAGAGGGGCCTTGGGGGTAAGGCAAAGCAAAAGACAAGAGGGGTGGAGGGGAGGGAGAGGGGGAGAGCCCCGCTTCCCCCCCACCTCAGCGCAGGACCACAGCAGAGCATCCTGGCACCACTCCAACCTCTGGCCGGAGTGGTGCCACGAAGAAGCCACGCCTGGTTCTCTTCCCAGTTAAGAAAGATGCTCCTGGGGTGGCCACAGCAGAGGTGCCTGCAGGTGCTGGAACTGGGCAGGGGTCTGCTGCTCAGGCAGTCCCTCCTCAAGCCATTGCTGCTGAGGCTTAGCAGCAGGAGGAGGGGCAGCAAGAGCTGTTCCTGGGGTTGAGCTTTGGGGACACTCTGTTTTCAGGGCTCACTCCAAGGACTAAGAAGGTTCTAGAGGAACTGGAGGAGAAGCCGGCTGGCCAGCCCACTCCTCCAATTTCTCTAGGCTCCAGCAGGCCTCCTGAGGGACAAGAGGAGGTTGAGAGAGGAGGAAGAGATGGAGGTGGTGTGCCCCAAGTACCTGCCATCTCAAACCCTTCCCCCTGCTCAGCCATCTCTTCCTGCCCCCAAGGACACAGTGTGTTTGGCCTGAACTCCTCACAGGAGGCAGCTCCGAGGATCCCCATGGCTGCTGGTCAGCATGGGTGCCCCTTCACCTCTGACATCTGGATCCACTTCTGGGTAACAGAGAATCCCCACTTTGCACTGTGCCAGCTGTGTAGGGCCTTGGTAAGTTGAGGGAAAGACATCGCCCATCTCTCGACCTCTGGGCTGCGGAACCATCTGAAGAAGCACCACCAGGCGGTGCTTCTTCAGGGGGAGAGACAGGCTGCTGCTGGGGTGCCCAAGCGGCCACCGCCAGCCAGCCAGGAGGTGTCACGACAGAGCCAGGGGGCGGGCAAAGAAGGAGAGTTCAAGAGGGAGGTCCAAGAGTCAGCCGGGGAAGTTAACAAGAGTCCAAGCAAACAGTTCCAAATACACAAAGCCAAGCCGTAGTCAACGTTGCCAAGAGTCAGAGTCCAGTATCAAAGTCAGGAAGCGTAGCTGAGTGTCAGGAGCCAGAGGGATCGTCAAAACACAGACCGGATTTCAGGAACCAAGAGATCAGTCAGGAGTGAAGGCAGAGCTGGAGGTGCAAGGCGTCTGGTCCACGGACAAGTTTGCCAGCACAGTTTGCTAGCAGCCAACGGTCTCTTCAAATACTGTGCTGGGTCGTTAACTCATTAACAGCCCGTTGCAAAGTCCTTGCTCCCGTCAATACTCAGGACTTAATGATCGCCGTCCGCGCATGTGTGCCTTCTTGCGCCTGGCTGCCAGATCCCGGCATCTGCGATCTCTCAGCCGGTCCACAGGTGGCGGTGAGTCAGGTGGTGATTTACTAGGTACAGCAAATAAACAAGGACTGCACAAATAACGCAGACCACAAGTACTCAAAAAGTTATGCACAAAAATCAAATTATATGAGAGGACCACATATATCAGTGAAACCAAAATTACGTCATATAGTGTGCAGGTCCAAAAATAGTACAAGTCCATAAATGGTATACAAACAAAATGAGTAGTGCCCTTTAAAAGCAATAGTTGGTAAGCCTCCGACAGAGCATGTGCTATTGTTGATCGGATGCCTGGCTTTGAATGATTATAATAGGAATGAATTTTTCATGTAATATTGAGTTGAAGGCTTTTATACATTGTGAGTGCTATGCTAAGGATTTTTCTTTCTAAGAGTCTTCTGTACACTATCAGTACTATATAAAGTAGTGTGAACTTATTGAAGAAGAATTATCGAAATGAAGATCAAAATCCGGAGTCTTCGTCCATTTTGTCTGTGTACCATTTATGGACTTGTACTACTCATTTTGTTTGTATACCATTTATAGACTTGTACTATTTTTGGACCTGCACACTATATGACGTAATTTTGGTTTCACTGATATATGTGGTCCTCTCATATAAATTGATATTTGTGCATAACTTTTTGAGCACTTGTGGTCTGCGTTATTTGTGCAGTCCTTGTTTATTTGCTGTATACTGTATACTGTGATATCGCATTTGTTGGTGATTTACTAGGGCCAGGTACTGCCTGATCAGCTTCAGGTGCCAGCTGTCTTGTAGTTTGGAGTTCATCCTCCCCAGCACTTAGGTTTGATGAGGACTATTGTACTTCTGATGGTGTTAAAGGTGGCGAGTCCTCATTTTCCAGGCTTCCAGGTGCCGGGTTGGGGACAGGCATGACAGGAGGTGAGTCATCCTGCGACCACCTCCAGTGCTCTCTCTGCGTGTTCTATGGTAGGGACACCAAGCATCTCTGGCGGAGATGTTTGGTGATGTTGGCACTAGAGTGCATGGGGGGGGAGCAAGAGGCCAGCAAGAGGGTCACTCATCTCATTGCTGAGATGGTTGCTCTAGATGGGTGCCCCTTCTCCGCCATTGAAGACGTTGGTTTCTGCAGACTGCTCCAGGATGCCTATCCCTGGTACACACACCCTGCTCGCACCATGCTGAGGAGGACCGTGATGTCCTCATTGTACAGGGCTGTCAGGGATCACGTGAAGGCACACTTGTCCTGTGCTAATGGGAGATATGTACACTTCACATCCGACTTCTGGACCTCCTGTCAGGTACACGATTCGTACCTTTCATTGACTGCGCACTGGTGGCAACCAAGCGATGTTTTGGGTGGGAGAGGGGAAACCAGTGTCAGGCAGGGTCAGAGCTGCCAGGCCGGCTACTGCCAGGCTCTGCTTCACATTGAGAAGTTCAATGGGTCGCACATGGCAGACAAGGGGGACCCAATAGATATTATTTACCTTGACTTCCAGAAAGCTTTTGATACAGTTCCTCATCAAAGGCTCCTAAGTAAGCTCAATAGTCATGGGATAAAAGGACAAGTCCTCTTGTGGATCAAAAACTGGCTTATAAATAGGAAACAGAGAGTGAGTATAAATGGGAAACTTTCTCAGTGGAGGATGGTAAGCAGTGGGGTACCACAGGGATCAGTACTCGGCCCGATGCTTTTTAACTTGTTTATTAACAATTTAGAATTGGGAGTAAGCAGTGAATTTGCAGGTGACATGAAGTTGTCCAGGGTGGTGAAAACCAGGGAGGATTGTGAGGCACTCCAAAGGGATCTGTCGAGGATAGGTGAGTGGGCGTCAACGTGGCAAATGGAGTTCAATGTGGCCAAGTGGAAAGTGATGCACATTGGAGCCAAAAATCCTAAATATAAATACACGTTGATGGGGTCTGAACTGGCAGAGACTGACCAAGAGAGAGATCTTGGAGTCGTAGTAGATAACTCAATGAAAATGTCTAGACAGTGTGTAGCTGCAATAAAGAAGGCCAACGCTATGCTGGGGATTATTAGGAAGGGAATTGAAAACAAATCAGCCAGTATCATAATGCCCCTGTATAAATCATTAGTGCGACCTCATTTGGAATACTGTGTACAGTTCTGGTCACCACATCTCAAAAAGGATATTATAGCATTGGAAAAAGTGCAGAGAAGGGCAACTAGAATGATAAAAGGGTTGGAACACCTTCCCTATGAAGAAAGGTTAAAACGCTTGGGGCTCTTTAGCTTGGAGAAACGATGGCTGAGGGGTGACATGATCGAGGTTTATAAGATTATGCATGGGATAGAGCAGGTAGAGAAAGAAGTACTTTTCTCCCTTTCTCGCAATACAAGAACTCGTGGGCACTCCATGAAATTGCTGAGCAGTTGGGTTAGAACAGATAAAAGGAAGTACTTCTTCACCCAAAGAGTGATTAACATATGGAATTCACTGCCACAGGAGGTGGTGGCAGCTACAAGCATAGACAGTTTCAAGAGGGAATTAGATAAACATATGGAGCAGAAGTCCATCAGTGGCTATTAGCCACAAGGTATAGCTAGGAACTCTCAGTCTGGGGCAGGTGATGCAGTCTATTCTTGGTGCTGGAGGGGGCAGCAGTGGGAGGGCTTCTAGTGTCCTGGCCCCACTGGTGGACCTCCTGATGGCACCTGGTATATTTTGGCCGCTGTGTGACAGAGTGTTGGACTAGATGGGCCGTTGGCCTGATTCAACATTGGCTTCTCTTATGTTCTTAACATCAAGGCCACCATCCAGAGACAGTTAACAGGGTTCGTGGGCAGGGGCATCACCAAGGGCTTCATGGTGACCAATGGTGGCCAGAACATTAGGGCAGTGGCACAATGACTGAGCCTGACCTGCATTTACTGTGCGGCTCACCTTATCCACCTCATGGTCAAGGATGCTCTGGGGATGGTTTCTGCAGAGAATCCCAACCTGGACGCTGAGACTCATGAGTTCTGGCATCTCCTCCAGAAATTCCGGCACATCACGAGTCACTTCTCTCACAGTACAAAGGACCTCTGTCTGCTGTGTGAGAAGCAGGTACTGGTGTGCCGAAGCTCTACCTGCTAGGCGACATCCCCACTCACTGGAACTCCACCTGTGTCATGCTTGAATGCTTGGTGGAGCAGGAGAGCACCCTGACTGCCCTGATCTCTGAGAGTGGGGTCATTTGGGGAGAGAGGTGGCTCAACCGGGAGGACTGGTTGATCATCTCTCAGCCTGTGGAAGTTCTTAAGCCCTTTAAAAGCTACACAGAAACGTTCTCGTCTGACACAGCAAGTCTGACTCTGGTCATCCCCATGGTCCACACGGCCCATGAGGACTTGGCCTCATTTCTGGAGCCAGCTGCAGGATGTGCAGACATGCTTCCAGCAGTATGCACAATGGTGAGAAGACTGCAAAGCAGACTCAATAAGTGCTTTTGGTCTATCCTCCAGCAGAAGGTCTACATGATGGTGACCATGTGTGACTCGCGCATCAAGGGCAGGATCGCCAAGCAGGCTGAGTTCACACAATGGTGAGACGAGCTCTCCCAGTGAGTTGAGTGCATGTGGGCCTAGAGGGCCATATTGCCATGAGCTAAGGAAGAGGGGGTGCCAGAAGCTCCACTGCTGTTCACCCCCCACCTCCCCCACTAGGCAGCATCCCCCCACAACTCCCACCACAATGGGTGTTGAGATGGCATTCATCAGGCAGATCCTTGGCCCCTCTCTTGGGAGCAGCAGGCACACAAGAGAGAACACAGCAGCTGCGATGATGACAAGAGTACCTTGTGGAGCCCTATGAGTCACAGGCAACCTGTCCACTGAGCTACTGAGCTGTGAAGGAGGCGGTCCAGCCGGACTTCTCTGCCGTAGCCCAGAAGTTCCTCTCATGTTTTCCGATGAGTGTGTAGAGTGAACACATTTTTTCCCATGCAGGTGACATTGCTCGCATCACTCATGCCTGCTCCCCTGGACAGTTGAGAGTTGGTCTTCCTGAAAGTCAACTTGCCACTGGACCATGAAGGAGGCAGTCTGGCGGGATTTCTCTGCCGTAGCCCAGAAGTTCCTCTCGTGCCTTCCGACGAGTGTGTAGACTGAGCAGTTGGTCTTCCTGAAGGTCAACTTGCCACTGTTCGGTTTCCCGGTCATGGACTATGAGGGTGATTGAAGTGAGCACACAGACGAACCTGCAGTCCCCTCTCAGTCTGTGCTGGGAAGTTGGGTTACAACACTCTTCCCATGATTAAAACTAGAGAGGCTAGGGAGAAGTAGCAGCCAGGACCATTACCATTTTGATTGGTACAGAAATGCCCCACCAATCTCCCCACTTCCATCCATCCCACCTGCAGAAGAAATACCTCCACAGAACCCTGGTAGCCAGGGTAACGTTGAGTGTGGTGCGTGTATGCATCTAATTGACACCACCAGCCACCCCAAAACACAACTGCATGCTGAAATTGAAACAGCATCACAAAACTTGTTCTCCATTTGAACAAGGTAGAATAGGGTAGAAGCCAAGCAGCTAGAAACCAGCAGAACCCACAGGAACACCATAAGTAATAAATATAAATGTATGTTGTTTGTATTGAAAAATAACTTTCTTTTTTTGCAGGAGTGAGGTGGGAAAGGGAGGGAGAGCCTGTGATGAATGGCAGCTGCCACACTTAGGTTAGCCTCCTCCACTGAGGGAGGCAGTGATGGCTGGTGTTGGTGTACTGCTGCAAGAGAGGAGGATCAGTGGACAGATAGACAGTACCCCCTCCCTCTCACTTTCTGAGGCATTAGTGGGCAGGGCTTCTTGTTGTGGTGATCACATAGGTTACCAAAAAAGAGTCTTGGGGCACATCAGAGACAAACAAATGTATTTTGAGGTAAGCTGACATGAGACTGAGGCTGCTTGCTTGGCCGGATGCATGAAAAGTCACCTTCTGTGTTAGCTGGAGGTGAAACTTCATGCATCTGACGAAATGGGCTGCATTCGCACCAAAACTTTTGGGCAAATCATTGTTTAGAACAGGGGTCTCAAATCTTTTTGAGCCTGTGGGCACCTTTGGATTTCCAAAACAGGCTAGTCATCTTCTGGGCATGGAGCAGGGGTCACTGGGGATGTGGGAGGGTATTTGTGAATTTCCTGCATTGTGGGGGTTGGACTACATGACCTTAGAGGTCCCTTCCAACTCTTATTATTCTGATTCTAGCTGCAGAGACGTCAAACTCATTTGTTACGAGGACCGGATCTGACATGAATGTCCCTTTGTCGGGCTGAATCGCACACCCCTAGTGATTACTAACTTGCACAGGTCCTGCCCCCCCTTAGTTTATGCTGCAGAGATTCTCTGGTCTGACCTGAGTTCTGTTGGGTTTGGGCAGTGACTGGCACAGTGGCACAGGTTCTGGGGTTCACATTGCACAGTTTCTGCTGTTGGCCTGGCTGGCAAACATGCCCCCTCAGTTTATGCTGCAGAGATTCTCTGGTTTGACCTGAGTTCTGTTAGGTTTGGCACTGACTGGCACAGTGGCACAGGTTCTGGCTGGGGTCCACAGGCTCTGCTGCTGGCCTGGCTGGCAAACATGCCCCCTCAGTTTACGCTGCAGAGGTCCTCTGGTTCTACCTGAGTTCTGTTGGGTTTGGGCACTGACTGGCATAGTGGAAAATGTTCTGGCTGAAGTCCACAGGTTCTGCTGCTGACCTGGCTGGCAAACATGCCCCCACAGTTTACGCTGCAGAGATTCTCTGATTCTACCTGAGTTCTGTTGAGTTTGGCACTGACTGGCACAGTGGCACAGGTTCTTCTGAGGTCCACATTGCACAGGTTCTGCTGTTGGCCTGACTGGCAAACATGCTCCCTCAGTTTATGCTGCAGAGATTCATTGGTTTGAACTGAGTCCAGTTGGGTTTAGGCCCTGACTGGCACAGTAGCACTGGTTCTGGGGGGCACACTGCACAAGTTCTGCTGCTGGCCTGGCAAACATGCCCCCTCACACCACCACCACACCTCACTTACTTTCTTAGAGAGATTCTTGGGGAGACACTGTCTGCTGCCTGCCTTTTTCCCATAGGAAACAATGGAAAATTGAGGGCACCCTCTTTGGATGCCCCTGGAATTGGACCCCCAATCTTTTCAAAACTTTAGGGATCTTTTGGGGAGAGGCTCCAGCAGCTACAGTCCAAATTTGGAGCCTCTACCTCAAAGCCCCTCCCCCCAGCCCCCTGCAAACTTTTCAGAAGATTTTTGCCATTCAGAAAAGGCTTTCATAAAAACCTTTAAAAAAAAAAAGACTGGAGAAGAAACAAATAGAATACAGGACTTAAAGAGCATTGTGGAAGATTTTTATAAAGAGCTGTATAGAAAGAATGATATTAAAGTTGAACAAATAACTCAATACTTGGAGGAACATAAAGTTCAAAAATTTACAGACGATTATAGAAAGATATTGAACCAACCAATTACAATGATGGAGATGGTGGAAGCCCTAAAAAGGCAAAATAGGGGTAAAGCACCAGGTTTGGATGGATTTCCAATTGAATTCTATTCAATATTTGAAGAAACACTTCTTCCAAAATTACAAGAAGTATGTAAAAAAATTATGGAGGGGGAAGAAGTTCCAGATACCTGGAGAGAAAAACAGGTTGCTTACCTGTAACTGATGATCTTCGAGTGGTCATCTGTGCAGTACCACACATGGGTTGGGCGCCTGCGCACGACCTCGTTCGGAGAAACTTCTAGAGCTTTACCTCAGAAGAGCTTTTGGCGGGCTCTCCTCCCGCCCTGGGGGAGGAGACATGCACTGCGCATGCCCAGAGCGGGAGAGAGAGCCGCCTCCCACTCAGTTCCTTCGACCGCCACTGTCAAGGCCAAAGAATCCAAAACAGGACATCTGGAGATGCCAGCAGCGGGGAAGGCTGGGTGGGATTGTGGTACTGCACAGATGACCACTCGAAGATCATCAGTTACAGGTAAGCAACCTGTTTATCTTCGTCGTGGTCTCTGTGCAGTCCCACACATGGGTGATTACAAGAGCTGAACCAGTTGGAGGAGGGAGCTGGCAGCTGCAAAGGACACAAAAATAATGGTTAAGACAGTATCACCATCAAACAAAATCACCCACGGGTCCTACCTGAGGGTCCAGCAGGGTCAAGCGAAGAGGGATCGCAGTACCGTCTGACCAAAGGCAGCATCCCGCCGAGCTCAGACGTCGAGTGCGTAGTGGGTCACGAAGGTCGATGCCGAGGACCACGTAGCAGCCGCACAGACGTCTTCCAACGGGACACCGGCCAGGAAAGCGGTGGACGTCGATACCGCCCGTGTGGAATGGGCAGTGAGACAGGTAGGAACGGGTTGACGCGCCAGCTCATAGCAAAGGGCTATGGTGGAAGTCACCCACTTAGAGAGACGTTGAGAAGAAATGGGTTCCCCCGCGTGAGGGGGGCCATAAGCTAGGAACAGCCGAGGAGATTTACGTATGGGCTGCGTCCTGTGCAGATAGAAAGAGAGCGCTCTGCGCACATCTAGACAGTGCAGGGCTCTCTGAGAAGCATCAGTCGGGTTCGGAAAGAAAGTAGGCAGAACAGACGACTGAGAGAGGTGAAAGGCAGAGATGACTTTAGGGAGGAAGGAAGGATCTGTTCTAAGGACCACCTTCTCCCTATGAAAAACGGTGTAGGGGGGATCTGCCCTAAAGGCAGCTAGTTCCCCTACTCTGCGTGCAGTGGTAATGGCTACGAGAAAGGCCGTCTTCCAGGACACTAACCTGAGGTCGGCGGTAGCCATCGGCTCGAACGGTTTAGCCATGAGCTGAGAAAGGACTAGAGACAAGCTCCAGGAAGGCACCAACGGTTTCCTAGGTGGGCACATGCGAAGAAGACCCTTGAGGAACGTCTTGGTGAGACGGTGGGAGAACACTGACGAGCCTTGGATGAGGGGGTGGTAGGCGGAGATCGCCGCCAAATGAACCCTCAAGGACGAGTATGCCAGGCCCGCATCTTTCAAATGCACAATGTAGGCGAAGATCTCACGGAGAGATGATCGAATTGGATCGAAGGAGTGATCAGTAGCATAGGATTGGAATCTGTTCCACTTGAACCGATAGGAACGTCGAGTAGAAGGCTTCCTAGCATTCAGGAGGATCTCAGAGACCTGAGGCGGGAAGTCTAGGGCTGGATCTTCCAGGCCGTTAATTTGAAAAATCCGGATTGGGATGGATGATTCTCCCTCGGGCCCGAGAAAGGAGATCTGGGACGACAGGGAGGGGACGGAAGGAACGACAGGAGAGTTGAAGCAGGTGCGGGAACCAGACCTGGCGTGGCCACCACGGAGTGATCAGAATGCAGGAGGTGCGGTCTGCACGAATCTTCTGCACGACTCGAGAGATGAGAGGGAACGGAGGAAACAGATAAAACAGGGTTCCGTTCCATTTGTGGAGAAAGGCATCCCCGAGCGACCGAGCAGACGGGGGACCCCTGCTGAAAAACAGGCGACATCGAGAATTGTCGATGGACGCGAAGCCGTCGACAGATGGGTGACCGAACTCCCGAAACAGAGGCCGAAGATACCGGAGGGGAATGGACCATTCGTTGTCCGATGAGGCAGAACGACTCAACCGGTCCGCATCGACATTCTGATCCCCGGGAATATGAATCGCCGAGAGCGTGATGGAGTGGCGGAGGCACCAGGACCAGAGGTCTATCGCCAAGGTGCAGAGACGAACAGAGGCAGTGCCGCCCTGTTTGTTGACATAATAAACAGCCGAGGTGCTGTCGGAAGCCACTTGGACGACACGGCCTCGGAGGGTCGGAAGAAAAGACCGGAGGGCCAGGTAAATTGCTTGCAACTCCAGGTAATTTATGTGGCGAGCTGCCTCTCGAGCAGACCAAGACCCTTGAACAGTAAGCGTTCCGCTCCGGGCTCCCCAACCCGAGAGGGAAGCGTCCGTGGTCAACAACAAGTCGGGAGGAGGAGGACGAAATGGCATCCCGGAAAGGAGGTGGACAGATTGAGCCCACCACTCGAGGGAGGCGAGGACGGTTTGTGGGATTGACAGAATCGTGTGCCAAGGCCTCCGGAGGGGATCGAAGGCTCGTAGGAGCCAGAGCTGAAGCGGCCGCATCTTCAACCGGGCGTTGCGGACAACGAACACCATAGAGGCAAAGTGACCCAGAAGCCTCATGACCAAACGGGCGGATTCTTGGGGACACGTCTGAAAGGTGGACACCATCGCCCGAATGTCGGAAGCCCTGGACTCCGGAAGGAAAGCCGCTTCGAGGTTGGTGTCGAGTCGAGCCCCGAGGAATCGAAGGATTTGGAGGGGCTGAAGGGAGGACTTGGCGTGGTTGACGCAAAGCCCGAGAGCACGGAGGAGGGAGAGAGTCTCCCGAGTGTCGTGGAGCAACTGAGTTGGCGTTGGAGCTACGAGAAGCCAGTCGTCGATGTAAGGATAAAGAGTGACTCCCCGTGGGTGGAGTTCGGCTACCACCACAGCCATCAGCTTGGTGAACACCCGTGGAGCTGTAGAAAGGCCGAAGGGAAGCACCCTGTACTGGTAGTGGGCATCTCCAACGGCGAAGCGGAGAAACCGCCGATGTTGGGGACGGATCGTGACATGGAAGTATGCGTCTTGAAGATCGACTGACGCGAGCCACGCTGCCCGTGGAAGGAGAGGAAGGATCGACTGCAGAGTGACCATTCTGAATTTTTGATACCGAATGTAACGGTTGAGATCCCAAAGGTCCATAATTGGTCTGAAGCCGCCATCCCTCTTGGGGACCAGGAAATACTTCGAGTAGAAGCCGAGAGTTCGTTGCGCCTCTGGGACGACCTCGATGGCCCCCTTGGCAAGGAGAGCAGAAACCTCGAGATCGAGGAGGGGGTCTGGAGGCATGACGACAAAGTGTGGGAGGATCGGAGGCGAAACGAACTCTATGGCGTACCCGACCCGCAGGATGGTGAGGACCCAAGAGTCGGTTGAAATTTCTTCCCAGGCTGGTAGAAAGGGGAAGAGGCGGGTACGGACGGAAGGAGTGAACGACATTGGAGAGAGACGGTGGGGACAGTCAAACAGACTGCTTAGGCTGCGGCGGCTTTTTGGTGGGTTGGGAACGGTGTTTGGAAGGAGGACGGGAGTCGTACGGTTTCCTCCTCCATTGGGAGTGAGGTGCCGGAGATAGGTATCGCCTGGAGCCGGAAGGTTTCCAGGAACGGTTTCTGGGACGGTAAGGTGCAGCCGAGACTCCAAGGTTTCGGGCCTGCTTACGACTCTCATCAACAGCCTTCAACACTTCGTCGGTGGTGGAGTGGAAGAGGCCGTTTCCGTCAAAGGGGAGGTCTTCTACACGGAACTTGACGTCCGGTTGTAGGGAGGTGCCCCGCAGCCAGGCATGACGCCGGAGAGCAACAGAAGACACCAGGAGTTTAGAGGAGCAGCTGACTGCATGACGAACGGAATTGATTTGTTGCTTTGATATGGCACAAACCTCAGACAAGGCAGCCGAGAGAGTGGGACGGTGCTCTTCCGGAACAAACTCCAGGACAGGGCAAATTGCATTGGCAACGTTGAATGCGTAAGCAGATAAATACGACAGATAAGTATCGATCCGGAGATTCATGGAGGCCAGAGAGTACATCTTCTTGGCCAGAAGATCCAGTTTACGACCCTCACGGTCAGGGGGCGTGGACTGGCGGGCAGGCTGCCTCGATTTCGAAGAAGAGTGAACCACCATGGAGTTCGGTGGTGGCTGAGAAAGGAGGAATTTGCCAGGAGCATCCTGGATCCTGTACAACCCATCATAGCGCCTCGAAACCGGAGGGATCGAAGCCGGGTGTTCCCAAGACTCTTTCAACATAGAAAGGTGGACAGGCAGCAAAGGCAAGACGGGAGACGGAGGAAGATCGGCCTGGACCAATCGGTGAACGACGTCGGTCACTGCTGGGGACTCCGTAAAGCCCTGAACTTGGAGGGCAGTCGCCATCCTGGTAACGAGCTCCAAAAATGCCTTAGGGCCTTCCGTAGGGGAAATCGACCCCGAGCGTCGGTGCTCGTCCTCGATTCGAGAGACCTCGGGATCGAAGTCCGCCGAATCCGACCCGTCCGAGATCGACATAGGAGAGGAGGATCGGGGTTGGACAAGGTCAACGACCGGATGGTCGACGGCAGGACGGTGTCGAGGTTCCATTGGGGAACTCCTTGGGGCATCCCGATTTCTGGGAAGGTCAGAAGGCTGTTCCCGAGAGGCAGAATGAGCCGAGGCCACAGATGCCGAGCGCCGAGGGCGGTCAGGGGTGTGGGCCTGATCTCCGCGTTCCGAATGCCGGAGTCGGTCATAGCGGTGTCTCTCCGGTGTCGGAGACCTCGAATAATAATAGGCCACATCCGGACGCTCCCGACGGTCTTCGCAGGACCAGCATTGGTGGTCAGAGGCAGAATCAGACGACGACGGGGATTGCCTACGGATCAGGCATCGACGACCAAGTCAAGATCGGGACCGAGCATGGCGGTGCACAACCAGACCCTCGTCCAAAGTGTGGATCGGGGTAGTGGAGCGCCTCCGTGGAGACCGGGAGCCTGTTCGCGGAGACAGGTGCGGAGGCGATCTGGTCAACTGGCCCAACGGTATCGTCCCCGTAGGTGACGAGTGGGGGTGCTGCGGAGTCTGTTGTCGAGCCGCAGACTGATGAGATGTAGAGGCAAGGGCCGGCATCGACGTCGACAACCCAGTCACGATGATGGGGTCCACTTTCGAAACAGAAGCAGAGGGCGTGGCCTTCGACTTCGAAGGGGTCTTATCTTCAGCCCGCTTAGATTTCTGTTTCGGTGCCTTCGAGGAGGTGTCTGATTTTTTGGCTACCGAGACCTGGGAAGCTCCCGAAGACATTGTGGGACGCAGAGCCGATTCAACAAGAAGAGCTTTGAGCCTAGCCTCTCGATTACGGCGAGCCTGACGAGTGAAACTCGCGCAATGAGGGCAAGAATCTACTCTATGGGCCTCACCCAAACAAACTAAGCAAAGGTCGTGCCCGTCGTTGGATGGAATTTTAGCAGGGCAACGACGACAGACCTTAAAGAATTGAGTCTTTCCCATACAAAAATCCCCACCCACCCTCCAAAGAAAGGAGGGGGGGGGAAGAGAGATAGACAAAGATTTTTTTAAAAAAAATATATTTTAGAAGAGAAAGAAGCAGATGGAAAAATAAAGCGAAAACAAAGAAAGATATAGTCAGCTGAGGTAAATGGAGGAACGACAGGAACGAGGTGTGAACACGAAGGCGGTCGAAGAAGAACTGAGTGGGAGGCGGCTCTCTCTCCCGCTCTGGGCATGCGCAGTGCATGTCTCCTCCCCCAGGGCGGGAGGAGAGCCCGCCAAAAGCTCTTCTGAGGTAAAGCTCTAGAAGTTTCTCCGAACGAGGTCATGCGCAGGCGCCCAACCCATGTGTGGGACTGCACAGAGACCACGACGAAGATGCTACAATTTCTCTAATACATAAACCAAATACAAATGGAAAAGAAATTAAGAATTATAGATCAATCTCCCACCTGAACGCAGACTATAAGACTTTTTGCCTCCATTATCACTGAAATACTGAAACGTATTTTAGCAAGAACGATTACACAAAGACCAAGCTGGTTTTTTAGCTAAAAGACAAATAAAAAATAATTTGAGATGTATCCTGAACGTGCTTGAATATTATGAAGCCCACCCGGAAAAGGAAATGGCATTAGTTTTCTTGGATGCAGAAAAAGCATTTGATAATTTGAGCTGGTCTTTTATATTAGAGGTGCTTAAGAAGGCCGAGGCTGGGAAGGAATTTATTCGGATGATACAAGCGATATACTCAAATCAGAGGGCAACAGTCATGATCAACGGCGAGAGGATGGAAAAGCTCCAGATACAAAAAGGTACAAGACAGGGTTGTCCCTTATTGCCACTATTATATATCTTCGCACTAGAGATATTGACAGAAGAGATAAGGCGGAATTCAGAGGTGAAGGGACTGAAAATACAAGGCGAGGAATTTAAACTATTGGCCTTCGCAGATGACCTTGTTTTTATACTGGAGGAGCGTAGGTATTCAATTGTAGAGCTGAACAGAATTTTAAGGGACTACGATCAAGTGGCAGGATTAAGAGTTAATATTAATAAGACAAAATTATTAACCAAGAATATGCAGTCTGCACAGAGAGAACTTCTTCAAAAAGATTCTGGATATCAACTTTGTGATAAGATCAAGGATTTAGGGATAAATTTGACAAATAAATGTAGTTCCCAACAGGATAATAATTATAAAGAACTACTAAAAATGACAAAACAGGATTTAGATAAATGGAAGAATTTAAAAATTTCATTTATGGGGCGAATTGCCTTGATGAATATCCTGCCAAGATGGATTTTTCTCTTTCAGACGATTCCAATATTGAAACAATATGGAGTTCTTAAAGAATTAGATCAAATGACAACTAAATTTATATGGCAAGGGAAAAGTGCCAGAATTAGGCTGAAGCCCTACAAGACGTGAAAGAAAGAGGAGGGCTTGGCCTACCCAGTTGGACTTTATACTACAGAGCTGGGACATTGGCATGGATTAAAGAATGGATCATGTTAGAGGACAGAAGACTATTAAGTCTGGAAGGGCATGATCTTTTAGTTGGATGGCATGCATTTTTATGGTATGAAAAAGCATCAGTCCATAAGTATTTTAAACATCATTGGGTACGAGATGCATTGATGAGAGTATAGGAGATAACCTAAAAGAGGTGGTTCACTAAAACTTCTAGACTGGTAGTCCCTTTAAAGGTGATGACCCTCCCTAAGGTATATTGTGAGAACTCTCCAAAGAGATATATGGACATTATAAACTCAAAAGGTGAGATCGAACTTGGCACGGAGGTTACCTGGTGGCAAAGAGCACAAATTGGATCAAGATTTGCGAAAGACAAGAAAATTGGATTTGAAAAAACCCTATCAGATATGGAAAAAATAATAGGAGAAATTTATTAAAAAAATGTATATCTTATTGTTGTCAGATTTTATGGCAGATGAAGTGGTTAAAAATAATATGATTCAATGGGCACAGAACTTTGGTTATAATATAGAGTTGGAACAGTGGGATCAAATATGGAATAAAAATGTCAAAATAACTAGAGTGGTGTCGTATAGAGAAAATATGTATAAAATGTTTTATAGGTGGTACATTACGCCTAATAGAATTGCAAATTATGATTAGAAATGCTCTAACAAATGTTGGAAATGCGGAAATAAGACAGGTTCATTTTACCATATGCGGTGAACATTTGATATTGTTAAAAAGTTCTAGATATGGGTTCACAGAATGATACAGAAAATCATAGGGCAAGCTATATCTTTCAAACCTGAGACTTTATTGTTAGGCGTACTGCCAAAAGAGACAGGTAGAGATGAACGTTGTTTGATAATATACTTGACAACAGCGGCTAGGATTCTGTATGCAAAATATTGGCAAACAACCCAGATACCGTCAGAACAAGAATACATTGTGAAATTATTGGAGGCAGCAGAGTTGGATAAACTAACTCTGACTATGAAAGGTTATGAAGACTCTGCTTTTCAGAATACATGGCATCGCTTTTATGAGTGGTATGAAAGACAGAATGGAAGTAATTAACTTTGGCGGGAAGATTGATGGTGGATGAATTTTAGGCAAAAGCAAATTAGATAGAGTATAGAGTGTAGGGATATTCATGTAAGAGATAATTAGAGGCAAGGTAGGAAATATAGATCGTAGATTAAATAGATTTGTATCCCCCCAGAAATATTTATGTTGTTATATGTATGTGTGTTATGTTTTGTTGTAATGTTGTAATCTAGTGTGTGTAAAATAGAAATAAAAATGCCCTTTGGGGCACTATAAAAAAGAAGAAGAAGATTTTTGCCATTGAGTTCAATGGCCCTATTGGATATAATGGACCCAATTTTGGGGGGAATCCCAATTTTTTTTTTATATTTATACTATACCAGTAAAGGTATTCAGGTTTTTTCGGGTTTCCTGAAAAAAATCAGGTTCTTTTTTTTTATATAAAGGTTTATTTTTTGTAGATTTTCTATATATTACATAATATCTTTTGTCTCCTTAATTTACATAACTCGATAGGTTCCCCCCTCCCTCCCTCTACCCCTTGTTTGTTGATCCTTTATTCACAGCCATGGGCACAAAGTCTGAATCTTCCACCGAATGTCCTGTCTTCCTTCCACTGTTATCCACTTTAGATAGGTC
This sequence comes from Gekko gecko, assembly GCA_029375565.1. Lineage (NCBI taxonomy): Eukaryota > Metazoa > Chordata > Lepidosauria > Squamata > Gekkonidae > Gekko > Gekko gecko. The sequence goes on along the minus strand of JAPDNY010000002.1, from coordinate 219,271,313 downwards.
TTCCATCTCGCTTTAATTTCTTCGGCTTTATGAGGATGTAGTCTTCTGGTGCAATTTCTCGATGATGTCCGACTGCACAAATTCAAACAAATAAGTGTGCCAGGTATCTATTGTCCATTTGCTCTTATCTTTCCAGCCCAGAGCTATCACTGCCTTGCCTGCTAACACCATAGCTTTGAGTATAGCCTGGGTCTCCTTGTTGGCTACCTTATTTCCTAATATACCCATTAACATTAGTTTAAAGTCTACATTCAATGAGATTCTACATATTTTCTTTATAGTTTGTATTATTTTTAGCCAAAAAACTCTCACTTCTGGACATTCCCACCACATATGGGAGAACCAACCTTTAAATTGTTTACAGTGCCAACACATAGGACTCAATCCCGGAAACATGTTTGCTATCTGTGCTGGTGTTTTATACCACTTTGTGAAAAATTTATGTTCCAGTTCATTAAATTTAATTATTTTGGTTTCTTCTATTCCCTTCATTATTCTATTTGCATCATTTTCCGATATCTGGCCTTCCTTAATCCATGTTTTCTGTAAATATACTATCGCCTTATCTTTATTGGATAACATTTTCTTGTAAATATATCCTGCTAATCCTTGTTTAAATTTTTGCATCCTATTATGTATTTCTTCAATTGGTTCTTCTGTCCAAATATTTCCTTTTTCATTAACTTCCTTAATCATTCTATAAAGGCCTGTAATTTTTAACCAATATTGCTTGCCTATCTCCTCAATTAATTCCTGTGCTGGTTTTAGAGTGCCTCCTCTAAATAAGTCTCTTAGCCTATAATATCCCTTTGAACTCAGGAGTTTGCACCATTTATTTTCTCCTGTTTCGTTATAGAGGGACTTTAGTGGTGCCCACTTTGAGGTTCTTTTAAGCCATGAAGGCTGCCACTTGTTCCACATTGTTAGTGTTGAATACCTAGGTCCCTTAACTTGTGTAAGATCTTTATTTGTCATTTTGGAGAATACCCCAAAACTCCCTATGTTATTATTGATTTCATTCTCAAAACTCACCCATTTTAGTCCCTCTCCATCGCCTATCTCCAATATCGATTTTATTTGGAAGGCTTCGTAATAACTAATCAGGTCAGGGACTCCCCATCCCAACTCTGATCTATGGCTGTAAATTATCTTTCTCTGTATTCTGCATTTTTTACTGCCGAAAATCCATTCCTTAATCACTCTGTTCCGTTGGTCTAGTTTTTTGGTATACATTCCTAGCGGTATTGTCTGGAAGAGGTATATTAATCTCGGCAGCCAAAACATTTTAACACTTTTGATTCTAGTAGATATATTCATTATTTTATTTTTCCACTTTTTCATATCTTTTTCTATTTTCTTCCAGACCTTGTTATAATTGTTCTCTGATATTTTATCAATATTCTTCTGTAGTACAATACCTAAATATCTGAATTTTTTGGTACTCATTCCAATATTAGTAATCCCATGTATTTGTTCCCTTTCCTCTTTAGTCACATTAAGATACATAATTTCTGATTTAGCCATGTTCACTTCAGTCCTGAACATTTTTCGAAGTCTTCTAATATAACTTTTATTTCTTTTATTGCCTCTTTGGGGTTTGTCATAGCGATTATAATGTCATCGGTAAATAAATAGATTTTCATTTCTTCCTTCCTTACCCTGTATCCTTCCACCCTTGCAGAATTTCTTATTCTTTCGGCTAGCTGTTCTATTGCTAGTATAAATAGGAGGGGCGAGAGAAGGCATCCTTGCCGGACTCCTCTTTGAACCTTAAGGGGTTGTGAGTGTTCTTCGTTAACGCTCACCACTGCTGTCCCTTCTCTTTATATTTCTTGGATCACTTTTATATATGGCTCCCCCATCTCGTATTTAGTCATTACCTGCCACAGAAAATCCTGGGAGAGTGTATCAAATGCTTTGTAGACATCTAATTTCAGGAGGCCTAGCTTTTTTTTGTGGCCATGTTGTAATACATTTATAATATTCCTTATGGGGTGGGCTATATTCCTGTCTTTTACAAATCCATATTGGTCCTGCTTTATTATGTTAGGTATGATCTTCTTTAACCTATTTGCCAATCTTTTTGCAAAGATTTTATAATCCTGATTTAGTAAACTAATAGGTCTATATGAGCCCACTTCCTCTGGGTCTTTATGTGGTTTAGGGATTACCACTATTTCTGATTGCCTCCACGAATCTGGGGCTTTTTTCTTTCAGTATTCCGTTAAATACCTCTTGGAGCTCTGGGGCCAATATATCTGCCGTCTCTTTATAGAATTCACTTGTGAAACCATCTAGGCCTGGGGATTTGCCCTTTTTTAATTCTTTAATTACATCCTTTATCTCCTGTAGTGTTATTTCCTCCCTTAACATAATTTTATCATTTTCTTTAAGTGTTGTTCTTATATGGTCCTCATATATGACTATGACCTTTTTTTTATACAGCTCTTTGTAAAAGGTCTCGAAGGCTTTTACTATATCTTTTGAGTTGCCAGTTCTTTGGCCATTCACTTTTATATTTTCTATCTTTTGCCTTACCTTCCTGTTTTTCAAATAGTTAGCTAACCTTCTGGCCGAATTAATACTATTTCTATGGAAGTCATTTCTTACCATTGCTTCTCTCTTCCATAATGTACCTGAGTCCAACTCATCTAATTGTTTTTTAATTGTTGTTATCTGACTCTGTACTTTTAAATCATGATTGCTGATTTGTTCCTTTTGCAACCTCTCCAGTTCCTGAATTTTAGATTGTCTTTTTAGATAGCGTTCTCTTTTGATGTACTTTTCCTTATTTATGCAGTGTCCCCTTATCACCGCCTTCGCGGTATCCCACAGGGTATTAGTTGGGACAGTCCCTCTATTCTCCTCAAAGTATAATCTCATCTGCTCCATCATATAACTCCTATCTTCCTCTTTAGCCATTATTAAATTATTGTACCTCCAAGTTCTACTTTTTGGCTTTTGGTTACCTTCTACTTCTATAGTGATTGGTGCATGATCCCATATCCAAATTGGGTGCGTTGTGATTTTTTTTATAGTCAGATTACTGCTTTTTTCTACAATTATGTAATCTATGCATGATGGGTTTTTGTGCCGGCTGGATACATGGGTGGGTTTTGGCTGCTGTCCTATCAATTCATGTGCTTCCCTCAAGCCCCAATCTCCTATTTTAATTGCCTTATTTTTGGTCAGATCCATATTCAAATCTCCTGTCATAATTAATTCTCCCTCTGCGAATTGCTCAGTTTTTTTAAATAGCCTGGCTAAAAATTTCTTTTGTCCTTTGCTGGGTGCATACATATTTACCAATGTAAATTTCTTCCCCTCCAATCTGAGTTTAGCCATCACATATCTACCTTCCCTGTCTGTCTTTCTTTCTAGTACCTCTACTCTAAGTTTCTTATGAGTCATTATTGCCACTCCTCTGGCCTTGGTATGGCTCCTAGCTTCTGCTAACATCATCCAGGTCGAGTCTTTTAGCAAAGGCTTGTTGTCATTTCTTTTCTTATGTGTTTCCTGTAAACACAGAACATCTGTTTTTTGCTCTCTTGCCAACTTGGCTACCCTATATCTTTTAATTTCTGATGTTAAACCATTGACATTCAGTGATAAATTTTTTATTGTTTTATCCATATCCCACATCAATTAAGGCTTTGACATCTCGTGGCTGTGAAAAATTTGAATGGTTAATTAGTTTACCCTTCCCCTTCCCTTCCCCCCCTGTGGTTGAGAGTAAAAATGGAAAGAAAATCTCTTCCCCTCTCTCCACTGCATGGGATGCATGCACCCCCCTCCTCCTCCTTTTTGATACTGTAAAAAATAATAATACTAATCATGAGCTCAGTCAATAACCTTAATTGGTTATCGGGAGCTGGTCCTGAGGCGTTTCCCTCCTCTCTCGGAAGTTCCTTTGTTGCCATCTTCAGGAACCCCTGATTCCTCTTCCATTCCTTGCTCTCCCATGTCATCTGTGTTGATTCCTAATTGTTTAAGTAGTTCCTTTGTCTCTGTAGTGTTCCTTGCCATAAGTTGCTTTCCTTCCCAAAATATCATTATAGAGGATGGATAGCCCCATGAAAATTTAACATTGTTTGCATAAAGCTTTTGAGCAAAGGGGCGCATGAGATTTTTTTTCCTTAAGGTCTCTTGACAAAAATCTTGTCTCACCCAGACTTTTCTTCCTCTAAAAGTCAGGTCTTTCCTCTTCTTTAATGCTGTATATATTTGCTGTTGAATTTTCTCTCTGGCGAATTTAATTATTACATCTCTAGGGGCCCGCACCTCCCATTCCTTTGTAGTCGATGCACTCTTTCAACATCCTCTGCTTTTACCTGTACTTCATTTGTCTGCATCCACTGTGTCAGAGACTCTTCCAGTTTATTTACGGAAATTTCTTCAGATATCCCTGATAAGGTTAGCTCTCCTATTTCTGTCTGACAAGTCATTTATTTGGCGGGTCAGAGAGGTTAGTTTTTGCTCATTAGCTTCAGTGAGCTGTTTGGCTGTCATAGTCGTCTGCTTTATAGTGGCTATTTCTGTGCCTATTTTGCTAACTTCTCCCCGTAATGAGTTTAACTCACCACTAATTTTTTTTTGAAAGGCGAGGACTGTGTTTTGGAGTCCTGCAATTTGTTCAGATAGGTCCTTAACTGTCTTCGCCATATCTGATTCAAAGCTTTGGGAGTGACCTTAAGAATCTCAAAGCTTTCCTTTCTAACGCAGCAATAAATTAGGTTCTTACCACTCTGAAGATGTTCTAACCAGCTGCTCACTGGTTATCAGCCTTTTATCTGGGTTTGCGCAGTGTTTACAAACTTTGAGCTATAAATTCTTTAGTTCGAAGGAGGAGTTCGGAGGAAACACAGCCAGCTTGGTTTAATGCATGCGTGCAACCCCAAAATCAGGTTCAATATACCCCGAATCAAAAAAATACCGAATTTTTTTCCTGCATATCCCTGATTATAATGCTGTCGTCCCACCTTACTGTTACTTTATCAGCTTACACCCTAAATAAGGAACTCTAATTGAGGAGGGTCTGTACCTCTATAAATTTTTCCCTCAGAAATAGGCACCTAGGCACACTGGAAGTTGGAACAGAAATCAAATTTATTGGAATAAACAGGCAGGGGATGGAAAATTATATTTACAAGTGAACTTTGGGTAGGTTTGGTAGAGAGAGGCTCAAATATATATTTGAAACTGCTTTTATAAAACATTAGAGATGTTTACTGAGTTATATTCCCTGGAGGGGGAGTTTTGGCTTGATGCTGTTAGTGATGTTTCACTGCTTTTACTGTGATACAGAGTTTACTAGAGTCCCTTATACCTTCTTTTGAACTTGTTTCTGGATGGTCACACAGACTTGAGATTTTATTATGTTGTAACACTATGTTTATAGGCCAGGGGTGTTCCTACCTGCCTCCTCTGCCTCTGGCCAGATTGTTATTCTCTTCTCCTTAAGAGCAATAACCTCTTTTCACTTGCTTGCAGAACCTCTGTGCCTCCTCAAACTTTTGGTCAAACTCCTGTCAAACTCAGTCTCTAGTTTGCCATGATTTGGGGCTTGCAGAGGGCAGGAAATTCCTAAGGGGTGTGTGTGAGTGGCTGAGTGTGTGAACTGCTCTGTTGTAGGCAATGTAACTCTGCCTAAGATACCTCCCTTATACAGGGACAACCTTGGAGCCAAACTGTGCCTGCTTCGCTATCATAGATAAAGAAACCCTATATTCACAGGTGTGGGTGTAGAAAACACGAAATCTAGGTGGGACGCTTGTGAAGTGTGCTTGGATGTAATTGAAGGGGGGCTTCATTTGAACTGTCTATATCTTTGGATTCTCCCGCCAGAACCTCAGTTCTGACATGGTACTGGTCTGGCCTGGAACATGATTATTCCTCAATAAACAAATCACTGCCAGAGAGTGTTGTTGAGAATAGCTTTGTCCAGGAGTCTGACACAGTGTCAGAACTCCCTCTCTTCGACCATCACACCATGAGAGTGATGGCAGACAAAGGCAAAGAAGCAGGGACGGGAACCAGTACCCAAACCATGATCCTGGCCCCTGACACTGAAAAGCAGAAAGGAGACAGAGCGGGCCCCATAAATACCAGGAAGAGCACAGTGGCCCGAGAGAAGGGTGCCAGACTGAAGGACACCCACCCAAATCGGGCGGTGGGAAGAACTGGCCTGGTTATGCACCCCAGGGTACTGTGGGGTAAACAGTCAGTCTGACTTGGAATGGAGGCAGACCTCCAGGGTGTTCCATGATGACCTGGAATGCATGCAAGTGGCCAGAGTGCTTGGAGAAGAGGCAAGCGTTGACTGCGTCCAGGCTGAGCTCTGAAGGGAGATAGAGGAGCTCAAGAAAGGTCTCCAAATACTCATTGAGAACCTCCCAGGGTCGTCTGTGAGCTCATTAAGCAGGAGGAGGGCGAAGAAGAACCCAAGGAAGAGGAAGAGACTCAGAAGAGAGACTGGGTCCAGGGCAGGTGTCCCCTCCCACTCTACCTGCTCCAGTGCCTCCACAAGCCCTGGCGCTGGGCCCAGAGTGGCCCAGAAATGTGCTGGAGGCAACTTTCGATGGCACACCGGAAAAGTTGGCATTCTTCACCATCCAGGTGTGGAAGTTCCTGAGGGAATGGGGGCACACCTTCATGTCCAATGAATAATGCGTGGACTACATGGGATCTTGGCTGTGGGATCACACAGTAGACTGGTTCGTGGGGCTGTACAACATGGAGGAACTGGAGCTCCAGGTTGTCAATGAATTCATGCAAGCCTTATGCTAGCAGTATGAAGACCCATTGGAACTGGAGAGGATAAGAACCCAATTCTGGGGACTGTGGCAGGGGTCTTGTTCAGTCCAAGAGTTCTCCAACAAGTTCGAGATGTATGAGACTACAGGGATGGCCTGAAGAACTGCTCATTGAGTTCTATCATGCCGGCCTTAACCCCACCATCCTTGATAAAACCCTAGCCCAAGAAAATCCCCTGATGCTGAATGGCTGGGTACAGGCTGGGTAAAGGTGGTGTGTGAAGCCGAGAACAGGTGTAACCTGATGCGTATGTACCACTTGAAGACAGCTCAGTGTTGCATTCCACAGTAAACTGCCTTCACCCAATCAGAATGAGCTCCATGAGCTGTTAATCCTTTCTCAGCTAGCTCACCCTTTTCCCAGCAACAATGCATTCTTTAAATCAGTAAAAGCAGCTGAGAAAAGCCCAATTGGGATGAGGCCATGTTGTTCACTATTTTCCTCTTAGAAGAAACATGTAGGAGACACATGGGTAAACACACATTGGATATTCATGAATAGGTTAACCCTCCCCCCAACATCAACCTGATCCAAATTGGGACCCCTCCACAGCAGCTTTTAGCCTTTTAAACAATTGCAGGAAACCCTAATCCCAGTGACTGAGAATCACATCTAGTTAAAATCAGAAGCTATTTAGCAAGCCCTACTTATAAAGGAACTACAAAGAGAAGGGAAGGGAAATTGTGACAACTGACTGCTTTCACACACACCAAATAATGCCCTTTAGCAATTGTTTGCAAGTGGATTTTCTTGTTTCACAGGAACTTGCTGGAGTGCATTGAAAGTGCATTACCCAACATGTATGAAAGCAGCCAATATTGTAATGCCCCATATAGATTGACAACACAACCTCGGTTGGAATAGTGCATATGGTTCTAGTCACTATACCTCAAAAAAGATATTCCAGAGCTCAAAAGTGCAATCAAGGGCAACCAAGATGATTAAGCCATTTAGAGCCCTAAAGGTAGGTACCAGAACTCTGAACTACACCTGGAAACAGATGGGCAGCCAAAGCAGATCTTTAAGCACTGGATTGATATGATCTTGGATCCTGCCACTGACAGTAGACCAGCCGGATCAAAATACAGTGGCTAAAGTTTCTGGACAGGTTTTAAAGGCAGGCCCATGAAGAGCACGTTATAGTAATCTAACCTAGATGTAATCATAGCAGGGATCCCTGTGGCCACATCAGATTTTTCATCAAGTGGCTGTAATTGGTGATCAGCTGAAGCTTGTAGGAGGCACTACATGCCATGGAAGAAACCTGAGCCTCCAGGATGCAGCACTAACCCCAAGCCACAAATTTGTTTCTTCAGGGCCAATGCAACCCCCTTCAGGACAGGCAGACTCTTCAGTCCTTGAGCATCTCAGTCCTGTCTAGATTCAGCTTCACTTTGTTAGTCCTCATCCATCCTATTACTTTCTCCAAGTACATGGTGAGTACTTACACAGGGCCACCAGAACCAGCTGTTTATTTCTTCTTAACAGTATTGCATATTGGTGGCATCTCACTCCAAACCCCAATAATCTCTTCCAGTAATTCCATGTAGATGACAAACACCATGGCAGACAAAATGGATCCCTGTGGGACCCCACAGTATAAATGCTACAGGGCTGAGCAGTAGTCCCCCAGCATAACCTTTTGGAATTGATCAGTCATGTAAGAAGTGAGCCACTAAAGTCTCCTATTCCCAACTCAGTCAGCCTATCTAGAAAGATTTCATGCTCAGTATTCACATGCCTAGTCAAAAAACTAGGAAATTGTACTTTGGATCCTTACCCACAAAGCACAGTTCAGGTAGCAGAGATCTTTGTTGTCCCTCTAAGGAATCCTTGATCTTTACATCAAAGAGGCAAATAGAAAGGAAGGAACTTAAAACAAAAAAGAGGAAAAACTGGGAAGGACAAGACCCCAGTTATATCACTTCAAGGTCTCTCGTTTGAAGCTCAGCTTACTCTTGCACCCATCAGTGGGATGCAGTAGGCTCCCCACCCCTCATGAACTGACCTTGCTCCACCTACAGTATCCAGGTGTGCATTAACAGCAAGTTAGCTAGCAGTCATCTTCCATCTTTTTCAAACACATTCTTGGAAAACAATCCAAGGCCAGAATTAGCCCCTGAACTGAGGGGGGGGGACAGGGCAAAGGGAGGCCACAAAACTAGTATATCTAGTTTTTAAAAGTTAGGAGAATCCTGACTCTTGTGCCTGCCCCCACCCCAGGAATGCAGAGAACATCCTTGCCTACTGGAGAGGTTTCGTTAACAAGTCACAACACAACTCTGTCAGCAACCAGCCCATATGTTGCCCATTGTTCCACAGCCAGAAGACTTCGGGACAGTTACAGAGAAAGAAACTTACAATAAATTGCCCAGAGAACGAGGAAGCTAGCAATAGCATCACACTACTAGAAAAGGTAGTGAAGTGGGAAATCCTCTGTGCATTTTATAAGGCAGATATCTGATTCTAAGGAAAAGGCCAAGAACATTTCCAATGACTGCAACGCAAGAAGCAAGAATTGTTGCAACTGTGTACTGCTAAATTGTGTAGCGTTACTCCCCTTCTATATTTCTGAGCCAGCAGGCTGTATGCTGGATTTCTGCCTGATTTGAATTTGAATCCAGCTTAGATATAAGCTGTACCCACACACACAACTGGATATTGTGCTATCATTTGTAACTAGGTTTCCTGGTGTGAACAAGACAACCCCAGTAGCAAATTACTGCAATCAGACAATATCCAATGATGCAACCATGAACATACTGGTGGCCACAGGCAAGTCATTCAGCTCCCAAATTGTAAAACTGGAACAGCCACAGTCTACAAGGGGTCCAATCCCATGATCTGTCAGCAGAAGGTGCCGATAGTTTTCCTTCCTCTAACAGTCTTCTCCAACCCCAGGAAAGTTTATTTCCCTACATAGTCTAACATCCAGGGTGGCCAGAAGGCTCCAGTGGTAAGGTAATTCAATTATCCTATCTCTTTTGTCAAGCAACCCTGCTGATGGAAGAGAGGAGAAGGTGAATTCGCCCCGTCCCCTGAAGTTTCCTGACTAGCCTGCCTATTAGATCAATCAGGTCCCATGACACTGGGAATAAACTCACCTGGGGTTGGAAAGGAAAGCTGCTAGGAGAAGAATGAGGGAAAGATCTGTGATTCTTGTGCTTGTAGAGTGCAGTCCACGATCTAATGCAAGATTCTGTAAAGACAAAGTAAAAAGGGGTACACTATAAGAACAACTAGCTGTGAAGAACCAGTTATATCTTACATTTGTGTCTTCCTTGAATACTGAGTAACCAGAATAAAGTTTCTTACACATGTTCAGGATGCAAGTCTACAATTCAGATTCCAAATATAAGATTGACCACCACATCATTTTTTTCAAGGTAGGAACGACAGATGCAAAATACATTGTAACATAATATCCAAAAACGTACTGAGTTTCACCAGCAAAGAAAGTATCACAGATGGCACATAAGGATAAACAACGTTTCTAAGTACCACAGGCCCAGATAGCAAACCACATGTCTCCAGAGGCAATTTGAGAATGTATCAATTTTTTTATTTTATTAAAAATTCTGGTCACATTATTTATAAAAGCACATTTTAAAGGGATTATTATGCAATTTATCTTGACAAGCATAATGTACCATTAGAGTAATTTTATTACAGAAAACTGTTCTAAAGGGTTATAAAAAAGCAGTTTATTAAGGGAAAAGTGATTCAGCTGCAGCAACCGGCTTGCTCATTTAGCGAGCCCTTCAGTTATTTTTCTTTCATAAAATGCTGACAACTAGACAAGGCGTAGAAAACACCTTTCAGCACTTAAACAAAGGTTGTGTTTGTCTTAATATCCTGCTAGATCAGAATGCAGTATCAGGAAGGGTATGTGAAAAGGTTCTCCTTTTCTTTCTCTTTATGCTGGAAATCCAGGATTAGCAACTTTCTTGCCTAAAAAAAGAACGAGAAAAGTAGGTGGAGAACATTTCCCCTGGAACAAAAAAGCAAATGCATGCAATGCCATGGGTGGGAGGGTTGGGCAGCTGGCATGTACAAATCCTTTTCTACTTCCAAGCAAAATTTCAAACAAATGCATTGCCTAAGGCAGCTTACAAAATATAAACAGACTTAAAAATACAACCAAAACTCATACTTGGTCCAACTCCTGCAATGAATATCACCACCAGCTAGCAGTCAGGACATTCATTAGATATTTCTGCCAAAGGTGCATCTGAATAATTCTGCTTTGCACTTTTTACAGAGAAGGGGGCTTTCTGTATCATATCTGGCAGGCTGTTCCAAAGTGTGGACACAGCCACTGAAAACAAGCATGAATGAACTATAGATCAATGGACCTCCCAGAAGGTCTGGCACATGGGATCATACAGAAAAAGAAATGAGGAATAGCTGGTGGGAGGATAGGATGAAGGTGCAGTAACTGGCTTCATGGGGTAACTGCCAGGCACCTGATAACTGTAGTTATTCTGTCCGTATCCTAGACTGGATTGGCTGTAGCCTGTTGTGCTCGATTGAGGCTGGCTAGTCTCAGCAGGCTTACTGCCATCCTGGCAAGTGTAGATGTTGCTGACTGCTGCCCATAAGTGGGGTAGGCAGGCTGGGTGCCATAAGCTGATAGGGCAGCATAAAAGAAAAACAACCAGAATGAGATGTCCACTGCTAAAACCTCCCTCTGCCTTTGTGTTCACCTTCCCAGATCTTACCCAAATCCTGACACAAAACTGATGGCCTTAGTTGACATATGCAATCATATGGAAAAAGGGGGTCCACTGGATATGGAACTCCCAGGCTAAGAAGTGCTTTTAAAAGGTAACAAACAGCACCTTCATTTGTGCCTGGAAATATACAGAAAATCAGTGACACTGCTGAAGCATTGCTGTTATATGATTGTAGTGGCACAAATCAGTCACTCTAACAACAGCATCCTGTGCCAGCCAAAATTTTGGAATGGTATTTAAGGGCAGCCCCACATACAGCTCATTACAGTAATCTAGCCTCAAGGTTACAGTGGCATGGGTCAGCATGGCAACGTCAGCCTGATAAAGATGGGGCACTCAAAAAGGAACAGGAAGTGCTCCTACCAAAGCAACTTGAGTAGGAACACCATAAGAGAAATTTTGACCTGCAAGTTAAAGTTGAATCCTTCTTTTTTGGGCCCCCAGACTGGCCTTATCTCCTAGCAACCTTGTTTCAATAAAACATAAACGCAGGTCTTACTTGCTATATCAGGCCCAGTCAGTCATCAAGGCTGCTGTACATGGTGGCCACTCTCTAGTTCCTGCCTACAACCTTGAATGCTCTTCTTGTAATCATGTTCCTGGATCACTTATCTTCCCTCTGAACTCTACCCTCCATGAAGCGTGTGATCTGATTGCAGGGTGGATAAAAATCAATGGTTCTTTTTTTAAAAAATAAATTGGATTATTTAAATTGGATTTTTAAAATTTAAACCAGATTTTTAAATTTAAATTGGATTTTTTCAATAAAACATTTTTTGAGGAAAAATCTATTTAAGATACATTATAGCCCAAAAGTTATTCATCATGAAATAAGGATTAGTTTTTAATTCTGTAGCACGAGGCTGTATATTCATGCAATGTTTAGGTTTTTTGGTAAATGTATTCCATTAATCCATTCACTCTATGTCATGCTCTTCCAGAGATTTCTGTAAGATTATTGGGCAGTTTTTCTATATAGAAAATATTAACACAGACACTTGGTTTTACATCTGTGAATTTGTGTCTGCAGAGATCACATGCTTCTTCTTCACAGCAAAAAATCTTATAAAATAAACACACAGAGTTGAGAAAAAGCCCTTAATCCCATTGTTCCTTTGCAAATCTGTGTACACATGTCCCGGCTCCTGCTGAGTCCGAGCATATGGCTCCAGCGGAGGAGCTGAGTGCTGCTGGGGATGAGCTCCCGATGCCGGAAAATCCCACACCTGACAGCGCTGAGAGTTCAGAGGCTGGTCCAGCAACAGCTGAGGCAGATTCCCGCCTGGTCAGCACTCCCCCCAATTCACCTCCACCGGTTTCCCATTTGAGAGAACAGCACTGACGGGACATGGCAGCCCAGTGGTGAGAGGCACACATGCGCAACAGACGCTCTTTCAGTCCCGAGCATTAGCGGGAGCTGGGACGTGCTTGGGGCATGCTGATTGCCAGCAGTTTAGTGAGCTATTTAGCCCTCGCACTCATGCCGACAAGTTGTGCCAGCAACTAGTCACTTTGACAAAGCGTTGCACCTCCTTGTTCGTGTTCCTGATCCCTGGTTCCTGTCTCGATGTCCTCGGCTCCTTGACCTCGGCTTGCACGACTACGCTTAGACTTCCACCTTGAACCTTTGACTCCCTAACTCTTGACTCTTGGGACCTCTGGCTTACTAACAACTCTGACTGTTTGTGTTTTGGACTATACCCTGACCACCCCGCTTTTGCCTTGTGCTTTGGACTGGCTACACTGGTTGATTTGTTTGCCTAGCTCTTGACTGTGGACTATACCTTGACCACCCCGCTTTGCCTTGCGTTTTTGACTTGGCTTTCCTGGTTGGTTGGTTTGCCTGGCTCTTGACCCCGGACTGTGCCTTGACTTCCTTGCTCTTGTTTGGCTCCACACCCCGATCTGTGACAACACAGAGTCAACCCCTTACCTCTCAAGTGCTAAGTTTCAAAAAATTCAATGAATAGAAGATTGTTGGGAGTGGAATAGATCTGTGCAAGAAGCTAAGTGTGAGGAGGGAGGGGCAAGAAGTAAAGATGAAAGTGAAACCTTTTGAGCAGAATACTCCACAAGTCTTTGGGTCTTTGTGTGTATAGTCTGAGGTTTACCATTTAATTCTTTCCCCAGAGGGGAAATGGCAGCAGGCTGTAAAAGAGACCCAGTTTGGGAATATTTCAATGAAGTTCCTTCTACCTATGGTAGAATGCAAGGCCTAGTGGCCCGAATGAAACATCATCAAGAGAAGTGCTGTGATGAAGACAACAAAAGGAACATGTTTGAACAAGCAGGATCTTCAGGTTGGTAAACGTTTTGATTTCATCATATTTCTTAAAGACTGTCTTGAGGAACTGTCATGTTTGAGCAAAATTATATTTGTTATTATTACTGCACGTTACTGACATTTTGATACAGTTGTTATGAAGAAATAAAGAACTGAAACAAACAAATATTCCTTTGTTGGGCAGTACTGAGTGGCAGTGAATGCAACAAGTAATACTAGATAAGCAGAAATTGTATAAATAATAAAATAAGAGTATTGACTTTTTTTGTTTAGGGAATCCATCATCAACATAAAGGATTCTGGAAACTATCCACCTTCAAGATCACCATCCTCCTGTTCTACAGTTTCAGAGTTAACTGTCCAGGATAGTGTTTAAGTCACATCATACACATCACCCATCCACAGTATACCACCTAACAGAAGGAAAAAAGCCAGCCATCATAAGAACATAAGAAAAGCCAATGCTAAATCAGGCTAATGGCCCATCTAGTCCAACACCGTGTCACACAGTGGCCAAAAATACCAGGTGCCATCAGGAGGTCCAGCAGTGGGGCCAGGACACTAGAAGCCCTCCCACTACTGTCCCCCCCCAGCACCAAGAATAGAGTGCATCACCTGCCCCAGACTGAGAGTTCCCATCTATACCCTGTGGCCAATAGCCACTGATGGACTTCTGCTCCATATGTTTATTTAATTCCCTCTTGAAACTGTCCATGCTTGTAGCTGCCACCACCTCCTGTGGCAGTGAATTCCATGTGTTAATCACTCTTTGGGTGAAGAAGTACTTCCTTTTAGCTGTTCTAACCCGACTGCTCAGCAATTTCCAAGAACCACCATAGATTAGTTTGTGATAAAAACCAGCAGATCAGAAAAAGAATTAACGGATGAAAAAATTGCCCAGTTTGTTCATGAGACAAACTCTTCTTTCCATCTGATTGAAAACTCACACTTCATTAATAGGGTTCAGTCACTGAGACCAGGATACAGTCCATCCAGCAGAGCAGATGTTGCAGGGAAACTGCTGGATAAAGTGCATGACAGAGAAATTGAGCAATGTGCAACAGCTCTAGAAGGCAAAGTTGTTAACCTAAGTCTTGATGGGGGGAGTAATGTCCACAATGATCCTGTCGTATGTGCTTGTATAACAAGAGAAGAAGGGAATGTCTTCCTTGTAGAAACAATTGATATGTCGGGAAATGCACACACAGCAGAATGCTTACAAGAAGTGGCAGCAAAAGCTATAATAACATGTGAACAAAAATTCAACAGTCTTGTACACAGTTTGGTCACAAGCAAACTGTTATGATGGCTGACTTAGAAAATTTATCTAAGATGAGGAGAAATTCAGAAGAGCAGGAAGGGAATACAAAGCTAATAACATATGGATGCAGTGCTCATTTGCTACACCTCCTAGCCAAAGACTTCAGTGTTCCAGAAATACAGACTAAGGTCATTGAAATGGCTAAAAACTTCCATAACAATCAATTTGCAGCAGTAGCTCTGAAAAGAATGGGTGGAACCAACCTAACGCTCCCACAAGATGTTAGATAGAACTCAGTAGTGGGCTCTTTTGACCAGTATATCAAGAATTGGCCTATTTTGATGACACTTTGTGAACAGAATTGAGAGACAATAGATGGCACTGTCATGGCCAAAATTTTTATTATTAAGGTAATGATTATTTTTCTCCTTCCAATAAAGTACATCAGAAAATTTGTCCAAATATGAATCATTAACCTATTAAACTGGAGACAGTTTACCTCACAATAATTTCATAATGATGTGTTTCTAATAGTATAACCTAATCAGTAATATTTTGATATAATTGTAAAACTAATCTGAAAAGTCATTATTCTAAAAATGAAACCTTCATCTGGTTGTAATTATTAAGATGATATCAGCAAAAATTAGTCCTTGGCTGCGATCACACACACTAATCTACTTTCAATCCACTTTCCAACTATATTTTACTGTGTGAACTGGCAAAATCCAATTTGAAAGCGCTTTGAAAGTGGATTGAAAGAGCATTATTTAGTGTGTGTGATCACAGCTATAATGTACAAAACCATGATTTAAATCCAATCTTACTGACTAGTGATTTAAATTGATATGATTTAAATCAAATCCACCCTGTATGATTCCGTCCCCATCCTGGCCATAGAACCTCAGTGTCTTCCTCCTGCCTTTACTGGGTTGAATCATGATAAAAAGGTCCCACAGTTTTTTAAAAAATGTTTTTTGAAACACTGAAAAATAAAGAGAAAAATCTTTGTTCTGCTTAAACAGACTGTGCCTGAGAAAATATCTGTGTGTGAGTCAGTGAGTGAGTGAGAGTACTTTCAACAGATGAAGGTAGCCTTTAGGAGAAAAAAATACCAAAACCAAAAGGTGTAACTAGCAAGCAATGGCACAGGAAAGACTTTATGACACAACAGTTCTTTTTGACAAGGCATACAAGACACATTGAAGATTTCTGGTTTTTCAGCCTTCATCAGAAACACTCTACAGGTGCGTTCAGATGAGCCATTTAGTCCGCTTTCAGCATGCTTCAGTAATGGATTTTATATCCATGTTCACACACCCAGCATCTGCGAACCATCCCCAACCATTGCCTTCTGGTTCAACCTCCCTTTAAAATGGAGTATTTTGATACCAGGTCCCCAAGTGGTGTTTCCCTGATTCTCCGGTTCTAGCCACACTTTTCTGACATCTGATCGCTCCTGCAGTGTCGAGTCATTTCTGGTTTAAACCCCCTCCCTGCTCGAAAGCTGACCGAGGCTTCCGCTTTTCGCCCACCATTTTTTTAATGCGTTGGCAGTATGCGCATAGGCGGAGCTCCACCACCACGTTTAGAAAACTGACATTTGAACGGTCACTTCTCACGGAGGCCATTTTCGGGTCAAACATTTAAAGGGAAGTTTTTGTTGGAGGGGTTGGATTGATTTGCCCTGGTGGTTCTGCGCATGCACCATGATAGTTTCCACCCTTGCTTATAAAACATACAAAGAGTTAGAAAAGCTAAGTTCTACTCCAGTTCGTTTGCATTCAAGTTGAATCCATACTACCAGCTTTCTTGCATACATATGCCAGAAATATTAACAGGTATATCAAAATTGTTTCACCTATGACCAAAGTCATTGACTACACAGCTGCAATTCCCTGGGGGAATGTGAGGCCCCTCTCCCAGCAGCACTCCACTTTTGTCCTCAGCTGTCTGGTCTCACCCTTCTGGGTCTCTCTAGGCCTCCGAAAAAGGGTTGGGAGTGATAAGTAAGAAGGGAACAATGTTGTTTTTCCTTGCTGGGAAACTCCCTGAGACCAAGAGGTCCCTGGAAAATACATTGGTAACCTGCTGCTGCCACTCAAGACCTCTTGAGAACATCCATACTGACTGGCTGAGAAAGTATTCTTCCAACATAGTACGAGAGCAATTAATGAAGTGACAGGGTATAAACCCTAGAAAATATCTTATAAACAACCCAGTAACGTCCATGTAATCTAGCAGGTGGGGAGGAGATTAAGAGAAATATCCCAGAGAAACAAATTGTACTAAGCAAAGCCAAAAAAATAAAGGTTTATTATAAAAGAGAGGAGAAAAAAAGGGAAAATGTGGTTGGTTTGAAATGTGGTGGGGAAAGGGCAAAGACACAATACAGGGAATGGCACGCAGATGTTCAAATGAAAATGAATTTCAGCTAGCTAAACTTAACACACATTACTGAGGTTGTAGCAAATTCCTCAGAACATGTTCAGAGTTCCCTGAAGTAACAAGAAGCTGTCCTTAACCCCCACCCACCTTCTTGTGGTCTGTTTCCTCTGAAGGCTGAAAACAAGGGGAAACCCTCAATGTCCAGATATTTATGATAAATGGAACTGGGCCTAAGCCAGTCTCCTTTCTACGAATGAAAAGTGGCTTTAGCATATCCCACGCAAAGCTCCATCCTCTGTCAGAGGCTACTGTTATCAATCAGAGCCATATAAAATATAGTTCCATCAAGCACCTGGCAATGGCTCTGAACTTCCACAGCAAATAGGTGGTCTGGTCCAAACGTTGTCCAAAAGACTTTTGTCCAAATGTCTGCCGGGATGGTCCAATGTGGAATGGGAGTGAATGGCTCGTTCTAATGTAACCCTCAGGGGGTGGCTCTCCAGTGGTCCAAGTACTAAGTTTCTGTCACAGGGAAGACCAGGGTTGCTATACCCAAGGTCTACCATTTCCCTTCATGAGTGCTTGTGCCTCTGCTGTGGGCATGACGTTGTCTCCTCTTCCTCGCTGGCCCAGTTATGAAAGCCTCTTTTATATTCCCCAAACATTCCCAGCCCCTCCCCCTGGGTCCTTGTGGGACCAATCCCAAGGTCCCAGCCTCTCCCAACATCTTCCTCACCCCCACCCACTCTCCCCTAGATCTTTGCCTGGCCTTACCCAGCAGGTCTCCTCTCAAGTAGCCCCAGACAGGAGATCAGGAGTTGAAATCCCTGGGCTTTTGGGGTGGCCAGACCAGGCAGGTGGGGATTGTCTGGTCTTTACTGAGGCTGTTGTTTCCCTGGCACCAGCTGATGACATCATCAACCAGCACTGAGAGTACTGCAACCTTGACAGCTGATGTTGAGGCCTGCCATTGCCTGTGGGCCCTGACACACTTCTCAGGCTCCCTCTCAGGTCCTCCTTCTGCAGTCAGGTCAGCAGAAGGATGGGCAGCAGGTTGAGACTCCAAGAAACAATCTCAATGCCAACTCGGTTGGCAATGATTTGATTATTGAGAAATGAGGATGTATCAAGCTAAGACCATCTTGTGACAGAACTGACCTGGTTGGCACCAGTCCTGGAATTATACATGATTCGAACAAGCCCCCACCCATGACCCATCCAATCAATCCATCCATCCAGCCCACCTAAACCTAGTGTTAGCTCTCCTCCCCCATCTGCGAACCTACAATTACATTATCTATGACAGGCTGGCCAGTAGAGACAGGCATCCAAGGTTGTTTCACATACTTCCCGCTTTGGGAGGCCTCTTAAGAAAACAGTTACAAAACAGCCAAGCAAAGTGGTTTTCCACACACGCACATTCTCGCCATCTGCCCCCCCCCCATGCCCCAAATCCAGAATCCAAACTATGTGGTTACAGGTAGTGGAGATGAAACATACAAAACGCATGGCAAACAAGGTTCCAAGTTTGGCATTTTGCCCCCCTAAAACCCTCTCACCCCTCCTGGCTTGTGAGGGTGGTGTTTATGGATGGTGCAAACTAGCCTGGGGGCCTTAACATGGTCGGTTCACACCCATTCATTATGGCTTGGATCAAAGTCTCTCCATGTAATGAGATAGTACAGGTGGCCTCATTTGATTTTAGAGTCTTCCACCTCCTGGTGGAGTTCCCCATTCACATTCAGTGGAGGGGGAGCTGCAGGACAAGGTCTCCATGGCAAGGGTCCCGGATCCTTCTTCAGTAGACTGAAATGGAAAATGATGGATGTGCTGTAAGTTCTTTGGCAAGTCCAGCTCAATGGCTAATTTGTTAATGACTCTTACAACTTTAAAAGGGCCTACATATTTCGACCCCAGCTTTTCCCTGGCTGCAACCTTCTAAGGTTCTTGGTAGAAATGTACACAGAGTCCTCAGGGTGCAGATCTCACTCAGGTGCCCGGCCCTTGTCAGCTTGTGACTTATAATCCTCCTTTGCCTTGGTCAGAGTCTGTTGCATTAAGGACCACTGCTGAGTTAGATCAGCCCACCAGATTTGCAACTCCCTTGGCCCTGTCACCTCTGTGGCCACTGTGGGCAAGGGGGCTCCCTCATACCTATGTACCACTTTGAAATGGATGGCTCCGGTGGAACTATGCAGAGTTATTATAACTGTATTCCGCATAAGGGAGCAAGTCCAACCAGTTATCCTGTTCATAGTTTAAAACTGTTCCAGAATCTAATTAGTTCTTTCCATTTGGCCATCCATCTCTGGGTGGTAGGCACTACTAAGTCCTCGCTCCACCCCCAGCAATTTCAACAATTCCTTCCAAAATCCCACCATGAATTATGGGCCCCGGTCTGATATGATCTTCCAGGGTACTGAATGCAGTCTTACAATGTGTTGTATGAATAGCTGTGCCAATTTTTTTCTGATGGCTGGTGCATACACGGAATAAAATGTGCCTGTTTTGAGAAAAGATCCACCACCACTCAAATCACAGTTTTCCCCTTGCTGGGTGGAAGGTCAGTTATAAAGTCCAGAGAAATGACAAACCACAGCCTCTCAGGGGTTTCCAAAGGGTGCAATAAACCTGAGGGCTTCCCAGCCCGTCATTTCCCCATTAAGCATACTCGGCAAGAAAACACGTATTCGGAAATATCAGCCTGCACACACAGCCACCAGAACTGTCTTGTATGAGGTATAAAGTCTTAAGGTACCCGAAATGCCCAGCCAGTTTGCTGTCATGCTGCAACTACAAAATATCCCCCCACAAGGCCTGGGGCACGAATAGCTTCCATTGGCAGTACCAGCATCCATTCTCCCCCTGCATGAGGGTGCCCTCTTTCTCCACATCACTCTCACTGAAAGTGGCTTTGAATTTTTCCACCCCAGGCTCTGTGTTGAGGGGCCCTCCTGCTTTGGCCTGGCTTCATGTGACAACTGCCCCCCCCAGTTGGGTGAGGGTGAACATTGTCAATGACTTCCTTCCACTGACTGGCATGCTGGGGAGGCATGAGAGCGCATTGGCAAGAAAACTGGACTTCCCCAGGAAGTGCCTGAGTGTATATTGGAACTTGGAGAAAAATTCTGCCCAGCATGGCTGTTTAGCATTTAGGCACCTGGGAGTCGGCAACGCCTCCAGGTTCTTATGACCAGTCCACACCTTGAACAGCACCCTGGCTCCATCCAACCAATGTCTCTACGTGGTTAGAGCCAGTTTAATGGCTGCAGCTTCTTTGTCCCAAACCGCCCAGTTCCTCTCCGACTCAGAATTTTTTTTCGACACATATGCAAGGGGGTGCAAATTCCCATCCTCACCCCTTTGCAGTATCCCCTCATCAGCACATCAGAACCATCCACTTGCACCACAAAGGGCTTATTTTCATCTGAGTAACTTAGGATAGGCTCAGAAGTGAACAGTGCCTTCAATCTGTCAAAGGCCTGTTGGCACTCCAAGATTCACTGCAGCTTGTAGCTCGGTTTCTGGCTCTCCGGCCCCATCCCCTTAGTCTTCAGAAAATCATTGAGGAGTAGGACCACCTGGGTGAAATTGGGGAAGAACAGGCAGTAGAAATTACTGAACCCGAAGAATTATTGTAACTGCCTCCTCATTTGAGGGTGTCCCCAGCCCAATACATCCTGATTTTTGTGGAGGTCCATGGACAAGCCTCTCCTAGAAATTCAATATCCTAGAAAGTCCAGTTCTTCCTTATGGAATTTGCACTTAGACAGCTTTGCAGACAGTTCTTATAGAGAGCTTTCAGCATGTCTCTGACAGGTGCACGTGCGACTCCTTGTCTTTTGAATAGATCAAGATATCATCCAGATAGACTTTCGGTTTCGGCGGAGCGAATGGCGGCCACCTTTCGGGACGCTCCCGAAGGAGGCTAGCCCGCGCGCGGTTGGGGGGGTCTTCGCTTATGCGATTGACCCTAGTGAGCCTTAGTCAAAGGCTCCGAACCGGGGGCGCTTTGGGGAGTAGCCTCTTTGCCGGCAGACAGCCGGGAAATTGAGGCTTTCTCCCCGCCCCAATCGGCCCCGCTGTGTAGTGTGTCCCGCATGGGATTTAGCAACGCCACCGATTCCCAGGAGTGAGGCAAAGCGTCATGAAATAATATGAAAAGAAGAACTGACATCAAACCGTGAGTTGGAGGTCTGAATTAAAGCACAAAACCGATTCCCCCGATAAGCGAACAAGCGGAGGGAGGAGGGGCGACACCCCCCCCCATCAAGAAGCGAGATCTACAAAAGGATAGATAAGGGGGCGAAAGGGAAGAAAGGCTAGTGAGTGTACCTTTGGGGTTTCATTGAAATTGGAAATCAGCGAGTTTCCTGAGGGACGCGACGTGAACTTGGAAAAGTAAACAAATGGGAAATATGTCGGCAATGAAAAAGGTCCCACTTAAACCGGAAAAGAAGGGAGGAGGGACTTCCGGTCCGGGCAACCCTCCTTTCGAGCCTGCTGTCAATCAACAGAAAGGTGAGCCACTGCACCCCCTGCTGGATCAAATGCAGAAAATCAATGAGACTTTAATAAGCATGCAAGGTGTCCTCAGCAGCCAACAGAAACAGTTAACAGAAACTTCTAAGAAGATGGAGGAGATCGCACAAAAATGTCTGGTCTCGACGGAAGATACTAGAAAAATAAAGAAAAGAGTCAACAAACTAGAAAAGTACCAGGATGAACATGAAAAAAGAATCTTAAGGTTGCAGATGGAAAAATCGAATCTGACCCTCCGCTTCCAGGGCATTAAAGAGGAAGAGAAAGAAGATCTCAGATCGACACTAGCGAATGCCTTGGCACCCATAACTGGCAGAGAAGAGCGAGATTTAAAAGAAGAGATGGATTTGGCTTATAGAGCCTATTCCACCTTTACAAAGAAAAATAATCTGCCAGCAGAGGTGGTTGTCAAGTTCACTAAGCAGCGTACGAGAGATCAGATTCTGCGTGCAGTTTCAGCGGTGCCCTTGAAGATTGGGGAGCAGACTGTAAGAACACTTAAAGATGTGCCTTATGAAATTCGTATGAAAAGAAAAGAATACAAAGGACTGACTACTTTTCTGCAAAGAAATCAGGTGAATTACAAATGGAGATTCCCCGAAGGACTGGAGTTTAAGTATAAGGATAAAAGAGAGAAGATTGACTCCATCTTCAAAGCACAAGAATTTCTGAAGAGACACGCCAGCACGGAGGAAGAGGCAGCACTTGCAATTTGGACAGAATCAAGTAGCGAAGAAGACAGCGGCCCTGAGGATGGAGATGCCGGAGCGGGAGCTGCAAAAGCTAAAGCGGGCCCATCATATAATCTAAGGGATACTAAGAAAAGACTGACTAAGAAAT
The DNA here is from genome assembly GCA_029375565.1 of Gekko gecko. Taxonomy (NCBI): domain Eukaryota; kingdom Metazoa; phylum Chordata; class Lepidosauria; order Squamata; family Gekkonidae; genus Gekko; species Gekko gecko. Next base: position 219,248,449 of record JAPDNY010000002.1, on the reverse strand, counting down.
AACTGTTCATGAAGCATCAGAATGGAACTGACTAATAACTAACCCCAAAGGACATTACTAACCTTATTAACAGAGATTTTTTTTTTCTTTGAACTTTGTTAAATTGGGAAAAAAAGACTCTCCAACCGCGGTGGATGTCAAAAATACATTTTTATTAACTAAAACTAACCTTTCTTAACAGAATACTCACTCACATCTTTTTCTTAATCCATCTATATACCCTTCCTTTTTCTTTATATGAAAAGAATAAATCCCTCTCCTCTTTAGGAGAGATTTATAACAAAAAAAAAGATATCATCCAGATAAACCACAGTCACAGTCATGTAAAAAAGGGGGGAAGAGGCTTTTATCAATTCTGGTGCAGGAGACTTTCAGACCTGCCGTTTAGCGCCCTTCACAGCAGGTCCTGGCCTTTTCCCACCAGCTGTTGCAGTTCTTCCTCATTGGATGAAGTACCTTCTGGTGTCAGACTCTTGGACGAAGTTACTTTCAACAACACTTGCTGGCAGTGATTTGTTTATTGAGAAATAATAAATTCCAAGCTAAGACTGTCAGAACTGAGGTTCTGCCAGCAAAAACCCCAATTATAGACAGTTCAAACCAGGGCCCCCCTTTGGGAACGGTCCAATCATACCCCACAATTGTCCCGCCTAGCTTTTGTGCACTCTACACCCCCACAAGTGAATATACCGTTATTTTCTCTAAGGCAATGAAGCAAGCACAGTAATCTCCAAGGTCAACCCTGCGTAGGGAGGTATCTTAGGAAGAGTTACATCACAATTACAACAGAGCCATTCATACACTTGCTCACTCACACTCCTCCCTCAAGAATTTCCCTCCCTCTGCAGGTCCCAAATCCCTCCAAAATGGCAAACGAGAGTCCGAGTTTGACATCTAGCTCCTCTTGCTCCCCCAACTGGAGAGCCTTGGACGGCTTAGGACAACTCCTGAGGGACTTGATCCTCTTCTCTGGTCCCTTGCAATCCTTTTTCTTCACCCCACTGGGGCTCTTATCACAGGGGCAGTTGGTGGCAAAATGCCCAGGGACTCCAGATCTCAGGCACAGACCGTGGTGCATTCTCTGCTCTCGGTCTCCCCCGAAGCCCTGGGCCAAACTCCTCTGGCCCCTAGCCTCATCAGCTGGAGTTTTCCCAATGGGTTTGGGGTGGTACATCTTCAGCAGGTTGTACCGATTTTCTGCCTTGCAGGCTACTTGAATTCAGCCATTCAGGGTCAAAGGATTGTCTTGGGCCAGGGCCTTGTCCAGGATAGAATGATTCAGGCCTGCCTGGTAAAATTCAATAAGCATCTCTTTTGGCTACCCCTGTAGTTTAGCCACATGCGTCTTGAAGTCATCCAAGAATTCCTGGATGGATCGGCTGCCCTGCTTCAGACCTCAGAGTTGGAGTCTCACTCTCTCCAGCTCTAAAGGGTCTTCATATTGTCTACGGAGGGCCCGCATAAATGCACCCACATCTTGGAGCTCTGGGCCTCCCATGCTGTACAGGCCCAGAAACCAGTCTGCTGCCCAATCCCACAGCCAAGACCCCACACAGTCCACACAATGCTCATCCAACACAAAGGTGTGGCCCCATTCTCTCAGGAACTTCTGCACCTGCAACGTGAAGAATGCCAGCTTCTCCAGGGTCCCATCAAATGTAGCTTCCAGTTCTTCTCTCAATCTGTCCAGCACAGGTGGTGGACCAGGCTGGGGTGCTGTCTGGGGCTGTGGAACGGGTGCCGGCACCAGGCCTGCTGGGGGCTCCACGGGGACGTTCTGAGCGGGGCCACTCTGAGCGGGGCCACCTCACATGGCATGGAGTTCCTGCTGCAAGGCCTGCTGGATAGCAGCTGGGAGGTCCACCAGGGCAGCTTGGATGTCCCACCATAGTTCATCCATTTCACATCTGAATTCCTGCCAGACCAGCTTGATATCAGTCTCTTCGGTTAGCATCCCAGGACCCGTAGGCACTCAGGGTCATTGTGGAACGATGTTGAAACCCGTCTCAAATTGACCTCCCACCAATTTTGCCAAGCTCTTGGTCCTGGAGTTAGTAGCCAGTCAGGATCGTCCCATCTCATTTGTATGGGTCACTGATCCCGTGGACTTGACCCTTTTCCTTGGGGTTTCCCCTTGTTCGATGGGACAAGCAGTTCATGGACCAGGGCATTGGTTTGCGTCCTGATCCCAGGGTACTCACCTTCCATGCTCATCATGGTAATGGTGCGGTAGGTTGAGGCAATGAAGGAGTTCTGACACTATGATCTATAACTGGTTGACAAATCACACCCAAAGAGTGCTTGTGAATGGTACCTTATCTTCTTGGAGAGAACTGACAAATGGAGTGCCTTAATGATCTGTCCTGGGACCTGTTTTGTTCAACATCTTTATCAGTGATTTGGATGAAGGGATGACGGGAATTCTTATTAAATTTGCAGATGATACTAAATTGGGAAGGGTAGTAAATATGGTAGAAGATAGAGTCAGGATACAGGATGATCTTTTTTTTTTTGAAACAAAATTTTTATTGGGATATATTCAACATTTCCAATCACGTTACCAATACAGTTTCCAAAAAGTAAGATCCCAATCCCCCCACCCCCCTAATAGGCTTCCAACACTGCTAATAACAAACAGAAAAAATTATAAGGCAATCAAGTTTAGACTTAAATACCTCGACAAACCAGGTAACACATTTAAATTATATATAACCTCTACAATTTCAGCATATTATGTATAACAGTACATACAGTTCAAAATTCATTTCACTTCTCATTCAATATCCATACGTATCCAAATTATATATTCTCCCCTTCATTCTATATTCAGTTTCTAGATACAATTTCAATCCTTCCCAGTCTTTTAAGTACTGTTCTGCAATTTGTCCATTTAATTTCTTTGTCATTTTGTCCATTTCTGCTAAAAATAACAATTTTCTCAACCAGTCATGTATATCTGGTACCTTCTCCATTTTCCAATGCTGAGCAAAGGCCATTCTCGCCGACGTAATCATGTACCATAACAGTGTCCTTTTCTCTTGTGGAATTTTTTCCATTGTCAAACCGAGGAGAAAAAGTTCAGGCTTTCTCTCAATTGGGGTTTTCAATATTTTCTGCATCACACAATGTATATTAGACCAGTATGCTTTCGCTTTATCACATGACCACCACATATGGTAAAAAGAACCCTCTACTTTTTTACATTTCCAACATTTATTACTCAAGTTCTTATCCATGCTAATATTAGCAATCTTTTTTGGTGTCATATACCATCTATACATCATCTTATAGCAATTTTCTTTTACGTTAATACAAGTGGACATTTTAAAAGATCTTTTCCACAAAAATTCCCATGATTCCATAGAAATTTCTTTGTTCATATTTATGGCCCACTTTATCATTTGTTCTTTAACGGTTTCATCCAAAGTATATACAGTCAACAAAGTTTTATACATTTTTGATATCATTTTCCGTTCTTTTTTCAACCATATATTCTCAAAATCATCATTCATAGCCCTAAAACCAAACTCTTTACAATCTTTTTTATAAATGTCCCTTATTTGACAATATTGTAGCCAACCATACTCAAATTCTAATTCATTATTTGGTTTTAAAACATATTTTTTCCCTTCTCTTTGCAACAATTTCTGATACTTCAACCAATCATTGCCTCTATATTCTGAAAACAAATGTATAACTGCAGCTGGAACAATCCACAGAGGCCTTTCATCCGATATTGTATCCTTATACCTGGTCCATGCATCAAACAATGTCCTCCTTACATAATGATGCTTAAACATAGAGTCAGCTTTGTTTTTCCCATACCAAAGATAGGCATGCCAGCCAAATCTGCAATCGTGCCCCTCAAGAGCTAAAAGTTTTCTATTTTCCAAATTTACCCATTCAGATAACCAAGACATACATACTGCTTCATGATACAAACGCAAATTCGGGACTTGGAAGCCACCTCTGTCCTTAGTATCATACATTATCTTCATTTTTATTCTTGGCTTCTTCCCTGCCCAGATAAACTTAAAGATTTCTCTTTGCCATTTTACCAACACTTTTCCATCTTTCACAATTGGTATTGTCTGAAACAAAAACATTAACCTGGGCAGTACATTCATTTTAATAACGGCAATTTTTCCAAGAAGAGATAACCTTAGTTTTTCCCATTTTTCTAAATCACTCTTTATCGAACCCCACAATTTTTCATAATTATTCTTGAACAAATCTATATTTTTCATTGTAATTTCAACTCCCAGATACTTAACCCTTTTAACCACTTCACATTCTGTCACATTTTGTAACATTTGTTGCTTTGTACCAATCATATTTTTACACAGTATCTTAGATTTATTTTTGTTGACATAAAACCCTGCAAGATCACCAAACTCTCTTACTTTTTCAAATACCTTAGGCATATTATTAACAGGATCTTCAACAATAAACATAATATCATCCGCAAATGCTCTTAATTTAAATGAAAAACCTCCAATATTCAACCCTTTTATATTAACATCATCTCTGACCGCTTGTAGCAAAATCTCCAAAATCCAGATAAATAACAATGGTGACAGGGGACAACCTTGTCTAGTACCTTTTCTTACCCGGAACATATCTGTTGATTCTGCATTAACAATCACCGAAGCTTTTTGTTCTTTATATATCGATTGGATCATTCTTGTAAATTCTACGCCCATCATAGATTTCTCAAGCACTTTAAACATAAATTCCCAATTTAAATTATCAAAGGCCTTCTCTGCGTCCAAAAATAAAAAAGCAACTTCTTTTTCAGGATGTTTGTCATAATACTCAATTGCGTCCAATACAACCCTCATATTGTCTTTAATTTGTCTATTTGGTAAAAAACCAGCTTGATCTTCCACAATAGTATCTTTCAAAAACTTTTTAAGGCGCTCTGCCAATATTTTTGCAAATATTTTATAATCGTTGTTCAATAATGAAATGGGCCGATAGTTTTTAACATTTGTTAAATCTTGCATTTCTTTAGGAATTAAGGTGATTGCAGCTTCATTCCAGGAGTCAGGGATCTTTCCTGTCTTTCTAATTTCATTTAAAAGAATCTCCAGCACCGGAACCAAATCTTCATGAAATTTTTTATAAAATTTAGCTGAAAAGCCATCCGGGCCTGGGACTTTGGAGATTTTTGCCTCGGCTATTGCTTTACTAATTTCGTCCTTAGTTATTGCAGCATTTAGGAGTGTTTTCATTTCTGGATTTGGTTGTATCAAATTAACTTTGGATAGGTAATCCAACATTTTTTGAGGATCTGCTTGTTTCGATTGAAAGAGAGTCGCATAGTATTTGAAAAATTCCCTTTTAATTCCTCCTGGGTCCAAAATCTCTTTATTTCCATCTTTCAAGCAAGTGATTGTTTTATTCTCTCTTCTTTTCTTCAATTGCCATGCTAAATATTTGCCAGGTTTATTTGCACCTTCAAAGGATTTCTGTTGCAATTTTTTCAAGTTCCAAAATACTTCTTTGTTCAACCTTGCCGCATATTGCTCCCTTAGGATCCTCAATTCTCTCAAAATCTTCTTTTTACCAGGCCTTTTCTTAAGTTCTGTTTCTTTTTTCCGAATATTTTCCATAATTTCTTTGTCTATTTTCATTTGTTGTTTCCTTTCATTATTATTAATTGCAATCAGATGTCCTCTCATCACAGCCTTGTAGGCTTCCCATACCGTTTGCGTCTGTACACTTTTATTTAAGTTCAGTTGAAAGTATGTTTGGGTTTCTGTCCTTATTTTATCCACAATATTTTGCTTGTCCAGCAAATCTTCGTTGAGTCGCCATCGAAATTTTTTTCTCTTAACATACGTTGACCATTTTATCGGACTGTGGTCAGAAAGAGTCCTAGGTAGTATCTCAATTTTGCGTGTTTGCAAGATTAGGTTCTCTGTCATCCACATCATATCTATCCTGGAAAAAGACTCGTGTCTTGATGAATAAAAAGAGTACTCACTGTCTCTGGGATGTTTAGTTCTCCAAACGTCTGCCAAATGTTCATGTTTAATCAATTGGAAAAAGACTTTAGGAAGTTTACCCATGGCCTCAATTCCTTTTTTTGATTTTCTATCAACAACATTTTCAACAGTACCATTAAAATCGCCCATTAAAATCATTTGCTCATAGGTCAACTGTCGTAGTTGTTCCCACAAATTCTGAAAAAAGTTTTCTTTTGCCCCATTGGGAGCATAGAGATTAACAATTAATGTCTTTTTATTCTGCAGCACAACTTCTACCGCCAAAAATTTCCCTTCATTGTCTTTGAAAATTTCTTTTGGTTCCAACTCTTTTTTAATATATGTAACTACTCCTTTTTTCTTTTGAGAGGAGAGTGAATAAAATTCCTCTCCTAATCTTTTTTGAATCAAAAATTTGGCATCTGATTTTTTAATATGTGTTTCTTGCAAGCAAACAATATCGCATTTCTGTTTTTCCAACCAGAGTCTGACATTTTTCCTTTTTTGGGGTGAGTTCAGTCCATTAACATTCCATGAAATTATTTGACTCTCCATGTTGATTCTGTAATTATTTATCAGAGTCTATAAAATTATCATTGATGAATCTGGTCATTTGGTCAACTGACTTGATGGTGACTCTCTTCTGTTTGAACGAAAAACTGACACCTTTAGGAATTTCCCATCTATATCTTATGCCCTCTGATTTCAGCTTGTCAATCAGGTCTTTAAAAAGTCGTCTGTCCTGAAGCATCGCTCTGGGTAGTTCCTTTAGGACCATGATTTTCTTGTTGCCAATTGTGAAGTCGTCCTGAAATTGTTGCTTAAACAAATCCTCCTTCAACTTCTTAGATATAAACTGGACAATTACATCTCTAGGTAATTTTTTCCTTTGCGCAATCGCAGAATTGACTCTGTATACCACATCAATCTGTGCCGCCACTCTCTCCTCTTCCATTTTCAAAAAATCTGCAACAGCATCTACCATGACTGAATGGATGTCCTCATTCTTATCTTCAGGGATCCCCCTGAATCTCATATGATTAATCATTGCATTGTATTGGACCATCACATTCACTTTATCTGTTTCTAAAGTGACCTCAGCTATATTGGATGCTACTCCCTTCACCCTTACATCCATCTCATCTGCTCTTTTGGTCAGCGTCTGTATCTCTTTTGTAATTCCAGACATTTCTTTTTTCAGCTCTGTTACCTCTGATATAACGGTCTTTTCAAGCTTCAGAATCGCGTCCATCACTCGTTTTTCCATAGCTTCCATCATGCCCTGTAGCTTTTTTTCCTCTTTTCCAGCCATTTTCGGGGAGGACCAGGTATTTGCCCTCTGTCGTTGCCGCAGGTCGTAAGCCGTTGTTCACAATCTTCCCTCCAACACACTCTAAATCAAAGTCCTTCTTGTGCCCACCTAAATCGCACTGGTTTCACTTTTTTATATTAAGTCTTTCGTTTAAAATCAAAGAAAATTTTTCTGACCTTCCCAAAATGGCGGGCGCAATTTCTCTATGGTAAATGGTTCTTCCGGGTACTCACTTCCTGTCCGGCAATCTTAATGGTCCCCCTTGTTCCTGATTTCTTCCCTTCTTCCGGCCTCCTTGGTCTTCTCTAGGATGATTACTTGTCTGTTCTGAAGTCACTTCCTGTTTTGCCGATTTCTGCTGCAGCAGCTCCAGTACTTTTCCACTGCAATTCTCGCGGAGTTACTGTTAGTTTCTATTTTAAAGTCAATAATTTAACCGCAGGAATGATCAACAATTCGGCTTTTTGGCCTTTTTTAGCTGTTTAACTGCACTTTTTCCGCTCCAATGTTAGTACAACAGATAGTGCACGATCATGCGCTTCATCGGATGTTGTTTATTTTCGGCCGAAACGCGTCTCCGGTGAGCAATTTTAAAAAGTTACCTTCAAAGTCAGTGTCTTGTTATAGCAGTGTTTCCTTGATATCAGTTTCTGTAGAATGTCTTGGAGGTCTGGGTCATGCGTTCTTATGTTGAGAATCCAACTCGGTGGGGTCTTGTAGAGATTTTCCGAAGTGCCTTCTCTGGGGAGGGGATCAAGGCTGGTCGTGGCGCTCTTTAAAGCCCCGCTATCAGCCGATCTCAACTCCTCTCTCGGGCCAGGCTCTCTGCCAGTCACCCCCCTGCCTGGGGGGATCTGCGGTGGGCTATTGGAAGCCCACCCTGTCGTCAAGACCCTCCGTTTGCTCTGGGAGCTCTACGAGCAAGCCAGAGCACGTCAGGACGCCATGAATCCCAGAACGGAAGCCGTCAGGATACAGGATGATCTTGACAGGCTGGAAAACTGGGCTAAAAGAAATTTAATGAATTTCAATGAGGATAAATGTAAAGTTCTGCATTTAGGTAGGAAAAATAAAATGCATAATTACAGGTTGGGGGAGACTTGTCTCGGCAGTGGTATGTGCGAAAAGGATCTTGAGGTCTTAGCAGACCATAGACTTAACATGAGTCAGCAGTGTGATGTGGTTGCTACAAAGGCAAATGTGATTTTGGGCTGTATCAACAGAAATATAATGTCCAGATCACAAGAAGTGATGGGTACCACTTTGCTCTGCTCTGGTTAGACCTCACCTAGAGTACTGTGTTCAGTTTTGGGCACCACAATTTAAGAAGGATATAGACAAGCTGGAACATGTCCAGAGGAGAGCAACAAAGATGGTGAAGGGTCTGGAGAACAAGTCCTATGAGGAAAGGTTGAAGGAGCTGGGTATGTTTAGCCTGGAGAGGAGATGACTGACAGGTGATATAATAACTATCTTCAAGTACTTGAAGGGCTGTCATCTAAAGGATGGTGTGGAGTTGTTTTCTGTTGCTCCAGAAGGTCGGACCAGAACCAACAGGTTGAACTTAAATCAGAAGAGTTTTTGACTAAGCATTAGGAACAACTTCCAGACAGTTAGAGCAGTTCCTCAGTGGAACAGGCTTCCTTGGGAAGTGGTGGGAACCTTCTTTGGAGGTTTTCAAACAGAGGCTTTGGAGGTTTTCAAACAGGGGCTAGATGGCCATCTGACGGTAATGTGGATTCTGTGAACTTAGGCAGATCATAACTGTGAACTTAGGCAGAGCAGGAAGGGTTGCCTCAGTGCTTAGTTTTTGTGGCCCTTTTTTACACACTCAGGGAAATGCTGGTTGCCACTTTGGGGTCAGGAAACAATCCTGGAGGTTTTATTGTCATCTTCTGGGTGTGGAACAGCGGTCACTACAGGGGTGGAGGGGGAGGTATTTGTGAATTTCCTGCATTGTGCAGGGGGTTGGACTAGAGGATCCTGGAGGTCCCTTCCAACTCTCTGATTCTTGAACAAACGTACTCTCAAAAACACTCTCTTGGCAGTGATTTCTTTATTGAGAGATGAGGATGTATCAAGCTAAGACCATCTTGTGTCAGAAGTGACCTGGTTGGCACCAGTCCTGGAATTATACATGATTCAAACAAGCCCCCACCCATGACGTGTCCAATCAATCCATCCATTCAGCCCACCTAAACCTAGTGCACTCTGTTAGCTCACTTCCCCCACATGCAAACCTACAATTACATTATCTATGACAGGCTAACCAACAGAGACAGGCATCCAAGGTCATTTCACATACTTCCCGCTTTGGGAGGCCCCTTAAGAAAACAGTTGCAAAACAGCCAAGCAAAGCACTTTCCCACACATGCTCACTCTCACCATCTGCCCCCCCCCCATGCCCCAAATCCAGAATCCAAACTATGTGGTTACAGGTAGTGGAGATGAAACATACAAAACTCATGGCAAACAAGGTTCCAAGTTTGACAGCCCTGGCCCTCAGCAGGAGTTGATGTCAGCAGCACAGGGAGCAGCATAGTCAGCCCATTCCTTGATGGCACTGGCTGCACTGCACTTGGAGTAGCTGGCCCAGACAGTGGCAGTGGAGCTGGGCTTGGGGCAGCCAGCTTGTTCAACAATGGTAGTAGCTCCCACAAGGTAAGGCACGCACGGCTTTTGCCATCTTCGGGCAGAGGCTGGGTTAGAGTCCAAACCCAAACAGGGAAATGATTAGCAATAGGATATTAATATACAATGCAATTTATGTGAGGAAACTGCAAAAACACCACAGAACTGAAGAACAGGGAGGGCAGGGATGTCAAAGAAAATTCCACACGTTGTTTTCAACTACCTAAATCTTTTACTACTGGTACCTATGTTATTTATTTAGTACATATATGTCTTCCCTTTTCTTGAAGGTGCTCAGGGGACAAACAGAGCTTACCTCTCCTTGCTTTACCTTCAGAACAACCCTCTGAAATTGGTCAGGCTGAGGAGGCTTCCGTTCTGGGATTCATGGCGTCCTGACGTGCTCTGGCTTGCTCGTAGAGCTCCCAGAGCAAACGGAGGGTCTTGACGACAGGGTGGGCTTCCAATAGCCCACCGCAGATCCCCCAGGCAGGGGGGTGACTGGCAGAGAGCCTGGCCCGAGAGAGGAGTTGAGATCGGCTGATAGCGGGGCTTTAAAGAGCGCCGCGACCAGCCTTGATCCCCTCCCCCAGAGAAGGCACTTCGGAAAATCTCTACAAGACCCCACCGAGTTGGATTCTCAACATAAGAACGCATGACCCAGACCTCCAAGACATTCTACAGAAACTGATATCAAGGAAACACTGCTATAACAAGACACTGACTTTGAAGGTAACTTTTTAAAATTGCTTACCGGAGACGCGTTTCGGCCGAAAATAAACAACATCCGATGAAGCGCATGATCGTGCACTATCTGTTGTACTAACATTGGAGCGGAAAAAGTGCAGTTAAACAGCTAAAAAAGGCCAAAAAGCCGAATTGTTGATCATTCCTGCGGTTAAATTATTGACTTTAAAATAGAAACTAACAGTAACTCCGCGAGAATTGCAGTGGAAAAGTACTGGAGCTGCTGCAGCAGAAATCAGCAAAACAGGAAGTGACTTCAGAACAGACAAGTAATCATCCTAGAGAAGACCAAGGAGGCCGGAAGAAGGGAAGAAATCAGGAACAAGGGGGACCATTAAGATTGCCGGACAGGAAGTGAGTACCCGGAAGAACCATTTACCATAGAGAAATTGCGCCCGCCATTTTGGGAAGGTCAGAAAAATTTTCTTTGATTTTAAACGAAAGACTTAATATAAAAAAGTGAAACCAGTGCGATTTAGGTGGGCACAAGAAGGACTTTGATTTAGAGTGTGTTGGAGGGAAGATTGTGAACAACGGCTTACGACCTGCGGCAACGACAGAGGGCAAATACCTGGTCCTCCCCGAAAATGGCTGGAAAAGAGGAAAAAAAGCTACAGGGCATGATGGAAGCTATGGAAAAACGAGTGATGGACGCGATTCTGAAGCTTGAAAAGACCGTTATATCAGAGGTAACAGAGCTGAAAAAGAAATGTCTGGAATTACAAAAGAGATACAGACGCTGACCAAAAGAGCAGATGAGATGGATGTAAGGGTGAAGGGAGTAGCATCTAATATAGCTGAGGTCACTTTAGAAACAGATAAAGTGAATGTGATGGTCCAATACAATGCAATGATTAATCATATGAGATTCAGGGGGATCCCTGAAGATAAGAATGAGGACATCCATTCAGTCATGGTAGATGCTGTTGCAGATTTTTTGAAAATGGAAGAGGAGAGAGTGGCGGCACAGATTGATGTGGTATACAGAGTCAATTCTGCGATTGCGCAAAGGAAAAAATTACCTAGAGATGTAATTGTCCAGTTTATATCTAAGAAGTTGAAGGAGGATTTGTTTAAGCAACAATTTCAGGACGACTTCACAATTGGCAACAAGAAAATCATGGTCCTAAAGGAACTACCCAGAGCGATGCTTCAGGACAGACGACTTTTTAAAGACCTGATTGACAAGCTGAAATCAGAGGGCATAAGATATAGATGGGAAATTCCTAAAGGTGTTAGTTTTTCATTCAAACAGAAGAGAGTCACCATCAAGTCAGTTGACCAAATGACCAGATTCATCAATGATAATTTTATAGACTCTGATAAATAATTACAGAATCAACATGGAGAGTCAAATAATTTCATGGAATGTTAATGGACTGAACTCACCCCAAAAAAGGAAAAATGTCAGACTCTGGTTGGAAAAACAGAAATGCGATATTGTTTGCTTGCAAGAAACACATATTAAAAAATCAGATGCCAAATTTTTGATTCAAAAAAGATTAGGAGAGGAATTTTATTCACTCTCCTCTCAAAAGAAAAAAGGAGTAGTTACATATATTAAAAAAGAGTTGGAACCAAAAGAAATTTTCAAAGACAATGAAGGGAAATTTTTGGCGGTAGAAGTTGTGCTGCAGAATAAAAAGACATTAATTGTTAATCTCTATGCTCCCAATGGGGCAAAAGAAAACTTTTTTCAGAATTTGTGGGAACAACTACGACAGTTGACCTATGAGCAAATGATTTTAATGGGCGATTTTAATGGTACTGTTGACAATGTTGTTGATAGAAAATCAAAAAAGGAATTGAGGCCATGGGCAAACTTCCTAAAGTCTTTTTCCAGTTGATTAAACATGAACATTTGGCAGACGTTTGGAGAACTAAACATCCCAGAGACAGTGAGTACTCTTTTTATTCATCAAGACACGAGTCTTTTTCCAGGATAGATATGATGTGGATGACAGAGAACCTAATCTTGCAAACACGCAAAATTGAGATACTACCTAGGACTCTTTCTGACCACAGTCCGATAAAATGGTCAACGTATGTTAAGAGAAAAAAATTTCGATGGCGACTCAACGAAGATTTGCTGGACAAGCAAAATATTGTGGATAAAATAAGGACAGAAACCCAAACATACTTTCAACTGAACTTAAATAAAAGTGTACAGACGCAAACGGTATGGGAAGCCTACAAGGCTGTGATGAGAGGACATCTGATTGCAATTAATAATAATGAAAGGAAACAACAAATGAAAATAGACAAAGAAATTATGGAAAATATTCGGAAAAAAGAAACAGAACTTAAGAAAAGGCCTGGTAAAAAGAAGATTTTGAGAGAATTGAGGATCCTAAGGGAGCAATATGCGGCAAGGTTGAACAAAGAAGTATTTTGGAACTTGAAAAAATTGCAACAGAAATCCTTTGAAGGTGCAAATAAACCTGGCAAATATTTAGCATGGCAATTAAAGAAAAGAAGAGAGAATAAAACAATCACTTGTTTGAAAGATGGAAATAAAGAGATTTTGGACCCAGGAGGAATTAAAAGGGAATTTTTCAAATACTATGCGACTCTCTTTCAATCGAAACAAGCAGATCCTCAAAAAATGTTGGATTACCTATCCAAAGTTAATTTGATACAACCAAATCCAGAAATGAAAACACTCCTAAATGCTGCAATAACTAAGGACGAAATTAGTAAAGCAATAGCCGAGGCAAAAATCTCCAAAGTCCCAGGCCCGGATGGCTTTTCAGCTAAATTTTATAAAAAATTTCATGAAGATTTGGTTCCGGTGCTGGAGATTCTTTTAAATGAAATTAGAAAGACAGGAAAGATCCCTGACTCCTGGAATGAAGCTGCAATCACCTTAATTCCTAAAGAAATGCAAGATTTAACAAATGTTAAAAACTATCGGCCCATTTCATTATTGAACAACGATTATAAAATATTTGCAAAAATATTGGCAGAGCGCCTTAAAAAGTTTTTGAAAGATACTATTGTGGAAGATCAAGCTGGTTTTTTACCAAATAGACAAATTAAAGACAATATAAGGGTTGTATTGGACGCAATTGAGTATTATGACAAACATCCTGAAAAAGAAGTCGCTTTTTTATTTTTGGACGCAGAGAAGGCCTTTGATAATTTAAATTGGGAATTTATGTTTAAAGTGCTTGAGAAATCTATGATGGGCGTAGAATTTACAAGAATGATCCAATCGATATATAAAGAACAAAAAGCTTCGGTGATTGTTAATGCAGAATCAACAGATATGTTCCGGGTAAGAAAAGGTACTAGACAAGGTTGTCCCCTGTCACCATTGTTATTTATCTGGATTTTGGAGATTTTGCTACAAGCGGTCAGAGATGATGTTAATATAAAAGGGTTGAATATTGGAGGTTTTTCATTTAAATTAAGAGCATTTGCGGATGATATCATGTTTATTGTTGAAGATCCTGTTAATAATATGCCTAAGGTATTTGAAAAAGTAAGAGAGTTTGGTGATCTTGCAGGGTTTTATGTCAACAAAAATAAATCTAAGATACTGTGTAAAAATATGATTGGTACAAAGCAACAAATGTTACAAAATGTGACAGAATGTGAAGTGGTTAAAAGGGTTAAGTATCTGGGAGTTGAAATTACAATGAAAAATATAGATTTGTTCAAGAATAATTATGAAAAATTGTGGGGTTCGATAAAGAGTGATTTAGAAAAATGGGAAAAACTAAGGTTATCTCTTCTTGGAAAAATTGCCGTTATTAAAATGAATGTACTGCCCAGGTTAATGTTTTTGTTTCAGACAATACCAATTGTGAAAGATGGAAAAGTGTTGGTAAAATGGCAAAGAGAAATCTTTAAGTTTATCTGGGCAGGGAAGAAGCCAAGAATAAAAATGAAGATAATGTATGATACTAAGGACAGAGGTGGCTTCCAAGTCCCGAATTTGCGTTTGTATCATGAAGCAGTATGTATGTCTTGGTTATCTGAATGGGTAAATTTGGAAAATAGAAAACTTTTAGCTCTTGAGGGGCACGATTGCAGATTTGGCTGGCATGCCTATCTTTGGTATGGGAAAAACAAAGCTGACTCCATGTTTAAGCATCATTATGTAAGGAGGACATTGTTTGATGCATGGACCAGGTATAAGGATACAATATCGGATGAAAGGCCTTTGTGGATTGTTCCAGCTGCAGTTATACATTTGTTTTCAGAATATAGAGGCAATGATTGGTTGAAGTATCAGGAATTGTTGCAAAGAGAAGGGAAAAATATGTTTTAAAACCAAATAATGAATTAGAATTTGAGTATGGTTGGCTACAATATTGTCAAATAAGGGACATTTATAAAAAGATTGTAAAGAGTTTGGTTTTAGGGCTATGAATGATGATTTTGAGAATATATGGTTGAAAAAAGAACGGAAAATGATATCAAAAATGTATAAAACTTTGTTGACTGTATATACTTTGGATGAAACCGTTAAAGAACAAATGATAAAGTGGGCCATAAATATGAACAAAGAAATTTCTATGGAATCATGGGAATTTTTGTGGAAAAGATCTTTTAAAATGTCCACTTGTATTAACGTAAAAGAAAATTGCTATAAGATGATGTATAGATGGTATATGACACCAAAAAAGATTGCTAATATTAGCATGGATAAGAACTTGAGTAATAAATGTTGGAAATGTAAAAAAGTAGAGGGTTCTTTTTACCATATGTGGTGGTCATGTGATAAAGCGAAAGCATATTGGTCTAATATACATTGTGTGATGCAGAAAATATTGAAAACCCCAATTGAGAGAAAGCCTGAACTTTTTCTCCTCGGTTTGACAATGGAAAAAATTCCACAAGAGAAAAGGACACTGTTATGGTACATGATTACGTCAGGCGAGAATGGCCTTTGCTCAGCATTGGAAAATGGAGAAGGTACCAGATATACATGACTGGTTGAGAAAATTGTTTTTTTTAGCAGAAATGGACAAAATGACAAAGAAATTAAATGGACAAATGGCAGAACAGTACTTAAAAGACTGGGAAGGATTGAAATTGTATCTAGAAACTGAATATAGAATGAAGGGGAAAATATATAATTTGGATACGTACGGATATTGAATGAGAAGTGAAATGAATTTTGAACTGTATGTACTGTTATACATAATATGCTGAAATTGTAGAGGTTATATATAATTTAAATGTGTTACCTGGTTTGTCGAGGTATTTAAGTCTAAACTTGATTGCCTTATAATTTTTTCTGTTTGTTATTAGCAGTGTTGGAAGCCTATTAGGGGGGTGGGGGGATTGGGATCTTACTTTTTGGAAACTGTATTGGTAACGTGATTGGAAATGTTGAATATATCCCAATAAAAATTTTGTTTCAAAAAAAAAAAAAATTGGTCAGGCTGAGAAAAACTGCCTACCCTAAGGCTACCA
Source organism: Gekko gecko (assembly GCA_029375565.1). Lineage (NCBI taxonomy): Eukaryota > Metazoa > Chordata > Lepidosauria > Squamata > Gekkonidae > Gekko > Gekko gecko. The sequence goes on along the minus strand of JAPDNY010000002.1, from coordinate 219,232,342 downwards.
AGTGAGCTTCATGGCTCAGCGGGGATTTGAACCTGGGTCTTGCAGGCCCCTAGTCGAATGCACTAACCATTATAACCATTCAAACAGAAGTCAGTCCACTGATGAGAATTTGCTGGATAAGGCTGAACAAAGGGCTCCAACAGAGACTACAGACTTTTGGGATTCCAATACAGATGCAGTTTCAGGCTGGGATCCCACTCTGTCTATAAATCCAGAGAAAGACTGAAGAGCTTGATTGTGCTATCAGATTCCAGCACTACTGCAGAGACCAAAGCCTTGCATCATCCAGAGGCAACATATTTCACCACCTGCACCAGAAATTTAATTTATTGCCTGCTTTGGCAGTTTTTCAAGGCTAATGATTGCTGGTACTGCTGTTTTTTAATTGAAGCCATGTGTGCAAATCCCCACTGATGCCAGAGGATTGTTGACATGTTTGAACACATTGAAGAGGGTGCTCAACATTTTAAAAAAGCAATATTACATGGGTGGGATGCACAGTCATCACACACACACACAAAAGGAGGAGATCTATACTGCTTGCATTATGTTTCACTTGTAACCTGTCCTTGCTCTAGCTGTTTGCACAAGCATTTTGATACAGGACAACTGCCTGGGAAAGTACACTGTGGAGTTACATGAGCCTGAAATCTAAAACCAGCAGGCTGCAGTTGTGGTGCTTCTCAGCACATGCGGCCTGAAGATTTGGGTCTTATCGCTTTCAGTGCACCAGGCTGTAACCTCAAATGGCTTTCAGATAACAAACCCTACACAGATTAACAGCACATCCAGACTACACCCTTGTTGTGCTTAGTTTTATTTCACTACCCCCTCCCCCTGCTCACTGTCCTGGTATTCAACACCCCATATTTCTTATCCATGCACATGTCTTCCTCCTTTAACAATAAACTGAACTTGTAGTGTTGTGGATTTGCAATCATATGCATCTGATGCAGATCACTGGCAAAGAAGTTTCACAAATTACTGTGAACTAGCCACACCCAGCTCCTGCTAAATGAAGATAGCAAGCAGGCAAAGTTAACAAGGTGTCTAAATGGATGAGTATCTACCATCTACCATGGTCCAAATTCACTTTAAAAGGGGTGGGGGGGGGCATCATTAATGACAAAACAGGAAGCTGAACAGAGGAGCAGATCACAAAATGTGGTCTTAACTGTACCTCCCAGCATGATTTTCTGTGGCATATCACTCACAGACCATACAGATAGGCACATTAAAATTTCTGAATCTACAATTCTCTAGGAGAGATAGTTTTAGAATTGACCTCTCCTCTGAAAACTATACCATGAGAAATTTGATGCCAGACTCCAACGGCTGGGTTTAAGAACATAATTTACTAGGATGTGGATCCTTAGAAATGAGCTTTGCCTGATAAATACTATTTTTAAAACCTTCTAGCTCCATACAAAAAAACCATTAGAAGAAGTCACAAAACAAGAACCTACATGGAACCAAAGTGCTAAAGAAAATGAAGACGTCTGAAGTAAGCATGAAAGGTATTATATTTTTTAAAATACCAAGAAATAGGTCACACACCTTTTAATGCTTCATCCCAAGGTAATATAAAATATTTCTTGGGAAAAATGAATAAAAATGTATTAATTTAGCCCTTGTCCAAACAAAAGTATGCTTTACTAATTGGGGGGGGGGAAGGTTTCAATAGACCTCAAAGCTATTATTTCCCTTTTGGGGTAAAGGAATAGAACAGCAATAAGGACACCAGGACAAAAAATATAATCTTCACCCTATATGCTAATTTCATTTTTTCTTTCAATACAATTGGTAGCAAAAGGTGACCACAACACCTGTTTTGCAAATTGCAATTTAATAAAAATTACAAGGAGAGATATGAAACACCACAAGGCAGTCGACTTTGGTAGGTGTGAGAAATGGGTGTTGTGGAAAACTGAAAAAAAGTTTTATCATTTCCCCTCACTTATCCAGGTCAGTTTGACCCCAGAGTTAAACTACATTTTAAAAATGTAACTATGTTGAAATAGTGTATTAAATATGCTTGGTAAAATAAAACTACTTCTTTGAAAGAAGAATGTGATGAATGAGCTTGTGATCCTGATTTAAGATTTAACTGTCATATTTGGGACTAGGAAAGAACTTTCCCTTTAACTGTACCAGCCTCCCAAGGCTAAATGATTTCAGCTTCAAAACAGATTCTCAGAGGAATATAGCAGGTTCCCAATACCATTGATTCCAAAAGCTGCCCAACTATGCAGAATGAAAGGAAGCTCCCCTGATTCCTTTGCTCTGACTTCCCAGCACAAGATCATTACTAAGCATAAATACAGCCAACGGGATCTCTAAAAAGTGACATCTGAAATAGCATGTCTAGAAAGCAGTGGAGGAAGTAAACTCACATGCTGACAGTTCTGCTTTTGTGCACTGTATGCAGAGCTGGTCTCCACAAACACCTTCTTGCATCTCCCATCAAGGGCCTTCTTTTCATACAAACCTCATAATCACTAGGGCTCTGTTCCTATCTGGGTAGCAGTGAGTGGGTGAGAGCTTGGTTTTTTCAAAGAAGCCCTTCAAATCTTTGGTGCTTTCTTCCCTGTCTCCGGGGACACAAACCCAAGTTTCTGCAGGATTAAACTTAGCTATACTGATGTCAGTATAGAGTTTCAGCTTGCTATTCTCTTGTGTAAAGCCCTACCCAAAACTGTCTGAACATACATTTCAGGAAAGAATACAGCCAGTACTTGGCACCTTCTCACAGATCCTGCCTTTTGCTCCCACATCAGCATCTGAAAGTGCAAAGCCACTGCAACATGATTCCGGGCTGGCAGGAAAATCATGAAGGCCAAACTGGCCTGCCATTCCCATGTGACTTCCCAAGCACAGTGGCAAACCCAGGGCTTACAGCAGTGATGTATGTCACTTTCTTTAAAATACTGAATCAGTATGACTAGAATGATTCTCCATTGTGAGTACACTTTAATGTTGTCATGCAAGTCAATTAACTTGCCTTATGTACACCATGCAAAAATAGTCTACTACTACATGAAGCCATGCCTATGAAGGTGACAACACTGCAGGACAAGGGATCAATGGATGTGATTTATGAGTGTGATTTCTGTCATTTTTCCTGTCTTGTACACCCCCAGCTGTCACAGTGCATTTTTAGGAGTCTGACCACAGTATATGCAGATCCTAGTATTTAGCCCAGACAGAAGAAACTTAGAGAATATATATATGCTTTATGGTTTTACTAGTGGGCAAAGCCTGTTGTGGCCTTAGACAACGGGCCCTAGATAGGAAGGAAAGGCGGGTGGAAGGAAGATAGGGAGGAAGCGAGAAACGGAGGTAGAGAGAGAGAGTTGGGGGGGAGAAAAAAGGGGGAGGGAGAGAGAGAGGGAAAGAGGGGGAGACAGACACAGAATGGGGGGTTATTATACTAAGTTGGAAAGAAAGGAAGGAAGGGAGGTAGGAAGGAAGGGAGAAAGAATGAAAGGCAAGAAGGAAGAAAGAAGAGTAGAAAGAGATTGAGAGAGAGAGTTGAAGGAAGGAAAGAAAGAAAGGAAGGAAGAATGGGAGAAAAGAAAGACAGGGGGAAAGAGAGTGAGAGAGAGAGAGAAAGTGGGGAGGGGAGAGAGAGAGAAAGGAAGAAAGAAGGGTGAGGGGGGAGGCGTGGGGTGTGTGAAGCGATGGGGGGACGCCTACGCGAGCTTCTCCCGTCTGCCTGAATTGGCAGGCAGCAGAAGAAGCGAAGGGGGGAGGTCCTGGGGAAGGCTTTTTGCGTCTGCCCGGCTTGCTGGGTGGTGTGAGAAGCTGCGAGGGGTGTGGGGGGGTAGGGGCTATGTGAGGCAGCAGCCCATTCGCCGCCCCCGGCTTTCTAGTGTGTGTGTATGGGGAGAGGACCGGAGCTTGGCGCATGGCAGCTCAGTTGCCACTGCCGCCGGCCGTCTCCTGGGGGGAGCAGGGCGAAGCTGGGCACGGTGGCTCAGTGGCCACTGCCGGCCATGTCCTGGGTGGGTGGGTGGGGGGTGTGGGCCTAAGCTGGCTGTGGTGGTCTCCTGGCTGCCACGCTGGTCTCCTGGGTGGGTGGGTGGGGGAATCAGGCCAAAGCTGGGCACAGTGGCTCACTGCCCGCCGCACCGGTCTCCTGGGTGGTTGGGGGGAGCAGGCAGAGGCCGGGCGCGGCGGCTCACTGGCTGCTGTGCTGGTCTCCTGGGTGGTTGGGGTGGAGCAGGCCAAAGCTGGGTACGGCGGCTCAGTGGCCACCATTTGCAAAGAAAAATTTGCAAAGAAAATGCAGAATGGATTTTCCATTAAAGTTTCTGGGCCCAGATAGACTACTCTAGGACTGGAATGACAGCCCCCAGTGTGGAATTCCATTCCCAAAACACAGCTGCTACTCCCAGGGACAGTCATTCCACTCTGGGGGCTGTCATTCCAGTCCCAGAGTAGTCTATCTGGGCCCAGAGACCTTAAAGGAAAATCTATTCTGCATTTTCTTTGCAACATTTTTTGTGCTTTAGCCCAGAAAAACTTCCTGCTGGAAGACAAACAGGCAAAGACAAAGCCCAGCCAGCTGGGAAGCTCAGCAGCCCTGATCTCATTCAGAAGGGTAAGGACAGGCAGGGGAGGGGTGGAGAAGAGAGCCATGGGCCTGATCAAAGCCCCGGGTGGGCTGCTTCCAGCCCACAGGCTGTACGACTGACAAACCTGCATTAAGCATTGCCAACAATTTTGGAATTCCTGCCTATTAATGAGGCTGCAATCCAATGCACACTTCAGTGTAAGCCCCACTGAACACAGTGACTTCCTTCTGAGTAAACATACACAGGGTTGTAGTGTTAACCAGACAGGCCAAACTGTCTAATGCGTATATACAGACTGAAAATATATTAAATTGTAAACTGTAAGCAGTATTCAGTGGCTATATTTGTTAGAAATATAACAGACATTTCTGACAACACCAGTTATCATACCTTTTCATCCTGCTGTAATGAACAAAAAGGGGGAGGGGCTCCTCCAGTTCATGGGAAGAATACAGTCTCCCTTCTGTGGCTTATTAGAGGTTGATAGCTGATATGACAAATATGGAAGGCTGGGAACCAGGCTGCCCTCAACTTGCTAGGCATCTGGGAAAGCTCATAAGGAGTAGTTCTCCAGAAAGGGATCATGGCAAAAGAAAGTTTCAGGACACCCTGAACAAAAATAGTGCAGCTGGTGTCTATGCATTACAGTTAAAACAAATTATTTTGCGAATGTGAAGTCCAGCAAATCTTTATTTAATAAATGCATTTCAACTAAAGGAACTCAGAACACCTTACAAAAGAAAGTCTAAAACTTTACAATTCAGAAGCTTTGAATCCAGCTTTAAAATTCAACTTCAAAAGGACACCTGTGACAGACTGCACTTTTTAAATGCTTAGAAGTGCTGTACAAACAGCCAAAAGACTGTGAAGGATTAATTCTTCACAGACACAGAGAGCCTTGACTGATAGGCTGCTCCAAGCAATCTGACTGGTTAGCAACAACTGAGCAGACAAAGACTTGAGAGCTGCCTGCTGAGGAGACAGTCAGATTTCTGCCTTGACTGAGCTGAGTCTGCTTTCAACCTTGGCTAAGAGCAGTTTTACACAGAAAGAAAACTGGGGGAAAGTTTGGGAAGTTGGCAAAGACTCCCATTAGGGCCAAGGAGAGGGGATAGATCTTCTGGAAACCAAACAAATCAGTGAATACTCAAAATAAAGTGTACTGGAGTGTTTCGAAAACACTGGAACAAAAGCCTCTCAACATAAAGATTTAAGTAACTGCGAACAGCTTAAGAAATTCTCATTAGCCTGAAACAAGAATTAAAGTCTGTGCATGTACTAGTTTTACTGCAGAGTTATTTATTTGAGTTACCTCAGAAATTTTACCCCTGATTTCACGTGACCTTTCTCCTCTATGTTAAATAAAATACGTTGTTATTTCTGAATTTCAAAATGTCTCAAGTGCCATTTTCAGTGGTTTACATTAAAGGGCAATCCCGCCCCTTCCCTCAGGTTGTTGGGCTGAGCCAGCAGTATAATATCATACTGTCACAGTGGGACAGCCAAAGTTCTTCAGGAAAGAAGAAAACAGACCACTAGGGCTGCTCAGTCTGAAAAGGAGAGAAAAATGGAGGGAAAATCTGGCTTCTGAGGGAGGGAAGTAGATGAGGCCATCATAACACCTAACGTACTATACTTCTACATGTAAAGAAGTTAATCATATTTGCTCCCCCCACCAAAACAAGCTGTCAGCCTCCATAACTGGAATGAATATGCCTGTATATCCTACACACACAAATATAGATTTGTGTTAGGACACTGCTTCTCAATTATTTTAAACAAAAAACCCTGAAGGAAATGTCCCTCAGGCAGTGTTTATGTGTCAAGTTACTGTGTGTCATTTGCTTCCAGACATCAGAACCACCATATGTCACAGAGAAGCCACTAAAAATGTTTCCACTGCAAACATCTGCACTGCTTGGTTTAAATGGGAAGAGGGGGAGAACAAGCAGCTTGACTGTATTAACCAAAGTTTCTGTGAGCATCTGTCATATGAAGTTCAAACCATTTCCCACAATCTATTACAGACATGGACCAAAGGGGGGAGGGGAGAGATGCCACAGTTGGGAGCTCACACAGAACAATGGAGAAGATTTAAAGACAAGCTAATCATACACAAACGGGCTATGAGTGTTTCTTCCCACTCTGCAGAGGATGTGCCAAAGAATGCCCACCCACTGGAAAGTGAGAAGGCAGATGCAAAAGCCTACTGAGGACTCTGTTGTTGGTGTCCAGCAGCTGTTGCGTGGCTCTGGTGTGAGGGGGGCAGCTGCATCTGAAACTTCCATCAGTACATTCTGTTCTCAGATTTCACAAAGCTGCAAGACAGCTGGCAAGGGTGAGCAGCCAGACAAAGCCAATATCACTCAACTGCCTGGGTGTCACCTCTGACTACAAGCTCCTTACAGAATGGCCTGAAGAGAACTATTATAGAATAACTTTAAAGGTTTTTTTGGCATTCACTGCATTTAGGTGTAAAAGTTCAGAGGGAAGGTTATACTGAAACTTATCCAGAGACCTCACACTGGAGATCTGTTTATTAGACAAGGCAGTGATTAGAATGTCAGACTAGGATCTGGGAGACCCAGTTTCAAGTCCACACTCCATCATGCAGGCTCACTGATTGGGTGACACTGGGCTGGTCACATACTCTCAGCCTAACCTACCTTGCAGGGTTGTTGTGAGAACAAAATGGAAAAAAGGAGAACAATGTAAGCTACCCTGAGAGCTTCAGGGAGGGAAACTGGGATAAAAATGTACTAAACAAAACACCCAAAAAGGACATACAGGATTTGTTCTGACAAAATTATTTCAAGAAAAAATTCTTGTGCAAACTCTCACAAGCAGAATACTAACTCCCTGCCCAGTTCTGCTCATAGATTTTCCCCCTGCAATGAGATCCATGTACACCTTGCACTTCCAATATAATTTAGCCAAGAATGCTTCCATAGAAAAATAGCATGTTGAAACCTGCCCCCTTTGCAAGGCACCCTCTCTCACAAACCTTTCAATTCTCCGGTGAAGATTTCTCCAGTTCCCTCTATCAACTGCTATTCCAGAATGATGTATACATTTGAATAAGGTACACTGATACTTGATACCACTGTTTGAAAGGAACACAGAAGAAAACAGCTAGATAAGTACAATTCCATAGACAACAGGCGGTTGACTCTGCCCATCATCCTGCTGCTGGAGTTTACACAATGTCATGTCTGTGGTGAGTCAGCTTCCTGTCACTAAAGTGAAGGTTTCCAGCACATTACGATTTACAAGGAAAGGCAGCACTGGTGCTGGCTCAGCAGTGGCAGAATTGCAAAAATACAGCATGACCAGTTGGAAAGCAGGATTGCAACACATTCAGCAGCACCTACTTATAATTCAAGATCGGTTTCTACTCTGAGACAGAATGATCACGCCAGGTGGCAGGCTATGGAAAGCAGAGCTTCTTTCCCCGGCCATCACATAACCTGATTTTGTTTGGTTCAGCTTACATGTCATAGTCACTTTGAAAATTACATCTGCAGCTGCAGGTGTTACTTTTCCAGAAGTCCACCAGCTCTCTTCCCAGACTGTGGTTCTCAGAAAGTCACAATGGGTCTAAGTGGCCCAGGCTTCAAGCAACACTGAAATGGAATGCCTACTTCGGAGCTGGCATTAGAATGCCTGCATGCATTTCAAAAGAATTATCTGAGTACAAAAGCATGCAATCACCTGGGCAACAGCAAGAGAAACTGCACAAATACCACTGTGTCAACTGTGTCAAGCTTGGGCCTCACTTGTCACAGAATATTGTCTGGCCAAACTCAGGCTCTGTTGCATTAGGGGTTAACTGCTTTCTCAGAAGTGATCATTCCACTGTTTTCGTCTACATGCTGTTTATCTCCTTTGCTGGGGGGGGGAGTGGATGTCTGCTTAAGCTTGAGTAGCGCCAGCGTCCACCACAACCTTGTAATGCAGGGAGCAGCTAGATAATGTAACTGTTAGTTGCAGGTGCTGGGAGCGACCATAGGGGCAAGCTTGGATTTTTGGCAGGCTGAATGAGAATACTGATTGGGTGGTTGGCATAGGAGGGGCGTTCTGTTTGTAGTATAGGGTAGGACCTGGCATTCAGGTGTCAGTTCTGACACGGAATCTGTCTATGCTTGGAATCTCTCTTCCTCTCAATAAACAAATCTTGCAGCTACAAGAATGTTGTGGGAGTGATTGTATACAGGACTTGATCCTGCGCACCACCAACGTGATGAGCACTGGAGGTGAGGAGCCTGACCCTCCCAAAGTCACCCGATGGCAAGGAGGGCACCATGCCACCTGAAGGAGAACCACAGTGGCATGATGTGAAGCCAAAGGGCCGATGGGCTGAGATGGGACAGTGGGATGCCCCAGACTCGGCTACCCTCTCCCTTGGAGCTAGAGGAGCTTGGCAGATGAGGACCAGTGCCGGGTCTCTGGGGTGTTCCACAATGACTCCGAGTGCCTGAAGGTAGTAAGGTATTATCTGGAAGAGACAGACATAGAGCTCGTCTGGCAGGAGCTGAAGACCGACATGGCAGAACTGCAAAGGGACACTCAAGCAGCCCTGTAGGGCCTCCCCAATGCCATTCATGATGTCCTGCAGCAAGAGCTCCATGGCTTGGGACTTCAAGGGGGGGGAAGAGCTGTTCCAGCTCAACAGGACGAGGGTGCCCCACCAGCAAACCCCCCACACCCTGCTACTGCACCCCCCAGGGATGTGATGGAAGCTACTTTTGATGGGACCCCAGGGGAAGCTGGCCTTTTTTGTGCTGCAGGTGCACAAGTTCCTGAGAGAAAGGGGCCACACATTCGCCTCTGATGAGCACCAAATGGACTACCTGGGGTCCTGGCTGTGAGATTGCATGGCTGACTGATTTGTGGGTCTTTACAATGTAGGAGGCCTCGAACTCCAAGATGTGGATGTGTTCACAAGGGCCTGCCAGCAGTACAAGGACCCACTCGAGCTGGAGCAAGCCAGAACCCATCTCCGAGGGTCGAAACAAGGGAACTGATCTGTCAGAGCATTCTCAGATGAGTTCAAGACCTATGCTGCCAAATTGCAAGTCTGGCCAGAGGAGGTGCTTATTGAGTTCTACCAGGCCGGCCTGAACCACAAGCTCCTGGACAAAGCCCTGACCCAAGAGAACCCAGGGACTCTGAACAGCTGGATTCAGTCACTGTGTGAAGCTGAGAATTGCTACACCCCCCTGAAGATGTACCACCCTAAGCCTCCCACGGGGCCAGCAAAAGTGCAAGGAGCTGGCTGGGAGGCTAGGGTACAGCGAGGCCATCTCCTAGAGAAAGGAAGTGAAAGGGAGCACCGATTGCGGCAAGGCTTCTGTCTGAAGTGCGGGGCCCTTGGCCATTTTGCAGCTGACTGCCCTCGTGAAGGGAGCCTGGGTGTGGCAACAAAGGGGGAAGGCAAACTGAGAGAAAAGAAGAAGTTCAAGCAGTCAGCAAACCGCTTCAAGCATCCAAAGGCTCTCCAGTTGGGAGGGGGAACAGAATTGGAGAGCATCTCATCTAGTGAAGAGGAACTTCAACAGCCAGCAGGAAACTGCCAGGACCTGCTGTGGAGGGCACTAAATGACAGGTCCATACTTTTCCAGTGCCAGAGTCGGTGAGACCCTCTTCTCCCATTTTTTGTGACTGTGATTAATCTTCCCCTCCGAACCCACATCAGAATGCAGGCTCTCAGAGACTCAGGATACACTAGGGACATGATCAGCCCAGCCTTGGTGGCAGGGCTGGGGGCAGAATTAAGAGACTTGAGGGAGTCCCTGGTGTTTTCTCAGATGGATGGAACACCCAAGAAGGGGGAGCTTTGTGTTCACCGTACCACCTGGCTACCTGTCAGGGTGGGCTCCCACTGGGTGTGAAGAGCCTTCAAAGTGAATCCTTCTGCCAAATCCCCCATGGTGTTGGGAGGGCCCTGGCTCAGGACACATGACCCTTATATTCAGTGGAGCCTGGGGACTCTCCTCTTTGTGGACCCCTGCTGTCAGACCCATGGCTAGAACCCAGAGTGGAGGAGAGTTGCTACCAGTGCCTGAATGGGTGTACCTGGCCATGGAAGAGTTATATCAGATTCCCATGAGTACAGAGACTTGTTGAAAGTGGTTGAAGAGAGAGAGGCTGACAAACTCTCTCTTCCTCTCAATAAACAAATCTTGCTGCTACAAGAGTGTTGTGGAAGTGATTGTATTCAGGACTTGACAAACTGCACACACTCTCGAAGTTTGACCTGTGCCTGGTATTGATCCCACCAAAGCAATAGAAACTTGAAAATATCATTTGACTCACATACTTGGCAGGCTCAAAAACACAAACAATGCAGTTAAGATTGGAGTCCAGTAGTACCTTAGAGAGTAATAAGAGTTTCAGGGCATAAGCTTTCAAGAGTCAAAGGTCCCTTTGTCAGACCCAGTAAAGTAGAAATGGAGATCTGAGTCCTTTCATCCTAGTAAGAAGGTGGAAGGGGTGTTGTAAAGAATGCTTGCAAATGGTGCACAGCTAAAACATATATTGCGATCAGTACTATAATCAAAGAGTGTAGTTCCGCTTTGCTAAATTAGTGTAGCTACAAACTCTTTACAACTTTGAGGCATAATCACTCCATTCCATAAAGGAAAATACTGATGTTTTCTCTAACTATGATGGTTAACTCTGATACTGTGAGTCAAAAAGCCATGAGGAAATCATGTATGTTTATTTCTCCTCTTCAGAGCAGCTACTCTTAATAAGCAGCAACCAAGGCACAGAGGTGATGACCAAGATCAGCAACCACTTCTCTTCTGCTGTAAAGGCCTCATCACACTGGCAGTTCTATATATCACAATACAGGTACCATTTACCCATAGAAAAGTAGCAGGCTTGCAGCTCACTTAGGAAGCCAGAGGACAAATATTACAGGAGAAGCCATGTGTTCTAATATTTACATAGCTGTGGTCTTTCCTTCAAAAACCTACAGCCAAGCCCCTTCCAACCTCACAGATTGCCAGTCTGTACGCCAAGCAAAGCGAGCCTTGTAAACCATACTGGCTGATGGAGGGACCTTTCACAGCAACACGAAGTCATTTGCCAGGTATATTATATTAGTAGCAGTGGCATATCCTTTAAACCAATGTTCCACTTGATCCCTTACTGATCATTTTCCAAGCATGCAGGCATTCTCACTGCCTTTTAAAAAAAATGCAACTCCCCTCATCACTCTGAACCATACTAAGAAGCCCATTCCCTCCAACTTTCTGAGAAGCTGCCCTTCTAAAATTGCATCTACTGGGTAGCTTCTGGAAAAGAAGATCCTACCTTGCAATGTGACAGATAGTTTATGGCTACTTTGCAGAACATGCTCAGGGCTGCTCTTTCTTTTTTTTTAACTATGCAGAATGACTGCACAGCCCACATATAGATAAACATGTGCAACACACTCGGGATCACTGTGGAGAAATGACAACATGAAGGCTGCTGTCAGCTTACTGCAGCAATCAGTTCCCAAAAGCTTTCATTCAAAGAAGTAAAGTTTATTGAGACATTGAGAGTATGCAGATATCTTAACCATTTCATGTTAGAACTGAAGAAAAGCGCATGCAGCAAACACATATACATTAATCAAGGAGGCCCCCTGATGGCCCAGGGCCGATCAGGTAGAAGCCCGCCAAAGTAACAGGCTACTTTTCCCAAGAGAAAGACTACACCAGGCACTGAATGTCATACAGAAATAATAGAAACATAGGAGACACAACGAAAATGAAACTTAACATTCCAGAATCACCCCCACTCCCATGGCAGCCAGGGCTTGAGAAAGTAGAAACAACAGAGAGATCACGGGAAGGATGCAAACAATAACAAAAACAACCGTGATGTTATATTATGAAAATATATTTAAACTACTATTCTGTATTAAACTTTTATTTTCCAAATATCCAAAATCCAAAGTATATGCTGAAAACGTTTCTTACATACAAGAGAATCTTCCCATTATTGACTTAGCCATACACCTTAATCCATACAAATTTACTTATATTTTTTCGTTATTTTACCCATCCACTTATATACATTTGTCCAAGCTTTTTCAAATACATTTTCCCCCTTCCCCTGTAAGAGTGTTATTAACTTATCCATTTCAGCAACCTCTAACAACTTTTGTATAAATTCGTCCCATGATGGAATTTTTTCTGATTTCCAATATTTAGCAAACAGGATTCTAGCAGTTGTTATAACATGTAATTAGATGCTTATCTTGCTTTTTATATACATCAGGAATTATATTCAATAAGAATAGTTCTGGCTTAAGTGGTACTCTCAACTCAGTTATCGCTTGTAGTATCTCTTGAAATATCAACCAATGTATTTTTTTTACATTATCACATCTCCACCACATGTGAAAATAAGGTCCAACATTTTTCTTACATTTCCAATGCATATTTATCAGGTTGGGGTAACATTTTGCTAGTCTATCTGGTGGTATGTGCCACCTATAAAACATTCTATAAATGTTTTCCTTGTATGAGGTGGCTCTCATTAATTTAATATTAGTTCTCCAAATCGTTGTCCATTGTTCCAAATCAATGCTATAACCTAATTTTGTGCCCACGTTATCATAGAAGGTTTGACTATCTCATCCTGCATTATATACTCCAACAAAAAATTATACAGTTTCTTTATGAGTTTTTCCTCCGAACCCAACCATATCTTATCTAGATCTACAGGGTTGTCAACAAAATCAGTTTTTCTATCCATTTTATATCTTGTTTCCAACTGAGTTCTTTCTCACCATGTCAAATCAATTTTTTGTTTCTGCAACATCTCTACTGATTTCAAAATATTTTTATTATCTAGTAACTGCTTGTAGCTTGCCACCTTGTGCCTGGTAACTAACGTGGGCTTTACAAAAGCTTCCAGAGGTGATACCCATTTTGAGGTTTTTGTATAATAACATTGTTTTATCTCTTCCCACGTTTTCAACAGTATCCCTCTAATATAATGTTGCCTAAAATATGTCTTCTCTTTATCGTACCAAATACAAGCATGCCATCCCATTGGTAGATTATGGCCATCTAATTTTAAAAGTCTTGTGTTTTGTAATGTTATCCACTCTTTTATCTTCACCATAGATGTTGCCTTATAATATAATGCCCAATTTGGGAGAGCAAAACCTCCTCTTTCTTTCTTATCTTGAAGCAACTTCTTTTTTATTCTATGTCTTTTTGATTGCCATATAAATTGGGCTATGATTTTATCCAAGTCTTTAAAATACTGCAGATTCTTTATAATTGATACTGTTTGAAAAAGAAAAATAAGTCGAGGAAGAATATTCATCTTAACCATTGCTATTCTACCAATAAAAGAGATTTGTAACCCCTTCTAATTCTCCAAATCTTTCTTAATTTGTACCATAATTATTGTCGAGTAATGAACTGCATCTATTAGTCAACATGATTCCTAAATATTTGACTTTCTTACACACTTCAATACTGGACATTTCTTGTAGTTGGAGTATCTGACTTTTGGTACAATTTTTCGTAAGAATTTTAGTCTTTTTAAAATTGATTTTAAGGCCTGCCATTTGTCCATACTGTTTCATACCATTTAAAAGTTGTTGAATCAAGCTCAGTGCGTCTTCTAAAATAAAGACTAGGTCATCAGCAAAAGCTTGAAGTTTAAATTGTTCTCCTCTTAAATTAAGGCCTTTGATTTCCTTATCTTCTCGCACTAGCTCATTCAAAGTTTCTAATGCAAAAATAAACAGTAATGAGGACAGTGGGCATCCCTGCCTGGTCTCCATCTGTATCTCAAAATTTTGTGTCACCTCCCCATTAACCTGACTACTCATGTGGGCACATAAGAGACCTTTTGACTGATGGTCTTTTGAACCTGGAAGACTCCTTTAAAAGCCCCCCATAAAGATAAATCCAGGTGGTCAGCCGTGTTGGTCTGAATCAGTATAATAAATTGAGAGTCCAATGGCACCTTTAAGATCAACAAAGTTTTATTTAAGGTATGAATGTTTGTGTGCATGCACACTTTTTCAAATACATTGGAATAGTAGATAAGGTTCAAATTTACAGACAGGGCCCTGTCTATAAGTTTGAACCTTACCTACTATTCCAATGTATTTGAAAAAGTGTGCATGCACATGAAAGCTCATACCTTGAAAAAAACTCTGTTGGTCTTAAAGGTGCCACTAGACTCTCAATTTGTTTTAAAAGCCCCCTGTAATTGCCATAAGGAAGGTGGCAGGGAGATGTGGTGTTCACAGCTATTAAATCTGCAACCTCCCCACCCCCAAATCAAAGGCTGAGGGAAAAGATAATAAACTTACATTCCATAGGTAAAGGTAAAGGTTCCCTTGCTCGAAAGCCAGTCGAATCTGACTCTAGGGTTACGGTGCTCATCTCCGTTTCAAAGCCGAAGAGCCAGCGCTGTCCGAAGACGTTTCCGTGGTCATGTGGCCGGCATGACTAAACACCAAGGTGCATGGAACGCTGTTACCTTCCCACCAATGTGGTACCTATTTATCTACTTGCAATTTCTTGCTTTCGAACTGCTAGGTTGGCAGGAGCTGGAACTAGAGACAGGAGCTCACCCCGTCATGCGGCACCCGGGTCTCGAACTGCTGAACTACTGACCTTCCACAGCCTGCAGTTCAGCGTCTTAACCACTTGAGCCACCGCTGGACACAAAAAGGCCAAAAGGGCCACCTGGGATTTTCTGTATTTGCTTCGAAGGAGTTGTTCCTTTGGTCTTTTCATATCATGTCAGCACAGATGTTAAACAACCACAACCACAATCAAATAAAAAAGGAGATCCAACTGTGCCATTCTCTGATCAAGGGCTCTAGCATATTCTCAGCAGATCATTGCTTCTCAACTTTATTTTGTGATCTGCCGCAACACAAATAACAACCATTTACAACGGCGTTAGAACAGAAACGCAACAATGCTTATCAAATGCTTTGTCAAATGTAAAAATTAAACAAAACAATACTGTAAAATGAAGAGTGGCAGGAACACACGTAAATGAACATTGTGTGTGTGTGTGTGAAACTTAGGAGTAATAGATCTAGTAGGAAAGGGGACCCTATTTTGGTAAGGTAGAAGTACGCTTTTAGCATGAAGAACACACTGTGTCCTAGTAGCAGATGATGCCTTCCCCAATTCCATGTGAGCTTCTTGAAGTCACAGGTACAAGAAGTCACATGACATGACAGAAAATTAGCTTGCAAGTTCACTTTGTTAAAATTAAAAATTAAATTTGTGAACCTTTAAAAATGACAGTTACAACTGGTTCTCTCTAAAGAATGCTACTTAACAGGAAAGAATAATTAAAATCCTATAGTTGTTCAGGATCTAAGGGTAAGAGAAGAACAATCTGCAGAATGTAGCTTTAAAGATTAATCTGGGTGTTTCTAACATATCCATTTTTTTAGTTTTCCCTTAAAGGAGACAACCAGTATTACAGGGACTGTCTGCTTCCTAGGCAAAATTGAACTAGTCTTCACGCAGCTCACAAAACAAATGAGGTTTAAAAAGGAGACAATATTTCTATCATTTATGAAAAAATGCCCAAGTGAACTCTGAACAACTGTTTCCTCCACAGTCTTGCAAAGCTACCAGGCTTAGCAGATAAGTAGGTTAAATGCTCAATCAAGCTGCAGCATTTATGATTCATCATTATAAATAGCCAGCATTCTGCTAAAGATTAATTGCTCATTAACTTCCTAAATTTTGTAGATTCAAATGGAAACTATAGAAACTATAGACAGGCAGTAGACAAAATCCACACCCCCTAAAAATCAACCACATGAAAGCTGTACACCGCTAAAAGAA
The DNA here is from genome assembly GCA_029375565.1 of Gekko gecko. Lineage (NCBI taxonomy): Eukaryota > Metazoa > Chordata > Lepidosauria > Squamata > Gekkonidae > Gekko > Gekko gecko. The sequence goes on along the minus strand of JAPDNY010000002.1, from coordinate 219,215,922 downwards.
GTGAAAAAACCATATTGTTGGCTACGATCTGTAATTTAAGCACTCAAATATGACCCTAGCAAAGGGGCTACTGTAAAATCCTTTACATGTGGCTACCCTTGAAGATGATTTGGAAACTTCAGTTGATACAGAAGGTGGCAGCCCACTGGGGTCAAGTGCAAGGTTGCCACAATATACACATCTCCCCTTATACATAATTCTGTTTTGGTAATGGACTCTTGAAACGCTCCCGAATCAGTTCGCTCCCTGATGTGTCACTCACCAGGGGGCTCTCTCCACTGGCTGTGTGGCTGATGGCGTTCCTGTGGTCCCATCCACAGAACCCGCGCCCAGCATCTCGACCTCATTGTCGACCCTATCTAGGGTCCATTGCATTTCTTTACACAATGGGCCTTCTTTCTAATATGTGTGTGTGTGTGTGTGTGTGTGTGTGTGTGTGTGTGTAAGTCCCCTCACTATAAAATCAACGCCCAGGCCAAAACGCTGGACCTAGAAACACCAAATTCGGGGAGAGCGCTCCTACCATGGCGTAGGTGCTCGCTAAGAGAAGGGATTTTTAGAAATTTGACCAGTAGCACCTTTAAGACCAACAAAGTTTTATTCAAGGTGAGTTTCTGGATGGAGAAAGAGAACAGGGAGGGCTTTGGAGCATAGGTGTAAACTACGGGGGGGGGGGCCTGGGCCTTCCCTGAATTTTTCCAGGAGGGGTTGAGTCTCCCCCTAGGCAACCAACATTGAGTTTAAAACTTTCCTGTGTGCATTTTTCCTCTGGGCTAGAAAGAAGGAGTTCAGGTTCACCTTTTTACAAATGCTAATTGAGCTAGCAGGATCGTTAAACATCCCCCCTCCCCCATCTCTTCTTCAAGCATGTATGCTAGAGTGTCTTTAGGAGGACAGATCTCTGAAGACAGGAAAAGCTGAGCGGGGAAAGAGATTTGAGAACATTCCTTGCAACAGGAAGAGAAGGTCTCTTGCTGCTGGCTCCATCAGGCTTTTGTTTGTATCTTTGCATGCTCTAGGTTAATAACTAAGGTTTTTGATATCCAGAACATATCAATCCTTAAATATGTTTGGTGTCTGTTGGAAAAAAAGTAATAGTCCTTAATCCTGCCTGTCTCCATCCACTTTCAATGTAGCAATAGTCAGACAGCGAACCCTCTGTTGGGCCCAACATACTTGCTGGGCTCCAATTTACATTTGGGGGAAAAATGTGTCTCTATTTTATTTTACTTGGGTCTCTATATCCTTGATTGAGCACAGTTGGGTTTTGGGTGGGGGGCTGCTTCAACCACTCATAAGCTCTTCTTTCAATTTCCATTTCATTTTTAAATGGTAAGTCCATCTGCATGAACAAGATTGGGGGAGGGACATACAGAACAGAGGCCTTTTAAAATTTCCTTTTGCCTTGTATGCAGCCCAGAGAGAACACTGGCAAGAAATGTGCATTCTGTACATGTTCATGCTCTTCATTTTGCTGTTACTTAAAATGCTGAGGTACGGTTTCAAAGGGGCAACTAACTGGGATGTATAAAAGGAATGACAGGATTGCTAATTGAAAACAATGGGAAAGGCTTGAAGACCTACTGGAGATAAAGGGAGCCAGGAATACCAATTGACTTGTATGGGCTCCACTGAAATACATTGCAGCACAAAAAAATGTACACAGAAAATGCAGAATGGGTTTTCCATTAAGGTCTGTGGGCCTAGATGCTATGCTATGCCTGCTTTGATTGCCATAATGGTTGGGAGGAGGGCATTCCTGAGGGTGGGGTGAGTGTGTGCGGGAGTGAATGGGACCTTTGCTTTTAGAAGATGTAACTTTCTGCCAGACATGCCCTTCTCCTCCCTTTTTTGCTTTCCCAGGAGAAGTGACCTTGAGCACATACTTGTACCATCTCAGACTCTAGATTACCAGGACATATATCTCCCCTGGTTAGCATGGCAATTAGGCAACGTATGGATGTGACGTATGCTTGGGGGTTGGATGGGACCTGTTTGATTTTCTATAATATGTCTGTACCTGCCAAAAGACTTCAGTTCTGACATGGTGACTTTTGGATCGTGCATATGCTCTAATAAACTCATCACTGCCAAAGTGAGAGTTATTGAGTGTAACTGGACTGGGGTCTGACAGCTACTCTGGGACTGGAATGACAACCCGCAGAGTGGAAAGACAGTCCCTAGAAAGAGAATCTGTGCTCTGGGACTGGAATGACAGGTCACAGAGTGGAATGACAGGACAGCCCCTAGGAATAGCCTCAGTGCTCTGGGATGGAATGACAGCCCCCAGAGTGGAATGACAGCCCCTGGGAGTAGCAGACGTGCTCTGGCACTGGAATGACATCCCTCAGAGTGGAATGATAGTCCCAGAACACTTCTGCAACTCCCAGGGGCTGTCATTCCACTCTGCGGGCTGTCATTCCAGTCCCAGAGCACTGAGCCTATTCCCAGGGACTGTCATTCCATTCTGCAAATTTAGAAGCTGCAGGGTTTACATGATTAACATGACCATCCCTCCTATTTTACATATTTATAATTTATCTTCCTTCAGAATCCTGATAATTTCATTTGAATTGTTTTCAGTTCACCATTCCATTCAATTTGCCATGGATAGATTTGTAATGAGAAAGGCGAAAGTCCTTTCTGGTGCAGTTAAAGTTGTATTTCAGCAGTCTGAAGATCATTTGTTGAAGCTAAATGTGTTTTGCAAGTTGAACCTGAAGAGCAGAAATTAACCATGCACAGGAATGCAGTCATTTCCCATTAACTTAATTAGGTGATTTCATTAATAATTTGTTCTGAATGTCTGTGTTTTTAAGGTGGAGTTTCTAAGAAGTGTGCTAAAAAGGCAAGGTATATAAAATCCTAGGTGGCATAACTGTGAGTTTTCTTTGGGGTCATGGCTATGGGCACTGTTCTGAATTGCCTTAAAATGTACTCACTTGTAGGATATGATTTTGAAGTGAGAAGAAGATTGCTGCTACTCTGAACTCTGTACATTGTTCAGAAATAGAGTGCACAGCAACTGTTTGGTATTCTGCCCATACTAAGAGACTTCAACCATGCATTTACCAAACGAAGGAATCAGTTATGCCACAATTTAGTAAATTTAAGCACAAAGTCCCTTATGAATAAGGCAGAAACAAGGCTCCTGTAAATGAACATCCAGAAAAACTTTTAAAATGTTCCCCTACAGGCTTTTCTGTGTTGCTCTCTTACTGTCAAATTTGTGACCATTTGTTTGTCCTATGAACATGGTATGTATATTTGCAGATCTTAAAGTGACTATTCTAAAAGTGAATTTTTAAAAAGGACACAACAGGAGACTGCTGAGATACCACTATAACTACTGGCCAACTCCCACCTTTTCCTGGGTTTAGCCCAGTGCAGGGGCATGGCTGGGAGGGGTCCCATGGGTTCCCAGGCCCTCCTAAATTTCTGGGGAGTCCCTTCTTAAATCCCACATGGCTCTGCCTCCATAGTGACAATGACCTGTGATGTCACTGGCTCCTCCCTGTGACCCAGTGTAGCAATGCCTCTGCTCCAGCCCCCCCCCCCCCGAAATTGGAAAGTCTATGCCTCTGCTTTGGGGATGCAACAGAAGAGAAAAGCCTTGCAGCCAGATCCTGGGAAGGTTTACTCTTGAATAAGTCATTTCAGTCTTGGAAGACATTTGGCTATCGTGTGGCTTGGGGAGGGGTTTTAAAACGTGATTTTTTGGTGTATATTTTCATTTGTTAGCCCCCATGGTGCTAAACCTGCTGCCACCACTGGTAAACACTCCTCACTTCTCTCCTTTACTTGTCTGCATGCTTAAGGCTCTGTAATGGTGCTTAACACAGCAGCCCTCTCTCTTCCCTCCCCTTCCCTGCCCTGCTGTCTCTAATTGCATGAGTGGCAACTTCAGAGGCTTTTCTGCTTTATGAGGGGTTTGTCTCCTTGGACACAGCACTTGGAGGGAGGTTACTAGTTCAATAGGGAGAGAAAAAACAATAAATCAAGCTGGTTACATATAAAAAATGTTCAGGTTACACTCGTAATGCACCTGTATTGCCAAGACAGCATCTGATATATATAAATGCCCTAAAATGTTGGCACTTTCCAGCTCTCCCACTGGCTGTGCTGTGCACTCCATCAGCCATTGGCCCACCAAATGCCACTCAAGAGTACTTGCATGCCATTGACTGGGTGCTGGGTCTGCTCCTGTTTGCCACCTACTGCTGCCTCAGCCATTGTTCCCTGTCAGAATAAACTGCCAAAATGGCTGTCTCTCCTAACAAAGATGCTTCTACTTCTGCTTGGCTCCTCTGTGACAGGCTGGCTACTGAGATGGACCACCGACTGACAAACCATTCCCTTCTCCTCCTGCTTTGGGGCTAACTTTTCCCTCAGTGGCTGTTGCTAGGCAACCAAGCTTGGTTCTGACAGTAAAAAGGCAAAGGCCCTTTCCAGGCTTACTTTGGTCTTTATGAGGAGCTCATTGGACTAGACTAGAGTTGCCAGCTGCAGGTTGGGAAATCTCTGGAGATTTTGTGGTGGAGTCTACAGAAGCCAGAGTTTGGGGAGAGGAGAGGACTCAGCTGAACAGAATGCCATAGAGTCTACCCTCCAAAGCAGTTATTTTCTCCTGGGGAACCATTGCTGCCATTCTCCAGGGGAGGATTGGAGATCACTCAGAATTAAAACTGCTCTCCAGATGTCAGAGATCAGCTCCCCTGGAGAAAACGGCTGCTTTGCAGGGTGGACTCTGTGTCATTATATCCTGCTGAAGTTGCTTCCCCCCTGCATGGGTCCCCACTGCAGAGAAAGACTACTTTTCCTAGACAGAGGTTCCAGGTGTGTGTGGGGGGGGAGATGGAACACTGAAGTCAGAAGGGCAGATAAAGGTAGCTTGATGGCTGACAGAGAAGAAGCTAGGCTTGCCAACTCCAGGTTGGGAAATTCCTGGAGATTTAAGAGATGGAGTCTGGAGAGCGTAGGGTTTGAGGAGGGCTGGGACCTCAGACAGGTATGATGCCATAGGCTCCACCCTCCAAACTACTCATTTCCTCCTAGGGAACCATTGCTACCACTCTCCAGGAGAGGGCTGGAGATCACTCAGGATTAAAACTGCTCTCCAGATGGCAGAGATCAGTTCCCCTGGAGAAAACTGCTGCTTTGAGCTGCATATATGTTGAGGTTCCAGAATGTTCCTGAACAGAAGGGAGAAGACATGACAAAAATATTTGCAGAAGCATTGGCACAATTTTTGGAAGAAGAATCTGAGGACTGACATATGCCTGGTGGGAGAGTTCAATGCAGTCTTTGATTACAACCTGGATAGGAAGACTAATAAGAAGTTTAACGCCGCCAAAGGACTTCTGCCAAGATCCTTTTTAGAACTTGTCAAATAATATAAACTAGTTGATGCTTGGAGAGTAAGAAATCCCACGGGAAGAGACTATACTTTCTATTCTGACAGACACAAATCCTGGTCTAGAATTGACATGTATTGAACTTCAGTAAACTTCTTATAGGATATTAAAGACATTTTGCCCAGATCACATGCAGACATAACCATTTGCTGGTGAAAATAAAGGATGCCCCAAGAAAATTTAGGTGGAGATTAAATGTTCAACTGGTGGAAAATGTACAATTTGTGGAGTATATTAAAAATGAAATTAAGTTGTACTTTCAGCAAAATATGAACATGGAAACATCAATGAGAACTGTCTGGAATGCAAGTAAAGCCTATTTTAGAGGATTGGCAGCTATACAAAGACAAGAAAAGAGAAAACACTACCAAGATATCTTGGATGCATTGAAGAAAAATGAAGGTGACTTGAAAACAGACCCTTCAAATAAAAATTTAAAAGCTAAAATTAAAGTCCTTCATCACCAGCTTAACCTGTTGCTTTCAGAAGAAATGGCTAAAAGTATGAAATTTGCTAAACAGAACTATTTTGAGCAGGCAAATAAACCAGGGCAATGGCTAGGCTACAAGCTTAGAATGGAAAGAGAAAAGAAATTGATCCATTCTTTATATGATGGGGAGAAGGAGATATGTTAGAAAGAAGAACTAAAGAAAACTGTGCAATCTTTTAATATTCAGCTATATAGGGAAGAACAAATATCAAAGGAAAAACAAAAGCAATATATACAAAAACAGGAATATATTATCTGAAGAGAATAGGAAATATCTTAATGACCACATCATGATAATGGAAATCACAGTTTACAAAAATAAACTATGGGGAAAGTGCCGGGCCCCGATGGGATACCCGCAGAATACTATAAAGTGCTAGAAGATATTATCCTCTTATCATAGAAGAATATGATTACGACAGTTATGAAAGAGGGGGGTTTGCCTGAAACTTGGACAGAAGCAACTCTTTCATTGATATATAAAGAAGAAACAGATCCAAAAGACGTTAAGAATTATCAACCTATATCCTTGCTCAACTGTGATTATAAAATTTTCACATCAGTCTTTGCCACAAGATTGAAAAAAGTACTATCAGAACTTACACATCAAGACCAAACAGGATTTCTAAGGAAAAGGCAATTGAGGAACAATGGTAGAATGGTTCTAAATATTTTAGAATACTACGAAGCTCATCCTGAGAAACATGGCCATAGTATTTTTGGATGCGGAAAAAGTTTTTTATAATGTTAGTTGGAAATTTCTTATTGAACAGATGAAGGAAATTACATTTGGGCCTGATGTTATAAGAGTAGCTGAAGCCATCTATACTAAACAGAAAGCAAGGATAGCTGTAAATGATGATGACAGATATTATTGGGATTGAGAAAGGGACAAGACAAGGATGCCCTTTGTTGCCACTTCTATTTATTCTAACTTTAGAAGTTTTGACAAGAACTGTTAGGAAAGACTCTGCAATCAAAGGAACCTCAGTTAAGGGTCACAAGTATAAGTTACAAGCATTTGCAGATGATCTAGTATTTATCTTGGAAGAACCAGCAGACTATACAATATTTGTTGAATAACATTAAAGAGTTTGGAGAAATAGCTGGGATGAAAATAAATTGCCAAAAAACAAAGGTTATAACAAAGAATATGACTTCTAATCAAAAAATGGAGTTAATTAATCTAACAGGATTCCAGCTGGAGAAAAGAGTTAAATGCTTGGGAATAAATTTAACTCCAAAGTGTAGTTCTTTGGTGAAGGATAATTATCTGAAATTGCTTCAAGAAGTTAAGAAAATCTAGAAAGATACAAAGATCTTAATTTGTCCCTGATGGGAAGGATTGCAGCTGTGAAAATGAATACTGCCACGTATGATTTTTTTTATACCAGACAATCCCTGTCTACATTAATCACTCTTTTTTTGAAGATATGAATAAACAAGTATCTAAATTTATCTGGCAAGGGAAAAAAACAAGAATTAAGTTGACAGTGTTACAAGACTTTAAAGAAAATGCGGGTTTTGCCCTACTGGACTGGAAGACATACTATACAGCGGCCTACCTGGTATGGATGAGAGACTGGATTTTGTTGGAAAATCAAAGACTTCCAGCCTTAGAGGGCCATGATTTAAAGTTAGGGTGGCATGCTTTTGTTTGGTATGGGAAAGTGGTTAGACATAAATACTTTAAAAACCATCCGATAAGAAAATCCCTGTTTACAGCTTGGGGAAAAACCCTACCTTTGGTTAACTCTAAAATTCCAAGATGGGTCCCACCTCTTGAAACTTTTTCACAAACAAGTTTAATCTCCTCAGAATTCTTAGGTATGAAGATCTCATAGATGATAAAGGACTTTTAAAAACAAAGGAAGAATTAATAAAGCAAGGGATTTCTCTGAATTGGTGGACAAGCGCCCAAGCTGAATCTGATGTCAGGTAGCCCTGTCATGTCAATGGTATGCGGGAGGTGTGCTGCTGTCTCTTTCCTTTCCTCTGAAGTTTTCCACACAGTCTCTTATCAGGTCCCTGACCTTGTTGCTCCAGCTACAGGAGCCTCGCTGGGAATTATAACGGTTCCTAGAATGTTATGCTTATTAGCCTGCTTTAGCTTCCTGCACGCATGAACTGTATCAGTTGGCTTCTGCTGAAGGGAGGTTGTTTGAATGTAGTATAACCTAGTAGGCGCTGCTGTATCGAGTCATTACTGACACAGAGAACGTACATGTGTCTTTAGTACTGTTCCATTATTAAACACTGTCTTCTGGAGAAGCCCTGTGTTGTGTGACTGACTGAAGAACCTCACAGAGTATCAGTAATCCTCCTTTCCTTCCTTTGAACCGCCTCTCTCACCAACCAGGATGAGCGGGGAAGAGGAGGATGCTGCTGTGGTAACTACCACGGAAGAATCGGTACCTACCACTACAGTACTGACCACCAGTCCTCTGGAGGAGGACCTGGGCAATATGTACTTTGACCTGTTTGGTGGGGTATACGCCAGCATGACTACTCAACCGAAGATGCAAAACTGGGGAAGGTTCCAAACGGACACTGTTGAGACTTGGTACCTTCCACCAGGGCCCCGTTGGAAAAGTCAATACGATCGGGCAGAATACCACTTGAAATGACCAGCAGCACACCATCCTTTTGTAATTACCCCAGCGGCCTGTTTCCCGTTGGTGCTTGGCAGCCAGTGGCTCCATGACCATGTTCCTTACATCTTGTGGGATGAGGGGATCATCCGTTTCATTTCACCTAGGTGCTTCAAACATAGCTGGGATAGGGAGTGGAGCGAACCGCCCAAGGAGCAGCCAGTGCATGCCTGTCTAGCCAGCTCAGAACTCCAGTTGATTCCCCCTGAGTACTACAACTTGGCCGAGATATCCAGGGAAGAGGAGGCGGACGAACTGACCCCCACAGAAACTGTGACTGCTCCATTGAACTGTCACCTAACCAGAAATTGCCTAAGGGCAAGTTATACTCCATGAGCCCGGCGGAGAAAGTGGAGTTGTGGAGGTTCATTGACAAACTTGGAAAGGGGTTTTATTCGACCTGCCTCCTCACCTTTCACAGTACCGGTGTTGTTCCGGAAAAAGAAGGATGGGGGTCTGAGACTATGTACTGACTACAGGGGTTTGAACGCTGTCTCATCCACCAACGCCTACCCCCTCCCCTTGATTAAAGACCTCTTAGCGGCAGTCTCACAGGGGAAAATCTTTTCGAAACTTGATCTGCGCAATGCCTATTTCCGGGTCCAGATTAAGGGGGGGATGAATACAAAACTGCGTTCAATACCCCTCTGGGGCAGTTCGAGTACCGTGTGATGCCCTTCGGCCTTCAGGGCGCTCCTGGGGTATTTATGAACCTGATAAATGAAATTCTGCACAAGCATCTGTTTAATGGCGTCCTTGTTTATCTGGATGATATTTTCTTGTACTTCCCCCAAAAAGAATCCCACGTCAAGTTGGTTAGGGATGTTCTCAAAATGTTGCACAAGCACAAACTCTTTGCTAAGCTTTCAAAGTGTGAATTCCATTGCACCGAAATTGCTTTCCTAGGCTGCTGAATCTCCTCCCAGGGAATTGAAATGGACCCTGCCAAGGTCCAAGACATGGTGGGGTGGGAACCTCCCAAGACTCGGAGGCAGCTCCAGGCATTCTTAGGATTTGCGAACTTTTATACATCATTTCTTGCAAATTTTGCCCAAGTGAGCTTACCGCTTACCACTTACGGACCTCCTGAAAACAAAAGGGAAGGGTCCAGACAGTACAAAGCCAGGGGCTAAACTTGACTGGATGCCAGAGTGCCAAAGTGCATTCAACTGCCTAAAAGCCCTATTCACTTCCAAACCCATTTTGGTGCACCCAAACGAACTTACAAAATTTATTGTACAAGTCAATGCCTCAGATGTTGCTATGGGTGGTGCCATATTAAGATAGAAAAGTTGGTTTATACACTTAATAAAATACATTTGAGAAGTTGTTGTGTACATCTAATGATAAACTGATTAAAAAATGTATGTATTTCCTTTTTTAAGCATTTTCTTAGTTTTCAGAAAGGAAAAAGCAAGAAAGAAAAAACACACAGAATCAAAGAACAAGAAAAGCAAATAACTAACCTATAACAGACACAAAGCATGTACTCATAATATCAGCTAGTATTTTACATGCAAGACTCATTCATTTCTGCACCTCTGCCAGTTTGATGATTTGTAACCCGAAAAGATATATTAACCATTAAATTAAGGTTCCTTGCAGGCAGGGGTCTTTTCATAGAAAAAGAGCTTCAGGAGCTCATTAGCATCTAGTATGTTAATGAGCTACTAGGCTATTAGCATATGCCACGCCCCCGACATTACTGGAAGTGATGTCAGAAGGGGAAGCAAAAGGGGGGGAGGCATCTTCAAATGCCTCCCCTTCCCTTCCACAGCTGGCCTGGGGGGGGGAGCGAAGAAAAAGAGGTTTAAAGTTTAAACCCCTTCTCACTAGTTGGGCCACAGAAGGAGGAAAGAGGGAAGGAAAGAGAGAGAGTAGAGAGAATGAAGGAGGAAAAGAAAGAGAAGGAAAGAAGGAGGGAAAGAAAGAGAGAGAAGGGAAGGAAGGAAACAGGGAAAGGAGAAAAAAGAGAAGAGAAGAAGGTGGGAAAGAGAGAAAGAGAGACGGGAAGAAGGAGGAAAAGAGGAAAAGGAGAGAATAAAAGAGAGAAAGAAAGGATGAAAAGAGAGGAAGGAAGGAAGAGAAGGAAAAGAGGGAAAGCAAAGGAAAGGAGAAAAATATGGCAAAGGGAGGGAGGGAGGCTCTCCCACTACCCCCATCAAGCTCCCACCACCCCCACAGATCCCTTACTTACTGCTTTGGCAGGGGCCGGGGAAGCTGGCAGCAGGGCTCTCCTGGTGTCCCCCGAGCCGCAGCGCTCTTGCTTGGACCCGGGGGACACGGTGACGGGGCTCTCCTGGCATCCCCTGAGCCGCAGCGCTCCTGCGCGGGCCCAGGGAATGTGGCGATGGGGCTCTCCTGGCATTCCCCGAGCCGCAGCGCTCCTGCACAGGCCCAGGGGACACGGCGGCAGGGTTCTTCAGCCTCCCCCGAGCCGCAGCACTCCTGCGCAGGCCCGGGGGACACAGTGGTGAGGTTCTCCAGCCTCCTCCACGCTACAACTCTCCTGTGTGGGCCCGGCAAACATGGCGGCAGGGCTCTCCTGGCATCCCCCGAGCCACAGCACTCCTGCACCGGCCTGGGGGACGCAGCTGTGGGGTTCTCCGGCCTCCTCCAAGCAGCAGCACTCCTGCTTGGGCCCGGCAGATGTGGCAGCGGTGCTCTCCTGGTGTCCCCTGAGCCGCAGCGCTCCTGTGCGGGCCCAGGGGATGCAGCAGCAGGGTTCTTCGGCTTCCTCTGAGCAGCAGCGCTCCTGTGCGGGCCCGGGGAACACGACGGCAGAGCTCTCCTGGAGTCCAAGCTGCAGCGTTCCTGTGTGGGCCTGGGGGACGTAGCAGCAGGGCTCTCCGGCCTCCCCCGAGCCGCAGCGCTCCTGCACAGGCCCAGGGGACATGGTGGCAGGGCTCTCCTGGCGTCCCCCAAGCTGCAGCGCTCCTGTGTGGGCCTGGTGGACATGGTGGCTGGGCTCTCTGGCCTCCCCTGAGCCACAGTACTCCTGCGCGGGCCCGGGGGATGCGGCAGTACATCTGACCTTCTAGAATGCCTCTCATAAACAAAAAGCAGCCCCTAGGGCCTGATATAATCGCTTCTAGTTCAAAGTGATACCGTACAGAAATTAACACTGCCACCCCATGTGACTTTGATGTACCTTGCACATGATATTGAGGACTAAACCACTTGGAAGAGAGTACTTGGTTGGATACCCTTTTTAAATGTGTCTCTTGGAGACAAAGAACATCTGGTCTCAAAGCTGCCAGGGAAGAAGCAACTCTTTTCCATTTCATCACAGTATTCAATCCTCTACAATGTACTGTAAAGATTTTCAAATCATCAGCTGTCAAATGGAACCCTAACCTGCATCATTCCAAGAATTGGTTTTAATGTCAAGGGAAGGAGGAGATCCAGTATCTCAATAAGGTTTGGAGAGCAGACCAGAATGGAACAAGTCTGGAACAGGGGTGTAGGCCCCCATTATTTTAATTATCTATTTCACATTTCTAATGCATCACTGACTGAAGCATGCCATCTCTTCTACAAAGGCCAAGATTCTCCTCTCCAAAAGCAAATTCTGCTGTTACTTTCATCCACCAAAGGATAGCAAACCAGTTAAATAACAATTGCTACCATTCTGGGAGCCAATCTGATTGAAAAGCAGGTTATAAATCTAATAAAAACAAACCAGCAAACATTACTAGTAATTATGAAAATTTTAAGTTTAAAAAATAAGTATTAGCAAACAGAATGTTTATGGTTTGATACCGAAAAGTGAGAAACATTTTAAAACAAATCTGTTTCATCTCCTCTATTGTGAAATTTGAAGAAGTTTACCAGCAACCAATAAAACCCATTTTTAAAAAAAGCTTCACAAAAAAGAAACAAAAAAATGAAAAGGTGCAACTGAAATAAAAATTTGACCAGGAACAACTCAATAGCCACATTCCAACATGACACACAAAAGGAAAAGAAGGAGGGAGAACATCATAAACAATCAAAAATGTATCAAAATAGATGCCACAGACCTGCTCTGGCTTATGGTGACACCTCCTTCTGGCTCTAGGCACCTTCTCCTGATGCCAGCAAAAGGAAGGACCCCTGCTTCTCCCACCAAAACACTGTTCCCCACTCTGACTGAGCAGCCTCTTAGTAGCTTATTTGAGTTGTAGAATTATAACTTTCTGCATGTCCCACCCTGTGAAAAATAAATTATTTGGCTGCTGCCCAGGCCAGAGATTTTTTGTAACTCCTTGGGAGCCCCCTTATAAATCCCTTTTGGAAACGGCACTTGAAATGAAGTAAAGTTCAAACAGAAAGACTGATTTTATTGAGCAGGCACAGATGAGTCAGGAATAGGGCAATGGATGAGAAGCTGAGCTAACTGTTGTTGATTATACAAATTACCAGGGCATTTTTGTAGAAAAAGCCCAGCAGGAACTCATTGGCATAATAGGCCACACCCTATAGCAGAAACTCATTAGCATATTAGGCCACACCCATGACAGCATGGCTTATTAGCATATTAGGCCACACCCCCATGTCACCAGAAGTGTGGGCATCCAATCACACCCACGTTTTGCTTCTTATTCTGTTTACCTTGTTTGTTGTCAAAACCCAGAGCTTTTTTTTAAGCAGGAGCTCCTTTGCATGTTAGGCCACAGACCCCTAATACAGCCAATCCTAATGAGTTTCTGCTGTTGGGCGTGGCCTATTATGCTAATGAGTTTCTGCTGGGCGTGGTCAACTTGGGAGCCAGCCAGAATTCCGTTTCTGTGTGTTTCTGCCCAAAAATAGCCCTGCAAATTACAATATTTTGAACAGGTAACAGTATATTTGAAGCTTATATTCTTAGAGACTCAGTTGTTAACTGTGAGAGGTTTGTTTGTCTTGGAGACTTCTTTCAGCGACAATGTGTCTTAATAAAGTTTCATAAAACTATCTTAGTTTCCTGGAAGTTAGTACTTTGTTCCTGTAGTTAAATACTTCAATTTTTACTCTTGAGGAATTTAAGATCGTTTCCCTTTTCACACAAACCAGGGGTCTCTTCTGAGTTGAACCCTCTGAATAGCTGGGTAAGAAATATCCTCCTCTTTCTAGGAGCAATAATCCTTTTCTGTTTGGCTAGACTGGCAGCTTTCAACCTCCTTTCCAGTTTCTTCTGTCAAACTTAAACCCCAGTTCTGGAGACTGTGAATAAATGGAATTCAGCTAGGGCTGACACTTAGTCTTTTATTTTCTGAAATTTTCCTCAAATGTGCTGGTAAACAGTAAAGACAAGGAGTTGTGTCCCTCCACTTTTCAAGTGACTTGTCTGTTTCTCTCAGACTGACACACACACTCTTCCTGACTGGCAACTTCCAAGCCGAAGTCCAAACCAGGAGTGGCCAAACTGCAGCTTGGGAGCCACATGCAACTGTTGCACACATATTGTGCAGGTCCCAGCAGAGCGGCTGGGGAAGCGAAGGGGAGGCATATCTCCCCAATAGGTCTTCCCTTCCCCAGCCAGTGTTCTCCTTCCTGGGTAGGCTTGAGGTGGGGAGAGCAGAGAAAAACAGCAATTTTAACTTTAAATGTGTTCTCAAACCCACCCACCCCCACCAGCCGGCTTGGAGGAGACATTTGTCTCTTTAAATGCCTTCTCCAAGCCAAGCCAGCTGGCAGAGGGGGCTTGGAGGATGCATTTAAAGTTAAAGTTGCTTTCTTTCCAACTCCCTCCCTCCCTTCTTTCTTTCTCTTTTCTCTCCCCTCCTTCCTCACCCACCCTTCCTTTCCCCCCATCTATTTGCTTTCTTTGTTTCCCTCTTTCTCTCTCCTTCCTTCCTGTCAACTTCTTTCATTCTTTTCACCTTTCTCTCTTCCTTCCTCCCCCCCCTCACTCCCCATCTATTTGCTCTGTTTTTCTCTCTCTTTCCCTCCCTTTCTCCCTCCATCTATTTGCTTTCTTTCCACCATTTCTGGTTTTCTCTCTCTCTCCCTTCTCCCTCCCATCTATCTGCTTTTTTTGTTTCCTTCTCTCTCTTTCTTTTCACCTCTTTCATTCTTTCTTTCCACCTTCCACTCTTTCTCTCTCTCATAGACAAATATCATTAGACAAATAAATATCATTATCAATATCTGTTTTACCCCCTTTGTTTTTATTTTTGGCAGTCTCATTAATGTTAATAAAAAGCAAGTTTGCATATTTTTCAATAAAATGTGTGTGTAATATTTGTTCAAGTCTTGCAGCTCTCAAACATCTGACATTCATTCTATGTGGCTCTTACATTAAGCAAGTTTGGCCACCCCTGCTCCAAACAATGACAGACCTCCTCTGACAAGACTGACAAGACTTTATGAAACTCTCCTCAGCTAGCATTGACCAATCAGAAAGAAGGGAGGTGCACGTAGGCAGTAGCCTGTCAATCAAACTGCGCTTTACAGTAAGGATTTAACCCCTAATCTCCCAGCTCTCTGAAACCGATCCACTAAGCATTCTGGTTTTGGAGGTCAGTTCATCACAGCCTCATCCTCAGAATACAAGCCTATACATTCTGTGTAAACACAGGCACATGCACCACCAGAAAAACCTGCCACAGTATGTAACCATGCATACAGTGCCAAACAAGCTAACTTATTTTTACCTTTCTCCCATAAGACTGAGCTGACCAGGATCCAGGCAGGCCTTTGGGATGCTGGATTGCTACTTCACTGGATATTTTTGTTTCATCAGCAGTTTTCATTCAGAAGTCCCCAAGTGTAGTTCTTACTTAGTGGAAATGTGACACTTATTTTCACTGAACCAGGAAGCCATTCTCTGTTTGCATCTGGTTATCAGATATAAACTTGTCTCCTATTATGGAGGTTTTATTTCTATTTCTAGTTCCATGGCAGAAAGCGAAGAACAGTTCTCCACCTGAGCAGCCAATTGATGTAGCAGAGTGTGGATGGTGCTGACATAACACTGGAATGCCACTTGCAGGAGATGGTGATGGGTGTAGCTATACCTAGGATCACCTCCAAGACCTGTGTTACCACAAACCAAGTCCTAGACAAGTCCCTAAGCCACTGCCAGCACCCTCAGAGGCTTGGCTTGCTCCTAACCAGGAACTGTATGGGAGAAGGCAGGTGTCACGTGGACTCAGCCAGCTCTGAACCAAGTCCCCAATGTGCTGATAGTGCTGCTGGGGTTCCTAGTTGCATGCAACATTGCTCCTAGTTGCATGCAAGAGACATAGCCTACACTTGTCTTCACCTCCGGAACTTGTCCTGGCACAGAGAAAAATGACATACCTGATGCAAAAAAAGCCTTGCAAAAAGCTGCAGGTACCCCCATATTCTATAGCAATGAAGACTGCCAAGCTTTTGTTACATGCTATGCAAAGCAATTCTTTTGGTTTGCCCAGCCTAAAATATTAATGAGTTTCATGAAGTTGTCCCGTGAGACAGAAAAAGAATTGTTGTTCTGGTCACACTCATCACACCCCTTATGACTTCAAAAGTTTGATAATGTCCCTGTCATCCCCTCCAAAAAATATCTATCGTTTAAACCTTTAATCTTAAGAATGAGCTTTTCTAAACACCACCCACTCCTCAAAGTATCATTTTAATTTAGTTTATATTCGCTCAAGTTCTACTATATAATTTTGGAGACTGAGCTATCACCATTAAATATGGAGGTGCTACAGACAGAGAAAACAGTAGCGAATTATGCAGCAGTGGTGTCTTCAGGCCTATGTTTTATGTTGTTCCTGCGTTCTCCCCAGGTCTGCCCTGTCCAGTTGTGTGCTGAGAGCTCCATTTGTTGTTATTGCCATCAAGTCATGGCTGGCTTATGACCACCCTGTAGGGTTTTCAAGGCAAGAGATGTTCAGAGGTAGTTTGCATTGCCAGCCTCTGCATCACAACCCTGTTATTCCATGGAGATCTCCCATCCAGATACTAGCCAAGATTAACCCTGCTTAGCTTCTGAGATCGAGGTAGCTTGGGCTATCCAGTTCAGGGTGAGAACTCCATGCTTGGAGCTTAATGCCCAAGGGTGCCAGGGCCTATTTCAGATCAGACCATACTGTGTGAGAGGAGAAAGTCATTTTCCCTACCTGAAATGGCCCCAGGGAGCTGCTATTTGTCCTACTGGGGAAATGCAGATGTAATCTACTGGTACATGCATAGCCCAGCAGCAAACATGAATTTCCTCAGCGGAGCCAGCAGCAGTTCCCTAGAGCTATTTCATGCTAGAAAAATAGCGGGGGGGGGAGTGAGTGGGGGCTTAAGTTTTGTCTCCCAATGGGCCCACTCCAAATTGGGATATTACATTCCTGGGAATTACAGTTCTGAGCATGGAATGCCCAGCACATAACAGACAGCACTGGGGGAAGGAAAATATACAAAGACAATGTAAAAGCATCATTCTGGCCTTAATGACGATAGGCAGCCCATACTTGATTCTTTCTGTACCCTGATGTGGTCAGTTCACAAGTTACAGTGAATGCATGTACATCCTGCCTGTATGTGCATATGTCTGTTTATAAGTAATAGCCTTTCTTCTTAAGAACGTGACATGAGAATTACTCAAAGTACATACAAAGGAAAAGTGTACACTCTACATGGGTTGTATATGCCTTCATTGTAACTTACAAACAGGGCTACACTGTACACATGATCTTTCTTTATACATGCATCAAGTAATTCTCATGTTATCATCAATGCATGTACAGCTCAACATGCAATTTAAGACGCACATTTATCCAAGTAACAGTCCCTGGTTTCATTTGTAAAATGAACACACCTTGGCTCTTTCTTACAAACATGTTTGCTGTGACATGTGAATAGGGCTTCTCCTGAACAGGCTGACAGGAAGTGTTGGGTAATTTCACACAGAGAGAACAAAGCCAATCGTGTAGCACCCTAGATTGTGGTATGTGGTTAGGTAGGGCCCACTTCATCAGATGCATTAAGCAACTGCTCAGTTGGCAGATGCATGGCACACATAGGTGTGTCATGCAACAGTGGAAGTTTTAAACTGTGTAACACAGCAATTATTCCCAGGCAGGAGAGGGAAAGATGAGTGAACCAGATACAGCCCTGCAAAAAGGCAGAAAACTGCAGACAGCCACGCAATTTGAGCTGCGGCAGGGAAGGGAAGACGGCAGAGAGGGAAGTGTAGGAACAAACAAAAAAAGGCGTCGCAGAGAGATCCGAAAGAGCTCACAACTACTCACTAAACTATTGTAACAACACAGGCTTAACAAGAAAGTGCCGGGAGGGGGGCGGAAAAAACACTCACGCGGACGCTGCGAAACAAGTCCAGCTCCCTCTGGGGCCAGGAGGGCCGCGAAGTTTTCCAGGCGGTTCTCTCCCTCTTCCTCTGGCAAGAGCTTCTTACCCAAGCCTACTTCCAATCGCCCAGCCCGGCACCTCCACCACCGTTCGCTCTCGCCCCGAGCAGCGTGCAGCCGGGGGAAAGAGGGCGGGGTGGGCGGAGAGCAACTGCCAAGCAGGGATCGGATCAAACCAACCCTGCTTTCAGACAGAGCAAGGAACAAGGAAACGGCCGGCGAGGAAAACAGCCCCGAAGTCAGCCAGCATGAAATTCAGCCCGCCCTCAAGAGCCGCCGCCTCCGTCGCTTGCTCCCCCGCTCAAGCCACACCTCGAAAAGAAGCGACAGTTGCCCGCGCTGAGCACTCTTCCCTCTTTCCACCCAGGAAAGTCGCAAGGGGCGGAGGCTCGGGCCTGAAGGGCGGGGCCTCGGGTTTCCGAAGAAAGCCGGTGAAACCCACGTGCGGCTATCTGGCTGAGCCGCTTTCCTCTGCTCTTGGGCGGCCTCCTCTCCGTAGGACGAGCCCCGCGTATAGCCCCCGATAGCTGGAACTGGAAGTCCAGCGAGTAGACGGTTGCTTAGCCTGTACAGGATCAGGCAGCGTGGCAGCTGGCTTACTAGGGAGGACGCGTGTTGACTACTTCTGAGGAAGCATGTCAAGGCTTGCTGTGAGTGCGATTACATCCCAACCCAATGCATCCAGACCACCTACCCCTCTCCGATCTTAAACTACTGCGTTAACGAAATATAGTTTATACGTGGAAAACAGCCATTCGTTTCCTTCTCAGATTGAGGAGCGCAAGGCAGTGCGTGCTTTCTAAAAGGAGAAATGCCTTCGGAAGTCACGTCTTCCTGCCTGGAAGCCTTTAAAAAAATCCGGATGTAGGCAGAATTGGTTGCTTACTTTTTTACTTCGGGCAAGTTCCTGTGCTTTTAACTGTTGCATGTGAAAACTAGTATTTTATAGATCTGAGGGCTGATCCTGGCATTAAAAATATGTTTCTTGGCTACATCCTGACTCATCTCAAACGTTGCTGGTTTATGGGATTATGAAAGTGCAGGCAGGCACTAAGACATCTAGATCTTCCTTTCCTGTAAAATGCACAGACTCCAAAAGAAGTCTCTTTCTCTCCTCATAAACTTGCAGGGGTTTGCACTGGATGCTGATAGCCTTTGCAGCATCAGCTGGGGCTAAAAAAGCAGAAGGCTGGTATACTGAGAGTCCCCACTAACCAGGTGGCAGACAAGGAGGATGTTTCAACAGCAAGGCCACCGGTATGTAAGGACACTCACCTCTGCTCTCCCACTGACTACCCACTCCCACATCTCCCATTGCCTGCCTGATATTTTGGTTTGCATGTTTCATCACCATTTCAGGTTCAAAATATCCAAGACTCCTTCTCCCCAAGCCTTCCTTCCCTTATATATTCTTCATATCCATCAACATCATCACTCTCCATCCAGCAGAACATAGATCAAGCCTTGGTTTTGTCTGTGATTATTATCCCATCTGTACCCCAAATTTAATCTTAAAAGGTAAGTTAAACTGAGTACAGGGACAACAATTAAAACTTAATGTATACTTAACATGTAAAAATACATGTATTTATTTATAAAGAATTAAAAATATATATGAGCCAGGCCCAATCACACCTCATGTAAAAATTCTAAAATCGTATATACACAAGGGCTAAGGGACTTGACCTGATGCATTTCAGCCTGTTAGGGCCTTCTTCAGAGGTCAAATACAATGAGGAACAAATTGGCTTATATTATAATTGTTAAATATGAAATTTAAGGCAGCAGCTCATAACAAGTGATTCAGCTTTATTTACAAGATAGGAATGAACTATCCAGGCTTGGTAAACCACACCCCTTGTTGAGATAAGAACCAATCAGAATATGAACATAACAACCAATCAAGTCATCCCCCTCCAGAACCTTTCTTGTATCCTGATTGGGCTGTGGTGCAGAGTATCCAATCAGCTTGCATGAATTACAATACCAGACTTAAATAGAGGTGAATCTCAAGCTCAGGCATTATGTATACCAATACATAACATCCCTCCCCCTAAGATGAATCAATCCTAGAACATACAAAATCTTTCAAATAAGAGGGAGGTCACTGCGTTCTTTGCGACCATCTTACTGGTTCAGTTTGAGGTATTGTCTCTGTGTCCTTGTCTTCTGTACTACCCTGTTCTCCAGAGGGACTACTTCTTAAAGGGCTAGTGTCAGGGATTGGGTTCTGCCCTGATTCTGACTGGTAACTGGCTCAACGCCCTGATTTGCAACATCAACCTCAGAATTCAAAGGTTCTACTTGCTCAGCTGCGGGGGTCAGAACCTCGTTAGGCTCAGCACACTCCTCGATGCTTGAGTTAGCCCACCTTTGCCTAAGTTGGTCTATGTGGCGTCTTAACTGCCTGCTGTCTGCGGTTTGCACCACATACAAAAGAGTGCCAGTTACCTCAGTGATGGATGCTGGGAGCCAAAGGTGCCCCTTCCCATAGTTCCAGGCAAAAACAGTGTCCCCGACCTTAAACGAATGAGGAGTTTTCAGTACTTCCCTCTGCGGTGGCTTGTCAGTGGTTAAGTTGGGGTGGAGTCAATCCAATAGTGACATCAGGCAGCGTCCCATCAGCAACTCTGCTGGGCTCCTCCCTGTTGTGGTGTGTGGCATTATATGTTGATACAGCATAAAGGATGCCAGCTTCTGAGCCCAGTCCCCATGGATCATTGTCCGCAGGGCTTCCTTTGTGGTCCGCACCATCCGTTCAACGTGCCTATTTGTGGCTGGGTGGAATGGTGTGGATGTGATGTGTTTAATCATGTTGTTGTCCAAAAACTCAAGGAATTCAGAGGAGGTAAATTGTGTCCTGTTATCTGACATCTGGCAATCTGTGAGTTGCAAAAATATGGCACAGTGTTTTTATGACTGCGGCCAAAGTCATTTTTGACATCTGTACCACCTCTAACCATTTAGAGTATGCATTGACTACTATTAAGAATACTTGCCCCTGGAATGGCCCTCAAAGTCAATATGTAATCTCGACCAAGGTCTGTGTGGAGTTTCCCAGTGATGTATGGGAGCCTGAGGGGGTCTGGCCGAAATTCCTGGCATGGTTGACACACTTTTACCCCCTACTCTATGTCATGGTCAATGCAGGGCCACCAAACATAACTCCAGGCTAGAGTTCTGACTATGCCTGGGTGACCTTCGTGCAGAGCCTCCAGAACCCGTTTCCTTAGGTTGGGAGGTACCACCACCCTATTCCCCCATAACAAACAGCTGTTGTGCACTGACAATTCTTGTTGTCATGAGCTATACAGTTAGAATTCAACAGAGAACCGACTCTCCGGCCACCCCCTCCACAACCAGTTAAGTACATGGGTGATTGTGGGGCCCTTGGTCGATCCAGCCGTGATGTTGGAGGCATGCACAGGCAGCTGAGGGAGTTCTTCAGTGGCCATGACTTCATATGAAGGAGCCGGGTCAAGAGCCGGCCCCAGAATAGGACACCGGCTCAACACATCCGCGTGCCCTATAGCCTTTCCCAGCCAGTGGATAAGGTCGAAGTTGTATGCTGCCAGAAATACAGTCCAGTACAGCATACGAGGTGATAAGACCTGTGGGGTTTGACGGTTTGGCGCAAATAGTCCCAGTAGCAGTTTGTGGTCCGTGACCATGAGGAACCTGCATCCATATAAAAAGTCATGAAATTTTTTCACACCTGAAGGCAAGTCCCTCGTTATCAATTTGGGTGTAGTTCCTCTCAGCAGCAGTCAATGTCCAGGAATAATACGCCACTGGAGCCTCCTGCCTGTTCACCTTTACATGGCAAAGAATGGCACCAATGCCGAAGGGGGAGGCATCCACAGCAAGGACCAACAGTTTGTGCTCATCGAAATGCGTCAGAACATTATTTGATACCAATAACTACTTAATAGCCCCAAACGCTCGGTCGTGCCACAACCCCCATTCCCATTTCGCCCCCTTTACCAACAATTTGTGCAGAGGCTCTGCTACTGATGCCTTATGGGGCAAAAAAGGTATGATAAAAATTTAATATGCCTAGGAATGATTGCAGCTCTTTTTTGTTCTGTGGTCAAGGCACATTTTGAATTGAGGTGACCTTGCCCTCCGTAGGGTGAACCCCTAGGAATTCTACCTGGGCATCCCAAATTGGCATTTGTTTTTCTTGACCTTAAAGCTGGCCGCTTGGAACCAACCCAACACTGCCCTGATGTGATCTGCCAATTCTGTCTCATTAGCCCCAGCAATTAGCACATCATCGAAATAAGGCACCAAACCTGGCAGATCCCACAGCAACCCTTCCATTAATCCCTAGAAGATTCCCAGGGCCACATTCACACTGAATTGCAAATGGTTCACCTGGAACACCCCCCTGTGAGTGACAATTGTTTGTGCCTCAGCTGCATTTTGGTCGACAGACAATTGCTGGTAGGCCTGGGTGAGATCTAATTTTGCAAAAATCCACCCTCCCGCCAGAGACGCTAACACATGAGTTATGATAGGCACTGGGTACGAATGTTGTTATAACGCCCTATTAATAGTACATTTATAATCGGCGCAAATCCGAATAGACCCGTCAGGCTTAATTGGTGTCACAACAGGGGTCTCCCACCTAGCATGTGGTATGGGTTTGAGTATGCCCTGAGCAACCAGTTTGTCCAGTTCCGCTTCAGTTTGTGGTCTGAGTGAGATAGGTACCCACCGATATTTTAGTCTGATGGGTGCCACGAAAGGGTCGAAGTCAAAAGTTATTGGCTGGCCCGTATATTGTCCCAATGACCCATCAA
Organism: Gekko gecko; assembly: GCA_029375565.1. Classification (NCBI taxonomy): domain Eukaryota; kingdom Metazoa; phylum Chordata; class Lepidosauria; order Squamata; family Gekkonidae; genus Gekko; species Gekko gecko. The sequence continues at coordinate 219,193,251 of JAPDNY010000002.1, read as the reverse complement.
ACACCTCGGGGAACTCTGAGTAGATTGAACTCATTTTATTATCAGAGACCTGGTTTACCCCGGTCACAGAAATACCGAGGGCCTTGAACCAGTCTAAGCCTAACAGACTGGCCCTATGCCCCTTGGCAACCAGGAGGCTCAGCGTCTCCTTGTAACCTTTAAACTGTACCTCAAACTCGGCCTCTCCGGCCACAGGAATGCACCGTCCCTGGAAATCAGAAAGGTGCATCCAGTTGGGCACCAACCGGTGGTGGCTCCTCCGTGGAAACAGGTACTACAGCGTCTCCATGGAAATGACGGTCAAGGTCAATCCTGAGTTGACCTCCATCTCGCATGGCTCCCCATCCAGCATCATGGTTACATGGATCTTTTTCCTGGCCCTTGGTGTTCATGACAGTTGTGGGGCAGGAGCAGCAGGTGGTCTCATTGCAGTCAGTTGGCCTCACTGTTCCGATGTCTCATACCTTTGTGGTTTTGCCATGGTGAAGAGAGTGGTGACTTCTTCCTTCCCTTGGCTCGGCACACTCTGGCCAAGTGTCCCCTCTTGTCACACATTCAGCATCTGATGTCATATGCCCAACACTAGTGCCGGTCATGTGCTCCGCTGCAACCCGCACAGGCTTGCCTCGGCGCAGCTTTCACTTGGGTCCGCCAGGGCCTTGCCACATGAGTTTTGTTGATGTCATCGTCCTCACCCTCGGATTCACTAGCTGAGATATGATGTATCAACTTATCTGGGCGCTGATGGAGTGGACTGCCAGCCTGTCTAACCTCCTTGGGGGACCTCTCCGCGGCTTCTGCAGCAATGGCTTTGGCATAGGCCATAGCGTAAGTCAGTTCTGATCTAGCAAAAAGCCTTGCTGGAGCTGTTCATTCGCAGGCCGCACGCCAACCGATCAAACAATGCCGCCTCTAGGTCAGGGAAGTTGCAGGTCCTGGCTGCCTTCTGTAAAGCCGTGACGTATTTGGCAATCAACTCATTTGCCCCCTGATCCCACTTATAGAACGCATGTCTGCAGGTGATCTGTGAGGGCTTGGGTGCAAAGTGATTTTTCAGCTTGCTCGTGATATCAGCTAAGGAGATGGTTAGGATATCAGCCAGGGCAACCAAAGACCTGGCCACATCAAACCTGGTTCGACCACAGGAACTGAGCAGTATTGCCATCTTCGTGGCATCCTCCTCGATTTGATGGGCACGTAAGTGGAACTCGAACAGGGTGATGTAGGAGTCCCAGTCCTCCAGCTCAGGTTTGAATGCCTCGAACTTCGCACTGGCTGCCATCGCTCTTGCCGGTTCTGCCAGTGGGATGGCAGGGTGTCGTCCTCCTTTCGGAGCCCTGGACGGGTCAGCTTCATCTGCCATGGTGGCGGTGGTTCAGTGGGGCTGCCTACCCGCTATAATCCCATCCTCATCACCAGTGTTAAGCATGAGACTTAAGGCAGCAGCTCATAACAAGTGATTTAGCTGTATTTAGAAGATAGGAATGAACACAAAACAGAAGGACAACAGGCTCTCTTTTAAACTATCCAGGCTTGGTAAACCACACCCCTTGTCGAGATAAGAACCAATCAGAATATGAACATAACAACCAGTCAAGTCATCTCCCTCCAGAACCTTTCTTTTATCCTGATTGGGCTGTGGCACAGAGTATCCAATCAACTTGCATGAATTACAATACCAGACTTAAATAGAGGTGAATCTCAAGCTCAGGCATTATGTATGCCAATACATAACAATAATAAATAATATAATACAATTATATAGCACAGATGCAAAATTGTTGTAAAAAATTAAAAATGTGAAATTAAATACATAAAATGGATAAATAAACAATGCTTGTATTATACTTTTAAAAATATTTCTTTACTTCCAGAGTGAAATTACTAGGCATAGAATGAAAGTATAAATGAAGCCTCCCAACATCCAATGAGGCTGTCTCCATCCCCTCAGCAAAAATACTCTGTTCCACCCTGACTATTGAAACATCCTTCTCCCTCATCTCCAAGAGTTTCCTCTGTCCTCCCTCACCTCAGTCAGCAGTCTGCTCCCTAAACCATTCAGCTCTCCAGTCTCATAATTCTGCCCACATGCAATCTGTCCTTAAATCTTCATACTGGTGTCACACCCTCCATGCCCTTGCCCTGTCTTTCTTTTGTGCTGTAGTATTCTGATATATCCCTTTCCATGAGCTTCACTCCTTCAGCTCCACTGCCTTGATTTGTCTAAATGTTTGATAAAAGGGTTGGAACACTTTCCCTATGAAGAAAGGTTTAAGCACTTGGGGCTCTTTAGCTTGGAGAAATTACAACTGAGGGGTGAAATGATCGAGCTGAGCTCTGAGAAGGAGCAAGGTGTTTGAGCTGCCAGAGGGGTGAGTGGTATTTTTATTTATTTACTTTCAGCTGAGGTGCTTTAGCTGAGAAGGTACTGTGTCAGGGACTATATTTGGGAGTGTGTGGGTGAGTTGTAACAGACTCCTGACTGCTGGAGTTAGGGTGTGAAAGGGTCATTGTTGCCTGTAATTAAGTGCTTGGGTGAAATTGAATAGCAGACTCCTGGCTGCTGGAGTTGGGGTGTGAAAGGGGCTTTGTTTGACCATCATTAAGTGCCTTGGGTGATTTTGAGTAGCTGCTGGCCACACCCTCTCCTGGAAGACAATTCCATTTAAGGCAGGAAGTTTGCAAGAGGCACGAGCCTCTGGCACGAGCCGAAGGGTGAGAGCAAAAGGGCGAGGCTCTTTGCCTGTGGCTCTTAGCCTAGGGGCTCTGTAAGAAGCCCAGGAAGAGACAGAAAGCCAGGACCTTGGCTCCTTGGTAAGGTAAGTAGACTCCTACAACAGGAGCCATATAAATACAAAGGGTTTTAAAAGGGGGGTTATAGAAAAGTATTTGTTTAAAAACAATTATGAAGCCAGAATGCCAGCAGGGGGTTGGGGGCTATCCAGTGTTTTGCATGGAGTGTCACATGTATGACTATCTGCCCACTGGTCAGAAGTCTTGTGTGTGTGCTCGGTGCAAGGAGCTCCTGGTTCTCAGGGAGCGAGTTTGCTCCCTTGAGGCCAAGGTGGCTGACCTGGAGAAGCAGGCACAGTCAGTTAGGTGCACGGGGAAGACTCTCGGGGACTTGTTAGATATGTCCCACTCTGGATCTGGCAGCCCGGCTGCTGCCAGGGAGCATGAGGGTCAACGGGAAAAGGGGCACCATGCTGAGGATAAGGGGAATGTGCCCTCAGAAGGGACCTCTTCTTCAGCTGGTGAACGGGTATCCTTTCGTACCAAGGAACCGTCCCTGGGAAGGGTGGGAGGGGGGCTCTTGGTAGTTGGTGATTCGATCCTTAGGCAGGTAGACAGCTGGGTGGTGAACCCGCATACTGACCGTATGGTGACTTGCCTGCCTGGTGCGAAGGTAGCGGACATTACGCGTGTTTTAGATAGGCTGGTAGATAGTGCTGGGGAGGAGCCAGTGGTCGTGGTGCACGTCGGCACCAACGATGTGGGGAAATGCAGTCGTGAGGTCCTGGAGGAGAAATTTAGGCTGCTGGGCAGGAAACTCAAGGCCAGGACCTCCAAGGTAGCCTTCTCGGAAGTGCTACCTGTTCCACGCGCAGGGCCGGAGAGACAGGCACAGATCAGGAGTCTCAATGCGTGGATAAGACGGTGGTGTAGGGGGGAAGGGTTCAAGTTTGTTAGGCACTGGAATGCTTTTTGGGACAAGAGGGAGCTGTACAAAAGGGATGGTCTCCACTTGTCCCGAGAAGGAACCAGGCTGCTGGCGCTCAAAATCAAAAAGGTGGCAGAGCAGTTTTTAAACTGAATAATGGGGGAAAGCCGACAGGAGATGAAAAGTCTCTGGTTCGGGATGGCTCATCTCAAAGAGATGAAGGGGTGGCTATTACTTTTGTACAAGGAAATGGATTACAATTGTCCACTGAGACTGTGGCTAATGATAGGAACTGCCTGGCAAGGTCTCGAGGCAGCAAGAGGAAGGCTGTGGGCTTAACAAACATGGGAAACTATAAGTGTTTATACACAAATGCTAGAAGTCTCCGAGGTAAAATCGGGGAGTTGGAATGCTTGGTGTTGGGGGGGAAATAGACATTGTGGGTATTTCAGAAACTTGGTGGGATGAGGAAAATCAGTGGGATACGGTGATTCCTGGTTATAAATTATATCGGAAGGATAGGGGGGAAGGGTTGGAGGTGGGGTGGCTCTGTATGTCAGAGAGGGTATACCGTCCAGTAAGATTGAGAGGGTAAGAGAATTGGATTCGCTTCTGGAAATGCTATGGGTTGAAATAGTGGGTCCAAAAGGAGGCTTAACAGTGGGAGTTTGTTATCGCCCACCAAATCAAAAGATAGAGGAGGATGATAAAATGATGAATGAATTAAAGATAGCGGCTAGACGAAATAACTGTGTTGTAATAGGCGACTTTAACTACCCACACATTGATTGGGTCAATATGAGTTCTAGTCGGGAAAAAGAGATTGCGTTCTTAGACACTCTCAATGACTGTGCTGTGGAACAGATGGTCACAGATCCTACCAGGGGAGAGGCGATCCTGGATTTGGTCCTAAGTAACACCCAAGACCTGGTGAGAGATGTAAAAGTGATTGCACCACTTGGGAACAGTGACCATAATGTCATTGAGTTTAACATTTGTACAGATAGGGAGTTGCCCAAAAAGACTGACGCAACCACTTTTAACTTTAAAAGGGGTAACTTCTCTGGTATGAGGGGACATGTGAGGAAGAAATTGAAAGGAAGAGTGGAGAAGGTCAAAACCATTGGGGAAGCTTGGAGACTATTTAAAAAGACAATCCTAGAAGCTCAGAAAAAATAAATACCTCAGGTTAGGAAAGGTACAAATAGGTATAGAAAAAAGCCTGCATGGTTAACTAATAAAGTAATGGAAGCTGTAAAAGGTAAGAAGGATTCCTTTAAGCGGTGGAAAGCTAGTCTTAGTGAGGTTGATAAAAGGGAACACAGACTATGGCAAATAAAATGCAAGTCTGTGATCAGGCAAGCAAAAAGGGAATATGAGGAGCATATCGCAAAAAACATAAAGACCAACAATAAAACTTTCTTCAAATACATTAGAAGTAGGAAGCCAGCCAGGGAGGCAGTGGGGCCCTTGGATGACCAAGGGGTAAAAGGAGTAGTGAAGGATGATAGGGAAATGGCTGATAAGCTGAATGCATTTTTTGCCTCTGTCTTCACTGTGGAAGAGGAGAAGTGTTTGCCCACTCCAGAAGCACCGATTTCGGGAGGGGGTTTGAGAGACCTGAATCAGATTGCGGTAACAAGAGAGGAAGTCCTCCGACTGATGGACAATTTAAAAACTAATAAATCACCAGGCCCGGATGGCATTCATCCGAGAGTTCTGAAAGAACTCAAATGTGAACTTGTGGATCTCCTGACAAAAATATGTAATATTTCTTTAAAATCTGCCTCCATTCCTGAGGACTGGAAGGTAGCTAATGTCACTCCCATCTTTAAAAAGGGCTCCAGGGGAGATCCAGGAAATTACAGGCCAGTCAGTCTGACATCGATACAGGGTAAGTTGGTGGAAACTGTTATTAAGGAAAGAATTAGTAGGCACATTGATGAACAAAAACTATTGAGGCAGACTCAGCATGGGTTCTGTAAGGAAAGATCTTGTCTCACTAACCTGTTAGTGTTTTTTGAGGGAGTGAACAAACATGTGGACAAGGGGGACCCAATAGATATTATTTACCTTGACTTCCGGAAAGCTTTTGATACAGTTCCTCATCAAAGGCTCCTAAGTAAACTCAATAATCATGGGATAAAAGGACAAGTCCTCTTGTGGATCAAAAACTGGCTTATAAATAGGAAACAGAGAGTGAGTATAAATGGGAAACTTTCTCAGTGGAGGGTGGTAAGCAGTGGGGTACCACAGGGATCAGTACTTGGTCTGATGCTTTTTAACTTGTTTATTAACGATTTGGAATTGGAAGTAAGCAGTGATGTGGCTAAATTTGCAGATGACACAAAGTTGTTCAGGGTGGTGAAAACCAGGGAGGATTGTGAGGCACTCCAAAGGGATCTGTTGAGAATGGGTGAGTGGGCGTCAACGTGGCAAATGGGGTTCAATGTGGCCAAGTGCAAAGTGATGCACATTGGAGCCAAAAATCCTAAATATAAATACACGTTGATGGGGTCTGATCTGGCAGAGACGGACCAAGAGAGAGATCTTGGAGTCCTAGTGGATAACTCGCTGAAAATGTCTACACAATGTGTAGCTGCAATAAAGAAGGCCAACGCTATGCTGGGGATTATTAGGAAGGGAATTGATAACAAATCAGCCAGTATCATCATGCCCCTGTATAAATCATTGGTGCGACCTCATTTGGAATACTGTGTACAGTTCTGGTCACCACATCTCAAAAAGGATATTATAGCATTGGAAAAAGTGCAGAGAAGGGCAACTAGAATGATAAAAGGGTTGGAACACCTTCCCTATGAAGAAAGGTTAAAATGCTTGGGGCTCTTTAGCTTGGAGAAACGACGGCTGAGAGGTGACATGATCGAGGTTTATAAGATTATGAATGGGATTGAGCAGGTTGAGAAAGAAGTACTTTTCTCCCTTTCTCACAATACAAGAACTCGTGGGCACTCTATGAAATTGCTGAGCAGTCGGGTTAGAACAGATAAAAGGAAATACTTCTTCACCCAAAGAGTGATTAACATATGGAATTCACTGCCACAGGAGGTGGTGGCAGCTGCAAGCATGGACAGTTTCAAGAGGAAATTAGATAAACATATGGAGCAGAAGTCCACCAGTGGCTATTAGCCACAGGGTATAGATGGGAACTCTCAGTCTGGGACAGGTGATGCACTCTATTCTTGGTGCTGGAGGGGGCAGCAGTGGGAGGGCTTCTGGTGCCCTGGCCCCACTGCTGGACCTCCTGATGGCACCTGGTATATTTTGGCCGCTGTGTGACAGAGTGTTGGACTAGATGGGCCATTGGCCTGATTCAACATTGGCTTCACTTATGTTCTTATGTTCTTATGTGAGGTGTACAAGATTATCCATGGGATAGAGCAGGTAGAGAAAGAAGTACTTTTCTCTCTTTCTCACAATACAAGAACTTGTGGGCACTCAATGAAATTGCTGAGCAGATAAAAGGAAATACATCTTTACCCAAAGTGTGATTAATACATGGAATTCACTGACACAGGAGGTGGTGGCAGCAGCTACAAGCATGGATCATTGAGTTTAACATTTGTACAGATAGGGAGTTGCCCAAAAAGACTGATGCAACCACTTTTAACCTTAACAGGGGTAACTTCTCTGGTATGTGAGGAAGAATTGAAAGGAAGAGTGGAGAAGGTCAAAGCCATTGGGGAAGCTTGGAGACTATTTAAAAATACAATTCTCGAAGCTCAGAAAAAATATATACCGCAGGTTAGGAAAGCCACAAATAGGTATAGAAAAAAGCCTGCATGGTTAACTAATAAAGTAATGGAAGCTGGAAAAGGTAAGAAGGATTCCTTTAAGTGGTGGAAAGCTAGTCTCAGTGAGGTTGATAAAAGGGAACACAGACTGTGGCAAATAAAATGCAAGTCTGTGTTCAGGCAAGCAAAAAGGGAATATGAGGAGCATACTGCAAAAAACATAAAGGCCAACAATAAAACTTTCTTCAAATACATTAGAAGTAGAAAGCCAGCCAGGGAGGCAGTGCGGTCCTTGGATGACCAAGGGGTAAAAGGAGTAGTGAAGGATGATAGGGAAATGGCTGAGAAGCTGAATGCATTTTTTGCCTCTGTCTTCACTGTGGAAGAGGAGAAGTGCTTGCCCACTCCAGAACCACCAATTTCGGGAGGGGGTTTGAAAGACCTGAATCAGATTGCGGTGACAAGAGAGGAAGTCCTCCGAATGATGGATAATTTAAAAACTAATAAATCACCAGGCCTGGATGGCATTCATCCGAGAGTTCTGAAAGAACTCAAATGTGAACTTGTGGATCTCCTGACAAAAATATGTAATCTTTCTTTAAAATCTGCCTCCATTCCTGAGGACTGGAAGGTAGCTAATGTCACTCCCATCTTTAAAAAGGGCTCCAGGGGAGATCCAGGTAATTACAGGCCAGTCAGTCTGACATCAATACCAGGTAAGTTGGTGGAAACTGTTATTAAGGAAAGAATTAGTAGGCACATTGATGAACAAAAACTATTGAGGCAGACTCAGCATGGGTTCTGTAAGGGAAGATCTTGTCTCACTAACCTGTTAGTGTTCTTTAAGGGAGTGAACAAACATGTGGACAGGGGGGACCCAATAGATATTATTTACCTTGACTTCCAGAAAGCTTTTGATACAGTTCCTCATCAAAGGCTCCTAAGTAAGCTCAATAGTGATGGGATAAAAGGACAAGTCCTCTTGTGGATCAAAAACTGGCTTATAAATAGGAAACAGAGAGTGAGTATAAATGGGAAACTTTCTCAGTGGAGGGTGGTAAGCAGTGGGGTACCACAGGGATCAGTACTCAGTCCGATGCTTTTTAACTTGTTTATTAACGATTTGGAATTGGGAGTAAGCAGTGAAGTGGCTAAATTTGCAGATGACACGAAGTTGTTCAGGGTGGTGATAACCAGGGAGGATTGTGAGGCACTCCAAAGGGATCTGTCGAAGATGGGTGAGTGGGTGTCAACGTGGCAAATGGGGTTCAGTGTGGCCAAGTGCAAAGTGATGCACATTGGAGCCAAAAATCCTAAATATAAATACACATTGATGGGGTCTGAACTGGCAGAGACGGACCAAGAGAGAGTCAATGAAAATGTCTAGACAGTGTGTAGCTGCAATAAAGAAGGCCAACGCTATGCTGGGGATTATTAGGAAGGGAATTGAAAACAAATCAGCCAGTATCATAATGCCCCTGTATAAATCATTGGTGCGACCTCATTTGGAATACTGTGTACAGTTCTGGTCACCACATCTCAAAAAGGATATTATAGCATTGGAAAAAGTGCAGAGAAGGACAACTAGAATGATAAAAGGGTTGGAACACCTTCCCTATGAAGAAAGGTTAAAACGCTTGGGGCTCTTTAGCTTGGAGAAACGACAGCTGAGGGGTGACATGATCGAGGTTTATAAGATTATGAATGGGATTGAGCAGGTTGAGAAAGAAGTACTTTTATCCCTTTCTCACAATACAAGAACTCGTGGGCACTCCATGAAATTGCTGAGCAGTTAGGTTAGAACAGATAAAAGGAAGTACTTCTTCACCCAAAGAGTGATTAACATATGGAATTCACTGCCACAGGAGGTGGTGGCAGCTACAAGCATGGACAGTTTCAAGAGGGAATTAGATAAACATATGGAGCAGAAGTCCATCAGTGGCTATTAGCCACAGGGTATAGATGGGAACTCTCAGTCTGGGGCAGGTGATGCACTCTATTCTTGGTGCTGGAGGGGGCAGCAGTGGGAGGGCTTCTAGTGTCCTGGCCCCACTGCTGGACTTCCTGATGGCACGTGGTATATTTTGGCCGCTGTGTGACAGAGTGTTGGACTAGATGGGCCATTGGCCTGACTCAACATTGGCTTCTCTTATGTTCTTATGGATGGCTTCAAGAGGGAATTAGATAAACATATGGAGCAGAGGTCTGTCAGTGGCTATTAGCCACAAGGTATAGATAGGAACTCTTGATCCGGGGCAAGTGATGCTCTGTATTCTTGGTGCTTGGGGCGGGGGGCAACAGTGGGAGGACTTCAGTGTCCTGGCCCCACTGGTGGACCTCCTGGTGGCACCCGGTATTTTTGACCACTGCGTGACAGAGTGTTGGCCTGATCCAACATGTTCTTATGTTCTCCCTTCAGTATCAGTCCCTTCTCCCTTACTGCCCCTTATGCCTGAAACAACCTCTCAGAACACCTGTGTGATATTCTAACCATTCAAACACTTCCTCAAGCCCTACTTTTTCAAGAAAACCTGTACAAGCCCTGTGTTCTCCTCTCTCCGAAAGAACTAAGCTTAAGCACATACAGCTTGGAATAAACACATATTCTTCCCCTGTTCATCCCCACTTCCTCCCCTCCTTTTGTTGGTTCCTTTATCTCAAATTGTGTACTGTAAGCCTCTGAGGGCAATGACCTTGGATTCTGAAAAGTGCTATGCACACTGATGGTGTGATAATAATAAGTGACACTGCAATCGTATGGCCATCAGCAGACCTGAAGATCAGCAGGTCAGCTTGGAGGTTATATTCACAGGCACCCTTGTAGTTAGGGTTGCCAGCTCATGGTTAGGAAATTCCTGGAAGGTTGTGAGTGAAGCTTGGGGAAAGTGAGATTTGGGGAGAGGAGGGCCTTCAGCATGCCATAGATTCCACCCTCCAAAGCAGCCATTTTATCCAGGGCAGTCCTGGAGATCAGTTGTAATTCTGGGAGATCTCCATGCTCCACCTGGAGTTTGGCAACCCTACTTGCAGCAGGCTATTAGGGGCTCTGCTAGCATGCCAAAAAAAATGCTGCTTGATCTCACAAGTTGTGTTTGCTGCAGCATAGTGGGTAGTACTCTCAATGTTGTAGAGGAGCACCTAACAGGAACACAGCAAGGTGTGTCTTGCTTGCATGGATGCACACATCTTGGCATGTTCTTTGCAACTAAATGTCTTTGTGGAATTTAACTTGAGCAATGTGCCCCAGCAGGTCACATTCGTAGCTTGATTTAACCTTGATATGGCACAGATTCCCTCTTTGCAGATCCTCCAGCCATAGTATGTAAGTTCTAGTGCCAGCAATCAATATCTAATATGTAACAACCATTTCCAGGAGAAGAATGCTTCTGAGTATGCAGTTACACACACTAAATAATCCACTTTCAATCCACTTTCAATGCACTTTTGAATTGGATTTTGCCAGTTCACACAATAAAAATTTAGTTGGAAAGTGGATTGAAAGTGGATTATTTAGTGTGCGTGACCACAGCCTCAGATTCACTGAATTCCTGTCATTCGTTTTTTTAAAAAGTCTCAAGTTCCTTTTATTGCAGAGTTATGCCTTTGCTCTTATAACTCCTCAATAAAAGAGTCTAGAAACATACCTTTAAAAAATGCAAGCTGAAAATTCAGAGGACCTAACATAGATTGTTATAATGGAAAAATGGTATTCAGTGGCTAATACAAAAAACCTCCCTGATGATGGTGGAGGAAATGGCCAGCACAGGGGCAGAGGAAATGGCTGCCATGTGTGTGGGACTGGGAAGTTCTGAATTCATGCAGCAGTCATCCAGGCTTTGCTGCAATCTTTCCCAAAACTGCAGCAAAGCAGATTTGGAAAAAATTGGAGAGAAGCTGGGGAAAATCCAGAAGTTGAACAAATGTGCCAAGATGTTGTGGGGAAGCAGGAAAATAAGCTGCTTTCCACCAGCATCAAATTCAAAGCAAATGAATTGTCACCATATGGAGAAGGGCTTGTTCTTCTCTGCATGGTGATAATGCATTAAGAAGTCAGCTAACACATTTGGACTATGTTAATTCCTGCTATGCAAAGTGTGACAGAAAATACTTGTTTATTCCTTTTGGTGTCATGCTATCAGTAGCTGGTAAAAACCTGCAAACTTTGCATGAACTGTCATTAGCTATTATGATTAAGAAATGAAACTCCAGCTTTGACCTGAGCAGCTCAAGGATTTTCTCTCTTTATGGTGATAACAGGAAAACTTAACCCAAGATAGTTTTATCCCTGCTTTCACTCCAGAATTGTAAGGCATGTTATCATTTCTCCCTTTAAAACTCCCATTAGTCAAATTTCAAAGAAAGGCCCATGTTGTATATTAAGAGGGCCATGCAAGTGCTAGCATGGCCAAGCAATCAAGCAGACCTTGGGGTCTGGAAACAATAGCCAAGTTGGATCCTAGCGCGGACCAAAAGGCTTGTGCAGATCCCAGTAGGAACCTATGGTCAACTGGGAGTGTAAATAGAACCTATCACAGGGTGTGGGGGGTGTTGTGTGTGGGGGGGTGTTACACGGATATAAGTCAGTCACAGACCAGCTAGTTTGTCTTCAGTTTTGAGCTACTTAATCAATTATGAGCTGATCACTATGCCACGAGTCCAAATTCAGTATATTATAGCCCAGTTCAAGAGACTAGGTGCAGGACCTTTTCTGTTTTGGCTAGAACATCATGAAACCTCTTACCCAGAGAGGGCTGGTAGTGCCTGAAGTATTTTAGGAAAATCTGCACATTTTTTTCTTTTTAAGACAGTGCTTTGTTGCAGGGTTGTTTTTTTTAAAGGTTCCTCATGGTATAAAAGATAAAAAATGGAGAATTAAACACATGTATTAAACAAATAAATAGACTGTAAATATATATTGCCAATAAATAAATATATACCATTGACTTAAGTAAATAAATAAGTCAATGGTATATATTTATTTATTGGCAATATATATTTACAGTCTATTTATTTGTTTTAATACATGTGTTTAATTCCCCATTTTTTATCTTTTACAGCAACTTGCTTCTGGTCCTTATTGAATTTATGCTTTGGATTTACATGATTGTACTATATTTTTATAATAGCCAATATGTTCCTCACTATTGACCTCTGAGGAGGGCTATGTAGGCCGAAACGCGTCAGGTCAGATTGATAAGCCCTTGCGTTTTATCGTTTGTTATTTATACATAACGTGTGATTTGGCCCTTATATAATTTTAAATTTGTGATTAATAAATACATGTATTTTTATATATTTCCTTCATTAAGTTTTTAATATTGGCCCCCTTTCTTACATTTGACAAACCTTTGTCAGGTTCTGGATTCTAGGTTTTAGGTTCAGTTTTTGTCCCCTTCCCCTTTTTTGTCCTCATGGTATAAGTCTTTGTTGCATAAGGCCTTTTGGAATATGATTTTTATGACCATCCTGAAGATATATGAGCTTATGGACCAAACTAAAAGAGAAAAAGGAATTTGTTTGTTTTTGAAATTTATACCTTGTCCTACCCCGTAAGCGGGCTCAGGGTGGCTTACACCATCATAAACAATAAAATAGTTTGATAAAAACATCCAGTCCTTATATATATTTGAGTTTTCGCCCCAGAACGTTCGATGCGCGCCAAAATAGGTTGGCGGCATGAACTGTCATTCAGAAGACTCTGGCCGGGTTGGGTGGCTGCTTTGTGCAGTTCCGCCCACGTCAGCCCCAGCCAGGGTCTTCCGCTCACTCTGCTCTGGACCTCTGAGGAGAGAGGACCATCAACAGAGTGAGTGAGCCAGACCTCCCGAGGAAGCCCAGGGAGGGCCAAGTGGCCGGAGCCTCCCCGTGCCGGCCTCTGGACTCCCCCCCCACCCGCCGAGGAGAAAGCCGCCAGTGGCAGACAGGCATCCGCATGCCAGTGGCCGGCCCTTCCCGCCCACCCATCCATGAGAAAGCCGGCGCTGGTGGCGCAGCCACCTCACGCTGGCTGAAGGCCCTGACCGACCGCCCCCCCACGAGAAAGCCAGCGGCGTCACAGCCACCGCCCGCCGGCTGCAGACCCCTCCCCACCTGCCCGCCCACCCACCCATCCAACCATGAGAAAGCTGCGGCGGCGGCACAGCCACCGCACGCCGGCTGCAGGCCCTTCCTGCCCGTCCACCCACCCACCAGAAAGCCAGCAGCGGCGGCACTGCAGCCACCGCACACCAGCTGAAGGCCCTTCCCACCCACCCCCACCCAGGAGAAAGCCGGCGGCGGCGGCCTCGCAGCCACCGCACACCGGCTGAAGCCCCTTCCCGCCCACCCCCCACACCCAGGAGAAAGCCGGTGGTGGCGGCCTCGCAGCCACCGCACGCCAGCTGAAGACCCTTCCCGCCCACCCCCCACACCCAGGAGAAAGCTGGTGGTGGTGGCCTCGCAGCTACCGCACGCCGGCTGAAGCCCCTTCCCGCCCACCCACCCCCACCCAGGAGAAAGCCGGCGCCAGCACAGCCACCACACGCCAGCTGCAGGCCCAGCTCCCCCCCTTCTCCCACCCCGCGCCTCCCCCCACCACCCTTTTTTCTTCCTTTCTCTCTCTCGCCCTTCCACACTTTATCTCTCTCTCTCACTCTGTTCCCCCCTCTTTCTTTTCTCCCATTTTTCCCTCCCTCCCTTCTTTCCTTCCTTCCACTCTCTCTCTCAGACTCTCTCTTTCTACCCTTCTTTCTTCCTTCCTTCCTTCCTTCCTGACTTTCATTCTTTCTCCCTTCCTCCCTCCCTACCTCCCTTCCTTTCTTTCTTTCAAACTTACTCTCATCACACACCCTGTCTCTGACTGCCCCCTCTTTCCCTCTCTCACCTCCCCTTTCCTCCCTCTCCCCTCACTCTAACTCTCTCTCTCTCTCCCCCTCTCTCTCTGTACCTCCACTTCTCCCTTGCTCCCTTCCACCCACCCTTCCTTCCTATCTAGGGCCCATTGTCTCCTGCCACAACGGGCTTTGCTCACTAGTTTTGTCATAAAACACAGGCTCCAACTTGATTAAAATAAAATTTAAATAACTCATTTAAATACCTATTAGCAGCTGAGCCATTGATTTCAGTTCTGATGTATGCTACACTTGTGCCAGGAAATGGCATCAGATCACTTGATGGAATAATCAGTTGATCCTGGCATCAATTGATCTAAATAGTGCCATGGAGCACTTGAAGCAGGGGAGGCCTATTAAATACTGGACTCAAGGCAGCTCTTATCAAACAGTGATTTCTTTTATTCAGTTCAGAACACAACACATACAACAACCCAGCAACAATCCCCACTTATATACAGTCAAGAGCAGTCAAAACCGCACCTCCTGACACAGTAATAACCAATCATAGCGAACACTACAGCATACCTTATTTGCATTTCCTTTTTCATTCTAGTCTTCCGTGATTGATCTGTTACTTGGGCAGTCAATCAGAGCAAGTGCTGTATCATTTTAGCAAGCAACGGTATCTAACACAAGGCTTAGGCATTAGCTGCATTCAGTACAAATACTTCTTCATATTGAGAACCAATAATAGTAATTTCCTCCAAAATTATGCCATCTCCTGATTGTCCTGCTACACTCTAACAGCCAACCCAAAAGATCTTAGGATCCTTGCACACTATGAAGCTTGGCACGAAGCTCAGGCACAGTAACAATTCATAACAAGGGCGGCAGCTATGGCGGGTGCCATTTGAGAGAGCTCCGAAGGACCTTTCCCGATTCCTGCTGATTAAACATTCCAAATGACGCTCTAACTTCATACAAGGCATGGGTAAGATGAATAGAAGTAAACATCATACTGCTAATACCTCAGAACCATGCTTAAAGCTGTTTTTTCACTCTGAGGCTGTGGGGGATCGTCTACACATTGCGGCCTCTACTAGCGACAAAATGGTGTCGGGCACTTCCCAAGCAGACCAAACGCATTCAGCCCTGACAAAAAAAGACTTTCAAGACGACCTTAAGCGATTCAAGGCTGAAATGATTGAAACCTTTAATGACATTTTAAAACCATTAGCTGATAAGCTTGAAGAAATGCAAATCTCAATTCAGCATATTGGAAAATCAGCCGACGCTGCACTTGAAACGGCTGCTACTAATCAATACGATATTTAAATCCTGCAAGATTCTGAACTGTGGGCAAAAGAACATATCTTGATCCCCAAGCACAGAACAAGAGAAAAATGTTTAAAGTTTCGCGATTTCCTGGAACAAGCTGAAGGGGCAACAGAACTTACCTCCTTTCTGGCAAAATGGCTGTCTGAAGTGGTTAATTTCGATGACAAGGCAGAACCCATGTTGGTCCATGCTCACAGACTCGGTCCCAAAGCAGCTGATAAATGTCGGGGCCCAAGAGACATTCTAGTCGAATTTTTAGATCTTAAGATTAAGTCACGGGTTCTACAAGAGGTCAAAACTGTGAGGAGCTTCAAATTCAAGAACGATGACATCTTTGTCTTTCCAGACGTTCCTCCTGAAGCCCTTCAAATAAGAAGAATCCTCAAGCCCATTACGACATGTCTTAATGAAGAAGGCTTTAAATACTGCTGGGCCAAATCCGGATATCTACAAGTTCATCATCAAGGTACTCTTCATCAAGCTGCTGATTTCGCCTCTGGTTGGGCTCTACTTAAAGCACTAGAAATTTAAGCTTCTGAAGAGATGGAAACTGACTTAGCTTCATTTTGTAAGCGTAAATGTCAGGAGCAATCAACCCTTCATCGATGGAGCAAGATCCCAACTAGACGAAGAATGAACTTTTAAAATATTTCTTCAGGTTCCTATTAGATGCACCATTTAAAAACTTAGTAGTAACTAACATGCCTTTTATTTGTTA
Source organism: Gekko gecko (assembly GCA_029375565.1). Lineage (NCBI taxonomy): Eukaryota > Metazoa > Chordata > Lepidosauria > Squamata > Gekkonidae > Gekko > Gekko gecko. The sequence goes on along the minus strand of JAPDNY010000002.1, from coordinate 219,176,967 downwards.
ACACTGGTTATTATACCAAATTGAGATTTTTCAAAAACGGAAGGAATACAGGAGGGTGTTTTGTTCTTTCTAACTCTCTCTTTGTTCCATATATGTGGTGGTTTATTTTCTTATGGTTTGGATGCGATTTAATGCTAATTCCAAGAGTTGAGCTGATTAAGCTCAGTGAGAAGTTCAAATTCTCACGCTGGGTTAGTGGAGGGTGGGGGTGGGACAAAGAGTTCTAAAATATAGGTTAAGGTTATTCTATTTTCAAGGAGAGTGCAGTTGGGCAAAGACCATTAATTTTAATAGTTCTCACTGGTTCTTTTTAAAATGCAGCAGTCTCTTCATGCTTACAAAATTCAAGTTCAGATCTTTGATCATTTTACTATTGGGATGTATATTAGTAATATCTTTAAACTGTTTATTATATGAAGTTTTTTTATATTATCATGGTTGAGTTAAAAATTGTTACCTTAAACTGCCATGGTTTGAATAATTGTATTAAAGCCAAATGGATAGCACATTCTTTACAGCAACAAAAAGTTAATATTGCTTTTTTACAAAAAGGTCAAAAAGTTGTCCCCTCTTCTTGGTTTACAACTCAAATCTTATCATATGGCTCCTCCAAGTCTAGAGGTGTGGCAATTATTATTTCCAAAGATACTAATTTTAAAATTGAAAAGACCAAAATTGATAATGATGGCAGATACATATTCTTGAAAGGTAAACTATATGAAAAAGATGTAACTTTAGCTACTGTCTATGTACCCAATTCCATGCAGTTAAACTATTTTTCTTCAACTTTAGACGACCTTTACCATTTTTCCTCTGATCCAATTATTTTAGGAGGGGATTTAAACTATTTGATGGATCCCAACTTAGATAAGTCTTCCTCTAGCTCATTTTCTAAAAAACTGAAACACAAAAATAATCAAAAATCACCACTCCAACAAATAATTTATAAACATAATCTTAGAGACATTTGGAGACTACAACACAATTTGGAACATGATTACACCTACTACTCTCAGCGTTTCAAAGTTCATACCAGACTTGATTATCTCCTTATTTCTTCGTCTCTAATAGACCTAGTTAAATCCTCATCTATCGACACTAAAAAATGGTCAGACCACACTATGGTTCAATGTGTTCTAACAGTAGGCCAAAGGGAACAACTCAGACACAACTGGAAGTTTAATAAAATTTTATTACTTGAACCAGATATAAAAAATAGTTTACATCAACATCTTTGTGAATTTTTTAAGTTGAATAATTCTACAGAAACATCTATATTTACAATTTGGGAGGCTTCAAAAGCCTTTATGCGAGGTCAATGTATCTCCTTATTATCCTCCTGTGAAAAAGAAAAGAATGCAATTAGAGCAGATCTTTTGAACAGTATTCATATATTAGAAGCTCAGCATAAGCAGACATGCAGTAATAAAATATACAAATGACTACAAAATGCCCGTAAACAGCTAGAGATGATTGAATCAAATTTAATTCATAAGAGCAATTTTAATTTTTTAAAAATAAAGTCATCTAAAGTTTCAAAAAGACTAAAATTTCTTTCATGGAAAATTAAAAAGAGGCAAGAAGATTGCTTCATTACCGGACTCCGAGATAAAAATAATATTTTGAAACACTCAAATAAAGAAATCATTCAGATATTGGAATTATTCTATAAGAATCTGTATACTTCCACAAATTCTAATAATCTAGATATTCAAAACTTTTTAAATTCTCTTGAACAATTTCATAAACTATCAGAAGAACATTGAGAACAACTGGAATCTCCGTTTTCAATACAAGAATTGGAACAAGCTGTGAAATCATTAAAAATTAACAAGGCGCCTGGACCTGATGGGTTCACTTCTGAATATTATAAAGCTTTTCTACCAGACTTGAAAGAGGTGCTATTAGAAACATGTAACAATATCGAAATTACTGGTCACCTGCCTGAATCGTGGAAATTAGCTAACTTTATCTTAATTCCAAAAAAAGATAAAGACAACAGTGACCCAGCTTCTTTTAGACCAATCTCTTTATTAAATGTTGATTATAAATTATTTACAGGAATGATTGCAGCTAGACAACAGAATATCATTGGGCAGTATATTCACATGGATCAATCCGGTTTTATTTCTACAAGAGATATAGCAGACAACGTAAGAAAAACCCTTAATATCGTTCATCTCTATAAAAAAACAAAAATTGTGATTCTCTCTTATTTTCTATTGATATTCAAAAGGCTTTTGATTCTCTAGAAATTACATACTTGAAATCTCTACTAAATCACATGAAATTTGGCTCCTTTTTTTGTAATGTAATTCAAGCAATATACGAAAACCCAAAGTCATGCTTTTTAGTTAATGGGACGGCTTCTGAATATATTACATTTCATAGAGGGACGAGACAAGGCTGTCCTTTATCCCCGCTTTTATTTGTTATTGCCATCGAACCTTTAGCTTCTGCAATTCACTCCAACAAAATAATTACTGGAATTAAAATTAAAGACAAAGAATTTAAACATAGTATGTTCACTGATGATGTTATTCTTTATGTGTCCTCGCCATGCAAATCTTTAAAGGCTATCCAAACTACATTGGAATGTTTTGGCTCTATAGCAGGTCTAAAAATAAATTTTTCTAAGTTGCTACTTTTCCCAATCAATATATCATCTGAGGTTAAATCAGAAATTAATGTGAATTTTAAATATCACTGGGTTGATAAACACCTGTCATATCTGGGAGTTAAAATTCCCATAGCTTTGTCTGATCTTCTCAAAGTAAATCATGTCTCAACTCACAAAGAAATTATGTCTAAACTGACAAACTGGAACACAGATTTTTTGTCGTGGATAGATCACATTTCTATTTTACGTTCATTTGTTTTACCCAGGTACATGTATTTTTTTCGTACTCTTCCTATCCCACTCAATCTCATTAAAAAATGGCAAAGTTATATTAATAAATTCATATGGAAATTTAAATCACCTCATGTTAAATTCAACTCTATGAAAATGTCACAATGAAATGGTGGTCTAGCATTACCAGATTTGATTTTATATCACAAAGCCTCTCTACTGGCTGCACTAATTAGACAATACAATCCAGAATTATTTTTGGACTGGAAATGGATTGAAGAAGTTACATCTAAAGGACAGTCCTTTCAACAATTACTTTGGAATCTTCAGGCTCCTAAGATTAAATCTCTCACTACTTCTCCCTTCCCATGTGCCACATTTAAAACTTGGTATTGCTACAAAAAGACTTTAACCTCACCTTTTTCTAAATTGAGTACTTTTTGTGGACAAAATTGGTTTCTTCCAGCAAAAGAACCTTCACAATTTAACTCCTGGAAACAAGCTGGAATCACAAGAATAATGGACGTTGTACATCATAATCAAATGCGATCTAAACTGGATTTGGAAAAAATATATATTTTACCCAATTTGAACAGTTGCTCTTTAAAGAACATAAAAACGAGGTTTGATATCTAAAATTTACCAAATCCTTTTGTCACCACATAAGATTCAGAATTTAAGTTATCAAGCATCTTGGTCTAAGGATTTACAACAATCGATTTCTCCACAACAATGGTCGCAAATTTGGAAAACTCAAATCAAAATGTCTAATTCTTTATATATTTACAAAGCAAATATGAAGGTTTTGTTACGATGGTATCTAACTCCTGTCAAATTAACACACATGATACCTCATCTTTCACCGAAATGTTGGAAAGGTTGCGGAGAAGTTGGCACATATTTCCACAACTGGTGGTCTTGTAAATACATCAAAGAATTTTGGTTACAAATTATAGCGTATATTAAAACCTATACTAACTATATGTTGGATGCTAACCCCGCTTTGTTATTACTTAATTTATGGCTGGAGGAAGGTCCTCCAGATTCTACTAAAAAGTTAATTAACATTTTACTCACTGCAGCAAAAATATTAATTGCCAAAAATTGGAAGGAAAAAAATCCTCCCAAAATTTATTTTGGATCCACAAGTTATGGGATCTGTTTATGCTAGAAAACTACAATATATATTTTTCAGACAATCAAATGATGGATGAAATAACAAATCCATTAAATATATGGTTCCCAATTCTCAACAAAATTAATATTGACAAATTTGACTGGGAATCAATTAAAGAAGCTAAATTTAAACTCTTATTATTCAATTAAACATACTGTTATTTGATTTATACTAAAATTTAAATTTGTTGTCTATCGTTAATTCTTCAATTATAAGATATATTGTTCTTTCAAGGAAATTGTTATTGTTCAACTGTACTTCCTTTGTTTGTTGTTGTATATCTTTATAAAATGTAATACAATTTTGTGTTAAAAAAACAATTCATAACAAGGCCAATATTACTTGCTGTCCACCACCTCAACCAAAGGCTCGGTGGAACAGCTCCATTTTACAGGCCCTGCAGAATTGCAACAAATCCCGCAGGGCCCTGATCTCAACAGGAAGCATATTCCACCAGGCCAGAGCCAGGGCTGACCCTGGTCGAGACAAGACAGACCTCTTTTGGGCCGGGGACTACCAACTGGTGCTGGTCTAAAGTGTGCAAGGCTCTTTGGAGCACATATGGGGAGACACGGTCCCACAGGTTGTATTGTCCCCCTTTGGCTGTAGGTTCCCAGGTTAGGGTACTCACTCACGCTCCTGTTCTCAGGTCCACTTGGAAGAGACAAGCTGGCTCAAAATATCAGTCATTTATTTGCAAGAAAACAACTAAAAAAACCAACAACTTCAGCTAACATACAAAACTGGAAACTGAACAAGAGCTCCACCCAACAGAACCAAACTAAATCACACTGATATTAGGGGAGGAGCAGACTGTTCCATTACATACGTACTGTATACAATAAATATACCACATCCCCCTTCTTTACTTTGATGTGGTCAGTACAACTCAAATACTACAAAAATGTGGAGTTAGAGGTTGCTAGCACTTGACTCACCATTGGGGTTCACCTTTACTGCTGACCCATCACGTAATCCTTAAATCTAGCGGGCAACCTGACCACTCTTTGTTCCTACACCATTCAGCTAGGGAGTCATCAAGCATTGGAAGCACATCTGAAATGCTCTGGGCAAGTCTAGAACATCAGCTGAGATCTGCTGAGATAGCACGATCAGGCATAGCAGCAGTTTCTGGAGCTGCGAAGGAACGATCTTTTCTCAAGGTTCTACTATTCCTCCTATACACATTTTCATTGGGTATTTCAACAGAATAGGAATGTGGTTCAGTCCTCTTGCCTGTAACTAATGCTGATATCCATCTGGTACATGTCTGCATCTGCACACTCTCCCCCTCATGCAGGGCTGGAAGGGACAAGGCCCATTTGTCATAGCAGGCCTTCTGTCAACACTGAAGGGCCTTCAACTTCTGCTGACCTGCAGATGGCAGTCTGGGTGTTAAAGCTGCTAAGGTAGCTGGTAGAATGTAGCATAAGAACCTTCCCATAAGGAGTTGTGCGGGAGTATACTCTAGACCTGAAATAGGCACAGTCCTCAAGTTGAGTAAGGTAAATGAAGATCTGAACCATCTATTAAGCTTTTTTAAGCATGTGTTTGACAGTGTGAATCATGTGTTCAGCCTGATCATTGGTTTTGGGGATAGCCAGGACTGGACTGAGTTATAGAAATACTCCACTCAGATGCAAATTGTTTCATCACTGAACTTGTGAATGGGACATGGTCACAAATGAGCTCTTTGGGAATACCGTGGTAACCAAACAATGCTTTCATCTTGGCCACAACCATATCAGTCTTGTCAGGTAACAGCAGAACTGCAGCATATTTGGAATAATGGTCAACAACTATAAGGTAGGACTGGCCATTGAGGTAAAATGTCAGTTGCCAAGTTGAACCAGGGTAATTCTGGGGTCTCATGGGAGATAACTGGCTCCCTGCAGTTGCTAGGCTGAAATTCCTGATATGGTGTACAATGTTCAACCCATTGCTCTATGTGAGCATTCATATTAGACCAATACATGATTTGATGAGCCCATGCTTCTAACCTCTGCATGCCTTGATGGGGAGAATGAAGCAGGACCATTATGTGAGACCAGGGGTCTTTTCGTAGAAAAAGAGCTGCAGGAGCTCATTAGCATATGGTATGCTAATGAGCTACTAGGCTATTAGCATATGCCACGCCCCCTGACATCACCAGAAGTGATGTCAGAAGGGGAAGCAAAAGATGGGGGAGGCATCTTCAAAAGCCTCCCCTTCTCTTCCCCAGCTGGCTTGGGTGAGGGAGTGAAGAGAGAAGGGGTTTAAAGTTTAAAGTAAACCCCTTCTCACTAGAGTTGGCCACAGAAGGAGGAAAGAGGGAAGGAAAGAGAGAGAGTAGAGAGAAGGAAAAAGTGAAAGAAAGAGAAGAAGAAGAAGGAAAGAAGGAGGGAAAGAAAGAGAGAGAAGAGAAGAAGGAGGGAAACAGGGAAAGGAGGAAAAAAGAGAAGAGAAGAAGGCAGGAAAGAAAGAAAGAGAGAAGGGGGGAAAGAGCAAAGAGAGAGAAGGAAAGGAGGAAATGAAAGAAATTCGGCAGCAATTCGCCCCCATTATATCCTATGGGGCTGCGGTGGCTCAAGTGGTTAAGACGCTGAACTGCAGGCTGTGGAAGGTCAGTAGTTCAGCAGTTCAAGACCCGAGAGTGCCACATGACGGGGTGAGCTCCCGTCTCTAGTTCCAGCTCCTGCCAACCTAGCAGTTCGAAAGCAAGAAATTGCAAGTAGATAAATAGGTACCACTTTGGTGGGAAGGTAACAGCGTTCCGTGCACCTTGGTGTTTAGTCATGCCGGCCACATGACCACGGAAACGTCTTCGGACAGTGCTGGCTCTTCGGCTTTGAAACGGAGATGAGCACCGCAACCCTAGAGTCGGATTCGACTGGCTTTCGAGCAAGGGAACCTTTACCTTTACCTATATCCTATGGGCCATTGAAGTCAATGGTGAAAACATAGGGTATATTCTGGGGGCTGGAGGGGAGGGGGTTTGAGGAAGAGGCTCCAAACTCATGGAGTAGCTGTTGGAGCCTCTCCCCAAGATACCCACCAAGTTTCAAGAACATTGGACCAGGGGGTCCAATTCTATGGGCCTCCAAACAGGTTGCCCCCATCCCCTCCATTGTTCTCTATGGTGGAAAAAGTTACTTTTGGGGGGTTTGAGGGAGAGACTCCAAATTTTCAGGGTAGCTTCAGGAGCCTGTCCCCACATACACCCCCACGTCTCAAAGCAATTGGACCAATGGGCCTAATTCTATGGGCACCCAAACAGGTTACCCCCATTACCTCCATTGTTTCCAATTGGGAAACCCAGCCATCAGCACTTAAGGCAGGCAAGCAGGTAGCACCAGCAGTCAGACTCTCCCAGAGAATCTCAGGGAACGTGAACTGTCTTGGGAGGTGCTTGTCTGCCATGAGAACAAGTAGCACACTCCAGAATAAGTGGCACTATGGCAGGGGTACTTCATCTTGCATTTTCATATCTAGTAACAAAATATAAAATAACTTTACCACCCAGCGGAATTTTATCCAATTCTATGTGTATCATAAAACCCAGTGACATTATCTTTTGCATATCTAGAATCCAGTTGTGCCCTTTCCCACCAGTTCGAATGAATACCTCTTTTCTTAAGATTATCTTGTTGAATTAATGTGTTTTGTTCATCTAGCAGATCTTCATACCTCCAAAATTGTTCTTTTGTAAGTATCATGGGGTTTATGAAGGCTTCTAATGGTGAAACAGAAGTTCCTTTTTCGATTTGTGCATAGTTTTGCTCAGCCTGTGTCAGTGGTTTTGAAGCATAAGCAATAGGTTGTTTCTGCTGAAACAGGCATGCTCCCAAACAATCTTTGAATGCAATCTGCTTGTATCTCCAATTGTTCTCCTGGATCAAAATATTGGAGTACTGGAGCAGTTGTGATGGCTTGTTTGAGATTGTTTAAGGCTTCCTGCTGCTCAGGTCCCTGTTGCCACAGTGCATTATTTCACAACAGGGATTACAGAGGTGCAGTCAGACTTGATTCATTTGGTATATGTTAGGCCAGGTACCTAAGAGTCTCTGAAGGCGTTCTTTGTCCACAGTTGGGGGATTTTGTTGATAGCTTCCATTTTATCATCACCTGGTCTGATGCCATCTTTGGAAAACATATGGCCCATATACTTGACGTCTTCTACCAGGAATTGTATCTTATCCTTGTTGAACATTACATCCTTTTGTTGTGCTCTCTGAAAAACATGTATTAAAATGGCATCATGTTCCTCCTTACCTGCTGTGGCGATGATCATGACATCTGCAATAATATGGACACCTGGGATGTCACCAAAGCATTCATAACTTTTCTGCTGAAATACTTCACTTGCTGACCAGAAACTGAAGGGGAGTATGTTAAAGTGGTATCTCCCCCATGGGGTGTTAAAGGTACACACTTCGGCTGATTCCTTGTCCAGTTTTATCTGCCAATAGCCATCCTTTTAATCTAGGATGGTGTCACAAGAGTCATCTGACCCCTCCTCCCCCTTCCTGCTAGACTCCATGGCTGCCTCCTTCTCCTCCACCTTTCCTTCCCTTTCAGGCTGGGGTTTTGTCTGGGTCTCAGTCTGATGGATGGGAAAGGGGGTTACGTCACCACCCTTCTGCCTCGTCCCAACTGGATTCTGCAGCCATGTCTCTCTCTCTGGCATGTGGCAGAGACAACTCCAGGGCAGTCCTCCTTGACACTTGACAATCCTCTCCCTTATATCCCCCTCTATCTCTGGCCCCTCCTCCCTGGATCCTCCCCATGCCTTCCTCCCTTAGCTCCTCTCCTCCTTTTAGCTGGAGACGCTGAGCACAACTACAGGGTAACATCTCCACCCTCAGCCCTCCCACTCCTTCCCCCAAGTGCTGGGGACTTGCTGGATCACAGGGGCTGGTGAGGCTGCCTCTGACATGGGGACGGGCCCTCACTGCCTGGCCAGCATTCAGCGAGGCCAGCTCCTTGTTCCCTTGAGAGATCACGTTGAGCAGCGGGGATTGGCTGCAGCCTCCGGGAGACCCACTGTTGTCCACCATTGCTTCTTTGGCCCCTGCAGGGCCCCAGGTGAGTTCGGGGGTTTGAGGCTATGGGCCCCTTGGAGTTGGCCCGGTGGGTGGCTGGCCAATGGTGGGGGCAGGCATCCCAGTGCTGGGACAGGTGGTAAATAGCTTCTTCCCAGCCAAATTTTTCCTGACATCTTCAATCATGGGAATAGAGAAATGTTGCCTCATCACTGCTTTATTAATATCATGTGGATCAAGACAAATCTGTAGTGAACGATTTTTCTTTTGTATGATCATTAGGCTACTGAACCAAGGAGTGGGCTTTGTGATTTTTATGATGATGCCTTGTGCTTCCACTTGGTGAATTGTGTCCTCCAATTTGAAAAAATGGGATAGGGGTTCTACACCCATGGACAATAGGATGGACTGCTGAGTGCAGAAAGATGTAGTGAGTGCCAGGAAATTGACCCAAGCTTTCAAAAACATCTGAGTAGTGCTTAAGGAGGTAATCTCTGGTCCAGGTACTATATGGGGTACCAAGTAGACTCACCTGAGGAGATCCAGAGTGATGCAGGCATCTCTTCCAAGCAATGGAGGATCCTCAGTATTAATCACATAACAGGTCAGCTGGGACCTGCTCTGCCATGAGCCACAATTGCCCTTTATGGTTTTATGCAGGCACCTCAAAAAGCAATAAGGGTGACCAGGGTTTGCATAATGTGCACTTTCCCCATCAAAGCTTTAGCCACTGCGGCAGGGATGGTATTTGCTTCAGCTCCACTGCACAGTTTAAAAGAGACTGGGAGACCTGCTACTGTTACCATGCTGTGCCATGCCTCAGACTGATCAAGAATAGATACCGAGCCCATGAATAACATTTTCATGTCCTTTTCTAGCTCTGCATTTTCTTCTTTCATTCTGCACACTTTAGCAAAATGATTCTTCCTTGAGCATTTCTAACAAGTAACTCCAAAGGCAGGACACTGTCTAGGCTTGTTTGTGTTTCCACATTTATTGCAAATCTTCTGCAGTTTAGCTGGGGCAGGCACTTGTCGTGGAAGGTCTGCTGGAGAGGCTTGCACGCTTGTTGCAAGGAGCTGAAACAGTTTCACTTTAGCTCCACAGCATGCAATGTTGCTTCTGCAAACATCACTCTGCCCTGGGCACTTGTAAGAGCCTTTGTTCTGCAAATATCGATTGCCTGCTGGAGGGTGAGATGGGGCTTTTCTAGGAGTTTCTCCAAGACTTTGTTATCAGTTATACTATATACAATCTTATCCCTTACCATGAGATCCTGAGAAGGACCAACTCACAATGCCATGCTTTTTGTCTTAGATCAGTGACAAAATCATTTTTTCCAGCAGCCTGATCATATTGAAATTGCCAAAATTGGTATCTCTCAAACTCGGGGTTCTTTCTGGGTTCACAGTAGGTTGGAAAGCCATTAAAACCTCTGACAGAGTCTTGTTGTTAGGGTCTACAAACAAACCTTTCAAATTATTGTAAACTTCAAGGGCTGTGTCTCCTATGCAGTGAAGCAAGGCTGAAATTCAGCCTTTGTGACTGCTAGGTACATTTTCAACTTTTGTTCTCATCTCCTCCATTTGTCCCCTGAATTTCCCACAAAGGATAAGTCAAATGGAGACTTGAAATGCTCCATTGCTTTATGAGGGATACAATCTGGAACCTTCCTGTTCAATACTGGAGATCCAAAGGAGATAGAGGCTAACTTCTGACAACTTCTGGCTGTGGGTTCCTGGGTTAGGGTACTCACTCAGGCTCCTGTTCTCAGGTCCACTTGGCAGGGACAAGCTGGCTCAAAACATCAGCCATTCATTTGCAAGAAGACAACTAAAAAACCTGACAACTTCAGTTAACATACAAAACTAAATCACATGGATATTAGAGGAGGAGCAGACTATTCCGTTACATATAAATATACCACAGAGGTCTCCCAGAATTACAACTCATCTTGAGAATACAGAGATCAGTTGCTTTGGAGAAAATGGCTGTTCTGGAGGGTGGACTCTACAGCATTATGCTGTGCTGAGGTCCCTCCCCTCCCTAAACTCTACCACCCCCTGACGATGTTTTAATAGCGGGCCCCAACTCCGAGACCTTCGCTGCACGCCTCCGGATGGTGCTCCAGCGTTTCAACGCCGCCGGCCTGAAGGTGAAATGAGAAAAGTGCCTGCTGGGAGTGCCACAGGTGGAATTTCTGGGATTTGCAGTCGATGCCCAGGGGATCCACCAAACACCAGAAACACCAGCACATCACATCACCCTGCTGGAGGACCTGTCTGACCGCCCGGTTCAGGTCACCAAGGTGTCTCGGGGCACAGCCAGGGATCGTGTCCTCTCCCAGGTCTTGGACTGGGTGGAAAGGGGGTGGCCCACCAGTCTGGTGGGACCCGAATTCATGGCGTTCTCTTCCAGGAGGGACAAACTGTCATGCCACAAGGGGTGCCTGTTCTGGGGTAGTTGGGTGGTGATCCCTGCCCCTTTGCGCAAATGAGTGCTCACAGCGCTACACGAGAATCACCCAAGCATTGTAAGAATGAAAGCCCTAGCCCGGAGCTACGTCTCGTGGCCGGGGCTGGACAGTGAAATTGAAGACCAGGTGAAACAATTCCAAACATGTCAGGAGTCACGACAGGAGCCACCTAGGGACCCAGTGCAACTTTGGGAGTCGTCTCACAAACCCTCGGCTAGGGTGCATCTGGACTTTCCAGGAACAGACCTTCTTCATTCTGGTGGACGCATACACCAAATGGTTGGAGGTGGTTCCAGTGCCTTCCACCTCCTCCCGCTCGGCCATCCGTGTGATGTGGCAGATTTTTAGCATGCACGGAATACCCAACACATTGGTGACTGACAATGGCACAGCTTTCACACCCCTGAGTTCCAGGAGTTCGTGCAATATTATGTGATCAGGCACATACGCTCAGCTCAGGGGAGCGGTGGCACAGGCGGTAAGACACCTGCATTAACATCACTCGTGCAGCCACTATGGCTGTTCGAGACCATCCACCGCAGTCGAGGTTAGCTCTCGACCCTAGTCCCAGCTCCTGCCCACCCAGCGGCCTGAAAGCAGAAATGTAATTATAAATGCGAGTAGACAAATGGGTACCTACCTTTAGAAGGGTAGGGGGCATCCCCCCCTCCAGTAAGGTGTGTGGAGATGGCGAGGTGTGTGGAGGCGGCGGCGGCGGCAGCGAACCTCGGCTGCAGCAGAAAACCGGTGGTGGAGGTGGCATGGTGTGGCGTCATGGCGACAGCAAGCAGCAGGGCCAGAGGAGCAATCCCTGGTGGCCAGTAGCAACATCAGGCAGCTGTCGTCAGCAGGGGTAGAGGCACACGATGACGTCATCTGCGGGCACGGCGGAGCCTGAAGGACATAGCTGAGCCCAGAGGAGGATGTATCGTGTGCCGCCCCCCCTGAGCAACAGGAGGAACAGCTAGCTGATAGACTGCTGGGGAGAGAGCCGAGCTTAAAGAACATCAGCCTCCACCTGGGTGCCGGTAGGCAGCCCCATCCCTAGTACAATGTGGCCCAAGTTAGGTGAAAATGTGCTTAGCACCCCATGTAAACCGCCCAGAGACCCCCAAGAGGGTTAGGGCGGTATAGGAAATCGAAGGTTAAATAAATAAATAAAAATGAAGCTCTGTTTCTCTCCGCAACCAACAGACAGGCGGAACACATGGTCTGCACAACAAAAGAGTCCCTGCGCTGCATGGACCACAGAGACTGGGACCACAAGTTGGCCACGTTCCTATTTGGCCAGCGAGTGACACCCTACACCACCACTGGCCACAGCCCTGCAGAGCTCCTAATGGGTCAGCGCCTCACGACACGGCTAGACCACCTCCATCCAGACAGAGCCCCGGAACACAGCATGGCCTCAGAGGATCAGGAAGCCCCATGGGGTTTCTTCCCTGGGGACCCCATGTATGCAAGGAACTATGCCCAGGGTCCCGCATGGATTCTGGCCAGGGTAGTCTGGGTGATGGGGCCACTGTCCTACAAGGTATCTAGCAAGGACGGCCAACTGCTGTGCCAGCACATTGACCAGCTACACTGCTGCATCCTTCCAGTGGACACCGATCTACAGGACAACTATGAGGAGGATTCCTGGGAACCCGAGGAACCAGAAGCATCCGTGCAACCCCAGCTACAGACTGACGCTCCACCAGAGAGAGACATTGGCAGAAGCTCCGAGCTGGGTCACAACTCAGAACCCCAGAACACGCCTACTGAGGCAACGGCCCCTGAGGCCCCGGCAGGACAAGCAGAGCTGGTGCCTGAAATGCCAGGCTGGACTCCAGACATGTCTCGCTTGACACGGGAGCGGCGGAAACCCTCCTACCTAAAGGACTATGTTTGTCAGAGGAGAACCTGAACCGGGGGGGAGGGGTGTTGTGTACTAATGGGGACCGCACACGTGGTCGGGATTACACGTGGTCATGCGAGCGGCCTAAGCTTTGCATCCTGAGACAATGGACAGAGAGGATCCTAAACCTAGCCAATCAGCTGGTCCGGATCCAAGAAGGAACCTGTGGTTGGGGTTACACTGTAAATAGACCTATCAAAAGTGTGTGTGTGTGTGGTTTGGACTGGCATTTAAGCGGGCCTCCGGCCCTGCATTTCCATCTCCAGTTTTCCTATCTTTGAATAAAGTATGAGCTGGAATCACTACACTATGCTTCAGTCTCAGTACTTTTCACTTACTTTTTACAAAAAAAAAAGCTGGGAATTCACAGGACCAGTTATATTTATTGTCATAACAGTACATCAGTATAATGATATGAAACTGATGTTTGTTTGTTTTTTTTAAATTGGAAACAGCACTAGTGGCCCAGGAAAGGGCTGGGATACTGGGGCCATGTGGAATCCCCATTGCTGCTGAGCTGTATTGACAGCCACACTGGCAACGGGAAACCATAAAAAGACTGTTCTCATAGTGGCTTTCTCATATCACCCTGTGAGCTTTATGGGTGGACAGTGACTTGAAATTCAGTTGCCAAGTCCCACACTCTGCTACAAAGTGGGGTTTCTTAACCAAGTATGGGAAGATGCCCTTTGCTGCAACATGGCTAGAAAAAATAACTTTGTAGCATCCATTTGTAGCTGCAGGCCAATGAGATGGGCCATCATTGGCCATAAGTAATATACAGCAACTGGCTGCCAGAAAGAGGTATTTGTTAATGTGGAGTCCTCCCACCTCTGATTGTGATTCAAAGAACTAAATGTTAAGATTTTATGTGCCTGACCAATAAGACAGGCATCCATTGCAGGATATTGCATGGTACAGTAGTAAATTCTGTGGAAGAGACCAAGAATGGGATAAGAGGAAAAGGTATACTCCACCTCAGCTGGTTTTACCTCTGCAGGATTTTAGGCGCATGTTGGTGGGTATCCTGTTTCCAGACTTCTAGAGGCTTAAAGGCCTGTTACAATAAGTACTCCAAACATAATCTAATGGTTTTAAATCATTTTATTAGATCTCCATGCATCCAAGGTTCAGTAACTCACATTACAGCTGCTGGGTGAATGAAGGAGTCCATACTCATGAAGCATACATGAATTATACCAATGACAGAAAGAAATTAGTTCTGTCCCTCTTGCCTTGCCACTTGAAACTCAGACAAAGGAACAGAAATGCCTCAATCAACATATTTTTTCCCAGGGCTCATGCTGGCACCAGGAAATAGCCCCATCTAGCCAACAGGGGAAGCTAACATCAGGGCATCTAACTACTAACTATATTTCCCATGGTGAAAATATTTAAAGAAACAGAGCTATTAACTGCTCTATATTATTTACTCTCTCATTAGAATCTGCTAGGGGCAGCACACTCCCTGCCTGGAATTCTATGGATTCCACCACCAACATGCTTTGCCATTGGAAAACTACTATGACTACATGGCATGCTACACTGCTAACTATGTTCTAGACAGAAATTAAGACATGCAAAACTTGAGTTTTCTGTCTTTGAGTTCTTCCTTGATGCGAAGGTCTGCCTGCGTGTAGGAGGAGTTTGGGACAAGGTTACACTCTGTTGCTCCCATACAGGTAGAACCTCTGGCTCTGGTTGTATATGTAGCCTAGCACTACTGTGAAGTCCATATAGAAGGTCGTGGCCTCAAACTTGACATCTGTTTCCCTCAGTATCTTGTCTGCCAACTCGACAGCTAACACAGTACTGCATAGTTCCAGCCTTGGGATGGTGTGTCATTGTGGTGCTAGCTTAGCTTTTCCCATGATGATGCCCACATAAATGTGACTCTCCTTGCCAGTGACCCTGAGGTATGCTACTGCTGCTAGCACCTTAGTTGATGCATTTGAGAAGACATGCAGCTCTCTGTGGGAGGTGGCAGTGGGTGAGATTGGGAGGTAGGTGCGAGATATGTGTATGTCTTGTAAAGTGCTAAGGGAGTTTCTCCAGGCTTCCCAGGCCTGTCTCTGGTCGAGGGGAAGAGGTTTGTCCCAGTTTTTTGTTCCCTGCGAGAGCGGGCATAGTAGGTGCTTCCCTTGGATAGTCACTGGAGCTGCGAACCCCAAAGGACAGAACAGGCTGTTCACCATTGACAAAATACCTTGTCTGGTAAATTACTTCTCTTGAGCAGGAACTCAGAAGGTGAAGGTGTCTCTCTTTAGGTCCCAACTTAGATCGCAGCTGCATTGGACGAGGGGGTGTCGGGGGTGTCGTCACCCAGGTCTAGGTCCCTCAGACCTTTAGCATGATCTTCTGGGTCAAATGCTGCCAGCACTTCTGTGCTGTTGAATGTGATTTTGTGCAGCTTGAGGTTAGCTACAGCCAGCATTATTTATTTATTTATTATTTCAATTTATATCCTACCCTTTCTGCAAACAAGCTGCATCCTCTTTAACAAGTCTATGGCTTCCTCTGGAGTGCATACAGACTCCCATCGCTGACACAGGTCCCATTCCACAAATCACCTAATGTCTAGGCCACTCTTCTCTTCTCCTATGTGTGTGGTTTGGTGCAATCCATACTTAGCAATTGCAGGGAATTAACCATTTCCAAAGACATGCACTCTCATGTGATATTCAGTGTTTTGCTGTCAATGCTCATCGCTGAACCCAAGAATCGCAAGTAGTTGCAATGGTTTTCTCTGATGAGGAAGGAGTAAAACATCTGCTGAATGTCTGCCATGACAGCTACAGCTTTCTTCCTGAAGTGGATAAGCATACCAAGTAGGCTGATGGTCAGGTCCAGCCCCATGAAGAGGACCTTGTTCAGTGAAAGATCTTGGCACTGCATGCTGGAATCGAAGACAACTTGGATCTGACCTGACTTTTGTGGATAGCATACTCCAAAGAATGGGAGATACCAACATTCCTTGCCTTCTTTCAGTGGAGGCATGATTTCTGCATGTTTGTTCTTAAACATTTTGTCCATGAATTCCACAAGATGAACCTTCATCTTGGAATTCCTTTTTAGAATCCTGTGCAAGGTGTTGAGTCGAGGCAGGGCCTGTTTGCAGTTGTTGGGTAAACACTGCCTAGGCACATGGAAAGGGAGTGGACTCACCCAGCTTCTGTAATTTTCTTGCCTGAATCCCTTGTCCAACAGCTGCAGGAACTGTTTGTCCTCTATAGATGGAATGGGTTCGTTGTCATCTTTGGTTGTCTGGAACACTGTCGCTCCCAAGACAGAGTCCTTTTCAATCAGCATGAAGTGTTTCAGACATGGCTTCAGGTGCGAGGACCACCTGTTGTCTAAGACTCTCATGGGTGAAGACGCTCATTTGAATTGGCATCTGTAGGCAATCTACACTCATGTTCCCCACAATTACCCATCCCAGCTCTAGCCTCTGGGCATGTGGGGAGCCAGGAGGTCCTCTAAGCAGATTGTGGCTGGCTAGTAGGTCAGGAATGTCCATTCCCAACAGAAGCAAAATTTCTGCATCAGGATCCAGGGCAGGAAGTTGACTTGCAATGGGTGTTAAATGAGGACGGTGAAGTGCAATGTCCAGCATGCGAATCTGGTCATGGTTGTTTGGTAGAGCGTTGCATTCCAACAGTGATGGCAGGGAGAACTGTGCTTTGCTGTCAAATGATTTGATCTGGAACCCAACAGCTCTCCTCCCTGCTGAGCACTGGACACCAGCACACGTCTTCAGAGCATACTGAACTTCCTTTCCCTGTAGGCTGAAGAGCTCGAAGAATGTTGGACTGGCCAAGAGCTGATTGCTTTGTCCATCCAAAATGATGTACATCTTTGCGGCCTTCTCTGGATGACCTGTAGGGAAAACCTTACCAAAGCTATCTGATGGCAGGATCTTTGGCTCCTCTTGGCACCACAAATCTGAGTGCAGTGGGCTCCAAGGGGCTGTGTTTGAATACTCAATGCTTCTGCAGTGGTTGTTATGGTAGTGGAGCTAGATGTGGGTTGCTGTGACAGATTGGCATCTGGATGCAAGGCTGTGGGGTGCTTGTCATCACCCATATGACACGATAGTAGCCTTGCAGTCCTTAGCCATGTGGCTTGTAGATGTGCAACACCTGAAGCACAGGTTGTACTCTTTGATCAGGGCCTTCCACTTCCACAGTTTCTTTCTGAACTCTCTGCATTTGTTCAGCAGGTACAGCTTCTTGTGAAATGGACAAAATGGCTCTGTAGACTTCGCTGTCTCAGTCAGCTTCATTGGCTTTGGCTCCAATGGCCATTCCCCTTTTGGCTTTGCCATGCTTGATACCACCATCTTCCTCACAGACACTGTCAACTTGGGTCTAGTTGCCTTGTGGAGGTGTTATCTCAGCACGAGAGTCACGGTGGCACCTAGCCCATCCACATTGAAAATTGTTACATGTCCTGGCCAGCTGGGCAATGAAGTTTGCAAGGAACAAGAACAGAGGGTACTTGCCCTCATTCAAATCCTTATAATGGTACACTGCCTCATCCCACTTGTCTTGCCATATGTACAGTAACTTGTCTGTGATGTCCATCTGTGTCAAGCAGTGGTTGTGACACACAGGCCCTGGTAACTGCAGATTACCCTTGGCTGCCTGCAATGATGAGAGGAGATCACAGAATCACAGAGTTGGAAGGGGCCATACAGACCATCTAGTCCACCCCCCTGCTCAGTGCAGGATCAGCCTAGAGTATCCCTGACAAATGTTTGTCCAGATGCTGCTTAAAGACTGCCAGTGAGGGAGAGCTCACCACCTCCCTAGGCAGCTGATTCCACTGTTGTACAACTCTTACTAATATCTAGCCAGTACCTTCCCACCTTAATTTAAACCCATTATTGTGAGTCCTACCCTCTGCTGCCAACAGTGACAGCCCTTCAAATACTTAAAGAGAGTAATCATGTCCCCCCTCAACCTCCTCTTCTCCAGACTAAACATTCCCAGGTCCTTCAGCCTTTCCTCATAGGGCTTGGTCTCCGGGCCCCCAATCATCCTCATCCCTGTCCTCTGCACACACTCCATTCTGTTCACATCCTTTCTGAAGTAAAGCCTCCAGAACCGCACACAGTACTCCAGGTGCAGCCTGACCAATGCAGTGTACAGCGGGACTATCACATCTTGTGATTTGGATGTTATGCCTCTGTTGATACAGCCCAAGATCGCATTAACCTTTTTTGTCACCACATCACACTGGCTGCTCATATTTAACTTTCGGTCCACCCTTGTTCACACAAACTGCTACTCAGAAGTGTATCCCCCATCCAGTATGCATATTCCTCATTTTTGTTACCAGATGTAGAACTCAGCACTTATCCTTGTTAAATTGCATCTTGTTCACATCCGCCCACTTTTGCAGCCCCTTCACACCCTCATCCAGATCATTTATAAAAAATATTGAAAAGTACTGGGCCAAGAAATGAGCCCTGTGGCACCCCACTGGACACCTCCCTCCATTCAGATGAAATGCCATTGACAACTACTTTCCGAGGCTGTGGTCACATGGCAAGTGTACCGCGATTTGTTCCCACTGTAGATTTGATCAGGGATATTTTTAAGCGGGTTCAGATGATCACACATCCCTTGTCCAAGCACTTGCTTTGCACGACAATGCTCCGGGCACTGTCCAGACAGCTGCACTGCCTAAGTGGCAGCGTGGCACAATAAAAAAAAATTCTTTGTGAATGCACATGCTCACATATGCACATGCACACACATGCGCACAGTGGTGAAAGCTGCAAAAAAACCCCACCCTATCAGAAGAAGGACGTTCAGATGACCTAATCACAATCATTGTGAGAGATGGCTGTCCAGATAGGCAAAATCGCAGATTCAAAGCACAAATACCCAGAAAGTACTTGATTTTCCTGGTGTCAGAAAACTAGCTAGGGAACTGGGAGGATTGTGTGAGTGAGCCCACTTCAGTAAGGGAGATGGATGTGGGTGTCTGATCAGCAATTTTAAATGTGAGGGGGAACAGTGGTAAAACCCGATCAAAATGACCATGTGACCACAGCCTGAGTGCAGTTCTCCAACCAGTTCCCTTTCCACCTAACTATCCTACAGTCCAGTCCACAATCCTTTAGTTTACCCATCAGAACGTCCTGGAGAACCCTGTCAAAAGACTTACTTAAATCCAGGTAAACAGCATCAACAGCATTCCCTCAATCCAGTAAGCTTGTCACTCAAGCAAAGAAAAAATGAGGTTGGTCTGACAAGATCTGCTGGGGACAAATCCATGCTGATTTCCCTGGATCACCAAGTTGTCCTTTAGATGCTCACAAATGTATCCCTTTAAAATTTGCTCCAGTATCTTCCTAGGGATGGAGGTCAGACTGATTGACCTATAGTTCCTTGGGTCATCCCTCTTTCCTTTTTTGAAAATTGGGATGACACCTGCCCTTCTCCAGTCTTGTGGCACATCTCTCGTCCTCCAAGAGGTCTGGAAGATGTTGGACAAAGGCTCTGCAAGGTTCTGCAAGCTCTCTAGAAAGTTCTTTGAGCACTCTTGGCTGCATACCATCTGGTCTGGGGGATTTGTACTCATTAAATGCAGCCAGGTGCTTCTCAACTGCCTCTCTGTCCTTGTCAACCAGCAGCCCAGATGCTGTGACTTGCCTACTATCATCTCTAGAAGAGCCTGTTCTCTTCTTCAGGGGAAAAAACTGAGGCCAAATAGGCATTGAGCCTTTCTGCTTTCTCTCTGTCCTCTGCCAGAGTTTCTCCATTTTCACCCAACAGTGGGCCCATCACCTCCTTTATCTTGCGCTTACTCCTCACAAATCTGAAAAAGAGTTTCTTGTTGTAGTGAGCCTACCTGGCCAGCTTTAACTCACTGTGAGCTTTGGCCTCCCTGATGGCTGATCTCCAGTGCCTAGCAGATACTCTTCTTGAGAGGTATGTCCTTGCCTCCATTTCTTGAACATTTCCTTTTTTCTCCCTTAGCACATAACAGTTCTCCGTTCATCCACATGGGCTTTTTGGATCCCCTACCATGTTTCCTTCTTGTTGGAATAGTGACAGCTTTAGCTTGCAAGAGCTCTTGTTTTAGGAGAGCCCTGTGATGGAATTAAAGGTTTGTGGAGAGCAGCCAGGTAAACAAAGGAGCTGCTGAGTCACGTGACTGAGAGAGGTGGGGGCCAGAGGGCTCAGAATTCTCAGTGAGTGACAGATAACTGTGAACAGCTGACAGTTGAAAGCTGACAGTTGGGAGAGTCAGTTGGAAGAAAGTTAACAGAGAGTTAACTGGAGAGCTCTGAAGAGGACAGAAGCCTCTGGGCTCAGTGGAATCAGCCAGATAGCAGTTTAAATGGAAAACTGTGGCTTAATAGCACTCTGCACTGGTACCCTCTAATATAAAGAGGAGAGTGGAAAGTATAAGACCTCAGTGGTGACAAACACCAGATACACTGCTCCAAAGGAACTCATACGATGGCTAAGGAAGGGCAAAGGGTCTGGAGGAGTCTGGAGAGTTGGGGTTGTCGTGCCAGTAGACTCAAGAGACCAGGCAAATAAAGCCCAAAGGTTAACCACAAAACAGTTACTGGAGAGTGGGATCATAAATTGGTTTTGTGTACTGAAGAACATCTGTGTCATACTGAGAGTGATAAGCCTACAGCCTATGTCAAGGCAAAATAAAGTGTCTATTCAACAAAGAAACAAAATATCTTGTGTAAATATATCCCATCCCCCTGTTGAGTTTTCGGTATAATAAAGAACTGTGCTGTTTGATTTTTACAAGCACTGGTGCCTGACTTTCTGGTAAAGAATTATACTGGGCCGTTGTCCTCAATACATCCACAAGTTATATCAATCCCTGAAGAGACTACTAATTAGTGTGAACTGATCAGCCATCAGAGAAAGCAGAATTGATCAATCACTTCATAGAAAAATAAACTGAATCCAATACAAATATAAGCATATACAGGCAGTGATGCCACAGCTCGGTCACAGCAATGGCCAGGGAGAGGTCATTGTGTTATAAGCCCACCTTTCACTTGCTCCTTTCCCTTCCAGCAGTCTTTACCATGGAATGATTCTCATCATACCTCTGAGTTTATTAATGTCTGAACATAAGAACGTAAGAGAAGCCAATGTTGAATCAGGCCAATGGCCCATCTAGTCCAACACTCTGTCACACAGCGGCCAAAATATACCACGTGCTATCAGGAGGTCCAGCAGTGGGGCCAGGACACTGGAAACCCTCCCACTGCTGCCCCCTCCAGCACCAAGAATAGAGTGCATCACCTGCCCCAGACTGAGAGTTCCCATCTATACCCTGTGGCTAATATGCTCCATATGTTTATCTAATTCCCTCTTTGCCTTAATGAAATCTAACATACACGTGTGATTATGAACTTCCTTGGTCCCCCATAGGAAAAGGAATTCTAGCAGGACATGGTCACTTCCCCCTAAGGTCCCCACTACCTTCACCCCACCCACCATCTCTTGCCTGTTGATCAATATTAAGTCCAGTATGGCCAAGCCCCTCTTAGCTTCCTCCACCATTTGATGAAGAAAGTTGTTCAGACAAGTCAGGAAGATATGTGACTGTGGATGCTTTGCAGAGTTTATCTCCCAGCACACATCAGGGAAGTTGAAGTCACCCATAACTACCATGTCATGTTGTTTGGATACCCTCTACCTCCTCATCCTGGCCAGGAGGTCTGTAGCAGACTCCCAGCCACAATACCATTTGTCCTTCCTTCCCTTATCCTCACCCAGATACTTTCCACTGGACTGTCACCTTCCTCCTGCAGTATTTCCTGTCAAACAAACCCTCTCTTCACATATAGTGCCACTCCGCCTCCTCTTTGACCCTTTTGGTTTTTCTTGAACAACTCGTATCCATCCACCAGTACATTCCAGTCATGTGAATCATCCCACCAAGCCTCTGCAATGCCTACTAAATCATATCCCTCTGTCTGCATTAGAAGCTCAAGCTCTTCCTTCTTATTACCCAAGCTTTGAGCATTGCTACATAGACACCTAAAGCCCTGCATCTTTGGTTTCATTAGATCCGGCCCTTCCAGGTGGGCTTCTGTTGTTTGCTCCCCTTCATTTAAATTCCAATGTTGGTTGTCTCCTTCTTCTTCTGGTGTCAGTTTAAAGCCCCCATGATGAATCTCTCCAGGTTTCTGCCAAACACATTATTCCCTGACCTTGACAGGTGAAGTCCATCGTGTGCAAGTAGGTTGTTGTCCAGAAAACTTAGCCCGTGGTCCCAGAATCCAAATCACTCCTGCTGGCACCACCAACGTAGCCAGTGATTCACTTCTATTATCACCTGTTCCCCTTGTATTCCCCTTCCTAGGATCAAAGAGAACACCACCTGTGCTCCCATTCCCTTCAGCTTCCTCCCAAGAGCTTCATAGTCAACCTTAATATTTTTGATGTTGTTAGTGGCTATGTCATTAGTTCCCACATGGACCATCACAAATGGGTAATACTCTGTAGGTTTGATGAGTTTAGGGATCCTCTCTGTAATATCTTTAAGTTTCACCCCAGCAAACAACACACCTCTCAGACCAGGGGGTCAGGCCTGGACTCATGACGTTCCATACCCCTCAGCAGGGAGACACCTATGAATAATACCTTCCTTTTCCTTCCAGTGCCATTTCTTTGTATCTTCCTCTGTCTCCCTTGTTTTTGTGATACTTTCACTGGCAGTGTTTCCATCTCTGCCTCCACCACAAGGGCCTGGAATCGATTCCTCAGTTCTAATGGGACAGAGTGCCATCTCATTCAATGCCTCTGGGGTCTTGCTGTAGCACTCTGAGGAGCCTTGTTAGGGCAGTCAGCCACACTACTGTCACTTTGATTGGTCTCTCCTTCCCTATGCAGGACATCAAGGCTTCTGTTAATGAACTCCTCCTATTCCTTGATCTCATGGAGAGTAGTAATCCTTGCCTTCAGGTTTCAAACCAGTTTGGTGTAGTAGTTCGGAGTGTAGACTCTAATCTGGGAGATCCAGGTTTGATTCTCGACTTCTTCACATGCAGCTGCTGGTGTGACCTTAGGTCAGTTACAAGTTCTTTCAGAGCTGTTCTCTCAAGAGCAGTTCTTGAAAGAGCTCTCTCAGGCCCACCTACCTCACAGGTTGTCTGTTGTAGGGAGGGGAAGGGAAAGGAGATTGAAGCCACTCTGAGTCTCCTTCAGGTAGTGAAGGGTGGGGTATAAATCCAATCTCCTCCTCCTCCTCCTTCTGGCTTTGGACCTTCTCCTCCAAGAGTCCTATCAACTTACACTTCTGACGAGTGTAGTTCATCTTGTCCTCAGGGAGGAAGACAAACATGGCACACTCCCCACAGGTGACTGGAAATTGTCTGTGAACATTCATCATTTATTTATTTATTTATTTAATTTATATCCTGCCCTCCCCACCTCATCTCTTCCCCAAGTGGATTCTTTCACCTAGAAGCACCTTGGTGCACTGATGTACCCTGAAACTTAGAGAACTGACCAAATGGCTACCTGAGCCAAAAGGGGAAACAAGCACAATAATGTACAAATTTCTTAACTACTTATGGGGTCCCCAGGCCTGGTCCCCAGGTGAAGAGCCTTTTAGTTTGTGCCAAAGGCTCATGCCTCTGGCAAGGAGGAGCCTAATATAATTAAAAGTTCACCCAGCAGAGGGTGTGGCCAGCAGTAAGCCCCAGGCAAAACTACAGAGGTAACAAATGATCTTGTAAATCTTGCTTCTCCAAATAAGTATGCAGCTTTAGAGACAAAGCATAACACCCAGATATTACCGGCAAGTCTCTCTCCTCCAGTCTCAGAAGCACTCCAAAATGAAAGTGCTTTGCTCCTGCAAACCTCCCCAAACGGAGAGAGTCAGTTGGAAATGGGGAGCATGCAGAGTCCGATAAATGATTATTTATTAAAATTAATTGGAGACCACTGCATTAACACAGGGGAAACAGTTCTAGCTCTCTTTCAAAAACTGAAGCTCATACTCCATAAGCTTGACTTGCTGCAAGAAACCTCCTCCTTAAGCTCCAACATAAATTCAAATGCATCCCCTCATCTGAGCAGCATGAATACCACTGGAAATGGTATTTTGTCTGTAGCAGAAAACCATTTGAACAGAGGACGCTGGACAAACAAGATAAGAGTTTTAGACTCCCTGAGCTGGCTACTGCATATAGAACCCCGGTCTGTAGGCCTAGATGAAATTGAAAGACTCCCCAAAATTTCTTACTACAAGAGGTTACTTCTAAAGTTTAACAGCTCAATAATTCCAACAATGCCTTTAAAAATGAGAAAAAATTTAAGCAACTTTGAAATAACAGCTACCAAAACGTAATTCCTCTTCTTTCCATGAAACAACTGATTCCCCCACTTGCTGCCTCTGCAGCTGCAAAACCTGGCTTGCAGCCAACTGATAAGATACAGGAAAAAAAACTGAAAACCGGGGGAAAGTTCAGACTCATAGCACTTCCCAGGTGACATCTACAGTGAAACCTGATGACTTAGAGACTGCTATACTGAATATGAAAAAATCTTTACCAAGTTTGAAATCCAGAGATGCTCCTCTAGACAATGTTCAACAGAAGGGAGATACAAAAAAGCCTCCTATCCAAACTAAAAACCAGACTCAAAGAGAAACCAAAAGTTGTCTAATCATTGAACATACACAAATTTCCCAAGATCAACAGAAGCGAAAGAAATACATACACACTGGAAAGAACTGCTGAGTTCACCACTATTAGATAATGAATTACCTTCTGATCTTTCATTAGGAAAAAAATGGAATAGTGAGCAAGCTCAGCTTACGGAGCAAGAAAAAAACACACCTTTTTGGAAACCAAGCTCAGCCCCTCTTTCACCAAAAGTAGTTATATCAAATGTCTCAGTCCCCAGTCAAGTAGCTAACAAAATTGTTTTTTTAGATCAAGCAAATAACAAGATGTAAGAAATACCTCTTCAAAGCACACAAAAATTCTCAGCTGGAGTATAGCTGGCTGGAATAAAGCTATGTTAGATCCTGAAACCTTCTATCTACTGGCAAACTTTGACTGCATTATGATACAGGAGTCCTGGCTATGCCACTCCTGTGACCTAGCTGGCTATAACTCCTTTTGTCTACCTGCTGAAAAATTAAAAGGAGGGTTACTATGTTTTATTTCCAGTAATTTAGGCAAATCGTCCCTTCTCCCTCTCTGTTCTACAAATCTAGTCATGGCAGTGAAGATAGCCACCAGTCCCAAAGAGAGCTTGCTGGTAAATGTCTACCTTCCCCCTAAAACATCAAAAACAGGCAATAATATTCAGTGGATGATCTTAAAGGAATATCTGCTAGATTTACAAAGCAGTTACCCATAAGCTCTTATGATAATGGGGGGGGACTTCAATGCAAGAATTGGCTCAAATGATAATGAACTGCTCCACTCCAAATTCTGGAAAGAAAATTTCCTCTATCATAACACCACAGAAGGAACACAGCATTCTAAAGATAAAGGTATCAACAGATCGGGAGCTAATCTGGTGAACATGGCCTCCAGGCTGTCACTGGTGATTTTAAATGGAAACAGCACTGTCGATCCTTTTGGAGACTTTACATTTGTCTCCTCACAAGGTGCTAGTGTTATTGTTTACTTCCTTTCTTTCTTTTTATCAAAACCCTCCTAAAAAGGAGAGGAATTTATTCTTTTTATAAATAGAAAAAGGTAGGGTGTATAGAGGGATAAAGAAAAGAGCGGAGTGAGTATTCTGTTAATCAAGGTTAGTTTAAATCAATATAGATACAGTTTTTGGCAATCTCCGTGATTTGAGAGTCTTCTTTTCATCTAACAAAAATTCAAAATAACTCTGTTAATGAGGTTAGTAATGTCCTTTGGGGTTAGTTGTGAGTCATCTCCTTTTTGATGCTTCCCGAACAGTTATTTTTTAAGTTGTCTTCCTTTGGTATCCCTCAAATTATAGGATGGGCCACCTTTGGTTTTCACTTCTCCCGCTCTGGCACCTCCCTCCTCTGGGCCGCTGTCATCTTCACTACTCAAATCTGTCCACGTTGCGAGTGCTGCCTCTTCCTCTGGACTGGCGTGTCTCTTCAGAAATTCCTGCGCCTTGAAGATGGAGTCAATCTTCTCTCTTTTATCCTTGTACTTGAACAAAAGGCCTTCGGGGAAGATCCATCTGTATATGACCTGTCTTCTTTGTAGAAAAGTGGTCAATCCTTTATAAGCTTTCCTTTTCATCCGGATTTCGTAAGGCACATCTTTCAATATTCTGATGGTCTGCTCCCCAATTTTCAAGGGCACCGCTGCAACTGCACGCAAGATTTGATCTCTGGTACTCTGCTTGACAAACTTGACAACCACTTCTGCTGGCAGATTATTTTTTTTTGTAAATGTGGAGTAGGCCCTATAGACCTTATCCATTTCTTCTTTTAACTCACGCTGATCTCTGCCAGTTACGGGTGCCAAGGCATTCGCAAGTATAGATCTGAGATCTTCCTTCTCTTCTTCTTTAATGCCCTGAAATCGAAGAGTCAGATTCGATTTTTCCATTTGCAACATCAAAATTCTTTTTTCTTGCACATCCTGATGCTTTTCTAACTTGTTGACCCTTTTCTTCACTTTTCCGATGTCTTCCGACGAGACCAAACATTTCTGTGCGATCTCCTCCATCTTCTTTGACGTCTCTGTTAGTTGCCTCTGTTGACTGTTGAGAACACCTTCCATATTAGTTAAAGTTTCGCTGATTTTTTGTATTTGGACCAGCAGAGGGTGCAGTAGCTCGCTTGTCTGTTGACTGACAGTCGGCTCTGGAGGGGATTACCTGGACCGGAAGTCCCGCCTCCCTTCTTCTCCGTTTTCAAAGGGACCTTCTTCATGGCTGACATTTCTTGTATTTGTTTACTTTATAAAAGTTCGTGACGCGTCGCTCAGGAGTCCCGCTAACTCATTCGTTTCAATGGCACCCCAAAGGTAATTTCACCAACCCTTCTTCCCTTTCATCCCCCTTAGCTTTCTTATGCAAGTCCCGCTTCTCAGTGGGGGGGGATTCCCCTCCTCCCAGCCGCTTATTCGCTTACGGGGGAAGGGCTCAGGTTTCGCTTCAAATTCAGACCTCCAACTCACGGTTCCTGCCGTTTCTTCTTTTTGCTTTAATTCATCGCTGTTCCTCACTCCTGTTGGAAATCGGTGGCATTGCTAAGTCCCATTACGGGCACACCGCAGCGGGGCCGATTGGGGCGGGGAGAAAGCCTCAATTTCCCGGCTGACTGCCGGCAAAGAGGCTACTCCCCAAGCGCCCCCGGTTTGGAGCCTTTGCCTAAGGCTCACTAGGGTCTTGCAAACATGCAAAGACCCCCCCAAACTGCGTGTGGGCTAACCACCTCTGGGAGCTTCCCGAAAGGTGGCCGCCATTCGCAACGCCGGAAACCGAAACCACGTGTTATTGTTTACTTCCTGAATGAAGACTCCAGTCTTTCAAAAGTATGGGAGTTCAAAATAAGTGACCAGGGAACAAGTGATCATCAAAGTATCCATCAAAGTTTCCATCAGAGTATCACTAGAGACTATGCCAAATTCGAGTATTAGCCAAATTGGATCCAAGGCACCGCCCACTAAGCGGAGGTGGTCCAAAGGATCGGCTGAAGCTGCTATAAAAATACTCCACACTGAGGAAGCACAAAAACTAAAAGAGAAAATCCTGACAGAACAAGACTGCCACACAGCTCTGGAAAAAAATGTCAGCACTTATTCGACCCGTTTTTATTAAATAGTGGAAGAGGAAAAGGAAAGTCAAGTAAATCTGGCTGCCATGTGAAAAGTTGGATTGACAGAGGCTGCAGAAGTGCCAAAAACCAAATTAAACAAAATTACAAACTTTTTAAATATAACAACACATCCACTGCTCGGCACTCATTGATGCAAGCCAGAACGAAATACAAAGCAATATTGAAGGAAAAGAAGCGACAGTCCATGAAGACTATATGGGATAAGATAATCGCAGCCGCTAAAGAGAAACATCTCTCTGGCACCTAATTACTCCAATGCTGAAGCCAAGAAGAAACACTGCAACTCCCATGTCAGCAACAGTCTGGGGAAAGCATTTTGAAAAGCTTTATAAGAAGCATAACCTTGAGCCAGACCTAAACTTTGAAATCAACTGGTGAGAGCCAGTTTGGTTTAGTGGTTAAGTGTGCGGACTCTAATCTGGGAGAACCAGGTTTGATTCCCCACTTCTCCACTTGCACCTGCTGATGTGACCTTGGGTCAGTCATAAGCTCTGGCACAGCTGTTCCTGAAAGAGCAGTTCTCTCAGCCCCGCCTACCTCACAGGGTGTCTGTTGTGGGGAGGGGAAGGGAAAAGAGTTTGTAAGCCACTCTAAGACTCCAAGTGAAGGGCGGGGTATAAATCCAGTCTCCTCCTCCTCCTCCTCCTCCTCCTCCTCCTCCTCTTCTTCTTCTTCTTCTTCTTCTTCTTCTTCTTCTTCTTCTTCAAACTCCAAAATGGAAACCTGTCACATATCATGAGATAATTAAATTGATTAAAAATTTAAAACTGAGAAAAACTCCTGGTCTCGATGCATTTCCTGCAGAATAAAAATAGCTCCTGACTGGTGGGCTCAAATGCCTGCATCCATATTTACACTCATTAATAAGGACAGAATCATTCCAGCTTCATGAAAAACATCGCTGGTCGCTCCTATATACAAAAAAAGAGACAAAGCTGGCCAAAATAACTACCAACCAATTAGCCTTCTCGCAGTGATCAGTAAGATCTATGCATCTTACCTACAGAAAAAGCTGCAGTGCTGGATGGACGAAGAGAAGATACTAGGTGATGAACAAGTAGGCTTCAGAAAGGGCTACTCTTGTGAAGATCATTGTTTCACACTGGCCTCGCTGATAGGCAAATATGCACTAGACGCACCTGGCTCCTTATATGTAGCCTTCATTGATCTAAGGGCTGCCTTTGACTCTGTGTCGCACGCACGCCTATGGAACAAACTAAATGCTGCAAGCCTGCCTAAACGATTACTGAAGTTAATAATAAAATCTTTATTCGGGAAACTTGCTGTGTGTTAAAATAAACAATGAGGGGCAGTTATCCAACCCGATATCTACGCAAAGAGGTGTTCGTCAAGGATGTATTCTTGCACTAAATCTATTCAATTTATATCTAAATGACTTTGTCCCAGATTTGGAAAACATACCCACTCATGCACTGTGTGTGGGAAATCAACCAGTGCCTGCCCTGCTATAAGCTGATGACCTTGTCTTATTTTTGAGAACTCTAATTGGCCTGAAATATGCCATTAATGCATTTATTTCCTACTGTAATGAAGAGCTATTGGAGATAAATGAGGATAAGTCCAAAATTATGGTTTTCACAAAATCAACAAGAAGATCAAATAAAAGATGGAAAATCGGAAGGTACAAATTACAACAGGTCAATGAATTCAGATATCTAGGAATTGTTTTCCAGCCAAACTTATCATGGTCCAAGCACATTAAATATCTTAAACAGAAAGCTGACCTAGTCTTACTAGCCTTGAAGAAGTTTTTCTACATCTAAGGAGCACAATATGTGCCAGTGCTCCTGAAAGCATATAAGAGCTTAATATCACCACACATACTATATGGTTCCCAAATCTGGTTCTTAGGTCCAAAGAGCAACTTGAAAAACTACAGCAAGCCTTCTTCTGCAAAATATTAACTTTACCACCATGCATCGCTTCTGCAGTCATAAGGCTTGAGTTAGGCCTCCCAAGAATCTCAACTTTGATCTGGAAGGCCACAGTTAGATACAAATATCGACTGTTGAATGCTGAAAGCCTTTCAACCTTTACCATACTGACAGAACATGAACAGTGCTGGTCAAAATGGAATGATGCTGTAGATGCGAAAATAAGCCAATTAGACTTAAGGAAGACAGAGAATTTAACTAAAAGAAGACAAACACTACTCACAGAAAAGTTGCTCCAAAATGATTGGGATGCCCTTCAAACAGATGCTAGATGAAAATGCTCCCCACTTCATCTAGGAATTAAATACTCCACTAAATTTGACTTGCCTCTCTGCCTCATGTTGACCATTCCAAAACTGAGGTGGTCATATATGATTGCACACTGCAATGCATTTCCAACAGCCCAAATGAAAGGCTGTTATCTCAAGACCCCTCTGGACCAGCACTATTGTGATTGTCCTTTGAAAGGACTTGACTTGCTGTGTCATGTTTTCTTCTATTGTCTAAAACATGCAACAGCAAGAGAAAGAGTCTTAAGAAAATGGCTGCCGAAATATTAATCTTTTCCTGATGCATCAAGATTAAGACTACTTCTGAGCAGCCTCTGCCAAAATCGCATCATGGATGTGGCAAATTTCTGTTTTACTGTTCTTTTAAATTCCTAATTTTTAATTTTTTAATGGTGTATGGCCTATGGGCTACTAAACTTTAAATAAACTAAACAAACTAAACTACTAAAAGCTGCAATCAGTTACACCTAGGCAAAAGAGACAAACAGAAACTACACTTCCCCAAACAAGCACCACTCTCCAACAGTCTATACACACCCACACACCCTCAAACACTATCCCCCCACACAGTAATCTTAGCTACTTCTCCTCAGCAGTTAAGGAAAGGCCCACAGGACAAGTCCCATAGCTTGTTTTGGTTCTTGACATTTATGTTGGGAAATACCTTCAGAGAGGTCTCAATTATCACCGGGGACCCATAGTGTTTGTCAAGTCTTGCCCAAACCTGTTCCAGAGCTGTACATGGATCCTTCATGTTTGCACCATGAAGGCATCTTGCCTGTTCCACAGACCTTGGGCCCAGCCACGAGGTCATGAGTGTGAGCTGCTCCACTGTCAGTAGATTCATGTCCTTGGTGGCAGCCAGGAATGTTTCCTTCCAAAGTATGTAGTCCTCTGGACAGTCTGAAAGCTTCTGGATGCCTCTTTCAGCTAAGTCCCACATGCTATTCCTGTGTACTGTGCTGCCTATGAAATGCCAGAGAAGGTAGCGATCCCATAGATCTGGGAGCAGTGATGTGTGAGCCATGTTGTACTCTGGCAGAGATTCCACATGCAGGACCCAGCTCCAGTCATCAGGTCTTGGTGTCAGTACTGCAGGAGCTGCTGGCGTGTGTGTTGGTGCAGGAGCTGGAGCCACAGGAGTTGCTGGTGTGTGCACTGACACGAGCTGAGACAGTTGGCCAGGGTACCACAGGAGCTGGAGACATGGGAGTTGCCAGTGTGTGCATCAGCACAGGAGCTGGGACAGTTGGCTAAAGCACTGAAGATGCACCTTGGAGCTTCTGTACAGGTGCTTCCACTCCCTGCTGGCTCCTGTGCTCTAGCTGTCTGAGGACTGCTGCCATTTGGTTCAATACTGGCACCTTTGGTTTGAACTCTGGTGTGGCAGGGTTGGGCACCTGTGGTAGCTCCATCACATCCTTGGGGTGGTCAAGATTGAAGAGGGAAGCATTCTGCTCCTTCATGTAGGATGCTACTCAGTCTGCTACATCTTCTTTCCCCCTCATTGCTGGGTTGAAGTTTGAGCTTGGGACCCCGAGTGCATCTGCTAAGGCTTTTGCCCAAGCAGTATTTTCCACTGCTTCAGTTTCCTTTTGAAGCCTTTCCAACTTTGCATCTCGTTCATTCTTTTCCATCTGCTGGACAGCCTCTTTTCAGTGTTTCTTCCTTCTTAGTGGACTTGGCCCTCTGGACCACTGCTGCTGCTGCAGCTTTGGCCTCAGCCATTTCCAGTGCCAAGGCAGCTGCCTCAGAGTTGCAGGACTGGCAGCTGACATGAGAAGTGGCACTCGGAGCGAGCTAAATCTTTAAGATGAGATGGTTTGGTGTGGTTGGATGAAGTCATGGAAGATGCTCTAGATGCCACCTTATGCAATGAAGAGGCCTTTGATAGCACGCTTCCTTTCAGGACATCATTCAGAGGGGCGGAGCTTGGTTGGAAGTGTCTTCAGCATCATTCCCATTTTCAGTTGATTCAAGAACTCTTAAGTCTTCCCTCTTAATCTGTGCTTCCAAGACATACAGAGCATCCTTGGTGCATTTGTTCTGTACCTGCATCTCCTTATTAAGGCACTCAATTTCTTTATGGCCTCATCTGAGTTCAGCCAATCTAGAATTCCAATAATACAAGCTTTGTGTGAGTTCCACTTTACCATCTGGGTTGACAGACCCTCCTATGCATGGTGCATATCCTCCAAATTGGATATGCTGGTGAGTGCATCCAGGCTCTCCTCCACCTTTCTCCAGGCCCTCTCCACCTCCCTGTACATTTTTTTTCTCCTCTATCAAATGGGCACACACTGAGGAGGTCAGAACCCTCACCTGGTCTCAAGGCATGTACATAAACTCATCTCTGTCCTGATTGCTGAGGTGGAGGCCAATGTTTTGCTAATTGCTCCCAGTGCCATCTGATCAGGGTTTGTAACTGTGCCCACATCGGGTTGTGCCATGCTTTCTGCAGTGTCTGCAATTGCACCTTCATTGGTTTCTGATGTGTCTTCCATGACTCCTTTATTATTACAGTTTAGAATTACTTAAAGTTACAGCACTGGTTCCCACACAGTAGCACAGTTGTGTTGGCACTGCTTTGTTTGCTTGAATGTGTAGGGTGGTGCCAAAAATTGCTTTTCTTGCAATTCCACATTTTCACCACCAGGCACTGTCTTAGTCTCTGCCTGTGATTTCCAAATTTATTGTTCCCGGCTATGCCAACCACGGCCACTAGATGCCACTGGCTGAGCTCTCTTTGCTAGCTTACCTGCAATGCTTACTTAGCCATGGGCTCTCTTACTCCTTATGGCTGCTGCTAACTGAATTGCTTCCTCTTATGGTCAAGGCTGATTGCTAGATCCCGCTTCGGTTATGGGATTTTGCAACCTGTAGCCCTTTTTCCCGTTCTGAGGGTTTGTTTTCAGTGTATCAGGCAGTTAAAAGAAGCTGAGCAGGGAAAGGCAAGCACTTGGGAAGGTACTAAACCCTTTGCAAAGGACTCCCATGTTTTGCAGTACAATAGGCTGACGTTTGCTCTTCTGAGGAGGCTATGCAGCATCTCTACTAAGCTCTTTGGTTTGTGCTGTTTGGAGAAGATGAGGGGGCGATGCGGAGAAACTTTGTTTGGTATGCAATAAAGTTTGCTGGAGGCACGTAGTTTGGAGAGGCTTAACTTGTTGCTGTTTACAAGCGTGTTGGTGCGAGGGCTTGGCTTGTTGTTTACATTGTAACACAGGTTCCCGGGAGGGAATGAGAGAGGTGGGGCACCTCTCAACTTTCATGCACATTAAGCAGCTTGATGAGGCAATCAGAGACATGCAATCTCTCTTTTTATCCTGTTACCAGATTTTTAGAAGCCTGTTCCAATAAGCAGTCCAAATGCATCAGTCTAATGGTTTTACATAATTTTATTAGATATCCATGTATCCAAGTTCAGTAATTCATGTTAGGACTGCTGCATGAATGAAGGAGCACCCATGAATTATACCAATGATAGAAAGAGATTAGTTCTGTCCCTCTTGCCTTGCCGCTTAAAACTCAGACAAAGGAACGCCTCAATCAACATATTTTTCCTGGGCTCATGCTAGTACCAGGAAATAGTTCCATTTAACCAATAGGGGAAGTTAAGGGCAGAGCATCTAACTACTAACTACATTTCCCATGGTGCAAAGATTTAAAGAAACAGAGCTACTAACTTCTAGATTACTGTGTCACCAGAATCCGCTGGGGCAGCATAATAGGGGTTAAAAGCATCTAGGAGGAAGTATTAAGAGAAACTGCAACTGGAAGATGATGAAAGATAAAGCACCCTCTTTTCTGATGCAAATATTTCCTTCCCAAGGGAGAGGAGAGATTTGTACTTCCTGTTACATGGTTGCAGTTAATGCAGTGCCAAAAATGTTCCTGCAACTCTCATAAAGACCCCACCCCACATATCTTTGAAATTAGAGGCATTAGGGACGTAGATAAGTATCTCAGTTTAAAACTAGCAAAAGCAGATCTCACAAAAGCACCTACAATTAAGCTCATACACACTACGTTGCTGTTGTGTTTTTGCTTTACATGGGTGGGAGGGAACAGAGTGGCAGTATTGGTTCTGTTGGGCTTGCCACATTGGCCTCAGGTTCTGTTGGGATCCTCTAGTTTGATAATAAATTGGGTTGGGCTTGCATCAGTGTCCCTCACTTAAGTTGATCCTGTTGGGATTCTTGGGTTTTATACTGGTTCTGTTAGACTTGCCACATTGTTTTGTGGCTCTGCTGGGGTTCTTTGATTTGACACTGGTTCTGCTGGTCTTGGTGGCTCTGTTTGCACTGGGAGGCTTTTGGCTAGCAGTTTCTCTTGTGCATTTGGCTCTTGATTTCTTTGTCCTGGAGAAAGTGTGGACCTGCTATGGCTTGGATAATTCCAGGAGAAGGCCCAGCCTCAAATAATGGCATCATCACAGGATAGAAGCTCTCTCAGGTTTAAGTAATGATGATCACATGTTCTTTCATGAAGAAGTTATTATACAGATGGTAAAGCTTTGGCTAACTTTAGCTAATTAGACAGATTGTAGTTCTTTCATTTGCTCAAAAAAAGACAAGTTTTAAATTTCCCTTCTTTCCAAACATTCAAGGGTGAAAGAAAAATCTATATATGAATTATTAATAACCCAGATCAAGGGAACTGGACACATG
The DNA here is from genome assembly GCA_029375565.1 of Gekko gecko. NCBI lineage: Eukaryota > Metazoa > Chordata > Lepidosauria > Squamata > Gekkonidae > Gekko > Gekko gecko. The sequence continues at coordinate 219,141,840 of JAPDNY010000002.1, read as the reverse complement.
TATTTTTTGTAATAGATATGAACAGAGTTCAAGTAAACTTTAGGAATACATGGGCAAGAGATCTAGTGGTTAGGGTATTTGACTAGAACCAGCTCACTGGTCAACCTTGGACCAGTCACTAATCTAATGCACCTTTCAGAGTTTTAATAAAGATAAAACTGAGGAGAGGAAGAACAATAGGTTGGATCCTACAGAAGTTTCTAGTGATGGAGGGGAAAGTGATTTTCACCTGTTTCCCCCCATCACAGCAGTTCTCTGAGCCCTGCCCCCTTCATGCTGTTCCTGGAAGTTCCCTGTTCCACAAGAACTGCATGAAGGGAGCATTTTAGGCTGCAACAGGAAGGGGGAGGCAGGGAAATCCTGCTCCACTGGCAGAGATTTGTCTGGGATCCTACCCAGTGTATGCTGTCATGAGGTCCTTGAAGAAAAGGCTGGATAAAACGGGGTAGATGGATATGAGGAATCTTGAATAATTGTCTCTGGAATAATAGTTTTAAAGCCATCGGGATTAACTTCATCTTTTTGAAAAACAAAACATATAGTCTTAGTGGTAACTTGTTGATCAAAATGAATATATAATTTGTCAATGATCACTGGTGAGTATAACAGACTTGTGTTGACTTTCCCCACATTTTGGCAGTTGACTTCTTAAAAATGCTGAAGATTCTTACACATTATAGTAAGTTTATGATTGAGTTAGACATTCCTTAGGATCCAAAAATTATTTTGTTAGATTACTTAAAAGATGTTATTTTCATAATAGATTAGAGTCTGATACTGTGTTTGTTGTTAGCTGCTAACATTCAGCATATCCTCTAACTGAAAAGGTGGGATAGTCCAAGATGGTTAGCCATGTCTACTGCAAATGGGGAAGCTACAGTATTATTGATGAATGGCACATGCTATATAAGAGCTGAATAGAAAATCAACCATTTATCAAACACAGGTGAAGTTGTGGAGTATATAGAAATAATAAATATAGAAGGTCAGGCTTAGTCAGCTTTTTCATTCAGTTCTGCCCAATTTCTTGTGTTACTACAGTCCCCACTCCACATGATTTTTGTCCATGCGAGTAAATGCCACTGAACTCCCAGGGACTTATTCTGAGTGTGTAAGCCATGCTTTCAAATTGTGCATTAGTTTAAACCTTAATACTCAGTTTCAACTGAACATCTGTTCCTCTTTTAAACTTACATAACCTCTGCCCCGCACTGGGAATAATTCCCTTGTTCCTGTTTTGTATTCCTTTAGTAGTATAATCTTAAACACTTTAGTAGTATAATCTTTATAAATATTTTTGTTAGCAAAATATGTTTTCAAGCTCTTTAATCTCAAATGCTCCAGCTATATTGTTCCTTAAAGCCATGTTGACAAAATCTATTCTTTTAATTTAGTCTGAGAAACTTTGCACACTCCTTCACGTTTTATGAGTGGCAATGAGATTGATCTGCTGTATTCTAACATATGTCTTTTTAAAACCAAGCTTCCTTGGACTCTTCTGGTCCAACTGTGAGATTTTGTCACCATCTGCTGGGAGCATCCATTAATGCAGTTTGTACACCACAGCTTTTACGAACACCTACCTGGAGAGCCCAACATAGTCCAATCTCATCAGATCTCAGAAGCTAAGCAGCATTTGGAAGACCACCAAGAAATATCAGTGTCATGACATGGAGGCAGGCAATGGCAAACTGCCTCTGAACATGTTTTGTCTTGAAAACTTCACAGGGTTGCCAAAAGTCAGCTGTGATTTGATGGCAAAAACGGGAATCAAACTGGACAAGTCAAAGATTACAGATCTCTGTTCATCCTTCAAAACTCAGTGGTAGGTTTATGAAGCCATGGCTTGGATTGGAACTACACAGGGAAGGGATATGTGACTCTTTCATGCATAGGGTTTCAATAATCAAACCCACCATCACCCTGAAGAGGGGACAGCCCAGCAGAGAAGCCTTAAGTTAGGCTGAAGTCCTGGATGCTGCCTCTAGGCTGGCAGTAGTGGCAGAGATCTAGAGACTCCTTGTTGGAAGTTGGTAGTGGGTCCCAGCAAGGGCCATGGGTGACTATGGGCTCTTTTGGGGGTGAAACGTAAGTGGCTGCTCAGGTGTTCTGACCTCTGAAGTCATCTTTGAGCATGAATGGAGATGACATCTTTAAATATCCATGAGCACACACTGGATAAACCTCTTTGTGCCAGGATCGCCAAAGGCACAGAAACAAGTGTTTGGCCCTGGTCACACAGGCCAGATAATCCGGGGGTGGGTGGGAGATGTGGCTGTTCGCCCAGGAGCAAAATAAAGCAGCCTAGTCCAATCACACAGTCCCCCAAGTTGCTGCGCTTCGGCTGAAGCATGGCAAAGAAGCGGCGTGGCATGATCACACAAGCGGCGCTGCTTTTGGTTTCTTGTTTGTGCGCATGTGCTGTTCCAGGGGGTGGTGCTGCTGTCAGTTGCTTTGTGCGCATGCGCAGTTCAGCGTTGGTGCGCATCCTATGGAGACTTACAACATCCGGTTTGTGACAGAATGTGGGCGGGCGCCAGATGCCATGGGATACTAGCGCTCCCGCGATCAGACACCAACCTTTGCCCCACATTTACCGGATACTAGTGCACTTTCCTAGGTACTTTTTAACTCCTCATCTTCGGCGGGACACCACGGGTTGGCCACGGGAGCGCTACGCTTCCCAGATGTTGCGGTGTGATCACGCCCCAAAACTCCACTTGACATTCGTGCCTTCCACACGGCAAATTTTCCGTGTGACCAGGGCCTTTGTGTCTTTAATGTTCACATATTTGCTATAGGTAAAGAGTGCTGTAATACTGATGGTTCTTGCACAAACCTACATTGACATAGCAATTTCCTAGTCTTTTGCTATTTTTAGGTATTAGAGAAAATGAGTCATCATCTCCTGAAAACATTTCCATACCTTTAATTGCTCCCAATTATTTCATTTGGGTGCTTCAAAACTCTTCCATGGTCCACCTACCTGCTTTCAGAAGAAACAATCTTCTGCAATAACCATTGCTTCTTATAGCTTCGTCTCTCTTCCTTTAAACAGCCCCGTTTTATTTGTTTGTTCATTTGGGCATTTTATCATGCTTAATGAACTCTTAGAGCACTTTATACCAGTTGAATATGGCAATAATAACAGCAAATTGAACTACTCTGAATGACAGCTTCTAAAAAATAGTGGGTTAGACCAAACATTCAATACAATGAAATCCATCACTATTACCCTTCCAGAGACCCAAAAGCCAATCTAAGGGGTTGAAGGGACTAATGCAGGACATATGTGGGTGCTTCTCCTCTGTTCCCAGCCGCACTCCACCACTCAGGTATGTAATAATGTGTTTGTGGGAACTTCCCAAGCCTCCCAAGTCAAATGGGTAATTTTTTTTTTTTTAGTTTGTTATAAGTTCTGAGTGGTGGAGTGCAGTTGGGAACAGAGGAGAAGTGCCTGTGCACATCCTGCACTAGTCCCTTCAACCCTTTCCTGGGTGAGTGAAGATCTGATATCGAGGGTCCTGCTTAGTAATATGTCCAGGGTCTCCATGCTCCTGGGTGGCAGCAATTCTGATCATTGTATTTTATACAAATGCTTAATGTTTGCAAAATTTGTTAAAACCTTACCATATGATTTCAACCTATATTCAATATAAATGTATAGATTGTTCAATTTTTGTAATTTTCATTGCAGTTTTACCATATGATTATGGCCTGATGAAGGGCCGAAACGGAGATTTACCTGGGACATCCGTTGCCGTAGTCAGCACTATGTGGTTAACTTTATGTATTGTGGTTTAGCTTCATATGTTCAGATTCAACTTCTATTTGTACCGCATCTTTGAAGAATAATTAATAATAGTTCTTTACAGCTCCAAATAGAATTTTGTATGTATTCCTTTATTACAGTGTTTTTCAGATTTAATATACTACACTCACTGTATAGCCATTTTTTTTTTTGTTATACTACCTGGAGGTTGGCTATCCTAGGGTGGAGACTGAAGGTGGACACTCTCTGGGTATTTTCTCAAGGCAGCATCATGTATGTTGCTAAATTCTAGTAGTACTGCCTTGGGATGCACTCCACAACCTCTTACAGCTCAATGGACAACAACCTGCTGTTTAAAGGGCTGCCGGCCTCACTAAACCTACTTAGGCCAAACTAGACAGTACAATTTTTAAGGAGTCGGGTCAGAGTTCCCCCGTCTCAACTCTCCTTCCCTTGAGTCAGAGAAATTAATTTCCCAAGTGCCACAGGGGTCTGATTCTAAAGGGGCTTTATCTTCTCCCTGCATTATTTTCTTCCTTTCTTTTTTTTTAAGCCCCCCGAAGGGGATTTTTTATTTATTTGCATTTTATATAGACTACAAACTAAAGAAAAAAGGAGGGGGAACTAACACTAAGGGAGAAAGAAAAACAAACCCACACTAAACTAAAAACCCAAGAGTAGGAGATCATTCCACCCCGTTAGCATCTATGTTAGTACTACACAGTTAGCATGCATGAATACCGCGAGTTCCTGTCTAACTTTCCCTGTTTCCCAATTAGCTGATTAGTTGTTATGAGAGTATTCCAGAGCATCTCTCAAACTCGCTTCATAAAGGCCAATTTCAGAGTCCTTCTGCCTTTACTTAAGTTTCCTGTCCCTAAGTGCATAAGCTGGTCTTCGTGCATCAGCGCCTTCTTCTGCCGCCAGGTCCTCGTCCATCTCGGAGGGAACAGAGCCACTCGAACCAGTTTCGCCGTCTTCTTTAGTCCCCAGGTGACGTTTGAGAAATTCCTTGGCTTTAAACACAGAGTCAATCTCCTCTTTCTTATCATTCATCTTAAAGACTACTCCTTCTGGGGCTACCCATTTATATCCAATTTGGTTGGTTTGGAGAAAGAGTGTCAAGTCCTTGTAACTTTTGCGCTTCTGACGAATCTCGAATGGTATGTCCTTTAAGACCTTGATACTGTCGTTCCCCATTTTCAATGGAGCTGCCAAGGTTGCTCATAAAATTGCATCCCTAGTTTGTCTTCTTGAAAATCTGACTGATATTTCACCAGGTAGGCTATTCTTTTTGGTGTAATTTGAATACACCCTATACGCTGTCTCAATGTCGTCCATAATTTCTTCCGCTTTTAAGCCTACAACTGGTGCGAGAAGATCACTAAGGAGCTTCTTTAAATCTTCCTTCGAAGACTCTGGCACCCCTTGAAATCTGAGGATCATATTAGCTTTTTCCATTTGCAAGGACAAAAGCCTATATTCTTGATGGTTTTGCTTATTCACCACTTGATCCACTCTTTTCTTCAACTTTCTGTGTTCGGAGTGCATCTCCTTCAGTTCTGCAATCGTCCGCTCCGTTTGTTTAACCGTTTCCGCCACTTGCAGCTGCTGCGCTGCCATTGTCTGGTTTAAAACGGCTAACTGCTGGTTAATACCAGTGAGTTGATCCATGACTGGCTTGAGCGTATCCGCTAGTAGTCTTATGACATCTGGCCCCTCCTCTTCTGGCCTGGGACTCTGACTGCCCAGAGGTTTCGGTTTCGCCACCCTCTTCCCGACGCCCAACAACTTGGGTTATTGTTTACAGGAACCAACCGCTCCTTCACCACCTCTGAAATTCGCTTATGTGTAAAATCCGCTCTGGTAAGTCTCTCAAAATCAAACAGCTTTTCTATTTTCCCTGCACCCACCCTTTTTCTTCTATTTGCTGCTCATGTGGGGGGGGGAGCTCCCTCCAAACCGGTAAGACAAAGGGGCAGGGAATTCGCCGTTTCTTCCTCAAATCGCTTGCATTGAACTCACGTTCATCCTCGGCTGCCTGCAGCCTCACCTCAGTTGTCGCATCTCGCCCCATCTCCTCCGCTTGTCCCAGTCAGCCTAGCTCACGCCATTCGGCCACCAACGGTAGGACCATTAGGGCGAAGAAGCGCCTCAATTCCGCGGCATTCCGCCGCTGAAGAGTCAACTCCTTAAAAGCCCTCTGGCTAGGAACCCTTACCCAGGGTTCCATGGAGGGGCCACTTCTTTAGCCCCCTCCAAACCGCTGATGTGCTAGCCACTCTCCCGAGCCTCGGGAGTAGTGGCTGCCATTGCCACGCTGTTGACCGGAAGTCTCTCTGCATTATTTTCTAGACCCCAAACAACCCCAGGGGGCTTTATTTGTAGGGTTACTAACTTCCAAGTGGTGGCTGGAGATCTCCAAGGATTACAACCGATCTCCAGAGATTCCAGCTCATTAAAAACACACCATCTGATTTGGCTTTTAGGCACCTGCATTCCCCCACCCCCATGTAACTTTTCTCTGTGCTACCTTCAAAAGTATGAATATTGAAATAACTACTTCACTCTTGTGCTACCATTCCAGGAACAACACTGAAAATCTGTCCCAAGGCCCAATGCCAGGTATTTTTGTACACTAGGTGAGGCTGCCTTCTGGTGCCCCTCCCCCCATTGCATCCACCAATTTCCAAACATAAATGCATTTTAGGAGGAATGAAAAATTGCTAATTTCTCTTTTTCCTTCTCCTTTGTCTTTGTTCTGTCTCAAAGTTTGGTAGTATTTCTAGCTCTTTTGCAGTCTCAGTAACATCTACCAAAACTTGTTCAAAATCCTCATCACACTTACAGGCCACAAGGTATACCTCATCACACCTACAGCCCACAAGAATACTTCTTGAGTGACACTGCTATTCCTCTCCCTCTTTCTCTCTCTCCCTTTCAGGAATCTAGATAAGGGACTCTCATTTTCAGTGCTGTGAATTCTAAACACAGTGTCCTTTTTGTCAGACAGTTTCAAAGAGCTAGAGGGAATTTTACTAGACAAACAAGATCATGCTCTCAAACTATGCTTCCAAATTATGTAGCACATGTACTCAATTCTAACATTATATATTTGTATGTACAATTATACAATTCTGTATGGCTACTAACAGCAAGGGCTAAGGATTGATCAGTGCAAAGCAGAGTATAGCTCCCCTCTTGTGTAAAGCTGAATGTTGTTCCACGCTTCCTTCATCTCCAAGCCCAGGACATAAATACCTACATGCTTCTCTAATGTTACATCTTTCTAACCTTGTATATTGCTAGGGGAATAAGGATTGTTTCTTTTAAGATTCTCTCTCTGTGTCTCATTTTCCTTTTTAATTGGAGACCTGTATCACATTAGGACCTGGGTAAACACTATAATGTTTGGTTCCAAAATAATTACCGCAGTAATGCAGTCTGGCCCTAAATGTGTAGAGAATACTTTGCATGTTACAGATACCTGAAGAAGTATGCTTGCACACAAAAATAATTTTTTTGGTCTTAAAGGTGCCACTGGACTCAAACGTTGTTCATACCAGGAGCAAGTAAGGAGATGCAAAAAGTGCTTCAATGGGAATTTTGTCTGAGCATGTTCCTTGTCTCGTAGCAAGCTACAGCAATCTCTCTGCCGGGGAGGAGACCAACACAAGATGAAGAATGTAAACTACAGCCAACGAAGGCCCAACAGGAGCATGCCTCAAACACATGGTGATAGATGGATTTCACATGCACCTTAGTTTATCTGTGCTCCTCCTCCCCGAGGGCCAAGGCACTAAAAGGCCCAGAGCATAGACCGAAGGGTGGGGTACTTAGGTCCTGCGTGTCAGGCAGCCAAAGGACCAGGCGCCTCGCTTGGCCACTCTCTCTCTCCCTACCCAGAGCCCACCCACTCTTCCCGGAGAAGGGGGAAGTGCACGTCTGTAGGGAGCGGCTTCCCTTACCTTTGTTCGCCCTGGTCCTTGTAGGCACTGTTGAAAAGCCTGTGGAAGCCGCTGTCGATGTTTAGGAGGCTGTTGAAGGTGAGGCACAGCTCATACAGGGTGCCAGTGTGCGGCTGCCTGTGCAACTCCAGCACTGTGAACAGGTGGTGCTCGGCCAGTCACAGCTCGGCCAGGGGGACATGGTTGGCAGGGCCACTGCAGGGCCCGTCCAGGCAGTGCAGCTGTGTGTCTCAGCCCACACCGACCAGCTCAACATGCTGCAGCAGCAGTGGCAGGGTGGGAGGTGGGCTGGTGGGCTGGTTCAGCTGGCGCTGAGGAGAGAGCATGAGAGCTGCAGCACTTGGCCCTTCCTGGCCCAGCCAGCAGGGGAGGGAGGAGAGGCCGAGGAGGGATGGAAGGAGGCAGAGGCCCGGCCTTGTTCTGCTTGCGGTACCCCCACATGCACCCAGACTGCCTGCTGGGGAAGGAGAGCCCGAGGAAGGAGGAAGCCCTGACTGGCATTCGACTAGGTGGCTCCTGCTAGGCCCACACACTGTGCCCCTTTGTGCACACACACATCCTGCCTTGTGCGCTTGCTGGACGTGGCTGGCTACCTTTCCCACCTCACATCGCCAAGTGAGGAAAGGATGCCAAATTGCATTGACAGCCTTGGCGGGGCAGCAGGCCAAGGACCAATGGAGTGGAGCAGGGCTTTTGATGAGGCGGGGTGAAGGGGATGGGATGGCAGGCCATTGCGGCGCCCTTCTATCTTCGCTCCCTTAGGCAACTGCCTTACTTTGCCTTATGAAAGTGCTGGGCCTGTCTGTGCCACAACTGTTTACAAACAACCTGCCATCTCTATGCTCTTAATGGTGTTCAGCCTATGATCACCATGTTCAGAACTGCTTTCAAAGCATGTTTCAAGTCTGGCCTGAAGTCAATAAATATTAGGGTAATTCAACCCCATTGATGGTACTTGTGGGGAAAAACATGTGAGGTTGGGGGAGGGAAAAGGGAAAATAGCACCACTGACCTAGGGATATATGCCATTTTAAAGATCAGTGTGGGAAATGCTACCAAGATCACATTCCAAGCGGTGATGAGATACATGGATGAAGAAATGTTCTCCACAGGCAGCTTTGGTCATTCTTGCTGTTGGGTTAACTGGTATAGCTAGTCCAGTTCCCGCTGATTAGTTTAGCAGAGTGCTTTAAGCTACACACACAGTGGTGTCTTGAGTTCTGGGTATCCAGTCTAAGTTACAAAGTTACACAGAGCCACTCTTCAGTAGTCTCTTTATTTAGGAACTACATTCTAGATAAGAAAGCTTAGAAACAGAGATAGAATACTAGTCTAACTTACTCTGGATGGATGCAGATGGTGAGAGGGCCATCTGCATCATGGTTCCAAGATGGAGACCGCATGTCCTCCCTCTTGGTATGTTCATAGAGAAGTGTATTGTGGGAGAGGATGAATGGAAGTAAGTTACTCCCTGAGAATCCCATTCTGCATATCAAAGGGACAGTGGCAGAAAAGTAAACAGAGGAAGAAAGTTTAGTTTGCCGATCAAGCTGTCTGACTCTCTTGCCATGCAGTCTGAAGGCTGAGGCAGGGGACAACACCCAATCCTTCACTTCCAACACCTGGAATATGCTGTGTCCACAAGATGGAAAGAAGAGCCTGGTCAGTGATGATGCTTCAGGGAAGGATGAGCAAGGAAAGGGAGGAGCCAGGAATGTTCAGGACGGGGCTGGCAGGAGAATCTAGATGCTGCCATTAACACCATCCTGAGGACTCCATGACCGATTTCCCACTAGCTGCTGCTCCGTCCTCGCTCTTCCTTTCCCCCTGATTCTATGTGTCAATTTCCCACTACTTGCTGCATGACCGCATTTACCCTGCTGCTTCACCTGATTTCCTCCGTGTCTTCTCAATCCTCAAAAAAGACGTGGGGGAAATCGGGTGAAGCTGCAGGGCAAAGTGCGGCTGTGCAGAAAGTAGTGGGAAATTGACACGTAGGATTGGGGGGAAAGGAAGAGCAAGGACGGAGCAGAGGCTAGTGGGAAATCAGTCCACATGTTGTTTCACTTGCTCCTGTAATCCGAACTCCCTCCCATGTCAACCACTCTTTCCCCACCTCTTTCTGAAGTGGTCAGGCACATTTTTGCTTGTGTATGCTTCATGCCTACTAGAATTCCTGAGCTGGGTCTTGTGAGCTAGTCAAAGAAAACACACCTACCCATGTGACACCATTCAGAAGCTGGGTTTTGGCCAGTACCAGATGTCAACACATATAACACAATGATCCCCCATGCCAGTCTGTACCTCCCATACCCAGACCATACTGCTGGCCCTAGTTATTCACAGGTACCATCCCATGTAAGACTGCACCCCCTCCCCCCCTGCAACTGATCACTGGTCTTTTTTCTGGAGCTCCATGGGAATCAGGCACATTTCAAGGAGCCATATCGCTCATGGCCCCTTTGTCCCAAAGAACAAATGTAAAGAAAACAGTTGTAAGAGTCTGACCCACTAATCAGGCAGTCAACAAGACACCTGGGATCCATCAGAAGTTTAGCAGCATATTTGAGCCTGAATACTTATGAGATCAGCATCCTATCTAAATGTATTATCTTTCCTGATTTTTTTGTAAAGCACTTTATGCGCATGAGAGTGTTTATACTACTCTAATATTTCCTGAGGAAGAGCCACTTTGAAACGTTGTTATATAATCCGGAGATGATGTTGATGTATTTTTACACAAGGATTTTCTTATGATTTGAAGGAATTTGTTCATTGTGTTGTAGTGCTTGTTGACAATAATATACAGAAAGCATTTTCTTTGCAAGTCTTGTTGACTGCCTGATTAGTGGGTCAGTCTCTCACAACTGTTTTCTTTACATTTACCCTTTGTCCCAAAGCCTGAAAGCTACTGGTCTCCATTAAATTTGCAGATGGCACCAAATTGGGAGGAACAGCAAACACACTAGAAGATAGAGATAGGATTCAACAAGATCTGAGCACACTGAAAAAGTGGGTGGATGCGAACAAGGGTAAGTGCTGAGTTCTGCATCTGGGTAACAAAAATGAGGAATACGCATACTAGATGTGGGATACATTTCTGGGTAGCAATGTGTGTGAACAAGATCTTGGGGTACAGGTGGGCCGTAAGTTAAATATGAGCAGCCAGTATGATGCAGCAACAAAAAAGGCTAATGTGATCTTGGGGTGTATCAACAGAGATGGAGTGTGTGCAGAGGAGAGTGACGAGGATTGGGAGCCTGGAGACCTAGACCTATGAGGAAAGGCTGAGGGACGTGGGAATGCTTAGTCTGGAGAAGAGGAGGTTGAGGGGGGACATGATTGCTCTCTTTAAGAATTTGAAGGGCTGTCACTTAGAGGAGGGCAAGGAGCTGTTCCCGTTGGCAGCAGAGGATAGGACTCACAATAATGGGTTTAAATTAAGGACAGGAAGGTACCAGCTGGATATTAGGAAAACTTTTTTACAGTAAGAGTTGCTGTATGTATGCAGTGGAATCAGCTGCCTAGGGAAGTGGTGAGCTCCCCTCACTGGAAGTCTTTAAGCAGCATCTGAACAAACACTTGTCCGGATGTTCTAGGCTGATCCTTCATTGAGCAGGGGGTTGGACTAGATGGCCTCTATGCCCCCTTCCAACTTTATGTTTCTATGATTCACTGAACATATACTACATGCATTTCTGGCTGCTACAACTATCCCACAATGGAAGGAAACCAGCTTTGCACTTTGTCTATTGCAGCCTTGTGTCAAACTCGGGCCTCGCTTGCCACAGAATGCTGTCCAGCCGAACTCCTGGTCTGTTGCGTTAGGGGTTAACTGCTGTCAGGCCTCCCCTGCGAGGAAGGGTTGGCGCCCCCAGTAGCCGTGGCCTCCCGAAGCCCAGCAGCGGGTTGGGGTTCTGGGAGCGAGAAGATCGCAAAGGAGATGAGAAGGAGGCCTCAGACTGGCAGGGGACGGGGTTTTAAGCACCCCGAGTGCCCCTCTGCCTAAGTGCAAGGGAATGGGTCTTGGCTCTCTCTCTGGCTTTCTGCTCTACGGACCCAGTCTCTCTGGCACCGTTCTCCTCCCCGGCCCCTCTCGTCTGCCACCATTTTATTCCTCCTCTCCATCCCAGCACCCCCCAGTGCTCTCTGCCCACCTTCCGCCCCGGCCCTGGCCCCGCCTCCTCTCTTAAGGGACGTCGCTGAGTGGGGCGTGGTGTGTGGAAGTTGCTCCGCAGCTGCTGGGCGTCTTCGGGGCTCCCTCGGGGCTCATCCCTGCACCCCCCGCCCCCTAGGGGGCCTGTTGCTGGCCGCACGCTCTTCCGGCGGCTCCTGCTGGCCGGGGAGCGCCGCGGCCCCCGTCAGCCTCCCAGCCGCACCCAGCTCGATCGTCTCCTCGTCGTCGCTCCAGGGGCGTGCCAGGTGCGTGGGGCTCGTGCTGCGGCTGGAGTGAGTCGTCCGTGTGGGGGGATGCCCAGTCCCGAGCTGGTGGGGCCGGGACAACTGCTTTCTTAGATGTGCTTCTTTCACTGGTTTTATCTCCAACACTGTTTATCTTCCCTGCCAGGATAGGGGTGGAGTGGATGCTAGTGTGAATGTTTGCTTGAGCTTGCATAGTGTGAGCGAGACTCTGGGAAGTGCACAATCTCAGCTTCTTGCTTGACCTTGGAATGTAACTGTTAGTTTGCAGGTGTTGGGCCGGCCCTGAGGGTAGGTCTAGAGCTTTGGCAGGCTGACTGCAAACATTGATTGGGTGGTTTGCATAGGGAGGCTGTCCTGCGTTTTGTATAGGGTCAGACCTGGCATCCGGTGGCCAGTTCTGACACAGAATCTGTATATGCTTGGAATCTTTTTACTACCAAATAAACAAATCTTGCTGCTACAAGAGTTTCATGAGAGTGATTGAGTCCAGGACTTGACACCTTGATCCTTGCTTCATGTGACATGATGGTGAACTTGATGTGAGAAAGACTGGAATACAGAACCAGGGCCAGTACCAGTACCAGGCTTTGGAGAGAGAGTGCCCAGAGACCCCATCCACTCAACACCAGGGCCCCTTCATGCCCTACTTTCCACTCCCACACTTGTATGTCTTCCCACCTCCCCATGTGTCTTTCTTCAGCTTGGAAGCCCTCTCACTGCCCATGCTCAATTGCCTTCACTACCTGCACACTGTTTTTCCAACAGCACTGGCCAGTGTATGTAAGTGGGACTGCTGCCACCATTGCCACTGTGCAGCACCCAGATGCCATTCCTCAATTATCCTGGGAGAATGGATATAGACAGGTGACAGGGGAGGTGCCTGATGCCAGCTCTGTAGAATAGCCCTTGTGTCCGCCTGGCTATACTGCTAGGATGGAGTTCCCTGAGAAACTCAATATCTTACTATGAGGCACAACTCCAGGGGTTCTGGTCTAGTCTTCCAACTCAGCTTGAAATGCTATGGGCCACCTCCTTTCTGTCTCAGCAACTGCTGCAGACCACACCATGCTGAAGATCTCCCTGTTACACCAGAGGCTGGGTTCTTCAGAAGGATAGATGCAGCTGTATGTACATATGTCAGCCATGAAAGCTGAGCCTCAAGGTTGTGAAATGGGTTCAGGTGTCTCTTGAGAGATTCAGCAAATATAGCTGCATGCAGAAAGTTACACAACTCATGATGCTCTAAAAAGTCCCTGTGTTACTCATTGCTCTTTCAAGCAGTATTCACAGATTTTTTCCCCCCTCTATAGAATATTCTCAAAACCAAAATGTCTGTTAAGGGTTCTGTCATTTCATTTTTCATTTATTCCCATTTTGAACAGCAGAGGACAGTGTGAATCCATCCTAGTTTCCATCCAAAGACCACTCTGTGAATGTTATTTTTCTAACCTTTCTTGCTACAGTGACTGAAGTTATGTAAATACCTCTCAGATAAACCATTTGCAGTTAATGTTTGATACAGAAGTGAAAGATCAGTTTTCCAGAACATTTCCACAAAACATTTCTGAATAATTAAGACTGACCAGCCAAAAACCTACTTCCAAAGTGAGGTCACATTCACATAGGTTTCACTTTAACAGCAACTTGTTCACTCTCTGTGGCTGCATCCATATGGTTTTGGATATTGTGCAACCATCATGTTACAGCAATCATTTGCAACTAGACTTTCCCAGCAGACAAGACAATCCAGTTGAAAATGAATTGTTATAGTTCATTGATTATGTTATGTTCAACTATGTATGGATAAAGCCCCAGCTGGAAGGACTTGCAGCATCGCTCAGGCATTGAAAGGCTTTGAGAGACTCAGGAAGCCTTCTCTTTGGATCTTTGTGGAATGGGAGCCAATACAGCACAACTTCTTGCTGTCAGCTATATTGCCATTGTATGGGGGGGGGGGAGTCTGTAGAGTGAACATCTTTTCTCCTGGAATGTTGGTTTCATTTCTCTGGCTTGGCCTTATCTTGCTGCCTGACCTTGATGCTTCATGATCCTGCCTCCCTGGGAACCTGTAGTCGTTACTTTTGGCATGCAAGGATTGCACCTCTGATTGGGTTAATGCCATCAGGCCCCCCCCACTTCAAACGCGGTATATCTTCCCCTCTCCTGCCTGTTGGGTTAGCCTTTACACAGAATGTATGAACAGATGACCTGCTTCTACTGAACTCAATAAACTTTATCCTTTTGAAGGAACATTGTTGAGCCTGAGTTTGTGGGACTCTGACACTTTCATCAGGAAGATACCTTCAGAATCCGTGGGCCTAAGATGTGTCCATGTTGTAGATCCTCCACACCAGCCCTGGAAAAGGGGGAATCCTCCAATGGAGAAGAGCTTCTGCATGGGCTCCTCCCATGTGGCCAAATGTTTCTGGCATGTTACAAGAAGGAACTGCACTGAAGCAGATTCTGTGCCACAAAGGTAACACGTGACAGCCTCCTCCCCCCTCCCCCAAATTGCTGGAACAGTGTTTGACTCTTTCTAGTTGAAGGCCAAAATGGCAAATCAGCCATCTGGATTTAGCAGCAATTTGTCTAGCAAACTTTCAAATTGTTTGCAAGTTTCTAGATTTCAACTTTCAAAAATTCATGTGTCCCCTCCAGTACTTCTGATGGCCAGAGGATACATGCATATAGTCAGAGCTATTTTTGAGCTGGAACACCCAAAGACCCGTCAGCTGGCCTTCCTGGGCCCATGCCCTGGGCCCATGCCGAGGCACTGAGGCCCACGGGAGGCCCGAAGACCCACCAGCCGGCCTCCTTGGGCCCGCACCAAGGCGCTGTAGCCTGCGGGAGGCTAGAAGACCCCACCCGCTGGTCTCCCCGGGCCTGTACTGAAGTGCTGCACAGAGGTGCTGCGCCCTCCAGGAGGCTTAAAGACCTTCCAGCTGGCCTCCCTGGGCCCATGCCATAGTGCTGCGGCCAGTGGGAGGCTGGAAGACCCCACCTGCCAGTCTCCCCGGGCGCGTGCTGAAGTGCTGTGGCCCATGGGATGCCTGAACAACATACCCACTGGCAGGGCCGGCTCGCTCACTAGGCGAACTAGGCGTTTGCCTAGAGCGCGCCAGCCCTTAGGGGCACCAAAAGCCCCCTGCCAAAAGCCCCGCCAAAAGACCCCACCCCTTCCCTGGCTTACCAGCGCTCAGATGGAAGGGATGGGGGTTTAAACCCCCACCCCTTTCCTGGCTTGCCGGCACTTAGATGGAAGGGATGGAAGGGATGGCTGGCTTCCTCTTCCTCCTCCTCCAGGCACACGGCCACCCACCTGGCCGGAGGGGCCCTGCAGCCGACACCCCCACCCCCTGCAGGTGGTCCAGAAGGGTCCTCCTCCGGCCACTGAAAGGGGTCCCTGTGGTGGTGGTGGTGGGATGCGGGGTGAGGAGTGTGCGCAGAGGGCCGGAGGAGACCTGCTGGGAAGAGAGGCAGGTGGGTCGGAAGGGCCGGTGGGGGTGGAGGGGGGTGCACGTCGGGCAGCCCTGCCCTGCCTCTCTGCACGGAGATGACCAGTCAGGATTGCAATGGGAGGCAGCGATGAGTGAGAGGGGTGAGGAGGAGGGGAGCCCTCCCTTGCCCTGGGGAGCCCCGACGGCGGAGAGGCAAAGCAGCTGCTGGCGAAGGAGAGCGGCTGCACCTCTGCTTCGGCTCCGCCGTCCAAAGCAGGAGAGGAGTGAGGGGGAGCTTCAGGAGGAGACTTGTCTTGGTGCCTGCCACCACCGGCGGTGGCTTTTGCCCTGAGGAGGAGGTACCGAGTGAGCAAGGTGACTTTTGGCCCACTGGACAGGACTGTGGTGCTGTGCGGGGTGCTGGCGGGCAGGGCAGCAGGACTGGGTGATGATGGCCCACAGAAAATTAAAGAAAAGAAAAAGGGAAGTCTGGGGGGAGGGTCTGGGCTGGATGGGAGGGGGGCTTGGAGTTAATTGGGGGTGTGGCCCCTGAGAGGCCCCGTTGTAGCCAGGACCCCCGTTGCCCAAGCTTTCAGCATTGGTAAGTAGGCACCTGGAGCTCCCCCCCCCGCTGAAGGCATCCGACCACCTCGCCTTTGCCCAGGGGTGTGGCCCAGTTTTGGGGTTTCCAGCGCTGGGAGGCGGCCATCCCTTAAAAGGAGGGAGGAGAGGGGAGGGAGAATTGGCCGGCTGGCTGGCTGGCTAATGCCTCGGAGCAGTGCCACATGTCTCTCACTCAGGCTGGAAAGGGAGGGTGTGCGAGTGGTGGAGAGAAGAGCTTTCTGGGGCGCGCTCCGGGAGGCTGGCAACCCCATAATTGGATGCACGTGGGGGGGGGGGCAGAAGGTAGCCCTGCCTAGGGGGCAAAAAAACCTTGGGCCGGCCCTGCCTACTGGCCTCCCTGGGCCCACGCTGAGGCACTGCAGCCCACGGGAGGCCCGAAGACCTGCCAGCCGGCATTCCTGGGCCCGCGCTGAGGTGCTGCAGCCCGTGGGAGGCCCAAAGACCCCATCAGCTGGCCTCGTTGCACTTGCGCCGAGGCGCTGCGGCCCGCGGGAGGCCAGAAGACCCCACCTGCTGGTGTACCCTGCACTTGTGCCGAGGCACTGTAGCCCACGGGAGGCCCAAAGACCCGCCAGCCGGCCTTCCTGGGCCCGCGCTGAGGTGCTGCAGCCCACAGGAGGCCCAAAGATCCCATTAGATGGCCTCCTTGCACTTGTGCCGAGGCGCTGCGGCCCACAGGAAGCCAGAAGACCCCACCTGCCGGTGTACCCTGCACTTATGCCGAGGTGCTGCGGGCCACTGAAGGCCCGAACAACCTGCCCACTGGCCTCCCTGGGCCCGTGCCAAGGCGCTGCAGCCCATGGGAGGCCCGAAGACCCACCAGCTGGCCTCCTCGGGCTCTACAAAAAGAGCTCTGCATATAGTGCTTCAGCCTGCAGTGGCTGCACAGATTGTAGGGGTAAGTACATCCTTTGCAGACAATAGTGTTGGATTCCCACTGCGTGCATTATGTAGTTCCTTCACCCACTGGTGCCTGCCATTCCCAGAAACATTTCCCATGCCTATAGCTATTCATTTCAGTTCTTTTGCTTGGAGATAGGATCTCTTGTTTATTTTTAGGGGTTTTTTTTTTGAAACTTTGGCTATCTTTTCTTGGAGTGGTAATGGAGAGAGTGGCACATCAGAGACAAAGGGGAAAAAACAGGACTTTATGAATGGAGTAACATAATTAGACAAATGTCTACTTAGATAAGCACATCAAGGTTTGGAGGATCCAGCCAAACATTTCCACAGGGTGAATTTCTTACCTCCCCCCTCAAATTGCAGCTCAAAATGCCCCCACAAATGCTGTGTCAGGAGGGTCATCTGTCCCCTAAGAGCAACATTTGGGGCTGCAGTAGGAAGAGAAGGCGAGAAAGTCATGCTCCATGAGTGGAGATCCTTCCTGCCACAGAAACATTTGAAACCAAGCTCTGAGAGAGAGTGAGAAGCATCAAGAGTCATGCTTTTCCATACTCTACTCTTCATGAGTAAATGTGATTTTTTTGGGAAGATGTGAAATAACTTGTCCAGTTTTGCAAATTGTGATTTTCTGTTACCTTTACTCGGGGGGACGGAGGACAGCTGAAGCAGAATGGCTTATAAAACCCTTCTCTATTCACTTGTATGCAGACATGTTGTGCTCTTACTGTTCCATCTCCCCAGGAAACCCTGGGAACTGTAATTCTGTGAGTAGAACTAGACATTTTTAATAGTGGATTCTCAGTGCCCTCACACTACAACTCCCACGATTCTTTGGACGAAGTCATATCAGCAAAACTGGTATAGGAATGATCTCTGAAGGGTAGATCTGCCTTCAGTGAGGAAGCCACACAAGACTGAGGGCAGTAGTGTTGTGTTGTCCCTAGCATTTTTTGAAGTGTTAGAGTCCAGGCATTGCCTCAGGCCCTTCTTTGGTTATGAAAAACCATTTACTTCAGCAGACAGGCTTCCATGGTAGGTTGTTTGTGTTGAGACTGGAGAGTAGAAAGGGAGGGCAAAGAATTGGGTTTGTTCCATTAGATTCCAGTTCACAACCCAGTACTGTTAAAAGTAGCTGAGCAATAAACATGTGCTGAATTAAGAGTTGGATATATTATGAAGCAGCCAGGCATCCAATTCTCCTTGTGCTGTCCTCTCCACGTTTGTACCCATCAAACTATTATTCACAATATCCCGTGGCAACCCACTATCTTTGATGGAAGGCATCATCACAACAACACAAAAGAATACCAATCATACATCTTTACCCATCCCAAACATATGTATACACTGTAGCAAAAATATGCCCATGATGATACTGACTGGCCAGTGGGATATTTTTGTTTTACTGCTCTTCCAAAGAATAAACGTGTGCCAGAACTTTGGAAGTACAGTATTTAGTTAAACAGGAAGGCAGGTCATACTAAGAAGCAGTGTGCTTCCCTTGGCACATTTCGTTGCATGATGGTTTAGATGTTCTAATCTTGATTCCCACATAAATGTCTACCCGGTGAGATACTATGGCTATAAATAGATCTTCTGGCCTGGTCATGGAAAGCAGCTTTGTCCCCCACAGGGACTGTAGAGGCTGAAGGCACATTCTCAAGATCAGGGCTGCGGTAGGGAGATGAAGTCTAAAAATTACTGAGAAGATCCCAGGCAGGTCAGATACAGAAAAGGCAAAATAGGCAGACCATACTTAAGCACCCTTGCAGCCTGATCCATGCATATTTACTCAGAAGTAAGTCCCTCCTGGCATTGTTTGCACCCTTGGGGGACTAGCCATGCAGTCCTAAGCAGAGCTACACCCTTTTAAACCCACTGAAGTCTATTTATTTATTTAATTGGATTTTTAAACTGCCCTTCCTATGAAATAGGGCTCAGGGTGGTGTACATCAGAGAACCAGTTACAAAAAATTACAGTTTTTAAAAAAATTCATAATAATATCTACAGTTTAAAAAGACAACCTTCCCTATAAGCAGTGGATGACAATAAAACTGCTGGGAAATACCTGGGGGAGAGGCAGGGAGAAAAACAGGAGTGCCAGCTAAATGGAAAAAGCTGTTGCTGTCCTCAGCCAAATGCCTGGCAGAACATCTCCGCCTTACATGCCCTGCAGAACTGCATTAAATCCTGCAGGGCATGGATGTTATCCAGCAGAGAGTTCCACCAGGCTGGGGCCAGGGCAAAGAAATCCCTGGCCCTGGTCAAGGACAGCTGGATATCTCTTGGGCCAGGACTGCCAGAAGGTTCTTGTCAAGTGAGCGCAATGCTCTCCTGAGGGTATACCAGGAGAGGTGGTCCTGAAGATACATGGGTTTCTGACCATTAAGGGCCTTAAAGGTAAGTACCATAATCTTGAACCTGATCTGGTACTCCACCAGAAGCCGGTGCAGCTCTCACGGCACAGGTTGAATGTGTGCCATATGCAGAGTCCCCATAAAGACCCACACTGCCGCATTCTGGATCAGTTGTAGTTTCCAGGTCAGTCTCAGGGGTAGCCCTATATAAAGTGAGTTACAGTAGTCTAATCTGGAGGCGACCATTGTGTGGATTGCTGTAGCTAGGTTGGGGTGGGACAGGAAGGGGCCAGTTGCCTGACATGGTGCAGCTGGAAAAATGCCAGTCTGGCAACATTTATATTTGGGCCTCCATTGATAAGGAGTCATCCAGAATCACACCCAGGGTCTTGACAGTTGGTGCCAGTACCAAAGGCACACCATCAAGAGCTGAGAGTTCACACCCCAACCCTGAATCGCCCCCCCTGCCCAGCCACAGAACCTCCACCTTTGCAGGAGTCAGTCTCAGCTGGCTCTGTTTCAACCATCCCACCACAGCCTCCAAACCCTCAGCCACATTTTCTCCCTGAGGAACCTCGCATACTAAGGGGTGCCAAGTTGACACCTCCTCTCCCAGCTCCACCCTCTGTCCCCAACCTTGGAGAAATGAGGTGAACCACTTCAAGGCTATCCTACGTCAATGAGGCAGTGGGTCAAAGTTTGTGGTCAACCATGTTGAACACTGCTGTCATATCAAGCAATAACAGCTGTGTCAACCCGCCTCAATCCAACTGTCTACAGATATCATCTGTGAGGGTGACCAATGCCTTCTGTGTCCCATGGCTGGGGTGGAAGCCAGCCTGGAATGGGTCCAGTGCCAATGTGTCATCCAGGAATTTCTGGAGCTGTTCTGCTGCCACTCTCTCAATTACTTTACCCAGAAATGAAAGATTCAAGACTGGGCGGTAGTTGCAAGGATCCATAGGATCTAAGGTTGGTTTCTTCAAGAGTGGCACAACCACAGCCTCTGTTAGACCCCTGAACCCAGGGACAGATTGAGAATGTCTACTAGGGGCTCCCGTATTCCCTCACCACCAGCTTTCACTAGCCATGAGGGGTATGGGTTTAAGAGGCAAGTGGTTGGCCTAATAGCACCCAAAATCCTGTCAACATTGGCCCAGGAGAGTTGGGTGAAGCTATCGAATACTGAATACGAAGACGGCCAAGATGCCTCCAGTTCACATACTGTATCAACATAGGCTGGGAGATCATGGTGCAGCAACAACACTTTATCCACAAAAAAGCTTGCAAAGGCCTCACAGCTAATAGCCAAATTCCTAACATTTTGGGTTCTCTCTGAGAGAGAAGTTAGAGATCTGATTACCCTAAACAATTGTCCTGGGCAAGAGCTAGTGGATGCGATGAAGACCATATAAAATTCCTTTTTAACAGCCTTCACTGCCATCTCATAGGCTTTCATAAGTGTCCTATAGGATGTTCTTGCAGCTTTTTTCATGAGTATGTTCTTGCAGCTTTTTTCATGAATATGCTGCCAAACTTTAGTCTGACCTCTTTTAGAAGCTATTATAAATGGATGGGAATAAAAACAATATACTGTTTCTCCATTTGACATCTTGCTACTTTGTAAGCTTCATTCCCTTGAGTTCCATAATATACCAAGGGGATGATTTACATTGGGCGCACAGAAGACGTTTGGAAGCGATTTCATCAATGGCTTCAGAGAGAGGGGAATTCCAGTCCTCTACCAACACATCCAATGAATTGCTGGGGGGCATTGGATCTTGCAGAGTATTCTGGAACCCAATTGGGTCCATTAGTCTTGCTGCCTAGACAGGACTTCAAATTAGGAGAAACTGTAATCAAAGACAGAATTGTTAGGCACACAGAGGGACAAAGCCTGCTGAGGGAAAATCAGCATGGCTTCTGCAAAGGGAAGTCATGCCTCGTCAACCTTTGGGAGTTCTTTGAAAGTGAACAAGCACGTAGACAACAATGACCTGGTAGACATTATATACCTGGACTTTCAAAAGGCTTTTGACAAGGTACCTCACCAAATACTCCTGAGTAAATGTAGCAGTAATGGGATAAGAGGACGGGTTCTCTCATAGATTAAAAACTGGTTAAATGGCAGAAAGCAGAGTAGGAATCAATGGACAGTTCTCACAATGGATGGAAGTAAGCAGTAGGGTACCACGAGGATCAGTATTGGGGTTGGTACTATTTAATTTATTCATAAAGGATCTTGAACTAGGGGTGAGTAGTGTAGTGACCAAGTTTGCAGATGACACAAAATTATTCACAAAATTATTATTCAGGACTGTGAAAATCAAGGCTGACTGTGAAGAGCTCCAAGAAGTCCTCCACAAACTGAGTGAGAGGATGACAATGTAATAAGTGAAATTCAGTGTTGGTAAGTGTAAGGGGATGCACATTGTCAACCAAAGCACCTGTCTGGAGCTTAGTTGCCATGGAGAAGTGGGGTGTGTGTGAACTGGAACGTATACTTTAATTTCTAGCCACTATCTCTCTGGTGTAGCCATGTAATCTTGAGACCTAGACTGATTTCCCACAAGCAGCTGCACCACCCTCACTCTTCCCTTCCCCTAATTGTATCCATCAATTTCCCACTACTTGCTGCGTGGCCACATTTTAACCCACAGCACCCCCCGATTTTCCCTGCATCTTCTCGATCTCAAAAAAACCAAGGATCTAGAAGACGCGGGGGAAGTTGGGGGATGCTGCGGTTCAAAATGCGGCCATGCAGCAAGTAGTGGGAAATTGACAAATACAATTGGGGGAAAGGGAAGAGCGAGGGCAGTGCAGCTGCTTGTGGGAAATCGGTCCTACACTGTCTTTAGTATTCTCTTTCCCCTAGGAATCTTAGGGCGTTAATTTGATGAGATTTTAGCTTAGATGTGATTGGCCAAGAGCCACTAATGTCTTGTTTGATTATGCTATAATTGCTGGCATCGTGTGCTTGACCTCAGTTCTAACAAAGAATATTATGGGTCTGGATCCTATCAATGTCTCAATAAACTTTAATTCTTTTGAATGACTGTTATTGGGAACTGATTTCTCTGGGGGCTCTGACAGATTGTTAGAATTCCACAAAGTTCTTGTACCTCACACCCTGCAATGGCTGGCAAGAAGAATGGGGATGTCCCAGTAACCACCGGTGATGACACAGAACTGAAGACTACGGCTGCCCCCCTGATGACGGGGGAGCCCAAAGATCTCAGGGCGAGGGCCAGGGACTTGTGGGCTCATGTACCCATGTGGACCAAAGAGAGCTGGGTGCTGATGCTGGATCCCAGGGGGTCATGTATGAGAGGCACTATGTGAGCACATATGGGAGCAGCTATGGTGGCCCCTTTCAAGAAGACCTGACCTACTTCCCTGTGGAATGAATTCCATGGAGAGATGGAGGAGCTGAAGCGGCAGTTCAATGAGGTGATGCTGGAGTTGCCGGGGCTCATCACCACAATTGTCCAACATGAGTTGCAGGGTCAGGCTCCAGATGGAGGGGGATGACCCAATCATGGACAGCAGAAGCAGGCACCCCCTGCCTAGGTGCCCCCCCGCACAGGTGCTTCCTGGGCAAGTTCTACCAGGGCAGGTACCACCGGGAGCTGGGCCTCCAGCAGTTCTCCCTGGTCCACCCACGCCGGCTGCCCCACCACCAGGACTCGAGTGGCCCCATGAGCTGCTGGATGCCAATTTCGACAGCAACCTGGAAAATCTGGCTTTCTTCCTGCTGCAGGTGTGCAAGTTCCTACAGGATTGGGGATGCACCCTCACCTTGGACAAGCACTGGGTGAATTACATCAGCTTGCGCCTGAGAGAGCGAGTGGCTGACTGGTTTGTGGGCCTCTACAATATTCAAGGCCCTGAGCTCTGCAATGTGCATGCATTCCTGTGGGCCCTCTGGAGGTAGTATGAAGACCAACTTAAGCTGGAGAAAGCCAGAACCAAGCTGTGGGTGCTACGCCAGGGAAACTGGTTGGTGCACAAGTTCTCTGATGAGTTCAAGATGTACGCGGCTAAGGTGCAAGGGTGGCCTGAAGAAGTTCTCATTGAGCTCTACTGGGTGGGCCTGAACTATGCCATCCTGGAGAAGGTGCTGAGCCAAGGAAATCCCTTGACCCTCAGTGGATGGACAGGAATGCCAGCGAGGCCAAGAACCAAGCTGCCCTGATTCAGATGTACCTTCTGAAGACAATCCCAAGAACCCTGGGGGTGGAATTGAAGGGGCCATGCAACAAACCCCAAGGTGCCATGTGAGACCAACAGATGAAACAGGGGCTGTTCCTGAGATGTGGAGAGGCAGGCCACTATGCTGCTAACTGCCCCACCAACCTCACCCCGCAAAAGTGGAAAGGAGGAGAACGATGCAACTCTGAAGGGCCACTGAAAACAGAAGGAGTGTGCCCCAAGCAACTCAGAGGTCTCCAATTCAATGTGGGGGGAGCCCAAATGAGATGCCTCTCAGCCACAGGGAAAAGGCTGGGACCTGCTGTAAAGGACACAACCTAGCAGGTCCGAAAGCTTCAGGTGCCAAAATGGGTGAGCACTACCCCCCTGTTCTTTGCGACTGTAATGGAGTTAAACTCTGAACTAGGCACCCAAGTGAGAGTGAGGGCATTAATTGACTCTGGGTGCACTAGAGACTTAATAAGTCCTGCAATAGTTACCGGGTTGGGAGTGTCAGTACAAACCAATGCCCAAGCCCTTACTGTTCACCCAGATGGACAGCTCCCCAATGAAGGAGGCATGTAAATCCCAGAAAGTGCTGTTGATCATGGGGACGGGACCTCATTGGGAGTGGCAGGCTTTTGTAATAAACCCCATAGCCTGATTCTCCATGGTCCTGGGGAACCCATGGCTGCGAGACCATGACCCCTATGTGCACTGGAATGCTGGCATGCTACACTTCCCAGACACCAAGTACAATGACCATGAGTGGAAACAGGAGTGGGGGGTGGCTCCACTGGCTCTTCCAGAATGAGGCTGTTTAGCCCAAGGGGATCTCAAATCCATACCGGCGGAGTATAGGGATCTGGCTCGGGTATTTGAGGAAGAAGAAGCGGATGAGCTGCCCCCCATTGTAAAACAGACTGTGCCATAGAGCTGTTACTGGGATATAGTATGCCAAAGGGGAAATTGTATGCCATGAGCCCAGTAGAGAAGGAGGAGCTCCATAAATTCATTGACAAAAACCTAGCTCGGGGCTTCATCTGGCTGGCTTCCTTTCCATTCTCTGCCCCGTCCTCTTCCGGAAAAAGGATGGGGGCTTGAGGCTGTGTACAGACTATAGGGGACTGAATGCGGTGTCTATGTCTAATGCTTACCCCCTCCTGCTGATCAAAGACCTCGTGGTGGAGGCAGCTAGGGGGAAGATTTTTACCAAACTGGATTTACATGATGCTTAATTCAGAGTCCACATCCGAGAGGGAGATGAACACAAAACAGCATTCAACACCCTGTTGGGGCAGTTTGAATACCTGGTCATGCCATTTGGACTTGCAGGGCCCCCAGGTGTCTTCATGAACTTGATTAAAGAAGTATTGCACAAGCACTTGTTCAAGGGGGTTCTGGTTTATCTTGATGATATCTTGATCTATTCCCAAGATAAAGACTCCCATGTTACTTTGGTGAGGGAGGTGCTACAGACTCTGCATGACCATAGACTGTTTGCCAAACTGTCAAAGTGTGAATTCCATAAAGCGGAGGTGGATTTCTTGGGGTATCGCATATCGGGGTGTGGGCTGGGAATGGATCCCCACAAGGTACAAGATGTACTGCGGTGGAAGCCCCCCTGCACCAGGCAGCAGTTACAATCATTCTTAGGATTCATGAATTTCTACCACCCTTTTATCCCCAACTTTGCACAAGTAAACCTCCCCTCATTGACTTGTTGAAAACCATGGGGAAGGGGCCAGAGACCGTTAAACCATGCTCCAAACTGGCCTGGACCCCTGACTGTCAACAAGCCTTTGAACGGCTGAAGGAGTTGTTCACCTCTGAACCCATTTTACATCATTCAGATGAACATAAACTGTTTGTGGTCCAGGTAGATGCCTCTGATGTAGCCATGGGGGGGTGATCCAGCAAAAGGGGTATGATGGCAAACTACACCCGCTTGCCTATGTGTCCAAGAAATTTAACTCCACTGAACAGAATTGAGCAGTTTGGGACAAGGAGGTTGTGGCCATCAAACTCGAATTAACCACTTGGCGGCATTGGCTGGAGGGGGCGAGGGAGCCATTCGAGGTATGGACAGATTACAAAAATCTCAAAGTATTGCACACACCCTGGAGCCTCAATGCCAAACAACTGAGATGGGGGGAATTTTTCTCTAAGTTTCAATTCACTCTTCAGCACCTCCCCAGGAAGTCCAACTTCCTGGCTGATACCCTGTCCTGCCTATCTCAGCACGCCAGTCAGAAAGAGGAGGTGATTAACTCCATGTTCACGCCCTCCCATCTGGATGGGGTGGTTATGCACAGCCGTGCCAAAGAAACCCCACAAGCTGATGGTGAGCCCTGGGTCTGCAAGTTTAAAACTGCTCTCTCAGATGCAGACTGGGAGGAAATTAGCAGAGTCCTCACTTCAACAAAAGGAAAATGGGTGCTGGTATAGAGAGGGGTGGCTATTTGGTTTCGTTTTTGGCGATGCGAATGGCGGTCACTCTCTCAGGACTCTCCTGGAGGTGATCAGCCCACACACGGTTGGGGAGGACTCAGCACAAGCGGAGACCCTAGTGAGCCTTAGATAAAGGCTCCAGACCAGGGGGTGCACCGGGAAATAGCCTCTTTACCGACCTGACGGTTGGAAAATTGAGGCTTTCCCCATGCCCCAGAGGCCCCGCTGTGATGTGCCCTGATGGGACTTAGCAATGCCACCGACTTCCAGGAGTGAAGAAGCGAATGAATAAATGAAAAGGAAACAATTGACAGCAAACTGTGAGTTGACGATTAAAACTTGGGAAAGGATTTAAGTGCTCCCACCCCCCACTGAACAAGCGCAAGGGAGGAGGGTGGAGATCCCCCCCATGAGAACGGGACTGTTTTAAAAGAGGGAAGACGGGGGGGGGGAGTGAAAATTTAGCAAAGCAAAGTTACCTTTTGGGGAATTGCTTACAGCGAAGAGGAAAGATCCTTTCCTTAGCCGCGCGGCACGAACGTTTAAAAAGTAAACAATAAAATAAAGATGTCGGGGCAAAAGAAGTTCCCAGATAAGCCGAAGAAGCAGGGAGGAACTTCCAGCTCTACCTCCCATCCCTTGGAGCCAGCTGTCACTCAACAAGAAAGCAAGCTGCTGCGCCCTCTGCTGGATCAAATGCAGAAAATCAACCAAACGTTGTCCAGCATGGAAAGTGTTCTCAGCAATCAGCAGAAACAATTGACAGATACAGCTAAGAAGATGGAGGAGACCGCACAGAAATGTCTGGTTTCAACAGAAGACACACAAAAAATAAAGAAGAAGGTCATTAAAATGGAAAAACATCAGGAAGCACAAGACAAAAAATTATTGATGTTACTGATGGAAAAATCAAACCTAACTCTCCGATTTCAAGGCATAAAGGAAGAAGAAAAAGAGGATCTCAGAAGTATTTTGGCAACGGCTTTGGCACCACTGACTGGCAATGAAGCAGGAAGATTAAGCGAAGAGATGGATTTGGCCTATAGAGCTTACTCCAACTTTACAAAGAAAAACAATTTGCCAGCGGAAGTGGTGGTTAAGTTTACTAAGCAAAGTACTAGAGATCAAATCTTAAGAGCGACGTCATCAATGCCCTTGAAGATCGGAAAGCAGAATATAAGGATTTTAAAAGATGTGCCATTTAAAATTCGTATGAAACTGAAGGCTTATAAAGGATTGACCATATTCTTGCAAAACCACCAAACTAATTATAGATGGTTGAATCCAGAAGGACTTGTCTTTAAATTTAAAGATAAGTGGGAGAAGATTGACTCCATCTTTAAAGCTCAAGACTTTTTGAAGAGACATGCCAGTTCAGAGGAAGAAGCAGAATTCGCCAAATGGATGATTTTAAGCAGTGAAGACGACAGTGGCTCAGAAGGGGGAGACAAAGAACCAGAAGATGGAGGAGCAGTTAAAGGCCCATCTTATAATCTGAGAGACTTAAAAAGGAGACAACCCAAAATATGAAGATATGTTCGTAATGCGCATTAACGGACTTTACTAATAATAACTCAAAAGGACTTTACTAAAACAGCTAACATGTTTATTATTTACAGCATAATGAAGGGCAATCAGTCAAACACAGAAGAAGCCAAAGAACTTACTTATACTAACAAAAGATTAATATACTAAATTTATCTTCACTCACCACTATTCTTATCCATCTATATACCCTCCCTTTTCTTATATTAAAAGTAATAAAATTCTCTCCTTTTTAGGAGAGTTAATAAAAAAAGAGAGAGAGAGAGAGAGGGGTGGCTATTTGTTCCCCAGGTCTTGTGGGGGGAGATACTTCACTTTGGGCATTACAGTTACCTGAAGACCCTGCATTTGATTCAAAAACATTTTTGGTGGCCCCACATGAGGGCTGATATTTCTCTGTATGTGGGGGCTTGCCAGACCTGTTTGACGGGGAAAAGGAGACCTGGGAAACCTCCGGGAACCCTGAGACCCTTAGAGACCCCCAACTGACCCTGGGAGGCCATCTCCATGGACTTTATCACTGACCTGCCCTCCAGCAAAGGGAAAACGGTGATCTGGGTGGTGGTTAACACATTTTCCAAGCAAGCCCATTTCGTCCCGTGCAAATAAATAAATAAATAAAATAAAAATGGCTAAAGCCCTTGCCAAGCCATTCATGCACCATGTGGTACAATTGCACTCATTGTCCTGAAAGACAATATCCGATCATGGGGCCCAGTTTGTGGCCAAGTTCTGGAGAGAGCTTTTATAGGTGTTCGGCATTGAATGGGGGCTTAGCAGTGCCTACCACCCCGAAACCGTTGGACAAACCAAAGAGGGAATCAGGTGGTGGAACAATTTCTCAGATGTTTCACAAACTACCAGCAGGATGATTGGGCAGAGCTGTCACCTTATGCTAAGTACAGTTATAATAATGCTGTGCATAGCTCAACTGGACTTTCCCCCTTTAAAGTGGTTTATGGTTATGAAGGGGTCCCCAAGGTGACATCACTTGCCCGAGGCCAGGGAGATTTGAGTGCCTAATGGAAAGGTTTAAAAGAACATTGGGGCCTCATCCAAAAAACATTAGTCAAAGCCAAAGAGGATTACAAAATCCAAGTGGAAAAGGGCCATGCCCCTGAATGGAATTACAGCCAGGGGACTCTGTTTATTTGTCTACAAAGCACCTGCGAGGGCTTCAACCAGGGAGGAAGTTGGGGTGGAAATACATGGGACTTTTCAAAGTCACCTGGGTTATTAATGAGGTGGCTGTCGAACTGGCCTTGCCTAAATCGCTTAAGCATGTGCACCCCATGTTTCATTTCAGTTTATTGAAGAGGGATCTGGGTCTGAACAAGTGGAGACCACGGCCAGCAGCCCCTGCACCTCTGATGCTGAATGGTGAACCACATCAGGAGGCTGAAGAAATCTTGGACTCCAAATTGAAACATGGCCACTTATCCTATCTGATTAAGTGGAAAGCGTTTGACCCCTCCCATAATGAATGGGTGTGCAGCGAGCATATTAACGACCTCCGACTTGTGCGCACCTTCCATAGGGCTTACCCTTTGAAACTGGTGGGGTAGGGCCTTCAGGTTGGTAGAATGTCAACCAAAGCAGCTGTCTGGAGCTTGGTTGCCATGGAGAGGTGGGGGGGGGCAAACTGGAAAGTATACTTCCATTTCTGGCCACTATCTGTCTGGTGTCTGGTGTAGCCAAGTTACCTTGAGATCTACACTGTCTTGAGAATCTTAGGGTGTGGTCAGATGGTGTGCTGACAGTGGTTTAAAATGTTCCCGTTCCAATGCGAATATCTTTGAGTTGGATATTCATGATCACACTTACCTCCCTTATCCTGCATCACCATGCAGTCACATCACTCTCCGCTGTCTACATTACTGACACACGGGAGCGTATGTTGGGTATTTTTTATTTTTTCTCAGTTTTCACATGTGCATAAGTGCTCATTCGTAGAATGAAAAAACCTTATCCTTGCGCATGTGCAGAAGCAGTCAGGCAAATCACAGCTTTTGTTTGACAGTTCCACAGAGCACTGTGATTTCACTCACGTAACTGTGTTAATCCACCTGAGCTGTCCAGTCCTGTACAAAACCCTTTCCCACTCTAATTTGACAATGGCGCTGAGGGAGAGACAGGGATCCTCAGGAGCAGTGCCTGGTGACGCTTCTGACAGTTCAGCTCTGCCTTACAGTGGCCTGTCATCTGCACCACAGGTTGACAGCCATGAGAAATGAAAGCCATTAAGCAGTGAAAACGCTTAATGGATCAAGGAGATCTCACTCTGCTGCAGATTCTGGTAGATTCCCTTTGCATGAATCTGGTAGGTTCCCTTAGCCTAACCCACTTCACAGGGTTTTCTTGAGTATACAAAAGGGGGGCCAAGATTGCTGTGACAGCTGTTTTGGGCACCCATTTGTTATATTGTAATGAGGTGCAAGTCCAGTGATGCGCTTTGAAAACTGGTAATACTTACTTTGACAGATGACTGAAGATCTGGAAGTTGGATCCTGTGGATCTCTTTTTTCTACATACCAATTACAGCCAGTGTTCCCTCTAAGCTGAGTTTTTAGCCCCCAGATTTTTGTCTTTGCTCAGGAAGGATGGCTCCAGAGCAAACTAATTTATGCAGTAGCCAAATTGCTCGCTCACAACTTTAAGGCCAGTAGCTCACAAATTAGAATTCTTGATCACAAGACTCCACATCTTAGAGGGAGATTGAAATCTCTACCATGAGGTCCATGTTCTCTGGTCTGCTGAAGTTTTCACTGCACTACATGAGTAAATTGTGGGAGTTTGTTGGGTATCCTGCTCCAGATTGGGAAATCCCACTCAGATTTGCAATGCAACCTAGAAGAAGTGGTAAGTGAGTCCTCAGCAGACTACAACACCATACAGTGTGTAAAGGGGGAACCTGGCTGAGAGAACTCAGGAACACATATAGTAATCATATTTCCTGTGCCATTTTCAATAGGACTGGGAATGTGTGTGAGAGTTGGAGTTCAGGCTGCTGGATTCCTGGAGGAGAGTGATCATGGTAAATTTATATGTATTACTAGCAGTAAAGTCCATTGTGAAAGCAATACAATGAGCTCTAGAAAGATGTGATGTATAACGAATACAAAGGCTGGAAGCAGGTTAAGTACATATTAGGAGTATATAATAGAAAGGCACAAATGTAGAAGTAAAGTCTCACATACCTTATGTTACACAATACCTGGTGTCCAAGGTCACACAATGTGGGCCAGAAAATGCAGCACATAGGTCTCCGTGGGGTCATTTATACAGTTGGGCACCCTCTATTGCTTCCTCTAAGCTGTGGAGTC
The DNA here is from genome assembly GCA_029375565.1 of Gekko gecko. NCBI lineage: Eukaryota > Metazoa > Chordata > Lepidosauria > Squamata > Gekkonidae > Gekko > Gekko gecko. Next base: position 219,110,846 of record JAPDNY010000002.1, on the reverse strand, counting down.
TTGTGAGCAAAAATTCTGCTTCCCAACTAACCATCAATGTACCGTTATCTGCCCCTCTGACTGCAGCTGACTTCTGCCCTCCCTCCTGGAGATCAGTTGTAATTCTGAGTGATCTCCACCCCTCACCTGGAGACTGGCAACAATGGTTCCCCAGGAGGGAATGGTTGGTTTGGAGGGTGGAATCTTTGGCATGGTACCTGTCTGAGGTCCCACCCCTCCTCAAACCTCACCTTCTCCAGGCTCTACCCCTCAAATCTCCAGGATTTTCCCAACCTGGAGTTGGCAACCCGATCTCCTTTCCAGCCAAGCATCAACCTGCCATTATCTGCCTCTCTGATTTCAGCTTTCCATCTCCTCCCCCTCCCTCCTGGAGATCAGTTGCAATTCTGAGTGATCTCCAGCCCTCACTTGGAAATTGGCAACAGTGGTTCCCAAGGAGGAAATGGCTAGTTGGGAGGGTGGAGTCTATGTCATTGTAGCTGTCTGAGGTCCCACCCCTCCTCAAACCTTGCCCTCTCCAGGTTCCATCCCTCAAATCTCCAGGAATTCCCTACCTGGAGTTGGTAACCCTATATCCTTCCCAGTCAATTTTCAACCCTCCTGTATTTCCCCCGCACTCTTTAGCTTTCCATCTCCCCTCCCCACCTGCAGCCTCCACTGTATTCTGAAGCCCTGACTGCCACTTCACATTGGCTGTCATGGGGGGGGGGGCATCTCAGCAGGGTATAAGGACACAGATTTCACCATTTTCTTCAGGGGAACTGATCTCTGCCATCTGGAGAGCAGTTGTAATTCTGAGTGATCTCCAGCCCTCACCTGGAGATTTCAGCAACAAATAAATATACACTGCAAAAACCTTTTAACAAACTAATGTGTTCTATTTATAGTCATTATTTAGTAAAGTGCATAGTATATCATTATTTTATCCTGGTCAGGTATTGTATTCATTGTATTCATTAAGCAGTAACATTCAGTACATATAGATTTCTAACTACCAGACAGTTTAGCATCAATGTTTTAAAAATTCCCTAATGGGAATTCCTAGAATAATAACCCAGTCCTCCTTGCAGCTTTGAGAATGACAGGAGTACTCCGTTTATGAATAATAGCTACACTATGTGTCTTTTGTAGGACCAGCAAAAGCAACCATATAACCACTGAGAAAGCAGTCCCCCTTTTTGGAAGACTTCATCGCAAGGAGAAGCGGGTTATTATTCTACGCTGCCTTCAAGCTGCCTCTCAACCTCATCCATACAGAGACACCCCCTGTGCAGCATCTCAAAACAAAGCAACATGGTCCAAATGCTGCGGGACTGTAAACTCAGTGTTTGGGATGAGAGCACCATGGCACACAAGGGGTGTTTTGAGGCACTGAGCATAATCCTCAACGACATCAGGGGCAATGATGGAGTGATGGGGGGGAGTGCTGGCTGGAGACTTTTGGCAGACTTTGCCAGTACTGCCAAGGGGAACTCAAGCTGATGAAGTGTACGCGTTTGTCAAGGCATTGTACCTGTGGCCACTCATCAGGAAACTCTCACTAAGGATGAACATGAGGGTCCACCTGAGAGACGATGTGTCCACTGGGGAATTCTCTGAACTTCTATTGAAAATAGGGGACAGAGAGTATCCCCAGTAGAGTTCCTCAGCACAAGTGGTGTTTTCGGTTTCCCACACATTCATTGCATGTGGCCGGATGTCTGAACATGGGGGAGCACATGCAGAATGGATTGCGTGTCTGAACCTGCAAATCCATTTCTTTTACTGTGGTGTCTTTTGGGGGAGTTTTTGCCTATATGCACATGAGTGCATATGCACATGTGTGCAACTTGTTGCCATGCTGCACCTTATACAGCACCTATAAATGTTATGAACTTTATAACCTGCAAAGCTGGACTGTGAAACTAGTATACTGTGTAACCTGCAAAGCTGGACTGTGAAATTGTGAAACAGTCCAGGGTAATGGACTGAATGGTGACCATGAGACAATGCCAATCTACTGGAATGTAGGCATGTGCCCAGCCAAGGGAAACCTTGTTCTGAAGCAATGTGCCAAACCAGACGTAGACCCATGGAATACCTGATGCCTCTCACTCCTGCATCTCTGCAAACTCTGCAGCCATGTGCCAGGAAGCAAGCCAGCCTCCCTGACCCAGCAAACACACAGGACCAGAAGCAAGTTCACAGAAGAGAAGCCTTACTCTGCAAAAGGAATCAAGACATTCCTGCACAGACACCATGGAAAAAGTTATTCTCCATCACACAGGCACCTTCCTCTCCCCCTCTACATATTACCATCACCTGGTGAAGCACATACTCAGCTTCAGCCTGAAAAAAAGGACTTACTTCATGATGGGACTGACAAGTAGTCATGTCCTCCAAGATAACGCAGCTGTTTAAACATCTGGTTGTTAAATCGACTACCAACAATGCTGCAGACTGCTAATCTTTTCTCTCATTTTGTCTCCCTTTCTCTCTGAGAGTTGTCACTATTTAGTCAAGCCATTATTTCAATTGCCCAATGCTTAATCTTTTTTTCTGACCCATTAACAGTTTTAATTTTTCTCCATATTTCCTGGGACTACGTGACCAAGAAAGCATCACCCCGAGGTTGCATCTAGGGTATAAAAGGAGAGCACCATCCCATTGCTCTCTCTCTCGCTTCTTAACTTTCTAACCCCACCCTATCTTGCTGGTTCCATTCTTAGTGCTGCTTGGAGCCTTCCACATGTGTCACTGGCCAACTCACGATTCCTTTCCCATAGTTTTATCCCTTTTTTGCTGCAGAGTCAAATCTCTGGGTTGGGCAGGTAACATATTGCCCCATCAATGATACCTCCTGCTAATGCAACAGTCTCTGTATCTTTCTATCTGAATTCCTAGATCTGTATTGATTGTGTGTATGCTTGATTTTTATATTGTATGTGTGAGAATCCTTCAGTAAAGAAATCACTGCTTTGATCATCTTGCCTTAAAGTCTATTTCTGGGATCTGGACAAATTGACTCCTGTATACACAGGTTATTGGGCCCATAATTAATGTCTATGGCCATTTAATATTAATATCCCCCATGCTAATTAACAAAATAAGGCAATTTAGCTAACAATATGCACACCCACCCACCTGTATTTTCAAAAAAATGACCTGGCAATGTGATCTCTGGCTGAGGTGCTGCAGTAACATGAATGTTTGACCATGGGATGGCCATGTGGGCAACTAGCAGCAAGGTGTGCTGTCTGGACGATATGCCTTGCAACATTTTAAATTGGTACAATTAGAGATGATATCACATCAGCTGCCAGTGTGACAACCCCTTAAGCATGGAGCTATTGGGTGATGACAGCAATAATGGCAGTGGGATCTTTTGCATATCAGCATGGGCTTGATAAAAGAGGAGAGTGCGAAGCACAGCAGTGCTGCATCCTAGTCTATTTCTAAGGGGTTGTTTAGAATGATCAAATGTAATGGGGGGGGGAGCTGTCTGTGCTTCTCTGGACTGGGTAAGGGGAGGATAGTACTCTCCTATTGTCATTTACTGCTGTTTAAATCTTTCCCTCTTGGTATTTTCCCCATGGAACAGTACAGGCATGTACCATAAAGGATAGGCATGTACGTCACTTATGCATATATACCACTTTATACTCTTTATTCACTTTATATTCATGTATGTGCATATGTCACTTTATACTCATGTATGTGCAGTTTTTCTCACCCTGGCATGATAAAGCAAACCTTCCAAAATTCACTCTCCTACACAGTAATTGAAAGAACTGGATGGAGGGTTCATCTGATCTCCTATTCCTGTTTCCAAAAGTGGCCAGCAGATGTTTCTGGGAGGTTCTCAAGCCATGTATGAAGGCACCAAACTTCCTGGGGTTTTTGTCTCTCAGAAAGACACTCATACTGTCTCTGGACATAGAGGTTCAAGTTAACTCTTACTGCTAGTAGCCATTGACAGACCTGTCCTTCATGAATGTATCCAATCCCCTCTTAAATCATACAAACTGGTGGCTATCATGACATTTTGTGGCAGTGAATCCCCTAAGTTAATTGAACAGGATGTGAAGTATGGTTTTCCTTCTTTGTCTTGAGTCTACAAGATATGATCCATACCAGCCTTCTCAGGGGTCATTTCATAGAAAAAGAGCTATAGGAGCTCATTAGCATATGCCACACCCCCTGACATCACCAGAAGTGATGTCAGAAGGGGAAGCAAAGGGGGGGAAGGCATCTTCAAAAGCCTCCCCTTCCCTTCCCCAGCCAGCCTGCAGGGGGGGGAAGGGAAGGGAAGAGTTGGGCCACAGGAGGAAAGAGGGAAAGAGAGAGAGAGTAGAGAGAAGGAAAGAAGGAAGGAAAGAGGGAAAGAACGAGAAGGAAAGAAGGAAGGAAAGGGGATAAAAAGAGAGAAGGAAAGAGGGAAAGAAAGAGAAGGAAAGAAGAAGGAAAAGGGGAAAAGGAGAGAACGAAAGGAGGGAAAGAGAGAAGGGAAGAAGGAGGGAAAGAAAGAGAGAGAAGGGAAGAAGGAGAGAAAGAGGAAAAGGAAAGAACAAAAGGAGGAAAAGAGAAAAAGGAGAGAAGAAAAGAAAGGAAAGAGAGGAGGGAAAGAAAGAGAGAGAAGGAAAGAAGGAGGAAAAGGGAAAGAAAGGAAAGGAAAGGAGAAAAGTAAAGGAGGGACAGAAAGAGGACAAAGAGATGGGGAGAGGGAGGAAGGCTCTCCCACCCCCCATCAAGCCCCCACCCCCCAGATTCCTCACTTACCACCATCAATGCCTTCCCCCAGGAGGCCAGCGATGGGCCTCTTCAGGCTACACCGGGGCTGCAGCGCTCCAGCGCGGACCCTGGGAGGCTGGTGATGGGCCTCTTCAGGCCACCCCCGGGCTGCAGCACTTCGGTGCGGGGAGCTGGGGGCGGGGCTTGCCACCATCACCATTTGTGCCAGCGCCTGGGCTGCTGGAGCAGTGCTCCAGCATGCTCTGGCCCCAAAAGACCCCTGAGCCTTCTAGATGTTTGGAGCAAAGGATGATGGCCCTAATTTCTAGGACTGCTTGCTGTTATAGAGAATCCTGCTTCTTCAGTACATGGAGCTGGACTGTGTAGCTTTCTTCACGTGATTCTAGGAAACACTGACTATTTGAATTGAACCTCATCGTAGCCATAATCTAGTGATCCATCAGATTGGTGGGCATTAAATAGCAATATATTACAAAAGATGGAGGAATGTGGCTGATAACTAGGGTTGTACAGAATCTACTGTAATAACTAGCCATTATTATGCCTTCTTGCTGGATGTCCTGGGAGAGATGCTATTCCCACAACAACCAAGTTGTGATAATTTATGTCTTAATGACATCCAGACTAGATTGCTGTAATGTGCTTAGAACCTGCAAAATACAGGAGCCAGAACGTGGACTCAGGTCAACCATTTAGAGCATATAATGCCACATTTATAGCAACTTCATTGGCATCCGGTTGGTTTCTGGAGTTGGAAATGCTTGTGTTAGCCTTTAAAGCTTTCAGTAGTTTGGGACCAGCACACCTGAAAATGAGTCTGCTCCATATTTGAAACTACTTGCATAGGAGATCCTCACTGGAAACCATGCACATTTGTCTACTGATGCTACAGTAAGTGATTGTGTGGGACAAGATTCAATATTTCTTCACAGAGGCACCAGAACTGTGGAACTAAAGCTTTATTCTTTGCCTTCTGATTTTTAAATGACATCTTAAGGTGGTTTAATATTGGAAAGCTTATGGGATATCCTGTTTTACCCAGCAATTGGGTATTACCACTGTAAGTGAAGATTTTTTGTCATCTTTTGCTGTTCCATTGGTTTTCATTTTTAATATGGTTTAAATTTGTGTGTTAGCTTTTTGATAGCTGTCTTGGAGACTTGCATCAAAAAGGATATCAACATTTTAATACATTTAAAACAGCAGTCATGTGACACCAACTGCCATAGGAAAGAAAAAGCTGGAGAGAGACGGTGATGGCGTCTTTGGACCTAGGACAGGTGACCCTACCCACGCCATACCCACCCACCCACCCATGCACACACCATATGCATTTTAAAAGATTTCTGTTTTAAAATTCTGTCTTCTCCCATTCCTGGTTGTCCATAGTTCAGATCATGGAAAAAGGAATAATTAAATTGTGAAATTAATTGGTGCAAAGTGTAGTGATATGTGCTAGGCTAGATAGCTTTTCAAAATGATTAGGCGTATTCATGGGCGACAGATTAATCAATAATTATTAGCACTGATAGCTCAGTGGAATCTCCATAGTCAAAGGACATGTATCTTTGAATAATAGGTGCTTGGGACAACTGACAGAGAAGGGTTGTTGCCTCCAGGCCTTGCTTTTGGGTTTCTCAGAGGCATCTGGCTAGCTGCCATTGGTAACAGCAGATAGCTGGATGAGACAGTCCTTTGACTGACACAGCAAGGCACTTTCTTAACTTCTTATGGTGTTATGTTGAAACTGAAAAAGCAGCTCTCCTTCAAGCACATCCTTCTGTTGTCAGCTTTCTGCCCCTTAATCATGATTCTTGCCCTTCTGACAGCCAATTATTCCTGGCTGTCTCTTTGGGAACAAACACAAAGGTGAAAGGAGTGAAGGGCAGCAGTCTAATCAAGCTGGAGCAGCTGAAGGACTAAATTACCTTCTGCCACTTTGCAGCTGCTGGAGCGATGATGCAGAAACTGCCAAGGTGTTTTTGCCCTGTAGGTGAGTGTGCTTGGGTTGTGAATTAGCATTGCAAAGGGTGATTGGAAAAGAGGCCCAGACTTAATCAGGATTTATTCTGATATTATATCAAGAGTCCTTGAAGTAAATGGGAATGCTTCCCTGAAGCAGCATAGCTGAATGCTACAGAAAGCATGAACTCTCTTGGGTTTCTTGCATGACTGCAGAAGTGTAGGATTCCCTCCCACCCACCTATCTGAGCCAGAAGCATTCTGGAGCTACTGTGCAGGATCCGATAACTCTCAGAGCCCCCCAATGGGAAAAAATTGACATATAGTATTGCTGGGGCCCAGGTTGTTTTGTGGGTGGCTCAGGAAGCCAAGCAGTCACATTTTAGTGTGTCCAATTCCACCTGTCTTTTGATGTATCCATAGTGTAGGAGCAACCTACCTGCTCATGCCTTTGCAGTCTCTCAGCTGCTTCTAGTAGCTCTGCATTTCTTCTACCTGGTTGAATCTGAAGAGCGATCAAGAGACTTTGCACTATCCTGGTTTCTGTGTTGCAGGCTGTGGTCACACACACTAAATAATCAACTTTCAATCTACCTTCAATGCACTTTCGAATTGGATTTTACCAGTTCATGCAGTAAAAATCCAGTTGGAAAGTGCATTGAAAGCAGATTGAAAGTGGATTATTTAGTGTATGTGACTGCAGCCACAGAATAGTTATTCTTTGTGCTTTATTTATTCTTTTTCCAAGGATCACAGAATGGTTTACATGTAGTTCCCTGGTGACTGCCCATCCAGGCACTGCTCATGCCAAGCCCCCATCATGCTTTCAGAATGTTATGTAGATCAAAGAATTTGTCTGTTATCTGTTAATAAACAGCATCCATTTGTTGTGGAACTAATAACCATTTTCCTGTCATTTGTGAAGCAAGAGGTCTCAAGCTATTACATCTCTTAGAGGGAGTGTTGCCAACAACCTGGGCAAAAGAATCACCTTCCCTCTTTAATAGCGACAGTTTTATGGATGTGGCATCTTCTGGTTTGGCCATTAACATGTGGAACTGCGCAAGAGAAGCTTTACCTGGCATGAAAGTAAAGAACATCACCCAATAAATAACATCCCATTAAACTTCTATTAAGAGCAGGAAGTTTCCCCCCTCTCCAGGTTGTTGGCAACCCCACTTGCAGGTATATTGTATTTTCTGATTCCACAAAGCACAATAGGATACTGTTTTTGAACATCACTGTTGTGACTACTGTATGAAATGTGGTAGTGCAAAGGTCATGGTACCTATTGTATATTTTTCTGAAATCATCTGTGATGAAAGACACAGCTCTATCATCTCATGTCTACACTATTTGTGAACCTTTATGAAACTTTTTTTTGAGGGGTGTAATTTCTTCAGCTCCAGCATAGAAGCACTCATCCACTGATTATTATTATTTCTTTAAGTGATGAACAAACCTACCATTCACAGCAGTGCCCTCTCATTTTATGGATATTTGTTAGCTTTGGTTTAACTAGCCAGTTGTGCATTGTGTTTATCAGTAGCTACAGTGGCAATGGGTCTCTACCTATCCGAGGGACTTGTCATAAACATGGAAGTTTTTAAATGAATGAAAACAACCATACAGAATGGCCTGATGAAGGCCATGCTCCATGAGACACACAATATTGTAAGGTTGTAAGTTGTGAGAAAAGTAGAAGAGGGAATTACCTTGCTCAAGCCCCTGAAAGATTAGTGAATCCTGGAGAAGGAGATTGGGGGAGGGGTGTTTTCCCCTTCCTGTGATTCTTCACTGGCCTCCTAGCTTATCGCTGTATCTAATGTGAGTAGCTCTCACACCAACTACAAGAGTAGCAAAACCAGACAAGATAGGGCTCTTGGAGGACTTCTTGGGGAGGCTGAAAAATATGGCTTTGTAAATTAACCAAAGGAGAACAATATAAAAACCACCCATTGTACTTGCTGAGGAGGACTGCATAATCTCCAGAAGAAATGAACACTGACAGCAGTTAAGTGTGGTTGTGGGTTTGCCTTCCATAAGAAGTGACATTTATATGGCAAGTTAGGAAGTCATAAGATCAGAAAATAACCTTAGCCTTAGTTCCTGTTTCAAGCTGGTTATAATGAGGTGTCTGCTAAAGCAAGGTCCTTCAAACATGGGGGTTTACTAGTTTAGCTTAATTTTTTTAAATTTATTTTTTAGAAAATTCTTGGAGCCTGTGTGCTCCCCCTCTTCTGTTTGAGGCCTACAAGGGAGAAAATAGTAGTTCTATCCCTCTGAGCTACAAGGTTATTGCCTTCCTCCTCTATTAGGGATGCCAGCCTCCAGGTGGGACCTGGGGATCCCCCTGAATTACAGCTGATCTACAGAATACAAAGATCAATTCTCCTGAAGAAAATGGGTGTTTTGGAGAGTGGACTCTATGGCATTGTACCTCACTGAGGTCCCTGTCCTCCCCAGGCTCCATCTCCAACTCTCCAGGAGTTTCCCAACTTGGACCTGGCAACCTTATGTCCTCATGTATTAAATGCAGATATGCTATCATACCATTGTAACTGAAAAGAGACTCATGCAAAGGCTGAGCTATGGTTAGAATCCACAGGAAGATTCAACACTATAAACATTTGATGGTGTGGTTTGTTTATTTTTTGCCAGTTTTACTGTCATGGCTTCCTCTACAGGGCATGGAATCATGGGGTGAGAAGTCTGGTGAGAATGCCCCTCTAACAGTGCTACTGTTTTTTGTCTTTAAACCTGTAGTGCAGATATGCTCTCAGACTGACTATGCAGACAGGGGGCCCATGCAGGCATAGCATAAATAGTGCATAATAATGCATCTACAGTTTATATCACCTATCACAACTGGTCTCATCCACAATAATGTGCTATTTTGGGATCTTTTACTATCTGGCCCTGCCCAGCAAATAAATAAGGTGGATTTTCAAAATCAAATTGGATTTCCAAAATCAAACTGGGAACAAACTATGTGTTAATTTTTTATCCTTGTCCCCACAGTTGCAAACCCTACCATGAAACTCAAAGCCATATTTCATTAATGGTAGACGTCACCTCTCCCCCCTTTTAAGCCACAAGGTTTTGTTTTTGGTGTACCACCAATTTAAGGAGTCACCGTTATGCCCATGCAGCCCCACATTGTTATTTCTTCAGTGCATTTCCTGGCTTGCATCAGTGCAAAAGAGGAGAACAGCTTTGCGGGGCCAGAACAACAGTTCACCTAATTCCAACACTCTGCCTTCAGTAATGGTCAGACAGATGATGCCTAGGAAGCTCACCAGTAGAGAATAAATGAATAAACCCTTCCCCTGTTGATTGTCCCCATCCCCACCATCTGGCAATCTGAAGATTACACCTTCTCATCATGAGCTAGCTGCTACGGAATCTTGCCTTCCCAGGCAAGAGCAATTGCTGATGGGCCCAGAGGAACCAAAACCAGCCAGCACAGCAAGTCAGAGGCCCTGTTTTCTGGAAGAAGGCTGAAGGGTCCCTTAGGGTGCAGTTTGGTGTGTGGTTATCCAGCAACCTCTATTTTATTTTTAGTGTTCTTGTGGAACGCTAGCTAAATAAGCAGAAAACCTTTTGTCATCCTTGTGGTTTTCTAAACAATGTTGTTGGTAGTTAAGAGAAGCAGGGTAAGTTTTGCAAAAACTCCACTTCTAAATGAAACCAATGTTCCATGTAACTGCACAGCTATACTGCATATTAATTAAACTTCCATTATGTTGGGGGGAGTTGATTCCACCAAGGACAGCAGCTGGAGGCCTAATTCCAAATATACTTTCCATCTGGAATTTCCATTTTTATCTATTAAGAAGCAGGGCCTTGTGTGTTTGTTTAATCTGGATGCACGGATGTGGACTATATACAGTCACAAAGTCTAAGTAACCCACCTTCGGGTTAGTCCATCCTGTATTTTGGATTACCTTCTCTGACTAAATGATGTTGCATTGTATGGAGACTCAACAAACACAAAATGTTGACACTTATAACAAGGAACAGATGTATAAAGATTAAAACAAAACTACAGGACAGCATATTGGCAGCATACACAGGTCATACAAGTAATACAGAGGAAAATTACAGTAGGGATCAACCAGTACGTAGGATAGTAAACAAGAGGAATATAATACGATAAGGAGAACATTCACAAATCACTGGTCATAGCACCAAATGCCTATTTTATAAAATACACAGTTAAATCATAGGTATTAATATTTATTATACAGTGCCATTTTTGTGCATGGCTATTAACAGGCAACCCAAATGATGAACAACTTCCTACCCCCAAGGGACCCCACAGTTTAGAATAGGCTTGGAAGGAATGGATTTGAATTGAGGATCAGTAAAGAAACATTCTATTGTTTCTATGTACTCCGCTTCACAAGAACTAAAAATACCTGTGCTGCCTTCCACAGCTTTTAAGTGTCTTCTCTGGCTTACAACAGGCAAGATAATGCACATACAGTGAATTTTGCTTCTGCTTTTATTCTTTCTTGACTATTTCTTTCGCATATGTAATAAAAACCACAAGTCAAAAGTATATAGTTTTGCTTTTTGTGTATGGAAAATATAACAGTCAGAATTTTCCCACCATCACCCCCATGGAGAGAGAGAGAGAGAGAGAGAGAGAGAGAGAGAGAGAGAGAGAGAGAGAGAGAGAGAGAGAGAGAGAGAGAGAGAGGCTAAGAGGCTGTTATGAATTGAAATTTATAGGACTTAAAAGTTAGACACTGAAATATTGCTTAAAAGGCTAATTGGATACCATGTACATCTCTCTCTTCCAAAAATATTATTTTCTTCTGCTTTGAAATTAACTGTAAAGTACATTATGTTTATGGCATGTAATCATAGTTTAATTCTCGATTTTTATCAAATCTCAGACCTTGTTCTCTCCCCCCCCCTGCACCCCCCTCTCCCGGTCACAGTCACATTAGTTTTGGATGTCTTTTTAAAAAGAATGTCCTGCTAATGCATCTTTTTTTAGTTGCACATTTTAAAAGCATAAATATCCTAGTAAATTGGCATCCTATGGAGCTTGCCTGCTGCTCTGCCTTCGGTAGCAGTTTGATCTGCAGACATGGCCAGGTGGTAATACTTGTCTTGGTGTCATACAAAGATTCACCTGCCAAGATTTTTGCAGCTTAAACTGCTGAAAAAGGCCCAGGAGCAGCCAGTCAGGGTTTTATTTCTGGCCAGGTAACAATCCTACCTGCTGGAATTCATCTTTCCAAATATCATCTGAGTTAATGAATTAAAAGAAAAGTAATTTAAAAGTTGATTGTATTGACATACATTGTACTGAACCTATCCTGATGCAGTACTGCCACCTCTGAAATCTGTATCCTGTATACAATTAAGCCTGCTTAAGTCTTATTGACTTGCAGTAAACTCTTATAGCTGCACACAGGATTGTGGTTTAAATGTGTAATAAAGAATGAAAAATCATTGCAGATTTACTTGTGAAGAAGCCAAATGGGATCAATTGGCCTTAACTCTGAGAGCCAACATACATAGATTTAAAACCACAACCGCCCCCCCCATGTTTTAGGCATTATATCTGGAAAGACATATATTGACATATTTTTTGAATAGATGCATTTGGTTTTTGATTTAATTCATTTTACACACTCAAGCTTTGGCTAAACCTCCTTGAAAGACTCTCCTGTAGTCTCATTACTCCTCAAGTTGGATCTTTAAGGGGGAAGATAACTAGATAATACAAGACTCACGACAGAACAGTGAGAGTTGGAAACACTGTTGATATAATTCCAGAGAAACTCCAGTCTAGAAGAGTTAACATCAAAGAAAAGCAGAAATGACAGACAAGACTTGAATTTGACCCATCAATAAGATTTCAGATCTAGGCTATGATGTACTATGATCAAATGGATCTCAGAAGGAGATGGCTCTGAATGAATCATGCAGATACAGTTTTGGCCCTAGATCTTGCAAGCACTTAGGCATATATCTCTAGTGTTTTTGAAAAAAAGGTGGGCATAGAATTACTCAAAAGTGGCACATGTGCACAAAAGTACTTGCAGAGTTCAAATACTAGAGCATTAAATTCTCATCTTAGTAAAAAAAGATGGAAACAAACTGAAATTTCAGCAGCAATTGATGGAACGGGCTCTGCAAGGCAGACAAAAATTGCAGTCTCCAGAGCTATAAACATGAATGAGTTAACAGTCTTGATCTATATAATGTTTATTTTTCCCCCTGGGGAAATAAAAGATATTCCCTCCCCTGTCACAGTGTACATGATTTAAATTTTGCCTGTCTATACTTTGGGGAGAGTGCTTATGCACGTCTGGTGTTCCTATAGCTTTGCTGGCCTGAGCTATAGAAATCATAAAGCACATCCACTCACTAATATGTACACAGGATAATTAAAGGAGACAGATGTAGTTCTCTTGGGTGTTATGATCTGGTGCCAGTTTATTCCTCACTGAGAAACAGCTTTTCAGGTCTGTGGGAGGGGTTCTGTCACTTTGCCGCTGCTCCTGCTGCTGCTGCCACCGCCGCCGTCACCTGGGGGTTCCTGAAAAAGCAAAGGAAGCATCTTGCTAGTCCAGTTAGGGAAGGAAATGAGATGTGGTCTTCCTGAAAATTAAAGTCATTTTCACATGGTAGGTGAGGGGTGGAGTTATCTTATACTCATCATTCCCAAATGGTGTGCCGAGAGATAACTGCTAGTATGCCACGAGAATTTAAGAAATTAGAAACTCCTAATATACAGCATCCACATGCTGCAATTCTGCATGATCAGCTCTGGCCATGTTTCCTTCTGCTCAGCTTCTGTAGGGAATGAAGAATTCTGTCATATTTCTGGATCAGGTGGTGTCATTGAATGATTCAACCACTCCTGATGTAGAGATGCAGCAGAATGATCTGCCCTTAGGCAGATGTCTCTCATGTGTTTTCACTAGTCACTGCTGTTTGCTTGCCACCTTCCCATCAGGAGGCATGCTCAGAGCAGTGACTTACTGCTCCCATATTTTGGTAAGGTCAAACATGCTAGTTTATGAACTAAAACCAGTGGCAATTCTTCACTCATACATTCCAAAGGATTTACCTTTAGAGTATGCAAGAACAAGAGCTGAGAGTCATTTTTCTAAATCGGGGAAGAATGTCACTTGTGATGTGTTTTCAAAAAGTTTCCAAAAAGACGTGTTTTCAAAATTTTCAAAAAAAAATAATCACACAATTGCCCTATCACAGTAGCATCCAGCAAGCATCTTCCATTTAAATCCTCATGGTTCAGGTTTTTGCATGCATTTTAGCGTTAGTTCATTGACTGAAAGGGAATAGAAAGGAATGCACTGACAAGCAGCTGCAAAGTCCCATTTTCCATATTGCTGAGCACTAGGGAATTCTGTGCTGTGTTATCAGCCACTGTGTTATCAGCCACTGTGAAAAATGGGAAAGAGTCATGTGATCTCATAATATGGGGGAGCATGCTGAGTGTACAGAATGCACAGTAGAACTCACTGACACTGGCATTGCAAGCTCTGATAGTTGGCAATATGTGTGTGCGTGCATGTGCACACCTGTGCAAAGTCAGTGGAACCTCCACCATGCTTTGCACAGGGCTACCATTTGTATGGGGGAGTAGTCCTCTGGCAGTCCTCCAAATGGATTGATCCCAAGCGATTCTTAAGTTTGGCATTTTGCAGAAGGTCCATGTGGCTCAGCCCCCATTTTAATATTAGACTTCTGGAAACTGCCAAAATGCCCACCCCATACTTTGTTCACTAAAGCATGACAGGGAAAAATGTTTCCAAAGCTTTAGGTTTCCCATCCCAGTGTCCATCTCTCTTTACATCTCATTTCATGCCCCCCTTTATTTTGTTTGCATACAGCATTGAAATTCTTTGTTATTTTTTGCACTGAGGATGCTGCTGTTTGCTTCCTCTCTGATCCCCCTTTCAAGTCAATACCAGGGGGAACTAAACCTCATAAAGCTCCTTTTAAACACCCCCCACAAACATTTTAATTTATTTTAATTCAGCGATCTGAGAGTAACAATAGTTTCATATTGCTAGACTCATGCTGCTTGTGAAAAAAATTAAAAATGAGGGGGAAATGGAGTTTGTATACTGGTGAAGGTGGGAAGATGACGGAAGGTGCAGACTGGGCAGAACAACCTCAATGTGGGCAGAGGAGTGGGGGGGATCCAAGGGGATCTGTACACTTTTGAATTACCTTAGGTTTGGAAGCAAAATGAGGGGGAAATTGGCACAAAAGCACTCTCAGAAAACCAGGAAAACAGCGACCAGAAAGTGAACTAAGTGCTGAAGGGAAGAAAAACAATGCAGAAAGACAGAGAAACCCCAACAGACATGCACAGGGAAAGTGAGGGGAAACAACCGTGCACGTAACAGGCCAAATAGTAAATGCATTTAAGGTCAGTAACTTAATACACTGAAATGCATGGACAGCAGAACCATAGATACACTCCTAGAATTCTATTCTAAGGATGAATCATGGACCAATATGTTCTAAATTAATTTAAATAGGACACAAGTGCCTAGAAGGAGTTTCTGAAGGCAGTTGCTTCAGGTGATAATATTTGTTCCTTTTTTGTTGCTGAATTGTATATGTACTTGCAAAATTTAACAGTGACAATAATAACTACAGTGTCTTCACTGGCCTTCACAAGTGCTGTTTAATCCCACAATTCAGTCAGATTAAATTAGCAGATTAAATTAAATTAATACCCTGTCTATTCAATGCTATTATTGCACTGAATGGACAGGCTAATAATGAGTATATGTTATATATTTGCAAATCAGGAATTCTTCTTTTTGGAAGAGGAAGAAGGGGGGATTCAAGGACCCACTGAGTCAATCAAGACTACAGGTTTATAGTTTTATTATATTTAGACTCTGCAGCCCCCTGGGGTCTGTTGGCAAGAGTTTTGCCTTAGGGGGAGAAATAGAATTTTCCATGCTCCATCTGTCTGTGAAATGAGAAGATTGATGGTATGTAGTTTCTGGTCATTAACCAGCTTTCCTTGTGCAGGAGGATACAACAGGAAATGAACTTCTCTCCCCCATCACACCCCCCGCAGCCCCTTTCTACATGACTTCCTTTTTGTCTATAACAAGAGATGAGGCAGAAAACTGCTCCTGAATTTCAATGACAGATATGTGTGCGCTGCCTGCATCCACAGTTCCCTTCCCAGTTCTCTCCACTGCCTATGGTGTAATCTGTTTGCCAGCAAATTTAGTCAAATTAATCTTGGTCCAGACTGACATAGTTTATATTAAGTCCTTCTCAGAGAAAGCATATCTCTGTGAGCAGATGAAGAAGAGGCAGAAAAGGCGTGCTCACATTCCTACTCTCCTATCATGGCATGAAATCCGTCTTTGTGCTCTTGTTTATACCTTTTTCTCTGAGGGGAAATCTATAAATAAAAATCCAGGCAACATCTTCCTCTGGTGTAAACTATTAGCGCTCCCATTGGACTGATGAAATGAAGCCTTTTTATACCAGCTGTGGATCTGGTCCAAAAATTGTAGCTTATCAAGCCTTGATCATGGGATGGAGACATATAAAGGAGGGCTGTGTATAATCTCTGGAACAAAAATCAGACACGTTCTGCCATTCATATCTGTATTCAGAAGCAGACAGTCATTCTTTAAGCTCCATCTATAAATTAAAGGTCCTTGTGTTTACTGGGGAATAACAGGATGACTTTGTATTACATGGGCAATGGGAATTTTGTGCCTCTCAAATGCATATTAGCTCTTTTCTGTTTGTGACTACATCATGCAGGTAAAAGCATCTGTACACCCCACCCCAATTTTTATGTCCTCGGATTGCATCATGGAGCCAGCATTGACTCCGTTGTAAAAATCACATTACAACAAATCCAACAGTGGGATATAGGCTTTTGAGAGTCAAAACTGCCTTTGTCCAATTCTAAGGGAGCTTTGACTCTTATTAAAGCTTACTCTCTGAATCTTGTTAGTTTCTAAGGTGCTACTGGATTTGAATCTAAGTCTTTTAATACAGACCAACACAGCTACCCTCTGAAACCAAAACTCATCTTGGGCTGCAGTCAGATGTGCAGGGGTTTTTTGTAACAGAGAATTGTGATCAGACTCACCCCCTTAGCACTCTTCAAAATGGTTTCACCCCATCCTTGAGCAGGGAGTGGGCTGTTAGCCAATTTTAAACAATTTTGTCCTTTGAGCATGTGCACAATTGCTGATGAGCTGCTGGGATATATAGTTCATTGCCATCCTCCCTATCTAATTTTTTCAATTAACCCCTTCCCCAAAGCACAGAAAAAAGGCGAAGTACAGAGGTTTCTTTCTTTGAAAGTTTTTATAAAGAAAACACAGTTTTGAGAAGCCCCTGTGGGAGAGGGAGAAAGAGGTGTGAATATGCAGTTATGCATACATTGCTAACTAGTAAAAAAAAAGGCAGCTGGAAAACAAGACCAGTCAGATCTGCCTGATGGCTTGAGTGCACAACAGAGCAATCAGACAACAGGAAATCTGGTTTGAAACCAGCTCAGCCAAAAAGGACCAGACTTTCACAGGTATCAAAGAAACATGGGGCACAACAGACAGATGTTGCTGTCTGATCATGCATTTTAAATCTGGAAGGGAACAACAACGGATCAAACTGCACATCTGATCGCAGCCTTGGGTGCCTTTTTCTGCTGTCCACACTGGCTGTGTGTAATATTTGGAACACCTTTTACCCATGAAAAGAACATGGCACTTTTCACACTGTTAGAAACCTCTTCAATGAGGGTTAAGTGGGAGCTTTTAAAATGGTTGTTTCTGTTGGTGGTGTATTAAGAACTATACTCATGGAGCTCCCAAGGGGCTGAGGAAATAATTAGCTGCAGGATGCTTATACTCACTCAATACGTGCTTTTCATCACGTAATGACTTTTAATGGCTAAAACAAATACTACAGTGCAGTTATGTGTAATGTTAGACAGCTACTTCTCCCTCTTGAAAGGCATCATTATGAGGGGTGGATTGAGGAGGAGGAAGCGGAAGAGGAGGAAGAAGAAGAGGATGATGATGAGGAGATTGAATTTATACCCCGCCCTTCACTCCCTGAATGAATCTCAGAGTGGCTTACAATCCCTTTCCCTTCCCCTCCCCACAACAGACACCCTGTGAGGTAGGTGGGGCTGAGAGAGCTCTTTCATGAACTGCTCCTGAGAGAACAGCTCTGAAAGAACTTATGACTGACCTAGGTCACACCAGCGGCTGCATGTGGAGGAATGGGGAGTCAAATCCGGTTCTCCCAGATTAGAGTCCACATTCCTAGCTACTGTACCAAACTGGCTCTCCAGGAGAGGGAGAGAGAGAGAGATGAACCATTTCCTGCCATCCCATTTCCCACTGAAACTCCCAAATTCCTCCCTCACCCATTGTGGTTCCAGATCAAAGTTTGCAAGATAAGCATGGCTCTAGAAATCGTGTGTGTGTGTGTGGGGGGGTGGTCAGTGGAAAATATGCAGGCAGTGAAAATGGGCAGTCACTCTTCCCCACTCCCAATTTTTTCCACCCTCAGGGTGCTCTATGAGTAAGGTTGCCAACTCTGGATTGGGAAATTCCCCGAGATTTTGTGATGGTGCCTGGGGAAGGTGGAGTTTCGGGAGCGGAAGGACACCAGCAGGGTATAATGCTGCACACTCCACCCTACAAAACTGCTATTTTCTCCAAGGCAACTGATGCCTGTAGTCTGGAGATCAGTTGTAATTCCCGGCCCCATGTAAAGATTGGTAACGCTATACTGTGAGCGAGAAGCACCATCAGAATATCATTACAGAGTTGCATTGCAATGTCTGGTTTAGCCCTGAGTGCTGGATATCTTCAGAGCTATATGAATGGTATTGTATTATGTTTGCTTGATAATACATAATCTGATAGCTTCATCACAATAATAAAAATATCTGTTTCCTTTTCTGTAATGAATTTAAGAGAAACAGGAACCCTGTCCCTGGTTTATTCTGAGCTTTATTTCCCTACTACACAAACAGCCAGCACAGCACACTGCTCGCCTCCACCTCTGAACTTTTTGAAACAAAAACAAGACTAAAAATGAGGGAAGGGAAAATGAGACTGAAGCAAGCAAGTGACTGACATACAGGGAGGGAAAATGAAAGAAAAAGACAGGATAGTTAGGAAAATGAAAAGGAAAAAAGACAGGGGGAACAAGAAAAATGGAGGTTCTTGAAAAGAAGATCTCCCCTCTCTAATCTATATTTGAATACTCAGGCTCCCCTTCCCCACCAAAAAAAAGGGAAGGTGACCCACATTATAGTTCTGGTGACTAGGCTTTGTCTTCTATGACAAAATCTACAATGAACAGGACTGGACCTTCCAGGAGTCTAGTTGTGAATTATTATTATTATTATTTGTTTGATTTCTATCCCGCCCTCCCTATCGAGGCGGGCTCAGGGCAGCTTACAACATTCATAAAAACAGATACAGTTAAAACATCAACAAACATATAAATAACATAAAATTAACAATCATTTAAAACATATAAAATGCTGGAACATATCAAGTAAAGAGCAACACTTCTTTATGATGTAACTTTGGTGATTGTTGAATGGCCATTCTTTCACACCAGCTCAGTTCTCATTGGTCTAGCTGAGGACATGATGGTAAGACCCAGGGCACAGATCGGCAGCAAAGATGGCAAACCAGGACACAGAGACACACCTTGGTGTATGGTGCGTCTCCTAGTTGAACGCCTGGTGGATGAGCTTCATTTTACAGGCCCTGCGGAACTGTAAAAGGTTCCACAGGGCTCCGATCTCTTCTGGGAGCTCATTCCACCAGAGTGGAGCTACCACTGAGAAGGCCCTGGTTGCAGTCAATCTGCCATCCCTGGGGCCTGGAACACAGTGCTCTCTGGGGAACATGTGGGGAAAGGCGGTCCCTCAGGTATGTAGGACCCTGACCATATAGGTTAAAGGTTAAAACCAGCACCTTGAAACGAATCTGGTATGCTATTGGTAGTCAGTGCAGTGCTTTCAGTACTGGCTAGATGTCCTCCCACATGGAGATACCCATTAGCATCCTGGCTGCTGCATTCTGCACTAGCTGCAGAATCTTTTTCAAGTACTGGTTCTCCAGGATAGGAGACAAACAAAACTCATACTGGCAGGAATAAAGCCTTAATGATCCTGGGAATTGTAGTATAGCTCAACAGAGACCTAGCCTGTCCTGCAGCTGCTGTTATAACTAATAGCAAAGTAGGCTTAACTCCAGCTTGGGAAATTCCTGGAGATTTTTGGATGGTGCCTGGCAGGGCTCTTTTTGTAGCAGGAACTCCTTTGCATATTAGGTGACACACCCCTACTGTAGCCAATCCTCCAAGAGCTTACAAAGCTCTTCTTACAGGGGCTACTGTAAGCTCTTGGAGGATTGGTTACATTAGGGGTGTGTCACCTAATATGCAAAGGAGTTCCTGCTACAAAAAGAGCTCTGGAGCCTGGCAAGGGTGAAATTTGGGGAGTCGAGGCAGCTCAGAAGGGCTGCCATTTTTCCAAGGGAACTGAACTCTGTAGTCTGTAGAGTTGCCGAGCCATTGCAAATGCTGTGGCCAGAGCAAAACAATGCCATCACTGATGCTCTGATGTCATTTCCAGGTGAAATACAGAAGTAATGTCACACCTACTCCTCAGAGCTTTAGGAAATCCACAAATTTCTGCTCTAGCTTTCACCCAGAAATGATATCAGAAATGACATTCTTTGCTTCCACCACTGGTGACAGGCGACTGGTAGGCGATTGCCCATCATAGCCTGGAAACCGGCAACCCTAGTTGCAATTCTGGAAGAACCTTGAGGTTGGCTACTCTACAGAGAATGGATGGAGAAGTAAGATCAATGAGCATGCAGACAGAACTGTAAGGAGAGTTAAGACCTATCCTGTGATTTGCCAAGCTACCTGTTGGGAGAGAATTAACTGTGCTACCAGAACTAAATTCCAGAAAAAGTTACTCCAAGGGCTTAGGAGAACATTATCTGCTGAGGGGGGCACCAAGGCACAATTAGGGATGGGCACCAATTGAGAAAATGCAGTTTAGTTAATGGTTCGTGGCATCCCCGGTTCTTAAACCACAAACCATCAAAACTTTTAGCTGCCAAATGAACTGGTTTGGTTCATTAGGTTCATGATGCGATAGAATGCCCCCTGTGTGCTACACACACAAAACTTGCAGGGGATCGCCAGCTGACTCTCCTTTACTTGCCCTTCAAGTCTGGTGAGGATTGGATTTACAGGGTCCCAGTTATGCCCCCTCCCAAAGTTCCCCCCAGGAAAGTGCTTTCTATGGAAATGACAGGTGGTCATTTTGACAGGCACAGGTTCAGAAGTGTATAGAATGGACCCTGTACAAGCTAGAGGCATCAGACTTGCAGGGGACCACCCTTTGATGCTCCTCTACATGCCCTCCAAGTTATGTGTAGTTTGGACTTGGGGGGGTCTGAGTTATGTGCCCCCTGGAAGATGTCCCCAGGAAAGTGCTTTTGGGGGAAATGTCAGGCGCAGGCTCAGAGGTGCAAGCTACACACATCAAAAGCACAGGGTACCTATTGGTGTTCACAAGCTTGGAGAATTCCGCCCCCCTTTGCTTTGAAGTTGCTTTGTTATTTTGAAGTTTTGTAAACATTTGTTTGGGCAGAGACAGTCTATCTGGAATCCATTCATGAACAAGCATGAACTGCTTGACAGTTCATGGAAAGTTCGTGCTGGTTGATCTGCCACGAATTTCAGTTCATTAACTTTAGTTTGTGAGTTGGTTTATACCCATCCCTAGGCAAAATCATGTATTTTAAAATTTATTTTACATTTATACTGCTCCTTTCTGCCTGTGTCAGGACCACACAGGCAACTAACAAATTAAAAACAAACATAATGAAAGTACATCTTAAAAACCATTAAAACCAAACAAAAACACATCAGTAAAAGAATTAAAACAAAAGCTAAAATACACATACCAACACACACACGAAAATATAAACAATTAAAACATAGGGCAGGACAGAGGGATTACTGAGGACATGCCAGACCAAATCTTCACCTGCTGGTGGAAGATAGCAACAGAAGGGGACATAGATCCAGAGGCGTTAGCCATGTTAGTCTGTTGCTTCAAAATAGTAAAAAGTCCAGTAGCACCTTTAAGACTAACAAACTTTATTGTAGCATAAGTGTTAAATACCGGCTTCAAGACACATTGCAGTGAACAGCTCTACTTTATTAAGTGATTCAGCAGATACAAGACTGAAACTTCAGGGCAACAGTCATGTTTAAATACCATGCAAAAACCACACCCAAACACACCCAACTCCCAACAATAGGCTATATACATAACATTAGTTTCTCACTGGACACCTTCGGAGTCCTGGTGGGCTATTGTTCTTGAGCTCCAAGCTCAGCCAGTCTCTGGTACCCAGTCCTGGAATATTCCAGTGTTAACACATAACACCCCTCCCCCCTAAGTTCCAAAGCACCTTAACATACATAGTCCTCAAGGTACTTGCGCCTTTCCTGCTGAGAGCATCTTGGCTCAGACAGTGTTGTCAGAGTCTCAGGGGCCCTGTCTGGGGTCTCAGCAGTGGCGCTGGACAAGGATGGCAAGTCAGGAGAATAGTCCCAGGGCTCTGTAACAGTCTGTATGGGCGTGGGCAACTCTGCATGGTCAGAACAGTCCCTGGTGTGTGGCACGTCCCTCTCGCTGCTATGCTCTGGCAGCGGCAGTGGTCCCGGGTGGCTGGCCTCCACAGTGGCTGGCGCTGGTTCTGCTACCTCCAGCAGGAGATGGCAGCAAAGTTGGTCGATGTGCCTGTGCAGGATCGGTCCATCGTCGGTAGAGACCTTGTATGAGAGGGGGCCAGTGAATCTGATGACCTTGGCAGGAACCCAGGCAGAACTGCTGGAGAAGTTCCATGCATAGATGGGGTCACCTGGGAAAAATCCTCTGGGTGCTTCCTGGCTCTCCGGTGATGGGTGATGCTCTGGGGCTCGGTCCAGGTGCTGTCTGTCCAGTTGAGTAGCTAGGCATCTGCTCATGAGGAGTTCAGCGGGATTGCACCTGGTGGTTACACTAGGGGTCATCCGGTGGCCAAAAAGGAATGCTGCAAGGCTATGGTCCCAGTCCCCATGGATGATCCACCTGAGGGACTCCTTTGTGGTCTGCACCATCCTCTCTGCTTGCTTGTTGGTGGCCAGGTGAAAGGGAGCTGAGTAGATGTGCCGTATTAGGTAGTGGCCCAAGAACTCCTGGAACTCCCCCGAAGTGAAGGCAGTCCCATTGTCCATCGAGACCATGTTGGGTAGGCCATGAGTGCTGAAGATTTGTCTGAGGGCCTGAATTGCTGCTCTGGAGGAGATGGAAGGAACTGGGACAACCTCCAGCCATTTGGTGTAGGAGTCCACCAAAATAAAGAATATTTGTCCTTGGAAGGGGCCAGCAAAGTCCAAATGCACCCGGGACTAAGGGTTGCAGATGACTTCCAGTGCTGCATGGGAGCATGTGGTGGTTCTGGACAGGTCTCTTGGCAGGCCTGGCAGTGCTGTACCCAGGCCTCTATTTCACTGTCCACTCCTGGCCACCACAACTAGCTCCAGACGAGTGCCTTCATTTGCACAGTTCCAGGGTGCATCTCATGTGGGGCTGCCAATACTCACTGGCGCAGGGGCGCAGGAGCCACTACCCAACTGCCCCAAACTAGGCACCCCTTGTGAGCCGAGAGCTTGTGCTGGTGAGATGAGAAGGCTGCAAAGTCTGGGCACACCTGGCTGGTGGGCCAGCCCCTCCCCACCCAGTCTAGAATGCAGGAGGGGATCTGGTCCTTCGCAGTATAGCAGGAAACATCTGCAATGTGCAGAGGGCAGTTGGGAAGCTCCTTCAAGAGCAAGACCTGGTGCGCAGGAGCCGGGTCTGGATCAAGGGAGCGGAGCGACAAGCAGCTGAGGGCATGGACATGTCCCATCACCTTCCCAGGATGGTGGTGGAGGGAGTACTGGTACCCTGCAAGGAAAATGGACCAACGAAGTACCTGAGGTGAGAGCATCTGGGGTTTTTGGCGATCTGGGGCAAGAAGTCCCAGCAGAGGCTTGTGGTACATTGTAATGGTGAACGGCCACCCATAGAGGTAGTCATGGAATTTCTTGACCCCTGCAACAATGGCCAACGCCTCCTTATTGATTTGCACATAGTTGCACTTAGCCAAAGACAGGGTGCAGGAGTAATATGCCACAAGGACTTCCCTACTGTCTGGCAGCTGGTGGCCAAGAACAACGCCAACCCCATATGGAGAAGCGTTGCAAGCGAGCACGATAGGCAGCTTTTCATTGAAATGGGCCAGGACTGCGTTGGAGGTGACCAGCTCCTACACGGTCCTGATTGCAGTGGCTTGTTGTTGGACCCAGACCCATGGGGCCTTCTTGTTGAGAAGGCAGTGCAGCGGCTCCACCAGCACAGCTTTATGGGGCAAGAAGGAATGGTAAAAGTTCAGGAGCCCCAAGAAAGCCTGTATCTCCTGCTTGGAAGTGGGCATGGGTGCATTGACGATGGCACGAACCTTGTCTGGGGCTGGATGGATGCCTTCAGCATCTACGGAGAGCCCCAGGAACTCAACCCAAAAAACACCCAGGAGGCATTTCTCCTGCTTCACTATTAGGCCAGCTGACTGGAACCGCTGCAGGACAGTGCACAACTGGCTGATGAATTCCCTCTCTGTGGGGGTGGCAATTAGAACGTCATTGAAGAAAGGCTGGACCCCGGGGATTCCTTTAAGAAGAGAGTCCATGAGGTTTTGGAAAATTTCCGGGGCCACACTGACACCAAACTGCAAGGCCACTGCACCTTGAACGCACCCCTGTGCGTGACGATGGTTTGAGCCTCAGCAGTCACATCATCCACTGGGAGCTGCTGTTAGGCCTGGGCCAAGTCTAACTTTCTGAAAATCTTGGCACCCACCAGGGAGGCCAAGACATAGCTGACTACCAGGACTGGGTAGGAGTGGTCCTGTGGCGCCTTATTAATGGTACATTTATAGTCCACGCAGATGTGGACGTCCCTGTTGGGCTTAATGGGCGTGACAATTGGGTTTTCCCAAAGGGCATGCGAGACTGGTTCCAAAATTCTTTGGTCCACTAAACAATCCAGCTCCTCATCAATTTTAGGCTTCAGTGCGAATGGGACAAGCCGGGCCTTCAGCCATATGGGTTGCACCTCTGAGTTGAGCTGGAGGGAGACAGAGGGGTCCAATGTAGCAAAGATTGAAGATGGCCAGGAACTCACTGCACATCTACTGAAAGTCTTCTTGGGCAATTTGGTGCACCCCTGTGACTCAGAACCCCAAGGGCGCGAACCATGCTAGCCCCAATAAACTTGTGCGATTCCCTCCCACTACCAGCAAGTCCAAGAGCCCTTCAAAATTCCGGTACTGCACCCAAAACTTCCCCATCCCTTTCATGGCCACTTCATTCTGTTGGAACTCCCTTAGGGTGAAACCGGCTGAACTAAGGCAAGGGCCCCCATTCGGGCAGAGCCCATGAAGGGTGTCCTCCAAGATTATGGAAATGGAGGACCCTCCATCGTGCAAGGGGCTCCTCAATTAAAACAGTCACTTTAATTTTATCAGGGGTGTCCTGAGGCAAGTGAAGTAACTGGTGCAGCTGGATGGAGGTGGTGTGCAGTTCTGTGGCATGTGCAGACTTCAGATGGGTCGACTGTTGCCTCCGGGTCCCCTTGGAACTGCAGGCATGGGTGATATGGCCAACTTTTCTCACAGCTTTGACACATGGCATCTCAGAAATGGCAGGTCCACTCATGGGGCTCCCCACAGCTGGCATAGGGTGTTGAGGTGGAAGGTTCACCAGCGCCAGCTGTGATGGGTGTGCGAGTGCTGTGATGGGCTGGGCAATGCATCTACAGGACCTCCTCATTGTTGGACACATCAGAGGCTGAGGAAATGGTGGCCTGATGCACTGCAGCAGCATGACAGTCAGTCTTCTGGTTGCCAACCATCCAGGACTTCTCGAATGCTGCTGCCTCCCGCATCACCTTTTCAAGGTTTGTGTCCTCTTGGCTATTAAGCTAGTGATGCAGCTTCTCATCCTGGAGCCTGAACACGAAATAGTCGAGGAGTGCTTCTTCAGTGTTCTGGAACTCGCAGTGCATGGTAGTGACATAGTCAGAGGCCAATTTGTTGGGCCTCTGATTCCACTCAAAGAAATTGAGGCGGTAAGCCAGTCAGGTGAGCTGGGGTGTGAAGTGGTTGGTGAGTGCCATGATGAGACCATTGAAAGTGGCGAGCTGCAATGTGGTCAGTGTGATGAGGCCTGGGCTAACTCCAGGTGGCAATTCCACAAGAACTGAGCAGCAGTGACTTCTTCTTGGTGGCACCCTTAATTCTCTGGAACTCCATGAAGTACTTCAGGTATTCCACCCAGGCCTCCCATTGCTCTGGGTGAGTGGGGTTAAACTCTGGAAGTAGTCCTGGAGTGGCAGCCAGGGTCCCGGTTGCAGTGCGATGCATGTGGCACTGGAGCTCAGTGCGCAGTGCAGTGCAGATGGGTGCTAGGCTGGCTCAACAGGATCCCAACTTTGTCGCCAGTGTTAAATACCGGGTTCAGGACACATTGCAGTGAACAGCTCTACTTTATTAAGTGATTCAGCAGATACAAGACTGAAACTTCAGGGCAACAGTCATGTTTAAATACCATGCAAAACCCACACCCAAACACACCCAACTCCCAACAATAGGCTATATACATAACATTAGTTTCTCACTGGACACCTTCGGAGTCCTGGCGGGCTATTGTTCTTGAGCTCCAAGCTCAGCCAGTCTCTGGTACCCAGTCCTGGAATATTCCAGCCCTAATATATAACAATAACTTTCGAAAAACACAGCTCTCTTTGTAATATGAGGACAGGTGAGCCTTCTGGGGAGAGAGTTCCAGAGTTTTGGTACCACAACTGAATAATCTTCTGTGTTTGTTTTTTGCTACTATGTAATGGTTGCATACACAAACATATGCTGGCTTGTATCCTGTCACTCAGACCTGCACTGCATGGCCCAGGCTAGCCTAATCAGATTTTGTAAAACTAAGCAGGGAAGTCCAGGGTTGCTCTGAAGAAGCAGGGAATGGCAAACCACTTCTGCTTAATCTCTTGCCTTGAAAATCCTACAGGCTCTCCATAAATTGGCTGCAACTTTACAGCACTTTACACACGTCCTGCCACTCCATTTAGCAGAGTGTCAAGCCTTGTTCCCAACTGAGAAGCCTTCTTCTAATGGAAGTGGGAATTCTTCTGGTAGAAGAGCTACTTTTGTCAGAGGAAGGCTCCTTATGCTGGAGGAAGGTTTCAGACTTCTTTTACTTTTCTTTTCATTTTACCCTTTTCTCATCAATTTACTTTTAAGAAATCCCACATGCCTAACAGCACAAAAACTTATTTTACAATGCACATTTTGCTTTTAACACTGTGCAAAATATGTCTGGTAATGTTAGAATAAAATGTGCCTTACCAAGGACTTGTGAAGTAGTTGCCAGAGAAAATCATTGAACAGAAATTTTTCAGTGGAGGGTGGTAAGCAGTGGGGTACCACAGGGATCAGTACCTGGCCCAATGCTTTTTAACTTGTTCATTAATAATTTGGAGTTGGTAGTAGGCAGTGAATGGCTAAATCTGCAGATGAAACGAAGTTGTTCAGGGTGGTGAGAACCAGGGAGGATTGTGAGGCACTCCAAAGGGATCTGTCGAGAATGGGTGAGTGGGTGTCAATGTGGCAAATGGGTTTCAATGTGGCCAAGTGCAAAGTGATGCACTTCAGAGCCAAAAATCCTAAATATAAATACACATTGATGGGGTCCAAACTGGCAGAGACGGACCAAGAGAGAGATCTTGGAATCATAGTAGATAATGAAAATGTCTAGACAGTGTGCAACTGCAATAAAAAAGGCTAATGCTATGCTGGGGATTATTAGAAATGGAATTGAAAACAAATCAGCCAGTATCATCATGCCTCTGTACAAATCAATGGTGCGACCTCATTTTGAGTACTGTGTACAGTTCTGGTCACGACACCTCAAAAAGGATATTATAGCACTGGGAAAAGGGCAGAAAAGGGCAACTAGAATGATAAAGGGGTTGGGGCTCTTTAGCTTGGGGAAACAATGGCTGAGGGGTGATATGATCGAGGTTTATAAGATAATGCATGGGATAGAGCAGGTAGAGAAAGAAGTACTTTTCTCCCTTTCTTACAATACAAGAACTCGTGGGCACTCAAATTGCTGAGTGGTTGGGTTAGAACAGATAAAAGGAAGTACTTCTTCACCCAAGAGTGATTAACACATGGAATTCACTGCCACAGGAGTGGTGGCTACAAGCATGGACAGCTTCAGGTGGGAATTAGATAAGCATATGGAGCAGAAGTCCATCAGTGGCTATTAGCCACAAGGTATAGATAGGAACTCTCAGGCTGGGGCAAGTGATGCACTGTATTCTTGGGGGGGCAACAGTGGGAGGGCTTCTCGTGTCCTGGCCCCACTGCTGGACCTCCTGATGGCCCCTGGTATTTTTGGCCACTGTGTGACAGAATGTTGGCCTTATCCAACATTGGCTTCTCTTATGTTCTTATGTAGAAAAAGGGTTGAGCGCTTCAGGCCTTGCCACTTTTCTGTTCTAAATTACCCCCTCCCCAAACTGCTTTTCCTAGGAAGGGTTTTGTTACTTTCATTTGTAATATATATTTTGTCCTTAAGGTTCTGTTACTCCCTTCCATCCCTCCTGTCCACCACCATGCAGTTCTAAAACGTTACATCCTGAGTAAATATGCAAAAGAGTAAGTAATGTATTTGCATGGTCTTGTTTAAATTGTAGAATTTGGGTTTGGAAGTGCTATTTTTAGTATTCTAACCACAAACCTGAAGGCACTTGAACATAACATTCTAATGGATCCTAAAATCTCTTTATTATATACAATCCATCTTTTTGCTTTTTGTTTGTTGTTATTGTTCCAAAACAGTCTGCATCTCCAAGATCAAGAAAAACATGTCTGCAAGTTAAAGTGGGGTTGGATTTTAAAGAAAGGGTTCATGATACATGGCAGAAAGATGGATGTCTGGCATGTCTGAGCCTTGCGGGGTAGGAACATCATTAGGACTACAGCTGTAAATGGTTCTAACTTTATTGGTAAGAGTTCCCAAAGCGTGCTGCCACAGTTAGCCCTTAACAGAATACCATATAATTGTTCCATCTTCCTCATGCTGTTACTAACTTGCAAAAGGCCATTCATTTTGATGAGCTGTAGATGTGCATGGGAATGGAAGGGAATGTGTACCTCAGGGCTTCCAAGGGGAGTACATCTCATCCCTGTCAATGAGGATAGGCCACCAAGCGTGTGTTTGTGTGTGTTGAACAACACCTTTGGGAGAAATGAATATGTGCATGTGTTGAGAGTGATGACAAGTGGAATCACCATGGCAAGTTCTTCCCCAGCTTAGCCCCTTCATTGGAAGGTGTGCAAAGGTAAAATATATGTGCATAGGGTTCTCTCTAAACTTTGCAATCTAACCATGTATTATCAGGGTTTCCCCAATCATGTGGAAAGGTGCCTCCATGTGTAAACTTGTCCTATGTACATGCTCCAAGACAGGCATCTAGAATGGAGGCAGAATTGAGCTTGTGCAATTTCTCACTGCTTTCCTCAGTTCACATTCATTCTGCCTCAAATGCAGGGCTATTTTTGGACTGGAACGCACCGGAACGCAGTTCCGGCTGGCTCCCAAGCCTGCCCTGCCCCCGCCCCCCAGTAGAAGAAGAAGTGGCTGCCTGGTGGCAACAAGCACGTACAGCACGTGCACTTGCTGCTGCTGAATTGCTGCCAGTGCCTTGCTGCCTGGCCTCCAGGACTGTTCCTCAGGCAAGCTGGGTAACTGTCGGGGGAGGGAGGTGGATGGGTAGGCTCAGGGGTCTTTTGGGGGGGGGAGCGCACCCGAGCGCAGCTCCGGGAGCTCAGGAGCCAAGCCCCGCCCCCAGCTGGCCTCCGGGGGAGTCTTTCAGGTAGCCGAATGTCAATTTCAGCTCTATTATATCCTATGGGCCATTGAAGTCAATGGTGTGTATGTGTGAGTGCATCTGTTTTGTTTGCCTGTGTACTAAAAAGATATTATTCAGTATAAGAAGCAACGGGTGAGTGTGGCTGGATGACCACACTTCAGGTAACATGGGGGTGTTAGCCGAACTGCTTATTTGCGCAGTGATCGGTCTAACTTATATTGAGTTCTGGTCTGTGTATACAGAGAAAGCGACTTCGTTCTAAAAATCCGTTTCCCAAAGAGAACACTTGACAAGGTTTCTTAGTAAAATCAAAGAGTCTCTTTACTGAATAATATCTTTTTAGTACACAGGCAAACAAAACAGATGCACTCACACATACACATAAGTTCCTTTAGAAACAGTAGAAATGGAAAACCATATGGGGTTTAAACTAGAAGTATTTAGGAAGGGGAAAATCACGTGATACTTATCTGATCCTGTAGCTCGACCTTCCACAGTGAAGAATGCAAGGATAGGAATTCTTACTAAGGATATTCTTACTTTCACTTAACACAGTTGGAACCTGCCAACACGTGTAAGGGCTCCTTGGTCGCGACTCCAAGGAAGCACAGTAAATTACCTATAGTAGGTATAAGGTTGAATGTAGGGGATGGCCAAGGCGACGAGGGAGGAAGACCCCGAACAAAGGTTGCACCTTCTTTTATCAGCTAGTATTGGGGGCTGGCTTGGGGTCTCTTCTGGTCCGTCCCATCCCTATACCATTGGCTATAGGATGTGGGGTACCCTCCTACTAAGGTGGGGCAATATTGAAAGTCTACACCTTACTACAGGGGAACCTTTTGGTCCAAGGTGCGAAGATGGGTTGTCATGGAAACCTTAGATGTGCAGATGACTCTGGCTTGGTCCATGGCACAAACAGGAAACAGTCTTAACACATGTAAATGCCAAGCATCCTGTGGGTTACGTGTGGAATTCAGATTCCTGATGGTGGACAGGTTGTTGTTTCTAACATCCTTCTGGAAGACCATAATGGAGATGCTTTCTTGTTCCCAATGTCTGCTGGGTAGAAGTATGCAAGGTGTGTGTGTGTGGCTTCATTTGCATGAAAGTACAGGCTGTGTGGTACCTTCCTAGTGCAGAGAGTCACATCCAACAAAGCATACATTTCTCCCAATGCAAAGACATTTGTATGCACCATTCAGGTGTGTGTGCAGGTCAGAAAATAACAAATAAAAGCATTTTCAAAGTACATCTCCTAACAGGGGTGTGGCATAATATGCTAATGAGCTGTGCTGTTGGGGGTGTGGCCTAATAAGCTAATGAGTTTTCTGCTGTTGGCTGTGGCTTATTATGCTAATGAGTTCCTGCTGGGCTTTTTCTACAAAAAGAGCCCTGCTTAAATGTCATGTGAAACACCTTGTACTGGGTTGTTTCTCCACTCTGCCATAGTGACCTGGAGTGCAGCTCTGTAGTTTTCCCAGCAAGAAAGAATGGCAGGCTTCCACTTAAATGGAAAGGGCTACAATTAGGGATGCCATTTGTCTGGAACACTACAAGCAGTGAGAGAAATAAGTGGCTTGCAAAAGGGAATTATAGTGGAAAATCAGAACGTGGGTTGGATCCTGTAGAAAATCTCCATGAAGGGATGGGGAAAATGTTTTCACTGATTCCTCTCCTCCTGAAGCAAACCTCTACATCCCCCCTCATTCTGTTCCTGTGGGCCCTCTCTCAGCCAGCAACATTATGGGGACCATTCGAGGGGAGAGATGAGGAGGTCCTATTTTGCTGACACAAATCCCTTCCACCAAATGGTATTTACCATAGATCCAAGCCGCATTAAAGGTTTGCTTTCAGTTACCTGCACATTCTATTGGTCTGGATCTGATGTAAAAGTGTGTATATGCTCCGCCATTTGTTGTCCGTTTGTGCTGGTTCTTGATTTCCTCATTCCATACCTTTTTTGCCTTTCCCCATGTTATAGTTCCTCCCTCATTGTTTTTGCCCTCCCTTTTTTAAAAAAACCTGCATGAGTGGTTGCATTATGACGTACCACTAAGGGGCCTTCAGGGTCTCTTGTGTGCTTCCCGGGGGCAGATAATAACAAATACAGCTTCATGATGCACCTCCAGTCTATTCACCAGCCGAGTTCTAGAGACGGCCTGCTTTGCTTCTCGCTTTCTGCTCTGGGCAGCAGCCTGCCTATGTGTGTTTGGAGGAGGCCTGGCTAATGCTGGCTGCCCAGCCACCCGCCATTTCTGCTCCAAGTGTGGAACTTCTTACTTGGTGCTCTCTGAGGGGATACAGGTGCGCCAGCAGCCTACAGAGCCAGGAACTCCCTGCCCTTCCAGCAAGTGGCAGAGCAGCCAGGCTTGCTCGCTCCTCCCAGCTCGGCTGGTGGCGACCTCCTCAAGTGGCAGCCATTGAAGTTTAAATATACATGCTTGTATGCAGCTTGTAGTTTGTTTCTGTAGTGTGATAAAACATTGGGAACTAGTTTTATAGAATAAAAACCACTCCTTAGCCATTTATTAGAGGGCTTAAGGGTAATTAACTGTGGTCCTTTCCACACTTGGATCTCATCCCTGGTGTTATCAGAGTTCAACTTGGGACACAATACTTTACATTTATCCCTGATTATAACAGCATCCGTTTATCCCGGGACAAGTGTGGGGTGAAACCGGGGTGACCTCCATGTAATGTGGAAACAAAAAATACCGTGAGATAATTATAGGGGTGAACTTGAGTATAGTGTAGAATGTAAAAATACCCTGAGATAATTACAGGGGTGAACTCACATTTAGTGTAGAATGTAAGTTCAGGGACAGGGTTGAACCAGGATTTAAGATCTAGTGCGGAAAAGTCCTGTGTCATCCTGCTAACAAGTCAACAAGGAAGTTCATTAATGTTTCCATTGTATCAATGGAGAATGAAACTGAGGCTGCGATCACACGTGCCTTTAGATCCAACATAGGTGTGAATGCCTGATGGATCTAAAGGGAGCAATCAGACAGCAACATCTGGGAAGCTTCCCGCAGTCATGGCAACCTGTGCTGCTCCGCCGCAGAAGACACCAGGAAAAGTCTGGTACTAAACAGGTTTCGATAGGCCATGGATGGACTTTCTCCCGTCTGATCATGCAAGCACACTCTCATGCCGTCAGGATGGTCTGATCAGGCTATTCCAGCTCGGTGCCATTCCCTCCCCCCTCTTCGCAGAATGCACATCATCGTATAGTCCATAGGGGGCCCTCAGTGCTGAGGTGCGATTCCTTGTTTATGCACATGGGAAACAAATGGCCAATAAAAAACCCAACTCACCGTCAGTTGCATCTGATCACACAGTGACAGGTTGCACTCACAGCTACAAAGGGAGGTGTGATCTCTCAACTGTGTGTCAAATTCCTCTGGAGGAAATAGCCTTGTTTTCCCTCCACTTCAACTGGCATGTGTGACTGCAGCCTGAGAGTATTTTCCCAATGCTACTTTGAGGTGGAATCTGAACTCAGGATTTTCTGATATAGGCCACTATGGCTGGGCCTGTATCTGAGAGGTGTGGTTTCAAGCACGGCCTCAGTTATGGATCGCTTGGATGGCTTTGGACAATTTATTATATTAGCTTTGTTCCCCACCTATAAAGTAAGAATAAATGACCTATCTCTTTGGGTCATGTAATTAACAGCATAAAATGGTTTGCAAATTTAAAGTGTTCTAACAAGAATAAAGAGTACTTCCCATTCCAAGTGTTTTTTAAAAATGATCTGTCTGTTGCTAGCCCTACTTGCCTTATTTTAGAATAAGGGTCTGCCAGACTCTGCTTTTAGGTTATTACATACACAAGAAGAGGACAGATTGCCTGTGATTACAATGGTGTTTGTTAAGGTCTAATAAGATGTTTTAAGCAGGTGATGGCTGCACAATATCCTTGCCAGCATCCAGGTGGGGGGTGGAGTTCTCCCAAAATTACAACTGATTTCTAGACTGCAGAGATGGAGGAGGAGGAAGAGGAGAAGAGTTGGATTTATACCATGCCCTTTACTCAGAGTCTCAGATCTCCTTCTCTTCCTCTCCCCACAACAGATATCCTGTGAGGCAGGTGTGGCTGAGAGCACTCTGACTGAGAACAGCTCTGAGAGAACTGTGACTGACCCAAGGTCACCCAGCTGGCTGCATGTGGAGAAGAAGGGAATCAAACCTGGTTCTCCAGGTTAGAGTCCGCTGCTCTTAACCACTACACCAAACTGGCTCTCAGATCAGTTCTCCTGGAGGAAATGACAGCTTGGGAGGGTGGACTCTATGCCATCACATCCCTGATGAGCTCCCTCCTCTCCCCCAGACCCTGCCCTCCCAAGGCTCTACCCCCAAATCTCCAAGAATTTCCGAACCTAGAGTTGGCAACCCTAGTCACACAACTGCATGGCTCTCCATCATCAAGTGAAACCCAAAGACCTTGAGGCTTGCCTAGCATTTTAAAAGTTGCTGAGGCCTAATTGCATGTAAGCACCAGCACCTGCCCATGGGATGCTTTCCCAAAGGCAGGGTGTTTACTGTTTCAGCATTATCTCCAACTATGCATTAATTGGCTGGGAAACTGGAAGTGCAGGCCTGAAGCCTGGAATAAAGTGAAAGAGGGTAAATAGAGAGAATTCACATTGCCACACTGGGTCCTTAGACAGTTAATTAATATAAGAATTGAAGGAATCATAACCAACAAGTTATGTAGAATTATCGGGAGAGATGGTGAAGTGGCATTGCCTGCTAATTTAATGATGGCCTAGACAAAAACTGATGGAGGAGGATGCAGTAAGGAATGTAATGCCACCCTTTGCATTTATTCTCAACTGCTTAAATAGCACATTTGACGCTCTGACTGTTTGATCACTGAGTTACCAGTTTTGCTTTCAGATGACTGGTTTTTCCTGCCACCTGCATGGATTTTCATCACTTCCTTTGTCCATGGAACCTCATGATTCCACTTACTGTGGCCTGCAGCTTTGGGGAATGTGGGGTCTTACCAACAGGATCATCAGTTTATTGGCAGAATGCTGCCTGTGAGCAGAATTTGACTGTTGGTACAGAATGTGAGACTGAGCCAATAGCCACATAAAGCTACATCATGTGAATTGGTTGTTTAGTCCCACCAATCCTAGCTGGAGTCAAACCAGTGAGAACAACTTTTTAAAAAGATTCTACCACAGATTCCCTGGAGCATTCCTGTTCCCATCCATGCAAAAATCTTGGCCATAGCAATTTGGGAGAGCATTTGATGTTAATCTCTTTCTTCCTTGTGCTGCAAGTACTCACAGGATGTGGTGAAGACCCTAAGGATTATGTCTGCATATTAAGAACATTCAGTTTAGGGAAATGCCTTTTCTCCTGGTTTACAGAGATCAGAGAAAAATATAGATTTCACTGGGTAGTTACCAATTCTACACATTTTTTTCCTCCCCAAGGTGTTTTTGTTAACTCTTGTTTTGGCTGTATAATCGGTTACTGCACTTACAGAAGAAAATATTGGAGACTGATGGAAAAGGAGAACAAAATAAGTGACCACTTATCACAAAATAAGTGAGACAGAGAGTGGGAGGAGGTTTCTGTTGTCTGAGAATGAGTCGGAAAGGCTCATCTAAGTCTAAATATGGCAGATGTCATTGGAGATGTTTGAGGACTTAGAAGTTCATGAAGTCAAATTGTTCCTTAGTAAGATCCACCTCTGTTCTGAACAAATACTTAAGCCTACAAGCATGCAGTTTAAGAAGGGCAGCAAAACAGCAATGTACATTATGCTAGTGTTTTCCAGTTCATCCTTCATGGTCCCCTTTTAAGTGCAAGCATGTATCCCAGATTGAAGGTCAAAGAAGAAGGGGACAGCAAAGGATGAGATGGTTAGACAGCATAATCAATGCAATGAACACGAAATTTAGCAAACTTCAGAGGACAGTGGAAGACAGGAGGGCCTGGCGTAATCTGGTCCATGGGGTCGCAAAGAGTCAGACTCGACTGTGCGACTGAACAACAACAACAAATGTATCCCAGAAACCAGGAGCAGAACTTTCATTCATGCCCCCCCCCCTTCACATATAATGCTGGGGCTTTTAACACTAGAAGGAGCATTGACTCTCCTCAGTCTATCCCTTCAGGCACTTTTCTCCCTTCCTGGTTCACTTCTAACCTTATTTATTTGTTTGGGAAATGTATATGCTGCCTCTCCAGAGGTGACTCACACATTAAAAACAAATACAGTAGAATAATAATTTTAAAAAACCCAACCCCTGAAAACTGTTCAGAAACTTCAGCTGGCACAGAATGCTGCTGCTAGATTACTGAACAGTTTATGCTGGTATGGTCATATTAATATCTGCTTTCGCAGCTTCATTGGTTACCATTTTTTCCCTGGGCCCAGTTCAGGGTGCTAGCTGTTACCTTTAAATCCCTTCATGACCTGGAACCTGCATATCTAATTGGCTGCCTTTCCTTCTGTGATCCTTTGTACCAACTAAAGTCATCAGGAGCCTCATTTCCAACAGTTCCCTCAATTCAGGAGGCATGTTCAGCTATAGCCCGTACATGCCATTTTCGGTAGCTGTGCCCACGCTTTGGAACAGCCTGCCAGATGTGCTACAGAAAGCTCCTACACTCTTTTCCTTCTGTAAAAAGTGCAAAGCAGAATTATTTTGATGTACCTAATTTTGATGAAGTTACTAATATGTATCTCTGGCAGGTGGTATTGACAATGTTGCAGTTTTTGTATATATTTTAATTCATGTGTTTTCAGTTGTGTTTTTAATTATGTTTTAACTGTGTCTATTTATATTTTGTAAGGCCCTGGGCATTATGGGAAAGTGAGATATAAATATTTTAAATAAGTAAGCTTTTAAATAAATAGATGAAATAAAATGATGCCAAAATCCATAGCAGGTATGTGTATTTTCTGATTCCTCTTTGTACATTCTTAATATTGGGGAGCACGGAGGCAAACCAGAAGATTGTAGATATGAGTCACAACACAACTGATTTCTACCTCTCAAGTACACTATTATGTTTATCTTTGGACCACAAAGATCCCTGTGGTGCTAAAGTTTGAATTAAACATACATTGTTTTCACACCCATCTGTTATCACCTGCAGAATCCATCTCTTAAGTTTTAAGATCTTTATTTAAATTCTTCCCACTGTCGTTCCTCTAGAAATACCAAGGTATGCTGCTGGGGATCAGAGCTGGTCAGGTTTCTTTCCCCCCCAGTTGAGATGCTGATACATATCTGGAGAAAACAGATGGCGGTTGCCATGACTTGTCTGGTACAGCTGGGAGGAGCAGAGGCTAATTTTGAAATCACAAAATTAGATTATAGCATTAATCAAGGATTTCTATGAGCATTGGAGTCATCATTCTGGTTAGGTGAAGCCTCAGTGCCATAGAGCCTCAGGGGCTTGACCCCCATCCCTGAGATTTGAGCTGTTATTATTATTATTATTATTATTATTATTATTATTATTATTATTATTATTATTATTATTATTATTATTATTATTATTATTATTATTATTATTATTATTATTATTATTATTATTATTATTATTATTATTATTATTGTTATTATTATTACTATTATTATTATTATTATTATTATTATTATTATTATTATTATTATTATTATTATTTCATATATTCTTTTCTCCCTTTCTCACAATACAAGAACTCGTGGGCACTCTATGAAATTGCTGAGCAGTCGGGTTAGAACAGATAAAAGGAAATACTTCTTCACCCAAAGAGTGATTAACATATGGAATTCACTGCCACAGGAGGTCGTGGCAGCTGCAAGCATGGACAGTTTCAAGAGGAAATTAGATAAACATATGGAGCAGAAGTCCACCAGTGGCTATTAGCCACAGGGTATAGATGGGAACTCTCAGTCTGGGGCAGGTGATGCACTCTATTTTTGGTGCTGGAGGGGGCAGCAGTGGGAGGGCTTCTGGTGCCCTGGCCCCACTGCTGGACCTCCTGATAGCACCTTGTATATTTTGGCCGCTGTGTGACAGAGTGTTGGACTAGATGGGCCATTGGCCTGATCCAACATTGGCTTCTCTTATGTTCTTATGTTCTTATGTTCTTATTACTTACAGAAATATGAGGGAAACCACACAGTATACTAGCCTTCAATTTTTATTCCAATAATTTCAAAGATAGTGAGAAGAACGATATAATTTTATTTCATTACTATTTAAAAATGAATATTACTTTAATTTGAGCACAGTAGAATCATGTGGTTGGGCCTTTGCTATTTTGCATTGACATATTATGCCTCATCCCTTGTCAGGTGCCTCTAGAGATGTTTCACCCCCATATTTATATCCTACATATTGATTTTCCTTTTGAATTTGGGCATTTCTCTGACCCTCTAAAAGCAATGTTCACTTAGTTATCTGAAAATGCAGATACCCTTGTTCTCTGTTACCCTGCTGGCTTCTAGAGACTTGTCAACATCATCTAATGACTTATCTCCATTAATCAATAATTAAGCTCTATCAAGCTGCAAGTGATTTATGGAGAATCCTCATGGGGTCTTCAAGGCAATGCTTTCCTCTGCATAGCCCTGACTTTCCTTGGTGATCTCCCATCCAAAGACTAATCATGCCCAACCCTGCTTAGTTTCTGTGCTCTGACAAGCTCTGGCTACTGTGTGCTATTACAGATGTACATACTAAATAGCTATTGCCCCGGCACTTATTGGGATTTGTAGTTCACAAGTCTGAATTAGCCAAAGCAAACTCCCCCCCCCCCGCTTACTATCCCTGTAAAAGATTCACTGTCCATACTTCCATACCCATGTTTTGCACATATTATCAAACCCTCCTTCAGCCCTGGTCACAGTTTTAAGTCTGTTGAACTTACAGCTTTTAAATAATATTGGACACCACCCGCCGAATATTTGAATTTGCTATTTTGGGCCAATTTGTGCAAACAAACAGCAGCATGACAGTTATTTTAAATCCTTCTGCACAGATACTGTTTTCTGTTGCAAACTGAGCAAAAGCATTCAGCAGCTGTTGCACAGAGCTGGAGAGTTTCAGCACAACAGTAATTACAACAAGAAAATGTATGGGCAGCAGAGGTACCGTGAACCTCTGCATTTCAGCTGCACAGCTGCATTTCAATTGTCCAGCACATCATTATTTTTTCTGTGTAATCTCTCTATATAATAATTTCTGTTTGGTCATGGACTCACCCAAATCAGTTCGCTCCCTGATCTGTCACTCAGAAGCAGTCCCTATCCACTGGCAGCATTGCCTGAGTCTCGCCTCCAATATTCTAAACAGTTTGCTGTTCCTTTCCAACCAATAGCCAGTCAGAACACAGAGGTCATTTGCATATGTGGCGTGATTGGCCTTTGCCTCTAACAGTTTGTTGTTGTGAGTCATTGAATGTATCCTGAGGTAAAATACATATCCCAATTTTCCCTTAAATGGTCATTGGAGTTGCCAAAATACATATCCCAATCTTCCCTTGAACAGTCACTGGAGTTGCTAATCTCCCTGTAGGGCCTGGAGATCTCCCAGAAATCACCATGTTCTCCAGCCACAGCACATCATTTCCCCTACAGAAAATTTCCCAGCTATTATAATGGCTGTTTTGGGCAGTGGACTCTATGGCATTATACCCTGCTGAAGTCCCCCACACCCCAAACCCTCCCCTCCCCAGGCTCTACCCCTCAGATCTACAGGTCTGGCCTTCCCTTAGTATTGTCAGCCTCCAGGTAGCACCTGGAGATCTCCAAGATGGCTGCATTGGGCAATAGACTCTATGGAATTGTACCCTGCTGAGGTCCCTCTGCCCCCGTGGTGGGGAGGGGGAAAGTAGCATGGAATTCCTTTGTAAGAAGGGTGTTGCCCTGTTTCCCGGGGTTCCCCTGGCCCTCAGTTTGGAAAAGGAGGAGGTTTTTGTGAGCTCGCCCCATATTTTCCTCTTCCCTCCTAGATGCTCCTGCTCATTCTCTTGGAGTTCCACTGGAGCTGGCCAAGAAGTCTTCCTCAGTCCTGGGTTATCAGAGCCCTTTAAGGTTACCCCCCTCCAAGTCTTGTGAGCCTGTCTGGTCCTGCCCGGTCCCCATAGCCTTGGCAACTGAGGCAGACTCAGCATGGGTTCTGTAAGGGAAGATCTTGTCTCACTAACCTGTTAGTGTTTTTTGAGGGAGTGAACAAACATGTGGACAAGGGGGACCCAATAGATATTATTTACCTTGACTTCCAGAAAGCTTTTGATACAGTTCCTCATCAAAGGCTCCTAAGTAAGCTCAATAGTCATGGGATAAAAGGACAAGTCCTCTTGTGGATCAAAAACTGGCTTATAAATAGGAAACAGAGAGTGAGTATAAATGGGAAACTTTCTCAGTGGAGGGTGGTAAGCAGTGGGGTAC
The DNA here is from genome assembly GCA_029375565.1 of Gekko gecko. Lineage (NCBI taxonomy): Eukaryota > Metazoa > Chordata > Lepidosauria > Squamata > Gekkonidae > Gekko > Gekko gecko. Next base: position 219,070,659 of record JAPDNY010000002.1, on the reverse strand, counting down.
CATAGGGATTGGTACTCGGTCTGATGATTTTTAACTTGTTTATTAACGATTTGGAATTGGGAGTAAGCAGTGAAGTGGCTAAATTTGCAGATGACACGAAGTTGTTCAGGGTGGTGAAAACCAGGGAGGATTGTGAGGCACTCCAAAGGGATCTGTCAAGGATGGGTGAGTGGGCGTCAACGTGGCAAATGGGTTTCAATGTGGCCAAGTGCAAAGTGATGCACATTGGAGCCAAAAATCCTAAATATAAATACACGTTGATGGGGTCTGAACTGGCAGAGACTGACCAAGAGAGAGATCTTGGAGTTGTAGTAGATAATGAAAATGTCTAGACAGTGTGCAACTGCAATAAAAAAGGCCAAAGCTATGCTGGGGATTATTAGAAAGGGAACTGAAAACAAATCAGCCAGTATCATAATGCCCCTGTATAAATCATTGGTGCGACCTCATTTGGAATACTGTGTACAGTTCTGGTCGCCACATCTCAAAAAGGATATTATAGCATTGGAAAAAGTGCAGAGAAGGGCAACTAGAATGATAAAAGGGTTGGAACACCTTCCCTATGAAGAAAGGTTAAAACGTTTGGGGCTCTTTAGCTTGGAGAAACGACGGCTGAGGGGTGACATGATTGAGGTTTATAAGATTATGAATGGGATTGAGCAGGCTGAGAAAGAATTACTTTTCTCCCTTTCTCACAATGCAAGAACTCGTGGGCACTCCATGAAATTGCTGAGCAGTCGGGTTAGAACAGATAAAAGGAAGTACTTCTTCACCCAAAGAGTGATTAACATGTGGAATTCACTGCCACAGAAGGTGGTGGCAGCTACAAACATGGACAGTTTCAAGAGGGAATTAGATAAACATATGGAGCAGAAGTCCATCAGTGGCTATTAGCCACAGGGTATAGATGGGAACTCTCAGTCTGGGGCAGGCGATGCACTCTATTCTTGGTGCTGGAGGGGGCAGCAGTGGGAGGGCTTCTAGTGTCCTGGCCCCACTGATGGCACCTGGTATATTTTGGCCGCTGTGTGACAGAGTGTTGGACTAGATGGGCCATTGGCCTGATTCAACATTGGCTTCTCATGTTCTTATGTTAACTGTCCCAATGGCTCCAACCTCCCTTTCAGGGCCAGGAGGGGTGCCAAGGTTTCTGCCAGTACTGAAAATTGATTGGTCAGTGCAGCTTTCCCCCCACTGCTCCTCAGTACAGGCAAGGGTGATGTACCATCTTCTCTTGGCAACCTCCAGCTGGTTGGCAGTAAGGCTATATGAGAAAGGTCTGGAGCCATCCTTGCCAGTGGTCCACAAATGGGTATCAAAAACTACAGTAAGTTTAAAAGTGGTTCTCACTTCATAAAGTTTAAGAATCACTGCTATATGATATTGTTGAGATACCATAATAGCATAATGCTGATTGCATGAACCTCAGTTGGCTGGGATTATTTAGTCAAGCCATGGCACCAAATAAACTGCCAATTGTGCAGCAAATATTCCTAGAACCATGAAATAAATAAGATAATTTTAGGAGTTGTTTTGGACTTTCTTGCTGTGAAAATGTTCACACAACAAAGATTCAACACATTCTAATTTCAACTCACTTCCAAAGAAATGTCTTTGTGTCCCGACCCGGGACTTGGCAGCCAAGACCAAGGGGGGGGGCACAGAGCGCAGCGGCGCGCCGGCGCCCCGTTCGATGGGCTTGGAAAGCCCTGCGACCCAGGAGGAGTCCCCGGCCCGCCCAGTCCACTTACAAGCGGGGCCGGGAGAAGTGGGAAGAGCACGGAAGCGCAGGCGGGCAGCGCGGAGAACGGGAAACGAAGAGCCAAACCAGCGGAGGGATGAGGCAAGCAGGAGGCAGCAAGACAGCAGTGGAGCCCTGGCGGGCCGCATCCCGGAAGCGGGCCCCGCCCTGAAGCAACGGCTCGGCGAGACGACGAGGGATTCCCCATCCCCGCCCACACTGGATAGACGGGCCAACCAGCGGCCGAATGCGGCAATGGACAGGGCAGGGCACCAATGGTGGGGGCGGGGGAAGGAAGGAAAGGGTGGAGCACGCATGGGAAGGGGAATAAAAGGGGGAAAGTGGAGCGAGGCCGAGGAGGAAGGAACCGGAGTTGGAACGAGGTGGGCTGAGCTTCGCAGCGAGAGAGATCCAAGAGAGAGAGACAGCGCCCCAACGACCCACAACCCGGCGGAGTACCTGTCCAGTCCCCGGTGAGGTAACCAGAGGGGGACAGGGCTCCACTACTGAGGCCTCGCTTGCTAAAAGCCCAGCGTTCTTGCTCTCCTGAGTCGTGCTCCGCCCTTGCTCTGACCCATAGCCCTCAAGGGGGAGTGACACGCCCTACAGGGGGCGCCACACGTACTAAATGAAGACTCAATGTTGGTTTTTGTGTACAGTGGCTACCATTCCAAAGTTTCTTCCCAGTTTCAACAATTCTTGCACTTCGTTGTGTGCAGATGAGAAAAGTTAAGAAGTTACAATGTACAGCTACAATTTTAATTATAGGTTTCACCAGTTCTGTGCTACCACTAACAATAGACAAGTTTCACTGGCCCTCAATAAAAGAACAGACTAACATTAAGAGGAAATTCTACAGAAAACCTTAGGCTTTATGAGACACATTAAAGCATCCTGGATATGTGTCCATTGGCCAGACACAAAAGCAGGTGCTATGTGCAAAAATATCTCAACCAACAGAATAGTATTTTGAAAAGCTACACTAAGAGGACATCCTACGTATTCCGTTTCAGGAACTGTTCACTAACTTTTTTTCTGTCATTTCAGACAGAATTGTTTTAGTAACTGTTCCCTAAAGGAATATATTTACCTGTTCACACAAAAACACTTCTGTCCCATTCAGAAAGTGTGCCTGAGATGTTGTTCACTCAAACTTCTTTCCACCAATCCCTTCTACTACTTCTGAAGCACTATGGGGTGCTGTATAAAATGCCCTGTAGCACTTCCTGCCATGACAGTTCTTTTCACATCCTTTTTCTCCCTGCACAGGATCGTCCTCTTTTTTTTTTCAGTGTTCTATTGGGAGCTCTATGGTGCTGAATCAGGACTACAAAGCAGCGCCATAGCGACCCCATTGAGATGCCTGGACTCCATTTAGATACACTGATGTTCGCTACTGCATCTCAGCATGGATTTTAAAAGGTAATTTTGGGGCAGACATATTTATCATGTCTGCTTAAAGATTAAATCACTGCAAATAGCAATAAGTACAAATGTACCAGCACAGCATGAAAAAGGAGGAGGGGCTTTACTAGTTTGGGCTTTGATTAAAAAGCACCAGAATAGCCTGCTACCCAGCAGTTTTCAGAAATTCCAGGCTCCATTAATTTCAAAGTAACCAATGCCTCTTTGATTTCAAAATTTAATAACTAATGCTAGTTGAGTGCTGTTGATGGACATTCTTTTCCTTTAAAAGACACAAAGGCAGAAAAGAAACTGGTCTGCAAAGGGCATGCATTTACCTCTTCAAGCATGTCTAGAGAGGCAGCATACAAACTACCTGACTGTACAGCTTGTTTAAGTGGGAGATCAGGGGCATAAGTGAACGGTGAGACAGAGGTGTGGTTGATTTTTTTAAAAGTTTGCTTTAGAGGAAGTGTAGACTGAGGCGCACACACAGTCCATGGTTTGTGGGAGTTAAGGAAGGAAGAAAAACTTCCTGGGTTTTAAAACTCTCTGCCCCCCCCCCCAAGCTTGAACTCTGTATCCAGTGAGCTCCTTGTTTCCCGGGGACAGCAGTAACAAACATCAGTGTATTTAAATGGAATCCAGGCATCTCAGTGGGGTCACCATGGCACTGGTTTGTAGTCCTGCTTCAGCACCATAGCATTCCCAATAGAATGGTTTAGGGTTTTTTTTTTTTAAAAAAAGCCCTGTCAGGGAAATTGTGTGCGGGGGTGGGGGGGAATGGTGGGAAAAGAAAGCAGTGCAGTTTGAAATGCCAAACCGTTTCAGAGATGGCTCCTTACCAGAAGGGAAAGGTTGTGTGAAACAGCCGTCCCTGTACTGGTTTATTCCATGAGAGTACAATAATGGTTTAAAAAGGGTAATGTGAAATTTCTCTAACACATAAAGCCCCATGAAGTGGCTTTTTGCATTCTGATGGCCAAGCAAGGACTTATGGATGACAATTCTTCAGGTGCGTAGCCAGGATTTTTAAATGCAGGGGGGCTTTAAATAAGTTGGGGGCCACTGACATCACAAGATTAAAAAATTAAAAAATTAATATATTTTTTAAAACTCATGCTGGCCAGCTGGAGCACATGTAAACCACTCAGAGCCAAGAAGGCTGTTAAGTTCTCCTCTATAAATGCACAAAAGAAGTGGAGCAGGCAATAGAGGGAGCCACAGCCTCTGCCTCCCTTTTTCCTCCTGCTGCTGCCATAGAGCAAATGGAAGTGATTCCCTAGCATGCATTTCTTGTGCACGGACAGGCAAGATGGCTCTTAGTGTGACAGCCTGATGCTGGCTGGCCTGGCCTCACAGGAAGGGAGGCAGAAGGACCAGTGAGCACCTGCAGCCCTGGCCCGCCCTTGGCTTCTCCCACTCCCTCAGCAGTGGAACCTTGCCTTCCCTTTGCAGCCTTCTCCCAGCCCACTGAACTCCTGACGGATCTTGCAGCAACTGCTTCACTTGTGGCCACCCCACTCTGCCTCCTGAAGATGCCTCAGTTGATGCCACCAGAGCCCCATGGCCAGGCAGGGCTGCTGGTGCTGCTGCTCCTCCTGCTGGTAGGTTGTGTTGCCCTGGTAAGTTCCCTCCCAGCCACCATTGTTTGCCTCCCTTAATGGCTTCCAGCCTCCATGGGGTTCTGGGAAGGCAGCGGTTCTTCCTCTGGGACCTCGGCAGGGCCTTTGCCTTGGGATTGTGCTGCCCTTGCCATGCAGCTGGAGAAAGCACACCAGAAGAAACTGACCAGCTGCTTGGTGAAGGGGCAGCAGCAGTGGCAGAGAAGCAAGCCATGCTTGGGAAAGGAGCGGCAGTGTCAATGGTGGACCTGGGCTAGATGAAAGTCATGGGACCTTGGCAGGAAGTTGAGGAGCCAGGCCCCAAGATGGCCCACCATAGGCATAGGCCTGCAGTTCTTTCTAAGAAAGAAAAGGAGTGATGATCTTTGTAAGATGGCTGTCAGCATTCCAGGTTTTTATAAAGTAAACGACTGCATGGTTATGAATTAAGCATTTGACAGTGCCATCCCAAGGAGAGATATACCTTTCTAAATCCATTGAAGTCAATGGACTTAGAAGGGTGTAACTATCCTTAATATGGCATACTATGCTATCTAACTGAATAGCAGTGATAATTTGAAAAAATGTAATTTCCCTAAAGAACAACTTCTCAACTAGAGAGGCTAATACTTGTTTTATGTTCCAGGGAAAACTGCTCTGATCTTTTATGCATTGTTTTAATTTATGCATTGTTTGGAATCCTGTTAGAGATAACAGGACCATGAATTCATATTGGTTCAGCTCTGCTTATCAACACGGAAAAAATATAATTAGAATCTGCTTCCAATTTTCAGCAATAAGGAATGTAAAGCATGTTGCACAGTTCATGCTCTGTAGTTAATAACCATGGGCTTGCTCCAAGCTCTTTCAAAGCACAACGTATTTCTATGACAAGCAAGGCATGGGGTTGCCAGAATTTTTGCATACCAGTTTGGAAATTACATTAAGGCTGCAGTCACATATGCTAAACAATCGACTTTCAGTGCACTTTCCAACTGGATTTTTACTGTGTAAACTAAGCAAAATCCAGTTGGAAATTGCATTGAAAGGAGATTGAAAGTGGATTATTTAGTGTGTGTAACCACAGCCTAAGGATATAATCCTACACATATTGAGTTGGAATTAAGACCCACTGAACTCAACAAAGAGGCTGCAAATTTTCAAGTGATACATTTCCAGTATTAGAACTGGTCTGCCTTTTGAACCCCATCTTTTCATCCTGCAGTTTGTTCTTGAACTGCCCAAGTGCAATTAATTGTTCTCCCTAATACAGGGACGTAACTAGCCAGGGGCCCATCCAGTGATGCCTCCTCTTGAATTCTCAACATCTCCAGGCTCTACCCCCAGCCCCAGCAACAGTGTGGGCAGGGAGACCTGGTTTTGCTTCATGCTGGTACTGCGCCAGCCTTGCCCTGTGCTGCCCACTGTTCATTTGGGGAAGAGGAAGGGAACAGGCTGCACACGGCTCAGCTGCCCAGTGGCCGAGGAAGATCTGGAGGAAAGGAGGTGGAGGACTCAGAGGCAGTGGCTGGGCAACGTTCTGGGAGACTCTGAACGAAGCAGCTCAGCCGGGTTATTACTGCCTGATAGGCTCTGGCTGCTGTTGCGCTCCAGCCGCTTGAAAGAGATGCTGCGGGGGAGGGGGCATCTCTCCTCAGCCATTTTAAGGGGTGGGAATGAAAGATCCCCTCAGACCCATGGCCCTCTCAGGCCTCTTTCCAAACTGGAACCGTGCGAGGGAGGCCAGCCTGATTTGTTTGCCGGCCCCACCCTGTCAGGGCTGAGATGCCGCCCTGCAGGCAGTTTTTCCTGGCCTCTCAGCCATACTTACGGTGGCTCTTTCAGTCAGGAGGCATTTCATCGAGGGTGGGGGAGCTCAAATCATGTCAGGGAGCTGGCTCTTCTCCGGCTCTTGTGTTTTTATTTTATTATTTTTGCAACATTGGATGTGACATCATGCCCCTCAGTGTCTCTCCCCCCCCAATGAAAAGCACCTAGCTAGGGGGCTGCCCTAATTGATAAGCTTTACAATAAACTTGTAGACCAAATATATTGAAAGAGCTTCACAGATTTATAAGAGCTAAGGAAGATTTGAGAAGTAGTCATCTGCAAACTAGAATAATCAGATTCACAAATATTTGGTATATTTTGCCAGTCAAATTTCAAATGAGAACTTTTAACATTCATTCTGAGTGTGGAAAAAGTACTTGAATTAAAACGTGTTAGACATGTTTTTGTTCTTTGTGGCTTTGTTTTGCTGGGCTTCAAGTAAGCCTATTTTCAATCACTATCATATACTAATATCTGGCTGGATGGGTGGCAACCCAAGAAAGCACTTGTTGGTTGTGGCATCAAACTATTTCATGTAAATAAATGTAATAAATACATTCATTTTTAAGTAATGTCAAATCTGATACACCAAATGGTTTTCAAGTTACCTTGAAGGGAACCCTGGGCTCAGTGAGAAGAACAATTGAAAGACAGCTGACTCCGCCATTTTTGGTCTGCTGTAATACATGTCCACATGGGACTGCTGGGTGCTTTCTTAGTTAATTGTAGGTGGTAGTGAGTGCTCCCTGTAAACTCACTGTGCACCCTTTATCATACTCCAGAATGCTCTGCAACATGCTTCCTTGATATGCAACTGAAGTGAACTGAAGGTGGAACCAAAATGGGAGCTCAGTGTTACAGAAAGAAAGCCGTAGGTCAACAAAGAACACATTTGCATAAGAAGCCCCCAGGTTCAGTCCCTGGCAGTTCTAATTAAAAGGTCTGCAGTAGCAGATTTTGAGATATGGTTCAAAGGCAGCTTCATATTTTCAAAGTTAGATAATTATTATATGATGTTATTCCACATTAGCTATCGTTAAGACAAAAATACGAATTATATCAATTGTCAAACTCAGATTTCGTTGGAGGAAATACAGACAGTATATTGGGCAATGGTTAAAAATATTTTCAGGGTTCAAATCATATTTAGATAATATTTGATATAAACATTCACAAATATTAAGCTAAGGAAAATGTTGAAGGGCGTTTCCTAAACTCTAGAGTACTGTAATTTGTTTGACAATGCAATTAGTTCAAGTCACTGGGTGTTTCAGGTCAATAGATTCAGGTCAATAGAACTATGCAAAACATTAGTTTGTGTAAACATGATGTGATGCAATCAATGATGTATCTTATAGGCACAGGGAAACAGAAAAGATAAGAGAAATCTGGTTTCCAAGAATTTTCATTTTAGAATGTTTGTTGCTTTTGATGTCAGAAAACACAAGAGAGAGAGAGAGAGAGAGAGAGAGAGAGAGAGAGAGAGAGAGAGAGAGAGAGAGAGAGAGAGAGAGAGAGAGAGAGAGCGCGCACATTTGGGATATAGATTTTAGACCTGCATGAAACATGGAGCAGCTGTCTGTGTGTGTTGAGTTGAAAGCAGAACTTTAGCCAAAATTTATTCTTTCCTTTGCTGTTTCTTAAGTTATTCGTTTTTCAGTTTGATCTTTGTCTCCTTTTGATATATCCAAGTTATACTCCTATTAGAGACAGTGGGCTTGGGAAGAGGAGAAATATCTTAATTCTCCCCACACCAGCTTTTTGGCACAACCTAGCACTGGTATCTCTAATAAACATCCTTTTGTACATGCACAAGTTTTATCTTTAGCAGTTTGCCATTTTGCTTTTGGGGTTGATACCTGAGGGATGGCAGCTGAATACATCTGGATTCTGTTAGTAAAGCTGAATGTTTGCAAAATAATAATAGCAATACCCCAAATATTACCAAATTTTTATAATGTGTGTGTGTGTAAAGGTCTGGAATTCTCTAAAGCAATTCGGCCAGGAATATGAAAGCCCAAAGTGATGAATATAAAAATAATTTGAAAGCCTTTCTGTTGTTCTTGTCTGACACCTTCCTTAATTCTGATGCCAGAGCCTAAAGAGCCAAACCTGAAATTCTTAGCCGGCCAGTTACAGTGAATTTTAAGGTAGTCTTTACATATTTTTCTCAGCCAGGTGGAAGCCACTTATCTGTGAGAGTATGATGGGGCTGTTGTATGGGTCTTTCCTATGGAATAAACACCACTCCTTCTGGAATGGTGCCAGTTCTCTTGGAAAGAGCCACATGATTGGCCCAAACATACATGGTTGGCTCATTTATTCACAGATAAGTTGCTCCCACATAGCTGGGAGAATGTCAGATTGTCAAAAGGGCACCCAAATCCCAGATAGTCCTGGAGTTGGGAACTCTGCAGAAAAGCCACAGGATTCTTCTGGAGATAGTCATTATTTCCTTTACTAAAAATGTGACATGTCAACAGCTTCCAAAGTGATGGATGAAAAATCCCACAGAAGTCAAGACACTCAGTTTGAACGCTCAAGGAAACTTGCAGTTGTCTGCAAAGGTCCTTGATGTTATACTGCTTCAAATATCCCCTACCCCTGATGTCAGTTAAGATGAAACTATAACAGGTTTTCAGTCCATTGTTTTTCTTGAAAACATGTCAACATTGTATATAAGTGTTCTGTGAGAATGTGAAAAAAGTTCAAAAACACATGTGGATTCCCATCTAAGACTCCCTAATGTTTTGGACTCAGATCCATAGAACTTGTCTTAGTTCACTGTGGACTGAGGAGTTTCTTGATAGTGAGGTGTTTCTGCCATTACTCTGTTTATTATGGTTGCTTATTAGCCAACACAAAGAACGTCACAAGTAAGGCAAACACAAGTAGAAAGAGAGAGAAGCTTTCTTGGTAGGTTCAGTGTTCCACATTTATAAAATGAGGTGTTTTCTATCTTGTTGTCCCAATGCTGAATTCCGTAACTATTTGCTGCAGTTGCTGCAACAATGTTATATGTATGACTTGATCTGTCGTCTGTCGCTTGGCTTACTTTTTTGAACTATCTGCTTTGCAAATGTTTGAGTTCTTGCTATGGATTCACTACTTTTTCTTGGGATTGCAGATTCTCAGTCTCAGTATTTCTCATCTGTAAAATGGACACATGTTTTTTAAAAATATCTTCTAAAATTAATATGCTGTATATGTGACCCATTTCCAGCACTGATGCTGCAGCTGTGTGGCATATATTCATTGTTTTACCAATGAGGCAAAGGAAGTATCCAACGGGGCATAGAACAGGTTCCATGACATGATTGCTAAAATGGAAGGGGAGCTGCCCAGCTGGGCAGAAAGAGTCAAGTCAAGAGGACTGTGAAAAAGAGATGTTATCCAGCAAGATCTAGGCAATTACTAGAGCACTTCATAGGTGGAATTTTTTATGACGAATTTCCAATCTGTATTCTGTTCAAAAAGGGGTTATAATTGGCTGTTTGTGAGAAGTAAGTCTTCATTTCTGATCCTTGTCCAGCTTAACTTCATAATACCTTAAGGACTAGAAATGTATTTAAAAACAGGATGGTAATTTCCCCTAAAAACTGCCTGAAGACTTCTTATAAATACGCTGGATTCTGCATGCTGTCTATCCCTGTTTGAACTGGGAGTGTCCATAATGTCTCGTAAACTGAAAAACAAACCCCTATCACTGAGGGGGTGAAGTCAATCAAAATGCTGATAACCTAAATTAGGAATTTCTGGTTGTTTGCCTTAGAGCACTCTCAGATAGTATTACATCATTCATCACAGCCTTGCATATTGTTCAGATTGGAACAAACACCCTACGAATTGGAGACAGTTAAATTGTTAGATTGTTTACTAGCTGGGCAAGGGGAGGAACAGAGAAATAGAAATGGATTCTAATAACACCTAGGGTACCAGTGTTGAGTCAGGGATCCCAGTGATTTGGGGTAGAGGGAGGTGTGGAGGTGGGAGAAAGTATTGGAACAGAAGGACATGGAGATATGGCTGTGCTCAGTCTTCTTCCAACCTTCATCCCATCCCGAGATATGTTAGTGAGGGGGCTAAGAAAGTAAACCCTTCTCTGACACTGATTTTGTGTAATGCCAGGTCCATTAACAATAAGACTATGATGCTGCAGAATTATTTTGGAGCCCAAGAAGTGGACCTGGTGTGCATGACCAAGACCTGGGTAAAGGAGAGTGAGACAGTCATCTTAAGAGAGCTGCCCTCCTAGCTTCTTGGTCCTCCATTAATCTTGGACCAAGGGTCAGGGGAGTGATACTCATCTGAGAGGCATTTTCCTTCAGGGCACTCCCTGTCCCAAAGATATCTGGTACTGACTGTGTTGGCCTGGTCTGGGATGCTGAGGAGAGTTTGTCTATCTGGCCTTTGTACCAAACATTTAGCGCTCCAGCAGACAGCCTACCAAAACTGTTGGAGGTGGTAGTGGGCTGGACCCTGGAGTTCCCAAGACTGATAGTTCTGGGAGACTTCAATGTCCATGCTAATGCTGCCACCTCCTTGCAGGCATTGGACCTGGTATCTTCCATGGCAGAACTGGGAGTCTCCCAAATTGTAGCAGATGCCACACATTAAGCAGGGCACACACTGGATTTGATTTTTGGCATGGGGATAGATATTGATCTGATTGTGACTGATAGAGTGCCATGGTCAGACCATTTTTTCCTGAAGGCCTGGCTGGGTGCCCCAGCCCCCTCCTGTCTAGGTGGCAAGTGAATTTAGGTTTGCCTGCAGAGACAAATGGACCCAATTGATTTCTGGAAAGCTGTGTGGGATCCAATGACCCCTGGTGACTCATTAGGTGTTCTGATAGAGGACTGGAATACCCGTCTTTCTGAAGCCATCAATGAAATCACTCCCCAATGTCCTCTTGGCTCCCATCCCAAACTAGCTCTTTGGTACACCATAGGACTTAGGGGAGTGAAGTGGGAGCTTAGACGACTACAGTGAGCATGGCATCAGTCTCATGACGAAGCTGCAAGAACATCTTATAGGACAGAGGTGGCCAAACTGCAGCTCGGGAGCCACATGCAGCTCTTTCACATATATTGTGCAGCTCCCGGCAAGATGGCTGGGGAAGCAAAGGGAAGGCATACCTCCCCAATTGGTCTTTCCTTCCCCAGCCAGTGTTCCCCTCCCTGGGTAGGCTTGAAGTGTGTGGAGGAAGCAGAAAGCAACTTTAACTTTAAATGCATTCTCAAAGCCCCCCCCCCCCCCAGCCTGGAGAAGGCATTTTTCTCTTTAAATCCCTTCTCCAAGCCAAGCCAGCTGGCATGGGGGTGAGGGGGGGCTTGGAGGACACATTTAAATTTAAAGTTGCTTGCTTTCCACCTTTTCCTCCCTCCCCCATCTATTTACTTTATTTCCTCTTTCCCTCTCTCCTCCCTCCCCATCTAAAGTTAAATGTGTTCTTTAAGCCTCACCCCACCACCACATTGACTGGCTGGCTTCGCTTGGAGAAGACATTTGTCTCTTTAAATCCCTTATTCAAGCTAAGCTGGCACGGCAGCAGGGGTTGGGCGGCTTGGAGAATACATTTAAAGTTAAAGGCATTCTCCAAGCGCCCGCCCAGCAGCCCCGCCTGCTGGCTTGAAGAAGGAATTGCCTCCAAGCCAAGTCAGCTGGTGTGGGGGCAGGTTGGAGAACATATTTAAACTTGCTTCCTTTCCACCTCTCCCTCCCCCTCCCTCCCCATTTGCTTTCTTTCCACTTCTCTCTCTCTCCCTCCTTCCTTCCTTCCTCCCCCATCTTCCTTCCTTCTTCCTTCCTTCTTCCTTCTTTCTTTCTTTCTTTCTTTCTTTCTTTCTTTCTTTCTTTCTTTCTTTCTTTCTTTCTTTCTTTCTTTCTTTCTTTCTTTCTTTCTTTCTTTCTTTCTTTCTTTCTCCCTCCCTCCCCTCCCCTCCCCTCCCCTCCCCTCCCCTCCCCTCTCTATTTGCTTTCTTTGTTTCTGTTTCTCTCTCTCTTTCTCTCTCTCCTTCTTTCTTTCAACCTCTTTCATTCTTTCCACCTTTCTATTTCTCCCTTCCTTCCACCCTCCCTCCCCATCTTCCTTCCTTCCTTTCTCTCTCTTCCTCCCTCCCCTTCTATTTGCTTTCTTTGTTTCTCTCTCTCTCTCTTTTCCCCTCCCTCCCCATCTATTTGCTTTCTTTGTTTCTCTCTCTTTCGTTCTTTCCACCTCTCCTTTCATTCTTTCTTTCCACCTCTCTCTCTTAGACAAATAAATATCATTATCAAACAAATAAATATCACTGGACAAATAAATTATCAATATCTGTTTTAACCCCCTTTGTTTTTATTTTTGGCAGTCTCATTTAATGTTAATAAAAAGCAAATTAGCATATTTTCCAATAAAAACATGTGTGTAAGATTAGTTTATGTCTTGTGCCTCTCAAACATCTGATGTTTATTCATATGTTAAGAATAAATGTCTTACGTTAAGAAAGTTTGGCCATCCCTGTTACAGGATGTTTATGAAATCCTATGAAATGTTGGTGAAGGCTGCTAAAAGGGAATTTTATACAGCCTCCATTGCATCTGCTAGCTCTTGCCCAGCACAATTGTTAAGGATAATTAGGTCTAACTTCTCTTATAGAGAGAACCCAAAATATTAGAAATCTGGCCATTTGCTGTAAGGCTTTTGTGAGCTTTTTCATAGATAAAATCTTGTTACTCCACCATGATCTGCCTGCCAACATTGATACAGTATGTGAATTGGAGGCCCCTTGGCCATTTTTAAATTCAGTACTTGACAACTGCAGCTGAATCTCTTGGGCCAACATTGACAGGATTCTGGGTGCTGTTAAGCTGACCACTTGCCTCTTCTATCTGCATCCCTTGTGGCTGGTGAAGGCCAGTGGTGAGGGAATACAGGCCCAACGGTGGACAATCTGTCCCTCAATCTGTCCCTCCATTCAGGCAGGGCAGATTAAAAGAAGCTGTGGTAATACCTCTCTTAAAGAAACCATCTTTGGATCGTACTGATCCTTCCAATTATTGCCCAGTCTCAAACCTTTTGTTTCTGAGCAAGGTAATTGAGAAAGCAGTGGCAGAACAGCTCCAAAGTTTCCTGGAGGATGTGTTGGCTTTGGATCCATTCCAGTCTGGCTTCTGCCTTGGCCATGGGATGGAGACAACACTGGTTGCCCTCACAGACAATCCTTGCAGGCAGCTGGATCAAGGGGTGGTGCTGCTGCTGCTATTGCTTGACCTAACAGTGGCGTTTAACATGGTTGACCACTATCTGTTGATCCACTGCCTCACTGATGTAGGAGTTCATGGGATGGCCTTGAAGTGGCTTACCTCATTCCTTCAAGGTCGGGGACAGAGGGTAGCACTAGGGGAGAGGGTCTCGCCTAGATACCCCCTGTTGTGTGGGGACCCTTAGGGGGCAATCCTCTCTCCAATGTTATTCAGCATCTACATGTACCCGCTTGTCCAGCTGGTGCAGAGTTGGATGGAGGTTCTATGGCTGGCTAGGGGGGACTTCGGACTAAGGTCTCAACTCCAGCTCTTGATGGTGTGTCTCTAATATTAGCACCAACTGTCAAGAGCCTGGGTGTGTTTCTGGATGCCTCCTTATCGATGGAGGCCCAGGTCATAAATGTTGTTAGACTGGCATATCTCCAGCTGCACTGGGCTAGGCAACTGCCCCCCCTTTTCACACCCTGACCTAGCCAGCTGCACTGGCTCCAAGTTGAATACCGGATTGGGTTCAAGGTTTTGGTATTAACCTTCAAGTCCCTAAACAGCCTGTGACTTAAGCAATCTGAGACCGCCTCTCCTGGTATATCCCCCAAAGAGCATAATGGTCTAGGGAGAAGAACCTACTCATGATCCCTGGCCCAAAAAACATTCAGCTGTCCTCAATCAGAGCCAGGGCTTTTTTGGCCCTGTCCCTGACCTAGTGAAACTCTCTGCTGAATGACAATAGTGCCCTACGGGACCTAATGCAGTTCCACATGGCCTGTAAGGCAGAGATGTTTCACCAGGCCTGTGGTTTATTTATTTAAATACCACCTGCTAGTTCTCATCCTCAGAGACATCCAACTTGCCTCAATTAGGGCCAGGGCCTTTTCAGCTCTGGCCCCTACCTGATGGAAGAAGAAGAAGAAAAAGATATTGGATTTATATCCAGCCCTTCACTACCTGAAAGAGTCTCAGAACAGTTTACAATCTCCTTTTCCTTCCCTTCCCCACCACAGACACCCTGTGAGGTAGGTGGGGCTGAGAGAGCTCTTCCAAGAAATGCTTATGAGAGAACAGCTCTGAAACAACTTGTAACTGACACAAGGTCACACCAGCAGCTGCATGTGGAGGAGTGGGGAATCAAACCCGGTTCTCCTAGATTACTTCTAACTACTACACCAAACAGGCTCTCAAACTGGTGGAATGGGCTCCCGTATGAGATCAGGGCCCTGCAGGACTTATTACAGTGCTGCAGGGCCTACAAGATGGAGCTCTTCCACTGGGCTTTTAGTTGAGGCAGTGGACCCGCCCATCCCATCAGTGTCCTAGATTTGAACAGCCACCTGGGAACCCACACTATTGTTCCATATTAGTTGCTGAGACATTTGATTAGACCTTGAATGGTATTTTATGACTACTGTACTGTTTTAATTTTGTTGTTTTAAACATGCTGACACCCAGCTGTATCTGTTATTTGACAGCCAGATGGCCCCCATCATGCAACATCTGGCTGAGCGACTGGAGGCCGTGGTGGGGTGGCTAAAAAAGAGCAGGCCAAGACTGAATCCATTGAAGATGGAGGTTCTATGGCTGGAGGCGTGGCGGCTCTGGGATTGGAGTTCAGGTTACCAACTCTTGATAGGGTGCTACTGACACTAGCACCATCTGTCAAGAGTTTGGGCATGACTTTGGATATTTCCCTATTCATGGAGGCCCAAGTCATGCATATTATCAAGCTGGCACCCGGCAACTGTCTCCTTTCCTGCACACCCTGACCTAGCTACAGTAATCCATGTGATGGTCACCTCCAGGCTTGACTACTGCAACTCGCTCAACGCTGGCCTACCCTTGAGACTTATCCAGAAACTTCAGCTGGTTCAGAATGCGGTGTCGTGAGTCCGGATGGGAACGTCACAGACATCACATATTCAACCAGTGCTGCACCAGCCACACTGTATTCCAGTGGAGTACCGGGTCAGGTTCAAGGTTTTGGGACTGACCTTTAAGGGCTTGAGCAGTATGGGACCAATGTACCTGTGGGACCACCTTCCAGTATGTCCCCAGGAGAGCCTTGCACTCCACTGATAACTTGCTGGTGATCCTTGGCCCTCGGAATGTCCGGCTGTCCTTGACCAGGGCCAGGGTTTTTTCAGTCCTGGCCTGAACCTGGTGGAAATCTGCTGAATGACACCAGCCCCTGTGGGATCTTCTGCAATTTCGCAGGGCCTGTAAGGCAGAGATGTTCTGCCAGGCTTTTGGTTGAGGACAGCAACAGTTGGTTGTACTGGCTGGTACCCTTTCCCTCTCCCCCCTACACACACACACACACACACACACACACAGCTTAAGTTTGCTTCCCCCACCACTGTGGCCAGGCAGTCCAGAATGGGAACAGAAAATTGTAAATCGTCATCTGGGATCTTTTATTCTGGTTTTATCTCTTATTAACTGTATACAGATATTTTAAAATTTGTATTTTATTTTTATGGCATTTTGCCTTCTGTACATTGCCCAGAACCTGGTGTGAACTGGGATAGGGTAATTAATAAATCAAATAAATAATAATAATTGTTATTGTAAATTGTATTAATATTGATGGAACCTACCCTAAGCCAGCTTGCAGGGAGGACAGGATACAAATCTAATAAAAGAAATAAAAAAAATAAACACAGGGTACTGCTCTGGCCCTCAGTCTTTGTGGGGCTTTACTTGGAGGGGGGGGGCATGTTCAGGATCAACCACTGCTGGGAAGAGAAGCTGAAAAATTGCTCTGCATGAGGAAAAACTCCATAATGCTTCTCTGGATCCTAGCTGTTGGAGCCATATCCCTACTGTTTCAGAAGCCCTAGTTTTCCATTTTTTATTTCCACCTTATTTTCCCATACAAGGCAGAAAAAAACCTAAATTTAATTTTCATGGTTTATTCTAATAACATGATTTGAGTTTTCTGAATGCTCAGTTCAACCAATTATTATTTTCAGCATGGAATCCTAAGTCCCTTAAAACCACACTTCCTTTATCCTACAATGCCACTGTGTGCCCTGATGGTATAATCATGGGAGATAGTTACTTGTTTTGTTATTCAAAATGGTGATGATGATGATGATGTAAAACCTAGGAATGACAGGACTCCAAAGAGATCTACAATGTTATCTCCAGATTCTAGTCGATCTTGGAACAATCAAGGTCACCAAGAACATGTTGGGAGATCTGTGATCAGTCAAGGCAGTTGCAGGAGCAGAAATGGTAGGAAACAGGTTGTGAAAACAGTAGCAGAGGTTAAGCTTCTGCCCAAGTAATGTTTCCACTCTAAATTCTCCTCTGAAACTATTTGCCATACTGGGGAAAGTGTGATGATAGTATGTCTGTGGGAGCTGTCCAGTTTTGTCAACGACAAACTATCAGTGCAATCCTAAGAGCCCCACTGAATAGACCTGGATAGTATTCTGCTAAGGTTTGTTTTCTGTGACAGTTAGCATCTATTGCTCTGTTACTGCTAAAAATCTATGTAGATGAGATCAGTGAGCCAGTCTCCTTGTCTACTCAAACAGACATTTTCTAATAGCTCAAAAACAGCCAAACACTGACACATCATCATTACACACACACACACACACACATCTTTCTCCTTAATTCCTGCAGCTGCTTTATTTACTCACCTGGCTAAACATTCAGTTGCCTACTGTGTGCTGTTTCATTGCTGAGACTGGGTTGCCTCCAGGACAACATCCAGATCTTTGGCAAATCCCTTCCTGCAGCAATCTGTATGACTAATCCTTTGTTCTAACCCAGGATGAATCAAGATTGGTGAGGGAATCCCAGCTCACTCTTCTAATATCCCTTAGCTCTTTCTGAAAATAGCCCAGAACTGACATGCTTCACCACCTAGACAGATAGCTGAGGTGAGTCACATGCTCCAAACATTATGCAAGTGAGTTGGCAGCAACAAGGAAGAACAAAAATATCTATGGGCTTTGAGAGAACTGAGGCTGAATTACTGGCTGGGAAGGAGTTGGACATGATTTATAGTTTAGGTGGATTTAATTTAGAGATGGAAATCTATCAGAGAAAGGCTCATGTGTCACCCCAGTCACCCTAAGTATGAGTTATGTGTTTTGTTTACAGCGGTTACTGCAGACAAGGCCTGTTCTAGGGCCCTGATACTCACAAACGGTGTCCAGTGATAAGAGGCATTGTTGCAGGATTAGATCATTTTTCAGAGTAAGGCTGCATTCAAAATTTGTTTGTGAGACAAACAATCTTCAGCTTTTGGGGCTTGCACACTCCCTTTCTCCTCTCCTCACACAGAGCCATAATTGAAGATTTCCTGGTTTGAGAAGTCTTTAGTTTATGGAGACGTCCAAATGCAAAAGTTTAACAAATCGGGATCTGATTCTTTCTTAGTAAGTGGAATTCTAAACCATGACAGCTTTCAAGTCTGAGGATTTGAGACTCATTCAACTCATGAATGGACCACAATCTGTAACATCAAATGCAGCCTTAGTTTTTAGACATGTGTGCCAAAGTATAGTTTTCTCATGAGAATCTTAATTTTGTGGACTGAGAAAGTCTTTCCCATTTGCCTTTCATAGCAAACATGGTTTCCCTGGAGAACACTGCATTCAGGGACCCAGAATTGGCTGGTCCTCCCAGGCCCCACCGATGCCAGGCTGGTGACAACCAGGGCCAGGGCCTTCTCGGTGGTGGCTCCATACTAGTGGAACGAGCTCTTGGAGGAGATCAGGGCCCTGCAGGACCTCTTACAGTTCCACAGGGCCTGTAAGACAGAGCTCTTCCACAAGGCTTTTGATTAGGAGCCACGCTATACACCGAGGAGTGTCTCTGTGCCCTGGCTTCACCATCTTCATCTTCAGTCTGTACCTGGGTTTACCACCTTGCTGCCACATAATAAGTGGGGTGATCTGAGCTGCTGTGAACTTCATCAGAATATACGGTTACCTAAGCTGTTTTTAAATAACTTGCTCTTGTTTTTATCAGCTTATGTTCCAGTGCGTTAGGAGTATTTTAAATAATTGTCATTTTATGCTTATTTCTTTATAACAGGTTTTAACTGTATTTCTATGAAATTTTATGTTAGCTGCCCTGAGCCTACCTCGGTGGGGAGGGTGGGATATAAGCCAAATTAAATAAATAAATAAATAAATAAATTTAGAAACCACAGCTTATCTGCCTGATAGTGCTCAATTTATTATTATTATTATTATTATTATTATTATTATTATTATTATTATTATTATTATTATTATTATTATTATTATTATTATTATTATTATTACAGAAAACCTAAAGCTTGGAAAACATTTGGGAAGCATCTCAAATTATACAAGGTATTTATTCCTCCTTCTGTAATTCAAAATCAGAAGCTAGGCAAGCAAAGTGCATGACTAGTGCAGACAACAGTCTACCAGAAACAGAAGGATGCACAGCCAGCATCTCAGTGTGCATGTTTTCCATAGATCCTAGGATCTTTTTGGATTAATTCTATGTACCTATGTAGTAATAGCTATGTCTGTAGTACCTGATCTTCCCTCAAACAGACTGTTTAAAGGTAAGCTGAGCACTTGTGAGAAATCACCCGTAAAATAAAGGGTTTCCTGGTCACCCGCTTCCTCTTATAACTAGTGGCAGAAGTGCAGAGTAGTACAGAGGTATGCCTACAAGCCTACTGAGGATGACATGAAGGTTGGTAGGTACATAAGGTAGTGAAGCAAATCCCAATCCCACCCTGCCCAGTTTCCCTGGTCTGCTCACATCGTAGAGTTCGGATACTGCACCCAGCCCACCTCCTTGTACGCAGCAGTCACATGAGTGTAGATGAGGCTTTTCATCTTGGCCCAAGCTCTCTGCACCTCTGGAGTGAACTCATTGGCGTATTCTTCTTCAAGCACTTCCAGCATTACACCAGTGAGAATCTGGAAGAAAAAAACAACAGTAGCAGTTAGGACTGAGTTTCCCAATTTCCCCTTGATGTTTTATAACTGGAAATTATCATTAGTCCTTAGTATTTCTTTATTGCTGCCTCCTGAAATAATTGAAACTGAAACCTACTTGAGATCCAAACTACAATAACTCTGTGACTTAATCCGTGCCCCTCCCCAGCCCAACATCATGCATCTAATAGTTGCCTGATTTTGATGCTTCAGTAGTTACAACATCAAAGGTGTCATTGTCTACTTGTGGTATTTAACATTTTAAGATATTAGGTAAACCATATGTACATTTATACTGCTAATTAATCATCAGGGTTAAACCTCTGTAATTGTCAGGACTCTCAAGCAAGCAACAGTGGGATCTGTGATTCTGTAATGGACCTAAAGAGCACTAAGAAAGGATTATTTGTACCCTTGCAAAACTATCATTTTTATTGTTCCCAGTGGGAAACCATTACAGTCAAATCAGTTCCAATCCAATTTCCAGTGTCGGAAATACAGGCAGGGGTGACTATATTAATTTTTTGGGAGCAAAAATACCTTATGCCAGGGGTGTCAAACAGACAAAGGTTTCATCACTTCTGTTCTTTCCCCTGCTTTCCCTAAAAAGACCTGGTTCCTGTCCCAGCCTAGACTGCAGCAAAGGCAGAAGAAGGGAACAAACCAGGATTAATCCAGGCTGTCTAGATTTGGCTGTCAGACATAATTATAGTTAAACTCTGGCTAATAAACCAACTTCATGTCATGGTCTCAGAATCCCAAACTAATCATGGTCAGTGGAGTGACATGCATTTGGGTGACCATAGTAATCACAAGTTAATCAAACCATGGTTTTATGGGATGTCTGAGCTAAGCTTATGTGCCCCTCTCTTCTGAGAGAGAAAAGGTATGTGTATTGGGTTCTCTTAGATGAATCAAATAAATGGAAATGCTATACTGCCCCATATAGGACTCATGCATACACCTTAGAGCATTTTGCAGACACTGGGTTGGATCCAGTGATCCACTCACACAAGGATCATAGATTTTCCCAGCTTTCCCCTTCCTCTAACAGCCATGTCTGATTCTGGGAAAGTGGATTCCCAATGTCAGGGGAACCAAGTGGGCTAAGTCATGCAGGTCAGTGGGCTGCTCGGAGAAGAGGTAAAATCACTCCCAAGTGGGACTCTGCTGCTCAAGGAGGCACAAAGGATGTTTTTTCTCATTTCCCCCTTCTTGCTACAGCCCTCTAACCCATATGACTATTATTCCACGTGGGTTCCATAACCCTGGGAATCAACTTCCCTGGAGTTGAGGTGAGGGAAAAGTGGAGAACACAAGAGAAGCCAATGTTGAATCAGGCCAATGGCCCATCTAGTCCAACACTCTGTCACACAGCGGCCAAAAATACCACGTGCTATCAGGAGGTCCAGCAGTGGGGCCAGGACACTAGCAGCCCTCCCACTGCTGCCCCCTCCAGCACCGAGAATAGAGTGCAGCACCTGCCCCAGACTGAGAATTCCCATCTATACCCTGTGGCTAATAGCCACTGATGGACTTCTGCTCCATATGTTTATCTAATTCCCTCTTGAAACTGTCCATGCTTGTAGCTGCCACCACCTCCTGTGGCAGTGAATTCCACATGTTAATCACTCTTTGGGTGAAGAAGTATTTCCTTTTATCTGTGCCCACGAGTTCTTGTATTGTGAGAAAGGGAGAAAAGTACTTCTTTCTCAACTTGCTCAATCCCATTCATAATCTTATAAACTTCGATCATGTCACCCCTCAGCCGTCGTTTCTCCAAGCTGAAGAGCCCCAAACGTTTTAACCTTTCTTCATAGGGAAGGTGTTCCAATCCTTTTATCATTCTAGTTGCCCTTCTCTGCACTTTTTCCAATGCTATAATATCCTTTTTGAGATGTGGTGACCAGAACTGTACACAGTATTCCAAATGAGGTCGCACCAATGATTTATACAGGGGCATGATGATACTGGCTGATTTGTTTTCAATTACCTTCCTAATAATCCCCAGCATAACTTTGGCCTTCTTTATTGCAGCTACACACTGTCTAGACATTTTCATTGAGTTATCCACTATGACTCCAAGATCTCTCTCTTGGTCCGTCTTTGCCAGTTCAGACCCCATCAACGTATATTTATATTTAGGATTTTTGGCTCCAATGTGCATCACTTTGCACTTGGCCACATTGAACCCCATTTGCCACGTTGACGCCCACTCACCCATCCTCGACAGATCCCTTTGGAGTGCCTCACAATCCTCCCTGGTTTTCACCACCCTGAGAAGATCCATGACTGTCAACACCCTCTGCAAGTTCATTGGTGGATCCAATTCGGTACTTGCATATTTATAAGCTTTTCTCTTTACCATGAGAACTAAAAACTTGTTTAAAAAAATGAGAGCTGAATTTGATTATTTATTTTCCACAAAGTAATGTGCTAGATTGCTGGATTTCATTAATCTATCAAGTACTCAGGCTGCGATGATATAAAAATAATATTGCATGGTTTGAAAGTGAATTTTATACTATTTAAAAAGGTTATGTGTAAGGTTTAAAATGAAAGGCAAACAATGTTAAAGAGGAGCTTGTGTGGAAGGCTTGCTTTCTGTTGGACACTAAGCATAAAACAAAAATGAGCTTGGTGTTTTGTATGAAATGGAACTTAGCCATGATTGATTAAGACTGAAAGAATCTTCTTTTCTGTTGGAAGCTAAATGACAGTCAGTAAGTGACAGTGGGTAAGTTTATTTATTTATTTAGAAAAAATAATGTGCTGCTTTCCCAGAGTCCTGTTGAAGGTGGCTTACAACTACAACAATGCCATTAAAAAGAAGCCAAAGCCATTGAAAGTAAGTCATGCCATGAAAATGTATAAATCAACACTGAGCAGCTGAAATGATATTAATAAAACATTCAGGGCTGAAGCAGACAACTAAACAACAAACAAACAATAAATAAAAATAAAGTCCTTACTTAAAACCCTGAGTAAAAAGAAATGTTTGTTCTGGCACCTCAGGAAAGCACAGTAGGTGCTAAATGAACCTCAGGTTAAATTTGGAAGTGTGTGTGGGGGGGAGTTCCTGAAGAGGAGAGGGCTGACTTCCCTGAAAACATAGGGAGTAAAATGTATCACTCAGAAAAGTTAGGAATAATGGGTTAGAACTGTAGAATAGATAGTTAGAAATAGGACAAAATGCATTTATCTTATTTTTGATTTAAAAATGGTTGGCTTCAATTGCTTAAGGTTTTAGTATCTGCAAAGAAAAGGCCTAATTTGGTTTACTGTTAACAACTATATATTAAAGACCAAGATATTTGAATTTTAAAACTATGTAGAGATTAAATTTGTACAACCCCAAGACCTAAACCCTTCCTTCAACATAAAAAAAATAAAATTAAACAGTGCTGTTGGAATTTTTAGTAAGGAGGGAAAGAGCGAGAATGTGCTCTCAAGTTGCAACTGACTCCTGGTAATCCCAGCCATGGGGTCTTCCAGGCAAGAGACAAGCGGAGGTGGTTTGCCATTGCAACACAGGTCTTCGTTGGTAGTCTCCCATTCAAGTATTGGTTGCGGCCCACCCTGATTAGCTCACAAGCCCTGACAAGTTTTGACCAATGGGCTAGACTTCTTACTAAATAAGCAACTAAAGGTAAGGGTAGCATCGAAGCAGGAGTAGAAGCTACAAGACTCTTATTTTGATAAAACAGTAATGGTGGCAGTGTGTGTCTATTAGATACGGATAGTGTTGTAAATTGGGAATTTATAAGATCCCAGGAAATAGATATGAAGTACCAGCTGGACTAGAAACTTAATGGATTTTTTTAAGCTGAAAATTTGTATGCCACAATATAATATGCTAGACAGCTGGATTCCATTAATTTATTGCATACACAGAAGATGCAGCCAAAACAGTGAGTGAGGCTTGTTTGTTAGAGACATTTGGACATGTTTAATCTGGAAATACCTATCAAGACCACATCCCTCTGCTTCTGGCACACTTTCAGGGCTATTTTTGGGCAGGAACGGTGGCTTCCCAGTTGGCCACGCCCAGCAGGAACTCATTAGCATAATAGGCCACATCCAACAGCAGAAACTCATTAGGATTGGCTACATTAGGTATGGCCTAACATGTAAAGGAGTTCCTGCTAAATTGGGATAAAAAAAAAGTCCTGGGTTTTGACAACAAAGTAAACACAATAAGAAGCAAAAGGTGGGTGTGGCTGGATGACCACAGTTCTGGTAACATGGGTGTGTGGCCTAATATGCTAATGAGTTTCTGCTGTTGGGTGTGGCCTATTATGCTAATGAGTTCCTGCTGGGCTTTTTCTACAAAAAAAAGCCCTGCACACTATGGTTTTCCAAATAAAACAACTGAGTTATTGGTGAATGATATAATTCAGTTTGGGGGGCAAAGGTTCAGATGGTGTAACCCCTTCTGAATGCATGATTTTATAAAAATTTGGAAGTATGTACACATGATGCAGGGCAACTATGAACTGAGTGATCCATTGATCACTCCCATACTCAGAGTCTATGGTCCTTTCCACACTTGGATCTCATCTCTGGTTTTATCAGAGTTTACCTTGGAACACAATACCTTGTATTTATCTCTGGTTATAACGGTGCCCGTTTATCCCAGGACAAGTGTTGGGCAAAACTGGGGTGACCTCAGTGTAATGTGGAAACAAAAAATACCCTGAGATAATTACAGGGGTGAACTCAACTGTAGTGTAGAATGTAAGTTTGGGGACAGGACTGAACCAGGATTTAAGGTCTAGTGTGAAATCACCCTATGAAGGGACAGGGTAAAAGCCGGAACGGCCCGGAACGGCCCGGAACGGGCACTAAACAAACAATAGTGCTGCAAAAAACAGTGGCATGCGTTACAGCCACTCCAGAACAATATTCCAGAAGTGAAAACACGGAACTCCCACCCTTTTATTAACCCTTTCCAGGCCAAAAAGCCTCCGGAACACCCCAGAACGGCCCGGAACGGGCACTAAACAAATAATAGTGCCACAAAAAACAGTGGCATGCATTACAGCCACTCCAGAACAATACTCCAGAAGTGAAAACACGGAACTCCCACCCTTTTATTAACCCGTTCCAGGCCAAAAAGCCTCCGGAACACCCCGGAACAGCCCGGAACGGGCACTAGACCAACAATAGTGCCACATAAAACAGTGCCATGCATTACAGCCACTCTAGAACAATATTCCAGAAGTGAAAACACGGAACTCCCACCCTTTTATTAACTCTTTCCAGGCCAAAAAGCTTCCGGAACACCCCGGAACGGGCACTAAACAGACAATAGTGTCGCAAAAAACAGTGGCATGCATTACAGCCACTCCAGAACAATATTCCAGAACTGAAAACACGGAACTCCCACCCTTTTATTAACCCGTTCCAGGCCAAAAAGCCTCCAGAACACCCCGGAACGGCCCGGAATGGGCACTAGACAAACAATAGTGCCACAAGAAACAGTGACATGCATTACAGCCACTCCAGAACAATACTCCAGAAGTGAAAACATGGAACTCCCACCCTTTAATAACCTGTTCCCGGCCAAAAAGCCTCCAGAACACCCCGGAACGGCCCGGAACAGGCACTAGAAAAACAATAGTGCCGCAAAAAACAGTGGCATGCATAACAGCCACTCCAGAACTATACTCCAGAAGTGAAAACACGGAACTCCCACCCTTTTATTAACCCTTTCCAGGCCAAAAAGCCTCCAGAACACCCCGGAACGGCCCGGAACGGGCACTAGACAAACAATAGTGCCACAAAAAACAGTGACATGCATTACAGCCACTCCAGAACAATACTCCAGAAGTGAAAACACAGAACTCCCACCCTTTTATTAACCCATTCCAGGCCAAATAGTCTCCGGAACACCCCGGAACACCACGGAACGGGCACTAAACAAACAATAGTGCCATAAAAAACAGTGGCATGCATTACAGCCATTCCAGAACAATACTCCAGAAGTGAAAACATGGAACTCCCACCCTTTTATTAACCCGTTCCAGGCCAAATAGCCTCTGGAACACTGCGGAACGGCCCGGAATGGGCACTAAACAGACAATAGTGCCACAAAAAACAGTGACATGCATTACAGCCACTCCAGAACAATATTCCAGAAGTGAAAACATGGAACTCCCACCCTTTTATTAACCCTTTCCAGGCCAAAAAGCCTCCAGAACACCCCGGAACGGCCCGGAACGGGCACTAAACAAACAATAGTGTCGCAAAAAACAGTGGCATGCATTACAGCCACTCCAGAACAATATTCCAGAAGTGAAAACACGGAACTCCCACCCTTTTATTACCCCGTTCCAGGCCAAAAAGCCTCCAGAACACCCCGGAACAGCCTGGAACGGGCACTAAACAAACAATAGTGCCACAAAAAACAGTGGCATGCATTACAGCAACTCCAGAACAATATTCCAGAAGTGAAAACACGGAACTCCCACTGTTTTATTAACCTTTTCAAGGCCGAACGGCCTCCAGAACATCCCGGAACGGCCCGTAACGGGCACTAAACATATAATAGTGCCGCAAAAACAGTGGCATCCATTACAGGCACTCCAGAACAGTATTCCAGAAGTGAAAATATGAGACTCTCGTGCTTTTATTAACTCTTTCCAGGCCAAATGGGCATTCAGCAAGTAACAGAATCACTAAAAATGGTGGGATTTGTTACAGACACTCCACAACAATATTTTGGAAATCAGTACATGGAAATGTTGTGCACTCATTAACCCTTTCCAGGTTGAAATGCCCCTGGAACGTGGGGGGGGGCGTGTTTCATAGTTGAGTGGATGCATTTCTACCTGAGTGTAATTTTCAGGAGTCATGCTGGGTAGCTGTTGCTCACTCTTTTTGTCTTTCTGCTATGGGGTTCCACAGACGATTGTACCTGCTTGCATTAGTACCACATTCAAACAAATATTTAGGGCTACCTCCACCAGTTGGTTAAATTATTAGATCACTTTGCTATAACTTCAGCTGATTTTTCAGTGACAGTTACTTTGTACTTGTAATGTACCCAAGCCGACCATGTGCTCTGACCGGTTCTAACTGGTCCACCATGCAGCCAAGCGAAGTGGTGAGCTTGGACCTTGAGGACAAAAGACTGAGGGTCTCCAATCAGGGAACTAGGATCCGAGAGGTTAATGCAATTACTGTAAATAGACCACTCATGGGTATTTGGGGTGTGTGGGGTGTGGTTTCCTTAGGGAATATAAGCCGGTCTGCTAGCCGACTACTTTTCTTGTTCTTGATCTAATAACGTATGTGAGAGCTGAAATCACTCGTCAGTTCCAGTACTTTTCACTGGTGATGAAGTTGGGATGCTACCTCCCATGAACAGAGACCCCGCATCAAGCATTGCATCGAGGCCAATGAGGAGAACCCTTCACGCCGCCTTTCCAGTTGCCATTTCCAGCACCGCTCCTAGACCCGAACATCGCATCGCTAACCCTGAGAGCAGCACGGCACCGCTCCTAGTCCACCGCCACCGCTTCTGAGGCTCCATGTGGAACCCATAAGATGGCTGCTGCCTCCGAGAGCCTCCCTGCCTTCGACATCTCCCAACCTACCCAATGGGAGACTTGGCTGGAGACCCTGGAGTGCCACTTCACCATACACAATGTCACAGAGCCGGGTAAGAAAAAGGTGTACTGCGGAATGGCAGCACACCTCCTGTTGAAGGACTTAATACATCCTCGGCTGCCCAAAGACGAGTCCTACGCCACGCTGGTCAAAGCACTGACCGACCACCTGGCCCCTAAGCCCACAAAATTTGTGGAAAGGATGGATTTTTTTGCGAAGGTCCAGGGTCTGGACGAAACCGCCTCTGATTTCTTTGCGACTCTGTGCTGGGCTGCCACGAGGTGTTTGTTCCCTGATTTGGCAGATGCACTGCTAAACCAGTTCCTCGTGGGATTACAGGACCCCAAGTTGTGGAGGAAGCTGGTTAGCCAAAATGACCTGGATCTCAACAAGGCGATCTGGGAGGCAATGGCATACGAGAAGGCCCACCGAGACTGCCACACCAAGGCGGTCCACCACACACAAGCAATGGTTGGGTCTGACATCTCCGACAACGAGGAGGTCCTACAGTTCTGACGCCACCCAGCCCAGCACTCCCAATGCCCCACCTCTGCACCCTGTGCCAGCTGCGGTGAACCCCATGAGCGCTGGTCTTGTAGATTCCGGGATGCCGTCTGCCGTACCTGCCAAAAGACAGGCCACATCGCCAAGGTTTGCCGCTCAAAGGGACAATGCCAGCAAACAATGGCACAGCTTGACTCATTGGATCTCCACACCGTTTTGGTCCACCACCAACAAAAGGTATGTAACTTGCCCCCAGACGGCCTAGACAAGGTGCATGTGATGGTCCTTATTGAGGGGTCCCCCTGTCCCATGGAAATTGACTCCGGCTCATCATTTTCCATAACCTTGGCTGAAACCCTCCGTTCCTTGTGTCCCAACTGGGGACCCCATCTGCACAAGCCACAGGGTCTCACATTGCAGGACTTCAATAAGAACCCTGTGGTGGTCCATGACTGGGGCAAGTTCTGGGTCCAGTTTAAGGGGTTCTCGGGATTCCTCGACCTGTTGGTGGTGGAAGAGCACCTCACTAGTTTGTTGGGCCTCTCCTGGTTCACGCCCCTGAGCCTCAAAATATCAGGGATCAACCAGATCTGGATGACGGATTTGGAAGCGGTCTGCAGAGAGTTTCCAAAGGTGTTTGACAGGACTCTGGGGAGGTACACTGGGGACCCCATCTCTCTGGACCTTGACCCAGCAATACGGCCCATCCGCATTAAGGCACGGCTCCCCCCCTTAGAGATGAGAGCAAAAATAGAGGCCGAGCTTGACCACCTTGTCGAGCAAGGGGTGCTGGAACCAGTAACGTCTGTGCACTGGGAGATCCCCATTGTCACGCTGGTTAAACCGAACAGTAACATGAGGATATGTGCCAATTACAAGTGAACTATCAACAAAGCCCTGCAAGACCATGCTTACCTGGTCCTGGTGGTAAGCCACGTATTGGCCTCCCTAGCGGGAGCCAAGGTCTTTGGTAAGCTGGATCTGGCACAGGCTTACCAGGAACTGCCGGTGGATGCGGCCGCCGCCAAGGCGCAGACAATCACCACGCACAAAAAGGCGTTCCAAGTAACGAGATTGCAGTTTGGGGTCTGTGTGGCACCAGGGATTTTCCAGTCATTTATGGATTCCCTTCTTAAAGGCATTCCAGGAGTACAACCCTTTTTAGATGATATGATCGTCACGGCAGTGGACTCCACAATTTTTGCGGACCGGCTCCGACAAATGCTCCAGAGGTTTGACTCCGCCGGTCTCAAGGTGAAAGAAAAATGCCTTCTAGAGGTGCCCTGCATTGAATTTCTGGGGTTTGTGGTGGATGCTCAGGGAATCCACCTCATGGACGATAAAGTGAGGGCGATCACATGTGCTCCCCCCCTTCCAAGGTGGAACTGCAGGCTTTCTTGGGCCTGCTCAACTTCTACCATGTGTTCCTGCCCTTGAAAGCCGCAGTAGCGGAACCACTTCACCACCTACTGGATAAAGAGGCAACCTGGGCCTGGGGACCCGAGCACGTGGCGGCCTTTCAAGGGGTCAAGGACTTGCTCACCTCAAACTCTGTCCTGCACCATTTCAATGAGGTGCTCCTGGTGGTCCTCGCTTGTGACGCCTCCCCTACGGGGTCGGGGCGGTCCTGGGCCACCAGCTGTGGGATGGCTGGGAGGTCCCGGTCGCTTATTATTCACAGACTTTGTCTTCTGCGGAGTGCAACTACATGCAGATAGACAAAGAGGCATTGGTGATAGTGGCTGGGGTCAAAAAATTCCACCACTACCTCTACGGTTGGCCCTTCACAATATTGATGGATCATAAGCCTCTCCTGGCTCTGGACCACCAGACGCCCCAAATGGTCTCCCCCAGGTCCTCAGGTGGTCCATCTTCCTGGCAGGGTACACCTACACCCTCCTACATCACCCCGGGAAAGCCATGGGCCACGCAGATGCCCTCAGCCACCTTTCACTGCCAGTGATGGATCCCAACCCTGCTCCTGCCCACACAGTTGCCCTGTTGGAGTCGCTTCCCAACTGCCCGGTCCACATGAGGGAGGTGGCCCACCTCACAGCCCAGGACAAGGTCCTCTGTTGGGTCCTGGACTGGATGGGGAGGGGGTGGCATTTGGCCAAAGAGAGCTCAGAGTTTACACCATTCCTCAAAAGAAAGGACGAACTGTCGGCATATAAAGGGTGCTTGATGTGGGGAGGCTGGGTGGTGATACTGGGCCTGCTCCAGCAGCACATCTTAGAGGCTCTGCACAAGCACCATCCAGGAGTCTTAAGAATGAAGGCATTGGTGAGGAGCTATGTCTGGTGGCCGGGCCTTGATCGGGACATCGAAGAGAAGGTAAAGCAATGCCAGCCCTGCCAAGCCTCTCGCCCCGACCCGCCCAGAGCACC
Organism: Gekko gecko; assembly: GCA_029375565.1. Taxonomy (NCBI): domain Eukaryota; kingdom Metazoa; phylum Chordata; class Lepidosauria; order Squamata; family Gekkonidae; genus Gekko; species Gekko gecko. The sequence goes on along the minus strand of JAPDNY010000002.1, from coordinate 219,040,397 downwards.
AGAGAGAGCTTGGGAGTTCTCCTACTGCCCCTGGTTGCGACTCCACCTGGATTTCGTGTGGCCATTCCAGGGGCAACTGTTTTTCATTCTTGTGGACTCTTACAATAAGTGACTGCAGGTCTTCCCTGTCTCCGTAACATCATCAAGGGTGGCTATCAAAGCGATGTGGCGGATCTTCAGTGCCCAGGGCCTCCCAGACACCCTAGTGATGGACAATGGGACAGCCTTCATGTCTGGAGAGTTCCAAGAATTCACCATTACAGGATCCGTCACTTGGAGAAACGACGGCTGAGGGGTGACACGATTGAGGTTTATAAGATTATGCATGGGATAGAGCAGGTTGAGAAAGAAGTACTTTTCTCCATTTCTCACAATACAAGAACTCGTGGGCACTCTATGAAATTGCTGAGCAGTCGGGTTAGAACAGATAAAAGGAAATACTTCTTCACCCAAAGAGTGATTAACATATGGAATTCACTGCCACAGGAAGTGGTGGCAGCTACACACATGGACAGTTTCAAGAGGGAATTAGGTAAACATATGGAGCAGAAGTCCATCACTGGCTATTAGCCACAGGGTATAGATAGGAACTCTCAGTCTGGGGTAGGTGATGCATTCTATTCTTGGTGCTGTGGAGGGCAGCAGTGGGAGGGCTTCTAGTGTCCTGGCCTCACTGCTGGATCTCCTGATGGCACCTGGTATTTTTGGCCACTGTGGGACAGAATGTTGGACTAGGTGGGCCATTGGCCTGATTCAACATTGGCTTCTCTTATGTTCTTATGTTCTTATGTCCACTCAGCCCTATTCCTCCCCGACACCAACGGGTTGGACTCCATCGATTGGGACGACAAGTTGGCCTCTTTCCTTTTTGGCTAAAGAACAATGCCACACTCCACAACGGGCTGGAGCCTGGCCAAGCTGCTGATGGGCAGATGCCTCACATCAAGGCTGGACCGGCTCCATCCAGACCGAGCACCTGAGCAAGAGCCGGCCATCGAAACTCCAGAAGCCACCCGAGGGTTTTTCCCTGAAGATCCCGTTTATGCATGGAACTTCACCAGAGGGCCCCCTTGGATTCCAGCAAGAGTAGTGAGAGTTTGAGGGCCCCTCTCCTACGAGGTCTCCAATGAGGATGGACAAATACTACACCGCCACAGTGACCAACTTCACAGACAAACCCTGCTGGTGGAGCCGGAAAACTTCGGGGAACCAGACACGCTTGAGACCACTGATCTGGTAACCACACCGGGCCCATTGGAGGAACCGTGCAGCCCAGCCATCGCTAGTCAGCCTCCAGATCCTGCAGGGCCAACCCAGGGGCCCGCCAGCACATAGCCTGTGGACAGCACTCTGCTGAGAACGGCAGTGATGGCTCCAGCTTCAGCGACATTGGAACCCCACTGCTCAACCCGAGAACACAAACCGCACCCATACCTGAAGGACTTTATTTGCGGGTATCTAGTTTCAGACTTGAGCTGCGGTGGCTCAAGTGGTTAAGACGCTGAACTGCAGGCTGTGGAAGGTCAGTAGTTCAGCAGTTCGAGACCCGGGTGCCGCATGACAGGGTGAGCTCCTGTCTCTAGTTCCAGCTCCTGCCAACCTAGCAGTTCGAAAGCAAGAAATTGCAAGTAGATAAATAGATACCACTTTGGTGGGAAGGTAACAGCATTCCGTGCACCTTGGTGTTTAGTCATGCCAGCCACATGACCACGGAAACGTCTTCGGACAGCGCTGGCTCTTTGGCTTTGAAACGGAGATGAGCACCGCAACCCTAGAGTCGGATTCGACTGGCTTTCGAGCAAGGGAACCTTTACCCTTTACCTAGTTTCAGACCAAGGGGGGAGGGGTGTAATATACCCTAGCCGACCATGTGCTCCAGCTGGTTCTAACTGATCCACCATGCAGCCAAGCGAAGTGTCTGAGCTTGGACCTTGAGGACAAAAGACCCTCGGCTCCTGAGTCCCCTCCAATCAGGGAACTAGGATTCAAGAGGTTAATGCAATTACTGTAAATAGACCACTCACAGCTGTTTGGGGTGTGTGGGGTGTGGTTTCCTTAGGGAATATAAATCGGTCTGCGAGCCGACTACTTTGTCTTGTTCACGATCTAATAAAGTATGTGAGAGCTGAAATCACTTGTCAGTCTCAGTACTTTTCACTATTAGTGATTTTAAATGTTATTATAGTGGGCCTTGGATTTTGGGAACTCTTTACCTTGCTATGGAGTCATAATACAGAATATTAAACATGGCCCTTTTCTTCTAAGAATGAATAGTATTTCTACTAATATGCCACATATGTGGATTTTTGGTAGCATGCAAATTGATTTGAAAGACACAGGATTACTCAGATAACTATTCTTTACTCAGGAAGCTATTTTTTAAACAAGCACCCCGCCACCACAAAACTTGAAGACACCTGAATGAAGAGGACTTAAAGTCATTTTCTTTCTCTCTGTTCCTCAGAGGAAAAAGATTACAAACTAGAGGACGGTATAGATTTTTTCTCCTGTCAAAGTTCCGAGGTGTTCCACAGGCATTTTGGCCAGGAATGGGTTAATAACTGCAAGGTATTTCTGCATTTGGACTTCCAAAATATTCTTCTGGAGTGCCTTTAACACACCCTACTTTTTCTTGTGGGACTGTTGTTTGCTTAAAGGCCATTCCAGCCCGTTCTGGGCTGTTCCGGAGGCATTTTGGCCCAGAATGAGTTAATCAGTACACAATATTTCTCTGTTTGGATTTCCAAAATATTGTTCTGGAGTTTCTATAATGCATCCCATGGTTTCTTGCGGAACTGTTGTTTGTTTAATGCCCATTCTGGCCTGTTCCGAGGTCTTCTGGGGGCATTTCAGCACAGAATACGTTAATAAGTGCACAATATCTCTACATTTGAATTTCCAAAATATTCTTCTGGAGTGTTTAGTGCCTGTTCCGGGCTGTTCCGGAGTGTTCCGGAGGCTTTTCCGGAGTGTACCGGAGGGTGGGAGTTCTGTGTTTTCACTTCTGGAGTATTGTTCTGGAGTGGCTGTAATGCATGCCACTGTTTTTTGCGGCACTATTGTTTGTTTAGTGCCTGTTCCGGGCCGTTCTGGGGTGTTCCGAAAGCTTTTTGGCCTGGAACAGGTTAATAAAAGGGTGGGAGTGCCATGTTCTCACATCTGGAGAATTGTTCTGAAGTGGCTATAATACATGCCATTGTTTTTTGCGGCACTATTGTTTATTTAGTGCCCGTTCCGGGCCGTTCCGGGGTGTTCCAGAGGCTTTTTGGCCTGGAACGGGTTAATGAAGGGGTTGGAGTTCCGTGTTTTCACTTCTGGAATATTGTTCTGGAGTGGCTGTAATGCATGCCAGTGTTTTTTGCGGCACTATTGTTTGTTTAGTGCCCATTCCAGGCTGTTCCGGGGTGTTCCGGAGGCTTTTTGGCCTCGAAAGGGTTAATAAAAGGTTGAGAGTTCCGTGTTCTCACCTCTGGAGTATTGTTCTGGAGTGGCTGTAATGCATGCTACTGTTTTTTGTGGCAGTATTGTTTGTTTAGTGCCTGTTCCGGGCCGTTCCGTGGTGTTCCAGAGGCTTTTTGGCCTGGAACGTGTTAATAAAAGGGTGGGAGTTCCATGTTCTGGAATACTGTTCTGGAGTGGCTGTAATTTATGCCACTGTTTTCTGCGGCACTATTGTTTGTTTAGTGCCCGTTCCGTGCCGTTCCGGGCTGTTCCGGGGTGTTCCGGAGGCTTTTTGGCCTGGAAAGGGTTAATAAAAGGGTGGGAGTTCCGTGTTTTCACTTCTGGAATATTGTTCTGGAGTGGCTGTAACGCATGCCACTGTTTTTTGCGGCACTATTGTTTGTTTAGTGCCCGTTCCAGGCTGTTCCGGGCCGTTCCGGCTTTTACCCTGTCCCCCCTATGAAGTGAGGTTAATGAGGCTGCAGCATAACCATTACATTTTCTCTGGAAAATGTAGGGATATCCAAAAATGCCAGGAGGATATTGTAGTACTCAGTTTCATGCAGAATACTGCTACTTAAATTAATCATTTGCTCCCTTCCCTGCCTGTTTTCCAGGATAAGTTTTAAAACATACTTTTAAAGAAAAAGATTAGGAAAACTGATGGACAGCTTCTGGCTAGTTGGGAGGTTGATGCTGGCTGGCAATATTGGTATTGGTTTTATTCTGCTTTGTTTAATGTCTTCATTTGACTGACTAGAGTCTATTAGTTGTATAGTAAGCCGCTCTGAGGATCTGTAGAGGACAGAAAATTCTGGATCTAAATAAGAAAATAAGCTTCTGGAATAGCAAATTCACAGTAAAACCTTAAGCAATCTGGCAAAAAGTTACAAGCTCACATAGTGTTTTACAGGACTGTCTGACCACAACATACTCACAAAGTGTCATATGAACAGCCTGAAAATTTAAACAAATTTATAAAACCTTCTTAGCCTGCTCACCTGGAAACAATTTTGGTTTACTATAGGTGCTTAGATAAGTACTTATTCTCAAATCTGCTTTAGAGCCGCCATAGAGTCCGATCAGACGGCTCTTTAGATCTGTGTGAGGCATGATTGCCTCATGGATCAAAAGTTAATGTCCAGACACAAACATCTGGGAAATGTCCCTCTTCCGTGGGCATCCCATTTTGCCGCGCTTCGGAGGCGTACTTAAAAGATACCACTTTAAATCTGGGGTTTTCGGTTACCTCTGGAACAACTGCGGACTTTAATCCATCTGATCATTCCACCAGCGCACAATCCTCCCATTGGGGTGGTCTGATGTCAGACCATCCCGAGCAGGCGCCATTTTAAAAAATCTCTAAACATATGCAGATCAATGTGCTGTCACATCTATGCGCATGCGCAAAAAGTTTTTTTAAAAAACCCACCATGCGCTTCCTTTAACAAGGATGCGCTGTGATGACTATGCACATGTGCAAAAGGGTTTTTTTAAAAAACCCCACTGCGCACGCCTTCTTCAGTGGACGCCATCTAGACAATCTGATCATTAGATCCCTGCCCTTCCTGGTTGGTGAAAGCCTCCATGGAAGTGGTAGGAGGAGCCTTGGGAAACATTATAAAGCTCTCACCCAGGGCTCTTTCCCTAGCTCCCTCAAGGAGAAAGTGATGACACCCCTCCTGAAAAGTCATCCTTAGATGAGAGGGACCTAACCAATTAATGCCCAGCATCTAATATTCCATTTCTGGAAAAGGGAATTGAGCAAGCAGTGGCAAACAGCTCCAAGAATTCCTGGATGAGACATCAGCCCTAGATCCCTTCCAATCTGGCTTCCAGTCAGGGTTCGGGGCTGAGACAGCTCTGGTTGCTCTGGTTGGTGATCTCTGGTTACGCCTTGATGCAGGTAGGATGGCACTATGGCACTACTGATCCTGTTGGATCTTCTGCTGCTTTTGACACAGTAGAAGAAGAAGAAGAAGAAGAGAAGAAGACGACATTGGATTTATACCCTGCTCTGCTCTTTTTCAAGAACAGCTGTGCCAGAACTATGGCTTGCCTAAGATCATCCAGCAGGTGCATGTGGAGGAGTGGGGAATCAAACCCGGTTCTCCCAGATTAGAGTCTGCACACTTAACCACTACACCAAACTGGTCAACTGCATGGCCTCCCTAGGTGTGAGGGGTACAGCCTTGAGATGGTTCTCTTCATTACTTCAGGGTTGGTCCCAGAGGGTAATCATGGGTGGAGAGATTTCGTCACCTCAGCCCCTAACCTGTGGAGTTCCATAGGGGTTGATTTCTCCCCAATGTTATGTAACATCTATATGCACCCTCTGGTGGAGATTGTCAGGAGGTTTGGAATGGGGTGCCATCAATATGCAGATGACTCAGCTCTACCTCTTATTTAAGGAGTGACCGATAGCCAGAATTCTAGTCTTGGCCTCCTGCCTGGATGCAGTGGTAGAATGGCTAGGTGAGAGTTGGTTGAAGTGAAATCCTTCTAAGACAGAGATCTTGTGGCTGGGGAAGCCCGGACCACTGGGCTGGCCACTTCTACCAACCCTTGATGGGGTCTGTCTTTCTACAGTTGACTTGATCAGAAATTTGGGATTATGGCTTGATTTTTTACTCTCCATGGACAAACATGTCCTTGGTGACCATCTTGGTTTACCATTGTCACGGCTCAGGTGGGGTGTCACCTGACGCTGCCACCACTCTGGTTCCAGGCTCCTCTGAGAAGGCCCAGAGCACCCTCCCAGGCCTTTAGACCTCCCTTTTGGCCAAATAATAGCTGTGAGGACCAGACAGAATAAACAACATGGAAAAGGTTTATTTTATAGGAGGTCAAACAAACAAGGTGCAGGAATAATAACAGTAAGTGGGTGAAAAGAAAAGGAATCCTCATACATTTGGGATTACCTCGCTCAGCATGATCCTCCCATCTTCTCCAGTCTTCATCTTGGAATTTATTGAAAGTTCCTGGTCCACAAACTGCCCGTCTTGTGTCAACAAGGGTAAGGGCCTTCTTAGTAGTGGTCCCTGTCCTGTGGAACCAGCTGCCAGAAGAGTTGCATGCCTTTCAGAACTTCCCTAGGTTTTGCAGGCCATACAAGGCTGCACTTCTTTGGGGGGCCTTTGGGTGCTTGTGATCCACCAGGCAGCTGGTATACTTCAGCTATGTCTTTACCATCCACACATCCTACCCTGCTTGATAGTGGATAGATTTTAATGGGGAAAGATTTTTAACCATTTTATATTTTAAAGATTATTTATTGTACCTTTGTACTATTTTTAATTGGTGTATTTTAAAGGCTGTTAGCCTTCTTGAGTCCAGTTCAGGGGAGTGGGGTATACATTTGATAAATAAAATTAAAATAAAAAATAAATGGTTTCTTTTGTTTCCCCAGCAGGGTTCCCTGTAGACTGCGCCAGCCTGCACTACTGCACAGATTCCTACCACCCAGCATAGAACTTTTCAGCTCAGCGCATGTGCTTCCATTCCTGGGTTGGTCCCATTGCCTCAGCTGGGCCCACTGGCCCACCATATAAAAGGGGTGCTGCTGGGTCCTGCCACCCAAGACTTTCACCTCCCATGAGCTGCTCCTGCTCACTGCCTGACCCATGCCATCACCTTCCTGCTGCCCTGCTACATCAGAACTCAGAAGTTATTTCAGAGGTGAGTTGTCCCCTCAACATTCTCCCCCTCATCAGCCCCTACTGTGAGCCTTCCACTGCCAGTACTCTCAGGGCATGCTGCTGCAGAGCTGTTCTAGTTCCAGCCAGAGATGTGGTGGGGGGGAGAATGCCTGTGCTTGCTTTTCTCTCCTTTGGCAGTGCCAGCTCAGTGCCCTTCCAGTGACTGGGGAAAAGCCCACAGGAAAAACCCCATGATCATAAATGTGCACAGGAAAAAAGCCCACATGGAAAAATGCCCACAAGGAAAACTGCCCACACGTAAAAAAGCCCATACATAAAAAAGCCCAAACGGAAAGAAGCCCACACGGAAAAATACCATATAAAGCGCCATACATAGTTTTTTTTTTTTTTAAATTAAAATTTTAATATAAAACCATAGTCACACAGCAGATAACTACAATACAGAATGGTGACTTTCTAACCTCAATTACATAATATATAAAAGCATAAAAAAAATTATAAAACCTCGCATATCAAATATAGACTATCTAAATAACAGTAACTTGTATTTGGCCTTAGAAATAGTTTCCCAATCAAAGGTGTCAATGTCTATTTTCTCTAGGATAGGGTACCAGATACTTAGAGGGTTAGAGAAGTCACTCTCGTTTTGAGTATTGGAGTGATAAATTGAAAAGTTGTCTAGCATAAATAGGTCCCATACTTTATACCACCATTGTGTTATGCTAGGCACCTTGGTATCTTTCCAATGCTTTGCAATTAGAATTTTAGCAGCTGTGGAGAGAATACTGATTAGTTTTTTGTCTTTTTCAGGAGGACCATCAGAGGGCCATAGACCGAGGAGAAGAATAGCTGGCGACAAAGGTAAATTATAATTTGTTATTTTGTGAATGCAGTCTGTTACTTGGTGCCAAAAGCTTTGGATAAATTTGCATGACCACCAGTTATGGAAGTAGGTTGCTTTAACACCACACTGCTTCCAGCACAGTGGAGACATGGTAGGTATCAAATGAACTAGTTTGGTTGGTGTTAAATACCATCTCAACAGGACCTTCATGTTTGCCTCAATAATGTATAAGGATTTTGAGGAAGAGTTCTGACTTTGCCAAATAGCGTTCCATTGATCCTCGGAGATTTGGCACTGAAGGTATTTTGACCAAGCCTCTTGATAGTTCAGATTGGTGGTGTGATGACTGTTGTTTAGAATTTTATAGATTTTTGATATTAGGTTTTTTTTTTGGTAAGGTTTAAACAGAATGGATTCAAAATCGTTAAGGGACCTTTGGATAGATTCTTGGAATTCGGTGGACTCAATAAAATGACGATACTGTAAATATTCGTACCAATTAATATTAAATTTATATTTCTTTTCTAGTTCTTGTTTGGTCATAATTCGACCTTTCTTTGTGGTGTCGATAATTCTGATCAATTTTGCTTTCCTCCAATCGGAGAATGCAAGCGCCATACATAGTTATAATTGTGGATAACCATTCACCTCCATTTATGAGAATGAATAGGTATTACCTATATTTTATAGTGTTATTTTAGGATTAAAACATGTCATATTCACATGAAACAATTTGTGTTGTGATTTTATCAGGTATGATTAAATAATAATTTTGCTATGTTATTAGTAAATTATTTCATTACTACACAAAAGTGGACTGTATGAAGAGGGCTTTAATGTTCTTGAGTGCAAAGGCTTGGAAGGGAAAATAGAGGAAATAAAAGTGACCATTTTGTTATCAATGAACTTTATTAAGATGAGTGCTGGTAGTTCTGGAGTTTGTTCTCCATGTTTTCTTGGTCTTTTTCCCACAGAAGACTCTATGGTCCAGTATTCTTCCTATTTGGTAAATCCTTTACACCACAGAGCTTTTATGCTTGCTAAGTTCAATCTCTTCCCTTTGGCTGTTTTAACAGGTAGATATAAGGGTATTCCTTATAAAGAAAGAGTTTGCACCTGTTTTTACAATGAACCTGACTCTGTGCAACAAATGTGTTTTCATTAAAAAAAAATATCATTGTCTGCATTACACTTTGCAATGTCATTCTTTGATCTGTCCCCTTCTTTCTTCTGTAAAATTCATGACTAATAATGACTTAGGTTTTTTTGCTATCTGACAAATCTGAAATTGCTGCAGCTGTTGGTGAATTCTTATCATGTGTATGGAAGCTAAGGGTTAGAGACTGTAATACTTAGAATTATTATTTTTTCTTTATTAATCCCAAATGGGTTTGTTTGGTGGAGACCTTTTAGTAAGTGTGTGTGTGTGTGTGTGTGTGTGTATATATATATATATATATATATATATATATACACACACACATATATATATACACACACATATATATATATACACACACATATATATATATAGCTGTTTATTTTTTTTGAAATTCTGATTTGTTGTATTATTATGCCATTAAAGGTTTCTCTCTCTCTCTCTCTCCCTCTCTGTAAATAAGCTCAGTAGTCATGGGATAAAAGGACAAGTCCTCAAAAACTGGCTAATTAATAGGAAACATAGAGTGAGTATAAATGGGCAATTCACAGTGGAGGGTGATAAGCGGTGGGGTACCGCAGGGATCAGTACTGGGTCTGATGCTTTTTAACTTGTTCATTAATGATTTTGAGTTGAGAGTAAGCAGTGAAGTGGCTAAATTTGTGGATGACATGAAATTGTCCAGGGTGGTATAAACCAGGGAGGATTGTGAAGCACTCCAAAGGGATCTGTCGAGGATGGGCGAGTGGGTGTCAACGTGGCAAATGGGGTTCAATGTAGCCAAGTGCAAAGTGATGCACATTGGGGCCAAAAATCCTAACTATAAATACATGTTGGTGGGGTCCGAACTGGCAGAGACTGACCAAGAGAGAGATCTTGGAGTCGTAGTAGATAACTCACTGAAAATGTCAAGACAGTGTGCAACTACAATAAAAAGGCCAACACTATTATTAGGAAGAGAATTTGAAAACAAATCAGCCAGTATCATCATGCTCCTGTATAAACTGATGGTGCAACCTCATTTGGAATATTGTCTGCAATTCTGGTCACCACACCTCAGAAAGAATATTATAGCATTGGGAAAAGTGCAGAAAAGGGCAACTATAATGATAAAAGGGTTGGAATACTTTCCCTATGAAGAAAGGTTAAAACGATTTGGGCTCTTTAGCTTGGAGAAACAACAACTGAGGAGTGACATGATAGAGGTGTACAAAATTATGCATCTGATAGATACTTTTCTTCCTTTCTCACAATACAAGAACTTGTGGGCACTCAATGAAATTGCTGAGCAGTTGGGTTAGAATAGATAAAAGAAAGTACTTCTTCACCCAAAGAGTGATTAACAGAATTCACTGCCAAAGGAGGTGGTGGCAGCTACAAGCATGGACAGCTTCAAGAGGGAATTGGATAAACATATGGAGCAGAGGTCCATCAGTGGCTATTAACCACAAGATATAGATAGGGTCTGGGGCAAGTGATGCTCTGTATTCTTGGTGCTTGAGGGGGAGACAACAGGCATGTTTCTCAGTGTCTACCCTTCTTTTGGTGCTGGGGTCATGGGGGGTGGCCATCCAGACTGGCCCACCAGTGGCCTTAATGGCCAATCCACCAGTGATTCCCATCATCTTTTTTTAAAGTAAGTCTTTAGCATCTTCCTTTGCAGAGGTCTAAGGAGGGCTAGAGACTTGTTTTTAAAAAAATGAAAGCAGGGAATTCAGAAAACCTGTCACACATATTTTTATAATGGTATAACAATATTCAGTTGTCAATTTATTTTTTAAAAAATGAAAAGGTGCCAGTAGCCCAGGGGAAGGGGGATGGCCACTGCTGCAGAATAAGGAAACTGCAGGGAAACCTGCCGTGTAGAAGCCCTATTGTATCAGCACCTGCACCAGCAATGGGGAAACCACACAAGCCCATCTCCATGTGGAAACCACCCATAACTGATAACCAGTGCAGCACTGTTGCCTTTAGTCTGCAGTCTTGACGGCTCCACTTGGATTCCATTTAAGAATGACCATTGCCATTACCTTAAAGTAGACTGGTTCCACTTTGTGCTTGACAGCGTGTGCCTTGCCCACCAAGGCCAGTACAGAGGAGACCTTCTCTGAATCGTAGATGTTCTCCACCACACTATTAATAGCCCCCATGACTCGTCTGGCATGTTTACGCAGCTGCAAACTCCTCTCCATCTCTAGTGGATCTTCCATGTGTTTGAATTGGCTGAAGTACTGCTTGGCAGATGGGAAGTTGACAAAAAACCTGCATAGTGTAATTAAGGAGAAAGAAAAGCTCAATCAGTTTGAGAGAAACATAGTATATGAACAATGTGGGTGAAAAGATGTCTGGAGCCAGAGACTCTAGCAGCTAGGCCCAGGTAAGCCATGCAAATTTGAGTTTTACGAAAGTTCGAATGGTCATACATAATTTCCATTGCACAGGGAAATTATAGTCACTGGGACTGGTGCAGCACTCTCTTCACTTATGAAACCCCTTGACATGCTTGAAATCTATAATTCGTGAGTGTGTCGTTCCTTCTGTTGTACTCCTGCTCCCGCTCCTCATTCTGGAGCTGCTGTGAAAGTGTGTTCCTGGGTCTTTGTGTTGCACAGAAAGTCAGCTCAGGAAATGCTCAACATAACATCCAGGGTTGTCCCCTGATGCCTGCAAGGTCTGCCGTTCATTCATCTCTCCTTTCATGTGATGCACCACAAAAACATGGTCCATGGTCCATCCCAAACTCACTTAAGCTATTCCAGATCCTGACTTGCTGCTGCTTCCTCACTCTTGCATGCATTACATTACTAAAGAGCAGACTCTGTCATTTCCCATTTTATCATGCTCTTCCCTCTTGGCTGAATCTTGCACAGGAGGTTGCCAGGAAAGCCGTGTGAAGCTGTGAATGGAATAACAGTAGCTCCTGCTGCCTTCCCCAGATATCTGGGATTCATCAACCAGCCTAAATAGGTTTCAGTGTGTGAAGAGTGTGTGGCAGCAAAGGGAGAAAAGGGCTAAAGATTTGGGGTGAGGTGTTTAAAAGATGAGACAGAAAGGGAATAGTTTCTCTTTCTACTTTTTGTGTGTGTTCTTTAACCATCCTCACTGGCAAAAGCTTGAGCCAATTCCTTACAGCAGAATTGATTCAAATGTGATAAATTTGCTTTTGACAGAATGATGAGAGCATGTGAAGGGGTTTTTCTTGTGTGTGTGTTTTTAAAAATCCCTTTAACTATGCTTACATTTCTGGGTGCATTTGTGCCTGCCACATCTCAGCTGTTTTGATGTGCTAGCGAGGATTGTTCTTCTTGCATGTGTGTTAAGTGCTATCAAGTCACTTTTGACTGATGGTGACCTTATGAATTAATGACTTCCAAAATGTCTTATTGTTAATTAATTAATTAATGATTCATTATTTAGCATAAACTCCCGTTCCAAACCAGGATTACAGCCCATAAATAATTAATGTATTGGATTTGTTTCTCATATTTTACACAATCCGGGGGGGGGGTAGTGGCCTTTTTGGACAGAACTCTTATGAAAACAAAAACAGTTTATTATAGAAAATAATCAGGCAGAAATAGCTCCCCAAACCATTTCTTAGGTGGGTGCCTTTCTTCAGTGTTTACTTAAGCTTAGATTGCTAAGTGACTCTGCAGAAGTGTACATGTTTTAAAAAGTAAAAAACAAATCTGGCCAATGTTCCCACTATGCTCCACAGTGTTGTGAGCAAAAATTCTACCTCGTGAGCAAAAAGCTAGTAGCATTAAAATTGTGAGAGAGTCTACATTTGACTATCACGTAAATTAGTTTTTAGAAGATTATTTCCATAACCTTGTAAACATTTCAGAATGGATTCTTTTAAACTATATTTTAAGAATAATTAAAACATTATAAGAGAAAACAGAATCAAGTCAAATTTCATTACAGAAAATGTAAGGGAGTAGACCAGGCCTCTGGAAAATAGGTCTACCTGCCCCTTTTCACTATATTGGTAGACCTGGCCTCAGACCATCGCCGTGTACTGAGCCTTAGAAAACATACCAGCTCTTTGGGGGGCGGGGGGAGAGAGAAAGTCTTTTAGTCTCCTTAAAAAACACACACACACATTAAATATGACAACCAGCGTTACAGGTCGAGTACAATAGAGATGGAACAATCACTGTCAAAACCCTGCCTAACCTAACAAACAGGAAGTTGGTTAAATGTTATCAAGATGCCCAAACTACTTATTTATTCAAATGTTTATATCCCACTTTTCACTGTGACTCAAGGCAGCTTACAAATTGTACTGAAAATCATCAGGGGTGTGCAACCCCCCCCCCTCCAGCTCCATTATAGCCTATTGGGACCATTATAGTCAATGAGCCCCATAGGCTATAATGGAGAATTGATCTGGGGATATCTGGGGCTCTGGGGGGCTATTTCTTGAGGTAAAGGCACCTAAATTGCAGCATAGTTGCTAGTGCCTCTCCTCAATCCCTCCTCCAAGATTCAGAAAGTTTGAACCAGGGGGCCCAATTCTATGGGCCCCAGAAAAGGTGCCCCCATTGTTTCTAATGGAGAGGAAAAAATGCCTTCTCAGTTCATTTGTGAGCTGATTGAAAAATCCCTGAGCTGCTGGCTAAAATTTTGTGTGCCAGCACCTTCTATCATAGCTTAGAGGGAACTCTGCTGTCCTGGCTCAGAGTAGCTAGCTGTAAGTGCATTTCAGATACAAAAAGGTCAGGATAAGGGAGATTTACTGGGCCTGCCTCTTTTGAAAACTCCAAAGATCCACCTTCATTAACAAGAACACGCCACCAGCCCCATTCTTGGCCATTTAGATCTGGAGAAAGAAGAGCTAGGCAGCCACCCTCTGCCTAGTACCATTTAGATCTGCATCTAGCATTTGCTCCGCTGTCTTACCAAACTCACACTGGAACAGAAATTCCCATCTACATTGCATGCCGCTTTCGCTTTGATTGAGTGTCGCATTTTATGGCAGTGTCCAGACTGCATGCTGCTTTCACTTCGTTTGATCTCTGGTTTTATGGTGGCTGTCTGCATAGATTTATGGCTGTCTTATGGCCATTCGGGGGTGACTCAGCAATCAGTACAATGTTGGTCTGGGGTAGTTGAATGTGGTTTTGAACTGCATCTTTTTCTGTTCCAGCGTGGGTTTGGTAAAACAACTGAGCAAATACTAAATGCAGATCATCTCTTAAAGTAGGAATTCCTGGAAGAATAGAATTACTAGGAATGAAGTCTTCTCTACAGATTATCTGTTGAATATAGAGAAGACTTCATTCCTGGCTACTAAAATGAAATTTTGCCCCTTTAAAGTAGGCATTGGGTACATCACTGATATCACCCCCACCAGGGCTTTTTTTTATAGAAAAAGCTCAGCAGGAACTCATTAGCATAATAGGCCACACCCATCAGGAGAAACTCATTAGCATATTAGGCCACATGCTGACATTACATTCATTAGCATATTAGACCACACCCCATGTTACAAAAAATGTGGTCATCCAGCCACACCCACATTTTACTTCTTATTCTGTTTACCTTGTTTGTTGTCAAAACCCAGGGCTTTTTTTGTTGCAGGAACTCCTTTGCATGTTAGGCCACACACCCCTAATGTAGCCAATCCTAAAGAGTTTCTGCTGTTGGGTGTGGCCTATTATGCTAATGAGTTCCTATTGGGCGTGGCCAGCTCAGGAGCCAGCCAGAACTCTGTTCCTGTGCATTCCTGCCCAAAAATTGCCCTCACTCCCACTAAGGTAAGCCTTGCCATCTCTGAATGTGTTAATATGACTGGATCATACACAGTTTAAGGGCGTTAGTGTTTGCAGACTGAGGTGAATGGATGCATGTTAGATAAGTGTCTGACCGCCTCAAACCTCTCTTTGCAGACATACTGTGTTCTCTGATTCTGCTCTTCCTAAAGTTCATTAGCTTCAGATATAGAATACTGGCTAAGGAACAGCTAAATACACCTTGGACCCTTCCTGTGACCTAGTTTACATGTGAATTTTTAACATAGGTTGGCTGGGAGAAGAGCAGTCATGCAAATCCAGGCATTAGAGAAATGTTTTTGTATAGTGTCACAAGGTTTCCTAAGTCTAATATTTGCTATGGCATAACACACAAGATGAAAAATTGATAAAAAGCAGATGCCTGAATGCTGATCCCATGGAATGCCTTTTCTGATTGATTCTGTTCTAAGCCTCCTCTTTTGTGTCTTGGGACACACATCTGGACAAATATGGACAAGATGTCCTTAATGCAGTGATGTCTTTTTCTTGGCTTTCCCCCTTGAAGCATTTTGAAAACATCATTTCTGGGCACAATCCATTGAGAAGCTCCTTGATGAAAGCCACATTGAAATGAATGGGACTTGCACAACAGTCATGCTGTTGTGCAACCAGTGAGACTCCCATGGGACACATTCTTGAGTAGATTGTGCCCTTAATCAGCAGCAGAAGTTGGGAAATAACTTCATTAAGGTGCAAACACTGGGAATGTGCTCTTGGTTCCCACATGTTTAGAATCTAGAGAGATTTGTTCAGTATGCTAGAAGAGTAACTCATTATCAAATGATTTGTTAGTGTAGCATTAACATCATCTTACAAGTTTATAAATGGGTGAGCTACATATGGCAATGTTGTTTTTACAATCAATGCATCTGGAACAGCTTAGGATGGATCCAAATAAGTTTCTATACACTAAGCAAAGTTTACTCCATGAAACAAAGGCCCATAACCATAAACAAAACCTATTAGCAGGGACATATATACTGTATACATACATTTGGTGCCATAATGGCTTTAGTTGCACTGGTGGACAATCTTCATTTAAAGCTGCACAGGGTACAATCTTCCCTGTTGATACTGTTGGACTTCCCAGTGGCCTTTGATACAATTGACCACTCCATTCTTATCTATCAGCTTAAATATGGAGCTGGTATGAAGGGAATAGCCCTTTGGTAGTTTCATTCTTTTCTGTCTGACTAGACACAAATAGCCTCCTCCAGAGATGGCAGGGTGAAATTTAAAAGCAGGTTGGTATACTTGCCAGGAGCACCTTCTATCAGCTGCATCTGATGTGTCAACTTTATCATTACTTAGGCTCAGCTGATCTGGCCTTGCTGACCCATGCTTCTGTAACCTTACAGATGGATTATTGCAATGTGCTGTACATGGGGCTGCCCTTGATGACAACCTGGAAACTAGAATGCTGGCTGGAGATCTCCCATTATTACAACAGATCTCCAGTGGTGGTGAGCACATGAGCTATGATGTAGTGCAAAGTCTCTTCAAGGGGTCAATCTACAAAGAAGGTTAAACGATAATCCATTTTGTTTAAAACCAAATATCCCTTTCCTTTATTTATACATGATGAACAGAGTCCTGTAATTGCAACCCACTTTCCTGGGTTGCAGTGTGTCAAATGAGAATCCCTCCCACCAATGTATTACCATAATAGTGTCTGTTTCTTCCTCTGAACTTGAAATAAGGCTTTGCTAACAAAGATCACAGAAGAAGGTGCATTTTCTTGGATGGATGGTGCCTTTGATTCACAACACCATTTTCCATTGAACTCTCCCCCCCCCAAAAAAAGCCTAAAACCCTGCTCTGGTTTGGCTCCACATATCTTGCTATGGGTAGAATTAAGAATAGCTATAGGCCAAGGGTGGCCAGACTGAGGCTCAGGAGCCACATGTGGCTCTTTCACCCATATTGTGTGGCTCTGGGCAGGGTGGCTGGGAAAGTGAAGGGGAGGCATGCCTCCCAGATCAGTCTTTCTTTCCCCAGCCAGAGTTTCCCTCCCCAGGTAGGCTTGAGGTGAGGGGAAGCAGAGAAAGAAAGCAACTTTAACTTTAAATGCATTCTCAAAGCCCACCCCCCCATTGGCTGGCTTGGAGAAGGCATTTGTCTCTTTAAATCCCTTCTCCAAGTCAAGCCGGCATGGCAGCGGGGGCAGGGGTCTTGGAGAACACATTTAAAGTTAAGGGTGTTCTCCAAGCCCCTGCTCCACAGCTCTGCCTGCTGGCTTGGAGAAGGCATTTGTCTCTTTAAATCCCTTCTCCAAGCCAAGCTGGCTGGTGTGGGGGCAGGTTTTGCAGAACACATTTAAAATTAGTTACTTTCTTTCCACCTCTCCCTCCCCCCATCTATTTGTTTTTTTGTTACTTTCTCTCTCTTTCTGTCTTTCCCTCTTCCTTCCTATCCATCTATTTGCTTTCTTTCCATCTTTCTCTTTTTCTCTCTTTTGCCCTTCATAAGAACATAAGAGAAGCCAATGTTGGATCAAGCCAAAGGCCCATCCAGTCCAACACTTTGTCACACAGTGGCCAAAAATGCTAGGTGCCATCAGGAGGTCCACCAGCGGGGCCAGGACACTAGAAGCCCTCCCACTGTTGCCCCTCCAACACCAAGAATCCTCCTTTTCTCTCTCTTTTCCTCCCTCCCTCTCCCTCCTTCCCCCATCTTTGCTTTCTTTGTTTCTCTCTCTTCTTTCTTTCCACCTGTCTCTCTCTCTTAGACAAATAAATATCATTAGCAAACAAATAAATATCATTGGATAAGTAAATATCATTGTCAATATCTGTTTTTACCCCTTTTGTTTTTATTTTTAATGTTAAAAAACAAATTTGCATTTTTTCAATAAAAATGTGTGTAATATTTGTTCATGTCTTGGGGCTATCAAACATCTGATGTTTATTCTATATGGCTCTTATATTAAGCAAGTTTGGCCACCCGTGTCCTAGACTGTCATCTAAAGTTATTAACAACTGGCTCATTTGGTAATTTGTTGATTTGTTGTTCAACAAGAATTTTTTTCTTTCAAACTGTTGGGTTAGATAGCCTTTAGCTGTATGTTCCTTTCCTGGACTTTATTTAGGGCCTCTGGACTACTCAGGATTGGGAGGTGATGACCTTGCGATAGTGCCAGTACAGTACAGGTATGGGAAGAAGGTGCATTTAGAGGGGCAATCCAGTGGTTTGCTAGGAAGTCTGATGGCCACAATGGCTGTGACAGCCAACGAGGCTGCATACACTTCTCATCAGAGGTGCTAATCTTGTGAGAAGACAGATAAGGTTTGGGCATGTGCACAATTTGTCACACTGTTTAAGGAAAAGCTGTCAGACTGGGAGTAGAGATGAGGAGAACTTAGGGTGTGAGCCTGCCTCCAATTCTGAGAGCTAAGAGATCCAGTGGAACTGCATCCAGGAGGCAGGGTAGCCAAACTCCCGGTGGCACCTGAAGGTCTCCCACTATTACAGTTGATCTCCAGATGACCAAGATCACTTCCCCTGGAGAAAATGACTGCTTTGGAGAATGGACTCTGACATCATATTCTGCTGAACTCCTCCCCTCCCTAAACTCCTCCCTCCCCAGGCTCCACCCCTCAAATCTCCATGTATTTCCCAACTGAAAGCTGACCACTCTAACGAGGGTGTACCCAGGAGCTGTCCCGCATTTGAGATCCCCGTCCCACCTGGAGGTTGCATCCCTAGTTCTTGGGGCTGCACTTCCTTGCTGGAAGAAAGCTTTTCCCATTAAGGAGTGGTTTTCCTTCCCCATACATTGCTAACTTCTTTTGCTTAGCATTTCAGATGTCAGCTTAACTGACACTCTGTGTATGAACTGAGGAACAGTTATTTTTACATATTATAATTCCCCTCTTTCTTCCCTTTTTCATTTGGGGACACATGTATAAGAGATTTATTTTTCTTTTTTTATGTCTTACTTCCACAATATTGTTCTTGAAAATTTTCTTTTGATCATTTTTGAAATTTTTGTCCATGTTTTGGACTGTCTATTTTACATGGCCAGAAGACTTTATGAAAAGACAAGCCCCAGACCCCCCAAAAGAGCTGACTGTTTGGATCTTTCCATCCTCTTCAAGGTTGTTGTTGTTGTTATTATTATTATTTTATTATTGTTACTAGGAATAAGGCCCGCTGTGGAAATAAATTGTCACTCAGTGACAATTTGCTGTGGCAGTCTCAGCAGGGTATAATGACAGAGTCCACCATTTTCTCCAGAGGAACTGATCTTTGCTACCTGAAGAGCAGTAGTAATTTTGAGTGATCTCCAGCCCACTCCCAAGATTGGTAACAGTTTGGAGGGTAGAGTCTATGGCATTGTACCTGTCTGAGGTCCCACCCCTCCTCAACACTCACCCTCTCCAGGTTTGACCCCTCAAATCTCCAGGAATTTCCCAGCCTGGAGTTGATAACCCTATCTCCCTCCCAGCCAACCATCAACCTACCTTTAGTTTTCCATCTCCTCCCCCTCCCTCCTAGAGAGCAGCTGTAATTTTGAGTGATCTCCAGCCCACACCTGGAGATTGGTAACAATGGCTCCCCATCAGGGAATGGCTGGATTGGAAGGTGGAGTCTATGGCATCGTACCTGTCTGAGGTGCCACCCCCTCTTCAAACCTCACCCTCTCCAGCCTCCAACCCTCAAATCTCCAGGAATTGCCTGGAGTCGGTAACCTGATCAGGACTGGGCC
Organism: Gekko gecko; assembly: GCA_029375565.1. NCBI lineage: Eukaryota > Metazoa > Chordata > Lepidosauria > Squamata > Gekkonidae > Gekko > Gekko gecko. The sequence continues at coordinate 219,020,788 of JAPDNY010000002.1, read as the reverse complement.
CAATGAGTTTTCTCCCAAAGGCCAACATAGGTGTGGAAAGGACCTTTTACTGACAGAGGAGAAAGTACAGGTGCCAACTCTGATTAGGGAAATACCTGGAGATTTGGGGGGTGGATCCTGTGGAGGGCAGCATTTGGGGGGGGGTGGAAGGACTCAGCAGGGTATAATGCCATAGAGTCTACCCTCCAAAGCAACCATTTTCTCCTGGGGAACTGATCTCTGTCATCTGGAAGTCAATTGTAACAATGGGAGATCTCCAGGTCCCACCTGGAGATTGGCAGCCCTAGGGGAAAGTCAGCCGCACAGCGGGGAGTTGAAGAAAATGGTTTGATGGTCGCTGGCCCACCTCATTAGCCATCCACCCATGCTGAACCTAAGCAGGCGAAAGAGCCTTTTTCCATTTATTCTGACAGGAAAGTGGCCATTGGGGAGGGGGTTAAGGCGGGGGAGGGGGTTATGCTGAAAGTCCTTTGTTTTTTTACTCACAGAACCAAGCTTGGCTGCCTACCAACAGCCACTGAGTGGACAGTTCCTCACAGGAGTCAAGAGAACTGTCTTCCTCAAGAGAGGGAGCTGGTCTGCCAGTAAATCTGACATGCAAATCTGTCTGAAGGGGGAGTGGGTGGGGAAGAGGAGCAGACTCAGCACCCGGCCAATGGCACGTGAGTACTCTTGAGTGGGGGCTGATGGGCCAATGGCTGAGGGAGGGCATTTTACAGCCAATGGGAGCGAATGGAATCTTAAGAAACCAAAAGATTATTATTATAAGGAGATATTGTTATTATTATACCCACAGTTTTAGCTGTGCCAAGGTCTCCATTAATCTTCAAGATGACATGGACTACCTTGTTGTTGTTGTTCAGTTGCACAGTCGATTCTGACTCTTCATGACCCAATGGACCACATCATGCCAGGCCCTCCTGTCTTCTGCCATCCTCCGGAGTTTGCTCAGTTTCATGTTCGTTGCATAGATAACATTGTCTAACCATCTCGTCCTTTGCCATCCCCTTCTTCTTCTACCTTCAATCTTTCACAGCATCAGGGTCTTCTCCAATGAGTGCTCCCTTCTCATTTGGTGGCCAAAGTATTTGAGTTTCAGCTTCAGTATCTGGCCTTTCAGGGAACAGTCAGGGTTGATTTCTTTTAGGATTGACTAATTTGATCTCCTTGCAGTCCAACGGACTCTCAAAAATCTTATCCAGCACCATAATTTGAAAGAATCTATTCTTTGGCACTCGGTCTTCCTTTTGGTATGACTCTCACAGCCATACATTACTACTAGGAATACCATTGCCTTGACTGTACAGACTTTTGTTGGCAGTGTAATGTCTCTACTTTTTATTATGCTGTCTAGGTTTGCCATCGCTTTCTTCCCAAGGAGCAGGCGTCTTTTCATTTCATGGTTGCAGTCACTGTCTGCAGTGATCTTGGATCCCAGGAAAGTGAATTCTGTCACTGCTTCCATGACTTCCCCTTCTATTTGCCAAGGAGTGATGGGGCCAGTTGCCATGATCTTAGTTTTCTTGATGTTGAGTTTCAAGCCAACTTTTGCGCTCTCCTCTTTCATTCTCAGTAAGAGACTCTTTAGGTCCTCTTCACTTTCTGCCATTAGAGTGGTATCCTCTGCATATCTGAGGTTGTTGATCTTTACCCCGGCAATCTTAATTCCAGCTTGTGATTCATCCAGGCCGGCATTTCGCATGATGTACTCTGCATATAAACTAAATAATCAGGGTGACAATATACATCCTTGTCATACTCCTTTTCCTATGCTAAACCAATTAGTTGTTCCATATCCAGTTCTAACTGTCACTTCTTGACCCTTATACAGATTTCTAAGGACTTGCCACAGTTGTGATCCACAAAATCAAAGGCTTTAGTGTAGTCAATGAAGCAGATGTTTTTCTGGTACTCCCTTGCTTTCTCCATAATCCAGCAAATGTTGGCAATTTGATCTCTAGTTCCTCTACCTCTTCAAAACCCAACTTGTACTTCTGGCAGTTCTCTGTCTATGTACTGCAGAAGCCTAGCTTATAGGATCTTGAGCATGACCTTGCTAGAGTGTGAAATAAGTGCAATTGTGCGATAGTTTGAACATTCCTTGGCATTGGCCTTCTTTGGGATTGGAATGTACACTGACCTTTTCCAATCCTGTGGCCACTGTTGCATTTTCCAGTTTTGCTGGCATGTGGAATGCAGCACTTTAACAGTATCATCTTTTAGAACTTTGAATAGTTCAGCTGGGATACCATCACCTCCGCTAGCTTTGTTGTTAGTAATGCTTTCTAAGGCCCATTTGACTTCACACTCCAGGATGTCTAGCTTGAGGTCAGTTATCACATCCTCTAAGCTAAGTTAGCCTGAGCTAGCTCACAGTTTTTTAGCCTCCAGCTCACACATTTTTGTCTTAGCTTAGGAAGGATGGCTCCAGAGCAAACTAATTCAGTAGCCAAATCGCTTGCTCACAACATTAATCCCAGTAGCTCGCAAAGTAGAATTTTGCTCACAAAACTCCATAGTTTAGAGGGAGCATTGCTTACATTCCAGGTTCCTATGCAGTATTGTTCTTTGCAGCATCGGACTTTTCTTTCACCATCAGACACATCCACAGATGAGCAGTCTTTCGGCTTTGGCCCAGCCACTTCGCTCTTTCTGGGGTTACTTGTACTTTTCCTCTGGTCTTCCCCAGTACCATATTGGATACCTTCCAGCTTGAGGGGCCCATCTTCTGGTATCATATCTTTTAGCCTTTTGTTACCGTTCATGGGGTTTTCGTGGCAAAGATACTGGAGTGGGTTGCCATTTCCTTCTCCAGTGGTCACATTTTGTCTGAGTTCTCCATTGTGGCTTGTCCAACCTGGGTGGCCCTCCATGGCATAGCCTGCAGCCTCATCAAACCACACAAGCCCCCTTGCCACATCAAGGCAGCAGTCCTTACAACACTTAAAGTGGTTTTTTTGCTTCTCTGATTTGCCTCATATTTTGTTGTTGTTCAGTCGCACAGTCGAGTCCGACTCTTCGCGACCCCATGGACCAGTTTACGCCAGGCCCTCCTGTCTTCCGCTGTCCGCTGAAGTTTGCTCAATGTCATGTTTGTTGCATCGATGACACTGTCTAACCATCTCATCCTTTGCCGTCCCCTTCTTCTTTGACCTTCAGTCTTTCCCAGCATCAGGGTCTTCTCCAGTGAATGCTCCCTTCTCATTTGGTGGCCAAAGTATTTGAGCTTCAACTTCAGGATCTGGCCTTCCAGGGAGCAATCAGGGTTGATTTCTTTTAGGATTGACTGATTTGATCTCCTGGCAGTCCAAGGGACTCTCAAGAGTCTTCTCAAAAGAATCTATTCTTCGGCGCTCGGCCTTCCTTATAGTCCAACTCTCGCAGCCATACATTACTACGGGGAATACCATTGCTTTGACCATGCGGACTTTTGTTGGCAAGGTGATGTCTCTGCTTTTTATCATGCTGTTTAGGTTTGCCATCGCTTTCCTCCCAAGGAGCAGGCGTCTTTTAATTTCATGGCTGCAGTCACCATCTGCAGTGATCTGGGATCCTAGGAACGTGAAGTCTGTCACTACTTCTACGACTTCCCCTTCTATTTGCCAAGGAGTGATGGGGCCAGATGCCATGATCTTAGTTTTTTTGATGTTGAGCTTCAAGCCCACTTTTGCACTCTCCTCTTTCACCCTGAGCAAGAGGCTCTTTAGGTCCTCTTCACTTTCTGCCATCAGAGTGGTATCGCCTGCATATCTGAGGTTATTGATCTTTTCCCCAGCAATCTTAACTCCGGCTTGTGATTCATCCAGGCCAGCATTTCGCATGATGTACTCTGCATATAAGTTAAATAAGCAAGGTGACAATATACATCCTTGTCGTACTCCTTTTCCTATGCTAAACCAATCAGTTGTTCCATATCCGGTTCTAACTGTTGCTTCTTGACCCTTATATAGGTTTCTCAGGAGACATGTGAGGTGGTCCGGTATTCCCATCTCTTTAAGAACCTGCCATAATTTATTCTGATCCACACAATCAAAGGCTTTAGCATAGTCAATGAAGCAGAAGTAGATGTTTTTCTGGTACTCTCTTGTTTTCTCCATAATCCAGCGAATGTTGGCAATTTGATCTCTAGTTCCTCTACCTCTTCGAAACCCAGCTTGTACTTCTGGCAGTTCTCTATCCACGTACTGTTGGAGCCTAGCTTGTAGGATCTTGAGCATGACCTTGCTAGCGTGTGAAATGAGTGCAATTGTGCGATAGTTTGAACACTCCTTGACATTGCCCTTCTTTGGGATTGGAATGTACACTGACCTTTTCCAATCCTGTGGCCACTGTTGTGTTTTCCAAATTTGTTGGCAAATTGAGTGCAGCACTTTAACAGCATCTTCTTTTAAGACTTTGAATAACTCAGCTGGGATACCATCACCTCCACTAGCTTTGTTGTTAGTAATGCTTTCTAAGGCCCATTTAACTTCGCTTTCCAGGATGTCTGGCTCGAGGTCAGTGATTGTACCATCGTGGTTGTCAAGGACGTCGAGGTCCTTCTTGTATAGTTCTTCTGTGTATTCTTGCCATCTTTTCCTAATCTCTTCTGCCCACTTTTGCGCTCTCCTCTTTCACCCTGAGCAAGAGGCTCTTTAGGTCCTCATATTAGAAGAGACTTACTCCAGATGCCTTTGGACTGCCTTTTAAAGGCACAGACTGTCTGTACCTTACTAACTGCCATTTGCCTCTCCCTTCCAGATACGGGGAGCGGGGGGGGGTTGCTTCTAGATATTGATGGACTGCTTACTTTGGACCCATGGGAAGAAGAAAACTTTAAAACAACTTATCTAAAGCCTCATTCTTAGCACAAATCAGTAGTGCTCCTGAACGTTGGACTACAGTTGTGCATTTGTTAAGCACAAATTTCTCTTTGAACTGTCAAGCGGGCAACTGGCAAGCCCCTCTCCATCATCGTCTCATCAACAAGCTTTTCCTGCATTGTCACATTCTGTACATAGCTCTACATAGTCAGACGTATAAGCTGGACTTCAGGAAAGCAAATTTTAACAAACTTAAAAGTTATAGTGGGTAGAATCCCATGGTCACAAATACTTAAGGAGAAGGGAGTTCAAGAGGTATGGGATTTTTTTAAAAGCAAGATACTGAAGGCACAATCACAAACGATTCCTATGAGAAGGAAAAATGGGAGGAGCCTAAAGAAGCCAAAGTGGCTCCCTAAACAGCTTTCTAAAGACTTGAGAAATAAAAAGACTCATTTAGAAAGTGGAAGGAGGGCCTTATAACCAAAGGTGAACATAAACAAATAACCAGTGCTTGTGGAGAGAGAGTTAGAAAAGCTAAAGCTGTGTATGAGCTTAGGGTAGTGAGTTGTACTAAAAACAACAAAAATTGTTCTTTTCTTATGTTCAAAGAACAAAAAGAGCAAAGACATGGTACACCCATTGTTGGAACAGGAAAGTGAAATTGTAACAAGTGAAGAGAAGGCAGAAATGTTCAGTTTCTACTTTTCTTTAGTCTTTGCTTGCAAGAGAAACAGTGCTCAATATGGCAAAAACAGAACACATGATGAAGGAAGGGCGTTGGGGCCTAGGATCGGCAGAGGGGTAGTACATAAACACCTAGTTCCTTTAAATGAAATTAAGTCCTCAGGGCCAGATGAACTGCATCCAAGGGTGCTAAAAGAACTCACAGATGTAATTTCTGGGTCTCTGCCCATTATTTCTGAGAATTCTTGGAGAACAGGTGAGGTGCCAGAAGATTGGAGATGGGCAAATGCTGTCCCCATCTTCAAGAAGGGGAAAAAGGAGGACCTGGGTAACTACCAGCCCATCAGCTTGAAGTCTATACCTGCAAAAGTTTTAGAACAAATAATCAAAGAGTCAGTCCTTGAACATTTAGAAAGGATGGCTGTAATTACTATGAGCCGGCATGAGTTTCTCAAGAACAAGTCATGTCAGACTAACTTTATCTTTTTTTTTTTTTTTGAGAAAGTTACTACCTTGCTGGATCAGGGGAATGCTGTGGACATAGTTTACCTTGATTTCAGTAAGGCTTTTGATAATATTCTTGTTGACAAGTTGTTAAAAAGTGGTTTGGATCTTATGACAGGTGGATCTGTAACTGGTTGACAGATCCCACCCAAAGAGTGCTTATGAATGGTTCCTCATCTTCTTGGAGAGGAGTAACAATTGGAGTGCCTCAAGGATCTGTCCTGGAACCTGTTTTGTTCAACATCTTTATAAATGATTTGGATGAAGGAATAGAGAGAATGCTTATTAAATTTACAGATGACACTAAATTGGAAGGTGTAGCAAATACGGTAGAAGACACAGTCGGGATACAGGATGATCTCGACAGGCTGGAAGATTGGGCTAAAACAAATAAAATGAATTCCAATGGGGATAAATGGAAAATTCTCCATTTAGGTAGGAAAAATCAATGGCATAATTATACAATGGGGGAGACTTGTCTTGGCAGTAATATGTGCAAAAAGGATCTAGAGGTCTTAGTAGACCATACACTGAACATGAGTCAGCAGTATGATGGGCTACCTAAAAAGGCAAATGCAATTTTTGGCTGTATCGACAGAGATATAGTGCCCAGATCACACAAAGTGATGGTATCGCTTTACTCTGCTCTGGTTAGCCCTCACCTAGAGAATTGTATTCAGTTTTGGGCACCACAATTTAAGATGGATATAGACAAGCTGGAACATGTCCAGAGAAGGGCAAGGAAGATGGTGAGGGGTCTGGAGACCCAGTCAAATGAGGAAAGGTTGAAGGAGCTGGGTATAGCCTGGAGAGGAGATGACTGAGAGGTGATATGATAACCATCTTCAAGTACTTGAAAGGCTGTCATAGAGAGGATGGTTGTTAAGTAGGAGACGTAAGTCCGATCTTAACTAGTAATTCAGCTTTATTCAGTCAACAGTAAACCAACACAAGGAACAGTGGAGCAACAGGCTCCGTTTTTAAACTGTCCAGACTATGGTAACCACGCCCTTAAACAAGTTAATAACCAATAACAAATGAGAGATAACAACCAATATATTTCGTTCCCTCCAGAACAACTTTAGCTGCTCTGATTGGCTTGCTACGCAGAGCAGCCAATCATATTGCTTACTTTTAGGATACCATCTGAAACCTCAAGCTCATACATTTTATTTACAATACATAACAATGGTACAGAGTTTTTTTCTGTTGTTCCAAAAGGTCAGACGAGAACCAACGGGTTGAAATTAAATCAGAAGAGTTTTTGGCTAAACATTAGGAAGAACTTCCTGACAGAGCGGTTCCTCAGTGGAACAGGCTTCCTCAGGAGGTGGTGGACTCTCCTTCTTTGGAGGTTTTTAAACAGAGGCTTGATGGCCATCTGACAGCAATGCTGATTGTGTGAGCTTAGCAGATCATTACAGGGAGGGCAGAAAGGGTTGCCTCAGTGCTTAGTTCTTGTGGCCTTTTCTTACACTCTCAGGGAAATTCTGATCACCACTTTGGGGCAGGAAGCAATTTTTCTTCAGGCCAGTTTGGCTGGAGATACCTCAGGTTTTTTGTCATCTTCTGGGTGTGGAACAGTGGTCACTGGGGGCATGGAGGGGGAGGTATTTATGAATTTCCTGCATTTTGCAGGGGATTGGAATAGATGAGCCTGGAGGTCCCTTCCAATTGTCTGATTCTATGATTCTATGTGACCACTTCGCAATTTTATCTGGTTATTTCAATGCCCCACAGTTGTTCATTGCTTGACAGTTGTTTCACTGTTTGGTTATTTCATTGCCTAACCACCATTGGTCACTGAATTGTGCTTCTCTCATGGTTTAAGCTATAGCGTTGTGCTACTCACTTTATTCTCAGTTCCTGTACATAGATAGTTCAGTAATGTTTTATTTGATGGCTTTCTGTAAGGCCTCATTCTATAGCTTAGTTGGTATGTTTGCATACTCAACTGCCTTAGTTTCTTAGTGTTACCTATGTATTTGCTTTCTGTAACCATAAATTTATACTTCAGTAATAGTTAGTTTTAAGATGTATTCATTTAAAATTCCTTGGTTGTTTTTGTAGACATTGAGTTTAGATTTATGGATAGGAAGTCTGTCTCCTGTGGTTGTTAAGATCTGTGAAAAACACAACATATACATTTCTTTACAGGTATTCTCCCTCATCTTGCCTTCCATATCACAATCATTCCCTCATGCCAGACACTCTTTTCCTGGGATCTCCATCCAGTTGGCTTACATGAAATGAAGGTCATATGCCCTTGATGTATTTTTCGTCACTGGGGGGAGGGGGATTGTTGCTAGTCAGTGCCATCTCACAGACGGGCAGTTGTTTTTTCCAAAAGGAAGTATACAGCCTTCATATAAAAATCACCCCAGATAGAAATTAAATGTCTCATAAGCCTGGCCTAGGACAAGGAATGAATAGCAGGCACAGCCTGGGGAAAAGTATATGAAAGTTCATCAAAGGAGGCTGGCTTGATAATTGTTTGGTGTAGTGGTTAAGTGCGCGGACTCTAATCTGGGAGAACCGGGTTTGATTCCCCACTCCTCCACTTGCACCTGGCTGAATGACCTTGGGCAAGCCATAGCTCTGATAAGAGCTGTTCTTGAAAAAAGAGCAGTTTCTGTCAAGAACTCTCTCAGCCCCACCTACCTCACCGGGTGTCTGTTGTGGGGAGGGGAAGGGAAAGGAGTTTGTAAGCTGCTCTGAGACACCTTTGGGTAGTGAAGGGTGGGGTATAAATCCAATCTCTTCTCTTCTTCTTCTTTTTTTCACCCATCCTAATGTATATTTTACAACATTGGGATATCTCAGGAAAAAAGCATCCCACCTCATGGTAACTTCTATTATCCCCATCTTGCTTCCTCCATTCACCCACTTAGCAGATTTACAACATCTGGAAACTCGTCTTCATCCTGCATATCAAGGGGCATCCAGAGATATTATCAACTCTGGAAAAGCAATCAAGATCTGTCAGATTCTATAATCCGCCTCTGGGAGGCAGTCTCTGGTCTCTGGTATCATTTTTGGGTATAAATAGAGGCAGACTGCCAATTGCAGTGTGTTAGTGTGTGTGCGCACACGCACATGCCAACCTCACACCAAGCACTGGTTGCTTTCTACAGCAGATCTGAAGCTTCAATATTGGTAAATATAATACATTAGAAATACCCTCTCTATTCCTGTTCATCCCTTTTACCTCCCTCTTAGTAGTGTGTGTGATTTTTCAGTGTGTTTGCATGTATGTTCAACATTTTATTACTTTAGCTTACTTTAATTTTAATAAAATCCCTACCACTTGAACATCTGTCTGTTTATTTAAGCTTTCTCTTGGGGAAGGATCTTGGTATACAAAGGTGCTGATCCTAAGTTATCCCCTCTTGCTTATCAAAATTCCCCATATCCATTAAATATTAAACCATTCTGGGTAACAGAGCAGCAGACTGTGATTCCTTTGCTGGTTTCAGGAAACTGTATTATTCCTGTTAACAGGATGCTCAAGACAAATTGAGTCACTTTTGAGCATTTCATTGAGACCAAGTAACAACTTAAAGTAATCAACACCAGAGCATGGGTCAAAAGTAGCTACTGTCCTCAGCCACCTAAACTGGTGAGTACTGACTGTGCATGTGTAAAAATAGAATATAAATTTGAAACAAGTTTTATTTTTAATTGCAAGTGGAACAATACTTTCAGGGCCAGTGGACATTCCTAATAATAAAAGTAAATATTGTGAGCTAGGGAAATTTGCATTTGGGATCTGTGATGGAGTTGCTAGCTCCAAGTTGGGAAATACCTGGAGATTTGGGGGATGGAGCATGAGGAGGGTGGGGTTTGGGGAGGAGACGGACTTCAATGGGGTATAATGCCATAGAGTGGCCATTTTCTCCAGAGGAATTGATCTCTGTTACATGGAGACTAGTTGTAATAGTGTGAGATCTCCACCACCTGGAGGTTGGCAACCCTATGACAGTGAAATTTCAGCTCACTTTTAAATCAAGCCCACTATCTGTAACTAGTGGTTAATGAGGAATCTAGGGGTGTGCACTCTGTATTCAGCTATTGAAATAGCCACACCCAAATAAAAGCCAATATTATTTGGCTTTTAATTGGGCAGGGCTAGAAGGCTGAGTTGATTCAGAGTGTGACTTGACGAGTCAGTGATTTAAAGTATAAATGCTTGTAATGCTGAGTTGACCTGCAAAGTCATGATGCCATGGTGGCATGACTCTGTGAGTCAACTCAGCAAGCATTTAAACTTTAAATCCCTGCTGAGTTGACTCTGGCACGACCCCTGCAACCACTATCAAATCCCCCATACCAAATTCTCCTTGTGGATCACTTCCTTCCCCTGGGTCAAACCCCACTTTCCTGGGGTGCTGCAGTTCCAACTGAGTATCTAAAAGGTGCCCCTGGGCACCCTCTCTAACACCCTCGCTTCACTTCCCATCCCCTCCTTCACTGCTGCCACAAGCAAGTCCCCCCTTTTGCCTTCTCTTCCCTGCAAAAGCACCTTCCCATTTTGCTGGAGACCCCATTCTTTCACTGCTTGCACCTCCTGGCCTTCCTCTATCACCATCCAGGATTGGTCTGCCAGCATAACCCCCCCAAAAAAACCTGCATCAAATCCCCCTTTTTCCATTGTTTCTCTTGCTGCCCCACCTGTCCTGGTGGCCTGGGGCCACTGATACCAAGCTGCCTTCCCCCTCCTGGCCACTCTCCAATAATCCCACATCTGAGCCACCACCATCTCCCAGGTTTTCCATGGTGGCACAACTCAGTGATTCATCTCAGCAAGCCTTTAAACTTTAAATACCTTTCTCCATTATACCCTATGGGGATAGTCCCCATAGGGTATAATGGAGCCCAATAAATTCAGTTTTTTTCAAATATTTACCCAAATCCCAATACAAAACTAATATTGGTATTCAGGAACATTCAGGAATACCAATATTTTTTGGGTCGAATGGACCCGCATTGGAAAAAACTGATTTTTTTTGCACACCCCTAGAGGACTTCTTTTGAAAGAAAGAGCAACTCATCTGGAGTAATCCAACTTTCTAAATAGACTTCAACATAGAAATTGAAAGTAATCCCCCTCCACACACACACAAACATGCACACACACACACACATGCGCCCGTGCACATACTTGAGTATTTGCAGTCCTAAAATGGATTAATTTCTTATTTTGCCCCAGGAGCATGCATTGGAAACGGTGGGATACTCTCCCTAACTGCTCCTTGTTAACAAGTATTGTAAGAACAGTGGTATAATTTGTGGCTATAACTAATTTGTCCATGCTAAATATTCTTAAATATAGGCCATGATACTGAAAAATATGAGAAACAACCGAACTGTCATTGCTAGTTAAGTGACAATTTAGGACCTAGAAGAAGAAATCCAAGTCCTTCTTGTTTTGCTGCTTCAGCTTCTGGTGAATAAGATACTCTGACAACAAATTTGTGGGGGATAGTACTTATCTTTCCAGTTACTGTGAGAATGTCCACTGACTTCTGAAAATTGCTGGTCAGATACCCTGTATCTCTCCTGCCCATGTTAACAATGCATACTTCTTACTCCTGGCATGTAGCTACATTAAAATATATTGTATTCCTGTTTGGACTGGATATAAAATCCTGTGCAGACCACCCCCTCCAATATAAACATACTATTAGATAAGATTGACCTGTATAAACATAGTGTTGAGTAAGACTTCTGTGCCTTGTAATACGTGGCACATGAATATGAACTAAAGTGCTGAATGTGTCATATGAATATATGACAAATGAACTGTAATGGATTCCTGCTCTCTTCTATACTTCTGTCTATCCATCTTTTATATTATCTCTCTGGAAGGCAGTAAAATATGAAAAACCTAGCAACAGAAGGGCTGTTTCTGTTTCTGCCTAAGCATTAAACCGTTGCTGTTGACCTTCTGTAGACAGACGTTTGTCCTTTCTGTAATGTTGTTATCTTGATTTCAGCAGCCCAGGCTTTGATTTATCAAAGCCTTTCAGAGATGCTACTTTCAAAGAGCAGAGGCCACCACTGTGCTCTGAAATAATTACCAGCTTTAAAGAATCTTGTCCTGTGTAGTCATTTCACCACCACAAGCAATGCATTCTCCTAGACAGTAACGAAAAGCCCTTGAATTCACTCTGCCTTTATTATACCTGTGGATATTGCTGGAGAACCAAATATCCCTTGATTCATAATTCTAGCTGTTTTGCTGTGACTCTGTGAACCCTGCTTTCTGACTGTCTTTTTTGTTTACATGAGTCTGAAAGGTGCCTGCAGTGCAAGAGACATTGTAGCAATTGCTGTAGTTTAGGATTAAAATGATCGTGAGGTCCTGGAGGAGAAATTTAGGCTGCTGGGCAGGAAACTCAAGGCCAGGACCTCCAAGGTAGCCTTCTTGGAAGTGCTACCTGTTCCACGCGCAGGGCCGGAGAGACAGGCACAGATCAGGAGTCTCAATGCGTGGATGAGACGGTGGTGTAGGGGGAAGGGTTCAAGTTTGTTAGGCAGTGGGATGCTTTTTGGGACAAGAGGGAGCTGTACAAAAGGGACGGTCTCCACTTGTCCCGAGAAGGAACCAGGCTGCTGGCGCTCAAAATCAAAAAGGTGGCAGAGCAGTTTTTAAACTGAATAATGGGGGAAAGCCGACAGGAGATGAAAAGTCTCTGGTTCGGGATGGCTCATCTCAAAGAGATGAAGGGGTAGCTATTACTTTTGTACAAGGAAATGGATTACAATTGTCCACTGAGACTGTGGCTAATGATAGGAACTGCCTGGCAAGGTCTCGAGGCAGCAAGAGGAAGGCTGTGGGCTTAACAAACCTGGGAAACTATAAGTGTTTATACACAAATGCTAGAAGTCTCCGAGGTAAAATCGGGGAGTTGGAATGCTTGGTTTTGGGGGGGAAATAGACATTGTGGGTATTTCAGAAACTTGGTGGGATGAGGAAAATCAGTGGGATACGGTGATTCCTGGTTATAAATTATATCGGAAGGATAGGGGGGAAGGGTTGGAGGTGGGGTGGCTCTGTATGTCAGAGAGGGTATACCGTCCAGTAAGATTGAGAGGGTAAGAGAATTGGATTCACTTCTGGAAATGCTATGGGTTGAAATAGTGGGTCCAAAAGGAGGCTTAACAGTGGGAGTTTGTTATCGCCCACCAGATCAAAAGATAGAGGAGGATTATAAAATGATGAATGAATTAAAGATAGCGGCTAGACGAAATAACTGTGTTGTAATAGGTGACTTTAACTACCCACACATTGATTGGGTCAATATGAGTTCTAGTCGGGAAAAAGAGATTGCGTTCTTAGACACTCTCAATGACTGTGCTGTGGAACAGATGGTCACAGATCCTACCAGGGGAGAGGCGATCCTGGATTTGGTCCTAAGTAACACCCAAGACCTGGTGAGAGATGTAAAAGTGATTGCACCACTTGGGAACAGTGACCATAATGTCATTGAGTTTAACATTTGTACAGATAGGGAGTTGCCCAAAAAGACTGACGCAACCACTTTTAACTTTAAAAGGGGTAACTTCTCTGGTATGAGGGGACATGTGAGGAAGAAATTGAAAGGAAGAGTGGAGAAGGTCAAAACCATTGGGGAAGCTTGGAGACTATTTAAAAAGACAATCCTGGAAGCTCAGAAAAAATATATACCGCAGGTTAGGAAAGGTACAAATAGGTATAGAAAAAAGCCTGCATGGTTAACAAATAAAGTAATGGAAGCTGTAAAAGGTAAGAAGGATTCCTTTAAGCGGTGGAAAGCTAGTCTCAGTGAGGTTGATAAAAGGGAACACAGACTGTGGCAAATAAAATGCAAGTCTGTGTTCAGGCAAGCAAAAAGGGAATATGAGGAGCATACTGCAAAAAACATAAAGGCCAACAATAAAACTTTCTTCAAATACATTAGAAGTAGAAAGCCAGCCAGGGAGGCAGTGCGGCCCTTGGATGACCAAGGGGTAAAAGGAGTAGTGAAGGATGATAGGGAAATGGCTGAGAAGCTGAATGCATTTTTTGCCTCTGTCTTCACTGTGGAAGAGGAGAAGTGTTTGCCCACTCCAGAAGCACCGATTTCGGGATGGGGTTTGAAAGACCTGAATCAGATTGCGGTGACAAGAGAGGAAGTCCTCCGACTGATGGACAATTTAAAAACTAATAAATCACCAGGCCCAGATGGCATTCATCCGAGAGTTCTGAAAGAACTCAAATGTGAACTTGTGGATCTCCTGACAAAAATATGTAATATTTCTTTAAAATCTGCCTCCATTCCTGATGACTGGAAGGTAGCTAATGTCACTCCTATCTTTAAAAAGGACTCCAGGGGAGATCCGGGAAATTACAGGCCAGTCAGACTGACATCGATACCGGGTAAGTTGGTGGAAACTGTTATTAAGGAAAGAATTAGTAGGCACATTGATGAACAAAAACTATTGAGGCAGACTCAGCATGGGTTTTGTAAGGGAAGATCTTGTCTCACTAACCTGTTAGTGTTTTTTGAGGGAGTGAACAAACATGTGGACAAGGGGGACCCAATAGATATTATTTACCTTGACTTCCGGAAAGCTTTTGATACAGTTCCTCATCAAAGGCTCCTAAGTAAGCTCAATAATCATGGGATAAAAGGACAAGTCCTCTTGTGGATCAAAAACTGGCTTATAAATAGGAAACAGAGAGTGAGTATAAATGGGAAACTTTCTCAGTGGAGGGTGGTAAGCAGTGGGGTACCACAGGGATCAGTACTCGGTCCGATGCTTTTTAACTTGTTTATTAACGATTTGGAATTGGGAGTAAGCAGTGATGTGGCTAAATTTGCAGATGACACAAAGTTGTTCAGGGTGGTGAAAACCAGGGAGGATTGTGAGGCACTCCAAAGGGATCTGTTGAGGATGGGTGAGTGGGCGTCAACGTGGCAAATGGGGTTCAATGTGGCCAAGTGCAAAGTGATGCACATTGGAGCCAAAAATCCTAAATATAAATACACGTTGATGGGGTCTGATCTGGCAGAGACGGACCAAGAGAGAGATCTTGGAGTCGTAGTGGATAACTCGCTGAAAATGTCTACACAATGTGTAGCTGCAATAAAGAAGGCTAACGCTATGCTGGGGATTATTAGGAAGGGAATTGATAACAAATCAGCCAGTATCATCATGCCCCTGTATAAATCATTGGTGCGACCTCATTTGGAATACTGTGTACAGTTCTGGTCACCACATCTCAAAAAGGTTATTATAGCATTGGAAAAAGTGCAGAGAAGGGCAACTAGAATGATAAAAGGGTTGGAACACCTTCCCTATGAAGAAAGGTTAAAATGCTTGGGGCTCTTTAGCTTGGAGAAACGACGGCTGAGAGGTGACATGATCGAGGTTTATAAGATTATGAATGGGATTGAGCAGGTTGAGAAAGAAGTACTTTTCTCCCTTTCTCACAATACAAGAACTCGTGGACACTCTATGAAATTGCTGAGCAGTCGGGTTAGAACAGATAAAAGGAAATACTTCTTCACCCAAAGAGTGATTAACATATGGAATTCACTGCCACAGGAGGTCGTGGCAGCTGCAAGCATGGACAGTTTCAAGAGGAAATTAGATAAACATATGGAGCAGAAGTCCACCAGTGGCTATTAGCCACAGGGTATAGATGGGAACTCTCAGTCTGGGGCAGGTGATGCACTCTATTTTTGGTGCTGGAGGGGGCAGCAGTGGGAGGGCTTCTGGTGCCCTGGCCCCACTGCTGGACCTCCTGATGGCACCTGGTAAATTTTGGCCGCTGTGTGACAGAGTGTTGGACTAGATGGGCAATTGGCCTGATCCAACATTGGCTTTTCTTATGTTCTTATGTTCTTATGATCAAATCTCATGCTCAGAAACCCACATTCCTGCTCCAAATAATCTGTGTGTTTTTCTTTTTGCTCAGTTTTGTTTGGAACATATTTTTACATGCTAATTTTCATAGTAGGCAGAATAACCTGTTTGCAAAGGCAGTGGTTAGGGATAGACAACTGGTGATCCAGAAGATCAATCTGGCTCCCAGGAGTTTATTCTCCAGCACCCAGGATAACCCTAGAGAATTCTTTTTTTAGTGATCCTTAGACTTATTAAGGAAACTATAGCTATTATGTTCCTCCTCTGGGAGCCAGGGTTATTAAGCAGGGTTCATGTCAATTAACACATGGAGTGTAAGGAGCTGAGTAAGGAGCTGAGTATTTGGCAAGGAAGAAAAGAAACACTCATCTATATATGATTCTAAGTTAGCATCTGAATATCTGTCCCACAGACCAAATGATGTCCATGCAGCTCACAAGTCAAATATCACCAGCATTGTCAAATTTCTACCAGTATGAAAGTGTTTTAACTCCAGCAGCAAGCCAGCCACCTTCTAGTCAAGATTATTAAAACAAAACAAACATCTGTCAAATAGGTAAACACTCATATCTTTCTGTTGTGATAGATGGTTCTGCAAAAGATGATTCTCACTGTTTGCATGCTACCTGAACACACTCTTGCCTTTTGGCTTCCCAAACAGAATGGAAACAGAATGCTGAACTAGGAGAATTCATGGTTAAAAAATATTTATATCTTTAAAATACTGGTTAATAAAAGAAGAAGTAGAAGAAGAAGGAGAAGAGGAAGAGGAGATTGGATTTATACCCTGCCCTTCACTACCCACTAATACTCTCTTGAGCAAATTTAAGACAAAGAGTAACCCATTAAACACTAAGTTCAGTGAAAAAGAAATACAAGCTTATCGTGTTCTACCATGGGCGATTCTGCATCTAGCATTCACTCCACATTTTCTCAACTGGGAGGAAAAAGTGTAGCTCAAAACCACATTCAAATACCTTGGGGCAATGCTGTACTGACTGCAAAGTCCCCCCTGAATGGCTGTAAAATGGCTATATATCTATGCAGAAGGTACAATAAAATCCAACAATCAAAGAACTCGAAAGTGGCATTGAGTGTGGAAATTACCATAAAACCTGATAATCAAAGGAAGTGAAACCAGCATGCAATGCAGAGGGGAATTTCTGTTCCAATGTGGGTTTTGTAAAACAATGGAGGGAAAAGCCAATGCAGAATCAGTGCATTACTGAAACTACTTGGTATTTAAACACAAAGACCACAAAGATTACATAACCCAAAAATACTAGTCTTAACACTTAAACATGCACCAGTGCTCTGACCTGGATAGCCCAGGCAAGCCTGATCTCATCAGATCTTGGAAGCTGAGCAGGGCCAACCTTGGCAAGTACTTGGAAAGGAGACCTCCAAGGAATTCTAGGTCTGGGACGCAGAGGCAGGCAATAGCAAGCCACCTCTCTGAAACATCCAAGCCCCACTAGGGGTTGCCAGAAGTCAACCATGACTTCCAGGCTGTCCCGGCCCTGGTCGGGAGCTCCTGGGCCAGGAGGAATGTGCCAAGGAAACAGCCTCCCAAGAGCCCCCCTGACACACAACTCACCCTGCACGGCAGAGGAGGTGACAACGAGCACAGCGTGGCAGTGGGGGGGGCTGAAATATGGGCATGAAGGAGTGGTGTAAGCCACAGCCATGGGGAGAACCCAGCTCGTCCCATGGCCCATGGGGTGGAGGTGGGCTGGACGGGCCCAGGAGACAGTGGAGTGGGCTACTGTGGAAGCCAAAAGAGCCACGGGAAGAGTGGCACAGCAGGACCTGGACCTGGAGCACGGGGGAACAGTGGCGCCATGGGCCATGGCGTCTCAACCTTTAAGGAGGGGTGGGGCCAAGGCAGGGGAGGACAGGGGAATGAGGGGGTAATAAAAGGAGTGGAGGCAGCCAACGAGGAGGCAAGGCTGGCTACAGCTGGGGCATTGCAGCTGCCAGAGAGAAGGGAGCATAGCTGGACCGTGTGAATGGTCAGAGGCCAGATTCCCAGGATGGGAAGAGCAGTGAGGCAACCCTCTGAAGGTCCCATTATCTGAGGCCCTCACTTCCTCCTTCCTTTGGGACCACCCCTCGGCTCCTGGCCTCTTGACAAAGGAGGAAGATGCCTTGGGGTGGTCAGGGCCCGCAGGGCTGACCTTCACCTGAAGATGGAACGGCTATGGGCGGCTCACCACTAGGGAGACCTGGAGCTTGTGACACAGGCATACACATATGCAGACACACACAAAAATACTCACCAAAAAACAAACACAAACATACACCAGCTATTTATATATTTTGCTGAATAGATGATCCACAACAGACTCCCTGGTTGTACTTTGAGCTTGAAATTTTGTAAAACAAACTAGAAACAAAATAAATCCAGGTTTGCTGTATTAACTGAGTAGTTTCATGACACTAAAAGCTGTGAGTCATACATTAAATGACATTAAGAGATGCCCCTCAAAAGTAACCATCTATGTGAAAATTTCCATGATCATTAGAAAAGTCCCATTTGCCAACCTTACTAGTGAACCTTACATGAAGTTCCTAATCAAAGGTTAGCCATAAAAACCCTGGGTGCTTTGCTTTCTGTGTCAAGGAGATCTTGTTTAGTAATAAGCTCTTTAGTAGGGTTGCCAGGCCCATTCGAGATGCTGGCAGAGGGATGGGGGGTCGTTCTCGGAGCCAGAAGTGTCACCCCTGATGTGCTGATGTCACTGGGTGATGTAGGCATGTTGGGGGTGATGCTCTGGTTTTGGGCAAAATTCTATGGTAAAATTGGCCTCAAACCATAGAGTTTTCCCCAAAAACCAGAGCGTCACCCCCCAATGTCACCAACATGCCTATGTCACTTCTGGGTGATGTAGGCACATTGCTCCATATGCTGTTGGGGGGGAAAATTCCCTCCCACTGGCCAGCTGGCTGTCATAGATCTTCCAAGGGTGAATTCTGTATGCAATTGGCTATTACAGAATTAGCAGTTAGCTGGGCTGAAAGTGTTAGCTGCGACACCGGGTCTCTATCTAAGTTATGATGGGGGAATTAGCTAAGAGATTGTTTGCTTAATAGGTATGCAAGCTAGGGATCGCACTCCAACTATACCAGAGTCAGAACCCTCTCAGAGCTGCACAGACAACAGACAGGAAAAGTTTTTTGTGAAATTTATTCAGAAAACAACCCTAATGCACTCAGCTAATCAATGGAATATCTCACACACACACACACCAGAGAACTAGGAAATAAAGAGGTGAAATGATCTTAAAGAGGTCAGTGACAAAAGAGAGCAAAGCGTTGAGAAGGTGGGGGGTGTAGCTACCTTCCTGAAGAGAGGCATCTCTGGTGAAGAGAAGCAGACTGCTTGGCCAGCAAGCATGTCTGAGGAGGCCAATAAGAATAGGGGATCCAGCTGGTATGCATCCAGGAGAATGAACCACAGATGGCTGGGTTTGGAGCCCTGATATAGGAAAATTGTACCTTCGGGGCAGTGGGCGCAATGGGGAAATGGTCTGTGATGGATAGGGATGGCCAGTGATGGCTCTAGAGGGGTTTTGGACAAAAGAAGTCCACAGCTAGTAAGGAAAGCCTTTCTTAGTAAAGCTTTGGGCAATTGCGGAGTCTTGGCTCCATTAATGGCTGGGCGTTTGAGAGAACAATAACAATAATAGGCTGTGTCCAGGGCAATCCAAGTATTGACGTGTAAAATCCAGATGTGTGATTATGGAATGTAAAAATGGAATGCAGGTCCATTGACAACCTCTGGGTAATGAGATTAAGACAATGGGGAATTTCAGACAGATGATATAATCCGGAAGAGGAACGGTTCCCAAACGGTTTCTGGTCTGGCATTTCAGGCAGAACTGTTTTAGAACCGGTTCCCTACCGGAATATATTTGTAATTTCACACAGAATCACTTCTGTCCCATTCAGGAAACGGGGCTGAAGCGTTTTACCTGTCAACCGCTTCCAAGTAGTCGTCAGTTTCTTCTCCCGGATCCGATACACTTTTTTCCCGCCTTTTTTCGCCTGCGTGGGCAATCTCCGCCTTTTTTTTTTAACGTTCGCTTTAGAGCGCTATAACGCTATAGTGCTATAGCACAATAGCATCATAGCAACCCCATTGGAATGCCTGCAGTGTTGTTTTATAGCACTATAGTGCTATAGCGCTCTAAAGCGAACATTTTTTTAAAAAAAGGCGTGGCAGGAAACGGCGGGAAAACAAAGTGGTGCAGTCTGAATTGCCAAACTGCTTCTGATTCGGCTCTTTTCCGGTCAGGGAAAGCCATGTATGAAATGGCAGCCCTGTACCGGTTTACTTCAAGACGAATCAGAAACGGCTTCAATCCGGCAGAATCTCAGTAATGTGAAATTCTCTATTTTCTTTTCTGATGACAGATACATGTCAGCTTGAGGCTGTATCTGAAGCGATAGCTGATTGCATTAGTGAGATGGTCCTGAGCACATAGTTAAGCTGGTTGGCACTTCACAAAGAGAGGGCTATATTTGCCCTGTGACAACTCTGGCCCTGATCTGGCCTCGGTACCATCTTTACATGGCAGATGGGGGCGTGAGGTAACATATTAGTTCTGATTTTAAAAGCCTGCAGGGGTGGGGTAAGTGAAATCTTGTTGGAGTAAAGTGAGAGAGAGATTAAGGAATGAAAGGATAGAAAGGTGTTGCAGTAAGCGCAGAAGAAAGTAAAGAAAAAGACAGAGAGAACAGGACAGTGTTTCACTATAGTCCTGTAGAACTCTTATTGCATAGGAAATTATTTTGACAGAACAGGAGACAAATAATAAAGAATTTAGGTCCAGAGGTAAGTGAGCACAAATCTTTTTTTACTAATATATGTTAACCCACAGGAATCTCATTCACAGGGGAGGGTTCTGGTGTTTACTTTGAAGATGGAAAGTTGCTGGGAAAGGATCTCACCTGTGGGTACCTCGAGGATCAGGCCACTTTGCTAGATCCAATGTTTGTTCACTTAGAAAAGAATCCTACTCACAGCCTGGTCCTGTGCACTTTATTTTATTTACTTTATATATATAGTCTACCTTTCTGACTGAGACTCAAAATGGATTACACAGTGTAAGTCAATGCAATAATTCACATGAGACATCTAAAACAATGCCATGAGGTTAGAATCACAGCAATTTGAAACAGAGCAAAAACAATTACACATGGTATGTCAAACAATGTGGAAAATGATATTACCATTCCATTATCCTATAGCCCTATTACCTTTATTAAAATGCTCTCTTAAACTATTCTGTTTTACATAGTTGGCAGAATGACAAAAGTGTGGAAGCTTTCCTGACTTCCTCAGAAAAGCCATTCCACAAATGGTAGCTACAACTAAAATTATGTGTGTAGGGGCAGTTGCTGATCTTTCTCATCTGTTGGGTGGCACCATTAGAAGCCTTGAGTTACTGATTTAAACAGAAAAGAAGGTTGAATTTACAGTTTTGGGTTTCAGTAACTGGAAGAAGGCTCTCACACTTCTTTAATTCTGCAAATTATGTACTCATGAAATTCAGAAGCAGCAAGAGAAAATTCTCATTAAATGGCTCCCAGCCATTTAAACCAAACAGCTGATTGGTAGGGCACTCCCAGCTGCTCAGCTGTTTCTTGTGAAGAGCAGAAAGCAGGAGTAAACCTCTGCTTTCAGCTCTTCACAAACCATCACAAGCCACCATGAATCGCACCAAAATTCATGGTAATTCATCATGGTTCTTCAGTTCATGAACTTTGGTTCGTGAACCCCCAACAGGCCAAAATTCACGATGAACTTTAGTTCATCAGCCAGTTCATGCCCATCCCTAGTGTCCCCCATTCCAAATTAAGGGAGGTGACTGAAAGTACCTTGCAAGTGTCCCTGCCCACATCCTGAGAGTCTTGCTTACAGGTTTTGTAAGGATTGTTATCTAAAGGGAGCCACAGTGTAAACAGAAACAGAGTTACATCCTTCTAAATCCATTGAAGCTGATGGGTCTAAGAAAGGAGTAGTTCTGTTTAGGATTGCACTTCCAGAGTGGCACAGCAGTAGGCAATTTGGTGGGCTTAAACAAGCAAGACCCAGCTTCTAAATTCTGCTCAGCCAGCCTTGAAACTCAGGTGATTTCCCCCTACTACTACATCTACAACCACAGCTTCTCAGCACTTGTCTACACTGTAAAATACCCAAGTGTATGACTGTCATAACTAAGAGTCTACACATGAAGTAGCATATTAATTTCTACAAGGATTCTAGGCAGGCATGTTTCAGTGTCTGAAGCAGTCATCCCCTGGTGACCATGGCAAAGTCACTATCTCTCTCTGTTTAGCTTGCTTCTTATTGAATGATAAAGAAGTCTTTCTGAAGTGATTGTGAACTCTTTCTCCCAGTGTAATGTATCATTAGACTCTGAGGTAACAGTATTTGAGACATCTATGTGGCTATTTTTTATTAAAATGGCTACCATTCTGTGACTTACCAAGCTGTCATGAGCATGGATAAACAATTCCTTTATACATTAAAATGCTATATCTCTCTTTATATGCTATCCCTTTGAGGGTATAATACAGTAATGTATGCTTGTTCAGAACATGTACCCATAGTGAACTGAAGACATACATCCAAATCTGCCAATTTTAGGTACTGACTTTGATTCCATTCTGAGGCACAATCTCCCTTCACAGCTCTTCTTTGGCTGCTTTTAGAGTTAAAGGCCACAAGCCAGCTCTGAAATCAATGGACTTGAGTGCATTTAACTCTGTGCTGGATTGCAGCCAAAATGTTCTTCTTAATGTTTAATTGAAATCTATCTCCCTGTAATTTAAACTTCCTGCTTGGAATGTCCTGTTCTGGAAAGGATGAACAATTGTTTCTTCTCTGCCTTCAGATAATAAATATTTTCTTTGGGCTGCCCAATTCAATTCATATTATACCACCTCTATGCAGAGTGCATGGAGTATTTATTACACATCTGGGATAAACTTCCCAAAGGAATGAATCCAGAGTGCCAGGTCCTAACTGGTTACACTTTGCCCAAACATATGTGCAAAGAATAGTACAGATTAATAAGGTGCATCTATCTAAAGTTCTAAGTAAAGGGACACTGGAGATCCTCGACTGGATTTACCATTTAAGATTCTTTTAGTAGCATCTGTGTATTGGGTTGGGAAATACCTGGAGTTTTTGGAGGTGCAGACTGGGGATGACAGGGTTGAGAGTGGGGAGGGACCTCAACAGGGTATAATGCCATAGAGTCCACCCTCCAAAGCAGCCATCTTCTCCAGGGGACCTTATCTCTGTCATCTGGAGATCAATTATAATAGCAGAAGATCTCCAGGTGCCACATGGAGGTTGGCAACCCTATCTTTGTGTTGGAGGAAGAGAGATTGTATCAGGACTGAAGTATGGCAACATTAACCCATTTAATAAAAAGAAATGCATCTAATTTGACCTAAGATGGTACATCTAAGCCAGTGGTATGATTCATATGTAATGATAAAGCATGGTTTGCAGCTATATGAACAAGCCTCAAAGGGGCTTGCCATTGGTTCACATGAACTCTGATCCCTGCTCCTCTTGCAGCCAGTGAGCTAGTTAGTTACCACCACTTTTCACACTAAAGCACAATATGTCATTGTACTGGAATTGGGAGACAATGTATGATTTGTGCTTTCCCTGTACACCAGGATTCCAGATAGGGTTTGTCACTGATTTATCTTGCACACACCATTGGAAGAGGGACAGACTAGAAGTTAATTCATTTCAAACTTGATATAGCCTATAACTTTGAAATGAAGGAGATTGTACTCACTTTGAGAACGTGATTGGTAACCCACTTTGAAACCTATTTTTCTGCAACTTGAACTTGACATGGGAGAACTGAAATACCAGTATGCAATATATAGTAATCCACTACTGAAGACAACACCAGTCCATCTCTGAAGAAAGCAACTGAAATGAAAGACTTATCTCAAATTTTCATTAGGACTTGTGGACTTGGAATAGAAGTTGTAGTCTTGGATTTATGATATTTGTATTTATTTGTAATGATGTATTATGAATTTTTGATATGACTGTATCACTAATGAAGTTTATGTACGAATGACAATACACTAGGATATATTTGTATAATATTTATCAGCATTTATTTTTGCAGCCTTCTTTACAGTTGTGACTTACACCTGTTTCAACTGTGAATCTTCCCCAAGCTCTACTGTTATTCTAAGTATATAGTAGACATGCAGCACCATCCTATGTAGAGTTACTTCTTTCTAAGCCCATCAGTTTCAGTGGATTTAGAAGAGTGTAACTCTGTTTAGGCTTGATGGATGGATGGATCCCAATAGTTTATTAAAAGTGGAGGGGGGATAGGAGGTGGGACAGGTCAGAGATCTCTGAGTCAGCGGCACTGAATGCCCTTCCTAGCCTCACAGGAGGGGTGGACAGACAGGCACTCCTCAGTGGGTCTCTGGCAACTCCAAGCCTGGCCTGGCTGGCCCGGAACCACATGGCTGCCTTGGGAGCAGGTGAGGTTGGGTGGCTTTCAGGCAGGGGAGAGCTGGAGCTGAGAAGAGATTGCCAAAATGGGCAATGGAAGAGGGATCTGTGGCCAAGCTGGTTTATTCAAACCAATGAAGGGCAGGCAGCAGGATCCAGCACTGCCCAGGAGCTCTGCTGGTCTGTCCTCTGGGCTGGTTGGTTTCAACAAGGGTGGTCTTTGGTACTGAGAAGACACCTGGCAAGGGGCGGGTGGGGAAGCTTCAGGCATTTCTCGAGGCACCTGGAGAGCGTGAGAAGGATGCACATGCCCCTCTCCTTCCCCTACTGTGGGGGCTGGGCATATTGGTGGGGGTGTCACCCTCATGTGCCCCTCATGGCTGCAGGCCTGGCTGTGAACTTCTTCAACCTATGTGTTTTTGGGCCAGTCCTTATCAGTTTGCCTCACTTCACACAGTTGTTGTGAGGACCGAATTGGGGTTGTTAAGGAAAAGCATAATTAAAAACCCCAGACTGGTTAGCCTTGGAGACCTAATGAAAGACTTGGAGTGGAGATATAATGGAAAGGGAGCACCACTAGACAGACACTTCCTACTTAAGGACCTGATTTCAGG
The DNA here is from genome assembly GCA_029375565.1 of Gekko gecko. Lineage (NCBI taxonomy): Eukaryota > Metazoa > Chordata > Lepidosauria > Squamata > Gekkonidae > Gekko > Gekko gecko. The sequence continues at coordinate 218,995,775 of JAPDNY010000002.1, read as the reverse complement.
AGACTGTATTCACAGTCAGCTACCACAGGAATCCCTTTGTTCCTGTTTCTCACATGGCTATGGTTAGCAAGAATAAAGAAATGGACCCAGAAGGTTTTTTTTTAAAGGTTATTATATCAAAGGATCTGAATTATCCCATTTCTCTGTGAGGGGTAAAATGTTATGAGTATTGGAAAATTTGTTAAAAGTAGTTAGATATTCAGAGCTTGCAATGGATCTTTGTTTACTGGAGAGGAGACATATTCTTTCTATGTAAAAATCTTTATTTCTAAAGGGAAAGGTACACAGGAAATCTACAAAACAACAGACACTTAAGACTATATCCTTACTGTTACAAGTACAACAACAGACTTTCTTCTTGACCCTAGAAGGAAATCACCTGACTACATTAACCAATGATTGTTAGTAAATAGGCTCCAGTTTCCTGGGCTTTCTCCCCATTGGCTTTGTGCCAGGTTACCTTCCAGGTCAGTCTAAACAATAGCACACGAGGTAAACACATTAACCTATAATGACTGAATTTAGACCTTGCAACACATATTTTCAAGGAGGACCATCAGCTCTATTAGTTCAAACAAATGTTACACAGATATCCTATCTGTACTGGCAAGTGTTGTGGTTGCTCTAGGGAAAAGTTTGCTGTCTTTGCAACATTATAAAACAGGCGATCTCTTCACTATTGATTACTGCCAGTTATCTTTAGTTAGTAGCTGATGGACATCCTAACATTAAAGAATCATGCCTAAACACTTAATATCAGATACTTCTTGATATTCTCATTCTTCAATTCCTCAACGCCTTCATTGTACACACTTATTATTTTTAACATATGTCCTGGTTGTCTAATTGCATATACATAAAATGCATCTGTTCATCTGCATCCAGTTGTAACTACTGCTGTTGGCTGTACAATTTTGTATTGAACTAGAAAAAAAGAATAAGTAACCTTCCCACTCCCAAGAAAACGTGATGTGAAAGTCCATAGGATATTCACAACAATCCCCGTGGGCTTTCATTTGGACTTGAGTTTCCCATGCTCCCACACAAATGCTAAAATTTCCCAGCATATTATTTGGATTGCGGCACATTAATGGGAATCTGTAGTTTCCATGTGGCTTGTGGGTGTTGAATATATTACAGTCCTGAATGGTCTGTGGAGGGAAACTCCCTTTCTTAAGGAATGCCCTTTCAATTTTATACCCCTTCTATAACGTATAAGGCATGAAACATGCATTAACAATCCTTATCTCATTAATTATCCCCATAACCCCATGAACAAGATGTTATCTCCATGCATTTGAAAGTTGAGAGGCAATGCCTTGACAAAGTGGCCACCCAGACAATCTGTGGCTACTGAAGAAGCATTTGAATCCAGGATCCAGCACAGCAACACCCATCTCTGTACTGAACTTCCCTGCTGTTTGAGTTTGTTTTTGGCATGCTGACATGTGGTGCAGGTGATCCAGTGACACAGACAACTCCTCTAAACTTATAGTAGCTGAGCTGCTAAATTATTTACTGTTGGGGGGAAAAACCTGCAAAAGCAAGCTGACTGCTTTCCTCTTTGACGTTCTGACTGCTTTCCTTCTTGATGTTCCTCCCAATAGCCTCTCACCATGACCTAGTTCTCCTGGAGGGGAGTGATTATCAAGTATCCAGCTGTGAAATATGTAGGCATGAGTGAGGAAGCCAGCTGGGTGAGAGCTGCTATTGCAGGTAATATTAGTTTCAAGATCACAGACATCCTGCTTTGAGAGTGTGCATGAATGTTTTAGGATAGTACCAAGAAGAGTGAAGGGAAGGAAGTGAAGAGGGAAAGCATTTCCTTGTACCTTTTGTTTCCCTGTCTCCCCCACCCCCCCACCCCTCTTTGTTTCTTCCAACACCCCATTAAGAAGAAAAAGAAAATACAATTGAGTTGCAACCTACTCATGACAAACCCATCTAAAGGAAAGAGACAAACAAAGATGGTTTATCATCACCTTCTTCAGCAATAGCAACCCCAGTCTCCCTTGGTGATCTCCTATCCAAGTACTAACTATAGTTGCCCCTGCTTAGTTTCTGAGATCTGATGAGCTCAGACTAAGCTGGACTATTCAGGCTGTTCCATTAAGAACCCCTGCTATATCAGCCCAAAGGCCCACTGAGTCACTAGCATCCTGTTTGCAACAGTGGCTAGTAGTCACAAAGCTTATAAGCAGGGCATGAATGCTTCTCCCATTATGGCTGTGGTCACACTGGAGGCTTGGCTTGATCTGGCTATACCTCTATTTGCAGGTTTAAATAGTTGTGGGAAGTTTTGATCAGACATCCCACCCTGAACTGGTTTCACTATGCCCTTGCCCCATGGTCCATCATTCAGATTGTTGTGGCATTCTTTTTCTTTTGGTCCTTCAGTCATGTGCATAAGCATGATTTCACTGCGCCCTCACCCCATGGTCCATCGTTCAGATTGTTCTGGCATTCTTTTTCTTTTGGTCCTTCAGTCATGTGCATAAGCATGTATCCAAAGCTCTGGCTCCTCTTTGACAGCTCTACAATCTCTGCCAAGTACTCCAGCCCCTCTCAGCCTCCTTCCTTGGAATCCTCTTGGAGAGGAGTGACAAGTGGAGTCCTGGAACCTGTTTTGTTCAACATCTTTATAAATAATTGCAATAAAGGAATAGAAGGAATTCTTATTAAATTTGCAGATGACACTAAATTGGGAGGGGTAGCAAATATGGTAGAATACAGAGTCAGGATACAGGATGATCCTGACAGGCTGGAAAACTGGGCTAAAACAAATAAAATGAATTTCAATGGGGATAAATGGAAAGTTCTCCATTTAAGTAGGAAAAATCAAATGCATAATTATATGATGGGGGAGACTTGTCTTGGCAGTAGCATGTACAAAAAGGATCTAGGGGTCTTAGTAGACCATACACTGAACATGAGTCAGCAGTGTGATGGGGTAGCTAAAAAGGCAAATGCAATTTTTGGCTGTATCAACAGAGGTATAGTGTCCAGATCTCAGAAAGTGATGGTATCATTTTACTCTGCTCTGGTTAGACCTCATCTAGAGTATTGTGTTCAGTTTCAGGCACCACAATTTAAGAAGGATATAGACAAGCTGGAATGTGTCTAGAGGAGGGCAAGGAAGATAGTGAGAGGTCTGGAAATCCAGTCCTATGAGGAAACTGAGCTGGGTATGTTTAGCTGGGTATGTTTAGCCTGGAGAGGAGACGACTGAGAGGTGATATGATAACCATCTTCAAGTACTTGAAGGGCTGTCATATAGAGGATGATACAGAGTTGTTTTCTGTTGCTCCAGAAGGTCAGACCAGAACCAACAGGTTGAAATTAAATCAGAAGAGTTTTCGGTTTAACATTAGGAAGAACTTCCTGAAAGAGTGGTTCCTCAGTGGGACAGGCTTCCTCGGGAGGTGGTAGGCTCTCCCTCTTTGAAGGTTTTCAAACAGAAGCTAGATGGCCATCTGACAGCACTGCTGATTCTGTGAACTTAGGCAGATTATGAGAAAGGAGTGCAGGAAGGGTTGCCTCAGTGCTTAGTTCTTGTGGCCCTTTCTTACACTCCCAGAGAAATGCTGATTGCCACTTTGGGGATCAGGAAGCTATTTGACCAGGGATCCTGGAGGTTCCCCCCCCCCTCTTCTGCGCATAGAGCAGGGGTCACTGGAGGGAGAGGTATTTGTAAATTTCCTGCATTGTGCAGGGGGTTGGACTAGATGACCCTGGAGGTCCCTTCCAACTCTATGGTTCTATGATTCTACAATTCTATGAATACATGGGGAGGTAAAGTTCAGATTTAAATGAGAGTAGTTCCATTGACTTCAGTGCATAATCATGCAATGCTCTCAGACTCTGACGCAGAAACAGGAGAAAGGGGCTGGGGGGGGTTGTAGCTCAAAAACAACTCCCCTGGGGACTTCTGATCTAGAATAACTACTTGGCCAAGGTGATTGCCAACATGAGGGGCAATTATGAGCTTATACAAACATCACTACCTCATCCACCCCCCAAAAGAGGCAGAAATGGAAGGGAAGGTTCACCAGAAGGGTGTTCAGACAGCTGGAAATGCAGAGTGGAAGTGCTGGCATCCCTAAATACTGGACTTTCTCTGGTGCCTGATTACTCACTTCCAAAATGAGACAAAGTGGTATACTGATGACTGGGGCACAGAAGGCAGATGTTGTCTGATTGTGCTCTTTACATCTGCAAAGATTACACAACTATATCAGCACGAACTGCTCATGTGACCGCAGCCTAAGTGTCTCCTTCATCTGATATTCAGAGGTTCTTTGGAGGCTCCTTTTCACTATCCTGGCTAAAAGCAATTGATAAATCTATTCTGTAGGCACCTGATAGCAATCTGAGAGTCAAACTTAGACATTACTTTTTTCATGAGTTTGCCACAGGGACTTGCAGTCATACTGCAACTGCAAGTGCTTATGGCAACTTGTGTGCAAAAACTGCCGATGGGTCCAATTCTGATTAGGACAGCAGTGCAGGGAGAGGAGGAGCTCCTAAATTGCTCCCATGCCATTTTCAGCAGCCTCGGAGCTGTGAGAGCAGGCATTTGTAAACAGGGCAAATAACGCCTGCTCTTGCAGCCATTTTGTCATTTTGTCTCTGGAAAATGGTGTTGAGAGGAGAGCCAGAAAACCCTCTTCCCACACTGCTGTCAGGCCTGATTAGATAGATTCATGGAAGATAAGTCTATCAATATTTACTAGCCATGGTGACTGAGGGGAACCTCCACATTCAGAGGCACTAATCCATTGAATCCCAGAGACAGGAGGCAACAACAGGGAAAGGCTTCAGCCTCTATGCCCTGTTGTTGGCCATCCAGAGGAACTGGTTAGCCACTGTGTGAGACAGGATGATGAACTAGATGAAACATTGGTCAGATCCAGTAGGGCTCTTCTTATGTTCTTATGAGAGTCAATCGCACCCTTCCCATATGTACATGTGATTTTTGTATTATAATTTTTTTAAAAGAGTTGATGCATATCTGCAGAGCCATATGTTTATGAACTATTCAGAGTTTTGCAATAATATTCTGCTAAAAATGCTGGTTTATCTTGAAAGATGTCCGCATTTTCCTCTTCTCACTGCCATATTAACCTCCTGTTTTATTTTGTTACTAAATAGTGGGCACTAAAAGAGATGATTGAACAGGGTTTCCCACATAGAAAGGCAGAACTGAAACACTGCTCCTGCAATTTTGGCACTACTGAGAACGGACAAGAAAAGGGGTGAAAACTAGAAGGTGAGGGCTCATTTATTTATGGCAACTTTTGCGTCAAACATAGAAAAGAACAACAACAACAAAAACCAGTACCATATTAATTGACAGCACAACCAAAGCCTGTGCACTACAAATCATATGTGGTCGCATCCATCTCTTATGTTCATACTATGAACTTCACAAAAAATTCAGTGGACATTTAAACTTACCCTGTTCATTTTATGTTTAGCTGAACTCCTCATGTGATTTTCTTGTAAACTTGCTCACAGTTTAAACCAGCACCATTTTGACTAATTCTGCAGTTGTGCAGTAGCAGCATTCAGTGTGGTGGATACCCAGGTAGCCATTACTGATGCGTACTCACAATTAACAGGCTTGCTTGGATTATATATGTCCTATATGCCCCAGGGTCACCTGGGCAGACCACACATTTAAAACCAACTACATTGAGAGCATGTGTTATTTTTGTGCTTGCATAGTCAGTGACATTCAGCATGCTAGTACATGCTGAAGACTGACTGTTATCAATCCACAGTTCTGTGCAGGCAGCTTGAGAAAACATAAATCCAATAATGCAAACAAACATAAATATGGTTGGCTTTGGGAGTCAGACACAGAGGCACAATGGGCAAGGCTGGAACAGCAGAAAGACAAGCCATGCAGCTGTCCTCACTTTCCATCCTAGTAGAATCAGCACAACCAAGCAAACTCTGGGCGATTCTGCATTGGCTTTCCCCTTTGTTGTTTTACGAAACCACATTGGAACAGAAATTCCCCTCTGCATTGCATGCTGCATTCACTTTCTTTGATCATTGGATTTTATGGTACCCTCCAGCCTGCATACCACTTTCGCTTCCTTTGATCATCAGTTTTTAGGGTACCTTCTGCATAAATTTATAGCCATTCAGGGGTGACTTTGCAGTCAGTACAGCATTGCCCCAAGGTATTTGAATGTGGTTTAGAGCTGCAATTTTCCTCACCGTTGAGAAAATGTGGAGTGAATGCTAGATCTGTCAGGTCTCCCAGTTAAGACACTCACCACAATACACTTAAGCAGTGGTAGTTTATTGAGATATGCTTACTTTTGGAAACATGCTCTGTGTCAGAACTGAGAAAAACCGTGAAAAATCCTCAGTTATAGGTAAGGCAATTAACACCCCACATCTCATGCACACGTCATCATCCAGCCCCTAGGTCACTATGGCAACCCTGACAGATATACGGCACCTTAACTATTCTAGCATGGTAGAGGAGTCTCCAAGGTCAGCTCCCATGGGGCACAGTTTAAAGAAATGGTTATGGCTTCTATAACACCCCATGCACTCCCCTCCGGAATTTCCTCCCCTCAATACTATGACAAGCAGCGAAGTGAATTATAAAGAAACAAAACTGAAGCTTGACAGTCTGCCCCCCCAGCCCTTTAATCCTCCTGGCTTGTGAGGATTACGTTTACGAAAAGCACGAATAAAAGAAGAGGCATTAACATTTGTGCTCTGGACCCATTCATTGTGTTCTGGCACAAAGTCTCTCCATTTAATCAAGTAAAACAGGCAGCCTCTTTTCAACTTAGAGTCCAGGATAGCCTCCACCTCCTGGTGGGATTCGCCGTCGATCATTAGCGGAGGAGGAGCAGGAGAACGATGAGTCCAGGGCAAGGGTCCAGGATCCTTCTTCAGCAGACTATAATGAAACACAGGATGCACGTGATGCAATTTTTTTGGCAAATCAACTTCCACGGTCACTTTATTGATCACCTGTGTTACTTTAAAAGGCCCCACATACTTCCACCCCAGTTTTTTCCCTGGTTGCACCCCTCAGAGGTGCTTGGTGGAAATATACACCGAGTCCCCAGGGGCCAGCTTCCACTCTGGAACCTGATGTTTATCAGCAAAATGTTTGTAGTCCTTTTTAGCTTTAGCCAACATTTTCTGAAGGGTTTCCCAACGCCTTGTCACCGTAGACCACCATACTTGGGCATCTCCAGACACAAGTTCCTCCAAATTCAATGTAAGTAGAGGACCCCCTTCATAACCATGAACTGCCATAAAAGGAGACATCCCTGTGAAGCTGTATACTGAATTGTTATAGCTATTCTCCACAAACGGTAACAGCTGCACCCGATTGTCTTGTTGATAATTTATAAAGCATCTGAGGAACTGTTCTAAGACCTGGTTGGTGTGTTCAGTTTGGCCATCAGTTTCAGTGTGGTAGCCACTGCTTAAGCCCTGCTCCTCCCCTAAAACCTTCTGCAATTCCTTCCAAAATTTAGCCACAAACTGTGAACCCCTATCAGAGATTATCTTGCGGGTATGGCATGTAATCTCACAATGTGCTGCATAAACATCTGAGCCAGCTGCCAGGTGGTAGGCCCCTGTTTGTAGGGAATGAAATGTGCCTGTTTCGAGAATAAGTCCACTACCACCCAAATCATTGTTTTCTCTTGACTGGGGGGGTATATCTGTAATAAAGTCCATGGAGATCACTGACCAGGGTCACTCTGGGGTCTCCAGATGCTGGAGCAATCTTGCCACCTCCCCCCCATCTTTTACTCACGAGGCAGGTTTGGCATGCCCCCACATACTTTGAAATGTCTCCCTGCATACACGGCCACCAAAATTGTCTTTGAATTAAATGCAGGGTTTTCAAGTACCCCAAATGTCCCGACAATTTGCTGTCATGCCGCATTGAAAGAACTTCCCCCTCAATGCCTCCAGCATGAACAGTTTATCTCCTATGTACCAACACACACCCCCATTGAGTTAGGGTGCCTTCTTTTTATATAGCTTCCAAGTTCTGTGGGGAATAAGCAACTTTTATTTTCTCAGTCCATTCTACGCTGTTCTCCCCCCCCCCATTTTCACCTGGGCTCGAGTCACCACAGCTCCTCCCAGCTGGGTGGGTGTGAACATAGTGTTTATGACCTCAGCACATTGGCTGGTGTGCTACGGGAGGCAGGACACAGTGTCAGCTAGGAAATTTGACTTCCCTGGGTGGTGTTTAAGTGTAAAACAAAACTTAGAGAAAAACTCCACCCAACGCAGCTGTTTAGCGTTTAGGCATCATGAGCTTTTCAATGCCTCTAAATTTTTATGATCTGTCCATACTTCAAAAGGAACCTGGGCCCCCTCCAACCAATGTCTTCAAGTAGTTAAGGCCAGCTTAATGGCAGCTGCCTCCTTGTCCCAAACAGCCTAGTTCCTCTCTGCACTGGAAAACTTCTTTGAGATGTAGGCAAGGGGGTGCAACTTCCCATCTGTGCTCCTTTGCAGTATCGCCCCCCCATTGCCATGTCTGAGGCATCCACCTGGACAATAAATGGTTTTGTTTCACCAGGATAGTGGAGAATGGGCTCAGAGGTGAACAATGCTTTTAGCCTTTCAAAGGCTTGTTGGTATTCTGGGGACCACTCTAATTTACAACCACCCTTTTTACTCTCTGGGGCTTTCCCTTTCATTTTTAGCAAAGCAGTCATTGGGAGAGTAACCTGTGCAAAATTTAGGATGAAAGGGTGGTAGAAATTCATGAATCTGAGGAAAGATTGTAATTATGTCCTGGCACATGGGGGCTCCCACCCCACCACATCCTGGATTTTTTGGGATCCATCCCCAATCCCTCCCTTGTGATGAAGTACCCTAAAAAGTCCATCTCCTCTTTGGGGAACTCACACTTGGACAGTTTAGCATAAAAGTGGTTCTTGTATAGTGCTTTAAGAACCTCTCTCACCAGTTTCGCATGTGATTCCTTATCTTGGGAATATATCAACATGTCATCTAAATAAACAACCACCCCTTTAAACAAGTGCTTGTGCAAAACTTCATTGATGAGGTTCATGAACACCCCCAGGGCCCCCACCAGTCCAGACAGCATAACCAAGTATTCAAACTGCCCCAACGGGGTGTTAAATGCCATCTTGTGTTGGTTCCCCTCCCTTATCCGCACTCAAAAATAGGCATCTCACAAATCAAGTTTAGTAAATATCTTTCCTCGAGAAGCCTCTGCCAATAGATCCTTGATGAGAGGGAGGGAGTAGGCATTTGACACAGAAACCGCATTCAAGCCCCTATAGTCTGTGTGTAACCTTAAGCCCCTGTCCTTCTTTTTCCTGAACAACACCAGTGCAGAAAAAGGGGAGGTAGTGGGCCTAATGAACCCCCTCTCTGGGTTCTTCTCTATGAACCTCTGCAGTTCCTTCTTCTCCACAGGGCTCATAGCATACAATTTCCCTTTCGGTAGTTTATGTCCCGGCAGTATCTCGAATGCACAGTCAGTCCTATGGTGGGGAGGTAACTCATCTGCCTCCTCTTCCTCAAACACCTTGGCCAAGTCTCTATACTCAGGGGGCATGTCATTCAGTTCCTCTTTTGCTAAACAGATGCACTTAGGTGTAGGCTGAGGTTCCTCCCCAAATTCCGGCTGCCATAAATGTTCTTTACACCTAGGAAGGTAAGCGTCCCCACACTCCACTGTACATAGGGGTGATGGGCTTGCAACCATGGACTGCCTAGGACCACTGGGAATTGTGCTGATGGGTTCACTATAAAGGAACTCAGTTCCCAATGTTCAGACACCCCCATCTGCAATTGAACTGTGCGGTACTGACACGCTTGCATTGTGGTACCATCCATCTGGGTAAACACTACCAGTTCCTTTAATTTATGCACCTTGGCCCCCAACCCCATAACTAGGGTGGGACTTATCAGGTCTCTTGTACACCCAGAGTCTATAAGGGCCCGTACTTGGATATGGATCCCCTCCTCGGGGTTAAATATGGTGACAGTCACAAAGAAAAGGGAGGAAGAGGATCTCACCAGTTCTCACACTGGGAACTTTCAGACCTGTTGGTTGGTGCCCTTCGCAACAGGTCCTGGTCTTTTCCTGCCCCCTGAGGCCTCTCAGAATCACTGGAGGTAGAACTCTCTGTAGTCTTGAACTCTGCAGCTTGTAGAGCCTTGGAGGATTTTGACCTTTGTACTCTTCTCGGCGCTCCCTTTCCTCACTTCAGGGTTGTGTGCACTCTGCCGCGAAATGGCCAGCCTTCCTGTATCAGAGACACAGCCCCTTCTGTAAATGGTGCTCCCAGTCCCCACCGGGCAGTGGTCCTCTACCCCGAATTGCCTTCTTGCTCCCCGCACCTCAACCAGGTGCTCGGTACTGGTACAGCTTCACTAAGTCGTGCCAGTTCTTGGCCTCATAAGCCACTTGGATCCATCCCCTCAATGTTAGGGGGTTGTCTTGGGCCAGAGCCTTCTCCAGAATAAGAGTGTTTAGCCCAGCCCAGTAAAACTCAATTAACACTTCTTCTGGCCACCCCTGCAGCTTGGTGGCGGTGGCTTTGAACTCATCGGAGTATTCTTGTGCTGACCAAGTCCCCTTCCACAAGCCCTGGAGATAGGTGTGGGCCTTCTCCAGCTCTAGGGGGTCTTCGAACTGGTGCCGTAAGACTTGCATGAAAGCATCCACATCCTGCAGCTCTGGGGCGACGACATTGTAAAGCCCCACGAACCAGTCTGAAGCTCGATCACAAAGTCTTGACCCCACATAGTCGACCCTCTGCTCATTGAAGGCAAGGGTGTGGCCCCACTCCCAGAGCATCTTCCACACCTGGATGGCAAAGAAAGCTTGCTTCCCTGGGCTGCCATTGAAGGCAGCTTCTAAGGCATCCCAAGGCTGATTGTACTCAGAGTCACCCCCTCTCTGGGTGGGAGGAGGCCGTTCTGGCTCCTCGGCTGCAGCCTCTTTGCTGGACTCTTTGGAGTCTTCTTTGATCATAAGTTCATTTACCACTTTAGGGTAACTGGAGCCCTTCTTTCAACTGTTTCACCTCAGACCACAGGCCCAACTGGCCCCGGTCACCTCCCGACTCGTCTTCCCACTTCTCCATCAGCTTTCCCAGCTCCGGGTCATCATGGAAGGTGCAGGAGACTCTTTGTCCTTCCTGGTCCGATCACCCATGGGCCCCATGGAAACCAGGCATGCTGGCCAACCACGGTGGGTCTTCCCAACAATTGGGACTGTCTCAACATTTGGAGGGGTTGAAGAGGACATGCTTCTTTGGCTTAGTACCTGTAGCCTTATCGTCTCCCTTCCTGTTGGGGTTGGGCATGGGGTTTTCAGGTTCAGATCCAGTACTTGTGCTCGCCCCACCATCTTCATTGCCATTCCCCATGCCGTATAGGATTGGGGTGTTGGGTGAAGAGCAATGCAAGAGTTCTGACACTCTGTCAGATCTCCCAGTTAAGACACTCACCACAACACACTTAAGCAGTGGTAGTTTATTGAGATATGCTTACTTTTGGAAACATGCTCTGTGTCAGAACTGAGAAAAACTGTGAAAAATCCTCAGTTATAGGTAAGGCAATTAACACCCCACATCTCATGCATACCTCATCATCCAGTCCCTAGGTCACTATGGAAATCCTGACAGATGTACTGCACCTTATCTATTCTAGCATGGCAGAAGAGTTTCCAAGGTCAGCTCCAATGGGAACAGACATTGGGGCACAGCTTAAAGAAATGGTTATGGCTTCTATAAGCATTCACTCCCAACACCCCATGCACTCCCCTCAGGAATTCCCCCAATACTATGGCAAGCAGTGAAGTGAATTATAAAGAAACAAAACTGAAGCTTGAGAGACGCAGAATTGCCCTCTCTCTTTTATAAGCCCCCCCCCCCCCAGTGTTTCAGACAAACAGGGGAGGAAGTCATTCACAGAGATCCAGTTTCAATGAACAGTGAGAAGGCCAGGCATAATGGGCAAAGCTAAAACACCTCTTTTTAAATAGTGATTTTAATTGGTTTTTCAAAGATATCACAAAGATAATGGATCATGGATATGGAGGAAGCAGTGTGAGAAAGTGCATGTGCAAAACATTTTAAATGTTAAAAAAACACACACCTCTTTTCAAGGTTTGAGTGTTTTGCTTGCAGTTTGTGAATAAATTACAATCCAAAATGGAGGGGTAATTGAGAATCTGTGGCTATGGAAAACAGTGGAAACATACATAACTGTTTTGCTTTTTACTACACTTGTACCTCGATTCATGCAATCATAGACATGTTTATAACCTGTCCAAATGTACCACGGTTGCTATTCTACCTTACATATTATAGAGTACAAGGGGTACCTGCAAGAAACTTGCAGGAGTGGCCCTCTCATTCTCTACCTTTTCCTCTCCCCCCACCTCTCTCCATCTTTCTCTTTCTCCTTCCCCCACCCCTTCTCTTAATTTCTCTGTCTCTCTCCCCTATGCCTACTGTCACTCTTTCTACCTTCCCCCATCACACTTTCTTTCTGCATTAACAGCAGCACAAACTCTCCCAGCGGCCCCCCAGCAGCTCCCCCACCCCCATGACAGCAGCAACTCTCTTGATAGCCTGTCTGCCTGACAGCTTCTCCCCACAGGTGCGGACAAACTGCATCTTTTGGGGAGATTTAAACCCCCATGTATTGTTTCAATGTTTCCCCCAAGTTTGCAGAATTATCTGTTTTCTGTCAGTGTGGCCCTGATCCATGAATTTAAATAGCTGCAGATTGGGCTGAACTTGACTATTAGAACTTTCCTTAAATGAGCAAAGTTTTAATATTACGTTTGTCTACAGTTAGTGAATATAAGGACTGAATTACATGAGATAATTTAAAAAATGTTAGGTTTGTATTCCCCTGACCTGACCCATACTGTATCATGCTGTTGGGAACTCAGTTTCCAAGTGTGCAGGGCTAGGGGTGTGCACACACACAAAAAAACCCACAGTATTTTTTGGGGTTGGGTATACTGAACTTCAGGAAATATTCAAAATTACAGAACTTTTTTGGCTCCATTATAATCTGTGGGGACCATTATAGTCAATGGTCTCCATAGGCTATAATGGATAATTGATCTGGGGGTATCTGGGGCTCTGGGAGGGCTGTTTTTTGAGGTAGAGGCACCAAATTTGCCATGTAGCTGCTGGTGCCTTCCTTCAACCCCTCAACCCCTCCAAGTTTCAAAAAGGTTGGACCAGGGGGTCCAATTCTATGAACCCCAGAAGAAGGCACCTCTATTGTTTCCAATGGAGGGGGAAAAGGCATTTATAGGGATGCAGTCCCTTTAAATGCCTTGTCCAAGCCATGGTGTGACTCTGCACCATGGCAAGTAAACTGCAGTCCCTTTAAATGCCTTCTCCAAGCTGAGAATTCACTCCAAAGTCATTTAAACAGATTGAGAGGCCTTTAAATGCCCAGTAACTGTGGTTATCCAATGGCCCCAGATTTTGGGGGGCAGCCATTTTCAGATAGCTGAAGCACTAGCCCCCTCAGTGATTGGCTGAGGAAATACTAGATAAATACCAGTAAGGTATTTATTGGAAATTTTTGCCTGTTTATACTGAGTGCACATCCATATGCAGGGCCCTGGTTGGGATTGGGAATGCAGTGCAGCATGAGAACGGGCTGTAATTGGCTTACAGTCAACATCTGGAGGGCTTATCTAAATGACACAATTGACACATATGTGGTTCCCTGACACAGTTCACAGCCACATGTGAATAGGGCGGCTCACCTTGTCAACGCTCTCTGCTGCTCATTGCAGCTCTAGGCTCTGGATAGGTGAAGGGGCTTCAGGCTTCCCTCCCATGTTGTTTTCAGTAGCAGAAAGAGCTGTGAGAGGGTTCTATTTGTCTCTTCTTTGGGCTCCACATCTTCTTGACACAATCCCCCTTTGCACATGTAGCTGCCAGCCGTGTCAAGGTCCCCTGACACAACTTTTGTCAATTGCATCATTTAGTTAAGCCCTGGGTTTAGGAGCTATACAAGCTTTACGACTGATCTTTTAAAATGATTTTTTGTTGGAATTTTACAGTACATTGAAGTCAGTGGGCTAAGAATGGTGTAACTCTGCTTATGACTGCACTGCTCATGTTCACCCTTGGTGTATATAATCCTCAGTGAAATGCTATGCAGTGTTACTCCAAGACCATTGATTTCAAAGGGCTTAGAGTGGTGAAACTCTGCATTGGACTGTACCATCAGTCTATGTTTACACTGACCCAAAGACATTACTACTGCTGCTGCTGCTGCTGCTGCTACTACTACTACTACTACTACTACTACTACTCCTTAAAATGTTATAGCTGAATGAGGATGTCCTTATGATATCAAATCTTTTGTGAAGGCTTTGAAGAAAATCAAGTGCCTATATTTGTTAAGGAAGATTACCAGGCAAGCTCTCAGTATCAAAATTGTTCTCAAGCATTTAAGTTGCTTGTTGAGGTAGACCAAGAGCTACAACATATTCAGTGAATATAGTAATAGCACATGTGCCTGTCTTCTTCTTTGAACAAACTATGCAATCAAACAGTAGGCTTTCATGATAAGGTAATGTTGTCTGTGTCCTTAGAGTTTCATAGTGTATCATAGAATGTTAGAGTTGGAAGGGATCTTGCAGGTCAACTACTCCAACCCCCTGCACTCTGCAGGAGCATAGCCAAAAGATAGCCCTACATACCTACAACATACCCAAAAGATGGTCGTCCAGCCTCCGCTTGAAAACGTCCAAGGAAGAAGCATCCACCACCTCCTGAGGCTGACTGTTCCACTGCTCAACCACTCTTACAGTTAGGAAGTTTCTCCTGATATCTAGCCGGTATCGACTCCCTTGTAATTTCTACTCATTAGATCTAGTCTTGCAATCTGAAGCAAGAGAGAATAGATCTGCTCCATCTTCTACATGACAGCCCTTCAAATACTTGAAGACTGCAATCATGTCCCCTCTAAGCCTTCTCTTTCCCAGGCTAAACATACCCAACTCTTTCAGCCTTTCCTCATAAGACTTGGAGTCAAATCCTCTCACCATGCTGGGTGCCCTCTTCTGGACACACTCCAGTTTGTCAACCTCCTTCCTAAAGTGTGGTGCCCAAAACTGGACACAGTACTCCAGGTGATAGCAGAATAGAGTGGAACTACCACCTCCCGTGATCTGGATACAATGCTTCTGTTAATGCATCCTAAGATTGCATTAGCTTTCTTCACAGCCACATTGCACTGCAGGCTCGTGTTCAGCTTGTGATCAACCAGAACACCTAAATCCCTTTCACATGTGCTGCTGTCAAGCCAAGTCCTTCCCATTCTATATCTGTGCCTTTGATTTTTTGTGCCTAGGTGTAGGACTTTGCACTTATCTCTATTGAATTTCATTTTATTTGTCTCAGCCCACTGTTCCAGCCTATCTAGATCATTTTGAATCCTGACTCTGTCTTCTTCAGAATTAGCAATCCCACCCAGCTTTGTGTCATCTGCAAATTTGATAAGCATCCCCTCTATGTCTTCCTCCAGGTCATTTATAAAAACATTAAACAACACCGGGCCCAAGACCAAGCCCTGTGGCACTCCACTCGAGACTTCCCTCCACGTAGACGCAGAGCCATTTATGAGCACTCGTTGGGTATGATTTTTCAACCAACCATGAATCCATCCAGCAGTTGCTCCATCCAGCCCACACTTAACCAGCTTATCCTCAAGGATATCATGAGATACTTTGTCAAATGCTTTGTCAAATGTGTACATGTATGTGTACTTGAAGATAGGCTGCTGCAGTTCTGAAGCAGCTTGCTTTGAGGCAGTCCTTTTCTATATGTTCTGCACCATGTTCTTCCAAGCATTAATTTATCAAAATCACAAAGATTGGTGTATAATCCATTTATTCCCCAGGAACAGGACTGTTGCAAATATAAATAGTTTGTAGTGAAATTGGTTGTTTATGCCTGAAGATGTTTTTGATTTATTATGAAATTTTAAAGACTATGTTTGTAATCCTTGACCATTCCAATGGTTAATTGTCTTGCTTGAGTATATTTGGCTTATTAACATCTATTGTCGATCTGGTATTGATCACCAGTCACCAGCTCCTATTCAGTATTCTAAAAGAATGTTCAACACTTATCTGCTGTCTTTAATAAACTGAGGCACAGATCTCTTTTTCATCTGCAAAATGGATCTATGTGTACCCTGCTCTTGTCCACAATCAAAGACTGGAGATCAATCAGTGTTTGATAGTTTTGAACAGCAAAGATACCTAATACCTCTTGGTCTGTGATCTATTCTAAAACCATGTTGAACCAATTTATAGGACCTAGATTTGCATAGAATCAGTGCTGATTCCTCTGGTTAATAAGATGGTTAGATTTATTTGTTAGACACACATCTTCCATTTCCTTGGAATGCCAATAGAATTAAGCTGTAGCTACAATTTGTTATTTATTACACTATTTTAATGACATTTTTCAATATCTAAAATCCATTACAAGTTTTACAACAGTTCTGTGAGGTAAATTTGGCTGGTCTGGGAAGCATTGATTTCAAGTCAGGTTTTAAGACTATATTGGAATTTATTTATTTATTTATATCCCACTGTTCCTGCAAATGAACTCAGGGCAGATTCAACACTAATTTACAATCAATAAGCAATTAATATTAAGCAATAAAAACAGTTAAACAGTTAAAAGATGAGCACAGCAGCAATTACATGTTCAGCAATCCTAAACTGGGAATAATTGGACTGCAGCTGAGCTATAGAGATCTTATAAGTAGCAGTCTATCAGTAGCAGAAACTGTAGCAACTGCAGCAGGGAGGCCAATCAATGGACGCCCACCACCTCATCCAAAGGCCTGGTGGAACAGCCTCATTTTGCAGGCCCTGCAAAACTCTACTAGGTATTGAAGGGCCCTGATCTTGACCGGGAGTATGATCCTCCACGCCAGGGCCAGGGCCAAAAAAGCCATGGCCCTGGTTGAGGCTAAGTGAATGTCCCTTGGGCCAGGGATAACCAGCAGATGGTGATCCGGGGCATATATAGCAATGTGAATTCTAGGTTTTCCCTGGCTAAAGAAAAGACTCTGTCGACTATATCACACTGCCTTCTCTGTCACGTTTTTCTTGAAGCAGAATATAATAGCCAGTGTGGAGTAGTGGTCATAAAGTTGGACTAGACTGGGGGATACAGCACTCACTGGGTGATCTTGATCCATTAATTCTCTCTCAATCTCACATATCCTTGTAGTGTTCTTATGAGACTGAAATGAGGAGAGAAGAACCATGTAACTAGCTTGGAGGAAGAGTGGGGAAAACACAATAGTTATACCTCCTGAATGTTTTATTTCTTCCTTTTGTGTTACAAACTGCTATCTGTTGGTGTAATCAGGAAAAACCCTTAGGAAGAATTCTTGTAGGACAAGTTGAGGAATGAATAGAAATGATACCTGTAAAATTACACTACCAGTTCACATCCTGACACAAGTTCTTCTTCCTTCTCCTTTCCCTGGTAAATATTTATTTATTTATTATTTTCAATTTGTATCCCACCTAGCCACAGAACTGGCTCAAACAGCATTTGATGATCACATCGTCCCTCTTACCCTACTAGGAAAGCAATTTCAGTATGGCCTGAGTAATTCAAGGGACAACGTAGGCTGCAGTGCTTTCTGTCTATCATGTCCATTGCTCATCAGCTTCCTTTTCCTTCAGCTGAGTGCTGTCATTGCAGTCATTTTGTATATTTCTTGAATGAATTCAGTACCAGTTTTTATATATATTATCTGATGTGATATTAGAAATCTCTAGTGGTTATCACCAGACAAATTCAGTCAGGTACAAATTGCACAGTAATCTGCCAGGTTTAATTTCTGATGCAGATGTTGTTCTGCTAGTGTGGACAATTATCACAATCCTTCCTTATGTCCAAATCTATCCAATTTATTTTCCTTCAAGAGAGAAAAAAAATTGACAGCCAGATGCACAAACTCTTGCATAAACTAGGTGAAGGGAGGGATAGATGAATATGCATCAAAATGTGCATTGAATATGTACTCAGGTGCAGATGTTGATCAGCTCTGTAGTACTTACAATGAGATGTATATGCCAGTGCTCATTCTAATGCAAAACTATTTAAGCATAACTACACATAACTGGAGCTAGACTGGAGCACATATGAGTAATACAAAGGAGAAGTAAATAAGCAAAACCATAACTTTTTGAAACTGAAACTGGTACTGTCCAGGATAGTCTGTATACCTGTGCTTGCAAATCTGAGTGTGTTCTTCTCCCATTTTCAAATTCTCTTGCTGTCATTCTTAAATGCAAGATAGCAACATGGAAAGGAAATCATGGCACTCAGCAATATGTCATGTATTGTGCATATAAAATGTCAATACGTGTATGTCAGCATTCTGCCACAGAGTTTGCACAACTGCTGGCAGGGGAAGGTAAAACCTTCCCCTCAGCTTTTGTGCTGAGGTAAACAACTGCTCTTAAGAGCGAAACTGTTCTTCTCACTACACATAACAAACAAATCATCTAACTTCTTTACTAAGTGAAGATACAGTTTTGCACTCCATCATAAACTATGTTTTGCATCATCAAAGGACACCCTTTCTCTTGTCTTAGTTTATCATGTATGGATCTATGTTTAGTATAGGCTTATTAGGAAATAAACCTGTTGCTGACATGATCTTAATCTGATATAATTTGCAACTGATTGCAAGTCAGTCAGTGAAAACGAACTTTCCAGAATCTAGTGATTTGAAGATGGAGTCACTGGATCAGCATAACTTTTTGCAAGGCTGCCCCATGTTATGATTTATGGACCAAAAGACAGCTGTTAGACATGATAACCAATTACTCAAATGGCTGTGTAACTTGAAAACTGACCAATGTGACTTTGAAATATCATGGAATGTGTGTTTGTGTGTGTGGTTGTAAGAAAGTACTAAATTTTGTTTTGCATCTACTTGTTATCTGGAAGTGTTTGCTGTTCCATAAGGAAGGAAACCTATGTTGAAGGTTAGCAGCACAGGAACATAGACCATAAGAAAACATGGATTTTCAGCACAGTTCAGCAATGTATCATCATTAAAAGGACACTTCTGCACAGCAACAGTAGTCAATTTTTGGTGTATCTTGAAAAGTGGAACAATGTATAGAGCTACATTTTTGAGGAATGATTATTCAAATCTACCTGGGGACATAATTGCCATCTTGTTGCATTTTTGCTGTGTGGCTACTGAACACACCGGAACTACAAGTATCCTTCACAGCTAACTGAACATTATCCAATACCCTCATGTAGACCACTTGGGGAAAAAAATCAGAGATTTTTTATCATTATAGACAAGCCTGTGCTGTTTAGCCCATTTTGGTCCAAGAGCTGGGTGTGGCCAGGTGAGTGTCTGGTTCTATGTAGAAGGGTGTCATAGGACAGGTGGATGTCAAAACTTGGTATAGTAAGTCAGTATTCCAAAAACTAGCTACATCACTGAATGTTTGAAAATAAAGGATGTTCATTATGCCATCTAGAACTGTGAAGTTCTGGGACAACTTTTAAAATGCAGGATTGCCTCAAAATAAGAGCACTCTTTTATCTCCAATCCAACCTCTTCAGCTATTTTAGGAACTGAAGATCTATAGAAGAAGCAACTTTGCAGAAGAGCCTGTTTGTAAGTGTAGACAAAGATTTTGGTTGCCTAAAATGGTAGCAGAACGGTATTCTGTTGTACTACTCTTATATTCATGCTGCTTTCACTTCCTTTGATCATTGGATTTTATGGTACCCTCTGCATTGCATGCTGCTTTCACTTTCTTTGATCATCACGTTTTAAGGTACCTCCTGTATAAATTTATGGTAATTTTATGGCTGTTCAGGGGTGACTTTGCAGTCAGTATGGTGTTGGCTCGGGGTATTTGAATGTGGTTTTAAGCTGCACCTTTTCCTCAGTGTTGAGAAAATGTGGAGCGACTGCCTGATGCAGAACCAGCCTGAGTTATGTTTGGAACAGGACTTCTAAATACAAGTCAAGTGAGTTTTCTTAAATCAATTGCTTGCTGTTCCTGCATCTTATCTATTACTAGCTTGGGCCTATTTTTCCTGTCGCCTGCAGTGGTCTTCCCTATCAACAAAAAGAGAACCAGTCTCTTGCATTTACGCTATGTCCAAGAGGGTCTTGCAGGAGTTTTCAGAAACACAAAACCAGGTCAGATATTGAAGCAGCTCCCTGAGATTCTAGTAGAGAGATGGCCACAATCCTCAGAACCCTTGAGAGGATATATTTACACTTAGGGGATCTCACTGAAACAACTAGAACCAAGGCAAGTGAAGTGTTTGGTTCTATCGGTTTGTGAAACACATCAATTTTAAACAGAGTGTCTTGTCTGCTTTCCTCGTTTGTTCCACCTAGATGACCACATATAAACACACTGGTTATTTCAACTGCCTATCTAATAGATTTCTGTGATGCACAACATCCATTGCCATGCAGCACTTTCACCATGCCAATTCCAGTACAGTAATGCCACCACAAACCCAGTGTTCATTTACCCTCCAGCTGGCAACCTTCATGACAGCCCCAGGAGACAACTTCAGCATTATATTTTATACTGACTCTGCAACTCGGCTAACAAGCAGATGGTATCGACAAGCTTCAGCAGCCCTGTTTGGGATTTATCTTGGCTCATAAGTTGTATTAATTCACCCAGGAATCTGGTGTATATGTAGTTTCATTAGCAAAAAAGCTAAATAAGAATAGCAAAGCAGAATGCAGTACAATGATCCCTTCCTCTGAAACTCCTGCTTTATGTACACAGAATAAGGTGACCTTTCTGACAGAAATATTGATTTGTAGCAGCTACAATAGCAGAGGTATTTCCCCCCTCTGTTTTCTTCTCTAACATTTTAAAAATCAAAATGCAGTGAAATCTTTCCCGAAGAGCCACTACATTGAGAGAAACAGTTGCTGCCACCCAGACTCGATAATTTTTACTTTGATTTTTGGCTTTTTATAAAACATCTTAAATACCTGATCAGTATGGAGACCCCAACGTCCTCGCAGTTCGCATACACTCTGCTCCATGTCTCCTGAATCACCTTTTTCTCTGCATCTGACATCTCTTCGCTTCTTTCCCATCTCTCAATCTCCATTTCTCCTTGGACTTTCTCCATGAGAAACAGCCAGCAAAATCTTCCAGGGAAGCCAGGAGAAGAGAAAGAGACGTCTGTGAGTCTGTCTCTGTCTCTGTGTATGTGTGCGTGTATGTATCCAGCAATAAGAGATAAGGTGTTCTGTTCGGTGGTGATGGTGTGGCTGATACTGTTCCTTTCCCCCTCTCTGCCTGCCTATACAGATAAGCAGAGGTATGTAACAGAGATAAGAGGGAGAGAGATTGTGTGTGATCAGATTTCAGATCTTCCAGTGCAGTCCATTGCTGTGGCTCACTTCAGCTCAGCATGTGTCTGTGTATATAACTATGAAGGGAAACTGACTGAAAGTAAAATATTCAAAGGAATCGCAAGACCAGCCTCTTCACCAATGTGTGAATGTGAGCTCACTTTTCTCTCTCCTCCTCCTCCTCCCCCTCCCCCCTCCTCCTCCTCAGTGTGTTTGAGAAAGGGGGGGAGATAAATTAAATAGAGGTGCTCTTAAGTGTTGAAAGCTCCTGCTTTGAGTATGTTCTGACTTGTGATTTCTCCTCTTTTTTCTCACCATTTGTAAATGAGAAAATGCAGCATCAGAAGTGAACAGTTAAACTTATCCCAACAGCTGGCTTAGCTGAGATGAAGCTTTTTGATTTCCCTCCCCCCTCATTGCTTAGAAGATATGGTTTTTTTTATCAACAGCAGCAAAAATCCTTGCCACAGTGTCTTTTTTTGGGGAGAGTGGAGAGAACAAAAAAGGACATATTCAATAAATATTTGTCTTTCACACAATCTGAATTATATCATACTCCAAAGGAATGTTTCTAATTATAAATTACCCCCCCCCATTTTATACGTGAATCAGGTATCAAGTATTATATTCTGATATAAGGCACTTGTGAAAGAAACATTTTGGCATATTAACTCATTGGGGTTTTTTTAGTTTGGAAATTAGATAGCACACTTTTCCTATACTTTGGGAAATGCTGTGTAGGGCTTGGGGAGCACAGTGGCAGGTTCAATGTATTCATGAAAATTCTACCCATTTGGATTAGTAATATTTTTTCTTGAATTCAGACTACTGGTAAATTGAAGGGTGTGTGTGGGTGTGGGTGTGTGTGAGCAGACAATACATTGGATGAGGGTTGGAAAGAGACAGAAATTTTGAATTCATTATTATAGCAATGGCTCACCCTTCAGATGCTATTGAGCACATATACATCCAGAGATGGTCACCCATGCTGTCTCCAGTTATTCAGTGGATGCCCTTTTCCCAAAGAGATTTGGGCAGATATTAGGAAAAACATAGCTTCAGTCTGGACAACCCTAGCCAATTTTATAAGTCCTTTGAACTGGGCCAAACCCAGAATCCTAGCCCCATTGGTTCTAACCATCAACTACCAACTGTATGCACTTGCATCAGTACCAAGGTCAAATGGGAGAAATGCCATCCCTACCCCAGGTTTCAAATCACATATGACTAATTCTAAATGGCACCTGTGTTTCAGGCCAATGGATTATCTGAGTGATCATTGCTATACACAGTTGACAGGCATTTGAGGTATGCATACCTAAGGCTCAGATACCTTTTCATAAAAAGATGGTCCATTTAAAAATTATATAGCTATGACACATTTTTAAAATTAAAAGGCTATTATTATTGTTATTATTATTGTT
Organism: Gekko gecko; assembly: GCA_029375565.1. Lineage (NCBI taxonomy): Eukaryota > Metazoa > Chordata > Lepidosauria > Squamata > Gekkonidae > Gekko > Gekko gecko. The sequence goes on along the minus strand of JAPDNY010000002.1, from coordinate 218,972,913 downwards.
GTTGTTGTTATTGTTGTTGTTATTATTATTATTATATCCTCCCCTTTCTCCAAGGAGCTCAGGGCAAAATATGTGGGTGTTCCCTCCACAAATTTAATCTCATAACAACCTTGTAAGGTTAAGAGGGACTGGCACAGCGTCTCCCAGTGAACTTCATAATAAAGTAATAATTTGGACCTGGGTCTCCATGTTCTTAGCTCAGTATTTTAGCCACTCACACTAGCAGTCATTCCCTGAAAACAATTTAAAACCACAATAAATGCAATTCAAAAGCAAGCCTTTAAACCTAGCTGTGACTTTTCCACAGCAATAGAATGATACCCAAGCTATGTATGATAGACTGCCTTGAGATATTGTACTGAAAACAGCCTTGAGACATTAAATAGTCATGAGGCTATTCGATTCTTCCACCCCTTTCTTTTAAAAATCTGGTTAGATTTGTTCTTCTCATGTACAGCAGGGGAGTACATAGCTACCAAATATTTTGTTTTTAACAAACAGGGAGGGAATCTAAATGAAAACTAAACCAAAAAGTTCAAAATGGCATGACATCATATTTCTGTACAACAAGTTTTTAACAGTGATTGGAGTATCATACTAAGGCTGCGGAGACCCAGATTCAAATTCTTGCTCTACCATGAAGTTCACTGGGTGACCTTGGGCCAGTCCCTGTTGTTCTCTGTCTAGTCTACCTCACAGGAATATTGTGAGATTAAAACATGGAGGGAAGAACTGAGGATGGGTGGGATAAAAAAAATCTACTAGATTTTTTAAAATATATCTAACACAGATACATACACAGTCAGAAATTTACATGAAGCTGCCTTATACTGAATCAGACCATTAGTCCATCAAGGTCAATATTGTCTACTCAGACTGGCAGCAGCTCTCCAGAGTCTCAGGCAGAGGTCTTTCACATCACCTACTACCTGATCCTTTCAGGGTAGGCATCGTGGTATTGCTGGACCAAGTCAGGTGTGTGCAGGTTTTCTGCTGGTTCCTAGGACCGGTCATCAGGGCTATAACCTTCCCAGTCTACCAGGTACTGCAAGGAGCCCCAGTGGAGATAAGAGTCAAGGATCTGGCAGACTTCGTACTCCTCTTCATCATCCATGAGGACAGGCAGTGGAGGTGCTGGTGATGTAGGGCGATCCGGACTGGGGGAGTTGACGGGAGTAACAACGAACAGTGGAAGACAGGATGGATGTGGAAGTGGTCCAGTAGTTGTAAGTGAAAGGAAACAGGATTGAGCTGCTCGAGGATCTCGTAGGGACCGATGAAGCGGGTGTCCAGTTTGTGGGACCGGCCTGGACATTGCAGGTATCATGTAGAGAGCCACACCCAATCCCCGACATGTAGAGGAGGACCCTCTTGCCATTTCCAGTCAGCTGCCAGCTTGTATGTATCCTTGGCTTGCTGGAGCTGTTCCTGGAGTAGGGCTTGAAGGGCCTGCAATTCTTGCAGGTGCGCCTCTGCAGTGGGGATGTTGGTGGGCATCAGAACATCGGGGAAGAAACGAGGGTGATATCCATAGTTGGCAGCAAAGGGAGTTGTTTGAATGGATGAGTGGATGGAAGTTGTAGGCGAAATCTGCCAAGGGTAACAGCGGGGACCAGTTGTCCTGCTGGTAGAAGGAGTAACAACGAAGATATTGTTCCAGGGTGGTGTTGGTGTGTTCCGTTTGTCCATCCGTTTGGTGAGGATAGGTGGAGGACAGGTGCATCTGGATGCTGAGTCCAGAATGCATCGCTTGCTAGAAATGGGAGGTAAATTGGGAGCCTCGATCGGAGATCACGTGGTTGGGGAGACCATGGAGATTGAAAATCTGTTGGATGTACAACCACACGGTCTCTGCTGCCGTGGGGATTATGGCGCAGGGGACAAAATGGGCCATTTTGGTGAACAGGTCCACCACAACAAAGATGCAGGTGTGCCCGTGGGAGCGTGGAAGATCGACAATGAAATCCAAGGAGATGGTGTCCCATGATGCAGAGGGCACAGGTAACGGAAGCAGCAAGCCAGGAGGCTTCGCTGGGATGTCTTTCACTCGTCGACATACCTCGCAGAAGCTCACGTAGTGTGCTACATAGGCGCAGACTCGGGGCCACCAGAATTCCTGGGTCAGGAATCTTGGTGCAGAGAGGGCCCAGTGGTACATAGAGACGGTCTTGGTGGAACAGGAGGCCATCGTGAGTGGTAAGGTCTCCTGTTACCCCGTTCTGAAGGTCTTGTAGACGTTGTTGTGCCCAGAGGTCTTGGGATTGTTCTGAGCGGATCTCCTCGGACAAGGGATGAAGACTGGTGGTGACAGTGAATACCGAAGGGGACAGGATGGACGTCTCAGGGGCTTCTTCAATCAAGGCTGGTGTGTATTCAGGTTTGCTGGACAGGGCGTCTGCTTTCTGATTCTGCATCTGGGGGATGTAGGTAATTTTGAAATCAAACCGGGAAAAGAACAGGGATCACTGAATCTGCTGTTGGTTAAGACGACAGGTGGTCTGTAAACGTTCCAAGTTCCAGTGGTTGGTGAGGACCTGGACAGGATGATGAGCCCCTTCGAGGTAATGCCTCCATACTTCAAACATCACTTTGATGGCTAGGAGTTCTCTCTCCCAGATGGTGTAGTTGCATTCTGCAGCCATTAATTGGCAGGAATAATGAGCACATGGCTGCAGTGGCTGCATGGGATCATCTCATTGAGAGAGCATGGCACCGATAGCAACACTGGAGGCATCGGACTCAACGGTGAATGGGAGCCAGGGATCGGGGTAATATAGCAAGGGCCCTGATGCAAAGCAGGTTTTCAAAGTGGCCTCAGGAGTCCATTGGAACATTTCTTTGGGGCGGAGGAGTCGGGCTAGGGGAATCATTAAGGAGGTGCAGGCAGGGATGAATTGATGGTAATAATTGGCAAATCCTAGGAGTCATTGGACGTCTTTGCGAGTTCGAGGAACTTGCCAATTCAAGATGGCCCCCACCTTCTTGGGATCCATTAGTATGCCTTTCAGGGATATGATATGGCCGAGGAATTCCACGGAGTGGAGGTGAAACTTTTCCAACTTCACATAGAGGCCATGGGTCCGGAAAATGTCATTCATGAGCCTCTGGAACACTGGAGGTGCATGACGGCATGATGAGGTATTCGTATTGCCCATAGCATGTGCCAAAAGCCGTTTTCCACTCGTCACCAGGGTGGATGCACACGAGGTTGTAGGTGCCCCGGAGGTCCAACTTGGTGTAGATCTGGGCCCCTTTAAGGCGGCCGAGTAGCTCGGGGATCAGCGGCAAGGGATAATGATCGTGGATGGTGATTTTATTCAGCACCCGATAATCATTGCAGAGGCGCAATTCACCACTCTTCTTTTTTACAAAGATCACTGGTGCTGTCAGCAGACAGGTGGAGGGCTGGATGAATCCTCTGACCAGGTTCTTTTCGAAGAAGTCTCGGAACGTGGCTAGTTCTGGTTCCGCCATAGGGTGTAGGTGACCTATGGACAAGGGTGCCTCGGGAATGAGGTCTATGGTGCAGTCATATGGCCAATGTGGGGGTAGCTGGTCAGCTCTTTTTTCTTCAAATACGTCCCCCAGGACCTCTCGGTCCATGTGTGCTTGGCCAAAGTGGAGCTGAGAACCATCCCTATGGAGTATAGAGACTTAACTTGAGTGTTTGAGGATGAATAAGTGGACGAACCCCCACTCGGGTACCCATACATGATCCTTGCACTCAGGAGTTACAAAGTGCACCATCCCCTCACTCCATTTGATGTAGGGATTATGAGCCCCAAGCCAGGGGCTTCCTAGTACCATGGAGAAATGGGCCAAAGGCTCATTGCTCCCAGTGGTCTCCCATTCCCATGACTAGGGATATCGTCTAATATTTGCAGGGTTTCTTCATGGTGGAGCCATCCAATAACCAATGGCTCAGGCAGTCTCTGTACCAGGATCCCCAACCCTGTCACAATGGAAGGACTTATAAAGTCCAGGGCACATCCCAAGTCTATGAGGGCCCATACTCGCACCTGCATTCCCAGTTCCAGATAGATTACAGAAACAGTCACAAAAAACAAAGGGGCGTAGTTGCTCACCGGTTGTGGTGCGGGGTGCTCTCAGACCTGTTCTTTTGCACCGTTTACAACAAGTCCTGGCCTTTTCCCACTGGCTGTAAGTTCTCGTCTCCACTGGAAGAGATACTGTCTGCCTGGGCTCCCAATTAAAGGACCTTGGACAGCTTTGGATGTGCACACACCCCCTTTCACAGAGGTCTCAGAACTTCACTCCAGCAGTTTACTTCCGGGGGGGTTGATGACCATAGGGCAGAAAGCAGCATAGCGGCCTAGTTACCCGCAATGTAGACAGAGCCCCTGCCACATTCGCTGATCACACACTGGCTCTTTTGGTTTGATGCACGGGGCCTTCAGAGCCATATCTGGAGTCTTTGGGTAGACTTTAGGGGTGTGTATCTTGATCATCTGGAGGCAGTTTTCCGCATCTCCTGCTTCTCTTACCCAGGCAGCCAGAGACACTGGTATCTGATGGCTCAGCCTCAGGTGGTACTGCTCCACGAGCACAGCTTCAGGCCACCCCTGGATCTTTGCTGCATACATTTTGAGCTCATCAGAGTATGCTTGCACCATGTGGGTTCCTTGCTATAGAGCCCATAGATTGGTGTGGGCTTTCTCTGCTTCCATGGGATCCTCGTATTGCCTTCGCAAAGCCCACATGAACACTTGCACCTCTTAGAGCTTGGGCCCATGCAGGTTGTGCAAGCTGACATACCAGTCAGCTACTCACTCTCTTAGCCGTGACCAGATGTAATCCACACGTGCTCATCCAAGGGGAAGAGATGGCCCCAATCCTGAAGGAACTTCCATACTGGCAGTAGGAAGAAGGCAAGTTTCTCAGGGTTGCCATCAAAAGTGGCATCCAGAAACTCTTTGGGCCATCCCAACCCCCGGGCCACAGGTGCCTGCCCGGGCAGATCAGCTGGGATGCCCAGTCCTGCAGGAACTGGCTGTTGCATTGGTGGTGCTTGCCTTGGAGGCACCTGCTGGGTAGGAGGTGCCTGCCCAACTGGGGGGACCCTGGGCATGGCAAGTTGCTGCAGCTCATGTTGAACCATCATAGCAACAAGACGAGGCAGGTTGAGAATCATCTCCTGCAGCTCTCTCCACATCTCCTCTTGTTGAACTTGCAACTGGCACTTCACTCGTTCTAGGTGATCATCACCCCCACCACCATACTTCCCAAAATCCTGGACACTCTCCTGGTAGGGAAGGTAATTGTAGTGGCTGATGACCCTCGGCCAAGGGGTGGTTACCCATGATTCTCAAGTCTCGGTGGAGAAACTAGCCCATGAATACAGGTCCCTCCAAGGTCTCCCGTAATCCAGCCCACCACTTGCACCAGTTGTGGCAGGGGTCTCCTCCATCGTACTGGGGATCTCTTTGGCAATAGTAGTTGGCACACCCTCATCTTCCTCATCTCTCATGTTGAGGTATGGGGTTGAAGGATATGAGGAGTTCTGACAGTCTGTCAGAGTCTCGCAGCAATCAGTTCTCAACAACGTTCCTTCAAAAAGGTTTACGTTTATTGAGTTCAGTAAAGGCAAGTCATCTGTGCATACATTCTGTGTCAGAACTAACTCCAAAGGTGGGAGGGGAATAGATATAGAGGATTCGAAGTGAGGTCCCCTGATGAAGTCGAGCCAATCAGAGAATTATTGGAGGGTGCTTAAACTAATGGGTTCATATTCCCAATGAAGCATCAAGAGAAAGGTACCAATGTCAGACACTCAGGCTATGAGATAAGACTCAGCGCAGAGAAGTGAAAGCTAAAATTCCAGCATAACAAGAAACACTACATCAGTCACCTCTCCCCCCACCACCTGCAATGGCAGCATAGCTGACAGCCTGAAGTGAAAGAATCACAAGATAACAAGATAGAGGAATGGAAGATAATTTTAAGCATGACTAATACATTCTTTTTGGATTAAGGAAGTAAACAAGGAGAGAATTCTACTCCCATACTGAAATACGACAGGAACAATCCACAACTACAGAAGATAAAACGCTGGGAATTCAAGGAGAAAAAAAAAGGGGGGGAGGAAGAACCACTTAAGGTGAAATTGTTACAGCAGGGCAAGTGATATTTAAAATAGAATTTAAGGAGAGTTGATGAGATTTAAGGATATAAAACTTAAGAGAAATTGTGACTAAAATTAAATGTTAAGAGAAATAAATGGCACAAGGTAGTTTTTATCTGTAATTATAGAAAAGCTCAAAACCTTGTAATGTGATTCAAGAACAAATATTAATAACAATTGTATGTAATTTAGTACAGATGTAACAGTGTGTCGGGTAGCCTCACCATGGAGTTTTGGTTGGACTGCGGAATATGCTTTTGCTTGCAGCTGTTTCTCTTTAGCTGTGCTTCTTATATGACTGCTGGCCTTGAGCACTCGGCTCCTTAGGCGTGAAGCCTCTGCAGTCTCCCGCTCACCTCTGAACTGATAACCATTTCCCTGCGCTCGTTATTAATTGCTTATTGGCCTCTAGGTGTCAGGGGCTTGTATGAAACCAGTATAATTACTATGGCCATTTTGTATGCTTCATTCCTGACTCAAGAGTTCATGATGTCTCAATCTCTCTGATCAATAAAGCTGAACCTGTTTAAGGACCTGCAATTGATACTGAGTTTTTGGGGTACCTGACATAGTGTAAAGGATGGTTAATGATAATTAAAAAGATAACCAAGAAGGCTAAATTGAATTAAAATTGAAATTAAATTAAATGTCAAAGAAATATTTGTTATATTTGTATGTGTTATTTTAGAAAATCCTAAAGATAAACATTATCAGTACTTGTATGAAAATTTTTATACGAAATGTCAGGTTGAATCTAGTAAAATGTAATCTTAAAGGGATGTGAATTAGGTATGTTTCTTTTTTAGGGTTAGTATATTATATTTAGAATGCTTACCTATAGAATTCTATAGGTAAATAAAATTATAATTATTTATAATTAAGGATCCATAACTGTATGAGTAAGGATTAGTTTTGTAGTAAATGATTAAGAGGTTATAAGAGATTTGAATATGAGAATTGATAGATATGAAATTAATACAATTTAAACATGATTAACTAACTGGACTCCCTCATGGATCACTGCCTTGTCGTGGTGAGGGGGCTTGCGTGGTTCGATGAGGCTGTGGGCTATGCCATGGAGGGCCACCCAGGATGGACAGGCTACAGCAGAGAACTCAGACCAAGCGTGATCCCCTGGAGAAGGAAATGGCAACCCACTCCAGTATCTTTGCCAAGAAAACCCCATGGACAGTAACAAAAGGCTAAAAGATATGACGCCGAAAGATGAGCCCCTCAGGTTGGAAGGTGTCCAATATGCTACTGGGAAAGAGCAGAAGGCAAGTACGAGTAACCCCAGAAAGAGTAAAGCGGCTGGGCCAAAGCCGAAAGGACGCTCAGTTGTGGATGTGTCTGACAGTGAAAGGAAAGTCCAATGCTGCAAAGAACAATACTGTATAGGAACCTGGAATGTAAGATCTATGAATCAAGGTAAGCTTGACAGGGTCAAAAATGAGATGGCAAGAATGAACATCGACATCTTGGGAATCAGTGAACTAAAGTGGACAGGAATGGGCAAATTTAACTCAGAAGACCTTTATATCTACTACTGTGGCCAGGAATCCCATAGAAAAAATGGTGTGGCCTTTATAGTCAACAAGAGAGTGAGAAAGGCAGTATTGGGATACAATCTCAAAAATGACAGGATGATCTCGGTCCAAATCCAAGGCAAACCATTCAACATCACAGTAATCCAAGTCTATGCCCCAACTACTGCTGCTGAAGAGGCTGAAGTGGACCAGTTCTATGAAGACCTACAACAGCTCATAGAACTAACATCAAAAAATGATGTCCTCATCATCATAGGGGACTGGAATGCTAAAGTAGGAAATCAAAAGGTAACCGGAATAACAGACAAGTTTGGCCTTGGAGAACAAAATGAAGCAGGGCAAAGGCTAACAGAGTTTTGTTAAGAGAACACGCTGATCATAATGAACACCCTTTTCCAACAACCTAAGAGGTGTCTCTACACATGGACATCACCAGATGGGCAACACCGAAATCAGATTGATTATATAATTTGCAGTCAAAGATGGAGAAGCTGTATCCAGTCAGTAAAAACAAGACCTGGAGCTGACTGTGGCTCGGATCATGAGCTACTCATTGCAAAATTCAGACTTAAATTGAAGAAAGTTGGGAAAACCACTAGGCCATTCAGATTTGACCTAGATCGCATCCCCGATGAATATACAGTAGAGGTGAAGAATAGGTTTAAGGGACTAGATTTGATAGACAGAGTGCCTGAAGAACTATGGACAGAGGTCCGTGACATTGTAAAGGAGGCAGCAATCACCGCCATCCCAAAGAAAAAGAAATGCAAGAAAGCAAAGTGGCTGTCTGATGAGGCTTTACACATAGCAGAGGAAAGAAGGAAAGCTAAAGGCAATGGTGAAAAGGAAAGATTTGCCCAACTGAATGCAGATTTCCAGAGAACAGCAAGGAGAGATAAGGAGGCTTTCCTGAATGAACAATGCAAAGTAATAGAGGAAAACAATAGATTGGGAAGGACTAGAGATCTCTTCAAGAAAATTGGAGAAATCAAGGGAACATTCCATGCAAAGCTGGCCATGATAAAGGACAAAAATGGTAGGGACCTAACAGAAGCAGAAGAGATTAGGAAAAGATGGCAAGAATACACAGAAGAACTATACAAGATGGATGTCGATGTCCTTGACAACCACGATGGTATAATCACTGACCTCGAGCCAGACATCCTGGAAAGCTAAGTTAAATGGGCCTTAGAAAGCATTACTAACAAAGCTAGTGGAGGTGATGGTATCCCAGCTGAGTTATTCAAAGTCTTAAAAGAAGATGCTGTTAAAGTGCTGCACTCAATTTGCCAACAAATTTGGAAAACACAACAGTGGCCACAGGATTGGAAAAGGTGAGTTTACATTCCAATCCCAAAGAAGGGTAATGTCAAGGAATGTTCAAACTATCGCACAATTGCACTCATTTCACACGTTAGCAAGGTCATGCTCAAGATCCTACAAGCTAGGCTCCAACAGTACGTGGATAGAGAACTGCCAGAAGTACAAGCTGGGTTTCGAAGAGATAGAGGAACTAGAGATCAAATTGCCAACATTCGCTGGATTATGGAGAAAGCAAGAGAGTACCAGAAAAACATCTACTTCTGCTTCATTGACTATGCTAAAGCCTTTGATTGTGTGGATCACAATAAACTATGGCAGGTTCTTAAAGAGATGGGAGTACCAGACCACCTCACATGTCTCCTGAGAAACCTGTACAAGGCTCAAGAAGCAACAGTTAGAACCGGATATGGAACAACTGATTGGTTTAGCATAGGAAAAGGAGTACGACAAGGATGTATATTGTCACCTTGCTTATTTAATTTATATGCCGAGTACATCATGCAAAATGCTGGCCTGGATGAATCACAAACTGGAGTTAAGATTGCTGGGGAAAAGATCAATAACCTCAGATATGCAGGCGATACCACTCTGATGGCAGAAAGTGAAGAGGACCTAAAGAGCCTCTTGCTCAGGATGAAAGAGGAGAGCGCAAAAGTGGGCTTGAAGCTCAACATCAAAAAAATTAAGATCATGGCATCCGGCCCCATCACTCTTTGGCAAATAGAAGGGGAAGTCGTAGAAGTAGTGACAGACTTCACGTTCCTGGGATCCCAGATCACTGCAGATGGTGACTGCAGCCATGAAATTAAAAGACACCTGCTCCTTGGGAGGAAAGCGATGGCAAACCTAAACAGCATGATAAAAAGCAGAGACATCACCCTGCCAACAAAAGTCCGCATGGTCAAAGCAATAGTATTTCCCGTAGTAATGTATGGCTGCGAGAGTTGGACTATAAGGAAGGCCGAGCGCCGAAGAATAGATTCTTTTGAACTATGGTGCTGGAGAAGACTCTTGAGAGTCCCTTGGACTGCAAGGAGATCAAATCATTCATTCCTAAAAGAAATCAACCCTGACTGTTCCCTGGAAGGCCAGATCCTGAAGTTGAAGCTCAAATACTTTGGCCACCAGATGAGAAGGGAGCATTCACTGGAGAAGACCCTGATGCTGGGAAAGATCGAAGGTCAAAGAAGAAGGGGACGGCAAAGGATGAGATGGTTAGACAGTGTCATCGATGCAACAAACATGAAATTGAGCAAACTTCAGCGGACAGCGGAAGATAGGAGGGCCTGGTGTAATCTGGTCCATGGGGTTGTGAAGAGTCGGACTCGACTATGCAACTGAACAACAACAACTAACTGGAACATTTTATTAAAATATATTAAAAAGGTAATGAGGTAATAAGATTGTATAAAATCTTTTAAGAAGTTATAGAATGCTTTTATGATGTAAATGCAATGTTGGATTTTAGCAGAAAAGTATGGGCTAAAGTGATCAGAGTTAATAAAAAGAATTACCTGACTGTATAAGTAGAATTATTAATGTAATGAAATAATGCCTGTAGAAGTAATTGTAAGTACTATTTTCTTTTTTCCCCCTTTGTACCCCTTTCCTATTCCCTATCTCCCTATCTCTTTCCCTTTACAATATTCAATAAAAATCTAATTTTTGTTTTTAAAAAAGGTGAGAGAGGAGACCAGAGCAAACCAGTCCAGGGAAGGAAGAAGACCAGGATGCAGGAACCCCCTCTCTTTCCCAATGCTGAGGCCAGAAAGAGGGCCTCCTCCTTACCCCTTCCCATCTGAGGAAGCAACAGAGGGCAGGGTGCCCAGCCTGGGGACAAGGGAGCCGCACAAATCTAAAATCCTGGGTTTTGAAAAATCCTTATGTGAGTTAAATCAGTACTCCATGTGGGGTTGTGAATCAAATGGTGCCCATCCTGGCTACATCTCTGCCTTGGACATGATTATTTCTCAGCCTGACCTAATTCACAGTAGGTAATTTTTTCTTTGGGCAAAATTTGATACTACATGGAAATCAAACATTCATAAAAGAAACTGTGACAGGCTTTATGCGAGTCAAACCATGAGCCCAAATTGCCTATTATTCTGCAGTCTGACGATCCAGAATTACCATTCACATAGATCCTATAATGAAATGGATTTCTGGAAACACTGAGAATTTAAATCAGTAATGTACTTCCCCCTTGCTGGCTCTGTTCTGAATCAATGTTACCTACTGAAGTGAATGGAAAAGTATACTCAGGCCCCGGTCACACGGGCCAGAAAACGCAGGGGGGAGGCGTGGCAGTTTGCCCTGGAGCTAAATAAGGCGCGGTAGCCCGATCATACGGGCCACCGGGTTGCCACACTCCAGCTCTGCGTCCCGATCACACTGCGCTGCTGCAGCGCAGCAAAAAAGCAGCACAGTGCACATGCACCATTGGGGGGGGCGGGCCGCTGTCGGTGTCTTGTGTGTGCACATGCGCTGTTCAGCGTTGGTGCGCATCCCATGGACGCTTACAACATCCGGAAACCCCGGGGACATGGGCGGGTGTCGGAAGCCGCGGGATACTGGCGCTCCCGCGATCAGACGCCAGCCTTTGCCCCGGGGTTTCCGGAAACTAGTACTTCCGACCTACTAGTTTTTTACCCCGCGTTTTCCAGGGGAAGCCGCGGGTTGACCACGGGAGCACTACGCCTCCCAGATGTGCTCGTATGATCGAGCACGGAAAGTCCGCAGGGCTCCCGTGCCTTCAGCGGGGCAAATGCTCCGTGTGAACAGGGCCTCAGAAAAGCTTTTTGTAGAACAGTTGCTCCACACTGTCAGTTTGATAAACATTGCAGTCAAAATGTCAAAGCACCTCATACCTGTCTGTGATGTATTGGAACAATTTTTGAAATAAACTGATTCCATACTACAGGCATAAATGTTAGTTCAGCTTGAAAATTTTCCAAGAGAAACAGAAGTTACAGAGCTGGGGGGAAATTACTATTATGATTGTTCAGCTCAAACCTAGGGTAAAAATGGTTGGACAAAATTGTGGTGGTGGAGGGGAGATTTTATTTTCATTTTTTTCCAATGAATAATAATAATAAGTGGTGATTGGATTTATACTCCACCCTTCACGGCGTCTCAGAGAAGTTTACAATCTCCTCTCCTTCCCCTCCCCACAACAGACACCCTGTGAGGTAGGTGAGGCTGAGAGAGCTCTTTCAAGAACTGCTTGTGAGAGAATAGCTCTGATAGAACTTGTGACTGACCCAAGGTCACACCAGCAGCTGCATCTGGAAGAGTGGGAAATCAAACCCAGTTCTCCCAGATTAGAGTCTGCACTCTTAACCAGTACACCAAACTGGCTCTTTAAGTGCATTTGTGAAACTTGTGAGTTTACATTAGCAGGGCTCAAACTGTGGGTCAGCCCTAGAATTGGTTGCAATGACAGGAAGGAAGAGGAGCAGGGTGAGTTGGGAGAAAAGGCTCTAGAAGGCTTAATGGCAAATTTGGGTTTGTCACTGCATAACATGCACGATGGCCTGTTTCTCGTAATGGTTTTACATTCCCTGCCTTTCCAGAATCAATTTGTTTAGAAGATCTATGTGAGTGGTGATTCTGGATTGTCAGGTTACAGTGCAGTAGGTAGTTTTGACTCACATTTTAACACAAGATTTTCACAGTTTCTTTTACAAATGTTTGGTTTATACATGGTATCCTCAGCAATGGTCCATTGCTCAGTTATAAATACTAAAGGTGAAAAATAAAATATAAACTTGTTCAATACTCACTGATATGAGATTTCTACATTTTATGCTGGGGTGGGAGAAAGTAGCATGGAGTTACTTTTTAAGTCCCCAAAAGTACAATCAGTATATAAGGGGTTTTCAGAAAAAACAGCAAGTTTACAAGAGTGTCCTGAAAAGTACAGTAAGTTTACAAGTGGGTCAAAAAGCATGAAAACTATTGCTTTTAGACTCTTTTCCATTGGGTTTCTGGTTGTGTTATATTTGAAAATTTTAAACATAGAAGCAGAAGAGGAAAAACTGTTTTAAAACAGGGTTGTGGAGAAATGTCCTCCATCCAGAATTCACCCAAATATTTCAACCACTTGGGGCTGTAATCTGTTTATGAATGGGAACTGTTGTGTACCAAGTGAGGACCACACACACAGTCAGGTTAGCACGTGGATTTGGGGACACTGTAAATAATCCTATCACGGGTGTGGGGTGTGTTTGGGTGTGGTTTGCAACGGGGATTTAAGTAGGCCTCCTGTCCTGCTTCGTTGTCTCAGTTTTCTCTAACCGAATAAACTATGAGCTGATTCACTACCAACATGTCTTGAACCCAGTATATTATACTGGCGACAAAGGTGGGATCCCGATGAACATGCTGGACCACTCCCTCTGAGGCTACTGCCGCCGCCCCAAGCATCCCACCGCGCATCGAGGACCAGCTCACCGCACCCCACATCGCTTCTCAGGTCATGGCTGCTGCTCTGGGACATCTTTCCTCCTTCGACCCAGCTCACCCTGAGCTGTGGGAAGCCTGGGTTGAACAACTGAAGCACTTCTTCAGGATCCAAGGCACCGAGGATGTAGAGAAGAAGAAGTCCTGGCTGCTCAGCACATGTGGGGTCACCACGATCCGCTTAGTCCAGGGTCTCATCACACCCAAGATTATGGACATCATTTCCTATGATGAGCTGGTCAAAGCTCTCAACGACTACTTTGCACATAACCAACAGTCTGGAGAATCAGCCGCTGCCCTCATGGCTGACGTTCGCAGGTTTGCAATCAACTGCGTGGGCTACAAATACACTATAAATAAAGCACTCCAGGATCATGCATATCCAGTCCCCGTCATTAGCCATATCTTCGCCTCCCTGGTGGGCACCAGGGTTTTTGACAAATTGGATCTGGCACAAGCCTATCAGCAACTACCGGTGGACGATGACACAGCCAAAGCCCAAACTATTGTGATCCATAGGGGGGTGTTCAAGGTTCAGAGGCTGCAGTTTGGGGTTAGTGTTGCCCTGGGAATCTTCCAAAACCTAATGGACTGTTTGCTTAAAGGTATCCCCAGGGTCCAGGTCTTCTTTGATGATGTTTTAATCGCTGTCCATGATGCCATGACCTTCTCTGTTTGGTTGCAGTCTGTCCTGCAACGCTTCAACGATGCTGGATTAAAGGTGAAGCATGAGAAGTGCATGCCTGGGGTGCCATGGGTAGAATTCCTGGGGTTCACGGTTGACACACAGGGCACCCACCCCACTCTGGACAAGATTCACACCATCATGCAAGTGCCTACCCCCTCCTCCAAGGCCGAGCTCCAGGCTTTCTCAGACATTCGAATTTCTATCACTCGTTCCTACCCCACAAAACCACCGCCGTGGAGCCCCTGCACTGCCTCCTCGACAAATGTGCTCCATGGGCCTGCCCCCCCCCGGCACACGGCCATGTTCCGGGCTATGAAAGAACTGTTAACATCCAATTCGGTCCTTGCTCACTTCAATGAGTCCCTCCCAGTGGTTCTGGCTTGTGATGCTTCCCCATACGGGGTGGGGGTGGTCCTAGGGCACCAACTCACTGATGGCCAGGAGGTTCCAATTGCTTATTACTCTTGCACCTTGTCTGCGGCTGAGTGCAACTACACTCAAATTGACAAGGAGGCCTTGGTGATCATGGTAGGGGTGAAGAAATTCCACAATTACCTTCATGTTCAGCCCTTCACAGTGGTGATGGGCCACAAGCCGCTCCTGGGTCTGCTAGCCCTGGACTGTCAGACTCCCCAGATGTTGTCCTCCCGGGTGCTCAGGTGGTCCATCTTTCTGGCTGGCTACCAGTATGCACTCGTCCACCGGCCCGGTAAAGCAATGGGCCATGCAGACACTCTCAGCCGCCTTCCCCTGCCATCCAGCGATCCAGACCTGGCTCCTCCACACCACGTAGCCTCCTCAAGGAACTACCCAACCAACCAGTCCAGGTAACCAAGGTGTCCTGCTACACCACCCAGGACCATCTCCTGTCCCGTGTCTTGGACTGGGTGGGAAGGGGATGGCCCACCACTCCAGTGGGCCCAGAATTTGCAGCGTTCTCATACCGGAGGAACGAGTTGTCATCCCACAAGGGTTGCCTACTCTGGGGAAGCTGGGTGGTAACACCCACTCCACTGTGCTAGTGGGTGCTCACAGCATTGCACGACACGCACCCAGGAATTGTGCGCATGAAAGCGCTGGCCTGGAACTATGTTGTCAGAAATGTCTATTTGGTGATTCTCACTGAGTCCATTGTTCTGTGTTCCCTATTCCGCTTTGTGCTTGCGTAGGTATGCAGGCAGTAACGTGGGAGCTTCTTCCCTGCCACTTTCTCTTATAACGGTGGCCTTGAATGTAGGCTTTGGGCTATTCTTGAGCTGATGAGAATTTTCCAGTCCTGTGAAGGTGAAGGGAGGGGGGAGTCGTCTCCCGCTCATGAAGTAATTCTCCCACCGGGAGTTTCCTGCGCGCGCGCTTACAGTTCATTCGCTAGTCGCAATTATGCATCATACTATAACCCTGCTTGCATTGCTCTTGCCCCCCATTCCTGACAATGACCCTCTACTGTGGGTTTTAGCACTGTATTCCAAATAAAGCCTTTCTTTTGAACGAGAATGCTTGGACCTACTTGCTTTTGAACCTGACAGAAATTGTCAGGAATCATTATCCACCCACCACCTCCAGCGCCTGCCTTCCACAATGATGAGCGGTGCTGGGGGGGGACCACCGGTGACGGTCCCAGCGACTACCACACTGGTCACCACGGTTCTGGTCACCACCGTGGCAATTCCAGTGACCACAACTCCAGTTACGACCATGCCGGCTACCGTTGCTCCCGTGACTACGACCCCGGTAACCACAGCCTTGATCCCGTACTGTATGGCTGGACCAGTCACCCCTCCATTGATCAGTACCGTGGGAGCATCGTACACTCTCCCGATCTACAGCCCCGCTGGGCTGACCCAGAGCCATGGAGGAGCGATACCTCGAACCTACTTTCTTGGTGCCCCAACTCCTTGGGACAAGGGGGTTACCTATCAGAGTTTGCGTGATTGGACTAAGAATCTTCTGGACACTACCCAGACTACCTGGTCCTTACCGGGGAGCCAGAGCCGGGACAGTTTACTGGATCCAAGGGGAAGTTTTGGAATTCCCCAGGGACGGACGTCCCACGGATCCCCCAGATCGGGGTCTAGCCCGGATGCTGACGCCCAAATGGACATGATCCAAGATGATACCCGACAATTAATGCGGGACATGGGCAAGCTGATGCAGTCTCTACCGCAGATGATGGATCAAGCGATTCGAGCCCACCCACTGACTCAACCGAGACCTGCTCCGGTCCCAGCACCACCCGTATTGCCCGCGCAGCCCCTCCCTGGCCAGCCAGTTCCGGGGCAGCCCAGACCAGGAGCACCCATGCCAGGCCAACCGGCTCCTGGCCAGCCACCTCCGGCCGGCCCACTGCTGGGAGGGCCCGGACCCGGACAACCAGGACCCATCCAGCCTCCACCAGTTCTACCCCCACCTCCAATTCCTGCTCCAGCGCCCCTTCCACTGCCCGCTCCGGTACCTGGCATGGTTCCCGTCCCACCAATAATACGCCCCAAAGACATGTTGGAGATTACTTTTGATGGGGACCCTGAGACTGTATCATTCTTTATATTACAAGTCAGGAAATTTGTGCAGCGGTGGGGCCATGTGTTCCGAGACGAGGAGCAACAGGTGGAGTTTATCGCTTCAAGATTCCGGGGAATTGCTACCAGTTGGTACGTAGCCCTCCACGATCTGGAGGCAGTGGAGCTGGGGAATGTGGATGACTTCATGTGGGCCTTGAGGAATCGTTTCGAAGACCCGGGGGTGGCCCAAAAGGTGGAAGCTTTTCTCCGCACCTTCAAACAGGGCAAACTGACCGTGCGGGAGTACTCACGAGAATTTCAACGACATGCAGTTAAGATTCAAGACTGGACTGACCCAGTGCTGGCTCAACAATACCGGATGGGACTAGCAGTGGACGTCCGCCATAATGTTCTCAGCTCCAAAGAGCCACGCACCCTCCAAGGTTGGATGCAGGAAGCTGAGAAAGCGGAAAGCCGACTGCGCCTCATGAAGCTGGACTTATCTCTTGGAAACAACTGTCCGAGCACCTCGGCCGCCCTGATCAGAAGCAAGCCAACCTCGGACTTTCGGTTTCGGCACTGCGAATGGCAGCCACCTTTCGGGATGCTCCCGGAGGTGGTTAGCCCATGTGCAGTTTGGGGGGGTCTTTGCATGTATGCAGGACCCTAGTGAGCCTTAGGCAAAGGCTCCGAACCGGGGGCGCTTGGGGAGTAGCCTCTTTGCCGGCAGACAGCCAGGGAACTGAGGCTTTCTTCCCGCCCCAATCGGCCGCGCTGCATCGTGCCCGTAATGGGACTTAGCAGCGCCACCGACTTCCAGGAGTGAAGAAAGCGGCATGAATTAAAATAAAAAGAAGAATTGCATCGAATCATGAGTTGAAGATCTAGTTTGAAGCGAGATTAAACCCCCCCGCAAGCGTATAAGCGTAAGGGAGGAGGGAGGAGTCCCCGCCCCTTTTGAGACGAGAGATTCATAAAGGGAACGCGAAGAGGGGGTTAAAGAGAAAAAAACGTGTTGGTGAAGGTACCGTTGGGGCGTTGCAGGCGATTACTACACGAACTTTGAAAAAAGTAAACAAAAAAGAAAATGTCGATGCCGAAAATGGTCCCACATAAACTGGAAGAGAAGAGGGGAGGGACTTCCGGTCCGGGTAACCCCCCCCAGAGCTTGCTGTCAATCAACAGGAAAATGAGTTACTGCGGCCCCTGCTGGAGCAAATGCAGAAAATCAACGAAACTTTGCTCAAAGTGGAAAGTGCTCTCATCAGTCGGCAAAAGCAAATCTCGGAAACAACAAGGAAGGCTAATCTGACGTTAATCTTTTTGGGCGAGAAAGAAGAAGAGAAAGAAGATCTCAATTTTACCTTGGCGAATGACTTGGCACCCCTAACTGGCAGTGAAGCGAATGAATTAAAAGAAGAGGCGAATATGGCTCCCAAAGCCTACTCCGCTTTTATAAAGGAAAATAATCTGCCAGGAGAAGGGGTTGCTGAGCCGAGCAGGCAATTCAGAGATCTAATTTCATCTGTAGTGAGTATGGAGCCCGTAAAAATTGCTGGTTGGAAATATAAGGAAAAAGAGAAGCGAGAGAAGATGGAATTCATCTGTAAAGCAACAAAACTGCTGAAGAGACACGCCAGCATGGAGGAAGCAGCACTCAGATCTTGGATTAATGCAAGCAGCGATGAAGACAGCAGCCCAGGGGAAAGAGGTGACGGAGCGGGAGCCATCAAGATGAAGAGGACTCAACTTTTAGTTGAAGAGACTTAAGAAGACAACTGGAGCTGCGATTGTTCGTGTAACATCTGGAAGGAGCTGTTTAATAACTAACCCCAATGGACTTTACTAACTTCATTAACAGAATTATTCTGGACTTTGGATTGTTAAAAAGAAGATCTTCTAACCACGATGGATGCTAAAAATAGTACTAACTAAAATTAACCCTTATTAACAGAAAAATTTCACTCCATCCTTTTTCTTTCTCCAGCTGTCTACCCTACCCTTTTCTCATAAAAAGAATAAAATCCTCTCCTCTTTAGGAGAGTTTTATAAAAAAAAAATAATAAAAAAAGAAGCAAGCCAACCTCCACCCAGAGTGGGGTGAGAGACCAACGCATGCAACAGGGCCTGTGTCTACGATGTGGGGAGAAAGGGCACTTTGCAGCATCCTGCCCCAAGGGGGACCCTGGCCGAGCCCTGACCCAAGAGGAACCCCGAAGATGGCCAACTCCCACCCCAAGGAAGGGGACGGCGAAGCCACGCAACCCGTGGGCCCTTTTTGCCAATCCGGACCCGGTGGTCTCCATGATTTTGGAAGAAGAGGAGAGCGAGCCGCAGGGAAACGAATTGGTCCTGTTTGTGAGTGGCGCTACTCAACAGGACCCTGCCCCTGAAGCGCCCAAAATGGTGAGCAATTACTCCTCTCTCTTCTTTGTGACTGTACTTATAATGAACCCAGCGATGATGACCCACATCAGGGTCCGAGCCCTCATTGACTCGGGGTGCGGGAGGGATTTAATGAACCCATCACTGGTAACGGGACTAGAGGCGGCGGTTACCAGTCTGAAAGACCCTATTACCTTTACCCAAATGGATGGGTCACCGATGAAGGAACCATGTCGATTCGAGACTATTCCCTTAAGGGTGGGCACAGGGGAACACTGGGAGCTGCGTTCTTTCGTAATAGCCCCACAAGCCCAGTTCCCATTGGTGTTGGGCAGCCCGTGGTTGCATGGTCATGATCCATATATACTTTGGGACGAAGGGACAGTGCGATTTATCTCCCCGAAATGTGTGGAACATAAGTGGGACCCGGGGTGGGGAAACCCCCCAAACGATTCCCCACGGGCCTGCTTAGCCACAGAGGACCTTAACCGCATTCCCAAAGAATACCGGCATTTGGCTCGCTTTTTGAGGAGGAGGAGGCTGACGAACTACCTCCCCACCGTAACTCAGACTGTGCTATTGAGATCCTTCCAGGTCACAAATTGCCTAAAGGGAAAATTTATGCTATGAGTCCTATGGAAAAGGAAGAGCTACGCAGGTTCATTGACAAGAACCTGGCCCGTGAATATATCCGACCGGCTTCGTCCCCATTTGCGGCCCCCGTGTTGTTTTGTAAAAAGAAAGATGGGGGGCTGAGACTTTGTACTGATTACAGGGGCCTTAACACAGTTTCGGCCACCAATGCCTATCCCATGCCCCTCATCAAGGATCTGCTAGCGGAGGTGGCAAAGGGGAAGGTATTTTCCAAATTGGATTTGCGTGATGCCTATTTCAGAGTCCGCATTAGGCAAGGGGATGAACACAAGACTGCCTTTAATACCCCTTTGGGACAATTTAAATATCGAGTTATGCCCTTCGGGTTGCAAGGGGCGCCTGGGGTCTTCATGAACTTAATAAATGAGGTGTTGCACCCCTACTTGTTTAAGGGGGTGGTTGTTTACTTGGATGATATCTTGGTGTACAGCCCAGACCAAGAAACTCACACCAGACTGCTCCGGGAGGTATTGGCGAAGTTAATAGAACACAAACTGTTTGTTAAGCTGTCAAAGTGCGAATTTCATCAGAGCCGCATTGACTTCCTAGGATATCGCATATCCTCAAACGGGTTGGAGATGGACCCAAAAAAGGTCCAGGATGTGTTGGCCTGGGAACCCCCCAAAACCAGGCGGCAGCTCCAGAGTTTTCTCGGTTTCGCCAATTTTTACCGCCAGTTCTTGCCTCACTTTGCCCAGGTAGCCCTCCCCCTCACAGATCTCCTAAAGATGAAAGGGAGGGGGTCAAAGTTTCCCTGCCAGGGGCCCTTTTAGATTGGACACCCCAGTGCCAGGAAGTGTTTGAACAACTGAAGCAATTATTTACCTCAGAACCAGTATTGGCACACCCAGATGAAACCAATAAATTTATTGTCCAAGTAGACGCCTCCGACACCGCAATGGGGGGGGGGTGATCTTGCAAGAGGATGCCCAAGGGAATCTTCACCCACTTGCCTATGTTTCCCGAAAGTTCAATGACACGGAGAGGTTCTGGCCCATTTGGGACAAGGAAGCGGCTTCTATTAGCTTAGCCCTAATTACCTGGCGGCACTGGTTGGAGGGAGCCCGAGTCCCCTTTGAAATTTGGACTGACCATAAGAACCTTGAGGTACTTCGGAAGCCTTGAAATTTAAATGCCAAGCAGTTCCGATGGGCTGAGTTTTTCTCCAAGTTTCAATTCACCCTCCACCATTTCCCTGGCAAGTCCAATCACCTGGCAGACGCCCTCTCGCGCCTTCCTCAGCACCATAGCAAGAGAACGGAGGTGAGGGAGTCCTTCTTTACCACAGATCAATTGGTTGGGGCGGTACTAACCCGTAAACAAAGTCGCCCACAGCCCGTAACCCCGAACCAGGGGCTGCCATGGGAAAGCCGATTTGCCACAGACATCACTGACCAGGAGAGAGTGGAGCTACGAGCTCGAGATGATTTAGAATGCAAACCCAATGGTTGCTGGTACAAAGGAAATAAACTTTTTGTCCCAGAAAATACGCGACTGCAAGTACTGCAATCTGCCCACGATTTAAAATCTGCAGGGCATTTCGGGTATGTGAAGTCACTACACCTATTGCAGCGCAATTTCTGGTGGCCCCGAATGAAACGTGATTTATCACTCTATATACAATCCTGCCCTATATGTAGCCGTTGCAAAACCAGAGCAGGAAAACCCCCTGGTCTATTACAGCCGTTACCCACCCCAAGTCGACCCTGGGAAGTAATTTCCATGGATTTTATCACTGATCTTCCCCCTAGCAAGCACATGACTGTCATTTGGGTGGTAGTGGACTTATTTTCTAAACAGGCTCACTTTATACCGTTTCCTAGCCTGCCAATGGCAAAGATCCTTGCAAAAGCCTTTCTACAACATATTGCTCGGCTCCACACGCTACCTCTCAAAATAATCTCCGACCGTGGGGTTCAATTTGTTTCTAAACTGTGGACAGAATTAATGGCCCTCATGGGCATTGAACGTGCTTTAAGCAGTGCATACCACCCGGAGACCGATCGTCAAACAGAGAGAGTGAATCAAACATTAGAGCAATATTTGCGTTGTTTCACTATCAACAAGACAATTGGGTAGAGTTATTGCCATTGGCAGAGTTTGCCTACAACAACTCCTGGCATGCTTCTACCGGGATGTCTCCCTTCAAAGCCGCCATGGGCTACGATAGCCCCCCTCTTCCTTTTTTGAAACCCGGGGGGACGGGTGGGAAAGCCACAGAATGGTGTAAAACTTTTCGAGAATCTTGGTCAATAATTGTAGAAACTCTAAACGAGGCCAAGGCTCAATATAAAAAACATGCGGACAAAAAAAGGGCGGTGGGATGGAACCTTCAACCAGGAGATTCCGTATACCTTTCTACTAAGAACTTACGGCTTTCTCAGAAGTCGCGGAAGCTCGCTTGGAAATATATTGGTCCATTCAAAGTTGTCCGCTGTATTAATAAAGTGACTGTTCAACTGGACTTACCTAAATCACTTAAAGCAATCCATCCAATTTTCCATTACAGTCTCCTCAAACCGGCATTTCCCCCAACTAAGTGGCATCCAGAGCCTCCGGCACCCCCGCCCCCGCTGATGATCGATACCGAGGAGCACTATGAACTAGCTGACATCCTGGACTCTAAAATTATTCGAGGACAATTGTATTATCTTGTTGAATGGTTGCATTTTGGGCCCCAACACAGGGAATGGGTGAAAGTTTC
The DNA here is from genome assembly GCA_029375565.1 of Gekko gecko. Classification (NCBI taxonomy): domain Eukaryota; kingdom Metazoa; phylum Chordata; class Lepidosauria; order Squamata; family Gekkonidae; genus Gekko; species Gekko gecko. The sequence goes on along the minus strand of JAPDNY010000002.1, from coordinate 218,950,511 downwards.
AGATATTAATGCGCCTGATCTCCTGAAGGATTTTCACACCCGCTTCCCAGCCAAACCAGGGGGCCCCATGTTCTCCCCTTCCTGAGTGGTGGGTGGGAGGTATTTTGGGAAGGGCAGAGTGTCAGAAATGTCTATTTGGTGATTCTCACTGAGTCCATTGTTCTGTGTTCCCTATTCCGCTTTGCGCTTGCGTAGGTATGCAGGCAGTAACGTGGGAGCTTCTTCCCTGCCACTTTCTCTTATCACGGTGGCCTTGAATGTAGGCTTTGGGCTATTCTTGAGCTGATGAGAATTTTCCAGTCCTGTGAAGGTGAAGGGAGGGGGAGTCGTCTCCCGCTCATGAAGTAATTCTCCCACTGGGAGTTTCCTGCGCGCACGCTTACAGTTCATTCGCTAGTTGCAATTATGCATCATACTATAACCCTGCTTGCATTGCTCTTGCCCCCCATTCCTGACAATGACCCTCTACTGTGGGTTTTAGCACTGTATTCCAAATAAAGCCTTTCTTTTGAACGAGAATGCTTGGACCTACTTGCTTTTGAACCTGACATATGTGTGGGATGGCCTGGGATGGATGGGGAAATTGAAGACCAAGTAAAGCACTGCCAGACATACCAAGAATCATGGCCAGAACCTCTGCAAATCCCAGTGTGGCCACGGGGGTCCTCACACAAGCCATGGGCTTGACTGCACTTGGGCTTTGTGGGGCGCTTCCGGGGCAGATTTTCTTCATTTTGGTGGACACCTACACCAAGTGGCTGGAAGTGGTCCCGGTCCCCTCCACCTCATCCCGATCTGCCAGCTGTGCGATGTGGTGGATTTTCAGCATCCATGGCATCCCAGACTCCCTAGTCACTGACAAAGGGACGGCCTTCACCTCCTCAGAATTCCAGGCCTTTGTGAGCTACTATGGGATCAGGCATATCCGTCCCGCCCCGTTTCACCCTGCAACCAATGGCCAGGCAGAACACATGGTCTGAACTACCAAGGAGTTCCTGTGTCAGATGGACCAGGGGGACTGGGACTACAAGCTGGCTGCCTTTCTATTTGGCCAGTGACTAACACCACATACCACAATCAGGTGCAGCCCAGGCGAGCTCCTGATGGGACGCTGCTTACAACTCGTTTGAACCATCTCCATCCAGAGCACAGCACAGCCCCATAAAATCAGGAAGCCCTGTGGGGGTTCTTCCCAGGGGACCCTGTGTATGCCTGGAACTATGCCCAGGGTCCTGCCTGGATTCCAGCCAGGGTAGTCAGAGTCACAGGCTCTCTGTCATACGAGGTCCCATCAGAAGATGGACAGCTGCTGAGACATCACATTGATCACTGCCGACTCATTCTGGTGGACCTGAGCAGGCTGGATGATTATGAGGATGAAGACACCAGCCCTGATGCCAGCAATGCAGGCGAGGCCATGGCATCCGGCCAAGCACCGCAGCAAACAAGTCCATCCCCCAAAGCAGACACAAGAAGTTCCAGGGAGCCAACCCATGTTCAAGAAGCCTGGCAGCACACCAAGCCCATTGAGGCCCTCAGAAACCCCAGCCATGCTGCCCGCAACCTTACCAGGGCAAGCAGCCCTGGCCACTGAACTACGCCAGTCGACCTGGGAACAAAAGAAGCCTGCATACCTAAAAGACTTTGTATGCTAGGGAAGGTCTGGACCATGGTGGGAGTGTCGAGGGTCTCAGCCACCTTGTAGCAGTGCCTAGTTCTCTTGGAACACAAGTCCAGACTTGCCCTGCTGAAGGCTAGCTATAGCAACCACACCAACGCAGAGTTGTGGTCAACTATATACAGCTTTATTTACAGTTATATACACCAGCAAAGTGCTTTGCCAGAACACACATGCGAGCAGGAGACAAAAACCATACAGTATATAGTTACATATATACAAGGAACAGCCAATCAGCTTGCTGCTGAGTCACTGTGACTTAGACTCTGCCAGCTCCTGCCTGAGCTGGTCAGAACTGGTCTCTGGCTGTCAGTTAGCTGTCAGTTAGATCGTAGTGATCACTAGCTCTCAAGTCTTCCAGGCCAACAGGGAGGGGTGTTGTGTACCAACTGAAGACTGCAGATGTGGTTGGGTTAGTACATGGTCATGCGAAGAAGCAAAGCTTCGCATCCAGAGACAATAGCCAGCCCAGATCCTAGAAGGGGCCTATCAGGTAGTCAGGATCCGAGGAATGACATATGGGATTTGGGGACACTGTAAATAATCCTATTATGGGTGTGGGGTGTGTTTGGGTGTGGTTTGCAATGGGGATTTAAGCAGGCCTCCAGTTCTGCATTGTTGTCTCAGTTTTCTCTAACCGAATAAATTATGAGCTGATTCACTACCAACGTGTCTTGAACCCAGTATATTATAGGAACCCAGCTGCAAACTCATCACTGACAGAAAAGAGGAGGCTGAGGAATAAGCTATCAAGCCGCAAGCAGCATAGAGTACTTTAGGGTTTATATATTCTAAGGGCATTGGCTGAAGTAGAAGAATTATTATCATTTCACACCTTGCTGAATGTCACATCCGAAAGGGATAGAGGTATGGACAGCCAAATGGCTAGAAACACTTCCCTTCCTCTAGAGGCAGAGAGAGCAGAATGACCCTGGTGGGGACAGAGTCAATCTTGAGCAGCTCTGTAGGTGGGCACAAGGCATGGCAGAGCAAGCTTCTGCCTATGAAATCTATCTTGTCCATGTGATGAGGACAAATGGAGAGAAGCCCTATTCTGAAAAGTAAGGTAATGAAGATAAGCTTGCCATCCCTAGAGTGCAGAAGCTCAAAATTGCAGAAGTGCTATTGATTGTCTGTGTGCTAGCCTGCAGCAGTGAAGAGGGAGACATAGAAACTAGGTGGAGCCTATACAGCATTGGCAGTATAGAGTACTGGATGTGCAAATCTATACAGTAGGAGATACCCTTTGATTTTCCGGTAGCAAATCCAGTTTGGTCAAGATATCCCCTGGAAGTAAGTGAAAGTGTCAGACTCTTGAACAAACATAATGATTTCTTTATTGAGGGATGTGAATGTATCAAGCTAAGACCATCTGTGTCAGAACTAACTCTTTTGGCACCAGTTCTGGAATTATACATAGTTCAAACAAGCCCCCCCCCCAGTAACCCATCCAATCAATCCATCCACTCAGTCTGCCTAAACCTAGCATGCTCCATTAGCTCTCCTCCCACACCTGCGAACCTACAGTTATATTATCTACTAGCCTGATACCCATGCTTCGCTATTGTTATTTAAGTTCCATAAATCCAGTTATAGTACTGATGATGTGAAGTCTGAAATGTAACATTTGTTGTAGGAATTCTAATGGAGATGATTATAATGTAAAAAATGAAGTGAGAAATAATGTACATTTTTTCTCTCTACTGAAGGACCTCTCTGTAGACTACATTGGTGGTTCTGTCCTCAGGTGCTAGGATCACCAGGCTGCTTGGTGAGCTCACTCTGGAGCAGGACACATAGAACTGTCCATTTAAGAAGCAGTGATGGCTTCTTTACTCGTGTTACTGGATTGTTTTGCTCATATGGAGATTGTGTTGTTCTGAGCACCTCAGGGTGATCTCGCTGGTACTTGGCCTGTGCAGCTGAGTGCCCCGCAGGACTACTATGTGCAAATGTCTTTGCTGCATTCCTAAGTTGCCTCCTCCTTGTAGCATTGTTGTATCTGGCTCCACGTTTGCCAGGAGCTTTCTTGGGAGCAGTAAGAGGTGAGAGGTTGAGAGGGAGTTGGTATGAGGGAGTGGTGATGCAGTGGACATTTCTTCAGGTTCATGAGGGAGGTATGCATTGAAATGTTTCCTAGAAATGTCCTTACTATCTCCCCATAAACATTCCACTCTATTCTGCTATGGTCAGGTCTCACCTGGAATACTGTGTCCAGTTTTGTGTACCACATTTTAGGAAGGATGTTGACAAGCTCGAGCATGTCCAGAAGAGGGCAACCAGGATGGTGAGAGGGTTGGAATCCAAGTCTTATGAGGAAAGGCGGAAAGAGTTGGGTATGTTTAGCCTGGGAAAGAGAAGGCTTAGAGGGGACATGATTGCAGTCTTCAAGTATTTAAAGGGCTGTCATGTAGAAGATGGAGCAGATCTATTCTCTCTTTCTCCGGATTGCAAAACTAGATCTAATGGGTAGAAATTACAAGGGAGTCGTTACCGGCTACATATCAGGAGAAACTTCCTAACCGTAAGAGTGGTTGAGCAGTGGAACAGACTGCCTCGGAAGGTGGTGGATGCTCCTTCGCTGGATGTTTTCAAGCTGAGGCTGGATGACCATCTTTCAGGTATGTTGTAGGGCTATCTTTCGGCTACACTCCTGCAGAGTGCAGGGGGTTGGACTAGACAGCCTGCAAGGTCCCGTCCAACATTCTATGATTCTATGATTCAATTGCCATGCTGGCTTTTTTGAAAAATGTCTATTCAGGAGTCTTGAATACCTGATTTCTATAACTGTTATGACACACGCCTCTTCTATATAGACAATACTGTGAGGGGCTTCCGGTCTGGGATACATGGTGTCCTGGCTCTGCTTCCAGAACATACGGAGGGTCTTTATGACAGGGCGGGCTATACAGCATGCTGCAGACCTCCCCAGGCAGGGGGGTGACTAGCAACGAGCATTGGCCCGAGTGGGAGTTGAGATTGGCTGATAGTGGGGCTTTAAAGAGCACCACAACCAGCCTTGATACCCTCCCCCCAAGAGGGCACTTCGGAATCTCTCTAAAAGACCCCACCGAGTTGGATTCTCAACATAAGAACGCATGACCCAGACCTCCAAGACATTCTACGGAAACTGATACCAAGGAAACACTGCTATAACAAAATACGGACTTTGAAGGTAACTTTTTAAAATTGCTCACCGGAAACGCACTGATCCCGAGAATAAACAACACCCGATGAAGCGCATGATTGTGCAGCATACTATGTACTAACACCAACTCCAGAAAACGTGGTTGAACAGCAAAAAAAGGCCCAAAAGCCGGTTTGTTGATCATTTCTGCGGTCGGGATATTGACTTTAAAATAGAAACTAACACCAAGTCCTGTGAGAAACAGTGTGGAAAACTACTCAAGCTGCGACGGAAATCACCAGAACAGGAAGTGACCTCAGACCAGACAAGTAGCGCTTCCTAGAGATGACCAAGGAGGCCAGAAGAAGGGAGGAAACCAGAAGTCAAGGAGGACGATTAAGATTGCTGGACAGGAAGTAAACAACAGGAAGAGCTATTTACCATAGAGAAATTGCACCCGCCATTTTGAGAAGGTCGAAACGATTTATTCGGATTTTGGCTAAAAGACTTAACAGAAAAAAGCGAAAATAGAGCGGTTCAGCTGGGCACAAGAAGAGCTTTAATTTGATGTAAGTTTTGTGATAACTGTAAACAACGGCTTACGATCTCCGGCAAAGACAGAGGGCAAACTCTTGGTCCTCCCCGAAAATGGCTGCTAAAGAGGAGAAGAAACTACAGGGCATGATGGAAGCCATGGAAAAACGGATGATGGATGCTATACAAAAAATGGAAAAAAACTCTAGGAAAAGTGGCTGATGAAGTAGCTGACTTGAAAAAAGACTTGGCTGGGATTACAAAGGAAATACAGATGCTGAACAAAAGAACAGATGAGGTGGAGGAGAGAGTGAAAGGAGTGGAAACTGGCGTAATTGAGGTTGCTAAAGAAGCATCAAAAGCCAATGTAATGGTGGAGTACAATGGAATGCCTAACCATCTGAGATTTAGGGGAATCCCTGAAGATAAAAATGAGAATATCCACTCAGTCATGGTGGATGCTGTTGCAGATTTTTTAAAACTAGAAGAGGAGAAGGTGGCGGCACATATTGATTTGGTATACAGAGTCAACTCTGCGATTGCACAAAAGAAAAAATTACCCAGAGATGTGATTGTCCAGTTTATATCCAAAAGATTGAAAGAAGACTTGTTTAAGCAACAGTTTCAGGAAGACTTCACAATTGACAACAAGAAAATTATGATACTAAAGGAACTACCCAGAACAGGACAGACGACTATTTAAAGACTTGATCGACAAACTGAAAACAGAGGGCATTAGATACAGATGGGAAATTCCAAAAGGTGTCAGCTTTACATTTAAACAGAAGAGAGTCACCATCAAGTCAGTAGAGCAAATGACCAAGTTCATTAAAGACAATTTAAAAGACTCTGATAAATAAATACAAAGCCAACATGGAGAGTCAAATTATTTCATGGAATGTTAATGGACTTAATTCACCCCAAAAAAGGAAAAATGTTAGGCTATGGTTGGAAAAACAAAAATGTGATATTGTTTGTTTACAGGAAACACATATTAAAAAGACTGATGTTAAATTTCTGATTCAAAGTAGATTAGGAGAGGAATTCTATTCCCTCTCCTCACAAAAGAAAAAAGGAGTCGTTACATATGTAAAAAAAGAGTTGGAGCCAAAGGAAATTTTTAAAGACAAAGAAGGAAGATTCTTGGCAGTGGAAGCTATGCTTCAGAATAAAAAGACCTTAATTGTAAATCTCTATGCCCCGAATGGAGCCAAGGAAAAATTCTTTCAAGATTTGTGGGAACAATTACAACAGTTAACCTATGAGCAAATGATATTGATGGGTGACTTTAATGGTACTGTTAATAATGCTATTGACAGAAAATCCAAAAAAGGAAATGAAGGTATAGGTAAACTTCCGAAAGTATTTTTTCAAATGGCAAAACATGAACACCTGGAAGATGCATGGAGAGCTAAAAACCCTAAAGACAAAGACTACTCTGTTTACTCATCAAGACATGAGTCTTTCTCAAGAATAGACATGATGTGGATGACCGAGAACTTGATTTTGCAAAAATGTAAAATTGAAATATTACCTAGAATTCTTTCTGACCACAGCCCAATAAAGTGGTCAACATATGCTAAAAGAAAGAAATTTCGATGGAGACTCAATGAGGATTTACTGGACAAACAAAACATTGTGGATAAAATAAGGATGGAAACCAAAACGTATTTTCAACTAAACTTAAATAAAGATGTACAGACGCAAACGGTATGGGAGGCACATAAGGTTGTGATGAGAGGACATCTAATTGCAATTAACAACAATGAAAGAAAACAACAATTCAAAATGGATAAAGAAATTATGGAAAATATTCAAAAGAAAGAAGCAGAACTCAAGAAGAGCCCTGGCAAAAAGAAAATTTTGAGAGAGCTGAGGATCCTAAGGGAACAATATGATGCGAGGTTAAATAAAGAAGTATATTGGAATTTGAAAAAATTGCAACAGAAGTCCTTTGAAGGAGCGAATAAACCTGGGAAATATTTGGCATGGCAATTGAAGAAAAGAAGAGAGAACAAAACAATAATTAAATTGAAAGATGGGAATAGAGAAATTATAGACCCAGGAGGGATCCGGAGAAAATTTTACAAATACTATGCTACTCTTTTTCAAGCAAAACAGGTGGATCAACAAAAAATTCAAGACTATTTATCAAAGGTGAATTTGACACAACCAAAGTTAAAAACAAAAGGAATGTTAAACGCTGTGATAACTAAAGAAGAAATCAGCAAAACAATAGGAGAAGCAAAAATCTTCAAAGTTCCAGGACCAGACGGTTTTTCAGCCAAATTTTATAAGAAATTTCAAGAAGACCTGGTACGGGTTCTAGAGATTCTTTTAAATGAAATTAGAGAAAGTGGGAAGATTCCAGATTCCTGGAATGAAGCAGCAATCACCTTGATACTGAAAGAGATCCAAGATTTAACTAATGTTAAAAAATTATCGACCAATTTCACTCTTGAACAATGATTATAAAATCTATGCAAAAATCCTAGCAGAACGCCTCAAAGGGTATTTGAAAGACACTATTGCCGAAGATCAGGCTGGGTTTTTGCCAGGTAGGGAAATAAAAGACAACATGAGGGTTGTTTTAGACACAATAGAATACTATGATAAGCACCCGGAAAAAGAGGTTGGCTTTTTATTTTTAGACGCGGAGAAGGCATTTGATAACTTGGGAATTTGTTCAAAGTGATTGAAAAATTGCAGATGGGCGTAGAATTTACAAGAATGATTAAATCAATATATAAAGAACAAAAGGCTACGCTGATTGTAAATGCAGAATCAACAGAAGTGTTCCAGGTCAGAAAAGGAACCAGACAGGGCTGTCCCTTATCGCCATTGTTATTCATCTGGATTTTGGAGATATTGCTGCAAATGATTAGAGATGATGATAATATAAAAGGTTTGAGTATTAGAGGTTTTTCATACAAATTAAGAGCGTTTGCTGACGATATTATGTTTATTGTTGAAGATCCTGTCAATAACATGCCTTTGGTATTTGAAAAAGTAAAAGAGTTTGGTGATCTCGCAGGGTTCTATGTAAATAAAAATAAATCGAAAATATTGTGTAAAAACATGAATGTTACAAAGCAACAAGTTTTACAAAATCTGACAGAATGTGAAGTGGTTAAAAAGGTCAAATACTTGGGAGTTGATATTACAATGAAAAATATCGATTTGTTTAAGAATAATTATGAAAAATTGTGGGCTTTGATAAGGCGCGATTTAGAAAAGTGGGAAAAACTTAGATTATCTCTTCTTGGAAGAATTGCCGTTGTCAAAATGAATGTACTGCCCAGGTTAATGTTTTTGTTTCAGACAATACCAATTGTGAAAGATGTCTAAGTGTTGGTGACATGGCAAAGAGAAATTTTTAAATTTATCTGGGCAGGAAAGAAGCCAAGAATTAAAATGAAAATAATGTATGATATTAAAGACAGAGGTGGCTTCCAAGTCCCAAATTTGCATTTGTATCATGAAGCTGTACGTATGTCTTGGTTAACTGACTGGGTTAATTTGGAAAAAAGAAAACTTTTGGCCCTTGAGGGTCATGATTGCAGATTTGGCTGGCATGCCTATCTTTGGTATGGGAAAAATAAAGTAGACTCAATGTTTAAGCATCATTATGTAAGGAGAACATTGTTTGATGAATGGACCAGATACAAGAACACAGTTCCTGATGAGAGGCCTTTATGGATTGTTCCTGCTGCAGTTATTCATCCTTTTTCAGAATATAAAGGTAATGATTGGTTGAAATACCAAGAGTTGCTTCAAAAGGAAGGGAAAAAATATGTTTTAAAACCAAATAATGAATTAGCATTTGAGTATGGATGGTTACAATATTGCCAAATACGGGACATTTACAAAAAGACTGTAAAGAGGTTGGTTTTAGAGCTAAGAACGATGAGTTTGAAGATATTTGGTTGAAAAAAGAGCGAAAAATGATATCTAAGTTGTATAAAACCTTGTTGACTGTATATACTCTGGATGAAACTGTTAAAGAGCAAATGATAAAATGGGCCATAAATATGAACAAGGAAATTTCTATGGAAGCATGGGAATTTTTGTGGAAAAAAGCTTTTAAAATGTCAACCTGTGTTAGTATAAAAGAAAATTGTTATAAGATGATGTACAGGTGGTATATGACACCAAAAAAGATTGCTAATATTAGTATGGATAAGAACTTGAGTAATAAGTGTTGGAAATGTAAAAAAAAGAGGGTTCTTTTTATCATATGTGATGGTCATGCGATAAAGCAAAGGTATACTGGTCAAATGTACATTGTGAGATGCAAAAGATATTAAAAATTCCTATTAGTTGTGGGAACAATTACAACAGTTAACTTATGAACAAATGATATTGATGGGTGACTTTAATGGTACTGTTAATAATGCTATTGACAGAAAATCCAAAAAAGGAAATGAAGGTATAGGTAATCTTCTGAAAGTATTTTTTCAGTTGGCGAAACATGAACACCTGGAAGATGCGTGGAGAGCTAAAAACCCTAAAGACAAAGATTATTCTTTTTATTCATCAAGACATGAGTCTTCTCAAGAATTGATATGATGTGGATGACTGAGAACTTAATTGTGCAAACATGTAAAATTGAAATATTACCTAGAATTCTTTCCGACCACAGCCCAATAAAGTGGTCAACTTATGCTAAGAGAAAGAAATTTCGATGGAGACTCAATGAGGATTTACTGGACAAACAAAACATTGTGGATAAAATAAGGACGGAAACCAAAACATATTTTCAACTAAACTTAAATAAAGAAGTACAGACGCAAATGGTATGGGAGGCATATAAGGTTGTGATGAGAGGACATCTAATTGCAATTAACAACAATGAAAGAAAACAACAATTCAAAATAGATAAAATTTTTTGGAAAATATTCAAAAGAAAGAAGCAGAACTTAAGAAGAGACCTGGCAAAAAGAAAATTTTCAGAGAACTGAGGATCCTAAGGGAACAATATGATGCGAGGTTAAATAAAGAAGTTTATTGGAACTTGAAAAAATTGCAACAGAAGTCCTTTGAAGGAGCGAATAAACCTGGGAAATATTTGGCATGGCAATTGAAGAAAAGAAGAGAGAACAAAACAATAATTAAATTGAAAGATGGGAATAGAGAAATTATAGACCCAGGAGGGATCCGGAGAGAATTTTACAAATACTATGCTACTCTTTTTCAAGCAAAACAGGTGGATCAACAAAAAATCCAGGATTACTTATCTAAGGTGAATTTGACACAACCAAGTTCAAAAACAAAAGGAATGTTAAACGCTGTGATAACTAAAGAAGAAATCAGCAAAGCAATAGGAGAAGCAAAAATCTCCAAAGTTCCAGGACCAGACGGATTTTCAGCCAAATTTTATAAGAAATTTCAAGAAGACCTGGTACCGGTTCTAGAGATTCTTTTAAATGAAATTAGAGAAAGTGGGAAGGTTCCAGATTCCTGGAATGAAGCAGCAATCACCCTGATACCAAAAGAGACCCAAGATTTAACTAATGTTAAAAATTATTGACCAATTTCACTTTTGAACAATGATTACAAAATTTTTGCAAAAATTCTAGCAGAACACCTCAAAGAATATTTGAAAGACACTATTGCCGAAGATCAGGCTGGGTTTTTGCCAGATAGGCAAATAAAAGACAACATGAGGGTTGTTTTGGACACAATAGAATATTATTATAAGCACCCTGAAAAAGAGGTCGGCTTTTTATTTTTAGATGCGGAGAAGGCATTTGATAATTTGAATTGGGAATTCATGTTCAAAGTGATTGAAAAATTGCAGATGGGCGTAGAATTTACAAAAATGATTAAATCAATATATAAAGAACAAAAGGCCACGGTGATTGTAAATGCAGAATCAACGGAAGCGTTCCGGGTCAGAAAAGGAACTAGGCAGGGCTGTCCCTTATCGCCATTGTTATTTATCTGGATTTTGGAAATATTGCTGTAAGTGATTAGAGAGGATAATAATATAAAAGGTTTGAGTATTAGAGGTTTTTCATACAAATTAAGAGCGTTTGCTGACGATATTATGTTTATTGTTGAAGATCCTGTCAATAATATGCCATTGGTATTTGAAAAAGTAAAAGAGTTTGGTGATCTCGCAGGGTTCTATGTAAATAAAAATAAATCGAAAATATTGTGTAAAAACATGAATGTTACAAAGCAACAAGCTTTACAAAACATGACAGAATGTGAAGTGGTTAAAAAGGTCGAATACTTGGGAGTTGATATTACAATGAAAAATATCGATCTGTTTAAGAATAATTATGAAAAATTGTGGGTTTCGATAAGACGTGATTTAGAAAAGTGGGAAAAACTCAAATTATCTCTTCTTGGAAGAATTGCCGTTGTCAAAATGAATGTACTGCCCAGGTTAATGTTTTTGTTTCAGACAATACCAATTGTGAAAGATGTGAAAGTGTTGGTGAAATGGCAAAGAGAAATTTTTAAATTTATCTGGGCAGGAAAGAAGCCGAGAATTAAAATGAAAATAATGTATGATGTTAAAGATAGAGGTGGCTTCCAAGTCCCGAATTTGCATTTGTATCATGAAGCTGTATGTATGTCTTGGTTAACTGACTGGGTTAATTTGGAAAACAGAAAACTTTTGGCCCTTGAGGGTCATGATTGCAGATTTGGCTGGCATGCCTATCTTTGGTATGGGAAAAATAAAGTAGACTCAATGTTTAAGCATCATTATATAAGGAGAACGTTGTTTGATGCATGGACCAGATACAAGAACACAGTTCCTGATGAGAGGCCTTTATGGATTGTTCCTGCTGCAGTTATTCATCCTTTTTCAGAATATAAAGGTAATGATTGGTTGAAATACCAAGAGTTGCTTCAAAAGGAAGGGAAAAAATATGTTTTAAAACCAAATAATGAATTAGCATTTGAGTATGGATGGTTACAATATTGCAAAATACGGGACATTTATAAAAAAGACTGTAAAGAAGTTGGTTTTAGAGCTAAGAACGATGAGTTTGAAGATATTTGGTTGAAAAAAGGGCGGAAAATGATATCTAAGTTGTATAAAACCTTGTTGACTGTATATACTTGGGTTGAAACTGTTAAAGAGCAAATGATAAAATGGGCCATAAATATGAATAAGGAAATTTCTATGGAATCATGGGAATTTCTGTGGAAAAAAGCCTTTAAAATGTCAACCTGTGTTAATATAAAAGAAAACTGTTATAAGATGATGTACAGGTGGTATATGACACCAAAAAAGATTGCTAATATTAGTATGGATAAGAACTTGAGTAATAAATGTTGGAAATGTAAAAAAAACAGAGGGTTCTTTTTATCATATGTGGTGGTCATGTGATAAAGCAAAAGTATACTGGTCAAATGTACATTGTGAGATGCAGAAGATATTAAAAATTCTTATCAGGAAAAGTCCGGAACTACTTCTCCTAGGTTTGACAATGGAAAAAATCCACAAGAAAAGAGGACATTACTATGGTATATGATCACATCGGCGAGAATGGCTTTTGCGCAACAGTGGAAAGCGGAGAAGTTGCCAGATATACAAGACTGGTTGAGGAAACTGCTGTTTTTAGCCGAAATGGACAAAATGACGAAAAAACTAAATGGACAAATGGCAGAACAATATCTAAAAGACTGGGAAGGCCTGAAATTGTATATGGAAACCAAATATAGAATGAAAGGAAAAATGTACAATCTTGATTTGTATTGAAACTGAATGAGAAATTAAATGAACACTTGATTGTACTGTACCTTTATTGGAAACTATGTTTGAAAAAGTCAGGTTTTTATGTATCAGAATTGTGTTACCTGGTTTGTCGATTGTTATAAGTCTAAACTTGATTACCTTTTAACTTTTTCTTTTTTGTTATTAGCAGTGTTGGAAGCCTATTGGGGGGGTGGGGGGATGGGATGTAATTTTTAAATTGTATTGGTAACGATGTTTAACAATTTTGAATATATTCCAATAAAATTTTGTTTCAAAAAAAAAAATTCCTATTAGGAAAAGTCCGGAGCTTCTTCTCTTAGGTTTGACAGTGGAAAAAAATCCACAAGAAAAAAGGACATTATTATGGTATATGATTACATCGGTGAGAATGGCTTTTGCTCAACAATGGAAAGCGGAGAAGGTGCCAGATATACAAGACTGGTTAAGAAAACTGCTGTTTCTAGCTGAAATGGACAAAATGACGAAAAAACTAAATGGACAAATGGCAGAACAATATCTAAAAGACTGGGAAGGCCTGAAATTCTACATGGAAAATGAATATAGAATGAAAGGGGAAATGTACAATCTTGATTCGTATTGACATTGAATGAGAAAGGAAACAAATATCAGATTGTATTGTACCTTTTGGAAACTAGGTTTGAAAGAGTCAGGTTTTTACATATTCGAATTGTGTTACCTGGTTTGTCGATTGATACAAGTTTAAACTTGATTACCTTTTAATTTTTTTTGTTATTAGCAGTGTTGGAAGCCTATTGGGGGGGGATGGGATGTAATTTTTTTAAATTGTATTGGTAACGATGTTTAACAATGTTGAATGTATCCCAATAAAAATTTTGTTAAAAAAAAAAAAAAAGACAATACTGTGAGGGTCTGCGTGTGGCACCTGGTCAGAGCTGTTGCTGATTTCTTCTGACCAGTTCTCTAAGCAAATTCTCTAATGTCTCTTCGGGGTAATTGTTTTGCTTCTGGGTCAGGGATATTTACAAGGACCACTGCTTAGTGTATTGGCAATGAAATAGGTAGGCACCACAGCTGGCTAGCATAAAAACTGAACAGGCTTTATTCACAAACAACACAACAGGGGGATGGAAGTTGTACAGAGGATAGTTTGTTTCCTTTGAGGCTTTAGCTCTTTCCCTTATGTTGACTTAGGCTGTATATTAATTACTTTCAGTTCACAACACACACCTCAGATCTCACTCTCCAGTCACTCCTTTAGTGGTTAACTTTTTGGCTGGCCCTTTGAGCCTACTCTGGTCCCCTAACCAGATTTTCAGACTCCTCACTTCAGACACTCTAGCCTTTGCTCAACCACATTATAAGTCCCTGTGGAGTAGTGATGGTGTCTGTGACCATTCAGGTCTTAAACTTTTATTCACCTCAGGATATTCACAGAATCAGCGCTGCTTGCTCTCAAGCCCCAGTTCTCTACATAAACTGTTCACAGGTTGTTTCCATAGAGCTACAGAGATCTGACTCCTTCAGTTCGCTGACAGACTTCTTCTCCGCTCTCTGTCACACAACGAACTCCTTTGCAGCTTCTCTCAACTGCCCATTCCCAATGGAACCTTTTGTCTGTTATCTGCCAATCACTGAGGGTTCCGAGCTAAATGGCCCCCTCCTCATTCTGTCATGTGACCCAGCAGTGTTCTGTGTTTTATTCTCTGCTGGTCCCAGATCTTTAAGTCCGTCACAACTGTCCTCAACTGTCTGCAGTCTCTTCTAACTGTGTTTTTACCTCAGAACATTGAGATCCACAGCTGAGCAATCAGAGGGAGTTGGGTGCAAGTAGGCAGGTTTTACTTCAGAACTCTGAACTACACAATTGACCAATCAGGGGAGGGGGCGGGCAAGGAGGCAGCAGCCTGCCAGGCACATGGAAAATAACTGGGGGAACACATTTTGCCCCTTTTTACCCCCTTAGGGTCATGTTTCTCAGAAATCGCTTCATGGGGGGAGGTTGAAGTCATGGTAGGAATGCACTCCCCTTATTTTGGGTTTCTTGGTGCAGGGGTTTGGCCTGGACATTAAATTGGGGGGGAGGGCATACACCCCCTTTTTTTTTTTACAAAATGCTTCCCATTTATGTTACATTTTAGAACTGGGACATAACTACATATTGAAAACACCATCCGAGCAATCAGATATTAAGCAAGTTTATATGAACCAATTTTCTAGAAATCACATTGTGAGAAGTTAAATAACCTAATAAAGGAAACCAATCTTCTACGAGTTTGGGGTATATTTCCATTGTGGATGGGAGTGTGGCTAAGCTGGGCCAGCAGCATCGCTAAGGTGATCCTGCTGGGGTGGCATCCCAGATGGATTAAAGTACCCTGGCCCTGCTTCTACACTTGACAGGCATCAGCCTGTCTGGTGTTGGGGGGGATTGTATTTAAAGGAATTGAGGAGGCTGGGCCAGCAGCAGGGCTAAGGCAATCCTGCTGAGCAAACCTCCTTGAAGGCTGTAAGCATCCCACCTCCTCTCCTACACCAGATCACTAAGGCATTATTGCTGGGGCAGGCTCCCTCGTGGCTTTAAGCACCCTACAACTGCTGCTGCACCTGACAGACAACCATCTCTTAGGTGAAGAAGGTAGGGGGAGTGTGTTGGAAACCATCAGAGAGGCTGGGCCAGCAACATTACTGCACCTCACAGGTGGCTGTTGGCCATTCCTGATTTCCTCAACTGTCATTAGCTCTGTGCAGTCTTCTGTAATTTTTTTTTACCTCAGAACACTGAGCTCTGCAGCTGACCAATCAGAGAGTGGGGGATGCAAGGAGGCAGAAGCCTGGTAGCCACACAGGAATCAATGGGGGAACACATTTTACCCCTTTTGACCCCTTTAGGGGTTGAATTTCTAAAAATCCCTTCTTAGTGAGCACCTACGTCATGGCAGGAGTACTTTCCCTGAATTTTGTGTTTCTAGGTCCAGGGGTTTGGCCTTGGGCATTGATTTTATGGTGAGGGGACTTTCTTTTATATCTATACTAGTGGTAAAGCCCATTGTAGAAGTAATACAAAGAGCTCTAGAAAGATGTGATGTATGAAGAATGCAGTGGCTGGAAGCAGGTTAAGTACATATTAGCAGTATGTAGTAGAAAGGCAGAAATGTGGAAGTAAAGTTTCACATACCTTATGTCACACAATAAGTGGTTTTGAAGGTTGCACAATGTTGGGCAGTAAATGCTGAGGAGAGGGGTTTGTGGATTAATTTCTGCAATTGGGTAGTCTGCAAAATGAGGTAATGTTGGATGTCGCCATAGTTCAATGTG
The DNA here is from genome assembly GCA_029375565.1 of Gekko gecko. Taxonomy (NCBI): domain Eukaryota; kingdom Metazoa; phylum Chordata; class Lepidosauria; order Squamata; family Gekkonidae; genus Gekko; species Gekko gecko. Next base: position 218,934,158 of record JAPDNY010000002.1, on the reverse strand, counting down.
GTTTTGGTTGCAGAGTCAATCCTGTTATAGAAAAGGTCTGAAGAAAAGTTGGGTGGAAAGAGTGGTTGTGAGGAAAGTCTCAGAAGGTTACGTTGGAATGATGAAGAAGAGTATGGGGTCATGAGTGTTGTGAAGCCTTTATAGTTTTCATTGTGAAAAGGCATGTGTTTTGTGGGTAAGCTGTGAACAATGGTGTGCATTGTAGTGGAGTTTTGAACTGACTGGTCATCATTGATGTCGCCTAAGCCAGAATAGAATGCGGGAGATTGTTGTGATGAGTGGGGAGAGGCATATATTTCACAGTGCATTGACATTTATCTGTGGCATTCTGACGAGTGTTTTTTGCTTGCTGAGGAGGGTGATGATACAGTCATGCTGGGTGAGGCAGTGTTTTCAGCACAGTGCAAGTATGGGTTGAATGAGGAATAGCAGATGACTGGTGTCAGAGGATTGGAGGACAGAATGTGTGCAGGTTGTCTTCGACACTCTCTGTGTTGGAAGGCTTGTATGCATGTTGCACAGGTGCTATGGGCATATGTTGCCATTGTTCCTTTTTCCTGAGAATGTTCTTCAGGAGTGAGTTTTGTGTTTTGTGTGGTGGGTTGTCATGATTTGGAATCATTGATACTCTCTTCTGTAAGTATAGGAAGGTGAGTTTACACCAGCAATGAGGCGGTTTTTTTCTTAGTTTGTAGTGGTTCCATGTGAAGTTTGAAGTGAAAGGTGGTTTTCATGGTAGAGAAATGTGGCCAAGGCATGTTTGCCAGCAACATTGGTTAGGGCTGGATCGTTTCAGGGAAAGAGCGAGGCTGTGGATGTAGCCGTAGTGTCTGGAGAAATTGGTCAGCAGTCCACATAATGGTCTCCCCTGAGAGAAATCAGTGAGCATATAGCTTACAGAGCCTGAGAGGTATTTTTAAGAGGTATGTGGAATAATGATTTTGATGACTGCAGGATCTCCTTGTAGACCACATTTTTGGTGAACAGTCTGGTAGGAGTTTTCCCTGTTGGGGTCCATCAACGATATGCACTCTGAGGTCTTGGAAGCATCACATCCTTGAGAAAGGTGGACTCTGTGTCCTTATACCCTGCTGAGATGCTGCCCCTTCTATGACAGCCAATGTGACGTGGCAGGCAGGGCTTCAGAGCACAGTAGAGGCTGCAGGTGGGGAAGGGGGATGGAAAGCTGAAGAGTGAGGAGGAAATAAAGGTAAGGTGATGATTGGCTGGGAAGGAGACATGGTTGCCAATGCCAGGTGGGAGATTCCTGGAGATTTGAGTGATGGAACCTGGAGAATTACAACTGCTCTCCAGATGGCAGATATCAGTTCCCCTGGAAAAAAGGGTGGGCTCTGTGTCATTATACCCCTGTGTTATCATACCCTGCTGAGGTCGCCACAGCAAATTGCATCCCTGGGCAACACCCTGCTGGGCCAGAGAAGCCCGGTGCGGCCCTCACCCTCAGGAAAGGCCCGAGGTCTCCCTAGGCAAGGCCCCACTGGCTCAGGGAAGCACAAAATGGCCCTTTCCCCCCTCCCCAAGGCCAGTCAAGGTGCTCTACCAGTCTAGTAAGGCTGGGGGTGGCCCAGGGAAGTGTGACATGGCCCTCTCCCCCCCGTCCCTGAGGCCAGTCTGGCCACCCTGCCAGGCCCAGTGAGGCCAGGGGTGGCACAGTGAAGCCCGTCGGGGCCATTTCCTCCCTCCCCAACACCAGTCCGGCCACCCCGCCAGGCCAGCGAGGCTGGGGGTAGTGCAGAGAAGCCTATTGGGGCTGTCTCCTCCCTCCCTGAGTCCAGCTGCCCTGCCAGGCCCAGTGAGGCCAGGGGCAGTGCAGGGAAGCCCTCCAGTCAAGGCAGCGGTGGCCCAGGGAGGCCGCCTGTAGCAAGGCCCACCCAGACCTGTCTGGCTTCATGGCAGCCTGGCACCTTTGGTGGCAGGTCCAGAAGGCAGGCAGAAATGTTGGCTGGTGGAACACTGCCTCCGCTGCTGGAAGGCTCCGCAGCAGCAGGATCCCCCCCGTGAAAAAAGGCTCCCCAGGGAAAAGGTTCCCATAAGGTAAACAGTGTTCTGTCTCCTCCACAGACATATGACATCCGCTTTCCTCAGGTGAGTTCTGAGGGGAATTTTGGTGGTCAGTGCTGCTGTGGGTGGGACACAGGCAACACCTTCTGATTGGCAGACACATGCTGTTTGGCAGATCAGGCAGCCAACTCATTTTGGCACACATAGAACATTGCCAGACAAAATTGCTTTTATTATAAGGAGAGATATAGATGACAGGCCAGCTATCAGAGACAGGTACTCAAGGTCATTTCACATACTTCCCAGTCAAGAACTGGGAGAACTGAAGAAAACAGTTACAAAGCAGCTAAGCAAAACAGGTTCCCACACATGCACTCTCACCATCTGTCCCCCCATGCCCAAATACACAATCAGGTACAGGCCATGAAGATGGAACCCACAGAACCAATGGCAAAATAGGCTCTGAGTTTGATAGAAAGGAGTGGAGTCATCCAGCAGAAACTTAGGATGGTCACAGGGGTTTCTGGTCTCCTGGGGACTCAAAGGAATTGGGGCTTGTGAATCTGTTCCTTCACAAGGATAAAATACAGGGAAGCCCTCCAGTGAAAGGTGATGTGGCCAGAGGTGGGGACCTTTAGGTTGGCAGTAGTTCTTTAGAACTATTGTTGAATGAGTGGCAGAAAGTAATGTTTTTCTTTAAGAAGCAATACATATGGATAACTGTTTTTTGGGGGAGTTGTTGTTTTAGCAGAATAGGTCAAAATATATAACCTAGGTGTTATACGGGACTCAGCATTGCTGTTGGGGAAACAAGTTAATGCAGCACAAAAATACCTTCTTCCAACTCAGTCTAGTTCAGAAAATGGCTCCGTACCTTGACTTGGCCTATCTGGCCACCTGGGTTCATGTCATGGTAACTCTGAGACTAGACTGCTGTAATGCAATCCACATAGGTCTCCCCTTGAAGTCAGCTCAGAGTCTAGTTGGTGCAGAATGCAGCAGCTTGGTTTTTACTGGGAACCAGGAGAAGCATGAATATTACTCCCATTGTGCAATCACTCCATTGACTGCCCATCAGTTACTGGATTCAATTCGAGGTATTGGCTGTCACATAAAAAATCCTTCATTTCCTTTGTCCCTCATACATGTGGGATTGCTTCTTCTCCTATTCTCTGTCATTACAACTGCCCATACACATGTATTCTCTGTTGAGGCCCATACCTTATAGAATGGCCTGCCTGATGAGGTCAGGAAGGCTCCCACTCTCCTGGTTTTCTGCAAACTGTGCAAAACTGAATTATTCAGGAGAACTTTTTTTACACAGATAATTAGAGCTATACTGTAATGAAACGTTTCAGAAAGATGCTTTAGTAAAAAGATAAGGCCCCTGGACCACACTTCTGTGTATACTGCATACTGTCTGTTGATGTAAGCTATGATCGTGCTATGTAATTTTGGTCGTGTTAATTCTTATGCTTTGTTTCAGCTTTATTTAAATGACATAAGCATAAATAAATAAATATTATAAGGGAAATATTCTGGCAAGCTCTTTAGAAGACCAAAGCTGCTGTGACATAGTAGAAGATGCAGCCTCTCATGAAGGGCCTTGTACATGGTAATCAGTACTTTGAATGGACCCAGCAACTGATGGAGACTGCAGGATAGGTTATTCTAGAATGAACACAAATGAAGCTGCCTTATACTGACTCAGACCCTTGGTCCCTCAAGGTCAGTACTGTGAACTCAGATTAGCAGTAGCTCTCGAGAGTCTCAGGTTGAGGTCTTTCACATCACCTACTAGTGCCTGGTCATTTTAATTGGGGATGTCAGGGATTGAACCTGGAACCTTCCGCATGACAAGCAGAAGTTTTTTCAATGAGCCACAGCCCCTCCACAGGTGTGACATGTATTTCCTGCCTTGCACCCACTAATAATTGGGCTGCAGGTTTTTGTATCAACTGAAGTACAGCTGGTCAGATTTTCCTCAGTAGTCCCAATATTCTGTTTGAGTTTTAATTATGGTAACTTAACCATAAAGATAGAAATTGCTACAACAAAATACAGAGCCCGGAAGAAACTTTGAATATTGTAAAAAGTATCCCAAAACATAACAGCCAATAATATCTGGTGGGGATGAGGTGGCACACTCCCCAACAGTTTTAATCTCTGAACAGCAAGTTCTTTTACTTAGGCTCCCTCACCCATCCCCAATTAAGCACATGGTAAGCTGCCCAGATATTTTTAGGGCTTCTATAATAATAATAATATACTTTATTGTCATTGTACATAGTACAACGAAATTAAAAGTGCAATCATTTCAGTGATCTACAACAATAATCATGCACGCTCACACAGCCATTCACAACTGCTTCATAGCTCCCCTAAAGTTCACATAGCAGTACCTCTACAAATAATGCAGTACCTCTACAAATAATGCAGTACCTCTACAAATAATAGATAGTTCAGTGAGACAAATGGACCATAAATGACAAATAAGCTCATACCTGGAATAAAACTTTGTTGGTCTTAAAGCTGGCACTGAACTCAAACTTTGTTCAATCAATCATTAAATCAGTCAAATAATAACTTATTTTACACCAATCACAGCATAAACTCAGTTTAATGCCTGTAGAATATAATCATCTGTTTCTTCTTTCAAGTGGCTGAGTATTCCAGAGGATCAAACCCACAAAATTATCAGCTGCTGCTGCTTTATAAAACATTACTGAAATCCTGTAAAGATTTCACATAATGAGTTATTAATACTTTAGCATAATTAATTCAAAACACTGTGTGAGCTAGAGATGGGGGGGTGATGTATGTTCCAGCCTTCAGTGGTGGAAATAAATATGTAAAACATTTCTTTGCAAGCAAATTTTTAAAGACAAGTTGGTTGTCAGCCCTAAGAAGGAAAGGAAAAAAATAATCAACAGTGGGAGAAAAACACAAGAGCACAATGATCAAATATAAGAAATTAGTCTCTTACTCTAACTGATCAGAAGACTGAAAATCCACCAGATCAATCCCAGGTTGCAGCAACTCCTCCCTGCTCTGTCCCTGAGGGCGTGAGTGTGTGCTTCATGGGGTGAGAGTTAGGGAGGGAGCCACAGGCTGGGAAGGCCTCTGGAGTGCTTTGGCCAGCCTGGTCAGCACTGTGGGGCCTGCAAACACATCCCAGCTCTGAAGCATGGAGAAAAAATACATGCTCGCTTCAAAGCATACATGGCCTACCTGGGGCAAGGCAGGCTAGCTTCCTGGCAGCAGTGGCAACTGAGGGTGAAAGGGCACACATCCCCCCATCCCACAGCTCCAAGTCTCCACAGCATGAGCCGGGGCCAGGGAAGTGAAACCACCCTGGTGGCCGGCCCCCTGCCCACCCTCCAGCTTGCTTTCTGGCAGCACCGACCCAGCAAGAAAAAGCCTGCTGCCATCCCCCCTAGCTTTGAATGATCCTCCAAAGTGCAGCAGCCAGGGGAAAGAAAGATGGGCCATCCACCATCTTGAAGCATGAATGGACGGCTGCATTGACTTGCCACCAACTTGGCCCCAGCCCAGGGTCCAGCCCAGGACAGCTTGGCAGTGGTGGGCAGCAAGGAGAAACCCACTGCTGCATCCCCTCCCCACTCCATGGCTTTCACTAAGCTATGCACTGGTGGGGAGGGGGGAATCAGTGCACTAGCGCAGGCAGTTAGGAGGAAGGGCAAGCTCCATCCTCCGAGCACCAAATCCTCCAGCAGCTTACACTCTTGCCTTCCTCCTCTATGGAGAAATTCCTAGAGCAGTGCCTGGTGCTGCCTTTCCTCCCCCTACTCAATTCTTGCAAATCAGGGGAGGGCTCTTAAAAGTGGGCATTTCCCCGCCTGCCCAGGAGGGCTGGTAAGCCTAGCTGCCTCGCTATTGCCACCATCACCATATGTGCCCGCTCCTGGGCTTGTTACTCCCGGAATGGCGTTCTGGCTTGTTCCAGTTTGAAATGACCCCTGAATTCAACCTCTATGAAAGCAAACAGGATTTTTTCTTTTTTTAAAAAAACCTGTTCTCATTCACAGTTATTCAGAGTTGATTATAAAATGTTACCACCAGGAGGAGTCCAGCCTTACTCACTATGAAATTCCAAATTCTGCAGCTAGAAAATGCATCTAACTCAATTTAATAGTAAAGTGGCTATCCCCATAATAAAAACAAAAGCAGCAAATGGGGCCATGCATAGAAAAGGTAAGGGTCTCTATGTACTTGGGGACTCCTCAGTTATGGAAAAAATATGAACTGTTAATCAATCAATCAATCAATCAAGAAGTTTATCACAAATTTTGGCTGGGTTTGTGGTTTGCAAAGCAAACTGAAGAGCTGCTATGAACTTTCATAAATTTTGATGCAGCTCATGGCAGTTCATGAAGAGCAGAAAGCAGGGGTTTAAAACTGCACTTTAAAATCTTATAAGTGCGGTGTAAACAGGTAAAGGATTAAGAAAGGTTAATTCCTCTCAGAGCCAGAGAGCCTTGAGTGATAGCCTGTTCCAAGAGATCTGATTGGTTAGCAGCAGTTGAGCAGAGAAAGACTTCTGAACTGGATTTTGAGGAGAATTCATTCTGAATTCAGCTCTGACTGAGAGCAGTTTAACACAGATGGAGAACTGGGGAGGTTGACAGAAGGAGTAGGTAGATTGAAGAAGATTCCATTCAGGCCAGAAGAGGGGATAGAACTAGTAGTGAGAGAAGAAATTCCCTACCCAGTTGGAAAAGGAAGATAGCTCTGAGGAGTGGAGTGATCCCTGGTCAGATGTCTTTAGAAACTGCCTTTTAAATTCTGAGGAGTCAATTAAAACTCAAGAAGAGTACTGGTGCATTTAGTGAAGGAATCTGTCCAGAATATCCCTGCCTTCTAGAAACCAAAAGAGCCAAATACACTCAATACTGGAGTGTTTGGGAAACACTGAAACAAAAGCCTCTCATCTTAAAGATCTTAAATCACTGTGAAAAGCTTAAGAAACTTTCAGTTGCTTAAAACATATGAACTGTAGGGCTATTGTGTATGCACAGCTTACTGCAGATTGTCTGAGCAGTAAGCTTTTAAATTTGATTTCGTATTTTGTTTCTGCCTTACACACCATTCTTTTTCCACTGGTGTATTCATTCTGCAGCTACAATTTAAAAACCACACTTTTTCTAAATCAGAGTGGAACATTACTTGTGACATGTGGGGGGTAGCATTCAAAGGTGCTTTTTTAAAAACAAAAAAAACCAAACTTCAATTACCCTATTGCAGCTGCACAGTAGCATCCAGCAGGTGCAATAAGGGTTCAGGTTTTCTGCATGTATTTTAGCATTAGTTCATTGAATGAAAGGGAACAGAAAGGAATGCAGGCAAAGGGGGAAAACTCACTATTGAAATTGACTAGACTTTTTCTACAACTGACAGGCAGCTGCAAAGTCCCATTTTCCATATTGCTGAGTACTAGGGGATTCTCTGCTGTGTTATTGGCCACTGTGAAAAATGGGAAAGAGTCACATGTTCTCATAATATGGGGGGACATGCTGAGTGTACAGAATGCATGGTAGAACCCACTGACACTGGCATTGCAAGCTGTGATTGTTGGCAACATGTGAGCGTATGATTCTTAAGCTCAGCAGTTCACAGAAGGTCCATATGGCTCAACTGCCATTTTAATGTTAGGCTTCCAGAGACTGCCAAAATGGTCCTATCCAAAACTTTGTTCACTAAAGCATTAAAGAGAAAAATGTTTTCTTGGTGGGTGAACTTTTTTAAAAATTAAAGGTTTCAGTGGGAGAAAGTTAAGCAAAGGCATGGAGGTTGTCTCAGGTTAGCGGTACACAAGCAAATCCTAAATAAATGCTTCACTTTAAGACAGAAATCAGTGGAACCCAATCCTAGACATGCCTACTCAAAAGTAAGTCCCATTAAGTTCTCTGAGGCTTATTCCTGAATAAGCATCCCTGGGATTTCAGCCTGCAAGTATTCATTTGCAACTCCTCATTCTGCTGATTTCTTAAGCAACATTTGTGATGAGACCACCACACAAAAGGCAATGATTTAATGAGGAAGAGAAGCCCAATCCTAGGCCTCTTTGCTCAAAAGTAAGTCCCACTGAGTTATTTTGGGCTTACTCCCAAGTAAGTATCCATGGGATTTCAGCCTGCAAGTATTCATTTGCAACTCTGCTCCTTTTAAACTACCCCCCATCGTTTTGATTTTTTTACAAGCAACATGAGACTAGTGTTAGTCTCATATTGCTAGACTCATGCCACTTGTCAAAAAAATTAGACATTTAAAAATGAGGGGGAAATAGAGCTTGTACACCAAGAAAGCAGGGAGGATGGCGGGAGGTGCAGAGTGGGAGGAACAACCAAACTGTGGGTGGTGTAGTGGCCTTCAAGAGGCCAGAAAATGATGGGGGGGGGGAAGCTGAGGCAATCTGTACACTTTTGAATTACCTTCAGCTTGGAAGCGAAGCAAGGGAAAAACTGGCACAAAAGCACTCCCAGAAAACCCAGAGAAACAGCAAACTGAAAGTGAACTGAATGCTGAAGGGAGGAAAATCAGTGCAGAATGAAAAAGAAGACCTGATGGAGATGCAAAGCAAAAGTGAGGCAAAATACCCATGCATAATAGGCCGTAGTCTATGCCTGTACTGATTTACCTCAGACCTTTTACCCCTGATTTCACCTGACCTTTCCCATGTATGTTGAATAAAATATTTTGTTATTTTTGAACTTTAAAAAGCCTCTTGAGTGTCAGTTCAGTAGTTTAAGTTAAAGAAGGGACCTTGTCCCTTCCCTCAAGCTCCTCGGCTGAGCCAGCAGCAAAATATCATATAGTGACAGGGTGGGACAGCCATTGTTCTTCACAAAAGAAGAAAATAGATAAATAAGGCTGCTCAGTCAGAAAGGGAGGGAAAAATGGAGGGAAAATCTTGCCTCAGAGGAAGGGAAGTGGGTGAGGTCATCATACCCTGATTTCTGCTCTAAACAAAAAACAACTAGATTGAAATGGCTCCTAGCTGTGGGGGGCAGAAAGCAGGGGGCCATTTAAACCACTGCTTTCTGCTCCACATGAAAAGCCTCAGAAAAAAGCAGAAAGCAGGGCTCCGAACCATTTCACCCCCTGCTTTCTGCTTGATTCTGCTTTTTGCAAGGAGGAGAAAGCAATAGTTTAACTGGCTGGGAGCTCTCCAACACTCAGCTGTTTGGTTTAAATGGCCCCCTGCATTTGACTCCCTGCAGCTTTTCCTGTGGAGCAGAAAGCAGGGGTTTAAATGGTTCATGAGCAGAAAACTGTGGGAGTAGAAAGCAGGTAGTTAAATTTTAAATGGCTCACAAACCAATATGAACTGGTTCAATTCATGAACCAACCTCCTAGCTGGTATTGGTTCATAGTTTGGTTCATGGTTTAGTCATGAACCAATCTGCAAAAATGTGGTTCGTGCCCATCCTTAATCTTAATTTAGATTTTTTAACAACCCAAGTTTCTCCTTTTCTATCTGTACTTAGTATGATGCAAGCCTGGACAGAGTTGGAAGTAAGGAGTTCACTCAACAGCAGTCCTTTTGGATTAGTTGCCCACATCCTATGTAGCACATGCTACATACAGCAGCACAAATAAAAACATTGTACATTAGTTCCACTCTCTGGTGAAATCCCAATAAATTCCTCCTCTGACGCTATGTATAACACATTGCACAAAGTGACTCTCCATCAGCAAACAATGCCAAGAGAAACACATTTTGCTTAGAAAAGAAAAAGGTGACCCTTAACCAATATCACAAAAGCTAAAGAAGAAGAAGAGATTGGATTTATACCCCACCCTTCACTTGGAGTCTCAGAGTGGCTTACAAACTCCTTTCCCTTCCCCTCCCCACAACAGACACCCTGTGCGGTAGGTGGGGCTGGGAGAGCTCTTTCCAGAGCTGTCCCTGAGAGAACAGATCTGACAGAACTATGGCTTGCCCAAGGTCATCCAGCAGCTGCAAGTGGAAGAGTGGAGAATCAAACCCGATTCTCCCAGATTAGTCCAAGCACTTAACCACTACACCAAACTGGCTCTGTAAACACCTCTGTATGGGCTACAGTTTAAAGGATCTGTCAATAACAATAGGAACTAAATTTTGGCATACCAAGGAACTGTTAAAAGGTCAAATGAGAGTCCTACGAGAAGAAACAGTTGATACTTGATGAAGACCTTTGGGGGAAATTTCCACAATGATTAATGATGTCTTAGCAAACCTGAAGATACTTTCTTGAAAGTATCGATCCTGCTGTTGAGAAGCAGAGGAACTCTGAGCATATCTTATCAGTGTGGCCTGTAGAAACATGTACACCTCTTCCACGAGCCTGGAATCTGTAGAAGTTACTGCAGAATCAGGCAAAGCTTTGGGACCTGTTCGGTAGAAGCACAAGATAACAAGAGAGAAAGACAGGTTAATAGTCAGATCAGGAATAACACATTTATGTTATGTAAGTAGAATTGCCAACCTTTAGGTAAACGTAGAAAAACAACGTGTTCAAACAAAACACACAATTCTGATATGCTACTATGCCTTCATATATTTGATTAAACCAGAGGTGTCAAACTCATTTGTCATGAGGGCCAGATCTGACATAAATGTCACTTTGTCAGGCTGGGCCATGTGTGTCATAAAATGTAATGCCAGGTATCAGAGATATAAACTGTATAAAAAACAGCAGCTGGTAAGCTCCAAGTTGGTGTATCCTCGGTGCAAGGCCTCATGGGCTGGGAGGAGGGTGCAAAGGAAAACTCACATGGGCAGAATGGAGAACCAGTGGTGCAGCACCGGGCAGATGCTCCCACACTGCTTGACCGCAGCAGACGAGGTTGTTCCGCCATGCTGAAGCCACAATCAGAGTGGCTCCTCCCATTCTCCCCTCTAGCAGTCTTCTGTTTCCTTCCTTGTACTAATTGCTCATGAGCCACATGAGAGCCCTGGGTGGGCCGGTTCTGGCTCCCAGGCCTTATGTTTGACACCCCTGATTCAAACCATATACTTAAATATATAATAAAGACCCTAGTGTATCATTAATTATAGTAGTAGAATTGACACGAGGTTTCTTGTACCCTCATAAGAACTGATTTATGCTCTTCTGCCATGTTTTCAAGTCTTGGGATGGGATTTCTATTGGAACTGTATGAAACAGAAAGAGGTATTTAGGGAGTATGAAGCTTTTTATAAGGGCTATTAGGTCTGGCCAGGAAGGGTTTAATGAATTCCATTTAGTCATTTGTGTTGTAGTTTCTGCATGAATTCATTTAAGGTTCTGGTCTAGTAACTTTGTGATATCTGTCGGGATGTAGACTCCTAGGTGTCTCCAGAATGATGTCGTCCAGTTAAATGGAACATTTTTTTTATCTTAAGTCTGGTGTTATGCTCCAGGTTAATGGGATAAATTTCCGATTTTTTCTGACTAAATTTAAGTCCAGAGATGCCAGTAAATTTGGAGGTGATAGTTTGCACATTATGAAGAGATGAAACTGGGTCTGTTAAATAGAGAGTAAGATCATCTGCGTAAAGTCCAGTCTTATGTGTTTGATTTCCTACATTGATGTCTTTGATGTTTGGGTTCTTCTGGATTGCTTCTGCCAATGGCTCTATGGCCAAAACAAATAGGAGGGGCACCCTTATCTGGTTCCCTGTTGTAGATGTATTTTGTGAAAGAATTTACCATTAACCAGTAACCGTGCTGTAGGATCAAGGTAGAGTGCTTGAATGGCCATCAGAAACTTATTTCCAAAGTTCATCCGTTGCAGAACAGTCTTGAGAAAAGGAATTTCAACGCTGTCAAATGCCTTTTCAGCATCAAGTGATAAAATCAAAGCTTCAGTGCATAAGGATTTGCACTGGTCTATTAAGTTTAAGGATCGGCGTATAGTATCTGTTATGTTTCTTCAGTGAACAAATCCAGATTGGTCTTGGTTAATGTAGCACAGAAGTAAATGTTTCAGTCTATTGGCGAGGATTTTGGTCAGAGTGATCTTTATTAGGTTTGGGGATCAAGGTTAAAATGGCTTCGGACCAAGAAGAAGGCATGTGACCTGATTCCAGAACATTATTGCAGAGGATTCGGAGTGGTTCTGCCAGTTCTGCTTTGAAGGCCTTGTAATATTCCATCAGGAATCCATCATTGCCTGGGGTCGTGGAAGACTTTAACTGGCTTATTAAGTTCATAACTTCTTTTGTGGTGATAGGGGAATCCAAAAAATTTCTGTGATCCAGTGTTAATGATTTGAATAAATTGTTAGTTGACAGATATTCTGCGATTACAATTGGGTCCTGATAAGTAGTGGAGTAAAGACCTGAATAGTAATCTGATAAAATCTGAAGAATTTTCCTTGAGTCTCCATGCAGTTGTCCAGTAGAATCCTTTAGGTTATAGATAGGTCTGGATGTCCTCTGTTCTCGTACTCTCTAAGCTAAAAGCTTCAGTGATTTGGCTGATTTTTTCCAGAATCATTGTTTTAAATGTAGTATTTTAGTTTAGTGGCTGTAGTTTTGGTTGCTTCCAAGATTTTCCACTCTGCTTATAATTTCTTGTAGACATGAGGGTTTCCAGAACTTCTGTGTAACTCTTCCAAATGTTTTATATTAGCTAATAATACTTTCTTTTTCTGTTCTTTGTCTCGTTTCAGGTGTGTGGCAAGGGATATCACTTGGCCTCTAATCACTGCTTTAAGTGCATCCCTTTGGATTGTTGGGGAAACATTGCTGTTTTCATTGTCTTTGAAGAAATTTTTAATTCCTTGTAGCATCTTTTCTTTTTGGCTAACCAATAATAAAAGAGATGAGTTAAATGTCCATCTTTTATCATTTTGTGTTTGTTCAAATCCTTTAAAAGTACAATGAACTGGGGCATGGTCAGACCAGATTTTAATCCCAATAAAAGCTTTAGTAACGTGGGACAGCAAGGCTTGAGAAGTTAGGATGTAATCAATTCTGGAATATGATCTGAATCTAGGGGAGTAATACATATAACCATGGGTATTTTGATTAAGGGATCTCCAGACATCATTAAGACCATAGTATTTGAGGAGATGATGTAATTCTGTCTCAGGAGCAGAAGAGCTCCATTTTGTTGATTTGAGATGTGATTTGTCCATGTTCTTATTGAGAATATAATTTAAGTCACCACCCAGAACGATTTCACCTGCTTTAAAGGATTGTAACTCCTATAAAGAATGTTTCAGGAACTGAATTTGAGATGAGTTAGGAGTGTATATCGACCCTAATGTATTTGGGAATCTGTCTAGTTTTCCTTTTATGAAGATATACCGGCCATGAGGGGTATCTATATGTTCAAATCTCAGAGGTTTTGCCAAAAGAATTGCCACTCCATGAGATTTGGAATTGCCAGGTGCACAATATTGTTTAGTATAACAAGAAGATTTTAAAAGTGAAAGATCCAGTGATTTAATGTGTGTCTCTAGAAAAAAAAATATGTCTGGTTTGTTTTTTGAATTTGTACTATGATTCTCTTGTGTTTGAATTTGTTGTTCAGACCACGTACATTGAATGACATTACTTTTATAGGCGGCATGGTATTGAAAATAATATCTTTTTTTACTATACTATGGAGTCTGTCTGAAGTTTGAACCAAAAATAAAACAGCAGCTGTAAGGTTACTATAGCACTGAAATTTTATGGTCCAAAAGACCTAATTTATCCTAAAGACTTAACTCTATTCTAAAAACCTAATTTATTCTAAAGAACTTTATCCTAAAGACCTAAGTGATCCTAAAGACTCAAATTATCCTAAAGACATAAATTATCTTAAAAACTTAACTTATCCTATAGACCTACTGTTATCCTAAAGACCTAAATCTAGACCTGATAAAATTGTAATTAACTATATATTCAGTTCTATATAAGAACTTAACCTAGAGAGTTCTGTATTACTTAATCAACAATCTAATTAGTAATTGAGAATATTTTAGTTACTATATTTCCTTTATATAGATATTTCAGTTAACTGAGTGCTTAAAATTTTTTAACAAAGTTTCTTAAAAATGCAGAATTACTTTAAATCAATGCTCCTTAAGGATTTGTTATGTTACTTTACCTCTGTGGTGGGCAGAAGAAACAGATTTAATTAAATAGTAAACTTAAACTATAAACAATTATCCACAAATATATCAGACTACTAGGAAGTAAATATTATCTCTGTAAAGGTGAAGGTTAAAAATAAGTCAATTCAATTTATTCAAATTTGATTATTATAACAAATAATAATACAATCAACAGTACAATGAATTACAATCAATCACTCAAACAATCAATCAAGTAATCAATCAATCAACTAATCAACCAATTAATCAACCAATTAATTAATAAAGGAGCTACAAACCTTATAATTTTCTCTCCTTCCACCCTCCCCCTTAATGAATAGAAATCATTGTTTAGTAAAAGCAGCAACAAATTACTATTGGCCCTGGTCATACGAGCCAGAAAACGCGGGGGAGAGGCGTGGCAGTTCGCCCCAGAGCGAAATAAGGCGCGGTAGCCTGATCTCATGGACCACCGGGTTGCCACGCTCCAGCTCTGCACCGCGATCACACCACGCTGCTGTAGCGGGGCAAAACAGCAGCACAGCAGACCACGCAAGTGCAAAGTGCGCATGCACTGTTGGGGGGGCGGGCCGCTAGTCAGTGACTTGTGTGTGCGCATGCGCTGTCCAGCATTGGTGCGCATCCCAGGGAAACTTACAACATCCGGAAACCCCGGGGACATGGGCGGGTGTCGGAAGCCATGGGATACTGGCGCTCCCACGATCGGACACCAGCCTTTGCCCCGGGGTTTCCAGAAACTAGTACCTCTGACCTACTAGTTTTGTACTCCGCATTTTTGGAGAGAAGCCACGGGTTGGCCACGGGAGCACTACGCCTCCCAGATGTGCTCGTATGAATGTGCACGGAAAGTCTGCAGGGCTCCCGTGCCTTCAGCGGGGCAAATGCTCAGTGTGGACGGGGCCATAATTAAGTTTAAATACTAAGCATTGAAATAAAACAGTAGATCTCAGACATCACTTTAACTGTACAGACTTCATGACTTGAGATTAAGGATCTTATCTTGCTATTTTTTTATAAGAATTTTATTGATTTTGCAATACTATGGGACATGGGGAAAGGATACTAAAAACCCTACCTCTAAATCTACGGGGATAGGAAACTAGTACATTGAAACTACTGGAGCGGGGAAGGAATGCTATAACCCTACCTCTAAACAATCTAATGGATAAGGGGAAGGGAACACTAACATGGTGACACGATCTGGTTTACATGTCTATATATCTATGTCACCTAGTAATACAAAGTTGTTATTACTTGTAAAAATTATACAGGAAAGAAAAAAGAGGTTGCTTTAGTTAACTAGTTAACAAAAACTGCATTATCAACAGTTGTCTTGTTTTTAGGGTCTTTTCTTTTTTCATTTCTTTATTTTTCAAGGTTTGGGACCAGTTGCTCCTTTCTCTGATCCCGATGTTTCTGAAGAACTAAATAGTTTGAGGCTGTCGTTTGATGAATCCAGTGAGTAGGATTCTTCTTCTTCTTCTTCTTCTTCTTCTTCTTCTTCTTCTTCTTCTTCTTCTTCTTCTTCTTCTTCTTCTTCTTCTTCTTCTTCTTCTTCTTCTTCTTCTTCCTCTTCCTCTTCTTCCTCTTCCTCCTCCTCCTCCTCCTCCTCTTTAGTTTTTGAGTTCTTTTCTTTTTTGTTTTGAGTTGAATTTAAGTCCATAAACTTTTTTGCCTTAGAAACAGTGTCAATCATAACTTTCAAACATATTTCTCTGGGAGTTTATTTTTCTTTATAAAGTCAGGATAAGTCCTATAGGCCCAGTCCATTTCCTTCAGTAATTCTCCTTGCTTGTAATCCATTAATGGAGCAAGAGCCTCTGTTAAAAGTTCCTTTAAATCCTTCAGGAATCCCTTGGAAAAGTAGAACATACATAGATCTTTTCAGCTGGAGCTGTATTAGCTCTGTTTTGTTGGAGGATCTTTCTTTCTCTGCTTCATCCGCTCTTTTGTTGATACTCTCAGTCTGTTTTTCCATTGTTTTAAATGTCTTTTCAGTTGCCAAAGTTCTTTTATCCATTTGAGTCAATTTTTTTTGTAAATTGTCCATTTTAATGTTGAGATTAGTCATCTGTTCCATTAGAGGGTGCAATGCATTTGCTAATAGTGTGGACATATCTACATTTACTTCCTGGTTCTGGGAGGGAGATGATGGTTGGTTATTTCCGGTCGATGTTTATTTCCCAGTGGTGCCTTCCACTCTCTCCCAGCCATAATATCAACAAGAAGTAAGTTTCCAAAAACAAGATAAAAGTTAGCTGATTTTAACCCACTTTATGTTCTCATGCAGCTTTTGACTTCACCTAAATTGTCATGCACTTGCTTTTACTCAAAGTCCTTTATTTCTGCCTTAAAACCACCTTACTTTTAGTGGGGGGGATATCTTGAGTTTCCCCTCCACCCCCGCTTTGCACTTAGGCACTTCTAATTACTACCAAGGTTCTTATAGATGCTTTAAATCACCTGAGCATTGTTTAACTCATGCTTTGAAGCCTTGGAGGTCTTTTAGAAGCATTTCAAAACTTTTGACCATGTCCGCTTGTCCGGCAGTCGTCTCTGAGTGCCATGTTGGCTCTGTGGCAACGGGCCATTTCAGGGAAGAAGGTGAGCCTCAATTCCTTGGCCATTGCCTTGGAAGAGGCTCTCCTCAGCTCCCCAGGCTAAGGGTCTCCTACAGCCGAGTCTCAGCACAACCCCATCAGAGTGAGATGGGGTGCAGCCGAGCAGTGAAAAGCTTAAACTGGAAGTTGATCTTATCTTGCTATTGAAGAACCAAGGCTCTAACGCAAAGGAATCTTTGTCCATTTTTCAGGGGATTCAACTGGTGAGGATTTTCTTTTGTAAGATTTCAGTTCCAGATCCATGGGATCATCAAGGTGTAGGGCATGCAGCAGAGACTGTCCACTATCTTCATCCTGAGCTATCAGCTGGCATCCATGATGTATCACTAGCAGCTTTCCTTGTATAGTCCACTTGTATTTAAAGCCAGCCTCTTGTAGTCTTGTGGTGACTGGTTTTATGTTTTCCAGAGTTTTAGAGCTTCAGGAGGTATATCTGGCAAGACTGTAACATGGATATCCTGAAATGTGAGGTGACCCTTCTGTTTGGCAAGATGTAAAATTGACTTTCACACACAGAGGTCTGCCAGGGTTATTACAATATCTCTGGGGAATTTCCTATTAGGGACATTTGGAGGGCCCCGTCTGAATGCTTTAAAAATTACAAGGAAGACACCTTCTTCAGCTCCCAGCTCTGCAGCTATTAGGTTTCCCATAAAGCATGTGAGGTCAGCATTTTCTTCCATTCCTTCTGGGAGACCATGAAATTTGAGATTATTTTGGCACTGTGCTGATTCAAGATAGGAAACCCGTTCCCCCAGTGCCCGTGTCTCTCCATGAAGCGTACGTGTTTCTTCTTGAACAGTCTGTGCCAGTGTGAAAGCTGTTGCAGTTTTTTTTTTTTACCATCTGCACTAGTGTTACAGCTATGTCTGTCAATTTTTCATTCACAGGGTTAAGCATTTCTGCCATTTTTCCAGTCAGTGAGTTTAAAATTGTTCTTTCCATCGAGTGGAAGGATGCCTGTAATGAAGCCTGTAAATTTGTTGGCACTGAACCGTCTAAGGCAATTTCGTCAGGCACGGGTAGAGCTCCGGTCACCATTTTATTTTCCAGTAAAGCGCCTCAGTCCCTTTGTGCTTCTTTTCCCATAAATTCAGTCAAGGCTTGGGTTAGATCTTCTTTTATATTTTCATCTTTCTGTTCTGGTATATTCTGAAATCTAAGAAAGTAAGCTGCCCTGTCCATTTCCAGCCTTATCACAGTGTCCTCTATACCTTCTTGCTTATCTTTTAGATCTTGAACTTGTGTATCTACTACTCATATCTCATCTTCCATTTTACTCATTGCTTCAGCTAACAAACCTATCGTTTGTGAAATTTCTTCTATTTGTTTCTTTATTTCTGCTGTTTGTATCATTAACTGGTTGGCTAGGTCTTCCAGTTTGGATTGAATGGGCATGATCACCTTAGCCACAATCTCTTCTGTGGCCTCATTTATTGCTAAAGTAACTGCTTCATTCACTGCCATTGGGACTGCTACATTCATTGCTTCACTTACTGCTTTTGGTACAGCCACATTAACAGCTGCTATCACAGATTCTTGGATAAGACTTTGTAGGTCTTTTAAACTCATTTGGGATATACTCGTGGATGATGAGAATTATGGATGTCTTAAACCACTACCCTTATCCTTATCTTTTCCCATTATTATTTGTTAAACTTTAGAAAAGAGAAAAAAACACTAACAAATGAACCAACAGCTAATTATATTCCCTACCCATTGCTGCTATTACTTCTGGTTCCTATCTCCTAACTCAATTTTTGTAAATTGAACGCCTTGATTCTGCCTTAAATATATCTAAATCTTCTATCTTGTCCTTCTCTCTGTTTACTTAGCAAGTCTGGTCTTTACTATTCTTAGTTTCCCCCTATAGGGTTCTGCACTAAGCTACCTTCCTATTCCATCACCATAGTCCTACTTTGCCAATAATTTTGCCAGTAATTTTTACCAACTACTTCTATTTAGTACCCAATAATAAGATAATGAAATAAGAAAATATACAGATTAATTCAAATTAATTCAACCAGATATCGACTTCAATCAACTTCAAGAAATAATTGATTAATCAGATCATTAATTACTTCCTTAAACTCATTAGTAATTCATTCATCCTTTTGTAATCAATAGATTATATTACAATATTTCATTCCAAAGAAAGAGGGGGGAACAAAAGAACCTGGATTAAGGTGATAAACCAGTCTAGTAATCCAGTATAGTCTTTAAATAATTAATTAATTATTCTAAGTCCTCCTCTTCTTCTTTCTCTTCTCTTCTTCTTTCTTCCTCCTTCACTCTTCTTTTTTCTTATTTCTTGACTTTTCTGCTTGTCCCTCAATGTTTATTTTATTTTCTACAAATGTTGACTGCCTTCTCCCTCAGGTTAATTGGGGATAGAATGCATAGAATGCATAGTTCATTTCAAAGGCTTCACTGGCTCCTAGAATATATAAATTTCTGGTCTGTCCCACTATTAAACACACCGCCAAATGTTTACAGTTGCCTTCTTTCAAAACTTCAATTAAGCTTGGCAACTCTATGAAGCTCTGATAGCCTCTAGTTTCTACCCCCGGGTGAGCTGTATTATTTTTAAAGCTGCGTTGACTCTTTCTGTCAGTCTCCCCTTCTCAACCAGCCTGGTGATGCCCACATAAACCTGCAACACCACTAGACTTTGCCAGCACAGTTTTTCCGGGGCTCACATTCCTCTCTGTTTTGCAGCACTCCCTTCCTCTCCTTGAAGATAACACAGTCTCTGCTTCTTGAGAAGCCTCTTCTTCTTCTTGGAAGCCTCTGCAGGATCCCTGATTGGAATCTCACCAGCTGAAAGCTGGCTTTTCTTGCCTCCTGCTTCGGAGCAGAACCTCCTCGGGAAGATGCCGCCGCATCTTCCTTGTCATTGTAAGCTCCCTGCTCAAGCCCCCACTCCGGAGGGCTTGCAACGGTGATATTCCCCCTCTTCCCTCTTGTACAAAATGACGCCCGGGGGGGAGGGGTTGAAGGCAAGAAGTTTGGCGGAGGAGCAGGAGATCTTCCAATGCCATCTGTCGTCGATCCAACTGGAACCGGAAGTCTGTGTTTTCATGTTTTCAGCAGAGAAATATTGTTGAATTGTTTTGTTCTTACCCTTAGTGGATTGTAGGTTCATTCTGCCTAATTTTCCCATCAGTTTGTTTGCTTTTTCGTATGCTGCTAAATCATGAGGTGAGTAGGAGAGAGTTTCAGGGCAGGAGACCGTGGTTTAGGTGAGTGCCATGTTTCGCAGCATCGTGACGCCCCCCCTTTTTAATTATAGTTCATTGATAACAGAAACTTAAAGAACAACATATAGCATGTAGAAAAGTCCACAGCTACAGAGACAAATATGCAGACATGATTCAATGCTGTACATTATCTTGCTTTCAGATGAGAGATGCAGCAGTCATCAATGCCAATATTGTAGGCTGTTTTGCTTTCCGAAAAGAGATACAGCAAGCATCAAAGCAACATGCCTCCCATTTTTAATTTTAAAAGGGGTAACTTCACTGATATGAGGGGACATGTGAGGAGGAAACTGAAAGGAAAAATAGAAAGGGTCAAAACCATTGGGGAAGCTTGGAGACTATTTAAAACTACAATCCTAGAAGCTCAGAAAAAATATATACCACAGGTTAGGAAAGGCACAGATAGGTATAGAAAAAAGCCTGCATGGTTAACAACAAAGCTGTAAAAGGTAAAAAGGATTCCTTTAAGCACTGGAAACCTAGTCTCAGTGAGGCTGGAAATAGGGAACACAGGCTGTGGCAAATAAAATACAAATCTGTGATCAGGCAGGCAAAAAGGGACTATGAGGAGCATATAACAAAAAATGTAAAGACCAACAATAAAAACTTCACACCTCCTGTTAGTCCGTCCCTGAAAACATACTATTGGGTAGAAGGAAAAGGGGAGGGGAGCTAAGGAGTGGTCAATATTGAGAACTAGCAACTTAGACTGAGGTCTGGCACCTGGATGTAGAGGATAAGAGTCATTGGGCTAGGGCTATTGTCTCTTGATAGCCGGGCCATTAATGGGCGAGTGATTGGTTGCCAAGCTACGATGTTTAGAGCCTCCTGGTTATGTGCAGCTTTGCAGGTCAGTGGAGGAGGGGGAAGAGCATTGCCTGCGTGTGTCCAAGGGAGCTCCTAATGGCGTTTGGAGTTCATTGTCCTTATGCCTTGGCATGGCATGGTGTTTTATTCCTTGGTGCAAGCTAGAGAACTGATCCATCTCACATCTGGTAAGAGGGCTGGAAACCTTGAAGAGGCACTGGAACAGCAACACAAAAGGAAAGTATTCTTCTCTCAGGTGTGCCTTCTGAATTGGCGTCATGCTGGGTTACCATGCTGTACAGTCCTTAATCATAACTTTGTACAGTCCAAGTTCATAATACTTAGGTCTTACAATCCATAAGAGCACATTAAGTGCCTTGCAGGGCAACATCCTGGCCCCACTGGTGGACCGCCTGATGGCACCTGGTATTTTTGGCCACTGTGTGACACAGAGTGTTGGACTGGATGGGCCATTGGCCTGATCCAACATTGGCTTCTCATATGTTCTTATGCATGTTTTGAGAGATTCTTCTTCAGGCAAATTATTTACAAATACAATATAACACAATATACTTTACATAGAAACCAGGGAAAAAGGGAGAGCTAGCTTGCTGCACTCACCCGAAGCTCACAATGCTACAATGCACAAGTCAACTCTGTAGAAGGCTTCTCTGGTTCTTCATAGGAACAACCCAGAAAGCTTAAAAAAATGATACACACAGGTCCCTCTGGTTTTCAATAATAGAAGAAAAAAAATAATCAAATAGGGTTTTCGACTGATTACTTTCTCCAAATGGACAAAACCTCGATTTTTCAATGTATTAGACAAAGACCATTCAACCTAGAATTATTTATTTATTTATTTATACTTTTGATTTATATTCCACCCTCCCCGCATGGGCAGGCTCAGGGTGACTTACAATAGGTTAAAATTACAGAATAAATACAATAAAACATGGGTACATTGACAAAGCAAAAATCTAAAATTCAATCAATCACATTTATACGTAAAGTGCTGTTGCATATAGATGGTGCTAGCATCTCCAAGGCTATATTAGATGGTAGAGAGTACACTGTGGCCATACCCGTGTCATTAGCTGTTCTTGTTTTTCTCAGCATGAGGGCCTTAACTGTTTACTTGTTAGCAGTTCAGGTGTTGTCCATGTGTTGGTGCTAGTGGCAGCTCTTAATCAAAGACCAGGTGGAAGAGCTCCATTTTACAGGCCCTGTAGAAGTGTAAAAGGTCCTGCAGGGCCCTGATGTCTTCCAGGAGCTCATTCCACCAGTATGGAACCACCACTGAAAAGGCCCTGTCCCTGGTTGAGGCCAATCTGGCATCTTTTGGACCAGGGAAAGCCAGGTGGTTTTGTGACCCTGACCTCAGTGCTCTCTGGGGAACACATGGGAAAAGGCGGTCCCTCAGGTAGGCAGGCCCCCAACCATATAGGGCTTTAAAGGTCAAAACCAGCACCTTGAAACAAATCTGGTAAGCTATTGGCAGCCAGTGCAATGCCTTCAGCATGGGCCAGATGTGCTCTCATATAGAGAGGCCCACCAACAGCCTGGCTGCTGCATTTTGCACCAGCTGCAGCTTCCAGATTTGGGACAAGGGCAGCCGCATGTAGAGAGCATAGCAGTAGTCTAGTCTCAAGGTGACCATAGCATGGATCACTGTTGCAAGGTCATTGCATTCGAGGAAGGGAACCAACTGCCTGATCAGCCAAAGATGGTAAAAGGCTGCTTTGACAGTGGCTGCTACCTGGGCCTCCATTGTTAAGGCACATCCAGGAGCACTCTCAATCTCCTAACCCTCAACGCTGGCACCAACAGCGCCTCATCAAAGGTTGGTAGTGGGATCCCTGCTCTCGGACCACCATGACTCAGGCACAGGACCTCCATCTTCATTGGATTCAGTTTCAATCGGCTCAGCCTAAGCCAGCCCACCACGTCCTGAAGCACCTGTTCCAGATCTTCTGGGGTAGAGTCAGACTGACTGCCCAACAACAGATTACATAATTTTTGTCCTTCACATCCTCATATCTACTCACAAGCTCACTTTAACCTCTCTACCCAGCAGGGCCAAATGGCCCATTATTTACATAATCTCAGCCTTCCTTCCCATCTTAGAGCCTTTACATTGGCTCGGCTAAACGTCTTTCCCTCAAATATGTTGTGGGGTCGATTTAATAACACTCCCCCAGGAAAAACTCTGCAAATGTTCCAGCATGGCCCCAGACTTAATCTTCCATATTATTCTGGACTGACAGCTGCACACATCTTCATGTATGAAACTGTTACCCCTTCGGCCACATGTATTTACTAATAAACTTAAAACTGTTCAATATGTTTTTAACAATGTTAATACTGATACTACAATTATGGTTGCAGAATTCCTAGCTGAATCAGCTGCACTTAGATATAGTCTTTTCACATAATACACATATTTTATTGCCTAAATTTACTTACTGGAATTCAACGTATCTTCTCAAATGTATTAATTGTATACAACTATGCCATTAAAGGTGTCTGAATCTAAAAAAACAACAACAACCCAGAAAGACCGCTCTAATAAAACACAGCTGCACTAATGTTTCCAAGAGAATTAAAGGAGCAGTACTTATGACAGCTCACAGAGTTAGAATCATAGAATGTTAGAGTTGGAAGGGACCTTGCAGGTCACCTACTCCAACCCCCTGCACTCTGCAGGAGCATAGCTGAAAGATAGCCCTGCATACTTACAACATAACTGAAAGATAGTTGTCCAGCCTCCACTTGAAAACATCCAGGGAAGGAGCATTCACCACCTCCTGAGGCAGACTGTTCCACTGCTCAACCACTCTTACAGTTAGGAAGTTTCTCCTGATATCTAGCCGATATCGACTCCCTCGTAATTTCCACCCATTAGATCTAGTCTTGCAATCCGGAGCAAGAGAGAATAGATCTGCTCCATCTTCTACATGACAGCCCTTTAAATACTTGAAGACTGCAATCATGTCACCTCTAAGCCTTCTCTTTCCCAGGCTAAACATACCCAACTCTTTCCGCCTTTCCTCATAAGACTTGGATTCCAACCTTCTCACCATCCTGGTTGCCCTTTTCTGGACACGTTTGAGCTTGTCAACATCCTTCCCAAAATGTGGTGCCCAAAACTGGGCACAGTACTCCAGGTGAGGCCTGACCATAGCAGAATAGAGCGTAAGTACCACCTCCCATGATCTGGACACAATGCTTCTGTTAATGCATCCTAAGATTGCATTAGCTTTCTTCACAGCCACATCGCACTGCAGGCTCATGTTCAGCTTATGATCAACCAGAACACCTAGATCCCTTTCACATGTGCTGCTGTCAAGCCAAGTCCCTCCCATTCTATATCTGTGCCTTTGATTTTTTGTGCCTAGGTGTAGGACTTTGCACTTATCTCTATTGAATTTCATTTTATTTGTCTCAGATCATTTTGAATCCTGACTCTGTCTTCTTCAGAATTAGCAATCCCACCCAGCTTTGTGTCATCTGCAAATCTGATAAGCATCCCCTCTATGTCTTCCTCCGGGTCATTTATAAAAACATTGAACAACACCGGGCCCAGGACCAAGCCCTGTGGCATTCCACTCGAGACATCCCTCCATGTAGACGCAGAGTCATTTACAAGCACTCGTTGGGTATGATTTTTCAACCAACCATGAATCCATCCAGCGGTTGCTTCATCCAGCTCACACTTAACCAGCTTATCCTCAAGGATAGCATGAGAAACTTTGTCAAATGCTTTACTGAAATCTAGATACACTATATCCACAGCATTGCCAGACTCAACCATTTTAGTAACTCTGTCAAAAAAGGAGATAAGGTTAGTCTGGCATGACTTATTCTTCATAAACCCATGCTGGCTATTACCAATTAACTCATTCTGTTCAAGGTGCTCACAGACAGAGCGTTTGATAATCTGCTCTAGAATTTTTCCAGGTATTGATGTCAAGCTGACAGGCCTGTAATTTCCTGGGTCCGTCTTTTTCCCCTTCTTGAAGATTGGGACAACATTCGCTCTTCTCCAGTCTTCCGGCACAACAGTGACTGTTAACAACTATGACTGTAACTAAACTGATTGCTTAAATTCTGGATGAGATTGTTAAACTACACAACTTCCAGAAGAATATAGCATTACAATCTTAAAAATTCCAGCACATTGAATAACATTACAGAATTCAAGGGGAAATCCCAACATTACATACATGACCAAAAGCCCAATGAATATGCTACACCAAAAATGAACCAGAGTCCAGACTACAATACCCACAAAATACGTCCCCTCGCCCAGATTATCTGAAGGTATGGGCTGGGTTGTCACCAGTATGCAGATGACACCCAGCTCTATCTACTGATGGATGGCCGCATGGATATGGCCCCAGGAGATCTGGATGAGGCATTACAAGCTGTGGCTGGATGGTTGCAACAGAGCTGACTGAAGCTAAATCCATTTAAGATGGAGGTCCTGTACCTGAGTCACAGGAGACTGAGTCAGGGAATCAGGCTCCTAACCTTCAATGGGGCTCCATTGGTGCCAGCATCAAGGGTGAAGAGCTTGGGGTGTTCCTGGATGCCTCTCTCTCTATGGAGGCCTAGGTCACTGCCACTGCCAGGTTGGCCTTTTTTCATCTGAGGCAGATCAGGCAGTTGGCCCCACATCTCATCCCCTGGGACCTGACTACAGTGACCCATGCAATGGTCACTTCCAGATTGGATTATTGTAACTCTCTCTATGTGGGGCTGCCCTTGACTCTGCTCTGGAAGTTGCAGCTAGTGCAGAACATGGCAGCACGAGTATTGATGGCAATGCCTGTGCAGGCTCACATCCACCCAGTGCCGTGTGAATGGCACTGGCTGCCTATCAAATTCCAGATCTGTTTCAAGGTGCAGGTGCTTACCTTTAAAGCCCTATGTGGACAGGGGCCAGCATACCTTAGAGACTGCCTCTTCCCATATGAGCCTCAGAGACTACTGAGGTCAACAAGTCAACATCTTCTAGCAGTCCCTGGCTCCAGGGATGTCTGAATAGCCTTGACCAGGGCCAGGACTTTTTTGGCCTTGGCCCCCACCTGGTGCAATGAACGCCCAGATGAGAGCCAGCTCCTGTGGAATCTATTACAGTTCCACAGGGCCTGTAAGATGGAGCTCTTCCACTGGCCTTTTGGTTGAGGCAGCGGGCATCACTCCTGGCTATCTCCCCTCCAGTGCCCTGGACCCAGATATTGGGGCACTGCTGAATTCCAAATAAGTTGATTGACACTGGAACTAATTGTTGCATGATATTTTAGGGTTTTATTGTTTTTAATTGTTTTGATGGTTGTTTTAATGTTATTATATTAAGAATTGTTGTAAACTGCCCTGAGTCCACTTGTAGGGAGGGCAGTATATAAATCAAATAAATAAATAAAATTCTCTCCCCTGCTCTCTTCACTTTCTTTTTTTCTTTTTAATATTTTCTTAAGCATTTTGTGGCATTGGATTGGGTTTTTAAATTTGCTTTTCCTCCTATTTAATATATGCAAATAAATATGTTTCTGCATAGCCAGGGAGTCCCCCAAGTATGCTGTATAGATGATTTTGTTCGGCAGCCCTATTGATCAGCTATGAGTAAGCTTCCATGCTTGACTGAGTGAACTAAATAATCCAGTTTTTAAAAATATCTTCTGCTAAGACAACCCCTCAGGTACAAGATTAATCTTGGTATGGGAAAGTCACTCCAGGGTCTACACTAACAATAGGGGGTCTTACATGCTGGTGTGCAAGAAGGATAAGAGTAGACCACTGTGAGGGGGAGGGGATTTCCTCTGACTGAAGTAAACCAAAAACTAGCTACCATGCTTTTCTTAAAAGATTATTGCATTACCAGTCTGTGTTTATCAGGGAGCATTTGATATCGCCTAAAAAGTGTGCTAATATAAATGGGACCGAGGGGTAGAATAAGGAATAAGAACATATCTCACATTTCTGAACATGTGCAGAGCAGAAATAAAGTTGATAGTATTAGGAAAACAGAAAGGAAACATGAGTTGAAGAAAAATGATTGGAGAAAAGTTGGCAAAGATTAAGGAAATGTTAAGTTGTTGGGATAATGGCTGTTGATTTGATAGGTATATATATTTGAAAAACAGCTGCCAAGTGTTTACAAGTTGTGGAGATTTAATGAGAGGAAGGATAATATACAGGCTGAACTGGATCTTCATTTCTTAGAATGCGGGGGGGAATCAAACAGTAATTTGACACAGAAAAATCAATATGGAAGCAATATATATAATGCAAACATAAAATAGAGAGAGAGAGACTACAGGGAAACATGAAAAAGTGCATCTAAGGGGAAAAAAGAAAGGGAAGAAAATAAACCAACTAGCACAGTTAGAAAAATATAGATTACATGTCCAATTTAGGACAGCAGCAATTTATAACAGTCAGAAAATAAGCTGAAGGAACTTCAGTAAGGAGACATGAAAGATATGAATATGATTGCAAAAATGGAACTTACTAAGGAAAAAATATTGAAAACTATGTTATATATCTATGTTATATAGACAGTTAACACCTTAGATCATTTATATTTATATAATATATAAAAGAAAGCATTAAAAGCATATAACATGTTTTATTCAATAAAATAAACGCAAATATCAAGGAAAGGAAAATTGTATAAAAATAGCATATCAACTGTGTGTGAGAAATCAACAAGCATTCATAAAATTCATAGAAATTGGTTCATAGAGTTAAAATTAGGTAGGAGCATAAGCCCAAGGTGGTGCAATGTATGAAAACAATATTCTATTCAACATGTCTCCAGCAAATACTAACTAGACAGTGCCTTAACTTTGGCATCCTTTTATCATTTGGTACATTGTAGAACATAAACAAATAAATAATAAAGGAAGGGGGAGTGGGGGGAGACCAGAATGAGACACAGCTTATATGAATACTGTTTAAGTTTTAAGAACGTTGCTTATTTTTAAGTGCTTTCTCTCTCTGTCTTGTGCACTTTAATTCACATATAAAATCTGTAATATTATTGTCAATTGTTTCTGGTGACAGTTCTAACAATTGTACTAATAATCATGCAGTAACTGCTGTTTTATTAATTCCAGTAGTTACTGCCATACCAACTAGTGAGTTGAAGTTCTAGCTATTTACTGATTTTTTTTAATGGTTAAATGAATTTAAACTTATAGGAAAATTGTAAGGAGGGATAGATAGTGCTGTGTTCAGTAGTAACACTTTTTACTATTGTATTAGTTAAAATCTGCATACAATAAAGCATTCAAAAGCATTTATATTAGTTAAAATCTGCATACAAGAAAGCATTCAAAAGCATACAATAAAGCAGGGGTGTCAAACATGCGGCCTGGGGGCCAGATCAGGCCCCCGGAGGGCTTCTATCAGGCCTGCAGTGGAACTGGCCGTCTTCTGCTGCTTCTTCCAGTTCTGCTGCTGTGACATCATCGTAGGTTTGCAGCTTGTAGATACACACCTGAACAGCATACTCAGGATTGCAACAGAACAGACATTTTGATGCAATAATTCAGAGCAAGAGGTGTCAGTTATCAGACACTGTTAATTAAACAAAATATTGCAAGAGTGCTATTTTAAGCATGTTTTTATTTTAAGAAAAAAACCCCATTGTGTTTGTGTCGTTTATGAAGTTTATATTTCCGCTACCTGGCATTACATTTTATGACACACATGGCCCAGCCTGACAAAGTCCAATTTATGTCAGATCCGGCCCTCATAACAAATGAGTTCAACACCCCTGCAATAAAGCATACAATATGCTTATCACATAGGCAAGGAAGGGGGCAGAGGGGAAAAACTGGGGATTGGGAATTTTTTTATTCTTCCATTTATAGGATTTATCACATTCAACTTTACTATTTTATTACTATAAATCTACAAATTAACTATTTGATTGTTCATAGCACATGATTGTTATTAATTTTAAGTTAACTTCTAAAAATAATTCCTTGCATTGATTGTTCTCATAGATTTGTACTAGTGTGCTTAATTAATTGTTAACATCAATCAACTTAGAAAATACAAGTGGAGACCCGCAAGAAACTTGCGGGATGGTCATCCCATTCCTCACACCTTTGCTTCCTCCCCTCTACCCTTACCTATCTCACACTCTTTCTCCCTTCTGGGGGTGGAGCCATAGACTCAACCCTCCAAAGCAGCCATTTTATCCAGGGGAACTGATCTCTGTCACCTGGACAACAGTTGTAATTCTGGGTGATCTCCAGCCCTCACCCAGAGGCTGGCAATGGTAGTTCTCATGGAGGAAATGACTGGTTTGGAGGGTGGAGTCTATGGCATTATACTGGTCTGAAGTTCCTCCCCTCCTCAAACCCCACCATCCCCAGGATCCACCCCTTAAATGTCCAGGAGTTTCCCAATCCAGAGTTGGCAACCCTATTTCCTTCCCACCCAACAGCCAACTTAACCTTTATCTGCCTTTATCTGTCTTCAGCTTTTTGTCTCCACCCCCTCCCCCACAGTTTCTACCAAGGAAAATTATAGTCTTTCTCCACAGTGGGGACCAAAGCAGCTTACATTATTCTCACCTCCTTTTTATCTGCACAACAACCCTGTGAGGTTGGTTAGGCTGAAAGTATGTGACTGGTCCAAAATCACCCAGTCAGCTTCCACCGCAATATGGGGATCTGAACCTGGGTCTTGCAGACCCTACTCTGAGGCTCTAACTGCTGCACCACTGCTGGCTTTCATAGGGTGGCTGCTGAACAGCAGCAAGCAGCCAGGCCAAGTTGAGTCATGCAAATTAGGTGGTATCAAGTCACCCAGAGGGTGCTGCCTAGGGATGCCAGCCTCCAGTGGGATCTGGGGATCCCCTGGAATTACTGTTCAGCTCCAGACTACTGAGATAACTTCCCCTGGAGAAAATTGATGCTTTGGAGGGTGGACTCTAAGGCATTGTACCCCACTGAGGTCCCTGTCCTCCCCAGGCTCCATCCCCAAATCTCCAGGAGTTTCCAGACCTGGAGCTGGCAACCCCACTACCCCATCCCCTGCCAGTGCCCATGGGGGGACCTGGCAACCCTATACTGCTGCCAGGCCTAGGGTTGGCAACCTCCAAGTGGGGCTGCCTGGAGAGTGAACTCCAGAGATCTGTGAACAACAGAGATCTGTCTCCCTGGAGAAAATGGCTGCTTTGGAGGGTGGATTCTGTGGCATGATACCCAGCTGAGGCCTCTCCCTTCCCCAAATCCTGCCCTCCTTGCACTCCACCCCAAAACCTCTAGGAATCCCCCAGCCTGTCCCCAAGGCTCCCTCCCTCCCCCTCCCTCCCTCCAAGGCCGAAAGAGGCCTGGAAAGAAAGGGCCCTTCCCCACCCTTTGACTGACAGAGCCAGTCAGAAGCCTCCTCTCCCCCCCCCCAACGTTCTAATCTCTCACCACCGTTGCTGCCTGGAGTCAGGTCCCTGCAGAGGCCATTTCAAAAGGCTTTTGGGGGGAATTCAACTGTCCCTGAAGGGATTTCCTCACTGTTTGGATTTTTCTACAAACCCAGGAAGTCTACTGACTATGTAGGAAAAGCTGTTGGGGGAGAGTGAGGCCCCTGTTGGAGGGAATAGGTATCCGCACAGAAAAAAAAAAGTCTGGAATTAGAATAAGGATTTCATCAGTTCATGTTAATCTTGTTGCTAAAAGTGTTGAAAATGCTAAAGGCTTAATCAGAAACTTTTGCTAATTGTGACCAATATGGAGATTATCGTAGGCTAGCTTCTTTAAGGCACCAAGTTTCTTAAGACTACCCTTTCAGTTGAACCTCTCTTAACTTCCACACTTTACTTGTCTCCATTCACATCATTAGACTTTCCTTTAACCTACTTCACTCTCAATATGCATAATGATATCAGAATTTCTTCTTAGGTTGCAGGTCATTAAACACAAAAGAATACAGAGCCAAATCTCCAAACTGAACCCACATATTCTCTTTGTACAAGAGACTCACATCAGATCTATCGCTGATCCTGTATTCAAAACTAAAATATTCCAGCATCAATTTCTGGTCAAGGGCTCCCCCAAATCTAGAGGAACTGCTATTATACTTTCAAAGGATGCGAAATTCACACATCATGGCACCCTTACAGACCCCCAAGGGAGATATATTTTCATTAAAGGTCTCATTGACACCTTACCAGTTACACTAGCATCAATATACGCACTGAACTCTGATCAAATTTCTTTCACTGAACAAACTTTAGGAAAACTACATGCGTTCCACACAGGGGAAATAATTTTGGGTGGATATCTGAATGTCATCACGGACCACTCCAAAGATAAATCTTCATTCAAACCAAACCGGACACACAAGAAGAAAATATGACCTAAACTGCCAGGAATTCTTGATAGTTTTAATCTCATTGGTATTTGCATCTCATTAACATGCATCCTACAGAGAAGGATTACTCATACTACTCTTCTTGTCATTGCACATATACCCGCATAGACTATATTCTGATTTCATCAACACTAACAGGATACAAACTTCCCAAATAGGGAACCAATTATGGCCCAATCACTGTTGGGGCAATTGTGCTATAGCCTTACCCAATGATAACATCACAACTCCAACAATTCTTTATTACTGAACAACTTGGTGGCAGCAGATATTGAGAGTAACATTCAAGATTGTGGACAGCCCTCTGGAATCTTCTTCACCAGACATGATTTGGGATGCATTTAAATCAGTTCTACATGGCTATTTGATCTCCTAGGCCTCCTGTATTAAGAAACAGAAACAACAGGTGAGATCTACTCTTATTCACATAATCTTATCATTGAAATATCAACACAAACAAACTGGCAGCAAGAAAATGTATAAGAAGCTGTTGGCAGAGCATAGAACACTTGAAATATTAGAGATGACATAGATACAAAACATATGTTTGTTTTTGTTGTTCAGCCACAGTCAAGTCCGACTCTTCATGACCTCATGGACAGTAACAGTAACAAGTGGCTACTGGAAAATGTTGAAGAGTGTCACAATCAATCGAGAAAACTTTCCTCTTGCATGACAACTAAATTCACCCCACCAAAAAAGGATGTCACTCCCCTCCCCCACCCAAAGTCCAATAAAGATAAAAAAGGAGCGAATGGAGAACTCGAGTTTGGATTAAGGTTGCTGAAACAGAGCTTGGAGACTGTTGAAAAGTTCTGCACTCCAGGATTTGTCTGTATCAGGTTGTCAGGACCCCACACTTTGGGAATTGTTCTTTTTAGGCTCTTGCACGTGGCCCTCACTAGTAGCTAGGACATTGGCTGTCCCATTGCCCTCTGATGTTGCTCCCTTGTCACTCCATGCCTCGTCAGGACCACCTGGCACCTCATCTGGATCACTGGCTCTTTTTAGTCTGGTATGATGAATCCAAACATCAGCAGCTGTAGTCTTCATGGCACTGTCAGAAATCAGGAGCACTTAGACTGGACCCTTCCACTACAGCTTTAAAGGCTCATGCTTCCAGGTCTTGAATAGGACCCAATCTCCAGGCTGGAAAGAATGGACTGGAAAATCATATGGAATTGGCTGGACACCAGCAGCAGCCCTATGAAGAGAACAAATACAAGACTGCAGGGCAGACACATGCTCAGTAATAATTTTA
Organism: Gekko gecko; assembly: GCA_029375565.1. Lineage (NCBI taxonomy): Eukaryota > Metazoa > Chordata > Lepidosauria > Squamata > Gekkonidae > Gekko > Gekko gecko. Next base: position 218,901,702 of record JAPDNY010000002.1, on the reverse strand, counting down.
TCCCCAATTTCAACATTTACCTCTCCTTTTCCCAGGTCTGTTAAAGGATATGGCTGACCATATACTAATTCAAATGGAGATAATCCCAATCTACCACGAGCTGCTACCCTGATTTGTGTAAATGCTACAGGGACCATGTCTGGCCATTTTGAAGAAGTCTCCATTCAAAGCTTAGTCAAAGTTGTTTTTAAAGTTCTGTTCAAACATTCCATTTGGAGAACAAATGTAAAGAAAATGGTCATGAGAGTCTGACCCACAGATCAAGCAGTCAACAAGACTTGCAAAGAAAATGCTTTCTGTATTATGGTCAACAAGCACTACAACACAATAAATAAATTCCTTCAAATCATAAGAAAATCCTAGTGTGGAAATACATAATCAACGTCGTCTCCAGATTATATAACAACATTTCAAAATTGTATCTTCCTCAGGAAATATTACAGTAGTACAAAAGCTCTCTTGCTCATAAATCGCTTTACAAAAAAAATCAGGAAAGATAATACATTTAGATAGGATGCTGATCTCAATAAGTATTCAGGCTCAAATATGCTGCTAAGCTTCTAATGTATCCTAGGCATCCTAGCCATTAGAATCTTAGCAGCATATTTGAGCCTGAATACTTATTGAGATTACTATAGTCAGGCATCCAGCTTCTAGAGAATCCAGCCATGCCTAGGAAAGTTCTGAGAGGTTTTTTTGTAGAGGGAAGAGGAAATCTACAAATTGGCCCTTTTCGATCTTTCAGGAGCTCCTTCTGACCCTGGGAAATCTGAAAACCCAAATATGTCACAGTTTACAAGCTGATCTTTGTCCCTGGAAACACCATATCCCTGTTAACCCAAAAGATTCAGAAGTGATACTGCAGCTTCTTGAACTGTCCTTTTGTCAGGTCTAGAAAGTAAAAGATTGTCAGTAAATTGGACAAGAACCACATTGTCATAAGTAGTCCATTTCTGAAGAGATTTGGCCAGAAATTGACTAAAAAGGGAAGGTGAATTTACAAATCCCTGAGGAAGAACAGTCCAATAGAAATGAGTCTTATTCCCTGTAACTGGATCCTCCCATTCAAAAACAAAAATGTCTCTAGAGTCTGGTACCAGAGGAACACCAGAGGAACGCATCCTTGAGATCCAAAACAGTGAAACATTTATGATCCCCTGCAGGACTAGATTTAGATGAAGAGAGGCCCTAGGCTATTCCACTTGTGAGGCCCATCCCAATGCCGCCCCCCCCCCTCATGACTAGAAGAAAATAGAAGAATGTTATAAACAAAATTGAGTGAAGCCAAGGATGATGATGGGTATTTAAAATTCTGCAATTCACAATTTCTCCTCTAAAGGACGAGATGTTATTGTTAAATACCATAGTGATTGAAAAAAAAAAAGCATAAATGTTAAAATTAACACTGAAAAACTTTTGCAATAATTGAATTTTGTAAACCTTTTGTGGAATAAGCATTAATTTTTAGGAAAATGAAGTTGTAATGTTATTCTTTAAAAAACAAACAAACTTTGAGTTTAAAAATTATATTGCCTGGGAAGTGTAAATAATATGATCATGATTAAGAATCTACTTTATATTTTCATTAAACAGTCAGTTTTAAAATACGTATTAAGAAGTAAACTACAACCATCAAATACAGTAAGACTAAAAATGTTTTTTTCTAGCCTTCCTCATAGCAAAATCATCCAGAACTTCATCAAAATTTGTCTAAGTTTGTCACTTTCAATGTACAGAATGCTCAGTGTGGACAACCTCTCTTGAGACATCATGGCCCTTAATTCATTTTTAATTCTTTTGAGTCTTCAAAAACTCCTCTCTCCTGAGCAGTTAGTGACCATAAAGCTAAGAAATAGTCGCAAGGTTGCTTCCACATTAGGAAAGGCCATCTGGATTTTTTCCTCGTATAGAATTTGATAAAGGTCTGTACGAGACAGAGAGTGCTCTTCTGTAAGCCTATGGCTTTGTCTCACATACAGATGAAAGTGCAAAAGTTCATCAATAAGTTTCAGGTCAATATCTTCTGGGTATGCTTCCATCAACAGTTCAACACCTTTCTGAATTTCTTGCTTAGATGCTGTCAGATTAGCTGTTGAACATAACTGTACACAGTACTTCTTTTTAAATTGGCTTCAAGTGCATCTAATATAGGAATAAAGGATTTTTTCCTAAACTTATCTCTTGAAGAAAGTGCATCTAAGGCATCAGGTGCACTTCCATCATTTCTTTGCCGTTCCTTTACTCTTTGTCTCCTAGTTTTATAGTTAACTTTTGGCAAGGTGGCTTTTGCTTGTTTCTCAAGCTCATCAAAATCTTCTTTAATTTTCCTTTAAAAATCCAGAAGTGAACTATACAAACTTGCACAAGAACTCAATAACAGGTCTGATTTCTGAAGGGCTTTGCTGACCTTGTGAAAATGACCTAGCACACGGGTCCAAAAATGCAGCATAAGCACAAATTCCAGTTCTTCCATTTTCTGCAAAAGATTATTAGCTTGAAGCCTGGTCTCCCCCTTCCCATTAACATTAGAGTACGAATGACTGAGGGCATGAGTGATAGCACTGTAACTTTCCAAAACAGCTTCTGTGGCTTTTGCGTGTGCGTCCCACCTAGTGTCTGACAAATATTTAGGCACTTTGCCTAAATGATTTTAGAACTGCCCATCTCTTTGTGGAGGATGAAAAGAAAGTATAAACAGTTCACTACATCAGTTCACTGCATCAAGGCAGCAATCCACAGCTGAACGGCCCACTGGATTTAAAGAGTGACCTGTGCATGGAATAAATCTTGAAAACTGTTTTTTTAATGATCTTTTGCTGCATACTGTTATTTACCAGCCATGTTGGCAGCATTGTCGTAAGAGTGCCTGCGATATTTTCTAAAGTCAATTTCAAGCTCAGTTGTGAAATAATTGAACACTAAATCAGCCATGCTTTCTCCCGTGTGGTCTTTTAGCTCAAGGAAAGTTAAAAATCTCTCAGTTGGCAAACCATCTTCAGGTGATACATATCTGATAATTAAAGTCAACTGATCAGTATGTGAAATGTCAGGAGTGGAATCTACTGAAAAGATTAAATATCCAGCCTTTCTCACATCAGCCAGAATTGCATCCTTAACCTTTTTTTGCCATGAGTTGAATCATTTCCTTACATATATTTTTGACAAATAAGAGGGATTGCCTGATCCAGAATGTCCATACCGATTGATATGAACAAGTAAAAATGGATCAAATTTTGCCACTAGTTCTAAAAGACCAAAATAATTGCCATTATTTGGAGATCCAAAGTCTTCATTGTCTCCTCTGAATGGTAAGCCTCGTTCTACAGCAATAATTACAGCAATAATTATCTCCATGACATGCCGCCAGTACTGCTGTTCTGCTTTTATTTGTTCCTCTAGCTTGGAAGTTAACGTTTGCCCTCGCTTCCTTGTTAGGTAGGCCAACATGGCATTCCTATGCTTCTCTGAGTTTTCATGAGTTTGGATAAGATGGGGGTTTTGCCAGTCATCAAACCCTTCAGTAGCTAAAGCTGTGGAAGAAGATGCAAGGTTTGGAAAGAGTTTACAAACAAAGCAATAAATCCAGCCTTTTGAGGGACAATATACAAGCCACTCTCAGCTATATGTTTCCCCATTTGCTTTTGTTGAATAAAAAGGAGCTTTTGTGCAAAACCTGGACTGCTTTTTGTACACTTGCTGGAATTTGAAACTGGTCCACAATGATGCAGAACTTGAGAGGGACCCCACTCAACCCAATAGGATACTTCCTCATGTGATAATTCTGACCACAAACCAACATCTGTTACAATAGATTTATGTTTGGCATTATCTTTATCTACATCTGGAACACCTTGGACTTGGCCTATCTTACCCGGTGTGAACTGCAAAATCTGACTATTTACATTATTTTCTTATGGCTCTTTAGCCTCCCCCTGTCCAGTAAGTGACTCTTGAATTAGTTCTATATTTTCAGTTTGAGCCAGCATCATGGCTGCTTCCTCATAATTAGCTAGCTGTTCCACATCCTGTTACGCTGTTTCTCTTTCAGGGAAGTTTTGTCTGGTTGCATGCTAGTAGTTAGCTCAGACTGGATAGCTTCACTGCTGGCTCTTGTTGCTTCAATGAGTGGTTGATGCACAGAAGCAGTGATTGTTCTTAACTTCATTACCATATCATTTTCAAGTCTCTGTCTCTTGCGCTTGTAGCACCCCTTTCAAATCTTTTACTGATGCTCAGATTAGAATCTAAAAATAAAAAGTAAAATTAATCTTCGATGGATAAACACATGGATCAGAGGTCCATCAGTGGCTATTGACACAAGGTATAGATGGTTGTTGCTGAAGGGTTACAGAATTCAGTTTTCCACTGTGGCAAAACAGGTGCACACCCTCAACCCTGGGGGACTGAGTAGCCAGTTTGTGGCTTGTGAGCCCCACTTTGCCTTCCCACCTCCTTGGTGGGCTTCTGTCACTCTTCAGTAGCTGCCACCACTCACTGACTTCCTTATGCCTTTCTTGAGGGGCAGTGAGACCCTCTGGCTGACTCCTGGAGTTTGGAGAGGAAAACCCCTAATTTTGGGTTTCTTCTGGAGGGTTGGCACCTGCACATTTTGGGGCTTTTTCCTGCCCAGGACCCTTCTTAAGGCACTGGTAATGGGCAGAGTGGGAGAGACTCCATGGTCAGAGCACCAGACTGGGGTTTTAAACAAAGAACAAAGATTTTATTGACTATTTATAAGTAACAGGATTTTAAACACAAAAAGGCACTTTAAATCAAACACAGAAAGGAAAACACCATCAGGCATAAATAAAATAAGACAAAACGCAGTTCCTCTGTTCCTGAACTGATACCTATACTAGCCATTTAAAAGAGCCAACTGCCAAAAAATGTTATATAAAATAAATATGTAAAACTTTGATTAGATTCTGCAATGGCTTTAGAACAATTAATCTATTATTAATGCATGAAGCAGTATTGTTTGGATTAATTGACATGACAATTGACACCATCAATATTTCTTTTCATATCTAAGAAGTTCTGAGAAAGGGGTTGCAAGTGCATGCTGCAGGCACCGACAGGGCTCTGTGAAATGTGAAAGATAGACTTCCCTGCCTGGGAGGAGTGAGGCCAGTGCCAGTCACATGTGCTTGCTCTGTTCAAGCCATGGAGGAGGGAAGAAATGGAAGGGACTTGGGAGAGCTTGCTTGCCTGGTCTATCTGCCACAGCTGGCTCCCAACTCACACTCCATTTGCCACATTGATGCCCACTCGCTCATCCTCGACAGATCCCTTTGGAGTGCCTCACAATCCTCCCTGGTTCTCACCATCCTGAACAACTTCATGTCATCTGCAAATTTAGCCACTTCATTGCTTACTCCCAACTCCAAATCATTAATAAACAAGTTAAAAAGCATCGGACCAAGTACTGATCCCTGTGGTACCCCACTGCTTACCACCCTCCATTGAGAAAATAACCCATTTATACTCATTATTTCCTATTAATTTCCAAATATTAATTTTTGATCCACAAGAGGACTTGTCCTTTTATTCTGTGACTATTGAGCTTACTTAGGATCCTTTGATGAGGAACTTTATCAAAAGCTTTCTGGAAGTCAAGGTAAACAATATCTATTGGGTCCCCCTTGTCCACATGTTTGTTCACTTCCTCAAAAAACACTAACAGGTTAGTGAGACAAGATCTTCCCTTAAAGAACCCATGCTGAGTCTGCCTCAATAGTTTTTGTTCATCAATGTGTCTACTAATTCTTTCCTAAATAATGGCTGAGTACAGACTGGCAATTTGCTCCGGTAGCCAGTCATAGCAAAAAAGCCCTGGAATAAACTGTACCAGGTTTTCCTGTTCACACAGCGGGGGCTGCTGCTGGAAGATACGGGACGGAGGCGTGCGGGAGTGTTCAGACTGCCGCGCCAGAGGCGTGCTATATTCGCTGTTTCCCCATTAATTTGACTATGTTTGTATGGGTGTATGTGCGCATGAGCACCCATGCGCTCATGCGCTCAAGCACATAAGCGCATTTTGCTGATTGGGGGAGGACCCCGCAGCGCCGGCACCGCATTGGGCAGTGGAGCGGAGCACAGCTAATCACACCGCTGCTGCCTTCTGCCCAACATGGGTTGCTCCCGGCTTTTCGGCTGCGCGTTCAGACTCCCCAGAAGTGGAGAAACACGCGACACACGCGGGCTTTCGGATTTGCTACGGGTTTTATCAGGTATCTTTTTAATCTGGGTGTGAAGCGCAACAGCATGGGTTGGCTATGGGTGGGGGATGCCAGGCAGATGTGCCTGTGTGAAAGCCCCATTTACGCCAGGAGTGAATCGTCGTTGGCCCGGGTCCCTACCGGAGCAAACTGCCAGTCTGTACTCAGCCAATGGTTTCCACCAACTTACCTGGTATTGACGTCAGACTGACTGGCCTGTAATTTCCTGGATCTCCTCTGGAACCCTTTCTAAAGATAGGAGTGACATTAGCTACCTTCCGGTCCTCAGCTACCTTCCAGCTACCTTCCTTAGCTACCTTCCAGTCCTCAGTGACTCAGTGACTATTGAGCTTACTTAGGTAAACAATATCTATTGGGTTCCCCTTGTCCACATATTTGTTCACTCCCTCAAAAAACACTAACAGGTTAGTGAGACAAGATCTTCCCTTAGAGAACCCATGCTGAGTCTGCCTCAATAGTTTTTGCTCATCAATGTGCTTACCAGTTCTTTCCTTAATAATGGTTTCCACCAATTTACCCGGTATCGACATCAGACTGACTGGCTTGTAATTTCTCAGATCTCCTCTGGAGCCCTTTTTAAGGATGAGGGTGACATTAGCTACCTTCCAGCCCTCAGGAATGGAGGAATGGAAGCAGATTTTAAAGAAAGATTACATATTTTTGTCAGGAGACCCACAAGTTCACATTTGAGTTCTTTCAGAACTCTCGGATGTATGCCATCCAGGCCTGGTCATTTATCAGTTTTTAAGTTGTCGATCACTCGTAGGACCTCCCCTCTCATCACCTCAATTTGACTCAGGTCTTTCAACACACCTCCTGAAATCAGTGGTTCTGGAGTGGGCAAGCACTTCTCTTCTTCCATAGTGAAGGCAGAGGCAAAGAAAGCATTCAGCTTCTCAGCCATTTCCCTATTATCCTTCAGTACTCCTTTTACCCCTTGGTTATCCAAGGGCCCCACTGCCTCCCTGGCTGGTTTCCTGCTTCTAATGTATTTGAAGAAAGTTTTATTGTTGGTCTTCATGTTTTTTGCTATATGCTCCTCATATTCCCTTATTCAGCCTGATCAGAGATTTGCATTTTATTTGCTACAGCCTGTGTTCCCTTTTATCAACATCACTGAGACTAGCTTTCCACTGCTTAAAGGAATCCTTCATACCTTTTACAGCTTCCATTACTTTGTTAACCATGCAGGCTTTTTTCTATACCTATTTGCGCCTTTCCTAACCTGCGGTATATATTTTTTTTCTGAGCGTCTGGGATTGTAGTTTTAAATAGTCTCCAAGCTTCCCCAATGGTTTTGACCCTTTTTTCTTTTCCTTTCAGTTTCTTCCTCACATGTCCCCTCATATCAGAGAAGTTACCTCTTTTAAAGTTAAAAGTGGTTGTGTCAGTCTTTTTGGCCAACTCCCTATTTATACAAATGTTAAACTCAATAACATTTTGTGAAGAAAAAGACTGTGGCCAGGGTTGAAAAGGTGCCATATTTGGTAGCACATTTAAGGAGTACTCTGGATTAATCATTAAATTTCTCCTTTTTGGACGTTGTTGCTTCTGATGTCCAATTGATTTCTCCCCAAGGGAAGAAACTGCCTTGGAATATTATTAGATTTTTTTTAAAAAAATTATTTTATTTTATAGTAGACAAACAGACAGACATAGTTACATAAAATCCAGGGTTACATATAATCTTTGATTGAACTTCTATATCCCCTCTTGCATTAAGTATTTAAAATATTATCCATCTGAATCACCATATATTCTGAAAAGTATTTTGCATTATAGTTTAATATACATTTTATTATTTATTCTTATTAATTATTATGTCAATATTGTTCATTTATTATTGTATTTTAACCAGACATAAAATCTTGTCCATGTATTTTTAAAGCTTGTTTCATCTCATGCTCTGAGCATTAAAGTCAGTTAACTATTTCAGTAGTCTCAAATATTTTATACTCTCTTCTTTTGAGGGTACTTCTTTCTTCCTCCAATATTTTGCATATATAAGATCCTTGCGGTAGTTATTATGTGTATAATAAGATTAAAAATGGTGTTTTTTTTACAATTTTGTGGCATTATATTCAAAAGAAACAATTCAGGTAAAAACAATACGGTATATTTCAACATTTTTGGTAACATTTCATGAATCCATGCCCAGAATCTTTTAACCCTATCATAGGTCCACCTCATATGAAAAAATGAACCAACATTCTTTTGACATTTCCAACAATCATTTGATGAATCAGGATAAAACATTGCTAACTTATCTGGAGTCATATCCTGTCCTTATATATATATTTTAATTTTGGTTCCACAACATTCTATGCTTGCCATAATTCATTCGGCTCAGGAACCGGCAGTCAGAAGACACTGGCCAGGGCTGACTGGCTGCTTCGCAAAGTCCCGCCCACGTCAGCCCCGGTCAGTGATTTCAGCTCAGTCTACTCCAGTCCTTCGACAGGAGAGGACCGTCTGGAGTGAGAGCGCAGGGACAGGCCCTCAAGGCTGAGGCAAGTGAGAGAAGCCCTTTTCTGCCCCCCCACACCATCCCCTGGGCCTCCTATGAGGGGACTAGGGCCAGAGAAGGCCTTTTCTGCCCCCCACATGCCAACCCCTAGGCCTTCTTTGGGGGACTAGGCCCAGAGAAGGTCTGTTCCGCCTCCCACATGCCATCCCCTGGGCCTTCTATGGGGGATTAGGCCCAGAGGAGGCCTTTTCCACTCCCCCACCATCCCCTGGGACTTCTATGGGGGCACTAGGCCCAGAGAAGACCTTTTCCGCCCCCACACGCCATTCCCTGGGCCTTCTATGGGGGACTAGGCCCAGAGAAGGCAAGTTCCGCTCCCCACACTCCATCCCCTGGGCCTTCTATGGGGGACTAGGCCCAGAGAAGGCCTGTTCCGCCCCCCAGATGCCATCCCCTGGGCCTTCTATGGGGCACTAGGCCCAGAGAAGGCTTTTTCCGCCCACCCATACGCCATCCCCTGGGCCTTCTATGGGGGCAGTAGGCACAGAGAAGGCCTTTTCCGCCCCCCATGCCATCCCCTATGCCTTCTATGGGGGCAGTAGGCGCAGGGAAGGCCTTTTCCGCCCCCCACACGCCATCCCCTGGGCCTTCTATGGGGGCAGTAGGGCCAGAGAAGACCTTTTCCGCCCCCAACATGCCATCCCCTGGGCCTTCTATGCAGCACCTGGCCCAGAGAACGCCTGTTCCACCGCCCACATGCCATCCCCTGGGCCTTCTATGGAGGCACTAGGCCCAGGGAAGGCCTGTTCCGTCCCCCACACGCCATCCCCTGGGCCTTCTATGGGGGACTAGGCCCAGAGAAGGCCTTTTCCGCCCCCCACACGCCATCCCCTATGCCTTCTATGGGGGCAGTAGGCCCAGAGAAGGCCTTTTCCACCCCCCCACACCATCCTCTGGGCCTTCTATGGGGCACCAGTAAGCCCAGAGAAGCCATATTCCGTCCCCCACATACCATCCCCTGGGCCTTCTATGGGGGCAGTAGGCCCAGAGAAGCCATTTTCTGTCCACCACACATCATCTTCTGGGCTTTCTATGGGGGACTAGGCCCAGAGAAGGCCTGTTCCGCCCCCAGATGCCATCCCCTGGGCCTTCTATGGGGGACTAGGCCCAGAGAAGGCCTGTTCCATCCCCCACGAGCCATCCCCTGGGCCTTCTAAGTGGGCACTAAGTCCAGAGGAGGCCTTTTCCGCCCCCCCCACCATCCCCTGGGCCTTCTATCGGGGCACTAGGCCCAGAGGAGGCCTTTTCTGCCCCCCCACTACCCCCTGGGCCTTCTATGGGGGCACTAGGCCCAGAGGAGGCCTTTTCCGCCCCCCACGCCATCCCCTGGGCCTTCTATGGGGACAGTAGGCCCAGAGGAGGCCTTTTCCGCCCCCCATGCCACCCCCTGGGCCTCCTATGGGGGCAGTAGGCCCAGAGAAGGCCTTTTCCGCCCCCACACATCATCCCCTGGGCCTTCTATGGGGGCAGTAGGCCCAGAGAAGACCTTTTCTGCCCCCCACATGCCATCCCCTGGGCCTTCTATGGGGGACTAGGCCCAGAGAAGGCCTTTTCTGCCCCCCACACGCCATCCCCTGGGCCTTCTATGGGGGCAGTAGGCTCCGAGAAACCATTATCTGTCCCCCACACACCATCCCCCAGGCCTTCTATGGTGGCAGTAGGCCCAGAGAAGCCATTTTCCGTCCCCCACATACCATCCCCTGGGCCTTCTATGGGGGCAGTAGGCCCAGAGAAGCCATTTTCTGTCCCCCACACATCATCTTCTGGGCCTTCTATGGGGGCAGTAGGCCCAGAGAAGCCCGTTTTTCCCCACACACTGCCTACTGCCCCCATAGAAGGCCCAGGGGATGGTGTGTGCGGGACAGAAAAGGCCTTCTCTTGGCTCAGAGAAGCCCTTTTCTGACCCTCTTCCCTTCCTTTCCCCCTTTTCCTTTCTTCCTCTCTCGTTTCTTTCACTCTTCCCCCTCTTCCTTCCTTCCTTCCTTCCTTCCTTCCTTCCTTCCTTCCTTCCTTCCTTCCTTCCTTCCTCCAACCCTCTCTCCCTTCCATCTCCCTCCCTCCCTTTCTATGGCCCATTGTCTTCCACCACAACGGGCTTTGCTCCCTAGTACCATCTATTAAACATTTTATAGATATTTTCTTTATATGAAGTTGCATTGGTAATTTTTATATTTGTTTTCCATACCTGTAACCATTGATCTAAATCAATATTATGGCCTTAATTTTGTGCCCGTTTAACCATAGAATCTTTAATTACTTCATCTTGCATTTTATTTTCCAACATTATTACATATAACTTCTTAATTAATTTCTTTTCAGTGTATAGCATTATCTTGTTCATTTCTGTTATTTTTGTATAGAAACCTATTAGTCTATCTTTGGTATATCTTGGCTGAGTTCAGACTGGCAGTTTGCCTCACTATAGCCACGTTTCAGCCACATTTCACAAGCGGATTAAAGGGGGCATTCACACAGGCACATCTACCTGGTGTTCCCCACCTATAGTCAACCCATGCTGTTCTGCTTTGCTCCCGTGTTTAAAAGATACCTGGTGAAAGTGGTAGCAAATCCTTGAGAGCCCGTTTATCCCACTTCATTCCGCTGCTGGGAAGTGTGAACACCAACCCAAAAAGCTGGGAGCAACCTGCGTTGCACATAAGGCAGCAGCGATATGATTGGCTGTGCCCCACTCTACCGCCCAATGTGGTGCCAGCACAACAGGATCCTCCCAAAATTGGCCAGATGTACTTATGCACATGAGCACTTATGCACTCATGCACACATGCACACATAGCCAAATTACCAGGGAAAAGCCATTTACAGCCGCACCTCCGAGCCAGCAGTCTGAACGCTCCCGTGCGCCTCCTCCCAGTATGCTCCCGCACCAGTTGGCACAGTGTGACTGGGCCAGTGTCAGTGCCACAACTGGCTCCTGCTTCAAACAGCCACTCTGAACTCATCCCTTGATTCTATTTGTACTTTTCCCCACCAAGTTAAGTTGGATTCTTGTTTTTTTAATGTTTTCTGTTGATTTTTCATTGTTATTTTTCAATAGATTTTCATATCTTAACAGTGCATTTCTGTGAAATAGGTTTGGGTTGGTAAAGGCTTCTAGTGGTGAGACCCATTTTGGTATCATAGTATTAAAAAGTCTTTTCACTTCTTCCCATACTTTCAATAAAGCTCTTCTGATGAAATGTTGTTTAAAATGTTGGAAATGTATGTGTGTGCAAGGTCTCACAATCCAGTCATTATAGGGTTAACTTGTTTACCTTGTATGCTATTGTTTAGACTGACCTGGAAGGGAAACCTGGCAGACAGCCAATGTGGAAAAAGCCTGCGGATCTGAGTGTGTTTACAAACAATGATTGGTTACTGTTTTCAGGTAACTTCCTTCTAGGGGTCGAGAAGAAGGAGAGATTCTCCATTACTGTTACAAGTGTGTAACTATGCTTTGAGAAGTAAGCAGGTAGAAATGTAGCTCTTAGATGTTTGTTACTTTGTAGGTTTCCTGTGTACCCTTTACCCTTAGAAATAAAGCTTTTAAATCAGAAAGAAAAGTCTCCTCATTCAGTGAAACAAGATCTATCACAACCTCTGAATATTTAAGCATTTTGACTGTTTCCCAACATAAAATACTTATATGTATCAGCTTTCACATACCGTATAAAGGCATGCCAACCTAATAGTAGTAGATCATGTCCTTCCAAGTCTAACATCCTTGGATTTTCTAATATAATCCATTCTCTTAACCATGTCAATACTGCCACTTTATAATATAGGTGACAATCTGGTAAAGCAAATCCAGCTCTTTCTTTATCATCTTGTAGACTTTTAGTTTTATTCTTGGTCTCTTGTTCTGCCATATAAAAGTTTTCATCAACTTATCAAGTTCTATAAAATATTTTTGACTTTGAAAAATTGGTATTGTTTGAAATTAAAAAAATCAATATTGGTAAAATATTCATTTTTATTGCGGCTATCCTTCCCATCAGGGATATTTCTAATTTTCCCCATCTTTCCAAGTCTTTCTTAATCTTCATTATAAATTTCATATAGCTGTCTTCCATCAGAGAGCTGCATCTATTTGTTATATTTATTCCCAAATATTTCACCTTTTTTGGGACTTCCAGACCTGATAATTCTTGTGTATGTTGATTTTGATCTTTGGTCATATTCTTCATTAACGTCTTTGTTTTGTTAAAGTTTATTTTCAGTCCAGCCACCTGACCATATTCTTGTATAGTTTACAAGAGTTGCATAATAGAATCAAGTGGGTTTTCTAATATAAAAACTAAATTGTCTGCAAAAGTTTGCAATTTATATTCTTCTCCTCTTACTTTGAGTCCTTTAATATGTCTATTTTGTTGAATCATATCATTCAATATTTCAAGCACAAATATAAGAAGAAGTGGTGAAAGTAGGCATCCTTGTCTGGTCCCTTTCTGTATTTCAATGCTTTGTGTCAAATCTCCATTGACAAGAAACTTCGCTTATTGCTTAGTATAGATTGCTTTGACCATTATAAAAAAATCTTTGCCACATTGTGGAGATAATAGTTGCTCCAGCATAAAATTCCAATTGACATTGTCAAATGCTTTTTCGTGATCTAAAAAGATCAAGGTCAGTAGTTTCTCTGGATGTGCCTCAAAATATTCAGTCACATTCAATATAGTCCTTACATTGTTTCTAAGTTGTCTTTTGGGCAGAAAGCCTGCTTGATCTTGATGAATTGTATGTATCAAAACTCTCTTTAATCTTGCAGCTGATGTAGAAGCATAAATTTTGTAATCTACATTTAAAAGAGAAATTGGCCTATAGTTTTTAATTTCTTTTTCATCTGTGTTTTGGTTATGTATCAGAGTTATTAAGGCTTCATTCCATGTTCCTGGTATTTTACCTTCCAATAATATATTTTGTATTACATGTTTTAAAGGTAATATCAATTGATCTTCAAAAGTCTGATAAAATTCTGCTGGAAAACCATCAAGGCCTGGAATCTTCCTGCCCTTTTTGTTTTTTTAGTGCTTCAATCAATTCTGAAACAAAATATTGGTTCATTTAAGATTTTTTTTGTTTCTTGGTAACTTTCCTTAGATGATACTTTTCTAAAAAGTCTTTAATTTCCATTTGTATAGCTTCTTTTTTTATATAGTTTTTCATTAAAAGTTTCAATAATATTTTAAGTCTTTAGGCATGTTTTTCTCTTCTCCTTCATCATCCCTCAGAATCTTTATGTTTCTTCTCTCTTTCTCTTTCCGTAGCTTATAGGCTAACCATCTAGTTGGTTTATTAGCATTTTCAAAATAATTTTGCTTTGCATAAGTAATTTTTTTGCCATTTCCTACATTAGCAAACTGTTCACTTGGTGTTGTAAAAATTTCAGTTTCAATCTAGACTGTTCAGTTGAAAATTTCTGTTTCATATCCTCTTCTTGTTTCTTGATTTGTTACTTGATTTTTGTAAATTTCTCAGTTTTTTGTCTTTTAATGTGAGCAGCTTCTCTGATTATTCAATTTCTCACATAGGCCTTGAATGTATCCCAAACAGTTCTGATAGATATATCTGGTTGTATATTTTGTTTAGAAAACATCTGAAATTCTTTTTTAGTCTCTGTTACAAATTTTTCATTCTTCAATAAAAATGTGTTTAAAGTCCATCAGGTTTTCTTTGGTATATTTTGAAGTGTGAGTAAAAGAGGGTTGTGATCTGCGAAGGTTGCAGGTAGTATTTCCACTTCTAGTAAGTCATTCATTGTTTTTGACGATATCCAGCACATATCTATTCTTGACCATGATTTGTGTCTAGCTGAGTAGAAAGTAAAGTCCTTTTTATTCGGGTTCCTGAGTTTCCAAGAATCCACCAAATTGTGCTCTTCTGCTAGTTGTAGAAATGCCTTGGGAAGTTCATTTTCTGTTTCCCAGTTGTTGTTTTTCTATCTAAAAGTCTATCAAAGACTGCATTATAATCTCCAATCAGGCAAATCTCATCAAAGTTTTGTTTTGAGGAGTTCTAGTTTAAGCGTTTCGCCCCTTGGCTGCACCTCGTCTCGCTCCAATGGGGGGAGCCGAGTCTCGGCTGACGGGAAGGGTCCGAGATCATCCCAGAACCTCCCAGGATCTCTGTAGGAGATCCTCAGCCTGGGGAGCTAAGGAGAGCCTCTTCCAAGGTGACAGCCAAGGAATTGAGGCTCACCTTCTTCCCCAAAAGGTCCCGTTGCCGCAGAGCCAGTATGGCGCTGAGAGACAACTGCTGGACAAGCAGACATGGTCAAAAGTTTTGAAATGCTTCTAAAAGACTTCCAAGGCTTCAAAGCTTGAGTTAAGCAATGCTCATGTGATTTAAAGCATCTATGAGAACCTTGGTAGCAATTAGAAGTGCCTAAGTGCAAAGTGACGAGGGAGGGAGAAAACTCAAGACTTCACCCCCCCACACTTAAAGCAAGGTGGTTTTAAAGCACAAATAAAGAACTTTGTGTTAAACTAAACACATCAGATTACTAGTGAAATCAAAAGCTGCATAAGAATGTAAAGCAGATTAAATTCAGCTAACTTTTACTTTGTTTTGGGAAACTTACTTCTTGTTGTTATTATGGCTGGGAGAGGACGGAAGGCGGGAGTGGAGAAAAAAACATTGGCCGGAAATAGCCTACCAATGACTCCCTCCCAGAACCAGGAAGTAGCAGCAGACATGTCTACACTGCTGGCAAACGTACTGTGCCCCCTAATGGAACAGATGACTAATCTCAATGCTAAAATGGACAATTTGCAAAAACAATTGACTCAAATGGACAAAAGAATCTCAGTAACTGAAAAGACATTAAAAAAGATAGAAAAACAGAGTATCAACAAAAGAGTGGACGAAGCAGAGAAATAAAGATCCTCCAACAAAACATAATGATGTATTAGTTTCCCTTTCCCGTTTCCTGTAGAATTTAGAGGTAGGGATTTAGTACCCTTTCCCCATACCCCGTAGTACTGCAAAACCAATAAAATACTTATAAAAATATATAAATAAAAAAGTTTTGTTTTGCAATAAGTTCTTGCAGGGATTCATAAAATTTTTCTTGATGTTGGTTTGGTGCATATATGTTTCCAATCAAAATTGTTTTATTAGTTGCTGTAGATTTTCCAGGTTGTGTAGCCATGGTCTTGGCATTGTAGGACCTGATGTTTCCCCAGTAGCTGTTGTTTCACCTTGTCTCTGTATTTGGACTATCAAGATTCTGCCATCTTCAGAGTTATAGATGATCTCAGGGTGTAGATGTTCTTTCACATATGTAACTAGTCCTTTTTTCTTCTTTCTCTTATCTGCAGAAATAAAAACTTTTCCAAAGTTTTTAACTTCCAAATATTTTTGATCTGATTGTTTTATGTGGGTCTCTTGTAAGCATATAACAACCAATGTCATCTTTTTAAATTGCTGAAATATCTGTCTTCTTTTTTGAGGTACATTTAAACCATTAACGTTTATTGAGATTCAATTTTCTTCTATCCATCTTGTGGTTTTGTGTTTGTATCTTCTTTACTCTTGTGTTGAAGTCTTGTAACTATTTGGGATGCTAGAATTTTTGTTGCTTTCTTGGTTTTTGTGGTTTTCCTGGTTGTTCCTGCTGCTCCTTGTACATCCTGGTCTTCCTCCTCCTCCTCCATCGATTCCAACTCTTCTTTCTCAGTTTTCAGTTTGTCTCCGTAAGTTTTAATGAAGTCTTCCACCTTGAATATTGAATTAATTCTATATATTTCCCCCTTAAAGTAAGGAGAATGCCTTCAGGAAATAGGCATCTGCATGTAATCTTATTTTTCCTCAAAATGCTTGTTAGGTCTGTATATTCTTTCCTTTTTTCTCTCACTCTCCATGGAATCTCCTTCAAGATTTTTATTCCTGTATCTTCTATTTGGAGTGGAGTTTCACTTGCAGATTTGAGGATTTCATCTCTTAAAGTTCTTTCATGGAATTTTACATGAACTTCTCTGGGAAGGTTATTTCTTTTTGCATATGCCGAATTCATTCTATAAGCCACATCAATTTCATTGTAGACTTCATCTATATTTCCTGTGCCCATATATTTAGCTAACATCTTGACCATCAGGGTTTTTATATTTTCATCTTTACTTTCAACTTGTCACACTTCTGGTGGCCCAGTGCCGATTGCCCACCTGACAACATTCTGTCTGCCCCTCTAGGTCCCCTTTTGAGAGAGTACCCAGGGTGAGGGGTTAACTAAGGAGTCGAAACAGGAGCTTGAGGGGTCTCAGAACAATGGGCCACCAAGAGGATTCCTTCACTGCTCTCCGTGTCTCCACTTGCTGACTCGTGGCCATGTCTGTGGTCACCTGGGCTCCTGTCTCTCTCTTGGATTTTCTCTCTTTGCCCTGTCAATATCAACGGTCTCTCTTCAACCCGCTCCCAGCTACCTTTTATTATTCCCCCACACCCTTTCCACACTTCCTACCTGGGCCTCACCTCCCTTCAAAGCTCAATATGCTGAGCCCACTTCCGGGTCTTCCCCCCGGGGACCACTGGCCTCCCTCATCATTGGGTCTTCTGTCGTCGGACCCTCCTCTCCTCTGGCCTTGCCCCTGCCCAACTGGGCTCTGGAATGCTGGGTGGGAAAGGGGGCATCCCCAGCCCTCCGCCTTGCTCTGTGGCCAGTCCCGGCTCTTGTCTGGCACCTCCCCTTGCCGCCATGGGTCCGTGCCCTCATTGTCTCCCACTCCTCCTCCTCCTCTGCTGGTGAGCTGGGGTGCCAGGTCACAATGTGGAGAGGCAGTGTTGTTGGTGGGGGGCTTGCCTTGCAGGTTCTGGGCCAGTCCTGGGACACCCTGCCTCACACAACTATATTTTGGAACCTTAAAATATAAGCTGCTTTGTTCATTTCTAGCTTCATAATGGCCTCTTCCATGGAGTTTTGTCTGGAATTTACATCTTGCAATATAAGTTCCATCTATTCTACTTTTTCTTCCACTTTATTTGTTGCCATTTTAAAGTCAGCCATCTCCTGCTGGTTTTCTTTAAGTTCCTTTCCTCCCATTTGAATTGTCATTTTCTGCATTAGGGAGTCTGTATTGGTTCTACAGCTGCAGAAACTGTTTCTTGCACAGCTGCTTTAACTTCTGATTTGATGCCACTGAATCTTGAATTAAGATTTGTAAATCCTTTAAAGATATTTGTGCCAGACTGGCACTCACAGATTTGGTTATTCCTGGTGAAGTACCTGGAAATTTCTTTTTTTGCTTTGTTCCACTAGACATGTCAAGAGTTTCACAGTTCCTATTACAGAGAACACCTGTAAGCTCAAACAGTTATCTGTGTTTCCATAACAGTACCTCTTTCACCCCAATGCCAAAACCAAGAACTTTCCCAGAATTTCAAAAAAGTATTATCAGCTGTTTACAGTACAATTGGAACACAGTGATCTTTTAATAATAACAGTGTACAGAGAGAAAATTACAGACACTACAAAGTTTATAGTTTATATTTTACAGAGATGACATTAAAAAAACAAAAATCAAATGTTTACCAAATATCTTTTAAGTTGTTCTTCTTTCTTCTTCTCCAAACAGAACAAAGCCACAGTCACCTTAATTTGTAATCCAAATTGTATTAAATATATTCATTTGTAATCCAAGTCAGAAAGACCCAAAAACAATAATAAAACCAAAGTTAAGAGAAAATCCATAAAATTCAAAGAAAAATCCAAGGAAATAGCCAAATATTATAATCCACAACACAGTCTTGCAAAGGTAAAGATGTTTATATCACTCCAGGAAAAGCAATTGTAATCCAATATAGGGTGCCAACGGCTTAAACAAATACTTCCAACCCCCCTCCCCAGAAAACAGTGTTGTGTTTGAGAGAGATGCTTCAGGTAAGAAGTAGCTTCAGAGATGGAAAACCACTGAGACTTGAGTTAGCCCAAAGAACAGAGGGGGGAAAAAGTATTATAATCCAATATAGGGTCTTGCAGAGTTGTTCACTGTCAAAACTGTTAAATATCCCATTTTTGATGATTTTCCTTCTCCCTTAGCCCGTTATCAGATAGTTTACTTCTTAGCTTTTTTGCAAGTCGCTTAATGAGGAAAAGGAGGGGTGGAGAGAGAACTCTTCCCCCTCCACTTTCTTATATCTGTGTTTAAATGCTTTAAAGGGGCTTAAAGTCAAATTAGAGAATCCTTGGGTCTGTTGTATTCAAAGTTACTCATGGTGTTTGAAGTCCTGTTAAATTAGTTGTAAGAGGTTTTTCAGAGCTCCCTGTTGTCCCAGGAATCACAGCTGCATGTCCATATCTGACATGGACACTGTTGCCGATTCCTGCATCAGGGTGATCTTGGACTTCTACTCGCTCACCATTGTTCAAGGTGGGTCCAGATTAAGCTCCTTGCATTGAGCTTCCCTCGATAGAATCAGCAATCCGGCTGTCTCAGGGGAGCAAGCCCTGAGATTGACCATCCTTTCCACACCAAAACTGGAAGCTCTGAATATTATTAGATTTTGACACCCCCCCTCTTCCTTCCTTCCTTCATTCACCCTTTTCTCTGTCAACGCTTGAGCCAGCATAGCAGTCTGGGCCAGCAATAATTTCTTAGAATCTGCCCCTGCCCTCTTTTCCTTTTTCCTGATCCCGATTAATATATACCTTATAAGCAATCTCAACCAAATCTGAAGTGGGCTTAGAGTCTCAGTCATCTAGTTTCTGCAGCTTTCTCCTAATATCTCATGTTGAATTCCCAACAAACAGCATTCAAAGTCTTTTGATTTACCTCTAACTCTGGGTCCATATTTCCCCAGTTACGAAAACCTTCCATTAAATGTCCTATAAAAGAGGAGGGGTCCTCATCTTTCCGGTTTTTTTTTTTTTAAACTTTTATTCATAGGATATATTAACACGTTCCATATTTGAAAATATTTTTAGATACATCCTTTTTCATTACCCCCTTCCCCCCCCCCGGCTTCCAGCAATGCTCTACCCCCCTTATTATTTCAATCAGTATTCACTAACATTAAAAACTTATCCAATATTCAATTCTTCTTTTATAACATATTCCTTCTTTCGCTCTAACCCTTAGGTAACATTTAGCTATCATTCAGTCCTTACTTTCTATATTCTATTCTTAATAGTTATCAAAGCAGAGTAACTTATTTCTTACATCCAAGTTCATTTCAAGATAATCTTTAAAGTCCTTCCATTCTGCCAAAAATTCTTCATCTTCTTTACCATTAAGCTTCTTTGTCAATTTGTCCATTTCTACCATAAAAAGCATCTTCTTTATCCAGTCCCATTTTTCCGGTATGTTTCCTTGCTTCCAAAATTGAGCGAACGTCATTCTTGCTGTTGTAATCAAATACCATAACAATGTTCTCTTTGTTACGTTCACTTCTTCCATTTTAAGACCTAAAAGTAACATTTCAGGTTCTTTTTTCAGGTTACACTTCAGGATCTTCTGAATTTCCTTGTGGATCTCTGTCCAGTAAGCTACCGCTTTATCACAAGTCCACCACATATGATAAAATGAGCCTTCTTTTTTTTTACACTTCCAACATTTGTTAGACAAGCTCTCATTCATACTAGCAATTTTTTTTTGGTGTCATATACCATCTATACAACATTTTATAACAGTTTTCTTTCACATTAACACATGTTGAAATTTTAATTGACTTTTTCCACAAACACTCCCAAGATGACATATCAATTTCTCTATTAATATTTATAGCCCGTTTTACCATCTGTTCCTTTACAATCTCATCTTCTGTATACCATTTTAACAAAACTTTATAAATTTTTGAAATCACCTTTTCCCCCTTCTCTGCCCATACCACTTCAATTTCATTATTCTCCTTCCTGAAGCCATACCTCTTCTTATTGACCTTAAATAAATCATAAATCTGTCTGTAATTTAACCAGTCATATTCAAATTCCAGTTCTTCTCTGGCTCTCATCACGAAACTACTCCCCTCTACCTTCAAAATGTCTCTATAAGGTATCCAGTCTTGACCTTTATGCCTTGAAAGTGGTTTAATTACCTCAGCTGGTACTATCCATAGTGGTCTTGCATAAAACCCCCCCATCTTTTATATCTCATCCAAGTCATGAACAGTGATCTTCTTATAAAGTGGTGTTTAAAGAAATTAACCATTTTGGCTTTCTCATACCATAAATAGGCGTGCCACCCAAATTTGCGATCATGTCCTTCCAACGCTAACATTTTTCTATTATCCAAACTAACCCATTGTGCCAGCCAAGTCAGACATACCGCATCATGATACAGTCTGAAATTAGGTAATTGAAATCCTCCTCTTTCCTTTGCATCGCATAGAAACTTCATTTTAATCCTCGGTTTCTTTTCGGCCCAAACAAATTTTGAAATTTCTTTCTGCCATAAGTTCAACACTTTACAGTCCTTCACAATCGGAATAATCTGAAATAAAAACATTAAACGCGGTAAAATATTCATCTTGACCACTGAAATTCTTCCCAATAATGACAAGTTCAAAGTGTCCCACCTTTTTATATCCTGTTGAATTTTGCACCAAGTTTTCTCGTAATTATTCTTAAAAAGATCTATGTTTTTCATTGTCAACTCAATTCCTAAATATTTTGTGTTTTTAACCACTTCCCATTGTATTTTTTCTTCCTGTTGCTTCACTTTTGTCATGTTCTTACATAACACCTTTGTTTTATTCTTGTTGACGTAAAATCCCACCAAATCTCCAAATTCCTTGATCTTTTCCATCAACAATGGTAAATTAGTTACTGGATCTTCAATCAAAAACATTACATCATCCGCAAATGTCCTATATTTGTACGTAAAGCCTCCAATTGTAAGTCCCCTTATATCCTTATCCTCTCTTATCTCCCCCAACAATACTTCCAAAATCCAAATAAACAATAAGGGGGATAGTGGGCAACCTTGCCTGTAGCCTTTTTGAACCTTAAAATGTTCCATCATCTCTTTATTCATGTTCAACGATGCTTTCTGTTCAGAATATATTGCCATAATTACATTTAAAAAAGGCTGTCCAATATCCATTCTCTCCATCACTTGAAACATAAAGTCTCAGTTTAAATTGTCGAGGCTTTCTCAGTGTCTACAAATAAAAAGGCCACCTCTTTCTCTGGATGTTTATCATAGTATTCAATAGCATCTAGCACCGTCGTTAAATTGTCCCTGATTTGTCTGTTTGGTAAAAAAATGGCTTGTTCTTCCGTTATAACATCTTTCAAATAATTTTTCAGTCTTTCTGAGATTATTTTGGCAAACAGCTTATAGTCATTATTAAGTAAGGAGATTGGTCTGTAATTCTTAACGTCTGTTAAATCTTGTCCTTCTTTTGGTATGAGTGATATATTGGCTTCCTTTCACGTCTCTGGTATTACTTTGGTCACCTGTATCTCATTTGCTAGAAGTTCCAGGATTGGGGTTAACTCCTCCTTTAATTTTTGTAATATTTTACAGTAAATCCATCTGGACCTGGAGCTTTCCCCAACTTAGCATCTTCTATTGCCTTATAGATTTCATCTTTTTGAATTGGGCCATTCAGCATTTCCTTAATTTTTGTTCCCACCTTTGGAATTTCTACCTTGTCCAAATATTTTTTGATTTTTTCAGAGTCTATGTTCTTTTTTTGAAATAACTTCGCATAATACTTTAAAAAGACTCTTTTTAAACCATTCATATCCATGATTTCTTTACCTTCTTCGATAATTTTGTTTATTAACCTTTTCTCTCTTCGATTTTTCAGTTGCCATTTCAGAAACTTTCCTGGTTTGTTTGTTTCTTCAAAAGATTTTTGTTGTAGTTTTTTAAAATTCCAATAAAGTTCCCGATTAAGTATCACGTTCAATTGCTCTTGTAAAATTTGAATTTCTTTAATAATTTTCTTTTTTCCCGGTCTCCTCTTCAGTTCTTTTTCTTTTTGCTGAATTCTTTCTTGCAACTCCTTTTGTTGCTTTATAGCCTGTTTTTTGTCAGTCACATTCAGCGATATAAGTAATCCTCTCATCACCGCCTTATACGCATCCCAGACAGTCTGTATTTTAACATTGTGATTCAAATTCATTTGAAAAAATGACTGGGTTTCCTTACGTAATGTCTCAATTATTTTCCTCTTATCCAATAAATCTTCATTTATTCTCTGTTGAAACTGTTTCACTTTTTCTTTTAACATCAAATCACCGGGTTGTGATCAGAATTGGTCTTTGGCAAAATCTCCACTTTCTGGGTTTTTAATGCCATCTCACCAGACATCCAAATCATGTCTATTCTAGAAAAGGAATTATGTCGATTAGAATAAAAAGTAAAGTCTTTAATTTTAGGATTCCATTTTCTCCATACATCTTCTAATTTCTCTTGTTCCATCTGAAGAAAATTTTAGGTAATTTTCCAATCTTCTCATCAATCTTTTTCGATTTCCTGTCCAATTTGTTATTAACTGTGCCATTAAAATCCCCTGCCAGAATTATCTGGTCATAATTCACTTGGTCCAATTCCTTCATCAAGTCCTTAAAGAAATTTTCTTTTGCTCCATTAAGCGCATATAGGTTAACTACCAATGTCTTTTTTCTGAAGCGTTGTAATTTCCACTCCAATATATCTCCCATCTTTGTCACTGAAGATTTCCTTTGGATCCAATTCTTTGTTTACATAGGTCACAACTCCCTTATTTTTTTTCTCTGCCAATGAGTAGAATTCTTGTCCTAATTTTCTATTAGTCAAATACTTATTGTTCCATTTTTAATGTGAGTTTCTTGCAAACAAATGATATTAGATTTTTGCTTTTGTAGCTAATAATTTACTAACTTCCTTTTAGAAGGTGAATTAAGTCCATTTACATTCCACGATAACAATTTGTAATCCATCATGTCTTGTCTTTAAATATCTCCAAAATCTTCTAAATTTTCTGCCTTGAACCTATGCATATCTCCTAAAGTTGTAATCATGTGCCTTTTCGAATTGTAGGTAAAAGACAGACCTTGTGGTATTTCCCATCTGAACCTAATACTTAACTGCTTCAAATTATCCACCAGCTTCTTGTATTTCTTTCTGTCTTGCAAAATCATTCTTAGGAGTTCTCTCATTATTATTATCTTTTTGCCATCAATTTCCAAAGGTTGTGTGAATCGTTTTTTTAAAATGTCCTCCTTCATCTTCCTTGTCACAAATTGCACAATAACATCTCTTGGCAATTTCTTTCTCTGTGCATATGCTGAATTCACTCTATAAATTAAATCAAAATCAGAATCCAGTTCTCCTTGATCCTCTCCCAGGTACTCTGCCAAAGCTGTCATCACCACCATACGTATGTCTTCATCAGTCATTTCTTCAATCCCTCTTAACCTCAGATGGTTTAACATCACTCTATATTCCATCATTGCCTCCAATTTGTGATTATCTTGTAGAGTTATTTCCATTTTTTTGCCTATATCTTGTGTTTTTTACTCCAGTTCAGTCGATTTTGTTGCCAGACCTTGAACTTGACTGTTTGTGTCTGCCAATTCTTTTTTGATTACAGCCACTTCTGCTACCACCAGGGCTGCCACATTCTTTTCTTGCACTTCTTCTAACTGCTCCAGCTGTTTTTCCATTTGCTTCTCTAACTGTTGCTCTATCTGTTTCACCAATCCTTGAATCACTTCCATCATTCTCTTTTCCATTGCTTCAATTGCAGCTTGCCACTCTCTCTTTTCCTTCGCTGCCATACTTGGACTCACAGTCGAAGCTGCCCTTTGTCGATGTTTTGGATCCGTTTTGAAGGTTCTTCAATATGCTCCGACTGCCCTTTACATTTTCTCTTGAATTGCCACCTTTTCGCTGCCCTTTAAAGTCAAATCCACTTATAAAATTAAATTTTAAAATTTAGTCCTCCACAAAATGGCGGGCACAATTACTCTATGATCTTTCGGGCTAGAGTAGGCTCTTTATGAACTTTCTGTTTCCTGTCCCCCTTGAACGTCGTCCTACCAGAAGCTCCCATTCTGCCACTCTCACAGTCCTCCGGAAACCATTCTAGCCCTTAAACACAGTTCTAGCCGGACACCGATACTTGCAATGCCTTAGTCTCACGATCGTTTCCATTAGTTTTGGTCTTACACTCCGGTCCCGATCTTTTTGACCACAGGAATGTTAAACAATGTCTATTTTTCTCAAATTACGTGCTTTGATAAACTCTTCTTATTTCCTCAATGAACTGATTATTCAAGATCAAGTCTTTTACGCTTATCCGCCTTGTTCAAACTTCGTTAGATCTCCGTTCCGGTAAGCAAAATGTTTATGTTACCTTGCATGTTTATCTTGGGGCTTTGCATCGCTTCTTCTCACTTTTAACTCCAGTCTCTTTCTTAAGAAGTCGGGAAATGATGAATTTAAGCTGACTTTCCAGCTCGGTTGGCTTCTTTAGTGCTGTCTTGCAAACGCCCGCTTCTGAGAGGGGATCAAAGCGTAAACAAGCCTCCTTCGAGACTTATACATGCCAATCTCAACTCTCACTTGGACCTCATTGCTTGCTTGTCAGCCCCCTGCCTGGGGGACGCTGCGTTGGGCAATATAAATGCCCAAACTGTCAGAAGAAGCCACTGTTCACCCTGCACGATCACAAGGTGCGTCAATTCGCCATTTTACTCCGACCGGAAGCCCTCTTTCCCCTGTTTAATTTCCCAAACCTTATTCAAATTAGTCATCTTTGGAATGGCCTCCTTCAACCCTTTTGCAACATAGG
Source organism: Gekko gecko (assembly GCA_029375565.1). Classification (NCBI taxonomy): domain Eukaryota; kingdom Metazoa; phylum Chordata; class Lepidosauria; order Squamata; family Gekkonidae; genus Gekko; species Gekko gecko. Next base: position 218,876,220 of record JAPDNY010000002.1, on the reverse strand, counting down.
CTCTATAAACAGCAAACTTATTTCTCCCCTCTGCTGTCCCATGATCCCAGTTAGTAGGTTTAGAAGTAGGAATTGTGGTACTTATATCAGCCACTCCAGCAGCTCTTTTTGCCCTCTTATCAGTCTCACAGATGGATCGAGCCTTATCCAAAATTAACTGTTTCTCCTCAGGAGAAAAAATCTGATTCAAAATCTGCTGCACATTCATCCATGTAGGCTGATATATGTTGCACAGATCCTCAAATTCCTGGGCAAACTTTTTTGGATTTTCCCTATACTTTGGCAACCCCCTCTTCCATGTCAATAAATCAGTATTTGAAAAGGGACAATATACAAAAGCAACCTCTCTGTTTGGAGCCAGGGCTTCCTTCAACAGCATAACAGAATGAGCAAATTTAGCAAGCTGTGTTTCTAGTTTACCCTCATCAGGAGAAGAAGTCAGAGAAACAGTCATTAGTGTCAGATTATCAGAAAATTTAAAACCTGAGATTAATTCTTTTTGTTTTACATCTGGAGTAACAGAAGAAGATTTCTTCATCTGTATATCTGCCTTAGAAGGATTAACTGAAAAAGTAACCACCGACCTCCTCCTTTCCCTTCCCCCCAGGAATTACATTCCTGGGCACAGATTCAAATTTAGGAGTGACAGGCAGATCGAGGAAAGATGCTGAAGACAGAAGATCTGACAAACCTGACAAATCTAAATCTTCAAACTCTCTCTTCGCTATATGCTGTATCTCAGAAGGTTCCCCCCCTTTGCTCCCTTCAGAGTTTTCTGTGCTGCAGAAGATAGAGGAGAAGAAGAAAAAGCTCCTCCCCAGAGCTGAAGGGAAAGCTGTAACATCTACTAAATGCCCTGTAGGTACATTCTGAGGAGGGGGAGGATGAACCAGGGGATTAACAGGAGAAAGACATGGTGGTGGTGAAATGAAAGACAGCAAATCCATAGGATCTTCAGGGGGTGGTCGCAAATCTCCAGAATATGACTTAGAAACCTCCCCCTTTTCTGATTCTTTCCCTTTGAATTTCTCTTTTTCTCTGTGTTCTAAAGCATGTACCTTAACAGCCTTGGGAGAAAGACTTACAGATCTATGTCTGAGATTTTCCCATAAAGTCATTTGCGAAGATTTTGAAAGAGGTACATTATCTAACAATGTTCCCCTTGTCATTGCAGACAGCCAAAGTTCAATATAATCACTCTCTTCCAATTTTTCATGCTCCCTGCAATATACCTACAAATCTTTCACAAGCTGTATATCAAAGGACCCGTGAACTGGCCACCTCCTGTTTTCAAGTGCATATCCTGGCCAAGCTGTCATGCAATACTTAACAAGTTTATCAACAGGATAGTGCAGATCTTTAAATTTCCTTCCCACCTCCTCCAGACCCACAATGTCATTCCAGTTCTGAACCATACACATCAATGGAGTATGAACCTTAATTTTACTTCCCCAATTTCCCATTCTGACACAGACAGCACACAAAACACAGACAAGGAAGGCTAGACCCCAAAAGGGAAAAACAATAAAACACACACACAAAAAGATCCTAGACAACACAGAAACCCAGCCAATCCCAATATTTTAATAAAACCATTAACCTGAACCCCCCTAGGTGATACACCCCTGCTCTCCAATTAAAGAAGACTGACAAAGGATTTACTAATCTACCCAAAGAGGTACCTTTAGCCGGCTTACTGAAATCTGGTTCTTCATCACTGGACTTCAGGGCTGCCTACCAGTGCTCAGGACTGCCGCTCCCACAAACGAACCTGAGGCAACAAGGATAGCTGAAATCAGCTAGGTGCACCTTTCCTTATAGTGTCTGGCCCACTGCTCCATCAGCAAAAATCTGAGTCACCAGCAGTAGGGTCCTAGTTTGGGTGCCAATTTTGTTATACAAATAGATTCCCAAGCCAAAAAGAGAAGTCAAAATTAGGAGGAATGTTAATTTATTTAATTGCAATTAAACAATTGAAAACAATTAGGCCAACCTAGCCTATCAAAAATTGACTGCTTTCTGAGCAATATCTGGAAGTACATGAATTTTTATACCCAGAATAACAGTCAGAAAGATAATATCCAGAAATCATAAGTATCATCTGAGAAGTCATTTATTCATTGGTCAGTTACAGGAAAAGGTGTGCCAACATGATATCTTAAATGTTTATTTAACATAATCTTATTAATATTACCCAAGGATTCCTCACACCCAAACAGAAGGTGTTGTTTTCTGATATGAAATTAAAGCTCTCATTGACACAGACACTGCAGAGTTTTTACCTCAAACAACTAGAACCATGAACTCTATATTTCAGGCAAACAAATCTATTGAAAAACCTATCTTCTGCTGTACCAGCAATACTGCACTGAAGGCCTATTAAAAACACCAGACGGTTAGATAGCTATTTCCTCCAAACAACTTAAAGGAGGACAAAAATGTTTCTTGTCTGCTAACATCAGCTAAAAAGACACTCTAACCTATAAAAGAGAGGCCTTACCAATTAATAGGCTTCTCTAAATCCATTTCTCTAAATCCATTTCTCAAACCACTCCTGACCAGTTCATATCCAATCTCTGTCCAATGAACATAGCCAGATACTAGAAAATCCAGTTTCCTCCAGAATATCTTAAATGCTATCAAACAACTCAAACCTAATAAAGCTCCTGGACCAGATGGGTTTACACCCAAATTTAACAAAATATATGCTTCCATACTTGCTACTCCTTTAATGACAACATGCAATCACATCATAGAAACAGATAAACTTTCTTCTTCATAGAGCCAGGCTTCAATTATTATACTTTCAAAACCAGGGAAAGACCCTGCCTTAGCAGCCTACTATAGGCCAATCTCCTTACTGAACACAGACTTCAAAGTTTTTACTTTAATCCTCACCAAGAGACTCAATTCTTTTGTAACCCATTATATTGCACAAGACCAAGTTGGCTTTATGACACATTGCGATATCTCTGATAATATACACAAGGCACTCACAATTCTAAACTACTGCAGATCTCACGAAGTGCTGTGCTCCTATCCCTAGATGTGGAGAAAGCCTTTGATTCCATGGAAATCCCCTATCTTAAAATGGTGTTGCAAAAAATGGGCTTTGGGGGAAATTTTTTAATCTGTTATTAATACTATTTCTTACATAACCCACATCAACCTTATCCTCACTTCATTACACCATTCAGGAGTTTAGTTCAGTCTTGGAACTTTGAATCAATATTTCTAAATCCTTTGTATTACCAATCAATTTAGACACCCAAACAACACAAACTATTAAATCTACTACTTCTTACAACTGGGTCAAAGACTACCTACCATACTCAGGAATCAATATTCCTAATGATTTAAAAGATATTAAAAATTCAATCATGATAAAATAAAGACATTCAAAACAATTTCTTGAGGTGGCACAAATCGAGAATCTCTTGGTTTGACCACCTACACCTTATCAAATCCTTTATTCTTCCTAAATTCATTTATCTCTTTTGCACCATTCCACTAGGCCTCTCCAACGAACTTCAGCAGAAATGGCAAACCATGTTGCTAAATTTCTTTTGGTCATACGAAAACACAGAGTCAGCTGTCATACATTATACAGGAGATCAACAGGGGGATACCTCAACTTTCCCAACTTGGAACAATACTACACAGTCATCTAGATTTCAAAAGTGGTTAAATTGCTGAATGATGATCATTCCTCTGACCAGATACATTTACACTCAGAATACACTAAGCCCTTTGATATCAAAGAAGTAATCTGGCAAACTTCATCTGAACGGCTCAAACAGTTGACCAATAATTCTCTCTTAGCTTCTACGCTAGCCTGCTGGGACTGAAATAAATCCCTTTTGGTATCTCCTATCTCAAGACATCAAACCTTTCAAAATCAATACTGGTTCTTACCTGGATGCAGAAATCCCTTATTCAATATATGGAAGACAGCCAATATTACCATACTCCAAGACATTAGTTCTAGACACCTACTAATAACAAAGACTGATCTAGAAACCAAACTGGAAAGTTTTATTCCTTGGATGCAATTCTTTCAAATATCACACTTATGCTCTCACATAAATCTTCCATTTATATTGCAACAATCTCAAACTGAGTTTGAAAAAATTCTTTGCTCTATTCATAACTCAAAAGATTTGCTGCTGGGATTTATAGAGATCTTGCTTCTAGAGACAAAAAGAAACCTCTGACTTATCAATCGCTATGGAGCAAAGCATGTAGACAGATTATCCCTGCTGATTCCTGGTCTACTATTTGGAATACCTCTCAATTTCACTCCAAAATCACTCCAAAATGTAAAATTGCAATACTACTTTCACATGGTATCTCACACCCCAAAAACTAGCCCATTCTTCTTCCTTGAGTAGCCTAATAAGATGGAAGAAATGTGGCAACAAAGGAAATTATTTGCACTGCTGGGTATATTATCCCATAGTTACTCCTTTTTGGGAATCCATAGCAACACAAATCAAATCCATCACTAGTATAGACCTCAATATCACACCAGAACACTTCTTATTTTTTTAGATAATTTTTATTAGTTTTTAACAAACATATAAACAAGCAAACAAACACATACATGAGAGTGGTAGTACCATATCTCTTAGATCGCCTTTTACATATAGATTAATTTTCTCACCATATGGACCATTATTATTTTTGCAAGTCTATGTTTTACATTAGCAATTTTAACAATTCTAGCTCTATATATCTAACTATAAAATTACATAATCATAACAATCTATAATTATTACATCTCTATTACTAACCAAGCCAATTCTCTCCTGATTAAACATTCTACAACAGTCTTCTATAAATTAACTTTATCTTTACCTATTAACTAACTTTATAATGTTTCTATTTGTGCTAATTATTTTAACATATAAGTGAATTCTCTAGTTTATTTCATGTATCAGACCACCTTAATACCTTTAAGGAATTTGTTCTCTACATTCTTCTGTTGTTGTCCTTCCCTAAATATCCTTCTCACATATATAATCTAAGTCACTTTTTTACAGCTTATTCTCTAACATTTTATATTGTCTTCTGTTTATAAAACTTCCCTGATTTTTTTATGGATTGTAATTTTATAAATGCATATAAAAAGAAAGGAAAATATTATTTCAATTATAACCAATGTTAATTCATTGTCAATACAATTTCCCCTTGCCCATCTTAATCAGTTGCATCAAAACAGGGATTGATTTTATTGTGGGCTATAATTTCATAGATACATTTTAAAAAGGATATAAATTCAGTTGTCACCAGTGTTAGTTCATTGCCAATACAGTTTTCCCTAGCTCATCTTAGTCAGTTGCACAAAAACCAGGGTCCTCTAGATCAGCCTTATTTATGAGGTTTTCTTCTTTTTGAAAGTCCTTTTTTTCAATAAAGTCATCATTCTATGCCTCTCTCCTTTATAGGTAGAGGGTATTTCAGCTTGCCATCTGTATTCCATTTTTATGGTGATTAATATTTTCATAGCTTCTGTTTCATCTTCTCTGTGGAGTACAATTTTGAGGGTTGCAAAATTCAACAGTCTTTTAGTAGATCTGTTTTTCTCACTGTAGCCTTGATCATCTTGACTGCACGGTTGTTCTGTGTCTTGCACTTTTAAGTGCTGAGGATCCTTTTCTCTATAGGTTAAGCCAGGTTGTTTGTATTGTTGCCTTGCAGCTGGCAAGATTTGCTGCTGGGATTCTTTTCCTCTATAGGTTGGGTCCACTAAATTATAGTGTTGTTCTGTTTCTTGTGCTGTTTGATGCTGAAGTTCTTTTATCTGGCTTATAGTTTGGGTTGGTGTTACTGCGTATTTATCCTTTACAGGTTCTAAAACATCCTTAAATGCTAAAGTAATTGCATCCACAATCATAGCCCAAAGCTCCATCCAAGAGACCTGTAGTTGATTAATTTCTACAGAGTTCTCTGGGCAAATATTGTCTGGCATTTCTCTTTTTGGCTCTTGTCCCCCTATTTTAAAACAATAACAAAGACCCAGCAGAGTCCACAATCTCAACTGCTTATTGTCAGTGATCTTTTCAAAGCTGACTGTGCTTAAAGTTGTTGACAGCTGAGAATTTGTTCATGCAAGTCAGATGTTTACATCTCCACTAAGAACGGTAGTCATAATAAGCTCCTCCGTTCCCAGCAATGAAGTGTGATGTCATAAAAATTGCCACAGAGAAGCAAAATCAACTCTAAATAACCCTCTTTCCTTCTGCCTTTTTCCAAGAACACTGTAAAATCCTTTTATCAAAGCACAAACAAAAGTCTCACTTTGCACCAAGCATTATTTCACTCCACTTTCTTTAAATGCATTGTCTCTGCCACACCACAAGGAAGGGGGGAGTCTCACCCTCCTTTCCATGTCCTTTTAAGATTTATTACAGAGGCATAAAGATAAAGTCTTCTGTTTCTAATATTGTTTTTCCAGGTACTTACATTGTAAATCTTCGTTGATGTCACTGATAAGGCTGAGATTAACTCTCTTCCTTCCAGGGCATACACAGCTGGTGCAATTTATGGCTGCCATAACTGTGCATCTTTGTTCTTTGCCTTGGGACAATCCAGGGCTTCCACCTGTTTTGCAGCAAATGCCCCCCCCCCCCAAATCAAGTCCCTTGCACCTGATCTCCCTCCAGGAGGTCTGGTGGAGCTTGGGTTCTCCCCAAAACTTCTCTAAATAGAACAAAGAGCTGATGGCACCCAGGAGAAGTTCTGGGAGCCAACCATGTTGCTGTGCCATAGCCCCCCCCCCCCCAGAACACCTCTTATTGAATGGCTGGGCCTCCTGGAATGGCTTATATTATAACATGGAAAGAGTACCTTTGTTGCTTTATGTGCCTAGAAACACCATTGCTATGAATTGGAAATCAACAAAGTCACCCACCCTCTCATAATGGCATCAAAAGATATGTAGCTTATATATTATGGTCAGACTCATGGACAATCTGGCATACTTTAATAAATCTTTTTCACACACTATCTTCTCCTCTATCTGGCTACCTATCCTAGAATATTTGTCCTCCCAACAAGAAAGATTATGGATGATTTAGGTTTATGATAAAACCTAGAAGCTAACTCCTGTGTTGAGTGCAGTGTTCCCTCTAAGCTGAGTTAGTGTGAGCTAGCTCACAGCTTTTTAGCCTCTGGCTCACACATTTTTGTCTTAGCTAAGGAAGGATGGCTCCGGAGTGAACTAATTTATGCAGTATCCAAATCACTCACTCACAACTTTAATGCCAGAAGTTCACAAAGTAGAATTTTTGCTCACAAGACTCCACAGATGAGAGGGAGCACTGGTAGTGTGTCTTCTTATTCTTGGATGGTTGTGCTTATTCCTCAACATTGAATCTATTGTACTGTAAACTTAACCCTCAGTTATAATTTTTGATTTATATGATTGTGATAAATTTTACTGTAGTATGTTGGTAACAATGAATGTTAAAATTCAATAAAATGTTACTTTTTAAAAATTGGGGAAAAAATAAATCCAGCAAAAAAAATGTCTCCAGGAATTAATAACAGATTGGAACAAAGATGGTGGGGAAGGAGGGTGGTTGGAGCTATTTTTGAAATAAAATATAAAAAAGGGGACGATATCAGTAACAATGTAGTGTGGTGTCTGTTGTATCATATGCCTTTAAATTCTATCTTCTGTGAATGTCAGCTTTTTGAGCTGGGATCCAAGGCGAGGGAGGGAATCTCAAAACTCACCCATCCCTTCTATCTCTAGTATTTCCATAATACCTGTGCCTTTGAAGAATAGGAAGGATGTGCCATCAAGTCACAACCAAACAACTATAAAATACAGCTGAATTGTGGAGAAAGTCAAAACTGAAATACTGAAAGCGGTTCCTCTCCCTCCCAAAAAGTGTAAGCAAGATAGGCTTAAAAGTTAACATCTTGGAAATCCATAGTGTAGCAAATTAGTCTGTTGGGCTTTTCAGCCAAAAGGCCCAAGCTATACATAATATGTAAGAGCTGATTTCCATGGGATTTCTTCATCCAGCTTTATTAGGCATACTAGGCCCATTGAGGAAATAAATACAACAAGCTCTAAAAAGAGACTCTGGGTGGGAGCCCTGGCCTTGGGCACTCAGTTTCATTTTGCTATGGTGACTTCAGTAGTGTATAATGACATAGAGCTTACCATTCTCTCCAGGGGAACTGATCTCTGCCATCTGAAGAGCAGTTGTGATTCTGAGTGATCTCAGCCCTCCCTTGGAGATTGGCAACAATGGTTTCCCAGGACAAAATGGCTGGTTTGATGGGTAGAGTCTATGGCATTGTACCTCTCTGAGGACCCACCCCTTCTCAAACCCACCCTATCCAGCCTCCATTCCTCAAATCTCCAGGAAATGCCCAACCTAGAGGTGGCTACCCTGTCTCCTTCCCAGCCAACCATCAACCTACCATTATCTACCCCTTCAGATTTCCATCTTCTCCCCACTCCCTGCAGCTTCTACCTAGGAAAAGTACAGTCTTTATCCACAGTGGGGACCAAAGCAGCTCACATCATTCTCCTCTCTCCCTTTTGATTTGTTCAACAACCCTGTGACGTAGGTTAGGCTAAAAGTCTGTGGTCTGAAATCATCCAATCAGCTTTCACAGGAAGCACCTGGGTTTGGCAGACCATGCTCTGAAGCACTAACTGCTACATCACACTGGCTGTCATGGGAGGGCCACCTCAGCAAGATATAATGACACAGAGCCCACAATTTTCTCTAGGGGGACTGATCTCTGCCATCTGGAGAGCAGTTCTAATTCTGTGTGATCTCCAGTCTTGACCTGGAGATTGGCAACAATGTTTCCCCAGGAGGAAATGGCTGGTTTGGAGGGTGGAGTCTATGGCATTGTACCTGTATGAGGTCCCACCCCTCCTCAAATCCCACCCTCTCCAGGCTCCACCCCTCAAATCTCCAGAAATTTCCCAACCTGGAGTTGGTAACTCTATCTGCTTCACAGCCAACCATCAGCCTACCGTTATCTTCCACCAGGCTTTTGGAGCTGCTGCCACCACTAACCACTAAGTATTAACAACTGATGGTTCAAAGTGGGAGAGCCCAGTTTTCCTGGGATTCAACCTATAGCCTGAGAAAGCTGCCTAAGTTGATCTAAAAGAGCTGGGGCCAACTGCAAGTAAAAAGCCTGAGTAATAACAACCGCTGTGAATTACAAAGCTACAAAGATAAGGGGTTTGCCTCCCTGCCCTTTATACCTGATCCAGCTTTGTGCCAGTCACTTCCCAGCCAGTCGCCTCTTGGCATGGATGGATGCACATCAGGCTGGGTCAGCAACATCTGTCTCAGCAATCACTGATGCCCTGATCTCCCACCTAAACCTGCTGTCCAATGAGTATCTTCTCCCCAGCTGGCAACCTGACAACACATCACCTTCCCGACTCACAGTGGGCATGGAAGGGTTAGCAACATCTGTCACACCAGTCACTGATGTCCTGATTTCCCACTTGAAGCCTGTATCCAATAAGGTACTTGTTTCCAGGTAGCAGATCTAGCCATCTCATATATTCCAGTGGAGTCCAGGCATTCCAATGGGGTCGCTATTGCACTGTTTTGGTGTTCTGTTATAGCACTATAGCGCTCTAAAACAAACATTTAAAAAAGGACGGCAATCACCTGTGCGGACAAAAAAGGGCAGGAAAACAAAGCGGCACAGGAGGAAGCACTACAGGGCATTTTACACAGTACCCTGTAGTGCTTCAGAAATGATATAGAAAAATGAAGACCGCTTGGAAGCAGTTTGCAGATGAAATGGTTCAGAAACGCTTCCCTAACGGAACAGAAGCATTTCTGTCTGAAAGTGAAAATATATTCTGGTAGGGAACCATTACTAAAATGGTTCTGTCTGAAATGTCACACCAGAAACCGTTAGGGAACAGTTACATAAGAACATAAGAGAAGCCAATGTTGAATCAGGCCAATAGCCCATCTAGTCCAACACTGTCACACAGCGGCCAAAATATACCAGTTGCCATTAGGAAGTCCAGCAGTGGGGCCAGGGCACCAGAAGCCCTCCCACTGCTGCCCCCTCCAGCACCAAGAATAGAGTGCATCACCTGCCCCAGACTGAACTGGAATATATCGGCTGTCTGAAATTCCCCCATGTTGCCAGCAGATGGAACCAACTCAATGGAGCCATTGTCTGCAGGGGGCAGCGCTGCCATGAGTGGACCCTGGACAAGCACCTGGATCCAGGCTGACATACTATTGGGAGGGATCTTTCTAGAATGATCAATGCCACCATAAGTGGTACTTCAAGAGAAGAAGGGAATGGCACTGCCTGGCCAGGGATCACAATGCCACCAGGCAAGAGGAAAGCAAAGGTGTGGAGATGATCAGTCGGCAAGTGGCTCATTGTTTCAGCCTTGCTTCAGGTGTCACCACGGGGTGACTGTTCTCAATGCCTATGGAGCATTCCAGCATGATTTTTCACCTGGACGGTTATCACATTCCCAGTGTGCTGGAGGATAGCTCTGGCCATGGAGGAAACCACAAAGAAGTGCTTATATGCTGCCCACTTAGCCATAAGGTGGGTCAGGGGACCTGGGCATGCAGACAGGTGAGGCTGGGAGTCCCAACCCCAGAGGACAGGGACCCTGTCAGGGACCCCATCATTATGGTCCCAGACCAGGGCAATATGAACTCTCTGCTTGGAAGCAGTCAGTCCTGACCAGAATCCACTTCACTGTCAGGCGAGTCAAAGGGACATGGGCAGGTAAATGGGTGAAGCTGGGAGTCTCCAGAAAGTGGTTTGTAAGTTGGGTGCCTAGTTGGCAGAGGAGAGAGGAAGCCTCCAAGTCTGATAATCAACCCTGAAAGAAGGGTTTTTTTCATTTGGCAGGAGCAGCAAAGGCAAGCCCCACAACCAGCAGGCATGGCAGAGGCAACCCCAAGTCAGGGACCCTGCTTGGGGCCAGCCTGGTAGCATCCTCCTTCAGTGGAGGGCGTTGAAGTATTTGGTCCTGACTGGTAGTCACTTAGATGTCAGGTGGGTTAAGGGGATGTGCAGACATAAAGCCAGAGGGAAATTGAGGTGGTTAGAAAACACAAAGAGAATTAACATTCCAGACAGAAGTCAAGATGGAATGCTTATCTTCAGTAATAATTGTTTGATTTGGATGTTTGAGAAGGTGGGACTCCAGAAGAAACTAGGATTGTATTTGGGTGCTGGAGCGGCAGGGATTGTCAGCCTGCCCTTGGACCTCAAGATCACGGGAGGATTTGTCTATGGCCAGTAGTCACACTGCCAGCAGACAGACTGGAGAAACTTGTTTTCTTGGTTTTCCTTCCTTGTCTATTTGTAAACATTTGTGGGGCAGGCCCTGAGACCCATGGACTAACAGCCCCCGGACCTAGAGGCCTCGATTGAAGGGAAGCGCCTTATGACAGATTTGGCTGCACAGAGGCTGGAATTGTATTGAAGGAATCTCGGTGTGCTTTTATGACTACTGTGAACTATCAAGGAGCCTAAGCTCTGCTACCTATGAGGTTTGAGCTTGCATGGGATGGCTTTTAAGTGACCTCTTGGCCATGGAGAGGCCCACTCCCCCCCTCACTCCAGGATTGGTTTTAACCTCACTAGGAAACAGACAGAACCTCAATCTGTGAACCTCAATACATTCCAACAGCGGGATGGAAGACTAGATTTGATGCTGCCCAGGTACCACATGGCCAGTGATCAGATTATGCTGTGGCCAGTGCACATGTTGCAAATGGAAAGAGGCAAAGGGATTGGGGCGACATGGGGGAAGGCCAGTCACAGTATCCCAAAGATGGGTATGGATCCTCCTGTAGACAGAACAGAGAGACAGTGGGCTGGGGGAGGACTGAGTGGTCACCCTGGCAATGGGATCAACTGATGAAGCCGACATTTGTTTTGGAATGAGGCTTGGCAAGCAGATGGCATGTTCCCAGGATGGGTTGGCAACCTCCATAACCATATCCAGAACTTGGTGGACTGTCTTGGGGGGAGGTGGTGTAGGGTTGGGGTGTTGTGATTCATTGGTTTTGATAAGGCTGGCCTAGATGAGTTTGATCTAGTGTCAGAGAGAATGACAGCCAGTGCCAGCATGTGACTGCAAAGAGGCTGGCCATAACTGGTCTGAGGCAGTCCGGGCTGACACTGAGTATTGCATCTGGATTGCATCAGCTGTGTGCTGATTGGCCAGAGGATGTATATATGTACAGAGCGTACAGTGGATTTAGCTCTTCACTTGGATTGATTGCAGCGGAGCACTTTGACACTGAGAACTGTATATAGGTGGTGGCAGAGTGTAAATAAAATTCACTTTGTATTTGCACCTAAGTTCTGGATTCCAGTCTTTTTTGGGTACTCTAACTCCCTTTGGGCACTGACATGCCAGCCAGTGATGCTTGCACCATGACAGGGTTATGGGCCCAGGCTACGGCTGGCAGTAAAGTGGAGTTTAGAAGTGAGTACCAGTGGAGTTGGATTGTGTCAGCTAGTAGAGGTTTTCGTGTGCTGAACTGAAAGCAGTGTTCCAGCAGAGCTGTGGAGAAGCTGGTGCAGACAGAGTGCTCGGAGGTGCTGAAAGTGCTGGAGGAGTCTGAGGCCGGCAGCGGTGAGGGGGAGTCGTGTGCTTACAGACGTCCAGCTGCAGAGGCAGACAGCCAGCTACCAGTGGCAGAGACCAGCATGGCACAGGTACCGACATCTCAGCTTGTGGAGAAGCTTACTGCAACTAACTATAATAACTGGGCTTTAGAAATGAAATATTTTCTGGTTAAAGAGGGTCTTTGGGTTTGCGTGTCTGATCCTCCGGAAGACCCGACACCTCTTGAAGAGAGGAATGATGAAAGAGCTCTAGCCCTCATCATCCTGAGCGTGAGTGATGATAACTTAATTTATGTTGCTGATAAGGAGAGCAGTAAGGATGCCTGGGACGCTCTCAAGGCAGTTTATCAGCAAGCTAATATGGGCTCAGTTATCTCTCTCACTAGGTGCCTGTATAGGACGGTGCAACTGCCTAATGAGCCCATTAAGAAACATTTGGCCACTTTAATGGATTATTTCCGGCAACTACAGGAACGAGGTAAAACTTTCACTGACCTGGATAAGGTGTATGTGATATTAAGTTCCTTATCAGATGATTATCAAACATTGATAACAACGTTCAAGGTGATGGATGCTGCTCATCTGACTGTGGAATATGTGAATGGCAAGATTCTTCAGGAGTCTATGCACAGGGCTGATTTCAAAGAGCACACAAGTTTATCTAGGAACTGTGCTAACCATTCCGGGCAGAAAGCCAAGGAGGTTACCAAGGAGACGCAAGAGATTGCCAGCAGCTGTGTAACTACGTTATCAAGCAACCGGAAGAGCAGTAAGGAGGACAACAAACATAGAAAGAGACGCCGGTGTTTTGGAATTGGGTCTTTTGACCATTTGTTACGGTTTTGTCCAGAGAAACACAAGAAAAAAGAGCAACAGCCTGGAAATCGTCACCAGGCTTCTGTGGTGCTGCAGGAAGAGGCAGATGACACTGAATGGCTAGTGGATTCAGGAGCGATCTTAACTTATTGCAAAAAGGAAAGTATGCTGTTAAATAAATGAAAACCCTCTCTGTCCTTTGTATGTTTGGCAGATGGGACACTGTCCAAAGTAACTGCTGAGGGAGATGTATATTTTTCTAGCTTGGGCTGTATGTTGAATGGGGTTCTTTGTGTCCCTGCTCTTAAACAAAACTTGCTTAGTGTAGTGTGCCTTGACAAAGCTGGTTTTGAAGTAGTATTTGCAAATATTGTATGTAAAGTGATTAAGGCAAACAAAGTGTGTGTAGTAGGCAGGCTGAAACACAATGTGTATATGCTGAACAGTTGTAATGATATTGCATAGGTGGTTAGCAATGTAAAACCCCACAACAATTGCCAACATGTTCTCCATAGAATACTCACACATGTCTCATATAAAACAATTCAGAAAACGTTGGAAATAATAGGGAAGGAGGATGTAAACAAATGTAAACTGTTCTTAGATTGTGAAATATGCAAAATGACTAAGTCAAAGGCATGCCCTGTTGCAAAACAGAGTTTGAGACAATCTGAAAGACCTTTAGATCTGGTTCATATGGATGTCGTGGGGCCTTATCCAAACAGTCATTCTAGTAACAAGTTTGCTTTAATTATTACTGATGACCACTCCCATTTTTCCTGGCTTTATGTAATGAAGCACAAGTCGGATGTGTTCCCCACTGTTAAGTATTGGCATAAAAGGATAACAAACCAAATTGGAAATGTTGTTGCCATACAGTCTGATATGGGGGGGGGGAATTTACATCTAATGTTTTCAAGGTTTGAATGCAACAGAAAGGAATCAAGCACAGGGTCTCAAATCCTTGCACCCCTGCTGAAAATGGCCTTGCTGAAAGGAAAGGGGGAGTGTTGCAAACCATGATGTTTTCCATGTTAAAAGACACAAATCTTGATATTGCTTACCGGGCTGAAGCTATTAAGAACGCATCTATTCTCGTTCTGTGGATGACATCCCATATAGGTTGTTATACCAAAGAGTTCCATGTTTGGATTACTTGAGGGTTTTTGGTTCAAAGGCATGGGTTAATATACCTTTGGAACATAGAAGGAAAGGAGGGCCCAAACCAAAAAAGTTAATCTTTCTTGGTTACAGGTTTGCTGATAATAATCACAAAATAACATACAGTAGGTCTGCTAATTTTTGTGAAGATGAGAACTGGGAAAGAATTCATGCCAATAAGGTTCCTGAGGTAGTTAAGTTACCTGGTACAAGTGGCACTGAATGTGCAAGTAACAAAACCATGGTTAAAGTAGAACCTGAGTTAAAACAGGAACAAAGTGTTGATGTGGCTGGTGAACAAATTCCTGCAAAAGGTGAAAGTGAGTGTGTGCCACAAAGAGTGTCTACACGTAGCACTAAGGGCATACCACCAATGAGGTATGGTTTTGATATAAATCATGTATATATCAAAGAGCCTCAAAGCTATAATGAAGTTTTGCAAATGTCTAATGCAGAAAAGGAGGCATGGTTTCAAACTGTGCAAAGTGAATACAGTTCACTGGTGGAACACAAAGTGTTTGAGAAAACTGAGGCACCAAGTAACAAAAATGCAATAGGGTGTGAATGGGTTTTTAAGATGAACTGCATGCCAGATGGCAGTACTATAAGAAAAGCTAATGCTGTGTAGAGGTAAATGTTTTCTGCAAATTGTTAACTGTTTTCAACGTAACATTTGATGTACCTCTAATGAAAATGTAGCAGATGCTTCTAACAAATGTTTAGATGTAAACCAGTTTTGTAAATTGAAAGACAAACTGTACATCAAGGCTCAGCCTTAAGGGGGAGTATTGTGATTCACTGGTTTTGGTAAGGCTGGCCTAGATGAGTTTGATCTAGTGTTAGAGAGAATGACAGCTAGTGCCAGCATGTGACTGCAAAGAGGCTGGCCATAACCGGTCTGAGGCAGTCCAGGCTGACACTGAGTATTGCATCTGGATTGCATCAGCCGTGTGCTGATTGACCAGAGACTGTATATATGTACAGAGTGTACAGTGGATTTAGCTCTTCACTTGGGTTGATTGAAGCGGAGCACTTTGACACTGAGAACTGTATATAGGTGGTGGCAGAGTGTAAATAAAATTCACTTTGTATTTGCACCTAAGTTCTGGACTCCAGTCTTCTTTGGGTACTCTAACTCCCTTTGGGAACTGATGTGCCAGCCAGCGTTGCACGTGCCACGACATGGGGTCCATGTTTGTGGGGGACACTGAAATGGAACTTGGTGTGGGAGGTCATAGATCCGGACTTTGAGGCCACTGCCAGTTGTTCCAGATGTGTGGGATAACAATGGTATCCACACCAGACAACCACCACCACCACCCCAGGAGAATGCAGCTCATGACAGTATTCATAAGGTTGATTGGTGGAATAAAGGGAAGGGGAGGGCTGCTCATGATTGGGAAGTAGACCCATTTAACAAGGGTCCCCCCCCAGGGGAACTACAGTTGATTCTACATTAGTCTTGCACAGTTCATGGACACAGTTGGGGACATAGACTTAACTGTGCTCACACCCCAGGTGGCAGATGGCAATCACATTGACAGATGGAGAGAGCAGAATGGTGTCTGATGGACCATGCAGGCCACAGGACAAGTGACTTGGACAGATGGTGGAGCGATGGTGGAGATGTTCCTGTCAGGTGTCCCCAAAGCCAGCCCCCCTCAATCTGTGACTGGTCATCACCTCACCAGTAAGCAGACAGAACAATGACCTGCCCACCCCAGCCACACCACTTCATGTGGCCAGAACCCATTCTCACAGAGTGAATCCACACTGGTCAAGCACAGCTGCGGTGCCCTGGTGATGAGAGGTTATGAGAGGTCAGACTGCCTCTCTGCCAGATGGCTGGGTGGGGTTCAGATTTGGCACAGCCCAGTATTCACCTTGCCAGATGGGGGATGAGGAACCATTGCTGGTCGGGGGAGCAAGCTGCAGCACTACTACGAGTGGACCTTGGACAAGCACCTGGATCCAGGCTGACATGCTATCAGGAGGGATCTGGCATGACCACCTATCACCTTTCTCAGAGGCAAGGCTGGTGCATGTGGGGTTTTCTCCAGTGATCCTCAGCTATGGATCACGCATCTCCCAATGCTGGATGAATTTTGCAAAAGGGGATGATGCGTGATAGGAGTGGGTGGGAAACAAAGTGTTCCCTTCTTCTGTCTGGAATGTTTACTGCTGCAGTTATGAATGGGACTTTGAGAGAAGAGGGGACCGGCACTGCCTGGTGTGAGATGGTGCCAATCTGGGATCCCTTAGCCATCAGACAAGAGGAAACCACAAGTGGGCAGATGGTCAGTTAGAGCACGGCTTATTGTGCCAGGTGAGTTTCTGTCATTAGTGTGGAGTGACCATTCTCAAAACTGGATGGGCATTCCACCAGGATTTCTCACCAGGACAGTTGTTGTGTTACCAGCATGCTGGAGGACAGCTGTGGCTGTTGAAGAGACCACAGGGAGGTTGTACCGTGCCATGCCTGCAGGACAGAGCATGCCAAACCCCAGGTGGTGGCTGGCTATAATGTTGGTAGTAGGTGAATGACATCAGGGGATGGAGTCATGGGACAATGGGGGGAGAACGATGGAGAAAGGACAAGACTTTTAACACCTTACTTGCTGATAATTTCACAAGAACATATAACCACCTATTGGACACTGGGAAAATGCCTCCCTCCTGGAGGGAATCGCATATAATAACTATTCCTAAGGGCAATTCTAACCGAGACTTCCCTTCTTCATACAGGCCTATCACCTTATTGAATTGCGATGTGAAGATATTTGCAAAAATTCTGGCAAACAGACCACAACACATCATCCATGACTGTATCACCCTGGACCAGACTGGTTTTATCCCAGAGAGGACCCTGATGGATAACATTCGTCGTACCCTGAATCTAATATCACACTGTAAAGAACAAAAGAAATAATTGTTAATGCTAACAATCAACTTAGAACTACAAAATATTTTTGTGCAGACTCAGGAGCTATATGGCCTAAAAGTCAACGTAGGGAAATCCAAACTAATCCCTATCAACATCAAACCAACAAGGGAAAGTATTCAAGCAAGCTTCCCATGTAAGTGGACTTATTCTCCTTGGAGATGCCTAGGAGTTCAATTTTCTCCGGATTTGGATGACCAGGGTCACTGGCAATTTCCAAACCATCTTTCAGGAAGCTAAAAATCAGATGAAAAAATGGAGTAAAATGGTTCTTTCATGGGCTGATAGAATCAGCATTATCAAAAGCCTGATATTACCCAAGTTTTTGTTCACTTTGCATGCTCTTCCTATACAAATAAAATGAAAGGATGTAGCCATCTGGCAAAACTCAATTCTTCATTTTTTTTGGAACTACAAAAAACCTAGGATTAGCTTCAAAACGTTGAACTAAGACTGGCGACCTAGACTTTCTGGATTTATCCCTGTATTATGAGGCCATTCAACTTTCTTCAATAGTAAGGAGTCTAACGTCTGACACTCAACCCATGTGGCAACACAGTGAAGAATTTAAATGCGGTCTAATTCCTTTAGCTGACTTGATCTGGCAACTACCTAAAGAAATGAAAGAATCTCTCACTAACTCCCTTTTTCTCTGCAGCCTTAGAGATTTGGGACAGACGACGGCCAATGCTGATTCCAGATACCTCACAGTTGATGTCTTATCTTAACCAAGAATGGTTCCCTCAGGGGAAAGAAATGAATGTTTTTCAAAGTTGGAGAAATGCTGGTCTTACTCATCTGATAGACCTAACAGACAAAGGTATTCCTCTTACTAAAGGAGCTCTAGAAGAAAAAAATCAAGGAGCGGATCCCATGGTTTCAGTACCTCCAGATAAAAAATTTACTGCAAACTCGGATCCCCAGCGTAGCTTCTTACCACCTCTTTTGGATTTTGAATTATTTATCAGAAACAGAAATAGTGAACTTAAAGGACTAATTTCCAAAAATTATAAAATCCTAACTGCAAATCTAAAACAAAAGGTCATGGCCTCACAATTGTGCTGGCAAGAAGATTGCCAAAATCAGATACAATTAGACAACTGGACAGAAATATGGTCTTCACCTAGTTTATCCTCTAAGATTTTCAATATTAAACTAAACACCTTCAAAATATTGAATCGCTGGCATTTTACACCAGCATGTCTTAACAGAATCAACCCAAAATACAATAAATAGTGCTGGAAGGACTGTGGCCAAATAGGCGATTTCCTACATTGCTGATGGATGTGCCCTTCCATTCAACAATTTTGGACTCAAATCTCTTTTGGATGTACTCCTGGACTCCTGTAAAGGAAACACAGTAAGAACATTAATTTTGACTCTCCAGCATTTGCCAGAATAATAGTTGCACAGAAATTGAAGGATAAGAGTATCCCTACCTTATCCAGCTGGCAAAACAAGTTATCGGAACACTTTGTTTATGGGAAAATAAGATCTGCTGCCTGACAGGATTGAGATTACACAAGGGACCCCAGGAGGATGGCCATGGACATGCCCACTCCCTCCCCCCAGTGGACACATACCCCTCTTGGGGCTGGACTAAGTTGCACCCTCTCTAATCAGGGAAAGGAGACATCTTTGTTGTGGGTATTGGCTCTGCTGAAGCTGACTACTCCTCAGATGAGGAAGAGGCAGGGAGCAATCCAGCCTCCTCTGGAGTCAGCCCAGAAGAAGAACCCTCAACAGTACCTGAGGAAGAAGAGCCCCCAGCAGCTGCACAGGAGGTGCAGCCTGAAGGAGAGACTGATCCTGAGCCTGGCCCAGCATCCCCAGTTGCAGACACTCCAAGGCCAGACTCCCTGCCTAGTTCTCCTGAGTGCCCCAGATGTAGGGCATGCCAGAGGCTGACTATACAGGAGTGAAGAAGGAGTGCCAGACTGCAGCTCCTGCAAAGACAACGGGAGGAGCTGTAAGCCTTGGAAGACTCAACTCCCAGGGAAGGGAGGACCTGCTAAAAAGCACTCCTTGCACCTGCTCCAGCATGGCAGAAACTTTGCATACACAGTCCTGCTTTTGTGTGTGTAACAACCACTCCTTGTCCTTGAAACCTGCAACCTTGAATTGACTCCTTGGCTATCCGACCTTTGGCTCTGTGGCTTACCTTGATTCAGGACCGTGTTTCCAGTGTGTAGACTCTGTGGCAACCAGCCAAGACAGCACAATCTTCTTGTGAGTCCTCCTGGGAGGGACCCAGTACAGTGCTCTGAATGCCTGGCTGTGGTGGGCAGATGGGTGAGGTTGTGAGTCCTGGCATCAGTGGACACAAACCCCTGCCAGGGACCTCATCCTGACAGCAGCAGACCAGGACCATGAGAGCTTCTGGCTTGGGAGGATTCGGTCCTGACTGGTTATCGCTTTGCTGTCAGGGGGACTTGTGGGCATGCAATCTGGGGGAAACTGAGGGGACTGGTTGGCTGCAGAGGCACATGGCCAAATTTCCATCCTGCATCTCACAGGATGATGAGTGCGACACTTGCCGCAATTGGTGGTTACTTTGCTGTTGGACAGATGAGGGGACATCAGTGGGTGAGCAATAGAGTTTGGGAGTGCTGAGTCCAGTGAACACAGCTCCTGTGGGGATGACTGGTGGTGAGACATGAGTGGCTTTCTGGCACAGGCAATGACCCAGAGCTGGGTGAGCCCCCACTCCACCATGAATTGGTGTGACACAAAAGCAATGTCACTGACAGGCTGAAAAAGAGGGACTGGAGACAGAGAAGACACCACTACATGAAACACATTACTCCATGACAGAGCACATTGACACTGTCCAGTTATCACTTTGCCAGCTGGCAGGCAGGAGGAATGCAGATGGATCCAGAACGGGGACTCATGCCACCATTGGCAGCTACAACATAACCCCAAAGCAGGATATGTGTATAGGCAGGTGCCATGTTTCCAGTGGATGGACTGGAAGGACATGGTGTTCGGCTCAAGATGTGTCCCATGAGAACATGGCTGGAGCTGGCCTTGCCCAGTGCCAGCAGATGGAAACCCACTTGGCAGAAAGCTCTGTCATATGCTTGATGACTGTGCTGGAAACATGTCTGGTGAATAAGAGGGGGGACTTATGTCAGGAAGGAAGTCACTGTCCTCCTATGGAACCATCCACGCCACCCACACCGTGCTCACAGAGTGAATCTACACTGGTTAAACACAGCTGTGGTACCCTGGCAATGAGTGTTAATCACGTTGCCAGCATGTTGGAGGACATCTGTAGCCCTTGAAGAGACCATGAAGAGGTGGCAATGTGCCATGCCAGGGAATCTAAGTCCCAGAAGTCCCAGACCTGCAAGGCACAGCATGCCGAACTCCAGGTGGTGGCTGGCTATCATGTTGGCAATGGGTGGATGATGTTGGGGAAAGAACTCATGGGACAAAGGGGGGAGCACAATGGAGAAAGGACAAGGGAAACAAATATAAGGTGCAGACAAGAGGATTGTGCAGCCATCACATTGACAGTGGGGGGAGGGCGTGTCTCCTGTTTTGCAAGGGATCAAGGCAAGTGACACAGATGCATTTGTGCCAAACTTGACACCACAACACCACATGTTGACACCGCCTAGTTCAGGGGGTGCCACCAGGCAGGCTGGGAAACTCATGCTTGCCCCACATGGGGACATCGTTCCGTCATCATCTTCCTCAACAGAACCCCATGGGGGATCACCACCTGAACACCTGTCATGTTGCCAGTAGGCAGCCTGATGAGAAATGGCGCATGACTCCCCTCGATGCGAACACATTATGGTGTATGCTAGCGACTGTCCTGGAAGAACTGGCGCAGGACAGTGAGCACATTACCAGTGTTTGGACCTGGAAGTGGGGCACACCATCACACCAGGCTGCAGTGCATGCGTTGATTACAGCTTGACATATTTCCCATGCCTTGGGTACAGCCACTCTAGAAAGCTGCCAGCAACGAAACCTGTGAAGGAGTGGAGCTGAGGTTTCATGTGTGGGAAGAAGACCTACTGGGGCAATGGCTGCGGCATGACGTGCTGCCCCTTGTAGCCCAGTGAGGACACAGGGTGAGGTGGCCTTCCAGTACTGGAGAAATCTTCACTGCCAGGTCATCACATTGATGACAGAGGGATGCCACAGGGGCATGGGGCCACAGGACTGGGGACCTTGTCTGCCTCCAGAGAAGAGGGCCATTATAGCATCTGCACCCACTCAAAATCTTGGGGAGATCTTCAGTGTGGACAGTAGTCACAGTCCCAGTGAAAATGCCACCATCCACAAACAGACCCTCTGCGAGGACTTGTGTCTGCCCAGGGGGCCTGCCATCATTGTTAACCGAGGAGAACCTCAGTGGAGTGTCTGTATGTGGGCAACAACCATGTTCCCATCAGGAGGAGAGAGAAATGGGAAATCATCACTGCCTGAAACACATGACTCTATGCCAGGGTGCATCAACACTGTCCAGTTATCATGCAGGCAGGCAGGTTGGAAGAACATGGATGGATCCAGACAGGGAGGATCTGCCATCCTCAGCACCTACATGATAATCTAACAGGAGGATTTGTAGGTGGCCAGTGATCACATTGCCAGCAGGCGAACAGAAAAGACATGTTTTGTCTGTTTTTTGTCAACGTAAGTAAAGGATTAACTTGCTACAACCACAGACTGTGGTCCAGGATAGCGAAGACAGCTAATATGGTAAAGATAAAAATGACACCGTAAGGAAGACAGTGTGCCGGGGAAGCTTTTCGCAAAGATCCATCTGCAGCTCTCAATTGTTTGATTAAGAACAGTGTAAATAAAAGACTGGTACAGTACTCGAGACTTCAAAAGCAGCCACCCACAAAGCAAAAGATTTGCTCTCAGCAGAAACAGGACCCTCATCGGGAAGAAAAACTTGGCCTTTCAAAGCCAGAGGATGAGAAGGATCATGATATTCCAATGGTGCACTGCTTGTCATGATCATGGCCCTATTGTGTTGAAGCCCACATTCTGGAGGGAGGCTGGACGGAACCTTGCTCTGTAAATCTCAGCAAATTGTAACAGTGGGATGGAAGATTGTAAGGCCACAGTGGGACCCTGCAGGTCCACCACTTGCTGGTCTCACACTCCACCAAGGACATGGACCGCGGTGAGACCACATGAGGGAAGGATTCAATGCTGTCTTGCAATCCTGTGGCCGGTGGTCATAGTTGAAGGCCACACTGGATGAGGACGCATCTGGTCTGAGGTAAACTGCTGTTGACCACAGCCAGGGACCCAGACCAACAGATACATGTGACAGCAGAGGATTTTTCTGCAGCCAGGGAACATGTTACAAATGGGAAGAGGCAGAGGATATGGGAGGACATGGGGGAAGGTCAGTTAGAGTACCCAAATTATGGGATGTGTGTCCTACCATAGATGGAATGGAGAAATGGGGGGGCTGGGTATGGGAAGGACTGAGGACTGAGTTCTCACAGTAGCTATGGGATGCCCATGCTATATTGACCAATGAACCCAACACTTGTTGTGGGATGTGGTGCAGCTGTCTAGGGTCAATAGCCAGTGAGTGCACAATTCTTTCCAAATCAAAGGGAGGATGAGGTGGGTGGATCCCAATGAGGGCCTGTATTGGTTTGGGATTCATTCCAGCAGCCCACTGGAAGGATTAGCCCCTAATCAGTAACTGTGTTGCTGGTGAGTGGTCCAGAACATGAAGAGGCCAATGGCACTTGTCAAAAACATACAAAGGCCTAGCAGTCATGACCATTGATGGTCATTCAGGTGACATTGGACTCAAACTTTGATCTGTGGCCCATGCGGTCCCTTCATTCAAAAGGGACAGCACATCTCCCAAAGTTTGATGGATTTTGCAAAGGGGGATGATGCATGATGGGAATGGTGTTGGTGGGTGGAAAACAAAGTGTTCCCTTCTCCTGTTTGGAACGTTTACTGCTGCAGCTATGAGTGGTACTTTGAAGAAGAAGGGAACAAGCACTGCCCAGTTTGAGATGGTACCAATCTGGGATCTCTTGGCCACCAGGTGGGAGGAAGCCACAAGTGGGCAGACGATCCGTTGGCTCACAGCTTATTATGCCAGATGAGCTTTTGTCATTAGCGCAGAGTGATCTTTCTCAAAACTGGACAGGCATTCCACTGGGATTTCTCACCAGGATGGTTGTTGTGTTGCCAGTGTGGCCATGGAGGACAGCTGTGGCCGCTGAGGAAACAAAATGGAAGTCTTAATGTGCCATGCCAAGGAGTTTTTGCTCCCGAAGTGCAGTCAAAGAAGGCCCTATCCCAGGGTGGACTGTGACTGAGTGTCCCAGCATTCCTGGTGTGCACACAATAAAGATGTTCAGTGACCATTCAGTGACAATGGAGGCAATCAAAGCTGAAAGGTGATCACGTGACTGGTGGGTGGACTGAGAGTCCACGGTTGGTAGCACAAAGTCAGCATCACCTCCGACAGTGTCAGAGACCTGTGAGAAACTGCCTGCTGACCCCAGGTGGTGAGTGGATATCACCTTGGTTGGCAGCAGGCGGATGACATTGGGGGCTGGACTCATGGAGATTCTAGAAATTGGGAGATGGTTCTGCTGCTGGACAATGGCTGGAAATGGCATCCCCCAGATATCCAGTTGCCATCACATAAGGTGCATTTTGGGAACAGTGACTGAAGCCATGATGGAATAAATGCGAAAGCAGGAATTCCCCGTTGGCCAGGGGATACATCACCAGACAATGGTTGTGGGTGAGACAGGACAAGGTCTAGAGGAATCAACACTTGAGGGCCCCACCAGGGAACTGCTCAGCCAGCAGAATGACATGGAGGCATACATGGTGGGGGACCTAGTCCATAGTAGCCATGGACTCTGAGAGGATTTAGATGTGGATGGATCTCAAGCTTGTAGGCAGCAGTGTGAAGGGACGTGGCCCTGGGGAAAGAGTTTGGAGACATGGCAGAGGAAGACACTGGGAAAGGCTGATGAGAATAGGGGCACCCCCTTAGTGGGGGCAGAGGAAGGGCATACAGTGGCGCCCAATGGACCATGCGAGCTCCAGGATGAGCCACCAAGACAGAAGCCATCATCAGCATTCACAGCATAGCCTCATAGGGGGATTCATATATGGGCAGTTTTCACATTGCCAGCTGGTGGACTGGAAGGACATGGTGGGCAGCTGACGATGGGTCATATGGGAACAAGGCTGAAACTGGCCTTGCCCAGTGATCACCTTGCCAACAGACAGAAACCCACTCAACAGAACGCTCTGTCATACACCAGATGCCATGGTGTGTTGGTAAGGTGTCAAATGTTGGGAGAATAAGAGGGGGGACTTGCGTCAAGAAGGAAGGCACTATCAGCCAAGGAAATGTCAGCTTCAATCACAGATCGAATCTACAGTGGCCAAACAGAGCTGCAATATCCTGGCATTTAATGGTTATTACGTTGCCAGTGTGCAGGAGGACAGACAGTAGTGACAGTGGACTTTGTGACTCTGTCCCCATCAGTTCTCATGCATGGACCAGGAGAGGGACCCACATGGACTCCCATCCCAGAATCATTTTGAACCATCCTCTTTTCTGGATGTTGGGAATAAAGGTCCCATCATATTTCCCTTAGGATTCAGACTACAGATTCGGAAGTGACCTGGGGCCCATCCTCATTAGCACCCCCCCCAAGGGGGGATGAGCCGTCTACGCATGGTTCCTCCTGGGAAGGAACCATTAGGGTGGTAGAACCGCCTCTCTGTGCCGGATGGCCAGGTGGGGTTAGAATTTGGTGCAACCTGGTATTCACTTTGCCAGATGGGGGATGAGGAGCCATTAATGGCGGGGAAGGAACAAGGTGTGACACTACTGTGAGTGGACCCTGGACAAGCACCTGGATGTAGGGCAACCCTATATCAGGAGGGATCCGGCATGACCACCCATCGCCTTGGCAAACCCCAGGTGGTGGCCAGCAATCACATTGGTGGGAGGTGAACAACATCAGGGGATGGAGTCATGGGATGACGGGGGAAGCACGATGGAGAAAGGACAAGGAAGTCCGGTTTGTGGCACGCCATCATTGGAGGGCTCCTGGATGATCTCCCACAGAGCCTCCGAGCCTCCTAGCCCTAGCGGGAGGATTGGAGCGATCCGATCTTCCAAAGAGCTGTCTCAGAGAGATGCTCTTGTGGGGAGCTTGAATTGGGTGCTCCATAGAGTAGACCCCTCTTTGCTCCATAGCAGGGACCAGGAAGGAAGTGCTCATGGGCAGTCATTCAGTGTGGAGGCGTGATCAACTGATCTTTGGAGCTATACTTCAACTAGAGAACCTCTACTAACAACTATCAACTTTAAGCATCTTGCCGTGAGTAACTAGACTACTCGACTTAGTTATGTTACTGTAGTTTCAAGGTTTTTTGCTGCTTGGTGATGCTTCATTTTAAATTTAAAGACCTGCGCAGAGAGAGGTGGGTGGAGGATGCCCCCCCCCCATGTTTCGGCTTGGAAGTGCAGATCAGGCATTGTAAACGGGACAAAGGAAGGAAACTTGTTTGAATACATCTGAAAAGTTTGTATCTTCTTTTTTTGGTGTGGATAAATTGTTATTTTTTTGGAAAGCTTGCTGACTTTGATACTTTGATACTTACTAACATTTAACTGAGTTATTTTATATGGATTCCTATCTGGATCTAGTGGATTAATTTTTGCCTTGATTTTGTGGATTACCTGTGGATTTTGTGGATTACCTGTGGCATTACTTTGGGTTTTACCTTTGGATTATTTTGAGTTTTTATTTTTGTTTTCTTTTTTGTGGTATACCTGTTTTTTACTGGAATACCAACTAATAATTTTCCCTGGTATCTTCTTTGGAATGGTTATGAGGTTAGGGCTTGGAAGAAGCCTGAAGTTTTAAGAAGAACCCTTCCCCTGTGGATTACAATTTATATATCTTTTTGCTCTTGTGTTTTCTTCCTTTTTTGAAGTATAAATCTTCACATATACTAATTGGGAATTCCTGTCACTTTGCATGATAAAGGTGGATCTATAAATTATACCTTCTGGGAATATAATCTATAATAAACTTTGGGACAGTTTCAATATCTGGAACACTTGGTGACAGGGGAAAGAGGGGAGGAGAAGGGTCTGGGGAATTAACAGTGATCTTAAATGAAAAATGTCTTCTAGACCCTCACCAAGTGCAACAAAATCAGCATTCTTAAACCCTGCTAAGATGCCAAATCAAGAATTGCAGACCATGATCAAGGAGACAGGAAATATAGCAATTGAAAGCACAATCTCACGGGCCATAAGTAATGTACTACCGATGGTAATTGAGCCTCTACAAGCAAAATTTGATACTCTGGCATTGCAGGTGATATCTCAAACTCAGGAATAGAAACAACAGATTCTGGAGAACATGCAACAAATTACCACATTAAAACAGTCTACTATCCAGCTGCAAGAGAAGGTGGAAGAGACAGACCAGAGATTTCAAATTATGGAAGCTAGGCAAGACCTTTTAGAGGATTCATTAATTAGGCTAGAATTGGACAAAGCTTCTTATATGCTGAGGTTCCAGAACATTCCAGAAGATGAAGACGTAAAAGAAAAAAATCACTAAAATTCTGACAACATATTTGGAAGAGAAGAGTACTCAAAATATCTTGGATGAGATAGGCATGGCCTACAGAATGAACTCAGCTTATGCGAGAAGAATCAAAGTGCCCAGAGAAATTCATGTGAGATTCCACAAAAACATTATGAGAGATACCATCTTAAAAACCGCAAATAAAAAGAGACTCCATGTACAAGAGATAGAAATCCCAATTTTGAAGGAAAGCCCATGGAGAATGAGAGAAAAGAGAAGAAGTTACTCCCAACTGGCAAGACTATGAAGAAAGAATGGAATAACCTACAGATGGCTGCTCCCTGAAGGTATCATCTTTACCTTTCAAAGTAAAAGATACAGAATAAACTCAATATTTAAAGTAGAAGATTTCCTTAAAAAATATGGAGCAGATTTGGGAGCCAAAGAAGAAGAGGAACAAGATGAAGAGGAAGAAGAAGAACAGCAGGATAAAGGTGCAACAGGACCCAAAGTGAGAAGATAAGGAAAAAGGCTAAGGAAATACCACATGTCATAATAACAAGGCTACAAGAAAAGAATAGAACTGGAACCAAAGACAAAAAACACATTAAAGATGGATAGGAAGATGATAAAAATAACTACCATTAATGTCAACAGATTGAATGCTCCACAAAAAAGGAAATAAATATTTCAACAAATTAAGAAGATGTAGATGTAGTATGTTTACAAGAAACCCATATTAAATATTCAGATAAAAAGCATCTAGAAGCAAAAAAAAAATTGGAACTCTTTTTGGGTCAGTGGCTAGACATGGAAAAAAGAGACGAGTGACTATATATATAAAAGAACATTTAAATCCAGAATTGACATATGAATCAGAAGATGGAAGAGTTGTGATAGTCAAAATACAGAGACAAGCTAAAACAACTTTGATTGTCAATGTATATGCTCCAAACCAACAATAGGAAGAATTTTTTAAGGTCTTACAGAAAATTTTGGCAAACCAAACTATGTATTATTGGAGATTACAATGCAGTATTTGATAAAAGTCTGGACAGAAAAGGTAAGTAGGGAAACAGAAGAAAGTTAATGAATTATCAAAAAATTCCTTTTTTCAACTGACAGAAGAGCATACATTAGTGGATCCCTGGAGAATCAGAAATATCAATAAAAAAGAATATACCTTTTTCTCAGCAAGACATAAATCATGGTCTAGATTGGACATGGCATGGCTATCAACCATTATGGTAAATGATATCATAGGTGCAGAAATTCTCCCATTGACGTTTGCAGATCATAACCCTTTGCTCCTAACTTTACAGAACACACCGAGGAAAAAGAGATGGATAATGAATTTATGGTTATTATTATGGACACAGAATTTATTATGAGATCCAAAGAAGAATTTCAAGAATCTTTTAAGGCAAATACCTAACCAGAGTCTTCCCAAGATATAATTTGGGATGCTTTTAAAGCATATGTGAGAGGATGGTTTATTAGACAAAATACATGGACAGAGGAAAAAGAAACAGAAATTCAGCCAGACTGAAGAACAAATTAGACAAGAGGAGCTAAAGATGCATTCTGAACCTGCAACAGAACAGATAAGAGTAAAGATTAAGAATCTGCAACATCAACTCAACTGTATGTTGATGGAAAAAATAGCAAAGAAAATAATGTATGCAAAACAAAACTATTTTGAAAATGCTAATAAACCTACCAGATGGTTAGCATACAGACTACAGAAACAAGCAGATAAGAAACATATAAAATCTTTAAAAGATGAAAAAGGTGAAGAGAAAAATACTCTTAAAGAAATAAAGGACATTGTAGAAGGGTTTTATAGCAACCTTTACTTAAAAGCAAGCTCCAATCAAGAACAGATTAGAGATTTTTTACAAAAACATAACAAAAAGGAATTCACAGAAGACCAAAGAAAAAAATTAAATAATCCAATTTCCTTCTCAGAAATAATAGAGGCTATTAAAAAACAGAAGAAAACTCCAGGTCCAGACGGTTTACCTGCAGAATTTTACCAGGTATTTGAAGATCAAATAGTATTGCCACTGAAGAATAGCATTCAAAATATATTTAAACAAAAGAAATTACCAGAGTCATGGAATCCAGCACTGATTACATTAATACATAAAGCAGAAACAGAGGAAAGTGAAATCAAAAACTACTAACCAATCTCTCTTCTTAATGTAGGCTATAAAATTTATGCATCTATTTTAGCAAATAGACTGAAAAAGGTTTTGTCTAAAATAATTCATCAAGATCAATCAGGATTTTTGCCAAAGTGACAA
Organism: Gekko gecko; assembly: GCA_029375565.1. NCBI lineage: Eukaryota > Metazoa > Chordata > Lepidosauria > Squamata > Gekkonidae > Gekko > Gekko gecko. The sequence continues at coordinate 218,846,791 of JAPDNY010000002.1, read as the reverse complement.
ATGAGAAATAATGTGAGAACCATACTACATGTATTAGAATTTTTTGAAGCACACCCTGATAAACAAATGGCACTATTATTTTTGGATGCAGAAAAGGCCTTTGACAATCTTAATTGGTCCTTTATGCTGGAGCAACTGGTGGCCTGCAAATGTGGAGAATATTTCTACACTATGGTAAAAGCAATACACACAACACAATCAGCAAAAATTATAGTGAATGGTGACCTTACACGAAATATTAATATTGGAAAAGGTACAAGACAAGGATGCCCATTATCCCTGCTTTTATTCATCTTTGCTTTGGAAACACTGAATATGATTAGAGAAGATGGCGAGATCAAGGGACTTAGAATCAAAGGAGACGAGTATAAACTACAAGCATATGCTGATGATTTGGTATTTATATTAGAAGATCCCCAGAAATCAATAGTTCAACTTCTACAAGTAATAAAAGAATATGGTTTGTATGCTGGCATGAAAATAGACTTTTGAAAAAAGCTATTGTTAAAAAATTGCACTAAGGAGCAAGAACGAGCTATACAAAATGCTTCAGAAATGGAAGCAGGAAAAAAAAATATTTAGGTATAATAATAACCAACGCAGCTCACTGTATAAAGATAACTACATGAAGTTATTGGTGGAAATCAAAAAGGATTTCGAAAGCTGGAATATATGCAATGATCATTTATAGGAAGAATAGCAACAGTTAAGATGAATTCTTACTCAGACTGATCTTCCTGTTTCAGACAATTCCAATTATAAAAGAGCAAAAATATTTTGAAGAGCTAGAAAAGCTGACAAGAAAATTCATATGGGAAGGGAAGAAGCCAAGAATTAAGCTAAAATTATTGCAAGATTCTAAGGAAAGAGAAGAGTTTGCATTATCACACTGGAAATTATACTATAAAGGTGCTTATATGGGTGAAAGTGCGGCAGTGCTTCCATGGGTGAAAGACTGGATTACATTAGAAGACAGAAGACTGTTAAAGCTAGAAGGACATGACTTAATGTTGGGTTGGCATGCTTTTGTTTGGTATCAGAAAAGCGCTAACCACAAATACTTTAAGCAACATACGTTGAGAGCAGCATTAATAAAAGAATGGGAGCAAGTCCTGAAACTACATTACACCAAGGTACCAAAATGGGTTTCTCCATTAGAAGCTTTTACAAATCCAATGACATTCACTAAAGAACAGATGTGGAGATATCAAGATTTGCTAGATAGTCAAAATAAATTAATACAACAGGAAAAGTTAAAAGAAAATGTATTAACTTGAATTGGTGAGAAAGGGCCCAAATAGATTCTAGATATGCGAAAGATAAAACAATGGGATTCTGTGATATACCTGTAGAAATGGACAAAATCTTGTGGTGTGTTGAAGGGAAACATATAAAACTTTTTTATAAGTTGCTATTAGAAGCGAAAATTCAAGATGAGGTGGTAAAAGAAGCAATGGTTAAATGGACACAAAATATAGGCCATGACATACAATTAGAATAATGGGAAAAGGTATGGAAAGTCTATATAAAGCTCACTAAGGCTGTGTCTTATAAGTAAAACATATATAAAATGTTTTATAGATGGCATATGATTCCTGAAAAGTTAGCTAAATGGTACCCAAATATGTCAAATGTTTGTTGGAAATGTAATCGAAAAATAGGCTCTTTTTACCATATGTGGTGGACCTGTGATGTTGTTAAAAAATATTAGATATAGATACATGAGGTAGTACAAAAAATTCTTGACATAAATGTACCCTTCATAACAGAATTTTTTAATTAAATATTATTTTGCAAACTTTTAATATGTAGGATGTATATATAATTATACAGATTGTAACAACAGCTAGAATTTTATACGCAAAATACTGGGAAAAAGAGGAAACACAGTCAAAGGAAGAACTAGTTTTCTGGTTGTTGGATGCAGCTGAAATGGATAAACTAACTTTACAATTACATGAAAAACAAGAAAGTGACTTTGAAAGAAAATGGGTGAGATTTTATAATTGGATGCAAAATTATCTTGGAGAACTTAAAACATCAAAAACTTTACAGAAACAGCCTAGAAGACCTAGAGTTTTCAAGTATACTGTAATTTAAGTTGATGTAAGAGTTGAGCTGCGGCAGCTCAAGTGGTTAAGATGCTGAACTGCAGGCTGTGGAAGGTCAGTAGTTCAGCAGTTCGAGATCTGAGAGTGCTGCTGACAGAGTGAGCTCCCGTCTCTAGTTCCAGTTCCTGCCAACCTAGCAATTCGAAAGCAAGAAATTGCAAGTAGATAAATAGGTACCACTTCGGTGGGAAGGTAACAGCGTTCCATGCACCTTGGTGTTTAGTCATGCCGGCCACATGACCACGGAACTTTTATGCCTCCAGAGAAGGGGTCCAATCCACCATCTGCACCCACTCAGAATCTTGGGGGAGGCCCTCTGTGTGGACAGTAGCCACAGTCCCAGTGAAAATGCCACCATCCCCACATAGAACCCTCTGTGAGGACTCATGGTTGGTGCTTGATGGGCTGAAAATGTCACCTCCACCAAACATATTCCCCATGGAATGACTTCTTTCTGACACCACCCTGCAAGGTGGAAAAACAATGGGACAAACAGTATAGCATGGAAGGTGATGGCTGTCCTCCACAATCATGTTGCATGTTGCCTACAGGCAGAGAGGTTGGTTGAGAGACTGCAGTGAACCATGTGGCAAATGAAGCTGGGAAGACCTCAGAGTCTGACTGCACATGTGGGATAACACCAGACTGCCATGGGAGGATTCCCTTCTGACTGATAATCATTTTGCTGTCAGGCAGGTGATGGGTACATGGGCAGGTGGACAGGTGAGGTGGGGAGTCCCAGACCCAGTGGAAATAGAACCCTGCCTGGGACCAGCCTGGTGGTGCCCTCCTTCAGAGTGGGAGGGCAGAAGGATTCAGTCCTGACTGGTAATCACTTTGCCCAGGGGTCTTTTCGTAGAAAAACAGCTGCAGGAGCTCATTAGCATATGGTATGCTAATGAGCTATTAGGCTATTAGCATATGCCATGCCCCCTGACATCACCAGAAGTGATGTCAGAAGGGGAAGTAAAAGGGGGGGAGGCATCTTCAAAAGCCTCCCCTTCCCTTCCCCAGCTGGTCTGGGTGGGGGAGCTAAGAGAAGGGGTTTAAAGTTTAAACTCCTTCTCATGAGAGTTGGGCCACAGAAGGAGGAAAGAGGGAAAGAAAGAGAAGGAAAGGGGAGGGAAAGAAAGAGAGGGAAGAAGGAGGGAAACAGGGAAAGGAGGAAAAAAGGGAAGAGAAGAAGGTGGGAAAGAAAGGAAGAGAGAAGAGAAGAAGGAGGGAAAGAGGAAAAAGAGAAAAGGAAAGGAGGGAATGAAAGAAATTTGGCGGCAATTCGGCCCCATTATATCCTATGGGCCATTGAAGTCAATGGTGAAAACATAGGGTATATTCTGTGGGCTGGAGGGGAGGGGGTTTGAGGGAGAGGCTCCAAACTCACAGGGTAGCTGTTGGAGCCTATCCCCAAGATACCTACCAAGTTTCAAGAACATTGGACCAGGGGGTCCAATTCTATGGGCCCCCAAACAGGTTGCCCCTATTCCCTCCATTGTTCTCTATTGTGGGAAAAAAACTTACTCAGACACCCCCCCGTCTGAGACTCAATGAACCCAGGAAGCAGGCAGAGAAAACAGCCACTTGCAGAACCCACAGAAGGGATGGGGTGACTCTGCTGTTTGACTTGCCAAGGAAACAGGCAACCCTGGAGTAAAACAAAAAACGCATTGTGAAAGCAAAAGAATTCAAGCCCAGTTTCCCACCCCTCGCAGAGAAGAGTGAAAAGGCAGATGGCAACTAGGCATTGCAGTGGAGAACAGGCCCATAGCCTGTGTGGGGCCCTGGGGGCCCACCCCCCACACGAGTTTTGTGGGCCCCCTCCCCTGATCCTCTGCTCCCCCTCCTCCCCCTCCTCCCCCCAGCCCCCTCCCCCTCCTCGGAGCAATCATAAGGGAAGGTTAGACCTCTGCTCTGCCTCCACTGCTCCGCCCCTCCACCCCTCCCAGCACTCATAAGGCGGGGTTAGAGACATCCGCTCTGCCTCTGCTCCTGACCTGCCCACACACACGCTGCCCTTCGCGCCTAAAGGACTGCAGGTGTCGTGAGCAAAGCTTTCCTGCTGCAGCTGCCCTTGTTGGAACCCAATGCGAGGTGAGTGGCTGCTGCCTGCCCGTGCCCCGCTCTCGGCCTCCACCGCCTGCCCATCTCCTGTCCCAGTCCCACGGCCCCTGCGAAACCCTCCGCCCCCCCCAGTTTTGCAGGGCCACGTTGAAGCGCAGGCCCCTGCAAAGCCTTCTCTGCCCCCCTCTTTGCAGGGCTGCATTGAAGCGCAGGCCCCTGGAAAGCCTTCTCCGCCCCCCGCCCCCATCTTTGCAGGGCCGTGCTGAAGTGCGGGTCCCTGCAAACCCTTCTTCGCCCCCTCCTTAGCAGGGCCACCCAAGACAAAATGTGACCTGCTGGGCCATGGTGTGAAATTGACACGATCTATGGGAAATCACTCCAAGGCTTATTTAGGTAAAACCTCTAAGGATAGATCTGTGTTTTTCTCCCCCCACCCATGGAAAGACTCCAGTGGCACCCTTAAGGCCAATGCTTTTATAGGTAAAAGCTCCCTCTGAGGGCAGATCTGCCCGTCGTCCTCCCCCAGCAAAGCAAAGAGTTCAGCTGCACCTTTAAAAGAAAGGCTTATTCAGGTGCCATAGGTAAAGGTAAAGGTTCCCTTGCTCGAAAGCCAGTCGAGTCCGACTCTAGGGTTACGGTGCTCATCTCTGTTTCAAAGCCGAAGAGCCAGCGCTGTCCGAAGACATTTCCGTGGTCATGTGGCCGGCATGACTAAACACCAAGGTGCACGGATAGCCCCAGCCTAAATAAGCCTTGGAGCCATTTCCCATAAGCTGCTTCAGGGACACTTGTCAGACTCTTACTTGGCTCCCGCTGTGGGCTCAGAGACCAGTGAAACCCAGGAGTCGTGGCTGCCACCTCCTCCCCCAATCCAAAACAACATTGAGAGCGGCCAGTGCGCTGGAGGCTTGGCTTCAGAAGAACTATCTCTTCCCTCCACCATAACAATGCAAAGAGTCCAGTGGCACCATTAAGACCAATGTCTTTTAACCCCCACGGTTTTAATGGGCTCCTCTCTCGATCATCGGCTCCCCCTCCTTCTCCCCCTGGGCTCCTTCACCCCTGATCGATAGCAAAAGCCAAGTAAAGCCTCAGCCTTAGTCCCCTCCCCAGCTGCCTTATCCTAGCCTAGCCTCTCATTGGGCTTTTGGAACAGTGGGTGGGCTCTAAGCAAAGGGCCCGCTAAATGCAAATTAAGCCACACTGCACCTTCCTCCTTCTTGTAAACGACACCAGCAGAGCACCTGTGCCTTTCTGCTTCTCCTGCACAGCCCTGGGCCATAGCTCCTCCTTCACCGGACCCAGTGGCGCAACCTGGCTTCTGCCCACCTTCGGCAGCAGCAGTCTCAGAGGAGTTTGCTTTGCCGCATTTCCAGCATCCCTTCCTCCCTCCACCGGTGTGCAGCCTGCAGAACTCCAAGTCCAGGTAGAGACAGAGGGGATCATGGGGAAGGGGGAGGGGGATCTCTAGTTGGAACTGCAAATCTGATTTGGCTTTAAATAGCTTGCTTTTCTGTGAGGATGGGGCTGGATGGGGGGGGGTGTTACCACTGAATCTGCCCCCTTGCTGCTGTTTCCACTGTGGCTAACATGCTGAGGAACTACCAATAGGTAGCAATGCAAAGCGTCCAGTGGCACCTTTAAGACAAAGGCTTATTCAGGTGGTTGCTCTCTGTGAGGGCCGATTAGGACTTGGGTGGGAGACCACTAAGGAAGTCCAGGGTCACTATGCAGAGGCAGGCAGTGGCCAACCACCTCTGAACGTCTCTTGCCTTGACCTGGATGGCCCAGGCTGGCCCGAACTCATCAGATCTCAGAAGCTAAGCAGGATCGATCCTGGTTAGTACTTGGAAGGGGGACCAGACCACCAAGGAAGCCCAGGGCTGCTACAGAGAGGCAGGCAATGGCAGACGACTTCTCTTGCTTTGATCTGGAGGGCATACATGATATGCGTGGTGGGGAGAACAATGAATCATCATGGCACTAAGTCTCTGGGGTGCATGAAAAGCCTTCAAACGGCTTGCTTGTAGGTGAGAGCCCACATCACTGGATGTATGAAGAAGAGATTGGATTTATACATTACCCTTCACTACTTGAAGGAGTCTCAGTTTACCATCTCCTTTCCCTTCCCCTTCCCACAACAGACACCCTGAGAGGTAGGTGGGGCTGAGAGAGCTTTTTCAAGAACTGCTCATGAGAGAACAGCTCTGAGAGAACTTGTGACTGATCCAAGGTCATACCAGCAGCTGTGTGTGGAGGAGTGGGGACTCAAACCCAGTTCTCCCGGATTAGAGTCCCCAAAGGGTTTTCGGTTGTCAGCAGATGTATCTCTGAGTATAGAAACATGATAAGCAGTGAGGTTGGAAAGTTGTGACATGTAAGAGATACAGGGAAAGCAAAGCCCTGGTATAAACAGATTGAGCACTGTGACCGAGGTAGGGCTGCTTTTGGAACTGAAGGCTCTACAGCTGGAAATATTCCAAGGACTGGGCTAAATTTCCAGTTGCTTAACAAGCTCACATTTCCACGTGTAGTGACATACAAGGGCTAATAATCTCAACAGACTCCCCTCACAAGGACAAGTAGTGCTTCAGGCTTGCCTAGTCCGTCAGCTGGAGCTGCTAATAGCCTGCATGCAGGAAGTGCATGGATTTAAATTATTTAATTCCCATCCTACCTCCAAGGAGTGAGGGTGCCATACCTCATTCTTTCTTCTCCGCTTTGGCTGCTTCAACCCTGTGAGGAAGGCTGGGCTGGGTGTGAGTAGCTCTAGGGTGGCAGCGGCGAACCTGCTCCCTGCTCCTGGGCTCCCCGCCCGCTGCCCCCCGCCTGCCTGTCTCCCAGTCCCACGGGGCCTGGGTGGCTAAATCATCCAGTCAGGGCTATTTTTGGGCCCTCTTAAAACGTGGTGGGGGGAGGTTTGTGAGGGAGAAAGACACATCTGTTTCTATAAGACGGGGTGGGGGGGCTATTTCCACTGATTCTCCTTTCCTTCTGTATTGATTTGGTGAAACATTTTTTGAAAAATGTATACGTTGGGTTCTCATTTGCCAAGAGTCTTACAACTTCTATAATTTATTGTCAGGAAATGGACAGGTTCATAATTAAAGGTGGACAAAAGCGATCTGGACCCCAGCTGCCACCTTCTGGACCCCAGCCGCCGCCTTCTGGACCCCAGCCATTCATGCAAAGAAGGGAACCAACCTGCCCTACAGATCTTGGTGCAGAAAATCCCTCACAACCTAAACTACTAAACTACCCTAAAACAAAAATTGGAAACAGAGAGTGGTATTTTAGTAGCAGGTGGTACGATGGCCATCCTTGGCTAGAATACTCTGTCTCAGCTGACAAAGCTTTCTGTTTTCCATGCAGAAAGTTTACCAAGGAAGGTGAAGGGGATGCTACATTTGTAGTTTCTGGTTTCTGTAACTGGAAGACTGCTTTAGAGTCCAAGAAGGGATTCAGTAGACATTGTACATCCAAAACCCATATACTGGCAATGTCACAATGGGAAGAACGAAAGGCTCAGTCAGAAAGAGGGAAAGAAATTCATACTATGTTGGGGCCAGAACAGATCATAAGGAATCAGTATTATGTAAAGAGCATAGCAGAAACCATCCAGTTCCTTGCTGTAAATGAACTGTCTTTCCGTGGTAGTGAGGGCCATGGCTCAATTAGTGAGAAAGCTGAGCAGGAGAAAACCAGCCCTGACGGACTGTTCATGGCCCTCTTTCTTTATACCATAAACAAAGATGAAAAGCTTCAAGCAATCATTCCAAGTATACCCACATGCTTCTTATATACCCCCAGAGATTCAAAATGAAGTAATCTCTATCCTTGGATCAATGGTGGTAGAACAAATTGCTTTCCTTTACAGAACCAGTGAAGTGGATTTCTTCTGCATAAAAGCTGATGAGACTTGGGATGCAAGTGGTACTGAAAATTTATCAGTTGTTGTCAGATTTGTAAAAGGTGGCAGACCGGCTGAACATCTTCTGGGTCTGTATGAACTTTCACAGTTAATGGCAGACTATATCTCTGATCTCCTGCTTAAAGTTCTTCCTGACTGTGGGTTTAATCCAAAGCAGCTATTGGCACAGTGTTATGATGGTGCTAGTGTTATGTCGGGCAGGTCTGGTGGAGTTAAAAAAAAAATTCAAGAGAAACTAGGTAAAACGGTACCATACATACACTGCTACAATCACCAATTGCATCTTGTGATTGTCAGTGCATGCTCAAAAATATTAACTGTAAAGCAGTTTTTTGACACGTGTAACAGTTTATACAACTTCACCAGAAAGCATCGAGTGAACCGACTGTATTCTGGTTCTCAGCTCAAAAGACTCTTAGAACATAGGTGGACTGGACATTCGGCAACAGCAAGAGCCATAAGTGATAACTTCAGAGAGGTGCTGTTAGTGTTCCATCACCTAGCAGATCCTGAAGGTGAAGCCGCAGCTTGCACTGAATTGCAATTGGAGGCAACAGGTCTACATGCAACATGTGCAAATTTGAGGTTTGCTTTCTTAGCACTTCTAATGAAAGAAGTGTTGCCTATATTTGAACCAGGTAATGCAGCACTGCAAGACAAAGACATACACTTAGGGAAAGTGGCTGAAGTGGTGAATGCTTGCATTTCTGCCCTCAAAGACAGAAGAAGTAAAGCAGACACTCTTTGAAGAGCTTTTGGGGAAAACAGCTGCAATATGTGAGGAGAATGAAATACCTGTTGATACAGTGGAAAGGGGAGTCAAAAGAAAAAGGAAGGATAAACATTTCCGGGATTTCATTGTAGAAGGAAGTGCCAGAACCAGACGCAACATGTCCTCTCCTATGTGCCTAAAACAGGTTTTTGTTGAAGTCCATGACTACTCCATTTCAGAGGCTGAAACTCGGTTTTCTAGTCGCAATGTGGAATACTTGTCTGCTTTGGACTCACTGATTCCCAATTCAGATTCCTTTTTAGAGGTGGAAGCAGTAAAGCCTATCCTGCAATTACTACATATTAATGAGGATAACTTTGCTGCAGAAGCAGATCTCATTAAAAGGAACACAGCACTAACAAATCCACAACTGAAAAAAGAGAACAGCATCCACAATGCTCTTGCTGTGCTATTTTCCTACAAAGGTGCATTCCCCAATGTATATAAAGTCCTTGCAGCTGCTGTGACTTTTGGAGCCTCCACTGCTACGTGCGAGTCAGCATTCTCCTGCCTTACTCGTGTTCTGCAACCACAGAGGCTGACAATGTCCCATCTCCGGAAAAACAGTTTAGTGCTGCTTGAATATGAGAAGTCACTCACAAATCAAATCAATATAGATATATTCTTAGAAAAATTTCGTTCCCAATCACGTCGGCTATCATTGTAATAATAAATAATAAACTTGAAACATTTGTGCAATAAATCACTTGTATTTATTATTTAGTTATTATTTAGAAGTATGAGCATGGCATGGCAGTACCACACAAACATATAGTGGTGGGCAGTGTTCCCCCTAAGCTGAGTTAGTGTGAGCTAGCTCACAGTTTTTTAACCTCTAGTTCGCAGATTTTTGTCTTAGCTCAGGAAGGATGGCTCCAGAGCAAACTAATTTATGCGGCAGCCAAATTGCTCTCTCACAACTTTAATGGCAGTAGCTCACAAAGTAGAAGTTTTGCTCACAAAACTCCACAGCTTAGAGGAAACATTGGTGGTGGGCCCCCTGAGAAAAACATGGGCCCCCTGAGCAAAAAGTTGTTAGCTACAGGTCTGGTGGAGAAACTCAGAAAGGGGGAAATAGCAAGAAAAGGGAAGGGGAGGATGTTTTTCATCTGGGGTTTGGTATCATCACCAGGAGATCCAGCAGGTTTCTCCACCCACCCACCTAGCAACCCCAGTAAATTTTTCCCCCACCCCAGGCCCACCACAATATTTTTTCCATGTGAAAAAGAACACTACACTGCAAGAGACTGCAAGGCAAGACAATGGACAGTCACGCGCTGCCCAGGAATATATACACACACCCCTCCCATTCCAATGTAGAAGGAGGGACATCTCTGATTGGAAACCAGAGATGCCTGCCAGCTTCGGGTACCTGATATTGGTCCCTTGATGGCCAAAAAATCCCACCCACACCCGCTTTTCTGTGCGAAACTGCGGGGGTGGGGTTTTTCTGCCAAAAGCACCCAAGGGCTTCCAAGCTGACTGCAGGAAGATTGGGTGCTCGAGTTTCTGGACACGTGACTTTTGACCCCAGATTTTGGTTCAGGGTCTGGATCTGTGCCCATCCCTATTTGGTACTTACTATATGAACCTGGTATGGCTCCAGTACCACCAGTCCGGCTTATGGGGGATCTGAAATGCTGTACTTAATGCACCATCTTTTAATTGTGTAAGGGTTTTAGCTGTTTTAAGAATTAATTATATTATTGGTTTTAATTGTTTATGCACTTTGTTGTTAGTTGTTAAATTATATATGCACTTTGTTGTTACCTGCCCTGAGCCTATTTGGGAAGGGCAGAATATAAATTCAATAAATAAATAAACAAATATGAATGGTGATGGGCCTGTACTGACCTGTAAGTGTTGCTAATTTTATTTTATTTTTTTTGGCTTGCAGGCTTCTTATCATCTTCAAGGCCAAAGACTGGTTGTTGCTGTTGTTCAGTCACACAGTTGAGACTGACTCTTTGCGACCCCATGGACCACATCATGCCAGGCTCTCCTGTCTTCCATCATCCTCTGGAGTTTGCTTAACTTCATGGTCATTGCATCGATAACATTGTCTAACCATCTCATCCTTTGCCGTCCTCTTTTTCTTTTACCTTCAATCTTTCCCAGCATGAACGTCTTCTCCAGTGAGTGCTCCCTTCTCATTTGGTGGCCAAAGTATTTGAGCTTCAGCTTCAGTATCTGGTCTTCCAGGGAACAATCAGGGTTGATTTCTTTTAGGATTGACTGATTTGATCTCTGTTATGTATTAAGATGGCTGCAACTGCGTGCGCCTGGCCATGCGGTAAAATGGACCAACAGACCTTCGGTCCTAGAATAATAGCAAACTCAGATCCTAGCACGGACCAATGGGAGCACCAGGATCCTGAAGGGAGCCTATAGTTACCTGGACCATGTATATAGAACCTATCACAGGAATTGGGGGGGTGTTGTGTGTGAGTGTATACATGCATATAAGCCGGCCTCGTACCGGTTATTTTATCTTCCGTTCTAATGTAATCTAATAAACGTGAGCTGATTTCATCATGCTGAGTCTCAGACCTCAGTACTTTTCAATCTCCTTGCAGCCCAAGGGACTCTCAAGAGTCTTCTCCAGCACCATAATTTGAAAGCATCTATTCTTCGGTGCTCAGCCTTCCTTATGGTCCAACTCTCACAGCTGTACATTACTACTGAGGAATACCATTGCTTTGACCATACGGACTTTTGTTGGCAGGGTGATGTCTCTAATTTTTATTATGCTGTCTAGGTTTGCCATTGCTTTCCTCCCAAGGAGCAGGCGTCTTTTAATTGCATGGCTGCAGTCACTGTCTGCAATGATCTTAGATCCCAGGAATGTGAATTCTGTCACTGCTTCCATGACTTCCCCTTCTATTTGCCAAGGAGTGATGGGGCCGGATGCCATAATCTTAGTTTTTTTGATGTTGAGTTTCAAGCCAACTTTTGTGCTCTCCTTTTTCACCCTTAACAAGAGGCTCTTGAAGTCCTCTGCACTTTCTGCCTTTAGAATGGTATCGTCTCAGGTTGTTGATGTTTTTCCCGGCAAACTTAATTCCAACTTGTGATTCATCCAGGCCAGCATTTTGCATGATGTACTCTGCATATAAATTAAATAAGCAGGGTGACAATATACATCCTTGTTGTACTTCCTTTCCTATGCTAAACCAATCAGTTGTTCCATATCTGGTTCTAACTGTCACTTCTTGACCCTTACATAGGTTTCTCAGGAGACATGTGAAGTGGTCCGGTACTCCCATCTCTTTAAGGATTTGCCACAGTTTGTTGTGATCTACACAATCAAAGGCTTTAGCGTAGTCAATGACGCAGAAGTAGATATTTTTCTGAGAGCCAGTTTGGTGTAGTGGTTAAGTGCGCGGACTCTTATCTGGGAGAACCGGGTTTGATTCCCCACTCCTCCACTTGCACCTGCTGATGTGACCTTGGGTCAGTCACAAGCTCTGGCACAGCTGTTCTCTCAAGGACAGTTTCTGTCAGAAGTTCTCTCAGCCCCACCTACCTCACAGGGTGTCTGTTGTGGGGAGGGGAAGGGAAAGGAGTTTGTAAGCCGCTCTGAGACGCCTTTGGGCAGTGAAGGGCGGGGTATAAATCCAAACTCTTCTTTTCTTCTTCTAATCCCTTGTTTCTCCATAATCCAGCGAATGTTGGCAATTTGGTCTCTTGAAGGCCAAAGATGGAAGCCAGTTAATTAACTTCTCATGGGGGTGGGTTTCCCCCCGATTTTGGGGCCCCCAATCCACCAGCTGGCTAGTGGGGGTAGCCCTGCCCCCAAAGAGCTTTGTGGTGCCTGACATGTCCAGCATAATGATGTCCGCTGAAGGTGACATCATCATGCCAGGCACATCATGCAGGGGACACTCTAGTGTTCGGCCAAAAACTCTATGGTGACCATAGAGTTTTTGGCCAAACACTAGACTGTCCCCTACACAATGTACCCTGTGCAATGATGTCACTTCTGGGTGATGTCATCATGGTGCACACACTCTGTGAACATGCCAGAAGATCCCAGGCAGTAGCCCCCCACCGGCAGATGGTAGGCATCTGGCAACCCTACATGGGAACCTGTGATCTGTTATGGGAGGGGGGAGACTGGGAGAGGTAATCTTCTAAAGAGTTCTCTTGGAGACCCGTTCTGATTGAATGCTATCATTGCCTGACGTGATGGGCCAAAAATTATAGTTTGAACTGTGACCCAGGAAGGAGGAACCTAGCTGAGATTTTCATGGAGTATGGGCCTAGACTATGTCCTGCAATTGTGACTTCCTAACAAAGTTAAGGTTGGTGCCTGTACAGTGTTAGGTAGTTGAAGCTAGTTTTTTTATTTCCTGTTTGGCAAGATTTCTGAATAATGTATTGGCAATAGCCTTTTTCTTTATTAATATCTTTGAATAAACTTCTTGAACAAAAATTTTTATTGGGATGCATTCAACATTTTCAACAACGTTACCAATACAGTTTGAAACAAATTACCATCCCATCCCCCCACCCCCCCAATAGGCTTCCAACACTGCTAATAACAAAAAAGTATATAATAGACGGTAAACAAGTTTAAACTTATATCAATCGACAACCAGGTAACACATTTCAAATATATAAAAACCTAACAACATAGTTTAACTATATATAATGCATTCCAGAGTTCAGTATCCATACAATTCAAGATTATACATTTTCCCCTTCATTTTATATTCAGTTTCCATATACAGTTTCAAATCTTCCCAGTCTTTTAGATACTGTTCTGCCATTTGTCCATTTAATTTTTTAGTCATTTTGTCCATTTCCGCTAAAAACAGCAATTTTCTAAACCAGTCGTGTATATCTGGCACCTTCTCCGCTTTCCATTGCTGAGCAAAGGCCATTCTCGCCGACGAAACCATGTACCATAATAATGTCCTTTTTTCCTGTGGAAATTTTTCCATTGTCAAACCTAAGAGAAGAAGTTCCGGGCTTCTCCCAATTGGGATTTTTAATATTTTCTGCATCACACAGTGTATATTAGACCAGTATACCTTTGCTTTATCACATGACCACCACATATGGTAAAAAGAGCCCTCTGTTTTTTTACATTTCCAACACTTATTACTCAAGTTCTTATCCATACTAAAATTAGCAATCTTTTTTGGTGTCATGTACCACCTATACAGGAGCTGCGGTGGCTCAAGTGGCTAAGATGCTGAACTGCAGGCTGTGGAAGGTCAGTAGTTCAGCAGTTCGAGACCCAGGTGCCGCATGACGGGATGAGCGCCCGTCTCTAGTTCCAGCTCCTGCCAACCTAGCAGTTCGAAAGCAAGAAATTGCAAGTAGATAAACAGGTACCACTTCGGTGGGAAGGTAACAGCGTTCCGTGCGCCTTGGTGTTTAGTCATGCCGGCCACATGACCACGGAAACGTCTTCGGACAGCGCTGGCTCTTCGGCTTTGAAACGGAGATGAGCACCGCAACCCTAGAGTCAGATTCGACTGGCTTTCGAGCAAGGGAACCTTTACCTTTACCTTACCACCTATACATCATCTTGTAACAGTTTTCTTTTACATTAACACAGGTAGACATTTTAAATGATCTTTTCCACAAAAACTCCCATGCTTCCATGGGGATTTCTTTGTTCATATTTATAGCCCATTTTATCATTTGCTCTTTAACAGTTTCATCCAAAGTATATACAGTCAACAAAGATTTATACATCTTTGAAATCATTTTCCGCTCTCTTTTCAACCAGATATTTTCAAACTCATTATTTTTAGCTCTAAAACCAACCTCTTTACAATCTTTTTTGTAAATATCTCTTATTTGACAATACTGTAACCATCCATACTCAAATTCTAGTTCATTGTTTGGTTTTAAAACATATTTTCCCCCTCTTTTTGCAACAGTTCTTGGTATTTCAGCCAGTCCTTGTCTTTATGTTCTGAAAAAGGATGTATAACTGCTGCTGGTACAATCCACAAAGGCTTCTCATCGGACACTGTATCCTTATATCTGGTCCATACATCAAACAATGTTCTCCTTACATAATGATGCTTAAACAGTGAATCCACTTTATTTTTCCCATACCAAAGATAGGCATGCCAGCCAAATCTGCAATCGTGCCCTTCAAGAGCCAAAAGTTTTCTATTTTCCAAGTTAACCCATTCAGATAACCAAGACATACATACAGCTTCATGATACATACGCAAATTCGGGACTTGGAAGCCACCTCTATCTTTAGAATCGTACATTATTTTCATTTTAATTCTTGGCTTTTTTCCTGCCCAGATAAATTTGAAGATTTCTCTTTGCCATTTCACCAACACTTTCACATCTTTCACAATTGGTATTGTCTGAAACAAAAACATCAACCTGGGCAGTACATTCATTTTGACAACAGCAATTCTTCCAAGAAGAGATAATCTAAGTTTTCCCCATTTTTCTAAATCACTCTTTACTACATTCCACAGTTTTTCATAATTATTCTTAAACAAGTCAATATTTTTCATTGTAATTTCGACTCCCAAATATTTAACCTTTTTAACCACTTCACATTCTGTCACATTTTGTAACATTTGTTGCTTTGCACCTATCATGTTTTTACACAATATCTTGGATTTACTCTTATTTACATAGAACCCTGCGAGATCACCAAAATCTTTTACTTTTTCAAATACCTTAGGCATATTATTGACAGGATCTTCAACAATAAACATAATATCATCAGCAAATGCTCTTAATTTATATGAAAAACCTCTAATATTCAAACCTTTTATATTATCATCATCTCTCACCCTTTGCAGCAAGATCTCCAAAATCCAGATAAATAACAATGGTGACAGGAGGCAACCCTGTCTAGTACCTTTTCTGACCCGGAACACTTCAGTCGATTCTGCATTCACAATCACCGTAGCTTTTTGTTCTTTATATATTGATTGAATCATTCTTATAAATTCTGCACCCATCTGGGATTTCTCTAACACTTTAAACATAAATTCCCAGTTCAAATTATCAAATGCCTTTTCTGCATCCAAAAATAAAAACCCCACTTCTTTTTCCGGATGTTTATCATAATACTCAATTGCGTCTAGCACAACCCTTATGTTGTCTTTTATTTGTCTATTTGGTAAAAAACCAGCTTGATCTTCAGCAATATTGTCTTTCAAAAACCTCTTAAGGCACTCTGCTAAAATTTTTGCAAAAATCTTATAATCGTTGTTTAAAAGTGAAATTGGTTGATAATTCTTTACATTTGTTAAATCTTGCGCTTCTTTTGGAATAAGGGTGATTGCAGCTTCATTCCAGGAATCTGGAATCTTCCCAGTTCGTCTAATTTCATTTAAAAGAATCTCTAACACCGGGACCAGGTCTTCATGAAATTTTTTATAAAACTTGGCTGAAAAACCATCTGGACCTGGAACTTTGGAGATTTTTGCCTCTCCTATTGCCTTACTGATTTCTTCTTTGGTTATTACAGCATTTAATATTGCTTTCACTTCTGGGCTTGGTTGCATCAAATTAACCTTAGATAAATAATTTTGCACCTTTTGCAGATCCACTTGCTTTGATTGAAAAAGTGTTGCATAATATTTAAAAAATTCCCTCCGGATCCCTCCTGGGTCTGAAATTTCTTTGCCTCCATCTTTCAATTTGGTTATTTTATTTTCTCTTCTTTTCTTCAATTGCCATGCCAAATATTTACCAGGTTTGTTTGTACCTTCAAAGGACTTCTGTTGCATTTTTTTCAAGTTCCAACATACTTCTTTGTTTAACCTCGCCTTGTATTGTTCCTTTAAAATCCTCAATTCTCTCAAAATTTTCTTTTTGCCAGGTCTTTTTTTTAGCTCCACTTCTTTTTTCCGAATATTTTCCATAATTTCTTTATCTATTTTCAGTTGTTGTTTCTTTTCATTGTTATTAATTGCAATCAAATGTCCTCTCATCACAGCTTTATAGGCCTCCCATACCGTTTGCGTCTGTACATCCTTGTTTAAATTCAGTTGAAAATATGTTTGAGTTTTTATCCTTATTTTGTCCACAATATTTTGTTTGTCCAGGAAATCCTCATTGAGTCTCCATCGAAATTTCTTTCTTTTAACAAACATTGACCATTTTACTGGACTATGGTCAGAAAGAGTTCTAGGCAAAATCTCAATTTTGCTTGTCTGCAAGATCAGGTTCTCGGTCATCCACATCATGTCTATCCTTGAAAAAGATTCATGTCTTGATGAATAAAAGGAGTACTCTCTGTCCTTGGGATTTTTAACTCTCCAAACATCTTCCAAATGTTCATGTTTAACCAATTGAAAGAAAACTTTTGGTAGTTTACCCATGTCTTCATTTCCTTTTTGGGATTTTCTGTCCATGACATTGTTAACAGTACCATTAAAATCACCCATCAAAATCATTTGCTCATAGGTTAGCTGTCGTAGCTGCTCCCACAAATCCCGAAAAATTTTTTCCTTCGCACCATTTGGAGCATAAAGGTTGACAATTAAAGTCTTTTTGCCCTGAAGCACGGCTTCCACCGCCAAAAGCTTCCCTTCATTGTCTTTAAAAACTTCTTTTGGTTCCAATTCCTTTTTAATATATATAACAACTCCTTTTTTTCTTTTGGGAGGAGAGGGAATAAAACTCCTCTCCTAATCTTTTTTGAATCAAAAATTTAGCATCAATTTTTTTAATATGTGTTTCTTGCAAACAGACAATATCGCATTTTTGTTTTTCCAACCAAAGTCTAACATTTTTTCTTTTTTGGGGCGAATTAAGCCCATTAACATTCCATGATATAATTTGACTCTCCATGTTGGTTTCATGCTTATTTATCAGAGTCTTTAAAATTATCATTGATGAATCTGGTCATTTGCTCTACTGATTTGATGGTGACTCTCTTCTGCGTGAATGTAAAACTGACACCTTTTGGAATTTCCCATCTGTATCTTATGCCTTCTGTTTTCAGTTCATCAATCAAGTCTTTAAAAAGTCGTCTATCCTGAAGAATTGCTCTGGGTAGTTCCTTTAATATCATAATTTTCTTGTTGTCAATTGTAAAATCTTCCTGGAATTGTTGCTTAAATAAATCCTCCTTCAGTTTTTTGGATATGAACTGGACAATCACATCTCTGGGTAATTTTTTCCTTTGCGCAATCACAGAGTTGACTCTGTACACCAAATCAATCTGTGCCACCACCTTCTCCTCTTCTATTTTTAAAAAATCTGCAACAGCATCCACCATAACAGAGTGTATATTCTCACTTTTGTCTTCAGGGATCCCCCTGAATCGCATATGGTTAAGCATAGCATTATATTGGACCATCACATTAACTTTTTCTGTTTCTATAGTAACCTCAGCAATATTAGATGCCACTCTCTTCACTCTTTCATCCATCTCATCTGCTCTTTTATTCAGCGTCTGAATTTCTTTTGTAATCCCAGACAAATCCTTTTTTAAGTCTGTTACTTCTGTTACTAGAGTTTTCTCCATCCTTTGTAACGCGTCCATCACTCGTTTCTCCATGGCTTCCATCAAGCCCTGTATTTTTTTCTCTTCTTTAGCCGCCATTTTCGGGGAGGACCAGGAGTTCGCCCTCTGTCATTGCCGCAAGTCGTAAGCCATTGTTTAAAATTCACCTAAAACTTATATCAAATTAAAGTCCTTCTTATGCCCACCTAAATCACTCTAATTTCACTTTTTTCTATTAAGGCTTTTAGCTAAAATCGAAGTAAATTTTTCTGACCTTCTCAAAATGGCGGGCGCAATTTCTCTATGGTAAATGATTCTTCCGGTTGTACACTTCCTGTCCGGCACTCTTAGTTGTCCCCCTTACCTCTGGTTTCCTGTCTTCTTCCGGCCTCCTTAGACTTCTCTAGGAGATATGACTTGTCTGGTCTGCGGTCACTTCCTGTTATGGCGTTTTCTGCTGCAGCTAGAGTACTTTTCCACTCTTATTCTCGCGGGGCTTGCTGTTAGTTTCTGTTTTAAAATCAATACTCCAACCGCAGGAATGTTCAACAATCCGGCTTTTTGGCCTTTTTTACTGTTTAACTGCTTTTTTTCGGAGTTGGTGTTAGTACAAAAGATACCGCACGCTCATACGCTTCATCGGATGTTATTCACTCTCGGCTTTCACGCGTCTCCGGTGAGCAATTTTAAAAAGTTACCTTCAAAGTCCATGTCTTGTTATTGCAGTGTTTCCTTGATATCAGTTTCCGTAGAATGTCTTGGAGGTCTGGGTCATGCGTTCTTATGTTGAGAATTCAACTCGGTGGGGTCTTGTAGAAAATTTCCGAAGTGCCTTCTTTGGGGGAGGGGATCAAGACTGGTCGCAACGTTCTTCAAAGCCCTGCTATCAGCCGATCTCAACTCCCTCTTGGGCCAATGCTCGCTGCCAGTCACCCCCCTGCCTGGGGGGATCTGCGGTGGGCTGTATCAAGCCCACCCTGTCATCAAGACCCTCCGTATGCTCTGGGAGCTCTGAGAGCAAGCCAGAACACATCAGGACGCCATGGATCCCAGACCGGAAGCCATATCTTTGAATACACTTAACAGTAGTTTTTATAAACAACAGTCTGGTTCTTGTGTGCACCTGCCCTGGGAACCCATGGGGTCTAACCTCACATTTCCTTGACACATATATATACTGAGGTTGAGATTCACACCAACAATGTAAAAATGAGGGGGGGGCATAAGTTTTTATTTACTAAACAGAAAAGAAAATGAATGTAAAGGATTTAAACAGTTTGCAGAGTAAAATGGCAGTTTACATAATGGAAAAACTAAAGCATTATAATAAAATAGTTAAAGCCTTTCCCTAACAAGCTACCTGCTTATAGGGGAAAACTAAAAGAAGGAAGGGTGGAACCAAAAACATACAGGCTTTTTCCATGGTAGCAGCTCTGGGACAGTGAAATTGACCAGGCAGGAGAAAGTGCAGGGAAGAACCTGGATAAGCAGAGAGGCCAGCCAAGAGGCTGGAGTAATTGGATGGATCCCAAACAGGTTACCAAGAATTGGGGCTGAGGGGTTACTTTTCATATGCTTTTGCTAAGAGAGAAAGGGTCTTGGCAGTAGGATATGAGAGTAATAAAAATTAAATCTTTCTGGGAATGGACAATGTGAAAAGAAATTCTTTTTTTGCATTGTGGAGGGAAGTTGTCCCTTTTTGTATTAAATGTAAAGAAATGTTCCCCTGGGGAGATTGAAAGTTAGATATGTAAATGTTGATGACTGGGTACTTGGCATGACTAAAGGCAGAAACCTTCCCCCTCCAATCATTAAGATATGGGGGAAACTGCTGGGACTGATCCATTGCTTATTGTCTTGGAGTTCTGGGTCCTTTGTTAAAACCAGATTATCAGAGACGAGGATCCTAGGTCCTTGGGGGGAGATGATCCTCTGGTTGATTCCCACCAGAGATGGGCTGTTGCATTACTGATGGAGAAGCAGTGTTTACATTCCTTTCAGACTCCTTTCATTCATTTCCTAGTGACTCACTGTCAATTTGATATCAGTTTGATGCAGACTCCATCTTTCATTGCTAGGCCCATGCTTAGAAGTGCATGTATATAAAATGGGGATCAAAATGGGGTCTCCAAGGGGAAGGGGGCATGGGAGCATCAAATCCAGACCACAGTGTGCTATAAAAAGGTAGTAAATGCACCACACCAAGGTGCTTACAGAATAAATAATTTCAAGTGACTCTAGGAATTTCTGCATAATAATTTGAGGGCACACATTTGGCCTCATCATTCAACATTATCACACAACACATAATGAGATCCTGTTTCCCTCCATCAGGTTAAAGGCCAATAGAGTTTTTCATATTTTAAATTTGTTGGTCAATTACATATCAGTCCTAACAGTGACTTCGTCATTGCCTGGAACTTTGTAGGCTTGCTTCTTATTAAATTATTGGGCAGAGTACTGACTGCACATACACCTTATGATTTCTAGAACTATAAGGTCTAGACCAGGGGTGTCAAACATATGACCCACGGGCTGGATCCAGCCTGCGTAGGACTGCAATCCAGGCTGAGAGCAGCTTACTCTGTGCTGCTTCCTGTTTCTAACATCCCAGCTCCTTCTGGCCAGTTTCTCCTATTTCCTGCTTCTGAGGAGAGAAAGAAAGCCTTCCCTCGATTGGCTGAGCCGTAGAGAGGGGGGAAATGGTGTTTTGTAGGACTTCTAAGAAGACCAGCAACATTTTATTTCAGGTATAAGCTTTTGTGTACAAGTACATTTTTCTTCTGGGGGGAGGGGGAAGTGAGCCAGAGGGAGCACACCAGAAAAAGAGAGCGTGTGTGTTTCCTGTGCTTAAGACCAAAAATGTTTTATTCCAGGTATAAGCTTTTGTGGGCAAGCACACGTCTTCTTCGGGGGGGGGAAGAGTCAGAGAGAGCATACCAGAGAAGTGGGGGGGAGAGTCCCATGGCACTTGGAGAGATCCCCCTTTCCATTTCTAACAGATTGGGAGAGGGAGAAACATAACAGCACAGCTTGCATTCCTTATAAGTGAAAAGGTACAATGCAAAGAGGCACCAGGCAGGGATGCCCTTTGTCCCCCATCTTATTCATCCTGGCCATGGAACCGCTGGCTATAAATCTGAGGAATAACTCAACGTTTGAAGGTATCCAAGTACTAAACAAAAACTTCAAACTCAGTCTCTTTGCGGACGATGTTTTACTTTATGTATCCTTGCCAATTCAATCCTTAAAGGCTATACAATCTGAACTATCCAATTTTGGATCCACAGCTGGCCTCATTGTCAATCAGCCTAAATCTCTTATTCTTCCATTATGCATGTCAACATCAACTAAGGAAAGCATTCACAATCATTATACCTATCAATGGACAGATAATTATCTGCAATATCTTGGAATCAAACTACCTGTTGATCAAACTAAGCTTTTTCATATAAATTATTTAGATACACACAAAGAACTGGTGGCACAACTTGCCAAATGGAGTACGAAAGTTCTTTCTTGGATCGACAGAATCAACATATTACGTTCCTATATTTTGCCTAGATATCTCTATCTTTTTCGGACCATCCCATGCTATATCTCAGATCGTCAGCTTAACTTATGGCAAAAAGACATCAATGCTTTTATATGGGAAAACAAACACCCACGGATAAACGTCCGAACAATGAGCAGACCTATAAAACAGGGTGGTATGGCTCTTCCAATTTTGGCAACGTATTATAAAGCCGTAGTCCTGGCATCTTTGGTTAGGCAATACCACGAGGACGATATGCTTGACTGGAAATGGATTGAAGATAATACAACGCAAGTCCACTCTTTCCAAGACATACTATGGCACAACAAACCTCAAAAAACACTCTCTTTGATTGCTTCCCCATACTTAAAATCTACTATCAATATATGGTACCGAGTAAAGAGGAATATTATCCCACCCTTTTCATCACTGACAACATTTTTAAACCAAGCTTGGTTTATCCCAGCCAAATCACATGGAGCATTCTCCGACTGGAGGAAAGCAAATTTGATCAGAATTATCGACACCACAAAAAAAGGTCGAATTATGACCAAACAAGAACTAGAAAAGAAATATAAATTTAATATTAATTGGTACGAATATTTACAGTATCGTCATTTTATTGAGTCCACCGAATTCCAAGAATCTATCCAAAGGTCCCTTAACGATTTTGAATCCATTCTGTTTAAACCTTACCAAAAAAAAAACCTAATATCAAAAATCTATAAAATTTTAAACAACAGTCATCACACCACCAATCTGAACTATCAAGAGGCTTGGTCAAAAGACCTTCAGTGCCAAATCTCCGAGGATCAATGGAATGCTATTTGGCGAAGTCAGAACTCTTCCTCAAAATCCTTATACATTATTGAGGCAAACATGAAGGTCCTGTTGAGATGGTATTTAACACCAACCAAACTAGTTCATTTGATACCTACCATGTCTCCACTGTGCTGGAAGCAGTGTGGTGTTAAAGCAACCTACTTCCATAACTGGTGGTCATGCAAATTTATCCAAAGCTTTTGGCACCAAGTAACAGACTGCATTCACAAAATAACAAATTATAATTTACCTTTGTCGCCAGCTATTTTTCTCCTCGGTCTATGGCCCTCTAATGGTCCTCCTGAAAAAGGCAAAAAACTAATCAGTATTCTCTCCACAGCTGCTAAAATTCTAATTGCAAAGCATTGGAAAGATACCAAGGTGCCTAGCATAACACAATGGTGGTATAAAGTATGGGACCTATTTATGCTAGACAATTTTTCAATTTATCACTCCAATACTCAAAACGAGAGTGACTTCTCTAACCCTCTAAGTATCTGGTACCCTATCCTAGAGAAAATAGACATTGACACCTTTGATTGGGAAACTATTTCTAAGGCCAAATACAAGTTACTGTTATTCAGATAGTCTATGTTTGATATGCGAGGTTTTATAATTTTTTATGCTTTTATATTAAAAAAAAAAAAAGAATTTATGGGACCATGGAGGGCTTTTTATGACTGGCTAAACTGTGAAACTAAGATTAAATGAAGAACAATAAGAATGATGGCTATAATAGTTGTGAAATTTATATGAGATTTGCAAGCAGAATGTTAAATTGGATGTTTTTTATGTATCTCTAATCTTTTCTTTCCCTTCTTTTCCCTTTCCCCCTCTCTATGTATAAACTAATAAAACTCTTAAAAAAAAAGAAAAGAAAAGAAAAGAAAAGGTACAAGAATACAGCAGCACCTTAATGACTAATAAAAATTGAAGCAGGGCATGAGCTTTCATGAATCACTGCTCACTTATTTAGCTACAGACGGAATATGAGTCCATCAGTCCTTATATCTTGGAGAGTGAAGTGATTTCAGATGCCAAAAGACAATAGCAGGCATTGGTAATGAGAAAAGAAACCTAGGTCTCAATTTAGTCCAAGAGTTTGCATTGTCTTGAGCTTCATGATCAGTTGCAATTCAGCAGTCTCTCTAATCTCCCTTTGAAATTCCATTGTAAAAGAACTGCTACTCTTAGGTCAGCAACTGAATGCCCTGGATGGTTAAAATGTATCCCCATTGTTTTTTGAATGTTGTGGTTTCTAATAGTAGTAGAAAGAGTCCAGTAGCACCTTTAAAGACTAACAAAATTGCAGTAGGGTATGTGCTTTTGTGAGTCACTGCTCACTTCTTCAGATTTATTTCCATTTATTCTTTGCATCCTTCCTTTGTGCTCCTGTACCAAACTGAGACTCATATTTCCTGTCTCATTACCAATGCTGATATCTCCGTGCCTCTGAGTGTCACACCAATGCTGATATCTCCATTCCTCTGTGTATCTCACTGAATCTAATCACCTCTGCTATTGCCATTCAGCATCTGAAACCATCCTGATAAAGTTTATATCTCTGGTCCCTTGTGTTATGTTTTATGGCACAAGGCCCGGCCCGACAAATCCGGCCCTTGTAACAAATTAGTTTGGCACTTCTGGTCTAGACACTTAGGGTGATTTCCCACTAAAGCTGCCGCGGGGTTGCGCCGCCGTTTGCCCCGAGATTTTTAGTCAATTTCACACCGAAGCCGCGGGGCTGCATTTTGACCCGCGGCTTCGCCTAATTCCCCGCAGTTTCGTAATCCTGTTTTTTGAGGATTACGAAACTGCGGGAATCAGCAAGCCGCGGGTCAAAATGCAGCCCCGCGGCTTCAGTGTGAAATTGACTAAAAATCTTGGGGCAAACGGCGACGCAACCCCGTGGCAGCTTTAGTGGGAAATCACCCTACGATTTTTAAAACTAAAGCTAAGAATCAAGCCCAGATAGTGTCCTAAATGAGCACTAGGTGGCACACCTATAGTTAAGGCAAAAACCTGATTCAAGTACTGTGGCAGCTGTGTTTTCTCTATACCTCCCTGCACGATTGGATACCCTGGCTCTGACTGGCAAGCAGGTCTGGTCATTCTACGCTGGTAATTCAGAAGGTTTCCTAGCAACCAAATTATTCTCTAATATGCCTGTGCAAGGGTCAAAGATAGCCCCTTCATTGCGAATCTGAAAACAAACTGTTAAGAAAAATGTGAACACACAAAGCAGCAATCGATACAGCTTTGTCTGGACAGACAACTCTTTGATGGTGCCAACTTTGGGAAAAGAGAAATATTCTCAAAAATATTGGCAAAACAATAATTCTTTTAAAAAAAATTATTTGGGGAGAGGTGAACATTCCCCTTCGCGAAAGGTAAGTGATCAGAAGTGATCTGGAGAGAGCAGGGGATTGGCACTGGAGCAAGTGTAGGCATCACTGACTAGATATGTAATGTAGGAATTTGTGGCCTCTGGCATACATTCCTAGTACATAGGCCTTTTTTGTTTATAACACTAGTCACTTAAGATGTAGAAAAGTGAGCGGGCAGAAATACAGGTTTTTTCAGATGAATAAACAATGGGCCTGTAGCCAGAAAATTTTGCTAGAGGGGCAACAAGGGGGTAGTTTAGTACAGTGGAGATGATTATATCCCAAGGTTGTTGTTGTTAGGGAAATATAGTGGAGGAGAGAATGATATTGTAAGCTGCTTTGGCTCTCCATGCAAAGGTGAAATAGCTGAATAAAATAACCTCATATGTCTCCCTAGACGTGCAGTTGCCAGTTCTGGGTGGGCAGGTTCTGGAGGTGCCACCTGGGGAGGGTGGGGTTTCGGGAGGGGAGGAACCTCAGTGAGGTATAATGCTATAGAGTCCACCCTCTAAAGCAGCCACTGTCTCCAGGGAAATAAATCTCTAGTCTGGAGATCAGCTGTCACTCCAAGAGATCTCCAGACCCCACCTGGAGGTCAGCATCCCTACCTAGAAAAGATCTGTTAGATCTGGTTGCCAGGTCACCCTTGGCCACCAGCAAGGGATAGGAGTGTAAAGTTGCCAGCTCCTGGTTAGGAAACTCAGTTTGTAATTCTGGGAGAACTCCAGGCCCAACCTGGACTTTGGTAACTCTATGTTCACTGCAGCACAAACACACCCAAGTTGATGCAGTACTTTATGACACACCTAAAGAGAAGCACTGCCATTTGCCAGGCTTAGGGTTGTCAGGTCCCCACTGGCCACTGGTAGGGGATGGGGTTGCCAGATCTGTGTTGGGAAATGCCTGGAGATTTGGGGGTAGCACCTGGGGAGAACAAGGACCTCAGTGGGGTACAAGGCCATATAGCCCACCCTCCAAAGCATCCATTTTCTCCAGGGGAACTATCTCCAGACTACAGAGGTCAGCTGTAATTCCAGGAGATCTTCAGGTTGCACCTGGAAGCTGGCATCCCTACAAACTCCTACTTATTTCTACCAAAGGATTGCAATTGGCCACAAGAGCCCTCCACTGGAGAGGGCCTTCCTTTGTGCTGCATTCTGCTTGCTTGGCCAAGGTTCCCAACTCCATCTTGCACCTTCCAAAGCAGCCCAGCTCTTACCTGCAGTGGCATCTCTCTCCTATTGTCCAGCATTTTGCAAAGCCCAGCTTGCCTCCTGTGATGGCTCCTCTCCAGCTTTCGGAGGCAGGGCCAAGCCCAGCACCATGACACAAGTCCAGGGTAGCACTCACATGTTATGATTGTGCACCTGCCTGGCCCTCTTCTTTTTCAGGGCGCCTGTGCTCCCTGGGGCTGTGGCCGACTGGCAGCAAACTGAGCATGGGCTGAGATGCAGTTCCCCTCCCTGGGCAAGCCAGGCGGGCACTTCACAGAGGAAGAGGCTGTTTAGTGAGGTAGCAGGGCACAGTTGGGAAGGGGACATCACCCTTGTGGGCCCCCCATGGCTACAGGCCAGCTAAACAGTGCCCCCCCCCAACAGGTACCACAAAGTACATGGCTGTGGGTAAAGGAGGTTCTGTTGCAAGACTGATTAAAACTTATCTGTCTATAGGAAGTTTTAATGAGACAATAACTGGGCAGCATTTTAAGTCTACATATATATCTGATATAGGCTTACAATATCCAAGGCACTGGCAGAGCAAGTGGATAAAATAGCATATGAAGGAATTCATCTATAACCTCCTTTGAAATAATTCCACAACCAAGGCAGCCTCATGGTATCTTTTGTCCCATTTACATATGTACAGGTTATTCAGGTGGCAAGAAAGCTGTAATACAGGCAGGCACATAGCATCAAGCTTGAAGCAACAGCATTTCCCATGATAGCCCAAAGCCGTCTCTGCCCATCATCTTCCAAGACATCAAATTTCTTTTTTTGTGAAGGGATGCTCAAACACCTGGGAGTTCAGCTCATGTACTGTTTGCCAATCACAAACAGGGAGCCAATTTTTGAACAGACTGTTCATCTGTTCATTGACCCATTCATAGCTGTACAGCAGGTGGCTGCTCCATATTCCTTCCTAACGGAGCAGTACAGTTGGCTTTTTGAACATGCATTCTCACATAGCCTGATTGAGTTCCTGCTGTGCCATGTTCTATTCAGCAGACAATTATTTAAATAGACAGTTAAATCAGTCCCAAATAATATAAATCTATCATAAATAAACACTGTTTTGAAAAATCCTACCATTTGGTGTTTGTCTAAATATATATTAATGGCTGCCAGCAGGGCTTTTTTTGTAGAAAAAGCCCAGCAGGAACTCATTAGCATAATAAGCCACACCCAGCAGCAGGAACTCATTCACATAATAGGCCACACCTCTGACAGCACAGCTCATTAGCATATTAGGCCACACCCCCATGTTACCAGAAGTGTGGTCATCCAGCCACACCCACCTTTGGCTTCTTATTCTGTTTACCTTGTTTGTTGTCAAAACCCAGGGCTTTTTGGGTAGCAGGAACTCCTTTGCATGTTAGGCCACAGACCCCTAATGTAGCCAATCCTAATGAGTTTCTGCTGTTGAGTGTGGCCCAGAGGTCATTTAGTATAAAAAGAGCTGCAGGAGCTCATTAGCATAAGGTATGCTAATAAGTTACTAGGCTATTAGCATAATAGCTCTTTAGCATATGCCATGCCCCCTGACATCACCAGAAGTGTTGTCAGAAGGGGAAGCAAAAGGGGGAAGGCATCTTCAAAAGCCTCCCCTTCCCTTCCCCAGATGGCCTGCGGGGGGGGGGGAAGCGAAGAGAGAAGTTGGGCCACAGAAGTAGGAAAGAGGGAAGGAAAGAGAGAGAGAGAGTAGAGAGAAGGAAAGAAGGAAGGAAAGAGGGCAAGAAAGAGAAGGAAAGGGGATAAAAAGAGAGAAGGAAAGAGGGAAAGAAAAAGAAGGAAAGAAGAAGGGAAAGGGGAAAAGGAGAGAATGAAAGGAGGGAATGAGAGAAGAGAAGAAGGAGGGAAATAAAGAGAGAGAAAGGAAGAAGGAGGGAAAGAGAAAAAGGAGCGAACAAAAGGAGGAAAGAGAAAAAGGAGAGAAGAAGGGAAAGAAAGGGAGAAGGGAAAGAAGGAGGAGAAGTGAAAGAAAGAAAATGAAAGGAGGGACAGAAAGAGGGGACAGAAAGAGGGCAAAGAGATGGGGAGAGGGAGGAAGGCTCTCCCACCTCCCCATCAAGCCCTCACCACCCCCACCCCTGTGGATCCCTCGCTTACTGGGATGGGCCTCCTCCTGCCTCCCCGGGGCTGCAGCGCTCCAGCGCAGGCCCCAAGGGGTGGCAATGGGCCTCCTCGAGCTTCCCTGGGGCCTCAGTGCTCCAGTGCGGGCCCTGGGAGGCCAGCGACGGGCCTCCTCGTGCCTCCCCAGGGCTGCAGCGCTCCAGCACAGGCCCCGGGAGGTCAGCGAGGAGCCTCCCCCAGGCTGCAGTGCTTGGGGTGGGGAGCTGGGGGCAGGGCTTGCCACCACTGCCCTTTGTGCCAGGGCCTGGGCTGCTGGAGCTGTGCTCCGGCATGCTCCAGCCTCAAAAGACTCCTGGTGTGGCCTGTTACGCTAATGAGTTCCTGCTCGGTGTGGCCAACTTGGGAGCCATCAGGAACTTTGTTCCTGTGCGTTTCTGCCCCAAAATAGCCCTGGCTGCCAGTGATCAGCTAATGTCCGAATGTCACGTCAACAAGGTAATTTTCTCTGCTGAAAATGCTTGCTGCAAAAATTGGCTCTTATGTAGCTCTTTTCAATGGGCAAATTTCAGAGTTTACTCCATCCTGCAAATAAATGTGACTTTAGATTCATTCCGTGAGGAGTTTAACACAAAGATTAGCCTGAATAGTCATAAGTGCCCATTATGAGAACACTGATTCATTATAAGCTAGCTAGCAAACAGAGAAAGAGAGGACTTTCTCTTCACTTGGCAAAACAGAATAATATGATTATATGTTAGTGTGTTTTCGATACTTGTTGTGCCTGAGGTTTTGGGTGTCTCTGTGTTCAAATGACTTTGAAAGGTACAAACACATTAAAGTTCTCTTCTTGTTTTATTTTTCCTTTGACTATTCTTGTTGTTTTTTGCCTGTGCTCTTCTCTTTTCCCAGAATGTTTCTTCTAAGCTTTGCTGAGTTTTCTCTTCTTGCATCATTTATCCTCTGACTCTGTCGCATTCCCATTAAGCTCCCTGTCCTGTCACTCTCCATTTCTCTTATCTGTTTTCCCAGATTTTTTTTCTGTGTTTCTTGCTTCCCATGTCCTGCCCTCTTTAAAAGCAACCCAAGCGTGCTCTGCCAAAGCTGAGCCTAGAGTGGATTGGAAATGACAGGAGCCTGACCTGCTGCTTGTCAGAGAGCAAAGGGATCAGAGTCTCGTCAGTTTCAAACTGCTTTGGAGACAGGCAGCCTGAGCACAGCAGTAAAAAGATCAAGTGCATTGCAGGGCATCCTCCATTTTCACCACTGCAGGAGGTGCTGAAACTATTTTGTGGGTGATTGCAGTCCTACTGTTCTTTGTATCTGTAATTGTCTCTATTTCCCTTGCTTTGGGGCTCTCTTTTTTATTCTTGCCTTTTCTCCATGATTTCTGTTGCCTGTGTTACTCTTCCCTCCTGTATTGCCTTTCCTTTCCACCTTGCTGCTTGGGTTGTTTTTTGTCATAGAAGTCAGGCTTGAACGTGGAAGTTGCCATGGAAGTCACACTTGCCATTTATGTCTCTCAGCCTTTGACTGCTGTGAGAAAATTCAGCCACTGGATTTTTCCGGCACCCCCTTAGCAGGAAAAACTGCATCTGTTGAATTCTTGTTTGTTGTGTATCCTATTTCTATATATAAAAGGCAAGCTGTGCTGATGATGGCTCACTCTCCCATTGGCCACTGGAGAAGCTGCCTTGGTGTCCTATTGGCCAGTCCCACTGGCTCCTCCATTCTTACATCCCCACTTTTGATGCATTGTTTCTTGTTATTTGTAGTTCTCAACTGGCCTTACTGCAACCATAGCAAAGAGAATTAGAACTACAGCTCCCAAGCTGGGAGTCCCAAGAGGTCATGGGGCATTAGCAGAGAGTCAGTTAAACTG
This sequence comes from Gekko gecko, assembly GCA_029375565.1. Taxonomy (NCBI): domain Eukaryota; kingdom Metazoa; phylum Chordata; class Lepidosauria; order Squamata; family Gekkonidae; genus Gekko; species Gekko gecko. Next base: position 218,816,552 of record JAPDNY010000002.1, on the reverse strand, counting down.
TTAAACAGGAAGCAGCTTTGGAATTGAAAGGGATTGGGAGGAATAGGAAAGGCCTGGATGACTCACTTACTCTCCCATTGGCCACTGGGGAAGCTGCCTTGGTGCCCTATTGGCCAGTCCCACTGGCTCCTCCATTCTTACATCCCCACTTTTGATGCATTGTTTCTTGTTATTTGTAGTTCTCTGCTGGCCTTACTGCAACCATAGCAAAGAGAATTAGAACTACAGCTCCCAAGCTGGGAGTCCCAAGAGGCCATGGGGCATTAGCAGAGAGTCAGTTAAACTGTTAAACAGGAAGCAGCTTTGGAACTGAAAGGGATTGGGAGGAATAGGAAAGGCCTGGTCATCTCTCTGAATTACAATTTATCTCCAGACTACAGAAATCAGTCCCCATGGAGAAAATGGTTGCTTTGGAGGGTGAGCTCTATGGCATTATAACTCACTGAAGTCCTTCAACATACCTAGCCCTCCCCTTGGTATTGCCAACCTCTAGGCGGCACCTGGAGTTCTCCAAGATCAGTTCTCCTGGAGAAAATGGCTGCTTTGTGCAGTGGACTCCACGGCATTATACCCTGCGGAGGTCCCTCCCCACCCCAAACCCTGCCCTCTCCAGGCTCTACCCCTCAAATCTACAGGTTTTCCCAACCTAGAGTTGGCAACCCTGTAACTAGCTACAGAACTGCTTTTCAGACCTTTGAAACCCAGAAAACATAGCATGTGGCTCTCCTCCCATACTACCCATTTTGGGTAGTAAAATGACTTGAGACAGCCCTGCCATATAGCTAAGTAGAAGGAAATAAACATGGCTTGCCTCCCTCTGTTTTCCCTTTCCTCCGGCACTCCACCAGCCACAGTTGGAACATTCACCTGGAGCCTCCTTCTAGAGCTCATTGTATTTCTTCCCACAGCAGGCCTTACTTCTAGTATATTATAAAGGCACACAATCAATTTTGATAAGGCATTCAATTTTGATAAGACACCTACTTTGAGAAGGCCTGTCAGTCAAGACTCCAATGCTCAGGGGGCCCCCCATGGCCTGGAGGCACCTCATTGCTCTACTTTGGCACCTCTCTTTTGTCTATTGATTAATAACTGTAGTAAAACCATTATAATACACTTTGATGACTGCAAACTAGGTCAAGCAGTGGCCAGATATCTTGGTCTCAGGGCTTGCAGGGTTAGCCACATCAGCATGCTGAACTGAAACATATTAAAGCTGAACCCCACATTTCCTTGAAATGCTATTATAATGTTTCTTTTTTTTCTTTCCCGCAAAGAGCAAGCAGATTCCAGGCTCTCTTTGGATTTCACTCTTTCAGAATGGATCTTGATCAAAGGCAAGGCAAATAAAATGGAGGAGAGAAAAGCAATGTATGCTACTTTGGGAACCCATTGAGGAGAAAGAAGGTTTTTTAAAAAGTAAACATATAAAACTAAATACAACATAACTGAAAGAGAACTGAGACTAGAGAGGCAGGGAGGGCAATATCAGCTATCTGGGGATGTTAGCAGTTTTCTAATTCTCCCTTTCCCCTTCCCATAGTGTTAGAAGATCTAGATCCACATCCTTTCCAGCCTCACTCTATGAAGATGCTTTCCTTTTGCAAGTTACATACCTTGACATAGAGGGACTGGCAACAAGCATAGCAGATGCCTGTCTGCTGAAACTTTACTTTTTAATTAATCAGTTGTGAACATGGCACAGGAAGCTCATAGAAGCTAGGTGGCTGATATGATATTCTTCTCATCTTTTGTTTGGCCCTGGCTCTTGAGGCAAATGCTGTCAAGGATCCTAGCTCAGCTTCAAAGGCAGGTCTCACTTCTTATTCAGATCATGCATCTGCTGCTCCCATAGAGATCCACTAATTCATATCTTAAAAGCAAAAACCTTCAGAAGCCATTAAGTCTGGCTTTCCATCCTTTCTTCAGTCTTTCAAGGTCTAGGGCAGGAAACATTAGCTAGGCAGCTCACACTGTGAGCTTTTGAACTGAGAGGTTTCTTGGTGTCAGTCAAGACCAGGGCCTCTGAGAGAAATTTTATGAGGTGGTGCAAAAAGAAATTCAGGGTCCTTTTCCTGCTTCGTTAGCCATCTTTTAAAAATCCACAATGGTTTTAAGCATAAGGTCAAAAAGGCTTTTAAAAAAAGGCTTTGTATTTACTTAAAAATGAGCTTCCCTTACCTTTTTTGTGAAAAATTTCTAATGTCAGCATCAACATTAATTGTTCTGGCAATGTTTGATTCAATATTCAGCCTGGCCAAATCCACAAGATGTTCTTGAGACATTATAGACCTTAAAAATTCTTAATCAGTTTGAGTTTGCTAAATGATCTCTCTGCAGAAGCTACTGTTGCTGGGATTATTAAAAGAATTTGTAAACTAGCGATGAGAGAACTGCACAGAAGGGGCGGAGGAGTGACGATGAGAGGAGGAAGAAGGTGGAGGAAGGAGTAAAGAGACAAGGAAAATATCCAGGAGGGCGGGGGAGCACCGTGGAGTAGGAAGAAAGACTGGAGAGAGAGAACTGGAACTGTATATATAACCATTGATTAAATATAGACGGAGAACACCAAATCTCAAGTTACACAAGCAGAATCAGCATAGAGCTGTGGAAGAGAGCCACAAATTTCATAGACTGACCACGTAACAGGAGAAAATAATAAGGAAATAATTAACAAATTAAAAAAAAAGAAAAAGAAAAGAAAAAATTGACTAGTGAATAATATAATTGTAAACCAGAAATTAGAAATTAAACTAGTCTACACAGATAATCTTTTGAACTTTTGCTAATTAATTTTAGTGACACTAATCAATTAATCAATTAAGCAACTAAACAATTAATTAATTACAGTGAAATATTTAAATGAGATCACAATTAAAACCCACTAACTGATTAATTAATTAATGAAATAATTACTTTATCAGCAAATATAGGACTAGAGCAAACAACTGATATAAACAAATTAACTTCAATTATAGCTACAACAAGGATATTAAGTTAAGGGATTGTGTAGACAGAAGTACAGTAGACAGAAGTAAGTGTATAAGGAAGCTTCTACTGAAAATCAAAACTCAAGGAAATAAACAGTATTAGAAAACTAAAAATAAATCATGTCTACGGGAGCAAGCAGAAAGGGATCCACAGCTTCCCCTAGTCAAATATCAGGACTATCTCAAATTAAATCATATATAACAACTACAGATCTACAAGCCATGATGCAAAACTGGTCACCACATCTCAAAAAGGATATTATAGCATTGGAAAAAGTGCAGAGAAGGGCAACTAGAATGATAAAAGGGTTGGAACACCTTCCCTATGAAGAAAGGTTAAAATGCTTGGGGCTCTTTAGCTTGGAGAAACGATGGCTGAGGGGTGACATGATCGAGGTTTATAAGATTATGAATGGGATTGAGCAGGTTGAGAAAGAAGTACTTTTCTCCCTTTCTCACAATACAAGAACTCGTGGGCACTCTATGAAATTGCTGAGCAGTCGGGTTAAAACAGATAAAAGGAAATACTTCTTCACCCAAAGAGTGATTAACATATGGAATTCACTGCCACAGGAGGTTGTGGCAGCTGCAAGCATGGACAGTTTCAAGAGGAAATTAGATAAACATATGGAGCAGAAGTCCACCAGTGGCTATTAGCCACAGGGTATGGATGGGAACTCTCAGTCTGGGGCAGGTGATGCACTCTATTCTTGGTGCTGGAGGGGGCAGCAGTGGGAGGGCTTCTGGTGCCCTGGCCCCACTGCTGGACCTCCGGATGGCACCTGGTATATTTTGGCCGCTGTGTGACAGAGTGTTGGACTAGATGGGCCATTGGCCTGATTCAACATTGGCTTCTCTTATGTTCTTATGTTCTTATGTTCTTAACTTTCTACAAATGGCAGCAGAGCAAAACGCAGAAATTATAAAAAGAGAGATGGAGCCAATGCAAAGTAAAATAGACCAAATAGCAAAACAATTAAAAGAGAATGCACAAGAAATAAAAGCAGAAATCAAAAAATTAACCAAAGTCACAAAACAACTGGAAGAAAAAGTGGAAGATATTGACCAGGAAGTCCTGGAATTAAAAACTAAAACAGAAAAAATGGAAGATACGCTTATGATATTGGAGATGGAGAAAGCGGAATCTATGCTCAGGTTCCAAAATGTTACAGAAAAATTTGGAAAAAATCTTAAAGAGGAACTTGTACGAAACATTGTTCAACAATTCAGTATTTCTAATGAAAAAGAATTAACGTAAAACATCAAAGCAATATATAGAAGAAATTCGGCATACTCCAAAAAACATCAAACGCCAAGGGAAGTGCATGTAAAATTCGAAAGGAAATATATAAAGGATCAAATCCTGCAAGAAGCAAACAAAAAGAAATTGGTAATAGGAGAAGAGGAAATAAGAATTTTGAAGGACATACCTTGGCAAATTAGAAACACCAAAAGTATACCATATTAGCTGAATTATTAAGGAAGAATGAGGTCCAATGCAGATGGATAATTCCAGAGGGGCTTCAATTTACTTATAGAAGTCAAAGATATAAGATAGCCTCGGTATTTAAATTGGAAAACTTTTTGGAAAGATTTGGTGAAGACCTGGGTTGGCAAAAACCAACGGAAGAGGAGGTAGATCTAGAAGAAGAAGAAGAAGATGAGAGAGAAGAAGGCGAAAGCAAAGAAGACCAGGGAGAAGAAACATACAAAAAAAGTGCAGCTATGGCCCAAATAAAGTATCCAAAGAAGAAAGATTATAAAAGTACCAATTAAAATATAAAACGGCTTCGCAAATACAAACAAGGTGGCAACTCAAAAATATAGTTCTTAAAAAGAAAGACAAAAAAAGATGGCAAGTAAAAAAGTATCTCTAATATCGGTGAATGTGAACGGCTTAAACAGTCCACAAAAAAGAAGAAGAATTACGCATCAAGCAATAAAATTGAAAAATGACATCACCTGCTTCCAAGAAACACACATAAAAGAAAACCATGAAAAACATCTAGCTTGCAAAAAATTAGGAATAGCATTCATTGCATCAGATAAAGTTAAAAAAGGAGGGGTAGTAATACATGTCAAAGAGAAATTAAACCCCATACTTAAATTTAGGTCCACTAATGGAAGAATCTTAGGAGTACAGGTAAAAATTAATGAAATAGAAATATTAATTGTAAATATATATGCCCCAAACCAAAATCAAGATATATTTTTTGCAGAATTGAAAGACTATATTTCTAAAGAAAATCCTAACAATATATGCTTAGTAGGAGACTTTTATGCTGTATTAGAGAAACCAAGAAGACACATAAATCAGGAGCAGTGCTAATGAAGAATTTTTTAAAATTAGCAGACGAATTCAACCTTATAGATTTATGGAGAACAAGAAACCCACAAAAAAAAGACTATACCTTTTTCTCAAATAGACATAAATCATGGTCAAGAATAGACATGGTGTGGGTGAATACAAATATAGTAAGACTCTTTACAGATGTGGAAATCTTGGCAAGTACTTTCGCAGATCACAATCCAATGTGGACCTCAGTTCAAGGAACCCATAAAATTAGCCGATGGAGAATAAATTTAAATTTAACTAGAGAAAAGAATTTGTTAAAAAATTTAAACAAGAAATAAAGGAATTTATTGAAATAAAAAAGTGGGAAGATACGAACTTGAACACCACTTGGGATACTTTAAAGGCATATATTAGAGGCATAATTATAAATCAAGAGGCCTGGAGAAATAAACAAAAAAGAGAAAATTTTAAAAAACTAACTACTGAGTTAAGGAATTTGGAAAAAGAAAGTCAAAGTAAAAAAGACCCAAAAGAGATAAGAATAAGGATAAAATTAAAGCAACATCAAATAAATTTATGGTTAACACAAGAAATAGCGAAAAAAATTGAATATACAAAGGCATACTTCTTTGAAAACGCAAATAAACCCTCCCGTTGGCTTGCATATAAACTTAGAAAAGAGCAGGAAAAGAAAACCATTATAACATTAAAAGATGAAAATCAGGAACCGAAATTTAAAACACAAGAATTAAAGACAATAGTAGAGTATTTCTATAAAACTCTATATAAACAGACAACACTCAATAATCAGGAAGCTGAAGAGTTTTTATTGAAATACAAAACAGGCAATTTTACAGATGAGCAAAAGAAGTATCTGAATGAAAACATCTCCATGTTTGAGGTGGTAAATGCAATTAAAACCAAAAAAATAAAGAAAACACCGGGCCTGGACGCAATTCCAGTAGAAATATATAAATTAATAGAAGATGAAATAGCTCCTTTATTTAAAGAGGTAGTTAATAATGTTATGGTAACAGGTAAAATCCTATGGACATGGAAAGAAGCATTAATAACGCTTATACATAAATTAGATACAGAGGGCGATGATATTAAAAACTATAGACCCATTTCTTTATTGAATACAGATTATAAAATCTTTGCAACAATTTTAGCAAACAGGTTCAAAAAGATTATGGCAGAAATCATTCACAAGGATCAATCTGGTTTTCTTCCAAACAGACAAATTAAAAATAACATAAGAAATATAATTAACATATTAGAATATTATGAACAAAATCCTGGAAAGCAGATGGCCTTAATCTTCCTAGATGCAGAAAAAGCCTTCAATAATGTTAACTGGAAATATTTAAAACAGAAGCTTACAATATGGAATTGTGGAGAAAAAATTCTAAATTCAATTAAAGCTATCTATGACGAGCAATATGCGAAAATCATTATTAATGGAGAATTAACAAATAATATCCCAATACAGAAAGGCACTAGACAGGGATGTCCTCTATCACCGTTACTATTTATTTTCGGATTAGAAACATTAAATGATATAGTGAGAAACAATGAAAAAATATTGGGAACCAAAATAAAAAAAGAACACTATAAACTTCAAGCATTTGCAGACGATTTAGTATTTATTCTGGAAGAACCAATAACATCAATATCATATTTATGGAAAGATTTACGTGAATATGGCCAAGTAGCGGGCTTGAAAGTCAATAAAAAGAAAACAAAGATCATAATGAAAAATTGTAAAGTAAAGGTAAAGGTTCCCTTGCTCGAAAGCCAGTCGAATCCGACTCTAGGGTTGCGGTGCTCATCTCCGTTTCAAAGCCGAAGAGCCAGCGCTGTCCGAAGACGTTTCCGTGGTCATGTGGCCAGCATGACTAAACACCAAGGTGCACGGAACACTGTTACCTTCCCACCAAAGTGGTACCTATTTATCTACTTGCAATTTCTTGCTTTCGAACTGCTAGGTTGGCAGGAGCTGGAATTAGAGACGGGAGCTCACTCCGTCTTGCGGCACTCGGGTCTCGAACTGCTGAACTACTGACCTTCCACAGCCTGCAGTTCAGCGTCTTAACCACTTGAGCCACCGCAGCTCCCAAAAATTGTACAACCACACAAATTACGAAGATTCAAAACATATCAAATTTACAGGTAGTTGATAAAGTTAAATATTTAGGAATTATCATGACAAATAACAACAGAAATCTCTACAAGAATAACTATATAAAACTGTTAGAAGAAATAAAAAAAGATGTAAATAGATGGCAGGATCTATATATTTCATTTATGGGTAGAATTGCTACAATTAAAATGAACATCCTCCACGCTTTCTATATATGGCTCAATGTTTACCTATCTTAACAAATAAAAAACTTTTTGAAGAATTAAATCGTCTGGTCAGGACTTTCAAATGGCACGCTAAAAAACCAAGAATTAATAAAAGATTACTCACAGATAAGAAAGAAAATGGGGGACTTGGGTTGCCGAATTGGAACTTGTATTACCAAGCAGCAGCAATGGGTTGGGTAAGAGATTGGATTCAATTAGAAGAAGAAAGAACTTTAACACTAGAGGGTTATGATCTGCCTATGGGATGGCACGCCCATATTTGGTACAATATAGAAAAAAGACAACAGATCTTCGAAAACCACATAATAAGAGGTCCATTGATTAAAATTTGGAGGGAAATTAAAAATAGATATTATGCTAAAATACCAAAATGGATCTCTCCAGTAGAGGCATTCACCCTACCAGTGCTATTGACAAAAGAAAAAAAATTAACGTATGAAACATTATTGACAGAAAATAAAGAATTAAAATTTCTTGCCTTGCAAGAAATTCAAAAAGCAAATTTAACTATTTGGGAAAAAAATCAATTAAATTCTAGATATACCAAAGATAAAAATGTAAACTTTATGGATACATTTACACAACTCGATAAAATCTGGCTCTCTTCTTCAGACAAACTGATACAAAATCTGTATAATTTTTTCCTATCAGAAGAGTTACTAGCAGAAACTGTCAAACCAAATATGATCCATTGGATGAAAGATATAGGATAGAATATTACTCTTGAGCAATGGTCGAGGCTTTGGAAATCGCTCAAGTTTCTCAGAGCTACAAATTATAAAGAAAACATATATAAGATGTTCTCTAGATGGCACTGGACGCCTGACAGAGTAGCAAAATGTTATAACAAATCATCAGATGTTTGTTGGAGGTATAAAAAAGAGGTGGGAACCTATATACATATGTGGTGGAAGTGTGGGAAAATTAGAAGTTTTGGAAAGTGATTAAGAAAATAATTGAAGAAGCTATCAAAGTGAAGCTACAATTAAAACCAGAAATATTCTTACTTAATATTTTACCGGTTGGAATCAAAAAAGAAGATCAAAGAATTATTCTATACATAATTACAACAGCAAGAATAGCGGTAGCCAAATGTTGGAAAAAAGAGATTGTCCCTAACATAGAAGAAATATTAGAGAAGATATTGGAAATAGCTGAAGCAGATAAATTAAACCTAATACTCTCAGGGAGAGATGAGTTAGAACATGTAAATAGATGGAAAAAAGTATATGAATGGATTGAAAGGAAAATATGAAAGACTACCCATAACCACTCCAAGCATATTTAGATGTGTTACCAGAAATATATGTTAACAAATGTATACTATTATGGAATTTTTTGTTATTTTCTTTTTGTTTGCACTACGTATTTTTCTTTTTTGTGTATATGTTTGGAAAATTTATAAATAAAAACTGTAAAAAAAAAAAGATTTGTAAACTGACACAAACATTTGGAAACAGGTCATCAAGTCTGTATTCTGTTAATATGTTCAACAGAACCAATGGTTTTAATTGTGCATTTCAAAATTTGCCTTAAGTACTAAAGGTAAATGCTGCATTTCTGTCAAAAAAATCCTCATCATTAAGGTCACCAGGATACTGTTTTGATAAAAAATAAAGCTTTTCCTTTCAAATCATTTTCAGACAAGGAATCAAACTTTTCAGCCGACTGTTTCACAGCATTGAATCTTACAGCTAATCCTGCTATAATACTGTCTACCAAAACATAAAACACAGATTTTCTGAAGTAGGCATCTTCTGGTGAATCACCTGTGCCATTCATTTCCAGCAAGTTAGCGTCAGCTCTGTTATCACTCAGCCTTGCCCTCTTGTGTGTAACTCTACCACATCCATGAGAGAATTTTATTTCTATCCTAAGGGTCGATGCAGCAATTTTGGCTTCATTCCACGTGCATTTCCAGTCATCAAAGTTTTGTAAGATCTGTGAGGAGTGTTTCAGTGTTTTCTGCTTCAACATCCAATGTGGCATTTCTGGCTTGGATTACCTTATTGCAGTTGTCTATGCGAGCTAATATTTTGTACCACACAGTTGACATTAACACAGAGACAAAAGATGTCACCTAAAATAAAACTCCCTGGACTTCATTTCTTGTTTTTGAATGCCAAATTTTGTGCTAGGAGGTCTTGCAGTCCTCATTTAATTCCAGACAGGTGAACTGCAAAAGGCTTTACACTTTCAGCACGATCTGACCATCTTGTTTCAAACATACTATGAAGAGAACAGCCTATGTGGTTTTCAAGTATTTCCCAGTGCTTGGGACTGGAACTAAGTGGCAGATAGTTTGAATTGTTCCAAAAAAGGTTATTGCTTCAGGTCTGCATTCAGCAGTATCATTTCTACATAAGTTATGTGTGTGACAACAACAGCATTCAACATGGTCGATTATGATCTTTTGACCCACGTCCTCACCAAGATAGGAGTTCAGGGGTCTGCCTTACAATGGTTTTCTTCTTTGTTCAAGATTGGGGACAGAGAGTGGCATTTGGTGAAGGAGTATCCCCGTGATATCCACTTGAATGTGGAGTGCCACAGAGGGGTAATACTCTCACCAGTATTATTCAACATGTATATGTGCCCCCTCGCCCAGCTGGTCCGGGGTTGGCTGGGATGTCATCAGTATGTGGATAACAGCCAGCTCTATTGATGGATGGCTGCCCAGATTCCACCCTAGAAAACCTGGCCAGGGCTCTGGAGGCCATGGCTGGATGGTTACAGCAGAGCCAGTTGAAACTGAATCCAACTAAGATGGAGGTCCTGTACCTGTCTGGGGGGTGGGGTGGAGTCAGGAATCAGCCTGCCCAACTTGGATGGCAGCCCAGAAGGTGTGGAGCCTGGGGCTGATCCTGGATGTCCCACTTACTATGGGGGCCCAGGTCACCATAGTCGCCAGGTCTGCCTTTTACCATCTTTGACAGATCAGGCAGCTGGCCCTTACCTCTCCCCCCAGGACTTGGCTACAATGACCCATGCAATTGTCACTTCCAGATTTGATTACTGTAACTTGCTCTACATAGGCTTGCCCTTGGGGTTGATCTGGAAACTCCAGCTAGTGCAAAATGCTGTGGCACACCTGCTGTCTGTGTTGCCTATGTGGACACACATTTAGCCAGTGCTCCACCAATTGCACTGGCTATCGATTGAGTATTGGATCTGCTTCAAGGTATTGGTATTAACCTTTAAAGCCTTGCGTGGCTTGGGACCCACACACCTAAGGGACTGCTTCTCCCCTTATGTGCCTCAGAGAGCCTTGAATTCCACTGATCAAGACCTGCTGGTTGTCCCCAGCCCAAGGGACGTCTGTTTAGCCTCAACCAGGGCCAGGGCCTTTTCTGCCCTGGCCCTGGCCTGGTGAAACATGCTCCGGTGTGAGATCAGGGCCCTGTGGGATCTATTACCATTCCACAGGGCCTGCAAAATGGAGCTGTTCCACCAGGTCTTTGGGTGATGTAGTGGGCGTCCAGGAAAAAGCTGGGCCCCCTTCTGAAGATACCATCCCATGCAGCCCAGACTATACAGCCTGATGTATATTGTTTTAAATGTTGTTTTCATGGTTTTAATTAATTATTACTATTTTGTTATAATGCCATAAGGCCTAAGTGAGAACTGTAATTCACCCTGAGCCCGTTTGCGGGGAGGGCAGAATATAAATATGAAGAAATAAAATAAATAAATAAATAAGGTGAAAAAAATTGCTGTTGGGCACAGTTTCTGTATTTTTCCTTGTGTGCCGTTGTATCTTCCAGCCATATTTGGTCCGTTGTCATAAGTTTGACATTGTCATAAGCTCTACAATCACTGAGAAGAATAGCATGTTTTTTCAAAATTATCAGTTATCAAGTGAGCAATTTCTTCCCCTCTTTTGTTGCTTCAGACTGCAAACTTTAGAAATCTTTCTTGAATTTCATACTGTGTTTCTTTTAAAATTATAAATCTCAAAAGAAATGTTGTTTGTTGTCTATGTGAGGAATCTGGTGTGACATCTACTATTACTGCAAAGTACTTCACAGATGGCCTCAGAAACAAAATATGTCGTTTCACAAGGGCTGAGTTTGTCCCACTATAGCCCTGTTTCAGTGATGTTTTAAAAGCGGATTAAAGGGGGCATTCACACAGACACATCTGCCTGGTGTCCCCCACCTGTAGGCAACCCGTGCTGTTCTGCTTCGCTCCCACATTTAATAGATACCTCATAAAAGTGGTAGCAAATCCCCAAAGAGTGCCTTTATGCCACGTTTGTCCGCTTCCCGGTAGTGTGAACACTACGTGAAAAAGCTGGGAGCAACCCGCATTGCGCATAAGAGAGCAGCAATATGATTGGCTGCGCTCCACTCTACCGCCCAATGGGGTGCTGGCACAGCGGGATCCTCCCCAAATTGGCTGGATGCCTGTGTGTGTATGGGCGCTCTCACTCACATAGGCACCCAGCCAATTTACCAGGAAAAAAGCCATTTACAACCGCGCCTCTCTCCCCAAGGAATGCTCCCATGCGCCTCCTCCTGGTATGCTCCTGCATCAGTCCAAGCTGTGTGACCGGGAAAACCCGGAACAGTTTATTCCAGGGCTTTTTTGCCATGACTGGCTCCCACTGTAAATTGCCAGTCGGTCCTCAGCCAAGATTTGAGCATTCTGTAATAAATTCATTTTGTAAGTCAGGCGACAGATAATGAACTTGAAGTTGCTTACCTGTCAGAGACCCTAACTTAGTCAGCCAAACACCAGGTCTTGTTCATTGAAGCAAGAATAGCGTTTTATTATAGAGCTGCAATAGTAGGTTACTGGAGCAGATACATTGTTCAGAATAACGTGGTTACACAAAGCAAGCAGTTATACCAGAAAGGGGGTGAATGGGGACCCCCCTTTCCACCAATGAATGTCTAGTATGCGAATGAGAACTGAAAGCTACTATACTAATGAAGTTCCCACCGCCCCCATTGTTCCCAGCCAAGCTGTAGCTTTGAAAGCGATAGGAAGCTCACAGCCTGTCTCCACCAAGGTCAGGGTGTTAAGTCTACCAGAGATAGAGCCTGCAGAGCTCGCCCTCCGCATTCCATTCGAACACTCCAGGTGCATAAATCAACACCCCACGATCCCAACCTCCCGCCCTACACACCACAATGCAACACAAGGCCCATCCTCCCCCCCTACTCCATCCATCATGGCAGGACTACCTGACATTACCCCTCTTCTGTGACTCCTGTATGCTTAGCACATGCTCCTGAAGGATGGGGTCCGACCTGGAGAATAGTTCTATGAATCCTAAAATGTTTCCTTTGTTTGAATCACCAATGAGATGGGATGAACCATTAAAAGCCAGACCATGTTCTCCAAAAAAGAGTAAAACATTGATGATGCACTTTAAAATATTTATTTATTTATTTATTGTACCATTTCACAGCTTCAGTTTTGATTAATGCTTCTAAGATGATGTTAACTCCTGTCCCAGACAGCAGGTGCCTTTCTAGTTCTTGCTAAGCTAGGTAACATTCTCTGTTCTGGGAACCTGTTGCATAGTTTCTGCCACTTCCCACTAGTCATCCAGCCTTCTGCTGATGCCAGTGCAGATTTAGAGGCAGAGCTGTTAGTTTTGTGCCAAAATATTTGCCATGGAAAACAATATAATCCTGGCCACTCTGCAGGGATTTGCTACCCCTTCAAAGAGGTATCTATTTAACACGGGCAGAAAGTGGAACAGTGTGGGTTACCTACGGGTTGGGGATGCCAGGCAGATGTGCCTGTGTGAACGCCCCCTTTAATACAGCTTTAAAGCGTTGCTGAGACAGGGCTCTACTGGGGCAACTTGCCAGTCTGAACTCAGCCACTGTGTCCCTGTGGTGTGAAAAAGGGGAAATGCAGGTGTCAATCTGAATAGCTAGTTGCAGGCATAACATTTGTTTATACTGGTCATGCACCAGTTGCATTTCTGTCTATACCCACTGTCATGCCTGCCTACTGTTTCATCAATTTTGTATTCTGCTACCTCCACCATCAGGTTCAGAACCATGATGGCCCCATCTAAGGGAAAGGGAAAGAAACAGGTGTAGTTTTTAACAGTGGTTTATTAAAAGGCATCCTGTAAGTAGCCAGGAGTGTCCCAGTGTTCCCATTGTATCCCTGCAGCTGCACCATAGAAATGCATGGGCCAACAGGAGGAGGTCATTCACAAAGCATTGTTTGCAGGTTTTCCTGATACTGTGCTTAATCATGAGGGGCCTTTCTGAACTGAGCATTCAAATGGTAATGTGAAGATCACCGAGAAGCCATAGTTACATGTGCTTTCTGGAGAGGACATTTCCCACATGTGGAAAACCAGGCAAGTCACTGCCAGATGACAGGAAATCCAGGCAACATGGAGTAAGATCTGTATTTGGAGGCGGGAAATGGGGCTTGGCACACCCATGCAACCTACTCAGGAAAATATAACCCCATTCACTATTACCCACCATTTCCCAGTTCTGCTGATGATAATCAGACTGAAGAATTTTTCACAAATTAAAAAAAAAAAAGAAAGAGACCCTCTCTCAAAGCCAAAGCCCTTTATGGTTTTGGCTTTGGTAGAACCTAAAGGGCCATCTCTTCCCATTTTTCCCCATGCCCCAGTTGCAAATACTTTTGTTGTCACCTGTTAGTTGTTTACAAACTTAGCCTGCCTGGGATCAGCTAGAACCTGTGCCTTTTCTATCATATCACCCACCGTCTGGAAGGGGTTCTCTGAAGCAATGGGAGGAGACACCACCTCTGCATGGCTATTGTATTTGTTAGGGCTTTTAAAGGGGTATGGGTGGCAGACCTTCTTTGGGAAGGTGAGGTTATATTATTTTTCTATATAATTTGAATGTGTACACTGTCTTGAGCCATGGGGAAGGTGGGGTATAAATATTTAAATAAAATTAAATAGATAAAATGCATATACTTTGAGTTAAGTGGTGCTCAAATCTATGAAGGATGCTTTCTGAGATCCTAACTTCAGTTCTTACGAGTATTATATCAATGACATATGGGGTTGGATTCTACCAGCTTTTCTTCTAGGGTTCAGCACTGGAACCCCATACCTTTTTCCATGCCACCCCTGTAACACCAGCCGACATGAATACTCCAAATGATATAAGAGTTTGAGGTGCATGGAAGGTGTGCAGGGAGTTTTGTATGGGGGGCTGTGGGGATCACAGGGACAGGGGGGTTGTTGAGGGATCTATGCAATACATACTGGACATACCATTAATGACCAGGCCTGCCTCTGCATCTTCTTGGAAAGGCTCCATCTCTTCAAAAAGGTCTTCTGACCCCTGATTGGGGGGAGCAATATCTTCAACATTGGTGGGCATAATCCATGCTCTGAAGCTGCTGGCAACTCTCCTTGGCTGAATGTCAGCATCCCCACCCAGGATCCTGTCCAATTCCTCATAGTAAGGACAGGTGACCCTGTGGTTCCCAGACTTGGAGTTCTGAGCTACAGTCCTCTTGTATTCCAGCCTCAGCCTTTTTGCCTTGGTGAAGAACTTGAGGGCTGAGCAATTGTGCCCACATTCAGCCACCCCCTTGGAAATCTCCACATGTAGGTCAATGTTTCTGTGGGACTGTCTTAGGGAATTTTGTATTTTTGTTTGGCCCCACAAAGCCAGGAGATCAAGGGTCTCTTCACACTTCCATGGGACACCTCTGATACCTGCCATTCCCCCCCCCAGTGTTCTGTCACTGTAGAGTGTAGTTCCTGCTAGGGAAAGATGGCCACTGAGAACTCAGTCTTATAGGGGACACTGGATCAAGAAGCCTGTCTGATCATACCCTTACATGCTGTTCTCCATTGGCATTTTGAAATTTCAGGATGCTTTGTGCTGCTGTCTTTTGGGAATGCTTTAGGCAATGAAATGTGACCATTGGTAACATATTTTTCTATTTCTTTTAGAAAAGGAAACTCAGTTGTGATGCAACCAATGTCAAGGCCTACAGTATTCTTCTCATTTTCTGAATTCACTTCTACCTGAGCCTGTATTTCTGTTTCTTTCATTTTCTGCACATGCTCCTTTATCAAAATCCTATACATTATTACCCAAATCAACTGTTCCTTGTTTGGGAATGATGTTTTCAAGACTTTTTCTTGTTCTTATTCTATAGGTGGGTTGAATGAGAATTTTTTAAGGCACCCTTAATCCAACTTGAAAGAAGTTTTGTTATCCCCTTTTTCATGTTCCTCTCATTCTTTCTTTTCTTTTAGTTTCTGGGCTCCTGATTTGTGAAAATACATTTTTGAAGGATATTTTATATTTTCTTCTTTTATATCTAAAAAGGGGAAATTTAATTCCTGATCAGCTGTGATCATCACTATATTGCTTCAAAAAATCCTGAGCCCAAACTTACAAAGTTTTAAAATGAATAAATCAGTGAAAATGTAGCCTAATTAGGGTTGCCAAACTTCAGGTAGGGCCTGGAGATCTCCTGCTTCTGCAACTGATCTCCAGGAAATAGTGGTCAGTTCCCCTGGAGAAAATGACTACTTTAGAAAGTGGTCCCTATGACGTTGTCCTGAAGTCCCTCCCCAGGCTCCATCCCTCAAATCTCCAGGTATTTTCCCACCCAGACCTGGCAACCCTAAGCCTAATATCACTAAAGCAATTAGAGAAAAGGATTAGAGCATACCTTCAACTTATCTGTCCAAAGTTGCTCTTTAAAGATGGATTCAGAATGTACTAATACACCAACCCTTCCACTACAACGATGGCCACCAGCCTAAATATTCTATCTGCCTGGCTGGAGAGTGGAGAGTCATGTGATCTTCTAACTGGTCCATGCTGCCCCTAGTGGAAGATCTTGAGAACATAGTGTAACAGCAATGTAAAGGATAAAACTATTCTATGTGGACCAACAACATAAGATATAAATACTAGTCTTCATATGCAAACTTTTTATGGGACTCCCAAAAACTCTTGGGCTCCATTTGGGCCTTTTTGGCCCCATCTGGGCCCAAGGGCTCTAGTGCAATGCACCTGATGACCCCCGTCATATGTTTGAAACTGATACACTGTGTTCTGGCATGAAGTATTTCCTGAAGTTAAATTTATTGAATGTCAGTGAGTCAGAAACAGAGAAACAAATATTGCACTAAAATGTGTCTAACTTGGCACAGAAGATATGGTTAACTTTCTTTATTCATAACTATATCCAATTTCCTGCCCCTTCTCTACCCCAGTCACTACATGTCTATAGATAATTTATATTACTATTAATACTATATTGTATCTACATTCACAATGGTTGGGAACCTAGGGACTCTGCTGCATCAGAAGCTAGATAGTGTTTAGGTAGCAAGTGGATTTATGCTTGCCCACAGAGCCTAATGGAACCTAAGTAGCTTCAGGATGCTCTGTGATCCAAGGGCCCTTGGCAGTTTGTTAGATGATCTGGTGGAGGACTGGATCACTGGTTTTCCCAAGCCATCGATGAGATTGCCCCCCAGTGCCCTCTCTGCTCTCTGTGGCTGACCCAGTTGAGCTCTGAGAAGGAGCAAGGTGTTTGAGCTGCCAGAGGGGAGAGTGGGTTTTTTTATTTATTTACTTTCAGCTGAGGTGCTTTAGCTGAGAAGGTACTGTGTGGGGGACTGTATTTGGGAGTGTGTGGGTGAGTTGTAACAGACTCCTGGCTGCTGGAGTTAGAGTGTGAAAGGGTCATTGTTTGCCTGTAATTAAGTGCCTGGGTGAAATTGAATAGCAGACTCCTGGCTGCTGGAGTTAGGGTGTGAAACGGTCATTGTTTGCCTGTCATTAAGTGCCTAGGGTGAATTTGAGTAGCTGCTGGCCACACCCTCTCCTGGGGGACACTTCTATTTAAGGCAGGAAGCTCGCAAGAGGCACGAGCCTCTGGGTGAGGCTCTTGGCCTGTGGCTCTTAGCCTAGGGGCTCTGTAAGAAGCCCAGGAAGAGCCAGAAAGCCAGGGACCTTGGCTCCTTGGGTTCCCAGTAAGGTAAGTAGACTTCTACAACAGTAACCATATAAATACAAAGGGTTTTAAAAGGGGGTTATAGAAAAGTATTTGTTTAAATACAATTATGAAGCCAGAATGCCAGCAGGGGGTTGGGAGTTATCCAGTGTTTTGCATGGAGTGTCACATGTATGGCTATCTGTCCACTGGTCAGCAGTCTTGGGTGTGTGCTCAGCGCAAGGAGCTCCTGGTTCTCAGGGAGTGAGTTTGCTCCCTTGAGGCCAAAGTGGCTGACCTGGAGAAGCAGAGACAGTCAGTTAGGTGCACGGAGAAGACTCTCGGGGACTTGTTAGATATGTCCCACCCTGGATCTGGCAGCCCAGCTTCTGCCAGGGAGCATGAGGGTCAAGGGGAAACGGGGCACCATGCTGAGGATAAGGGGAATGTGCCCTCAGAAGGGACCTCTTCTTCAGCTGGTGAACGGGTATCCTTTCGTACCAAGGAACCGTCCCTGGGAAGGGTGGGCGGGGGGCTCTTGGTACTTGGTGATTCGATCCTTAGGCAGGTAGACAGCTGGGTGGTGAACCCACGTACTGACCGTATGGTGACTTGCCTGCCTGGTGCGAAGGTAGCGGACATTACACGTGTTTTAGATAGGCTGGTAGATAGTGCTGGGGAGGAGCCAGTGGTCGTGGTGCACATCGCCACCAACGATGTGGGGAAATGCAGTCGTGAGGTCCTGGAGGAGAAATTTAGGCTGCTGGGCAGGAAACTCAAGGCCAGGACCTCCAAGGTAGCCTTCTCGGAAGTGCTACCTGTTCCACGTGCAGGGCTGGAGAGGCAGGCACAGATCAGGAGTCTCAATGCGTGGATGAGACGGTGGTGTAGGGGGGAAGGGTTCAAGTTTGTTAGGCACTGGGATGCTTTTTGGGACAAGAGGGAGCTGTACAAAAGGGACGGTCTCCACTTGTCCCAAGAAGTAATCAGGCTGCTGGCGCTCAAAATGAAAAAGGTGGCAGAGCAGTTTTTAAACTGAATAATGGGGGAAAGCCAACACGAGATGAAAAGTCTCTGGTTTGGGATGGCTCATCTCAAAGAGATGAAGGGGTAGCTATTACTTTTGTACAAGGAAATGGATTAAAATTGTCCACTGAGACTGTGGCTAATGATAGGAACTGCCTGGCAAGGTCTCGAGGCAGCAAGAGGAAGGCTGTGGGCTTAACAAACGTGGGAAACTATAAGTGTTTATACACAAATGCTAGAAGTCTCCGAGGTAAAATCGGGGAGTTGGAATGCTTGGTGTTGGAGGGGGGGATAGACATTGTGGGTATTTCAGAAACTTGGTGGGATGAGGAAAATCAGTGGGATACGGTGATTCCTGGTTATAAATTATATCGGAAGGATAGGGGGGGAAGGGTTGGAGGTGGGGTGGCTCTGTATGTCAGAGAGGGTATACTGTCCAGTAAGACTGAGAGGGTAAGAAAATTGGATTCACTTCTGGAAACGTTATGGGTTGAAATAGTGGGTCCAAAAGGAAGGTTAACAGTGGGAGTTTGTTATCGCCCACCAGATCAAAAGATAGAGGAGGATTATAAAATAATGAATGAATTAAAGATAGTGGCTAGATGAAATAACTGTGTTGTAATAGGCGACTTTAACTACCCACACATTGATTGGGTCAATATGAGTTCTATTCGGGAAAAAGAGATTCAGTTTTTAGACACTCTCAATGACTGTGCTATGGAACAGATGGTCACAGATCCTACCAGGGGAGAGGCGATCCTGGATTTGGTCCTAAGTAACACCCAAGACCTGGTGAGAGATGTAAAAGTGATTGCACTACTTGGGAACAGTGACCGTAATGTCATTGAGTTTAACATTTGTACAGATAGGGAGTTGCCCAAAAAGACTGACGCAACCACTTTTAACTTTAAAAGGGGTAACTTCTCTGGTATGAGGGGACATGTGAGGAAGAAATTGAAAGGAAGAGTGGAGAAGGTCAAAACCATTGGGGAAGCTTGGAGACTATTTGAAAATACAATCCTAGAAGCTCAGAAAAAATATATACCGCAGGTTAGGAAAGGCACAAATAGGTATAGAAAAAAGCCTGCATGGTTAACTAATAAAGTAATGGAAGCTGTAAAAGGTAAGAAGGATTCCTTTAAGCGGTGGAAAGCTAGTCTTAGGGAGGTTGATAAAAGGGAACACAGACTATGGCAAACAAAATGCAAGTCTGTGATCAGGCAAGCAAAAAGGGAATATGAGGAGCATATCGCAAAAAAGATAAAGGCCAACAATAAAACTTTCTTCAAATACTTTAGAAGTAGGAAGCCAGCCAGGGAGGCAGTGGGGCCCTTGGATGACCAAGGGGTAAAAGGAGTAGTGAAGGATGACAGGGAAATGGCTGAGAAGCTGAATGCATTTTTTGCCTCTGTCTTCACTGTGGAAGAGGAGAAGTGCTTGCCCACTCCAGAAGCACCGATTTCGGGAGGGGGTTTGAAAGACCTGAATCAGATTGCAGTGACAAGAGAGGAAGTCCTCCGACTGATGGACAATTTAAAAACTAACAAATCACCAGGACCAGATGGCATTCATCCAAGAGTTCTTAGAGAACTCAAATGTGAACTTGTGGATCTCCTGACAAAAATATGTAATCTTTCTTTAAAATCTGCCTTCAGTCCTGAGAACTGGAAGGTAGCTAATGTCACTCCCATCTTTCAAAAGGGCTCCAGGGGAGATCCAGGAAATTACAGGCCAATCAGTCTGACATCGATACCGGGTAAGTTGGTGGAAACCGTTATTAAGGAAAGAATTAGTAGGCACACTGATGAACAAAAACTATTGAGGCAGACTCAGCATGGGTTCTGTAAGGGAAGATCTTGTCTCACTAACCTGTTAGTGTTTTTTGAGGGAGTGAACAAACATGTGGACAAGGGGGACCCAATAGATATTATTTACCTTGACTTCCGGAAAGCTTTTGATACAGTTCCTCATCAAAGGCTCCTAAGTAAGCTCAATAGTCATGTGATAAAAGGACAAGTCCTCTTGTGGATCAAAAACTGGCTTATAAATAGGAAACAGAGAGTGAGTATAAATGGGCAACTTTCTCAGTGGAGGGTGGTAAGCAGTGGGGTACCACAGGGATCAGTACTCAGTCCGATGCTTTTTAACTTGTTCATTAATGATTTGGAATTGGGAGTAAGCAGTGAAGTGGCTAAATTTGCGGATGACATGAAGTTGTTCAGGGTGGTGAAAACCAGAGAGGATTGTGAGGCACTCCAAAGGGATCTGTCGAGAATGGGTGAGTGGGCGTCAATGTGGCAAATGGAGTTCAATGTGGCCAAGTGGAAAGTGATGCACATTGGAGCCAAAAATCCTAAATATAAATACACGTTGATGGGGTCTGATCTGGCAGAGACGGACCAAGAGAGAGATCTTGGAGTCATAGTAGATAACTCAATGAAAATGTCTAGACAGTGTGTAGCTGCAATGAAGAAGGCCAACGCTATGCTGGGGATTATTAGGAAGGGAATTGAAAACAAATCAGCCAGTATCATCATGCCCCTGTATAAATCATTGGTGCAACCTCATTTGGAATACTGTGTACAGTTCTGGTCGCCACGTCTCAAAAAGGATATTATAGCATTGGAAAAAGTGCAGAGAAGGGCAACTAGAATGATAAAAGGGTTGGAACACCTTCCCTATGAAGAAAGGTTAAAACGCTTGGGGCTCTTTAGCTTGGAGAAACGACGGCTGAGGGGTGACATGATCGAGGTTTATAAGATTATGAATGGGATTGAGCAGGTTGAGAAAGAAGTACTTTTCTCCCTTTCTCACAATACAAGAACTCGTGGGCACTCCATGAAATTGCTGAGCAGTCGGGTTAGAACAGATAAAAGGAAATACTTCTTCACCCAAAGAGTGATAAACTTATGGAATTCACTGCCACAGGAGGTGGTGGCAGCTACAAGCATGGACAGTTTCAAGAGGGAATTAGATGAACATATGAAGCAGAAGTCCATCAGTGGCTATTAGCCACAGGGTATAGATGGGAATTCTCAGTCTGGGGCAGGTGATGCACTCTATTCTTGGTGTTGGAGGCGGCAGCAGTGGGAGGGCTTCTAGTGTCCTGGCCCCATTGCTGGACCTCCTGATGGCACCTGGTATACTTTGGCCGCTGTGTGACAGAGTGTTGGACTAGATGGGCCATTGGCCTGATTCAAGATTGGTTTCTCTTATGTTTTTATGGTATACCCTGGAGTTTTGGAGCAGGAGCTGAGATGGTTAGAGTGGAAGTGGTGGCATGCTTATGACGAGGTCGCAAGAACATTTTACAGAACATTTATGAAAGCCTATGAGATGGCAGTGAAGACTGTGAAGAAAGATTTCTATGTGGCCTCCATTGTATCAGCAAGCTTTCACCCGGCCCAATTATATAGAATCATTTGATCATTAACAATATTGCTGCAAGGCAAACAAAATAATAGGGAATTGGCTATTGGCTGTGAGGCATTTGTGAGCTATTTTGTAGATAAAGTCATGTATCTCTGCCAGAACCTCCCAACCACAATTGAAACAGTAAGGGAACTGGAAGCTCTTTGCCCATCTTCTGATCCTTTACTGGACCATTTTGACCAACTTTCCTTAGAAGATGTCAACAGGATCCTAGCAACTGTTAGGCCCACCACTTGCCCCGTTGACCCATGCCCATCCTGGCTGATTAAGGCCTGCAGTGATGGTGTGCAGGACCCCCTGGAGGAGATCATCAACTTGTCCCTTTCAACAGGGACTTTCACAATGGGGTTGAAGGAGGCAGTTGTACATCCACTCTTGAAGAAACCATCTTTAGTCCCTTCAATTTTGTCCAACTACTGTCCAGTGTCTAACTTGTCCTTTTTGGGTAAGGTGATTGGCCAAGCAACTTCAGATTTTCCTGTATGAAGCATCTGTCCTGGATCCATTCCTGTCCCGCTTCCTCCCTAGTCACAGCATGGAGACAGCACTGGTTGCCCTCACAGATGACCTCTGGAAATAGCTGGATCAGGGCGGGTCAGTGCTGCTGTTGCTTTTAGATCTGACAGCAGCGTTTGACTTGGCCAATTACAATCTGTTGGCCCACCACCTTGCTGAAGTAAGAGTTAGGGAGATTGCCTTACAATGGTTTTCCTCCTTTCTTTGTGGTCAGGGACAGAAGGTGGCACTTGGTGAGAGGTCTCCCAGTGGTACCAACTCAAATGTGGTGTGCTTCAGGGAGCGATCCTCTCAATGATGCTATTCAACATATATATATGACCCCTCACCCAGCTAGTATGGTATGGGCTGGGTTGTCATCAGTATGCTGATGACACCCAGCTCTATCTGTTGGTGGATAGATGGATGGACTCTGTCCCAGAAAATCTGGGCAGGGCATCAGATGCCGTGGCTGTGTGGTTGAAATTGAATCCATCAAGACAGAGGTCCTATGTCTGAGTCAGGGTGATGTAGGTTCGGGCATTAGGCTCCTGGACCCTGTTGGGGCACAGTTGGAGCCTTGACATGATCCTGGATGCCTCACTTTCTATGGAGGCCCAAGTCACCACCATTGCCAAGTCTGCCTTTTATCATCTTCAGCTGGTCAGGCAATTGAGCCCTTATCTCTCTGCTCAGGATCTGGCTGCAGTGACCCATACTATGGTGACTTCCAGGCAATGTTCCCTCTAAGCTGTAAGTCACTTTACATGGGCTTACTCTTGAACCTGACCAGGAAACTCCAGCTGGTGCAAAATGCCGCAGCTTGCCTGCTGACTGTGATGCCTATGTGGGCGTGTATTCAGCTGGTGCTCTGCCAGTTGCACTGACTACCAGTTGAGTACTGGATCTGTTTCAAAGCGTTGGTATTACCCTTTAAAGCCCTGAGCAGCCTGGGACCTGCATATCTAAGGGACCGCCTCTCCCCATATACCCCCTGGAGAGCCTGGTGTTCCACTGATCAACATCTACTGGTTGTCCCTGGCCCAAAAGATGTCCACTTAGCTTCAACTAGGGCCGCGGCTTTTTCTGTCCTTACCCCTACCTAGTGGAACATACTTATGGGCCTTATGGGACCTATTACAGTTCCACAGGGCCTGTAAAATGGAGCTGTTTCACCAGGCTTTCAGCTGAGGCAGTGGACATCCCATTAGTTGGCTTCCCTGCACAGTAGTTGCCCTGACTATTTGTCCCATGTGGAGTTTGGTATTATATGAACCTGGTACAGCTCCAGTACCATCAGTCCAGCTTATTGGGGGGGGGGTCTGAACAGCTATATTTAATGCACCATCTTTTAATTGTTTAAGGGTTTTAGCTGTTTTAAGAATTAATTATTTTATTGGTTTTAATTGTTTATTAACCTTGGTGTTAATTGCTTAATTGTTTATGCACTTTGTTGCTACCCGACCTGAGCACATTTTAGGAAGGGTATAAATTTAATAAATAAATATATAATAGAAATTTCTCTCTCTCTTTTTAAAAAATAAAAATTAAGTTTTTAAAATACAGAGGGGTAAGGAAGGGAAAAGAGGAAAGGGTAGGGGAAAGGGTAAAAGCAAAAGTTTCCTGCATGTAACTTTCCTTTACTTGTAATTTCATGTTACTGCGAGATTTAAAAGTTCATAAAGTCTTTTTGATATTATATTATTTAAAAGTTCATATCTTTATATTTATCTCTTATCCAATTATAGAATGGAGTCCATAGTCCAACAAAGTCTTCTTCCATTTGGCCTTTTAGCATCGAGGTCAATTTATCCATTTCCATACTTTCCATAATCTTCATTATTAAATCATGTTCCGAAGGTGCTGATGGAAATTTCCAGTAAGCTGCCAATAAGATTCTTGCTGCAGTTACTACTTGAATTATAAAATATCTTTGATTTTTGTCAAAATTTTCAGGTATACAATTCAATAAGAACAATTTCGGTTGAAAAGGTACTGAAATCTGCAAAACTGTCTGTATCAGAGTACGTACCACAACTGAAAACCTACACATTATATCAATAATAGAAATTTCTCAAACAGTGCTGTAGTTGGGAATGTGGATTTGGAAGTCCTGCCACAGTCCCACAATCCAGAGAAATCCATTTATTTGGCTTTATGTGGGTAGATGAGAATCAGACATTAGCTTAACTGGTGCTTACATGAGGCCTGAATAAAGGTTGGTGGGCCATTGAGATTTAAGTGGTGAGCAGCCATGCCTCCCCTCAAATAAATAGCCTCATGTTGTTTAAGGATTCACTGCCACACTCCCTCTTAAGCAAATATACTAGAGGAGCCTAACAGCAATTTGTTGCTTGTTTTCTCGAGAGATAATGTTTTTGCCATCCAAATGGGCCACATTTCTTCTTCCTCTTGCTTCTACATTCTGCATTACAAGCCAGTTAAATTTTCTTTAGGCTAAAGGGGGCAGGTTAACCAGGCTACAAAGGGAAATCAGCTGTTACAAGGGAATCTTGGCTAGTGCTGTTCATTGGGGTGGGGAAGCAACTGGTTCTTAGAGGGAGAAGTCCTATGAAGGATATTGTGAAGATATGGGAGTTCGAAAGCAAGAAATTGCAAGTAGATAAATAGGTACTGCTTTGGTGGGAAGGTAATAGCATTCCATGTGCCTTAGTGTTAGTCATGCCAGCCACATGACCACAGAAAATATCTTCAGACAGCACTGGTTCTTCGGCTTGGAAACAGAGATGAGCATTGTAAAGTTCTGGGTTCTATGCCTCATGACTCAGACGACAACATAAGAGAAGACGCGTTCATTCGTACTTCACATAACAAAGTCAAACGGTCACGGCTGGAGGGCAACTATATACAGTAAGGGGGGGATGCCCCACATTCCTATTGGTGGGTTTGAATCTCCTGCCAATGTTCCCATTGGCTCCCTTTTGGTGAGCTCAGGAGCCTAGTCCCTATTGTTCTCACGAACAGAGCTCGGCTGCTTTCTGCCTGCTCTTGTCCCTAGTCTTAGGACATAACATCCCTCCCCCCATAGTTTGTCTCCTATCAGTTTACGTAGTCTTTTAGGTAAGTCAGTGCCCTCCGCTCCCTGAGCGACTATTGGGGGGCCGGCATCGGACTGGCGGAGGCCCTTTACGGTTGCTCTACTGCATCTGGTGCCTGGATCCCTGGCGGCGGTGTTGATGATGGAGGTGGCTCAGCCTGCTCTGTGTCCGGCCCGGCGTCCAGTGGTTGTTCTGGTTCTTGTTCCGCTATCGGTGCTTGCAGACATTCAGGTGCCGGGGCGGCGGCTTCTGGGTATTCCAGTTGCGGGGCCATTATACCTGTGTTGGGGTCTTGTCACCTCTGGAGTTGGTCTACGTGTTTCTGTAGGACCCGGTCCCCGTCGGCCAGGACCTCATAAGAAATCAGCCCAGTGGGTCTGAGAATGCAGCCGGCCAGCCATTGAGGTCCCGCCCCGTAGTTTCTAAAATAAACCGGTTCCCCCGGGAGGAAACCCCTGGGAGCCTCCCTGGTTTCGACCAGCTTCCTTGACTCCAGGGCCCGGTCTGGGTGGAGTCGGTCTAATAGGGTCGTGGGGTGGTGGCCCATCAACAGTTCTGCTGGGCATCGCCCATAGACAGGGTTAGGGGTGGTACACTGCGTGAGGAGGAAGTGGGCCAGCCGGAACTCCCATTCACCATCTGTGATGCAGCTCAAGGCTTCTTTCATGGTGTGGACCGTTCTTTCTGCCTGGCCATTAGTCGCAGGGTGGAAGGGCGCAGAGCATATGTACCTGATTAAGTTCCTTTCGAGGAACGCTTGAAACTCTGCATATGTAAATGCGGCCCCATTGTCCGACACAATCATGTCTGGCAAGCCATGCGTGGAGAATATTTTGTGTAGGGCCCTTATCACTGCTTTGGCCGAGGTGGTGGACACCGGGCTGATTTCTACCCACTTAGAGTAGGAGTCTACAGTTATTAGGAACAGGAGATCCTGGAATGGCCCGGCAAAGTCTACATGTAGGCGTGACCACGGCTTGCGGGCAGACTCCCAACTCTGTGTTGGCGCACTTGGGGGATTGGGACGGACCTCCTGACACCTTTTGCACCCCCAGACCCAGGTTTCAATTTCTGAACCTATCCTGGGCCACCACACGTAGCTCCTTGCCAGAGCTTTCATTCTTACAATGCCTGGGTGAGCCTCGTGTAGCAAGTGAAGGACCCCTCGTCTCATTGGGCCCAGGATTACCACCCTGTCCCCCCATAGTAAACATCCCTTCAGGGCAGACAACTCATCCTTTTGGGCTTTATACGCCATGAACTCAGGCCCCGCCGGTTCTGCTGGCCATCCCCTCACCACCCAGTTTAGGACCCGGGAGAGAACTGGATCCCGAGACGAGCAGGCGGCCACGTCTGCAGCCTGAAGGGGGGGGTTGGAAGCCCTTCCAGCATGAGCACCGTGGGGGTCGGGGCCGGGTCCCCCTTGTCTGCGGCAGTGGCAGGCAGCTCAGGGCATCGGCATGCCCTAACGCCTTGCCCGGCCGATGCTCCAACCGGTACTGATATCCTGCTAAGAACAGGGACCAACGTAAAACCCGGGGGGACAGCACCTGCGGCGTTTGTTTGTCGGCCGTGAACAACCCCAGGAGTGGCTTATGATCAGTGATGAGCGTGAAGGGCCGACCATACACAAAATTATGGATTTTTTTTACACCCACCACCGGCGCCAACCCCTCCCGGTCTATTTGTGCATAATTTTGTTCTGTGGGAGTAATAGGCCACCGGGATTTCCCACCCATCTGGCAGTTGGTGGCCCAAGACCGCCCCGACCCCATACGATGACGCATCACACATGAGAATCACGGGGAGCTTTTCATTAAAATGGGCGAGCACCGCATTTGAAATTAACAGAGTCTTGACCCCCCGGAACGCTGCCTCCTCCCTTGACCCCCATGCCCAAGGGGCTGATTTGTCCAGCAGTCTGTGGAGTGGTTCTGCCACGGTGGCCTTGTGCGGGAGAAAGGCATGGTAGAAGTTGATGAGGCCCAAGAATGCCTGGAGTTCCACCTTGGATTTCGGGGTGGGGGCCTCCACGATGGCCGTGCCAGATGGAGGCCCGTTGCATCAACCCGGTACCCCAAGAATTCCACCTCCAGAACACTAAGGAGGCACTTTTCCCACTTCACCTTCAGTCCTGCGGAGTGGAAGCATCCCAAAACAGTGCAGAGGCAGGCGGCGAAGCTCTCCGGGGTGGCCACGGCGATGAGGACTTCGTCAAAGAATGGCGTCATGCCAGGGATCCCTTTTAACAAATTGTCCATTAGATTTTGTAAGATCCCTGGGGCTACACTGACCCCGAACTGCAGTCGCTTTACCTTGAAGGCCCCCTGGTGCGTCACTATTGTTTGCGCCTCGGCCGTGGCCTCGTCCACAGGGAGTTGCTGGTACACCTGTGTGAGATCCAGCTTCCCGAAAATGCGTACCCCCGCCAGTATGACTAATACGTGACTCACCACGGGCATGGGGTATGAGTGCGCCTGTAGTGCCTGGTTAATAGTGCACTTATAATCCACGCAGATGCGGATGTCTCCATTTGGCTTAACCGGGGTCACGATCAGGGTTTCCCATCGTCCGTTCGGGATGGGCTCGAGAACCCCCTGGGCCACCAGCCGGTCTAACTCCGCTTCAGTTTTCAGGCGGAGGGCCAGGGGCACCGTGCAAAAGCACCGCCGGATTGGCATCACTGTAGGGTCTAAGTGTAGCGACACCGGGGGCCCCTTGTAGCAACCCAGCTCCCCATCAAAGACTTTGGGGAACTCCCTGCAGATCTCGTCCCAGTCCTGCGGCCCACATTTATTCACTCCCCCAATCGTAATGCCCAGAGCCTCAAACCACGCCCACCCCAGGAGGCTCACAAGGTTTCCCTCCACCACCACCAAGTCCAGGTCCCCCTCAAAGT
Source organism: Gekko gecko (assembly GCA_029375565.1). Classification (NCBI taxonomy): domain Eukaryota; kingdom Metazoa; phylum Chordata; class Lepidosauria; order Squamata; family Gekkonidae; genus Gekko; species Gekko gecko. The sequence continues at coordinate 218,788,055 of JAPDNY010000002.1, read as the reverse complement.
GTCTATATTGCACCCGGAAGGTGCTGACTCCCCGGATGGGGACAAGGTTTTTCTGGAAGTCTACCAGGCTTAGCGGTGATGGGTGCAGAGGGGGTCCCCCCGACTGGCAAAGCTGCTTAAGGGTGTCCATGAAAATAATGGATGCCGCCAACCCCGAGTCCACTTCTATGCAGCAGGGGGACCCCTCGAACCGCACGTGCACTTGGATCTTCGGGATGGGAAGGTACAGTACCTGCAGCAGCTGGTCCGTGAGGTGATAGAGATCGGTGACCTCCTCAGCTGTCTCATGTGTGGTGGTAGGTGTGCGGTGATTCGGGGCAGACAATCTCACACTCCGGGGGCCCTTTGACCTGCAGACCTTGGCGAGCTGCCCCTGTTTTCCGCAGCCATGGCAGATCGCGGACCAACACGTCTTCCTCCCATGGGCATCTCCGCAGCTGGCGCAGGTGGGTCGGTTGCCAAGGGGCTTCGCTGTGTTGTACCCGGACTGCTGCCCCAGCGCCTGCTGGTGGTGTTGTGGTCGGAGGGAGCAGACATCCTCCGTATCTGAGCTCATCGGGCTGTGTCCCGCACCGACCAGATGTGCCGCTGAGGCCAGGTGCTCCTTCATTGAAGCCTCATGCGTGGTCACGATTTGCATGGCCTTGTCCAGGCTTAGCTGCCTGTTGCCAATCAGCTTGTGCTGCAGCTTGATGTCTGCTAGCCCCCACACGAACTGTGTTAGTAAGTTGTCCATCACCTTTGGGAACAAGCAGTCCACTGCGAGCGCCCGCAGTGCGGCCATGAAGGTGGCAGCAGATTCTCCTTGGCCCTGGATGCGCCCCTGGAACTCCATTCTCTTGGCCAGGAAGGTTGGCCTGGGGCTGAAATAGGCGTTGAGGACCTCCATGATGTCCCCGAATGAGCACTCCAGAGCACTGCGTGGTACCAAGAGACTCTTTGCGAGGCGGACGGTGTCGGTCCCACACGAGCTCAGCAGGAGCGATATTCTTTTGTCTGGGTCGCAAATTTCGTTGAGCTCCATGTAACTGATGAGCTGGTCGGCCCACACATCCCATTTTTCTGGCCGGGAGGGATTGAAGCGCTCCAGACTCCTGTGCGTTGTGGCCATGGTTGTGCTGGAGGTGCATTACAGCTGGAGGCATCGGTTGCGGCAAGCGGTGTGGTACTGCTCTCGGGGTCAGCGATGCGATGCTCGGCGAATGGTGCAGTGCTGCTCTCGGGGTCAGGGATGTGATGTTCGGGTCCTTGTCATCCTCATGGAAGGCGTTTGAATCCCACCTTTGTCGCTGCTGTAAAGTACTAGGTTCCGTGCCTCATGACTCGGATGACGACATAAGAGAAGATGCGTTTATTCATACTTCACATAACAAAGACAAACGGTCATGGCCGGAGGCCAACTATATACAGTAAGGGGAGGGACGCCCCACATTCCTATTGGCGGGTTTGAATTTCCCGCCAATGTTCCCATTGGCTCCCTTCTGGCGAGCTCAGGAGCCTAGTCCCCATTGTTCTCAGGAACGGAGCTCGGCTGCTTTCTGCTTGCTCTTGTTCCTAGTCTTAGGACATAACAAGCACCACCCCCTAGAGTCGGATTCAACTGGCTTTCAAGCCAGGGAAACCTTTTGCTATGGGAGAAGAGTGCTGAAAATAGGGTTGCCAGGTCCCCTCATTGCTCCGTTAGGGGGATTTGGGGGCCAGTCCGGGGGTGGGTGAGTATGCCCCCAAACCCTACCCAAGCCCCACCCCCAAGAGCAACTGCCCACTCAGCCACCTCTCTTCCTTCCCTCTTGCCAAATTTAAAGGCATTCAGCTGATCAGTGGGGACCACGTGGCCCGCTGACCAACTGGAGGGCCCTTTAAATCTAGCAGGAGGGAGGGAGATGGGTGGTCACAGGCCAAGCGACCACCCCTCTCCTCCCTCCTGCTAGATTTAAAGGGCCCTCCAGCTGGTCAGTGGGCCACATGGTCCCTGCTGATCAGCTGAAGCCCTTAAAATCAGGCATGAGGGGAGGAGGGGATGGCCGGTCAGGTGGTCACACTTGGAAGTGGGGCTTGGGGGCAGACTTCCCCCACCGGCCAACTGGCCGGGGGCAGATTGAAGCCCCCAGAAGCAGGGGAACCCCCACCCAGACCTGGGAGCTGGCAACCCTAGCTGAAAAGGGGAGAAAGAACTATCGACTAGAGCTCTGTGCAGGACATCCAAGTGCCTTCCCTGTCAACACAAACCACCCAAAACACAGAGCTTGTCAGCCAGCATGATGTAGTGGTTAAGACTGTTTGATGAGTATCTGGGAGACCTAGGTTCAAATCCCCACTTGTACCATGGAAGCTCACTTAGTGACCTTGGCCCAGTCATTCTCTCTTTGGCCCAGCCTACATCACTGGGTTGTTGTGAGGATGAAATGGAGGAAAGGAGAATGATGCAAGAAGCTTTGGGTCCCCTCTAGGAAGAAAGAAGGATTAGAAATTAATAAAATAAATATAAATAATTTTGGCTTTGTTAAGAATTGTGAGTAGCCATGGCACAGCTGCTGGTTTAATTGAAACCCACTGCTATCAATGAGCATTAACATTTTACATAATAGGAGTGTACGTTTACAGGACCAGGAAATACCAGATGCTCTAGCACTTCATTCATCCCATGGCACAAGAAAATATATGGGGGGAGGGGTTGCTTTCAATTGTCTTATCCAGCAGCAGTTGTTAGGAAAAGCAAAGCACAATCTGCAAAGAAAGGCCAGGGAATAACAAGTGTGTGAGTAACAGAGACAAACTGAAAACTTTGTGTATTCTGGCAGCAGCAATGGGAGGAGTTCCAGGCAGAATGAAGGAACAAGGAAAAGGCAGTGAAATAGTGTCTAAAAGAACAGCCAGCTGGCACACAACCAGAAGGATTTACAGATTATCACGGAGGGAGGATATTAGAGAAGAGAGGAAAACCCTGCATTATGCAGAACAGAGAGTAAAGCTAGATTTGAAATGCTTTTGCTGGCATAGAGAGAGAAATCTATAGATCCAAACAGAGGGAGGATCAGGCAGTTATTGTAACAGATGCCAGAAGAAGTCCTAAGGAAACAGAAATCAAGGGTATAATCACTAGGAAGTCCCCTTGTGCAAGCAGAAAAACTTCCCAGTGGACTGTGCACAAACAATATTGCTAGATAACACCCCCCCCCATTAGTTTAGGCTTCTTTTAATGGGCACCAGGTCTCCCTTATTGTTTTGTTTCAGATTGTTCCCTGTTCTGGAACATAACAAGCCCAGAAAATAGAAGGACTTTCCCTGGATTTCAAAACATAATGTCTATGAAGCATCCCATATTGGAGCTGCCTAGGAGATTTTTACTTGAAAGGCAGGGGAGAAATGTTTTAAATAAAATAAATACATTTCCTGGGCTTTTGCACTCAGTAGAGAATTAAGGCTATTATAGGCATTGGAAAACAGACAGGAAGCAATTACTATAGCCTGAGGATGTGCATGGGAGAAGAGGGGACATGTTCCCCATAGTAGAAGATCACTTGCTTTCTCTGCTCTCTAATCAGGACCATTGCACAGCAGGAAAACCCATAGACAAGGACAGTTCAACTAATTGCTCTTTTTTTCCCTGGAGGTTGGAAGCTTGTGTCCTCATTTTCCCGCCCATTAATTATGTCTTATCCCACTCTAATCTTCTCTGAAAGCAGTCATGAGAGCCTGCAGGTGACTGAGAAGAAAGGAATCCTTCCCCCTGTGGTTGTGTATACTGGTCTTTGTCCCAGGGCATTAAAGGGCCAGGTTATTCCACCTCATGCTCCCTGGAAAGCCAAACAATGCCCCTGGTCTGGTAATGGGGAAGGATCATGTGCACCACTGTCTTCATCATCACCACTATCATATTCCTGCTGCGCCGATATTTCTCCAACAAAGTCGAACCGTATGTCTTTCCAGCTCTCTTATGCTATAGAAAAACTGGTGTAGTAGCATACTAAATTATATGGAGAGGACATAAGGTTATTTGAGGGAAGTAATGCCCAAGCAAGTGATGCTTCTGACAGTTATTTTGTAAGTTTGGGAAAAGAGGGCTCTTTCATGCTGTTGCTCGGATTTTTTAAAAAACTTAAATCCTGATATAGTTTAACTTGGACATTATATGTCTCTTTTGTTGAACTATTCATGGATGGGTGAAAGGTGTCTGTACTTTCTGCTTAAAGGAGTAAGAGGTCAAAGATATACCAGGGAAGGGCTGTGACACAATGAGAGAGTTAAAGGACCTCTTCAGTTAAAGGATCTTGGGGTCTAAATGTTAAGAAATAATTTTCTCTATCTGAGATGCTGGAGAGTTATTGCCTATCAGAGTAGACAGTATTGTGACAGATGGGCTAATAGTCTGATTTAAAGAAGCTTTGTATGTTCAAATTGCTCCAGAAAGAATGTATATATGGTTGCTCCAGAAATTGCTCCAGAAAGAATGTATATATGATATATATAATAACTGTGAAACAGAATCAGGCCTGTAGTGCACTGAGTGGGCTCGGTTCTTATAGTGAGTGATGAGTTTGCCTCCTTTACCCTCTTATTTTTTTTTAATATGGTCATGTTCTTTAATTTCCCATCAAGCATTCAGAATAAAGTCAAGCAGGGCCATATTTCCCAAATCAGTGGAATTCCTTTCAGGAGTGTGTAGGTTAACCATTCAAAAATCCATTTCATTTATTTATGCTAGTTAAAATATTTGTTAAATGTTAAGTGTAATGACACATGTATACTGATGAATTGGTTGATAAACCCAATTTTCCTTTGTTTTGTATATGGATAATATGAATTTGTAGGAAAAAGATGTTGCAGTGTGGTATAGTGCTAAAGCCATTGGGTTGAATTCAATCCTATTGTAAATAGAATGAGTTGGCAAGGAAACTTTGCTACTTTTCCTTATCAGTTCTGTTCCCTCCCTCATGCCCCCTAGGAAATACATGTGAAGAGTGGGGGAATTTTTAGAACAATGTAGGGTTTGGCATGGGCAGGCAGTACCATGAAGGGTTAATCGACACTCTTGCATGAGAAGAGCAAGCTCACAAACAAAGCAAAAGCTCGCTTAAGAGTGGGGAGGATTTCTACATCTCACACTGTTCCTAAGAGGTTCCTGATCTCCCAGGAAGCTGCATGGGGAAAGGGGAGGTGACAATTCTTCTGCAAACTCACTCCATTCATGGAAGGGTTGGATGCTCCCATTTATATTATACCATGCACAAGTGATGTTTTTAGACCAAAACCAAAGAACTGAGCAAACACCCTCAAAATCCCACTAAAAACAGCAGAGTTCATAGTTGTCTGCTGAATTACAGAAACTCATAAAATGGGCTTCTGCTTTTAAGTTGGCACCTTCCAGGATTCTTACGGAGTTTGGTGGTGATGAATTTCCACAATAGGATGTGGGTTTGTTCTTTTTGCTTTATTTAAAAATGCATTTTATTTATGTTAAAAATGATCTTTTCATCACACAATGGTCTGAAAAGAGAGATTCATAACATTTTCTACATAAGAGAAGAAACATTTCTTTAAAAAGGAAACATGGCAATTATGACAGCAGTAATGTAATGAATTGCCTTGTTCTTTCAAACATGTTTACAGACTTTATTGTTTGTCAAAATGCTTCAAAATTCCAAGCAAAATTATTAGACCCTGTATTATTAGAATTAAACAAGTACAGGGGCAGATCTACATTTTTGGGGCCCTGAAGCTTGAACTGTTATGGGGCAACCAGCCCCAGCCTTTGCAACCAGCAACAATAGGGCAACATCCAACAAAGTCCAAAGGGCCTTGCTGCCCTTGCAAGGATCTCAAGGCTCAAATGGCAGGGAACAGGGTGTTGGGGTGGAGCCCTTGAAAATGGGTCATACAGTGAGCCCCTTCCCACCAGCAAGGAGGTCTGGGTAACTGTTATCTTCTTCAATGGGGTTATTCCACAGCATATCACCACATTTTTTTAAAAAAATCAACCACTGCATCTCAGATTTTGATTAAAATTGCTGTACTGGTTTATTTTACATGTCAAAGTCACTTGTGTGAATAAAAATTCCCTAGGCTATGCCTTATAGTTTTCAGGTTAAGGGGGAATGAAAATTAGGGAAATATATACATGCATGATGCATCATAGAATGATGCAGGGTTCATTTTCTGATAGAACGTGATGGAGCGGCACTCTGGCAGGAACAAACCCAGAATGCCCCCCACCATTCCTGGCCCGGCTGCACAGGCGGATGGGCCAAGGAAGCCCTGAAGACTCGGGGGAAGAGGGAAATTAAATGCCTGGGTTTCCTGCCTGATGTTCTCTAGGTACCCATCAGCCGGTGGGCACCTAGAGAACATCGGGCAGGGGACCCAGGCATGACTGCCTTCTTGTGCTCTTCTCCCCTCCTTCAGCCCGCCCGCCATGGTGGGCTAGCTGGAGAAGGGGAGGTGAGGTGGGCAGACATGCCCCCCCTTTCCTCCAAGCCTCTCCAGATTTAAATGCCTCAGTTTTTTATTTATTTAAAACTTAAAAAAAAACTAGTTGGGCAGGCAGCTGAGCAGCCTCAGGGGCCTGCACAATGGCAGAAGGCCCACCCCAGCTTCCAGGAGCCCTCAGTTGGGCCAGGACAAGCCAGGTGGGGGCTGCCTGTGTGGCGTCTTCTTGCCACAAGGGTAAGTTGGCTTATTGGGGGGTGGTTGTGGTGTGCAGTTTTGCAGACAACCTGGAGAGATGGTTGGAGGAAGGGATGGGGGAAGGGGAAGAACTACAATTCATATATAAGAGCTGCTGCAAACAATTCATGATTTTTTAAAAAGTAACCAAAACATCCAGTTCTCATTTGAAGGTGGTTCAAAATGGGGGGGGGAGCTTAAAATACAATTGATGTATGAAGAGCGTCTGCAAACAATTAATGATTTTTTTTAAGCAACTAAAAAGTCCAGTTTTCATTTGAAGCTGGGTCAAAATGTGGAGGGGAGCTTAAAATACACCCAAAGAGTGATTAACACATTGAATTCACTGCCACAGGAGGTGGTGGCAGCTACAAGCACGGACAGCTTCAAGAGGGAATTACATAGACATCGGTTTCGTTCCTTTCCTCCCTGCGCCCGACATCTTGGTTGATTGTTTACAAAAGCCAGTTGCTATTTCAACACCTCTGAAAAGTTGTTGCTTTAAGTCTGCTCTGGTCTCTCAAAACAAGCCAAATGTTCCATTTTTTCCTTCCCCCCTCTCTTTTTCTGCAACTTTTCTCGCTTGCGGGGGCAATTCCCTCCACTCTCCGTTTACCGATGTGGGGAGGCTAAAGGATTTTCCAGTTAATTCAGATTTCGGTAATATCCAACTCACGTTCATTGTCGGCCACTTACGACCTCGTTTCTGTTACTGCTAATCGCTTGATCTCCGGTGCTTGTCCCGGTCAGCCTATCTGGTGCCATGTGGCCACGCAGTGGTAGGACCGTCAGGGCAGATGGGCACTTCAATTCGCTGGCATTGTGCCATTGAAGAGGCTATCCACCCCACGCCTTATGGCTTGGAACCCTACCCAAGGGTTCCATGGGAGAGCTGCATCAGCAGCTCCACTCCAAACCGCTGGTGTGCAAATCGCTCTCCCAAGCCTTGGGGAGAGCAACTGCCATCGCCACACCATGAACCGCAAGTCCAATCTGAGCATTGCATTTTAGATGGCTTGTTTTCTTCAGTGTTCTGGGACTTCCTCAGGTGTAAATATTCTTTGAACTGGTAACACTTGTTTACTAATGTATGGTCAACATCATCTTTGTAATGCAATATTATAAGTTTAATATTGTCCTCAACAATTTCAGAATTGTTCACCAATTCTGAGAGGAACTTGAACCTTTTCGCAATCTGCTTATATGGGTCAATCCTCTTGCCTAGATGAATTACCAAGCAGTCATAACTTCTATACTAAATTTTTCAGCTCCTTTCAAAGAAGCCCTTCCACTTGTTCATCTGAAAATTTCTTTGTAACCATGCATTTGGAAGCATCAGAATAACTTGAGATAATGGGGAATTTCAGACAGATGATATAATCCGGAAGAGGAACGGTTCCCAAACGGTTTCTGGTCTGGCATTTCAGACAGAACCGTTTTAGAACCGGTTCTCTACCGGAATATATTTGTAATTTCACACAGAATCGCTTCTGTCCCGTTCAGGAAACGGGGCTGAAGCATTTTACCTGTCAACCGCTTCCAAGTAGTCATCAGTTTCTTCTCCCGGATCCGATACGCTTTTTTCCCGCCTTTTTTCGCCCGCGCGGGCGATCTCCGGCTTTTTTTTTTTTTTAACGTTCGCTTTAGAGCGCTATAGCGCTATAGCGCAATAGCATCATAGCAACCCCATTGGAATGCCTGCAGTGTTGTTTTTATAGCACTATAGCGCTATAGCGCTCTAAAGCGAACATTTTTTTAAAAAAAGGCGTGGCGGGAACCGGCGGGAAAACAAAGCGGTGCAATCTGAAATGCCAAACCGCTTCTGATTCGGCTCTTTTCCGGTCAGGGAAAACCATGTGTGAAATGGCAGCCCTGTACCGGTTTACTTCAAGACGAATCAGAAACGGCTTCAATCCGGCAGAGTCTCGGTAATGTGAAATTCCCTAATATCTTCACACAAATCTTTTGCTTCTGATTCATAGTGTACAATCCGGTCAGCTGAATTTTCTCAGACTTCTTTAACAAATGAAAGTAAAGATAACAGCAGAAGATAACCTTCAAATACATCAAAATCAGGAGTTTGGAGTTTCTTGCTTGTTTTGTGTTGAAACACTCAACAACTTCTTCCCAAACAACTGTTATAGTAACATATTCCAATTTTACCAGCTTGTGGTATACATTCTTTGCATCTTGTTTACATTCAGGCTTCTCTTCTGAATCTTCAAAATATGTTTGAGAGTTTGTAAAATACCTGTATATCCATTTTTAATTGCCTGGACTGCTTCATATTGAGCAAACCATCTAGTTACACTTAAGCTCTTTAGGGAAAAATCTAGATTACCACATGTGTTTAAAATTCCCCATCTTCATGGAGATCCAGAAAAGAAAACATACAGCTCCTGCAAAATGCCAAAAGAGTCAACAACTTCAGGCACAGTAGACACTGCCTTTACTCCAACAAGGTTGAGTGAATGGGCTGCACATGGTACATAGTCTGTATACCTGTTAATGTTTTTAAAGAGTGCTTGCAGCCCTTTCTCTGAGCCCTTCATGTTAGATGCATTATCGGAGGACTGACCACGGATATTTTCAACTGACAGCTTATGTTTGCCCAGAACTTCTTGTATTTTGTTGAACAAGGTCATGGATAAATGATTTTCTATTGGTATAAATGTTAAAAATCTCTCACAGGGTTTTCCATTATAGCAGTATCGAACCACAATTACTGAAATGTGTCTGGTCAGGCATAGCGTCAACAATAATAGAGTAGTATTTGGTGTCTAGATCATTGATTTGAGTCACAATTTCATCTTGCACATGTTCCCCATGATTTCTATCAGTTCTTCATACTCAGTTTTGGATAGGTAAGTAATATTTACTTTTTCCTTTTTACATTTCTCAAGATGTTCATGTAAAAATAGGTCAAACTTTGCAACAAGTTTCCATTATTTGGTGAGCCCCACTTCTCTTGACCTCTAAATGCTAAACCTCTTTCACTTAAAAAACTTTATAACAGCTACAACACTTTTCAGTACTTCAAAACAGTATTGTATTTTTTTCTCACCTGTTCCTCAAGTTGCTGATCCACAGTATTTTTATCTGACTTTCTTGTTACCTAATACAACATTGCCTTCTTATGTTCCATGCTGTCTTCATGATTCTCCAGAGTTCTGAGTACATTCATCCAGTCAGAAAACCCGCCTGATCTCTACAATTACAGCCATAAAATTGTCATTGTTATTAGTTCTACTGCAACCACATGTATTTTATGAATAACACACTTAAAAACAAACATAAAAGAGGCAATGCAACAGATAAGAACATAAGAATATAAGAACATAAGAGAAGCCAATGTTGGATCAGGCCAATGGCCCATCTAGTCCAATACTCTGTCACACAGTGGCCAAAAATACCAGGTGCCATCAGGAGGTCCAGCAGTGGGGCCAGGACACTAGAAGGCTCCTACTGTTGCCCCCTCTAAGCACCAAGAATACAGTGCATCACTTGCCCCAGACTGAGAGTTCCTATCTATACCTTGTGGCTAATAGCCACTGAGGGACCTCTGCTCCATATGTTTATCTAAGTTTCCCATTTATACTCACTCTGTTTCCTATTTATAAGCCAGTTTTTGATCCACAAGAGGACTTGTCCTTTTATCCCATGACTATTGAACTTACTTAGGAGCCTTTGACGAGGAACTGTATCAAAAGCTTTCTGGAAGTCAAGGTAAACAACATCTATTGGGTCCCCCTTGTCCAACAGATGCAATTTAACATTGCAATAAACTATATCAACAAAAGCATGGAGGTTTTCACAGAAGTCCTTGTTCATCCCAGTCCAGTTGCTATTATTTCATAGCAAGGCTTTTTAGGATATTATTTGCTACAAATATCTTCAGCATCCACAAAGATGCACAGTACAAAAAGTCTAAACACATAAGTAATACATATATTGTAAATTCAGGTTAATCTGGGAGGCTGCAGTTCTTCTCACTTGGATCCTGAATCCCACTTCGCCATTGTTTTAAAAGATCTCTAATACTTGCACAGATTACCAACATTTACTTTCCATAATCCAAAGCAGGCCTTGAAACAACAAGATCTGTGCAGGCTTTTCCCTCCCCTTATGGTGTAGCTTCTTCCTGGGGCAGGCCAAACTCCTCAGAAGCATTAACAAACAGAATACCAAAAACATGTATTGCAACAGTTCTAAATAATAATACTTTACCTGCAATAATCCAAAGCAGGCCTTTAAACAACAAGATCCATGCAGGCCTTTCCCCACCCTTATGGTGCTGTTGCTTCTTCCTGCACTAGGCTGAACTGCTAGGCTGCTGGGAACAACCAGCCCACTTTAGGGGAAGCTACAGCACCAGACATGCTCTATTCTAAGGTCAGTATTAAGCACTTCAACCCACTAGCTTATGATTCTGTCACTAAAATAGCCTTATTTTAAGAACGCTTTAAAAACTCCATTAATTTTTGTTGAAATATTCATTCATTAAATAAAATGTTGCTTCAGGGGACCCCTGAAGCTTAAGTTTCATTAGTTTTACAGTAGATCCACCTCTGAACAAGTGTACAATTAAATAACCATTATTGTAATACGTTACCATAGAAGTAACTCCCAGTTAAGATTAGCCTTTAATTTTACCAATTCTAACTACATAGATGCTGTGATCCAAAATAATTGTAGCTTAAATTATAGAACATAGTACTAGATAGCAAAGAACAGCTGAATGACTTGCAAAGTCTTACCTAAATTCTGTCTATGTCTAGGATCTTATGTCAATGGTAACTATTAGATTGCAGCATATTATTGCTGGGACTATGTATTATCAGAGATATATCTGGGTTTGTTATGTAGTATGCATTTAACAAAGAGCTGTAATTTATCCTGGCTTTCAAATGAGCAGATCTATGGGATGCATGTTTGTAAATATGCCTTGGTTACATTCACAATTAAAGTCAAAATCACACCATGTAATATTTGTTACATATTTGACACCATGGTCCCTGGGAGTAGTTTCGGTTACATTAATGTCATGTTTTAAAGTATAGACTACACACACACACACACACACACAACTGAAAATGGTATGGATGAAAAATATCACCTGAAAAACAGCTCTAACATTTCACCCAGCTAGAAAGATAAGCATTGGCAAACATTTTGTGTGGGTTTGTCACAGCTGGAACATACACCTATTCCATAGCAATATTTTTTTAAAGAAAATAAACTTATTTCAGTGTGTTGCAATAATACAACCCAAGCTCCGAGGGGCCACTGCAGAATGCTGTTTTTTTTTGCAAACACTTGTCTTGGCTTTATGACAGTTTTCTATTAAAGACATGCAAATCTGTTTTGCAGCAAGCCTGGAGAAACTGACGTTTAAAGAGGCACATTACCTCAGCCAATTATAAACCAAAATTGGGTATAGTTGTGCTCAGTTATACAGATGAGATGATAGTGTGTTTTGCTCAAAGTAAATTAAGATGCAATCGCATTTAGTATTTCACAGATCAACAAGCAAGTGGTTTCCTAGGATTTTAATTTTGTGCGTATCAGCGAAGTTACTCAACCAAGCGGTTATCAGCCTTGCTTGGCAGGAATAATTTAATACTAGCAGAGGCGCTGCTGTGTGGAAGAACTGAGTTCCAGCCATTGCTAGTGTATTTTGTTTAACCTCTTGGTTAGTTTACTTTATTAAAGAAGAAAATAGGGCAGATCCAATTTCTTTGCTTGGGATGGTGACAAAGTGGAGCTCAGAACCACAAAAAAGCAATTTCAGTGATTGAGGGGCTGCAGGTTTTGAAGAGGTCTGTATGGGGGGCCTGATTCACATGGCTATCTGGTAGCCTCTGTGTGAGATTTTTTTTGGGGGGGTGGCTGGAGTGGCATCCAGTAGCAGCATGGGGGAAGGGAATGGGTTAGACTCTGACTTGTGTATGTGGACAGATGTGATCACATATGCAGATTGCTTCTCTTTTCCCATTTTGCATAGCACTGTAGTGTACCATTTATATGCACTGACACTAAAGGAGAGGATGCATCTGCCTTCTTCTCCAAGGTTTAATTTCTATAGACTCTGGGGGTATAGCTGAACCAGGCCCATTGCCAGGATTTTTTAAGGTCAAGGGGCATTTAAATTTCTTAGGGGGCACTGGCTAACCAAATTAAAGGTAATTTAATTCAGTTTCTGGGGGAAATAGAGAGGTGCTGTCTGGCTCCATGTTGCCACTGTAGCTGGCCCTTTGTACCAGATAGCTGCACAGGAATACTCGGCTCCTTCCCCACACCCACCATTGCTCAGGGGCCCTTGGATGGATGGGAAGTCATCGGGCCTTGCATTATTTTGCAGCAAGGTGCAGAGTCCATCACAGAAGAGACTCAGTTTTCTTGTGGTGGTCTGTTCAAGTGCCAATGGATCCACAGCAGGGTGTCCTGCATATGCATGCATTGCTTTAGTATGGAATGATCTCACGCAGCAGTGGAACACGTGTGAATAATATGGCAATGGGGTTGCCAGAGCCAAGTTGGAAGATTCCTGAAGATTTTGGCTGTGAAGCTTGGAGAGGGTGAGGTTTGGGGAGGGGCAGGACCTCAGTGGGGTATAATACCACAGGCCACACTTCAAACAGCAGTTGTCTCTAAGACACTGATCCCTGTTGTCTGGAGATCAGTTGTCATTCTGGAATATCTCCAGGCCACATCTAGAAGTTGGTAACGCTACAGATAGGGGATCCACAAGGACTTGTGGGGGCATCCCATTTTCCCCTCCCTCACTCTTTCCTTTTTCCTTTCCCTGGCAGCCACACAGCATCTCCTCTTTTTCCTGATTCATTCTCTCCTTCCCGCCCAACAGCCAATTTACCTTTATCTGTGCCCATCTTCAGTTTCTCTCCTTCTCTCTTCATGGCAGCCTCTGCTTGAGAAAATTCTGGCCAAGTTGTGTTGGTGCTGATTGCCAGGCCAGACCCAGTTCCATGATACAAATTGCTAGTTGCGTGGTGCGAAACCTACAATGACTTGCAGAGAGGACCTCACTTTCCCTTGTATCCCCCTCCCATCACTATATTTTCCTTCCCTCCTCCTGTGAGCCCCCATAGCCTCAACTTGCCCTTCTTCCTCCTCTCCTTCCCCCTCACCAACTAGCCTAAAGGAGAATGAGCTGAAACTGAATCCAGGAAAGATGGAGTTGATGATAGTAGAGAAGGATAACTGTTTGGGGTTGCCTGCTTCTATCACTCGATGAAAAGCTTGGAAATAGCATTGAACCCAATACTACTCTTAGGCCCCATTCACATGGAGCATTTGCCCCACCGAAGGCATGGTAGCCCTGCAGACTTTCCATGCACGATCACACCGGCACATCTGGGAGGCATAGCACTCCCGTGGCCAACCCGTGGCTTCCCGTGGAAAATGCGGAGTAAAAAACTACTAGGGACAAAGCACTAGTTTCTGGAAAGCCTGGGGCAAAGACCAGCATCTGATCGCAGGAGCCCCAGTATCCCGTGACTTCTGATGCCCAACCATGTCCTGGGGTTTCCGGATGTTGTAAGTTTCCATGGGATGCGCACCAATGCTGAATGGCACATGTGCACATGCAAGACACCGACAGCGGCCCACCCCCTCAACGGCGCATGCACACTTTGTTACAGTGCGGCTTGCGTGCTCTGCTGCACTGCTTTTTTGCCGCGCTGCAGCAGCGTGGTGTGATTGGCACTCGGCGCCGGAGCATGGCAAACCGGTGGCCCGTGTGATCGGGCTACCATGCCTTATTTTGCTCCGGGGTGAACTGTCACACCTCCCCCCTGCATTTTCTGGCCCGTATGACCGGGGCCTTTGAATAGCAAGCTGGGGGACAGGCTAAGAGTGCCCATTATTATCTCCAGAGTGCTAGCTGGCCCCCTATCTTGTTCATGCTGACCTTGTTACACTGATATCTTCAAGGCTAGATTATGGTAATGTGTTATATCTGGGACTGCCTCTAAAAATTGTTCTGAAACTTCAGGTAGTATGGAATGCTCCTACTAGATCCTGGCCTTGTTTACACCAGTATCCTTATACTAATTGCCAAAATGTGCGGATACTTATTTCCACCAACAGGGGGCTCACTCTCCCCCAACAGCTTTTCCTACATAGTCAGTAGACTATGGTTTGTAGAAAAATCCAAAAACTAAAAAAATCCCTTCAGGGGCCGTTGAATTCTCCCCAAAACCTTTTGAAATGGCCTCTGCAGGGATCTGCTTCAGGCATCAACGGTGAGAGATTAGAATGTTCGTGGGGAGGGGGGCTTCTAACTGGCTTTGTCAGTAAAAGGGTGGGGGAAGGGCCCTTTCCATGCCTATTTTGGCCTTTCAGGGAGGGAGGGAGCCTTGCAGCCAGGCCTCACAAGAGTTGCCAGTGCCAGGCTGGGGGATTTCTAGAGATTTTGTGGTGGACTCTAAGGAGGGCTGGATTTGGGAAGGGAGAGGCCTCAGCAGGGTATAATGCCACAGAGCCCACCCTCCAAAGCAGCCATTTTCTGCAGGGAGACAGACCTCTGCTGTCTAGAGTCCAGTTGTGATTCTGGGGGCTCTCCAGTTCCCATTTGGAAGTTGGCAACTCTAGGCCTGGCAGTAGTCTAGGGTTGCCAGGTCCCCCCTGATTTGCATGACTCACCTAGCCTCGGCTGCTTGCTCCCGTTCATCTGCAGCCACCCTATGAAAGCCAGTGAGGTGCAGCAGTTAGAGCTTCAAAGCAGGGTCTGCAAGACCCAGATTCAGATCCCCATCTTGCAGTGGAAGCTGACTGCATGATTTTAGACTGGTCACATATTTCAGCCTAACCAACCTCACTGGGTTGTTGTGCAGATAAAAAGGAGGAGGGAATAATGAAAGCTGCTTTGGTCCCCACTATGGAGAAAGACTGTAATTTTCCTAGGTAGAGGCTGGGGGGTGGATATGGAAAGCAGAAGACAGAGAGGCAGATAAAGATAAGTTGGCTGTTGGGTGGGAAGGAAATAGGGAAATCCCTGGACATTCGAGGAAATAGGGAAATCCCTGGACATTCGAGGAGTGAAGCCTGGAGAGGGTGGGATTTGAGGAGAGGAGGAACTTCGGACTGGTGTAATGTCATAGACTCCACCCTCCAGCCATTTTCTCCACAAGAACCACCATTGCCAGCCCCCTGGTGAGGACTGGAGATCACCCAGAATTACAACTGTTGTCCAGGTGACAGAGATCAGTTCCCCTGGATAAAATGGCTGTTTTGGGGGGTTGAGTCTATGGCATCATACCCTGCTGTGGCTGCTTGCCTCCCCAAGCCTCACTGTCCCAAGGCTCCACCCCCAAATCTCCAGGAATTTCCCAACCTGGAGCTGGCAGCCCTAAGGTGAATTGATCTCTGTAGCTGGGAGATTTGTTGTGATTCCCAGAGTGCTGCCACTGCTGCTGTGGGGGGAGAGAAAGCAGGTGGGGGGCTGAGAGCACTGCTACCACTGTTGCTGCTGCTCTGCAGAGTGGGGGAGGAAGCAGGCAGGAGGCTGGGAGAGTGATGGGGGCAGAAAGAAAGAATGATGGGGTGGGGGGCAGAAAGAGAGAAAGAGTGATGAAGTGGGGAGGCAGAAAAACAAAGAGAAAGATGACAGGTCAGAAAGAGAGAGGAAGTCACATGCATGGAGGAGAAATAGAGAGTAAGAAAAGGGGGGCAGAGGAGAGAAATAGTGTGAGAGAGGTAGGGGGCGAGGAGAGGAAGCAAAGGTGTGACGAATGAGATAACCATCCCGCAAGTTTCTTGGGGTCTCCACTTGTCAATATGTCTAATTCTTAACATGGCCCTTTGATGGATACTTAAATCTAGAGATTGGGGTCATAGACAGACAAGACAGATCTTCCTACAAAGCTGAGAAAAGACTCAGGCTTGCAGAAAAATGTGAAATCCATCAACAAAAAGGTGGAGTTTAAAAAAAAACAAATGATAAAAAGAATACCTATCATTTTAAGAAATAGATGCCTTTTCCAGATGACCTTTCCAGCTTTGGTTTCTGGTAAGAAAAGGTAGGGGTATGGGGAGGGGCTCTCTCCAGAACTGTATCTGCTTTTGAGAGAGGACTGATTGGGACTAGCAATATTCATCAGCGACTTGCTACCATGCAACTTGCATGTCAACAATATCTCCCACACACAATCAGTGAAATGGTTAGAACTTCAGACTCAGATCTGGGAGACCCAAGTTCAAATCCAAGCTCACTGGGTAATTTTGAACCAGTCGCATGCTTTCAGCCTAATCTACCTCACAGGGTTGTTGTGAGGATAAAATGGAAGAGAGAAGTATGCTGCTTTAGGTCCCTATTAGGGAGAAAGGTGGGGTATAAATGAAGTAAATAATAAATATACCTGAAGATGGTGGCGCAGATAAAACACAGGTTGGTTAGTGGGTGTGGAGGAGAGAAGGAAGCAAGGAAAGGGTGAGGTTATGGTGGGTGCTAAGAGGAGGCAAAGAGGACACAACATAGCCAGAGTTTCCCTCTGGGAAAGTTGAAGACAGAGGAGCAGATACGGAGAGAAGAAAGCAGGAAAAGGAAGCTACGAGGGCTTTCAAGGAAGGGAAATGGTGTGTGTGTGTGTGAAGTGTGTCCTTGTGGATCCCCTACTTGTAATTATATAATGTCTGTGTTGAGTAGCTTTATTGGTTACCCATTTGTTTCCAGGCACAAATCAAAGTACTGGTTTTTACCTTTAAAGGCCTTCATAGCCTGGGATCTGCATATCTAATTGACCACCTTTCCTCATATGTTCTCTTATCTCAACTAAGGTCATTAGGTGCCTCATTTAGATAGTCTTCTGTATTCAGCTACAGCCCATGCATGTACTTTTTCAGTGGCTGCCCCCACATTTTGGAAAAGCTTGCCAAATATGGTATGGAAAGCTTTCATACTCTCTTCCTTCCATAAAAGGTGAAAAGTGAAATTATTTCAACATACCTTTAGCAGAAATTATTAATGAATGTGTCCCTTTTAATTTTATTTTAGTTCTTTTGTGACAATTATGTTTTACTTATGTATGCAAGTTTTGTGAACTGCCTTAGGTATTGAGGAAAGGCAGGCTATAAATCGGGGGTGTCAAACATATGGCCCGTGGGCTGGAACCAGCCCCTGCAGGGCTCCTATCTGGACCATGCTTCCTGCAACACAGCTCGCTTTTGTCCAGTTGGGGCTGGGAGGAGACACCTAGCAGCACAGCTTGTAATCTTTATTAGTGGAAGGGAGCAAGAATCCAGTAGCACCTTAACAACTAACAAAATTTGTGGCAGGGCATGAGCTTTCATGAGTCACTGCTCACTTCTTCAGATACAGCTGGAATATGAGTCCATCTGTCCATATATCTTGGAGAGTGAAGTGAATTCAGATACCAAATTACAATAGCAGGCTTTGGTAATGAAAAGTACTGAGACTGGCAAGTGATTTCAGCTCTCATACTTTTATTAGTGCAGAACAAGACAACTTTATCAGGCTCACAGGCCGACTTATATTCTGTGAAAAAACCACACCCCAAACACACCCCTACACCGTAATAGGCTATTTACAGTGGCTGAGAGTTCCATGGGCTCTCGGCCGGGAGCCTAGCCCTCTGATTGGTGCAGGCTAGGATCTGCTTAGTCCATTGTCCGCCGGAGCGAAGCTCTGTGATTTAGCAGGACCATGTGGAGTGCCACGCAGTCAGGACCGAGTACATTACATCCCTCCCCCCTTGGTCCGAAGACACCCACACACAAAGTCCTTGAGATATGCTGGTGTCTTACGTTCCCGTGTGGATTGTCGAATCCCGGTCACGACTGCGGCCGGGTCAGTGTCGCTGGGTACCTTGGCTGTCTCCAGCAGCTGGCGGGCTGTTGTTGGACTGGGCTCTGCATCCTGGGGAATGAAGCTAGTGACTGGCAGCTCTGCCATCTCAGGAGTGTCTGGTTCCTCAAGATCTTCCGGTTCCAGAGGCAGTGTCCACCGACAGAGTTGGTTGATGTGGTGGTGGAGGATTTGGCCATCCTCGCAGGAGACCTTGTAGGAGCGGGGCCCCTTTACTCTCACCGCTTGTGCCGGAATCCAAGGGGGGCCCTTGGCAAAGTTCCGTGCATACACCGGGTCCTCCGGGAAAAAACCTCGCATGGCTCCTGGTGATTCGATATCAGGCTCTCGCTCAGGCACTCGATCCGGGTGGAGGCGGTCCAACCTCATTGTGAGACATCTGCCCATGAGCAGCTCAGCTGGGCTATGGCCCGTGGTTGTGTGTGGGGTGGTTCTTTGACCAAAGAGAAAAGATGCTAGCTTATAGTCCCAGTCTGTTGCTTTTAGCCGGCGGAGTGCATCTTTCATGGTCCTCACCATGTGTTCGGCCTGTCCATTGGTGGCGGGGTGGAACAGGGCTGAGCAGATGTGGTGGATCCCATAATACCTGGTGAACTCCTGGAACTCTCCTGACATGAAGGCCATTCCGTTGTCCATGACCAGGGTGTCAGGGATGCCCTGAGCACTAAAGATCTACCACATGGCTTTGATGGTGGATTTAGAAGAGGTTGACGGTACCAGCACGACCTCCAGCCACTTACTATACATACCAACCAGAATAAAAAACAACTGTCTCTGGAACGGTCCCACGAAGTCTAAGTGGAGCCAAGACCAGGAACAGTGTGAGGATTCCCAGACCGTCTCCGGGGCCCTGGGCAGGTCAGGGCATGAGGCTTGGCAGGATTGACATCTTTTTACCTTGTCTTCGATGTCCCAATCCAGTCCCAGATACCAGACGTAGCTTCTCACTAGCGCCTTCATTCTCACAACTCCGGGGTGGTGCTTGTGCAGCACTGCTATGACTCGTTGTTGGAGTGGGGCCGGAATCACCACCCAACCTCCCCATACCAGGCAACCTTTGTATGCCGACAACTCATCTTTCTGTGAGACGAACGCCGTGAATTCGGCGTCCTCTTTGGCCGCAGGCCACCCCCTCCCCACCTAGTCCAAGACCCGACAAAGAACCTTGTCCCTGGCTGTGAGGCAGGCGACCTCCTGCACATGAACCGGTCATTCAGGAAGGGCTTCCAAGAGGGTGACCACGTGGGCCAGGGCCGGATCAGGGTCCATGGTTGGCAGCAGAAGGTGGCTCAGAGCATCCACATGTCCCATGGCTTTGCCAGGGCTATGGATGAGTGCATAGGTGTAGCCTGCCAAAGAAATGGACCAATGTAGGACCCTGGGAGAAACCATCTGGGGCATTGGACGATTGGGGGCCTGGAGACCTAGGAGGGGTTTATGGTCCATCACCACTGTAAAGTGCCATGTGTAGAGATAGTGGTGGGATTTTTTAACACCCGCCACTATCACCAGTGCCTCCTTGTCAATTTGTACATAATTGTGCTCTGCCGATGACAAGGTCCGTGAATAATAGGCAACTGGAGCTTCCCGGCCATCTGGCAACCTGTGGCCCAGGACTGCCCCCACCCCGTAGGGAGATGCGTCGCAGGCAAGGACCACCAGGAGCGACTCATTGAAGTGGTGCAACACGGAATTTGATGTCAGCAATTCCTTGACCCCTTGAAAAGCCATGGTGTGCGCGAGCCCCCAGGCCCACGGAGCGTCCCTGTCCAGGAGGTGGTATAGGGGTTCCGCCACCACAGCTTTCAAGGGCAGAAAAGCATGGTTAAAATTGAGCAGGCCCAAGAAAGCCTGCAGTTCCATCTTGGAAGAAGGAGGGGGGGCCTGCGTGATTGCTTTGATCTTATTGTCCGTGGGGTGGATCCCTTGGGCATCCACAGCAAACCCCAGAAAGTCGATGCAGGGCACCCTGAGGAGGCACTTTTCTTTCTTTACCTTGAGGCCGGTGGAGTCAAACCTCTGAAGTACTGCCCGGAGCCACTCTGCGAAAGTGGTTGGGTCCAGCGCCGCGATGATCACATTGTCTAAAAATGGCTGCACTCCTGGGATACCTTTGAGCAGGGAATCCATAAAAGATTGAAAAATCCCCAGGGCCACACACACACCAAATTGCAGTCTAGTTACCTTAAATGCCCCCCTGTGAGTAGAGATTGTTTGCGCCTCCACGGAGGCTGCATCAACCGGTAACTGCTGGTAAGCCTGAACCAAATCCAGCTTACCAAAAATCCGCGCCCCTGCCAGAGTGGCCAATACATGGTTTACCACCAGAACTGGGTAAGCATGGTCCTGTAAGGCTTTGTTAATCATGCATTTATAATCTGCACAGATACGCATGTCCCCATTCAGCTTTACCGGTGTGACAATAGGGGTCTCCCACCATGCAGACACAAACGGTTCCAGCACCCCCTGCTCAACCAGGCAATCAAGCTCTGCCTCAATTTTAGACTTCATTGCCAGCGGGGGAAGACGGGCCTTTATGCAGATGGGCTGGATGTTGGTGTCCAGGTCCAGAGAAATAGGGGCCCCTGTGTACCTCCCCAGAGTCCCATCGAAAACACCCTGGGGAATTCCTCGCATACAGCAGTTAAGTCAGGCAGCCTAATCTGGTTCACCCCCATAATTGTAAGTCCCAGAGGCCCGAACCAGGAAAGGCCCAGCAAACTGGAGAGGTGCCCCTCCATTACCAACAGGTCCAACTACCCTGAGAAATCCTTGAATTGGACCCGGAATTTGCCCCAGCCCCAGACCGCCACAGGGTTCTTATTAAAGTCTTGCAACTTGAGACCCTGTGGCTTGTGCAGATGGGGCCCCCCCTGCGGACAGAGGGCATGCAGGGTTTCTGCAGAAATAATGGAAAACGACAAGCCTGAGTCAATTTCCATTTGGCAGGGGGCTCCCTTGATAAGAACAGTCACGTGCATCTTGTCAGGGCCATCGGGGGGCAAGTTACATACCAATGTCCATTGGTGCGCTGAAATGGCGTTCATCTCCACCACCTCCAGTTGAGCCATGGTCCTCTGTCTCTGTCCTTTAGAGCGGCAAACCTTGGCTATGTGGCTGGCCTTGTGGCAGGTTCTGCAGATGGCATCCCGGAATCTGCAAGACCAGCGTTCACGAGCTTCGCCACAGCTTGCGCAGGACATGGAAGTCGGGGCAGTTTTCACCGCGGCGGAGAGTCCCGAGGAGCGTTGAGAGCGCTGGGCCAGGCAGCATTGCACCTGGAGGATCTCCTTGTCATTAGAGACTTCAGAACCAACAGTCGCTTGTGTGTGGTGGACCGCCTTGGCGCAGCGGTCTTGATGGGCCTTCTCGTAAGTAGTAGCCTCCCGGATCGCTTTGTCAAGATCCAGGTCATCTTGGCTGACCAGCTTCCTCCGGAGCTTGGGCTCCCATAGGCCCACGAGGAACTGATTTAGAAGAGCGTCAGCCAAATCAGGGAATGAACACCTTGTGGCAGCCCGCCGCAGAGCCGCTAGAAAATCAGAGGTGGTCTCGTCGGGACCCTGGACTTTTGCAAAAAAATTCATCTGCTCCACAAATTTTGTGGGTTTGGGTGCCAGGTGATCTGTTAGTGCCTTGACCAGAGTAGTGTATGTCTCATCTTTGGTCAGCCAGGGTGCTATCAGGTCTTTCAGCAGAAGATGGGCCTCCATGCCACAGTGCCGAAGGAGGTACGCTTTCTTCTTACCTGGATTGGTGACATCATGGATGGTGAAGTGGCTCTCAAGAGTCTCAAGCCAGGTCTCCCATTGTGTGGGGTGGGAGAGGTCGAAGGCGGGGAGACTATCGGATGCGGCAGCCATCTTACGGAGTCCATGTGGAGGCTTGTGAGTGGTGTCGGTGGAGCAGTGTGGTGCTGCTCTCGGGGTCAGCAGTGCAATGCTCGAGGCTAGGAGCAGTGTGGTGAGCGACAACCAGAGATGCTAGCGTGCGGTGATCTTGGCACTGCTTCATGCAATGCTCAGTGCTTAGTCTCTGTTCATGGGAAATAGGATCTCCCCTTTGTCGCCAGTGAAAAGTACTGAGACTGGCAAGTGAATTCAGCTCTCATACTTTTATTAGTGCAGAACAAGACAACTTTAGCCGGCTCGCAGGCCGACATATTCTGTGAAAAAACCACACCCCAAACACACCCCTATACCGTAATAAGCTATTTACAGTGACCGAGAGATCCATGGGCTCTTGGCCGGGAGCCTAGCCCTCTGATTGGTGCAGGCTAGGATCTGCTTAGTCCATTGTTTGCTGGAGCGAAGCTCCATGGTTTAGTAGGACCGTGTGGAGCCCCCTGGGTGCCATGTGGTCGGGACTGAGTACATTACAAGTAATGAGAGAAGAAACCTAGGTTTCAATTCAGTCTAGGAGGATGAATAGTCATGAGCTTCATTATCAGTTGCAATTAAGCAGTCTTTCTTTCTAATCTCCCTTTGAAATTCCTTTGTTAGAGAACTGCTACTCTAAGGTCAGCAATTAAATGTTCTGGAAGGTTAAAATGTTCCCCCACTGGTTTTTGAATGCTGTAGTTTTTAATAGTGGTAGAAAGAGTAAGAATCCAGTAGCACCTTAAAAACCACCAAAATTTGTGGTAGGGTATGAACTTTCGTGAGTCACTGTTCACTTCTTTATACTTATTTACATTTATTCTTTGCATCCTCCTGGACTGAATCCTCCTGCACAAATTGAGACCATGCCTACTACCCTTCTGCCAATTTGGTGTCGTGGTTAAGTGTGCAGACTCTAATCTGGGAGAACCGGGTTTGATTCCCCACACCTTCACTTTCAGCTGCTGGATGACCTTGGGCAAGTCATAATTCTGTCAGAGCTGTTCTCTCAAGGACAGTTATCACAGAGCTCTCTCAGTCCCACCTATCTCACAGGGTGTCTGTTGTGGGGAGGGGAAGGGAAAGGAGTTTGTAAGCTGCTCTGAGACTCTGAGTGAAGGGCGGGGTATAAATCCAATCTCTTCTTCTTCTGCATATCACACCTAATCCAATCAAGCTTGCTATTGCCATTCAGCATCTGAAATAATCTCTATAAAGTTTACATCTCTGGTACTTTGTGTTATGTTTTATGGCACACATGGTCCGGCCCAACAAAGTGACATTTAAGTCAGATCTGGCCCTTGTAACAAATGAGTTTGACACCTCTGATTTAAACAAATAAATACAGACAGACAGATAATTCTCACTCATTCCCATTGGGCTCTACAGGCAAGATCCATAGACTTCTATCAGTTGAGTATCCTCAGGCACTGGGATCACCCTGGCCAGAAGGCAGATTTTGCTCCCACTCTACTGGTATCCCCATGGGCATCAGTATGTTTGCTTCCTATTATAAACAGCTGCAGTTAATTTCAGTGAGACAAGAGTTATGAGATATAATAGTGTGTGGTGGAACAGTCATGCTGTGATCTGCAGACCTATTCCACTGTGACCTCCAAGGTTTTCCCAACACCTTGAGGGCTTTCTCTCTCTCTCTCAATCACTACCAGCATCAAAAGTTATGAAGCATTTGTTTAAAAGAAAGCATACTCTCAGCACAACACTGAGCAAGGGATTCAAAAGAAAAGGGTAAAATACAATCCCTCTTTCCCTCCTTTTATGTATTCCCTAATGTATGTTAAATATAAGGCAGGCTGATTAGCTTAGAAAGTTACTGATCTTTTACCAGGTTTTCATTACCTTGAAACTTCTGCTCAGATATGTGGGCCAGCATGTGGCAATGGCCACCTCCTATAGATCCCTGGAAAGAATTCTGTCTGTCTTGATGGAATCAGCACAAAAGAGACACTTCTGCTCATTCCAGGAATTTTATAACTTCTCTTTCTCCTCGCACTGCCCAGATCAGACCAGATCAAAGCAGCTTTTTCTGAAGTCTCCAAGAGATTCTTCCTGAAATCTTTCTAGCCTAACTCCTCCAAACCTCTGTTCCCTGCTAGATATCACCTGTCTCGCTGCAAGTATGTGTATGTGACTTGACCATCTCATTGTGTCCTCCAGGCCCACCATTTGCATATCTAAAGGCTTGGTGGGTGAAGATGGTGAGCAACTGACTCCCCTTCACACACACACACACACACACACACACACACACACACACACACACACACACACACCTGTGTTCTGCAAAGAGGAAGAAAGACATTTCAAAACTCAAGATGAAAAATTTTCTCAGTTCAAACCTCCAAAGAAAAACGTTTTCCTTCACATCAGGCAAAAACTGCTTTCTAACTCTGACACAAATCTCATTGGCACAGATTCTGAAGTCGGTAACATGAATCTCTCTGACTGGACAAGGGTAGTCTTAATGATTCTGTGGTCCTGGACAAAAGTCATGGATGGTATATGTTATGTATTCAGTTTACCGTTTTATTAGATGTGAGCTTAGGTCACAGCTCCATAGAAGCCCAGCATTTTAAAATTCGCAACCGGATTGGTCAGTGCTGCAAATAAACCAATCCGGAGAGACCTTGACTTTCAGCAGGAACAATTCTCATTGGTCCCAAGCACGGTTTTATGATTGGATGTTATTGTTTCAGGAGTTTTCCTAGCTCAAAATGTATATAGTTGGCTTGTTCTGTGTGCTGTTTGTTGTGTTCTGAGCTGAATAAAGAAATCACTTGTTTGAACGCTGCCTTGATCTCAGTACATAATAGTATACTCCCTTTTATTTGCACCCAACCCACTGAACAAGAATAAAGAGAATGACTTACCCAGGACCATGGCAACACATGGGGTGTAGGATTGACACCCAGCATAGCATAGCTTGCCTTCACCAACATCTTTGGCCCACTATCTCTCACCTGTTAATTATTTACAATGCAATATTAAATCCTTATATTCTGTGATAATTTTATCTAGGTGATTTACAACCCCGTATTTTATACTTATAGTCAAAAATCTCTATTCTTTCTTTTGAATGAACTGAAAAGGTAGAAATTGTATATACCATTCCATACTCTTCTTCTGTAGTAGTAAAGCCACAGAAATAACATTAAGCCAATAGCAAGGATTGTCCGTAGTATAATTTTCAGATTTATTCTATGCACTTTATGGTAGGGCTTTAGAAAGGCATTCAGTTAGAAGAAAATTAAGAAAATGATATCAGCCTCGAGCAGGTCTTTTGGAGAGGGGACATAAAAATCTTCTAAATAAATAATCTATTAAAAATCAGTGGGATCTTTGCCATTGAATTCAGTTGGATGTTGTGAGGTAAAGCATCCCTGGTCTCTCAACTTACATGGTCCTTATCAGCTTCAAGGCCAAAGCTGAAATTAGCTTCCCATGAGAACCTGCAGCTGACAGGATGGGAGGGAGGCAGTCAGGAATTATGAGGTAATTTTCTAGAGGGTTCCAGCAAGATTGTGTCCTGATTGGGTGTTATCATCACCAGATGATGCTTGGTCAAAAATCTATAATTGAGCTAGGAACCTGGAAATGGAAACTAGCTTGGATTCTGGTGGACTTAAGGCCTAGACCAGGGGTGTTGAAGTCATTTCTTATGAGGGCTGGATTTGACATAAATTAGACTTTGTCGGGTCAGGCCATGTGTGTGATAAAATGTAATGCCAGGTAGCAGAGATATAAACTTTATAAAGGACACAGAAAAACACAATTAAAGGTATTATAGCAGCTATTCCATTGGAGCCCCACATAAGGGGCTAAAATTTCTCTGCAAAACTGAAGCTCCTTGAGTTTGTTGAACTCTATATTTTAACTGAGGTTAGTCCCAAACCTCCCCTCCCCAAATATAAACTACAAATATTAATGGTCTGCACCTAGGATCCAGGAGATGAATATGAAGCAGCTGAGCATTGCAAGCTTCTTCCCCCCTCAAGGTCTACTCAGAGTGGCAGTGGATCTCCCGGGTCTCCCGGGTGTGTGTGTGTGTTACAGGGTGGTTTGAGGTAATAATTTTGTGTGTCCTCTTCAGCAGTTGTTCTGTTATTATTCCATTGGAGTTCCACATTAGGAAGGGTGTGTGTGTGTTAAAACTAGTATTACTTTGCAAAACTGGAGTTCCTTGAGTTTGTAGAACTCTATATTTTAACCCTGGCTAGTCCCAAACATACTCCTTACACACCCTTAAAATGTGCCTGCCTAAACTGGAAAGGTGGGGGGATTATGGGATTTTTCAAAGCCAGTTTTAAAATGAAAAAGAAGCACAAGGATCACAGTAGAAGGACCCCTTCCACTCCTAGTTGTGATGAGGACTACAGAAGCTTGGAGTGGTGGTTGGGAAGTTTGGCAGCCCTGCCCTCTGCTTCCTGTTCTGAGGCAGCCCTGCCCTGAGCTCTCTGATCAGAGGCAGTGCCACCCTCTGCTCTTTATACTCCCACACCGCTCAAGCTGAGAACAGTGAGGTTGGGCAGGGGAGTGGGGAGAGAACAGAGCCCCACTCCTGCAGGTTTGACATCTCTGGCCTAGACTATGATATGCTTATATTTCAGAGGGTTGCAAGGTCTGGGTTGGAAAATACCTGGAGACTTTGGGGGTGGATCCAGGAGAGGGAGGGGTTTGAGGAGGGGAGGGGCCTCAGCATGGTACAATGCCATAGGCTGTGTTCACACACACTAAATAATCCACTTTCAATACACTTTCAGTGCACTTTCCATCTGGATTTTACTGTGTGAACTGGCAAAATCCAGTTGGAAAGTACATTGAAAGTGGACTGGAAGTGGATTATTTAGTGTGTGTGACCACAGCCATAGAGTCCACCATTCAAAGTAGCCATTTTCTCTAAAGGAGCTGATCTCTGTCAGCTGGAGATCAGTTGTAAAAGTAGGGAATCTCCAGGCCCCACCTGGAGGCTGCAGCAAACCACAAAGAGACATCATAGGAATGAAGGTAGAAATGAGCAGAAACAACCATGATATATTATGCCAAAAGAAAAATACGCAGGTTTATAAATTCTTATCCACTATTCAGTTTACTGTAGAAAGTCAATTTCAGCACCACACACTGAGACAAAGTTGTGAACGAAATGAGACTTGATATGCATGGTCCGTTGGTGCTGATGGTGTCATTATGAATGATTTCTGAGAAACTGACTTTCTACAGTAAACTGAATAGTGGATAAGAACTTATAAGCCTGTGTATTTTTCTTTTGGCATAATATATCACAGTTGTTTCTGCTCATTTCTACCCACCTGGAGGCTGGCAACCCTAATATTTCAATAGATAGCAACGTAGAGCACACATCATCTGTGGCCTTTCACTCTTGGACTTAAGGTTTGTGCCATCTAACGCAGGTCATGAACATGTTAGTTAAGCTAGTTTTCATTGTTTTTCTGCTGTATGAATAGAGCAATGTGTTGCCTGTAGAATAAATCTTTTTTTGACAGACATTAAATAGAACTTAATAAAAATTTAAACAAAAACACCCCCCCTTGGTTACTTGTGTGCAACAGCCCTGGGGACCCACAGGGTTCAGCTTTGGATTCCTTGACAGATGTGGATTGCATCCAAGTTTTCATTTTCAGTAGGATAAAGTGGAGGTGAGTGTCTAGTGCCAGGCTGAATAAAGATCAGGGCATACAGCTCTTTTGCTTGTGGCTGCTTCCTTGAAAGATGTGTTCATATAAACTGACAGTCTTTGTTTCCATCCTTTAGGGAAAAAACAGAGGAAAACAAGCAGGAAACTGGAACAAGTTCCCCAACAAGGTAATGCTGAATGTTTCCACATATCTCATTCATTTCAATGGGCTTTACACAGGTGAAATCACCAGTGGATTGTACCTAGAATCAGTTTTTATTTTTGTATTTTGTGCATGGTTGCTGTTAATCCCCATCAATGTATTTAGAGATTAAGAAACCAGTCCTAAACAGGTCTATGCAGAATCCTTCTCAGGTCTATTCAATGGGACTCTCAGGAAAGTGTTCTTAGGATTGCACTTTTAATGCTGTAAAATTTCAGTGACTTACAAACATTAACAGTGTCCTCCTAAGCAGAGTTAACCTTTATAAAGACACTGACTTCCACTGTTTAGGAGAACACTATAAACTACCATACATGTATTATTTTTAGGGTTGCTAGCTCTGGGCTGAAGCTTTGGGGAGGGACCTCAATATTATACAGTGCCATACAATCCACCCTCCAAGGCAGCCATTTTCTCCAGGGGAACTGATCTCTGTTTCCTGGAGATACATTGTAAAAGTGGGAGCTCTCCAGGCCGACCAGGAGGTTCGCAACCCAACATGCAGCCTGTTTAGTCAAACTGGCCCTCAAGGAAGCTTCCAAGTTACATATGATACACATGAGATAATAAACAGAATTTTTTAAAGTTAAAATCTGTAATAAAATATTAAATCAAATGAGGACAAATAAATTAGTTAATATCATATCACATAATGGAGCATCTTCAGGTAAAACACTGAAATAGGAACAAAATAGCCATCAGCAAGCCAATGAGTATTATGTAGGCACTACTAAAATACTAAGCATTGCTAAATCAAGCATTAGAGCTGCTTCACATGGCGACACTTTCCTTTGGAAACCGCATTGTTGCTGAGGCTGTACTTACTGGGGGGGAACCATTGAAAAAGCCCTGTGGTGTGGGAATGGGAGACTTTATGGGGACAAGTGCAGGGAAAATGGCTGCCATGTGGGCAGGAGTAGGCAAATCCAAGCATCCCCATCCATATGGCAAACATTCAGGCTTTGCTGCAATCTTTCCTAAAACTTTGAGCAATGTAGGTTTGGGAAAGATGGGGGGAAAGTCAGGGAAAACCTGGGAGACGTACAAATGCACCATGATGCTATGGGAAAAAAGAAAAATAATAATCTGCTTCCCACTTGGGTTGTCAGGCCATACTTGGCAACTGGTAGGAGCTTTGGGGCAGGGACATGGGGGAGGTGCCAAGGTTGTGTTCTCTGTGATGTCATCACAGGAGAAGCCCAGAAGAGCTATCATGTCACTCTAGGAAAAACTGGAAACTATATGGTAAAACCATACAGTTTCTGGCGACCCCCCCCCCCAGATGTGACATCACAGCACACATGATGCTAGAGTTCAGCATTTCGGCCTTTAGCAAAGAGCAGGGACAATTTTGCTGAAGATGCTTTGGCTTGAATTAAACAATCATTGGAAGACACTTTCTGCACCAGAAATTATTATCAGTGAAATATCATTTGGTATGTGATTGCATCTTTGGAGGCCTCATTTATACTTTGATTCTGTGCCTAAAGGTTTCACTTCGGAACAATTCTTTTCCGGTCCATTTTGTATCCATGTTTTATAATTGTATTGTATTATGGTATAAGCCAGTTTGTTCCTCATTGTGTCTGACCTCTGAAGAAGGCCTAAACAGGCCAAAACACATCAGGTCAAGTCCATTGGCTCTTATGTGTATGATTTTTATGAGGTGTAATTGGGCCCTTATATATTTTTTAATTATTTGCTAGTAAATACATGCATTTTTATATTATATACATTAAGTTTTAATTGTTGGCCCTCCACTCTGGCTTACTTTTTTAGGTTCTCGATCCTAGATTTCAGGGTTAAGTTTGTTCCCGTTTTTTGTCCCTAGGCAATGAAAACTGCCAGCAGGAGCCTGGCAACCCTATTTCCACCAGTGTCTAATCCAAGTCAAATAACTGGTGTGGAAAATGCCTTAAGCTTACTTGGTGAATGCTAGTAATAAAATATTGTTAAAATGGTTAGTAGGCAGGGGAGTACTAAAAATAAGAGAATCTGTGTAAAGAAACAGCAAATAGTCATGCCCATAGAGCAAAGGTCCAGACTACCCAGACCCTTCATGTAACAATCAACCCAGAACTTAAGTGAGCTCAGAAGTGAATTGGTAGCCAGTATTATTCTTGTAAGCCTGGTAAAATATGCTCTCTAAAATGTATACCGTCTAGCAACTTCCCTGCCTCATGTTATATCAATTGAAGCTCCTAGGCTGTTTTCAAGGTAAAAGGTAAAGGCTCGAAAGCCAGTCGAATCCGGCTCTATGGTTGCAGTGCTCATCTCCATTTCAAAGCCGAAGAGCCAGCGCTGTCCGAGGACATTTCCGTGGTCATGTGGCCGGCATGACTAAACACCAAGGCACACGGAACGCTGTTACCTTCCCACCGAAGTGGTACCTATTTATCTACTTGCAATTTCTTGCTTTCGAACTGCTAGGTTGGCAGGTGCTGGAACTAGAGATGGGAGCTCACTCCATCTTGCAGCACCTGGGTCTTGAACTGCTGAACTACTGACCTTCCACAGCCTGCAGTTCAGCGTCTTAACCACTTGAGCCACTGCAGCTCTGCAGCTGTTTTCAAAGACCAGTTCAAAAGGCAAAGGAAGGTAAACAGTCTTTCTTAAGGGACCAGTATCCTGTGCTGCAATGACTGTAAGCTGTATTTTGTTTTCTGTTGTGTTTAGAGAAAGCAGAAAATAAGACCCAGTTTCTGCAGGGGGCAAACTGATCAGAGATGTGTGGAAGATAAATAATGAGCTACACTGCCTACTGACATCAGCTAATGAAGATTCAGAGACTTTTTCTAAAATTATAAGAAAGAACATGGAAAGAAATATCAAAGGATTATGGGAAGTCCTGCTCAAGAGGAATTTTCTCTTTCTGTGTCAGGCATTTCCAATATTGACCTTAGGTAACAAAGCTAAATAGGGCTCATTAGTCAGTAACGAAACAGCATTTTGTTAATCAACACTACAATTTTGGCAGGGAAAAAGAAAAAAGACAATTGCTTCCTGGTCAACTGGTTTCCTTTGAAAAATCCAAACTGGCAGAAATTGTGTTGGCAAAGTGTAGATGTGCAGTAAAAGGGAGCACAAGCTCTTTAAAAAATTGTCATTTTATTAAGAGAACAAACTTTGTAAGAAAGAGGAGAAAGGAGTCCAACTGTCTAACTAGCTAAGGGAGACTCAGCAAACTAACCATTCTCAGCAGGAGCAGGAAGACGACCTAACTGAGTCAATCAGGAGAGAGGAAGGAGACAATTTGAAAATAGTAGGAAGTCCCTAATTTCACTATGCTAACTAATTGTCCCCTCTGCTGCCCCCTGCAGGATGTTCTGGTCATTTTCTTTATCTATGCATGATAGACCTTGCATATTCCAGCACCCCTTCTCAAGGTTTAGTGTGCAAAGTCCACAAGATGCATTTTCTTGCATAGACTTTCAAATTTCTGACATGGAAGCAGCTTGTTAAGTGCATCTACAATCATATCTTCTGTAGGGTAATACTCCAATTCAACAAGCCCTTCCTCCTGCATCAAAGTTGGTTTTGAAGACCCATCTGCATCTCACAGCCCTCTTTCCCGGAGGTAGTTCTGTGAGTGTCCATGTTTGTTTTTTGATTAGGGATTCAATCTCCCCTTCTGTAGCCTTTCTTCATCTTTCTGCTTGGCTAGTAGGCATTCTTTCTATGACTTCCCATGTTTAATTATAGCCTCTGTCTTAGATAGGAGTCTTCTCAGTGGTACTCCCTTGTTTGTTCTAGTTGACTGTCTGACACTCTGCAGCCCCTTCTGGTTCTTGTGGCTCTGCAAGTGTGTCATCAATATGGTCCATGGTACTTAGTTGCACTGTTTCTGGTTGCTGTGCTTCATTTTCTTCTGTTGGTGTGGATTCTCTGGTGTCCTCTTTTTCTGTATTTGTAGATTTTTCTTTCTTGTTGATGTAGACTATGTTGCAGATTTTTACAGTTCTTGAATTAAGGATTCTGTATCCTTTACATCCCAGTGCATATCCTACAAAAATACCTTATTCAGTTCTCAGATCCATCTTGGTCCATTTCTCTTTGGGAATGTAGGTGAAAGCTCTTGACCCAAATACTTTTAAGTAGTTCATGCTGGGCTTGTGCCCGTACCACAGTTCATATTGTATGCTTCTGACACCTTTTCTAGGCAGTCTCTTCTGTAAATAGGTAGCAGTGTTGATTGCTTCTCCCCAGTATTTCTCAGGTAGCTCTGCTTCAAGCAGCATGCATCTGTATATCTCAGGTAGCAATTCTTCTTTTCTGCTATGACATTTTTTTCTGGATTGTATGGGAATATAAGCTAATACTCTATTCCTTGTTCAGTTAGATAGTTCTTCATGTCATGCCCCACATATTCTGCTCCACTGTCAGTGCAAATTGCCAGTGGCTTTCTCTGGAATCTGTTGCTGACCATTGCAACATATGCCTTAAATTTCTCCAATACTTGACTTTTCTCTCTGATCAAGTAGGTTACTGCATACTTTGAAAAATCATCAATAAAAGTTAGTATATTTCTGTTCCCACTAGGGAGCCAGAAACATCATTATGTATCGGCTCCAGAGGGCACTGTGTCTTGCTTGTCTCATGGCTTTTACTAAAACTAGGCCTGGTTCCTTTATCTTGAATGCAATGCATACAGTTGCTTTCAAAACTGTACTTGCTTATCTGTATGCCCTTATTTAAGTTCTGGCTTTCAAGCTGGGCAATAGCATAATTATCTCTGTCCTAAATGTCTATGCCACAGCCAGGAACATTCCTTGTGATTGCAGTGTTTAGATAGGTTTGCACTTTGCATACAAGTTGTTATGCACTTTCCCAGTTGCAATCCATTCTTCCATTTGCTTAATAAAACATTTGTTATCCGAATGATATGACCATTCCTCTTTTTGCAAATACTCTTATAGAAATCATATTGGTTGCTAATTGTGCCACATAAAGGCAATTTTCAATGAGGACCTCTCTGACTTCTTTTAAAAAAAAGATTTTTATTTTTTATAAAGACAAACATCACAACAACCAAAAGCACAAATACATAACACACAAATACATAAATGTGGGGGTTCAATTACATCATCAGTTTACATGCTTGAATACTTCATACTATATTTGTTTTCCATGTTCCACCTTATGTTCTTAGAAAAACCTTTTGCAAACTTTTAAATATCAGTTTTTATAATCTATGAAAGGTTATATGTCTGCATACTTTTCCTATTGTATTCTTCAGTTCATTTTAAAATCTAAAACCATGTAATTTCATATATACACAAGCATTTACATGGGTATCTAAATATTAGGGGATTTCATTACCTCATCAGATTACCTATGTAAATACCTCAAAACTTGTTTTTCAAATTTCACCTTATATTCTTACAATAATCTTTCACATATGTTTTAAAAAAAATTACACTCTTTTAGTATATTTTCTAATGTTTCAACTAATTTATATAGTTTTAAACAGCTGTGAACTGTGTTTCTCCCTTATCCAAAGAAATTGACATTTATGTATCTCTCTTATCAACAAAATTTTGGAACTTTTCCATAAATTTTCATCCTCTTCATTCTCTGATTTCTCCTCTTGAACCTTAGTTTTGTGCCTTTTCCCTTGTAGATGAAATAAGTATCTTCTGGTGGTAACCATCTATAATCAATTTTTAAAGTAGTTTGAGGTTCCATATATTATTTTTTCTCTCTTTGAGTAGTTGTTTCATTTGTTATTTCAATAATTCCATCTCTTGTCATTTTTTCATGGAGTCTCATATTCAGTTCTTCAGTCAGCTTGTCTGTTTTTGAATATGTTTTGTAAGTCATATCAGTTGGATTGTAGACATCATCTAAATCTTCTGTATCAATATATTCAACAATATATTCCACGATAATAAGTGTCAAGTCAGTTTGCTCTTCCTTCTGATTGGTGCTCTGCTGTAAAGGTATATCAGGCTTAGGTTGCACATTTTTCATAGTTTTTTTCAGAGCTGTTCTTACTGCTGTTATAATTGCTTCCTGTAATAATCTGTAGTCAACAATGTATCTTTGTCTACACCAGCCATTTCTAAAATATCGTGTTGAAAACAGGGAATCTCTCCAACTCTATGTCAATACAACCTCTACCTTCACACAACTACCTCTATTTACATAGCAAGTTTTGTTATGGTTACAGTAAAGCAAAGCAGGTGCATTTCCAAGTTAGAATACAGAGAATCTTTCAGATTGCCTTTCAGTAAAAAAACCCCCTTACAATTACGCCACTTCTATATTTGTAAAACAATAGCCATTATATTCATATTAAAGACTGAGACAGTTTCAACAAAGGCCAACATTCTTATCAAGTGTTAATAATACAGAGAGAACAGAATGTAATTTTATAATTTCAACAAACCAAAATAAAATATGTTATGAGAATATAACATATAAAACATTCAAATTAAGTTCCTAATAGGTCTTATTGAAAGCTGTTTTGTGCCCCTTGTGCAAGTCAAGTTTGGTGAAAATGTGCCTTTGGGAAGCTTCCGCCAGGAGGTCTTTGATGAGTGGGAGGGGATAGGCATTGGACATAGACATTGTGTTTAAGCCCCGGTAGTCTGTGCACAGCCACAGCCCACCTTCCTTTTTCTTTCAGAAGAGGACAGGGGCAGCAAAGGGGGAGGAGGCTGAGTGGATGAAACCCTGAGCAAGGTTTTTATATATAAACCTGCACAGTTCCTCTTTCTCAGCTGGACTCATTGCATACAACTTCCCTTTAGGCATTTCATGCCCTGGCAAAATCTCTATAGCACAGTCCAACTTTCATTGGGGGAGGGGAGCTCATCTGCCTCCTCTTCTTCAAACATTTTAGCCAAATCTTTATACTCAGGAAGGATGAAATTGAGCTCTCCCTGTGCCAAGCAAACACGCTCTGGAATGGGGACTGGCACCTCCCCCCACCCATGAGCTTTGCATCAGGGGTCTGAGAAGTGCAGGACCCTACCACTTTACTGAACACATGGATCATGATCTTGAAGCCAGGGGTTGCCTAGCACCACTGAGAATTTTGAAGCAGGGTTAATAATAAATGGGCATTGCTCCCAATGGGGCCCCATTCCCATCATCATGGGCATGGTTTGATACTTGCACTTCTGGCAATACTTGGATTGGTACCCCAAGCCTGGTGACTAATGCTGGATTGATTAAGTTCCGGGCGCACCCAGAGTCAATCAGGGCTCTCACCCATATCTGGGTGCCCTGCTTGGGGTTTATTACAGTCACATAGAACAAAGGGGGAGAGGTTCTCACCAAACTTGGCACATGGGACCTTCCGACCTGCCAGATTGTGCTCTTCACAGCAGGTCCCAATCTTTTCCCACTGGCATGTTGGGGACATCCCTGCTGGAGGAGGTGCCATCTGACTCTCCCCACTCTCCTGCTTGAAGTGCTTTGGGTTGCTTCATCCATGCCCCTTGCGACTTGGGCTTTTTCTCGGAGGTCTTGTGCTCACTTGCCTTACCTTCCCCAGGGCTCTTATCAAGAGTGCAGGTGGCCACATAATGCCCCGAGGCCCCATATCTTAGGAACAGGCCCTGTCACATCCATTGGTCTCTGATGACTTCATTCATCTTGGGTTTTGTTGTTCCACTGCTGCCCTCGTGGGAACCTGGGGCTAGTACATCCACAAAAGGTTGGAGCAGTTCTCCACCTCACAGGCCACCTGTATCCACCCATTCAGGGTTAGCAGGTTGCCCGGGGCCAGGGCCTGTGAGTGGTTCAGCCTGGCCCAATAGAACTCAATGAGGACTTCTTCAGGCCACCTCTGGAGCTTTGCAGTGTGTGTTTTGAACTCATCAGAGTACTCCCACACTGAGCGCCCATCCTGGCATAGACCCCTCAAACAGGTGCGTGCTCTCTCCAGCTCGAGGGGGCCCTCCTATTGGTGCCAGAGTGACCACATGAAGGCATTCACATCTTGGAATTCTGGGCCTTGGAGGTTGTGGAGACCCATGAACCAGTCAGGCACCTGGTCCTGGAGGTGCAACCTAATAGAATCCATGCAGTGCTCATCAGTGGCAAAAGTGGGGCCCCAATTGCATAAGAACTTGTGCACCTGCAGCAGAAAAAATGCTAGCTTCTCTGGGGTATCATTGAACGTTGCTTCCAGTGCATCGCGGGGCCACTCTGGAGTTGCCAGGGCTGCAGGCGGCCTGGCCAGCCCAGCCAGGCCAGCAGGAACAGCTGGAGGTGCCGGGGGAGGAGGCGGGGGCACTTGCAGAGGGGCCGGTGGTGCCCCTCCAGCTCCATGTTGAGCCTGTCCGTGATTCCTGAACTCTTGCTGGATGGCATCCATGATAATGCCTGGTGTATCCAGTATCATGTTTTACATCTCTCACCTGATCTCTTCAGCCTCACCCCTGAACTCCCTGTGGAGATGTTCAACTTCAGTGTCCTCCATGACACGGAGGCGTTCTGGGTCATCCTGTAAGGAGTGTCCATAGCGCCTTTGGGCACTGTCGTACACGAACCTCTTGAACCTCAGATCAGGAGTCATCACCCAAGTGGGCTCAGCCCAGGTGAGGAGCGGTGCCCAGAAGTAAAAATTATTTTTAGATTCTTCCCAAACCTTCAGTAGAGAGAATCTAGTCAGATGTTGTTTGAAATATTGGTATCTGCCTTCCCATACCATATAAAGGCATGCCAGCCTAACAGAAAATCATGTCCTTCTAATTTCAAAAGTCTTCATTTTCTAAAGTAATCCAATCTTTTAACCATGTCAGAGCAGCTGCTCTATAGTAAAGAAGCCAATCTGATGATGCAAACCCAGCTCTCTCTTTGGTATCTTGTAATGCTTTGAGCTTTATTCTTGGTCTCTTGCCTTGCCAAATAAATTGTATCATCAATTTTCAAGTTCTTTGAGATATTTTTGGTTTTGAAAGTATTGTTTGAAGTAAAAAGATGAGTCTTGGTAATATACTCATTTTAATAGTGGCAATTCTTCCCATTACAGATATTTGGAGATTTTTCCAAGTCTTTCTTGATTTCTTTCATGAGTTCCATATAGTTGTTTTCCACCAAGGAGCTACATCTGTTTGTTATGTTTATTCCTAGATATTTGATCTTCTTTTAAATTTCCAGACCTGCTAATTATTGTAACTGGTGAACTTGAGGTTTAGTCATGTTTTTAATAAGCATTTTTTTTTACAGTTTTCAGTCCTGCCACCTCTCCATACTCTTGCAGAGAAGTTATCTGTTGTTTAATAGAACTCAATGGATTCTCTGAAATAAATACTAAATCATCTGCAAATGCTTGAAGTTTGTATTCTTCTCCTCTTAATCTGCGACCCTTAATTTGCACATCCACTCTAATCACATCATTTAGAACCTCAGGAACAAAAATGAACAAAAGAGGTGAAAAGGGACATCCCTGTCTAGTTCCTTTTTGCATCTCAATATTTCGTGATAAATCTCCATTGATAAGGACTTTAGCTTGTTGTGTAGTATAAATTGCTTTAATCATTATATAAAATTCGATACCATCTTGAGATTTTAAAAGTAGCTCATACATAAAGTTCCAACTGCAATTATCAAAAGCTTTTTCTGCATCTAAAAATTTTAAGGCCATTTGTTTTTCTGGGTGGGCTTTGTAATATTCTATAACATTCAGTATCATTCTTACATTATTTCTGAATTGCCTTTTGAGAAGAAAGCCTGCTTCATCTCTATGGATCGTTTGAGAGAGAACGCTTTTCATTCTTGCAGCTAAAATAGTTGCATAAATTTTGTAATCCACATTTTGCAAGGAGATTGGTCTGTTTTTAATTTCGTTCTCATCTGAGTTTTGCTTGTGTATAAGTGTTATCAGTGCTTCATTCCAAGACTCTGGAATTTTCCCTTCAATTATAATATTTTGAATGATGGCTTTTAGTGGCCATATCAGTTGATCTTCAAATGCATGATAAAATTCCATGGGAAATCCATCAGGACCTGGGGTTTTCACCTTTTTTTGTTTTTTCAATGCTTCTGTCACTTCAGTGAAGGATATTGGATCATTTAATCTTTTCCTTTTACCTTCTGTAAATATTTTAATTTTGTGAGTTTTGAAATTTCTTTTAATTTGCTCCTGTGTTGCTTCTCTTTTCATACATAAATTTTCAGAAAATGATTCAATGATTTTTTTCAAGTCTTCCAATATATTTCTCTCTTCTCCCAAATCATTTCTAAGTATCTTTATGTGCCTTTTTTCCTTTTCTTTACATAATTTATAAGCTAACCATCTAGTTGGTTTATTAGCATTTTCAAAATAGTTTTGTTTCACATACTTTTTTTTGCTATTTCCTGAGTTAATAGGCAATTCATTTGATGTTGCAAGAGTGTAAGCTTAATTTTTATCTGTTCAGTTGATGGGTCTTGTTTCATCTTTTATTCCTGTTTTTTAATCTGATATTGAATCTGGAAATATCTTCCTGACCTCTGTTTTCTGACGTACCATTTGTTTCCGATGCACTTAAATGAGGAATCGATGAATCGCATCTCTGCACTGAGGGCTCCCTACGGAGTTTGTGATGATGTACATACTGAGAAGGGGGAAAAAAACAATAGCACAGAGTCAGGATGGCCTGATCAGACCATCCCAATGCCATGAGAGCATGCTGGAGTGATCAGACAGGGAAAAGTCTGTCCGTGGCCCGTCACAACCCTTTTTCAACCAGATTTCCCCCGGTGTCTTTTAACTCTGCTTCTGCAGCAGAGCAGAATGGGTTGCCGATGGCTGTGGGGCGTTTCCCAGATGTTGTTTGATTGTGCCCTTTAAATCTGCCTGGCATTCGCGCCTATGGTGGGTCTAATTTTGCATATGATAGCAGCCTAAATATGTAATTTAAGCTGGAAGAAGCTGTTGATAGACAGCTTCTTGTAGTAAAAAAAAAATTCTCATAATCATGTTGGTTTCCCCCCTCCCCTACAATCTGCTTGGATTCCTTTTGCTTTGTTTTACAGATTCAATAAATTATCTCCCTCTTCAGATCAAAAGTCCTGATGAGCGCAAATCCTCGGCTAGCCTAAAGGAATGGGAGCAATCTGAAAAACAGATCAAGTCAAGAGGCTATACTGCAATAAATTCCTTATAATGGAGGCTACCTTTTCCAGGGGGATCTAGAAAGGAGGAAATAAGGCCACTATATATTTAAAAGCACAGTGGTTGAGAAGAGACGGCATCCAGCCTTGTGGAGGTCACCTCCACGATGTCATTCAGAAGTCTCATGAAAATCTGTGTGACCAAGCGATGCTATCACAAAGTGGTAAGAAGAAGCATCTCGGAAGAATTTTACATTACCTGCACTCAGGGAGCTACATACTGTATCGATTTAATTTTTCAATAAGATGTTAATACGAAAAAGAGTAGTTCTATGATATCAGCCCTTTTAAAAGCTCATATATACCACAACTAGACTTACTGGAGACAATGGCTAATTGATCAAACAGAGGACTTGATAAACTGGAAGACGCTGGATTGAAATTTCACTCACTTCACAAATTGACTGTGTGGCTGACATAGTTCCTCATCATTGGCTCTGACCCTCAGCTTCACAACATCATATGCAGTGCTGCCTAGAAACATAAAGCACAGTTAGGAGTGGAGTCAGGTTTAGCTTTTAAAGAGTACACAGCAGGTTTTTCATTTGAATTAAATTTGAATTAAATGACAAGACATACATATTGGTAAGTCCAAAACTTGTTTAGCCATTAGTCTTCTTTTTTTCCCTCGTAGGTATTTATATATTCATATGTTAATATTTTACCTTAGTAAAAACCACACCAACATTTCTGCAAACAGGAGGTACTTAAATTGCTTCAGTGTACGGGTAAGGTATGTTGGTGTGTTCACAGGTGCTATCCAATTGGTGTGTTTCTCAACTAACTTCTTCTTTGTTTCAATTGAAACATGCTGGAAGCTTGCAAATCAATTTTTCAGAACTCACGGATTCAAACAGTACAATTCTATGCAGAGTTACTCCTGTCTAAAGACACTGAAATCAACAGGCTTAGACTGCAGTAACTCTCCATACGATTGCACTGAAAAACGTACATTTCTAGAAAATTTGCTGAAGGCATTTCCAAAGTGGCCCCATGGCTCTAAAAATGTAACATCTGCTTCACCCTAGCATACAGGGCTGTAAATATTCCAGTAACACAGAAAAAGTTTTACTAAGCATTCAGTGCCAGGAAATCAAGACGATAATGCACTGAAGAAATGACAACAAATCTTTTTTTTTTTAATCACCATTGTATCAATGTCAAGTATAACCAAGGGTGTAACAAAATGACTGGAAAGTGAGGAGGAACACTTTCTAAAATCAGAGGTGAGGAACTATCCTCACCAAAATAGGATGCAACTTGCCTCTAATTCTTGTTCCTGTCTTCTGTCTATGATCTACATTCCAGGCTTCAAACTAGCATGGTGTAGTGGTTAGAGTATCAGATCCAGGTTCAAATCCTCACTTTGCCATGGAAGCTATCTGAGTGACTTTGGGCCTGTCACACACATTCTCAGCCAACCGTACCTCACAGGGTTGTTGTGAGGATACAACGGAGGAGAGGAGAATGCTGTAAGGTGCTTTGGGTCCCCATTAGGGAGAAAGCTGGGGTAGAAACAAAGTAAATACATAAATAAATCCAGCCTGTATCCACAGCAGCAGCAGATGGCATAGGAATGGGTGGGAACGGCATTGATACAGACCCCTTCCTATGCTGCTTGCTGCCGCCACTGCACTGTACCCCCATCCCCCTCCCTTTCTCCCACTCCACTTGAGAAAAAGTACAGCTATGAGAATGATTTCACTGGGCCTTTCTGTGACCTGGATACCCCACCTTCCCTTTCTCTTCTGAGCTACACTGTAAAGGGGCTAGAAGGGGGAGGAGGCAGCACACAGCAGCTTGTTGTCCTCCTGCTCATTTGAAAATGGAGCTTAGCTCCAATCCTTCCCTGTCATCGTGATGAAGCAAGTGTTTCACACAGATGCTCCTCTGCAGCCTCTCCATAGATTTTCTCTTTGAGCTGGATTGAAGAATGTTTATTTTTATCCTACTTAAATGGGAAAGCCCCCAGAATGCTGTGGGTTGTGTTCAGAATGAGCATGTCGATGTCACCATTTTATGCAGGAGCTTCCAGCATTAAGTGCAGAGGAAAATCCCTGTGTGGAAGCGGAAACAATGCAGTAACTTGGTCCATCACCGAAGAATTGGGCCACTACTGCTAATTCAAAACCTTTGGGTGGATAAGGCGCCACAAGTTTAAAAATAACTAAACGGGATCGGAAGTTATCCAGGCTATTGATTTGAGCTCCAAAGCTCAATCAGGACTGTTAGGATCCAACAGAGTGAAGGGGGGAAAAACAACAACTGAGGCTGTGTGATGTTTCTCACAACTTGTACCTTTCTTGTGCCCTTCTGTATAACTGATGTTTTGGTTTTTTTGCTGTTGAGTCACAGCAGACTTATGGCAACCTAATGGGGTTTTCAAGGAAAGAGACATTCACAGGTGGTTTGCCATTGTCTGCCTCTGCATCATAATCCTTGGTATTCCTTGGTGGTCTCCCATCCAAATACTGGCCTGCTTAGCTTCCAAGATCGGATCAGATTGGGCTAACTTGGGCTCTGCTGGGTCAGGGCATCACAGACACTATTGCAGTTTAATCCTAGCAGAGCAGGTTGCCAGTGAAGATTCATGACTCTTTTCCCTTAAGTGTCATCACATTTAAGAGTTATGCTTTCATTCCCTAAAGAACAAATTAAATATAATGTAATGATAGCCTGAAGGCCCTTTGTAACAAGAAAAGTAATTGGGGGAGGAATCAATTGGGAGTGCAGAAATGGCAAAGATACAAGATACTTAAAGTTTTTTTTCCGTCTGCCATTTCTCTGGTTCAGATTGCTTCACTGTAGCTCTCTCCACACACGGAGTCCGAAACACATTATTCTCACAGATCATTTCGCTCTAAGATTTGTAAGGGTTCAGTAAACCACAACTTGCCTCCTGGCATGGCTCCTTTTGCTTTCTAGGCCAGGAGAAAGAGCTACAACAAAAAAAACCAGGACAGCTTACCATTGTGACCCCATGTGGCTTCTGCTCTGCAAA
Source organism: Gekko gecko (assembly GCA_029375565.1). NCBI lineage: Eukaryota > Metazoa > Chordata > Lepidosauria > Squamata > Gekkonidae > Gekko > Gekko gecko. The sequence continues at coordinate 218,745,683 of JAPDNY010000002.1, read as the reverse complement.
CAGAAAAATGCAATTATGATGTTTTTTCAAGTTCAGGCTATTGTCATGTGTGAATGTATCTATTAAGATTTCTGTTCTAAAATTCTTTGGATTGGGCTATAAGAATAAAATGTTTATTTGCATGATTTATATATGATTTCTTCATTTCCCAAATTTACACTAGCTGAATAAGCTTGGGTTTTTGTAGAATTCTTTAAGCAGGGTGAGAAACAACAGGTGTGGGGATATGTAGGTTAACCTAGCCTATCACAAACTACAAAATACATGGCATGAACTGTGAGGTGCAAATCTCCGGCTAACCCCTGTACTGGCTTCAGGGGGTGAGTGAGGGTCAGCTTGAGCCTCTGTCCTGGCCTCTGGGGAACTGGTTTCCGTATGGAGGAATGAGGGGCTTTGGTAGATGCTCCAGGCAAAGAAGGGATGGTTGTTGATCAGGAAAACTTCCTGATAAGCCGCTCTCTGGACAGCTGGGAGGGCAACCATAATCCCTAAAAAAAGCTGGTGCAAACCAACTGGAAGCTGGAAGAGAATCAGGTGGAACTAGACAGCATACGGTGAGAAGATGAGGCTGTCTTCACATGTTCCACCAGAGAGCCTGGTTCATTTTTGGTGGGAGGGTGGCAGAGAAAGTTCAAAGAAGCAGCAGCAACAGGGGGAAGAGGATGAGAATGTGGTGGGTAGGGAGAAGCAACCTCCTGAGCTGTTATGGGAAGACCTGTTTGGCCTGTCATGCTTCTGGGCAGGACTGTGAAGCCATGCTGGCAGCTCATGCAGTCCTGGATGGGTAACAATAAATAAGTCAGTCACATTCTTACATACAGGGAATCCCATCAGAGAGGGATAGACCCTATAATGTGCCTCTCCTCTCACCGGGGTCATTTCATAGAAAAAGAGGTGCAGGAGGTAATTAGCATAACTCATTAGCATAACTTATTTGCATATGCCACACACCCTGACACCCTCACCGGAAGTGTGTCAGAAGGCAACACCCACCACTCAGACTCCACTGGACTGTTTTGCTAGCTATGGGGGGGGGAGGGGAGTGGGCAGATCTGCCCTCACAGAGGAGGGAGAGCTTGTCCCTGGATAAACCTTGGTCTTAAAAGTGCCACTGGGCTCTTTTGGATAGCCAACAAGTGCAGGAAAGTTGAGGAGGGTGGCACAGAGGATGTGCATGGCCTCAAGCAGGTAGGGGGCCAGGACAGTGGCAGGGCAGAGGTGCAGGAGGAGGCCGAGGAGGCGCAGGAACTCCTTGCAGACCTTGTGGGAATCGCCAGGGCCTGCCTTGCAGAGGCGCCGCGCCAAGGCCGTCATGAGGACAGGCAGAGCCTGGGCGTGCTGGGTGCCATGGCCCAGGCAGTGGCGGAACAGCTTGAGGGCTAGCTCGTGGCAGCACTCTGCTGGGTCAGCCAGCAGGCCAGGAAAGGTGGGGGGGCTGCTGGGAGCAGGGGGTGGGGCTTGCTGCATGTGCCCACCTCCTGGACTCCTTACTGCCGGAGCTTCGCTCCTGTGTGCTCCTGCAGGAAATGAGCCCTGCCTCTCGCTAAGAAGTTCATATTGTACACATGGAATGCCCTGTTGTTCTTAATTTTGGCTTTCAAGCCGGGTCTAGCTTTCCATTAGGAAAACAGTGTACATGTACACACATCCTAAATTATCTTTGGGAGAGATGACAAAATCCTCCAAAGAAAGCTCACTGCCATAAATTCACAATCCCTGCAATGCTCCCCCTAAGCTGTGGAGTCTCATGAGCTAAAATTCTACTTCATGAGCCAAAAGACATGCTAGGATTAAAGTTGTGAGCAAGCCTACATTTTTTTTAAAGAAAGGGAGGGAGGGAGGAGATTTGGGGGCAATACCTAGGGAGGGATTTCCATTTCTCCTAGACTATGGTATATCATAGAATCTACTGTGGTTTTCCCTCCCTCACTGTATCCTCAAACTCCCTGTGAAGTATGCTATGCTTAGAGAGAGAAGGACTGACCCTGTGAGCTTCATTGGTAAGTGAGGATTTGAACTAGACTCTCCCAGTTCCTAGACTGACAGTCTAACTGATACATCACCCTAACTGCTGAGCCAAGAAATCAAAGGGATTTGCTCATATATAGCTAGGAAGGAAAGGAGGGAGGGAGGAAGATGGGGGGAAAGAGAGAGAGGCTCATTCTTTTTGCATACACAAACTCCTTGCATTTGCAAAGAGCAGCAACATGCAAGTCTGTTTTCTGTTCCCAGTGTTGCTAGCCAACTGCATTCCACACCTTTCCGATTGCAACCAGGAATGACAGAGCCCCACTTCCCCCCCCCCCAGGGGTACCCCCATCATTCCTCCGTCATGGGATGGGGGGGGGGTTACCTGTCATCTTCCAGCTTGCCTGCCTTTGCTCCATACCCTGCATCAGTGATACTAGCTGCAGCCATTGTCTGCCTCTTAATCAGGTGTTCAGCAGAGGGGTCTAAGTCAGCCAGAGAAGCCCTGGCCACACCACAAGGCTTCATGGGAATTGTAGTTCCCCACAAAGAGGATGGCCCTGGATGCCAATGGCAGAAGGGTGCCCAAGAAAACTACAGGGATGTGGAAGTTCTGCAGTGCTGTGCATGGCAGGTTGCAGTACTTCTGAAAGGCTGAGGGGGGGAGAGACCTTAGTGAGTGGCAAGAGAAGGAAAGGAAACCATGGGAGTGAAGCAGCCCTTCTCAGCTGAAAAAAGGGGGTCTGATGCAGCAGCGGTGAGTGGGGTCTGATGCAGCAGCCTGAGAGGAAGCACCCCTGTGCTTAAGCTGAAGAGCCGTGTGCAGAGGGGTTAAAATCCTCGGGCATGCTCACAAATGCACATGTAACTGGGAACCCTAATCTTCTGTACAAAAGGAAAGTTCTAGAAGGGTGAGGGCCTTAGTGTAACAACACCAGTCGTTTAATAGTAATGAAGCAAGTGGCAGGACAGTCGACAGAAACTTCTTTTGAATTTCTGGACCTTCCTTCTTTACCTCAAGACTTAGATTTTTTTCTTTAATGACTGCAAAATTCTTCTAATAAGATGTTCTTGTTCCTCTCGAAGCATTTACAACCTCCGTTCTGTATTCTTAATGATGTTTTTTGGTCTCTCATCAAGAGGGGGCAAAGTCACTGCTCAGTTGGGTCCTTTTCTGTTTTTGCAGCTGATTACAAGAAAAAGAGGGAGAAAGCAGGACAGAGAAGGTGACCTAATTAGAGACAGAAGGAAGAACCAGAAACTAAAAAAGACAATCATAGGTTATTAGGAAAGGCAATGTCTATGACATGGAAGGCTGAGCTGAGAAAATAAAGTCTCATCTGCATGCTATAAAACCCTGAGGACTGCTAGTTGGTGGCCAACCCTGTCATGTGATATTTCCCTGTGGTTATCTCATCCTCTTATCTACCACACTGATGTCACTTTAAAGGTTTCACATGGTTTGCAGTAAAGGTATTATACTCCTTAAAATTAAGTAAAATGTATACAGCATGTAAAAGTACAAAGGCTATTTATTGGAAGTACTTAAGAAATGTGCACTACACTCACCATGGATAATCCAGCTCAAATAAATAACAGTAATAAATATTTTAAAAGTAACGATGCCTGACTCATGATTATCCAGGCAGATGAATCCAATAACAATAATATATTAATTATAGAGAAGAAATGGAAAGGAATATAATCAGCCTAACAAAACAAAACAACAACGAAAATATCATCAGTGATCAATAAATATAAAGCAAATGACATTGTAATGGCATTTAAAAAGTGTTGATTTGACTTGTCTACAAGAGCAACAAACTGGAACCAAATTCCTATAAATGCCCCAGCCTTCCAGTTACTTATATTCATTAACTTTTGATGGGTCAACATTGACATAAACATTTTTATTCCAAACTTATATTAACCAAAGCATGGCACTTCCTAGTAGAGGACCATTAAGGGGACATATTAAAACTAAGGTCAGTGATGGCCCATAGGCAATACATGATTGCCAATAGAGAATGCATGATTGCCCATAGAGAATAATGGAGAGTATCCTTATCCATAGGTGATAATGGAGTATATGACTGTCAACAAAGAATCCAGGATATTGCCAACAGAGAATCCAGGACTATCCATAGGGAAAAATGGAGAGCACGCGTGCGCATAGGGAATAATGCAGTCCAAGCTTGCCCAGAGGGAATAAGGGAGATCAAGCTTACCAAGAGGGTTTAAGGGAGAGAACATTAGCCCATGGGGAATAATGCAGTCCATGCATGCCCATGGGGAATAAAGGAGACCACATGTGGCCATAGGGAATAATGGAGACCACACTTACCCATCAGGAATAATGGAGTCCATGCTTGCCCCTTGGGATTAATGGTGACCATGCTTGCCCATAGAGAATAATGGACACCACTCTTGCCCATAGGGAATAATGGAGAGCACGCTAGGCCATAGGGAATAATGGAGTCTATGCTTGCCCCTTGGGATTAATGGAGACCACGCTTTCCCATAGAGAATAATGGAGAGAATGCTTGCACATAGGGAATAATGGAGACCACGCTTGCCATAGGGGATAATAGAGACCACTCTTGCCCATAGAGCATAATGGAGAGCACACTTGCTCATAGGGAATAATGGAAACCATGCTTGCCCATAGATAATAATGGAGAGCATGCTTCCCATAGGGAATATGGAGAGAACACTTGCCCATAGGGAATAATGGAGACCACGCTTGCCCATATGGAATAATGGAGAAAATGCTTGCCCATAGAGCATAATGTCGAGAACACTTGCCAACAGGGAATAATGGAGAGAATGCTTGCCCATAGGGAATAATGGAGACCATGCTTGCCCACAGGGAATAATGGAGAAAATGTTTGCCAATAGAGCATAATGGCGAGAACACTTGCCCATAGGGAATAATGGAGAGAATGCTTGCCCATAGAGAGTAATAGGGACCACGCTTGCCCATAGGGAATAATGGAAAGAACGCTTGTCCATAGAGCATAATGGAGAGCATGCTTGCCTGCAGAGAATAATGGAGCACACTTGCCCATAGGGAATAATGGAGACCACGCTTGCCCATCGAGAATAATGGACACCATGCTTGCACATAGGGAATAATGGAATCCATGTTTGCCAGTAGGGAATAATTGAAACCATGCTTGCCTGTAGTGAATAATAGAGAACACACTTGCCCATAGGGAATAATGGAGATCATGCTTACCCATAGGGAATAATAGCGACCATGTTTGCCCATAGGGAATAATGGAGGAAATGCTTTCCCATAGAGCATAATGGAGAGAACACTTGCCTTTAGGGAATAATGGAGACCACACTTGCCCATGAAGAATAATGGAGAGCACACTTGCCCATAGGAAATAATGCAGTCCAAACTTGACCATAGGGAATAAGGAAGACCACGCTTATCCATAGGAAACAATGGAGTCCACACTAGCCCATAGGGAATAATGGTGTCCACGCTTTCCCAGAGGGAATAATGGTGTCCATGCTTTCCCAGAGGGAATAATGGAGTACATTCTTTCCAAGGAGGAATAATGGAAACCACACGAGCCCATAAGGAATAATGGAATCCATGATTGCCCATAGGGAATAATGGAGACCACGCTTGCCTAAAGAGAATAATGGGGAGCACACTTGCCCTTAGATAATACTGTAGACCATGCTTGCCCTTGGGAATAACGGAGACCACACTTGCCCGTAGAAAATAATGGAGACCATGTTTGCTCATGGAGAATAATGGAGAGCACACTTGCCCATAGGAAATAAGGCAGTCCAAGCTTGACCACAGAGAAAAATGGAGTACATCCTTGCCCAGAGGGAATATTGGAGACAACACAAGCCCATAAAGAATAATAAAATCCATGCTTGCCCAGAGGGAATAACGGAGGGCATGCTTGCCCATAGGGAATAACAGAGACCACACTTGCCCATAGGGAATAAAGGAGAGCATGCATGCCCTTAGGGAATAATGGAGGGCACACTTGCCCATGGACAATAATGGAGGGCACGCTTGCCCATACAGAATAATGGAGACCACGCTTGCCCATAGGGAATAATGGAGACCAGTCTTGCCCATAGAGAATAATATAGACCACAGTTGCCATAGGGAATAATGGAGAGCACACCCGACCATAGGGAATAATGGAGAAAATGCTTGCCCATAGAGCATAATGGAGAGAACACTTGCCCATAGGGAATAATAGAGAGAACACTTGCCCTTAGAGAATAATGGAGACCACGGTTGCCCATAGGGAATAATGGAGGGCACGCTTGCCCATAGAGCATAATGGGGAGCACACTTGCCCGTAGAGAATAATGGAGAGCACGCTTGCCCACAGAGACGATTGGAGAGAACGCTTGACCATAGGGAATAATGGACAGCACACTTGCCTATAGATAATGATGGCATCCACACTTGCCCATAGAGCATAATGGAGAGACTGCTTGCCCATAGGGAATAATGGAGAGCTTGCTTGCCCATAGGAAATAATGGAGACCATGCTTACCCATATGGAATAATGCAGAAAATGCTTGCCCATAGACAGGACTGGTGCAAGGGTTTTTTTGCACACTATGCGAGTCTACCTTCTGGTGCCCCCCACCATGTGCCCACCAATTTTCCAATATAAATGCATTTTAGAAAGAACAAAAAACACAAAGTTTGAAATTGCTAATTTTTTTTTTTTTAATTGTGAGAACAAGTAATACAATCTCTGATTTTCTCTCTCAAACAGAAAAACACAAATCACAGTTCTGTTCTAAAGGTATTCATGCCATGCACAGAACATAAAGTTGCACAACCTAGATATATGTAATTTTTTTTAAGGATATGGAGGAAGGATATTGGAGAAACGACGGCTGAGGGGTGACATGATCGAGGTTTATAAGATTATGAATGGGATTGAGCAGGTTGAGAAAGAAGTACTTTTCTCCCTTTCTCACAATACAAGAACTCGTGGGCACTCTATGAAATTGCTGAGCAGTCGGGTTAGAACAGATAAAAGGAAATACTTCTTCACCCAAAGAGTGATTAACATATGGAATTCACTGCCACAGGAGGTCGTGGCAGCTGCAAGCATGGACAGTTTCAAGAGGAAATTAGATAAACATATGGAGCAGAAGTCCACCAGTGGCTATTAGCCACAGGGTATAGAATGAGAACTCTCAGTCTGGGGCAGGTGATGCACTCTATTCTTGGTGCTGGAGGGGGCAGCAGTGGGAGGGCTTCTGATGCCCTGGCCCCACTGCTGGACCTCCTGATGGCACCTGGTATATTTTGGCCGCTGTGTGACAGAGTGTTGGACTAGATGGGCCATTGGCCTGATTCAACATTGGCTTCTCTTATGTTCTTATGTTCTTATGTTCTTAAGGAGGAAGGCCTCAGCACTGCCATTGTATGTAAATACAGGTTTCCTTTAGGCCAGATTTGGATTTGTTTTCACAACAAATATAGGTTTGGTTCTCTAAGATGAAGGAGGTGGGGGGAGGAAAATGTGTTTGTATTTTTAAATCTCCTACAGCTGCACTGTCTTCAGTTTTGTTAAGTTTGGTGGTAACAGTGGTACATATACATAATAAGCTCTAAACTTCACAGCATGTATATACTAGGCTGGTTAAAATGTCCATAACAGAGATACAATAGGGTGTTTTTTTCCCTTCAATACTTCTAAGAAGCTGTACTGGCTGCTTCAAGTGACTGTGTAATCAAAAACAGATACTATGATCAGGGTGAAAGCCTGAAGATTATCTCTCCCTTTAAAGAAAAGTAGAAGTAATAAAACAGAAGGAAGAAGAACCATCTGCGACAGGGCGACACACACCCCTTCCCTACAAACCCTGTTATTCCAAGGAAACAGGGTGCAAACAAATGAGTCTTTCCATCCTATGGTTTTCATGGTTATAGACTGTTCTTCCCTTTAAGTTAACAGTGTGGTGAGAGAAAGGGGAAGGGACTCTAGCCAGGAAACCTCCTGTAGCCAGTATGAAAGTTCTCAGCATGACACTCCAGATTTGGATAAGCAAGACCACTCTCCCCTCAGCCACCTCCCCAGCAGGCATAAAGGTGCTGACACCAAGGGAGATGTGTGTGTGTCGCCTCTGGTTCTTAGCAAGCATACGCAAAGAAAACAAGCAGGGCTCTTGTCCAGCAAATGAAACTCGGATGCGGAGGGCTGCTAGCATCTGCCTTTATTTATCTTTTATAGCTCGCCCTTACACACTCATTGCCTTATACCATGAGTAAAACTTTGTTGGTCTTAACTGCACCACTCTGCTGCCTTCAGACCAACACAGCTACCCCACCTGAATCTACACTTCCTGCCAGTCTGCCTGCCTTTTAATTCTGTCATGGACCCACGCTTCAGGCATGCAGGCTCACAAGCTAAGCCCCACCACCACCACCAATGGAGCACTGACTCTGGAAGCATAAACCCTGAAAATCTTGTCAGTTTCTAAGGTGCTTCTAGACTCAAAACTAGGCTCTTCTACACTTCAGATCAAGGGAGCAACCCACAGACACCCCCCCCCAGCTCCACTCTCCAGGGCTTGCTACTTCGCCTCAGGCACCTTCAGCGACAGCACCCTTCCCTTATTCTCTCCCCCGACCCCCCACCAGCTACTTCCAGGTGCTCAGCAACCCTCCAACCTCCGGGTAGCCTCTCTCCTCCAGGAAGGAAGGCGATCTGCTGCTCCAGCTGCTGCAGCCCCCGAAGTCAGTGGCTGCAGACTCAAGTGAAGCCTGGTGAGGAGCTCCAGCAGATGTGAGGGGGAGACCCGGCGACTTTGAGGGCCGCAGCAGCAGGGTGGGAAATGCACCTCTTGCCAGAACGAGACTCTGGGAAGGGGAGCACCAAGAAGAGCCCACTCATGAGCAGGAGGAAGGGGGAGGCCTCTCCATCGTCCCACATGGTGGGAGCTCCCTCCCTCTGGAAAGCTCCAAAAATGGTGGGAAAGTGGCACGCCATGGCTCTCATGGTGGCTTGGAGGAGGGGCAGCGGCCTGCCTACCTAGGTCCTCTGCTCGATGGCACCACACCCTCCAGGGAGCCTGAGAGAAGTAAGGGGAAAGGAAGACACTGGGCAGACAATTGCCTTCCCCAGGTGTGTGAGGCGGAGGTCTTCTCTTTCTGCCACTTCCCCTCTGGTCTCTCGCAGCTGCTGGTGGACCACAAGGCTGCCCCCACACTCAGGAGGACTGAGCCAGAGGCAGAGCCAGGAAAGTAAGAGATCTGGCAGCCACTGGGGTGACTCTTTGGCAAGGGGAGGGGGCAGGGCAGCAGGCCAATTTGGCGCCCTTCTAAGGCTGCACCGTAAGGCAACTGCCTAACCTCAGCTCTATGGGAGCACCGGCCCTGCCCATAGAGCATAATGGAGAGAACACTTGCCCATAGGGAATAATAGAGAACATGCTTGCCCATAGAGTATAATGGAGAGCACGCTTGCCCATAGGGAATAATGGAGACCATACTTGCCTATAGGCAATAATGGAGACTATGCTAGCCCTTAGGGAATAATGGAGACCATGATTGCCCATAAGGAATACTGCAGTCCACGCTTGCTCAGCAATTACAGTAGTTTCCCATAGACAATTCATGATAGTCAATAGAGAATGCATGATTGCCCATAGGGAATAATGGAGACCACGCTTGCCTAATGGGAGTAATGGAGACCATGATTGCCCAGTAAGGACAGCAATTGCTTGCTGACAATACATGATTGCCAATAGAGACTGCATGATTGCCCATAGGTAACAATGGAGAGGAAACTTGTCCATTCAGAATAATGGAGACAAAACTTGCCCAGAGGGAAAAATGGAGACAAAGCTTGCCCAGAGGGAATAATAGAGAGCATGCTTGCACATATGGAATAATGGAAAGCAACTTTGTCCATAGGGAATAATGGAGAGAACGCGTGCTGATAGGAAATAATGCAGTCCACGCTTATGTAACCTCAGCTTGTGGCTTCTTTGGGGCAAAACTTGGAATGAATCTTTCAGTCATTCAGAGAAAATAAAACATTTTTTTAAACTTTTCATTTAACATCATGTAACAAAAACATCGAACTTAGTATCACAACATAACAGGGATCTTTTAAAGTCCAAGCCTAACTTCTCTGTTCTTCACAGCCTGCCACCCCGAAAGTCCAACCACCCCAAAAGGGGGGCCAAGAAGTCTCCAGCTGAACACTCTGTGCACCAGCTTCCAAAATGAGGGTCCCTGTTGAACTCCCCACTAGAGCCCTGTTGAATTCCCCACAGCCCTGAAACAATAATACTCCCTCCTTTACCAGTGTCCATCCATTAATCATAGTCACCTTAAATGAGGTGCTTAGAGCCTATGATTATGGTCTGAGCTCCCCAGTGGGGCAATCTTGCTTCCCTCCATTGCTTTCCACAGTCTGCATCCTTCTGCATCTAGATGCTCCACCCCTTTCTGGCTCCTTCCATTCCTAGCTAGGAGTTACACTTGCCCTTAGGGAATAATGGAGACCATGCTTGCCCATCTATAGATATAGAAAAGAAAGTTCCCTCACCGTGAAATCAACGCCCAAGCCAAACTGCTGGACCTAGAGGCACCAAATTCGGGGAGAGCACTCCTACCATGGCATAGGTGCTCACTAAGAAGGGATTTTTAGGAATTCGACCCCTAAGTGGGTAAAAAGGGGTAAAAAGTGCTCCCCTCATTGATTTCTATGAGGCTGCCAGGCGGCTACCTCCCTGCACCCCCCCACTCTCTGATTGGTCAGCTGCAGAGCTCAGTGTTCTGAAGTTAAAAAAAAAACCAGTTACAGGGGACTACAGAGAGCTTATGACAGTTGAGAAAACCAGGAGTGGCCAATAACCACCTGTGAGGTGAAGCAAAGCTGCTGGCCCAGCCTCTCTGGTGGCTTCCAACACACTCCCCCCACCTCCTACACCTAACAGGCAGTTTTCTGTCAGGTGCAGCCCCACCTCCACAGTGGCTTCTAATACTCCTCCATACTTCCCCTCCTATGCAGAACAGGCAGCTGCCTGTCAGGTGTAAGAGAGGAGAGATGGCTTCCAACACACTCCCCCCACCTCCTACACCTAACAGGCGGTTGTCTGTCAGGTGCAGCCCCATCTCCACAGTGGCTTCTAATTCTCCTCCCTCCCCCTCCTACAGTGGACAGGCAACTGCCTGTCAGGTGTAGGAGAGAAGGTGGGATGGCTTCCAACACACTCCCCCCACCTCCTACACCTAACAGGCAGTTGTCTGTTAGGTGCAGCCCCGCCTACACTATGGCTTCTAATACTCCTCCCCCTCCCCCTCCTACTGTTGCCTGTCAGGTGTAGGAGAGGAGGTGGGATGGTTTCCAACACACTCCCCCCACCTCCTGCACCTAACAGGCGGTTGTCTGTCAGGGGCATCAGTAGTTACAGGGTGCATAAAGCCACGAGGGAGCCCACCCTAGCCATAATGCCTTAGTGATCCTGCCAGCCCCGCATACACTGTGGCTTCTAATACTCCTGCCCCTCCCCCTCCTACACTGGACAGGCAGCTGCCTGTCAGGTGTAGGAGAGGAGGTGGGATGCTTACAGCCACCAAGATTGCCTTAGCACTGCTGCCAGCCCAGCCTCCCTGATGCCTTTAAATACAGTCCCCCCAACACCAGACAGGCCAGTGCCTGTCAGGTGTAAGAGCAGGACCAGGGTACTTTAATCCAACAGGGACACTGCCCCTGCAGGATCACCTTAGCAATGCTGCTGGCCCAGCCTCTCTGATGGCTTCCAACACACTTCCCCACCTCCTACACCTAACAGGCGGTTGTCTATCAGGTGTGGCAGTGGTTGCAGGGTACTTAAGGCCATGAAGGAGCCTGCCCCAGCAGTAATGCCTTAATGATCCTGCCAGCCCTGCCTCCACAGTGGCTTCTAATACTCCTCCCCCTCCCCATCCTACACTGGACAGGCAGCTGCCTTTCAGGTGTAGGAGAGGAGGTGGGATGCTTACAGCTACCAAGGAGGTTTGCTCAGCAGGATTCCCTTAGCACTGCTGCTGGCCCAGCCTCCCTGATGCCTTTAAATACAATCCTCCCCAACACCAGACAGGCCGGTGTCTGTCAGGTGTAGGAGCAGGGCCAGGGTATGAATGTTTATGAGGAGATAGTAAAGGACATTTCTAGGAGCCATTTCGATGTGTGCCTCCCTCATGAAGCTGAAGAAATATCCACCATATCACCAGTCCTTCACCCCAACTCTCCCTCACACCTCTCACCTCTTACTGCCCCAAGAAAGCTCCTGGCAAACGTCAAGCCAGATACACCTATAAGGAGGAGGCAACTTAGGAATGCAGCAAAGGCATTTGCACATAATACTCCTGCAGTGCACTGAGCTATGCAGGCCAAGTATCAGCAAGATCACCCTGAGGTGCTCAGAACAACACAGTATCCATATGAGCAAGACAGTCCAGGAACACAAATAGAGAGGCCATCACTTTCGTGGAAGGTAGCAGGAGTTGACTTAACAGATGACTGCTTCTTAAATGGACAGTTCTATGTGGCCTGCTCCAGAGAGAGCTCATCAAGTAGCCTGGTGATTCTAGCACCTAAGGGCAGAACCACCAATGTGGTCTAGAGAGAGGTCCTTCAGTAGAGAAAAAAAAAAAGTACGTATGTCTCACTTCATTTCTTACACTACAATCTTCTCCATTAGAATTCCTACAACAAATGTCACATTTCAAATTTCACATCATCAGTATTATAACTAGATTTACAGAACTAAAATACCATAGTGAAGCACGGGTAGCAGGCTAGTCTCTCTATATAAACTAGCCTGATACCCATGCTTTCCTATGGTGTTTAAGTTCCGTAAATCCAGTTATAATACTGATGATGTGGTCTAAAATGTAATATTTGTTGTAGGAATTCTAACACAGAGAAGATTGTAGTGTAAATAATGAAGTGAGAGATACAAACTGGTTTTTTTCCTCTACTGAAGGACCTCTCTGTGATTGCCATGCTTGCTGTTATGAGAAATATTTATTCAGGAGTCTTGAATTGCTGATTTCTGTAACTGTCCAGCTGAACAATCAGAGGGAGGTGGGTGCAAATAGGCAAGTTTTACATCAGAACTCTGAGCTACACAGTTGACCAATCAAGGAGGGTGGCAAGGAGGCAGCGGCCTGCCAGGCACATGGAAAACAATTGGGGAAACACATTTTGTCATTTTTTACCCACTTAGGGGTTGTGTTTCTCAGAAATCTTTTCGTGGTGGGGGCTGACGTCATGGGAGGAATGCACTCCCCTTATTTTGGGTTTCTTGATGCAGGGGTTTGGCCTGAGCATTGAAATTTTTTTTTGAGTGCATACTCTTTTTTTATTTTTTTTACAAAAATGCTTCTCATTTATGTTACATTTAAGAAATGGAACATATACATGTTCAAAACAACATCTGAGCAATCACCTATTAAGCAAGTTTATATGAACCAATTTTCCAGAAACCACATTGTGAGAAGTTAAATAACCTAATACAGGAAACCACTTTTCTACAAATTTGGGGTATATTTCCATAGTGGGTGGGAGTGTGGCTAAAGGGTGGCCTCCCTGATGGATTAAAGTACCCTGGCCCTGCTCCTGCACCTGACGAACACCTGCCTGTCTGGTATAAGGGGTGTGTGTGTGTTTAAAGGCATTGGGGAGGCTGGGCCAGCACCGGTGCTAAGACAATCCTGCTACACAAGCCTCCCTGATGGCTTTAAGGACTCCACACGCCTTCCAAGCCTTGACAGGTGGTTGTCTGTCAGGTGTAGGAGGGGTAGCATGTCTGAAGGCATTGTAGAGGCTAGCCAGCAGGATTGCTAAGGCGATGCTGCTTGGGCACCCTCTCTGATGGCTTTCAATGCTTTGCCCCTGCTCCTGCTCCTGACAGACAACCACCTGTCAGTTGGAGGAGGGGTGGGTGGGAGTGTGTCTAAAGACTTTGGGGAGGCTGGCACAGCAACATTGTTAAGGTGTTTCTGTTTGGGCAGCCTCCCTGATGGATTAATGTACCCTGGCTCTGCTCCAACACCTGCCTGACTGGTATTGAGGTGAAGTGTGTTTAAAGACATGGGGGCAGCTGGGCAAGCCTCCCTGATGGCTGTAAGCATCCCACCTCCTCTCCTACACCTGACAGGCAGCTGCCTGTCCAGTGTAGAGGGGAGGGGTATTGCAAGCCATTGTGGAGGCTGGGCTGGCAGGATCACTAAGGTATTACTGCTGGGGTGGGCTCCCTGATGGCTCTAAGCACCCTGAACCCTCTGCTGCATCTGACAGACATCTGCCTGTTGTAGGGGAGCATGTTTGAAGGCATCAGGGAGGCTGGGCCAGCAGCACTGCTGCACCTCACAGGTGGTAGGCCATTCCTGATTTCCTCAACTGTCGTTAGCTCTCTGCAGTCTCCTGTAAATGTTTTTACCTCAGAACCTAAAAATCCCTTCATAGTGAGCATCTACATCATGGTAGGAGCACTCTCCCTGAATTTAGTGCTTCTTGGTCCAGAGGTTTGGCCTGGGCATTGATTATGGTGAGGGGACTTTTTTATATATATCCTGTCCTTATATATATTTGAATTTTTGTTCCACAACATTCTATGCTTGCCATAATTGATTCGGCTCAAGAACAGGCAGTCAGAAGACACTGGCCAGGGCTGACTGGCTGCTTCGCAAAGTCCCGCCCACATCAGCCCCAGTCAGTGTTTTCAGCTCAGTCTGCTCCAGTCCTCCAACAGGAGAGGACCGTCTGGAGTGTGAGCGCAGGGACAGGCCCTCAAGGCTGAGGCAAGTGAGAGAAGCCCTTTTCTGCCCCCCCACATCATCCCCTGGGCCTTCTATGAGGGGACTAGGCCCAGAGAAGGCCTTTTCCGCCCCCCACACACCATCCCCTGGGCCTTCTATGGGGGCACTAGGCCCAGAGAAGGCCTTTTCCGCCCCCACACGTCATCCCCTGGGCCTTCTATGGAGGCACTAGGCCCAGAGAAGGCCTTTTCTGCCCCCCACACGCCATCCCCTGGGCCTTCTATGGGGCTCTAGGCCCAGAGAAGGACTTTCCGCCCTCACACGCCATCCCCTGGGCCTTCTGTGGGGCACTAGGCCCAGATAAGGCCTTTTCCGCCCCCACATGCCATCCCCTGGGCCTTCTATGGGGCACTAGACCCAGAGAAGGCCTTTTCCACCCCCACACGCCATGCCCTGGGCCTTCTATGGGGGCACCAGGCCCAGAGAAGGCCTTTTCCGCCCCCCACATGCCATCCCTTGGGCCTTCTATGGGGCATTAGGCCCAGAGAAGCCCTTTTCTGTCCCCCACATGTCATCCCCTGAGCCTTCTATGGGGGCAGTAGGCCCAGAGAAGCCCTTTTCCCCCACACACTGCCTACTGCCCCCATAGAAGGCCCAGGGGGTGGTGTGTGGGGGACAAAAAAGGCCTTCTCTGGGCCCAGAGAAGCCCTTTTCTGCCCTTCTTCCCTTCCTTTCCCCTTTTCCTTTCTTCCTCTCTCCTTTCTTTCATTCTTCCTTATTCCTTCCTTCCTTCCTCCAACCCTCTGTCCCTTCCACCTCCCTCCCTTCATTTCTAGGGCCCATTGTCTTCCACCATAACGGGCTTTGCTCCTTAGTATATGTATATATGTATATAAAAATCCCCTCACCATAGAATCAAGGCCCTGGCCAAGGCCCTGAACCTAGAAACACGACATTCAGGGAGAGCACTCCTACCATGACATAGATGCTCACTATGAAGGGATTTTTAGAAATTCAACCCCTAAGGGGGTCAAAAGGGATAAAATGTGCTCCCCCCATTGCTTCCTATATGGCTGCCAGGCTGTCTCCTCCTTGCACTCCCCACTCTCTGATTGGTCAGCTGCAGAGCTCAGTGTTCTGAGGTTTAAAAAAAAAAAAAAAAAAAACAGTTATAGGAGACTGTAGAGAGCTAATGACAGTTGAGGAAATCAGGAATGGCCAAACACTTGTGAGGTGCAGCAGTGCTGCTGGCCCAGCCTCCCCAATGGCTTTAGCTACACTCCCACCCAGTATGGAAACACACCCCAAATTTGTAGAAAAGTGGTTTCCTGTATTAGGTTATTTAACTTCTCACAATGTGTGTTCAAGAAAATTGGTTCATAACTTGCTTAATAACTGATTGTTCAGATGTTCTTTTGAATACGTATTTATTTCCCACTTTTTACATGTAACATAAATGAGAAGAATTTTTGTAAAAAAGAAGAAAAAGAAGGGTAAGACCTGCACTCAAACACACAATTCAATGCCTAGGCCGAACCCCTGCACCAAGAATTCCAAAATAAAGGGAATGCATTCTTAACTTGATGTCAACCCCCACTATGAAGATATTTCTGAGAAACACATCCCCTAAGAGGGTAAAAACAAGGCAAAATATGTTCCCCTATTGTTTGCTATGTGCCTGGCTGGCTGTTGCCTCCTTGCCCCCCCCCCCATTGGTCAATTGTGTAGCTCAGACTTCTGATGTAAAACCTGCCTGCTTGCATTCACCTCCCTCTGATCGACTGCTTCTCACATGAACAGTACTATGTTGCCTGCTCCAGAGTGAGCTCACCAAGCAGCCTGGTGATCCTAGCACCTGAGGGCAGAACCACCAATGTCCTCTACAGAAAAGTCCTTCAGTGGGGAGGGGAGGGTATGTGTCTCTATTCCTTTTTTACACCACAATCTTCTCCATTAGCATTCCTACAACAAATGTTACATTTCAAACTTCACATTATCAGTATTGTAACTGGATTTATGAAACTTAAATACCATGGGGAAGCACGGGTATCAGGCTAGTCTATAAGAAGAAGAAAAGAAGAGATTGGATTTATACCCCACCTTTCACTACCCAAAGGAGTCTCAGAGTGGCTTACAAACTCCTTTCCCTTCCCCTCCCCACAACAGACACCCTGTGAGGTAGGTGGGGCTCAGAGAGCTCTGACAGAAACTGCTCTTTTTTCAAGAACAGCTGTGCCAGAACTATGGCTTGTCCAAGGTCATCCAGCAGGTGCAAGTGGAGCAGTGGGGAATCAAACCCAGTTCTGCCAGATTAGAGTCAGCACACTTAACCACCACATCAAACTACACCAAATAATGGAAGCATGGACAGAATGTATATCACAGACTAGAAAGGGGATGGCTACATCTAAGAGCAGGCCAGTGTGGCTAACACATAAAGTCAAGGAAGCCAGAAATGGCAAAATCTTGAATCTTTCATTTCTGGGCAAGGTAATTGAAAGAGCAGCAGCAGAACAATTCCAGAAATTCTTGGGTGACACATTGGCATTGGACCCATTTTAGTCACCTCCAGACTAGACTGCTATAACTTACTCAATGTAGAGCTGCCCAAAATTCCAGTTGATCCAGAACGTGGCTGTGTGGATCTTTACTGGGACCCCCCATATGGCACATATCCAACCTGTGCTGAGCGAACTGCACTGGCTTCCAGTGGACTACCAGATCTGGTTCAAAGTTCTGGTGCTAACCTTTAAGACCCTAACAGCCCGGGACCTACGTATGTTTGGAACAGCTTTTCCTGGTATACCCTCAAAAGAGCCTTATTTATTTATTTATTTATTTATTTTATTGATCTAATTTATACCCCACCCTTCCCACCAAAGATAGGATAAAAACTTCCTGGTGGTCCCCCAGCCCTAGAGGCATCCAGCTGTCCTCAAATAGATCCAGAGCCTTCTCTGCCCTGGCTCCTACCTGGTAGAACTCTCTGCCAAATAACACCAGTGCCCTGTGGGACTTGTTGCTGTTCTGCAGGACATGTAAGACTGCCAGGCATTTGGTTCACTCCCCCCACAAGGCAATGATACTTCAGGAATTATCGCCATCAGATAGGCTTAGGTTGTTGCAGATTGTATTTTTACTTTATAACACAAGATGCTGGAGATATAAACTTTATAAAGATGATTTCCGATGTTGAATGGCAATAGCAGGTGTGATTGGATTAAGCATGATATGCAGAGGGGTGGAGGTATCAGCACTGGTATGATATAGAGAGGCATGGAGATATCAGCATTGGTAATGAGACAGGAATGGAAGATTTGCATTCACTTACTGTGAAGCTTCCTTTCTCAGTGGTCTGGGAGTGGGGCAGTCCTTACTCTTGGGAATAGGCTCCTCCTCTGGAACAGGGTCAGTTTCTATGACTTGGATGACTAAAATGCACTCCCGGAGTGTCATTCCCCCATGTTCCAACTGGAAATGAGCCCTGGCTTAAGGGGGTATTTCTTGTGGAAGGCACAAACAAGTGAGGGGGCTCTAACATGTTCTTGTTGCATCCATTCATTATGACTCTCATTAAAGTCTTTCCATTTGATTAGATAGTACAATCACCCCCATTTTATTTTTGAGTCCAGGATTTTTTCAACTTTGTGGTGGAGTTCACCATCCACCATCAGAGGGGGTGGAACTGCCAGACAAGGTTGCCATTTGTTGGGTCCCGGAACCTTCTTCAATAAGCTGAAAAGGAATACATGGTGAACATGTTTTAGAGATTTGGGCCGTTCAAGCTTTACTGCTACTTTGTTGATCACCTTCACCACCTTGAAAGGTCCAATATATTTCCACTCCATTTTCCTTCCTGGTTGAAGCCCCTTCAGGTGCTTGGTGGAGAGGTATACGGAGTCACCAGGCTTGAAGTCCCATTCAGGGGCTCGGCCCCTGTCAGCATGTCACCGATCCCTCAGGTTCGACCTCCAGACTTGTAAATTTCCTACTTCTGGTTCTGGGAAGTTGACTGTGGAGAGGGGGAATCCCTCAAATCCATGTATCACTTTGAATGAAGAAAATCCAGTGGTGCTATGGACTGAATTGTTATAGCTGTATTTGGCATAGAGGAGGAGATCTACCCAGTTGTCCAGCTGATAGTTTGTGAGGCACTGAAGGAACTGCTCCACCACCTGGTTGACTCCTTAAGTTTGCCCATTGGTTTCAGGGTGGTGGGCACTACTGAGACCCTGCTCTATCCCTAGCACTTGCAGTAGTTCCTTCCAGAATTTGGCTACTAATTGCGATCCCTGGTTGAAGATGATCTTTCGGGGCAGGGAATGCAGTCTTACAATGTGTTGCATGAACAGTTTTGCAAGCGTTTTGGCATTAGGCAGTTGCTTGCATGGGATGAAATGTGCCTGCTTTGAAAACAGATCAACCACCACCGAGATAACTGTTTTTCCCTTGCTAAGTGGGAGATCTGTTATGAAATCCATGGAAATGACTGCCCACAGCCTCTTGGGGGTCTTAAGAGGTTGCAAAGTCCTCGGGGTTTCCCTGCCCTCCTCTTCCCCATCAGGCATGTTTGGCAGGACCCCACATATTGGGAGATATCAGACCTCATGTGGGGCCACCCAAACTGGCTTTGGAGGAGGTGTAGAATTTTCAGGTAAACAAAATGCCCTGCCAGTTTGTTCTCATGCCCCATATGCATGATTTCTTTTCGGGAGGAATCAGGTACGAACAACCAACCCCCTTTGTACCAGCAACTGTTTTCTTTCTATTCTAGGGAACCATCTTTATGAATTTCCTCCAGATCTCCTTTTGAGATTGTGTTCTTAAATTTAGGGGGCCAGGGGTCAGTGTCCAGAGGGCCCCCTTTTTGCTTGGCTGTGTGTAACCATGCCTCCCCCAGTTGGGTGGGTGTGAACATGGAGACCACTACTTCCTCCCTTTGACTGGCTTGTTGAGGTAGGCAGGACAGTGCATTGGCAAGGAAATTTGATTTTCTGGGGAGGTGCTGGAGGGTGAATCTAAACAGAGAAAAACTCTGCCCACTACAGCTGTTTAGTGCTCAACCTCCTGGGCACATGTAAGGCTTCCAAATTTTTATGATCACTCCACACCTCGAACTCTACCCCTTGCCCCCTCCAGGCAATGCTACCAAGTGGTCAGAGCTAACTTGATGGCCACTGCCTATTTGTCCCAAATCACCCAGTTACTCTCAGTGGGGGTGAATTTATTTGGACACATAAGCCAAAGGGTGGAGTTTCTGTCATCTCTCTGCTGGAGGATGGCTGTTCCCATGGCCACATCAGAAGCGTCCACTTGTAATATGAACGGCTTCTTTTCATCAGGGTGGTGCAAAATGGGTTCAGAGGTGAATAGCGCTTTAAGCAGCTCAAAAGCCTGCTGGCACTCAGGTGGTCCAGACCAGTCTAGCGCTGGGTTTGATGCTTTCAGCCCCCTTCCCTTTCATTTTTATCAAGTCTGTGAGGGGAAGGCCCCCTGGGCAAAGTTCAGGATGAATGGATGGTTGAAATTGGCAAACCCGAGAAATGATTGTAACTGACTTCAGGTTCGAGGTGCCTCCCACCCCAGTACAACTGGTACCTTGTGGGGGTCCATACCAATCCCCCCCCGAAATACAGTAGCCTAGAAAATTCAGTTCTTCTTTATGGAATTCACACTTGGAGAGCTTAGCAAATAGGCTGTTATCATAAAGCATTTCAAGCACCTCCCTCACCAGGCCACATGGGACTCCATACAACAAGTATTCAAACTGGCCCAACAGGGTGTTGAAAGAAATCTTGTGCTATGAAGTAAGTGTCATGCGGATGCGCAATCTGATGCATACGGATGCATACTCTGAAGTAAGCATCACTTAACCAGTTTAGTGAAAAAGCGGTCTCGAGAAGCCTCCATTAAGAGGTCCTTAATCAGGGTGAGGGGGTAAGCGTTTGACATGGATACCACATTCAGGCCTCGATAGTCAGTGCAAAGTCTCAACCCCCATCTTTCTTCTTCCTGAAAACCATGGGAGCTGCAAATGGGGGAGATGCTGGTCTAATGAACCCCCCTTTGTCTATGAACTTGTGCAACTCCTCCTTTTCAGCTGGACTCATTACATATAATTTCCCTTTAAACATTTTATGCCTGGTAGAATCTTAATTGAACAGTTTTCCGATGGGGAGATAATTCATCTGTCTCTTCCTTCCCAAAACACCCAAGCCAATTCTCTGTACTCTGGGGGAATTTGATTGAGCTCCCCTTGTGCCAAACATATTTGCTCTGGGATGGGATTTGGTGCCTCCCCCCACCCTGGGTTCCACCCATGGGCCTTGCAGCGAAGGTCCAGAAAACACATCACCCCCCACTCCACTGCACATATAGGTCATGATCTCAGAGCCATGGATTCCCCAGCACCATGGAGAACCTGGTGGTGGGGTTAATTATAAAGGGACGTTGCTCCCAGTGTGACCCCATCACCATTGGCACAGTCTGGTACTTGCAGGGCTCCTTCATGGGGGACCCATCCATTTGGATGAATATTATAGGCTCTGGGAGGGCTTGGACTGGCACTCCCAACCTGGTTACTACTGCTGGGCTTATCAAGTCTCGGGCACATCCTGAGTCTATTAAGGCTCTCACTCGCATTTGGGTGCCCATCTTGGAGTTACACACAGTAACAGTCACATAAAAGAGGGGGGGAGAAGCTCTCACTGAATTTGGCATGTGGGATTTTTGTACCTGCTGGGCCGTGTCCCTTACAGCAGTCCCAGACTTTTCCCACTGCCTCCGAGGGTTCATCACTGCTGGAAGAAGTGCCATCAAGGTTTCCCTTCTCAGATGCCTGAAGTGCCTTGGGTGACTTCAGCCATGCTCCCGGCTGCTTGGCTTTCCTGTCTGCCCCCTTGCACTCCATCATTTTCCCTTTTCCCAGGCTCTTGTCGAGCAGGCAGTTGGCTGTGAACTGGACCAGGGCTCCGCACCGCAGGCGCAAACTCTGTCTCATCCTCTGATCTCAAATGCTGTCCTGTTGTTTAGCTGGTGGCCATCACGCTTCACTTATGCTGGCCTTGGAGGGTGCCTTGGGCTGGTACATCTGCAGGAGATTGGACCGGTTTTCAGCCTCACATGCCACCTGGATCCATCCATTTAGAGTTAGAGGGTTGCCCTGAGCTAGGGCCTGGTTGAGGATCATATGATTCAGCTCAGCTAGGTAGAACTTGATGAGGATTTCTTTGGGCCACCCCTAGAGTTTGCATCTTGAATTTTTCAGAGTAGTCTCTCATGGAATGGCTCCCCTGGCACAGACAGTGTAGATGGGTGCAGGCTCTCTCAAGCCTCCAGAGGGCCCACATGAAAGGGTTCACATCCCAGAGCTCTGGCCCTCAGATGTTGTGGAGCCCCACAGCCCTGGCTTGGTCCCAATTCTGAAACTCTTGCTGAATCGCATCCATGATGACCCCCAGTAAATTGAGCATCATGTTGTGCATCTCAGTGCAGCTCATCTGTCTCTCCCTGCATCTCCTCCCACAAGCAGTCAATGTGGGTTTCCTACATGACCCAGATGTGGTTGGGGTCATCCTGGAAGGAGCGGCCATACCTCCGCCAGCTCCCTTCAGATGCAAATCTGCCCAACTTGGGGTCGGGAGTCATCACTAGGTGGGTTCAGCAAATCTAGGGAGTGGGGTCCACGAGTCTCTGGGGTTTGCCCCCAAATCTTTCAAGTCCATTGTGGGCACAGGAGCCCCTGTGCTCCATTGTTCAGGGACGGCCCCATCCCCAGTGGAAACTGGAGTCTCCCCATTGCCTTCACTCATCATGCTAGTGGTGCATAGGATTGGGAGAGTAGTTCTGTCAAACTACTGGTGAAATCAGCTCTCAACAACAGTCACTCTAAGAATAAGTTCATTGAGAAATTGATAGGATCCAGACTAGACTCTAGGTGTGTTAGAACTATGGAGAAAAGGCATGGAGATTACAGATATACTGGGTTCAAGCAAAAGGCCCTAACAGGTAAGGCTAATCACCCCTTGGCATTTTGCCCACCAAAGTAACTGATTGCAACCCCTGTTGTAACCCAAGATAGGATGAGAAAGTTGTGCTCAAGAACTTTTGGCGTTCAGAACAGAGATTAGACATTTCATTACATCAAAGTAGACACAGCTAGGAATTTCACACTCTTCCATTTCACACTCTTCCATCTCCCCTCCCAGATACTATGGCAAAAGAGCTATAAAATGTATAAGGAGGTTGACAATTATTCCCTATAGGCAAGTGCGGTCTACATTGTTCCCTATCAGAAATCCAGCTCTCCATTATTCCCCATGGGCAAGCAAGGACACCGTTATTTCCAAAGGGCAAGCATGCCCACCATTATTCCTTATGGGCATGCAAGGTCTTCATTATTCCCTAAGGGCAAGCATGGTTTCCATTATTCCCTAAGGAGAAGTGAGGTCACCATATTCCCTATGGGCAAGCGTGGTCTCCATTATTCTCTATGGGCAAGTGTTCAGGGCTCTTTTTGTAGCAGGAACTCCTTTGTATATTAGGTGACACAAGACTGGAGACTTGCTCTGAGGTCACCTTATGAAACCTGAATATGGAGAGCCCCTTTTCAAAGCTGTGGCTAGCTGTGTTTCAGAACCAGGAGTGCCTTCCTTGGCCTGAGTTTTGTGGGTCTCTGGGTCAGGTTACAAGTGGGGTGCTTCTGCTATTGGGGCTACTCTAGAGTGAAGGCAGTGCCTCTGGCAACAGTTTCCACTATTCCCTAAGGGAAAGCGTTCGCTCCATTATTCTCTATGGGCAAGCGTTCTCTCCATTATTCTCTACAGGCAAGCGTTGTCTCCATTATTCCCTCTGGGCAAGCGTGGTCTCCATTATTCCCTATGGGCAAGCGTGGTCCCCATTATTCTTTGTGGGCAAGTGTGCTCTCCATTATGCTCTATGGCTAAGCGTGGACTTCATTATTCCCTATGGGCAAGTGTGGTCAACATTATTCCCTATGGGCAAGTGTTCTTTCCATTATGCTTTATGGGCAAGCATGGACTCAGTTATTCTCTATGGGCCAGTGTGGTCTCCATTACTCTTTATAGGTGAGCATGCTCTCCATTATTCCCTACGGGCAAGCATGGTCTCCATTATTCCCTATGGGCAAGCATTTTCTCCATTAGTCTCTGTGAGCAAGCATGGTCCCTATTATTCTTTATGGGCAAGTGTGCTCATTATGCTCTATGGGCACACGTGTTCTCCCTTATTCCCCATGGGCAAGCATGGACTCCATTATTCCATATTGGCTAGTGTTCTCTCCCTTAATCCCTCTTGGTAAACCTGGTCTCCCTTATTCCCTTTGGCCATATGTGGTCTCCCTTATTCCCTATTGGACATTTGTTTTTATTTGTGTAATCTACCTTGACCCTCAGCTAGAAAAGAGGATGATAAAAATATAAAATGCTGAAGGCTTCCGGTCTGGAATTCATGGCGTCCTAACGTGTTCTGGCTTGCTCTCAGAGCTCCCAGAGCATATGGAGGGTCTTGACGACAGGGTGGGCTTCATATAGCCCACCGCAGATCCCCCCAGGCAGGGGGGTGACTGGCAGCGAGCCTGGCCCGAGAGAGGAGTTGAGATCGGCTGATAGCGGGGCTTTAAAGAGCATCGCGACCAGCCTTGATCCCCTCCCCCAGAGAAGGCACTTCGGAAAATCTCTACAAGACCCCACCGAGTTGGATTCTCAACATAAGAACGCATGACCCAGACCTCCAAGACATTCTACGGAAACTGACATCAAGGAAACACTGCTATAACAAGACACGGACTTTGAAGGTAACTTTAAAATTGCTCACCGGAGACGCGTTTTGGCCGAAAATAAACAACATCCGATGAAGCGCATGATCGTGCTGTATCTGTCGTACTAACATTGGAGCGGAAAAAGTGCAGTTAAACAGCTTAAAAAGGCCAAAAAGCCGAATTGTTGATCATTCCTGCGGTTAGATTATTGACTTTAAAATAGAAACTAACAGTAACTCCGCGAGAATTACAGTGGAAAAGTACTGTAGCTGCTGCAGCAGAAATCGGCAAAACAGGAAGTGACTTCAGACCAGACAAGTAATCGTCCTAGAGAAGACCAAGGAGGCTGGAAGAAGGGAGGAAATCAGGATTAAGGGGGACCATCAAGACTGCCGGACAGGAAGTGAGTACCCGGAAGAACTATTTACCATAGAGAAATTGCGCCCACCATTTTGGGAAGGTCAGAAAAATTTTCTTTGATTTTAAACGAAAGACTCAATAGAAAAAAGTGAAACTAGTGCGATTTAGGTGGGCACAAGAAGGACTTTGATTTAGAGTGGGTTGGAGGGAAAACTTTGAACAACGGCTTACGACCTGCGGCAACGGCAGAGGGCAAATACCTGGTCCTCCCCGAAAATGGCTGGGAAAGAGGAAAAAAAGCTACAGGGCATGATGGAAGCTATGGAGAAACGAGTAATGGACGCGATTCTGAAGTTGGAAAAGACTGTAATAACAGAAGTAACAGAGCTGAAAAAAGAAATGTCTGGAATTACAAAAGAGATACAGACGTTGACTAAAAGAGCAGATGAGATGGATGTAAGGGTGAAGGGAGTAGCATCTAATATAGCTGAGGTCACTATAGAAACAGATAAAGTGAATGTGATGGTCCAATATAATGCAATGATTAACCACATGAGATTCAGGGGGATCCCTGAAGACAAGAATGAGGACATCCATTCAGTTATGGTAGATGCTGTTGCAGACTTTTTGAAAATGGAAGAGGAGAAAGTGGCGGCACAGATTGATGTGGTATACAGAGTCAACTCTGCGATTGCGCAAAGGAAAAAATTACCTAGAGATGTAATTGTCCAGTTTATATCTAAGAAGCTGAAGGAGGATTTGTTTAAGCAACAATTTCAGGAAGACTTCACAATTGACAACAAGAAAATTATGGTCCTAAAGGAACTACCCAGAGCGATGCTTCAGGATAGACGACTTTTCAAAGATCTGATTGACAAGCTGAAAACAGAGGGCATAAGATATAGATGGGAAATTCCTAAAGGCGTCAGTTTTTCGTTCAAGCAGAAGAGAGTCACCATCAAGTCAGTTGAGCAAATGACCAGATTCATCAATGATAATTTTAAAGACTCTGATAAATAATCATAAAACCAACATGGAGAGTCAAATAATTTCATGGAATGTTAATGGACTGAATTCACCCCAAAAAAGGAAAAATGTCAGACTTTGGTTGGAAAAACAGAAATGCGATATTGTTTGCTTGCAAGAAACACATATTAAAAAATCAGATGCCAAATTTTTGATTCAAAAAAGATTAGGAGAGGAATTTTATTCACTCTCCTCCCAAAAGAAAAAAAGGAGTTGTTACATATATTAAAAAGGAGTTGGAACCAAAAGAAATTTTTAAAGACAATGAAGGGAAATTCTTGGTGGTAGAAGTTGTGTTGCAGAATAAAAAGACATTAATTGTTAATCTCTATGCTCCCAATGGTGCGAAGGAAAACTTCTTTCAGGATTTGTGGGAACAGCTACGACAGTTGACCTATGAGCAAACGATTTTAATGGGCGATTTTAATGGTACTGTTGACAATGTTGTTGATAGAAAATCAAAAAAAGGAATTGATGCCATGGGCAAACTTCCTAAAGTCTTTTTTCAATTGACTAAACATGAACACTTGGCAGATGTTTGGAGAGTTAAAAACCCCAGAGATAGAGAGTACTCTTTTTATTCATCAAGACATGAATCTTTTTCAAGGATAGATATGATGTGGATGACAGAGAATTTAATCTTGCAAACACGCAAAATTGAGATATTACCTAGGACTCTTTCTGACCACAGTCCGATAAAATGGTCAACGTATGTTAAGAGAAAAAAATTTCGATGGCGACTTAATGAAGATTTGCTGGACAAGCAAAATATTGTGGATAAAATAAGGACAGAAACCCAAACATACTTTCAATTGAACTTAAATAAGAGTGTACAGATGCAAACGGTATGGGAAGCATACAAGGCTGTGATGAGAGGACATCTGATTGCAATTAATAATAATGAAAGGAAACAACAAATGAAAATAGACAAAGAAATTATGGAAAATATTCGGAAAAAAGAAACAGAACTCAAGAAAAGGCCTGGCAAAAAGAAGATTTTGAGAGAATTGAGGATTTTAAGGGAGCAATATGAGGCAAGGTTGAACAAAGAAGTATTTTGGAACTTGAAAAAATTGCAACAGAAATCCTTTGAAGGTGCAAACAAACCTGGCAAATATTTAGCATGGCAATTGAAGAAAAGAAGAGAGAATAAAACAATCACTTGCTTGAAAGATGGAAATAAAGAGATCTCAGACCCAGGAGGAATCAAGAGGGAATTTTATAAATACTATGCGACTCTCTTTCAAGTGAAGCAAGCGGATCCTCAAAAAATGTTGGATTACCTATCCAAAGTTAATTTGATACAACCAAACCCTGAAATGAAAACATTTTTAAATGCTGCAATAACTAAAGATGAAATCAGTAAAGCAATTGCTGAGGCAAAAATCTCTAAAGTTCCAGGCCCGGATGGCTTTTCAGCTAAATTTTATAAAAAACTTCATGAAGATTTGGTCCCGGTGTTGGAGATTCTCTTAAACGAAATTAGAAGGACAGGAAAGATTCCAGACTCCTGGAATGAAGCTGCAATCACCTTAATTCCTAAAGAAATGCAAGACTTAACAAATGTTAAAAACTACCGGCCCATTTCTTTATTGAACAACGATTATAAGATATTTGCAAAAATACTGGCAGAGCGCCTTAAAAAGTTTTTGAAGGATCCTATTGTTGAGGATCAAGCTGGTTTTTTACCAAATAGACAAATTAAAGACAATATGAGGGTTGTCTTGGACGCAATTGAGTATTATGATAAACACCCTGAAAAAGAAGT
Organism: Gekko gecko; assembly: GCA_029375565.1. Classification (NCBI taxonomy): domain Eukaryota; kingdom Metazoa; phylum Chordata; class Lepidosauria; order Squamata; family Gekkonidae; genus Gekko; species Gekko gecko. The sequence continues at coordinate 218,718,017 of JAPDNY010000002.1, read as the reverse complement.
CACTTTTTTATTTTTGGATGCAGAGAAGGCTTTTGATAATCTGAATTGGGAATTTATGTTTAAAGTGTTTGAGAAATCTTTGATGGGCGTAGAATTTATAAGAATGATTCAATCGATATATAAAGAACAAAAAGCTTCGGTGATTGTGAATGCAGAACCAACAGATATGTTCCGGGTAAGAAAAGGTACTAGACAAGGTTGTCCCCTGTCACCATTGTTATTTATCTGGATTTTGGAGATTTTGCTACAAGCGGTTAGAGATGATGATAACATAAAAGGTTTGAATATTGGAGGCTTTTCATTTAAATTAAGAGCATTTGCGGATGATATCATGTTTATTGTTGAAGATCCTGTTAATAATATGCCTAAGGTATTTGAAAAAGTAAGAGAGTTTGGTGATCTTGCAGGGTTTTATGTCAACAAAAATAAATCTAAGATATTGTGTAAAAATATGATTGGTTCAAAGCAACAAATGTTACAAAATGTGACAGAATGTGAAGTGGTTAAAAAAGTTAAATATTTGGGAGTTGAAATCACAATGAAAAACATAGATCTGTTTAAAAATAATTATGAAAAATTGTGGGGTTCGATAAAGAGTGATTTAGAAAAATGGGAAAGGTTAAGACTATCTCTTCTTGGAAAAATTGCCGTTGTTAAAATGAATGTATTGCCCAGGTTAATGTTTTTGTTTCAAACAATACCAATTGTGAAGGATGGGAAAGTCTTGGTCAAATGGCAAAGAGAAATCTTTAAGTTCATCTGGGCAGGAAAGAAGCCAAGAATTAAAATGAAGATAATGTATGACACTAAAGACAGAGGTGGCTTCCAAGTTCCGAATTTGCGTTTGTATCATGAAGCTGTATGTATGTCTTGGTTATCCGATTGGATTCATTTGGAAAATAGAAAGCTGTTAGCTCTTGAGGGACACGATTGCAGATTTGGCTGGCATGCCTATCTTTGGTATGGGAAAAATAAAGTTGATTTTATGTTTAAGCATCATTATGTAAGGAGGACATTGTTTGATGCATGGTCTAGGTACAAGGATACAATCTCGGACGAGAGGCCTTTGTGGATTGTACCAGCTGCTGTTATACATCGGTTTTCTGAACATAAAGGTCATGACTGGTTGAAATATCAGGAATTATTGCAAAAAGAAGGGAAAAAATATGTTTTAAAGCCAAACAATGATTTAGAATTTGAATACGGTTGGTTACAATATTGTCAAATAAGGGATATTTATAAAAAAGATTGTAAAGAATTTGGCTTTAGAGCCATATATGATGAATTTGAAAATTTATGGTTGAATAGAGAGCGGAAAATGATTTCAAAGATGTATAAAATTCTGTTGTTTGTATATACATTGGACGAAACTGTAAAAGAGCAAATGATAAAATGGGCTATAAATATGAACAAAGAAATTTCTATGGAATCATGGGAATTTTTGTGGAAAAGATCTTTTAAAATGTCTACTTGTACCAATGTAAAAGAGAATTGTTATAAGATGATGTATAGATGGTACATGACACCAAAAAAGATTGCTAATATTAGTATGGACAAGAACTTGAGTAACAAATGCTGGAAATGTAAAAAAATAGAGGGTTCTTTTTACCATATGTGGTGGTCATGTGCTAAAGCGAAAACATATTGGTCTAATATACATTGTGTGATGCAGAAAATATTAAAAATCCCAATTGAGAGAAAGCCAGAACTTCTTCTCCTCGGTTTGACAATGGAAAAAATTCCACAAGAAAAAAGGACACTGTTATGGTACATGATCACGTCGGCGAGAATGGCCTTTGCTCAGCAATGGAAAATGGAGAAGGTGCCAGATATACATGAATGGTTGAGAAAATTGTTATTTTTAGCGGAAATGGACAAAATGACAAAGAAATTAAATGGACAAATGGCAGAACAGTACTTAAAAGACTGGGAAGGATTGAAACTGTATCTAGAAACTGAATATAGAATGAAGGGGAAAATATATAACTTAGATACGTATGGATATTGAACGAGAAGAGAAATGAATTTTGAACTGTATGTACTGTTATATATAATATGTTGAAATTGTAGAGGTTATATATAATTGAAATGTGTTACCTGGTTTGTCGATGCATTTAAGTCTAAGCTTGATTACCTTATAATTTTTCTGTTTGTTATTAGCAGTGTTGGAAGCCTATTAGGGGGGGTGGGGGGTTGGGACGGGGATCTTCTTTTTCAAAATTGTATTGGTAACGTGATTGGAAATGTTGAGTGTATCCCAATAAAAAATTTTGTTTAAAAAAAAATATATATATAAAATGCTAAAGTCAATAAATCAATTATAACATACATTATAATAATTATTATTGGTGATCCTGTGTTTATACAATGACATCCATACTGCCTTTGTATTTATGTGTTCATGCTTTTGAAAAAAATAAAATGAAATGAAAAAAATAAAAATGAAGGAAAGAGCAATATACAAGATAGAGCCCCAAATAAGCTACATCCAGGGTTGGTCCTACCATTAGGCCAACCTAGGCCACCGACTAGAGTGCAGACATCAGAGAGGCAGAGAACTGACAACGTAGCAAAAGGCACCACAGCAACATGTCCCTCGGCGGCACTGGCTAAGGAGCAGCTCACCTTCCCCACCATGGCAGTGGTGAGTGCTGCAGCCTCCTGCTGTCAGGATCAGCTGGACACCCCGGCATCTCATCCTCTCACCCAGCCACAGGCTACCCCCTGTGTGCCACTGCCACATCCCCGCCAGAGAGGAAGAGGGTGCACTGCTGAGAGGCTCTCTCCTAGCTGGGCTCCTGATCTCTCTTGGCCTCTCTCTGCCCTGTGCTGGCTGCATGCGGGGTAGTGGGTGGAGGGACTCTGCTGCTCTGCCGCTGGCTGCCAAGTGGCCCTAGCACCATTCCAAGGGAGGTGGCCTCTCCACCTGCCCCCTGCCTTTGCTGAGAGAAGGTGCAGTGGCTGGATGGACTCCCCCTTGGCATCTGGCAGCCACTGGAAGGACCCTGAGAGAATCAAGGGAGGCCCCACCCAGACCAAGAGGAAACTTTCTTTTCCCCTCCAAAACAAGAAAGAGATCTGGAGACCTCAATAGATCAGACTAGCCGAGATGCTCAATTTGACCAAAAGGGTCTGGGATTCTTTTTTAGGTTAGAGAACCCCACTACAGGAGGGGCCTGCCAAGGAGAAAGGAGGGGGGCAGAAGGGGGAAAGAGAGCATTTTAGCTGACCCCCCCCCCTGAAGCATGCATACACACACACACCCCCTAGGGTGACCAGATGTCCCCCTCTTTTTGGAGGACATGCCATCTCTTTTGGTGTCCCTTCTCTTTTGGGCTCTTAAAAAAAACCCTGATGAAAATATCCTTTTGGGGGTGGGGGTGGGGCTGGAAGGTTAGGAATGCTCTTAGTTAGTAGCAAGTATCACCACTTAAAGAGGAGAGGTGTTGAAAGTGAACTTTGTCCACAGTGATCACTTGTCTGAAGTAGTCAGTTGTGAAAGATGTCCTCTTGTTCGCTTGTCAAAATATGGCAACCCTCAAGGATCCACTTCTCTTCCTGGCCTTCGTTGACTGCTGTCAGTAAAAAGCGGGATCAGTTGCTGATGCTTCTGCCCAGGGACTGATGACACCACCTCAGAGGGAATTCTAATTGGTGCTCCTCTGTGCCTGGGCCCCACCCACTCCCCAGGACTTAAAGGGCAAAAAGCTCTCCTGTTCCTTCCCTGCAGTGAACAAAGTTTCCCCCAAAAGCAGTAACTGGGGGTTTCCTTGGGGCAGCCATTGGGTACGCCTGATCCTGCTGGAGGTGCTGTTGGTGCTGCTGGGACCATCCCTGGTACCTGGAATAGAGAGGAGACTCAGGACTCCTCCTGGTAATCATTGCTCTTTTTTGTGTGTGGGGGGGAGGAATGTGTGAGGCTTCAGAAGACTGTTGGTTCTGATGGGGCCATCCCAGGTCCATGAAATGGGAGGAAAGACAAAGCCCCCTATAAGTGGAGCGGGGAAAGGGAGGGGGGCTTGGATAAATGGGCCCCTTCCCCTCACAGTGCGCGGGAAGACCCTCTTTCTGACCCGGGGAGGGGATTTCAGATTCCTCCCTCTTGCCCTGCAAGCTACTTTATTTACTCTGTTTATACCCCCCTCCTCCCCAGAGGGGACCCAACTTGACTTTGCATGGCTCTCCTCCATGTTCTCCTCACATTGAAACAGACCATCAGGCTGTCAAAGGTAGTTTCATCTTCTCAGACTGGCGGAGGCTCTCCAGGGTCTTTCCCATCACTTCCCACCTGATCTTCTGAGCTGGAGATACTGGGGTTGGAACCCAGGACGTTCTGCATGCCAAGCAGATGATGATGAAGAAGAGTAGATTTTTATGTCTTGCTTTTCTCTATCTTGAGGAGTCTCAAAGCAGCTTACAATAACCTTCCCTTCCTCTCCCTACAACAGGCTTCTGAGGCAGGAAGGGCTGAGAAAGTTCAGAGAGAACTGGAACTGGCCCAAGGTCACCCAGCTGGCTTCAGTTGGAGAAGAAGGGGGAATCAAACCCCATTCTTCAGGTTATAGCCTGCTGCTTTTCACCATGACACCACACTGGCTCTCTGCCACCGGCCATGACCCTCCCCCTGGAACTCCCTGCCACTGGAGCCCAGAAGCCACCAGCCCTGCACTAGACCCAGGTGAAAAAAGGCTGAGGAGAAACAGTGAAGGAGATCTGGATCCTGGCAGCCTCCTCTGCCTCTTCTGCCCCTCCCAGGCTGGGGCTGTACCCCTTCATGGGTCCTGAATAGAGATGTAAAATTTCCAGAAATTTTGAAGTTCAGAAAAAAACAGGGTTTTTTTTTCCAGAAAAAAATTAAATTTTTGAAAAAATTGAAAAAAAATGCTACATTAACACTTCTTTTTTCTTTTCCAGAGTGAACGTCATTCTGTTACTTTAGAAACAAAATACGACTATGGACAATTTTACTTGGTATGAAATTATCACAACTAGCATATTAAAAATATAGTGTATCCAAAAAATTATTACAAACAGAATTTACTTTTTAAATAATATTTATTTGTAATTGTAACAAATGGAGCAAGTAAAGAACCAGATTAGTAGTAATTAAATTACTATTTACACAAAGGTTATAAAGATAAACTAATATAGCTAAATGGTTCAGTTTTCTGGAATCAGATAAATGAAAACACTTACCTTTTTAAATTAAGTATATACCTTCAGGTCCTTTTTGTTGCTCTGTATTTTCTTCCAGTGCTTTGAGGCCTAGTGAAGCCTGAGCGCCAGTATACCCACCCACATGCAAAAACAAAACTGAAACCTTTTCTTTTCTTGTGACAATAGCACCTCCTAAAGGAAGAAATGCATCTTGTTCTTGCATTGGAGAGTTCAGTTTGTAACCTAGGACTTCCTTGTCCTCAATGCACAGAAATTAGATTAATCTGATACCATACATATTTTTTAAAAACGATTTGGAAAATATTTGAACACCTTAAAATATTTTATTCATCATGTTAAAATAAAACATTCCATAATCAATTTTTGTTTCAGTTTTTCCAGTTTCTTTCCGGGCCTTTACATCTCTAGTCCTGGACAGCCTCTGGGCAGCCAAGCCAGGACTGAGCATGAGAATGTTATGGACACCCCCTCCCCCCAGTGACTACATTCTGGAGGGAGCCAGGTTCAAATCCCCTCTCTGCCCTGGAGGCTCTCTGGGTAATCTTAGGCAAGTCACTCTCTCTTCAAGGCCACAAAATGAGATTCTGATGTGCCTGAAATGGAAACATTAAAGAGACTTAAATTTCAATGTCACAATTCACAGGATTTTTCAAAATGTTTTGTGATTTGTGTTTTTCTGTTTGAGAGAGAAAATCAGAGATTGTATTACTTGTTCTCACAATTAAAAAAAAATTAGCAATTTCAAATGTGTTTTTCATTCTTCCTGAAAAGATTTATGTTTGAAAATTGGTGGGCACATGGGGGGGGGCACGCCAGAAGGTAGCCTCACCTAGTGTGCAAAAAAACCTGGCACTGGCACTGGCACTGGCTACATCAATAGAAGCTTAATATTAAAATTAAAGTTCAGCTGATTTAATCAGTGTGGTTGGGCTCTTATTTATCTGTTTTGTAGATTCATAGAATGTTAAGAGCTATTGGTCTAGAAGAAACCAAAGCTAAATTGAACCAAGTAGGCCACCCTGAGCTCCATGAAAGAAGGGTGGGATAGCATTTGACAGCTAAGAGACATCAATAGACAGACTTTTGAGACTTCCCACATGCAGAAATTCCTATATAGTGTGCATTTCTGACATACAAGGCTCCACCTCCTCACTTCCCAGGTGCCACTTCCAGACCCCACCCACTCATCAGAATTTTTAATTTCAGGTCCTGGCAACTTTACACATAGAACCCTCTCTAAGAAGCAACCTCCCACCCCACTCCCGATCTTGGGAAAAGTCATAACTGCTCACATTTACATGGAAGTAGATCCTCTTGGAATTCTGCCCAGAACTGTTTTGACCAGCCAGAAACTGAGCTAATAGTGAATGGATTTTAGATTTTTTTTTTTAGTGTGTGACTAAGGATTTCTGGCCCAACGTGAACTCTTAGTGTCTGGGATCAGATTTATGGTTATCCCAGAAGACTCTTGCTGGGTGGGAAAGGGAAATTGCTCCTAGGTTTTATCTTTCCATCATCCCCATCTGCCAAAACCACAAGCAGTTTCATGAGAAAAACAAAAAAATTACACCGATTATCCTGGGCCTACAGGCCTCAGATGAGGAAAACCTGCATTCCTCTTTGTTCTCCCTTTGGCAGTCATCCAATCTGTCTGGAATCTGAAAACTATGTGAGGGGATTCCGTAACAACTCAGTTACAAAAATTATACCGCCACCTCAGAAGTCAGGTATACTAGACTGGATAGAGCAAAGAACTTAATAGATTTTCACTCTTCTATTGGGTTAATCAAATCTCTTTGAACCATGAGGAAAGGCAAAGTATAAATGCCTTAATAAATTAATTAATAATCAGTCCTTGCCTTCAAACTGAAATATCTTTGATATCTTCCCTGTGTACATATGTTACTTTTGTGCATTTTGGTTCCCAATGTGTAAAACAGGCCTCCAGAGAATTTGTGTGTCTACTCTTCATAAGGTCAATAAGGTCAAAGTTGTACATATAAGATTTTGCAGAATAAAATATATTTTAGGAAAAGCTTTACATGAAAGTGTAGGTTGGGGTGGTGATTGATCACATGACCTTCCTGCCCTGTGCCACCAGCAGTTGTGACTTGGAAGGCAGATGCATCCCATCAGCACAGGGAAGGGCAGGTCTGGGATGCAGTGCCAGCTGAGTCCTCCTGTACCACCATCCTCCTTGAATTTTGGTGCCATAGGTTCACTTGGGTTGCTTATGTGGTGGGTTGGCCCTGAATAAGGACCTCATATTCCTCATTCTTGTTAATCCAAGCAATTTTAAATATGTTTGGGAAATGTATGCTGATCTCATCTTCTTACTTTTGAATTCATACACATTAATTACCTTTATGAAGATTCTTTGGCCTGCAAATAGGGCTGCCAGCCTCCAGGTGGGGCCTGGGGATCTCCTGCTTTTACAACTGATCTCCAGCTACAGAGATCAGCTCCCCTGGAGAAAACGGCTGCTTTGAAGGGTGGACTCTATGGTATTGTACCATGCTGAGGCCCCTCCCCTATGCAAACCCCACCCTCTCCTGGATCCTCCCCCAAAGTCTCCAGATATTTTCCAATCCAGACCTGGCAACCCTACCTGCAAAAAGCCTGTACATTGAATAACTAATATTTTTGCATTCCCTTCTATATCTTTTCATTTAAGGTTTTTTTAATCTCTTGCTTTTAGTGTTGTCCCTTCACAAATCATGGAACACTTCAAGATTTGTTTTTGCACTCTCATTAAAATGCCTCTGCACCCATGTTGTGACCTCTTAGAAATGCGGAGAAAAAAATACTCTGATCATTAATTTCTTCCCTTACTAATTGGTCTCTGAAGCAGAACCATCTGCACTGGTTTCCTGGTGCTGAAGCACACCAGGAGATGAACAAGCATGAGATCTTCCATCACTAATTAGAATGCTTTCCTCATTTATTTGTAACGACTCCCACTCATTGGGCTGGGCACACACTTGATTTGGTCTTTGCAGTGGGGGTTACAGTGGACCAGATTACTGATTTGGCAGTACCATAGTTGGACCACTTTGCTCTGAAGGCCTGTCTGAATATGTCACTCCAACCCTGTTGGGGTGCAGAGCCTGCAGAGCCAAATGGACCCAACGTGGCTTCAGATGGCTCTTCAGTATCCAATGCCCCCTGGTGGCTCATTAGATGAGCTGGTAGAGGATTGGCACAACCAATTCTCAACAGCCATCAACAAGATCGCTCCCTGATGCACTCTGTGCCTTTGGTCTAGGCTTGCTCCATGGTTTACCCAGGAGTTGTGGCTGATGAAGCGAGGGCTAAGATGGTTAGAGAGACAGTGGCAGCGTACTCGCGATGAAGCTACAAAAACATCTTATAGGATGTTTATGAGATCCTATGAGATGGTAATCACAGTTGTGACTGTGTCTGCAAGTTCATGCCCAGCTGCAAGGCAAACCAAACACTAGGGAACTGGCCATTGGCTGTGAAGCTTTTGCAAGTTATTTTGCAGATAAAGTCTTGTTGCTCCACCTCCTCCCTTGATCTGTGACCTTTGTGGCTAATTAAAGCTGGCCACAAGGGGTTTTGAGGTGCCTTGTGGGAGATTATCAACAAGTCCCTCTCAGAGGTACTGTTCCCTGAGGCACTTAAGGAAACAGTGGTTCACCCTCTCTTGAAAAAGCCATCTTTAGACCTGACCGAATTGGCTAACTATCGGCCCCCTTGCCCAGATTGCCCAGAGGCATGGGCTGGGTTGTCACCAGTATGCAGATGACACCCAGCTCTGTCTGTTTTTGGGTGGTCAGTCCGACTCCAAACCAGAAGATCTGGACTGGGCGCTACAAGCCATGGCTGGTTGGCTTAGGCTGAGCCGGCTGAAATTGAATCAGATGAAGATGGAGGTCCTCTGCCTGAGTCAGAGTGGGCCAGGGTTAGGGATCTGTTCCTAACCTTCAATGGGGCACCATTGGTGCCAGTGCTGGAGGTTAGGAATTTGGGAGTGCTCCTGGATGTCTCCTTAACTACGGAGGCCCAGGTAGCAGCGACTGCCAAATTGGCCTTTCACCATCTTCGACTGATCAGGCAGTTGGTTCCTCAATGCAATGACCTGGCAACAGTGATCCATGCAATGGTCACCTTGAGATTGGACTACTGTAATGCTCTCTACATGGGGCTGCCCTTGTCTCAAATCTGGAAGTTGCAGCTGGTGCAAAATGCTGTGGCCAGGCTTTTGATGGGGCTCTCTAGATGGGAGCACATACAGCCTGTGCTGAAGGCATTGCACTGATTCCAAATATACAAATTCCACTAGTAGAAAACACCATCAAAGATTGCCAGAATAATATATTAAACAATTATAAAGTTGGTGGTGTCACCACAACAACATTAATGCATACTGTAACTATAATAAGGCATAAGATACACTATTTCCTCCTTTGAAGATAAGACATAAAGTCCATGTAGTCAGTGTAACTTGATAGGAGGAGTCCACATAATCATAAGATTTTCCAAACAGCCTTTGCAAAGACACCCATTCTAGATACTTAGAAGATATGTTTCCTTCAACTTTTTCAGTTTGCCAGCTGTGTAAGTGGAACCTGATTTCAGCAATTTCAACAGACCACAAGGTTCATAGTGTAAGAAGCAAATCATAGGGACCGCCTTTTCCCACATGTACCCCAGAGACAACTGCGGTCAGAAGCTCAGAACCAGCTGGCCCTCCTGGGTCTTAAGGAGGTGAGGCTGTCGATGACCAGGACCAGGGCTTTCTCAGTGGTGGCCCCATCCTGGTGGAATGAGCTCCCAGAGAAGATCAGGGCCCTGCGAGACCTTTTACAGTTCTGCAGGGCCTGTAAAACAGAGCTCTTCCACCAGGCTTTTGAGATCCACCACCACCACCAATGAAGAATTTTAGATGGTTCAATGTGAGAGGGCCCTGGATTCTGGAAATTGCCACCAACAGCCTAAAGAACAGCAAGCACTGCAAGGACAATCAAAATGAACACTGTGAGCTGATTGCGAGTTGAGAACTCTGAATAATGGCTGCTACTGACATACAAACAACAACGACTACTAGCACTTTATTATGGTTTTAGAATTGTTTTAATTGTAACTTATGTTTTAATGTAACTTATCTGGTTTTTTTATGTAAGCCGCCCTGAGTCGACTTCGGCTGGGAGGGCAGGGTAGAAAGTAGATAAATAAATAAATAAATAAATAAATAAATAAATAAATAAATAAATAAATAAATAAAAATTTCCATCAGGACATGTGCAAGATCCCCAGGACCAAGAGTCTTTCCACTTGTAAATACTGTAGAGCAGGGGTCATTTCATAGAAAAAGAGGTTCAGGAGCTCATTTGCATAACCCATTAGCATAACTTATTTGTATATGCCACACCCCCTGACATCACTGGAAGTGTGTCAGAAGGCAACACCCACTGCTCAGGCTCCACTGGACTTTTTTGGATTGCTAGCTGGGGGAGGGGGAAACGCACAGATCTGCCCTCACAGAGAAGGGAGAGCTAGTACCTGAATAAACCTTGATCATAAAGGTGCCACTGGACTGTTTTTGATTACTAGCTATGGGGGAGGATATGCAGATTTGCCTCAAAGAGAAGGGAGAACTGGTACCTGAATAAAACTTGGTCTTAAAGGTGCCACTGGACTGTTTTTGATTATTAGCTACGGGGTGGGTGGGAATGTGCAGATCTGCCCTCACAGAGAAGGGAGAGCTTGTACCTGAATAAATCCTGATCTTAAAGGTGCCACTGGATTGTTTTTGATTACTAGCTATAGAGAAGGGTAATGTGCAAATCTGCCCTCACAAAGGAGGGAATGCTGGCACCTGAATAAAAATTGGTCTTTAAGGTGCCACTGGACTGTTTTTGATTACTAGCTATGGGGGAGGGGAACCCAGGCATGCTTAGAATGGCTTTCTTTTCCTTCCCCAGCTGGAGAAGGGAAAGAAAGCCATTTAACCCCCCCCCCACTCCCCTGAGTCTCTCTGCAGCTGTGGAGAGGCTCGGGGGAATGGGGCATGTGGGGCACCTAGAGGATATCAGGCAGAGAACCCAGGCATGCTTAGACTGGCTTTCTTTCCCTTCCCTAGCTGGGGAAGGGAAAGAAAGCTATTTAAATCCCCCCACTCCCCCAAGTCTATCCACAACAGTGGAGAGGCTTGGGGGAAGGGGGGCATGTCTACCTGCCTCCTCTCCCCTTTTCCAGCCAACCCGCTGCTGCTGATCACTGTTTGGGTGAAGAAGTACTTCCTTTCATCTGCATTTGCCCTTTTCTGCATTTTCCCCAGTGCTATAAATATTCTTTTTGAGGTGTGTGTGGTGTGAGTGGTCTAATGAGGTTGCACCATCAATTTATACATGTATAAATGATGTTCTTTTTGGTCTTTTGGGGTTTCTGTGTGGCACTGTGGCATGCTTGCACTGCCACAGTGCCACTTGTTCTGGAGTGTGCCACTTGTTCTCAAGGCAAACAAGCACCTCCCAAGACAGTTCACTTTCCCTGAGATTCTCTGGGAGAGTCTGACTGCTGGGTGGCTGCCTGATTGTCTGCTTGCCTGCCTTAAATGCTGCTGGCTGGATTTCCCCATTGGAAACAATGGAGGTAATGGGGGTAACCTGTTTGGGTGCCCATAGAATTAGGCCGATTGGTCCAATTGCTTTGGGACGTGGGGGTGTATGTGGGGAGAGGCTCCCAAAGCTACTCTGAAAATTTGGAGCCTCTTCCTCAACCCCCCCCCCCCCAGAGCTACTAACAGCACCGTGGGGAAAAGTAACTTTTTCCCCACCATAGAGAACAATGGAGGGAATGGGGGCAACCTGTTTGAGGGCCCAAAGAATTGGACCCCCTGGCCCAATGTTCTTGAAATATAATGGGTGTCTTGGGGAGAGGCTCCAACAGCTACCCTGTGAGTTTGGAGCCTCTTCCTCAAACCCCTTCCCCTCCAGCCCCCAGAATATACCCTATGTTTTTGCCATTGACTTCAATGGCCTATAGGATATAATGGGGCTGAAATTGACATTCAGCTGGTGGAAAGACTCCCCAATCGGCTTGTTTGGCCGAAACTGACATGTGGGAGCCTTTCTGCCCTCCGAAGCTGCCAGTGCTGTGCTCCGGTGCATCCCCCCCCCCCCAAAGACCCCTGGTTAGAGATGCTAAATTGGTTTTTGAACTAAGCCTCCTGCTAGAAGGTAAGTGCATGAGCTAGCTCTCAAGAGGCTCTTGTGCCTTTGTAACCATACTTCTAGCCTGATATTCCACTACTTGATGTTGTCCAGTCCTGGGGATGTGGGTAATTTAGCTTCTTGCCTTTGAAGCTACAGCTTCCCCTCTGACTAAACCTGGCCCTTCTGCCCCTTATTTCCTTGTGATTCTGAAATATGGTACAGGGAGCTCCAGTTCATACTGCATGCTCTTAAGGCAGTAGGGTATATTCAGAGAGCAGAAACAGAAACAAGTAAATATTGTGAGACCAAGTTTAACTTAGAAGCACTTCAGCAATTCTTGCTTCAGTTTTATGTTTTTATTATTATTATTTATTTAATTTATAGCCTGGTTCCCCAAAGACTGGCTCTGAGTGGGTAACATCAGTTTATAAATATACAATTAAAATTTCCAAATATCAAATAATTCAATCATCAATAAAATACATTAAAATACACACAATACAATATAATCAGTTATATAAAATCAAGATGGCAGAAACCCAAAATGAAAGGGGACTATTCAACCACTGGAGAAGGGAATGTTGGAAGGGTACTGGTTCTGGTGGTCCAGATCCTTCTTTAGTTAGTTAGTAGAGTGCACAAGGCTTTAATGCAGCAGTGCTTGTATTAGACCTGACCATGTGCTTGCAAAGTTACAAAGTTACACAGAGCCACTGTTTCAAGTTGAAATAAAATAATTATTTTATTCTAGAAATACATGCTTGATAGTGCAGGGTAGAGAAGTAATGACAGTTCCTATGCTATCTAGCTAATCGACGGGAGTGAATGAAGAGAGGCATCCTGCACCCACTGCCGGCTCGCCCACTAGGCGAGCCAGGCGCTCACCTAGGGCGCTGGGGCCCACAGGGGCGCCAAGCGCCCCCTGCCCCGCCCCCGTGAAGCCGGTGCTAGGAGGGAAGGGGCGGCCGTTCAAACGGCCGCCCCTTCCCTGGCTTTCCTGAGCACGCTGCTACTGCAGCGTGCTCAGGAAAACCGATGCTCCACACACCCCCTCCAGCCGGCGCTGGGGCTGGGAGGGAAGGGGTGGCCGTTTGAATGGCCGCCCCTTTCCTGGCTTTCCTGAGCATGCTCCCCCCCCATCTCCAGCCGGCGCTGGGGCTGGGAAGCCGTTCAAACGGCCGCCCCTTCCCTGCAGTAGCGGCGTGCTCAGGAAAGCTAGCGCTCCCCCCCCCGGTCTCCAGCCGGTGCTGGGAGGGAAGGGGCGGCCGTTTGAACAGCCACCCCTTCCCTGGCTTTCCTGAGAACGCCGCTAGTGCAGCGTGCTCAGGAAAGCAGGCGCTCCACCCCCCCAGTTTCCAGGCCCCACCGGGAGGTTGGCATCCCCATGGGGTGGGTGCCCCAGGCTGTCTTGCCTAGGGTGCCCAGACATCTGGGGCCGGCCCTGCCTACACCCCACATGGAAAGGAGAAGAAAGAGAGAGAGAGAAGATGGAAGAAAGTTGCTTCTCCCTAAGGATTGTTCATCTGCACTTCAAAGGGAGATTGTGACAGCAGAGAGTAAACAGGAAGGTGCTTAGTGTTTGCCTATCTACCTGCATACTCTGTGGTCACTTGCTTCTGGAGGTCTGACACACAGGGACATTGCACCTGGAACTTCCAACAGGGGAATGGTGGGGGAACCCTCAACCATAGGATGGGTGGAACAACTCAGTTTTGAAGGCCCTGCAGAATTGCATTAAATCCTGCAGGGCCTTGATCTCTCCTGGAAGAGTGTTCCGCCAGGCCAGGGCCAGGGCAGAAAAAGCCCTGGCCCTAGCTGAGGACAGATGGGCACTCTTTGGGCCAGTGACCACCAGTAGTTTTTGGTCACTTGAGAATAGTGCTCTGTGGGAGATGTACCAGGATAGGCAGTCCCAGTGGTATGCTGGTCTCTGACTGTTAAAGGCTTTAAAGGTCAATACCAGAACCTTGAATTTTATCTGGTCTGCAGGATGTTTGCCTATTCTGATAGACATTCCATATCAAGGTTTGGAAAGCATCTTGGAAACCACTGCTAAGAAGGTGCTTTTGGCTTAAACTCTTTACAAAATCACCTCAGAATACTCCTCTAATTACCCATCTCTCTCTTTTGTATAATTTGAAATGGGACCATTTCAAAATCACCTCAGAATACTCCTCTAATTACCCATCTCTCTCTTTTGTATAATTTGAAATGGGACCACACAGTAAGACAGAGCCTTGGAAAACAGGCATATGTATTAATATCATAACTTTCTGTTTCCTTCAAGTCTTCTTATTTCTTTACTCCAGGCAATAGTTACTTGATCCAGAAAAGCTGGTGCTCATGATGAAGAGTGAAAGAACTGTGAGGAGGGAAAAACCATACACTTTGGTCAAAGGGACATATGGAGATTTCAAGTGAAGTCAAAGGTAAGTAAGCCTCCTGATTGGTTGGAAGAAGAGACAGAGATTCTTAGACTGTCTTCAGACTTAGGAAGGTGGTAGGCTTTGGGCAATCAAGGGAGTGTTGCCATGAAGCCACTTCAGATGACACTATTAAAGACTCTAATATCACTGCTTTGCTGGAATGTGAAGACCGTGTGCCAGGGCAATGGACAGACTGTGGTCCTAAGTTTAGTGCCCAATGCTGGATTATGGACTGTACACTGAGGCCAAGGGAAGCCTTGTGCCAAAGAAGTATGCCAAGTCAGATGTGAACCCAGGACTACAGAAGCCTTCTGCCCCTGCACCTCTGCATCCACATAAGGACTGTGATGCAAACCAACAGCCCTGCCCTGGAACACAGATAGTAGCCGACCTGAAGAGAATCCATGTTCTGACAAAGGACCAATGTTCCTGCACAGAAACCATGAAGAAATCTCTTCTTCATCATGTAGCACATTCCCACCCCAAGCCATTCTCAAACAAAGACTGTTGCCCAGTCAGAAACAAAAGAAGAGATTAAGCCTTCCTGCTGCCTATCAAGATAACGCCTCTGACAAGTATCAGATTGTTCACATGAAACACTGAAGCCGTGAAGTGATTGGATCCCTCTACCCCTTCCTTTGTCTCACCCCTTCCCCAAGAGATGTCACTCCCTGCGGCACATCAACCCTAAATTGCCCAATCATCATTTTCCTTTGTCCCATCCATCCTGGAATATTATTTCCTGGGAACCCGTAACCACATGACTATTGCCTCAGGTCACAATTTGGCTATTTAAGGTGAGCTTTCCCTGAGTTTGCTCTCTTCTCTTCCCCCCCATCTACCTTCTTGGTTCCATTCCTAATCAGTTTAGAACTACTCCATGTGTGTCGCTGGTCAGCTCACATTCTACTCCCTCTTTCCTTTAGTTCCCTTTCTGCTGCAAGATCTTCTCATCTTGTCGGACAGGCAATGTATCACCCCCCAATGGTACTTCCTCCTAATGTAAACATCACCATCTTCTGATTGTGTGTGTTTGCTAATTTTATTGTATGCTTGAGATTTATTCAGTAAAACACCAATTATTTCATCAACCTGGTCTCCTCATCTATTCACAGGCTCTGGGATTTCTGACTTTGGTATACACAGGTTATGTCCGCATATTTTAAGCCTATTGCTCTTTAATATTCATAATTTACCCAAGCTATTAATAAAATAAAGCAATTTGGCTAACAGGAGCATCCAAGCTGTCACATTTTCCACATAAGGAGGGGAAGAAGAGGTTACCTCATCAAGTTGAGAAGGGTCAACATCGGAGAGAAAACTTCATTAAGTTAGAGGCTGATCTTACAAGAATTATTTTATTAGACAAGGCAGTAGGAAGACATTTTTTTTACAGAAGACTAACAGCCTCCCATGTGTGACAAGGCCAGCTTCTCTCTGGGGGTTAACCATTTCTGGGTTTCTCCATGTGAGGTAATCTGGCCATTGTATCTTTGTGGTTATAATTTAATCATGCAAGGCAGCCTGCTTCTGGCTGTTCTTCTGCTTCACTCTCCTCCTTTGTCTTTCACAATATCCCAAATAAGGCTACTTACTTTCTCAACAGACAACTCTTAGACATGAGCTTGCCAGAACCTTTTTTGTTTGACAGAACAAAGCTCCCGTCCACCCGGCAATGCTGATATTGGGCAGGGGTTGTTTTACCGCCCCGAAGAATCGGGACGGCAACAGACAGGATGCTGTGTGTCCTGACAAGGTCGGGGGCGGAGCCAGCTATTTAAGTAGGCTAGGCTCCGCTCCCGCCTGGCAGTTGTTCTGCGTGCTCAGAATAGATCGGAGCACGCAGGGGAGAGCTGTTCTGGGCCCAATCTCTTACTGGGGCGGTGGGCCGACACGGTGTATGCACGGCATCTTTAGGGGCAGCTCTCGGCTAGGCAGCAGCTGTTTTGTGGTGGCTCGGCTCGGGGCCGGCAGTGGTGGCTGCTGCGGTGCTGAGGCGGCCCACTGAGTGGCCGAGTTTTTTGGCATTTCGGGAAGGTCAGATGTGGCACGCCTGGAGAGGGACAGCGGCGAGGCCTGAGGTGGTGGGGCGGCTTGCAGCCCCCCCCCAGTTCTGTGTAAAAAACCCCACAAAAAACCCATCACGCATTCACATTTGGTGGCCGCAGTGTGGTGAGGCTGCCTGGGCCACATTTCTTATTTTCTCTGTAAAGCTTTTTATTTGCCCTCCCCTGCACTGCCCCCCCTGGGACTCCGGTGGTGGCCATTTCATTTTTTTTACCATCTGTGTGGGGACAGTATCAGCATGGCCATTTTGTGACGGCATTGCCCAGGGGAGGCCATCTTAGTGGGTCAATAGGCGGCAGCCACCTTGTTAGGGTAGTTAGGGGTGGCCATTTTGAATGTGTCCGTTCCGGCGGCCATTTTAGGAATTTTTGTCGGTGGCCATTTTCTATAGTGTAGCTGGGTGGACATTTTATCTTGATATTTGTGATGGCGCCCAAGAAAGGTCTAGGTAAGGCCAAGGGGAAGCAGCCTGCACCCAAGTGGCCCCCTGTACAGCCAGAGCCGGTTCTCCCATCCAGTGATGATGAGGATGATCCTGTAAATGCTGCTATTTTGCAGCATTTGGAGGCCCTGGAGAAGGAGCGGGGTGCCCCTCCAACAAAGGGAGGGAAGAAGCGGGTAGTAGGAGACAGACAGGTATCCCCTATGGGGGATGAAGGCAACGCATCAATGTCTGGTCAACTGGGACAGGACACTGTGGAGCTGCAAGTCAAGGTGTATAAGGAGCCAAAGAAGGATGGTAAGAAGGCGCATAGTGAAAAGAATAGTTCATATTGGCCATGGGGCCCAAGCCCTCAGGGTGCCCCTGCGCCAGTGTCGCAGACAGCGCCAAGTAGTGGTCAACATTATGTGGGTTGGGGCTGTGGGTATCCACCGCCCCCTCCTGGTGGGTGGCCTGGATGGGGCTATCTGCTGCCAGGACCAGGGTTTAAAAATACAGCGGCTGTTTCAAACGATACAGTCTCAGCCGGTGCCATGCCATCGGGTGATTCTGCATTGCCCCTTGGGGACCATCTTTCTATCGCCACTAAGGAGAAGATCCTTAAGGGCGAATACATAGATGTATTCACATTATTATATAGGGAGTTGGAGAAGAAGGACAGGGAGGATCTAGACGACCATGAGAAAGAACCCCTGAAGAGGCGAGTTGTGGACAGGGGGCAAACTGGTACCCAGGGTTTTTGATTTATGCAACAGCGATTGTCCGGCATCATCCATGGAGAGCAGTAGCTCTGCTCCAATACATGGATATTATTTATAAGGCTTTCATGGATTTTCCAAGCCCGGCTTGGTCGCAGTACGATGAAGAATTTCGTATGCGGGCAGCCATGAATCCGGCCATGCGATGGGACCAGATACACCCAGACCTATGGTTGCAGATTATGTCCATTATTAGGACGCCAGGGAGTGAGAGGACTCACAGTGGTCATTCGGTCCATAGGTTACAGGCCCAGACAAGCACCCGTGCCCAGGCAGGGCAGGCGGTTCAGCGATGCCCACTTTGTTGGGGGTTTACCTCCCATGGGATGTGTGGTCGGAGGTCGTGTTCATTCCGGCATGAGTGTCCACTGTGTGCCGGCCCTCATTCCTTCTACAATTGCCCCAAACCTAAGGGTCCGGGCGGAGGTAGAGGTGGTAAGCGCCCCGGAGGCGGTGGGGGCTACAACCCCCCTCCTGACAAAGGGACCTAGTCCAATAAAGTTGGAAGTTTTAGTGCGTTGTTTATGGGATTACCCGAATCAGTGTGATCGTGTTTACCTGTTGGACGGTTTTAGGTTAGGTTTTAGGATACCTTTCCGGGGTTCTCGGACTCCATACATGGCTCCTAACTTGGAATCAGTACACGGTATGGAGCAATTAGTGGGGTGAAAAATTGCCAAGGAATGTGCGGAGTGCAGAGTCCTGGGTCCTTTTTCATTCCCCCCAGTTTTTAATTTGAGGGTTTCCCCTTTGGGAGTTGTGCCAAAGAAGGCACCTGGAGAATATCGCCTCATTCACCACTTGTCTTACCCACGTGGGGAGTCGGTGAACGACGTGATACCTGAGGAGTTGTGTTCTGTTAGGTACACCTCCTTTGATCAGGCCTTGAGGGTGGTCCGCAGCTGTGGACAGGGAGCGGAACTGGCAAAATGTGACATTAAGTTGGCCTTCCATCTCCTTCCTGTCCACCCGGATGACTTTGAGCTCCTGGGTTTTGCCTTTGAGGGCAAATTTTACATGGATAGGGCTCTTCCTATGGGGTGTTCAGTATCCTGTGCTGCTTTTGAGAGGTTCAGTTCCTTTCTGGGTATCAGCAGTACTGCCCATTACCTTGATGATTTTTTATTGGCAGGAAGGAGGGGTACGGGTCAATGTGCATTTTTGCTGTCCAGCTTCATCGATCTGGCAAGGGAGCTGGGAGTTCCTCCGGCTGAGGAAAAAGCTGAAGGCCCAGCCCTTATTTTGACTTTCCTGGGAATAGAAATTGACACGATGGGACAGTTCTGCAGATTGCCTTTGGATAAATTAACTGCACTACAGGCATTAATAGACACAGCGAGGAAGAAGAATAAAATAACCCTTTTGGAGTTGCAGCAGTTGGTTGGTCACCTCAACTTTGCATGCAAAGTTGTGGCACCTGGACAGGCTTTCATTAGGTGACTTTGCAAGTCTACGAGGGGTCTGCATCTTCCCCATCATAGGACTCAGGTCACCAGGGGGATCCAGGATGACCTCCTTGTATGGAAGCAATTTTTGGAGTCATACAACGGGGTGTCCTTTTGGCATGAGGACTTATTAGTTGAAGCGGAGCTGCAGGTGGCCTCTGATGCAGCAGGTTCCTCCAGCTTTGGTGTATATTTCTGGGGGCATTGGTGTGCTGGGGACTGGCCTGAGGAGTGGTTTCAGGCAGGGTGGGTCACTGACCTCACCTCCCTGGAATTTTTCCCGATTGTCGCAGCAGTGTGGATTTGGTCAGGGGACTTTGCCAACCACACCGTCCACTTCTGGTGTGATAACATGTCCACAGTACAAGTAATTAACTCCTTGACATCCAAATCCCCCAGGGTCATGGCTCTGGTCAGAGCCTTCACCCTGCAGTGTTTACACAATAATATAATGTTCAAGTTGGAAGGCTTCAGGGGTAGGCACTCCTAGAGGGCAACCAGTTTGCTGGGCTGCTGGTCATGAGCCAGAGATTTGGCTCACGATCAGAGCTGGGTGACCCGCCCGTCAAGGGCAAGGGGGCTGGTCAGGGAGTGACGCCTGCCTTGCCTGTTCCATGCTTGCTTAGTTGTTATTGCTGCAATGTTCTGTTAAATAGTTAATAAAGTGGCCCTTGTTTTATTCCAAAAACTGTTGTCTGTCTCATTATTCTGGCTGGGGGGGCAACGGAGCTCCCGTCCACCCGGCAATGCCGATAGTGTGCGGGGGCTGTTTTGCCGCCCCGAAGAATTGGGACAGCAACAGACAGGATGCTGTGCGTCCTGACAAGGTTGGGGGCGGAGCCAGCTATTTAAGCAGGCTAGGCTCTGTTCCTGCCTGGCAGTTGCTCCGCGTGCTTGCCCACCCACCTGCCCTGTTCTTAGTGTAGGCTGATGCTGGTTGCCTATGGGGCCAGGTAGGAATTTTTCGCTTCCACCCCGATTGGCTGGAGGAGTAGTGGTGTTTTCGTCCACCTTACACTGAGGGCAGTGGACTGGTGTATGTTTGGGAGTGGATGGCATTAAATAGGTCGGTCACTTGGCAGGTTTGTGCAAGCAAAAAAATGGAACTGGTAAGCACGTTACAGCATATCCCGTTAGGGAACAGGGGGTCATCAGGAACTGCCTTCGGATTTCAGGGTCCGGGGTGGGGAATGGTGATCACCTCCACTGGGAACCTTTTAGGGCAGGCTCCTCCCTGCAAGTTGGAAGGCTTCAGGGGTAGGCGCTCCTAGAGGGCAACCAGTTTGCTGGGCTGCTGGTCACGAGCCAGAGATTGGGCTCATGATCAGAGCTGGGTGACCCGCCCTTCAAGGGCAAGGGGGCTGATCAGGGAGTGACACTTGCCTTGCCTGTTCCATGCTTGCTTAGTTGTTATTGCTGCAATGTTCTGTTAAATAGTTAATAAAGTGGCCCTTGTTTTATTCCAAAAACTGTTGTCTGTCTCATTATTCTGGCTGGGGGAGCAAAAGGCTGGTCAGTTGTAGAAAAACGGGAGACTGATGCCAGTAGAATAAATAGAAACACAAAGGGACCACAGTGATAGACAAAAATGCAAACAGAAATGCATCATGCAAGACTTCCAGTTTTTGGCGGCTTGCAAGCAGATGCACTCCATCACAGGTCTGATGTGAGTGACCCATGAATTGTACCGATGGGGAAGGGTCTGAGTTGATCTTGGGCCCTCTTGACTCCTTGTAGGGAAATCAGCCTGGGGTGCATAGGAGACCTCTCCCAAAGCTGTAGCCAAGGAATTGAGGCTCCTTTTTGCCCCAATAGGTTCCCATGGCACGGAGCTAGCAATGGTACCAAAAGGCGCACACCAGACAGAGTGCACAAGTGATCCAAAGAAAAATGATCTTCTCTACCTCTTGAAGAAGAGTGAGTAAAAATGTGAGTTGACTCATGTGCTAGTGAACAACTGCTCAAACAATAGCAGTAAAGCCACACCAAAGCCCCAAACAAGCAGAGGGAGAGGGGAATACCCAATCCCAAAAGACTGAGTTTAAAGCAGGGTCTGAGAAGGCGGCTTGAAGTGAGCAAATATTTGACTGAGTGTGGCATAATCAGCAAGAAAGTGATAAATCTGCAGGCTTTCAGAGACTTTTAAAAACATTTCTCTTAACATAAACAATGATGCAGTGAGCAGAAAAAAATGGCGGCTAAAGGGAAATTTGCAGCAGGAACTGCCAGCACATCATTTCCAGCTACCAAACCAGAAGCAACCACAGACTTTCCTAAAATGATTGCTGCTGCTTTGCGCCCTCTGCTGGACCAGATGATGATGAAGAAGAAGAGTTTGGATTTATACCCCACCCTTCACTGCCCAAAGGCGTCTCAGCATGGCTTACAAACTCCTTTCCCTTCCCCTCCCCACAACAGACACCCTGAGAGGTAGGTGGGGCTGAGAGAACTTCTGACAGAAACTGTCCTTGAGAGAACAGCTGTGCCAGAGCTTGAGACTGACCCAAGGTCACATCAGCAGGTGCAAGTGGAGGAATGGGGAATCAAACCCGGTTCTCCCAGATAAGAGTCTGCACACTTAACCACTACACCAAACTGACTAACCTCAATGAAAGGTTCAACACATTGCAAAAAAGAGATTAAAGAAAATTCAACAATAATGGAGAAGATAGTAAAGAAGCTGAAAAAAGTTGATGTTCAATCCAAAGAATTTGGGCAAAGATTTGAGGTGGTGGAAAAAGAAAAAATCTCTGGACAACAGCAACTGATTCTCCTTCAAATGGAAAAATCAGCGTATGTCCTGAGACTTCGAGTCATCCCAGAGCAGAAAGGAGGGAATTTAGAAGGAATTCTAAGCGAGGAACTGGCCCCCATGGTGGGCTTAAAAGTGGAAGCTCTACAAATTGATATTGACTTGGTTTATTGTACATATCCAGAATTTATTAAAAAACAACAACAACAAGCTACCTGGGGAAGTATATGTAAAATTCTCAAAAAGATCAACAAGAGATACAAGTTTGAAAGTGACAAATGGAATAACCCTGAAAATTAAAGGAGAACAAATTAAAGTACTAAAAGACATTCCATTTGAGATTAGAAAGTAGAAGAGACAATATAGAGACTTGGCATTGTTCTTACAGCAAAATAACACACAATACAAATGGATAATACCTGAAGGGCTTATCTTCAACTTCAATGAAAAAAAAGAAAAGATTGACTCTGTTTCTGAAGTGAAAAGGTTCTTAGATGAAACAACCGAAAGCAACAGAGGGATTGGAGACAGTGGAGGATAACAAAGATATGGAAGCTGAAGAAGAGAGGGAGGAAAGTTCTGACAACACCTCGACTAGCTCGGCAGAATCATCCAACTTGGAAGCAGAATTAGGGGCTGCTGCCCTTAAACCCCTAAAAGTTAAAATGGATTTTGGCAAAAAGAAGCTCAGAGGGGAAAAAAAAGCAAAATAGATTAATTTTTGATAGCCTGATGTTTATCTTTTATTCATAAATCTAAAGCTAAGTTATACACACTACAGTGGAACATAATTGTGATTGTTTGCTTTATACTTTTTTATAACTAATTTTCACTTTTTACTATGGGGCAAAAGGGGAGTATCAACAATCTTTTTAAATAATTGTATTATGATCTTTGCTACTCTTTCTTTTAGTTTGTATCCATCCCCCTAACCCTGTAGGTCTGTAGTTTAGAAAAACAAATAAAAATTTAAAAAAAGAAAAAAAGAAATGTTTAAAACTTGTATGTTGTTGTAAGATATTGTATACAATCAGTAAATTTATACAGGCTTAATGTATTAATTATCAATAAATAATTTTATAAACCTCAACATTTCTAGACGTTGCATTATTTTTGTTTTTCATTCAAAACAATTTATATTTAAAACCAACTTGAAAATACTAAATCCATAACATGCAGATATTCCTGAACTTGCTTCTTTGAAGAAATTCTCATTTGCGATTTAATAGAAGCCTGGTTGAAATCCATTTCAAGAAATCTTTCTCAAGAATTGCCCTTTACAAATTCAGTCTTCTAGTTGTCCAGAATTCTTTTTTACTTAAGTCAGCAACACAATGTTTATAGTGGAACATAATCCTCAGAAACTTCATGCAAAATATTTTTGCATGAAGTTTCTGAGGTTTGTGTTCCACTATAATCTATACAGATTTGAATGAAAAGATACTATATTGTGGGAAAAGAAAAATAATGAAATGTCTAGAATTGTTGAGCTTTAAAAAACTATTTATTGATAATTAATACATTACGCCTGTATAAATTTACTGTTAGTATACAATATTGTACAACAGTATCCAAGTTTTAGACATTTATATTTGGTTTAATTCTTACATGGTGTGTTTCTATTGGTGCCAATAAAATAAAGGGTTAGGCCCATAGTAACAACTTGGTGTGGAAAATGGATTCTGTGGATCTGGCTATGGTTATTCATGCTTCTGTAATGTCAAGGCTGAAATATATTCCAACGCACTCTCTGCAGGGCTGCCCTTGAAAATGATTCAGAAGCTTTAGTTGGTAGAAAACAGACTTTCACCTGTTGGTGAGAGTCTGAGGGAGAAAGCATATCACTTTCATCTTGAGAGATACTGGGCAGCTACACAATTAATTAATGTACTCAAAATGATGCAAACTGAAAATGTCCCTGATTCAGTAGTAATAGAGGAGGAATATTCAAAACCTTATTGCTTGAGAGAAGTGATATGGAATACTCCAAAAGCAGATCAAGCTTGATATGTGATAATGAGTTTTTATTAAGTTCTCTCAAGCAATGGGACAAGCTCTGGGCAAAATTAGCCCCAGAGACATCTCTAATTATGCCATTCACAGGGCAAGACTGGTTCCCCCCAGCCAAACATCCATATCTCTTTCTAAAATGGAGACTCAATAACGTGGTCAGATTAATGGGCGTATACAAAAATAAGAAGCCTTTAGATAAGCAGGAATTAGAGGCAAAGATTCAAGGGCACTTGCCCTGGTTTGAATACCTTCAATTGCACCATTTGTTACAACAACAGCTTATTTGTAGAGGACTAAATAGAAAGCTTACAGAGTTTGAACAATTGGTGTCTACGCTAACTGATCTTCCCAAGGACATTCTATCCAAAATTCACAACATTCTAATATCCATATTGTCAACTTCACCACCTAAATATGTTGACCAGTGGAAAAAAGAAAACATCATACATCTATCTACCAATAGCTGGGAATCCATTTGTTACTCTCCCAGCCCCTGCTCTGCAAACTTGACCATTAAAGCTATGTCATTTAAGATAATTGCAAGGTAGTACTGCTCTCCCTTAAAACTTAATAAGATCTCTCCTGAAGTTGGAAAGGCTGTGGGAGTGTCAGTAATTATAGCCATTGTTAGTGGGACTGTCCCCTCTTATGGGGGTTCTGGTGGCAAGTCCGCAACTATATTTGCAAGATATCTAAGGAAACCATCCCTTTCAGAGCTGATTTCCTATTACTAGAATCATGGATTGATTGTAAAGTCTCGTGTCATCACAAAACATTAATAATTAAGCTTTGTGCAGCAGTGAAAGCTGTAATTGCTGCAAATGGGAAAATGCAATGCCACCAACTATTCCAGAATAGCTAGAAAAAATCAAAGAGTATTGTATCCTGGACAAAATTTCTGAGAAATATTCAAAGCCAGATGGATTCTTACATCACCACTTTTTCCTCAACTTGGTTTCCGGTAATCAGGACTCATTTCCAGCAGGAGCACACAAGAGCGAAGCTCTGGCAGTAAGGAACTCAGGGGATGGGCACATGCAGCAAGCCCTGCCCCCTGCTCCCAGCAACCCTCCCCACCTTTACTGGCCTGCTGGGTGATCCAGTGGAGCTCTGCTGTGAGCTGGCCCTTGAGCTGCTCTGCCACTGCCTGGGCCATGGCACCCAGCCCACCCAGGCTCTGCCAGTCCTCATGCCAGCCGTGGCATGGCGCCTCTGCAAGGCGGGCCCTGGCAACTCCCGCGAGGCCTGCAAGAAACTCTGCCCTGGCCTCCTGGACCTATTTGGCCTCCTCCTGTGCCTCTGCCCTGCCATCACCCTGGTCCCCTACCTGCTCAAGGCCATGTGCATTCTCCACGCTTTCCTCCTCAACCCACGAGCAGCCACGCACTTTCCTGCACTTGCTGGCCATCCAAAAGAGTCCAGTGGCAACTTTAAGACCAAGTTTATTCAGGTGCAAGCTCTCCCTCCTCTCTGAGGGCAGATCTGCATGTTCCCCACCCCCATAGCTAGCAATCCAAAAGATTCCAGTGGCACCTTTAAGACCAAGGTTTATTCAGCTATAAGCTCTCCCTCCTCTGTGAGGGCAGATCTGCGCGCTCCCCCCCCCATAGCTACCAATCCAAAACAGTCAGGTGGATCCTAAGTGGTGGGTGTTGCCTTCTGACACACTTCCGGTGATGTCAGGAGGTGTGGCATATCCAATTAAGTTATGTTAATGAGCTCCTGCACCTCTTTTTCTATGAAATGACCCCTGCTGGTAATAACCTATTTTTCACATACTGACCTTTTCTCATATCTACCATCTCTGCTATAGATAGACTCAGTTCATGTAGCTTGTCCTTCTCTGTGAGTCACGGCACCTGCTGAGCCCGAACCCCTGGCTCTAGCAGAAGGGCTAAGTCCCACCAGGGTTGAGGTCCCATCATTCTAAACCTCCGCACCTGATAGCGCAGCGAGGGCCAAGACAGGCGCAGCAACAGCTGGGGTGGATTCCCGTTCACCTGGCATGCCCCTTGATTTGCCGCCACCGGTGGCTCATTTGTGAAAGCAGTGCCACATGGCAGCCCAGCGGCGTGAAGCACGCATGCGCGCCTGGCGCTTGCTTAGCCCTGAGTACTAGCGAGAGCTGGGACATGCTTGAAGCATGCTAATTGCTGACTGCCTGGAATGGTATTTAGTCATTGCTGGCACATGAGGAACTTGTGCCAGCAACTAGTCACATCGACTATGCTCTGCACCACACTGCTCAAGTTCCTGACTCCTTGTTCCTGGTTTGTGACTCTCAGCTCCTTGATCTTGGCTCATCTTGACCTTGCTACTCTGCACCCTGGACCCTTGTCTCTCAGACTCTTGACCCTTGGCTCTGGAACCTCCCTGACAATGCTAACGGTTGGTGATTTGGACTTGGCTCCCCCGGTTTCTTGACTTGCTCGGCTCCTGAACTCTGGACTGTCCCTCGACCACCCCGCTCATTTTGTACCTTGTACCTGGTTATTTGGCTTGCCTGGCTTTGACCTCGGACTGTGCTCTGACCACCCCACGCTTGCCTGGCCCCACATCTCGGCTCGTGACATGGTGGTTTCTTACTGTTAAATTATACCTCCTGTTGTAAATACTTTTTATCCTTAGTTATTGACGTAGCTCTATTGCAGACATTTAAAGTATTAGCTACTTATAGACTTGTTGACTCCAACATTAGTTTAGCATTGTTTTCAATGTTATGTTCCTTATATGATCTTTATTATGTTATTCTTGCAATAGTATTCTTAACTGTTTAATAAAATTTATATTAAAAAAATAAAGTTCATTCCTTGGGGGGGAGGGGGGGAGTGCAGCTTCAGTGGCTGTCTGTTTGCTTCCAAATCCAATTGAAACTGCTGGTATTATTCTTTAATCCCTGTGTGACTTGGGAACCTGCCTACCCAAGGAACTGTCTCACTCAATATGAGCATGTGTACCACCTATGTTCTTAGCAAATCATCCTACAAGGTGTCCCTGAAGTACATGCTGGCTATAGAGTTCCAAGACAGTGGGTGTAATTGCTCCAATTCAAAGACTGTAATAAAAGTACCTGTTGGAAGAATGACAAATACTGGACTGATTGGCCTCAGAGGGTCTCTGGCTTCCCCCACTTCCTATGAATGCAGTCTTTCTAATCTCACTTAGAACCCTGCTTCTCTTCAGACAAGTATAGATACTCAGACATGTAGGCACAATGGGAGATGTGTACACTAGTGCAGGGTACATAAATTTTAATATGTATTTTATTGATAAACATAGAAAGCAGCATCGATGAACAAAAAGAATATAGAACAGAAATCAAAAGGCAGAAAAAAATAATGTCTCTATCCTGGCTCTGCATTTTTAAAGGTTTTCGTAGCTGGATCTAAAGACTTAGAAAACTGTTAGACTAGAAAGTCAGTATATATTCCACTATGACTTCGATGAATACCATTTGAATGGTGATCTGTGACATTCATGGCCTGCTAAAAGAAGCTTCCCCCCCTTTCCCCCAAGATGATGATTTGTGGAGCAGAATTTGGGATTCTTGGCCAGTTAGGCCTGAAGGTCAGAGTTCAATGTCACTAGCAGATTTGGGAAAGCTAGCTTTAAATCTTGACCTTTCCAGGTATATAGGCCAGGATAACAAACTGTGGCCTGATTTCTGTATTGTCTTTGAAGAGACAATGGGTGTGAGGTGGCTCCTGGAGCATCTTGCTGTTTTGTGGAATGTAACCATTCCAGCATGCTGGCACAGCAACTTTGGAAGTCCTATAGCTGTAGTCTCAAAATGTACCGCTAATGGGGTTTTCTTCACAATGCCTGTGTTTTATGTAATTTGTTGTTTGGATCCTGCTTGGTATTTCTGAGGGTGGAAAGACTTCACCTCAGAATGAGGATTTAGGGACAGTTTTTGAAACTCCAGCTGGAGGGGAGAAGCAGGAAAATCACATTTCACAAGAGGAACTCCTTGCACATGGAGGAACACTAGTCAGGGGATTATTCTCCTCCCCTTTTGCTAGTTAATGTAACAATTTGCTTAATTTGCATTGCATATGCAGGATGAAGGAGTAAACTTTTTTGGTGCAGAATGCACACTTATTTTGGCACAGAAAGCCTTAAAAACAGAAAATGCAAGTAACAGAACCCTACTGAAACCTGTTTGGGTTCGTGCTGTTTGTAATTTCAAATCAATCAGGACCTGGCTGTTATTAATCCACCAGTTTGGTTGCATTATGCCTCTGAGTATGAGAGGCCATAAAGTTTGAAAGGTTGCATTTATTTTTGCATTCCCATGTATAAATTGGCTAAATAAAAATCTAATAAAACTGATCAGACAAAAGTGGAACCCTTACCTGAGGCATCAACAGAGAAAAAATCCTGAAAAGGAAAGGAAAACTTTTGATCTAGACAGAACTTTACACTCAATAAAATTTGGCTTAATGAGACCAAAGGAGAGTATTTTGTAAAACAGAATATAACTGCATGCACAGGTGTGACGGACTGTCAAGGTTTAATGTCTAACAGAGACTGAGAACCTTTGAGTGACAGTCGGTTCATATGAAGTTCTGTGGAGAGAGTCAGTTAAGAAGTGAGTTGGAAACTGACAGTTGAAGAAGAGACAGTTAAGCACTGAGTGTGAACTGGGAAGGAGGAAAAAGGAATGAGAGGATCAGAGAGAATCTCCATTCAAGCCAAAAAGGGAAATTGCTTCTAGTTAGGAGAAGTAAGCCCTGCTCAGTGTAAAGGGAGATAGCTCTTAAGAGAAGTGATCCCTGGGCCATTTATATAGAAGGATTTTGGGAACTTGGTGGTATGTTCCTGCCTCCTAGATTTTAAGAGTCAGTGAAACTCAGAAACCTATGCTTGAGTGTTTAAGCAGAAACTGAAAAGGAAGCCTAAAATATCTACATTCTGTATACCTATGCCAAACTCATCAAGATAAACATTAACTCTCCATCTCTGTTGACTCTCCATCCATCCAAGCTCATCCTGCCACACATTAAGAAACCTTACCTCCATTGTCTGGCACCAGATCACACTATTGTCCCACAATGGGAATCCCATCAATCCATTGTGAAACTAGCCGCCACACTTTAGCATACCTTCAGGATACATTTTGGGGTATACATATACCCAGTCCCACACAGGCATAGTGTGATTGAGTTGGGTGTGGACAAAGCCATCATCCCTGATCATAACTCAGGCCCTTCTGGTCTCACTGGTCGGGTCCACACACCTCCTCCCTACAATCTTTGGACCTCATTACCTCTACAGTATAGGTGTAGTATTACCCCAATCCCCCATCCTCTCTATCCTTCAGCTAACTTCTTTTACTTCTTCTTGTATGCTTGCAATCCTTGATATGAGTGTTAATTTCTAAATTATTATTTCCCCCTAATAAAACCCATTTCATGCACAATTTGGACTGGTTATTGACTCATTGTCAAGGTCAACAGCAAGAAGGTCCAAACACACTCTCCAAGGAAAGTTATGCTTTGTTAGAATACTGTTCTGTTGCCAAGTTGTACAGGTACATTGTCAGGAATAGCACTTATTGCAAGGGACTCAATACATATACTCTGATGCTTCATCTAGATAAGCAAATGAAATCCAAGCGTGCGCGTGGGAATCCTCCCGGCAGGATATTACATCATAAACGGGAGACTCTCTCCAACCCCCTGAGAGCAGAAACATTCACACCGATACTGGAACTCAAGCCCTCCCTTCCCGTCAAGGTTACACTGATAGCGCCGTCTGGCTAAGCCAGTTTGCACGGACGGAGAAGCGCCTCCCTTCTGTTACCACGGTAGCCAAGCAAAGCAAGAATGTCCACATGAGTACAGGTCGGGGATGCAGGAAAACAAATAAAGCATGGCAGCTAGCTGACATTCTGCCCCCTCAAAAGAAAATCAACCCCCTCCTGGCATGGCTGGGGGACCTCCCAATTTCCCCGGGAGAGGTCTGTGAAATTCACACAAAAGGTCAGGGCTCCAAATATCCCCTGCTTCCACCCATTCCTGGAGCCAGGTACCAAAATGCACCCATTCTATTAGGTAATACAAATGTCCACGTTTCAATTTAGAGTCCAGAATTTCAGATATTTCATAGTGTTCTTCGCCCTCCACCAAGAGAGGGTCAGGGCACCATCGATTAGGACCTGGGCTGGCCTTCAGAAGACTGAAATGGAAAATTGGATGAATATGTTTTAGATTCTTAGGTAAATCCAATTCTACAGTCACATCATTGATCAGTCTGATCACTTTAAAAGGCCCTATGTATTTCCATGCTAATTTCCAACGAGTTTGAGCGAGTTTCAAGTTTTTAGTGGACAGATATACAGAGTCTCCAGGCTGCAAATCCCACCCTGCCACCCTTTTCTTATCAGCCTGGTGTTTTAAGCTGCCTTGGCAGCATTTATTGTTTCATAGAGTTCTGACCATGACAGCCAGGGAATTTGACTTGCCTGGGAAATGGTGCAACGTGAACTGAAACTTTGAAAAAAATTCAGCCTACCAAAGCTGTTTAGCATTCATGTTGTGAGGGGTACAGAGCACTTTGAGGTTTTTATGATCGGTCCAAACCTCAAACAGTACTTGCGCCCCCTCCAACCAGTGCCTCCACGTGGATAGTGCTGGTCAGATTGCTCCAGCTTCCTTATCCCAAACCAAACAGTTCCTTTCTGTGTCATTAAATTTGTGAGACACATATGCTAGGTGATGGAGCTTGCAGTCTGCCCCTTCTTGCAAGATTGCCCCCCCCCATAGCGACATCTGAAGCATCCACCTGGACCACAAATTTCTTTGTTTCATCGGGATGCGCTAGCACTGGTTCGGTTGTATACAAAGCCTTTAGTTGCTCGAACGCTTGTTGGCATTCAGAAGTCCACGCCAGTTTGGCTCCCAATTTGGCAGCTTCTGGCCCCTTCCCTTTGGTTTTCAACAAGTCCGTTAGAGGTAGGCTCACTTGGGCAAAGTTTGGCAAGAAATTTCTATAAAAATTGGCAAATCCTAAGACACTTTGGAGCTGCCGTCGAGTTTTGGGAGCCTCCCACCCCAGTACGTCTCTCACCTTCCCCTGGTCCATCTCTATCCCCCAAGGAGAGATGTGATACCCGAGAAAGTCAATGTCAGTCTCATGGAACTCACATTTGGATAGTTTGGCAAACAGTTTGTGCTTGTGTAATGTCTGCAGCACCTCTCTCATCAATTTCACATGAGAAGCTTTATTGGAAGTACAGTAAAATGTTATCCAAGTAGACCAGGACCCCCTTGAACAGGTTCTTGTGCAATACTTCATTTATTAAATTCATAAAGACTCCAGGAACCCCCTGGAGGCTGAATGGCATCACTAGGTATTCAAACTGGCTGAGGGGGATATTGAAAGCTGTCTTGTATTCATCCCCCTTCCGTATGCATATGCGGAAATATGCATCCCGTAAGTCAAGTTTAGAAAAGATTTTTCCCTTAGCCACTTCAGCCAAGAGGTCTTTGATCAATGGCATGGGATAGGCATTTGTGGAAGAGACCGCATTTAATCCATGATAGTCAGTGCAAAGTCGTAAGCCCCCGTCTTTTTTTTTTTCTAAAGAGGACAGGGGCTGCAAATGGGGAAGCAGCTGGCCAGATGAACCCTCTAGTTAGATTTTTATCTATAAATTTCCGCAATTCCTCTTTCTCCCCAGCAATAACTCAATTGCACAGTCAGAGTTGGGGGGGGAGCTCATTAGCCTCTTCTTCTTCAAATACCCATGACAGGTGTCTATATTCCCTTGGGATTTTGGCAAGCTCCTCCGTTGTGAGACACACTTGAGCTGGTTCGCAATCCAGAGCTGTTCCCCACTTCGGGTCCCATACATGGTGTTGGCATTTGGGGGAAATGAACCGCACAATTCCGTCACTGCACAAGATATATGGATCATGTCTATGGAGCCAAGGGCTTCCCAACACCAAGGGAAACTTAGCCCCTGGTGAGATTATGAATGTTCAATCTTCCCAATGATCGCCAGCCCCCATACGCAACAGCACAGTTTCAAATCTACAGGGCTCTTTCATCGGGGACCCATCCATTTGGGTAAAGATTAAGGGCTCTGCTAACCGAACCACGACAGCCTCGAGTCCCGACACTAGGGAGGAGTTGATCAGATTGCACCCACAATCCGAGTCAATGAGGCCCCGAACCCTGATGTGCATTCCCATTGCGGGGTTCATAATTAGTCATAAAAAAGAGGGATAGGTAGCTGCTCACCACTTTTGGCGCCTTTGCAGGAGGGTCCTGCTGCGCTGCACCACTTACAGCAGGACCTGGCCTTTCCCCGCCAGTTCCATCTCTTCATCCTCGCTCGATCCCAGCTCCAGTACTTCCACCTCAGCTTGCAGAGCATGAGGGTTTCTCACCTTTGCCATCCCCTTCTTTGCAGGCATGTCAACTTGGCGCTTGTCACCTTCTCTCCTCACCAACCCGGCAGGCCCACCTGAAGGGCAGTTGATGGCAAAATGGCCCATCCCCACATTTCAGACATAACCCCTGTTTCATCCAGTGCTCTCAGACCGAGACTTTTGTTTGGGTAGTCTTTGCCTTGGGGTGGGGTGTTGCTGGTTCCCTACCTGCCACTATTGCATTGTCCAAACGCATAGTACACAGTCGGCACTCAGCCTTCTCTGCCTCCTGCATCCAGGCCTGCAGGGTTCTTGGATCCATTGAACTCATTACGTTATTCCGGAAGTCAGCCCCAGCCAGTACTGTTGAGCTAGCACCGGGTCGGACCAGTCACGGATTTTGGTGGCTTGCAGTTGAAACTCCATCGACTACTCCCTAACTGTTAACTTGCCTTGCTTAAACATGCGGAGGAATGCTTCTGCATTCTCGGCTGCAGTGCAGTCCTCGAATCAGATTCTCAGTGCCCACATAAATGCATCTACGCTCCCCAATTCCACTGCATCCAGGTTGTGGAGACCCACATACTAACTTGTTGCCACCCCCTGCAGTCGAGAAGTGATAAAGTCCACTTGTTGCTCCTCATCTGGGAACAAATGAGTCCACTGCTCCAGGAACTTCAGCACCTGCACAATAAAAAAGAGAGGTTTTCTGGATCACCATTGAAGGTAACATCCAGTAAATCCTTGGGCCGTGGCTGGGCTGGCAGAGCCACAGGGACCATGGGTTGCGGAACCGGTGGGGGCAGCAGCACTGGTAGCTGCAGTGGTGCCGGTGGGGTAAGGGGTGGTGGAGGAGGAGGAGGTGGCGGCGGCTGAGGAACCGGCTGGCCTGGGGCTGGCCCCAGAGGGGGGGACCACTGGGGCCCCTCTGTGAGTAGCCAGTTGTGTCTGCACCACCTGGGCCACTATCCCCGGTAGGTTTTGAAGCAATTGTCCCATGTCCTGCATTATTGTGTGGCAGTCCTGTTCCAGGCCATCCAGCCTCCCATCCACGTCCCTTCTCTGGCACAATGGAGACCTCACAGGGACCATGATGGTTCTGCTCGGGGTCATATCAAAGCTCCCTGAGCTCAACCAGGGGTCATACACACTGTCCTGACTCCGAATCCCCAGCACCAACCAGGTAGTTTGCGTGGAGTCCCCTAGATGTCAGTCCCATTCCCAATCCTTATGGTGGAAGGTTACTCCCATCCCCAAATGCACGGGGATGAACAATACTGCTGGCCGGGGGGTTGCTCTTCCACCAGTAGACACCGGCCCGCCTAGGCTCACTGTCATCAGTGGGACCATCATTGCTGGCACTCCCGTTCCCATAGTTGTCGGGGGGGCAGGCACTGTCATTGTAGGTACCCTCATGGGCACCGTCATAGGCACCGTGGTGGGTACCATGGTGGGAACCGTAGTAGGCACCCCAGTACCACCAGATCCACTCATCTCGCTGTGGAGAGACTCAGGCAAATGGAGGAAAAGGGGATTCCTGACTATTCTGTCAGGGTCAACAGCAAGCAGGTCCAAACACACTCTCCAAGGAAAGTTATGCTTTACTGGAATTCTGTTCTGTTGCCAAGTAGTACAGGTACATTGTCAGGAATAGTGCTTATTGCAAGGGACTCAATGCATATACTCTGATGCTTCATCTAGATAAGCAAATGAAATCCAAGTGTGCACGCGGGAATCCTCCCAGCGGGACATTACATCATAAAGGGAAGACTCTCTCCAATC
Source organism: Gekko gecko (assembly GCA_029375565.1). Classification (NCBI taxonomy): domain Eukaryota; kingdom Metazoa; phylum Chordata; class Lepidosauria; order Squamata; family Gekkonidae; genus Gekko; species Gekko gecko. The sequence continues at coordinate 218,683,595 of JAPDNY010000002.1, read as the reverse complement.
CCCTGAGAGCAGAAACATTCACACCGATACTGGAACTCAAGCCCTCCCTTCCTGTCAAAGTTACACTGATAGTGCCATCTGGCTAAGCCAGTTCGCACAGACGGAGAAGCGCCTCCCTTCTGTTACCCATGGTAGCCAAGCAAAGCAAGCATGTGTGCATGCGTACAGGTCAGGGATGAAGGAAAACAAATAAAGTATGGCAGCTAGCTGACACTCATCCAGGGTCTAAAGGGACTATCTCTGTAAACACAGCAGGTCCTAACTTTTACCCCCACCTCTTGCTAGCTCTGCCTTTGTTGCTAATTTCCGCAATTAAACCAAAAGCAAGATTATTTATTTATTTATTTATTTATTTATTTATTTATTGTTTCAATTTATATTCTGCCCTTCCCACGAACAGGCTCAGGGTGTCTTACAGCAATAAATATAATGCAATTTTAAAATAATGCAGTCAAATAAATACAATAAACCCAATTTAAAAACTTTTAAAATGGGCAGTGCAATATATTCAATTCCAGTTCCTACAACTGGGAAATAAATAATTGGGCCAGTGCCGAACCATAATGATCACATACAGCAGCAATAGGGAGGCCATCTGGTAGAATCAGAAACACAAGACTGGATATGAATGCAGGTTAAGGGCTGGATAATGTAAATCAGAGTCCAGAACCAAAGAGCCAGAAGGAAGTGGAGGCCAATAAACAGAATGGAGGAGTCAGATCCCAGCATATAGTGTAAAAACATTACACTGAGGTTGAGGATTAAGGAGCATGGGCAGCAAAGTTCTGATACAGCCAGAGGTACAGGTCAGTGGCAGGGGAGGGCGGGGCAAAAATGCAAGTGATGTGAGACTCATTATGCAAGAGCATTTCGTTCTAAAGGCACTGCTCAGACACTAGTAGGCCTGGGCAGCTTGAAGGGCTGGGTCAAAGACAAGAAAAAATGCTGGCTGCTCAAAAAATGCTGACTGCCCCTGCATCTGGCTTCTTTTGCATTGCAACAGTTGGTGGTATGAAGGATTGGAGAGAGGGGTGGACTGGGAAGTTAAAATGGCCCAGGAGTAGGGTTGTCAGGTCTTACCGGCAGGGGGCTCCCTCTTTGTCCCTTGGAGTTTTCGGCACATGTGCAAAGCATGCATGCTACAATTACATCACCTGGAAGTGACGTTATCGCGCAGGGCATGTTGCTGGGGGACGCACTATTGTTTGAGGAAAAACTTTATGGTAACCATAGAGTTTTTTCTTCAAAGGATAGGGTGTTTTGAAGCTTTTTTGATGCAAAGGGGGCTTTTGTGATTATGTTTGGGGAATGCTTTGAAACCAGTTTGACTGTTGTATTAGAGTGCTGGCTTTTTGCTGTGAATAATTTTAAAAGTGTGCTTTTAAAAATGCCGTCTGCAGCCTTGGGTCCATGTGGGATTGACACTGCTTCTGTCAGGAGTTGATAACAAAAACACCAGAAATGAGAGGCAAGGAGACTCCGCACACACACAAATACACACACACACACACACACACATGCCTGGCTGCCCTTTTCCCTGACAGAGAGGCATAGACTCCACACACGGAGGGGAAAACTTTAACAAAGGCTTTATAGGCAAGGTCTTTAGGCATGCACCTATACGGCAGGAATAGAGCCAAGCTGGTAGAAACCAGCCCTCTCCCCTTAGCAGAAAGAATTCCAGTCAACCACAGGAGACAGACGATCCCCACAGAGGGAAATTTGAACGACGCGTGCACAGAGAAACATGCAAGTGCAGAAAGCAGCTCCCATTAGCAGAGAGAGAGAATGCTTCCCCCCTCCCTCAACCAACCCACTTGGTAGTTGTAGTGACAAGAGGAAAAAAGCTGATTCACACCCCACAATCCAACCACACAGACCCCCTTCAAAAGCTTCATCTGTTTGCCTTTTGAAAAGAAAGGCAGGCAGCAGAGTTCTTATTTGCCCAGAAAGCAGAATATCAGAGTCCCCCCTCCAAACCCTCCCCTATCTTTTTAATCCCTAGAAGCATGCAAAGACATCCTTTGAGCCAAAAAACAGCTTTACAAGCAAAAACTGCATGCCTGCAACTTCTGACTCTGTGAACGCCCAGCAAAGAGAGCCTGCGCAGTGCCTGCTGGGGGGGAGGGAGGTAGGGCTAAAGATAACCAGCCAATGAGAACTCTCTCTTTCCAGCCCAGGAAACTTTCACTGGCTGTAATTTCACTGACACGCATATCCACACAGAGAAACATGTGCTCTGCCTGGAATCTCCAGGGCTAACCAGGAGAAACTCCAGGGCTAGCCTGGAAGATCCGAATTCACCCCTTTCCTTTGCAGGAAAATGTTCCTTTGCAGGCACGCCCATGCCAGGAGTTCTCCCCCCCCCCAAAGCAGCACACGTACATAGAGGGCATGATTCAGGCAGGGGGATCTTAAGGAAATAAAACAGAAGGGGGACCTCTCTGAGAGATGGGGGGCAGTTTCTTTCCCTTTGCAGGCAGGAGACATACAAACAGTTCCCCCAAAGAAACACACATATATAGCACAAGAAACAAAACAGAAGGAGTGGGGGGGAGCAGTTTTGGACCACTCAGTCTGTTTTTTGTCTCCCAACGCCAACCTCATGAGGTAGGACAGGGGAAGAGGGTGATTTTTTGGCCCCCACGTGCATGGGGAGGGCCGTTCCACCCCCATTACAGGGTGTACCCCCCGGCAATATTTAAACAAGCCAATGAGTGCTGGGCCAACTCTTTAAAAATGGGAGAGCCATCTACCCTCCACCAGAGTGCCTACTTCTGCTGCTGCTGGTTCCCCCCATGTGCTGTGGAAGAACCCATTTATGAGGAAATGGACCCAGTGCAGACAGATGGGGGGAAAGCTGATGCTAGAGAGGGACCCATTTATGAAGAAATAAAGCCTGGGGCACCTGAAGGATCTGAACCCATGAAAGAGGTGGCAGAAGAAGAAGAAGAATGGGAAGGCTGTGTTGAGAATCTAGTAGAGGATGTAAGTAGCATAGGGCATGGGTTGTTGGAAGAAGGGGGGGTGCGGGTGTAGAATAACAGAATTGTCTCATCAGTCCTGCAGCTGGAGGATGAAGGAATGTATTGGAGGCTGATTGCAAATTTAATTGAGATTTGTCACAAGACGGCACAGGAAAATTGTTGTGCCCATTGTGGACTAATAGCGTATTACCAAAAGTGCAATTGGTTGAGAGAGGCAGCTGTAAAAGAGGCAGCATGCAAGAAATCTGGACAAGACGGGAAGAAGAGGAGGAGGAGGAGGATGTAGAATCAAGAGTGTGTGCTGAACATTTCATAGAGGGGCTAAGGAGCAAGGAAGGTGGTAGTGGTGGGGGGTTCCTGTTGGCAGAGGGGAGGAAACAGGGTTGTGTCATCTGTCTTGCAGCTCCATTATGACGAAGTGCCTTGGGACCTGTTTACAAAAATTGTGAAACTTTCATTTCTAAAAGTGTGGCCATCTTGTTGTTCTACTAGTGGAGACATAGCTTGGTATCAAGTTCACAGTTGGGTGAGAGCGGACGCCAAGAGGTGGAGGCCCCCCAGCATCCCAATATATGTTGTTGTTTTTTAACAGTTCTGAGGGTATATGGAGGTAAAAGGGGGAAATTTAGGTGTGTGTTTCTTTTCCCCAACAGATAGGAAGGGATCAGAAGTTTTCAGAGGCGGCAAAGGACATTCCCGGGAAAGCTGAACTGCATTCTTGCCCATGCTGTGAGGGTCTACCTCTCTTTCAAGATTCAGACGCTGAAAGTGATTTTTCAGAATATTCAGAATCTTCCTCATCTTCAGAATATTCAGGATCTTCAGATTCTGAAGATTCTGGGACAGATTCAGAGGATGAGACCTCGGAAGATTTGGGGGTATAAACGGAGCCCGAAGCTGTGGGTGGAGTAAAAGAACTGCCACCTTCTCAAGCACCAACTCCGGAGGCTGCAAGGGAGGCTGATCCTGCCAAGAATGAATAAAAGTGCCCTTGCATTCAGATTTTATTTCCAGATGTAAGTGTGGCAAAAAGGGAGCCCCATGCATGTGAATGGAACAGCATTTAAGCTAAAAAATGTTTTTTCTTTTAAACAGGTGTGGGACGAGCCCGTTGATTTTACCCTTCTGGCCAGCCGTGTTCATAAGGAGATAAAGCCAGAATGTTGCTACCGCTGTGGTTTGGTTGAGCTCACACACAGGCTCGGCCTTGGAGAGTTTGCAGCGGGAGAAGATTTGTCAAAGATGAGGGTGATCAAGATGGAGGGTTTGCAACTGCACGCTTACCTGCAAAGGAAAATTATGGAGTGCACCGAACAGCTGAAGCAAATCCAGGAAGAAAGAATTCGGAAGGCGTCAGAGTGAGGGTGGGGAGAGGGTCAACTATCCGTATATTTTGTCATCTAATAAAAATTCTTTCATTGTGACAAAAGAGAGTGCAGCATCATGGCCAGCCTCACGAATCTATTAAAAGGAATTTATTACAATCCCAGGAAGGTTGGAAGTTTTGGAAGGGATGAATCTCTTTTTTGAGCCACTTCCGAGAGGGGGCATAGGGTGAGCAGAAAAGAAGTGAAAGCGTGGCTCGGTGAGCAAGATGCGTACAGCCAGGGTGCATTTCAAAAGGAACAAGGTAATCATGGGGGATATCGATGAGCAGTGGCAAGCGGACTTGGTGGATATGCAACAATACTCCAATTACAACGGGAGTTACAAATACATTTTAATGGTGATAGACATCCTGTCTAAATATGTGTGGGCCATGCCTCTGAAAGATAAGGGTGGGACAGAGGTGTCGACCCCTTTTAAAAGCATTTTCCAGGAGTTGGGGCGAACCCCTCAGAAGCTGCAAACAGACAGGGGCAAAGAGTTTCTCAATAAAACAGTGGGGGTTCTGTTAAACCAACAAGGAGTTCACCACTTTGTCATCAACAATGAAGTCAAGGCATCTGTGGCGGTGGAAAGATTTAATAGAACTTTAAAGACCAAAATGTGGCGGTATTTTACGGCCAATAATACTTTTAAGTATAGGGATGTGTTACAGGCCCTGGTCAAAAGCTATAACCACAGCTACCACAGAACTATTCAGACACACCCCGTAGATGTGAAGCCTTCTAATACACTTGCCATGTGGAGGCACATATACAGCACAGTCTTGGGTTCCCCCCCCCCAAAGAAACAAGATCTCTGTTTACAAAAGGGGACCGTGTGAGGGTCTCTAGAGCAAAGGGGGCCTTTGAGAAGGGCTATGAACAGAATTTCACCAAAGAAATTTTTATTGTAGAAGGGATGAGTCAAAGGGGTGAGAGGCCCATGTACTGACTGGTAGATTTTGACAGCGAGCCGATCCTGGGATGGTTTTACCAGAAGGAGCTGTAGAAAGTGAGCCATTGGAAAGACAGAACATACAAGATCGAGAAAATTATAAAAACCGAGACAGACAAGAAAAAGTAGTTTTTCTTAGTCAAGTGGAGGGGGTGGCCTTCTAAATTTAACAGCTGGGTGGCCGCTGAAGACATCACAGAACAGGATGGAAGATGAAAGGTTTTACATTACGCTTCCTAGCAACGCTTCTAAGGACCTCTTTCCTGAAAATACTAGTTCTGCCTTCACGGTACGTCTGTTTAAATGTCTGGCGTTGCGGTGGGGAGTGGGAAGCTAGGTTGGTCAAAATTCTGTACCCCCGCACCTGATACACTATCAGTAAGCCTCAGATGTTCCAGATCTATACAGAGACTACGAGAGATTAATTCCAGTTAAGGCAGAGCTATTATGAAGACGTTCATCAAGTGTTAGACACCATGCAGACCGCTGTAAGGAAACAGGCCAAGACACCCCCTGATGTGCATTTCTTTTACGACCAAATGATGGGGAAAACCAGATTTACCAGGGCTAATACCCAGTACATATTGGGTGATGAATTAGCGCTGCTTCTAGGGGCTGCGCCTAACACCCCTTCAAAATCATTCAACACGCCACGGATATTACTGGGGGATTTAACTCTTTGTACTTGTACATGGATATCATAGAACACCAGCTGGTGGGGGACACCGCCGTACCGCTTTTACGCTGTGTCCCGGTAAGAGGAAAAGTTCATGAATTTATCAGATTACGGGGACCCTGCAGTGTATAGGGGCTATTACCAATCTCAGGCTGGTTACACTCTCCCTGGATTTCACAGGGCACCCATTATGTATGGTTCAGGTGTAAGGGGGATTTTCTGGAGGTTTTTCCGAATGGCTGTACCGCTTTTCAGAAAAGGGGTAGACATTGTCAGGCCACACTTGAAAATGGCCATGCACAATATTGCCCAGGACGTTGTGAGCCACATGACCAGCAGAGGGGTGGAAAGAAGAGGCAGGGGAAGAAGAAGAAGTGGGCTCTTAGCGGTGGGCTCAAGGACATTCTATAAGCAGCCATGGCTTTCATCCACTGCAGCTCGGAATAGTGTGTCAAGTCTGAGCTCGATCTGTTTCAGATAGCCCTGACCCAGACCTGCATTGAGAAAAGCCTGTATATCGAAGTCCCACCCTTGTTGGCCTTCACAGGATCTACACCTCTAGAGTTTTTCATAGCCAGAAATGGCAAAGATTACCTCAATTTAAATAATACTCTCTTCTATGTGAAATGTAAAATTACTTGAGAAGATGGCACCGACATTGCCATCGATGCTAGAGTGGCGCTGGTGAACTACCCGATGGCTTCCATGTTCCGCCAGCTGGACGTCACTGTTGGTGACCGCCTGACCGTCTGGTCAGCCAGAGTAATAACTGCTACCCCTACAGGGCTATTATGGAAATGATGCTCACCTATAGCTGGGAAACCCTATCCAGTCAATTTTCTGCAGGGGGGTTTATAAGAATACGGCGGGGGACCACGACTCCACCATCTTAGCAAATCCCCAACCCATCTTAGGGTTTGCCAAGAGGGAGGGTCTCTCCTCCAGGAGCAGGGTGATAGACCTTTTAGGTCACCTCCACGCCGACCTATTTTTTCAAGAAAAACTGCTATTAAATGGGGTGGATGTGAAAATCAAACTAACCCGCAGCAGAGATGCTTTCTGCCTGATGAGCGGTGCGGGAGACAGGACGTGCTTAAAGCTCCACATAGATTCCGCTTCTCTTTTTGTGAAAAAGGTGAAAGTAGCTCCAGGGGTGCAGCTGGCCCATGCTGAAGCACTGCTGACATCCATCACAAAATACCCTGTGGACCGCATCGGCATGAAGGTGTTTTGTATCGCCGCCGGTGCTCATGTGAACAACCAAGACAACTTGTTTTTGGGACAGCTCCCCAAAATGGTGGTCCTGGGGCTGGTGCACAATGATGCTTTCAGTGGCAGCTTCACCAAAAACCCTTTTAACTTTAAGCATTCCAACATTAACTTTGTAGCCCTGTATGTGGATGGAGAGCAGATCCCCTCCAAGCCCTTCCAGCCAGACTTTGCAGCGGGGAACAGCATGAGAGAATACATGAGCCTTGTGCAAATGGCCAGGAAGCACCTTTAGGATGGACCTCTCCTAATAGATTGTTATGAGTTCTGCCTGGGATATACCCTGTTTGCTTTTGACCTGTCTCCTGACCAAGAGCGTGCCGACCATTACTCCCTGATCAAAACAGGGAACCTGAGAGCAGAAATACATTTTGCCACCACACTTCCCCAAACCATCAACTTGATCATCTACAGGGTGTTTGACAACATCATGGAGATCAACCACAACTGCAGTGTGCTCTTTGACTACATGTAACATGGATACACCATGTACTTAGTGTTCAGAGTGATGGTTCTGCTGCTCCTACCCTGGCAGAATAAATTCTACATGATGTAAATAATACTGAGATTTCGGTGGTGGACATATTTGGTGAAAGCGTTTTCAATCTCCCCATTATCAGAAGCACACATCATGAGATTGTCCAGCACAATCAAATCTTATTTATTACACAGCATCAACACAGGATCGGTCAAACTCGAAGGCAGTCCTTCAACAAAGTTTATAAAAGCATAACGTCTGAGCAGTTCATCATACATCGGTTGCCAGCATACATAAAACCACACAATATTTTCAGGCATGACAGAAAGTGTAGAATTAGCATTCATGTGCAAGTTTTTAATGAAATAACTTTTCCCACAGTTACCTGGACCTGCAAGGATGGCCAAGAAAGGGTGATGCCACCTTGTATGCATTTCAATAGCTGTAGGGCACGCTCTTAAACCCCTCCTTGAGCACCCTCTTGTTGTACACTACCTTCTGCACTTTGGGGAAATTTTTGGTTTTAATGACAAAGTTTTCTTTGTCTCTGATGATGACCGGGTGGCTTACGGTGATCTTGCCGGGCTCAGCCCCAGAAGAATAGGTGAACACTAATTCTTTCAGACTGTCAAAGTGGATCTTTTCCCTATTAATGGTGTTCAACATAATGCCCTTTACTCTGAGACACACCTTCCCTCCTGACAGACTGTAGGCGTACGTTTTGGGTGTGGCAGAAACAAACTCTGTGATATGCTGCCCGACAGGGACCTTGCTGGTCAGCTCCCCTAAATAGTCACCCAGAGGAGGGTTCCAGTCACTGTGGCGGCTCACAAATATTACAGAATTGATATCGTGGTAAAAACACCATGGCCCCAGCCGGTCCAGCAAACCTTAGAACTCCAACCATGCATAAGCAGTGGTAAAAGCAGCTATGTATACGTTTGTGTTACCTGGAGATGTTATACGATCCCTCGCATGTTTCCAAGAAATGCATGCCGTATCCTCGCTGATAAAACTGCACGTGCTGAGTTCGTAAGAGTCAGAAAAAAGCAGTTCAAAGTAACGGTCCAGATCTCTTGTAATTTCCATATGAGGCAGATTCGTTCTCTGTGCAAATTTACCCCACAGAGAATTGAGAAACAGCTTAGGAATCTGGTGCTTTGCAGGGTTGTGGCTGATATGGTCTGGACACAGAAGGACCCCCTTCTTTTTATAAAAATCAGTGATGTATTTCTCTTTATCAGCCTCTGTCACACACCAGTCTGGGTAGCCAGATGCTTCCTGTTTCTCCTGAGATTTTTTTTTATGTAAGGCTCAAACAGCTGGCAGGATTTAACCTCAAAATGCCAAACCTCATAGATTTTAGTAAGTTTGTACCCATGGGCCAGAGCCACCTGCAATTCTACAGTGACTCAAGTGCCCACTAGAGCCCTCTGCTCATCGCTATGCGTGCATGTTTCCTACTGTTTACTTTCAGCACACATCCTGCACAGTGTGAAAGTTAGCTTCCCCCGCACCCTGGAAGGCAACACCAAGAAAAAGAGCCCTTTAGAGGGATAGATTTCGACTCTGACCAGGCCAAAATAATCTGTCAGAGGACCAAAATTATTCTGAATGATTTTGGGGTGTCCTAGAGGGTACATTTTCCTAGCATTCACAAAGGGGTACAGGCTGGTGAAATCATAATATCGGATCTCCTCCCCTGCCTCTGCTATGTAGTAGAGCGTAATGGCATTAGTGTGCCCCCCGAAGAGTGCGACTCTAGGAAACAGAGAGTCAAGAAACTGCGTCTCCTTATGAAAGGCTTTCACAGACTCATCCATGTTCTTTAGATGGGTCCATTCATGCTCCCAGATGCTCACGACTTCAAACCCCATTCTTTTAAGGTTATCGCTTCTCTGCCTGGTGTCACAGTAAAGCTAATCAAATGTTTTCCCCACGATTTTGTTGAGCGTATCGCTTGAACCACATTCGAGATATCCATGCCACAGGCACCTGAGGAAGTTGTATACCATTTTCCTACCTTGCACTATGGCATAGCCATTGAGGAAATACTTTCCTACCTTAAATTCACCTCCCTTTAGCATGTGGCAGCTCTGGACCTTTTCAGAGTGTTCTTTGTAGCAGAGCCACTGTATAGAGGCAGATGAAAACCTCTTTGTCTGCCTGTCATACCCATTGGGAGGTGGGAAGGCCACAGAGAGGGGGTGCAGAAAATTAAATCTGAACATGGCTAAGCAGACACCTGCCAGGGTGAGGTATTGTAAAGGGTCTTTGCAGAGGATGCCTTGTGCTGTCATTTCCATAATCTCAGATCTGTACAACGTACAAGCCTGCTCCAAGATGTGAACATCTTGCTGGCAGTAATAAGCTAGTTCTTTTTGGAAATCAAAGATGTTAGAACGGTTTTCCTCATGCCATTTTAAAAAAGCCTCCCTGTCTTGAGGCATCATCTGGTCTACCCCATAGTATTGGGGATCAGATAGGTGTCAGGTTCAAAAGCAAGTAGATCCAAGCATTCTTAGGACCAAGAAAGGCTTTATTGGAATATAGTGCTAAAACCCACAGTGAAACGGTTATTGTCAGGAATGGCGGGGGTTGCTGCACAAGCATGGTTATAGTGTGATGCAAAATAGCGACTAGCAAATGAACTTCAAGCGCGTGCACGGGAAACTCCCAGCGGGAGAGATACTTAATGGGCGGGAGACAACTCACTCCTCCCCTCGGCTTCACAGAAATGGAAAATTCTCATAGACTTAAGAATAGCCCAAAGCCTGCATTCAAGGCCACCGTGATAACACTGGGTGGCAGAGAAGAAGCTCCCACGTTACAACTAGCATGCCTACGCAAGCGCAGAAGCAGGGACAAGATAGGGAACACAGAACAATGGACATAGTGTGAAACATTAAACAAACCATTACTGACACTCTGCCCTCCCCAAAATCCATCCCACCCACTTAGAAAGTGGAGAATGCGGGAGCTCCCGGTTTTGCCGGGAAACAGGAATGAAAGTCCCTGATCAGTTCAGGTGCTCGGATATCTGTGACTTTCACCCATTCTCTATGCTGGGGGCCAAAATGAACCCATTCAACAAGGTAATACAGCTGGCCACGTATTAATTTAGAGTCCAAAATGTCAGATAGTTCATAATGTTCAGCACTGTCCACCATCAGCGGGGGGGGGGGAGGGTGCAGGGTCTTCTGGGCACCATTTATTCGGAGGGTATGCTGGCTTGAGAAGGCTGAAATGGAAGATGGGATGAATATTTTTAAGAGTCTTTGGCAGCTCCAATTGCACAGTCACTTTATTGATACAACGAATAATTTTAAATGGGCCAATGTACTTCCACGCCAGTTTTCTAGAAGGTTGGGGAAGGCGCAGTTTTTTTGTAGACAGGTACACATAGTTGCCAGGCTGTAGGTCCCAACCCACCACCCTTTTCCTGTCAGCCTGTTTCTTGTACTCAGCCTTAGCCACCTCCAAGGCATCACAAATTATAGGCCATGAATCCCGAAAAATCTTACACCACTCCGTGGCATTTCCCCCATTTCCCACAGGTTCTAGAAATGGTAAAGGTGGGCTATCATAGCCCAGTGCTGCCTTGAACGGGGAAACTCCTGTAGATGCGTGCCATGAGTTATTGTAAGCAAACTCTGCTAGGGGTAAAAGATCGACCCAATTATCCTGTTGATAGTTGGTAAAGCAACGCAGATATTGTTCCAGGGTTTGGTTAACTCTCTCCGTTTGCCCATCAGTCTCTGGGTGATAGGCACTGCTTAAGGCACGTTCTATGCCCAAAAGATCCATTAGCTCCTTCCATAATTTGGAAATGAACTGTGCCCCACAGTCAGATATTATTTTGGTTGGCAAAGTATGTAATCTCACGACATGTTGTAGGAAAGCCCTCGCCAACACTTTGGCTGTTGGTAGCCCAGGGAGCAGAATAAAATGAGCTTGCTTTGAAAATAGGTCAACCACCCCCCAGATGACAGTCACGTGCTTACTGAGGGGTAGATCTGTGATGAAGTCCATGGAGATGACTTCCCTGGGGCGACCAGGGGTGGGTAGTGGTTGCAACAGTCCTGGTGGTTCCCCCCCCCGGGTTTGCATTGGCTACACACCGGGCAGGATTGTATATAAATTGACAAGTCTTTTTTCATGCGGGGCCACCAGAAGCTGCGCTGAAGCAGGTGCAGTGATTTAACATATCCAAAGTGCCCAGCAGGCTTTGAATCATGGGCAGATTGCAAAATTTCCAGCCGAATGCTTTCAGGTACATAAAGTTGGTTTCCCTTGTAGCAACAGTCATTAGGTCTACGTATTAGGTTTCCCTGGGCTTGGAGCATTTGTTTTTCTTGATCAGGAAGGGCTTTCGCAAAACGTTCTTCCCAGGGACCACCTGGGGGCTGGGGTACCCGTGTTTGCTGGCTTTGTTTGCGGGTAACCACTACCCTGGTTAATTGGGTAGGGGTAAAGAAGGATTCTCGCACTTCCAACCATTTGCTATCATGCTGGGGTAGGCGGGAAAGGGCATCCGCCAAATGGTTGGACTTTCCTGGAAAGTGATGAAGGGTGAATTGGAATTTAGAGAAAAACTCAGCCCACCGGAACTGTTTGGCATTTAAAACCCGGGGCTTCTGTAGTACCTCTAGATTTTTGTGATCAGTCCAGATTTCAAATGGGACCCGAGCTCCCTCAAGCCAATGGCGCCAGGTGATGAGGGCTAGTCGGATCGAGGCTGCTTCTTTATACCAAATGGGCCAGAATCTCTCAGTATCATTAAATTTTCGCGAGACATAGGCTAAGGGGTGTAGGTGCCCTTGTGCATCTTCCTGGAGAATCGCCCCCCCCCAATTGCGGTGTCTGAAGTGTCTACTTGCACAATTAATTTCTTTGTCTCATCAGGGTGCGCAAGGACAGGCTCTGTAGTAAATAACTGTTTGAGCTGGTCGAATGCATCCTGACATTGAGGGGTCCAATCCAAGCGAGCCCCTGGCTGGGCAGCTTTGACCCCTCTCCCTTTGGTCTTCAGGAGGTCTGTGAGTGGGAGGCTGACTTGGGCAAAGTGGGGTAGGAATTGGCAGTAGAAATTGGCGAAACTGAGAAAACTCTGGAGTTGCCTTCTGGTTTTGGGGGGCTCCCATCCCACCATGTCTTGGATCTTTTGGGGATCCATCTCTAGACCCTCAGGGGATATGCGATAGCCTAGGAAGTCAATGCCTGTCTGATGAAATTCACATTTTGACAGCTTGACAAACAGTTTGTGCTCTAGCAACTTTGAAAGTACCTCCCGAAGTAGTTTAACATGTGTTTTTAGATCCGGGGAGTACAGCAAGATATCATCCAAGTAAACAACCACCCCCTTAAACAAATAGGGGTGCAGAACTTCATTGATCAGGTTTATGATTACTCCCGGAGCCCCCTGGAGCCTGAATGGCATTACTTTGTATTCAAATTGTCCCAATGGGGTGTTAAAGGCAGTCTTATATTCATCATCTTGTCTGATGCGTACTCTGAAGTATGCATCTCGCAAATCCAACTTGGAAAAAATCTTCCCCTTGGCCACCTCCGCTAAAAGATCCTTGATGAGTGGCATGGGGTAGGTGTTGGTAGCTGAGACTGCGTTGAGTCCTCGGTAATCCGTACACAGTCTTAGCCCCCCATCCTTTTTTTTTACAAAACAACACTGGGGCTGCGAATGGGGATGAAGCCGGTCGAATGAAACCACGGGCCAGGTTTTTATCAATGAACCTCCGTAACTCCTCTTTCTCCATGTGGCTCATGGCATATATTTTGCCTCTTGGCATCTTTTGCCCCAGGAGAATTTCTATGGCACAGTCTGAGTTATGGTGGGTGGAAGTTCGTCGGCTTCCTCCTCCTCAAAAACGCGAGCCAAATCCCGGTACTCTGCGGGGATCTGGTCAATCTCTTCTGCTGCTAGACAAGCCCGGGGAGGATCATTATCGGGGGTTTTTTTCCCCCAGTTGGGGTCCCATTTGTGCTCTGCACACTTCGGGGAAATGAAACGCACAACCCCGTCCTCCCACAAAATGTACGGATCATGACCATGCAACCACGGGCTTCCCAAGACCAAGGGGAACTTGGCTTGCGGGGCTATTACAAATGAGTGACGCTCCCAGTGTTCTCCAGCCCCCACGCTCAAGGGTACAGTCTCAAAGCGGCAGGGCTCTTTCATTGTTGACCCATCCATTTGGGTAAAGATGATAGGGTCTTTCAATTTGGTTACTGCAGCCTCCAACCCCGTTACCAGAGAGGGGTTAATGAGGTCCCTCCCGCACCCCGAGTCAATAAGGCCACGTACCCTGATGTGGGTCATCATGGCCAGGTTCATTATGATCACAGTCACAAAGAAGAGAGAGGGGTAATTGCTCACCAATTTGGGTGCTTCAGGGATTGGGTCCTGCTGTGCTGTGCCACTTACAACAGGACCTGCTCATTTCCCTGCGGCTCTGTGTCCTCCTCTTCCAGGAACAGTGGATCCATAATCTCTTGGTTGGTGAAGAGGGCCTGGGGATTGCGTGGCTTGGCGGTGCCCTTTTTGGTGGGGGGCCCGGTCGTCGTCTGTCCTCCTCTCGAGGTGGTAACCAGCCAGGATCCTCCTTGGAGCAGGAGGCGGCGAAGTGCCCTTTGTCCCCACATTTCAGGCACAAACCTTGTCTCATTTGTTGGTCCCTGAGCCCATTTGTGGCCAGGATTGGTTTCCCCTTAGGTTGGGGTGTGGAAGTAGCTGGTCGGTTGTTTCCAAGGGACATATCCAGCTTCATGATGCGAAGCCTGCTCTCAGCTCATTCAGCCTCTTCCATCCAACCCTGGAATGTACGCGGTTCCTTGGAACATTATTATGGACATCCACAGCCAAACCCATTTGATATTGTTGGGCTAGCACTGGATCTGTCCAGTCCCGGATTTTGGCAGCATGCTTCTGGAACTCTCGAGAGTACTCCCTCACTGTAAGCCTCCCCTGCTTGAATGTGCGGAGGAAGGCTTCGGCCTTTGGAGCAGCTGCTGGGTCTTCAAAGCGATTTCTCAAGGCCCACATGAAGTCATCCACATTCCCCAATTCCACTGCATCTAGATCATGCAAGGCCACATACCAGCTGGTAGCAATTCCCCAGAACTGGGAGGCAATAAATTCCACCTGCTGTTCTTCATCTGGGAACAGGTGCCCCCACCGCTGCATAAACTTCCCAACTTGCAATATGAAAAAGGAGATGCTCTCAGGGTCTCCATCGAATGTAATCTCCAACATGTCTTTTGGTCATATGATCGGTGGGAGGGGCACCAGACCTGGCCCAGGTGCAGGTCCTGGAGCTGGCTGTGGTTGAGATGCAGGTGCTGGGACTGGTGGCAGAGGCCCCGGTGGTGGCTGTCCAGGGGCCGGTTGTCCAGGGATTGGCTGCTGCCCAGGAATGGGTTGTCCCAGGACCGGCTGTCCGGGTACTGGTTGGCCTGGCGCTGGTTGCCCTGGGACCGGCTGCCCCAGCACCGGCTGCCCTGGAGCGGGTTGACCTGGTGGAGGACGCCCCGGTGGCAGTTGGGGTCCAGGACCAGGAGCGGGTCCTGGCTGGGCGAGCATATGGGTGCGGATAGCTTGGTCCATCATCCCCGAGAGGGATTGCATTAGCTTGCCCATATCCCGCATTAGCCGCCGACAATCATCTTCGATCGTATCCATCCTTGTATCCACATCCTTACTTGGGCTGGACCACGCTGACCCACGGGGAGTTCGTCCCTGGGGTAGTCCAAAGCTTCCACAGGGGTCCATCAGGCTATCCCGGCTTTGGCTCCCTGGTAAGGACCATGTCGTCTGAGTAGTGTCCAATAAATTCCTGGACCAGTCTCCCAACTTCTGTTGTGTGACCCACTTGTCCCACGGGATCAGGGCACTTTAGTAGTAGGTCCGGGGTACAGCCCCTCCATGGCTCTGGATCGACCCTGCTGGGCTGTATATTGGGAGAGTGTATGAAGCTCCCAGGGTGCTGGTAACAGGAGGAGTGATTGGTCCCACCGAGGAGTATGGGATCAACGCTGTAGTCACTGGAACCGTGGTTACCAGTGTGACTGTAACCGGCACGGTGGTAACTGGAACAGTAGTCACTGGAACCAAGGTGACGGAAGTGGTGGTCACTGGGACCGTCACTGGCATTCCACCGGCGCCGCTCATCCTGGTGTGAAGAGGCGCGTACTGGTGGGAACACTGAGGTGGATTCCTGACAATTTCTGTCAGGTTCAAAAGCAAGTAGATCCAAGCATTCTTAGGACCAAGAAAGGCTTTATTGGAATACAGTGCTAAAACCCACAGTGAAACGGTTATTGTCAGGAATGGCGGGGGTTGCTGCACAAGCATGGTTATAGTGTGATGCAAAATAGCGACTAGCAAATGAACTTCAAGCGTGCGCGCAGGAAACTCCCGGCGGGAGAGTTACTTAATAGGTGGGAGACGACTCCCTTCTCCCCTCGGCTTCACAGAAATGGGAAATTCTCATAGACTTAAGAATAGCCCAAAGCCTGCATTCAAGGCCACCGTGATAACACTGGGCGGCAGAGAAGAAGCTCCCACGTTACAACTAGCATACCTATGCAAGCGCAGAAGCAGGGACAAGATAGGGAACACAGAACAATGGACACAATGTGAAACATTAAACAAACCATTACTGACAATAGGGGCCCACATAATCTTGATTTTGAGCTGTGTTGAAAAAATGAGGAAAGTACCCCTTAGAGCCCTCAAAACCTAGAGCTTTGGGGAGTTTTGCCAGAACCATCAGTAGATGGTTCAGGGAGTCTGTAAACTTAATGTCCAGATTTTTAATTGTGACGCACATGAGCTTCCCACCCATAGCAATCAGTTCGGGGTCCAGCCTCTCTTCAATCAGCTGCCTAACAATAAAATATCCATCATAAGCCCTTGCATTATGTGCTATAAAAATTGTGTTTTTAAATACCTTTCCAATAGTAATCATCTTTACAAAGTCATACAGGCATGTGTCACCATGAAATTCCCAACTCTGCCCACTCACCTTCCATTTGGTGTCTGCTCCAAAAGCTTCAGCAAAAATGTAATTCGGCTCGTGAATGCCGTCAGCATGGTCTTGGCGGCATTCAAAATCATAAAATGCGTACTTTGCCGAAACAGGTGGCTCTTTCCCATGGCTTTTAAAGCAAAAATCACTACTACAATACAAGTATCAGTTGGGGCAGTTCTTAGGCACACCCAGGGTTTCTTTACATTCTGAGGTGGAACACATTCTACAAAACCGGGAACAATTATGTTTGTGGTTGTACAGGGTATGACAATGCTTGCAAAAGTTTCGAGACCCCATAAATCCCTGGATGTTAAGAATTCCATCGAACAAAAATTAAGTGTATAAACACTAAATAATATAGGTGGTCTCCCTCTATGTTTTGTATGTGTGTAATGTTAGTGTATGTGTATGTGGTATTGTATTGTTTTTGTCAAAATTAATAAAAAGTGTACCTATGGGTACTTATATATATATAAAAAAGAATTCCATCATAATGGTCATTGTGCAATAGTAGAAATTGGGTGTCTGGATATCTTTGGTTTAAATATGGTCCAACCTTTTTCTGAACACAATAAAATGTTTGTTTGATCTTACATGCTCCTCAACAATGGCTATGTCACTCAGAGACACCTGTTTCTGAGTAGACCATCCCAGTTCCCTGTGTAATTTTCTAGTGGCCTCAGGAGCTCGGCATCGGAGGGGTCTCCTGCTCTTTTTTTCATGACATCCATCAGCCCTGCTGCAAAACAGAGATTGTTGCCATAACTGGAAAAATCAAACAAAAACCTCTGTTTCTTTTCAATGACTGAACTGTAAGGGATAGATCTGATTTTTCTGTGCGCTCCAACCCTGGGAGGTCTGGATATAGTAGTGATTAAACGCAGCGTGTTGCTGCTCAGGATCTCCCTGTTGCTTTGTAGCATGTTTACCACATGTTCTAAAAAGTCTCCCACATCCAATTAGTTCAACGGATTCTGGAGTCCCTCAGATTGTAAACGAAACTGCACATAATCCCCAAGATGAATGTCCCTGCTAATCTCATCAAGGATGTGCTGGATACCCCTCATTAGAGCCTGTATGGCTTCCCCAAATGAACACACATGCTCTAGGTTGACCAAACAGAACTCCTCACTGATCACCAGTGACCGAAATCTTTCATAAGCCTCCACCATGTCTTGACATGTGCCACATAGACTTCAGCTGGCTGCGGTGAGACCGTACTATCCCCTTCCTCCCCCACCCTGTCAGAGTCATCAGAGACTTCAGGGGGAGTTGAGGAGTCTCCATCTTCCCCCTCCCCTTCTCCCCCTCAACAGAATAACAGACCATGGGGAGGTAGCGGTGTCTAACAAAGTGCCCCCACCCTGCATGATAGTCCCAAAACAGTCACCATAGGATCTAGAACTTTTAATCACATCATTAGTAAAATTCTCAAACACCACATCGAGCTCCTTGCAGTTAGCTTGCAAGACCGAGCATTGAGTTTCTATAATCAACTGCCTCTTTCTTATTTCCACTTGTAGGGACTTCTCCTCATTCCTTATAGCAGCCTTTCCATTTTTTTTTCTGCATGACAGAAGAAGAAGAAGAAGAAGAAGAAGAAGAAGAAGAAGAAGAAGAAGAAGAAGAAGAAGAAGAAGAAGAAGAAGAGGAGGAGGAGGAGGAGGAGGAGGAGGAGGAGGAGGAGGAGATTGGATTTATACCCCGCCCTTCACTACCCAAGGTCACATCAGCAGGTGCAAGTGGAGGAGTGGGGAATCAAACCCGGTTCTCCCAGATTAGAGTCCACACACTTAACCACTACACCAAACTGAAACATACAGGGTGAGTGGCTCAAGCTTTGTGGAAATGTCATCCTCCTTCTTCTTTTTCGAGGTAGGTCCATCCAGAGCACTGTCCAGTGTCAGATGGGGGTTGACATCTCCCTGCTCCAGTGAAGGAATGGCATGGGATGTTCCCTGCAGGGCATCTAGGAAAACATAGAATCACAGAGTTGGAAGGGTCCTCCAAGGTCATCTAGTCCAACCCCACCCCACACAAAGCAGATAATGCACAAATACACCACCACCATCCACTGACCCCTTCCCTATACCCTGAAGATGGCCCAACCCCCCACCAGGACCCAAGACCAATTTGTTCCCTGTCATAAGAACATAAGAAAGCCAATGGCCAGGGCAACACACTGTCACACAGTGGCCAAAAAAAGCAGGTGGCATTAGGAGGTCCACATGACCAGGGGCACTAGAAGCCCTCCCACTATCCCCTCACCCCTACCCCCAAGCACCAAGAATACAATACACCACTTGCCCCAGACTGAGAGTTCCTTTCCCCCTGGGCTTTTAGGAAGAGCAAAACAGACCTCCCCCGTGATGTGCCATGTTCTAAGAAACAGCAGTGTTGAGATGGCTTTTAAAAAATTCCCTTGTACACACACACATACTCCACTGTTCCTTTCTCTATGCCTTGAAGATAGCCCAACCCCCCCCCTTTCCAGGATCCCAGACTGATTTGTTCCCTATCATAAGAAAATATAAGGGAAGCCAATGTCCCATCCGGGGCAATACACTGCCCACACTGTGGCCAAAAAAAGCAGGTGGCATCATGAGGTCCACATGACCAGGGGCACTAGAAGTCCTCCCACTGTCCCCTCACCCCTACCCCCAAGCACCAAGAATACAGTACACCACTTGCCCCAGACTTGAGAGTTCCTTTCCCCCTGGGCTTTTAGGAAGAGCAAAACAGACTTCCCCTGTGATGTGCCATGTTCTAAGAAACAGCAGTGTTGAGATGGCTTTTAAAAAATGCCCTTGAACACACACACTCCACTGTTCCCTTCTCTATGCCTTGAAAATGGCCCAACCCCACCCTCCCCAGGATCCCAGACCAATTTGTTCCCTGGCCTTTTACTATTTATTATTCAACCAAAGACTATAGGGGTGAGATCAGCTTACCAGTAAAACCAGAATCTGATGGACCTTCTCCTATGAAAAAATCTAATGGTTGCAGAGAATTAGGAATTTCCCCTTTTTGGTTGACCACTGACTAGGAGGAAGAGATAAGAGTTAATGTCACCACCCTTTAATTATCTTCTCCCACCAGACCCTTGCTGCTGTTAAGCAAAAAAAACAAAACCCAAAAACCCATACCAGATTTCTCCTCGGCCATCCATTGTCACGGGAGAATGGTGTTAATTTCAGGAAACGTTATATAATGATTCACAGAGATTACTCTGGCCATCTGCTCATCCTTGGCAAATGTAACTGTTAAGACAGACAGACATGGGACAGAGAAGTTTGTCAAAAGATGGGTACTACTGGTGGACTGTGTCATTTTATTACCCACCTCCCCAATACCATTGTCGTACCTGCCAACTCTTCTACATCAGGAGTTGATAAAGGTAAGTCAGAAGCCATGCTTGGACCTTATGGAAATAATCCTAGGAATGTCTGTGTGTGCAGAGGCGACAGACACCTTTGAAAAAATGGGCACACGCCTTGTCTTTTCATTTGTTATCTTTTCTTTTCTTTGGGGTGGAGGATCACCCTTATCTTATCTATTCTGGCCCGAAGTCACACTCAGAGGTGCTACTACCTTTAAGAAACACCGTTCTAAACTGGGATAGACTTTTACATTTAACGTTTATTAAAAAAAGGTTTGAATGGATCTCTGTTTCACCCCAACCTTCCTCACTGAGCATTTTAATTACTTTATACACACCTTACAGAAAAAGCTTCTTTGGGTACAGCAAACTAACAGGTTTTTTAAAAGTTAGGAAACCAGAACAAAACAATTTCAAAATTTCACAAAAATACAATAGATTTTCAATGATTTTTATTTTTATCAACAGTTACCTCACTGGGAATTTTAATTATTTTAGACATATCTTACAGAAAAACTTTCAGAACATCGATGTATTGGAATGATTTGTGCAAAAATTTCTCAACAAGGACCACAAAAGTGGGGTCAGAACTCTGATAAAACTCCCTTAATTGTATTTGAGAGCATGCAGTGCTGGAGACAGCATCTACCAGTCTCCCCATAGTAACAAGATCCTGAAAATGGATACTGCATAGCACTCGCCATCAGAGTGATGGTATATAACACAGACTCTGTGTTCAAATGACAAAACACATATTTTAAATTCTCCTGATAAACCTCCTCTGGCCAAACTAGAAACGAGTGTGAATTTTGTCCAGGTCTCTCTAAAACACAGCCATCACATTTGGAGTAGCATAGGTCATCAAGGCATCTATTCACAATCACATAGACAGAAGCAGAGAGCAGCTGATTCATCGTGTAGCATGGAGATGCCCCCTTAAAATCAGGAAGCACATCAGCTGTGAGGCCTGTGTGTTCTTGAAGGGTCCTGTGGACTGAATTCCTGTCCCCTGAAAAATACAGGAGATGGATTTTCTAGAAAAAAGCAAGTGGACAAAAAACACATTACGCTGAGAAAATCCTAACCCACCCACACCCCTCACCCAGTCACCCAGCCACTCAGCCACCCAGACCCATACACATCTTGAAGGTATTCAAAGATTGCTGCTGCTGATTTGAATCCTCACATCTTTAGATCTTTTCAGGGATGCTGCTCCCAATATCCTCATCTTTCCCCAACATTGGTGCAAAAAGCCACTTTGAAACGATTGGACACTCATTCTCTTCAACAGACTCTGAACTTAGTGCGCATCTTCGTACACTTGTAATATTCCTAGGTGCACCAGGAACCAGAGGATTGATGGCAGCTGCCACAAGTGTGCTTGCCATGGCGAAGGGGGGAACCAGCAGCAGCAGAAGCAGGCACTGTGGTGGAGGGTAGACAGCTCTCCCATTTTTAAAGAGTGGGTCCCGCTCTCATTGGCTTGTTTAAATGTTGCCGGGGGATACACCCTGTGATGGGGCACATGTGGGGGCCAAAAAAATCACCCTCTTCCCCATCCTACCTCACAAGGTTGGCGTTGGGAGACAAAAAATAGATTGGGCAGTCCAAAACTGCTCTCCCACCTCACAGAGAGGCTCCCCCCAGGCTTCCCTGAGGAAATCCCACCTCTATTTTTTCTCATTTATTTCCTTAAGATTCCCCTGCCTGCAAAGGGAAAGAAACTGCCCCCATCTCTCAGAGAGGCCCCCTTCTGTTTTATTTCCTTAAGATCCCCCTGCCTGAATCATGCCCTCTATGTATGTGTGCTTCTTTGGGGGGGGCACTCCTGGCATGGGCGTGCCTGCAAAGGAACATTTTCCTGCAATGGAAAGGGGTGAATTCAGATCTTCCAGGCTAGCCCTGGAGTTTCTCCAGGCTAGCCCTGGAGATTCCAGGCAGAGCACGTTTCTCTGTGTGGATATCTGTGTCAGTGAAATGACAGCCATTGAAAGTTTCCCAGGCTGGAAAGAGAGAGCTGTCATTGGCTAGTTATCTTTAGCCCTGCCTCCCTTCCCCCCAGCAGGCACTGCACAGGCACTCTCTGCCAGGCGTTCACAGAGTCAGAAGTTGCAGGCACACAGTTTTTGCTTGTAAAGCTGTTTTTTTGGCTCAAAAAGATGTCTTTGCATGCTTTTAGGGATTAAAAAGATAGGGCAGGGTTTGGAGGGGGGACTCTGGTATTCTGCTTTCTGGGTAAGTAAGAACTCTGCTGCCTGCCTTTCTTTTCAAAGGCAAATGGATGAAGCTTTTGAAGGGGATCTGTGTGGTTGGCTTGTGGGGTGTGAATAAGCTTTTTTCCTCTTGTTGCCAGGGCTTTTTTTATAGAAAAAGCCCAGAAGGAACTCATTAGCATAATAGGCCATACCCAATGGTAGAAACTCATTAGCATATTAGGCCACACCCCATGCCACCAGAAGTGTGGCCATCTAGCCACACCCACCTTTTGCTTCTTATTCTGTTTACCTTGTTTGTTGTCAAAACCCAGGGCTTTTTTTGGAACAGGAACTCCTTTGCATGTTAGGCTACACACCCCTCATGTAGCCAATCCAAATGAGTTTCTGCTGTTTGGTGTGGCCTGTTATGCTAATGAGTTCCTGCCGGGTGTGGCCAACTTGGGAGCCGGCCGGAACTCTGTTCCTGTGCGTTCCTGCCCCAAAATAGCCCTGCTTGTTGCTACAACTGCTGAGTGGGTGGGTTGAGGGAGAGGGGAAGCATTCTCTCTCTCTGCTAATGGGGGCTGCTTTCTCTGCTTGCTTGTTTCTCTGTGCACGCGTGGTTCAGATTTCCCTCTGTGGGGATCATCTGTCTCATGTGGCTGACTGGAATTCTTTCTGCTAAGGGGAGAGGGCTGGTTTCTACCAGCTTGGCTCTATTCCTGCCATAAAGGTGCATGCCTAAAGACATTGCCCATAAAGCCTCTGTTAAAGTTTTCCCCTCTGTGTGTGGAGTCTCTGTCTCTCTGCCAGGGAAAAGGGCGGCTGGGCGTGTGCTTGTGTGTGTGCAGAGTCTCCCTGTGTCTCATCTCTGGTGATGTTGTTATCTACTCCTGACAGAAGCAGCATCACTCCCACATGGACCCAAGGCTGCAGACGACATTTTAAAAAGCACACTTTTCCCCCTTTTACTCTCTGAGGCTTGCAGGGGGAGGGAGGGGGAACTCCAGGATCTGTTTGGGGTGGGGGCGCCCCAGGATCTCCCTGGGGCAGTCTGCAGTAACCATTGTTAGCGCAAGCATGGCTAGAAATACAAATTATTCACAGCAAAAAGCCAGCACTCTAATACAACAGTCAAACTAAGTTTTCACACATGTTCCCAGCCCCCACGGCCGTTTTCAAAGCATTCCCCAAACATAATCACAAAAGCCCCCTTTGCACCAAAAAAGCTTCAAAACACCCTGGACTCCATTTCCCATCCCCTTCCATCCCCCAACCCCCAGCCAGGCGCTACACCCTTGGGGGAAAGCCAACACATGGTCACCATGCCCCCCAGGGTTGACAGCGGGTGCCATCTTGCCACCATCTTGAAGCATGGCCCTCTGGGAGGTGGGATTAAGCTGCTAGAAGGGAGGGGGGAGCACTTGTCGATGATGATAGGAGGTATGTCCCTAATCTTCTCTTGTTCCTGGCTGCCTGGCTGCCCAACAGGAATTTTCCCTGTAAGTTAAATGTTCAGTCCATCCCTGACTGAAAGATAATATATTCAGCCAGTCTGCATGACCAGCACAGTGTCTTTAAGTGGTAATAACCATGTGACTCAGCTATAACTTCACAGCACTGACTGATATTGGACATACACAGAAAACTCCAACTATGACTTTTCTAGATACTGAACTGCCAAGGCAGTTTTGCCTCCCAAGAACTTGCTTCCCAAGTTGTAAAACTGGCAAGATGGCGGCCAGCATGGAGTATGGAAATT
Organism: Gekko gecko; assembly: GCA_029375565.1. Taxonomy (NCBI): domain Eukaryota; kingdom Metazoa; phylum Chordata; class Lepidosauria; order Squamata; family Gekkonidae; genus Gekko; species Gekko gecko. The sequence goes on along the minus strand of JAPDNY010000002.1, from coordinate 218,659,480 downwards.
GAGCTCCACTGAGTTGTAGCAATTTTACTCCAAATTTAATTCTAAATTTCTCTTAAATTAAGCAGATAGTAAACAGCAGGAGGAAGTGGACTAACCTTACCTGGCTTGGGGATCTGAGTGTGCTGGTGCTGCTGTTTTTGGAGGCAACCTAAAGGAGATGCCAGGTGTATAGATGCTTGGATGCCCAGACACTGACTTGCAGTTCCCAGCACTGACTTACCACCACGGTTCTTCCTGTGGTGCTACAGTGCCTCCCTCCTTCTCTCCCAGAGGCTGCTTCTCTCCCAGCGGCTGCTGCTAGACTTGTCACTGCTGCTGGGCTCATCGTTGTAGCTTGTTGCCATAATCAGTACTGGCCATTGCTTTCACTGGCTCTTGTTGGGCCTCCAGTCCATCTTGCTGTGTCAGGCCAGGTCTGCAGGTCTTCAGCGCTGTGATGCTCTTCACCCCTCTTCTGGCAGTCACAGTGGGGTCAAGCATGTGGCCACCAACTGCTGCTGCCCCACTGTCTCTTGTCAGTTTGGGCTGTGTTTTCAGCCCATTGAGGCTGATCAAGCTTGGTTGAGCGGACTGAGTGTCAGCTTGACTGGTGCAGGTGATCCAACAGATTACTGCCATGAGTGATCCAGTAAATTACCTAATTTCAACCTGAGATGGTGGCTTCCTAGAACCTAGCACCTCTTTAAGTGATTTCATGCCCCCATGGTTCTGAGGGACAGACAGAGGAACATCAAGTTGTCGGGTTCCTCAGCTGCATCTTGGAGATGAGACCAAAGAGGTGAACTCTAAATTCTTTTTTTTTTTTTAATATAACTCTCCTAAAGAGGAGAGAATTTTATTGCTTTTATATCAAGAAAAGGGGAGGGTATATAGATGGATTAAGAACAGTGGTGAGTGATAGTAATATTAGTATATTAAACTTTCATTAGTATATGTAAGTTCTTTGGCTTCTTCTGTGTTTGATCGATCGTCTTTTCATTAAACTGTAAAAAAAAATGTTAATAATGTCCTTTTGGGTTAGTATTAGCATAGTCTTTTAATGCGCTTTCCAAACCAATCTTCATGCTCTGGGTTTTCTCCCTTTTACATCTCTCAAGTTGTAAGAAGGACCCTTTGCTGCTCCTCCATCTTCTGGTTCTTTATCTCCTCCTTCTGAGCTGCTGTCCTCATCTTCGCTCAGCACCATCCATACTGCAAGTTCTGCTTCTTCCTCTGAGCTGGCATGCCTCTTCAAAATGTCTTGGGCTTTGAAGATGGAGTCGATCTTCTCCCTCTTATTTTTAAATTTAAAGACCAGTCCTTCTGGGATCAACCACCTGTAATTAATTTGATGATTTTGCAAGAATATGTCCTTTATATGCCTTCCGCTTCATACGAATTTCAAATGGTACATCTTTTAAAATCCTTATATTTTGCTCTCCAATCTTCAAGGGCATTGATGATGTCACTCTTAATATTTGATCTCTAGTACGTTGCTTAGTAAATTTAACAACCACTTCCGCTGGCAAGTTATTTTTCTTTGTAAAGTTGAAATAGGCTCTATAAGCCAAGTCCATCTCTTCGCTTATTTTTTCCGCTTCATTGCCAATCAGTGGTGCCAAAGTATTCGCCAAAGGACTTCTGAGATCCTCCTTTTCTTCCTCCTTTATGCCCTGAAATCGGAGAGTTAAATTTGATTTCTCCATCTGTAACATCAGTAATTTTTTGTCTTGTACTACTTGATGTTTCTCCATTTTATTGACCTTCTTCTTGATTTGTTGCGTATCTTCCGTTGAGACCAGACATTTCTTTGCAATCTCCTCCATCTTCTCACCGTATCTGTCAATTGTTTCTGTTGATTACTGAGAGCACTTTCCATGTTAGACAATGTTTGACTGATTTTCTGCATTTGATCCAGCAGAGGGCACAGCAACTCACTTTCTTGTTGAGTGGCAGCCGGCTCTAGGAGGCAGGAACCAGAACCAGAAGTTCCTCCCAGCTTCTTCATCGGCTTGTCTGGGAGCTTCTTTTGCCCCGAAATCTTTGTTTTATTGTTTACTTTTTAAAAGTTCATGCTGCGCAATTCAGGGAAGAATCCCTCTTCTTCGCTATAAGCGATTCCCCAAAAGGTAACTTTATTTTTCCAAGTTTTTACTCCCCCCCTTCTTCTCCCCTTTAAAACAGTCCCGTTCTCTTAAGGGGGGGAGGTTTCCACCCTCCTCCCTTGCAATTCTTTGGTGGTGGGGGGAGTGCATTTAAATCCTTTTCTACGCTTTCGATCGTCAACTCACAGTTTGTAGCTGGTTATTTTCTTTTTCTATCATTTCTTCGCTTCATCACTCCGAGTAGCCGGTGACATTGCTAAGTCCCATCAGGGCACAACACGACAGGGCCTCTGGGGCATGGGGAAAGCCTCAATTTTCCAACCATCAGGTCGGTAAAGAGGCTACTCCCCGGTGCACCCCTGGTCCAGAGCCTTTACCTAAGGCTCACTAGGGTCTCCGCTTATGCGGAGTCCCCCCCAACCGTGCGTGGGCAAGTCACCTCCAGGAGCGTCCCGAGAGAACAACCGCCATTCGCGTCCACCATTTCCAGTCCCAGCTCTGAACTGTAAATTTTTGATGCCCTGCCCTACAGCTGGCTTTAGCTGGCCTACAGACTCTGGGTGAAACCTGTTTATGCAGACAGCTTCACAACAGGAGACGAGGAGCTACTGGCCATTGAGGGACCGGTGAAGAACTTGGAAAATGCCTCCCCCCAGCTCATCAACCTGTGACTCTGTTGTGGCCCCTATGCTGGGCAAGGCAAGAGGGGATTTGATTCTGCTGCTAATACCAGGTGGTGTCTTTCCATTGTGCCTCCTTGGAGTTTTATTATAATTGGTTAGTTAGGTAGCTGGATGTGGATTATGTTATTTCCACCCTTCATTGTTTAGCTAGTAGAGTAGGTTTTTATCTTGCTGTGGGGGAGGGTAGTAAGAAGTGAGGTTGGGGTGGGTAGGGGTTTGTTTTTTTATTTCAGAGATCTAACTTATCTGCTGTAATTCTTATTTTAGAGATTTAACTATCTGCTGTAATTTGCCGATTGGCTTGAATCTGATTGACTCATAATCTGCTCATATACTGGGCCACTGCCTACCTGGTGTAGGAGGGTCAATCTGAGGGATGGGTGACTAACAAGAGTGCCAACACCAGGCTGGGGATCCCAGTGATAAGGGGCAGGGGGATATATGGTGGTGGGAGAAGAAATGGAAGGAGATGGAAATATGGGCAAGCTTGCTCTCCTTCCAATCTTCATCCCATACTGAGATATTTAAGTGTGAGGGCTCGGAATTTTCACCCCCTTCAACACTGCTGTTGTGCAACACCAGTCCATTAATAATAAGACCTCAATGCTGCAAGATTATATCACAGTGCAAGAAGCGGACCTGGTGTGCTTGACTGAGACCTGGACAAGGGAAGGTAAGACTGTCACCTTCAAAGAACTATTCTTGGTCCTACATCAGTCTCAAACAGTAGGGTGGGGGTGGGGCGGAGGGGTGATACTAATCCATGAGAGTTTTTCCTTCAGGGCACTCTCCACCCCGAAGATTGCCAGCATTGATTGTGCAGGCCTCATGTGGGACTCTGAGGTGAGCTTGACTGTCTTTCTAGTGTACTGTCTGCCTAGCACACTGGTGGACAGCCTCCTGAGCTTGCTCATGGTGGCTGGCTGGGTGCTGGGATTCCCAAGGATCATTATACTTGGGGATTTCAATGTCCATGCTGATGCTGCCTCCTCACAGCCGGCAGTGGATCTGGTGACATCCATGGCAGCACTAGGGCTCACCCAGATTGTAAACAGGCCACACGCTGGATCTGATCTTCAGGGCAGGGGTTGATATTGATCTGATGGCCAAACTGTTCAGATCATTGTGCCCTGAAGGTCCAGCTGGATGTCCCCACCCCCCTGTCTAGGCAGTGAGACTTGCCCACAGAGACTAATGGATCCAGCTGGATTCCAGAATGCTCTGCAGGCTCCAGTACCCTCTGGCAATTCCTTAGATGAGCTGATAGAGGACCGGAATATCCATCTTTCTGAAGCCATCAATGAAATTGCCCCCCAACATCCTCTTCACCTATATCAAAAAACATCCTCCTGGTACACTATGGAACTCAGGGGGATGAAGTGGGAGCTTAGACGACTAGAGTGGATTTGGCGGCATGTTCATGAAGAAGCTACAAGAGCATTTTATAGGATGTTTATGAAATCCTATGAGATGGCAGAGAAGAATGCAAAGAAAGACTCCTATGCAGCCTCCATTGTGTCTGTTAGCTCTTGCCTGACACAATTGTTTAGGATACTTAGGTCTCTTACCTCTCTCTCTGAGAGGACCAAAAGTAATAGAAATTCGACCTTAAGCTGTGAGGTATTTGCGAGCTTCTTTGCAGATAAGGTCTCATTGCTCCTCTGCGACCTTCCAGCCAATATTGATACAGTACGTGAACTGGAGGCCCCTTGGCTGTCTCTGGATTTGGTTTTGGACACCTTCAGCTGACTCTCCCAGGCCAACCGACAGAATTCTGGGTGCCGTTAGGCCAACTACTTGCCTCCTGGACCTATGCCCATCAAAGCTGGTGAAGGCCTGCAGCGTGAGGTTACGAGGCCCCTGGGTTCTGTCCCTGGGTTCTGGGACTTTCCCAGGGGGGGGGGGCAGTAGTTATTCTGCTCTTGAAAGGTTAAATTCAGATCCTATGGATCTGACCAACTACCACCCAGTCTCAAATTTTTCATTTCTAAGCAAGGTAATTAAAAAAAAACAGCTGCTGAACAGCTCCAGAAATTTCTGAAGGATGCATCAGTGTTCAACCCATTTCAATCAGGCTTCTGCCCCAGCCACAGGACAGAGATGGCACTGGTCACCCTCACAAACAATCTCTGCAGTCAGCTGGATCAAGGTGGGTCAGCACTGCTATTACTTGATCTTAAAGCAGCATTTGACACAGTTGATTATAATCTACTGACCACCTTGCCAATGCTGGAATCCATGGGACAGCCCTGCAATAGGACACCTCATTTCTTCATGGCTGGGGACAGAGGGTGGCACTGGAAGGGACAGTATCCTCATGTCCTCATGATACTCACTGGAATGTGGAGTTTCTCAATGGGCACTTCTCTCCCTGATGCAGTTTAACATCTATATGTGCCCCCTCACCCAGCTAATGTGGAGTTTCAGGCTGGGATGCCATCAATATGCTGATGACATCCAGCTATATCTGTTAATGGGATACCGGCAAGATACTCTTCCCGGGAACTTAGTCAAAGATTTGGACACTGTAGTGAGATGGTTAAAACAGAGTTGACTGAAACTGAATCCAGGAAAGATGGAGGTTCTGTGGCTGGGGGGGGGGGGGAACCTTGACTGGGTTGCCAGCTGACTCTTGAGAATGTGCCTCTATTACCAGCACGGACTATCAGGAGCCTGGCTGTGACTCTGGATTCCTCCTTATCCATGGAAGCCCAAATTGTGAAAGTTTTTCCAACTTCACAAGGTTAGGCAGCTGGTTCCTTACCTGTCTCGCCCTGAAGGAGCCATGATAATTCGTGCAACAGTCACCTCCAGGCTGGACTACTGTAATTCACTCTATGGGGGCCTGCCCTTGTGCCACACCCAGAAGCTCCAGCTGGTCCAAAATACAGCCACGCAGGTCCCCAGGGGACCCTCCCAAACAGCACATATCCAACCAGTTCTGTGTGAGCTGCATTGGCTTCTGATGGAGCACTGGATCAGGTTCAAGGTTTTCATTTTGACCTTTAAGGCCCTTAGCAGTCAGAGACCTAAATATCTTCAGAACCACCTCTCCCAGTATGCCCCTGGCAGAGCACTACATTAAGGAAATAAGAACTTGTTGGTGGTCCCCAACCTGAGAGAAGTCTGACTGTCCTCAACCAGGACCAGCACTTTCTCAGACCTGGCCCCTGCCTGATGGAATGCTCTGCCAGAAGACATCCATACCCTACGGGAGCTGTTACCTTTCCACAGGGCATACAAGACAGAGGTGTTTCATTGGGCTTTTGGTTGAGAGCAGTGATGGGACTTCTTTTGGCACTCTTCTATAATTCCCCATCCCTCATAACCCCACCCCCCTGGGGAGACTGGTGAGTTAGAATTCTTCCTCCATCTTATATATTGTATATATTCTAGTTTTACCTATTAGTTTTAGATCTCTCATGGATTGCTGTCTCAATGTGGTGAGGGGGCTTGGATGGTTTGATAAGGTTGTGGGCTATGCCATGGAGTGCCACCCAGGATGGACTGGCCACAGCAGAGAACTTAAAACGTGATCCACTGAAGGAAATGGCAACCCACTCCAGTATCTTTGCCAAGAAAACCCCATGGACAGTAACAAAAGGCTAAAAGATATGACACCAGAAGATGAGCCCCTCAGGTCTGAAGGTGTCCAGCATGCTACTGGGGAAGAGCAGAGGGCAAGTGCAAGTAACCCCAGAAAAAATGAAGTGGCTGGGCCAAAGCTAAAAGGATGTTCAGCTGTGGATGTGTCTGATGCTACAAAGAGCAATACTGCATAAGAGCCTGGAATGTAAGATCTATGAATCAAGGTAAGTTGGATGTGATCAAAAATGAGATGGCAAGACTGAACATTGACATCTTGGGAATCAGTGAACTAAAGTGGACAGGAATGGGCAAATTTGACACAGAAGACCATTGTATCTACTACTGTGGTCAAGAATCAGGTAGAAAAAATGATGTGGCCTTTATAGTCAACAAGAGAGTAAAAAGGCAGTGATGGGATACAATCTCAAAAATGACAGAATGATCTCAATCCTAATCCAAGGCAAACCATTCAACATCACAGTAATCCAAGTCTACGCCCCAACTACCGACGCAGAAGAGGCTGAAGTGGACTGGTTCTATGAAGACCTACAACACTTCCTAGAACTAACATCAAAAAAGATTTTCTCCTCATCATAGGGGACAGGAATGCTAAAGAAGGAAGTCAAAAGGTAACTGGAATAACAGACAAGTTTGGCCTTGGAGAACAAAATTAATTTGGGCAAAGGCTAACATAGTTTTGTCAAGAAAACACACTGGTCATAGCGAACACCCTCTTCCAAAAACCTAAGAGGCGACTCTACACATGGACATCATCAGATGGGCAACACCAAAATCAGATTGGTTATATCATTTGCAGTCAAAGATGGAGAAGCTCTATATAGTCAGTAAAAACAAGACCTGGAGCTGACTATGACTCAGTTCATGAGCTACTTTACAAAATTCAGGCTTAAACTGAGGAAAGTTAGGAAAACCACCAGGCCATACAGGTTTGACCACTATCCCATCCCTTATGAATATACAATGGAGGTGAAAAATAGGTTTAAGAGACTAGATTCAATAGAAAGAGTGCCTGAAGAACTATGGACGGAGGGTTGTGACATTGTACATGAGGCAGCAATCACCATCATCCCAAAGAAAAAGAAATGCAAGAAAGCCAAGTGGCTGTCTGATGAGGCTTTACAAATAGCAGAGGAAAGAAGAAAAGCGACAGGCAAAGGTGAAAATGCAGATTTCCAGAGAAATGGATGCAGATTTCCAGAGAACAGCAAGGAGAGATAAGGAGGCTTTCCTGAATGAACAATGCAAAGTAATAGAGAAAAACAATAGAATGGGAAGGACTAGAGATCTCTTCAAGAAAACTGGAGAAATCAAGGGAACATTCCGTGCAAAGCTGGCCATGATAAAGGACAAAAATGGTAGGGACCTAACAGAAGCAGAAGAGATTAGGAAGATGTGGCAAAAATACACATAACTATACAAGAAGGATCTAAATGTCCTTGACAACCATGATGGTGTCCTTGAGCCAGACATCCTGGAGTATGAAGTCAAGTGAGCCTTAGAAAGCATTACTAACAACAAAGCTAGTGGAGGTGATGGTATCCCAGCTGAACTATTCAAAGTCCTAAAAGATGATGCTGTTAAAGTGCTGCACTCCATATGACAGCATACTTGGAAAATGCAACAGTGGCCGCAGGATTGGAAAAGGTCAGTTTACATTCCAATCCCAAAGAAGGGCAATGCCAAGGAATGTTCAAACTATCGCACAATTGCACTCATTTCACATGCTAGCAAGGTCATGCTCAAGATCCTACAAGCTAGGCTTCAGCAGTATGCCTGCTGGCAGCAGAACTGCCAGAAGTACAAGCTGGGTTTCGAAGAGGTAGAGGAATTAGAGATGAAATTGCCAACATTCACTGGATTATGGAGAAAGCAAGGAAGTACCAAAAAAAAATCTGCTTCATTGACTACACTAAAGCCTTTGATTGTATAGATCACAACAAATTGTGGCAAATCCTTAAAGAGATGGGAGTACCAGACCACCTCACATGTTTCTTGAGAAACCTGTATAAGGATCAAAAAGGGATGTTTAGGACCGAATATGGAACAACTGATTGGTTTAGTATTGGAAAAGGAGTATGACAAGGATGTATATTGTCACTCTGCTTATTTAATTTATATGCGGAGTACATCATGTGAAACGCCAGCCTGGATGAATCACAAGCCGGAATAAAGATTGCGGGGAAAAACATCAACAACCTCAGATATGCAGATGATACCACTCTAATGGCAGAAAGTGAAGAGGACCTCAAGAGCCTCTTGCTGATAATGAAACAGGAGAGTGTGAAAGTTGGCTTGAAACTAAGATCATGGCATCCAGCCCCATCACTCCCTGGCAGATAGAAGGGGAAGTCATGGGGGCAGTGACAGATTTCACATTCCTGGAATCCAAGATCACTGCAGACAGTGACTGCAGCCATGAAATTAAAAGATGCCTGCTCCTTGGGAGGAAAGCAATTGCAGACCTAGACAGCATAATAAAAAGTAGAGATATCACCCTATGAACAAAAGTCTGTATGGTCAAAGCAATGGTATTCCCCATAGTACTGTATGGCTGCGGGAGTTGGACTATAAGGAAGGCTGAGCACCGAAGTATAGATACTTTCAAATCATGGTGCTGGAGAAGACTCTTGAGAGTCCCTTGGACTGCAAGGAGATCAAATCAGTCAGTCCTAAAAGAAATCAACCCTGACTCTTCCCTGGAAGGCCAGATACTGAAGATGAAGCTCAAATACTTTGGCCACCAAATGAGAAGGGAGCACTCACTGGAGAAGACCCTGATGCTTGGTAAGATTGTAGGTAAAAGAAGAAGGGGACGGCAAAGGATGAGATGGTTAGACAGTGTTATCAATGCAACGAAAATGAAATTAAGCAAACTCCGGAGGATGGCAGAAGGCAGGATGGCCTGGCGTGATGTGATCCATGGACTCAACTGTGTGACTGAACAACAACAATATACTATTTTTACCTATTAGTATTTACTGAATTGTTTTAATTTAGTTTTATGTTGAGAATGTATATTATTCTGTTGTAGCTGCCCTAAGCGCTATTTTAGGGAAGGGCAGCCTAGTAAATCCAATTTAATAAATACATTTTAAAAAACATGCTACCCTTAGAATACATTGGGGTAAGGGCGAAGGTATGGTTGCCAACCTCATAGAAGGGCCTGGAGTTCTCCTGGATTTAAAACTGATCTCCAGACTACAGATATATATGGGGTTTCAGGGATCCTCATGATTCTGCCCTCATGAGCTCCCTGATCCATCATGCCATCTTTTGTCCCATCTAGGCTTCCAGCGCCTCAGAACTGGAAAGGCAAGGGGGACTGCGGCAGCTGGTGCTGGTGGCTCCTCCTCCTCCTAAACCCCTTATGACGCTAGTGCAGCAGGCTGCGCAAGCAGTTAATTCACCTGAAGTCTCATGAAAATTAGCAGTCTCATGAAACCTCAGGGGATTCATGGGTTGCACCTGCAGCCTCTTTCCCCTTCCCACTGCCATGGCTGGGCTAAACTGCCAGCAACTGTATGGGCCTTTTAGCCCATACTGTGTTACTGCCGTTATCCTGAATAGTTTGGCAGCTGTTGGTAGTGGCATAATTGGAGCCTTAAAGGTAGGGTTACCAGACTACAGATATTTTATTTTCATTTATTTAAAAGATTTATTAGTCACTTTCCTAACTTGCAGGACTCAAGATGTTTTAGTATGTAAATAAAAGAAAGATTATTTTAAAAACACCCCCAAGACCACAATTTAAAATCTCAATTAGGACTGTCAATAAATAAAAACTAATTTAGTTAAAAGGAAAAGGCAAAGTTTTCCTTTGCTCAAAAGCTAGTCAAATCTGACTCTAGGGGGTGGTGCTCATCTCTGATTCCAAGACGAAGATCCAGTGCTGTCCGAAGATGTTTCCGTGGTCATGTGGCTGGGATGTCTAAACGCTGAGGGGCACGGAACACTGTTACCTTCCCACCAAAGCAGTACCTATTTACCAGTTTGGTGTAGTGGTTAAGTGTGTGGACTCTAATCTGGGAGAACCGGGTTTGATTCCCCACTCCTCCACTTCCACCTGCTGATGTGACCTTGGGTCAGTCACAAGCTCTGGCACAGCTGTTCCTAAAAGAGCAGTTTGTGTTAGAGTTCTCTCTGCCCCACCTACCTCACAGGGTGTCTGTTGTGGGGAGGGGAAGGGAAAGGAGTTTGTAAGCCACTCTGAGACTCCAAGTGAAGGGTGGGGTATAAATTCAATCTCTTCTTCTTCTACTACTTGCAATTTCTTGCTTTCAAACTGCTAGATTGGCAGGCGCTGGGTCCAGAGATGGGAGCTCACTCAGTCACGTGGCACTAGGGTCTCAAACTGCCGAGCTACAGACCTTCTGGTCTGCAGCTTCAGCATCTTAACCTCTGAGCCACCACTGTCCTAAATAAAAGTGTCTTCAATTGCCTCCTTAAGATTGAAAGTGAGGGGACCAGGACTTGAGAGGTTGTTCCATAATTGAAATGCCTTCCTGAAACATATTAAAAATATGTAAAAACTATTAGTTTATTCTTGCTACTTTATCTCAACAAAGTCTTTTCAAAAGTAGTTATTACAGGTTTATCATACAAATGAATATCTTTTGGCCTTCTAGCAATACACTCTGTCAAGAAAGTGGTCCCTTTTAGCAGATTTTTGCCCATTCAGACATTGGTTCAGAATAAAGTTGCCAACTCTAGGTTAGGAAATAAGTGTGGATTTTGTGGGTGGAACTTGAGGAGGATGGGATTTTGGGAAGGGGGTGGCTTCAACAGGGTATAATGCTGTAGAGTCCACCTTCCAAAGTGGCAATTTCCCCCCAAAGTGGAGACCAGTTGTAATCCCAGGAGATCTCCAGCCACCACCTGGAAGGTGGCAACTCTAGTTCAGAATGAGGCCTAGTAAAAACTCATGGAAGGTTTTCCCTGTCTGAGAATTAAAGGTCAAGCTGGTTTTAGCTATAAAAGAAATAGATAAGGAGATGAGAGACGACACAGGTGCCAGTCAGACCTTTAGGCCTGGTACTTTCAAGGCCAGAGAATTGAGAGCAAGTTTGGCTTACACATTCCGTCTTGTTAGCGGGTGCTTGCTTGCTTGGACCCTATACAGCTGCAGAGTATAAGGTCTCATTTAAGACATTTCATCTAATTGGTTGAGTCACCTGGTTAGCAACATACTTGATTGGTCAAGTGGCATAATTGACTACACATTTGATTGGGTAACTAGAATCAAGCTAACATGGATTGTTGAGCATAAAGAAAGATTCTTCAGTTTAGTTTCTGTTCTTTGTCTGGATTACATCTAACTTTGGGATAGTTCTTAATTGGATGGGCCATTCTGGCCAGAGTCCCTGTCTTAGACTTTGAAACCCTTTTGGACTCAGTTTCTCTCTTTTAAAATATATTTTATTAAATTCTTAAAATACAATAACACTTAGAATTACAATAGTTCTCAGGTAGAATATTTAACCAGAGGTCGAGAGGTTTAACAGAGATCGTCTTGTACTATTACCAACATTATACAGATCATATCAAATGCATTATCCTTGCAATTTCTGGAATTTCTCCTTGTACTCTTAGATATTCTAAAATAGGATTCCAAATAGCTATAAAAGTAGGGTTTATTTTCCCATCAGGATTATGTGCCAAATCAGCTGAAATCTTGGCCATAATAAAGTGTGTCCACAATTTATTATGCCATAATGTCAATTTTGGAGTCTCTGGATCTTTCCATTTTGAAGCTATAGCTGACTTGGCTGCTGACAGGAGAACAATCAAAGTTTCTTTAATGTGAAAAGGTACATTTATACCAAAGTCTACATGTAAAAGCAATACCAACTGGGTTGAATACCAGTTATACCTTTAATTTTTTGATAATTTCCAAAATGGTTCTAGCTTGGACAATTCATCCAACAATGCAGGTAGTGCCCATTATTGCCATATTTTTTCCAGCATTTGGCCATTTTTTTTAATTAATTACTGCAATTCTATGTGGAGTATAATACCATAGTGCAAGGAGTTTGAAAGCTTGAAGGTGAATAGTTACAACAGAGGAATTAAAGGTAGAATTGTTCCAAATAGAACTCCAAGTTTCCACAGTCCATGATGTTTTAATTTCATTTTGCCAGAATTTTTGATAAGGAAGGAAGTATTAGATGAAGTATTTAAAATGTCCATATAAGAAAAAAATCAAATGGTTTGTCTCATGAGAGTTTTGCAATAATAAGTTTTCTAATTCCGAAAGTGGGAGTTGCACTAGCAATTCTAACTTCATTGATTCACTTTTAATTTGAACGTAAGTAAACCATGGAAGTGAATGACCCAAATTATTTTCCAGTTCCTGCTTAGTAATAAGCCATTTATTTATTATTAGGTCTGATAGTCTTGTAATATTATGTTCTTTCCAAAGTGGGTCACATCTTTGGAAGCTTTTACAAATCCTATCGTGTACCAAGAAGAACAAACTACAAGATATCAAGATCTGGACTCTAAAAATAACTTGAAATCACTACAGAGTTGTACATGGTAGCAAAATGTACAAATGGAATCTAGATATGCTAAAGATAAAGTGTTAGGCTTTTATGATAATCCTTTAGAAATAGATAAGACTCTTTTGTATGTGGAACAAAAAATTATATAAAAAATGTATGCTTTGTTAGAATACAGGATGCAAGACAAAGTAGTAAAAGATGTAATGATTCAATGAGCAAAAAATTGGGGGCATAGTATAGACTAGAGCGATGGTCATAGATTTGGAAGAAAAATATAAAAATCACTAAAGCCATCTCTTATAAAGAGAATATATATAAGATGTTCTATAGATGGTATATTACCCCAGAGAAACTTGCTAAATTTGACTCAAATTGCTCAAATCAATGTTGGAAATGTCAAAATAAGGTGGGATCTTTTTACCATAAGTGGTTTTTTATGACAAAGCCAAAAAATATTGGGCCTAGATACATGAAATATCACAGAAAATGTTCAAATGTTCTATACCCTTTATACCAGAAATATTCTTGTTGAATATTTTACCTGAAAGCTATAAAAAAATTATTCTTATTTGATTCTGTATGTAGTTACTTCTGCTAGAATTTTATATGCAAAATATGGAGAAGAGTGGAAATCCCTACTAAAGAAGAGGTTATAAACAAAATGCTGGAAACAGTGGAACTGGGCTCCCATACTCCCAGCAACACCAATGGAGTGCAGGAGCCATTTTGCTGCGCAGGAGGAGGGTGGACAGACAGCAGTGTTGTGACACCATGTGTCGCAACAGAGGGTGGGGCAGGGCCCGGCCCTGTTCCCGCCCACGCCAGTTTGCCACCTCATGCTTGGAGTAAGCAGCTCTGAGCATGCTTTAGCCAGGTGTTGAGAAGCCTACCTGTGACCTGGGGATCTGGCTGTGGGCAGTGGCAGTGTTAGCTGGGCGGCAGTGGCTGTTTTTCGGCAGTGGCAGCCCTGTTGAGCGGTGGGGCATTTCTTTGTTGGCAGCAGCGGCCTTTGGTGTGGTGCTGGAGCAGGAATGGTGGAGCGGTGGCAGCAGCCTTCAACAGGGCAGCAATGCATCAGGGTTCTTGGGGTGGCGGGAGCAGCTTGCGTGCTCCTGTGCTGGGTGTTTTAGTGGAGGCAAGGGCTAGGGAGGCCAGGCGGTGTGAGGTGCTGTGGGTTGTTCTCGTGGGTGGTGCCTTGCTCCTTGAAGGAATGTGGCCCCTCATTTCCCTGCGGGAGTAGCGGGGTGTAAGCCGTCTAAGCTTGCACTCAGCCTTGTTTAGGAGCCTGGGGGGTTGCCCTTGTGGGTGCCCCCCCATTTTTCCTCTTGACTGCCATAGACTCCTATTGTTTCGTGCACACAGTAGAAGCATAATAAATAAATAAATAAATGAATCAATAAAGATCAAAAGGGCACGCATATAGGAGGGGAGTGTAGGGTGGCAAAGGGGTGAACTTGGTAAGAGGGGTGGGAGCCCAGGCAAGGGCCCTATGGCTGTTAGGCCTGAGTGGTTGCCTTGTGGGTCTGCTTTTGCCCCACCCACCCACACATGAGTTAGCTGCTGGGTGTCCTTTTTTTGTGTGGTGAGCCCAGATGATTATGCTGCCCAAGAAGGGCCAAGGCCCATCTAAGGGCAAGTGGCCTGCCCTTAAGCAACCCCTTGCAAAGTCAGTGGATCATGGGTCATCTGATGACGAGGGAGACCCTATTAATGTGGCTATTTTGGCACACCTAGAGGTTTTGGAGAAGCAGCATAGCAAGCCTAATGTGGAGCCTGTGGCCCTGGCTGAGGCTAAGAAAGCTAAGTCTAATCCAGTTTCCTCATTTCAGGCTAAAGTTTTGATGCATTTGGCTATGCTGGAGGATGGTCAGGGTTCCTTGGGAACTACACCTCAGCAAGCTGGTGGCCAACAGGGTGAGGATGTCATTGTTGAGCTCCAGTTGGAGGTGTACAAGGGACTGCTGTCACAGAAAGGTAAGGATGGAAAGGCTGCTGAGGATGTGAAGGCATGGCCTTGGGGCCAGGATAACACAAGCTCCTCTGGCAAACAGTCTGCAGCAGGCTCATCTCCAGCGGGAGCAGGGTGGCATTGTCAGCCTCCACTGCACAGGTGGTGGGGTGAGCCACCCTCTGCTTACCCTTACCTCCCAAGTGGATGGCCTGGGTAGTCAGGTCCTGCCCCAAGTGGGTACACATATGAACAGGTTCCAACAAAGGCCCTGCCCAGCGGTGATTTGGCAATGCCCAGGGATAGGATTCTTAAAGTGGACTTTATTGATGTCTTTAGTCTCTTATTTAGGGAACTGGAGAAGGACAAAGAGGACCTGGACGAACATGATAAAGAGCGCCTTAAAAAGCGGAGGGTGGATAGGACCTGGGCCAATTGTCACCCAGGGGGTTTGATTTATACAGGAGTCCTAGTTTGCTATCAGCCATGGTGGGCCTCGCACATGCTGCAGTATATGGATATCATATACAAAGCATATACTGGTTTCACGGGGTTTGCCTGGCTGGAGTATGATGAGGGTTTTTGTATGAGGGCCGCCATGAATCCGTCCTTGCGATGGGATCAGATTCATCCCCATTTGTGGCTCCAGTCTATGGCCTCTTCACAGGCCATGGTGGGAGATCACTCGGATAGTGGCCACATGGTTCATAGGCTTCAGAGGCAGTCTATTACAAAGGGGACAGATGGTCATCCCTGTCAGAAGTGCCCTCTCTGCCGGGAATTCACCTTGCAGGGCACATGCAGCAGAAAGGTCTGTTCCTGATCAGTGTGTGGGAAGATGGCGGTGGTGTGAGTATCTCTCCCCAGTACTCCCCCGGAAAAGAAAATCTTTTGGCATAAAAATAGCTTAAAATAGTATGCAAATGCTAAATTTCAAGAAAGGAGCAACTTCTGTGAGCTCCTATTTTCAGCAATTAGGTGATAAATCGCAGTCTGAAGAGGATAGGCGAGGAGTGTTAATGGCGTCGGACTCTGTCTCAAAGAAACCTGATGATATCTTGTTGTTTGAAACATTAATAACAGATGCTCTGGAATGCTTGGTGGACAAAGTAGCAACAATGATAGGCCCAATTAGTGTGTAGCTACAAGAAATAAATCACAAGCTGGAGGCAATTGCAGAAGAATCATAGAATCATAGAATGTTAGAGTTGGAAGGGACCTTGCAGGCCATCTAGTCCAACCCCCTGCACTCTGCAGGAACACAGCCGAAACCCCTACATACCTACAACATACCCAAAAGATGGTTGTCCAGTCTCCTCTTGAAAACGTCCAGCGAAGGAGCATCCACCACCTCCCGAGGCAGTCTGTTCCACTGCTTAACCACTCTTACAGTCAGGAAGTTTCTCCTGATATTAAGCCGGTAACGATTCCCTTGTAATTTCCACCCATTAGATCTAGTCTTGCAATCCGGAGCAAGAGAGAATAGATCCACTCCATCTTCTACGTGACAGCCCTTCAAATACTTGAAGACTGCAATCATGTCCCCTCTAAACCTTCTCTTTCCCAGGCTAAACATACCCAACTCCCTCAGCCTTTCCTCATAAGACTTGGACTCCAACCCTCTCACCATCCTGGTCGCCCTCCTCTGGACCCGCTCAAGTTTGTCAACATCCTTCCGAAAATGTGGTGCCCAAAACTGGACACAGTACTCCAGGTGGGGCCTGACCATAGCAGAATACAGCGGAACTACCACCTCCCGTGATCTGGACACAATGCTTCTGCTAATGCATCCTAAGATTGCATTAGCTTTCTTCACAGCCACATCACACTGCAGGCTCATGTTTAGCTTGTGATCAACCATAACACCTAGATCCCTTTCACATGTGCTGCTGTCAAGCCAAGTCCCTCCCATTCTATATCTGTGCCTTTGATTTTTTGTACCTAAGTGTAGGACTTTGCACTTATCTCTATTGAAATTCATTTTATTTGTCTCAGCCCACTGTTCCAGCCTATCAAGATCCTTCTGAATCCTGACTCTGTCTTTTTCAGAATTAGCAATCCCACCCAGCTTCGTGTCATCTGCAAATTTGATAAGCATCCCCTCTATGTCTTCATCCAGGTCATTTATAAAAACATTGAATAACACCGGCCTAGGACCGAGCCCTGTGGTACTCCACTCGAGACTTCCCTCCACGTAGATGCAGAGCCATTTACGAGCACTCGTTGGGTATGATTTTTCAACCAACCATGAATCCACCCAACGGTTGCGCCATCCAGCCCACACTTAACCAGCTTATCCTCAAGGATATCATGAGAAACTTTGTCAAATGCTTTACTGAAATCTAGATACACTATATCCACAGCATTGCCAGAGTCAACCATTTTAGTAACTCTGTCAAAAAAGGAGATAAGGTTAGTCTGGCATGACTTATTCTTCATAAACCCATGCTGGCTATTACCAATTAACTCATTTTGTTCAAGGTGTTCACAGACAGAGTGTTTAATAATCTGCTCCAGAATTTTCCCAGGTATTGATGTCAAACTGACAGGCCTATAATTTCTCGGGTCCGTCTTTTTCCCCTTCTTGAAGATTGGGACAACATTCACTCTTCTCCAGTCTTCCGGCACAACACCCGTACTCCAGGACCTCTCAAAGATTATAGCCTGAGGCTCTGAAATAACATCTGCAATTTCTTTTAGCACCCTCAGATGCAAGCCATCCGGCCCTGGAGATTTGAAAGTATTTAAGGCAGCTAGATGTTCTCTAACCATTTCCTTACTTATTCTGAACTGGCAGTTCCCCTTTCCTTCATATGCCCTGCATTCTCCAGTTTGTATACAGCTCACTTTACAGTTAAAGACCGACGCAAAGTGAGAGTTGAGTAATTCCGCTTTGTCTTCATCCCTTGTTAAGGCTTGACCATCTTCCCCTAGCAATGAGCTTACTCCATCCCTGTTCCTCTTTTTGCTCCGAACATAGGCATAGAAATTTTTCTTGTTATTTTTTTGCATCCCTTGCAAGCCTCAACTCCATCTGTGCTTTAGCCATTCTGACACCATTCCTACAGATTTGTGCTCGTGTCTTGTATTCATCCTCAGTAATCTGACCCTCCTTCCATTTCCTGTACATTTCCCTTTTTAGTTTCAGCTCCTCAGAGAGTTCCTTGTTTAGCCACCTTGGCTTCATTACCCGTCTCCCACCTTTCTTTCTTACCAGAACAGTTTGAGATTGTGCCTTAAGCACTTCATTTTTCAGCATCACCCATCCTTCCTGTGCAGATTTTCCCTTCAGCATTTCCAGCCATGGGATCCTACCTATTAGATCTCTGAGTTTATTGAAATCAGCTTTCCTGAAGTCCAGGATATGAGTTCTGCTACGTCCTGGTTTCACAGTCTTCTCTATGTCAAATTCCAAGCTGACATGGTCACTATTCCCCAAGGAACCCACCACCTTCACTTCATCAACCAGTTCTTCCCTGTTAGTCAGAATTAAATCTAGGATAGCAGATCCTCTGGTTCCCACCTCCACCTTCTGAGAGATGAAGTTGTCCTCAAGGCTATTCAAGAATCTGCAGGATGTCCCATGTCTAGCAGAGTTAGATTCCCAGCAAATATCTGGATAGTTAAAATCTCCCATAACCACTACATCCTGTCTCTGTGAAAGTTTAGCAAGCTGCTGTACAAATGCATTATCCTGTTCCTCCGGTTGATTTGGAGGTCAAGGAAACAAGAGACAAAGAAAGCCAAAGAGATGGCACAGCTTAACACTAAGGCAATAGCTGGTTTGGAACAAGCTATCTCACAACAACAGGAAGAAACTTTGAAACACCAAGATAAGATTATATAAATAGAGACACACCTGCGAGAAAATAGGTTGAAACTATGGGGAATGGCTGAAGATTTATGCCCCCCTGATGACCTTCCTCAAATTCTATCAGACTGGTTTGCAACTCTACTACAAATAGAAACAAACTCTACTAAATTTGTTGAAAATGCTCACCGGGTGGGCAGACAACGGCAGAAGGAACCACGGGATGTAATAGTCCAATTAAGCAACACAACTATGCGGGGAAAAATCTTATCTTTGGCAAAAAGGAAGAGAACTTTAAATCTGCAAAACAGTAAAATCCTGCTGTTTCCTGATATACCAGCAGAAGCCGTGCAGAGAAGGAGAAGTCTTAAAGAGACAACAGCTACACTGCATTCTATGGATCAAAGATATAAGTGGCCTGCCTCAGGTAGACTGATAGTAAACCTTCAAGGGACAACATGATGAGGAATCAGGCTTAAGACTGTTACAGGATATAAAGGTGGTCAAGAGGACTGAGATGTGGGAGAATTGGAAAAAAGACAACGCCAGCATACCTCATCACCAGAAACAAGAAGGAGTGATTTATAGCTGTTGTGGGTAAATAGTAATACAATGCTGTATGAACAATAAGTTGCATGAAATATGAATACAAAACTAAATATTTTAAAGCAGCAACTGGTTAATAAGGGGGAAGTGGGAAGCTGGCATCTCCTATTTGTGAAGTCAAGTGACTTTGTCGTGGGTAGGGATATTTCATATATTTTAATTGTATAACTGTGGGGGGTATAGTTGGATAAAACTGTTCATTAGTAGGTAGAAAATTAGAGTGTTATTTGAATATAAAGTTATTTCTAAAAGGTACTACTGGTACATTGGTTTAGCACCACAGGTTTTTATTGTTCACAAATAGCTTTGTTATTTAGTGAAAGGAGAAAAGTATTATTACCATAATGTTCCTATTTTCTCTTGTCACAGTAGATTGTTTTGAAAATGAATAATACTCTCAAGCGTATATCCTACAATGTTAGAGGTTTGAACAATCCAGTTCGTCGGAAGATGATCATATCCCAAATTAATAGAGAACACCCTAATATTGTTTTCCTACAGGAGACCCATATATCCTCTAGATCTTCAACGTTATTCAATCCAAGTAAATATAGACACCAATACCATGCATTTGGATCAACGAAAGCAAGAGGTGTAGCAATCCTTATTTCTAATGCTACAAACTTTTCATTTATAAAATCACAAAAAAATCCATTAGGTAGATATTTATTTGTTGTTGGGAAAATAAATGAGGCACTTTTTACCTTGGTCGCACTATATATGCCTAACTCAGATCAGATATCCTACATCACCTCTATATTCAATGATTTAATGTCCTTCAGTGAAGGAGAAATAATTATTGGAGGAGATCTGATGTCAGAGTCCCTAACTTAGTCAGCCAAATACCAGGCCTTGTTCATTGAAGCAAGAATAGTATTTTATTTTTTTAAAGCTGCGATAGTAGGTTACTGGAACAGGTACATTGTTAAGAATAACGTGGTTACAGAAAGCAAGCAGTTATACCAGAGGGGGGGAGAATGGGGACCCCCCCCCCTCCACCAATGAATGCATAGCATGCGCGCGGGAACTGGAAACTGTGATAATTAACGTAGTTCCCACCGCCCCCATTTTCCCAGCCAAGCTGTAGCTTTGAAAGCGATAGAAAGCCCACAGCCTGTCTCCTCCAAGGTCAGTGTGTTAAGTCTGCAAGAGATATGGCCTGTACGGCCTGGCAGCTGAGGCAGCTCCCACATTCCATTCGAACACTCCAGGTGCATAATTCAACACCCCACGATCCCATCCACCCGCCCTTCACAATACAAAGCCCATCCGCCCTCCCTTCTCCATTCATCATGGCAGGGCTACCTGACATCTGAACTATATTCTTAATTATTCTTTAGATAAATCTAGTATAACTCCTAGGCAAAATAGACAACTCAAAAATAAGCAGACTGCTTTGGTACAGATTTTAGAACAGTTTTCACTTATTGATATATGGAGGCAGCTGCACAAGGATGAGAGAGATTATACTTACTATTCTCACGTACCTAATACGTATACTCGTATTGACTATATGTTGATCTCCATGTCACTGATGAATAAAGTGCAAACATCACAAATTGGCCCTTTACAATTGTCTGACCATAATTGGGTAGACTGTACTTTGACTTTAAATTCTGAACA
The DNA here is from genome assembly GCA_029375565.1 of Gekko gecko. Classification (NCBI taxonomy): domain Eukaryota; kingdom Metazoa; phylum Chordata; class Lepidosauria; order Squamata; family Gekkonidae; genus Gekko; species Gekko gecko. The sequence goes on along the minus strand of JAPDNY010000002.1, from coordinate 218,638,616 downwards.
AAGACAACCAACATGGTCATTAGATAAATCTTTATTGAACCATCAGTCAAATTGAGGAAATCATGTTGTTGTTGTTGTTCAGTTGCATAGCAGAGTCCAACTCTTCGCGACCCCATGGAGCAGATAACGCCAGGCCTTCCTGTCTTCCGCTGTCCGCTGAAGTTTGCTCAATTTCATGTTTGTTGCATCGATGACACTATCTAACCATCTCATCCTTTGCCATCCCCTTCTTCTTTGACCTTCAATCTTTCCCAGCATCAGGGTCTTCTCCAGTAAATGCTGCCAAAGTATTTGAACTTCAACTTCAGGATCTGGCCTTCCAGGGAGCAGTCAGGGTTGATTTGATTTCTTTTAGGATTGAATGATTTGATCTCCTTGCAGTCCAAGAGACTCTCAAGAGTCTTCTCCATCACCATAGTTCAAAAGAATCTATTCTTCGGCGCTCGGCCTTCCTTATAGTCCAACTCTTGCAGCCATACAGTACTACGGGGAATACCATTGCTTTGACCATGCGGACTTTTGTTGGCAGGGTGTTGTCTCTGCTTTTTATCATGCTGTTTAGGTTTGCCATCACTTTCCTCCCAAGGAGCAGGCGTCTTTTAATTTCATGGCTGCAGTCACCATCTGCAGTGATCTGGGATCCTAGGAATGTGAAGTCTGTCATTACTTCTATGACTTCCCCTTCTATTTGCCAAGGAGTGATGGGGCCAGATGCCATGATCTTAGTTTTTTTGATGTTGAGCTTCAAGCCCACTTTTGCACTCTCCTCTTTCACCCTGAGCAAGAGGCTCTTTAGGTCCTCTTCACTTTCTGCCATCAGAGTGGTATCGTCTGCATATCTGAGGTTATTGATCTTTTCCCCAGCAATCTTAACTCCAGCTTGTGATTCATCCAGGCCAGCATTTCACATGATGTACTCTGCATATAAATTAAATAAGCAAGGTGACAATATACATCCTTGTCGTACTCCTTTTCCTATGCTAAACCAATCAGTTGTTCCATATCCAGTCCTAACTGTTGCTTCTTGACCCTTATACAGGTTTCTCAGGAGACATGTGAGGTGGTCTGGTACTCCCATCTCTTTAAGAACCTGCCATAGTTTATTGTGATCCACACAATCAAAGGCTTTAGCATAGTCAATGAAGCAGAAGTAGATGTTTTTCTGGTACTCTCTTGTTTTCTCCATAATCCAGCAAATGTTGGCAATTTGATCTCTAGTTCCTTTACCTCTTCGAAACCCAGCTTGTACTTCTGGCAGTTCTCTATCCACGTACTGTTGGAGCCTAGCTTGTAGGATCTTGAGCATGACCTTACTAGCGTGTGAAATGAGTGCAATTGTGTGATAGTTTGAACATTCCTTGACATTGCCCTTCTTTGGGATTGGAATGTAAACTGACGTTTTCCAATCCTGTGGCCACTGTTGTGTTTTCCAAATTTGCTGGCAAATTGAGTGCAGCACTTTAACAGCATCTTCTTTTAAGACTTTGAATAACTCAGCTGGGATACCATCACCTCCACTAGCTTTGTTGTTAGTAATGCTTTCTAAGGCCCATTTAACTTCACTTTCCAGGATGTCTGGCTCAAGGTCAGTGATTATACCGTCGTGGTTGTCAAGGACATCAAGGTCCTTCTTGTATAGTTGAGAAAATCATAAAAAACTACTTTATTGAAAATACAGCTGAGGAGACAGCTCCAACGATCATCTGGGATGCACTTAAGCCAGTTCTGCGTCGCCACTTAATCTCTAAAGCTGCATATCTAAAAAAACAGAAAAAAGAGAGAAGGTTGCAATTGACTCAGGAGATTATTGCATTAGAAACACTGCATAAGATTTACAAAAAATTGTTATCTCTTACATATCCGTTAATTTCTGTTCCAAATATCCAATCTGTCTTAACTAAATTTAGCCTGATATCTGGGTTAAAAATCAATACAACTAGGTCTTATGTATTCCCAGATAATATGGATGCTCCGTCGGTAGAGCTGCTTAAGAGACTTATGTCATACAAATAGACTAAGAATACTATACTGTGGCCGAGGACAGACTGGCAGTTTGCCCCAGGATGGGACCCGGGCTGACAACGATTCAATACCGGAGTAAATGGAATGTTCACACAGGCACATCTGCCTGTCGTCCCCCACCCGTAGCCTACCGGTTCTCTTGCGCTTCACTGCCGGATTAAAAAAACACCTGATAAAAGCCTTTGCAAATCTTGAAAGCCTGTGTTCGTCGCGCGTTTCTCCACTTCCGGGGAGTCTGAACGCGCAGCTGAAAAGCCGGGAGCAATCCGTGTTGGGCATGAGGCAGCAGCAGTGTGATTGGCTGTGCTCCGCTCCACTGCCCAATGCGGTGCCGGCGTTGCAGGGCAAAAAAAAAAAAATCGGCAAAATGCGCTCATGCGCACATACACCCACAGCCAAATTAATGGGGAAACGGCTGAACGCTCCCGTGCGCCTCCATCCTGTATCTTCCGGCAGCGGCCCCCGCTGTGTGGACGGGAAAACCCGGTATTGTTTAATCCGGTTTTTTTTTGCCACGACTGGCTACCGGGGCAAATTGCCAGTCTGTCCTGGGCCTGTATCTAGGTATTAGAATCGCTCTGGATCTTAAAAGTTACCAAAAGCATAATTATGACATTCCCTTTATAGACATCCAGAAACAACTTGAGAGCTGGCACAAACTAAAAATATCTTGGCACAATAAGTTAAAATGTGTTGTTGTTGTTCAGTCGCACAGTCGAGTCCGACTCTTCGCGACCCCATGGACCAGATTACGCCAGGCCCTCCTGTCTTCCGCTGTCCGCTGAAGTTTGCTCAATTTCATGTTCGTTGCATCGATGACACTGTCTAACCATCTCATCCTTTGCCGTCCCCTTCTTCTTTGACCTTCAATCTTTCCCAGCATCAGGGTCTTCTCCAGTGAATGCTCCCTTCTCATTTGGTGGCCAAAGTATTTGAGCTTCAGCTTCCGGATCTGGCCTTCCAAGGAACAATCAGGGTTGATTTCTTTTAGGATTGACTGATTTGATCTCCTGGCAGTCCAAGGGACGTATGTGCTCTCTAAAATTCTCTTTCTATTTCGGGCTTTGCCGATTAAAATCTCTAAGAGTCAATTGAACAAATGGCAACATATGCTTTTAAGATTTTTGGTGGCATATAAACGACAGAGTCAACACAGTAACTTTATGCAGACATCCCACCAAGGGAGGTCTTGGATTTCCAGATATTGTCAAATATTACCAAGCTTGTCATTTAGCCAATATAGTGAAAATGCTACATGATAGACAAAATATGAATTGGCTTTTTATCTAGTAACAATATACTCACCCTTATGATATCCATGATTCTATTTGGCAAACCTCTTCTGAAAGATCCAAGGATATTGAGAACAGCCTTTTTTTTCAAAACCTTTTTGCAAACCTGGGAAAATAAAAGAAAATATTTGTTACCTAAAATATCTCGATTTCAAACTCTTTTTAATCAAAAGAATTTATTATCGTCGAATACAGTAACTAATCTAAATATATGGAGGAATTCAAATCTTGATACATTCCATGACGTCAGTCATAATAATACATTATTAGATAAAATTCAATTGGAGGAGAAATTTGGGTTAAAGATCCCTTGGTTCCAATACTTGCAGCTCAAGCATTTTTGCTCTCAGAGTCATATCACCTCTGTATTGAAACAACCTCTGACTGCTTTTGAACTGGCATATAAAAAAGCTGGAATATAAAAAAAAAATCTACTTGCCACAACCTATCCTATCCTCCTCTCTCTGGAGGGGGACAAACCACTTACTTATAAAAATAAATGACAATCCTTAGCAAATCTACCTCTAGATGAGAGCTTCTGGGGAAAAACCTGGACTTCCTTTCCCTTTAAAACCAACATAATTGACATAAAAATTCAAACTTTCAAAATACTCACGTTCTGGTATTTGACCCCTCAGAAGCTGGCATATTTAACAGCATCCGTGAAGCCTGAATGTTGGAGGGGATGTGGTAAGTATGGAATGTATCTTCATTGCTGGTTAGATTGTCCAATTTTGGAGACATTTTGGAAAGATGTTATAGCACAAATTAGGTCAATAACAGGAGTTGTATTGCAGTTTACAATAGAACATATTATTTTAAATTATTGCAATTTGGGAGAGGGGTTTGAGGGAGAGGCTCCAAATGTTCAGGGTAACTTTAAGAGCTACTAACAGCACCGTGGGGAAAAGTAACTTTTTTCCCACCATAGAGAACAATGGAGGGATGGGGCAACCTGTTTGGCGGTCCATAGAATTGGACTCCCTGGTCCAATGTTCTTGAAACTTGGTGGGTATCTTTGGGAGAGGTTTCAAAGCTACCCTGTGAGTTTGGAGCCTCTTCCTCAAACCCCCTCCCCTCCAGCCCCCAAAATATACCCTATGTTTTCACCATTGACTTCAATGGCCCATAGGATATAATGGGGCCGAATTGCCGCCGAATTTCTTTCATTCCCTCCTTTCCTTCTCTCCTTTTCCTCTTTCCCTCCTTCTTCCCTTCTCTCTTTCTTTATTTCCCACCTTCTTCTCTTCTCTTTTTTCCTCCTTTTCCTGTTTCCCTCCTTCTTCCCTTCTCTCTCTTTCTTCCCCTCCTTCTTTCCTTCTCTTTCTTTCCCTCTTTCCTTCCTTCTTTCCTTCTCGCTACTCTCTCTTTCCTTCCCTCTTTCCTCCTTCTGTGGCCCAACTCTGGTGAGAAGGGGTTTAAACTTTAAACTTTAAACTTTAAACCCCTTCTCTCTTCGCTCCCCCACCCAGGCCAGCTGGGGGAGGGAAGGGGAGGCTTTTGAAGATGCCTTCCCCCCTTTTGCTTCCCCTTCTGACATCACTTCCAGTGATGTCAGGGGGCGTGGCATATGCTAATAGTCTATTATCTCATTAGCATACCATATGCTAATGAGCTCCTGCAGCTCTTTTTCTATGAAGAGACCCCTGAATACTCTACTTCTTAATACATTAGCTATGGGTAGTAAATCTTCTAATATTCCACTGAAAGTCTGAGACTTGCAGTTAACCATAAGATATTTCCCCTGTATAAATCTGTTGCATGGCTAAGGCTACTGTTTGCTCTGAAGCTATTGCTTGGTTTCATAACTTGTTCACCATTTAACACACTTAAAACTCATTTCATTCACACAGGTGAGTTCTCCACTTACCTGGAGGACAGTCAACCTGATCTAACTGCAGAAATGACTACGGAGGCGTCCACTGCTAACATGCAGACCAATGTGGAAGAGGATAATGTTGCCACTGATGGTGAGACTGACATTTTTAAAAACTAAATGCTAGATGTACTGTTAAAATATCACCTGTGAGCAGGCGTGCAATGATATTTGATGTGAGGAGAAAGTTAACAAGTGTCCTTAATCTATCCACAAAATGGGGAACTCCCACGGGAAGTTCATTAAAGGGGAAGGTCTTGGTTACTACAGCTACAAATAATTGAGATACTTCAGATAGAAATATTCTACTTTAAATGCTAGCAGTGCGAAAATGGACTCCCATGGTCTCAAAATCAGTCTGCTCTACCTAACATTTGGACAGTGATCGTTCAATCCCTACTTTGTTAATGGAGTCACTGCAGTTGTGCTTTAACATTTAACCTGTTTGCATTTATTAATTTACCCTTTTTCCTAAACTTGTACCATTTCAGTTTTGAGTACACCTGTAAATGCTGACAATGGAGAGTTGTCTCCTGCTTCACAGCTAGAACTTTCAAGAAATAGGAAGAGGAGGGTTTCTGCTCTATCCGATTACACGCAAAAGATTATAAGGCAGTCTGAATGTGAACAGGAACTGTCATTGTCTAGGTACCAGTACTTAATTGCCACTGATGAGAGGCATTTCCAGTGCATACTAGTGGAGAACAGGCTAGATTGTGAAACCTTCAAGGAAGCGATGGGCAAGAACACCACGGTAATGATGACAGCCATCGATGTCCTAAAAAACTGAGAATTCAAGAAAGCCAAAGACAGGTCAGTACTCCCCCGGAAGAGCAACACAATGAGACAGTATGTCAAGGGAGAAATGATGACAGAGGACCAGTAGTTTGAAACTTGTGGCATAAAGTTTTGATGGTGCGTGCAAAGAAAGGTAGATGTGCCAATGCAGGTAAAAGACCAATAAGACTAGACCTGTAATGATGCTATCACTTGTTTAGTTCTTTGCTAATGTACCCCCCTAGTTTAGGAATATTATGATGTATGTCCTTTGATGCACAGTATTATTAAATGTAATAAATTAGAATAGCGATCTTGGTAGTGTAACTCATGATTAAACAATAGCTAACTTTGTGACAGTAAAATACCCTCGCTTGCCTGTGGGCTGCAAATTCGCACTTGGGATGTATTTTACAGGCGGATCAGATATAATTACTTGATAACTTTTTTGGGGGGTGATTCACAAATTAAATTGATTACTGCAGTTTTCCTCAATACTGAAATCCCCGTTACATGGTTAAAAATAAATTTATCTTCAAATCATTTTTTGCCTTTTTCAATTTCTATCACAGTGTAGGATTCCAAAACATACACGTGGTTCTCCCACTGCTTTCATCTATACATTCCAGGGTATGCTGTAACTTGACTCTGACATTATCCTCTGTGACAGTTTTGGAATGGCTAATTCTTGCTTTCTGCTCTCACCTGTTCTCATGCACCCATGTACACCTAAAATTTCCTTAAAATCCTTCAGTGTTTACATTCTCTGCTGCCTGTTATCTCAAGAACGGCTGTTAGACCCAGTATGTGGTGTCAGCAAACTTGCCGCTTCTGGTACACTTCCTTGCTGAACTACTTACTTCAAAAAGTAGAGGAAGACCATGCAAGAGAAGATTTTTCCTCTTCTTGTCCCCCTTTTCCAATCCCAACTTTTATAATTATTTTAAACACTTACCTGCCATATCTTCAGGTATCTCACAAAATTAATCAAGATGATATAATAAAGACTGGCCATTAGCACCCCAAAGAATAGAACCTCCAGCAATCTAGCCTACCAGATCATGGCAATAGAACTTACGTTGAAAGATTTTTATTTTTTTTTAAAGGAGGGGGGGAGCCTGGGTGTAAAACATGCTTTTGCAAAGCACATTTTCGTTTAAAGTTTTGCTTTTAAAGAGCACTCCCCCAGAGAAACATTGACAGTATTCCACCCCATTGGTAAATTGTGAATTTTTCCATTTTGAGTGGTCTCTATATTCTGGGTCCAGTGGAAACCTCCCCCAACTTGGTATGTTAATCATACAGCCTTTTTCTCAGAAGGTAAAAGCTAGGTGGAAGCAGAACTAGCAAGGTCAACCAATTAATATCCAGTGATCCCAGTCATGGGCTGTTTGTTATCACTGGAAATTTAAACAATGAGGCTGAAATAGGTTCCTTGAGAGCACAAAAAGCTTCCCTTTTACTCTAGGTAAGGCAGCAGAAAATCCTGTGCTGAATGAGGGGGCAGTCCTGGCAATCAGCATCCTTCTCAAAGGCAAGGAAGGGAACAATCATGATTTCCCTCAGACCGTTGCTGCCTAGGCGGTAGTGAACATAAGGAATGCCAGTGTTGTATCAAGCCAATAGCCCATCCACTCCAACACCGAAGTACAAATCACCAGGTTCCATCAGGCAGTCCAACCTCGGGTTTACGCCAATGGAAGCTCTCTCACTGTGCCTCCCACATCACCAATAATACATGGAATTGGGGGGGGGGAAGTGCGTGGATGACATAAACTACCATGATAGAGGAGATAATAAAGCCTCCAACGCATTGCTGGGGAGTCCAGCCTCCAGGTGTGGCCTGGGGTTCCCCCAGAAACACAACTCATCGCCAGATTTCAGAAACTCTCCTGGATAAAATGAATGCTTCTGAGGAACAAGCTCTTGACAGAGATGCTCAGTGCTGATATTGCCTTGAGTAGGGGTTTGTGCTAGATGGCCTGTAAAGCAACTCTTGTATGTTTCTAGCATTACTGTACACCGCTGACATCCCTGTCCTCCCCATGCTTCACCACAACAACCTGGAGCAGGCAACCTTCCCACCCATCCTCCACTGGTGGCCATGGGAGAAATAGTGACCCTCTGTCTCTGCTTCAAAAACTTCGTGGAAGGGATGGAGTCTAATCCCCCCAGCCAGCTGGTATCTAATTCAGAGACTGATTCACCCAAGTTACACAGTTTCACCCATGCAAGGCCACTGGTCATACATCTAAATCCCGTCTTGTAAACTATGCCCCAGGAGGAGGCAACCATTCCGTATAAAGGAATCTCTCCTTATAATAATTATCTTTTGGTTTTGTAAGATTCCATGCGCTCCCATTGGCTGTAAAATGCCCTCCCTCAGCCATTGGCCCATCAGCCGCCACTCAAGAGTACTCGCATGCCATTGGCCGGGTGCTGGGTCTGCTCCTCTTCCCCACCCACTCCCCCTGGCAGACAGCTGTCTCTCCTGAGGAAGACGGTTCTCTTGACTCCTGTGAGGGACTGTCCCCTCAGTGGCTCTTGGTAGGCAACCAAGCTTGGTTTTGTGAGTAAAAAAACAAAGGACTTTCAGCATAACCCCCTCCCCCGCCCATAACCCCCTCCCCAATGGCCACTTTCCTGTCAGAATAAATGGAAAAAGGCTCTCTCACCTGCTTAGCTTCAGCATGGCTGGCTGGCTAACAAGGTGTGCCAGCAACCATCAAACCATTTTCTTCAACTCCCTGCTGTGTTGCTGACTTTCCCCCTAGGGTTGCCAATCTCCAGGTGGGACCTGGAGATCTCCCACTGTTACAATTGACCTCCAGATAACAGAGATCAGTTCCCCGGGAGAAAATGGTTGCTTTGGAGGGTAGACTCTATGGCATTATACCCTGCTGAGTCCTTCCACACACACCCCAAATGCTGCCCTCCACAGGATCCACTCCCCCAAATCTCCAGGTATTTCCCTAATCAGAGTTGGCACCTGTACTTTCTCCTCTGTCAGTAAAAGGCCCTTTCCACACCTATGTTGGCCTTTGGGAGAAAACTCATTGGGCCCAGTCCTGATCAGGTTGGCAACTCCAGGTGGGCAATTCCTGGAAATTTGAGGGATGGAGCCTGGAGAGGGTGAGGTTTGAAGAGGGGTGGCACCTCAGACAGGTATGATGCCATAGACTCCACCCTCCAACCCAGCCATTCCATGATGGGGAACCATTGTTGCCAATCTCCAGGTGGGGGCTGGAGATCACTCAAAATTACAACTGCTCTGTAGGAGGGATGGGGGAGGAGATGGAAAACTAAAGGTAGGTTGATGGTTGGCTGTGAGGGAGATAGGTTGGAAAATTCCTGGAGATTTGAGGGGTCGAACCTGGAGAGGGTGAGAATTGAGGAGGGGTGGGACCTCAGACAGGTACAATGCCATAGACTCCACCCTCCAAACCAGCCACTCCCTCCTGGGGAACCACTGTTACCAATCTTGGGGGTGGGCTGGAGATCATTCAAAATTACTACTGCTCTTCAGGTAGCAAAGATCAGTTCCTCTGGAGAAAATGGTGGACTCTGTCATTATACCCTGCTGAGATTGCCACAGCAAATTGTCACTGAGTGCCCAAAGCCAGGGCACTCTCCCAGAGCCTCTTTCTAGAGCCCGTTGTATTTATTTCCACAACAGGCCTTATTCCTAGTCTAGGATAAAACTGTGCCACCCTCTGTAGATCCTAGTAATTTTCCACCTCCACCAAAGTGTCAAGATCTCCAGGAGGAAATGGAGATCAACCACTCCACTTAAAAGTGCTGCCCTAAAGGGTTGGAGCGCACTTATGATAACATCAGTATCAACACCATCTCACTAGGCCCCTGGGAAAATAGTGGCAAAGCTGGGTGAGGAGGGGGGGCGTGGAGGGAAAAGGGGTTCTTGGCTGGCTGAACACCTCGGCTGCTACACCTGTTTCACTTTGCCACCCTTATTAGCTCCCCCAAAAGAGGGCCGTGGTGGGGTGGGATGCTTTTGGGGTGAATTCAATCCCAACTTACCCCCCACACCAGCAGCAGGAGTCCTCTATTACCAGTAATGCAAACACAGATAATGGAATCTATGATCCCCCTCCCCAAATCCAACAAAACAACTTTTCACTAGTCATAACTGATAACACTTGCTTTGAAGACTTCTTTCATTGACAGCATATCACAGGAAGTGAAAGCACACTGAAAATTCATTGATTTCAATTAAGGTGCAAATGTACTGATACCCTACCTAATAACATACTTATTAGTGTGTAGCAGTTGGAGTTCTTCAGAAATGGATAATGACACCTCAGAATACAGGTGTTGCCAATAACAGGTCCTGAACTTACCAAGCTTTTTAAGACAGTTATTGCAGGTTGTCCCTCAAAAAAAAATCTACCTCATCTTAAACTCTATCTCAGCTGTTCTTCAGCTGAGCTCCACGATGGTATATAAACTCTTAATCTGTGTAATCATCAAAAATCCATCACCTTTCATCAGTCAGTATTTTAATCCTTTACAGTGCTGCTTGACTGTTTTTTACTCCAAGATTAAATAAATTTGCCAATATATATGATTTGTTAAAAATTTATTAAAAAGCATTCTACTGGTACATCAAATTATCTGTGCACATCACCCAAGTACGATGGGCCAGTGCTAATACATTATCTAAATGAAAGACACGACTTTAATTGGCAAGGGAATGGTGTGGTCACAGATATGTTTCGAGACTATGTACACAGCACAATTTGGACTCTAGACATTGAAAGTGGACTAACGTGGCCAATTTCTATTCATGAAAAATTGCCAAGGCCTCTCTCACTGCCTTTCCCTCCTCACAATTCCTCAGGTTGCGGGGGTTATAGTTCTCATTTCTTCGGACCTTCACAATGGTTTTCCGTGGGAGTAGGTCTTTGAGATTAGGAGCTTGGCCACTTTCAGTGTTTGACATAGAATGCCCCCTCTCTTCACAAATGTTATGCAGCACCACACAAGCCACAATCACAGTATTCACATTTGCTGGAGACCGAAAGACGCAAAGATAGACAACACCAATGTGCCTTGAGCTTACCAAAAGCACATTCCACCACGTTGTGTGCCCTGCTGAGAGAGTAGTCAAAGAATCTCTCTCTGGCATCCTTAGGTGTGCCATATGGTCTCATCAGCTACTTTCTTGTCGGATAGGCAGCATCAGCAACCACAAGCACAGCAATATTCAAACCTTCAATGCTTATTGTGGGGTTTCCTGGAGCCCATGCCCCAGAGTCCATGGCTCTGCAGAACCAAGAGTCTAAAAAGACAAAAGCGTCATGATTTCTCCCGCTATGACCGACTTCTGTGTTTATAAATCTTCCACAGTGGTCAATTACTCCTTGGAGCAGCATGGAGGAGTCATTTTTCCTGTTACCATACTTGCAAACATGGCCTCCCGGAGAACAAATGGCTATGTGAGAGCCAGTTTGGTGTAGTGGTTAAGTGTGTGGACTCTAATCTGGAAGAACCGGGTTTGATTCCCCACTCCTCCACTTGCACCTACTGATGTGACCTTGGGTCAGTCACAAGCTCTGGCACAGCTGTTCTTGAAAAAGAGAAGTTTCTGTCAGAAGTTCTCTCAGCCCCACCTACCTCACAGGGTGTCTGTTTTGGGGAGGGGAGGGGAAGGGAAAGGAGTTTGTAAACCGCTCTGAGATGCTTTTGGGCAGTGAAGGGCGGGGTATAAATCCAATCTCCTCCTCCTCCTCCTCCTCTTCCTCTTCCTCTTCCTCTTCCTCTTCCTCCTCTTCTTCTTCTTCTTCTTCTTCTTCTTCTTCTTCTTCTTCTTCTTCTTCGTGTGTCCCATCAATGTCTCCAATGCAGTATGGAAACCCCAGATGCTGAAATCCAGACATGATTTGTGAATAAACAACAACTACATCAATTAACAGTGAGTTTTGGTTCTGTGGGATTTTGTTTGGGAATGTTTGTATGCACAATAGGTTACAATTGACACTAGTGAAATTCTTATCAGTTATAATAATTTATTGCAATTCGCGATACTCTGCTTGTGCTGGAAAACTCTGTCGTCCTCACTAGACTCATCTCCCAAGGTTACCAACCACCAGATTAATTCTTCCTTTAAAATGATTTTACCTTCGGAACGTCATCTCCCAAACACACTGTTTTTCGATACAGTTCACTCTCAATCACAAGGCAGACCTCTATAACAATTTCAGCCACTGTTGCCCTCCCTATTCTGAACTGTTCCTTCACCTGGTTGTAACTGGCAGAGTTAGACAGGAACCACAGTGCCACTGCCACTCTTTTTTCTACAGGAATAGGCTCACTGCAGTACGTCTTCTCACATTTGATCTGTGGCCCAACTGCCTGTACTATCTTGAAGAAAGTTGACCTTGTCATTCTGAAGTTCTGAATCCATTGTTCATCCATCCAAATACCCAAGACATACCTGTCTACCCAGTTCTCAGACTTAGGGTAGACCCAGTAATGCCGGTGAATTGGGACAGAAGCGAGTGCTAGCCAGTGCTGACTAGACCTTTTTGTAGACTGAGGGGAGATTATTTTCAAATACATAAACGCTTCTCCCGATGCATAGATCATGGAACATTTTCTCATAACCTTTCTACTCCTGTACATTGCTGCTAGCTCAAGGTTATTACTGGCCACGGTTAGTATTGTGCACAAGGCAGCAAAGATTTGCTCAATATAATCCATCGTTCCAGATGTAAAGTGTAGAGGGATTATGCAAGCAATGCAGTAAATATTTTGCACACTACCGGGCTTGATTTTGTGACTCCAATCCTGCAAAAGCATAGAAGGGCATCCAATCAGCACACTGTTCATCATTCTGGGGGTGGTTTTTCACTTACTACTCACAGGATCTCGAGACAGATGGAACACAATCGTCATTCTTTCTGTTCATTTGGAGAACATTGCAGAAACTGATGATCATGTCTGGTGAGTGGCCACAATTATGGTTCTTGTATTACATGTAAAAACTAGGTGAAGTTATACCTGGGTCTTGAGCAGCAATGCCTTCCCTTGATTTTTCTGAGAAGCATCCAATAACTTTGCCAGCGTGAAATCTCCTTCTCTCAGATCCCGAGCGTGTTATCAGAATCCAAAATGCTTCCAACGACTCTCTGTTCCAACAAGCACCAATTGTCGGAGGAGAGACGGGTGAATGGGGAAATTAATATATGTGATCAATACTGATTTTAGGAGCAGAGACAGGTAAGTGGGGAAAATAATATATGTGATCTTTAACATTGCTAACTGCTGAATACATCCTCTTGTCCATTTGGGGGATATTTTGCAGTACCACCCTACTATTTCATTGGTCTAGACACCCAGAACCCCTTGCCTTCTGACTTGGGACGCAGTGTTGTTAGAACACAACTGTACTGCAGGATTGTTCCTAAAAGCATCTGTCTAAGAAATCACTGCAATGTGTAAACACCCCCCCCCCCTTTGTCATGGAGTCTTCTGAGACACGGTGCAATCCAACCCATCCTAGGTTAAATTTTATGAAGGCTAACATTGCACATTGTCTATACTTGAGGCTTGCTTTACAGTGGTAGAACAGTTTCTTTTCCATCTTCCGATAATGCCAAAACAAGTCAGTAGTCTACCAAGTAACTTAACACACCAGGATCCACAGTTCGGGCATATGCGTGTACAGCAAATTCAACAATGCAAACTTTTTCTTCTTATCAACAACAGAGGATGATCTGGATGACGACTTGGATACTCAGAGCATCCACCGTGGAGAGACCTTTGGAATAGGAAGAAGAATAAGGAGTATGGATATTGGTGAGTTTACAGGCAATTGCACTTGTTGCCCAGTCTGCTTGTACCGCAAGGTAGCTATTCCTTCAGAGTTCGCTTTCAGGTTTCGCAGGTCTACACTCTAGCAATGGCTATACACATTACAGCCTTTGATTACGACACAGATTTCTTCTACCGTTCTGTTTCTTGTCACGGTTATCTATTTGAAATAAATAAGACTCAATTATTATGCCAATCATTCTACAGTATAGGACAACACGAGTCAGACAATTGTAATCATTACTTTTATGTGTGCTCCTTATGCTTATGTAGTAATCATTCCATGTATGCGAGTTCAAACTAGACCCATGTCTCGTTGTGTCAGAAGACTACCCTTCAGCGACTCTGCTATAGCTAACTGTACAGGTTCCAGACATGCTCTGAGAAGGCTACTTATGCAAGCATTCCAGCAATACCAGGAGACCTTGGAGGCAGCCACCGTGCTTCAGGAAGAGCTACTTGCCATGGATTCCCATGACTTGGAGCATTTCCTAGACCAGGGTCACTTTGAGAGACAGATTTTCCAGTTTACAATGGATGAAAGCATTGATGTGATGACCACTGTCCTTGAAGCTCTAACTGCCTTGAGCTATAGGATCAGCAATTCTGTTCTTAGGGAGGGCAGGAGGGGAGCTAGATAGTAGTTGTGCCTGATTAAACTTGCTAAGTGAAATTTCTTACTGCCTCACTTGTTCAGTAACCAAATAAACTAATGATATGTTCTTTTTCAATGCTAATTTTGAATGCTGCTATCTTTTGATGAAATAAAAAATTTTCTGTACCTCCTCCTTCGTCTGCTATATATTCACAACTGTACAAATTTGTTTCTCTGGGATCTTAAAGTTACATAAGAACATAAGAGAAGCCAATGTTGAATCAGGCCAATGGCCCACCTAGTCCAACACTCTGTCACACAGCGGCCAAAATATACCACGTGCCATCAGGAGGTCCAGCAGTGGGGCCAGGACACCAGAAGCCCTCCCACTGCTGCCCCCTCCAGCACCAAGAATAGAGTGCATCACCTGCCCCAGACTGAGAGTTCCCATCTATACCCTGTGCCTAATAGCCACTGATGGACTTCTGCTCCATATGTTTATCTAATTCCCTCTTGAAACTGTCCATGCTTGCAGCTGCCACCACCTACTGTGGCAGTGAATTCCATATGTTAATCACTCTTTGGGTGAAGAAGTATTTCCTTTTATCTGTTCTAACCCGACTGCTCAGCAATTTCATGGAGTGCCCACGAGTTCTTGTATTGTGAGAAAGGGAGAAAAGTATTTCTTTCTCAACCTGCTCAATCCCATTCATAATCTTATAAACCTCGATCATGTCACCCCTCAGCCGTCGTTTCTCCAAGCTGAAGAGCCCCAAGCATTTTAACCTTTCTTCATAGGGAAGGTGTTCCAATCCTTTTATCATTCTAGTTGCCCTTCTCTGCACTTTTTCCAATGCTATAATATCCTTTTTGAGATGTGGTGACCAGAACTGTACACAATATTCCAAATGAGGTTGCACCAATGATTTATACAGGGGCATGATGATACTGGCTGATTTGTTTTCAATTCCCTTCCTAATAATCCCCAGCATAGCGTTGGCCTTCTTTATTGCAGCTACACACTGTCTAGACATTTTCATTGAGTTATCCACTACGACTCCAAGATCTCTTTCTTGGTCCGTCTCTGCCAGTTCAGACCCCATCAACGTGTATTTATATGTAGGATTTTTGGCTCCAATGTGCATCACTTTGCACTTGGCCACATTGAACCCCATTTGCCACGTTGACGCCCACTCACCCATCCTCAACAAATCCCTTTGGAGTGCCCCACACTCCTCCCTGGTTTTCACCACCCTGAACAACTTTGTGTCATCTGCAAATTTAGCCACTTCACTGCTTACTCCCAACTCCAAATCATTAATGAACAAGTTAAAAAGCATCGGACTAAGTACTGATCCCTGTAGTACCCCACTGCTTACCACCCTCCACTGAGAAAGTTTCCCATTTATACTCACTCTCTGTTTTCTATTTATAAGCCAGTTTTTGATCCACAAGAGGACTTGTCCTTTTATCCCATGACTATTGAGCTTACTTAGGAGCCTTTGATGAGGAACTGTATCAAAAGCTTTCTGGAAATCAAGGTAAATAATATCTATTGGGTCCCCCTTGTCCACATGTTTGTTCACTCCCTCAAAAAACACTAACAGGTTAGTGAGACAAGATCTTCCCTTACAGAACCCATGCTGAGTCTGCCTCAATAGTTTTTGTTCATCAATGTGCCTACTAATTCTTTCCTTAATAACAGTTTCCACCAACTTACCCGGTATCGATGTCAGACTGACTGGCCTATAATTTCCCTGATCTCTTTATTTGCCATAGTCTGTGTTCCCTTTTATCAACCTCACTAAGACTAGCTTTCCACCGCTTAAAGGAATCCTTCTTACTCTTTACAGCTTCCATTACTTTATTTGTTAACCATGCAGGCTTTTTTCTATACCTATTTGTACCGTTCCTAACCTGTGGTATATATTTTTTCTGAGCTGCTAGGACTGTATTTTTAAATAGTCTCCAAGCTTCCCCAATGGTTTTGACCTTCTCCACTCTTCCTTTCAATTTCTTCCTCACATGTCCCCTCATACCAGAGAAGTTACCCCTTTTAAAATTAAAAGTGGTTGCGTCAGTCTTTTTGGGCAACTCCCTATCTGTACAAATGTTAAACTCAATGACATTATGGTCACTGTTCCCAAGTGGTGCAATCACTTTTACATCTCTCACCAGGTCTTGGGTATTACTTAGGACCAAATCCAGGATCGCCTCTCCCCTGGTAGGATCTGTGACCATCTGTTCCATAGCACAGTCATTGAGAGTGTCTAAAAACTCAATCTTTTTTCGCAACTAGAACTCATATTGATCCAATCAATGTGTGGGTAGTTAAAGTCGCCTATTACAACACAGTTATTTCGTCTAGCTGCTATCTTTAATTCATTCATCATTTTATAATCCTCCTCTATCTTTTGATCTGGTGGGCGATAACAAACTCCCACTGTTAAGCTTCCTTTTGGACCCACTATTTCAACCCATAGCATTTCCAGAAGCGAATCCAATTCTCTTACCCTCTCAATCTTACTGGACAGTACACACTCTCTGACATACAGAGCCACCCCACCTCCAACCCTTCCCCCCTATCCTTCCGATATAATTTATAACCAGGAATCACCGTATCCCACTGATTTTCCTCATCCCACCAAGTTTCTGAAATACCCACAATGTCTATTCCCCCCCCAACACCAAGCATTCCAACTCCCCGATTTTACCTCGGAGACTTCTAGCATTTGTGTATAAACACTTATAGTTTCCTACATTTGTTAAGCCCACAGCCTTCCTCTTGCTGCCTTGAGACCTTGCCAGGCAGTTCCTATTATTAGCCACAGTCTCAGTGGACAATTGTAATCCATTTCCTTGTACAAAAGTAATAGCTACCCCTTCATCTCTTTGAGATGAGCCATCCCGAACCAGAGACTTTTCATCTCCTGTCGGCTTTCCCCCATTATTCAGTTTAAAAACTGCTCTGCCACGGTTTTGATTTTGAGCACCAGCAGCCTCGTTCCTTCTCGGGACAAGTGGAACTGTCCCTTTTGTACAGCTCCCTCTTGTCCCCAAAAGCATCCCAGTGCCTAACAAACTTGAACCCTTCCCCCCTACACCACCGTCTCATCCACGCATTGAGACTCCTGATCTGTGCCTGTCTCTCCGGCCCTGCGCATGGAACAGGTAGCACTTCTGAGAAGGCTACCTTGGAGGTCCTGGCCTTGAGTTTCCTGCCCAGCAGCCTAAATTTCTCCTCCAGGACCTCACGACTGCATTTCCCCACATTGTTGGTGCCGACGTGCAGCACGACCACTGGCTCCTCCCCAGCACTATCTACCAGCCTATCTAAAACATGCGTAATGTCTGCTACCTTCGCACCAGGTAGGCAAGTCACCATACGGTCAGTACGCGGGTTTGCCACCCAGCTGTCTACCTGCCTAAGGATCGAATCTCCAACTACCAAGAGCCCCCCACCCACCCTTCCCAGTGATGGTTCCTTGGTACGAAAGGATACCCGTTCACCAGCTGAAGAAGAGGTCCCTTCTGAGGGCACATTCCCCTTATCCTCAGCGTGGTGCCTCATTTCCCCTTGACCCTCATGCTCCCTGGCAGCAGCTGGGCTGCCAGATCCAAAGTGGGACATATCTAACAAGTCCCCGAGAGTCTTCTCCGTGCACCTAACTGACTGTCTCTGCTTCTCCAGGTCAGCCATCTTGGCCTCAAGGGAGCAAACTCGCTCCTTGAGAGAACCAGGAGCTCCTTGCACCGAACACACACCCAAAACTTCTGACCAGTGGGCAGATAGTCATACATGTGACACTCGATGCAAAACACTGGATAGCCCCCAACCCCCTGCTGGCATTCTGGCTTCATAATTGTTTTTAAACAAATACTTTTCTATAACCCCCCTTTAAAACCCTTTGTATTTATATGGTTACTGTTGTAGAAGTCTACTTACCTTACCTTACTGGGAACCCAAAGAGCCAAGGTCCCTGGCTTTCTGGCTCTTCCTGGGCTTCTTACAGAGCCCCTAGGCTGAGAGTCCCTAGGCCAAGAGCCTCACCCTTTTGCTCTCCCCCTTCGGCTCGTGCCAGAGGCTCGTGCCTCTTGCAAGCTTCCTGCCTTAAATAGAAGTGTCCCCTAGGAGAGGGTGTGGCCAGCAGCTAGTCAAATTCACCCAAGGCACTTAATGATAGGCAAACAATGACCCTTTCACACCCCAACTCCAGCAGCCAGGAGTCTGTTACAACTCACCCACACACTCCCAAATACAGTCCCCCACACAGTACCTTCTCAGCTAAAGCACCTCAGCTGAAAGTAAATAAATAAAAATACCACTCACCCCTCTGGCAGCTCAAACACCTTGCTCCTTCTCAGAGCTCAGCTGGGTCAGCTGTCTGCAAAGTAGGTTCTCAAGGGTTATTGTCAAAGATTTTAGTAGTGGGGTGGAAGTTAGGGAATCTTTATGAGAGTGCATACTACATATTTGTATTGCTTGGTGATCTGACCGACAGCGAGTTCAACAGTGCCCACTGCTGCCCACATGTATTGTCAACCACATCACACCACAGAGTTCCCAAAGATACTAAACATCACGCATTCCTAAATGACCTTGGAGTGCTAGGATTGTGGGTTTTTTTTTTCATTTCATCATACTCACTTACCTGAAGGGAAGGAGAAAAGGATCATGTATGGGAAATGCCCTGTTACACCCACCGTGGTGGTAACTGTGAGATAGGAGAGAGAGAACTTTAAAGTAATCATAGTTGGTGATGCATACCTGTTCTGACATGTTGAAATAGCAAGCCAAATCTAATTTTCAAAGGTGATCTTTATTTGAACGTTTTACACAAGGATTAAGCCTCAGTATTTGAAAAAAAGGTAATGTTCCCCCCCCCCTAAAAAGGTTAGTTGAGATCAAAGCAATAAATGGTATTTTCAATGAAGGGTTACATTTAGTATACTCCACGAATCACTACAAGAGAACTGTAAATTGCATTGTGGATGTTCTCTAGGAAATCAAACTTCATTACAACCCAATGAATTTAAATTCAGTACTGACCACCACAGCTAAGGTGGTGCACAGGATGGGCCCAGCTTGTGTCCAGAGTCTCTGCCACTCACCTGCCTGCCTGGGGGGGAGGGGGGCTCTTACAGCCATGACACGTGCCAAGCCTTGCTTCACGCCCCAGCCAGGCTGGGCCAGACCTCACAGCCAATCCTTATCCCTGATCAATTTTGGATCTCAATGGAAAAGGTTTAGAAGAAGATGAAACGTTTTGCACTACCAAATCTTGATGTGCAACACCGCTTCCTTGAATTTCATGTCAGGCTTGCAATGGGGTGGGGAAACCTTCCTGCTGTGCACTGCATCACTGCTCACCTCCCTAATAAATATGCTGTACTTAGGCCCTGACTGTGGGAGACAGGTCAAGAGTAATCATGCATCTCGTATGAAAGGATTACAGTCAGAGGTACAGTAAAAAAACTGCCATCTCTAGAAACACTTGCCTGGTCTCATCTTTGAAAATAACTGGACCACAAGTGCGTGTATTCTGCAGATGTGGGAACTGGGGGGGGGGAGGGGAGACTCTACTGTTTCTGTTGATATGTAGTCCACCCATAATAGCTGCCATTTTCTACTTGGCAATCTGTTTAGCTTTACAGTTTCAAAGGTGATTCAAAGGCAGCATGTAGTCATCTGCAGGCGACCTCGTAGGGTATTCGAGATGGGAGTCAGTCATAGCTGGTCTGCCATAGCTGTAGCCTGCTTCTGCATAGCAAGCCATGTCTTCCTTGGTGTTCTCCCATGCAAGGACTGGACACAGGTGTTCCAGTTGAGCTTAACAGTTCTGCTGAAATCAGGAAAGCATGGGAATCCAGGTTTGGGTTTGTGGGGTAAATAAAAGAACCAGTAAAATAACGGAGACTGTTTATCAACTCCAGGCACGTGCACAGTCATCTGCCCTTTATTTTTCTATTCTAGTTCTACTACTTCTTCTGGAAATATACCAACTGCTGCTGATATACCTAATCCTCAAATGATTCCATGTATTTTCATGTTCCTTCTATTTAAATCATCTTCACCTTGGACTTAGGCTTCCCCCACCCATGGGAAGCAGAGGCACCGCACATCTTATATTCTACCACACCGTGCTTTTTTCTTTTAATAAAAGGACTTACATTGCTACCGATAACACTGTCCTGCAACAGCAATGTCTTGGTCAGTTCTGAATGTCATCCCAAGGGTGCAAGAGCGCTGGTATATGGGTCACAAAGGGATTCATCATACATGCTGGGTGTACTTGTAAACATAACCTTCACAGATTAGGACCCACAAACTTCATACACCCCCAAGTTCAGTGGACCCTTCTCGTTCAAGGAGACATATCCTGTGTCCTGGTCCAAAATCCTGTTCTTGTGCAAGGTGCTAGATAGCCAGATTCCCACAGGGAAGAATCACAGGCAGACAGTGATGCCTGGGGATACCCCAAAACAATAATTTCACCAGCCCAAATGAAACATCCCCATGCTCTGGAGACTATCCCCTGCAACAAGACATGTAGTCTTGCATGTTCCCAACCTTTGTTCCTGAGCCTCAGGCTTCCATTTAAGGTGCACACACAAGTAGCTCAGTTCTCATGTCAGCTCCTCCAAAGTGAGGTTCCCCCAGGACAGTCACACGGGATGGCACTGGGGCCAGGCTACACACCAAAACACTCTTTGTATGAACCCCACTAACACATCCCCATGCTGTGGAGACTGTCCCCGAGGAAGAAGTCATACAGTGATGCCCTTAACAAAGAATTGTTCCAGCACCATGACCATCTTTTCCGAGTGCCTTACAGAGGCCTGTATTAAAATGAAGACTTGAACAGGGAACTGCCACCTGCACCATAACTAATGGCTGGACCATCCCCTTGTGATACACTCCCATGCTCAGTGGACTCTCCACTTCTAGGGGACAGATCCCATGTCCTGGTCCAAACCGTGGTTCTTGTTCCAACTGTTCCAAAGTGCACTTCACCCAGAACACTCATACAGGCAGACACTGGTGCCAGCCTGTGGTGCCAGGCTGCACACGAAAACAATCTTGTGACCATGGCAAATGACACGTTACAGCTATCTGAAGACTCTTTCCTTCCAAAGGGCATATAGCAACAAATGGACCTAACTAGGATTGCCATTCTCCTGGTGGTGCTTGGGGATCTACCGCTTTTACCGCTGATCTCCAGCAGACAGAGATCAGCACCAGTGGAGAAAAATGGCTGCTTTGAGAGGTTGAACTCTAGGGCATTGTACTATGCTGAGGCCACTCCCCTCCCCAAAGCACGCCGTCTCCTGGATCCACCTCCAAAGTCTCCAGGTATTTTCCATCCCAGACCTGGCAACCCTACTCCAAACTCTGGTTCTGGCAGCACATGCTTCGATATTGGTTACAGCAAAAAGGCCTGTATTTCTAAGGTGACTGCAGTAAGGGACTGATCAGACAGCTTGCCCTCTGCACCCCAGAATAAGGGTTGGACCACCACATGTCAGGACTGGAAGAGAAAATAAAAGAACATCACTGACAGTCATATACCGCTCTCAGCTCAAACCATCTCAATGCATCATCAGCAACTGGATACTGAGAGCACTCACTCAGAAGTGCTGGGGGGGGGGTCATGTGTAATGCAAGGAAGGCAACTGTCAGAAGTCCTAACTTAGTCAGCAAAACACCAGACCTTGTGATGCAAGCAAGGGTAGCGTTTATTAAGCTGCAATAGATAGATCACTGAAACAGGTCTCTTGTTCAGAATGACTTGGTTACAGAAAGCAAGCGGTTATACAGGGAAGGGGTTGAATGGGGACCCCCCCTTCTCCAATGACATGAGTAACATGCACCTGGGAAATCGAAACTTATTAAACTAATGAATTTCCCATCGCCCCATTCCTACCCACAGCTGCTACATCTATGCAAGCGATAGAGAAGCAGGCAGCCTGACTTGCCAAGGTCAGAACGTCTAGGCTGCCAGAGATAATAGTAATAAAAGCCACATTCCATTCTCACACCCGAGGTGTAAATCAGCTACTCCCCGGATTCCAACCTCCCGCTTGTCATGCCATCAAGGCGCCAACAGCCCACCGCCCTCCCTTGCACTCATAGCCCACCGCCCTCCCTTACATCCATCATGGCAGGGCTACCTGACAGCAACCCAATCTCAAATAACTCCTCACTCACAACAACACAGCATCTTAAATGAACGTGCCGGAACCAGTGCTTGAACCAGGCATCATTGTATGCCATATTGCAGGGGACAGTAACCAGAGTGTGGTGATATGTCATTTGGGATGGTACAAATATTGCTTTGGGGTTCAGCCAGGCCACAAGGTGTCTGCCTGTGTGAATGCCCTAGGGGTCCCACACTGTGGAGCAGCTTTCCAATAGTACCGCACTTTGTACCAGGTGTACACTGTGAGGTGGACCAGACCTCCATTTGGGCACATAGGGCCCTTCCCGATCCAAATCTTCTTTGAAATACAGGCCTCTGGGATATTGGGAGAACAAGTCTATGTGGCCAAGGAAAACATTTCTAAAAATGATTGATGGTCAACAGTCATTTCCAAGCCAACACACGTATATGAAAACGTGGATTCAGTATGCTTATGAATTGTTTCTGAAAAAGTATTCCCAGCTCAAAAAACCACAGAGGCTTATGATTAATTATTGTTATCTGGGCCGACAGCATCCCATCGACACTTGCACCTGTTTGCAAACTGATAATGAAGGAGTTGATTAACCATGTGATACTGAAGTTGGAGTCCAGTGTCCTCTGGAACACCTGCAAATGTTAACTTCTTGATATTGGTCAGAACACACAGAGTTATCATTCATAGTGAGAAATTTACCCAATACCTCCATTGAGCACTATGGCTTGCATTGCACCGAGTCCTGCAATGACTGGACATTCACCAATCTCCCCTTCAAGTATCTTTCCTCACCAATTATTCTGGGTTTCAAAAGGGCAAGCTGCCTGAGCAGGTCCATATCTCCTCCAAGTTTTAAAATAAATGGCCTCTGTTTGTGACACAAATGGAGGAATGCTCTTACAGAGCCTGAGAGCAGACAGGGTGGGGCTAACTGGCCTTTTGTGCAGGGAAGCATAGTTGGCATTTCACTGGGTTAATTTTTTTTTTAAGATTTATTTATGATTTTTACATTACAAAAGAGAAAAACAAAACTTTAGTATATAAATCAAACTTTGGAGTTTACATTAAACATTGAACATTATTTCTAAACCATTTGTTAACTTTGTACCATCTCTTTTGGAAAGCTTTTTCATCTTTTCCTAAAAGTATCATATTCAATTTATCCATTTCTGCCACATCACAAATTATTATGATCAACTCTTCTCTAGTAGGTAAGCTATTGGTTTTCCAACATTTAGCAACAAGTA
Organism: Gekko gecko; assembly: GCA_029375565.1. Taxonomy (NCBI): domain Eukaryota; kingdom Metazoa; phylum Chordata; class Lepidosauria; order Squamata; family Gekkonidae; genus Gekko; species Gekko gecko. The sequence continues at coordinate 218,614,796 of JAPDNY010000002.1, read as the reverse complement.
TTCTAGATGCAGTGAGGGTATATGATAAAATACATACATCACCACATCTGAACCCTTCTGGTATTATATTAAGCAAATAAATTTCTGGTAACAATTGTAGCTCTATGTCCATAATCTCTGTTATTAACTGTTTAACATCTTTCCAAAATTTATGGATCTTCTCACACCGCCACCATATATGGAAAAAAGTGCCTATATTATTCTTACATCTCCAACAGTTTCTTGATATGTCTTTATAACATTTGGCCATTTTGTCAGGCAACCAATGCCATTTGTAAAACATTTTGAGTATATTTTATTTATATGATAATAGTTTGACAGATTTCCGTATTTTCAGCCATCTATATCCAAACTATATCCTATGTCCTGCATCCATGTTACTATTGATGGCTTAACTGTTTCATCTTGCATAACATCAAACAATAAGAAGTTATACCATTTTTTGTATCAATTTGTCAGAGGTCGATAACCATATTTTGTCCAGGTCTGTCTTTTCATTATAAAAATCCATTACTTTAACTTTAGTAAACCTTGACTGTAATTGCAAATTTTCCCAACCAGTAAAATTAATATTCAATGCTTGTAGTGTCTCCAACGAATTTAGCTCTTTATTCTTGTTTAATAGTGTTTGATATGTAACTCTCTTATTGTCCGACATCAATGTAGGCATTATGAAGGCCTCTAAAGGTGAAACCCACATAGGTATTTTTAGGTAAAATCTTTCTTTAATTCTCCTCCAGATGTTTATTAGGGCTCCTCTAATTATATGATTATGGAAATTTGAATGGATTTTATCTTTATCATACCATATGTAGGCATGCCAGCCCATATGCAAGTTATGGCCCTCTAGATATATCAGTCTTTTATCTTCTAACAGTAACCAATCCCTAATCCAACCCATAGCTGAGGCTTGGTAATAAAGGGACCAATTTGGTACACTGAGGCCACCTCTTTCTTTTTTATCTTGAAGAAGTTTCAGTTTAATATGTGCTTTTTTGGAGTGCCATATAAATTTTCTTACATATTGATCCATTTCCAAGAAAAAAATACTATTTTTTAAAATTGGTATGTTCTGTGCCAGAAATAGGAAACGTGGCAGGATATTCATTTTAATAGTGGCAGTTCTTCCCATAAATGATAAGTGTAAATCATGCCATTTCTGTAGGTCTTTCTTGATATCTTCTAATAATTTCTTGTAGTTATTTTCACATAGGTTACTATTTTTACTTGTAAAGGTGATGCCTAGATATTTAACTTTGTTGATTACCTCTATATTAGATTGAGACTGGATCTTATTTATCAGGTCTTGAGAGCAGTTTTTTGTCAAGATCTTGGGTTTTTTGAAATTTATTTTAAGTCCTGCTACCGAGCCATATTCTTGTATTACATTAAGCAGGTGTGGTGTAGATGTTATTGGATCTTCCAAAATGAATACTAAATCATCAGCAAAAGCTTGAAGTTTGAATTCCTCTCCTTTAGTTTTAAGATCTCTTATGTTCGAATTTTCTCTTACCAAATCATTTAATGTCTCTATTACAAAGATAAATAATAATGGCAAAAGCAGACATCCTTGTTGAGTTCCTTTTTGAATAGGTATATTCTGAGTTAAATCTCCATTAACTATTATTTTTGCAAATTGTTCTTTATATATAGACATTATCATCATCATAAAGTTATTGCCACAATCCCAAGTCTCCAATTTGTATCTTAAAAATTCCCAAGTTACATTGTCAAAGGCTTTCTCCACATTGAGAAAAACTAATGCTAATTGTTTTCCAGGATATTGTTCATAGTATTCTAAAATGTTTAGAATAATTTTTAAATTATTTTTTGTCTGTCTCTTTGGGAGAAAGCCAGATAGGTCTCGACATATAACTTGTACCAATATCTTCTTGAAATGGGTGGCTATAATAGTTGCAAAAATCTTATAGTCAACATTGAAAAGTGATATAGGTCTATAGTTTTGGATTTCTTTATCTTCAGTATTAAGTTTGTGTATTAATGTGATCAAGGCGTCGTTCAATGAGTTTGGTAAGTTTCCTATTTCTATGATGTTATGAAGTAAATTTTTAAACTGAAGGAGAATTTCATCAAGTCTTTGGTAGACTTCAGCTGGGATACCATCAGGACCTAGAGATTTCTTTTTCTTTTACTTTTTGAGTGCTTCCACAACTTCACAAATTGTAATTGTATCATTCAAGATTTTTTATGGTCCTCAGTAAAAAATTTTTTATTATATTTCAGAACTTTTATTTATTTTTTTGATGGTTTTGTGGGGTTTGGTTGTACACATTTTTGTAAAAATCTTCTACAATATTTTTCAATTCTTGATTTTTATACTTTATCTCCTGGTTTACATCTTTTAGAGCTGAGATTGTCCTTTTCTCTTTTTCCTTCCTAATCTTATAAGCCAGCCAGTGAGTAAGTTTGTTCGCATTTTCAAAATAATATGATTTAGTGTATTCTATCTTGTTAGTTATTTTCTTGTGTTAACAGAATATTTATTTGATGTTGGATCATTTCTATCTTAAGCTTTATCTCATCGAGCTCACCATTTTTTTTTTATTTTATCTTCATTCATTTTTAATTCTTCTGTTGATTTCCTAAATTTCTCTCTCTTTTGTTTCCTTCTCCACGCATCTTGATTAATGACTAGACCTCTTAAAAATGCTTTAAATGCATCCCAGATAATATTTTTGGTGTATCTTCTGTCTTATTCCTCTTAAAGAATTCTTGAATTTCTGACTTTACCTTCTGAACAAATTTCCTATCTCTTAATAGTCCTGTATTCAGTCTCCATCTTGATATTTTATGTGGTTCTTGAAAGGATAACCAAATAGGATTATGGCCAGCAAAAGTGCTAGGTAGTATTTCCACCTCCAGTAAATCTTTCACCAAGCCAGTATTTATCCAGGCCATATCAATTCTTGACCATGACTTATGCCTGCAAGAATAATATGTATAGTCCTTTTTCAATGGATTTTATGTTCTTCAGATGTTTATCATATTAAATTCTTCTGCTATTGTTAAAAAACTTTTAGGTAGTGTAGAGACAGATTTTAAACTTTTTTTCAACTTTTTCCTATGAAGGCTAGGGTCAAATACAGAATTGAAATCTCCCACTAAGCAAACATCTTCCAAACTTTTTGTTGTTAATATATTCTGCAGCTCTTTAAAGAAATTTTCTTGGTTCTGGTTTGGTGCATAAAGGTTTATGATTAGAGTTTCTTTGCCATTTCTGTTAATTGTAACCACAATAATTCTTCCTTCAGTAGATTTATAACTGAGTACTGGGTGCAAATTTTCATTCACATAGGTTACAACAACTCCTTTCTTTACTGTATCTGAAGCAATGAAAGGGATACCTAATTTTTTATATAGTAAATGCTTTGAGTGTCTTCCTTTATGTGCGTCTCTTGGAGACATATAATATCAGCTTGCATTTTAATAGTTTGATGAAAAAGTCTTCTTCTCTTTTGTGGCCCATTTAGACCATTTACATTTACCAATAATAGTCACAGTTTTTTAGTTCCCATTTTTATAATCTTTCTTTGAAATAACTTTGAGCCCTGTGGAACTCTTAATGGGCTGCCGCCTCATGATGCAGCTGGACCACCTGCACCCAGATCAAGTCCTAGAGTTGCGCCACAGTCTGGTGAACCAGGAGGCTCCCAGAGGGTTCTTTCTGGGGGACCCTGTCTTCATGCAGAACTATTCCAGCGGACCTGCGTGGATCCCAGCAAGGGTTACCTGAGTTACTGGACTCCTATCATATGAAGTATCGATGGATGGGGGCCAGCTACTATGCAGATACATCGACCAGCTCCTACTCTGCCTACTGCCCACAAAGCCAGACCTGTCTTCCACCGAGGAGGAGGATGACAGCCTGGAACCAGCACCACCACCGCTGTGGACTGAGAACATTCCCCCAGACAATAGCATGCAGCCAGATGGCCAGAAAGAGGAAGGTACAGCCCCAGCTGCACCGGACCTCCTGGACTCTGTTCCTGACTCACAGGACTCCACTGTGGGTCCTGCTTCACCAAGCATAGCTCTGGAGTTGGTTCAACTACTGCAGGAGCCCCAGCATTCACAGAGGGAGCATTGCAAGCCAGCGTACCTTGAAGACTGTTAAGGTGCTTTGGAACTTAGGGGGGAGGGATGTTATGTACTGGGATTGAATCATTCCTGATTGAATCACCTCAGAGACTGGCTGAGCTTGGAGCAAAAGAACAGTAGCCTGCCAGGATTCTGAAAGTTACCAATCTAGTAATAATGTTATGTAAATAGCCTATCACTGGGAGTGGGGTGTGTTTGGGCATGGCAATTGCATGCTATTTAACAGAGCTGAGGCTCTGGAGTCTTGTTTTGTGCTTGCTGAAATCACTAATAAAGTAGAACTGATCACTAGGCTTGTGGTCTGTTCTCCGTGGAACCCACTATTTAACAGTGTGCATAGTATCTTAAAAGGAGCATATGGTGTCAGTCCTGAGATTCCAGTCTGCTGCACTGAGACTGAACACTCAAACTGGTGTGTGAGGGGGGACAGAGGCCTGAGACCTGGCAATCCTACCCCTGATGGCCATTTGGCCACTCCAAATCTCCCTTTCCCTCCAAGTGGAATCTTTTTCTCCATGGTGTGTGATTTGGAGGGGAGATTTGGTCCCAGCAGATAAATAAAGTACACCTTCCTCCTATCAGAATATATAAACCTCTTGAATGGCTGTACCCATTCCTGGCAGGGAATCCCAGATGATGGGAATGGAATTACACATATCATCCTGGAGGTTTCAGTTCTGAGCTTCTTCTAGGTTGTTGTTGTTCAGTCGCACAGTCGAGTCCGACTCTTCGCGACCCCATGGACCAGATTACGCCAGGCCCTCCTGTCTTCTGCTGTCCGCTGAAGTTTGCTCAATTTCATGTTCGTTGCATCGATGACACTGTCTAACCATCTCATCCTTTGCCGTCCCCTTCTTCTATGACCTTCAATCTTTCCCAGCATCAGGGTCTTCTCCAGTAAATGCTGCCTTCTCATTTGGTGGCCAAAGTATTTGAGCTTCAGCTTCAGGATCTGGCCTTCCAGGGAACAGTCAGGGTTGATTTCTTTTAGGATGGAATGATTTGATCTCCTTGCAGTCCAAGGGACTCTCAAGAGTCTTCTCCAGCACCATAGTTCAAAAGAATCTATTCTTCGGCGCTCGGCCTTCCTTATAGTCCAACTCTCACAGCCATACAGTACTACGGGGAATACCATTGCTTTGACCATGCAGACTTTTGTTGGCAAGGTGATGTCTCTGCTTTTTATCATGCTGTTTAGGTTTGCCATCGCTTTCCTCCCAAGGAGCAGGCGTCTTTTAATTTCATGGCTGCAGTCACCATCTGCAGTGATCTCGGATCCTAGGAATGTGAAGTCTGTCACTACTTCTACGACTTCCCCTTCTATTTGCCAAGGAGTGATGGGGCCAGATGCCATGATCTTAGTTTTTTTGATGTTGAGCTTCAAGCCCACTTTTGCACTCTCCTCTTTCACCCTGAGCAAGAGGCTCTTTAGGTCCTCTTCACTTTCTGCCATCAGAGTGGTATCGTCTGCATATCTGAGGTTATTGATCTTTTCCCCAGCAATCTTAACTCCCGCTTGTGATTCATCCAGGCCAGCATTTCGCATGATGTACTCTGCATATAAATTAAATAAGCAAGGTGACAATATACATCCTTGTCGTATTCCTTTTCCTATGCTAAACCAATCAGTTGTTCCATATCCGGTTCTAACTGTTGCTTCTTGACCCTTATACAGGTTTCTCAGGAGACATGTGAGGTGGTCCGGTACTCCCATCTCTTTAAGAACCTGCCATAATTTATTGTGATCCACACAATCAAAGGCTTTAGCATAGTCAATGAAGCAGAAGTAGATGTTTTTCTGGTACTCTCTTGCTTTCTCCATAATCCAGTGAATGTTGGCAATTTGATCTCTAGTTCCTCTACCTCTTCGAAACCCAGCTTGTACTTCTGGCAGTTCTCTATCCACGTACTGTTGTAGCCTAGCTTGTAGGATTTTGAGCATGACCTTGCTAGCGTGTGAAATGAGTGCAATTGTGCGATAGTTTGAACATTCCTTGACATTGCCCTTCTTCTAGGTACATAGGGTTATATAGGGCCACTAAATGAGATCATATGGAATCCCATGTCCCCACTGATGACACTGAATAATTACCCACCATCACCACCTTTTCAGGTGCTGTAGCCTCAGGGTTTCCTAGTATCTGATTGTACTGAGAACTAGATGAGGGCCAAACAATTGAACCTGATCAAATGGAACAATGATTTTCAGTAGGATATGCAACTTGCAAGTAACATTCTATAGACCCTCAGGCTTAGAATCCTGACTAGGTCATGGATTCACTGCTCAAGTTCTATAAGAAGCAAGGCTTTCTTTCTACCAGGTACATTATCAGGTTGGAAGGATGCACCTCCCCCCCCCAACTTTAACAAGTACCACTGGTGTTCTCATAGCTTTACGTGCTGATACCCTTGCTGAATTTTTGGAAGATTCAGCTGATACAGAATGTAGAAGAGGCAACTGACTGGGAACACATTACTGCCATGCTACAGTATATTCAGCTGGGCAATGATTACCAGTCAATTCTGCAGCAGATCTAGCAACAGCATCTTTATTTTCACATGAAGTTTCCCTGTTCTTCCCACCTCTTGATCTATAAATTTGCCAACCTCTGTGCAATAGCTGCAGATCTCCGGGGATTACAACTGACCTCCAGATGACAGAGATCAGTTCACCTGGAGAAAATGGCTGTTTTGGACAGTGGACTCCATGGCATTATACCCCATTGAAGTCCCTCCCCTTCCCAAAACCCACCCTCCTCAGACTCCTCAGACTCCTCACCCCCAAAATCTCCAGGTATTTCCCAAGCCACAGCTGGCAACCCTACTGATCTAGCAGTCATACATCTCTTGACACTGTGACTGCAAATGGTCTTAGGTGTCAGGGGTCCCAGTAAAAACACTCAACAATGATTCTTCATGAACTTCAGTTTATTGAGGCTAGTACTAGACACCATGAGCTCTTGTGTCAGGAATAACAGGAAACACCCAGGAACCCCAGTTATACCTCATTCAAACAACCCCCCTGACCCCCCTAAACCAATAGGCAAGCACCTAAAAGTGTGGGGAGACTAGAGCCATTGCGTTCTCAGTGGGAAAGTATCACTAAGCAGCTCCAAGGCCACTGGGCAGATAAGGTGGCAGCAGAAGCAGGGAGGGAAAGCAAAAGGCAAAAGCATCCCCTACATTCCAATCCATGACAGCTAGCTGACATCCTGCCCCCTCAAGACCCCCCTCCACCAGCTTTAGCAGGCCAGGCAGCATGGAAATCATGTAGCAACCAAGAAACATTGACATGGCAGGCCTCAACCCACTCCCAATGTTCCGGCCCAAAGTCCTTCCAGTCAGCCAGGTAGTACAGTTGACCCCTCTTAAACTTCAAGTCCAGGATCCAGGTGATTTAAAAATGCTGCTCACCATTCACCATTGGGGGGGGTGGCCAGGGCTGATGTGGGTACCATACATTCAGACCCGGGTCATTTTTAGCAGACTAGAATAAAAAACAGGGTGCAAATGTTTAAGAAACTTGGGGACGTCCAGCCGCACCGTGACCTCATTGATCTTACACACCACTGTGTAAGGGCCCACATATTTCCAGCCTAGTTTCTGACTAGGTTGTAAGCCTTTGATGTTCTTCATAGACACATACACAGAAATCCTGGGTTGCAAGTCCCACCCTTCAGACATTTTTTTATCTGCCTGCACTTTATAGGCAGCCTTCGCGTTGTCCAAAGTTTTCCCCACCAAGGGCCAAACAATGTACACCTGGTCACACCACTCATGTACTTCTCCACCAACCTCCCCCCTATTCTCCAGGAATGGCAAAGGGGCCCCCTCATAGCCAAACACCATCTTGAAGGGGGACATTCCAGTAGAAGAGTGGAGGGTGTTGTTATAGCAATACTCTGTGAATGGTAGCAAGTCTATCCACTCATCCTGTTGGTAGTTCGAGAAACACCTTAAGAACTGTTCCAATGTCTGATTGACCTGTTCGGTCTGGCCATCCATTTTGGGATGGTAAGTGCTGTTAAGTCCCTTCACCCCCAGCACCTTCAGCAGTTCTCCCCAGAACTTCGAGGTGAACTGGGAACCTCTATCAGAAATTATTTTCTTGGGAGGGGTATGCAGTCTGATAACATGGTGCATGAAAGCTTTAGCCAGGCTCCACGCTGTGGGCACCTTGGTGAACAGGACAAAGTGAGCCTGCTTCAAGAAGAGGTCTTCCCCTTAGCCACCTCAGCCAGGAGGTCTTTAATCAACAGCAGGGGGTAGGCATTCATAGCCGACACTGCATTCAGACCCCGGTAGTCAGTACACAGCTTTAACCCCCCATCCTTTTTCCAGAAGAGGATGGGAGTGGCAAAGGAGGAGGAGTCAGGGTGGATGAAACCCTGAGCCAGATTCTTGTTGATGAACTTGAGGAGCTCCTCTTTCTTCCTGGGACTCATCGCAACTTTTGCCCAGGGAGCAGTTCAATGGCACAGTCTGAATTACGATGGGGTGGGAACTCATCCCCCTCCCCCTCCTCGAACACTCGAGCAAGGTCTCTATAATCAGGGGAAATGGTTGCAAGCTCCTCCTGCAACAGGCATGCTTGTACAGTCTCCTCCCCAGGGGTTGCCCCCCCTACTTCTCATCCCACAAGTGATTTTGGCATTTGGGGCAATAAAATGCATCCTCCCTTCATCCCAGAGTATGTCCAGGTTATGGTCACGCAACCAGGGGCTCCCCAGCACCAGTGGGAACCGGGACATAAGAGTGATTACAAAAGGTCTGTGTTCCCAGTGTCCTCCCACCCCCATCCGCAGGGGCACAGTCTCGAATTTACATGGTTCCCTCATTGAGGAACCATCCATCTGCATGAAAATGATAAGGTCAGCTAGTTTAACCACCATAGCCCCCAACCCAGTGACCAGCGTTGGCCTAATAAGGTCTCTAGCACACTTGGAGTCTATTAACGCCTGCACCTGTACATGGGTCCCTAGTTCGGGGTTCATTACAGTCACAAAGAAAAGGGAGGGGTGGTTGTTCACCATCAAAGGTGCCGTTCAGTTCAGGACCTGCTGCTCCGCGCCACTCACAGCAGGTCCTGCCTTTTCCCACCAGCTCAGGCTCCCCTTCGCTACTGGACTCAGAGCTTCCCTCCAGGATGCCAACTTGGAGGGCCCGCTGGACTTTCAGCTTGGCTGTGCTCTTCTGCAGCGAAGTATTGGGGTGCTTCTTCTCCCCCATTTTGGGGACCCCGGTCTCCAGGCAGGAGGCTGCAAAGTAGCTGCTTTCACTGCACTTCAGGCAGAGCCCCTGCTTCATCTGTTGTTCTCTCACCCCTTCCTTGGGCTTGATCGTGGGGGGTTTCACTTTCGGAACCCGTCTAGGGCTGGTGGCTGCATTGTCGATCAGGATCATTTGCAGCCAGCTCTCTGCCTCAGCAGCTTCCCACATCCAGGCCAGGAGCATGACAGGTTGCACCTTTCGCAGGACGATCTCTTGGATGTTGTGGTGCAACTCCAGTTGGTATTGCTTGGCCAGCACCCCGTCTGGCCATCCCTGGATCTTGGCCGTATAATTCTTGAACTCCTCCAAGTACTCCCTCACAGACCGTCATCCCCGCTTCAGGGTGCACAGGTAGTTATGTGCCTTCAGCTCCTCCATGGGGTCCTCATACTGAGCTCATAGTGCCCACCTGAAAGCATCCACATCTTGCAGCTCGGGGCATTGCATGTTGTGTAGGCTGACATACCAATTGGCTGCCCCTTCTCGTAGCTTGGTGGCAATGAACGCTACCCTAAACTCATCATCTGGGAACAGGTGGCCCCAATACTCCACAAACTTCTCCACCTGGATGACGAAATAGGCCAGCCTCTCAGGGGTGCTGTCGAAGGTAGACTCCAAGAGTTCCTTCAGCTCGTGCTCCCACAGCAGCAGTGCCGGCCCTGGTGCAAGAGTCCTGGGAGGTGCTGGCTGGGGAGGCAGGAGCTGTGGTCTGGGTGGAGGTGGCGATGGCACCACCAGTTGGGGTGGAGGTTGCTGGTGCAGCTTCCCTTAGACCACCTGCACCACCAGTTGGGGGAAGTTCAGCAGGGATTCCTCCATGACTTGGAATGCTCGAGCCTGCACCACGGGCTCCTCTTCTCCACTCATCGTGTTAGAGATGCAGGTAGAGGCAAAGAAGATTCCTGACACTCTGTCAGGGGTCCCAGTCAAAACACTCAACAACGATTCTTCATGAAGTTCAGTTTATTGAGGCTAGTACTAGACACCATGAGCTCTTGTGTCAGGAATAACAGGAAACACCCAGGAACCCCAGTTATACCTCATTCAAATGAACCCCCCCCCCGACCTCCCTAAACCAATAAGCAAGCACCTAAAAGCGCCAGGAGACTAGAGCCATTGCGTTCTCAGTGGGAATGTAGCACTAAGCAGCTCTAAGGCTACTGAGCAGATAAGGCGGCAGCAGAAGCAGGGAGGGAAAGCAAAAGGCAGAAGCATCCCCCACATTCCAATTCATGGCAGCTAGCTGACACTAGGTATCTACAGTGGTATAGCCATCCACCCACCCATAAAGCTCATGCTTGGTTTGCCATGGGAATTTGCACACTAGTGAAGTGCTAAGTGGCACCATTATTTTAATTTTAATGCTAGGGAAACAGAAGGTGGAGATGTGACTTCACCAAAGCCAAGCAGCCAGCTAGAAGCAGATTTCTTATTCAAGTCTCTGAGAGTGTCTCTTAGAACAAACAGCATGAATGAGGCATTGCTGTTCTCCCCCAAATGGGTGTGCTGAGTGATAGTTGTAAGGCAGGAAGAAGAGGGACCGATTAAAGTGCCATAGAGCATTTGTGCGACTGCCTTTGCCTGAAAAAGTTTTTGGGCAGCTGGAATGAAAAGAGCCCCTTTTGTATGATAAAACTTAAGGATGTTATTGGCAGTTCTTTCACCTTGTGTCACCACATACTGTATGTGGGTAGACTGTTTTAGATGACAGCTGTGGGAAAACAGGAAAATGCTTGGAAATGTGGAAGGGCAGAAGCAGCTGAAGACACTGAGAACCCTTGAAGCCGCACTGAAATTTCAATGGCAAGATTTGTTTTTGTTGAAAAGGAATGACAAGGCAGACATCTGCTGCCAGGAGTGTTTGTAAGTTGTGTGATTTGCTGCCTCAGAAAAATAGGCACACTGCATATCTTAAGCTAACCTCACAGCTCCTGGATGCCACAATCACCATCAAAATCTCTGGCTAAAACCCTTACCAGTCACCAAACAGATAAGTACCCCTGGTTTCTAGGCCTGGCTTTATTTAAAACATATGTATCCCACCTTATTCCTTAGACTCGAAAAACCTCACACACAGGCAACAAGAAGTTCCTGTAATAATTGGCCTATTAATGACATATATACATAGGCAAAAATGTGGTCAAGATCTCCCAACCAGTTGCTTCACTCTCCACAAAAAGCTTTCTGAAATAAAATGCTCTTGCATGCTTTCTGAAAAGCAGGGAGCAATATCTCAGTCATCTGCAGTGCCATCCTAAGCAGAGTTAACTCCATTGATGTATGGCCCCGTTAAATGTCTACAATCTCTTGAATCAAAGGCTCACATAATGTACATCAAGAGTAAAATAATAAAATAAAAAAATTAAAATAAAATGTAAAAAAAGAGTCCCCATCTACTTCTATGAAAGGTGTGCCATATATAGAGAAGAATCAGGAGTAGTTTTTGCTTTTGCCAGCACTCATTTCCACTACCTTTCCCACCTCTGGACTATACGCACCACCATATGTGTATTAGAGACATCCACATCACAACTTAAGCCAGTTTAATAGTAATTGTCTTCCTCCTCAGGGCCCTGGGACCAATAGTTCTGTGAGTGGGCTAGAGATCTCTAACATCTTCCTCATCAAGTTACAATTCCCATGGTCCTTTGGGGGGAGTCATGAAAGGTCATCTGGTATGAAACCAATACATGATGTGCAGATCTGCCCTTAGTCTGTTATTTCTACTGCTTTGACCTCTTAGTTGTTATTCCCTATCAAAAATATACTTGTAATATGGTATCTTTTAAAAGGTACTATCTGGGGAAAGACCTTTTCCATATTTGTTAAGACAACTTTGCAGAACAAACAAAAGTTATATAGAGACCTGGTTCTCCAAACAATTTGCACCATATTTCATTCAGATTGTATGACAAAGCGAGACAGCACTTTGGATTGTTATACAGGCATCCAGCCCAAATTGCTGTTTCTGTGAAGTTCCTAATTCTTCATTGATGAGTTATGGATGATGAGTTACCCTTCCATCCATTACAGAATGCCTTAGGGGCCTCTGGCAGAAGCTTACAATGCTTTTGTCTTCACAGCTAGCTGTTCCCTGTCAAACCTGAGATTATTTATTCAGGAAATTCCTACTGGGCTTCATGTTCACACCCAAAGAACATATTCTTGTAAAGGCTCCAGATGTTTCTGGAGGGGTATTTTGCCTCTCTTAGTTACTGCCCCACACTTTCTATTAGCACAACTGAACAACATCAATCCTTTGCCTTCCTGGAGCTCTGCCTGTCAGAGGCAGGCTAGAAAGAAGAAGCAGGCGCATTTGGAGTACTGAAAGAGCCAAGCAGAAGAACCCTCTTGTAAATATCACTGCTTGAAGCTTATGGCCCAGAAAACTAATGGGTTGTTAAGAACTCAAAAGTGATGCTTCCTTCAGGCAGCGATCCATAGCGGAGAATGGATCTAAGAGTCAGGGAAAACCCAGCCACCAGAACATAGTAGCTGTGCAGCCTGGAGGTTGTCTAAATGGCTACATCTGCTCACAAACAGCAGTCTGCCACTGTGCATGCTTTCTTGATCCAAGGTGTCTAGCTAGAATCAAGTGGTTCAGGTGTTTGGCCCCAAGAAAGAGTAAGATACTACAGTACCATTCTAAGCACAGTTTACCTTTCTAATCCTTTGAAATCCATGGGCCTGGAACAGTGTAACTCTGCTTAGGATTGGACTGATATTGTACAATGCAGGCATATTCATTTGCTGTTTTAAAGCCTTTCCTCTGTACAGAGGAGAATTTCCCATTTTTTCCCTTTTCGGGTTTCCTTTTTTCCTGCACATGTTTACAATAAGATATTTGCATGTAAGTAAAAGAAATCTCATGTAGCCTGAAAGTGCATCTTAAGTTAGAAGTCTTAACTTGTTTGTCACAGCTTCTTCTCCCTTGAACTGTGGAAACTGTAGTGATATCAAGGGGCTGGGCAGCTTGGTTGGCTCAGTGGTAAAGCATATTCTTGGCATGCAGAAGATCCTAGATTCAATCCCCAGTATCTTCAGTTAAAAGGATCATGTAGCAGGTGATGGGAAAGACCTTCTGTCTGGAGAGCCATTGATAAGAGTAGACAGCATTGACCTTGATAGAACAATGGCTGACTCAATATAGCACAGCTTCATATGTAGAGACTTCTGAACAGTTTCACAAAAATGTAATTGCGGTGCCATGTCTTATTTGGGATGGCGAGGTCGGCCAGCCTTGTACCCCCGCCCCTGTGAAATGAACTCACACAATCAGCTTCTTTGAAAAATTAGATGGATAAAATTGGCCACAACTTTTATTGGTTACAGCTGTAGAACATTGGCACAGCATGGATCCACCAAATCCAACCTATCGGTTGCCCCGCATGCCAGCCGAGTTACCATTACCCAGCCAGCTGGCACGGGTAGAAAAGGCGGGAGGGCAGGTTATCGGAGTTCACACGGACGCTTGCTCCTTCATGAGCTCCCCTGCCCACTGTTACTCCTTGAGCTAGCAAGCTCCGTTCAGCCCTCACGCCAAGTCCCTTAAAAGGGTCCCCCAATTCCGGAATTGGCACGCAGGCCGAATTCCGCCAATGGATCTGGCCCCATGCTGTTACCACCACGAGAGCAGGATGCCCCCTTTTGTCCTGCTCCCGTCAATGCCCTTACAGCTGTAGCCAAGAGAGTATGTAATGACGGACTCCATGTAACCAGATATCCATACCCCAGGCTGATAGATGTACGCCATCTGCCCAAAACAGGGCCTCCATGTTGTGGGAGATGTCTGGATGTCGAATCCAGATGCCACCTGCTGCTTTGACTGCCTGGCCCAGCCTGCCAGACACCTTCCGCCTCATCACCTCCTCGCCATGACCTCCGTTCCAACCAATCTGACCAGAAAATGACAGTGCCGGGCAGGATCTTGTGCACAAAGACCAGGTCAGCCAATACCTGGCACTCAAGTGACACCCCGGGGCACTCAGTCAAATCATTCTCCCTAAGCTGCAGCAGCAGCGCATCAGGAGGGTTGTGCCTCGTCCCGACATGCCCCAACCAGGACAGTAGGGACCTCTACCGCATACCCCGCTGTGCCATCCATGTAATGTGCACTGCTCCTCCCAAGCCTAAGTCCTTGCCCCAGCTGAACAAGGACACATACAAACCTGCCCAATGGACGATGCTGTGCCCCAAAAGCCAGACTGTCCTGTATGTTTGTCCTGGAACTGAGGAGTCAGAGAAACGGTCACAGGCCAGTCTCCAGCTGCGGCCTGACATACGCTCTAAAGGCCGTAGAATGCCAGTGCCCTATGGCCTGTATGCATGCCTCCAGCAAGCCGATATCTGCCGTCGTTGTGGCTGCCCCAATCCTGAAGGAATGAGGCCCAGATTCCTTGCCGGGTAAGCCCAAAGCCCCCAGTGCTGCTCTGAAAACCCCCGTGAACTGATACCTGGTCAATGGGGCCCTGTCTCTATGGATAAGCAGAGGACCACCTCCCTTAGGCCGTATTGCCAAAAGGCTCGTGTGGTCTGCACTGGACACAGCCCGCCCCGTAGTGACCCCAGGTGCAAGCGCACCCCTTTCCCCAATTGATCAGTCTTCGACCTCCTGATGTGCAATGTTATCCCCTTTGGCCCAAATGAAATGTCCCGAACACCCAGGGGCACGTTGGTGAATGAGATCATGGAGCTCGCCACCAGTTCTCCAACCCTCAAAGCCCCAAAATAGGCCAAGATGAACGCGGTCTCAAAAAGTGCAGCCTCGTACTGGGACCAACACAAAACCGGAAGCTCCTGCAACAGCCCCACCAATCACTCAAAGGTCAGTGGCCATCTGCAATCTGGAGGCCGTGCGGCTTGCCTCTGCCAGCCCTCCACTGCTCTATGAGCTTGGAATGAGTGGCACGGGTCTCCGAACCCCTCAGCCTTGCTAAAGAATGTGATGGCAGCCATGCAACCCTGGATGGTGCTGTGGGAGAACCCCCTGTCCTACAGGTGTGCCATGTAGCAAAGCACCCAGACCCCTTCCACCAGCAAGGTTTGCAGCCCCCTGAACCCCGTGGTAAAGTTGAAAAAGGCGTCTATAGCCTTGGTGTATGTAGCGAAAGTGGATGGGGCAATGGACTCATAGATGTCCCGCTTTATTGTACCTTCCCAAGTTCCCACAGCTCCTCCGAAAATGGGTCGGAACCACGGTTGGCTCCGGGTGCCAGAATGCGGAAATGCTCCTCCTGTAGGCGAGACAAAGCATCCACTATGCTATTATCCACACCTGGCGCATGCCGCACCGAAAATGTAATGTTATCGGCCAAGCAGACCAAAACCAAGCGGCAAACCAACTACATCACCCGCTCAGACTTGGAAGTCTGCTTGTTCACCACCTGAATGACTGCCTGGTTGTTGCACCAAAACTGCACTCTCCGATCTCTAAAGAGATCCTTCCAAATGATCACCGCCACTAATATCGGGAAGAGCTACAAAAAGGTGAGGTCTTTGAGCACCCCAGATCCCTCCCACTCTTCAGGCCATGACTGAGCACACCACTTGCCATCATAATAGACACCGAACCCAGTGCTGCTGGCTGCGTCAGAGTGGATCTGGATGGCATCCTGCAAATCCATCGGGTGCTGCCAAATGGTAACCCCACTGTATCCCGCCAGGAACCGGAGCCACATGCCTAAATCCTCCTTCATGCCCTTGGTCACCTGTACCCAGTGATGAGGTGCCCTGACTCTGGCTGTCGCTCTGGCCAGCCTCGCACAAAAAGCCCTGCCGGGCAAAATGACCTGGCAAGCAAAGTTCAAGTGTCCCACCAGTGATTCCAGTTCCCTCAATGTGCACTTTGGCCAAGCTCTAGCCAAAGAGATGAGAGCCTGGAGGGCCAACAGTTTGTCCTCCGGCAACCTGGATGCCCCAGCTACCGAGTCTAATTGGATACCCAGGTAAGTTAAACTAGTCGCCGGCCCTTCAGTCTTGTCTATCGCCAATGGGACACCGAGCTCTTCAGCAAACTTCTGAAAGGCTCGTAGAGACCCCGCGCAAGCCTCACCGTCCCCAGTGCCAATGAGAAAGAAGTCACCTAGATAATGAGTAATCCCCGTGGACCCAGTCCTCGACTTCACTGCCCACTCAAGAAAGGTACTGAATGTCTTGAAGGCTGCGCAGGCCATTACTCAACCCATAGGCGTGGCCTTGTCAAGGTACCATGCCCCTTGGAAATTGAAACCCAGTAATGAAAAGGTATCTGGGCTCATCGGGAGCAGTCAGAATGCTGACTGAATGTCACACTTGGCCATGAGCGCCCCCTGCCCGCAAGCCCTAACTAGTCTGACCGCGTGATCAAATGAAGCGTATTTGACCGAGCAAAGCTCAGGGGGGATACTGTCATTCACCGAAGATCCCTTCGGGTACAAGAGATGCTGAATCAGGTGGTACTTGCCCGGCGTTTTCTTTGGCACCATCCCCAAGGGAGATACTCGCAGGTGGTCAATGGGGGCATGCTGAATGGGCCCGCGATGCACCCTGCTGCCAATTCCTTCTTTCTCCCTCCCCCTTCCTTCCTCCTTCCATTCCTCCCCCTTCCCATCTATATGCTTTCTTTGTTTCTGTTTCTCTTTCTTTCCTTCTTTCTTTCCACCTCTTTCATTCCTTCCACCTTTCTCTTTCTCCATTCCTCCCTTCCCATCTATTCTTCCTTTCTTTCTTCCTTCCTTTCTTCCTTCCTTCTTTCCTTTCTCTCTCTCCCCTGTCCCCTCCCTCCCTTCCCCATTTGCTGTCTTTCCACATTTCTTTCTCTTTTTCTCTGTTTCTCCCTTCCTTCTTTTTGCTCTCTTTCTCTTCCTTCCTTCCCCCTCCCTCCTCCCATCTATTTGCTTTCTTTGTTTCTTTCTTTCTCTCTCTTTCTCCCCACCACTTTCATTCTTTCTTTCCACTTCTCTCTCTTTCTTAGACAAATAAATATGATTGGCAAACAAATAAATATCATTGGACAAATAAATATCATTATCAATATCTGTTTTTATTTTTGGCAGTCTCATTTAAGGTTAGAAAGCAAATTTGCATATTTTTCAATAAAAACGTGTGTAATATTTGTTCATATCTTGTGGCTCTCAAACATCTGATGTTTATTCTATGTGGCTCTTACATTAAGTGAATTTGTCCACCCCTGTTCTAAATCAAAAGTGGCAGCTGTTTGATTTATAGGCTGCTGCTCTGAGACAGTTCTCAATCTTTGTTTATCTGAAAAGCAAGGCTATTAATGGAAAGTCAAGAGGATTTCAAGCTCCAGCACAGCAGGTGGAGAGGGAAAAGGCTGGAGGAGAACCCAGAACAGGAAGGCGGATGGTGGCAAGAGCAATGATTGATGTGTGGTATTGGTAGAAGTGATAAATGGATCACAGAGTGTTGCTGTCAGCAAGGCAATACCCTAACGGCACTGCTGAAAGACCTTGGGGGATCTTGGGTGGTTTTCTATTTTTATTTCAGACAAAGCAATGCACTGCTTTTCATATCTGTTGGAGTAAAGTAAGACAACTCCATTTTTGGAGGAAGGTAGTCTTGTCTCCCTTACAACAAACACAGGCTGATTTCAAATGGGGTTTGTAATTAGTTGAGAGTCAAGCAAAAGTAATGGGAGGGAGTCTTTATTAAACAACTGGATCGTAACTCCTGAACCCTCCCTGTGGTTGCCTGCTGAGAAACTTCCTGTTGCTGTTCCCTCACTCTCTTTCTTTCCCTTTGTCCCTGCAGTCCATATACACATTACAAAGTCATTGTGTTTCTTGGGCTGGTTTGAGTATGCAAAAACAGCAGGGGGTAGGCCTGGGGATGGAGTCTGGGGAATATGAGGTTTGAGGAGGGGAGGGACCTCAGCAAGGTATAATGCCATAGAGCAAGTGTGCCAAAATATGGGCTTGGGGCCAGAACCAGCCTGTCCAGGACTCTTATCCAACCTGCATGCAACTGGTGAGAGGGAGGGAAGGCAGGAGGCTGCTACAGGGGGTGAGTGAGTGGGCACACATGGTGAGGTGTGTGTGTGTCAATGCTGTCAAGAAATAGAAACGGAATGGCTAGCAGGTGGGGTTAAGAGGCTGAAATAAAATAGTGGGGTATGGCAGCAAAGACGGAGGAGGCATGGTGTTTTTCCCTTCCCACTTCCTCTAACTGCAGCTCACTGATGATTTGTGAAGCCACTACATGGAGGGGGCAGAGATGAGGGGCCAGCACCACCACTGCCACACCAACTGGCTTCACATATTTTCAAACGGCACCCATGAAGGGGTGTGGCAAGACCAGGTGAATGGGGCAGCAGTTTGCTGACTAAGGGACGAGGCTGGTGGGGCAGAGAGGAGGAGGAGGGCTAGCATGTGGATTGGCAGGCAATTGGGCTGTCTTGTGCATGTCACTCTGGGGGGAATGACATCCCAGCCTCAGAAGTGAGCGGAGGAACTAAGGGAACATGGGGCACCGCTATTACCACCACACATCTGAACAGCCATGGAGCCAGGAGACAGAGGCACAATCTGTATTTAGCATTTGCTCCGCAGCTTTACCAAACCCACACTTGAACAGAAAAAGATGTGGCTCAAAACCACATTCAAATACCCCGGTCCAACACTGTACTGACTGCAGAGTCACCTCTGAATGGCCATAAAATGGCCATAAGTCTATGCAAATAGCTACCGTAAAACCAAGAGATCAAACAAAGTGAAAGCAGCATGCAATCACTGCCATAAAATCCAACAATAATCAAAGTGAAAGTAGCATGCAATGTAGAGGGGAATTTCTGTTCCAGCGTGGGTTTGGTAAAACAGTGGAGCAAATGCTAGATGCAGATCAGGCCAGAGTGAGTGTAGAGGCGGGAGGGGGCAGTGACCTCTCTTCTCTCCCATCACTTGTTCTCAGCCCATGAGGGAAAAGAGGTTGCGGGATGACAAAAAGAGCAACCTGGAGGTTTCAAAAACAGCTTCTCCATCAGGCCTTCCCCTCAGCCCTGCCACTTCTGTAGGAAACACAGGAGGGATGAGAACTAGGATCGAGGGGACCTGAGAGACCCCCTCTCCTCCTGAGTCAGGACCCCATCATCTGGGTCACCTGAGGTTGGTTGCTCAGCCTGGCCCACCTCACAGGGTTGTTGGGATGGATAGGATGGTGGAGGGGGGAGTCCATTGTGCCTCCTCAAAATCCTCAGAGGTAGGAGAGGGGAAGAGAGGAAAGAGAGAGTGAGAGACAAATCATAGCTGTACTTGGCTGTTGAGGCTAGGCGTATGGGAGGGGATGCTGAAAAACTACCTTATTTACTTGCAAGGAAGAGGAGTCAACTTCTAAAAGTGCTATATATACAAAAAATAGCTAATTTGTATGGAAATGTAAGATACCCATGCTTTGTGGTATCCCTTGGAAAAAACCTAGTCTTGCATTTATTGGGGCTTTTATGGGTTCCCCAGTAAATGAATTGTTTTCACTGTTAGGGATCAATTGCTTTTGTTTTGTTTGTATTATGAGTAAAAAACAATATTTTCAATTGGGTTTGCCTGTGTCTTTTATAAAGCTTATATCATTGGTACCTGGCATTACAATTTATAGTATACATGGCCCAGCCCAACAAAGTGCCATTTATGTCAGATCCAGCCTTCGTAACAAATGAGCCTTTCCATGTAAACTGATCCCTGTAGCCTGGAGATTAGTTGTAATTTTGGGAGATCTCCAGGCCCCACCTGGCCACTCTAGCAGGGGAAAGGCTAAAGCTGCTTCTCCCTGCATACTTTGGTCATAAAGTGAAAAGAGATGGTGTGCTTCTGGGAGGCACAAAACCCTTATCAGACATGTCATACAAAGTCCTTGTGTTGATCCCCAAGAAACCTGAGTGTAGATGGAGCCTAATAGACCTGCTGTCTACTTTCCTTTCTCTCTCAGTTCCACATAAAATAATAGGTAAAGGTTTCCCTTGCTCGAAAGCTAGTCAAATCCAACTCTAGGTGGTGGTGCTCATCTCCATTTCCAAGCCGAATACATTGATTCAAAACCCAGGTTTATTTTTCAGATGACTCAGCCTATCTCCCACCCCACCTTTCTTGAGGTGCATTTCCCACCTTGTTCTCCTTTCTGTAACCCATTGCTTAGTCCCTTAAATTCATATACTATCCATCTACCTTGTCTCACATTCTACTTAAAAATCCCTGTCTCTTAAGACCATCCTTGATCAATTAATTTTGTTAGTGCTTGGGTAAATATCAGTTCATTTGTTTATTCATTTTTAAATTTTACTTATGTTATTTATATTCCAGCTTTCTCACAGTGACTCTATGTAGATTACGGTCAACAGGATGGGACACACAATAAACAATGCAATAGGGTTTATACTGCAAAACTATGAAAACAAGCAGAAATCTGAAACACAGTTGAAACAAAGCTGAAACAAAGCATAAGTATTAATGTAACATGTTAAACAAAGCAGAAATTTCATTGTAGGGGCATACTTACCGCAACAGACAATATGTACTATACACAGTAGTATAGTCTATAGTCCCTATCCCTTTATCAAAGCATCTTTCTGACCCATTTCACTACAGTACAGTCCTATTACCTGTGTAAAACCCTCTTAAATAATTCAGTCTTACATAGTTTGTGAAACACCAGAAGAGCCTTCCTAATCTCATCAGGCAGGCCATTCTATAAGAATGCACATGTATAGGCAGTTGTTGGTTCTGCCCATTTGTGGGATGACACCTGCAGAAGACCCTGCTCAGAAAAGTGAAGCTGTCATAGTGGAGCATAGGGAAGCAGCCAATTCCACAGCTATGAGAGTCCAAGACCATGAAGGGTTTTGTGTGTGATAGTCAATGCCTTGAATTGAACCTGGTAACTAATGGACAGCAAATGGAGGGACTGTAGAATAGGAGTAATGTACATGCTCTGCCTAATTCCTGATAATAGCCATGCTACTGCATTCTGCAGCAACTGGAGCCTCCAAGTTGACTTCAAGGGGAGGCATATGTACAGTGCATTGTAGTAGTCCAGTCTCAATATTACCATGGCACTGATCCAAGTGGTCAGATTGGCCATGTCAAAGTAAGGGCTAGACTGAGTTGGAAGAAGGTGTTTTTTGCAGCTGCATTAACTTGCTTTTCCAGCAGCAACGCTGGAAATAGTATGATGCCTAAACTCTTAACCAAGTCAGCAAGGGTCAGCTCAATCCCATCAAAGGTGGAAAGCACAACATTGTTCAAGATCTCTGTTTTCCCAGGCAGCATCACTTCAGCAGTCAAGCGGCGCCTCAAGACATCACCACATCACCCGGGGATTTGGGCAGACTTATAGAGATGAGTGTCATCGACATATTGGTGACATCTAGTTCCAAAGCTATGAATGATTTCTCCTGAAGACATTACATAGAGGTTGAATAAATGGGGGATAAGATTGTGCCCTGTTTTGGCTATGACTGCCCCAAACATGAGGGACAAGACCTTGGAGAGCTATTGCCAGTTAGAGTAGGTGATACTGACCTTGACAGACCAATGATCTAACTCAGTATAAGACAACTTCATGTGTTCATGGCTCTTCTATTCACTCCAGTTAATTGGGGTGACCAGCATTTGGTCATCATGTTAAACTGATGTTTAACGAAACCACAGTTCAGCATGATGTCTGAGTACTGCCTAGGTATTACCAGGGACTTGGGATGCTGATGCTCAACATAAACAGGAGGAGGGCTAGAAACACACAATCATACTACAGAGAAGGAAGAGATAAATCAATATTAATAAATAAAAGTTTATATATATCCCTTTCCCCAATTAACTACCTGCATCTCTTTAGTAAATCCCATCTCTTTAGAAGTTTATTTATTTATTTATTTGCTTCATTTATACTCTGCCTTTCTCATGAAGACTCAAGGCAGATTATACAATGAAAAACAGTGCAATCAAATAGCAAGAGAGATCTAACAAGCAATACAATGGGACTAGGATAACCAGCCAAAGAGAAGAACTATATAAGGTGTGGCTAAAATTGCCAAGTGACAAGAAAAACCCCCACTGCTTTTATGTACTGAGCAGCAGTTTGGTCTGCAGAATTCAGAAGGTGATGTTTTTCACAGCAAAGAGATAAGCTTTAAAGGCACAGCTATGGAGGGGTTGAAAACTGACAACCCAAAGCATGGCTCCAGAGAGATGTACTGCAGAACAGAACTGATTATTGCTGCAATCGTCAATTTCATTTCTACAAAAGCAGGAGGCTCTTTCCTCCTACTGGTGGTGGTAGAAAGTGCCCTCAAGTCACAGCTGATTTATGGCAACCCATTGGAGTTTCAAAGCAAGAGACTTCAGAGGTGGATTGCCATTGCCTGCTCCACATTATGTGCCTGGTATTCCTTGGAGGTGTCCCAGCCAAATACTAGCCAGGGCCAGCCCTGCTTAGCTTCTGCAGTCTGACAAGATCCAGCTAGCTTGGGCTATCCACATCAAGTTCCTCTTACTAGGAGCTGACAAAGTTGATGACTGACCTCAGAAGAGTAAAAAAATATATAACTTTTAGAAACCTTGTTGCGCAAGCCTCGTGACTCTGAGAGATTAGCTGAGTTGGGAGTTATACTCTTTGATAAGAAGCAAGCTGGAGATATTCCTAGAATCCCACTTGGGTGGTGAGTTGGAATGACTTGGAGATGGATTCTTTAGTGAGTGAAATAACCTCTGGATGACAGCTGGAAGCCCTGACCAGACAAGACACCCAAGCTGTGTCTTTGCCTAGACTATATGTGAGCCAAGTTACAGACAACACTTGTTCCTTAGGCCAGGAATTCCACTTTTCTGAGTAATTTTAAGAGCTGTGAGTGGTTCCAGGTTAACAATTAATGGAGACAAATCAGACAATGTTTGCATAGTGATAACAACTCTGTATGGATACACTTTTCTTGCACTTAAAGTGTTCTCACTTTAAAAGCTGAAATGAAAAGTGGCCCTATTTCAGAGTTCAAAGTTTTTGATTGTGAAATTTTGCTTTTGAAATTCAGCTTTCAGATGTACTGTTTTTATAACCAGTGACACAACCCACAAGGAAATTCTCTTTTGCAACCCTAATAGAAATGAGTAGAAGCTGTGCATAAACACTTTGGTGTTCTTGTGCACTGGCACCCAGTTCAGTGCTATATTGTTTGTTTCAGGTTGCTCCTCTGCTGAGTTGTACCCAAAGTTGTTTTGAGAAATCTTAGGGCAGCATTTAGAGTTGCTAGTTAACAGCAAGCCCCCTCCTCAGGCTCAGAACAGCCTGGGGCAAGCATTACCAGGGCCTGGGCAGGCCAGGGCACTGTTCAAACATGGATGCCAATCACATAGCTCCATGGAAAAATGAACACACACACACACATATATATATATATACACACACACAAACATATATATATATACACGTTGATTAAATCAGGAGGTGGTCAGAACAGATGCCTTTCCCTCACCATAAAGGTGCACATAATTTAATCAAATGGATTACTCGGGACATATGTGAAACATCTCCAGAAGACTTCATTAGCAATTCAACAAGCAATTACTCTTAAACCCTCTTTTGCATTGCAAGATCACTTTTTCTTCTGTGCTACCACCTAAATTGTGGAGTGTCTGTTGTGGGGAAGGGAATGGATTGTAAACTGCTCTGAGAATCCAAGTGAAGGATGGGGTATAAATCCAATCTCCTCCTCCTCCTCCTCCTCCTCTTCTTCTTCATCTCACTATCGCCTGTAGGTAAAGCCTTCCTAGGTCATGAACAGGCCATTAGCAGCCATCAAGCCATGGCCCAAACTTTTGTTTCAGCCCAGTAAAGCAATCATCACAATTGTTCTCTAAAAGTTTCCCACAGAAAGGACACATGATTTACCACAGCCTCAAGGCAAAATTTTCCTATAAGAATTGGCCCCCAAAACCCCCTCAGTGTGTTGTGCATTCCTGGTTCCAACCATGTTCCCTGTAAGTTGCACTAAGGTGTGCTAGTGCACAGAACTCTGGAGCTCAGCACAGGGATCTTCATTGCCAGTGCACAGGTTTGATGAATGGGTGGCCGTGCCCTCCCACTCATTAAAAAGCCTGGCTGATCATCTGATTTGGAGGGAGGTCCAGTGCCTGGCTGAAGGCCCTATAAAGGAAGAAGCTTGTGCCAGCCAAGTCCTTCTTCCTGTTCCTGCCAGAGCTCCAGGAAGAGCCCTCCTGCTGTGCCTCCTAGTACTGCATACTGGAACTTACTGGATCTACTGCTGCCCAAGAAGATCTGTTGCCCTGCCCAGTTGCATCAGGTGAGTCTCCCCCTTGTCTCTTTCTGCCCAAGAGAGAGGTCAGGAGGCCCCCACCAGGCTGTGTGTTTCTCTCCATGGGGCCCCTCAATGAGGTGAGTTGGAGATAGTGGGGAGGAAGTGCCAGCTTCAGCAACATGCTGGAGGTGATTGGGTGGCTTCTGCTGCTTTCCAAAGTGACTCTGAGCCCACAAGGTTAGATGGATTTAGAGAAGGTGAGGGGGAAGGAGGCAGCGAGGTTAGTTTTAGTTGGAAAAGGGAGGGGGGAAGGAGCCAGCCTCAGCAGCATGCTGAAGGCAATCAGGTGGCTTCTGCTGCTTTGCAAAGTGCCTGTGTGTGCCCTTGAGCCAGCAAGGTTAGTTGGGTGTTTTCTGCTGCTTTGCAAAGTACTTATGTATTTATTTATTTATTTATTATGAGATTTATACCCCGCCCTCCCTGAAAAGCAGGCTCAGGGCGGCCTGTGATCCAGCAAGGTTAGTGAGAGTTGGAGAAAGGGGGAGGGAGGAGCCAGCCTCAGCTGCATGCTGGCGGCAAATGGGTGGCTTCTGCTGCTTTCCAAAGTGCCTGTGTGTGCCCCTGAGCTGGCAAGGTTAGTTGGGTGGCTTCTGCTGCTTTGCAAAGTGCCTGCGTGTGCCCCTAAGCCCACTGGCTTAGTTAGGTGGCTTCTGCTTCTTTGAAAATCGCCTGTGTGTGCCCCTGAGCCAGTGAGGTTACTTGGAGAAAGTGGGGGGGAGCCTGCTTCAGCAGCATGCTGGAGGTGACCAGGCAGCTTGTGCTGCTTTGCAAAGTGCCTGTTTGTGCCCCGATGTGGCGAGGTTCATTGATAATTGGAAAAGCTGAGGGGAAGGAGCCGGCCTCAATGGTGTGCTGGAGGTGATTGGGCAGTTTCTGCTGCTTTGCAAAATGCCTATGAGTGCCCCTGAGCCAGCAAGATTCATTGGAGCTGGAAAAAGTGGGGGAAGGAGCCGGCCTCAACTGCGAGCTGGAAGTGATTGGGCAGCTTCTGCTGCTTTGCAAAGTGCCTGTGTGTGCCCCTGAGCCAGCAAGATTAGATGGAGTTGGAGGAAGGGGTGGGGGAGGGAGCCAGGCTCAGTAAGGTGCTGGAGGTGATCGGGTGGCTTCTGCTGCTTTGCAAAGTGCCTGTTTGTGCTCCTGATCCAGTGAGGTTAGTTGGAGTTGGATAAGGCTGGGGGGGGGAGCCAGCCTTAGCAGCATGTTGGAAGCAATTGGGTGGCTTCTGCTGCTTTGCAAAGTGCCTGTGTGTGCCCCTGAGCCAGTGAGTTTAGTTGGTGCTGAAGAAAGGGGAGGGAAGGAGCCCACCTTAGAAGCGTGCTGGCAGTGATCGGCCAGTTTCTGCTGCTTTCCAAAGTGCCTGTGTCTACCCCTGTGCCAGTGAGGTTAGTTGATTTGGGAAAGGGGGGGGGGACTGGCCTCAGCAGCAAGCTGGAGTTGATCAGGCAGCTTCTGCTGCTTTGCAAATTGCCTACATGTGCCCCTTAGGCAGCAAGGTTAGTTGGAGTTGGAGTAAGTGGGGGGGAGGTAAGGAGGCAGCCTCAGCAGCATCCTGGAGGTGGTTGTGCAGCTTCTGCTGCTTTGCAAAGTGCCTGTGTGTGCCCCTGAGCCAGCAAGGTTAGTTGGATTTGGAGAGGAGAGGCGGAGCCGGCCTCAGCAGCATGCTGGAGGCCATCAGGTAGCTTTTGCTGCTTAGCAAAGTGCCTGTCTCTGCCCCTGACCCAACAAAGTGAGTTGGAGAAAGGGGGGGAAGGAACTAGCCTCAGCAGCATGCTGGAGGTAATCAAGGGGCTTCTGCTACTTTGCCTGTTTGTGCCCCTGAACCAGTGAGGTTAGTTGGAGTTGGAGAAGGTGTGGGGGGGAGCCAGCCTTAGCAGCTTGCTGGAGGCGATCGGAAGGCTTCTGCCGCTTTGCAAAGTGCCTGTGTGTGCCCCTGAGCCAGCAAGGTTGCTTGGAGCTGGATAAGGCTGGGGGGAGCCGGCCTTAGAAGCATGCTGGAGGTGACCGGGTGACTTCTGCTGCTTTGCAAAGTGCCTGTGTGTGCCCCTGAGCCAACGAGGTTAGTTGGTGCTGGAGAAAGGGGAGGAAAGTAGCCCCCCTTAGCAGCATGCTGGCAGTGATCAGGCAGCTTCTGATGCTTTTCAAAGTGCCTGTGTGTGCCCTTGAGCCAGTGAGGTTAGTTGGTTTGGGAGAAAGGGGGGGGGAGCCAGCCTCAGCAGCATGCTGGAGGCTATTGGGCAGCTTCTGCTGCTTTGCAAAGTGCCTGTGTGTGCCTCTCAGCTGGCGAGGTTAGTTGGAGTCAAAGAAAGGTGTGGGGAAAATGATCCCTTCTCAGCAGCATGCTGGAGGTGATTGGGCAGCTTGTGCTTCTTTGCAAAGTGCCTGTTTGTGTTCCTGTGCCAGTGAGGTTAGTTGGAGTTGGATAAGGCAGGGGAGAAGCTGGCCTTAGCAGCATGCTGTATGTGATCGTGTTACTTACTTCTGCTGCTTTGCAAAGTGCATTTGTGTGCCCCTGAACCAGCAAGGTTTGTTGGAGTTGGAAAAGGTGGGGGGAGGAGCTGGCCTCAGTTGCATGCTGGAGGCAATTAGGCAGCTTCTGCTGTTTTGCAAAGTGCCTGTGTGTGCCCCTGAGTCGGTGAGGTTGTTTGGAGTTGTAGGAAAGGATGGAGGGAAGGAGCCAGCCTCAGTAGGGTGCTGGAGGTGATCGGGCAGCTTCTGCTGCTTTGCAAAGTGCCTGTGTGTGCCCCTGAGTCGGCGAGGTTGTTTGGAGTTGGAGGAAAGAATGGAGGGAAGGAGCCAGCCTCAGTAGGGTGCTGGAGGTGATCGGGCAGCTTCTGCTGCTTTGCAAGTGCCTGTGTGTGCCGCTGTGCCAGTGAGCTTAGGTGGATTTGGAGAAAGGGGGGAGGAATGGAGCCATTCTCAGGAGCATGCTGGAGGCAATATAGTGGCTTCTGCTGCTTTGCAAAGTGCCTCTGTGTGCCCATGAGCTGGTGAGGTTAGTTGGAGTTGGAGAAAGGGGGGTGGTGGAGCCAGCCTCAGCAACATGCTGGAGGCCATCAGGCAGCTTCTGCTGCTTTTCAAAGTGCCTCTGTATGCCCCTGAGACGGCGAGGTTAGTTGGAGTTGGAGAAAGTGGTGGGGAAGGAGCCAACCTCTGCAGCATGCTGGAGGTGAATGGGTGGCTTCTTCTCCTTTCTAAAGTGCTTGTGTGCGCCCGTGAGCTGGCAAGGTTAGTTGGAGTTGGAGAAGGTAGGGGGGGAAGGAGCGGGCCTCAGTAGCGTGCTGGCAGGGTAGAAGGCCCCTTGAGGAGATTCATTGGAGAGGGCAAGAGTCCTTTAGTAGCAGTTTAAGCAGGGGTCTTTTCATAGAAAAAGAGCTACAGGAGCTCATTAGCATATGGTATGCTAATGAGCTACTAGGCTATTAGCATAAGAACATAAGAGAAGCCAATGTTGAATCAGGCCAATGGCCCACCTAGTCCAACACTCTGTCACACAGCGGCCAAAATATACCACGTGCCATCAGGAGGTCCATCAGTGGGGCCAGGACACTAGAAGCCCTCCCACTGCTGCCCCCTCCAGCACCAAGAATAGAGTGCATCACCTGCCCCAGACTGAGAGTTCCCATCTATACCCTGTGGCTAATAGCCACTGATGGACTTCTGCTCCATATGTTTATCTAATTCCCTCTTGAAACTGTCCATGCTTCTAGCTGCCACCACCTCCTGTGGCAGTGAATTCCATATGTTAATCACTCTTTGGGTGAAGAAGGACTTCTTTTTATCTGTTCTAACCCGACTGCTCAGCAATTTCATGGAGTGCCCACGAGTTCTTGTATTGTGAGAAAGGGAGAAAAGTACTTCTTTCTCAACCTGCTCAATCCTATTCATAATCTTATAAACCTCGATCATGTCACCCCTCAGCCGTCGTTTCTCCAAGCTAAAGAGCCCCAAGCGTTTTAACCTTTCTTCATAGGGAAAGTGTTCCAACCCTTTTATCATTCTAGTTGCCCTTCTCTGCACTTTTTCCAATGCTATAATATCCTTTTTGAGATGTGGCGACCAGAACTGTACACAGTATTCCAAATGAGGTTGCACCAATGATTTATACAGGGGCATGATGATACTGGCTGATTTGTTTTCAATTCCCTTCCTAATAATCCCCAGCATAGCGTTGGCCTTCTTTATTGCAGCTACACACTGTCTAGACATTTTCATTGAGTTGTCTACTACGACTCCAAGATCTCTTTCTTGATCCGTCTCTACCAGTTCAGACCCCATCAACGTGTAAGAGGGGAGCAGTGGCACAGAGGATTTATCCTCTGGTTACAGTAACATCTGAACTGAACAGAATGTCTGTCAGTTCTAGTCCCGCGCTGGTGTGAGCTACCAGCCCTGTCCCTAGCTTGCCGTCCACCCAGCGGTTCAAAAGCTTCAGCGAGTAGATAAATGGGTACCACTCCTTAGAGAGGGTGGGCACACTAAACCCCTCCGGTGGGGGAGGTGTTAGCCGGCAAATCGGAATGTCCAGCTCGTGAGCTTGAAAGCCTGCAGCGTCAGAAGCCTGTGATGGGTCAATCCGGCCAGGCAGTGGCAGTGTGGCACCACGACTTGAAGAAGTCCTGGAAGAACAACTGACGTCATCTAGCCAAGCCGTCCGAACGCCTCTGAAATGTCTCTGGAACATGTCTGACCCTCAGCTGAACATATCCCCATCGGCTGCAAACGTGTGCAATTTAAAATGATTTATATGTTGTGTCCTCCTTACCCCCACTGAATCATTGTTAGTCCACTGTCTACATGAGTAACTGTAATATCGCTCAGAGCCAGCAGCTCTGCCGGATTCGGCGATTAAATAAATCGAAAGGTATCATCATCATCATCATCATCATCATCATCATCATCATTTATATTTAGGATTTTTGGCTCCAATGTGCATCACTTTGCACTTGGCCACATTGAACCCCATTTGCCACGTTGACGCCCACTCACCTATCCTCGACAGATCCCTTTGGAGTGCCTCACAACCCTCCCTGGTTGTCACCACCCTGAACAACTTTGTGTCATCTGCAAATTTAGCCATTTCACTGCTTACTCCCAATTCCAAATCGTTAATAAACAAGTTAAAAAGCATCGGACCGAGTACTGATCCCTGTGGTACCCCACTGCTTACCACCCTCCACTGAGAAAGTTTCCCATTTATACTCACTCTCTGTTTCCTATTTATAAGCCAGTTTTTGATCCACACGAGGACTTGTCCTTTTATCCCATGACTATTGAGCTTACTTAGGAGCCTTTGATGAGGAACTGTATCAAAAGCTTTCCGGAAGTCAAGGTAAATAATATCTATTGGGTCCCCCTTGTCCACATGTTTGTTCACTCCCTCAAAAAACACTAACAGGTTAGTGAGACAAGATCTTCCCTTACAGAACCCATGCTGAGTCTGCCTCAATAGTTTTTGTTCATCAATGTGCCTACTAATTCTTTCCTTAATAACAGTTTCCCCCAACTTACCCAGTATCAATGTCAGACTGACTGGCCTGTAATTTCCTGGATCTCCCCTGGAGCCCTTCTTAAAGATGGGAGTAACATTAGCTTCCTCCCAGTCCTCAGGAATGGAGGCAGATTTTAAAGAAAGATTACATATTTTTGTCAGGAGATCCACAAGTTCACATTTGAGTTCTTTCAGAACTCTCGGAAGAATGCCATCCGGGCCTGGTGACTTATTAGTTTTTAAATTGTCCATCAGTTGTAGGACTTCCTCTCTTGTCACCGCATCTGATTCAGGTCTTTCAAACCCACTCCCGAAATCGGTGCTTCTGGAGTGGGCAAGCACTTCTCCTCTTCCACAGTGAAGACAGAGGCAAAAAATGCATTCAGCTTCTCAGCCATTTCCCTATCATCCTTCACTACTCCTTTTACCCCTTGGTCATCCAAGGGCCCCACTGCCTCTCTGGCTGGCTTCCTACTTCTAATGTATTTGAAGAATACATTGAAGAATACATATGCCATCCACCCTGACATCACCAGAAGTGATGTCAGAAGGGGAAGCAAAAGTGGGGGAGGCATATTCAAAAGCCTCCCCTCCCCTTCCCCAGCTGGCCTGGGTGGGGGAGTGAAACCCCTTCTCACTAGAGTTGGGCCACAGAAGGAGGAAAGAGGGAAGGAAAGAGGGAAAGAAAGAGAAGGAAAGAAAGAGAGAGAAGGGAAACAGGGAAAGGAGGGAAAAAGAGAAGAGAAGAAGGCAGGAAAGAGGAAAAGGAGAGAAGGAAAGGAGGGAATGAAAGAAATTCAGTGGCAATTTGGCCCCATTATATTCTATGGGCCATTGAAGTCAATGGTGAAAACATAGAGTATATTCTGGGGGCTGGAGGAGAGGGGGATTGAGGAAGAGGCTCTAAACTCACAGGGTACCTGTTGGAGCCTCTCCTGAAGATACCCACCAAGTTTGAAGTACATTGGACCAGGGGGTCCAATTCTATGGGCCTCCAAACAGGTTGCCCCCATCCCCTTCATTGTTCTCTATGGTGGGGGAAAAGTTACTTTTTTCCCACGGTGCTGTTAGTAGCTCTGGTGGGGAGGGGGTTTGAGGGAGAGGCTCCAAATTTTCAGGGTAGCTTCGGGAGCCTCTCCCCACATACACCCCCACGTCTCAAAGCAATTGGACCAATGGGCCTAATTCTATGGGCACCCAAACAGGTTACCCCCATTACCTCCATTGTTTCCAATGGGGAAACCCAGCCAGCAGCACTTAAGGCAGGCAAGCAGGCAGCCACCCAGTAGTCAGACTCTCCCAGAGAATCTCAGGGAAAGTGAACTGTCTTGGGAGGTGCTTGTTTGCCATGAGAACAAGTGGCACACTCCAGAACAAGTGGCGCTGTGGCAGTGCAAGCATGCCACAGTGCCACACAGAAACCCCAAAAGACCAAAAGGAACATCATTTATACATGATGGTGCAACCTCATTGGACCACTCACACCACGCACACCTCAAAAAGAATATTTATAGCACTGGGAAAAATGCAGAAAAGGGCAACTGCAGATGAAAGGAAGTACTTCTTCCCCCAAACAGTGATTAACACGTGGAATTCATTGCTACAGGAAGTGGTGGTGGTGGCTGGCATGAACAGCTTCCAGATGGAATTTGACAAACGTATGGAGGCTGGAGCAGACAGGAAAAAAATAAACCAACCCCCCCCACACACCAAGCAACAGCAACCAGCAGAACTTTCTAAAGTTGTAAACCTGTAAGAACCAAAAAACCTTTCATCTGTTCTAACTTTTAACCTGACTGCTCAGCAATTTCATTGAATGCCCACGAGTTCTTATCTTGTGAGAAAGGATGAAAAGTACTTCTTTCTCTACCTGCTCTATCCCATGCATTGTCTTTTAACCCTCTTATCATGTCACCCCTCAGTCATTGTTTCTCAAAGCTAAGATCCCCAAACGTGAAATCCTTTCTTCATAGGGAAAATGTCCTCCTCTTATTATTGCAGTAGCCCTTTTCTGCAGAAGTATTGATGACATAAAAATGGAAGGTTAGCTCCTTGGAAAACAGAATATTCACATCTCAGTACCCATCTGCTAATTCAGGGAAAGGATTGAGATGTAGGTGATCAGAAAGACCTCATCCTGAAACCCCTGACTTGATGGCCCCAGAGTCTGATTTCATGATAAGGCAGTTTTCTGTGTTCCTGTGATTGTGTGTCTTTCATTGCCGTTCAAAGATGATTTGAATAAGGACTCTGTCCCTGCACCAGAAGTGTTTAGACTACAAATTTCATACCACCGCATGGTCCGCTGATCCCCCTCCCAGGCAAGATATGTTCTCTACTGGTCCAAAGCACGGTTCTTGTGTAAAATGATCCCAATGGTGCCTCCCCAAGGAAATTTACATTGGCAGACAGTGGTACCTGGCTGCAACAAAAAACTATCTGTGGTCCACCACAATAGACTCATGCCCACAGTCTGCAGTACATCCCTAGCAAGATGACATACAGTCATTCCATGTCAAAAAACTGGTTAGGGAGAGATGAACTTCTCTTAGGATTGCCTCCAGGGGGTCCATATTTCAATTAGAATTTGAATAAAGAAGTGGCATCCGCACAAAAACCAAAGGTTGGATCCCCACATATTATCCACCCATTATTATTTTCAGCATACACTCAGCCTTGAGAGAACATACGCTGTGTCCTTAACTTAAGCACTGCTTTTGTTCCAGCTGCCCAATAGTGTGGTACTACCAGAGCATTCTCAGAGGCAGACACTGGGGCCAAGCTGTCATCCAGCCAAAACATTCCCATGCTGAGGAGGACCAGCAGTCTCTGATCCAAAAACCGGTTCTGGTTTCACAAGCATCTATTTCTGTTGCATATATTTCATATGCCAGTATTTCAAAGGCCTGTATTTCATAGAAGAGTGTGATAAGGAAGAACCATCTGTACCCACCAAAACATTTAAAAGCCCACACTGCATACACCCCCATGCTCAACAGACTGTCCTCTTCTAGGGGACATATGCTGTGTCATGGTGACAAGTGCAGTTCTGGTGGCAGCTGCTCCAGAAGTGAGGTGCACCTAGGGCAAATCTTTTAGTTCTTAATGATTCACTTAAATTAGATTTTGTTGTTCTCATTGAGCCCACAGGTCTCCAAGTTTGGTTGTTCGTAAAGGTACCATCGGTCTCAAAATTTGTTCTGCTGCTTCAGACCAGCAATTCTACCACCTAAATAGATCCCAAAGTTGCTAATGCAGAAATTGTGTGTGTGTAATTGCTCAGTGTTTGGTAACCAAGCCACATGTGTCTGTTGTTTTTGGAAAGCCAGAAGGAAGGATCATGAGTTTGAGGATGTCATCCTAATAGCCAAACAGTATTAATTACTTTGGGGAGTCATGATATTATACTAGGCAGTAGACAGAAATTGGAGCAATCACCGTTATCTACAGGGGTCCAGCTTCTTTCAGAAGCACAACAAATTGATGCATAATCCAACCTCAGTATACAATGGTCTCTTTACTGATAGTACTTCACAAGCAGACAATTACTCATGCTCACACAGTTACACAGACCCTTGATAATTACATAGAAAATGATAGTGACAATCAGCTGAGCAGGATGTTTCTTTGAGGGGTAAGAATCATCAGCTTGATGAAGCAGTCGGGTAGGGGAAGGGAGAGTACAGGGAACAGTGATAGTATTCAGGACCAGCAGAACACGTGGAGACTCTGGAAGCGCTAACTAACAAGACTCGTATAGGTAAGGTGGGTGTAGAGGTAAGGAGAGAGAGAGAGCGCACATGGCCTAGGCCTGGTATTTTATGTGGTGGCTTGGGGTTGGCCATTCCTGGAAACCTCCCGTGGCACATCACCTAATGCTCCATCCCCAAAACATGCTAACTGGTATTAGGGAGAGGGTGGAGGGCTGAAAGTCCGTTCAGTCACTTGGTTAACTTATGGATGCAAAGCTGTTAATAGGTGAGTCTGGGTAGGGTGGGTTAAGGCTGCCTGCATGGCCGTTGAAGGTACTCATCATGGAGTTCTGGAGTTTGGATTCTCTCAAGCCTTTAGCCAGGAGATGTCATATGTTCAAAGAGCAACAGTTGCTGGCTAGGTGGTGCTTCTGGTGTACAAGGAGGTGGTACATCATGTTAGAGAGGGTGGGTAACCTCAGTAATAATATGCACATCATCTCAAAGGAAGGTTTCCTTGGTCTGGGTGTGTGTCTACAGCTGGCATCACCTGAGGGCTACCAAGCAGTTCAATTCCTTCTTGCACACTGATTACACAATCCACTGTTGTTCACTTATGAATTAGAAGTCAATAAGAGTGCAATAAGCACCTTTGAGTGCAGCAATTACCTCCACAGGGACCATGGAGAAGTGAGGGGGAATGGTCAGGCATGTAGTCGCAGAAATGGGCGATGTCATCAGGTTCGTAGGTCTGGTCATCTGTCCAGGTATTTTCTGAGTATTGCAGAAGGTAGGTGCCACTGACTACTTGACCTGGCATCAGAGATTAAAAAGCAACTAATCAAAAATGCTAAAGTGATTGTGATTCGCCTAATCCAACTGTGCAAGTAAGTATGTACCAAGCAGAAATCACTATTACAAAGTAAATCAGAAATCCATCACTTGAAGAATAGAATTAACCATAAAGAAATGTCATTAGTATTCATAATATAAAAATACAGTATTTTAAACTGAATCAAGAACCGCTAATCTCCCAATTGTGTAAAAACTAGTTATCATAATAAATAAAATCGACAGTTAGTAAAATATGCATTCTAAAACTTTAAAATTCCATTTCATATATAAGAAATTAAATGAAGAACTGGGGCTTGTTTGGTAGGAAAAGGCCATTAGGAACTCAATAGCATATTAGAGGACACCCCTGAAAGCGTGGCTCATTAGAAAATATCCCACTGATAAGTAATGGGACAACTTTTCACATACAGGGATCAGAAAACTACATATATAATAATGTAATTCTTCATGTAATCACTCCTGGGAGTAAATGACACAACTATCAGTATCAGTACCCAAGTAATTTCAAATTACAAGGAAACTAGCTTGCATTCTCATCAAGCTTGATACCTTTAAAACTGATCAATAAGAATGTAAAAATGAGGGCTTTAGAATAGTACTATATTTGACCAGAGTTCCATGAAATCCAGCATCATGCTTCATAAAAAGATCCAAATTTAGAGGCCACATGGGTCAGCCCCTTTTCCTGATGTTGCCTCCCAACACTGGGATGACTGCCTCTGAATATGGAGGCTCACCTGAGTCAACATGCCTAGTAGGCACCGATGAATCCTCCACTACAGGAATCTGTCTGACCACCTTGGGAAGCCATTTAATCATCAGTACCTCCACTAGTGTTTGCGACCTCAAGTTTTGGTCTGGAATCCATCTGAAGGATTCTGCAGTTTCTCACCTAAGGTTCCTGACCTCCCCAGGCTCCTGCAGATCCTCCCAGCCACACCACTGGACCCCAACTCTTTGCTGTTCTCCACTGCAGCACCTTCCTTTCCCTCTTTGTCCCCATCACTGTTCTTTTCTACCTTTGGAGAGAGGTGCTGTTTCTGCTGCTTCCTGTTTCTGCTGCTTCATTAAGGACAGAGAGAGGGAGATTTATTTTACTTAGAAATATGGTGGTGCACAGAAGACATGTTAGTGGGAGGCAGCAGTGGAGGAGTGGAGAGGAGATAAGGGGCATGCTCGGAAGCCAGCAGGAACTCCTATCTGGTGTGTTCCGGCCAAAAAATAGTCCAAAAGTTTCATGAACTTACATGCATTTCTGAATCGTTCATTTAACTGTTGCATGTAAAACAGGAGAAAGGAGCTTTCAACATCATGTCTAAAATGATCTAGGCAAAGCATTGGGAGCCATTAGGTCATCCTCTGTTCTTCAGAGGCTGTGAAGTCCCTCATCTTCTTCTCACATCGGAAACACTTGTCCATTCTTGGCACGGGCACAAGTTAGCTCGGCAGGGAGGGAGGAGTGCATTTTACATATAGGGGTGGGCTCTATAGAGTCATCATGGTCACAAAGTTTTGAGCCACAACATGATTTTAAAAAGACTTCGTGGCCTGGAACTTCGAAAGATATTTAATAACACTAGGAATTAAATTCTGACTGTTAACCGTCTCATATTTATTGGCATAAGTGGAGCATTGCAATAACATAGAAAGATATTCTAGCTGAGCTCTTCCTGGCCTCTTGAAGGTCCACACCATTCTCCCCCTATGGGGGTGGAGGATCCCTTGACTGACTCTTCAAACTCTGGGGCCTGCTGTAGGATTCCTTTAATGGCCTAGGTTTGAGGAGAGAGATCTTTTTATAATAGGGCCTGTGATGGATTCCAGGCTTGAGATCAGCCTGCAGGCAAAGACACCTGCAAGTCACATGACTAGCAGTGGTGATGTAAGCCTGATGCAGAACTCAAGGTGGAGTTCTAAATAAAAACAAACTCTTGATAGTTGGAGTTTGGCAGTTGAGAATGTCAGTTGGTTGGTAGTTGGTTGGTACTGAGCCAGGGGACTGACAAGTCTGGTTGGAACAAATGAGATATCTATATAGTTTCCAATATTAAGTGAAACCGAGAAAAGCCAAATGTGAAAACCATAGTGAAAACTAAGGAGTCTTAACCAGGAAAATAAGCTCATAAGAAATACACATTCCTCTCCCTTAGAAATTATACCCTGCTGGAGAAGGAGCCTGGTTTAGGGGTTTACTGTGTGGCCAGAGTGTTTGTTGGACTAGAGGACATCCAAGGATCAAACTAAGGCACAGCAGAGGTATTTCTCTGTGAAAGTGTATAGTACCTAAGAAACCCACATAAAAACTGGCCATCTCAAACAACATAAGGGTTGCGTTTGGACAGAGAGAGTGATTTGTACTGTGTCATCTGAAGTGACTGATTATAAAGGAACTAACCTAAAGCTAAAATATACCATATGCAACTATGTATCCACAAGCATCAATGTTTTCCCTTGTAAATATATTTCCTGCCTGACTTTGTAAATAAATTCTACAGTTGGTTGTACTATTCCAAGTTGCATGTGCCTCAATGTCTGACAGTATCTGACAAAGTTAAACAGTAAACTTCATCTTAAACTTCATCTTATAAAAAGGCAGTGTTCATAAAAAGCCCCAGAGACAATAAGTGGCTTGAGTTTTGACAAAAGGATGAACTGTGTGGATTCCTGGGTTGACAGAGGCTGGCAGACAGTGTCAGTGGAAAATAAACCTGCTCCAGCCTGAGAAAGATTAAAGATTAAACCAAACCCCTCATACCCTAAAATAAGGGGGTTCATAAGAGGGCCATTGTGGATCTGAGGGGATGTTTTCAAAGCATACCCTTTTTAAACCGAAAGCTTCCTACGGGAAGCTTTCACCCACTTCACTCAAAGAATAGAACATGCTTGACCCCTGGGAAATAACCATAATGGTTCTTCC
The DNA here is from genome assembly GCA_029375565.1 of Gekko gecko. NCBI lineage: Eukaryota > Metazoa > Chordata > Lepidosauria > Squamata > Gekkonidae > Gekko > Gekko gecko. The sequence goes on along the minus strand of JAPDNY010000002.1, from coordinate 218,577,159 downwards.
CAACTATGATTGACATAAGGTCAGTCGTCAGGCGTAATAATGTAGCCAAGCTTTTTCTGGGCATGGAGTTGTCACGTCTGCAAATAAACAAAGTCCTGAAGCATGATGGGCACATCTCAATTTCCATCAAAAAATACAGTATTTTGCACATAAACAGTTATACATTATTTTCAACAACAATAAACATAACTTTCCCATACAACGGACAACAAAACCCAAGTTCTGGGGCCCTGGAAAGTACCCACCATGCACCAAAGTGCTCTTGATAGATGGAGGCTCATGGAGCAGACGCTCAAAAAAATAATACACACTGAGCTCTTTTGCTCAGGCGAGCCAGGAGCAGCATACATGGGCACCCCGGCTGTAGCCAGCTAGGATTGCATGACTAGAGTTCCTGCTGTAGCACCTCAAACCAAAGACCTGTATGGCCTGATGCTGCAAAACAAGGCAACTCTGGCAGAGACAGTAGTGACTAGCTCAGTGCAACCTCCTTATGAAATGTCAGCATTGCAGTCTGGCACTAAAGTCACTTTGGTATGGGCCGTTGGCAGGATTAACCAGGACATGGCAGGTCTTGCCCAGTTGCTAGGAATGGGATGCTCAAGGTTAAGGTATTTCTTAATTGAGTCATAGCAGCCTTTCATCTCAGCAGACCCCCGGAGTTCAATATAACCCTGCTGCTCTTGAGTTTGACTTAATTTGGGGGCTAAAAAGCCCTCCCAAAACTGGTTAAAGAATAGAAAACTAAAGAGAAAAGAAAAAGAAATACCTTTGGCCCCTATATAAGGAAGGGGAGAGGGTGCAATATTATTAATCAGAAAAATCACCCCAGTGCTATGAAATATACATGCTGCAATTTTTGGAGAGGTTTTTGTTTGTTTGTTTGTTTGTTTGTTTGGATGGTTTAAAAGATAGGAGAATTGTTTTGCAATAGCCAATAGATCACTAGACCATTTTGGGGGGGTGCTATTTAAGAATTATTTCAGCTAAGAGGATGGTTGAAATTTTTTTATGCTGTTTTCATTATGTATAAGAAATGTGAAACCTTTGGATCATGCACCTCTAAAACTTGGTCACATGTTTCTAGCCTTTTTCACAGTCTTTGTGAGGACATCTCTCTCCACCTGTCATTTTCCACTAATGTGTCATCCTGACAGAGATGTGCATTCTGTTGAAGAAATTTATGACACTAGATCAGGAAATGAAGGCTTTGAATTTGCAGAAAATGCAAATGCAGATTCGACCACTGTGAACGGCCATAAATCTATGCAGAAGATACCATAAAACCCAATGAACAAAGAAAGTGAAAGCAGCATTCCATGTAGAGGGGAGTTTTATGACCTGACATGGCTGTGAAAAAACTACGGGGAAACAGATGGGTGCAGAATCAGCCTAAAAGGCAATTAGAAGAGAAAGTAACTAGTCAGATCCTTTGGTTTAGGTACTTGCAAATTCAACATTTATTCGCTTCCCCACCTTTAACAAGTACCTTTTCTAGATCGCTAATAGAATTTGAACTGATACTCAAACATTATAATGACAAAATCACAGGATTAATATCCAAAATTTATAAGTTACTAATTGGAATAGACTCTCAGACATTGTTGACATACCAAATCAGCTGGCAAATGGATTGTCAAAATAGAAGTACTGAAGAAATGTGGGGAAAATATCTGGAGTTCACCAGCTAATGCATCGAAGATTTTCACTATCAGTTTTCTAACTTTTAAAATGCTTTCCAGGGGGTATCTTCCCCCAGTAAGACTGCACAGAATAAACCCGAAATTGGATTATAAGTGTTGGATAAACTGCAGGCAAATAGGGGACTTTATACATTGTTGCTGGGGATGCCCGCAAATTCACTGTTTCTGGCTCAAATAATAGAGGAAATATAAAGATTACAGGACATACCTTACTTTGCTTCAGTAGATGGTTCTCTTGAATAACTAGGCCAATGCATCCTGTTCAAGGGCAAAAATAAAATTGTTTCTACTCTTCTAACAGTAGCAAGGATAATGATAGCGTCGAAGTGAAAAACAAAAGGCTATCTACCTTGCGAATGTAGCATTCTAGATTGTGGGATCATTTTGTGTTAGGTAAGATCTCAAATGGTATTCTTATTTCTCAGTTGGAGAAGCACTCAGAAGAATTCATAGCTGTTTGGTTCCCTGTGACAGAATATTTGAAGAAACACAAGGTTATTCCTAGAAATAAGTACTCTAAGGCTTTGCTTTTTTAAAAAAAAATTGTACACAGAGTTAAAGCTTTGTGTGTTTATCTTTAGCATTAATAGACAATAAGGTTGAAATTGCAATATTGCTAAATGTCAGATTGGATAAAAGCTTATTATGTTCATTATGTTAAAAATGTTTTTGGTATAGTTTGGTATATAATAGTATAATAGGATGATGATGATAAAAATTATTTTTAAAGGACAACACAGGTAAAGCATGTTGCAGTAATCTAGTGTTGAGGTATGGCTGTGGTCTTGGCATTGTAGTACCTGATGTTTCACCAGCAGCTTTGACTGGCATTCTCAGAGGCATAACACAGAAAGGTAGAGTACTCTCTGTGTCAATGTGAGAAGAAAAATGGTAGACAAGTAATTTATATCTACTCAGGAAGGTGGGGTAGGGATGAGTCATTCTCTTGTAGGAGTTTCCCAGGCTGTGACATGCTAATGGAGGAGCTTTCCTGAGGAGGTTCTTTTGCATATGGATTGGCTGTTGAAATTCTAATCTTATATGTAGTGCTGTTGTAAGATGTAGAGCATTTTGTGTTTTTTAGGACAGAAAACCATGCCTTATTTATTTTTAAACTCTCTTAAGCAAACTCTGGAGTTAAGCAAACTCTAGAGGATAGCAGAAGACAGTAGGGCTTAGCATGTTGTGGTCCATGGGGTCGCAAAGAGTTGGACTTGACTGTGTGACTGTGCGACTGAACAATGACAACAAAACAATTGGTTAGGGAAAGGGGACTGTGTATTTTCACTTTTTTTGTTGTTCCCTTGTTCAGCCTGAAATTCTTGAACCAAACTTGAGCAATTTTCAAAATTCATTTATTAACCTGTCTTATATTTTAAATACTCAAAGCATGATCTCTGGAAAAAACGCTGCACTTATTTACTCTGGCTATCTGAAGTACGGTAATGAGGAGGGGCAGTGGAGGAAATAACCATGCCCTGAGCACAATAGCATGAATGTCTGTTGTGGTGGACTGTCCCCGCACTAGTTGTGGAATGAAGTGGGCAGACCCAGCATCTAGGCGAAGCATCTAGACAAGCACAGATTGCTAGATGTACAACTTTGTCTGGCAGGAGAAATTCTCAGAGTTTTTTGTCACAGTGGGTGGCACTGCTGAGCAGATACTTGGGATGGCCTCAGAGATTTTCCAACCTCCAGGAAGCCAGCCAGGAGGAACAGAAAAGCTTGCAAGTCTATTCCTTCACTTGTGGCTTCCATGCATTCTTGGGCACCTACCTTTATGGTAGCCAGCCACAAAGAACAGTAATCTGGGCTAAGTGACCCTTCATGGTACAACTATTTATAACATGATTTTGTTTCAAACTGTAGACTACAGACAGGAGCAAATAAAAAGGGCTGAACTGTGTCTTTATATTTGTTCTTTCAATAGTGTATAAACTTGTTGTGATGGCCTTGGGAGAGAAGGATTGGATTAAATTGATGTTATTAAGTTGACTTGCCTGAGATATTTCTTTTCCCACAAAGGACAAGCTGTGATGGCCTTGGGAAAGACGCAAACCTTGTTATATTGAGTATCTGGCATTTCCTTTATGTGCTATATTTGTATATTTAGATTTGTTATCTTATGTTGGTATATGAATTTGTAATTGATTTGGTTGAATAAAGATTTTTTTTAAAAAAAGTTGTACACATCTTCATAGATTTGTCTTCCTACTGCTGTTCATTTCTCATTCTAACATAGCTAGTTAGCTTTACTGTTTCTGCAATCTGCCAGATTTTTCAAAGACATTAATAATGAAGGCATCTCTAGTCCTCTGCTTTGCTGCAATACAAACTCTTGAAAAACAGAACTAGACTGACAGAAATTATACATTAAATGTTTGCATTCTGCCATGCCAATAGTTCAGAACCACGGAATGGCTGCTCAGATCTGAATGCTCCTTTAATTTTGTAAATTTCACCTCCAAATTAGAAGCTTCTCACAATGCCTGCTGGTTTTTTTACACTGACAACACCTTTTATGATCTAATGTATAGTTGGGGGGGGGTTAAGTATAGGCTATTTACTGAAACATGATTTTATACAGTTTTTCCTTCAAAGATCCAGATATCAATTGCAAGGGTGCATTATGCCAGATTTGTTTCCTTTTATGTCTGGAGGCACAAAGTTTAGATGTATGTTGTTATATCTATGTATGTTGTTAGCTGCCCTAAGCCGCCCAAAGGCGGGGAGGGTGGGATATAAATGTAAATACAAATAAATAAATCTTTCCCCCCAGTTGATCTGCTATAAATGTGTTAGCCAAGGAATCTGGTTTACAAGCAATGTTCCCTCTAAGCTGTGGAGTCTTGTGAGCAAAAATTCTACTTTGTGAGCTACTGGCATTAAAGTTGTGAGCAAGCGATTTGCCTACTGCATAAATTAGTTTGCTCTGAAGCCATCCTTCCTGAGCTAAGACAAAAATGTGTGAGCCGGAGGCTAAAAAACTGAGCTAGCTCACACTAACTCAGCTTAGAGGGAACACTGTTTACAAGGTAACTTCTCTGTATTGGTTTTCTTTGTTTGTGTTGTCCTTCATGCAGCAATGCCATAAAACCCATCATTTCTAGGGCAAAATTGCAAAAGCTGGCTAAAACCTTCATAGGAACACCCCCGATTGCTAAACTGCATACAAGATACAAACAACAGAAGACAGGAAAAGGACAGTTTCAAAACAGGCATGTTTTATGTTTCCAAAAGTTCGGTAGGAGTGCCCTCTAATGGTGAATTGTCTCCAAAATGCAAATGCAGAATTTGAACTGTCAGATTAATCGTTTAAATAATGTTCAGTGCTGACCGTTCTCTTTCTGATCATATTTTCACTTTCCAGCCTGGTCAAAACACATTATATTTGCTACGGAGGTGCTGCTGTACAAGCCACCCATGGCAAGTGATCTCTGTATTGTTTGTAACACAGATAATTATGCTCAGGGGTCATTTCATGGAAAAAGAAGTGCAAGAGCTCATTAGCACAACTCATTAGCATAACTTATTTGCATATGCCACACCCCCTGACATCACCGGAAGTGTGTCAGAAGGCAACACCCACTGCTCAGGCTCCACTGGACTCTTTTGGATTGCTAGTTATGGGGGGGGGGCACAGACCTGCCCTCACAGAAGAGAGAGCACTTGTACCTGAACCTTGGTCTTAAAGGTGCCACTGGACTCTTTTGGATGGCTAGCAAGTGCAGGAAAGTGTGTGGCTGCTCGTGGGTTGAGGAGGGAAGCATGGAGGACACGCATGGCCTCGAGCAGGTAGGGGATCAGGGCGATGGTGGGGCAGAGGCACAGGAGGAGGCCGAGTAGGCGCAGGAGGCTGGGGTGGAGCTCCTTGCAGGCCTTGCAGGAGTCACCAGGGCCACACCATGGCCAGGATGAGGATGGGCAGAGCATGGATGGGCTGGGTGCCATGGCCCACGCAGTGGCAGAGCAGCTCAAGGGCTAGCTCGTGGCAGCACTCTACTGGGTTGGCCAAAGGGCCAGGAAAGGTGATGGGGGCTGCTGGGAGCAGGGGGCGGGGCTTGCTGCATATGCCTGCCTCCTGGGCTCCTTACTGCCAGAGCTTCGCTCCTGTGCGCTCCTGCAGGAAATGAGCCAATTATCCTGCAGATGCACACCTTTCTCTCATAAATCTCCTTACCCTTGTCCTACAGCTGCATGCAAAAGCACAGAGACTCATCATGTGACAACAGTCATTCATCTGATAATTACAACATGTTTTAATTTGAATAGAGATCACTGAATGGCTGTTTTAATCCCCATAGAAAATATAACTCATACGACAAACAGTTTCTTTTGTAGAAAGTCCAACATTGTCAAGGGCATCTGCAGGAATAATTTTTGGGGGGAGGTAAGGTCACTCAGAGATCACTCTAGACCTCCTCCGGGGTGTATGTATCATGGTACATTAAAAATCAGAAACTCCGCTTGTTCCCTGCAGACCCCCACAAACACAGTGTAGAAGCTAAGGAAACATTTGGTGGTGGCAATATTAATAACAGCCTCCATTACTGGAAGCAGAACATCCTCTAAGAAGGAGAATCTTTTTTGTGTTGTCTTCATAGCTATCCCAGTGTTGATCACCTGCCAGCAGATGGAGAGAAGCTTCCACTACAACTGTGGCCCCCAATGTACCATGATCCAGCCATGTTTTCCTGGCAACACTTGCTTATCCCTCAAAGCAAAGAATAATTCCTTGCTTTCCTACAACTCGCTGTAGCAGGAGGTGCTTCAGAAGACCCCAGGAGGCATCACCTTTGGGTGTGGAAGGACCAGGCTCTTTTTGTAGCAGGAACTCCTTTGCATATTAGGTGACACACCCCTAATGTAGCCAATCCTCCAAGAGTTTACAGTAGCCCCTGTAAGAAGAGCTCTATAAGCTCTTGGAGGATTAGCTACATTAGGGGTGTGTCGCCTAATATGCAAAGGAGTTCTTGCTACAAAAAGAGCCCTGGGAAGGACCACCCATTCACAATCACTTGCCCCGATCACAGGACAATGCTTGGTTTGGAATCTCTGAACATTTGGTCATGGCCGTTCATGCAGCCATTCTGTGGTGGCACACACTAACTTACCTCAGAATTCCAAAATGCTCAACAAGGTTAAGGATCGCTGTACTACAGGGAGATCTAGTTTGCTTTGAAATCTGAAGAACCTTCATGGATGAGAAAAGGGCCAAGATTTATGGTGACCCTTTGTTTGGAAACTCTGTCCCAAAAATAGAGTAAGAAAAACATGCGGTTTAGCTTTTTTAAAATAAAGTCCTTAAAAAGCTTCAAGCCATGTTTCTAGTCCAAACACCCTGCAAATAGTAACACCTATGTTACCAGAGAGGAAGGGAAGGAGACTGTAAGCTGCTCTGAGAATCCAAATGAAAGCTGGGGTATAAATCTTCATCTTCTGCTTTGTCTTCTTCGTTGTTATTGTCTTCGTTGTCTTTGTCATCGTCATCATCTTCTTCCTTGTCATCTTTGTTGTTGTCTTTGTTGTTGTCATCTTCTTCTTTCACCAGTGGCCAACCAGTTGCCATGGAGGGCCAAAAAACAGAAGCTGAGACCTTTTCCTGAAGATATCTCCTAGCACTGACATTCAGAGGCTTATTGCCTCTGGATGTGAAGGTTCCCTTTAGTTATCTTTGCTAGTAGCCATTAATAGATCTACACTCCATGAATCTGTCTAATCTCCTAATGGTGTTAGGCTAATGCTCTTCTTTCTTTGTTTATTCCAAGGAGTTAGACCTCAACATTTTATTAGAAATTCACAAAGTAGTGATGACTTCTGGTTGGAATGGCCACCCATTAATGCACTGTTTTTGTGCCTCTGCATCTCCTCTCACCGAGGTGCCTATTCTATGTGCAGAAGACTGGGAAAACATCAGTCTCCCTCTTCCCACCCCAGCTAGGGGGCTAGTCAATCAATGGAGCTTCCTGGATTGTGTTCAGGTCAGTTTGTGTTCAAGATGGCTGAGATGAGATAAATGTAGCAATTAAATTAAGGATGATCCTACCTACCTTGCTTGTGTTTCTTTCTGCCTTCTTTAATATCTGTGTTTATTATTTTCATCATATTATAACAAGAGGACACGATAGAAAACTAAGCAATTAGGTAGAACAGAGAGACTTTCTCCCCCCTTATCTCCTTTCAGCAACCAGGGACTGTACCAGCTCAAAGGAATCAAAAGCTTGGCTGAAGGAGAGACTTTTTTCTTATCAATTTGCTGCAAACATTTGTGAAGCTGTTAATCATTATGGGGGTGAAATAAGAGCACAAGTTATTTCAAAATATTGGATTGAAGTTTTGAATTATGAATAATGATCTACCTTTTTACACAGAGTCACAAATTATAGCCGCCATATTCTACTCTGTTTTTTAAGTACCTAAAGATACAAACTGGAAATACCTGAAGGGCTGTGTTTGTTGACAGAACTCTAATAAATATAAACCATGGGATTTGTGACAGATTTCATTAATGGGCTACAAACTATTATAAACAGCACGGGGGGGAAGTTCAGTTTACTGAACTGTTGTGATTTCTATTTACCTCTTTTGAAAGAAACCCATCATCTTTTCCCTTTCTTGGCTGCAATTTTAAAAGGTTATATTGTTTACTTTATTTGCTTCTTTGGCAAGTTCTGGCAAGACTGAATTTTGGATTATTTGGGTTACTTACTGGATTCAGTACTGAGATGCCCCTGCCTTTCTGTTTTTTTTACTACACATCTGTGATGGAACTTTTTGGAATCTACAGTCTTTGACTCCATCTAGTGGTGAAGTTAACATGAAACAATACAAAAATATTCAATCAACTGACAGACTGGATAAGATTTTTTCTTCTCAAATGACAAATAATACTAATTAATAACTACTAACTACTATATATATTTTTATTTTTAGTAGTATTAGGCACTAAATACATTAACATTAGCAGATCAATACTATTAACACTAACAATAAAATATTTTCTTTTGTTTTTAATTTCCATTCTCATAACCCATATCTTCTCTGTGGAATAAGCTTTTTCCTTTCCTCCTATTGACATTTTTAATATATTGTTAATTAATTGCATTCATGAAGAATTTTGAAATACCCTGAAATAATACTGAATTTAAAAAATCAATTGAAACCATAAAGTTATGAATTAAGAAAGACTTATTTTGTTGACTCCGCAGAGATTGTTGATGTATTGTGTTTGTGTACTGGGGTTATGATTAATTGAAACAGATATTTTTTTGATTGTACTGAATACTACTAATAATTAAGCTTTAGTTAAGATGTATTGGTGGCATTATTGATAGATGAAAAAATTGCATGAAACATTCAGAAGGAGAAGAGTACTCAGAAAATTAAGAATGTCAACAAAATTGAAGGATAAGAGGGGGGAAAGAAAGAGATGAAGGACAAAGATGTATTAGACTTTTGGCAAAAAAATTCAGAATCACTGTCCAAACAAATTCAAGACTTAAGCTCTCAAATCAAACAATGAGAAGAACATACTGATCAAAGACTTTAAAAAGAAATTTCAAATGTGAAACAGGAATTGAAAGAAGACTTAACAGATATCTGGAGTAAACTGCAAAAAAACTCCCAAGAGATTGAGAAAGTTAAGAATAAATTTAAAGACCTGGATTTGCACCAAGAAGCCCAAGGTTTTAGAGGTCCAAAACAGAGTCAACACTTTACAGTTCAGGGGTGTTTATGAAGATTTTGGCAAACCAAATCTGGAAAACTGTTTCTACAAAGTGTTACAAGGCTTTCAAGGATTCAAAGAGGCTTCCCAGACATTGACCAGTTATATAGAGTTAACTCAAAATTTGCATCAAGGAACAGACTACCTTGTGATATCCTGATTACATTTGTGCATAAAAAGACAAGAGATACTATACTGAAAAAACAGAGAGACACACCTCTCAAAATTGCAGGCAAAGAGGTCCAGATTTTTCAAGACTTACCCATAACAGTCTTGATTAAAAGAAAATACTTTGATTTTCTATGACAAATTCTGTAAGAAAAAGAAATAAGATATCATTGGAGAATCCCATGTGCCTTAGAAGTTTCACTACCTAAGGGCAGAAGATTAATTTCAACAGTTGAACAAGCTAAAAAATTGGCAGAAGAATTAATGAGAGAGACTCAGGAATATCCTGAAAGTTCTGAGGACTCTGGAAAATCTAAGGAACAAAGGAAAGATTTAAAAAATCCCAGATAAGGAAGAAGACAAACTAAACCAAGCTGCAGCATTCTGATAAAATGACACATTAAAGGTAACATCGTTGAACATAAATAGATTGAATTCCCCTTCAAAATGACCCAAGATCTTCAACTGGCTAAAGAAGCAAACACTAGATATAATATGTATCCAAGAAACTCATGTAAAGAAAGAACACAAGCAACTTTTAAAAAACAAAAAATTGGGCAATGACTATATAGCCTTATCAAATGAAAAGAAAAAAGTGTCACGCTCAGCCTGAGAGGGGGGGTTAGTGCCCCCGGTAGCCGTTGCTTCCCGAGGCCCGACGATGGGTCGGGGGTCCTGGGTGTGAGGTGATCCAAAAGGAGGGGAGGAGAGAGGGGCCTCAGACTGACAGGGGACAGGGTTTGAAGCACCCCTGGCGTCCCTCTGCCCAAGTGCCCGGGAGTGGTTACTGCCCTTGTCGCTCTCTCTGGTCCCCTGCGCAGCCCACCAGGTCTCATGGGCACCATGCTCCTCCCTGGCCCCTCTCCCTCACCACCCTTTTATTCCTCCCCTCGCTCCCAGCACCCCCCAGTGCTCCCAGGCCACCACCCTCACCTGTCCTGGACCCACCCTCCTTCTTGGGGAACAACATTGAGCATGGCGTGGTGGGTGGAAGTTGCCTCCCGGGCCGCTCGGGGCCGCTCGCGGGCTCTTCTGCCCCCCCTGCTTGCCGGGAATTGATGCAGCCCATGGCGGCCCCCCTGTTGTGACCGGCTCGGTCTCCCCAGCCGCCCGCTGCCCACTGCAGCTCTGAGGGCCCAGCAGGTATGTGGGGCCTGTACTTCCACCACGGTGGGTCGTCCGGCGGGGGGTGCCCATTCCCAAGCCCATGAGGCCGGGACAAAAAGGTGCTGTGATCTATACAAGAAATCAACATATTACAGTTGTGGAAGAACTAAGTGATTTGGAAGGGAGATAGATCCTACTAAAATCCGCTTCTCTAATGGCAAGATTTCTACACTTCTATCCATTTATGTTCCTAACAATGCTAAAGAATTTTTTTCCAGATTTTTTCCCAAGTTTTACTGGACTTTCAAGAAGGAGAGATTATGATATTTGGAGATATGAATGGGGTGTTAGATCCAAAAGATAGATCTAAAAGAAACAAAGGAGGAATACTTCCTAAGAATTTCTTTAAATATATGGAACTGTTATGACTAAAAGATGCATGGAGAACTATCAACCCAGGCCTTACACATTATACATTCTTATCTGACAGATATCAAACATATTATAGAATTGACATGTGTTGTATACCTAAAACATCAATTATGAACCTGGAAAATGTGGAAATCCAACCATTGATATTCTCTGACCATAATCTGTTGTTGCCCCCCCCAAAAAAAACCTACTCACCCACGGTTGCATCTGATCACATGGTGACAGGCTGCCCCCGCAGCTTCAAAGGACTGTGTGATCATGCAACTGTGGGTCAAATTCCTCCGGGGAAAATAGCCTCGCTTCCCCACGCATTATCTCATTCGTGTGACCACCATCAGTATGTACCTTAAAAAAAAGAGTCATAAATGTTACTTTAAAATCATTATCCTAAATAGTTCATAATTTTGTATGCTTCTAAAAAGAAAAAGTACATTGACATACTGAGAAATTATTGTAACTGAGTTGAGAAGATATCCTACTCTTGTTCTATGTATCAAATATCAAAACTGTATCCTCAATAAAAGTAAAATGTAAAAACTGCTGATAATTAATGACTTTCCCTTTTTCTTTTCTGTACCCTTTCAACTATATAATAAAATAAACTGCTTTGCTCAAAAAAAATACATGAAGTAGCTTACTAAGGTTGTCAACCTTAAGATAGGGTCTGGCATTCTCCCAGAAGAACTGATCTCCAGAGATAAGTGGCCAAGAGGAAATGGCAGCTTTGGAAGGTGGAGTGTAGGAGAAAGTACAGTCCTACAGTAGCTACAGAGGGCAGATGCTCCTATGGAAGAACATCCTGTCAAGGAGTCAATAGGCTGACCCCACGGGCTCCCAGGGTAGTTGCACACAAGTAACCAGAATGATATTTTAAAAATATATTTATATAATTTATTATAAATATAGACAATTTAATGAAAGTACAGCTAACAGATTGCCAAAGGTCAAACAGCAAATAAAAGAAAAAAGCTAGCTTTATCTACCTAACGCCGTTCAATAGCTTTGTTAGGTGGCACAAACTTACATCCAGATGAAGGCCTCTACTTAGTGTGCTATACGGCCTCAGTAGTTGTGAAGCACAAGATCAGACCTGCAATCCATGAAAATCTCAGCTAGCTAGCTACCTCCTGTAGTCATATCAGAGTTATAGTTTTTGACACACTCCAAGTCAGGTGCAGATAACAGCCAATCATAACACATCTTCAGAAGAAAGCTCCTGGTTCCCCCCCCCCATCATTGAAGATATACTCTCATGGGAAGTTAATTGTCCATTTCCACTCTGGCCTTGAAAATGATAAGGTGTCAGACAGGCTGGAGAACTAATTAATAACAACTGCAAGGAAAACCAGGCCCATTGTTATACACATTAATCCTTGAGGGGAGGCATGAATGGTGCTTTGCCTTACACATCCCCACTGAACTCCCTCCTCTTCCCTAACTCTGCTGTCCTCAGACATTGTTCCCAATTTTTCAAATCAGAGCTGGCAACCCCATGGCTTCCAGTCAATCAAAATACCATATACAATGGTAACAGTTCCCAAAGGGTAGCTGTGATAGTCTGCATCTGATAAACAGAGCTCTAGCATACAAAAGTGTATGTGAGAATAAGATGCCACAAGACTCTCGTATAAACACCCCTCCAGTCTATATATCTAATTCTCAACAGTCCCCTCTGCATGCAGATACTTATTTCCATGGATAGGGGGCACACTCTCCCCCAATAGGTTTTTCTACAGACTCAGGGGACTTCACGGGCTTGCAGAAAAATCCAAAAAGTAAACAAACAAACAAAACCAGGAGTGCTGAATTCTCCCCCTCAATACCTTTTGAAATGGCTGCCACACAATGATCTACTTCAGGCCCCACCATATTGACAGTAAGTAGGATTGCCAGTCCTAGATATCTTTGTGTGTGAACCACAATGATGTCACCCAGAGGTGATGTCATCACCCAGGGCCCATTGTGGGGTATGGTCTAGCATCTGAGAAAAAACTTTATGGTTAACAACCAGTGAGGCATGTCAGTATGGACGGGGCTGCCCAGAGGCTGGGCTCCCCCACTGGCCAGCTGAGCAATGGCAAATTGAGGTTCCCAAAAGTGGGTAAACCCCTGCTCCCATCGGGGGGATGGCAATCGTAACAGTGAGAGATAGACTGGCTCATAGCCAGAGAGAGAGAGAGGAGGAAGAAAAAGCAGGACTGGAGCTTGGATTGAGAAGGATTTCTCCCGAAGTATGAATGGCTAAATAGTGGGGAGTTTGGAGCCAGGCCTGGGACTAGGATTTGCAGCTCCAGGTTGGGAAATTTGTGGAGATTCTGTGAACTCTGAGGAGTGCAGAGTTTGGGGAGGGGGGAGGCCTCGGCTGTATATAATGCCACAGAGTCCAGCCATTTTCTCCAGGAGGACAGATCTCTATTGTCTGGAGTTCAATTGTAATTTTGGGGAATCTCCAGGTCCCATCTGGAGGCTGGTAAACCTAGGCCTAGCAGCACCTTCTGGGTGACTTGATACCACCTGACTTGCATGATTCAACTAGACCTGGTTGCTTGCTACTGTTCAACAGCAAACACCCTATGAAAGTCAGTGTAGTATAATGGTCAGAGCTTCAGAGTAGGGTTTGCAAGACCCAGGTTTAGATCCCTATCTTGCTGTGGAAGTTCACTGGGTGATTTTGGACCAGTCACATACTTGGAGCCCAGCCTACCCCATAGGGTTGTTGTATGGATAAAAAGGAGGAGAGAATAATGGGTGCAGTCACACGCACAAGATAAATCAGGGGAGGAGCAAGGCTATTCCCTCTGGAGGAATTTGACCCACAGTTGTGCGATCACACAGTCCTTTGAAGCTGCGGGGGCAACCTGCCATTGTGTGATCAGACGCAACCATGGGTGAGTCGGATTTTTGTTTTACCATTTGTTTCTGATTCTCTTAAATGGGGGATCAATGAATCACATCTCAGTACTGAGGGCTCCCTATGGAGTGTGTGATGACGTGCATACTGAGAAAGGGGGAGGGAAACAACAGCATGGAGTCAGGATGGCCTGATCAGACCATCCCGATGCCATGAGAGCATGCTGGAGTGATCAGACAGGAGAAAGTCCATCTGTGGCCCATAGCAACCCGTTTGCTACTGGACTTTCACCAGTGTCTTTTTACTCTGCTTCTGTAGTGGAGCAAAATGGGTTGCCGACAGGTGCAGGGTGCTTCCCAGATATTTGTGTCTGATCATGCCCTTTAAATCCACCTGGCCTATGGCATGGCTAATTGTGCATGTGATCATACCAATTGTAAACTGCTTTAGTCCCCACTGTGGAGAAAAACCATAGTTTTCCTCAGTAGAAGCTGCAGGGGTAAAGGAGATGGAAAGCTGAAGACAGAGGGGGCAAATAAAGGGGAGGGACTTCAGACACTTATAATCAGGGGTCTTTTCGTAGAAGAACAGCTGCAGGAGCTCATTAGCATATGGTATGCTAATGAGCTATTAGGCTATTAGCATATGCCACGCCCCCTGACATCACCGGAAGTGATGTCAGAAGGGGAAGCAAAAGGGGGGGAAGCATCTTCAAAAGCCTCCCCTTCCCTTCCCCAGCTGGTCTGGGTGGGGGAGCTAAGAGAGAAGGGGTTTAAAGTTTAAACTCCTTCTCATGAGAGTTGGGCCACAGAAGGAGGAAAGAGGGAAGGAAAGAGAGAGAGTAGAGAGAAGGAAAGAAGGAAGGAAAGAGGGAAAGAAAGAGAGGGAAGAAGGAGGGAAACGGAAAGGAGGAAAGAAAGAAAGAAAGAAAGAAAGAAAGAAAGAAAGAAAGAAAGAAAGAAAGAAAGAAAGAAAGAAAGAAAGAAAGAAAGAAAGAGAGAGAGAGAGAGAGAGAGAGAGAGAAGAGAAGAGAAGAATGAGGGAAAGAGGAAAAAGAAAGAAGAAAAGGAGGGAATGAAAGAAATTCAGTGGCAATTCAGCCCCATTATACCCTATGGGCCATTGAAGTCAATGGTGAAAACATAGGGTATATTCTGGGGGCTGGAGGGGAGGGGTTTGAGGAGAGGCTCCAAGCTCACAGGATAGCTGATGGAGCCTCTCCCCAAGATATCTACCAAGTTTCAAGAACATTGGACCAGGGGGTCCAATTCTATGGGCCCCCAAACAGGTTGCCCCATTTCCTCCATTGTTCTCTATGGTGGGAAAAAAGTTTGGACCCCCTGGTCCAATGTTCTTGAAACTTGGTGGGTATCTTGGGGAGAGGCTCCATCAGCTATCCTGTGAGTTTGGAGCATCTCCCTCAAATCCTCTCCCCTCCAGCCCCTAGAATATACCCTATGTTTTCACCATTGACTTCAATGGTCTATAGGATATAATGGAGCTGAAATTGACATTCGGCTGCCTGAAAGACTCTCCGGGACGCCGGCTGGGGGCGGGGCTTGGCTCCTGAGCTCCCAGAGCTGCGCTCCGGTGCGCTCCCCCCCCAAAAGACCCCTGCTTATAATGCCAATATGAGAACTCCACTCTCCAAAGCAGTCATTTCCTCCAGGGGAACTAATGTTACCAATCTCCAGGTGAGGGCTGGAGATCTCCTGGAATTACAACAGATCTCTAGATGACAGAGATCAGTCCCTTCAGAGAAAATAGCGGCTCTGAAGGGTGGAGTTTATGGTATTATAGCCACTGAGGTCACTTCCAAGTTCAAACCTCATCCTCACAAGGCTCCATCCCCAAATCTCCGGGAATTTCCCAGCATAGAGATGGCAACCCTAAGAAGAACTAATATCTGTATTTGGGCAATCTGTTGTGGTTCCTGGAGAGCAGTTGCTGCCACTGCTGCTGGGGGGGGAAGTAGGCGGGAGGCTGGGAGAGTGATGTGGCAGAAAGAGAGATGGGGGCAGAAAGGAAGTGAAATGCATGGAGGGGAGAGAGAGAGTAAGAAAAGGGGTGGCAGGAAGGAGAAACAGTGTGAGAGAAGTAGGAGGAGGGGGGAAAGCAGAGGCGGGGAAAATGAGATAGCCACTCCCACAAGTTTCTTGCGGGTCCCCATTGTCAAAGCATGACACTTACCCAATATGAGAACTACAATAAAAAGACAATAATAAAACACACTGGCAGAGTTAAAACCTAAATAAAGTGTGAGAAAAAATAGTAAAAAGATGCAGAGCAACATTATCAGCATTAAATTAAAACAATTCAAATATATATATAAAAATATGAACTATCAAAAGTCAGGGTTATATCTTCTCGGGGGCACTGTGCTTTATGGATAGGCTCAAACAAGGAGCAAAACTGATCTAGCTAAGACAGTATACAAGAGACTCTCAAATAAGCTTCTCTGTACCTAACACTCTAAAAGTTTCAAGGTCGTCTTCAGCTTTCTGCCTTGCAAAAGACCTTTGTGTTTCAATTAGACATCTCTGAATGATCGCTGGTTTCTATAGAAGTCGGAATACTTCCCCCCCCCCCTTGCTCTTCTCTCCCAGCGGTCCTTGGAGCATTTTAAAACCTCCCAAGTATCTGTGGAATCCTATATGGAGCTTTGACTCTTGAAAATTTATACTCTGAAATTTTTGTTGGTCTCTAAGGTGCTACTGGACTTGAACCCAACTTATGTGGAGTTACTCCGGTCTAAGTGCATTTATTTCAGTGGGCTTAGACTGGAATAACTGTATATAGGATTGTACTGTAAGTCTGCAGTACTTTCTGCATTCCATTTTAAGAGTCTTTAAACTGCATCTTAAGGATTCTCCACCATGTCAAGAAACATCTGTTCCTTTGGTTTTTGTATTAAACACCCAGCCTAGTAATGACTTGTGATGAGCCTTTTAAAGCTTGCTATTTCATAATATTTTGGTTGGTCTTAATGAAAAGTTATTACATAACTGTTGATGGTGGAACCATTAATTAAAAAAAAAAAAAAACCCCAAACCCTATTTTTTCTAAGAATATATTACCTCTTATAAAAGAGCCAGTGTTTTGTAGTGATTAGAGCTTCAGAGTAGGATCTGGGAGACCCAGGTTCAAATCCCCACACTGCCATAGAAACTTGTTCAGTGAACTTTGGGTACTCACACTGTTATGTCCTGAGCTTGGATTTCATCCCCATTGACATGCTGGTATCCTGAATGGCAATGCCTGATTGGCTACTCTGTGTGGCAGGCCAATGAGGAGACAAGGATTGTGCTGGAGGGAAGCAAACTGATTGGATGTTATCCTGTAAGACTATTGGTTGTTAACAGGAATATGGGCGTGGCTATGCTAGCCTGCACTGTTTAAATAAGAGCCTGTTGCTCTATGTTGTGTTGTCTGTTCTGAGCTGTTCTGCTGAATCACTTATTAAAGCTGAATCACTTTTATTGAGAGCTGCCTTTAAGTATCTTACTTATCACACACAACTGTCATCCTAACCTACCTCCCAGAGGTGGGTTGTTGTTGTTGGGTTTTTTGAGGATAAAATAAAGGAGAATAGGATGCTGTAATCCACTTTGGGTCCCCATTGTGGAGAAAGGCAGGATAGAAATTGTAGTGTATCCAGCTCAAAACATGTGCTCCGACCAGCCATGTGCTCGGACCGGTTTCAGCAAGTCCGACATGCGGCCGGGTAAAGTGCTTGAGCTTTGCTCCAGAGAACAATGGACAGTAGGGTCCTAACTCCCTCCCAATCGGGGAGCAGGAATCATAGGAGATAACTCAATCAATGTAAATAAACCAATCACGGGGTGTTGTGTGTGTTGGGTGTGGGTTCCTTTGAGAATAAAAGGCAGCCTGTGAGCCGGCTTCACTTCTCTTGTTCTTTAACTCCAGGGCCCATTTGGAGGTTGGCCACTCTAGGCCTGGCAGTAGTCTAGGGTTGCCAGGTCTCCCCTGATTTGCATGACTCACCTAGCCTTGGCTGCTTGCTACCATTCATCAGCAGCCACCATATGAAAGCCACTGAGGTGCAGCAATTAGAGCTTCAAAGTAGGGTCTGCGAGACCCAGGTTCAGATCCCCATCTTGCAGTGGAAAGTGACTGCGTGATTTTGGACCAGTCACATATTTCAGCCTAACCAACTTCACAGGGTTGTTGTGCAGATACAAAGGAAGAGGGAATAATGAAAGCTGCTTTAGCCCTCACTGTGGAGAAAGACTGTAATTTTCCTAGGTAGAGGCTGGGGGGTGGAGATGGAAAAGAGGAGACAGAGAGGCAGATAAAGGTAGGTTGGCTGTTGGTTGGGAAGGAAATAGGGTTGCCAACTCCAGGTTGGGAAATCCCTGGACATTTGAGTGGTGAAGCCTAGAGAGGGTGGGATTTGAGGAGGGGAGGAACTTTGGACTGGTATAATGCCATAGACTCCACCCTCCAGCCATTTCCTCCACAAGAACCACCATTGCCAGCCTCTGGGTGAGGACTGGAGATCACCCAGAATTACAACTGTTGTCCAGGAGACAGAGATCAGTTCCCCTGGATAAAATGGCTGTTTTGGAGGATTGAGTCTATGGCATCGTACCCTGCTGAGGCTGCTTGCCTCCCCAAGCCTCACTGTCCTAAGGCTCCACCCCCAAATCTCCAGGAATTTCCCAACCTGGAGCTGGCAGTCCTAAGGTGAATTGATCTCTGTAGCTGGGAGATCCATTGTGATTCCCAGAATGCTGCCATTGCTGCTGTAGGGGAGAGGAAGCAGGTGGGTGGCTGAGAGCACTGCCACCACTGTTGCTGCTGCTCTGCAGAGTGTGGGAGGAAGCAGGCAGGAGGCTGGGAGTGTGATGGGGCAGAAAGAAAGAATGATGGGGTGGGGGGCAGAAAGAGAAGGAGTGATGAAGTGGGGAGGCAGAAAAACAAAGAGAAAGATGACAGATCAGAAAGAGAGAGGAAGTCACACGCATGGAGCAGAAATAGAGTAAGAAAAGGGGGGTAGAGGGGAGAAATAGTGCGAGAGGTAGGGGGTGAGCAGAGGAAGCAAAGGTGTGACGAATGAGATAACCATCCCGCAAGTTTCTTGCGGGTCTCCACTTGTTAATGTTCCTAATACCCAAACTTGTCTAACCCCTTTTTATGTAAAGCCATCTATGCTCATGTAGTGTAGTGCTTAGAGTGTTAGACTAGGACTTGGGATGACTAAGTTTGAGTCCCTTGCTGGACCATAGAAGCCTGTGGAGGTGAGCTTGGGCCTGTCACAATCTCTCATTCTAATTTACTGTGATAAGCCATTTTTATTAACTGAAGGGACCCATACAGCCTCCTATGATTTTGAGGAAACCAGGTTTATTTTAAAACTATAAAATTTCCCTTCAATTACTAGGTTTCTTAGGTAGCTTGTGTATAGGTTTTGGATTCGCTGCTGTGAAGTAAGTTTTCAGGTCAATGAGACAGGACTTGTTTATTTACAGGTTGGTTTCCATGAACAGATCAACAGCACAGGGCATAAAAGCACAGCACAACACATAAAAGAGAAACCTGGCTGTGGCACATTAATTTAGACAGTAGTTTCAATTTTCTTTAATACTTTCAAGCATAAATAGGCTTTTACTGATTAGCCACTAGGTTGGATCCTAACACACACACAGGATTCCACCCACACCAGCCTGCCCTTTCCCAAGAGTCAGACTAAATGGCACAAGGTCTGCTCATTGCCAGAGACAGGCCTAACAGTTGGGTACTCTGTTCTCTGTCAGAAGTAGAGCCACACCACTCTGCCATACTACCAAGCACAGCTACCTTTACTCTGTCTGCTCTTTTTCTGAGCCAGACCTGAGGTCCCACTGCTCTCTCCCTGACCCAGAACTCCACTTCTGCCATGTTTCCCTCCAACATTCCTTCCCCCTTCTCAAAGGTGATTGGATGCTGAAACAGCACTCCCATTGGCATGAGTGGCTGTTTTCTCCTTCAGGGACAGGAAAGCCTTCTGTCTGTCACACAATTCCACTTTGGACACTCGTTGTGGGGATTAAGTGGAATGGGGGGGGGGAACACTAGGACAAGCCACTTTGAGTCCCCAATCAGGGAGAAAAGTGGGCTATAAATGTAAAAAAATTACATCTTCCTGTAGTGCATTCTGTAATTTAGTTCAGTTTATCTTTGTAGCTTGCCTTTCAAATAAAATATCCCTAGGACGGTGTCATGAACTGTGTAGGACTGGGAGACAAGGAGAGACCTGTGTGGGAGTGGAAAGCCAGCATAGCCTACAATCCCCATAATGCTTAGAAACAGTTGTAACCAATTGATGAGGAGATGTAACTTAAGCTTTGTGGGCTGTGGAACTATGTTCTTTTCTGCATTCTTCCCACACACAGAGACAGTCTGGACTGAGAGAAAGATCCCTCACTTGAGACAGAGTGAGTACAAGCACAGGCCTGGTATAAGAGGGCTGTGGGCCTTGAATAATAACCAGTTAAGTGAAATACGTAGCCTCATTAGATTTTTTTATTTTGCCTTTGAACATTGTTATATATATTAAGCACCTTGTCTTGTTTGCCTTGCTCCATTACTGTATTAAAAAACCATTTGTTTAATGTTCTCTGCCTGGTCATCACGCCTATAGTTCTTGGCTTAAAAGGGACATTTTGGTTCGGCTTGGGACGGTACTCTGGGCCTTCCCAAGGGACCCTAAGTCCAGAGTGGTGGCAGCTGAAGGTGGCAACCCACTAGGGGACGTGACAGACGGTTTTGCAAAGATGTGCAAGAAAGAGTTCCTTCTTTCAGCACCATTAAAAAATATACTAATGTGTTCCCCCAAAGAACTTTTAAAACTCCCCATCACCGCCCAATTTCTAGTACCCTGCCTGGGTACCCCAATCTTTCAGATCTCAGAAGCTAAGCAGTGTCAGCCCTGGTTAGCATGTGGATGGGAGAACACCGGGAGGAATATGGACCTGAGGAGAGAGCGAGAGCCCCTTCCCCTCACAGACAGACAGACAGACAGACAGACAGACAGACAGAGAGAGAGAGAGAGAGAGAGAGAGAGAGAGAGAGAGAGAGAGAGAGAGACCCTTCCCCCCACAGAGGACTGGAAACACACACACATACAGAGAGAGAGAGAGAGAGAGAGAGAGAGAGAGAGAGAAGCCAGCGGAGAAAACCATAGAGAGAGCCAGTTTAAAGGGGCAGCAGATTCAGTTCAGAGTGGCAAGTCTCCACCCCTTTAAAAAGATGGAAACTGGGGGAGGGATTTCCTTCTTGCATGCTTTAACATGGCTTTGGGGGGAACCAGTGGCTCTGGCATTCTCTCTGTTTTCCTTGGTAAGTAAAACTCAGTTGTCTGCTTCCTGACTTTTTTTTTAAAGGATGTTTGCAAACTAACTCTGCTTTCTATGAATTAAAACTATTGCTTGTATGTAAAAAGCTATTTGCTTTTGAAGGGATGCGGGGGGGGGGACTCGCCACTCTGAACTGAATCTGCTGCCCTTTTAAACTGTCTCTCTCTCTGCTAATGGGCTGGTTTTCTCCACTGGCTTCTCTGTGTGTGTTTCAAGTTTCCCTGTGGAGGGGAAGGGTCTCTCTCTCTCTCTCTCTCTCTCTCTCTCTCTCTCTCTCTCTCTCTCTCTCTCTCTCTCTCTCTCTCTCTCTCTCTCTCTCTGGCCTGATCTGCATCTAGCATTTGCTCTGCTGTCTTACCAAACCCACACTGGAACAAAACTCCCATCTACGTTGCATGCCACTTTCACTTTGATTGTCACATTTTATGGCAGTGTCCAGACTGCATGCTGCTTTCACTTCATTTGATCTCTGCTTTTATGGTGGCTGTCTGCATAGATTTATGGCCATTTTATGGCCATTTGGGGATGACCCTGCAGTCAGTACAGTGTTGGCCCAGGGTAGTTGAATGTGGTTTTGAACGGCATCTTTTTCTGTTCCAGTGTGGGTTTGATAAAACAACTGAGCAAATGCTAATTTCAGATTGGCCCTCTCTCTCTCCTCATGCTTTTAACTTCTTCCTATGCAATGCTGCAACCTTTGACTTTTTTTAAAAAAGGACACTTTTTCCCCTTGCTGCAAACTGGGTGCCTTTGCTCTCTGGGGTTTGTAAAGGGAGAGTGGAAACCGTCTGGTCAGGGGTGGGGGGACTTCTCAGACCCCAGGGAGTCTGCACTAAACACAACCGAAAGGAAAAAAGGGGTATTGCTATGCCCATTTTCCTGTACTTAGGTGTTTTCACAGTCTAGCAAATGTGCTTAATTGGCAAAGTTGTGTGCCAGTCCATTTCTGTTACTAGATACATGATAGAACCAATAGTCATTCCTTTTCTCAGGGGGAGGTGGGTGGTGTAGGGGAAAATGACTTTGGGGGGAAGCATGGTGATTTCAGCTCTCCTTTTTCAAGCAGGGGAGGAAAACTTTTTTCTTTTTCTTTTCTTGCCAGTCTGAGCCTCCAGCGTAAGAGAGCTGACAAGTTTGAAACCTCCAGGGGACTTGAACTTACACCGGGCACACTTTTCGGCACACTTTTTAAAAATAAAACAAACTGCACACATGCTTCCCTTGGAAATTCTCCCTGCTTTACTGTCCCCACCGTTTGAAGTTTGCACCAAGCACAATTACACAAATGGCTGCCATTGTGCCAGTCTCCTTCTCCCCAATAAACCACTGCTAAAAGCCCCTAGTACAGCTTCCTCCATTCCCACTGCCTGACACCAGCTGCCATCTTGCCACCAACCTTGTAGCATGGCCCTTAGGGAAGCGGGACTTCTGCCACATGGGGAATTGGGGGCATCTGTCAAAATGATTTGACTGACAGATAGCCCTCCTACCACCAAGGAATTCCAGGGTTGCTACAAAGAGGCAGGCAATGGCCAACCACCTCTGAACATCTCTTGTCTTGAGAACCCCACCAGGGGTCACCATAAGTCAGCTGTGACTTGATGGTACTTTCCACCACCAATACATTGCAATACTTATTGTGGTAACTCTTCAAAAATCATTTATGTTCCTATCAAAATCTGACCAGAATGTCTCTCTTACTGTACATATCACATATGTACTGAGCTCTGGCCAGCCCTTTAGCAACCACAGTCATTGTTAAAAAAATAGCACAGGCTGATATTGTTTGGGCTCTTCAGGGAAGGGCTCATCTAAAGCTTAGATGAAGCCAGAAGAAGCATTTTCCCCCTTTTGCCTAAGTGCATTACAGCCCCATAGCCAGGAATCTTTTCCCAGAGCGGGGCTCCAGGGCATGCTAATGAAATAAAATTTAATCCCCCCACCTACCTGAACACTGGACCTGCAGTGATCCTCCTCTCTGTGGATTGGGGGACTTCCTGGCCACTCTGGATGAGCTCGCACCAGGCAGTCCTACCTACCTCTTCCTGAGGCATACTTCTGCATGAGGTGGGGCACGATTACCCACATGTCAAAGCTGAGTTTGCCAGCCCTGGCCCTCAGCCTTCCATCCAGCCGGTGGGAACTCTGAGAGTTGAGGTGGGCAATTCTGCAGGCCAGCCCCAGTAGATCTCAGCAAGGACAGCTCCTGCCCACATGTGTGACTCAGACCCATCCTGCTGCACTCTCCACCTTCCAGTCGCTCTCCCTGCTGGGCTGCAGGTAAGAAGAGGTGCCCCGGAGCCTCATGACACCTGCCAGGGGGGAGGGGAGAACTTGCGCCACACTGCTGTACTGCCCCAAAGCTATTTCTGTAACCCTCCTTCCGCTCACCCCTCGCCAGCTCTACCTGCTGTTGGGGTTCTACATAATTGATAGGTGGCTCAGCCCCCAAAGCCCCACTGCTAGCTATGGCCCTGGTGTGTTAGATGCCTGCAAAACAAAGTACAGCCAGATAATGGTTTATTAGCCAACTCGTGTATACTTATTTTGTGAGTATGCAAGAAAATGTTTATATACAGTATGTTAATTTGAAAAGGCATCCCATTAAACAGAACTTCTGTCTGAAATGCTGAAGAGCTATTTTCAGAGTTCTGCATAATCTCAATCCCTGGCATTTTGTAGTTGGCTCTGCCTCCCATGGCAGCCATTTTGCAATTGCCTTCAACTCTTGTGGAAGCCATTTCATGGCTGTGCCCACCATCCTCTGCCATAATTTCAAATGTGCACACAGGCTGAAAAAGGTTGGGGACTCCTGCTGTAGAGATTTACAAACTAAGGGCATGATCAATCATCTCCCTCCCATGTGGTAGCACCCAATTGCAGCCCCCCTTGCCCTACAAAAACCCCAACCAAGATGCCCCACAATTCATGAGGTAGGGTGCGTGGCATGGGACTCAGTCTGACAGCTCTCTGTCATACAGATTTAGAGTGAGTGTTGAGGTACCTTGGTGGTGAGGGAAGCACAGAGAGGGTACTGAATTACTGGGTGAGCACTTAGTGCCAACACAGGGAGAACAAAGTCCATTCTCTGTGTGACTTCTCCCAGACCCCTCCCCGTTCTGAAACCAAACAAATGCTCCATCTCCTGAGGCAGGACCCAAAGAGGTGGTCACGCACTGACAAGTAAGCAGGGGACTGTTCCCCAAACCTCCTTTCACCTTTCCCTTTGTCTGGGGCTAGGAGCTGCCCTGGCAATGCTGCCTCCTGCACCTAAGCATAGCAATGTGGCAGTTAAGCTTGCCAGGTTCCTGGTGGGGGCAGGGATCCCTGCTTTTGCAGGCTGCAACCCACCAAACTCCACCACCAAGCAGCCATCCCCATACAATATCAACGATGCACATCAGGGGCAATGCTCTACTTTTGGGGCAAAACACTATGGTCTGTAGCTGCTCTTACCATAAATCTAGCCCCAAAGTACAGCATTGCCCCAACATCACCAACATGATGATGTCACTTCTGGAAGTGACTTCAGCGCATGGCCAACATCTCCCAGAATGCCCCCCAAGGCACCTGGCAACCCTAGTGGCAGTCCAGCTTGGGCAGCATGAGCCACAAACCCTAAGCACTATGTCCCCTGCACACAAGGTGGTTTGATGTGTGGGGACTGGGCCAGAAGAGCTGCCAGGGGAAACTTTTAGTTGTGCACTGGACTGACAGCTCAGTCAGTTGCCAGACTCTCCCTTGGACAAGGAGCTATGGGGGGGCTAAACCATACAATCCTCGTACTCATTCCCTTGCAGGAGCAGATTCCCATGGAGCAGCTGCCAAGGTCGACCCATCATTTGCCATTAGTTTGGACATGTACACCAGACAAGTGAGGGTGTTTTGGATTGTGCAAGTCTTTGCCAGGGAAGTGGGTGCAACAGAGGTCTGCCCCTTGGGTCCCAGAGTGGGCTCTCTGGTGACCCCTGACAGACCTTTCAGCACCCATCAAGGGACTTTTGGCCACTTGTTGCAGATGCATGTGTCCTTGTTTGATCATTCTGCAGCTGAAGATTCAGCAGGGCAAGCTCTGGCTCAGGCCACTGTCCCCCCAGTCCCACTGTCCCCCTGGCCATAGACCAAGCCTGTTTTCAGAAGCCAACAATTGTCCTTTGCTCCATTCAGACACCACTCCAGCAGAGGAGCACTCATTTCCCCTGAGGTTATACAGAGATGGACTCTGGTTCTCTTGGCTCCCTTTCCCCAGTAGTACTCCAATAAGGTGTCTTCATTTGCCACAAATATGTATTTGTGTGTTCATGAGGGTGCTGTTTGTGCATGGGGAGGTTGATTGCAATACTGATGCTCCAATCTGTTACCCCAAGTGGTTGTGAGAGT
The DNA here is from genome assembly GCA_029375565.1 of Gekko gecko. NCBI lineage: Eukaryota > Metazoa > Chordata > Lepidosauria > Squamata > Gekkonidae > Gekko > Gekko gecko. The sequence goes on along the minus strand of JAPDNY010000002.1, from coordinate 218,551,434 downwards.
CTCCTGAGCTTGTTGGAGAATTAGCCAGGAAACCCAAATGATGTGAGAGGGTATAATAAAGTGGGATCTCCACCTATGTTTATGGGGATTTTTTCCTCCCAGAGGAACTCTCAAAATGAACTAGGCTGTGATTAATGAAATGGTATTTATTAAAGAGAATTAAAGAATAAAATCAAAACTTATTAATTGAAGTGCACTCTATGAACACACATACAAGTTCAGAAAATAAAGGTGGTAGCTTTACAGAGACAAAGAAGGAAACTTATTCTATGAGACTATATTTACCTACCCATGAACAAAGATCCAAGGAGGACAAGCGAAATGACCCAGCATCTCACTCCAAGCAGGGTACCCAACCTTTGCGTTGGGGGTGTAAGTTAGTGGACGTCCAGATACACACACACACATTACTACACAAAGTGTGTCTGGTTATATCCCTTGGAGCATGATGTATTGCTCCTGGAACAATGCCGTGATAGTTATAGTGAAACAATGTTGTCTGAACAAGGAAGCTTCATAATGTTCCCAGGAACTGCAAGTGCAATGTAACATTTATGTGAAATGTCTATTGTGTTTGGTGAGCTCTAATTGCCAGGACAAGATAACTATCACACAAAGGATTATGGGATTAAAATGGTTTCTATGAGGTATTTACTTTGGATGGCCAGGTAGGGAAGTCAGGCAAGGTAGGGAGTTGGTTAGATTTACTGTCCTTTTCTGAGAAAATCAATCTTTAACACAGATGGATTTAAAGAGAGAAGATAACTGCCAAAAACCAGACCTTTGCACCTTCAGGATCGGTTTTTCAGACAGGCCTCTGGTCAATATTTGATGGCACACATTCCATGTGACCGTAGGACCTATTTTGATCTTTTGTTTGCAGACCTAGGAAGAGTCTTAAATGAGTGACCCTGGGAGATACTAAGAGAGGGAAGGGTCCAGGTCTAACAAATCTGCCCACAAAGCAAATGGTACTCATCCTGCAAGTAACTGTCTGACACCTACTTGCGCAGGCTGTGGGGTTATATGCTGTCAGCCCCTAAAAAGTGTGCCCCCAACCAATGCCACACACAATGCGTGCAGGGCTTGCAGGGTGCAGAATGTACTCACTGAAAAATCAGCTGGGTTTGGGGATCCAGGGCTACATTTCATAAGGACAGACAGCTCAGAACAAGGTTGTGCCAAAAATTCCAATTGATTGAGAGGGCACTTGAAAAGAGCACAAAGGGTCCACAAAATATCATTCAACCCTGTTGCTTCTTACTGTTGAGTTCATCATCCTCCAGGTACAAGTCCTTTGCTTCTCTATTAGCTTGCCGTTCCTGCTCCTGCAAAGACTCTGCTCCAGGAATAAACACTGATGGCTGCTGGGAGATCAGACAGGCGCTCCTTCTGCACTCTGCTGGTTCAGGAGAAACCAGTGTTGACTGACGCTCTGACCTTTGTGTCATTTCTTCTCCTGCCAGAATGAGCAGCCTGGCTATGGCTGGAAGGCATTCTCACTTCCTGATGCTTCTCTCACCAGGTCTGCTTCTTGACCCAGCTGCTTAAGCAGGTATTCCACTGGTGCGGGGCCTGATTCTTCCATTTCCTCCTCATTAGAGGAGGAGGCAGCTGGCTGGCCCATGACACCATGCCCCTGCTTAGGCCCCTTCCTGGCGGGCCCAGAGACCCAGGCTTCCTGGAGTAGGCCCAATAGAACGGTTGCACCAGGTCAGGGGTGCAACAGATCTGTCCTTAGGCCTGTACCCTTTCCATTCCATGAGGTACTGAAGTTGGCTAAGGCATTGATGAGAGTTCAGGAGCCAAGCCACCTCGTATTCCTCCTGGCCCTCCACCAGCACTGGGGGCAGAGGTGAAGTAGGCATGTGGAGTGGGTGTAGGGGTGCCACGGTTGTGAGCAGAGACCAATGGAACACCAAGTGAATGTGCACTCACCCTTTGTGAGATGGGTGCCTGGGAGAGTTCATGCCATGGAGAGATCAGCCATCCATAGTGATATGCGGTTCCTTCCACAACCCCCTGACTCCTTAATCAGAGTGGCTGGATGCTCAGAAAAATCTGTTTCTGTAGACATTTTTTGCCAGCAGAAGTTAACCCACAAACTGATGAAGCAGAATATCTGCTGTTCACAGACTGTGGGAATTCCTAGCTCTGAAGTCACTGTCGTCCCATCCCCTTTTCAGGGGAACAAAACAAATGTAAAAGGCAGAATACAAAACTGGGGGTGGGGTTTGGAAATCCCTCTCTATGCCCAAGAGGGGTGCCAATGACCATCTCCTGTATTCCTCTGTGTTGGCTGGCTCACGGTGACATACAGCTATGCAGGAGCTTACAGTTCCACTGGACAATGCAGCAACTTGCAGTTTCTTTCCCTGCCCAATGTCCTTCCCAGGCACCTACAGCCAAGCTGTGAAGGTGCCAAACTAAGGGGACATAGTAGACCAGGTGGCCAACTGGTGCTTGAGGCCAGATGCCAAAAAAATCAGCACATCATGGATGCTGCCTGGGAATTTGGCCACAAGGTCTGTGACAATGCCCTGCTAGTCACAGAATGCCTGAATGTTCAGACTGTAGAACTGATGGTGGTTCTGGTACACCTGAGGCTCCTTCCAGGGGGCAATGAGGTCAATATGGGTTCAGTCCACAGTCCCCAGAATATTGGAGAAGCCTATGACTGCCACTAACCCTGCCCAGATAGGTGCCAGCTCTCTCTCTTTTAAAAAACCCTCTTTATTAAAGACTCAAGTTTGTGTTGGAAAATAGTCAAAAACAAGAAGAGGGACCCGAGATATTCACGGGGGGGGGGGGCTCCCGTCCTGCGGAAGCAGGAGGACCTCAGGACTGAGGAAGCAGACACAGGTAAGCTTCCCTCCTGGCCCAATGACGACGACAATACTCCCCAGTGGGAGAAAGTTGCACACATGCCCTGGAGAGTCAGACTATTCCCTAAAGGGAGAGGCAGGCACACCTGAAATGGAGCTCTCTTCACATCAGGAGAGGCACACAAGAATGCAACAGGGGTGTCCATGCAATAGCATACATGCGTGCAGGGGTGGTGTTCCTAACGGGGGCTGATGCCCAGTGGGAGACACATTCACATGTTGGGGGACCCCTGCCCCACGAGAGAGGTGTGCACACATGAAGCGGAGCTGCTGCACAATGGGAGAAACGTGCCTGTGTGTGAGGGAACCAGTGAGGCGGACCACTGGGAGACCAGGGGGTGCCAGCCACAGAGAAGGCAGGAGGGGAGGGAGAAGGCACAGGGACTCCGCCACGCCAGCTGGCCCCCCAACCCAGTCAGCGAGTGGGTGCTGGGGCAGCAGCAGCTGGGTGGCCTGGCGTTGGCTGCGGGCAGGCAGCAGGGGTGGCAGGGGGAGGCTCCACGACCACCTGCTCTTCCGCAGTGGCAAGCTGCCACAGCCCAACTACATGCTGCTGGGGCCTGAGCAGCCCAACCTCCTGGCCGCCTACTAGCTGCAGCAGGAGTGTGACTTGAGGACCCCTATGGGGAAGCCCCCGCCACCTCCCGCACTGGCAGCAGCAGCAACATCCACTCGCCCCACTGCCGCCTCATCCGCGTGGAAGCCACTACTGAAACGGAGCCTGGGGAGAGCCCGCAGCAGGAGAAGATCTGCAGTGCCTCGAGGTAGACAAACCTTCTCCCCTGCCCTCCCAGCAGCGACAGCGAGGCCCACATGGCTTCCAGCCACCGGGCTCGCCAAGCTGCCCTTGTCTTCCCCAGCCCCAGCGACATGGCCTGTGCAGCTCCCAGCCACCAGACCCACCAAACCTTCTCCCCCACCCCCCAGGAGCGACAGCGAGGCCCAGGCAGCTGTGGCAGCCAAGCCTCCCCCCCGCTACGGCTGCGAGACACCATTCCCAGAAAGTTCTCTGCGCATGTGCAGGGAACGCTCTTACTTTTTGGGGATTTAAATATCCCCCCTGTATTTTTTCCAAGTTTTCAGATTTTTCTGCACACCTGGGAACTGATCCAAGTGTGCAGGAAAATCTCCCTGCCCCCCATGTGTGGATTTAGATATCTGCATGCAGGGGGCAACTTGGGAATTAGATATATAAATACTTAAATTATTCAGAGGTTGCAATGGGTCTTGCTTCACTGGAGAGGAGACATTTCTTTGTGTTTAAAAAGCTTTATTTCTAAGGATAAAGGTACACAGGAAACCTAACAGAATAATAAACATATCTAAGAGCTACATTTCTACATCTTGCTGCTAGGAAAGCATGGTTACACTAAGGACACAAACAATGGAGAATCTGCTTCTTCTTGACCCCTAGAAAGGAAGTCACCTGAAACCAGTAACCAATCAGTATTACAATACAGAGCACCTTTCCCAGGCTATTTTCCCATTGGCTCTGAGCCAGGTTTCCCTTCCAGGTCAGTCTAAACAATAGTAGAGTTGGTAAACAAAGTTAACCCTATAATGGCTGGAATCTCAGACCTTGCAAACACATACATTTCCAACAGTTTGCACATAGACTGCTGCAAGAGAAGCCACACCCATTGTGTTTGAAGAGTAGAAAAGAGGCAACATCTAGAAAGTTAACAGGAGAAGTGCATTACAGGTTAGAAACCAACTGGGGCTGAAATGAAATGATGATTGGTATGTTCAGATAGAGGAAAGTCTCAACAGTACAGGGGCAGCTACACTTTAAAGCCAAGAGCAGAGAAGAAAGAGATTTAAATGTAACCAGCGAGACCCCTGGGAGAGATTCCTCTGGTATCTTCTCCATCTGCCTGATTGACCTCCATCTGCAGCTGGGTTCCCTTTAGCACTGTCTAACCAAGGCATATGTCCAGGAGATCCCAGAGGAAAGGAAGCATGCTTCTACCCTGCTAGAAGCCGCTGAACTGCCCAGAAAATAAGACATATCACTGCAGCCCGCCACCCAGCTCCCCAGGACTGGTTATTCCTTCGGGGCTTTACCTGGTTGTCAGGTGAGAGTGGCTTCCCCAGATGCTGGCCAACTGTCAGTCTGTATTCCTGGTCTTGCAGTTGTTCTTCCACCTCTTTCAAAAACTGAGAAAAGAGTGGGGGGGAATCAGCCCAAGATATGGCTGTGATATATGAGAGTCAAGCTAACAAAAAAAGTTATTATAAAAATAGAAATATTTATGATAGTGTACACATTAGTAAAAGATAAAATAGGTTAAAAGAAATTATCCAAATATCAGACTCTTAAAACTTTTTACACACAGAACCGATAGTTTTACATATACCATAAGCGTTTCAGCCCCTTAGGGCCTTCTTCAGTGATCAATATTTTCTGGTATTTTAAAATTTATTATTATGTGCATTTATTATTGTTGGGATTACTTCTGGGGTCTGGAACACATCAGACCCTATTACCTGGATTATTCCAATGCAGGACAACAGTGAAAGGAGTGCAGACTGGACAAGGAATCTTGAGAGGTTTGTTGTCTTCCTGGAGCATGTATCCAAGATGTGACTGAGAGAATTCCAAGACTGGTCAAAACCTCTGACTGCTATCCGCTCCTGCTGGGCCATGTGGTAACAAATGATACGGCCCAAAGAAACCTTGAATGGATCTCCAAAGACTACGAGGCTCTGGGCAAGAAGGTGAAAGATCTGGGGGCACAGGTGATGTTCTCCATTTTACCTGTTGAGGGCCATGGAGCTGGAAGGGAGAACAGGATACTGGAGGTGAATGGCTGGTTATGTAGATGGTGCTGTCAAGAGGGATTTGGCTTCCTGAAGCAAGGTATGTACCTCTGACATGAGAGACTGTTGGCAATGGATGGGGTGCACCTTACAAAGAATGGGAGGAATGTCTTTGCTGGAAGACTTGCAAACCTGATTGGGAGGGCTTTAAACTGAAGCCATCAGGGGTGGGAAGAAAAAGCCTGATGTTGTGTGGCATCCCCAACACTAAGTTCAAGAAAGAGCGTGACCAGAGAATAAATGAACAGGAGAGAGGTGAGTTCAGTAATTTTCAGGTAAATTCAAAAGGACCTAAGATAGGAAAGGATGTCTGTAACCTGTGATGTCTTTATACTAATGCACAGAGTACGGGAAATAAACAGGATGAACTTGAACTTCAAGTATTGGAAAGTAAGTATGATCTGATAGGTATCACTGAGACTTGGTGAGATGAGTCTCATATATGGAGCACAGTGACTGAAGGATATACCTTGTTCAAACAGAACCAAATAAACAAAAAAGGAGGAGGGGTGGCAATATATGTCAAGAATGAATACACTTGCACTGAAATTCAGGATTTCAGGAGATGCCCTGTTGAAAGTGTGTGGGTAAGGATAAAGCGAGGGAAAAAAGAAAGGGATATTGTTGTGGAGATATACTACAGGCCTCCAAACCAACTGGAGGAACAGGATGATGCATTTGTACAACAGCTTGCTAAGCTTTCACAGAGACAGGATGTAGTGGTTATGGGAGATTTAAACTACCCAGATATTTGCTGGAAATCTAACTCTGCTAGACATGGGGCATCCCACAGATTCTTGAATAGTCTTGCAGACAACTTCATCTCTGGAAGGTAGAGGTGGGAACCAGAGAATCTGCTATCCTGGATTTAATCCTGACTAACAGGGAAGAACTGGTTGATGAAGTGAACATTGTAGGATCCTTGGGGAATAGTGACCATGTCTGCTTGGAATTTGACATAGAGAAGGATGTGAAACCAGGACATAGTAGGACTCATATCCTGGGCTTCAGGAAAGCTGATTTTAAAAAACTCAGAGAAATGTTAGGTAGGATCCCATGGCTGAAAATGCTGAGGGGGAAATCTGCACAGGAAGGATGGGAGATGCCGAAAAATGAAGTGCTAAAGGCACAATCCCAAACTGTCCCAGTGAGAAAGAAAGGTGGGAGACAGGTAATGAAGCCCAGGAGGGACAAATTACTGAGGGTGATTACAAGAAGCAGGCTCGAATCTGTAGGGATGGTGCCAGAAAGGCTAAAGCGCAGATGGAGCTGAGGCTTGTGAGGGATGCTAAAAATAACAAGAAAGGTTTCTATGCCTATGTTTGGAGCAAAAAGAAGAGCAGGGATGGGGTAAGCTCATTGCTAGGGGAAGACGGTCAAGCCTTAACAAGGAATGAAGACAAAGTAGAATTACTTAACTCTCACTTTGCATCGGTCTTTAATTGTAAGGTGAGCTGTATACAAACTGAAGAATGCAGGACATATGAAGGAAGGAGGAACTGCCAGTCCAGAGTAAGTAAGGAGATGGTTAGAGAGCATCTAGCTGCCTTAAATACTTTCAAATCTCCAGGGCCGGATGGCTTGCATCCCAGGGTGCTAAAAGAAATTGCAGATGTTATTTCAGAGCCTCTAGCTCTAATCTTTGAGAAGTTCTGGAGTATTGGTGTTGTGCCGGAAGACTGGAGAAGAGCCATTGTTGGAGAAATACATAGAGGGGATGCTTATCAAATTTGCAGATGACACGAAGCTGGGTGGGATTGCTAATTCCCTAATTCTAAAGAAGAAAGATTCAGGATTCAAAATGATCTAGATAGGCTGAGACAAATAAAATGAATTTCAATAGAGATAAGTGCAAAGTCCTACACTTAGGCATAAAAAATCAAAGGCAAAGATATAGAATGGGAGGGACTTGGCTTGACAGCAGCTCATGTGAAAGGGATCTAGGTGTTCTGGTTGATCACAAGCTAAATATGAGCCTGCAGTTCAATGTGACTGCGAAGAAAGCTAATGCAATCTTAGGATGCATTAACAGGTTGTTGCCAGAGGCACTGCCTTTTATTCTTGGGTAGCCCCAAAACAGGGGTGCCCTACTTTCTAACCTAAACTCCAAAAAAGCCAGGCACTCTCAGCTTGACCACAGAGTCGGGCTGCAAGTGGTCTGCAAAAAGATTTCATATTCAGGTTTCATAAGGTGACCTCAGAGCAAGCCTCCAGTCTTCCCCCTCCACCCAGCAGAGATTATGCTTATAGAATAACAATGAGTTCCAGAGGTAAATCTTTAGAAGCCACCTGGCACTCTCCAGCACCTCACCCAGCCTTTTGTGTCCTAAGTGTAAATTCTTTGTCTTTCTTGCCTCTGTCCCTCAAGATACCGGGATCGATCGATCAATCAATCAATCAATCATTCAAATGTTTAGCAATCCTTCCTGACGCTAATCAGGGATGGCTCCTACCTTTTGTAGGGACGGCCAGGACCATTAGTGAGTCAGATAATCCATTTAACTAGCCACCCAACACCTGGCTTCTATTGTTAAATCCAGACCCTGCCTCTCTGGAAGCTCATTGGTCATACCTAAGGTCTGCCCCTACTGGCATCACACAACCCTGGGACCCATCACTGGTTCAGGTAATCTATTGTTCTCACCTGAGACCAGCCCCCAGGGCCACCCATTGGCCTGCATTCTTTGCCAGTGCCTATATCCCAGCACACAGTTGGCTTTAGACCGTGTGTTTTCTGCCATGATCCAAAATGGCAGGCCACCCCTGAACTCTCAGAGTTTAGGCCAGAATCCATGGACATCTGCACATCTGAACAGGTTGTATCACCCCTCTATAACCCATCAATCACCTCTGCTTCCTTAGTGCTATTTTGTGTGAATATTGTGTGTATGTTTGAGAATATTTAGTAAAGAAATCATTATTTTAGCTACCCAATTACTGTCTGTTCCTGGGTGCTTGGGAATTCTAACTCTGGTATACAAAGGTCAGGTCCTATAGATAAGCCAATTGCATATTAATAATTATAATTCCCCATCTTTATTAAATAATAGAGCAATTTGGCTAACAAAATGCATTGTGTCCAGATCACAGGAGGTGATAGTTCCTCTCTATTCTGCTATAGTCAGGCCTCACCTGGAGTACTGTGTCCAGTTTTGGGTACCACATTTTAGGAAGGATGTTGACAAGCTCGAGTGAGTCCAGAAGAGGGCAACCAGGATAGTGAGAGGGTTGGAATCCAAGTCTTATGAGGAAAGGCGGAAAGAGTTGGGTATGTTTAGCCTGGGAAAGAGAAGGCTTAGAGGGGACATGATTGCAGTCTTCAAATATTGGTCTCAGGGGCGCCAAATGGCGCCCACTCCCCACCCCAAAAAGCGCCCCCCGCCGCCCTAACCAGGTGCCCTCTGCAGCCGCTAGATCCCCGCCCCTTCCCGGCTTTCCTGGGGGTCCCCGCAGCAGCGGAGCCCTGAGGAAAGCCGGCTCTGGGAGGGAGGGGGCGGCGGCTAGACCCCCGCCCCCTTCCCAGCTCTCCTGGGAGCCCCGCAGCAGCGGAGCCCCCAGGACAGCCAGCGCTCTGCCGCCACCCTCCGTCTCCAGGCCTCACCGGGAGGTTGGCCCCAAATCTTTGATGTATATTAAGAACAGCAAAGTTTCCTTTTCGTTAATTTATTCATCGATTTATTTCCTTCATTATACTCAGCCTTTCTCTCCAGGTGGGCCCAAAGCAGCTCACATAATTCTCCTTCTCTCCATTTTTTGTCAGCTTCAAGGGTTTCCAGACCCCCCAGAAATAAATTTTCAGAAGGTGTAGGGGGAACTAGGCACGGACAAAGAACTGTGAACTCCACTCTACTCGTGGCTCTTAGCATCCAAGCCAATTACTTTTACATTCCTGCAAGGAGGTAAATTAGTATTACCCAGAGATTTCTCACTGCCAGAGAGATAACTTTTCATATTAGAAAGCTGCACATCAAATGCTTAAAGTGTAGAAAACCCAACATGTAATGGTACACATACATTTTATTTTTGCCCCTTTGTACATATGTCTTGAGGCACACTATTTCAACTTTTGGAGCACTGCCCCAATTATGACCACAAAAGGTATAAAATAATTTTTTATGTTTCATCATTAAATGCTGTATAAAAATTAGGTTCTCAGCATCAATTGGTTCTACTTCTAAAACCAAGACATCTTGTTGCAAAGCATGATAATGTACATTCTCTTCACTCTCTATGTCTCAGCATGACAACCAGGCTGCATCATAAAGGACACATATCTCTTGACAACCCAAGTACCTCCCATTTCCTAATTCTTTGAAGCATACTGTGCAACCATAGTATAGATTTCTTTGCTTTTTACACATGTGACACTGAACAATACAGGGATGATTCCATAACATCTGCATGATATGAAGTGTCTTTTAAATGAGGAACCAACTTTAGCAAAATGTTCCTTTATTTGCAGCTTTGGAGGGAAATGCCAAAACAAAGCTAGGGGGTGAGGAGAGAAACATACACTTTCCTGTATCACCCACTCTGTACATTAATGAAACTGTCACAGTATCAATTCACAGACCAGGGGTGGGCAGACAGGCCTCTCCTCGGGCCCCACGGCTGGCTGCGAGCCGGGGAAGGCCAGGGATGGGTGGGCAGGCCTCTCCTCAGGTCCTGCAGCTGGCCACAAGCTGGGAAGGTGGGGGGTGGGTTGGCAGGCCTTTCCCAGGGTCCCTCTTCAACTTACCTTGTTTCCTGTTGCTCCTCGTGGCCCGACTGAGGGCTGCTGGGAACAGGGGGTGGGGCTTGCTACATGTGCCCGCCCCCTTGGTTCCTTCCTGCTGGAGCATTGCTCCTGTGTGTTCCGGCAGGAGATGAGCCCTGGTTATATTGCATGCAATGGCCACACCCCACTCCCAATGATTGGTTATTTACAAAACTTTACATCTTAATTGGTTGCTGCCAGAATCCTGTTGGTCTATTGTTATTCGGCTCCAGGCTCACCCTGTCTCTGACAGCACAGTACTACAATGTTTCAGTCCCAATACATAACACACACACACACACCCCTAAGTTCCAAAGCATCTAACAGGCATAATCCTCAAGGTATGCTGGCTTGCATCATTCTCTCTGAGAATGCTGTGGTTCCTGTAGTGGTGGAGATGGTGCCAGAGCCAGGCTTGGTGAGGTGGGGACCTCTCTGGAGTCCGGTGGGGCTGGAACACTCCACCGGGCTGAAGGTGAAGCAGGAGGAATGCCTTCTCGGCACTCAAGCTGCCCACTGTTGTGAGGAGGGGCTCACTCTCAGTTGGTGGTGATGATGGTTCTGGGCCACAATCCTCCTCCTCAGCTGAGGACAAGTCCAGCTTTTCAGGCAGCAGGTGGCAGCACAGCTGGTCTATGTGTCTGCATAGAAGCTGGGCCCTATCTGTTGATACCTCGTACGAAAGGGGTCCAATGACTTGGGTCACCCTTGCTGGGATCAATGTGGGACCACTGGAATAGTTCAGCATAAAGACAGGGTCACCTGGAAAGAACCTGCGGGGGGCCTCCTGACTCATCGGAGATTGGCACACTTCTGGAGCATGGTCCGGGTGCAAGTGGTCCAATTGCGCAATCAGGTGGTGGCCCATCAGGAGCTTGGTGGGGCTGTGCCCTGTGGATGTGCTTGGGCTCACTTGGTGACCTAACAGGAAGACAGCAAGCTGGTGGTTCCAGTCTCCATGGGTGAGCTGTTTCAGAGCGACCTTGGTAGTTTGCACCATCCTCTTAGCTTGTCCGTTGGTCGCCGGGTGGAAGGGACCAGACCGCACATGCTGGATGAGGTTCTGTTCTAAGAGCTCCTGGAACTCCCCTAAAATGAAGGCTGTGCCATTGTCTGTCACAACCATGTCCAGTAGGCCGTGGGTGCTAAAGGTATGTCTCAGAGCTCAGATGGCTGCACGGGATGAGGTGGTTGTGACTGGCACAACTTCTAGCCACTTGGTGTATGAGTCCACTAGGAGAAAGGACAGCTGCCCCTGAAACGGGCTGGCAAAGTCCAAATGTAACCATGCCCACGGCAAATGGGTGGACTCTCATAGGTGAATGGGGGCCTTCGGAGGTTCAGGGCATGTCTCCTGGCAGGCAGGCCTGGCAATGCTGTACCCAGGGCTTGATTTTGCTGTCCATTCTTGGCCACCACACGTAGCTCCTGGCCAGTGCTTTCATCTTCACAACTCCTGGGTTGGTCTCATGCAGAGCTCCCAAAACTTGTTTACACAGCAGTGGGGAAATCACTACCCCACTTCCCCGTAGGAGGCAACCCTTGTGAGCTCATCATTGCAGGATGTAAATACTGTGGACTCTGGGCCCACCTGGCCGGTGGGCCATCCCCTTCCCACCGAGTCCAAAATGTGGGAGAGGATGCGGTCCCTGCCGGTGTGGTGGGAAACATCAGCGATGTGCAGAGGACAGCCGGTAGGTCCTCCACCATCAAAATTTGGTGCGCAGGAGCTGGGTCTGGGATCACAGAGCTGAGAGGGAGGCAACTAAGGGTGTCCGCATGACCCATAGCCTTCCTGGGGTGGTACTGCAAGGCAAGACAGTATCCGAACTTGAGGCTCCATGCACGTCTTCTGGTCCATTCTGGATCGCTTCGGACCTCTCAGCCTAGAGGAAGTTGATAGGCTGATCTCAACTGTACGCCCAACCACCTGCAACCTTGACCCGTGCCCCTCTTGGCTAATTAAAGCTGGCTGAGAGGGGTTCCGAGATTCCCTTAGGGATATTATCAACAGGTCCCTAGGGCCTATTCCCTGGGGCTCTCAAGGAAGCGACGGTCCATCCTCTCCTTAAAAAACCATCTTTAGACTCGGCCAAATTGGCCAACTATCAGCCAGTCTCCAATTTGCCCTATTTGAGCAAATTAATAGAGAGGGCAGTGGCGATGCAGCTGCAGAACCTACCTAGATGACACGTCCATGCTAGACCCGTTTCAGGCTGGCTTCCGCCCAGGCCATGGGACTGAGAAAGCACTGGTCATCCTCACAGATGACCTCTGAAGACATCTGGATCGGGGTGGGATGGCAGTGCTCCTGTTGTTGGACCTGTCGGCGGTGTTCGACATGGTGGACCATCAGTTGCTCACCCACCTCCTCGCCGATATGGGGATTCGGGGCCTTGCCTTGCAATGGCTTGTCTCCTTTCTCCAAGGTCGGGGACAAAGAGTGGTGCTTGGGGAGAAGCTGTCCCGAAGGCACCCACTGGTTTGTGGAGTGCCCCAAGGGGCAGTTCTCTTCCCGATGTTATTTAATATCTACATGTGCCCCCTTGCCCAGATTGCCCAAAGGCATGGGCTAGGGTGTCACCAGTATGCGGATGACATCCAGCTCTATCTGTTGTTGGGAGGTCAGTCTGGCTCTAACCTGGAAGATCTGGACCAAGTGCTGCAGAACATAGCGGGCTGGCTCAGGCTGAGTTGCCTGAAACTGAATCTGATGAAGATGGAGGTCCTGTGCCTGAATCGGAGTGGTACGGGGTTAGGGGTCCTCTCCCGGCCTTCGGGGGGGGCGCCACTAGTGCCAGCACTGAGGGCCAGGAGTTTGGGAGTGCTCCTGGATGCTTCCTTGTCAATGGAGGCCCAGGTAGCAGCCACTGCCAAAGCAGCCTTTTACCACCTTCGGCTGATCAGGCAGTTGGTCCCCTTCCTCGAACGCAATGATCTGGCATCAGTGATCCATGAGATGGTCACCTCGAGGCTGGATTACTGCAATGCTCTCTACATGGGGTTGCCCGTGGGGCAATTCCAGAGGCTGCAGCTGGTGCAGAATGCAGCGGCCAGGTTGTTGATGGGACTTCCCACTCGGGAGTACATCCAACCTGTGCTAAAGCAGTTGCACTGGCTGCCAATAGCGTTCCGGATACGCTTCAAGGTGCTGGTTTTGACCTTTAAAGCCCTATATGGTCTGGGGCCTGTCTACCTGAGGGACCGCCTTTCCCTGCATGTTCCCCTGAGAGCACTGCGTTCAGGGACCCAAAACCGTCTGGTCCCCCCTGACCTATGAGACGCCAAGCTAATGACAACAAAAACCAGGGTGTTCTCCTTAGCTGCACCGAAGCTGTGGAATGAGCTCCCGGCTGAGATCCGAGCTCTACGGGATTTACAACAATTCCGTAGAGCAGTAAAGACCGAGCTCTTCCAGCAAGCGTTCTAATGGGCTGCCACACCAGCAGCACCGCAATAACATCAGTATAAGCACTTGATATGCTTAGTATACCGGCACCAGCACTTTATATAAGATGCACACAGAATGCCGCCTTATCTTATTGTATTTTAATTGTATTTTAATATAATTTAGTATGTATGTACTGTATTGTATTGTTTTTAGATGGAGTAATACTGTGTTTTAAACTGTATACCAGTTTTAACTGTTGTAAGCCGCCCTGAGCTGCCTCAGCGAGAGGGTGGGATAAAAGCTAAATAAATAAATAAATATTGGTACCCCCCCCCCAGAAATATGGACCAGTGCAGGACCCTGGGTGACAGCATCTGTGGCGTCTGGCAGTCCAAGGTGAAGAGACCAAGCAGGGGCTTGTGGTCGGTAGCAATGGTGAAGGGGCGGCCGTGCAGGTAATCGTGGAACTCTTTCACTCTTGCCACGATTGTAAGGGCCTCTTTGTCAATCTGGATGTAGTTCTGTTTGGCTGATGACAGGGTCCTTGAGTAGTAGGCCACCGGCACCTCTCTACCATCAGGAAATTGATGGCCCAGGACTGCACCAATGCTGTAGGGAGAAGCGTCGCATGCCAAGATGACTGGCAGCATCTCATCAAAATGGGCAAGTACCTCATGGCGCAGAAAGTGGCAGCCTGCTACTGGCCCCGCATCCACAGGATTTCCCTGTCGAGCAGGCGGTGGAGCTCTGGGAGTGCAGCTTTATGGGGCAGGAAGGAGTGGTAAAAGTTCAGAAGCCCCAAGAATGCTTTCAGCTCAGCCTTCAAGGTGGGAGTGGGCGCATTTGCAATGGTGTGAACCTTGTTGGGGGCTGGATGGATACCATCTGCGTCCATGGCAAACCCCAGGAACTCAATCTGGGGGACCCCCAGGAGGCATTCCTCCTGCCTCACCTTCAGCCTGGTGGAGTGGAATTGTTGCAACGTGGCACGGAGGCGGGTGGTGAAGTCTTCTTCTGTGGGGCAGTGATCAATACATCATCAAAGAAGGGCTGGACTCCAGGGATGCCTTTCAAGAGACAGTCCATCAAATTCTGGAAGATCCCCAGGGCCACGCTCACCCCAAACTATAACCGCTTGACTCTGAACGCACCCCGGTGTGTGACAATGGTCTGTGCCTCAGTGGTTGGCTCATCCACTGGGAGTTGTTCATATGCTTGGACAACGTCCAATTTATCGAAGACCTTGGCCCCTACCACACAGATGCGGATGCCCCCATTAGGCTTAATTGGGGTTATAATGGGGGTCTCCCAGGTGGCATGGGAAACTGGCCCTAACACTCCTTCCACCACTAAGTGGTCCAACTCCACCTCAGTTTTGGGCTTGTGCAGAAATGGGACTCTCCGGGCCTTGAGGTGGATGGGCCGCACCTCGGGGTTAAGTTGGAGTGACACTGGGGGCCCTGTGTATTGGCCGAGGGTCCCAATAAAGATGGCAGGAAATTCACCACCCACCTGGCTGAAGTTTAAGGGCTCCACGCAGTGCACCTTCATTACCTTGAACCCTATGGGCGTGAATCAGGACAGTCCAAGCACGCTGGTGAGCCATCCTTCTACCACCAACAAGTCTAACACTCCCTCAAACTGCCTGTATTTAACATGGAATATGCCCCACCTCTTCATGGCCACCTCATTCTTTTGAAAGTCCCGAAGAGTAAACCCAGTGGGTCTGAGGTGGGGGCCCCCTTCTGGACAGAGCCTCTGGAGAGTCTCTTCCGAGATGTTGGAGATGGAGGACCCAATGTCCAGTTCCATCTTGCAGGGTACTCCCTCAATAAGCACAATCACTTTTATTTTATCTGGGGTCTCCTGGGGCAAATTCAGTACCTGCTCTTGGTGAACGGCAGTGGTGTGCAGGTCCGCTGCCTCCTGGTGCACATTGGTGCATCTCCAGGTTCCCTTGGAGCAGCAGGCATGGGCTATGTGGCCAGTCTTGCTGCAGGCTCTGTAGGTTGTATCTCTGAAATGGCAAGAGTGGCGTTCATGGGCCTCTCTGCAGCTGGCGCAGGGCATGTGTGCAACGGTCTCCGCTGGGAGAGTGGAGGCAATGGAAGATCCCGCATTGTGGGGAGCTGGGCGACATGCCTGATAGGCCTCCTCTTCATCGAATGCTTCAGAAGCTGAAGGGACAGAGGCCTGGTGCACAGTGAAGATCTGATGGTCTCGCCTGGATTTCGCATAGGCAGTGGTCTCATGTAGCACTTTTACTAGTGTGAGGACCTCCTGGTCAATGAGCTTTCAGCGTAGTTTCTCCTCTCTGATGCCCATCACAAACTGGTCTAGAAAGGCTTCATCGAGATTTGTGAATTCACAACTGAGGGCCAGCTGGCGAAGGTCTGCCATGAAGTCAGCGGGTGTCTCGTTGGACTTTTGTTGGCACATGTAGAAGTCCATGCAGTGTGCCATCTTCGTGAGTTGAGGTGTGAAATGGTTGGTGAGCACCTTGATGAGGTTGCATGCAATAGCCACACCCCAACACACCCCACTCCCAACGATAGGCTATTTACAAAACTTTACATCTTAATTGGTTCCTGCCAGAATCCTATTGGTCTATTGTTATTTGGCTCCAAGCTCACCCTGTCTCTGGCAGCACTGTCCTACACCTTGATTGGTTACTGCCAGAATCCTGTTGGTCTATTGTTATTCGACTCCAAGCTCACCTTGTCTCTGACACCACAGTCCTGCAATGTTTCAGTCCCAATACATAACAGTATCCCTTCCATTACCCTTCCCCCTTTCCTCAAGAATGGGGAGATTGTCTTAGATCCTCTGGAACTGAGCCTGTTCTTTGGGACCATCGTTCCTATCCACTTACGTCAACCTGGACGGCGGCTGTACTGCCCCCTGAATCTACCTATGTTCTCAGAATCAGAAAATGAGAATGCCATCTCTCCATTGGAACCCAGCTCTGGTCCATCTTCTGATCCTTCACTGGATTACACTGTAGGAAGTATGGATCCTATCTCACCTAATGAAGACTTGAGTCTATACCTTGAGAAAATGATTAGGATGGCCAAAACCTCATCGGTTCCTGGACCCAAGGACAAAATATTGGGTACGCTCTATTCTGACTCCCCAGGAACTATTACCTTCCCTATATTAGAGGGTATTTTAGGTATTTCCAACACTATATGGGAAAAGCCATCCAGCCTTCCTGCCACATCAAAAAGAGTGGAAAACCTTGACCGCATGCAGCAGGAAGATTGCCCTTACCTATTCACACATCCAGCTCCTTCATCCCTTGTTGCAGAGGAAATGCAAGCTTGTCACAGACCAGGTATCCATTCTTCCCCTGCAGACAGAGACAGTTGCAAGATTGATGCCCTCAGCAGAAAGGCATATTCTTCATCGGCTATCAATCTTCAAATTGCCAACTATACCATTATAATGGGCAGCTACCAACTCTTTTCATGGGAAAGGATGTTCTCTTATATTGACCTCCTACCCGACAACAAGAAATCACTTGCCAAACTTCTTCAGGCAGAAGCCTTTAGCTTGCTGAAACAACAGACTGATGCAGGGAGGCATGTGGTAGATTCTTCTGCTTTTGCAGACATGTGTGGCTTCATTCCATTGCTCTTCCTGTTGAAATGCATCATAAAATTGAAGACCTTCCCTTTGAAGGTATTAACCTTTTTTCTGCCAAAATGGACAATATCCTTTCACAGATCAAGAACAAGTAGACAGCCAATTCTTTTGGTATCTCTGCACCCCTCTCACAGTTCTGTCAAAGGGCCTCCATGAAGCCTCAATACTGTAGGATAAGGGGGAAAGAATGTGATTTCTGAGACCCTGTCCTTGATATATATATGCTGACAGCTGTCACTGTGCCTTTAAAAATTGAATCACAATAGATTCAGATCTTGGTATGTAACCTAAAATCTTCTGATTAGAGAAATTTATAGCAGAACATATACATTTTATAATTGAATTTTTTTTTGTATAAGAAAACTCTATAGATGGATTGCTATTTAGGAGTTGTGAGGAAACCGAGAGCTAAGGATAACATAAATCACAGCCCTTATCAGCTAGCTCTCCATAAGCGAGGCCAGAGAGGGTCCCAGTGTTCTCTAAAGTTTGCCATTGTTCTGAAGACCAGATAAACAAATGCAATCACTGACATACATGACCAGTATCAAGAGAGACCAATATTAAGGTTTAAAGTCAAATGATGCTTTTATGATGCTAATTGCTTGATACTAATTAAAGTTTCTTGAATGTGTAAATTATATGTGATGTCATTTGCGGTATAAGACCTTCTGCCCTTCCTGGTTATCGCAGAATATGGTTTGGAATTGTTGAAGTGCTAAGGTATTCAGCCCCTGTATTCCCTGTTTTCATTGTAATAAACAGAGTCATCTAACTCATTGGACTCCGACTGTGTGATTCCAGTTCGGCCAAGGGGTCACACAGGGCACAGATTTGTGCATCAATACCATTTGTACAGCCATTATCAATCATCACCAGCCATACTACTGTACTCAGTATCCTCAACACAGAGTTTTCCAGTCACCTCAGCAGCAGGCCAGGTGTAGACCCCATCACAGATCCAGAACCCTGGGGCAGCAACAACAGCAATAGCCCTCCAAGGATGCCTCTCTTGGACTAGAGGACTGACTGTTGAGGGCACAATTCAGTTTCCTTGATAGGCTGGCTAAATTTTACATCAGTTGGTAACAATTGACATCTGACACCTGGATTTTGGCCACTAAACGCTCCGATTACCACTTAGAGTTTGTTGAATCTCCCCTTTGGAGCCCCCCCCCCCACTGCCTTAGATGACACAATGCCTGAGCTCAGTCCTGGATTTGAGGTCTTCATGTCTAAGGAAACAATAGAGAAGCTTCCCCCTTCTGACACTTCCAAGTGTTTCCACTCTAGATTCTTCCTGGACCTGAAAAAGATGGGGGGCTCTGACCTATCCTAGATCTAAGGAGACTTAGCTTTTTTCTGATTATTAAAATTTTTTAAATGTTAACTTTTTCTGTTGTGTGGTCTTTTTTGGAATTAAATGCCTGGTGCATTGTACTAGATTTCAAGGATGCTTACTTTCATGCGACCATACACCCAGAAGTTTATGAGACTTAAGTTCTTGGGCATGATATACCAATATACAGTACTTCCTTTTGGGTTTGCTACAGCCCAACGTCTGTTTACAAAGTGTATGGCTGTCGTGGTAGAATCATAGAGTTGGAAGAGGCCATACTGACCATCTAGTCCAACCCCCTGCCCAATGCAGGACCAGGCTAAAGCATCTCTGACAAATATTCACCCAGCTTCTTCTTAAAAGCTGTCAGTGAAGGGGAGCTAGACACCTCTCTAGGCAGCTGATTCCACCTTCGAACTACTCTGACTGTGAAAATTTTTTTCCTAATATCCAGCCGATACCTTTCTGCATGTAATTTAAACCCATTGCTTTGGGTCCTATCTCGCTGCCAACTGGAACAGCTCCTTGCCCTCCTCCAAATGATAGCCTTTCAAATATTTAAAAAGAGCAATCATATCCCCCCTCAATCTCCTCTTCTCCAAACTAAACATTCCCAAGGCCCTTAGCCTTTCCTTGTAGGGCTCAGTCTCCAGACCCCTGATCATCCTCGTCACTCTCTTCTACACCCTCTCGATTTTGTCCACATCCTTTTTGAAGTGAGGCCTTCAGAACTGCACACTGTACTCAAGATGTGGCCTGACCAAGGCAGTATACAGAGGGGCTATGATCTCCTGCGATTTCGATGCTATGGCCCTTTTAATACAAACCAAGACTGAATTTGCTTTTTTTATCACCGCATCACACTGACTACTCATATTTAGTTTACAGTCCACTCTTACCCCAAGATCTCTTTCGCATACACTACTCCCCAGAAATGTATTTGTGCTTGACATTTTTGTGGCCCAGATGTAATACTGTGCATTTATTTTTGTTGAATTGCATCCTGTTTGCAACTGCCCACTTATCATATCTTAGATCTCAAGGCTATACTGTCTTCCCCACCTCAGTGATTGGCTGATTACTGTACAGAGGCTTCGTGACATTGAACTACAAAATGAAGAAGCTTCGCTACCCAAGCGCTTTAGAAATCTAAAATCTTGACCCAACCTTACTGTTGCCCCTTACTTATTTAACATTACCTATGAGCCCTATAGATGGGTTTTCTCCAGAGCCCATTTTGAGGCACTTCCTTCTGCTGTACTGCAAGGTAAATTCACTCAAGTTCCAATGCATGAACGTATATAACCATGGATGGCTACTGTGGTGGAATCAGTTACCCATATTCTCCTGTTTTGTAAATTCTATCAAGAGGAATGAAATCACCTTATATTACCTCTTTTGTCCAGATTTAACCCTCTGCAGTCCTATCGATTTCAGGCCAGAAGTCCTGTGCAAATTTCTTTTAGAAGATATTCAGAGATCTGTGACTTTTGTGGTGGTGAAATTTTGTTTCTTTTTTTAAAATATATTTATTAACTTTTTATATGACATACACACAACAATAAAAGTAAAATACAACCATCTCCCAAAAGAGATATAGTACTGTAAATATACAAGTTCCGGTTATTGAAATATATTGAAATATATTATTTACAATAAAAATTGTAAACCAGTAACAAAAAACAAAACAACAATTACAATTGAAAGGGGCAGTTATAACAACCAACTAGTTTTCAAAAGATTAAAATAGTGGTAATTTTTAGAGCAGTCATTCCCTTCAAGTATCTCCTCTAAATTAATTAGAATAGGATACCATCTTTCCAAATAGTAAGAGGGGCCCTATGAGGAGTCCCAACATGCTATAGAATCAGATATTTTGTCTCAAATTAAATGATCCCATATTTTCGAATACCAATCTTTTATCTGAGGCTTATCTATTGTTTGCCAACAAACGGCAATTGTAGTTTTGGCTGCTGTAAGAAGTATCATTAGCAGGTCTTTCCTAATTTATGGAATTTTAACTTCATCCCAAAAGTTCAATAAAATAATCTCAGGTACTAAGGGAATTTTATAGCCAACCAACTTTTCTATTTGAAGCAATATATTTTGTCAAAACTGATTTATCACAGTGCATTCCCACCAACAATGGTAAAAAGTTCCTAATAAACTACATTGTTTCCAACACATGGGAGATATAGATTTATTTATACAATTCAACTTCCTGGGCATCATATACCACCGTGTTAACATTTTTATGTTTTGTTCTTATATATTCAAGGATTTAGTTTTATATACATAAGACCATACCAACTCCCATTGTGTTTTTGACCATTGAAGATTACAGTCTGTTTGCCACGGTATAGTATACGAAGGTAAATCTAACAAATAATGTTCTAACAAAATTCTATAAACAATTGAAATCATACCTTTTCCTGAGCCCTTACTTAGGAGTAAAAGTTTTTCAAAAGGTTTCAAAGGTCTATGGACTTGTTCAGATATTGTGGGCAGTGTAATAAGATGCTGCAATTGTAGGTATTCAAACCATGGAATAGTTAGCTTAGCTAGTGCATCAAGTTTTGACTTCTCGAGCATTTGTCCTTTTTGTATTACATCAGAAATTTGAAATATTTTAGCTTGCCTCCAAGTTCTAAAAGCATTATAATGCTGCGCCGGAGGGAACCATTTTTGTCCTTAAAAAGTAGATGCTATAGAAAAGGATGGAACTAGATGTTCTCTTCTATGGTCCCATACTCGAAGTAATGCTTGGGTAAACATATTTGTAGAGTTGGGTGACCGATCAGCTTTTGTTGCCCATAGATATTCAAAATACTTATAACAAAGCTAAATAAGATTCTTCTATAGGAATCCATTCCACATGCAAAGATACTTGAAGTATATGCACCAATGTATTTAAAATTGAAGCTTCATAGTAAAGTTTAAGATCTGACGTTGATAGGCCACCCAAATGAGATGGGCTATGTAATGTTAAATATGTAACCCGGGGAGAACATGTTCCCCAAACATTCTCCGGCTACTTTGCCGTTTTCAAAATGTAACACTGGGAATCCATATTGGAAGTGTCCAAAAAAAAAAAAATTAGGGAAAATAAAAGTTTTTAGTATCTTAATTTTCTCTAACCATGTTAGATTGAGAAGGTTCCATTTAGTATATTTATTTGAGGTCTCCTGTATCAGTTCTTGGTAGTTTACCTTATATAAATCAGTTAACTGAAGTGGAATTTTAACGCCTAGATAGGTCCAAGATTTAGACACCCATTGGTAGGAAAAATTGATCTTCACATAGTTATCACTAATTCTGTTTAAATTAATGGGATATAATGCTGTTTTTGTTTGATTGACACTAAGGCCTATTCTTAAACTAATGCTTATTAAAAATTTTTCCAGGTTTAGTATGGACAATTGTGGGTCAGAAATATATAAAACAAGGTCATCTGCAAATAGACTAATTTTGTATTTCTTTTGGTTAATAGTTATACCTTGTACCTGGTTTGAGTTCCTAATCATGTTGGCTAATGGTTCAATAACCATAGCAAATAGTAAGGGTGACAATGGCCACCCCTGTCTCATGCCTCTTGAAAGTTTAAAGTCTTGTGAGCTAGTTCCATTTAAAGTAATTTGTACCTTAGGCGAGGTATACAGGGTATCTATTGCCCTCTTGAATTTTGGCCCAAATCCCATTTCTTCGACTACCTGTTTTAAAAAGACCAGTTCCACCCGGTCAAAGGCTTTTTCAATATCTAAAGCCAATATACAGGTGTTAGTTAGATGCTGCTTACTATACTGTATTATATTAATTGTCTTACGTATATTATCACAAATGTCTCTATTGAATATAAATCCAGACTGATTTATGTGAATATATTCTCCTATTATTTGGTTTAATCTGGCTGTAATAACTGTAGTGAAAATTTTATAGTCACTGTTTAAGAGGGAAATTGGCCTATATGATTTAGTACACTGAGGATCTCTGTCCTTCTTAAGTAATGATATAATTTTCGCTTCATCCCAGGATGGTGGTTTGGAACCCTTTTCTAACACCAGGTTACATAAATTCATTAGAGGTTTAGCTAAGAGATGCTGGCATTTTTTGTAAAATTCGGCTGGTAAACCATCCCTGCTGGGGCATTTGTTAATTTTTAAATGTGAGATTGCATCTAATATTTCTTTCTCTGTAATTGATTCATCCATGAACTCTTTATGGGTTGGAGTCAAGTGTCTGACTAGTTGATACTGATTAAGGTAGTCTTGTATGTCTAGACTTTGGGGTCCATCTGATTTGTACAATACCTGGTAGTACTCTCGAAAAACTTTCAATATCCCCAGAGAAGAAAATTCTGTTTGGCCTTGGGTGTTTTTAACTGACGCTATGGGTTTTTTTGCTTGTTGTTCTTTTATTTTCCATGACAAAAGTTTCAGTGACCTAGGATGCCTATACCAATACTTTTGTTTGAGATACATTATATTTTTCTGAATTTGTGTTGTTTCAAATGCCTCCATTTTTTTACATTTTATAAGTAAGTGTTGGTAATTTTTCCTAGAGCCTGTAGCTTTATGGTTTGCTTCCAATATTTTAATCTTCCCCAATATTTCCTGTTTCAAAATGTTTTTTTTCTTATTGTAGGTTGCTGTTGCTGAAATAAATTGACCATGTATTACTGCCTTCATAGCATCCTAAACAAGGTCTTCTGAAACTCCACATGAAGAGTTAAATTTGAAATAATCCTGTATTCCCTTGTCAATATTGTCAACTACTTGCTGATTAAATAAAATCCTTGTATTTAATGACCATGATTTTGTATGAATGTCCTTTTTTAAGTCACTAAAAGTGTATTTGACCCAAGCATGGTCGGACAGCGTACAAAGACCAATATCAGTGTGTTTGAGAAGTAGGCAGTGTGTGGGGGAAAAGGGCTTCTCTGGGCCTACTGCCCCCATAGAAGGCCCAGAGGATGGTGTGTGGTGGACGGAAAATGGCTTCTCTGGGCCTACTGCCCCCATAGAAGGCCCAGGGGATGGCGTGTGGGGGACAGAAAAGGGCTCCTCTGGGCCTACTGCCCCCATAGAAGGCCCAGGGGATGGCGTGTGGAGGACAGAAAAGGGCTTCTCTGGGCCTACTGCCCCCATAGAATGCCCAGGGGGTGGTTTGTGGGGGGCAGAAAAGGGCTACTCTGGGCCTACTGCCCCCATAGAAGGCCTGAGGGTGGCATGTGGGGGACAGAAAAGGGCTTCTCTGGGCTTACTGCCCCCATAGAAGGCCCAGGGGGTGGCGTGTGGGGGACTGAAAAGGGCTTCTCTGGGCCTACTGCCCCCATAGAAGGCCCAGGGGGTGGCATGTGGGGGACGGAAAAGGGCTTCTCTGGGCCTGGTGCCCCATAGAAGGCCCAGGGGATGGCGTGTGGGGGCAGAAAAGGCCTTCTCTGGGCCTAGTGCCCCCATAGAAGATCCAGGGGATGGCGTGTGGGGGACAGAAAAGGCCTTCTCTGGGCCTATTGCCCCCAGAGAAGGATGGCGTATGGGGTACGGAAAAGGCCCTCTCTGGGCCTAGTGCCCCATAGAAGGCCCAGGGGATGGTGTGTGGGGGACGGAAAAGGCCTTCTCTGGGCCTAGTCCCTTCATAGAAGGCCCAAGGGATGGCGTGTGGGGGACGGAAAAGGACTTCTCTGGGCCTAGTTCCCCCAGAGAAGGATGGCATGTGGGGTACAGAAAATGGCTTCTCTGAGCCTAGTGCCCCATAGAAGGCCCAGGGGATGGCATGTGGGGGACAGAAAAGGCCTTCTCTGGGCCTACTGCCCCCATAGAAGGCCCAAGGGGATGGCGTGTGGGGACGGAAAAGGCCTTCTCTGGGCCTAGTGCCCCATAGAAGGCTCAGGGGGTGTCATGTGGGGGGTGGAAAAGGCCTTCTCTGGGCCTAGTGCCCCAGAGAAGGCCAGGGGATGGTGTGTGGGGGGTGGAAAAGGGCTTCTCTGGGCCTAGTCCCTTCATAGAAGGCCTAGGGGATGGTGTGGGGGGCGGAAAAGGGCTTCTCTCACTTGCCTCAGCCTTGACGGTCCTCTCCTGTTGGAGGACTGGAACAGACTGAGCTGAAAACACTGACCGGGGCTGACGTGGGCGGGACTTTGCGAAGCAGCCAGTCAGCCCTGGCCAGTGTCTTCTGACTGCCAGTTCTCGAGCCGAATCAATTATGGCAAGCATAGAATGCTGTGGGACCAAAATTCAAATATATATAAGGACAGGATTGGACGTTTAGCTATGAACCAGGTAAGTTTTAATAGCCTTGAGGGAAATGGATACTGCTTTGCGTAGGATCCCCTGTAAACAAAAATCAACAAAACACAAACCCTATATATCTAAAACACATAGCCCTGTGCCAGCCACCAGTGGTGGCCTACAGCTAGTGAGAGGAAAAAATCTTTCACCTAAAGGAAACTTAACTACTAAGGAGCTAAGGATAGTCTCCCCCCCTTCCCCCTTGTTATATAGAGAGAACATAATACCAGCCCTTTATATGGCAAGCAAATACCATAGGCACTGAAAAAAATGTTTTACTTAAGCTCAATTAGATTGCTTTTTCTTGGATTTACATCTGTAAATTCGTGTCCACCTAAAAGTTGAGTCTGCTTCTGAATCCTCCTAAAAGTTGAGTCTGCTTCCGAATCCTCTGAGTCTTCTGGTTCTGATGGTAGAGACAATTCATACTTGATTTGAAGAGCTTTGAGAAGTCCATATCCTGAGTGCAAGTCGTTTGCAAAGAGCCTTGTACCTTGATGGAACACCATAAGTTCATTAGTCGAATTCCAACAGAATTTAAAGTTATGCTGAGACAGTTTGTCAGTTATTGGACACAGTTCTCTCCGATGCTGCAGAGTTTCTGCAGTAAGGTCTAATAGAGCTAAGATTTTGATGTTGTCATAAAACAAACCTGTCTCAGATCTCGCCTTCTTGAGGATAGTTTCCCTGGTTCTGGAATCTGGGAATGTAGCAATAATGTCTCTGGGAAACTTTACAGAACGTGTATTAAAGGGGCCCACCCTAAAGGCAGTGTCTATTAGTGGTGCAATGTTATCTTCCAAGCCCAGGGTGTGGCCCAACCAGGTTGCCAAAAAGATTTTAAGTTCTTGCTCACCTTCAGCTTTCTCAGGTATCCCGCGAAATTTCAAATTCTTTTCTTTAAGTTTATTTTCCAGGGCCATTATTTTGCTTTTGGCCCATTGTTTTGCAGACTGTAAATGAAGTACATCTCTATGAGTCGTTATAGATACTTCCAGAGCTGACTCTGCAGTTTTAGAAGTCTCTGCCAGAGACTTGGTTAAAGATGAAAGCTGTTCTTTTAAAGGCTCAAGTTCTGTTTGAAGTTGTTTTGTTAAATTGACCTCAAGCTGTTTTATAACCGTCATAAAGTCATCTTTAATTAATACAGAGCACTCCTTGGCTGTTTGCGAAGTCATGCTCACCATTTTGCCCACGTCTCTGGGCTACCTGTTCAATTGCCTGCTTCTCAGAAAGTAAGCTGCTAAGGCTTGAGGTGTTGCAGTTGACTTTTTACTTTTAGTTGTAGAGGTCTTACCCATGATTATGATTCATTAAGAAGCGCAGTAAAATGGTCTACGTTGATGATTTAGAAGAGCCGGTGGGGAGAGAAAACCTTAGGCATCTGCCATCTTCCACACACAAAAGAACCTCCTCAGGAAACAACCCACAGACCAAAGAACCTCCTCAGGAAAGCTCCTCCATTAGCATGCATGTTCATAGCCTGGAGAACTACTACAAGATAATGACTCAGCCCTACCCCACCTTCCAGGGTAGATATAAATTACCTGCCTACCATTTTTCTGCTCACCTTGACACAGAGAGTACTACATCTTTCTGTGTTATACCTCTGAGGACGCTAGTCACAGCTACTGGCGAAACGTCAGGTCCTACAATGCCAAGACCACAGCCACACAACCTGGAAAATCTATAGCAACTAATGAACTCCGGCCGTGAAAGCCTTCGACAACATGTTTTAATGCTGTTTTAAACTAAAGATTTTTGTTATCACTCTGTTTTAAGTCACCCTGAGCCCTACCTGTAGGGAATGGCAGCCTAGCAAATCTAATTTAATAAATAAATAAATACATGTATATAATTTAGTAAGATTGTGTTGTTGCAGATAGAACAGCTGTTGAGCAAGATTGCCTAGGGGCCACTCCCTTTCAAAAGACAACAATAGATAGTCTTTTGTTACATGCATGAAGGTGCCTTAAACTGAACCAGATCATTGGTCTATCATGGTCAATACCATCTACTGTGACTGGCAGGGACTCTCCAGGGTCTCAGGCAGAGACTTTCACATCACCTCTTACCTGATTCTTTTAACTGGAGATACTAGAGATGTTTTGCCACTCAGCAACACTACCAACCCTACCCGAGCAAACCAGGTAGAGTTCTGTTCCCTTTGGTTACTGTGGCACTTCCCTTTAATAATCCCCCCAACTTCTCAGGTCCTTGTCTCAGTAGCAGCATATTCTTTCACTGTTAGTTTGCACTACATTTAGTCCACACATGGTGCTACAAACAAGTGCATGGTACAATGTATGCTTATTAGTAATTTGGAATTGGCTTTGGCTCTGTGTTGCATGGATGTTCAGTAACGAGTTAGGAGTGGGAATCTCAGCTCATCTTGAAAATTTTCAGGTCTGCTTCAAGTGGTCATGTTCTGAAACTGATGTTCATTTCAATATACTTGGAGGCAAAGCTAGAGTTCTAATTTTCCTTTATGCTTTCAGCTAGTACAAGTTTATCCTTATATGTAAGAACTTAAGAAGAGCCCTACTGGACAAAACCAATGGTCCATCTAGTCCTGCCTTACACAGTGGCCAACCAGTTCCTCTGGAGGTCCAGCAACAGGGCATAGAGGCCAAGGCCTTCCCCAGATGTTGTCTCCTGGCACTGGGATTTAGCAGTTGACTGCATCTGAACGTGGAGGTTCCCTTTAATCACCATGGCTACTAGCTACTGATAGACCTATCCTCCATGAATCTATCCCCTTTTAAAGTTGTCTATGCCTGTGGCCATTGCTACATCCCCTGGCTTCAAATTCCACATTTTAATCACTGTGTAAATGTTTCCTTTGTCCCTCCCAAATCTACTGTCCATCAGCTTCATTGGATGTCTTTGAGTTCATGTACATGTAGTGTTTATGCCCTTGAGTTCATGTACTCTTTCAGCCCAGCAACCAGAATTTTGTATAAACTACTTTGTTCACCAGCAGTCTGATAGCCCGCCTAGCCCAATCTTGTCAGAGCTTGGAAGCTAAGCAGGGCTGATACTTGGATGGGAAACCACCAGGGTAGACCTGGGTTGCTATGCAGAGAAAAGCAGTGGGAAACCACCTCTGAAAATCTCTTGCCTTGAAAATCCTACGGTCCTGGAGTCGCCATGGATTGGTGGTGACACTGGCTCACAATTATGATTTATTTGTAATTCACATTTGAAGCATCTATGGGTTTTTGGGGGGGCAACATGTATCTCAGCAGACACCATCTTAGAGGAGGCATTTTGTTGGGAGTGTGAAGGGGGAAACGCCTAGTGCTTGGTGCCCACTTTTTAAAAAGAGATATCTTGCTTCCCAGATTAGTGAGCATGCCTTTTATTGATGTAAAGGTTTCTAATCAGTCATCTAGCTAATTAATTAATGTTTCTACCACATTTCATATACTAGATAATCTGCAGAGCCCATTAATACTGTTAGTCTTAAAGAAATACAGGATGATACACCATAAGTACTTCAAATGACAAAATTCAGAGCTAAGTGGCAAGAAAGCAGTACTGTATTAATTTATACAATATTTCTGAGAGCAAGAGGACGGGGTTATCCTTATCTTCATGGCAAGCTTAGCTTTCCAAGACAGAAGAAAACTTGGTAATGTGCATGGGGCAGGGGGGTGGCTTAGGACATTGTTCATTACTCAAAACTAGCTGTCATTAATGATTTTTGGAGGCCTTTGAACTCCTAATAAGTTCATGATTTTCCTGGGTCATAGCTCAGTCTCTTACTGTGTAATTGCTCTAGTCTAAGCCTGGTGAAAGCAATGAATTTGGTTGTAAAGCTGTGTAGAATTATTCTTTTTTGTCCCCATGCTTTTGCTAAGGCATGATGGTCCTGCTATGTACTGGGATGGAATCATTCCTGATTGGATCGCCCTAGAGACTGGCTGAGCTTGGAGCAAAAGAACAATAGGTTTCTGAAAGTAACCAGTCTAGTAGTAATGTTATGTAAATAGCCTATCACTGGGAGTGGGGTGTGTTTGGATGTGGCAATTACATGCTATTTAACAGAGCTGAGGCTCTGGAGTCTTGTCTTGTGCTTGCTGAAATCACTAATAAAGTAGAACTGATCACTAGGCTTATGGTCTGTTCACCCATGGATCCCATTATTTAACAGTGGCGATGAAGATGGGATCCTGTTGAGCCAACCCAGAGCCCATCTGCACTGCACTGCTCATCAAGCTCCAGTGCCACGTGCATTGCATCACAACTGGGACCATGGCTGCTGCTCCAGGACATCTGCCAGAACTTGACCCCGCTCACCCAGAGCTTTGGGAGACCTGGGTGGAGCAGCTCAAGTACTTCGTACTGTTCCAGGGCATCAAGGGTGAAGAGAAGAAGAAAGCTCTCCTGCTCAGTTCCTGCAAATCACAACATTGAAGCTAGTCCAGGGTCTCATCACACCCACTATGCTTGAGGAAGCCACTTACAACACACTCATCAAGGTATCCACCAACCATTTTGCGCCTCAGCCAACCAAGATGACGCACCACATGGACTTCTATATGCGCCAGCAAAAGTCCAGCAAGACGGCTGCCAACTTTGTGGTGGACCTTCGCAGATTGGCCCTCACATGTGAGTTCCTGAGCCTTGACCAGGGCCGGCCCGTGGTATCTGGGCGCCCTAGGCCAGTTTGTGGCCCTGCACCCCCCGTGTTGCCAATCTCCCGGTGGGGCCTGGAGACGGGGGGGGGGGCAGCGCCGGCAAGCCAGGGAAGAGGTGGGGGTTTAAACCTCCGTCTCTTCCCTCTAAGCGCCAGTGGCAAGAGGGGCTGCCCGAGTTGCCAGACCGCGTGTTCACCTGTGGAAAGTTAGAGCAGCTCTGCGGAGGGGGCGGGCGGATGGGCGGGCGCCTGAAAGGCCGAGTCTGGGGCGCGTTCTTCTCTGGAGGAGCGAGTAGTCCTATCAATTTCTCTGAACACAGCAGGAAGGGAGCCCACCTATCTGGGAATGTCTTGAACAGTTCAGGACGGATTGCATTCTGCCCAGGAGCCTTCCCAGGCTTAAGATTTTTAATAAGAGATTCTACCTCCTCAGTCTGAACTGGGGGCCAGTCAGGGCAATCAACCAGATTTAGGGCAGGGTCCTCTGCTGAGTTTTCTCTGTCCATATAGAAAATTGACAGAAAGTAATTGTGCCATTTATTAATTGAAATTGGATTGTCAACGACCTCCCTCTTTTCAAAGGAGTTCGAAACCAAAGCCCAAAACTTCTTAGTATCATTTTTTATTGTGGCCTGGAGTAGCTGGTCCCATTGGTTTTGAATTAAAGCTCTTTATTACAGAAGGTTTGCTTGAGTAGATGTTTCATCTCAAAATATTCCGAGGGCAAACTAGCTAAATTCAGTTCTCTAAACTGCTGCTAAATTGCACAAAGGTGAGCTTTCATTTTAAGGCATTCGCTATTAAACCACACCGGGGTGCCTTGCTCCCTGTGGTCCTGGGAAATTCTCTGATTGCATCCCGAGAGCACCAACAATCTGAGTCATGATCCTTTTATACAAATAAATTATCTCAGGACTTTGAGGGGGCTTCCAGGACACAGTCGATACTGCTGAAATCACTAATAAAGTAGAACTGACCACTAGGCTTGTGGTCTGTTCATCTATGGAGCCCACTATTTAACAGGCCCGCAGGCTTGCTTATGAGAAAATGTGCTGTATTGTGCAACTGGGGAGAGGAAGAAGTGGCAGTGATGGGCATGTGCACGTTGCTTTTGCTGCAGATTGTGATTTCATGGTATGGAAGTAGGAGCCATGTGTGCCTCCGTGCTTACTGACCAGCCACCATTAATTCATGGATCAACATGGTTTTCTCTCCTGTGATTTCTTTCTTTGTGTTGCCTCAACCCCACTCCTTACCCAGCTTTTTTGTACTATTTGCTCTCTGGCTGCCCCGCTGATATTTTTCTCCTCCCCCCGCCTTCCTCATACGCCTGACAAAAGAACCACACAAAAGAAAAAAGATCATTCAACATTTTTGCAATTATAGGAGGTGGGAAATTGTTTCAGATTACATTCCACCTTTCCCTATTGTGCTCCCACAATACTCTGTCTGTCACTAGCCACTGAAACTTTCCTGCTGAACAAAACTGACCCGATGCTGCTGTCTTGCTGGCTATATTCAGGTGGGTAATTGTGTTGATCTGAAGCAGCAGAACAAAGTTTGAGTCCAATGACAATTTTAAGACCAACAAAGTTTTATTCAAGGACACGAAAAGACATGCATATGAAAACTTATACCTTGAAAAAACTTTGTTGGTTTTAAAGGTGCCACTGGACTCAAACTTTGTTCTCTTGCCAGCTAGTTACACTTAAATTATCTTACAAATGCCAGTGTGAGATCTGGAAGGTTACTTGTGTTAATAAGCTTGCTTTCTTTGCTTATGGGTGACTAATTGTTGTTTAGTTAACTTGAGAGGGAATTTTACCCATTGTGTCTTAAACATTAGAGTCAAAAGGTCATTACTAGTGATGGGCACGAACTGGGAAAATGGAGGTTCATCCTGGTTTGTGGGGTCTCATGAACCATGAACCTTCCTGTTTAATGAACCAGTTCATGGTGTGGTAGAGCACCCCCCATTGGCTAGAGATGCCAAACTCACCTTGAGTCTCCAGCTGATTCTTCTCTACCCTGCCCTCCAAGTTTGGTGAGGACTGGATTTAGGTGGGATGAGTTACAGCCCTCCTAAGCAGGTGCCCCCAGGAAAGTGTTCTCTGGGGAAATCACAGCCACAGGTCCAGAAGTGAGTCAATGCCCCTTCACAAGCTAGACACATCAAACTCACAAAGGGCCTCCCCAGGAAGCCCCTCTACTTGTTCTCCAAATTGTGTGCAGTTTGGCTTTGAGGGGGCCAAGTAATGGCCCCCCAAAGCTGGTGCTCCCAGGAAAGTGCTCTCTGGGAAAATCATAGCAGCCACAGGTTCAAGAGTGTGTTGATTTGCTAGAGGCATCAAACTCACTACAAAAGGGAGTGAGTTACTGGGCGGAGGTCTAGAGCAGGAGGGAGGTGGCAAGTTGGCAAACCAAGTTGATGAGCAGGTACAACGAGGGCTGCTGGTGATGCCAAGTCCACCCCCCTCCCCCAAAGTTGCTTTGACAATTAATTGATCGGCACCAGCATGTCTGGTTCATGAACCACATTAGAAACCTAATGAACCACTGTGAAATGAATGGCAGTTTGTGAGCGACGCAATCTCATGAACCAAGGCCTCATGAACCGGCCATTTTTTGTGAGGAAATTAGGTTCGTGGTCATCCCTAGTCATGACACCCCCTTCAAAGAATGTGCAATGGCGTTAGAAGCAAGCAACTACAGCTACTACTTTAATCCTTTGGAGGGTGAGTCCATCTGAAGGCCTTTTAAAAGCTATGAAAGAAACAGCCTTGATGTTAATGGTTCCTTATTCTCTTTATGCACAATCACTCTGATCCTGTTCTTTCTGTACTAAAGGGTGGGGAAATTATTGTAGTCTGAAAATCATATCTACTGGTGCTGATAAGGGGAAGAACTGCTGACCAACTGGGTGTCCTTAAAAGGGGTTGGAGACCTAGCAGTGGTCCCCTCTCCCACTCAGCTGCACTTAATAGCACTTGGACTTGAGTCAGTTTAGAGTTTTTAGGAGCACCTTTCTACTACCTGCTGCTCCAGCCCAGTGGACCAATGCTCCTAATAATGTCAAGCAGTCTGAGGTTCATGTGGGCAGATACAGCCCCTGGGTTGTCATTTGCCTACCTTTCTTCTCCCATCTGAAAAATACTTGGAATGGATAGTTGAATGTTAATGTTTGTAATGCAGCTGCATTCTAAAATATCCTGGGTCTTAAGCTAACATCACTGATGGGAGTGTTGCAGGAGCACTGACAACCAAGATTGGGGCAAATAAAATTATTTTTCTCTTAAGCAATATGTGGGTATGCTACAGTGAATGTCCAAATCTTAGTAAATGTTGATTAGTTTTTCAGGTCAGTGTAAAGTAAAGGGGATTTTTAAAAATTGTTTTATTTCCATACTAGGGACCAAAGGCCATTGTGGTGGAAGACAACGGGCCCTAGAAAGGAAGGAAGGAAGGAAGGAAGGAAGGAAGGAAGGAAGGAAGGAAGGAAGGAAGGAAGGAAGGAAGGAAGGAAGGAAGGAAGGAAGGAAGGAAGGAGAAGAGAAAGAAAGAGAGAGGAAGAAAGGAGTGAAAGGAAGGGAAGAGGGGCGGAACGGGCTTCTCTAAGCCTACTGGGCCCATAGAAGGGCCAGAGGATGGGGGGGCAGTATGGGCTTCTCTGGGCCTATTGGGCCCATAGAAGGCCCAGAGGATGGTTTGGGGGGTGGAATGGGCTTCTCTGGGCCTCCTGCACCCATAGAAAGCCCAGGGGATGGTGTGTGGGGGGGCGGAACGGGCTTCTCTGGGCCTCTTGTACCCATGAAGGCCCAGAGGATGGTTTGGGGGGGATGGAAAAGGGCTTCTCTCACCTGCCTCAGCCTTGAGGGCCTGTCCCTGCGCTCACTCTGCAGATGGTCCTCTCCTGTCGGAGTACTGGAGCAGACTGAGCCAAAGACACTGACCGGGGCTAACGTGGGCGGGACTTTGCCAAGCAGCCAGTCAGCCCTGGCCAGAGTCTTCTGACTGCCAGTTTTTGAGCCCAATCAATTATGGCGACCATAGAATGTTGTGAACTAAAATTCAAATATTAATAAGGACAGAATGAGCATGTTACTGTTATTTTTAGATACAAAAAGACTTCCAAACTTGGACTTTTTCCTACTAGTCAAAGAAAATGTATGCTAAAAAGTATGCTTTATAAAGTAGTTGAGATGTACATTATTCTAAATGTGTACTTTATATATAATCACAGTCAATAAGCAATTTCTAATTTGTTAGACCTTGTGTGTGAACAACTGTTTCTAACATTTGCTTTGGTGTGAGTTGCTAAGTTCACCCTAACAGAAACCAATGCATTGACAGATTACACAAACATAAGCGATTTTATTAAGTTTGCATAATTTATACAAATGTATATCATTTATACATAGTTCAAATTTTCTTGGCAAACTTTTTTTTTCCAGTGCACATTATATACAGAGCCCTGCAGGAGTCAGTCACATCTCTATGGCTAGTCATTCTACATGTTGTGGAGGGACTGCCCTGTTTATCACTACATGAATGCTTCTGGAGAGTGTAAGCAGAAATTTTGTGCTCAGTGGGACTCCTAGCCAGCCAGGATTGGTGTTCTTAAAGGGATGCCCTAAGACTGAGCTGGGAGCCAGGCACTGTGGGTGGGTAAGTTGCTGATGTAGTATGAAGGTGTTTAACCCAATTCTCATCAGGGGGAGACAGATGTTAAATGTTAATTCATGCTACCTTCTGAGCTAGCAAGGAGAAAGTGTCATATGATCAACCCATATTTATATAACACTAAGGTGAACTTAAAGGACAGAGTTTTCAATCAGGCTTGTAGGAAAAGGAGGGGACCTTCTGCTCCTGAAAACCACCAAAGTGTATAGAAGACGGGGTATAAAGAAGTTTTCCCAAACAGTTGGGACTAAAGAAGTATGTGCCTGGCCCTGAGATGAAAATATCGGGCTCTCTCTTCAATACACATTCATTCTCTCATGCCTGGAACAGCTAGTGATTCTCTCTCTCTCACACACACACACACACAATTCCCACATCAGAGCATCCGAACTTGTTAACCCACAATAGGACCATAATAGTCAGCTGGCTTTAGACTTTCTGAGGCTTTGTTACCCAGCCATTAGTCCACTACGTTATTACCACACGAAAGCAATGTTATGTGGCTATTATCATGGGGGACAGTATTGGGGTCCAGGCTCCTTCGCCCTCTTTTAAAATAAGTTCTGTTGGCTAGGAAGAGGACTGGAGTGATGTCAAGAACTGCCATACTGGGTTGTGACATTATTCCACAAAGACCAGTCATCTCGCTTATAGAAAAAGCATAATTGAAAGTATGCAAGGGGCTGCTGAGCTGCTACAATTGTGTCTGTTTCTTTATCATCTACCTAGCTCCAGCTTTTTTGAGCCAGAGAGTTGGCAATAGTGTGATTCTGCAGCAATTTCTCTGGGTTATGCTGGCTGTTAGCCATAGATAGGTCTTCTAACAGGTCAAACAGCTGCTATGGCACTTCCCATTTGGAACCTGCAGGTATCAGTTCCACTCATGAC
Source organism: Gekko gecko (assembly GCA_029375565.1). NCBI lineage: Eukaryota > Metazoa > Chordata > Lepidosauria > Squamata > Gekkonidae > Gekko > Gekko gecko. Next base: position 218,516,101 of record JAPDNY010000002.1, on the reverse strand, counting down.
CTACATAAAGACAGACAAAGGACTCCTGTGGAACAGGAAAGCTTTCACACGAAGAGAACCAAGAGTAGCTGCCCATTTCACTGCTGATACAGCTTCATGATGCCAACCCGGTGCAAGCTCTTCCACAGCTCAGACTCTAACAGCATGTCATGGTTGGCATAGAACACCAAGGGCTTTTTCTCATGCTCATAATAGTGGTCGGAAAACTTCCTGTAGTTCTCTGTGATGAACCCATAGGCACTGACCTAAAAGGAACCAGAGGTGACAGGATGAGTTAGAGATGGGATGATGCCCAGCCCTGCATGCCTCTAGCATGCTCACTGGCAGCACCCAGCACAAAGCGATATGGCACATAACTAAAAGCACAAGATGGATGCCCGAGTGGCTCATGCTTCAATTTTTCATTCATCTGTGGAATGTCTGAAAAGGCAACTTGCCCACCTCACTCCTTCCACAGTGAGAAGTGAGAGTTCTAAATGTGTGTGGAACTGGTATGTCATAACAGTGCATATCACTGCCATCTGGTGATTATTTAGATGAGTGTGAGAATCAACTGCAGGGACTTGTTTCAGTGCTTCTGTGAAGACATGAAGGCCCTCAGAAATATTTTTAAAATTCAAGCCCCTTATTTTACTGGGAAGGTCACTGGGAAGGTTATTTTAAGATTCTTACCTGGTCGCAGCTGTGCAGAGCTGTTAGAAGCATAAGGGCACCAGTGCTGGGCATGTAGAGATGCCCAAATTGAGTGTTTATTATTTCAGATCTTAAAAACCTGTAACAGACAAAGAAGTTTATAGCAGAAACTTTATGGGTTGTGGAAAAGGTTAGAAGAAAACTTTAAAACTGGCTCTGTTGGTTGTAAGGCATGGGCTGCATAAACTGGGCAGATTTCAAATTTCCAGCTTACCCAACTTCCTGACATGCTAGGTTTTCTGAGGCAGGGGCAGTTTTGAATGATTGCTTCTTCTCATGTGTACTAGCAAATGGTTTAATTCTGTGACAGGATGGTACATGCCCCTTACAGTCCAACTGGCTCCCAGAAGCCATGCAAGATAAAAATGGGGTTTCCAGTTCTCAAAGGCAAAGGGTTTTACACACTTCACCCAACCGCACAAATTACTCAGTGTTTCATGCACCCATTGCCAGCCCAGCCCCCACCTAAAATTCCAAACTCTGCAATAAGAGTATGGAGTAACCTCCTTGCTCATTCTACTTAAATAATTTATAAACATGAGTGCAAACAAAAAGTGCAACTAATATATTTTATCCCTTTAATGAACACTTGAGTCAGTTATAAACAGACTTTGTTTAAAGGGTAAAGCTTTACCTCTCCATTAGATAGTGCAGGAATTCTGGGTGCAGCAGCTTGAATTTGCCTACAGATGCTTCAGAGCCAAAGTATTTCTGTGGCCTGTATCAAGAGACCAGGCAAAAATGGTTTTCATTCAGTCAGTAGTAATTAGACAGCTCTCAACTGATCCCATGACTGGGGAAGAAGTTGAGAATATAAGCCGAACAATGGTGCTATTTGTTAGGCACCTGGATGACAGACCCTGAATAAACCAAGGGTGATTTCCCACTACAGCTGCCTTGGGGTTGCGCTGCCGTTCGCCCCGATACTATTTGTCAATTTCACACCCGAAGCCGCGGGGCTGCATTTTGACCCGCGGCTTCGCCCGATTTCCCCCGCAGTTTCGTAATCCTCAAAAAACAGGATTAGGAAACTGTGGGGAAATTGGGCGAAGCCGCGGGTCAAAATGCAGCCCCGCGGCTTCGGGTGTGAAATTGACGAATTTTATCGGGGCAAACGGCGGCGCAACCCCGAGGCAGCTGTAGTGGGAAATCACCCCCACAGTAAATATATCTAGATTTCAAGGCAGGTCCCAAGACATTTTTTTACCTGAGATAGAAAATCCAGATTTTCTCCTTGGGTGAGGCAGAAGAAAGCAGGGCCAATATTACTATAATGTTAAATGCCATCAATGAATGCTAGATAATGTTGAATAGTGTCCAGCTTATGTTATCTCACTGTGCTTTACAGTCCCAACCTTATCTTTTCCCACAAATCTTCTGGAAATACAATGTTTAAGTACATGGATGGGTGTTCGTTTGCAATATCCCCAAATCAGAGAGATTAAACAAGAAGGTTTTTTTAAAAAAAAATTATAGACTTGTAAGAAGAAAGGCATACAAAAGAAAAAGAATATGACTTCCATATCCATAATTATAAATCTAAACATAAAGAGCAAATATGAAGCAAAGCAAATTCTCCATAACCATCAAACATGTAATTTTGAGGGAACATGACAAAGTCATAATGTTTTAGAACAGAGGTTGCTTATAGGAAAATATTTCTACTGTGTGGCTGGTTTGCCAGCCTCAAAGTTGTCTCTCAGCTACTTCACCAGGATTTTGGGAACACAGTCACATGAAAGCTGAAAAGAAAGAGGGCAAAGACATAACCCCAAGGATGCCAACCCAGAGTACTTTGCATTTCTGATGTTCATGCTGGATCTGCTCTGGGGCTTTCCAAGAAGGGCATGATGGTTAAAACAGCGACAGGGGAAGCAGAAAAAGAACAGTACTTACTCATCCCCTTTGTCGTAACCTTCTGGAACAGGGATGCCCAACACAGCAGATTTGATCATGAGGTAATCGCGTATATCTGAGGGAATGAAAATGTACCATATGTCCTGCAGCCATGTTAGGAGGGAATGCAAAACACAAAACAGGAGTATCAGATTGATGGACTGTTATATACTTCAGTTATGTCTGTGATAGTGAAGCACAAATGTAACTAGATTCCCCCCTGATCACGAAGGATTCTTTGAACGATGGAAGTTCAGTATCCTACTTGCCCAAGCTACACTGCCACACTCTCATTTCCACTATGCTTTCTTTCTTCAAGATCTCATAAGAACATAAGAACATAAGAGAAGCCAATGTTGAATCAGGCCAATGGCCCATCTAGTCCAACACTCTGTCACACAGCGGCCAAAAATACCAGGTGCCATCAGGAGGTCCAGCAGTGGGCCAGGACACTAGAAGCCCTCCCACTGCTGCCCCCTCAGCACCAAGAATAGAGTGCATCACTGCCCCAGACTGAGAGTTCCCATCTATACCCTGTGGCTAATAGCCACTGAAGGACTTCCGCTCCATATGTTTATCTAATTCCCTCTTGAAACTGTCCATGCTTGTAGCTGCCACCACCTACTGTGGCAGTGAATTCCATATGTTAATCACTCTTTGGGTGAAGAAGTACTTCCTTTTATCTGTTCTATCTCAAAAAAGATATCGGCCATTATACACACAAAGCTGCCTGCATTTTTCGTTGGCTCTGAAATGTTGTGTGGCAAAAGCTAAAGTAACTTGAAGTACTAATGTCATAAGGCTGCACATGTGGGGTAAGGGAGGAGAAATCCTAGTAAGGTTGTGTATATACCTTGCCCTGTGGTATCTGGGTGAAGCCATATTCTGCATAAGCAATAAGAGAATTCTTCATGGTGTTTACTGTGAAACCATAAAAGGAGGTCTTTGTCCCAACATCTTCCTCAAAGCCTTTAATCACTGCCCCATTGAGCCTGTTAGGAGAAAAGAGGGACACAAAAGGGAATTTCAGACAGGCGATATATTCCAGTTCAGGAACGGTTCCCAAACGGTTTCTGGTCTGACATTTCAGACAGAACTGTTTTAGAACCGGTTCCCTACCGGAATATATTTGTACTTTCACACACAAACGCTTCTGTCCTGTTCAGGAAACGGAGCTGAAGCGTTTTACCTGTAAACTGCTTCCAAGTAGTCTTCAGTTTCTTCTCCCAGATCCAAAATGATTTTTCCCACCGTTTTTCGCCAGCGCAGGCAATCTCCATCTTTTTTTTTTTAACGTTCACTTTAGAGCGCTATAGTGCTAAAACACAACCTCAAAACATTCCAATGGGATCGCTATGGCACTGTTTTTAGGTTGTGTTACAGCGCTATAGCGCTATAGCACTCTAAAGCAAACGTTCCAAAAAAAAAAAAAAAGACAGCGCGGGTGGGAAACGGCAGGAAAACAAAGCGGTGCAGTCTGAATTGCCAAACCGCTTCTGATCCAGCTCTTTTCCAGTAGGGGAAAGCCATGTGTGAAGTGGCAGCCCTGTACTGGTTTACTTCAAGATAGATCAAAAACGGCTTAAAAACGGCTGAAACTTGGTAATGTGAAATTCCCTACATTCTGAGGAATATATTGCTATTCACCAGCAGAATAACTACACGGCACTCCTCAGCATATGACCAAGGCTTAAAGATTTTTGTTTGCAAAGTACTAGAACAGTGATCAGAAAGATTCTCTAATCTCTATCCTGCTGCCTACAGGGGTTTCACTTGGGCAAATGTTGCAATCCCACAAATGGAAATACATCATCCCATATCAAACAGTAGTCTATCAAACCTAGCTAGAATGAAGAATCATGGGATTTTAATGTATTAGTTCAATCCCATGCAAGATGCAGTATCTTCTAACTCTAAACAACCCTAATGTGAATGGCCTACATCTTCCAGATTAAAGAGTATCCAAAGAAGAGAACAGCCAACCCATCATAGATATTACTGAAAGTACAGGAATATATTTAGAAAAAATACAAGGATGGAAAAAAAAACAACCCTAACCCTACAGAGGAAAATCAGAGACAAGCAAACAGCCTTGTGTAGTCAGGGAAGAAGAGAAGAGGTTGGATTTATACCCTGCCCTTCACTACTCAAAGGAGTCTCAGAGCGACTTACAACACCTTTCCCTTCCCGTCCCCACAACAGACACCCTATGAGGTAGGTGGGGCTAAGAGAGCTCCTTTGAGAACTGCTCATGAGAGAACAGCTCTGAAAGAACTTGTGACTGACCCAAGGTCACACCAGCAGCTGCATGTGGAGGAGTGGGGACTCAAACCAGTTCTTCCAGATTAGAGTCTGCACTCCTAACCACTACACCAAGCTGGCTCTTTGGGGTGGTCTTTGCCAATGGGATGCCTTAAGCCCTATGTTGTGAGGACCCCCAATCATGCAGAGCCCTGCATACCCCAAAGCAGGGTGGGAAAGAAGAGGAAGATCAGGCTTGTTTGGAGCTATTCTCTTTGAGCATCAGCCAGCACATTAATGGTGGCTATGACTCCCACCAACACCACACTGGGTGATGACTACCCCTTGCTTAGGCTAGCAGGGGGGTGGCCCAGGGTCCCAGAATCATGAAGATTGTCCCTGTGTATAGTAACTAGACAGCCTAGTCTGAGTGAAAATTCTATCCTTAGCTGAACTCAATGATTAAACAGGTTCTGAGAATGGCAGTAAAGCAGGCCCCTGAGCATATCTACTGGGTCAATTTCTTAACTCTTTAGTGTGCCCTAAGTTTGTTGAAGAAAAATCAGCACAAAACCATGAAACCAATCAGATATGGATCCTTGTTTGCCTAAGACAAGATATTTGCCTTCTAAAAGATAAGGCAACAAACACAGCATGTGTGGTACACTAAACATGTGGACAAGACCAGCTGTTTTCTCAGAGGACTGTTGAAAGGGTCAGCATGGCTGGCTACCTACTGAGGCTCACAGTAACAGAGGGCCCACCATTGACATCTGGCACATCTTCAAATCATGGGACTACATTGTAGCAGCAGAGGAAATAAAGTGTAAGAGAATCACGTTTCTGCTGCCTTCTCCAGGTACCCTTCCAATATGGAAACACGAGACTGCTCTTATGGTGAAGCTGCGATATGGATGGGGTAAAGGAGCTGCAAAATAGGAAGAGAAGGAAGTGAACTGTGCTGGAGACCATGGACAATCCTGTACCTGAGGACAAATAAGTATCTCCAAATGTTCCTGCATCAGGGCATGCCCCCTTCCCCCACACACTCTGGCTTAGTCCCCAAATGATCTTGTGTTTCTTCCCAAAGATATGGGTTGCCAGCATCTTTGTACCTGAAGACAAAGTCATGAGCATCTATGTTCTTGCCTTGGCGGGATCCATTCAGAATTCCCCCATTGCCCACTACAGCACAGCGGATGCAACTGTTGGGGGGCCCGGTCTTGGCAAAGAGCCTACTGTTGGCAGGGTCATTGAGGAGCTGTACTGTGGAAGAGATAACTGCAGATCAAAGCAAATTGATGCAAGGCATTAGATCAGAGGAACCGAAAACAAGAGGTCACAAAACATTAGTATGGGGAAACCACCAATTTGGGATTAAGGATTGTGCAAGCACTAAGAAGCTGGCAGGAAGCACACTAGGCAAAGTTCAAGTTACTTTCATCATAATATACCATTCTGCCTTTTTAGGGTGGTGGTGGAAAGAGTAGTTCTGTTAAAAATCTGAATAATTCTGAAAAACCAATAGTCAGGAAACTCTTTGGGGGCAGTTTCTGAAATGTAAAAGATTGACTCTGAAATTATATTCAGATGCCCCTGCAAGAGGGAAGGCAGCAAAAGATCTCAGACGCTCACAGGGTCCGTTCTTGGACGGGAGAACACCAAGGAAGGTTCTGCAGAGGAAGGCAATGGCAAACCACCTCTGTTTCTCACTTGCTTTAAAACCCCTTGCTGGGGTCGCCATAAATTGGGTTCAACTTGATGGCACTTATGTACATAGAAGCTCCTGCAATAACAGAGCTGAAAAAGTCTTTTTATTTTTCTTTGTGTCTTCTCCAGGTAGAACTTCCCACTGTTTCCTATATAGCCACCTGCAGAGCTGTGTGCATATGAGACTCCCAAGGAAGATGGTAGTAGTAACCCTGTGAAAGGTCCTTTGCCAGTACACAACTTCTGTGCTCAAGTATGCTCCAGACACCATCTCATATACTTCCTTCCACCCAGCAAGGACTTTCTTCAGCTAGCATTTCCCATGCTCTTTTGTTTCTTCCTCTGCTTCCAGTGCATGCTCCTCCCTTTCTTACAAATCCAGGACATTAGCTGGCCAGACAGTCAGTGCAGTTTGGCAAACAGAAATGAGAGGGCATGGGGAAGGAAGTGAGACGCTTCCCAGCTGCTAATGTCCAGCAGCAACAATGGAGTAGGTAGTGACAAAGCCCTTTGGTTAAGGTTAATTACCACATAGACACTGGGACCCTTTATTCAGGAAAACGTGCGGATTATCAACATTTTCATCCCCCCCACCTCCAGTCTTAGGTGTTTAAAGAGAAACCACACATTGGGAATGCCATTATAAAAATCATGACCCTTGCAATACTAAGATGGCGGTCACACGCACACGATAACGCAGGGGGAGGAGTGAGGCTATTCCTTCGGGAGGAAATTGACTCGCAGTTGCATGATCACACAGTCCTTGGAAGCTCCAGAGGCAGCCTGCCACTGTGTGATCAGACGAACGGCGGGTGAGTTGGGTTTTGTTTGTTTTTTTGCCGTTTGTTCTCGATGCACTTAAACAGGGAATCGATGACTGGCATTGCAGCACTGAGGGCTCCCTCTGGAGTGTGCGATGATGCAATTCATCAATTCCCTGTTTAAGTCTGATTGTGGCCTTTAAATCTGCCCAGCATTCATGCCTATGGTGGGGCTAACTGTGTGTGTGATCGCAGCCTAAGCATGTTTACCAAATTAAAACAAAATTAAAAACTCTTTTGGTATTTGCTGCAAAAGAGATGAAGGAATCTTCCCTTTCTCTCCCCTCCCTTCCATTCACATCCTTTTATCTCCTTTTCTTCAGGACTGCCACACCTACAGCAAGAGTGCACCAGAACCTTCAACAGAATAAGTGAAAGGGCAGTGAGAAAAGAGCCATACAAATGACTGCACCTTTTCACTTCCCATCTTGCATATGAATGGCTGAGCCCCCATGAAGTTGGCCACATGGGTGGCTGTGGAGCAACTGGCTCATAGGAGGCATCATGAGAGGCTAAACTAAGGACATGAACTCTTCGCCACAACTAAAGAGGAGCTGTCTGTTTCCTACAGACAATCACCATCTTCCTGGACTTCAGACTCTTTATGAGGGACAGGATCTGATGCTTGAATGCAGAGGGGCCCCTCCCCCATGTTTATAACACTCCTGTTTATGGTCAAGACTACCAAAGTTCCAATCTTGAATAAAACTTTGTTGATCTTAAAGGTGCCAGTGGACTCAAACTTTGTTCTAAACTTCCAATCTGTCTGGCAAAGACAGGAGCCTGATCCTTGCTGTGGCCAGCAGGCCTTCTCAGCTATAATGGTTCTTTCTATAAGAAGCCATGTTTATTCATTTATCGTGAATTTTAAAATGTTTCTCTGACTCCAACTGAGACAACCTATTACCTCTATACGACAACCCACGCCAGCCATACGGGACGTTGCGTTCCTTCAGTCTGTCCCAAGTCTCTGGGGTGAAGTGCTGCTCCCACATCAGTACTGGAATGTCAAAATCAAATTGCTTCCCAAATGTGGGGTCCATCTTCACTTTGGACTTTAATGACCAGTGGCACAAACTAGACTGAGAGAGGCTCAAAGTGAGTAACAACAAATGTAGTAGGTGCTAGTAGCAATCCATAATTCTATATATGTAGGACACCAAAACAACTGGCCATCTACAAGTATAAGAAAGCCACCAGGATAACTTCCAAATTAGGTACAGGGAACCCTGATTACATCTCCAGTACTCCAGATTCTTACATTCTGTGACCAGAATAACTGATGCAAACTAAATAAACCAATGCTGACAGAACCAGAACCTTTATTGTCCAAGGTTAAGCTGTTGTCAAATGGCAGTGTTCAAAATTAGGAAGAGAACAATGTAGAACTGGACTGGAAGGAGAGGAACCAATGTCTGGAAAAATTACCATCAGGGGGGCCCTGACCTGGATAGCCCTAGCAAGCCAGGTCCCATCAGATCTCGGAAGCTAAGCAGGGTCGACTCTGGCAAGTACTTGGATGGGAGGCCTCCTTGAAATACCAGCATTTGGGAAGCAAGGGCAGGCTTTATTCAGCCACCTCTCTGAATATCCTCCAGGCCTCCAGTAGTGATCAGTCACCAGAGGTCGCCATGACTTCCAGGTGCACACACAGTCTGTCACCAGAGGTCACCATGACCTCCAGGTGTGCACACACTTGCACGTGCACACACACATATGCACGTATGAAAAATACAACCCTCCTCCAAAAAAAATAACATCGGGGTGAGTGGACACCATTGATGCACACGAGGTGGAAGACTCTAGACCACAAAAGTTAGAATAAAAATCTGTCAAGGAGGAGCCCCGAGAACTCTGCTTGCTTTTGCTGCAACATGCTAACACAACTACTGCTCTGGATTGCGTACCTTTTGAATTCCAGATAAATGCAATCAGTGCACCTGACACCAAACAATTTTTCTGCTAGGGGAATGTTTGTACAGGCAAGCCACTGGATTTTCTAGTCTGAACTCTCCAGTGGGCAACCTCTGTTAGTTATAGGGTATAAGTCCTGTTCTGGGATTTTACTGGTTAATTCATCTTTTAAATTGATACTACTCAGGTATGTATAAGTACCTCAGCTTCTGTTTACACCTGGGTGGCAGCTGTGCTTTGCTTTGCTGTTCCTCTTTCCTTTGCATGAGCTTTTTCCGTACAATGGTTTAATGGTACAACTTGGCTGTTACAAAAAGAGAAGGTTTGTGCCAGTGTTCAGGTTATACAAGAGAACGGCACTGGGGAATGGCATTCAGGATTACAGACTGGAGAGGAGGGAGGAAACAGGTGTTAGGAGTCTAACTCTTTCTCTGTTGCTCAAGTTCTTGAACATCCTGCAAACCACTGGTGCTAGTGATTATGAAATTAACATTCTGAATGAACAGCTATGGACAGTATGCTTCTGGATACTGAGTGGTATTACAGAAACAAACACATCACTCTCCTTACTTGATGCATTGGCATTGGCAGTGTAAATACTCTTCCTATGATTAAAAGCCTGCTGCCCAGATTCTAGTGATGTCAAAGTCGGTTTCATGTGGACTGCACAGATAACACCTCCCACTTAACCAATGATTTCACTGCCCAAATTAGAATGATCATGACTTGCAAAGCTTTAGAATCTAAATGTCTGACAGAATCTGCTTAGGTGGATTGCAGTAAATTGAGCTTTGAATATTAAGTTCATTTCAGCTGTACTTGTCAACTTGAAACCACAGGCATTTTTTACAGAAAAAAATATTTATTTACTTGTATTTCTCAGGCTGCTTTTCAGCCATATGCCCCCACCCCCAGCAGTTTACAATAAAACATAATAAAACTTTCATCTATTTTTTTTAAAAAGATACACTAAATACCCAAACAGAAGCAGCATTTCATCTGGTTCTTAGCAAGTCTGGTGGAATTAAATGTCTTCATGAATATTCTTTGGTCTCTGCCCAGTTACACAACAACCAAAAAGTTGTCCAACAATTTTTCTGCTAGGGAAATGTCTGTATAGGCAGTGACTGGATTCTCTACTCTGAACTGTCCAGTGAGCAACTGAGTATGATGATAATAAATCTCCAGTGGGTCCCAACTGAGTACGGTGATAGTTTCCTGAATGAATTCGTTCTCGTTCAGTGGTCTGTTTAACACTTAGGGTCTGTTCCAGTGGATCCACTTCTACCTGGCTGGATCATGAGGAACTGGGTGGGAGGGAGGGACCCCTGTTCATCTCCATGTGGGATGTCACATCGTACCAACTTTGTCTTAACAGTTACATGAAACCACTGGAGTACAGGATGAGATATCATCAGCATGTTATTGATATCCAACTCTGTTTTTCCTTTGTGTCTGATCCAGGTGTGTGCAGTGTACTTTTGATACCTAGGGTCAGTAATAGATGGGAAACTTAATCCAGACAAAATGGAGTTGTGGATGGTAGGACAGCAAGGTTATTTAAGAGTAGTTGGATTGCCTGTCCTGGAAGGGTTCCCACTGCCCCTGAAGAAGAAAGTCCACAGTTGCTGGATTCAGCATGACATGTGGATGCTCAAGTGGCACCTATGCCAGATATCTACCTTTGATCAGCTTGGGCTGATGCATCAGTTGCGCACTTTCCTGTGGACAGTCTAGCAACAGTTTTATATACATACTGATTACGTCATATTCAGATTACTGAAATGTCTGCTATATGGGGCTGCCCTTGAAGACTGTTCCGAAGCTGCAAATGCAGACACCAAGTTATTGACCAGGGTGTGCTATTAGGAATATAGTATGGCAAAATTAAAAGTGCTTTACTGGCTTCAAGTTACCTTCTTGGTGCCACTTCTTGCCTTTAAAGACCTAAATAGTCTATCTCAAGGCTACCTTAAGAAGCACATTCTCCTGTATGAGCGCTCCTCCCAAATGTCTAATGGATTTCCACTCTAAGAACCATGACCAGCAAATAATATTGTAGGATCACAGCCCTCTTAGTGATGAAACCATCAAGGAGGTCAGCCAGGCTCCTAAAAGAAACTACTGGGAAACTACCATGTGCAATCTTCGGCTTCTTTGTGGGGACAGCAGCACACTAGTGTCCTGAGCACTTATCACTACCAGACAAATCACAATTCCATCATCCTCCTCTTTCTCAGAACCATGCCATTTTAAATGCCCCTGCTGTTTTCCCCACACCTTGTTACCTTCAAAAATAAATTATTTTATGCGCTTTTCCAGGATTACAGCAATATGGAAACAACAAAATCCTTCAGGAATGTTTAGAAAGCCATGTTCCAGACCACAAGCATGGACCATACATGCCTACTGCTTGTGGGCACACAAGAGCAGTGCCCTTGTTTGAGTGAATGTGTATAGGCAGGGCCATCTCAGTTGCAGGGCCAGGCAGGGCTGGCCCCAGGTTTGTTTGCACACTAGGCGAGGCTACCTCCTGGTGCCCCCCCATGTGCCTAGCCGGGCTGCACAGAGCCCCTGGAATGGAAATGGGGACCATGCAAAATCTTGGTGTTCAAGCTTCACCTGTGCCCTGCTCTGCTTGCCCAGACTTGTCCAGAGGACAGTCTGCTTTGTTGTCCTCCGAAGGCAGAACAAAGAGCAAGGGAGCGGCTGGGAGCACTTGGGTTTCTAATCAGGAGGACTCCCCGCTTTGGCACTGCCAGCCCCTCAGCAAGCCAGCCAGAGGGCAGCGGCGGCACAGCAAGGAAGTCGTTCCCAGCACCTGCCCGAGCTAGATCCAGCTACCCAAAAAGGTGCAGATGAGAGACGTTTGCCTAGCTGCACTAGGGATGTGCTTTGCATTTCTAAGTGGAACTTCAGGGTCCCGCACCTACGAATGCACGGCCCAGGGATGCCCCCCCACACCTCGGCTCCTTGCAGAAGGCGATGAAAAAGCTTGCACATTACTTCTTCCTCCAAGAGCCTCTGCCCCCTAGCCGAGCAGGCCAGCACCGCACCCTCGTTGAGACTGCACCTTAGGCCATGGCCTAAGTTTTGTCTATGGCGGGCTGGCCCTGGAGCCAGAGACCATGTGCTGGCTCATATGCCCCCTATCTTCATGCACTGGCCCCATGCACAGATATGCTATATGCATACCGAGCTTGTCTCAGGAGTAGTAAACTTTGCTCTCTTTTTTGTAAAGATAAATGAATGAAACCTTAAAAAGCATTTGTGCATAATAAGGTCTAACTAGACTAATCATGTGCTAGACTGCTTTGGAAAGGAGACAAAGCAACAAGAAGCTTTTAGAACAAAGGATGTGCTTCCTACCTTCTTCTTGGCAGGATTCATATTTTCTTGCTTAAGTGATTCTTTGGTTGGGTTCCCTCTAGGATTAAAGCAGCCAGAAAGAGGAAATAAGCATTTTTAAAAAATTATCCCTGACATAGATACCTACACTGATTGAACAGCCTTCCCTGTACAACCTTCTACCTGCTAAGCTCCCGAGAAGAATTCATAGATGTAAAAGACACATGACTTTGGTATGAACCGGGGCCCTTGTATGGACATGGGGCTGGTACTAAATGGAGGATATTAGACCAATTGTGTCAGTTCAGTTCCTCTGCCATCCTCCCCACTAAAGTATGAGGAAACAATGAGTGGCATGGAATGGAAGAAAGGAGGAGCCAAGGAGAAGACTGAATTGGAGCATACTGGGAGAGCAGTACTGAGGTTGTGTACCATTAATGGGAGTGAAGTGAGCACACCAAAAAACCTGGAGTACACCTGAAAGCCAGACAGCCAAGGAGACAAAGGTTTGCTAGTCTACAGCCCAGTTACAGGCAGGAGAATTCTGCTAGCTGTAGCTTCTGCTGTCACTGTAACCTGGCAACCGGAATGGGGCAATGAAGATCAAGAAGCTATGAGTTGGCGCACGTTTGTGTGTGTGGTGGGATATCTGACATATTGATTATAAGTAACCATTCTGTTCTTTGAAGGCAGCTTCTAACATCCTAGTGCAAGGGTCCCCAATCTTTTTGAGCCTGCGGTCACATTTGGAATTCTGACACATCATCACAAAATGGCTGTCACTAAATGGCTGCTGAAGGAGGTGAAGCCAACACAAAGGGCTGCTGTATGAATCCTGTTCCTAATGCTTCAGGCCCGTAGCTACATTGGGGTGTTTTGGGGCCTGGCCCCTCAACTTCCTAACAAGGCCCCCAACTTCCATCTAGCCCAGGCCCGTTGCTGCTGCCCCTTCCCCAAGCACGGCTTGTGAAGTTTTTCTAGTAGTTGGGGGTAGGTGTTCAACATCACACCATCTTGTGAAAGGAAGCCTTTTGTCCCCTCCACTCTTCCTGCGAGGCTACGATGAGGAACCCTCTAGCCCCAAGTGACACTGAACGTTACTTTCCCCTTTCCACAGAAGCTGAACCGCTGCTGCTGCTGACCCTACCCCAAGCACAGCTTGCTTCCCTGCCACTGCAGCCCCTTCTCAAGTGTTGCCACTGCAGGAAGCAGCACAAGGCAGCCAGGCGGGTGGGCCAGCAGGCAAGGTGGGGCCGGTGGGCTTTGACAGTGCAGGAACTTTCTGGGCCAGGGTGTCTCTTCCTCCTTCTCTTCTGCCTCCTCCTGTGTTTGGGTGCCCAGCCGGAGTGCCAGTGAAGGCCAGCTCCATGGTGCTTGGCTTCCAGGGCATGTCGGCGCTCACTCACCTGCCCCCTTGCCCCTCGCCCTGCCATGGGAGACCTCCATGGATGAGCGGCTGCCTGCTCCAGCTGATCCTGCCTGCTCCAACTGGCCAGTGTGAGTTTTAAAAATTTTATTTAAATTTTTTAAATTATTTTTGTGACATCAGTGCCCCCTGACTTATTTGAAGGCCCCTCAAATTACAAATTCCTGGCTACGGGCCTGAAATGCTTATTAGCCAGAGAGACCATCTGCTACTTTAAGAGAGGTTTTCCTCCCATATAAAAAAGACTGCTGAAAGAAACTTTGCTATGTCGATGGCTAACTTATGTAATGAGCCATTTAAAAGAAAACTTATCGTTTGGATCTCAGATGTTTCATCTAAATTCCTTATCCAAGGGATGATATATTTCTCTCTCAGTTTATTATACAGAGGGCAATATAACATTACATGAAATAATGACTCTATTTGATTTGTTTCACATTTACATGAGCAATTAGTAACTGGTATTTTTAAGCATCGTCCCGCCATTTTCACTGTCAGAAGGGCGTTACAGCAAGCCAATATAAATATTCTTCTATAATTATACATTAGGAAATAAAAATATTTAGAAAGAATAAAAGAATGTGGAAATCAGAAGCATTTTTATTTGCATCTCTCAGTAGTAACTTCCCATCAAAACTAATAAGCTTGTTTACCAGCCTAATAAACTTATCCTCTACCCTGTAAAACTAACCTAGAACACTTCAGATTATTCAGCTTGTCTTCAACACCTAAATACCAACTCTTCCAACACTGTTCTTTAGCTGCTATTTTTGTAAGGGTTGAAATCCTTTCCAGTTTAAAAAGGCTTGCATAAAATTTAAAAGTAAATGGCTGCCGCAGCTTACCTTCAGTCATACAGTGAGATCCTTATACCATGGTGGCAACTGCTGCCAAAGCAGCATTTAAAAAAAATCTGCACAGTTGATCAAATCTCCATTGCCAGTCAGAACCCTTGCTGGGCAAAAGCCCCACTTGGTACCATCCATTTTCTAAAAACACTTGGCAGGCACCAGGAAAGGTGTCATATGCAAAAACTGAATGTTTTCAAATTTAGGACACAATCCACTCTCTGTTACCACATTTCTTGTTTCCTTTGAGACTCGAACTTTGTTCTACCACAGCAAATAAACACTGTAAATTCCCCTTAAACAAGTGCCAATTGGGCAGTACAGAGTAGTTGATTAGGCCAGCAAAACCCTCTATTGCCTCCAGGCACAAAATCAAGGGTCTTGTATGCAGGTGTCCTTCACTGGACTAGAATGAGTGTACTCTGCATTCAGTAGAATGCCAAATTCCAATGAAAAGTAACAGCATTTTTAAGCCCAGATGTTTGGCTTTTTTGTAAATAATTATTAGGAGTGAGGTTGTCCTCTTGTTGTTCAAAGCCTCTCCTTGGCATTGGTAGATCTTGGTTACTAACAATAAATAGTGCACTAGGCCACCTCAGCAGTTTGTATGGCCACCTCATATCAATTTGCAGGATAGGAGGAGGATATGAAACAAATTTGCCTCTTATTTAGGATGTGGACAGTTGCTGAACTTGGAGTTAACTGCCAGAGTTACTCTGCCTGATTTTGTGTTTCAGTATTCAGTGCCTGGTGTTTATTTACGGGCAGATGTTAGTTTTGAACCTAGCAGTTCGCCTTTGTGGGCTGGCTTTTGCCCCTTGTACTAATTGCTCAACTTGCCAATGGGTCCAAAAAGCTATTGATAAAGACAGAGAAAGCCTCCAGCCCTCTTTCATCTAACCGAAATGTAAAGAAATGGCTTTAAAACAGAAAAAAATAGTTTACACTGTTTGGGAATGAGACACACAATACTGTTAATATCTAAGGACACAAACCAGTGAAAGATAAATATGCTTACATCAGGAGGCTGAAGTTGGTTCCCAGTTCCTTATTTGTGAATTGAAGCATAAATACTGAGGACAATATAAAAGCTCTGAACACCAAAATGAGGTTTGGACCACCATAAATCATACACCCCAACGTTCAGGGACTTATCCCCTTTGAGAGGACGTATGAACATAAGAACATAAGAACATAAGAGAAGCCAATGTTGAATCAGGCCAATGGCCCATCTAGTCCAACACTCTGTCACACAGTGGCCAAAAATACCAGGTGCCATCAGAAGGTCCAGCAGTGGGGACAGGACACTAGAAGCCCTCCCACTGCCTCCTGGTCCAAAGCCCAGTTCTTGTGCCAGCTGGTCCAAAGTGATATGCCCCAAGGACAATAGCACAGGCAGACACTGGGACCAGGGTGCACCCCAAAACAATCTTTGGACTACCCCAAATGACACATCCTGACACTCTGGAGACTGTCCCATGCATAAAAACATACAATGGTGCCCAGTCCAAACACTGGTTCTCACACCACAAGCTTCTATTTGGGTTGCCTCCAAGAAGTCTCCATTTGCAAAGTAGATTAGAAGATTTGAACTTCATTCCCTCTCCACCCTAAAATAAGGTTTGGACCACAACACATCACACACACCCACATTCAGGGGACACTCCCCTTCGATAGGACATATTACTGTTTCCTGGTCCAAAGCACAGATCAAGTTCCAGCTGCTCCAAAGTGGTTGTCCCAGGACTCCCTAAAACAGTCTCTGGACCACCCCAAATAACACTTCTCCATATTCTGGAGACTGTCCCCTGCAAGAGGACTTACAGTAGTGCCCGGTCCAAACCCTGGTTCTGGTGCCACGAGCTTCTATTTGGAGTGCCTCCAAAAAGCCTATATTTCAGATAAGATTTGAATAAGAAACTGGAATGACTCCAAGCTATATGCTGTTTCCTGGTCCAAAGCACAGTTCTTGTGCCAGCTGCTCCAAAGCAGGCTCCACAGGCAGACAATGAGGCCATGATGCACCCCAAAACAATCTTTGGGCCACCCCAAAGGACACATCCCCACACTCTGGAGACTGTCTATTCAAGAAGAATAAGAGACAGAGTTCCCTGTAAACTGTTCTAGGGGGCGCTGGAGCACAAAATTTTAGCTCCAGCTCAGGGATTTTAAGCATCTGCTCACACTAAGGCATTTCCCTCCTGTGGAAACAATGAAGTATGGGGGCACCTCCTTCTGGGGCCCAAAGAATTCAACCCTTTGGTCCAATCTTTTTGAAATGGGGTGTTTTTTGAGGAGAGGCACCAGCAGCTATGCTGCAAATTTGGTACCTCTGCCTCAAAAAATAGGGCCCCCCCAGAGCCCCAGATACCCTGGATTGATTTTCCATTATAACCTACTAAAAATAAGGCCCGTTGTGGAAATAAATACAACGAGCTCTAGAAAGAGACTCTGGCAGGGTATAATGACAGAGTCCACCATTTTCTCCCGAGGAACTGATCTCTGCTACCTAAAGAGCAGTTGTAATTTTGAGTGATCTCCAGCCCTCACCTGGAGATTGGCAACAGTGTTTCCCCAGGAGGGAATGGCTGGTTTGGAGGGTACTTGTTTGAGGTCCCACACCTCCTCAAGTCTATGGCATTGTACTTGTCTGAGGTCCCACCCCTCCTCAAACCTCACCCTCTCCAGACTCCACCCCTCAAATATCCAGGAATTTCCCAACCTGGAGTTGGCAACCCTATTTCCCTCCCAGCCAACCATCAACCTATCATTATCTGTCCCATGGCTTCAGCTTTCCATCTCCTCCCCCCACCTCCTAGAGACCAGTTGCAATTCTGAGTGATCTCCAGCCCTCACCCGGAGATTGGCAACAATGTCTCCCCATCAGGGAATGGCTGGTTTGGAGGGTGGAGTCTATGGCATTGTACTTGTTTGAGGTCCCACACCTCCTCAAGCCTCACCCTCTCCAGGCTCCATCCCTCAAATCTCCAGGAATTTCCCACCTGGAGTTGGCAACCCCTCAGGACTGCCCCCAATGAGGTTTTCTCCCAAAGGCCAACATAGGTGTGGAAAGGGCCTTTTACTCACAAAACCAAGTTTGGTTGCCTAGCAACAGGCACTGAGGAGAAAGTTCAGTTGCTAGCTCTGATTAGGGAAATACCTGGAGATTTGGGGGGGTGGATCCTGTGGAGGGCAGCATTTGGGTGGGGGATGGAAGGACTCAGCAGGGCATAATGCCATATCATCTACCCTCCAAAGCAGCCATTTTCTCCAGTGGAACTGATCTCTGTCATCTGGAGATCAACTGTAACAGCAGGAGATCTCCAGGTCGTACCTGGAGACTGGCAACCCTAGGGGAAAGTCAGCCAAAAAGCAGGGGGTTGAAGAGAATGGTTTGATGGCCACTGGCCCACTTCATTAGCCAGCCAGCCATGGCGGAGCCAAAAAGGAGAGCCGTTTTTAGTTTACTCTGACAGGAAAATGGCCAAGCTGGCAGTCGGCGGGGAAGGAAGTTATGCTGAAAGTCCTTTGTCTTTTTACTGACAGAAAGCTTGGTGAGGGGAACCAAGAGGCCAAGAGAAGTGTCTTCCTCAGTAGAAAGAGCTGTCTGTCTGTAAATCTGACAGGGAACAGGGGCTGAAGTGAAAATGGGCGGGGAAGAGGAGCAGACCCAGCACCTGGCCAATAGCACATGAGTACTCTTGAGTGACGGCTGACAGCCCAATGGCTGATGGAAACACTCTGCATAGCCAATGGGAGAGCTGGAAACGGCCAATACGCTAATTCCAGCAATGCAGCCACTGGATTGGCACACCGTTGGAGTGACAGGTCAGTGAGCCAAATGCTGTGGGAGCGTGTGGAACATTCATCCCAAAACAGGATTATTTATAAGGAGAGATGGGGCCCATTGACTATAATGGACCCAGAAAATACAGATTGTTTTCTTGCACATCTATTATGATTTTCAGTATGATTTGTAAGCTGCCTTGAAAAGTGTGATATAAATATTAGAATAAACAAGTAGTTTGGGTAGGTTGATAACATTTAAGCAACTTCCTGTTTATTATGTTAGGCAGGGTTCTGACAGTGATCGTTCCACCTCTGTTACACTTGACCTGAAATTTGTCATATTTCACTTAAAAAAACCAAAAACCAAAGTAGACTGCGATACTTCCCCCCCCACCAGGTGCTGGTATATTTTCTAAGGCTCAGCGCAGGTTGACAGTCCGAGGCCACATCTCCCAGTATAGTGGACTGGGACAGGTAGACCTGTTCTCCAGAGGCCAGGTCTACCAATATAGTGAGAGCCAGTTTGGTGTAGTGGTTAAGTGCACAGACTAATCTGGGAGAACCGAGTTTGATTCCCCACTCCTCCACTTGCAGCTGCTGGATGACATTGAGCAAACCATAGTTCTGACAAGAGCTGTCCTTGAAAGGGCAATTCTTGAAAGAGTTCTCTCAGCCCCACCTACCTCACAGAGTGTCTGTTGTGGGGAGGGTAAGGGAAAGGAATTTGTAAGCCGTTCTGAGACTCCGAGTGAAGGGTGGGGTATAAATCCAATCTCTTCTTCTTCTTCTCTGGAGACCAGGTGGAAAGGGGAGGGTAGACCTGTTCTCCGGTGGCCAGGTCTACCAATGTAGTGGAAATAGGATGGTAGACTTGTAATGAAATTTGACTTGATTCTGTTTTCTCTTATAATGTTTAAATTATTCTTCAAATATAGTTTAAATATAGTTTAAAAGAATTCATTCTGAGATTTATACAAGGTTATGGAAATAATCTAAAAAAAGAATTTTTATGATAGCCAAATGTATACCTGCTCACAACTTTAATGCTACTAGATTTTTTTGCTCACAAGGTAGAATTTTTGCTCACAACAATGTGGAGCTTAGCGGGAACATTGATAGTAACCTCTGATGACTGACCCCTACTGGGGCCCTGGATATCCAGAGAGGTGGCTGAATAAAGCCCACCTCCACCTCCCGAATGCCAGTATTCCAAGGTCTCCCATCCAAGTACTTGCCAGAATCGACCCTGTTTAGCTTCTAAGATCTGGTGAGATCAGGCTTGCCTGGGCTATCCAGGTCAGGGTGCATTTATCTTTTTTGAATATACCTATAAAGTCAACTAGAAACAGGCACATGTGATATATATGGGGTAGTCAGAGAGAATTCGGGCAGATCTCAACTAATTTAACTTCACCACCACCCAGAGAACCCTGGGAACTGTAGTTGTGAGAGACGCAAGGGATCCCATTTGGAATTCTCACCAGGATCCCCAAACTAGAATTGTATAGATTATTTGTATTTGGAGAACCCATGGCAGTTAAACTAGAATAAACCCAATATAAGTTTGGTGTGCAGATAAGGTCTTAGATTTGTTTCTAGCCCAAGGTGTTGTATTATAAGCCACTTGAACTGGAGAGTGTTTTCCTTCAGGTCAGTGGGCCAGTGAAAGCCATAGGTTTATGTCCGTTCCATTGCCTTCAAAGCCAATGTAAGTCTACAACAATTATTGTTAGCACACAGCTAGTCAGAACCCAAAGATTACTTTTATAGATGATCAGAACACTGCGTTGCTCCTGACTCACAAATTGTTTGGGCCAGAGTTTACATTTGCATTGCTAATATTTAAACAAGGTCTTTAACACACTGAGGAACAAAGTAGCCTGATGCTAGTCCCTAAATGCTACAAAGCAAAAGAGAACCATTTTTAAATTCCTTGCTCATCCTAGTCAATACATGCAAATAGCAGCTGTAGGAAATGTAAAAACGGCTTTCCACGTTATGTGTGAAACCAGCATCCCCTCTTTGCAGTGGCAAAGGGCACTAGACAGCCTTGCCTGCAACTTCTGTTTGTCTGCAAAACAAAATAGTAATGTCATGAATTGTAGAAAATAAAAGTGGGGGCGGGGAGAATTATTCAAATTTGCTTTGCAGGCTTTATAGACATCCAACATTTATTCTTTTAACTACAGTGATGTTGTGATTTCCATATGCAAATACTAATGTTTTCAAATTTAGGACACAATCCAGTCTCAGTTACCACATTTCTTGTTTCCTTCGAGAGCTGTGCATAATCTCCCCAATGAGATGTAAGCAGGAGGCTGAAGTTGGTTCCCAGTTCCTTATTTGTGACTTATTCATGAATTCAACCAAAACCACTGAGGAAAGTTTTAAAGCTTTGAACCCCAAAATAAGGTTTGGACCACCATAAATTATACACGCCTACATTCAGGGGACTTTCCCCTCAACAGAACATATGCTGTTTCCTAATCCAAAGTGCAGTTTTTCTTCCAGTTGCTCCAAAGTGGGGTGCCCCCAGGACAAGCACGCAGGACAAGACACTGGGGAAAGGCTGCACCCCAAAACAATGTTTGGATCACCCCAAATGAGACATCCCCACACTCCAGAGACTCTCCCCTCCAAGAGGACTGTGACAGATTGCACAAAAAAGCAAGTTTTTTAAAATGCTACTTGTGTCAGAGAGTCAGGGAGTTCATGAGTTAATCTTCCCTGGAGAGAAGATCTTATGTGATTTGCTACTCTACTCGCTCTCTGATTGGCCAACATCAGCTGACAGAGGAAATAAAACAGCTGATCTGGAGGGAAAAGAGGTCTTTCACCATTTGGTCTTTGTCTGGAAACTAATGTCTGGAGCAGTAGCCAGAGTGTTTGGCTTCAGAGGGAAGAGACATTTGGAAGACAGTGTTTTCTGACAGGCAATAGTCAGAAAAGTACTTCTTCAGAGAGAAGAAGAGAAACCCCATTGTCTTAAATATATCAAAATTGCTCTGAAGGAGAATTTAAATTCTTAGTCAGGAAAGCTACAGAATAGTTTTATACAAACAAAGGATACTGGAAATACCTCATTCCCTCTGCACCTGAAAATAAGGTTTGGGTTTTTTTAAAATATATTGTACTTTATTAGGTTTTTAGGATACACAGGAATAAGGAAAGAAAGAGAAATAAAATAACAAGTCTTCTGCACGTAACTCTTCTCCACATATCATTTCACATAACAAAAAGATAGACTGTGAAATTTTAAAAGTTCATAAAGGCTTCTTCATATTATATCAAAAAGTTCATATCTTTACATTTCTTTCTTATCCAGTCATAAAAGGGAGTCCATAATCCAACAAAGTCTTCTTCCATTTGCCCTTTTAAGATCAAAGTGAGTTTGTCCTTTTCCGCACTTTCCATGGTCTTCATTATTATGTCTTGTTCAGAGGGTATTGTTGGAAGTTTCCAAAAAGTTGCATATAAGATTCTAGCTGCTGTTACTACATGAATTATAAAATACCTTTGATTTTTATCAAACTCATCTGGTATACAATTCAGTAAAAACAATTCTGGTTGGAAAGGTAATGAAGTCTGCAAAACTGACTGTAAAAATGTATGTACCATAACCCAAAACCTGCATACAGTTTCATATGTCCACCTCATATGGCAAAACGTACCTACATTTTTTTACACTTCCAGCAACAATTAGACATATTTTTGTACATATTAGCTAGTCTATCTGGTGTTAAATACCATCTATAAAACATACATATTCTCTTTAAAAGCAACCAATTTGGTCATTTTCACATTCACTTTCCACAGTTTACTCCATTGTGCAAGGTCAATATTACAATCTAGACTGTGCATCCATTGATCATACAATCTTTAACCACTTCATCCTCTGTTTTCATTTGCATTAAGAATACATACATGTTCTTAATCAACTTACCTTTAGATGTACATAACAATTTTTCAAATGCACATTGTTCTATAAGAAAACAGATTTTCTATCTTTAGCATATCTAGATTCAAACTGAACCCTTACCCACCAATCTAGATTAACACCTTGCCTTGTTAATTCTTCCTTTGTTTTTAGGCATCCCTTATCATCTAAAAGATCTTCATATCTAAGAATTTTGTCCAGTGAAATTAAGCTTGGTTGTGAAAAGGGATGAAACCCATCTTGGAATTTTAGAATATACCACTATACCAACTGTAGAATCTTTTCCCAAGTTGATAATAAGGATTTTCTTATCAAATGATTTTTAAAGTATTTATGCCCAGCTGTTTTCCATTACCAAACAAAAACATGCCATCCTATCTTTAAATCATGTCCATCTAGGGCTAAAAGTCAAAGGAGCTTCACTTAAGGGTCATAAGTATAAGCTACAAGCTTTTGCTGATGACTTAGTACTTATCTTGGAGGACCCAGCAGACTCTGTAGAACATTTGCTGAATAAAATTAAAGAGTATGGGGAAATCACTGGGATGAAAATAAATTATCAGGAGACAACGGTTATAACAAAGAATATGACTTCTACTCAAAAAATAGAGTTAATTGAGGCGGGGCTTAGGCACTTTAACAATGGCCACGGCTTCTCACAGTGCCGAGAGATGTGTGCCATGAATCAGTGGATAGGTGGGGGCACGATCATCTGCGCTCCCCACGGAGCCCTTGCTGATGGGCTCCTAGCAAGGGGGCTTCTAGGAGAGCCCTTCCCCTGGCACGCAGCTGGTGAAGAGGGGCTACTCCCTGCCCCAAAGGTCCTGCCCTGATTCCCAGAATTGGATTCAAAGTGACCGTCCGGACAAGCACTTGGAAGTGCAGCGATTCAACTCTGCTTAGCGAGATCCCAGGGAAACTTAATGGATCGTCTTGAAGATTGATGTGTGAGTTTTTAAAGTTGAAGCGAGACATCAAATTCTTTAATGCAAAGTCTCCCCAGCACAAGAGGGAGGGGGGAGGGGACGCCTTACCCCCCCAGTGATTTAACAAAGCAGAATTATGGTGGGGGAGACTGAGCAAATAGAGATAATGGACTACAACAGAGAGTTTTCCAAAACTTTACAAGCATTTTAACAGACCTTCGGGCATTTTATCGGCAAATGTAAACACCCCTCAAAGATGGTGATTATGGCGCAGGAGGAAGCAGGACCCATTCTTTCTTCAGGAACAGGTTGATCAACTGATTGATTATGTGACCTAGCTGGACTAGATCATGTGACTTTGCAAGAATCATAGACTCTTCCTTTTTTGTTGGGTTGAAGCTACCTGCCCTCTGCTGGTCTCCAGGATGCATTGGAGGGATATTACCATATAAGGTGGCTATAACTTTAAAAGGGACACTGTTATAAATGGAGAAGTGGCGACTTTATGGATTGTCCAAAAGAGATTTTAGGAGCACGGTTGAATGGGCAGGCTGATTGAAAAGTGGTTCTTTAAGCGGAGGACTGGACTTGGACTAATCTGGAGAATAAAAACAGCCTGTAAAGGATGCGGTCTGTGGTGTGGATAAGTGCAAGATGAAACAAAAGAAGCAAGGACTCTTTTGACTTAAGACAAGCATGTAACAGCTGGAAAAAGGAAATAAAAGCGTTGTGAACTACAGAGGAAGGAAGATAAGAAGACTGACTACAAAGAACAAGAAATGAACTTAACTGTTTAATAATTATCAAAGAGATAGGGTTCCAAATTAAAATATTTGAGGGGGGTGGCAAGCGTATGGGTGGGCCATGGTCTTTTGAAGTCTGTAATCAGGATATAATGATGGAAATATTCTTTGTTGGGCCAGATAAGCTGATTTTGATTCAGAAACGATTATTATTGAATACTCCTCATCTTAGAAAAGTTGTGTAAGAGCAATAAGCAATTTGACAAGCATTGTATAACTTCCATCACTTGGGTTTTTAGTTAGGTTTTCTTTTCTTTCTCCTGTAGTTTGTAGGATTTCCCCTCCCTATATTTCTATTGTAGTTTATAGGAAATGCCCTCTATTCTTGGTGCTGGAGGGGGCAGCAGTGGGAGGGCTTCTAGTGTCCTGGCCCCACTGCTGGACCTCCTGATGGCACCTGGTACATTTTGGCCGCTGTGTGACAGAGTGTTGGACTAGATGAGCCATTGGCCTGATTCAACATTGGCTTCTCTTATGTTCTTAAAAAATTCTCTATGGGGGGCCCAAAAAAAATAGAGTTAATTAATTTAACAGGATTTCAGTTGGAGAAAAGAGTTAAGTATTTGGGAATATAGTTAACTCGAAAGTGTAGTTCTTTGATGAAGGATAGTTACTTGAAATTGCTCCAATAAATTTAAAAAGATCTGGAAAGATGGAAAGGTCTCCATCTATCTTTGAATGGAAGGATTGCAGCCCTTAAAATGAACATATTGCCACGTATCATCTTTCTATATCAGAGTATTCCTGTTTGCATCAGTCGATTCTTCTTTGAAGATATGACTAAGTTAACATCAAATTTTATTTGGCTAGGGGAAAAGCCAAGATTTAAACTGAAAGCACTGCAAGATTTCAAAGAAAATGCTGGTTTTGCTGTACCAAATTGGAGGACATATTATAAAGCATCCTGTTTGGTTTGGATGAGAGATTGGATTTTGCTTGAGAATAAGGTTTGGACCCCCACACGTCATATACCCCAATATTCAGGGGACTCTCCCCTTCAAGAAGACATATGCTGTTTCCTAGTCCAAAACACAGTTCTTGTGTCAGCTGCTCCAAAGTGAGATGCTCCCAGGACAATCACACAGGCACACACTGGGGTGAAGGTCATTCATTTGCTGATTGAGGAGTAACACTCCTCAGAGAAGCTTCAAGGAGTGTTTACAAACTGAGATTGCTGAATTTATGTTCATTCGCAAGTTCAGAACAATGGATCCACCAGGGCTTAATGATTCTTATCTCACTATATATGCTAATATTCTACACCTGTATCCTAATCAAGCTGTTTACAATGCACATTGCAGCTTTGCATCCTGACTACTTTCTCTGAAACGCTCCCCCCCCCCCCCAACCTGGATATAAAAACTCAAGATTTCCATTTCAATTCTGTCTGGCTAGATGAACTTTGACTATTGAAAACTCAGATCCCCAGCACCTCACTACTTTCTAAGGTGCTACTGGGGAGAGTCCATGTATGTGTGATTGCTCAATGATTGGGGAATTAGCCCCATGTGACTTGTGCAAGTGTTCAGTTACTGAACATAACCCGGTGGCTGTTTGTAGTAGGATAACAATTTCAAAGCTATTTCAGGACCTTAGTGAATGTGCATTTTCACATATGTGGGGTTGATATTTACATCATTATGTCATCATTACTGATTTGTGAAAATGCTGTGGAAAATCAGACAGAATGGTCTGGCCTTTGAGGACATCGTAAGTGCATTCTTAGAATACTATTTTTTGCTACAGAAAGGAGGATATCGAAAGGCCACATCTATTTGGGGAAGGATAGCTGAATGCAGATTTCCAGAGAACAGCAAGGAGAGATAAGGAGGCCTTCCTAAATGAAAAATGCAAAGTAATAGAGGAAAACAATAGAATGGGAAGGACTAGAGATCTCTTCAACAAAACTGGAGAAATCAAGGGAACATTCCATGCAAAGCTGGCCATGATAAAGGACAAAAACTGTAGGGACTTAACAGAAGCAGAAGAGATTAGGAAGAGGTTGTAACAATACACAGAAGAACTATACAAGAAGGATCTCAAGGTCCCTGACAACCACAATGGTGTGATCACTGACTTCGAGCCAGACATCCTGGAGTGTGAAGTCAAATGGGCCTTAGAAAGCATTACAAACAACAAAGCTAGCAGGACTACGGTATCCCAGCTGAGCTATTCAAAGTCCTAAAAGATGATGCTGTTAAAGTGCTCCACTCAATTTGCCAGCAAATCTGGAAAACACATGAGTGGCCGCAGGATTGGAAAAGGTCAGTTTACATTCTAATCCCAAAGAAGGCCAATGTCAAGGAATGGTCAAGCTATCGCACAATTGCACTCACTTCACATGCTAGCAAGGTCATGCTCAAGATCCTACAAGCTAGGCTTCAGCAGTACATGGATAGAGAACTGCCATAAGTACAAGCTGGGTTTTGAAGAGGTAGAGGAACTAGAGATCAAATTGCCAACATTCGCTGAATTATGGAGAAAGCAAGGGAGTACCAGAAAAACATCTATTTTTGCTTCATTGACTACACTAAAGCCTTTGATTGTGTGGATCAAAACAAACTGTGGCAAGTCCTTAAAGAGATGGGAGTACCAGACCACCTCACATGTCTCCTGAGAAACCTGTACAAGGACCAAGAAGTGACAGTTAAAACCAGATATGAAACAACTGATTGGTTTAGAATAGGAAAAGGAGTACGACATGGATGTATATTGTCACCTTGGTTATTTAATTTATATGCAGAGTACATCATGTGAAATGCTGGCCTGGATGAATCACAAACCAGAATTAAGATTGCCGAGAAAAAAATCAACAGCCTCAGATGTGCAGACAATACCACTCTAATGGCAGAAAGTGAAGAGGACATTTTTATATTCCAACCAGGTAAACTCCAGGTAAAATCCAATAAAGTCTAACAGGTAGGTGGAAAAATCCAGCAAAAAAATGTGGAAAATACAGCCAGTGTTTTCCAAATTTATAATCCAAAGGTAGGCATTAGAATATCCAGTGTTTTCCAGCTTTATATCCAACCGAAGTGGGCAGATTTATAATCCAACCAAGGTGGATAGCAAAATAGCTTTTAACTTCTGATTGCCACTTCTAGTTACCATTCAGCTTACATTCTGAAGTCTTCCTTTCCCTTCAACAACAAAAAAAACCAAATACAGTTCAGATGTCCATTTCTGATTGTTTCTAACTTATTTACTCCCTTTAAGTACAGCTTTTCTCCCTCTCAGGGAGATATGCAAAAGTGAAAGTAAAATGCACATAACGAGCAAAAAAGGAGGGGGGTGAGCAGGCTTTAGAAACTGTCTCTCATCTTCTTTCCCTCTCGGAAGATTCCTTGTCCTAAAGTATTTATGGTCCCAATCACGCGCACAGTTAGCCACGCTATAGGCGCGAATGCCGAGCGGATTTAATGGGCGCGATCAGATGTGAACATCTGGCCAGTGCCCCATACCCATCAGCAACCTGTTTCGCTCCGCCGCAAGAGTGGAGTTAAAAGACACTGGGGAAAGTCCACTATCAAATGGGTTGCTACGGGCCACAGATGGACTTTCCCCTGTGTGATCGCAGACAGCCACGCTGCCCAAGTGGCAGTGCGGCACAATTTTTTTTAAAAAAAATTCCTTGTGCATGTGCATATGTGTATATGTGCACATGCATGCACACGATGGTGAAAGTCACAAAAATAAACCTACCAGAAGAAGGACATCCAGATGACCTAATCACGATCATTGTGAGATATGGCTGTCCAGATAGGCAAAATCATGGATTCAGAGCACAAATACCTGGAAAGTACTTGATTTTCCCAGTGTCGGAAAACTTGCTAGGGAACCGGGACTGTGTGATTGCACAAATGCAGGTCAAATTGCTATGGAGCAAATAGCCTCGCTCCCCCCCCTGCATTATCTCACTTGTGTGACCGCAGCCTATTGTCAGATAGCCAAGTAGGGAAGGTAAACCTTTAAATCTTTAACTCACAGTTTATGAAGTTTGCAGGCAGATTCTCTCTGCTGTTTTTCTGTGTTGTTCCATGCAAGCAGCTGAGTGCCAAGATGGCGCTGTGCCCACTGGGATATCGGGGCTTATCTCCGGGTCTCAACTCCTGGTCTAGCCGAGAGAAATGACCCAAGAAATGCACCCCACTGTTTTCAGAGACCCCCTCCAGGGGCCTCCTTGGGTCTAGAGTCCTCTAGACCCCCCAAAAAGTGGGTCAGTTCAGAACATCCTAGGAGATCCTTGGGACGTTATTGACCTTGCTGCTGCATCACCCAGAAGTTTGGATTTCCTTCATTATTTTCCATCTGCTATTGGTTTTGGATTTGCTTACCTTTCAGTTTTCACTTGGAATATATTTTGAGCTAAGTAATTTGGAACTGGAACTTAACTGTGACCTGGAGAATTGTGAAGAGACCTGAAACAGGATGTGCTTGGACTGTTGAAGAGATACAGAAATGACTGAAGAGATCTGAAATCTATCCATTTTTTCTCCCCTGGGTTTGTTTATATGTATTTGTGTATTAAAAATGCTTAGAAACTCAGAAACAATACTTAGATGAGCAGGACCTACTCACAATTTCGGAAGAAAACAGAAAAATGCTGAATGAACCCATAACAATGATGGAAATTACAGAGGCCATTAAGAAACAAAATACAAATAAAGTACCCGGACCATACCAGCTGAATATTACAAAATATTTGAAGATGTATTACTGATACCATATAAAAATGTAATTTCTTCTCTAATAGAAAAAACAGAAATACCAGAATCTTGGACTGAAGCAACTATAACATAGATCCATAAAGAAGACACAGACCCTAAAGAGAGAGAAAAACTACAGACCTAGCTCCTTGTTGAATTGTGATTACAAATATTTGCAACAATCTTGGCTGCAAGGTTGAAAAAAATTCTAACAGACTTTATACATCAAGACCAGGCAGGTTTTTTTTACCTAAAAGATAGCTGAAGAATAATGTGGGAACAGTTTTAAATATATTAGAATATTATGAAGCACATCCAGAGAAACAGATGGCTTTAATATTCTTGGATGGTGAAAAAGCATTTGACAATGTCAACTAGAAATTTATTATCCAACAGATGAAAATAATGAAGTTTGGGATTAACTTCATAAGGGCTATTGAAGCTATATATATAGAAGCAGAAAGCGAAAATAGTAGTAAATAATGACTTGACAGATAATATATGAATTGAAAAAGGGACGAGACAAGGCTGTCCAGTATCTTCACTGTTCTTTATATTAACATTGGAAGTGCTGACAAGAATTATTAGGGAAGACTCCCATATTAAAGGGATGTCAATAAGAGGAAATAAATATAAATTACAAGCCTTTGGTGACGATTTGGCATTTATCTTAGAAAATCCAATGGACTCGGTACAACAACTTATGAATTGGATTAATGAATTTGGGAAGATGGCAGGAATGAAAATAAGTTATCAGAAGACGAAAATGATCATAAAAAACATGACATCAAAACAGAGATGTGAAATAGCAAAACTAACTGGATTTCAACTGGAAAAGAAAGTCAAATACTTGGATATTAATATTACAGCAAAATGTAGCTCTCTGATGAAAGATGACTATAATAAAGTGTTACAAGACATTAAAAAAGATTTAGAGAAATGGACAAAGCTCCAAGTATCACTAAGGGGTAGAATAGCAATTTTGAAAATGAATATTCTACCACGTTTGATGTTTTTATTCCAGACCCTGCCGATATATATGAAACAAAACTTTTTTGACAAATTGAATAAACTGACACAACACTTTATATGGCAAGGGAAAAACCAAGAATTAAATTGAAAGCCTTGCAGGATGCAAAAGATAATGCTGGATTTGGAGTACTAGACTGGAAAAATTACTATAGGACAGCAAGTTTGGTCTGGCTGAGAGAATGGATTTTACTCGAAAACTCTAGAAGGACATGACTTAAAACTGGGATGGCATGCATTCCTGTGGTATGGGAAAGCTTCTGGACATAAATATTTTAAAAATCACTTGATAAGTGGAAGCTTTTTCTCAACCAGTACTGACTTCAAAACAAGCAATTATCAGATACGCAGAATTGCTAGATGATGGAAATAATTTAAAGTCTCAGGAAGAATTAAAGGAAAGGGAAATAAATTTAGATTGGTGGACTACAGTACAAGTGGAATCTAGATATAGTAAGGATAAACAGACAGATGGATTTTATTTAGAACAAGGTGCATTTGAAAAATTATTATGTTCTTCAAAAGAGAAGCTTATTAAGAAAATATATGGTATGCTGATGCAATTGAAAATGCAGGATGAAATAGTTAAAGAATGTATGATTAAATGGATGCAAAATCTAGGTTATAACATAGACTTGTCACAATGGAGTAAAATATGGAATGTGAATATCAAGTTGACTAAATCTGTTTAGGTAACCCAGATAGGTTACCTAAAATGTATAAAAACTTGAGAAACAGCTGCTGGAAATGTAATAATCATATTGGATCATATTATCATATCTGGTGGACATGTAAAAAGGTTCATAAATACTGGATTGAAGTACATATGCTTTTACAATCCGTGTTGAATATTACAATAGCTTTTAAACAAGAAATATTTCTGTTAAACTGTTTACCAGATAACTTAGATAACAACCATAGATACTTTATTTTACATGTTATAACATAAGAACATAAGAACATAAGAGAAGCCAATGTTGAATCAGGCCAATGGCCCATCTAGTCCAACACTCTGTCACACAGCGGCCAAAATATACCAGGTGCCATCAGGAGGTCCAGCAGTGGGGCCAGGGCACCAGAAGCCCTCCCACTGCTGCCCCCTCCAGCAACAAGAATAGAGTGTTTAACCGTCCCAGACTGAGAGTTCTCATTCTATACCCTGTGGCTAATAGCCACTGGTGGACTTCTGCTCCATATGTTTATCTAATTTCCTCTTGAAACTGTCCATGCTTGCAGCTGCCACGACCTCCTGTGGCAGTGAATTCCATATGTTAATCACTCTTTGGGTGAAGAAGTATTTCCTTTTATCTGTTCTAACCCGACTGCTCAGCAATTTCATAGAGTGCCCACGAGTTCTTGTATTGTGAGAAAGGGAGAAAAGTACTTCTTTCTCAACCTGCTCAATCCCATTCATAATCTTATAAACCTCGATCATGTCACCTCTCAGCCGTCGTTTCTCCAAGCTAAAGAGCCCCAAGCATTTTAACCTTTCTTCATAGGGAAGGTGTTCCAACCCTTTTATCATTCTAGTTGCCCTTCTCTGCACTTTTTCCAATGCTATAATATCCTTTTTGAGATGTGGTGACCAGAACTGTACACAGTATTCCAAATGAGGTCGCACCAATGATTTATACAGGGGCATGATGATACTGGCTGATTTGTTATCAATTCCCTTCCTAATAATCCCCAGCATAGCGTTGGCCTTCTTTATTGCAGCTACACATTGTGTAGACATTTTCAGCGAGTTATCCACTACGACTCCAAGATCTCTCTCTTGGTCAGTCTCTGCCAGATCAGACCCCATCAACGTGTATTTATATTTAGGATTTTTGGCTCCAATGTGCATCACTTTGCACTTGGCCACATTGAACCCCATTTGCCACGTTGACGCCCACTCACCCATCCTCAACAGATCCCTTTGGAGTGCCTCACAATCCTCCCTGGTTTTCACCACCCTGAACAACTTCGTGTCATCTGCAAATTTAGCCACATCACTGCTTACTCCCAATTCCAAATCGTTAATAAACAAGTTAAAAAGCATGGGACCGAGTACTGATCCCTGTGGTACCCCACTGCTTACCACCCTCCACTGAGAAAGTTTCCCATTTATACTCACTCTCTGTTTCCTATTTATAAGCCAGTTTTTGATCCACAAGAGGACTTGTCCTTTTATCCCATGACTATTGAGCTTACTTAGGAGCCTTTGATGAGGAACTGTATCAAAAGCTTTCCGGAAGTCAAGGTAAATAATATCTATTGGGTCCCCCTTGTCCACATGTTTGTTCACTCCCTCAAAAAACACTAACAGGTTAGTGAGACAAGATCTTCCCTTACAGAACCCATGCTGAGTCTGCCTCAATAGTTTTTGTTCATCAATGTGCCTACTAATTCTTTCCTTAATAACAGTTTCCACCAACTTACCTGGTATCGATGTCAGACTGACTGGCCTGTAATTTCCTGGATCTCCCCTGGAGCCCTTTTTAAAGATGGGAGTGACATTAGCTACCTTCCAGTCATCAGGAATGGAGGCAGATTTTAAAGAAAGATTACATATTTTTGTCAGGAGATCCACAAGTTCACATTTGAGTTCTTTCAGAACTCTCGGATGAATGCCATCCGGGCCTGGTGATTTATTAGTTTTTAAATTGTCCATCAGTCGGAGGACTTCCTCTCTTGTCACCGCAATCTGATTCAGGTCTTTCAAACCCCCGCCCGAAATCAGTGCTTCTGGAGTGGGCAAACACTTCTCCTCTTCCACAGTGAAGACAGAGGCAAAAATGCATTCAGCTTCTCAGCCATTTCCCTATCATCCTTCACTACTCCTTTTACCCCTTGGTCATCCAAGGGCCCCACTGCCTCCCTGGCTGGCTTCCTACTTCTAATGTATTTGAAGAAAGTTTTATTGTTGGTCTTTATGTTTTTTGCGATATGCTCCTCATATTCCCTTTTTGCTTGCCTGATCACAGACTTGCATTTTATTTGCCATAGTCTGTGTTCCCTTTTATCAACCTCACTAAGACTAGCTTTCCACCGCTTAAAGGAATCCTTCTTACCTTTTACAGCTTCCATTACTTTATTTGTTAACCATGCAGGCTTTTTTCTATACCTATTTGTACCTTTCCTAACCTGCGGTATATATTTTTTCTGAGCTTCTAGGATTGTCTTTTTAAATAGTCTCCAAGCTTCCCCAATGGTTTTGACCTTCTCCACTCTTCCTTTCAATTTCTTCCTCACATGTCCCCTCATACCAGAGAAGTTACCCCTTTTAAAGTTAAAAGTGGTTGCGTCAGTCTTTTTGGGCAACTCCCTATCTGTACAAATGTTAAACTCAATGACATTATGGTCACTGTTTCCAAGTGGTGCAATCACTTTTACATCTCTCACCAGGTCTTGGGTGTTACTTAGGACCAAATCCAGGATCGCCTCTCCCCTGGTAGGATCTGTGACCATCTGTTCCACAGCACAGTCATTGAGAGTGTCTAAGAACGCAATCTCTTTTTCCCGACTAGAACTCATATTGACCCAATCAATGTGTGGGTAGTTAAAGTCGCCTATTACAACACAGTTATTTCGTCTAGCCGCTATCTTTAATTCATTCATCATTTTATAATCCTCCTCTATCTTTTGATCTGGTGGGCGATAACAAACTCCCACTGTTAAGCCTCCTTTTGGACCCACTATTTCAACCCATAGCATTTCCAGAAGGGAATCCAATTCTCTTACCCTCTCAATCTTACTGGATGGTATACCCTCTCTGACATACAGAGCCACCCCACCTCCAACCCTTTCCCCCTATCCTTCCGATATAATTTATAACCAGGAATCACCGTATCCCACTGATTTTCCTCATCCCACCAAGTTTCTGAAATACCCACAATGTCTATTTCCCCCCCCAACACCAAGCATTCCAACTCCCCGATTTTACCTCGGAGACTTCTAGCATTTGTGTATAAACACTTATAGTTTCCCACGTTTGTTAAGCCCACAGCCTTCCTCTTGCTGCCTCGAGACCTTGCCAGGCAGTTCCTATCATTAGCCACAGTCTCAGTGGACAATTGTAATCCATTTAATAACAGCAGCTAGAATCTTATTTGCAACGACATGGAGGACATTGAAAATCCCAATGCTTAATGAGTTGATAACGAAGATTATGAAATGTGCTGAAATGGATAGATTGACAAATATACTAAAAAGAAAAATGGAAGAAGAATTTATGGGGCCATGAAAGGTGTTCTATGACTGGTAAAACACAAGTACTGAGAAACTAAGTCTAAATGAAGTACAATAATAAAGATGGTTATAATAGTTGTGAAACTTTTAGAAGATGTGCATGCAGAATGTCAAATTGATTTTTTATATATATATCTCTGTATTCTTTCTTTTCCATTCTTTTCCCTTTCCCCATTTCTATATACAAACTATTAAAACTTATTTTAAAAAAAGAAAGTGAAGAGGACCTAAAGAGCCTCTTGCTATACATGAAAGAGGAGAGCGCAAAAGCTGGCTTGAACCTCAACATCAAAAAATCAAAGATAACGGCATCCAGCCCCATCACTTCTTGGCAAATAGAAGGGGAAGTCATGGAAGCAGTGACAGAATTCACATTCCTGGGATCCAAGATCACTGCAGACGGTGACTGCAGCCATGAAATTAAAAGACTCCTGCTCCTTGGGAGGAAAGCTATGGCAAACCTAGACAGTATAATAAAAAGTAGAGACATCACCCTGCCAACAAAAGTCCGTATGGTCAAAGCAATTGTATTCCCAGTAGTAATGTATAGCTGCGAGAGTTGGACCATAAAGAAAGCCAAGCGCTGAAGAATAGATGGTGCTGGAGAAGACTTTTGAGAGTGCCTTGGACTGCAAGGAGATCCAATCAGTTAATCCTAAAAGAAATCAACCCTGCCTGTTCCCTGGAAGGCCAGATACTGAAGATGAAGCTCAAATACTTTGGCCACCAAATGAGAAGGGAACACTCACTGGAGAAGACCCTGATGCTGGGAATGATTGAAGGTAAAAGAAGAAGGGGATGGGAAAGGATGAGATGGTTAGACATTGTTACTGATGCACAACCATGAAATTGAGCAAATTCCAGAGGACAGTGGAACAGGAGGGCCTGGCATGATGTGGTCCACGGGGTCACAAAGAGTCTGACTCCACTATATGACTGAACAACAAAAACAAAAGCAAGTAAGTTATATTCAAATACCATACAGTTTAGGAAATTGCTATATAATTTTTGGCACGAAGACCAAAGGGGACTAAGAACTAAAACAATTGTAATGGTTCAAGAAGAAGAAACATGTGTCTGTAAGAAGCCTGAACATTCACATTCTTCTGTCCAGTGTGATAAATGCAAGGACTGGTTTCCTCCAATAACAGCTCAAGATGCACACCTAAATCTTGATGCAAGTGGTTTTGAGGATCCACAAAGTGTGGTAATATCTCATAATAATCACTCAGCACATGAATGTGCCAGTAAATGTGAATCTCCGTATTCTGAAAAGAAAGCTGTACTCAGTTCCAATGAGAAAAAAATGGCAAGTAATTGTTGATTATGATGATCAGTTATCTGTATCCGGAGTCATTGAAATGAGTCTTAGTAATGGAGAGGTGGTGGTCAGAAATCCTACCTTGCAGCAAATGCTTTCCACTGAGCTACCTGTTTCCACAACTGGGGAATTTGGAGCCTCAGGTTTACCAGCATTTACCATCACTCTGTGTATAAGTAAACAGAGAAAGTTATACTTGGGCACATCATAACCTGGATTACAGGCTGGCTGGGCAACTGTTCTGGGGGGAGATTCAGGAGTATAATAAATTTTGTGTGTTTACCTTCACATACAACCACATTAAAAAAAATCAAGGAAGAGAAATGCTCCATTTTGGTATGGCAAAGCAAAATGCAAATTTAATGGGTGCATTATGCTATACATGAGTATAAAAAAGCAAGCTCTGTTAGAATAAATATCAATATAAAAGGACAAATAAGTCACAAAATTGGCCATGAATACAAAAGACACACATGCCTACCAGAAAGAATTAAACCAAGAAAATAACTTAAAGGAGATACACTAAGTCAGCTGAGTCAGTTGTTGTGACCCTGATGCATTAATTGCTGGCAACCACAATGAAATAAAGAGTTCTTCAGTATTGCAAAAAAAATTTCTAGTGAAGGGAATCTTGATGGACCGGCAGATTGCAACACTTTCCAAGACTGCATTAACATGCAAAGGAAACAGGATGCAGCAGAACATTTTGTTTATAAAACAGGACATTCATATCTACAGTTCACTGCTGTATCACCTTTCAAATTACACATTTGTGGAAGTGCAGCTTCACCTGCTGTTGGATCTTCAGAGAGCAGGTTTATGTGAGATATACCTTGATGCCACTGGATCTGTTGTAAAGAAACCACCAGCAATTAAACACCAGATTTTATACTATGCTTTGTACACAAAAGTTACATCAGACCCATAATGTATAATTCCAATAGCAGAGATGCTCACCTCAGTCCAGAGCATTTCTACCATCTCTCACTGGCTGGCATTTGCCCCACCCCCACCCCAAATCGGAATAACGAGACAGACAACTGTTTGGAATCAAACAAGGGCCACTTTATTAACTATTTAAAAGAAGTGTAAACTAAGCGGCAAGAGAAAGCTATGAAGGTGCAGAACAGGCAAGACAGGTGTCAATCCAGCCAAGCTCCTTGCTCAACATGGGTGCGAGCCACCACCCACCTGGCTTGCGACTGGCAGCCCAGCCCACTGGTCGCCACTCAGGAGCACCTCCCCCTGAAGTTGTACAACTTGCAGGGAGGAGCCTACCCAAGAGGTTCCAGAGGTGATCACTATTCCCAACACTGGGCCGTAAAATCCAAAGGCAGTTCCTGATGACCTCCTTGTTCCCAAACGGGAGAATGGCTGAAGGTGCTCACTGGTTCCACTTTCTCACCCACACTACTCTGCCAAGTGACCAACCTATTTAACAGCAACCACCATTACCGAACTTGCAACTCCACTGCCCTCAGTGTAAGGTAGGCGAAAACACCTCCATCCTCCAGCCAATCAGGATGAAAGAGAAAAATTCCTACCTGGCCCCAACATGCAACCAGCCAGAGCCTACACTAAGAACAGGATGGGAGTGTGGGCTGAGCACAAGGTGACGACTGGCTTGGGCAGGAGCGAGGCCTGGCCTATCCCGCTCTCCTCTGGGGCGGCAAAACGGCCCCCACTCTCCATTGGCTTTGCTGGGAGGGTTGGGAGCCCAATACTTTCATGTGATACTCTTCAAGTCACCAGACATAATCTGAAACCTCAAAAAATAGAAAGTGACCATAGCTGGACTTTAATAAATGCTGTCACAGACCTGGCATGCATTTTAAGGCAAAGCCACTCACAGCAGACCTCTGCCAGCTCCTGGGCAAAATGATGTGGCTCCTGTGTGGGACAGATCATGCTCAGTGAGTAAGGGCAGGGAGTGATGCCAGCTCTCCTTCTCCAGCCCAAGGAGGGAGGGAGGCCCAGTGGGGAGTCATATGTAGTGAGGAAAATGAGCACAGCCAGCACTCCTGCACGAGCTGGCCTTTTGGGGGAGTTAGACATCCATATTAAACAGCACTGTCAAAGGAGATCTACCTAGTGAATTTACTTTTTGGTCAAACCAAGGAGCGAGTACCATTTATTACATTCTTGCCTTGTTAGAACATGTAGCTCTCCTAAGCGTTTTTTTAATTAACATTATTTAATCTTTTACAACAACATACATACAAACACAATAGACTTATGTACTTTTAACAATTAAAAATAAATCATATCCAAGTACAAAGGATTTTGTGGAAGAAAATCTTTTCCCATTAAATAACTTACTACTGGATCTCTCCTAAGAGTTGATTCTCCCCAAAACAGTGACCACATGCCCATTTTAAATTTTTCCAACACACCATACTTCATTTAACCAAGAAATCTGAAGTAGAGCTGTCACAAACTTCCAGTTACAAAAGAATCCAATGGTTCAATAACATTGTTAGTTAAACAAAAGCCTTTTGGGTTCAGAAAGGATTATACAATTTCATAACGAACCTATCACAAACTCCAATTTGGAAGCCATTTTAGAATGCTATATGCAAATCATTTATGAGTTGGCTGGAGATATGCCTTCCTAATAACTTAATCAATAGGCCTCAAAAAAGCCACATTTCCCCCCCAAACATGGTTTGATCATGAATGCCTAATAGTTAAAAAATAGGTAATAGATAGGTATCACAGATACAAGTCTCTGAATTTGCCAGCAATTTCATCAGATCTACAAGCTCTAAAACGGCAGTATAAAAAGTTAATCAAAATGAAAAAGAGAGGCACTTAAAAAGACCTGGTTACATCTTAATCAGGTTGCATCTTAATAGATAACTCTTTTTACCCTAAAACACAATAAACTTGGATCCTCCTCCACATTCTCCTCACTAGCCCACTGTTTCTTGGGACTTTCAAGGCTCACTTCCAAGAATAGTCCCTGCACTCCACAGGTGTGTAGAACAAGAGTTTGTGCCAACCTGAAGTGCTTTGGCATACCTTGGTGACAACAACAGAAATCTACTGCTACCATAGGAGTCACCATCAGACCAGGCACTGTCCAAGGAGACAGTTACAACTGGGGACAAAAAATATACAGATAACACAGCAAAAACCAGTGTTAGGTGAATTGACTTTACATGTTTTATACTGTTTTGTACTCAATTTTAGCCAGATTGGTGAGGCAATGTCAAAAAAGATAAAAAATTAAAATACATAACCTTCAAAGTGGCAGATGATTCCACGCAGAACAATATATAACATAATTATGATTGACAGTCTGGACCTAGTATACCTAAGGCAAGGGGAACTATGGATCTTGGTGGTTATACTACAACATTTCAGTACAAGAAGCTATACTGGGACCACACACAATTTCAAATATATTGGTACTTGGGGCACCCCACTGGAGAAATTAGCACAAGAACAAGGCTTTGGACCAGGAAACAGCATAAGTCCCCTCAAAGGGTAGAGTCCCCTAAATGTGGAGGTGTATGAGGTGTGGCAGTCCAAACCTTATTTTGGGGTGCAGAAGGCATGCAGTTCTTCCAGGTCCTCATTCAAATCTTCTTTGAAATACAGGCCTCTTGGTGGCACTCCAGATAGAACCTTGTGGTGCAGAACCAGTGTTTGGAACGGGCACCACTGTATGTCTTCTTGCAGTCTCCAGAGTGTGGGAATGTGTCATTTGGGGTGGTCTAAAGATTATTTTGGAGTGCAGCCAGTCCCCAGGGTCTGCCTGTGATTGTTCTGGGGGCACCCCACTTTGAAGCAGCTGGCACAAGAACTAGGCTTTGGACCAGGAAACAGCATATGTCCCCTTGAAGGGGAGAGTCCCCTGAACATGAGGGTGTATGATGTGTGGCAGTCAAAACCTTATTTCGTGGTGCAGAGGGCATGCAGTCTTTCCAGTTCCTTATTCAAATCTCCTTTGAAATACAGGCCACTTGGTGGTACTCCAAAGAGAAGCTTGCGGTGCCAGCATCAGTGTTTGAAATGGGCACCACTGTATGTCTTCTTGAATGGACAATCTCCAGAGTGTGGGGATGTGTCATTTGAGGTGGTCCAAAGATTGTTGTGGTGCAGTTTGGACCTAGAGTCTGCCTGTGTGATTGTTCTCCTGGGGGCACCCTACTTTAGAGCAGCTGGCAGAGGAAATGGGCTTTGGATCAAGAAATAGCATATGTCCTATTGAAGGGGAGAGCCCCCTGAACATGAGGGTGTATGGTGTGTGGTGGTCCAACGATAATTTTGGTGTACAGAGAGCATGCAGTTGTTCTAGTTCCTTATTCAAATCTTTGAAACACCACCTTCTTGGTGACTCTCCAAATAGAAACTTGTGGTGCCAGAACCAGTCTTTGGACCAGGAACCAATGTAACCCTTCTTTCAGGAGACAGTCTCTGGAGTGCGGGGATGTGTCATTTGGGGTGGTTCAAAGATTGTGTTGGGGTGCAGCCTGGCCCCAGTGTCTGCCTGTGGGATTGCCCTGGGGGCATCTCACTTTGGAGCAGCTGGCACAAGAACTGGGCTTTCGATCAAGAAACACCATATGTCTCCTTGTAGGGCAAAGTCCCCTGAATGTGTGGGTGTATGATTTATGGTGGTCCAAACCTTATTTTGGGATGCAGAAGGCATGCAGTTGTTCTGGTTCCTTATTCAAATCTTTGAAACACCACCTTCTTGGTGACTCTCCAAATAGAAACTTGTGGTGCCAGAACCAGTCTTTGGACCAGGAACCAATGTAACCCTTCTTTCAGGAGACAGTCTCTGGAGTGCGGGGATGTGTCATTTGGGGTGGTTCAAAGATTGTGTTGGGGTGCAGCCTGGCCCCAGTGTCTGCCTGTGGGATTGCCCTGGGGGCATCTCACTTTGGAGCAGCTGGCACAAGAACTGGGCTTTCGATCAAGAAACACCATATGTCTCCTTGTAGGGCAAAGTCCCCTGAATGTGTGGGTGTATGATCTATGGTGGTCCAAACCTTATTTTGGGATGCAGAAGGCATGCAGTTGTTCTGGTTCCTTATACAAATTTTCTTTACAATACAGGGGTTTTGGTAGCACTCCAAAGAGACTTCTGGTGTCAAAAACAGTGTTTGAACCAGGTACCACTGTATTCCTTCCTGCAAGGGACAGTATCTGGAGTGTGAAGATGTGTCATTTGAGGTGGTCCACAAAGATTGTTTTGAAGTAGGATTTCCAGGTCCCGTGGTCCTTCCAGCAGGGGATGAATTTACTGGGAGCAGGGAGGAATGCCGAAAATAAACAATGTGTCTATGTGACCTGGAAGTGATGTAGTCATGTCAGGGACATGGGGGGGGGGGCAACACTCTGTTTTTTGGGCAAAACTGTATGGTAGAATTAGCTTCTACCATAGAGTTTGCCCCAAAACCAGAGCGTCACCCCCTGACATGCCTACGTCACTTCTGAGTCATGCAGCCACACCACGTTTAATTTTCGTGTTCTTCCCTATTTTTTTGGGGGGGACGTAATTCCCACCATCAGCCAGCTGGCTGGTAGCAGAGAGGTGGGGCCCAAAAGTGAGGAAAAGCCTATTTTGGGGTGCAGCCTAACCCCAGTGTCTGCCTGTGCAATTGTCCTGGAGGCACCTCACTTTGGAGCAGCTGGCACAAGAACACCATACGTCTCCTCAAAGGGGAGAGTCTCCTGAACATGGCATGTGGAGGTTCAAACTTTATTTTGGGGTATGGAGGGCATGTAGTTGTTCCAGTTCCTTATTCAAAAGGAGCACTGGCTCAGGGAGGGGGCTGTTTTTTGAGGTAGAGGCTCCAAATTTGCAGCATAGCTGCTGGTGCCTCTTCTTAAAAAAACCCCAAGTTTCAAAAAGATTTGACCAAGTGGTCAAATTCTATGGGCCCCAGAAGGAGATGCCCCCATCTTCCACTGTTTCCAAAGGAGGAAAAAATGCCTTAGTGTGAACAGAAGCTTAAAACCCTTGAGCTGGAGCTAAAATTTTGTGTGTCAGCACCCCCTAGCACAGCTTAGAGGGAACTCTGGTTGCCATGACTTCCAGGTGCGCACAAAGTCAGTTACCAGAGGTCACAATGACTTCCAGGTGTACACACACTTTCATGCACGAACACACACACACATGCATGTATGAAAAATACCCCCAAAAAGATAAATGCTAGGACATAACCACATCTGATATCCCATTCCTATGAGGGAATGAAATCTCAAATGAAATAGAAAGGAAGACCCCAGGTACCCTAATAAATAAAAGAGATGGGCATAAATTAAATATTATAAACTTAACTGGTTGGTCTAGTCTTTAATTTATAACACAGTAGTATGGACTTAATGATACATTTCTACAATGGACCAATTTGATGTAAACGGAAATACACATTGGATGGATTATGGCTGAGTTCAGACTGGCAGTTTGAAGTGGGAGCCAGTTGTGGCAAAAAAGCCCTGGAACAAACTGTTCTGGGTTTTCCTGGTCACACTGCGCCGACTGATGCAGAAGCATACCGGGGAGGAGGTGTGAGGGAGCGTTCACACTGTTGGCCCAGAGGCGTGGCTGTAAGGCGTGGCTTTCTGTTTCTGGAGATATGTGCTTATGCGCATGAGGACACTATCAAAATCGGGGATTTTAGTGTTCACACTGTGTTGGTGTGGGATATACGTGGGATAGACATGCTTTCCATGGTTTGATACCACTTTTAACAGGTATCTTTTTAACTCGGGAACAAAGCATTACAAGATGGGTTGAGTACGGCTGGGGAACACCGGACAGATGTCCCTGTGTGAGCACCCCCTTTAATCCGCTTGTGAAACGTTGCTGAAATGTGCCTCTCTCAGGGCAAACTGCCAGTTTGAACTCGGCCTATGTATTCATTATGGCTGAGTCCAGACTGGCAATTTGCCCCGGGAAGGGACCCGGGCCGACAACGATTCAATACCGGAGTAAATGGGACGTTCACACAGGCACATCTGCCTGGCGTCCCCCGCCCGTAGCCTACTGGTGCTGTTGCGCTTCACTGCCGGATTAAAAAAACACCTGATAAAAGCCATCGCAAATCCGAAAGCCCGCGTTCGTCGCGCGTTTCTCCACTTCTGGGGAGTCTGAACACGCAGGCGAAAAGCCGGGCAGAAGCCACGTTGGGCATGAGGCAGCAGCAGTGTGATTGGCTGCGCTGCGCTCCACTGCCCAATGCGGTGCCGGCATTGCAGGGCAAAAACAACAACAATGGCAAAATGCGCTTATGCGCATGAGCGCTCATGCGCACATACACCCATACACCCAGAGCCGAATTAATGGGGAAACGGCTAATATAGCACGCCTCCGGTGCAGCAGTCTGAACGCTCCTGCGCGTCTCCGTCCCGTATCTTCCAGCAGCGGCCCCCGCTGTGTGGACGGGAAAACCCGGTATAGTTTAATCCGGGGTTTTTTTGCTACGACTGGCTACCGGGGCAAACTGCCAGTCTGTACTCAGCCTATGTGTCATTTTTTAAATTAAAAGAAATAGAGAACATGGAACACAAAACTGGGAAGAAAGTGTTATTTGAAACCACTGGTTGAGACTGGAATTCTATGCCCAATCCCAAAGGATACCTTTCCACTCCATAGCATAAATAACTCCCTTTCCCAAGTCAATCTTGCCAAAACATTACTAGCTAGCAGCAGTGGTAGTACTTCCATCACTTTTTAAAAACAAAACACTGGTGCTATTATGTTAGCATCAATAACATTGTGTCGGGTGTATATAATCTAGGGTGTGCACAAAATTTCTTACAGTGCATCTAATTATATTGGCTTGAAAACATATCTTTAAGGATCACTCCTATTTCTAAAAGCCATACTTGAGAGTTTGTTTAGCATAACAGCTACAAGAATAATGTAAAATGACCCTGCTTTTGATCTTGCCTCCATCATTAGATGACATATAGTGTAATCCTATGCAAAGTTATTTGAGTCCAAGGCTAATGAAATCAACAGGTTTAGACTGGAGAAACTCTGGATTGCGCTGTTAGGCAATTAACACAACTACAGCATGAATACTATGATACTCTTCACTTCAGCTACTCTTCACTTCTTCTCTTTTTCTGACTTTCTAAAACATTCTTACCTATTTGAATTTTAATAACAGAATGCAAATTAAGGCTAGCAAATGTTGGCAGAGTAATTAACACAGCAATGGTCCACAACCTGATTAAAGGTTTATTCAGGAACATACTTGATGGAAAAGAGGAGAGACAGAGGCAGGTTCCTAAATACATCTCTAGATGAGAGAGA
This sequence comes from Gekko gecko, assembly GCA_029375565.1. Classification (NCBI taxonomy): domain Eukaryota; kingdom Metazoa; phylum Chordata; class Lepidosauria; order Squamata; family Gekkonidae; genus Gekko; species Gekko gecko. Next base: position 218,472,185 of record JAPDNY010000002.1, on the reverse strand, counting down.
GGGAAACTAAGGCTGTGATCACACACACTAAATCATACACTTTCAAACTGGATTTTGCCAGTTCACACAGTAAAAATCCAGTTGGAAAGTGGACTGAATGTGGATTGAAAGTAGATTATTGAGTGTGTGTGATTGCTGCCTATGGTCCTTTTCAGACTTGGATCTCACCCCTGGTTTTATCAGAGTTCAACTTGCGACACAATACCTGGCATTTATCCCTGGTTATAACAGCATCTATTTATCCCAGGACAAGTGTGGGGCAAAACTGGGGTGACCTCAATGTAATGTAGAAACAACAAATACCCCATGATAATTACAGGGGTGGACTCAAGTGTAGTGTAGAATTTAAATTTGGGGACAAGGTTGAACCAGGATTTAAGGTCTAGTGCGGAATCACCCTAAGTGTGGCACTTCCAAGAAGGGGGAAATTGCTCAATGGCTGTGGTCACACACACTAAATAATTCAGTTTCAATGCACTTTCCAACTGGATTATTTAGTGTGTGTGTGTGACTGCAGCCTAAGAGTAGCAATCTGGAGACAGACAAGGAATGACTTAACAGGAGAGAGAAAGTGCTGTCATCACTATTTTATCTAATTGTCTTGCCTCTTCCAACAGCAAATCTCATTCCATGTCTGTTGCCCATTTCTAGTCCTCCAGGAACACAATGGTGGAGAGCCTAGAAGGCTTTGGGGTAATATTTATTGATTCATTCAAATTTTTTATCCCACCCTCCCGGCCTAGGCCGGCTCAGGCCTTGATTTATTGTTTCTGTTTCTACAAAAGCAGCACAGAAATGTTTGCTTTCTGTTAGCAAGCCTTCTCAAGATGTCAGACTAATTTGACACTTGAACTTTCTCTGGCAGAATAGATAAATTTATAATAGCACCACCTCCCTACATGCTAGATGGGTCATTTTGGAAAAGGAAGAAAGAGCCACTTTAATTGGGAAACAGAATGTTGATTTCAAAGCATGCAGCTCTCACAGCTGTCCACCTCAGTTTGATAGGATGGGGGATAGAGATCATCATGTATCTACATAAAATACTTTATTGTGGATTAGACAAGGCACATATTGTTAAAGTGCCATTTTATTGAAACATAAAGACGTCACTGACAGTAAACTCAGCCTCCTGATTTGAGGTTTCTGCAAGGAAAAATCCCAGGTCTAAACTGTCTTTTGGACCAAGTTTTTCTAGAGTCCCACCAAGTTAACACTGATTTACATCCCCCATCTCTAACAAAAGGCTTGAGACAAGTTACAACTTGTTATTAAAAAAAAAATCAAAACACCAACAGCAAAACCAAAAGAAACAGCATAGCAAGAAAGATGGGATATATTAGAAACACTTCAATAAATAATAATTCAAATAGCAACATCAGACCAAGTCCAGAATTCTTATAAGCCCTGTGAGTCTAACCTCTTACACAGTCCATCAACAAAACACATGCCAAAATGATTCATTATGCTTCTGAAGAATCATCAAGGTGGAGCTTTTCTGTCAACTTCAGTTATGCAATTCCACCAAGTAGGGATTACTACTGAAAAAACTTGGTCTCCTGCTGACACAGCTATAATTTGTCAGCAAGACAGAATTTTTGACAACAGATGATTGGCTGAGTGGAAGAATGTTAGTGGAGCATACTAGGAGAGATGAGAGCTATGTCAAAACCTTGGATTGAGTGGAAGCTAACCAACAACCAGTAGTGCTTCTAGCACCAGTATTATATCTCAGCAAGCTCCTTGCTTCTAAACCAGCTGATTTCCAAATCACCTTCAAGGGCAGCCCCATGAAGAGACATTCATCTAGATTCTAGGTTCCTGTGCATGAAATCAGCATGTTCAAATTGGCTGTGCTGCAGGGCGCCCCCCCCTTTCATATTGTATGTAATCTGGGTGGAACACAAGCCTGTGAAGGCAGGCTCAAATCCCCACTCCACCATGGAAGCTTGCTGGGTGATCTTGGGCCAGCCATTCTCTCTCTGTCTCACCTATCTCACAGGGTTGTTGTGAGGGTAAAACAGAGGAAGGGAGACTGCTGTATGCTACCCTGAGCCCCTTAGAGAATGGGTAGGATTAAAATATACTAAATAGGGATGTGCATTCAGTTCGGCCGAGCTGAATGAGCGGCCGAATATCAGTGATCTGGCCCCCTTTCGGCCCAGCTGCTGGCTGAATCAGATTCTCTGATCTGATTCGGCTAGCCAAAGGCAAGCCACCAAATCATTCAGCAGATTTGGATGACGTTCGGCTGGCCGAAAAACAGCTGAGGAAAGGCAGGGAGGGGGAAAGTTAAAGTGTACTTAACTTCTTGCTGCCTTTTCCACTGAAATTGGCCTTTCCCTGCCTCTTCCCTGAGTCCAGGGAGGAGGGGAGGGGGAGTAGGCCAGTTTCAGCCAATCACTGTCATGCAATTGCAGCTTGCAAATGCATGTGCAGACTTTGTAAGGTTGGTGTTGCTTAGCTCACCACCTTCCTTGCTTGGGAGGGGGGAGGGAGACTTGCAATTCTACCAATAGGGGTGAGTTGCATCCTCTTTGGGCCAATCACAGGACACTGTCATTTTTTGAAACTGTCCTGTCCTGTGATTGGCCCAAAGAGGATATAAGGAGTCCTGCCTAGTGGCTAGACTCACTGCTGTTCCTGCTTTCCTGGTGGCTGTCTGGCTGAGAGAGATTGTGCTGCACTGGCCTTTGGTTTCAGCTGCTGGTTGCTCCCTGTGTCTGGTCTGCTGCCCTCTCCCTGGACTGCTGCTGGACTCCCTGGACTGGACACCAGAAGAAGACATCACCAGGTCTGATTCAAGTGGGATCTCTTTAATTTTTAAAGGGCTTTTATCTTTTTTTCTTTATTTTTAAGGTTATTTTTCCTTCTTTGGGTTGGGTGGATTGTTCTGGGTTGAATCCTGTGGGTTCTCTGGGGTGGGGGTTTGGGGGTATAGTTTGATTGTTTAAAAGGTTTCTTTTTAACAGTTTAAAAATTGTACTGTTTGTTGTTGCTTGGTTGAGGGGCCTAGATTTTGCCTTGCTTTTTTTTCTTGTTTGGTGGGGTTAGGGTCTTCTTCTTTTTCCCTCTCTTTAAAAGTTTATTTTTTTTCCCTTTCTGTAAAAGTTAACAGGTTTATATAAATTTCAAAGTTTTACTTTTGCTTGGGTGGGGGCTGGGGTGTGTATGGGTTTTTCCCTATTTGGTGAGGTTAGGGGGCTGTGGTTTTAAAAGTTGTACTGTTTTTTGTCTGTTTGGTGACTGTGAGCTGTTGCTGTTGGTGCCCTGGTTTTCTTAGTAGTTCCTGTTCAGTATAGATATAGATTCCTTCCTGTTTGTGTGTGTGTGTTTGTGAGACAGACAGACAGACAGATAGTGCTGGAGGTGCATTTCTGGTGGTTTTTATTCCAGTTTCCTGTTTAATAGATATTTAGTATGTTAGCCTTAGATTCCTGTTTATTTCTTTGATTGTCAGATGAGAGATAGATAGATAGATTGAGTGAGTGAGGATTTTCTTCTGGTTGCTGGGGGATGCTGGTGGTGGTGGTGAGGTCAGGTGCTCTGCTCTCTGTAAGGCTTGGCAGTTGGCAGTGGCACTAGGTAGTTCAGTTGTTTAGTTCAGTTATGTGACATTGGTTTGGGGGTTTTGTTGGTTGGTGGGTGGGTGTTTCTGGTTTGTTAGGGTCATTAATTTAAATAGGTCAGTCTAATAAGAGTCTGTTCAGGAATTCTTTCTTTTTTAACTATAAGTAATCCAGTGTAGGGCTCTAGTTTATATACCTAACTAGGCCAAAATAGGAGGGGTGAGGAGGGGTTTCCTTAAAAGCAGCGCTTAAGTAGCCTTAGCTACTTACAGAAAATAGTGTTCTGTGCACCTGACCTTCATTGAAGGCCGGTGCTTACACATTGCCTAGACTGAACCCCAGCTTTTTAGTTCATCTCACACAGACACCTGCATTCCCTTCTTAGGAAATCAGGTTTGTCCTAGTACATTAGCCAGCAGAAATTTAATAAAGGCAAAGGAGAAGACCAGAGGAGCGGAGGGGAGGGGGAGGACTGCAGTTTCCCCCCCACCTCTGCGTAGGACCACAACAGAGCATCCTGACACCACTCTGACCTCTGGAGTCTGAGGTTCTGGAGTCTTATCTTGTAGTTTTGCTGAAATCAATGAATAAACCTGAGCTGATCGCTGCAATGCATCTAGAACCCAATATTTAACACAAAGGTTTCCTTGTCCCACTTTCTGGCCACTCAAATTGCTCCCAACTATGGCGTCAGTGCCAGAAAGTCCTTGATCTACAACAGTAAGGATGGGCTCTAAAGCATTCCTCTTGGGTAAAGTGGGGGTAAAGATAGCTAACCCTACACACATCTTGCAACATCTATGTACAGACATTTCCCTCTACTTAAGGGTTTTTGCTATGCTCCTAGAGTGCTGAGATTAGAAGGGAATTACCTGTACCCACAATGTAAGCAGGAGTAAATGCAAGATAATCTGCAGGCTGTGGCACAGAGGAGAACTATAAAGAGTGGGTCTCATGAAATAGGTAGAAACATCAGCCATCAAAATGTTGCATATGTCGATGACAGATAAATATATTCTAAATATGTCACCTACTGGTTTCTAGTATGGCTGCCACCTTTAGGTGGGGCTCCAGTTCTTTTAATAGCTGCACAACAGGAAAAAATGTGAAAGCATCCTCATGATTCTAAAGGTCACAACTGTTGCACTTCCTGGGCTTGAGAGCTCTTATTAGTCTGAATTTATACTGTTAACTCCTAAAAAATCTTTTGTTTAAAATAAAACATCTCTTAGCTTTGACCTACATTATTCATATGTTGTGACACAAAAATCTCTTGCTGCTTGCAAATGTTTCATAAAGTCCTACCTAGAGAAAGGTTGGAAAGAGCAGCTGGAATGCCAACTGGAGAAAACAATGAAAGCATGCTGTTTTGGTACTCCAGCATCCACTCTTTACCAGACACCCAATAAAAGAGTCTGAATGGCAGAAATTACTTTTGAGTGTAGCACTAATATTATTTGGCCTGCTCTAGCTTACAAGTGTTAAAAGTAACCCTGAAGAGGCTTTGTGAGTAAAAAGTCTGTATGTCAGCCAGAGTTGTCTCCAGTATCATAAAAAGAAGGTTTTCACATTTTGGGTTAATACTTTCAGATATTGCAAAATAAATGCAATATGTCCATCTGTTACAACTTGGCAGGGACCTTCCTTATGCAAATGATGTTCAAAGAACATAAATTACAATTAGTTCCAATGTACAAATTAGCTTCAGATTTTTGATATCCTATGTTGCCAATGAGATTCTTGGTGCCAGTCAAGATGCTCACCCCTGAGCTAAAAGACCATGAAGACAAATGTTGGCACATCATTCGTCACCTAGAATGACTCATGAAAACACATATTTGGATTTGGCCTGATGAAATGATTTAAAAAAATCAGACATGCATAAGCATGCCTTCTCTATCATCTCACTGGAACTCTTTTGGTAGCCAAATCAGATGAAGACAAAAGCATCAATCATATTTCAACTGGAGCAGTCGCCATAGAAGAGTATTTATTGCCAACAGTATTCTGATAGTTAATATAATCCTAGCTCTTGACCGAATGTGATCAGTTTCAGAATGGCTCTACCAAAGATTAATGGATTGGATCCAATCCTACATCTAATGAAGTGAGCTCACAGAAGGGATATTTGCTGCCTTTGCTGCCCAGCAACCTCAAAGCCACTCCTGACAATGTTCCCTCTAAGCTGTGGAGTCTTGTGAGGAGAAATTCTACTTTGTGAGCTACTGGCATTAAAGCTGAGAGCAAGCAATTGGGCTACTGCATAAATTAACTTGCTCTGGAGCCATCCTCCCTGAGCTAAAACAAAAATGTGTGAGCCGGAGGCTTAGAGGGAACACTGCTACTGAGTATTCCTCAAGAACCATACCATATGGTCAAGAAAGGAGAAACCACAGACATCAGCCCTCCCTGCTTGTATGAGCTGAATAAGCTCTGAAAATAGATCAAAAGCTCACCTAACAGGTTGGAAGGGGGTGATTTCTGCCAATCCCCATTTATTTTTTTGCATCTGAGTGTGTGTGCGTGTGTATGTGCCCATGCCTGGAAGTCATGGCGACTTCTGGAAACTTCTAGTGGGGCATGGAGGGCTTGATAGTCTGCCTCTGCCTCCCAGCTCTGGTATTCTTTGGAGGTCTCCCATCCAAATATTTGCTAGGGTCAGCCCTGCTTAGCTTCGGAGATCAGGTTTGCCTGGGCTATCCAGGTCAGGGCTGCCAATCCCCACTTCTTGCTACAGTCTGCAGCACCACATCCCACACTGTTCCTAAAGCTCCCTTGGCCTCCAGGAGCAGTTTTTTTGGGGTGTGAGAGGCTGCACTGGGAAATGGAAAGTGGCAAAAATCCCTTCTGCAAACCTACCCTCTTTGTGGAAACACTGAAATGAATCCATTAAAAGCATTGCCTTAATTACCTTCCAAATGCCACTTGGATAAAGACACTCTGCAAATGATTTCAATTAGTAGACTGATTAAAAGCAGACCATTAATTCAACCACAAAGGTATAAATCACTTAACAGCTCTCAGTGTTTTGATATAATTAAGTGGGCAGTTGTTTTTGTTGTGGTTACTTATTAGGCCACTCACTCTTACTATAGTTCCTTAAATAACAAAGCAGTAAATACAGGTCTAAGTGGAGCATGTCAGTGGGATGACTTTGAAAGCTTTAAACCAGGGGTGTCAAACATGCATGTGTAGGTATGTACATTTGTATGTCTTAGTTGTAAGTCTTGTTAATTGTTTAAAATTAAATTTTAAAAAACCCATGCAGCCTGTGAGCTGGATCAGGCCCCCGGAGGGCTTCTATCAAGCCCACAGTGGAACTGGCTGTTTCCTGCTTCTGCTGCTGCTGCTGCTACTGCATCATAGCTTGCTTTGCCAGATTCTCTCAATCACTCAAGAGAGATAGATAGGCAAGCTTCTGTTCCCTGCACTGGCTGAGGCTCCTCCCCCTTCCAGGAGGAGAGAGGGAATGAGCCAGAGCTTGCTTCCTGGCCAGGCTGCCTCAATCGCACAGGAAAGCAAAGCAAGCCTTTCTTCCCCTCTATTGGCTGAAGCTTGTCCCCAAAGGGAAGGAGGGAGAGCTTGCTTTGCTTAGCTGCCTCAATAGCATGGGAGAAATACAGAGCACCTTTAAGACCAACAAAGTTTTATCCACGCTTTTGTTTGCCTTGCTATAGTGTGTGTGTTTTGTTGGACTTGTTATGCTGTGGCTCTCCTGGGTGCAACTGGGTCCCCTCCCCCTATTCACTGTATTCATGCCCTCATGATCCAATCTTTCTCAGTAGGAAAGTCATGTGAACTATTTAGATGAAGAATAACAACAAGCCAGTGAGGTGGATTGGGCTGAGAGTGTGTGTCCAGACCAAATTTACCCAGCACATTTCCTTTGGGGATTCTGAACTTAGACTTCCCAGATAGTACGCTGATACTGACCACTGAGGAAGACTAGTTTTGTAAACAAACACACAGCCCTCAGGCTGTGTCATGGTGCCTTCTCATGTTCTTGACCAGCACACAAAGCAATTTATATACAAAAGGTCACAATGCCCAGCCATTTCATGTTTTCCCCTGGGTCCTAGGCTCAGAACTCTGAGCATGAGATTTCTGTAGTGAATGTCAATAAATCAAAAGTAGGTTTGCAGCTTACAGATATACACTTGAACAGCATACTCAAGATTGCAACAGCACAGACATTCTAATGCAATAATTCAGAGCAAGAGGTGTCTGTTATCAGACACTGTTAAATAAACAAAATATTGCAAGAGTGCTAATGTTTTAAGCATGTTTTTATTTTAAGTAAAAAAAAATCTTTAATTGTGTTTGTGACCTTTATAAAATTTATATCTCTGCTAACTGGCATTACATTTTATGACACACATGGCCTGGCCCAACAAGGTCTCATTTGTGTCAGATCCAGCCCTCATAACAAATGAGTTTGACACCCCTGCTTTAAGCCTACAGCAAACAACCTTTTGCATGCAGATCCAGAATAAGGAGTACCGACACCTTCTGTTGGGTAATAAAAAGGCCAACTTTATTTATTTGTTGACATTGATCAGCAGCACCTATGGGCCAAACCCCATTCCAAAACCAGACACGTGCAGGACATTGGTGGGATGCAGAAGAATCAGCCCTCCTCTTGTTTGCCCATCCCTGGATTTACAGGCAAGACCACCTTGACTATGAACCATGAGCTGTCACATACGTACAGCTCAGGCTCCTCCTTGCCAAGCCTTCATGATGCTTAAGGGAGGTGTGCCACTTCCTGTCTCCCTAGCTGCAGAGTCTATGTGTCGAGGATAATGACACAACTCAAGGGCTTCCTGTCCCAGGTCCATATAGGCAACTAGGCCCCAGGCCTGGTCTGAGGGTTAACCTTTCACCATCCAAATGATGCCCCAGGTGCTCACCTACACACTTGACCCATACTGCTACCACCACAACCCTTGTCCCACCAGCCCCCAATAAAGGCCATGCCGCAGATCCCCCTGGAAGTTGTGCGGCCCTCATCTAGACAGGATCTGCCAGCCAAATCAGCAAGATGGCTATACCCTGATTCCTAAATCCAGGTAACTTTTGCAGGTACACCCTGCCCAGCTCTGTGCTGGTCCTGCCAGCTAAACAGGAAGGCAGCTACATCAGGCCCCAAAATCCATTACGGCACCACCTGCACTCTCTCCCTTTCTCTGCCAAGTGCATCTGCCACAGTCTCAGCTGGACCCTGCCAGCCACCAATAGGTGTCTCCACCAAGCTCTGTGCTGGTCCGTGCCAGCCAAACAGGAAGGCCCCCAAATGCAGTATGGCAATAATAAGTGCCTGATGTGGCTGCCTTCCTGTTTGGCCGGCAGGGATAAGTGCATCAGCCACACTCTCAGCTGGACCCCACCAGCCATCAACAGGGCAACTTCCAAGCCCCAAGCCAGAAGCAAAATGGCAATATCTGCAGGCACTTTTGTCTCTGCAAACTGTGTTCACCCATCTCTTTCCATGGCTGGCCCAAATCTGAAAGGATAGATGGTTCCGCTGCCTCCCATCATCAGTAGAGAACTATGAGTGGGTTATTTCTGCCCAGCTCGCCTGAAAATGGAAGTGATAATAATCAAAGAATAATACTTAGTGTGGCACACATGTGGCACAGGCAGTCAAGGCCCATTCAGCTCCCTTGGCAGAATAAAGGGTAAATAATCATATCAGATGGTGGAATGACTGAGATTAAGATTGCAACATGGATCAACCCTTCATTGCACTTAGGAGAATCATCTCCCTAGATGGGCCCTCCAAGTTGATAACCAGTAGCCTCTGCATAATTGGAAGTGTGAGGATACTTGTTAACGTTGACATGGATCAGCCCCAATATGCGCTTAGGAGGATCCTAAATAGTCCCTGCCAGGTTGATGACTTGGGAATCTCCTGCTCATCTGGGCTTAATCAGCCAGGCTAATATTACTTGATGTCATTAACAGCAGACACTTAATTGTCCATTACTTTTCTGATAAGAGTCTCTGCTCTGCTCCAAAGCATTAGCACGCATATCTATATAATAATCCTCTTAGCGTATTGGCTGTTTCCAGCTCTCCCACTGACTGTGTAATACGCTCCATCAGCCATTGGCCCGTCAGTTGCCACTCAAGAGTACTCATGTGTTATTGGCTGGGTGCTGGGTCTGCTCCTTTTCCCTGCCCACTCCCACTTCAGCTCTCCTGATGAAGATACTTCTCCTGCTTGGCTCCTCTGTGGGAAATTCCTGGGGATTTGAGGGGTGGAGCCTGGAGAGGGCGGGGTTGGAGGAGGGGTTGGACCTCAGACAGGTACAATGCCATAGACTCCACCCTTGAAACCAGCCATTTCATCCTGGGTAACAATTGTTGCCAATCTCCAGGTGAGGGCTGGAGATCTCTCAGGTTGCCCCCATTCCCTCCATTGTTCTCTATGGTGGGGAAAAAGTTACTTTTTTCCCATGGTGCTGTTAGTAGCTCTGGGGGGGAGGGGGTTTGAGGGAGAGGCTCCAAACTTTCAGGGTAGCTTCGGGAGCCTCTCCCCACATACACCCCCACATCTCAAAGCAATTGGACCAATGGGCCTAATTCTATGGGCACCCAAACAGGTTACTCCCATTACCTCCATTGTTTCCAATGGGGAAACCCAGCCAGCAGCCCTTAAGGAGGCAAGCAGGCAGCCACCCAGCAGTCAGACTCTCCCAGAGAATCTCAGGGAAAGTGAACTGTCTTGGGAGGTGCTTGTTTGCCATGAGAACAAGTGGCACACTCCAGAACAAGTGGCACTGTGGCAGTGCAAGCATGCCACAGTGCCACACAGAAACCCCAAAAGACCAAAGGGAACAACATTTATACATGTATAAATTGATGGTGCAACCTCATTGGACCACTCACACCACACACACCTCAAAAAGAATATTTATAGCACTGGGAAAAATGCAGAAAAGGGCAACTGCAGATGAAAGGATGTACTTTTTCACCCAAAAAGTGATTAATACATGGAATTCACTGCTACAGGAGGTGGTGGTGGCGGTGGGGGTTTTGGCTGGCATGAACAGCTTCCAGATGGAATTTGACAAACGTATGGAGGCTGGAGCAGACAGGAAAAAAACAAACCAACCCCCCCACCCCCACCAAGCAACAGCAACCAGCAGAACTTTTTAAAGTTGTAAACCTGTAAGAACCAAAAAACCTTTCATCTTTTCTAACTTCTAACCTGGCTGCTCAGCAATTTCATTGAGTGTCCAAAAGTTCTTGTCTTGTGAGAAAGAGTGAAAAGTACTTCTTTCTCTACCTGCTATATCCCATGCATAGTCTTGTAAACCTCTTATCATGTCACCCCTCAGTCATTGTTTCTCAAAGCTAAGATCCCCAAACGTGATAACCTTTCTTCATAGGGAAAGTGTCGTCCTCTTATTATTGCAGTTGCCCTTTTCTGCATGCCTGCCTTAAGCGCTGCTGGCTGGGTTTCCCCATTGGAAACAATGGCGGTAATGGGGGTAACCTGTTTGGGTGCCCATAGAACTAGGCCCATTGGTCCGATTGCTTTGAGATGTGGGGGTGTATATGGGGAGAGGCTCCCAAAGCTACCCTGAAAGTTTGGAGCCTCTCCCTCAAACCCCCTCCCCCCAGAGCTATTAACAACACTGTGGGAAAAAAGTAACTTTTTCCCCACCATAGAGAACAATGAAGGGAATGGGGGCAACCTGTTTGGGGGCCCATAGAATTGGACCCCCAGATCCAATGTTCTTGAAACTTGGTGGGTATCTTGGGGAGAGGCTCCACCAGCTACCCTGTGAGTTTGGAGCCTCTCCCTCAAACCCCCTCCCCTCCAGCCCCCAGATATACCCTATGTTTTCACCATTGACTTCAATGGCCCACAGGATATAATGGAGCTGAATTTTGCATTCGGCTGCCTGAAAGACTCCCAGGATGCCGGCTGGGGGGGGGGGCTTGGCGCCTGAGCTGCCGGAGCTGTGCTCCGGTGCGCTCCCCCCAAAAAGACCCCTGATTACAGGACTAAACAAAAGCAAGTCAAATGCTGGATCACTTGTCAATCTTTCCTCTTTCTTCATTCATCATCAGGTTTAATTACCTTTTTTTTCTTTAAAGAGGCACCTCATCCAAAAAAAGAAATTACAAGTATTTAAAAACAAGTACCAAACTGCTTCATGGGTTGGAGGGTGTTGTTGAGGACAGCAGAGGAACTGGCCAGTTGGTCTTTCCACACTGGCTTTTTCTCCAGGTCAAAATGATAATGTTGGAAATCTGCAGAACTAGTTTTTTCATGGTTTGTGCCAGAATAGGTGGAAAAAACTGTCTATAAGGATAGTTCCAGATCAGATGCTGTGTCTTAAAATATTGTGCCTGTTTTCACACTTGTTTTGCAGTTATCATGCCAGCTTCTGTTTAACAATTCTAGATACAGACGTCTGAGGACAGTACCCTTGAAAACCCAAAAACTCCCTGCCACAGACCGCTTTCCAGAAAAGGCCAGGAGGTCTTAAAAAGTGCTTTCAGCAAATAATTAAGCATCCATACGATGGCTTCAAGATCAAAATGCCCCAGAATAAATACAAATATGGAACTACGACAGGAGGAATTTGTTTAGGTTCTAATGTCTTCCTTTTGATTCTTTAGAGTAATATTACCATCTCTTGCAGAGATATTGCCTTCTAAATTCTGACAAGAAAGTGGCCACTGGGGAGGGGGTTATGGGCAGGGGAGGGGGTTATGCTGAAAGTCCTTTGTTTTTTTACTCACAGAACCAAGCTTGGCTGCCTACCAACAGCCACTGAGGGGACAGTCCCTCACAGGAGTCAAGAGAACTGTCTTCCTCAGGAGAGAGAGCTGTCTGCCAGTAAATCAGACATGCAAATCTGTCTGAAGTTGGAGTGGGTGGGGAAGAGGAGCAGACCCAGCACCCGGCCAATGGCACACGAGTACTCTTGAGTGGCGGCTGATGGGCCAATGGCTGAGGGACGGCATTTTATAGCCAATGGGAGTGCATGGAATCTTACGAACCCAAGTGACAATTATATATAAGGAGAGATATCTATGTGGAGAGAGAGCGCTTTTTTGGTAGAAAAAGGCCAGCAGGAACTCATTAGCATAACAGGCCACACCCAAAAGCAGAAACCTATTAGCATATTAGGCCACACCCCCTGACAGCACAGGTCATTAGCATATTAGGCCACATCCATTCCTTCCCTTGGCTTGTCTGGGCGCCCTGTGGCTGCAGGGAGCCCGGGCAAGCAGGCCTTGGACATGCCAGGGAAGGCATGGGGAGGCATTTAAATCCCTCCCCGATCCTTCCAGGGGCCCCTTGGCCTGCACGCCTCAGAGTCGCTGGGGAGGGGGTCACTCTCCCGGCCTTCCCTGTGTAGCCACGCACACAGAAGTTTTGGCTGTAGTGGGCATAGCCAACTCTGAAGCCAGTCGGAACTCTGTTCCTGTGCATTCCTGCCCAAAAACAGCCCTATGTGTGTGTGTGTGTGTGTGTGTGTGTATACACACACACATAAAATCACCTTGGTGGGGGAGTGTCAGGAAAACCCTGCTAAGACTGAACTTAATATAGGAGGAGAAACTGCATATTTTGAGTGCTCCCCCATGTCAACATCTCTTTGCAGATTGATATCAGGGAGATGCCACTGGACTCAAACTTTAATCATACTTATGTGGGCTTCCTTATCTCCTCACAGCAGAAATGAGGGGACTTTGGGGGGTGATTTGGGGTACTGAATAACATTCCTGCCAAGTTTCCTTTAATTCAAAGGAAGGTCATTGACAGAGAATTTTTTAGACTGTAAGGGATTGATTTTTTTAAATATTTTATAGCCATTTAGAAATGTGCAAAAAGAAACTGTAACATAATTGCTAATCTGACTGGCATCCAAATACAGATTAATGGCCCACCTGTATGCAATTTCCAGAAGTTTTTAATGCTATGCAGGACAATGTTTAGCTCCTCCATTCATTTGATCTGATTCTCAGAATCCAACAATATACTGTGCGTATGAAGATACATGGCGTCATCTGAGGGCTAAAACAGGCATGAGCCTTCTCCCAGGAAACAGGTAGATTTGAGTCCAGCAGCAACAAAGGGAGCTTTGACTCTCGAAAGCTCATACTCCCAAAGGTGCTACTGGGCTCAAATCTAGCTTTTACTACAGGCAAGTATATATTTGATTGGAAATGTAGGATGGCTAAAGATGACCATCTGGACACATTCCAGCTTAAAGAAACAAAACAGCTAATCATAGATTAATAAGGGCCCAATGAAGCAGGGCGGAAATGCATCAGGTCACTTGTATTGGCCCTTGTGTTCAGGCCACTTGCACTTTATAACGAGGCTTTCATTGGGCCCTTATTTGTTTTTACCTGTCTTTCTAATAAATACATGTATTTTTGTATATTATAAGTTTACACTAGGTTTTTAATATTGGCCCCTTTATCAGACTTCTTTCTTACCCTTGTGGTTCTTGATTCCAGTTTTTGGCTCAAGTTTGTTTTCCCCTCCCTGTGTAGATGGACACACACACAAATGTCTGTGAGCCGTTGCTATGGGGGCATGAGAATTCTGCTATGGTTAAAGGTCTACAGAATCATCATACTTTCAGCAGCAGATGTTGGATTCCTTTTCTAGGCAGCAAAAGGCTCAGCAGGCAAACTAACATCTAACCAGCACAACCAACCATTAAAGATTCATCCAAATGGCAACTCAACATGGGGGAATGGAAGGAAGCACCTGCAAACATCAATTAGCCAAAATGTATCGGGCCAACTATGACTGATTCTGCAAAAGCAGTTGTTGCACCCTTGGTCTCCCAATTCCCCCAGTTGTACTGCTCAGTTTCCTACTATTTGCTGCACCGGGGAAATCAGGGGGAGATGCAGCCACGCAGCAAACAGTGGGAAATTGAGCAGCACAGCGGGGGGAAACAGACCAAGGGCGCAACAACTGCTTTTGCAGAATCGGTCTATGTTTCAAATGCTTTTACTGAAATGGTTGCCTGCTGCTGTAATTAATTCAATAACAGCACAATTGGCCAACATTCCACAAAACAATTCTGTTATGTATGGCACTATTGTTCTCTTTTTGTACCTTAAGAAACTGAGGCAAACTTGTACCCTACATTCTGTACTTCAGAATTAACAAGTACAAACCCAAGTACATATCTGTATGTTAGTTAAACACCCTGGACACCCCTGCTCTAATGTCCAGCCATAAAACTACTGGGTCTTACAAAGATAATATATGTGTGACAATATAGCATGGGTTCATTTTCATCATTCATTTCTGTTTTGCAGGCAACTAAGAAAAATGTGGTACCCTGCTTGTGCAGATGAAAACTGTCATGGACATTATAGTAGTCATATGTATTTTGTATTCAACAGCTGGCCCCCAAGTACAACACATTTAGATATGTTTAGATATGAAGCTGTCCCAATGGCTAAGCTGAAATATGAATCCATGTCCCAATGCTGGTTAGGACTTTAGACTGGCTATATATATCTTTCGACTGTATATATATGATGCATGTGACACAGAGAGATACACATATGAAAGAGGATGAGATAGTCCTTTTTACTATTGACTGCTACTTATAGGACCACCAAAAGCAGTTCTGGGGCCCTTTTTAGCTAGCATTCTGTACAGACACCTACTAGTAAAGACACCTGTCCCATCCTATTTTATATAGTGGCCTCTCTGGTGGGGATGAGGACCAACATAGAGAAGGGGGGAATATATGTATGAAACTTCAGTCTCTCAATGAGCCAAGTGTTCACATGCCAAGGGCAGTGAGCATCCCTGCGTGAACTGACCTGAGATGTGGAGGAATGGCTTTTCAGAGTTGGGTTTGAATTCAAGTCTTCTATATCATTCAGTGGATGGAATTTGCTATGTGTGCTAAACTGAAAATCCAGATTGCACATTTTTGAAATTCAAAGTATTTGTGTATTTAACATACCTGAACTTAAAGGGAAAATGCAAAGAGAGAGCAACAGAGTGCTCACATTTAGTGGAATGTCTGAGCTACAAGTGGGGAGGCCAACAGATGCTGCAAGCTGAATTGCATGATGAAATTACCTTGGAATCAGCAGGCCCATAAATAGCTGTCTTGTAGTGTTTGCCAAACTCTTTTGAAAAATTGGCATTTGAATTTCTTGTCTTATACTTACCTCAACTTCTGCTGTTTTTCAGTTTTGAGTCCCAGCTTGGAATCACTCCTCCTTAGCTGTTTGCTCATTTCTTCAACAGCTATGAAAGTGAACTGCATTGCTCACAGGAAAGCGCCGTTAACACTGTATAGGTTCTTTGCATTTAGTGAACTGTTTGCTAGTAATCCATGACGTTTTATACTGCTATGATTTTTCCATTCCCATCTACTTTGCCTTTATTATTTAGAATACTTTCACAGTGCAACTTCATACATCTAGAGATGGATGCTATAGTATACAACCAGAGTTGTGGGAAGTGTCCAAGAAAAGTATAGGTACTCACCAAGATTTCATGAGATCAGGGTAGACTGGGCCATCCACCTATAATACCGAGACTGGAAAAACTGAAACAGTGCATTCCCCACAAATATGCTCTCTGGCGGTGCTCTCCGAAGAATCCTGCAGTGTTCTGGTTGATCCAGAACTCTGATTCCAGCAGCCTTGGCCGCAGGCATTCCTTGGAACTTAATATGCCCCGCCTGCTTTTATTCCTAGCCTTTTGAAAGCTGGGAGGAAAATACCCTTCTAGCCTATGTTTGGCTACTAGTTTGCACTTTTGAAATATCATCTAATGGACCCTCTGATGTATCTGTGAGTGCAGAAGGGCATACTCTCTGCTGAAAAGTAACATTTAAAACCAAACATGCAGCTTCAGTTCACATCTACTTCTGCTCTGGACTCATTTATGAACTTTAATAGCTCAAATCCCAGTAAGAATAAACACATTTAAATTTACCTCTGTTTCTTCAGTACACTTCAATGACCCAGTTTCGGGTTTTAACTCCCACACACCAAGAATATTGGGCAAGCAGTATCCTAACATGCATCCTACTTTGCCTTTTAAGGATTGCACCTTGCTCCAAAACACGATAGTATGCAAAATATAATGAATATGTTTAGTTCCAAAACCCCAACTCCCTAAAACTGGACAACAGGACAGCTTCTTAACAACACAGATTTTTTTTCTTCCGTTGTTTTTTAAGATCATTCCCCCAAACCCCACCGGCTTACCTAGATGCAGTCCTTGGACCCGTGAAAGAATCCAGATTGATGTAGTAATGGCCATAGAGGATGATGGAAAAAGTTAGCCCTATTAGTAACAAAAGGCATAGCCTCTTCCACCGAGGAGACCCCATTCAGAAAAGGGGGGGGGCGAGCTGAGCATCAGCCTGCCTCGTTTCCTAGCGTCCCCTGACCGCGACTCTGGCCGCGGAAGTCAGAGCCACGGCTCCTCTACTCTCACGCGGGGTACTCTTCCGAGCACTTTTGCAAACTTGCTACCTGTGTGCTTGTGCTCGGTCCCGACCCTGCCGTCTGTGTTTTCACTTCTGATCCCAGCTGGAGGAGGTCCCCCAGGGCTTGGCTATTGTCCAGAGCCATAATAAAGACCTCCTTCTCGCCTCCGCCTCCCCCCTCTTGTTTTCTGCCCTTCCATCTGTTGATAGCTCTCGATGCACTTTCAGAGGCTTGCTAAGGAGCGAGGGAGGGAAAGGGCGTGTAACCGAGAGTGAAGTAGAGGGCGGGGGGAGCAGTTCACAGACTGGTTGAGACTTGCTTGCTGGGGAAGCGGGGGGCGCACTTCAGGATCAAGAGCTTGTTAATACTGAGCTAGGGATTAAACATTGACTGAGACTGCTCGGGGAAAAACCAGTTTTGGAATTGGTTCATTCTCTAACTTTTAGTCCAAAGCACGACCTTTTATTTACCTCCGGCATACAATCGCTCCTGCTTTAGAAAAAACACACAAAACCCCTTCTTTGTTCCTCTGTTAAGACAAAACACCACGGGGTTTGGAGTGGAGGAAGCGAGAGAGAGTCAGAGCTGATCTACCAATTGTAAATTTGGAGTGAATCCCAGAGATTGAATAAATAGCTAGACTCTGGAGAAGAGAAGGCTGGGTCGGTATGCTAATTAGTTTCCCTAACTTTCTTTTAGAAACACTTCTTTTATACTAAGCCTCTGAACCATGCATGGAAGCCGCCATTCCCCCCACCCAACAGGCACACTGGGGCGGAATCTGCATTTGTCTTTCCCACCAGTGTCCCAGCATTTTGACTCCATCTTCAAAAAAGCTGTCCACATTTGGTGTCGTTTTCACACCCCAACAGTGCTAGCATACTCACACGTCCACATATGTTTATCGTCCTTTCGGGGTGGCTCCACTGTCATTGCACCTCTGCGCTGCTTTAAAAGAATCTTCTCCAAACAACATTCAAACAAGCATAGAGAAAGATGGCGTCACAGCAGCATGCCACTGATTTAAAAATGCAAATGCAGATTTGACTTCACTGTATTTCCTAAAACGGGCTAGTCCAACTGTAGCAGTAGAAAAGAGCAAGAGTACAGTCACACCTTAAAGACTAATAAAATTTGTGGCAAAATTTTGGATCACTGCTCACTTCTGAGGTGCTACTGTACTCTTGAGTTCCTTAAGAGTTGGACCCTTCCTCCCTCAAATGGAATTTGCTCCCCTGTAACTTTGTAAATTGTTACCCTGCTTATTTAATTTATATGCAGAGTACATCATGCGAAACGTCAGCCTGGATGAATCACAAACCGGAATTAAGATTGCCGGGAAAAACATCAACCACCTCAGATATGCAGACAATACCACTCTAATGGCAGAAAGTGAAGAGAACCTAAAGATCCTCTTGTCAAGGATGAAAGAGGAGAGCGCAAAAGTTGGCTTGAAACTCAACATCAAAAAAACTATGATCATGGGATCCGGCCTCATTGCTCCTTGGCAAATAGAAGGGTGAGTCATGGAAGCAGTGACAGAATTCACATTCCTGGTATCCAAGATCACTGCAGATGGTGACTGCAGCCATGAAATTAAAAGACGCCTGCTCCTTGGGAGGAAAGTGATGGCAAACCTAGACAGCATAATAAAAAGTAGAGACATCACCCTGCCAACAAAAGTCCGTATGATCAAAGCAATGGTATTCCCAGTAGTATTGGTATTCCCATTCCAGAACTGCTGATTTCAGGAGGGGTGTTGAAAGACCTGAATCAGATTGAGGTGATGAGAAAGGAGGTCCTACGACCGATAGACGTTGACTTCCAGAAAGCTTTTGATAAAGTTCCTCATCAAAGACTCCTAAGTAAGCTCAATAGTCATGGGATAAAAGGACAAGTCATTTTGTGGATTAAAAACTGGCTAATTAATAGGAAACAGAGAGTGAGAATAAATGGGCAATTTTCTCAGTGGAGGGTGGTAAGCAGGGGGGTACCTCAGGGATCAGTACTAGGTCCAATGCTTTTTAACTTGTTCATTAATGAGTTACTGAAGTGGCTAAATTTGCAGATGACATGAAATTGTTCAGGGTGATGAAAACCAGAAAGGATTATGAGGCACTCCAAAGGGATCTGTCGAGGATGGGTGAGTGGGCATCAATGTGGCAAATGGGGTTCAATGTGGCTAAGTGCAAAGTGATGCACATTGGAGCCAAAAATCCTAAATATAAATACACATTGGTGGGGTCCGAACTGGCAGAGATTAACTAAGAGAGAGATCTTGGAGGATAATTCACTGAAAAGGTTGAGACAGTGTGCGACTGCAATAAAAAAGGCCAATGCTATGCTGGGGATTATTAGGAAGAGAATTGAAAACAAATCAGCCACTATCATAATCAGTGTTCCCTCTAAGCTGAGTTAGTGTGAGCTAGCTCACAGTTTTTTAGCCTCCGGCTCACACATTTTTCTTTTAGCTCAAGAAGGATGGCTCCCAAGCAGACTAACTGATGCAGTAGCCAAATCACTTGCTCACAACCTTAATGCCAGTAGCTCACAAAGTAGAATTTTTGCTCACAAGACTCCACAGCTTAGAGGGAACATTGATCATAATGCCCCCATATAAATCATTGGTGCAACCTCATTTGGAATACTGTGTACAGTTCTGGTTGCCACACCTCAAAAAGGATATTATAGCACTGGGAAAAGTGCAGAAAAGGGCAACTAGAATGATAAAAGGGTTGGAACACTTTCCCTATGAAGAAAGGTTGAGGTGCTTGGGGCTGTTTAGCTTGGAGAAATGACAGCTGAGGGGTGACATGATCGAGGTTTATAAGATTATGCATGGGATAGAGCAGGTAGGGGAAGAAGTACTTTTCTCCCTTTCTCACAATACAAGAACTCGTGGGCACTCTATGAAATTGCTAAGCAGTTGGGTTAGAGCAAATCAAAGGAAGTACTTCTTCATCCAAAGAGTGATAAACACATGTAATTCACCGCCAGAGGAGGTGGTGGCATCTACAAGCATGGGCGACTTCAAAAGGGAATTAGATAAACATATGGAGCAGAAGTCCATCAGTGGCTATTAGCCACAAGGTATAGATAGGAACTTTGGGCCAAGTGATGCTCTGTATACTTGGTGCTTGGGGGGCAATAGTGGGAGAGCTTCTAGTGTCCTGGCCCCACTGCTGGACCTTCTGATGGCACCTGGTATTTTTGGCCACTGTGTGACAGAGTGTTGGACTAGATGGGCCATTGGCCTGATCCAACATTGGCTTCTCTTATGTTCTTCATGTATGGCTGCGAGTGTTGGACCACAAGGAAGGCTGAGCGCCAAAGAATAGATGCTTTCGAATTATGGTGCTGGAAAAGACTCTTGTCCTTTGGACTGCAAGGAGATCAAATCAGTCAATCCTAAAAGAAATCAACCCTGCCTTTTCCCTGGAAGGCCAGATACTGAAGCTGAAGCTCAGATACTTTGGCCACCAAATGAGAGGGAGCACTAAGATCCTGATGCTGGGAAAGATTGAAGGTAACAGAAGAAGGGATGGCAAAGGATGAGATGGTTAGACAGTGTTATCGACAGGGGTCATTTCCTACCAGAGCACCCTGGAGCAGCACTCTGGCAGTAAGGAGCCCAGACCATGCCCCCCTACCCACGGAGAGACTCAGGGAGGGGGGGATTTAAATGCCTGGGTATGACTGTCTCCTTGCCCTTCCTGTCTCCAGCCAGCCCCCAGTGGTGGGTTGGCTGGAGATGGGAGGGGCAGGGAGGCAGACATACCTTCCTTTCCCCCTGAGCCTCTCTGCTTTTGCGGAGAGACTTGGAGGGGATTTAAATGCCTGGGTTCCCTGCCCAATCTTCTCCAGGTGCCCCACAGCTGCAGGGCACCTGAAGAAGATTGGGTAGGGAACCGAGGCATGACTACCTCCCTGCCCTTCTTGTCTCCAGCCAGCCCCCAGTGGACTGTTGGCTGGAGAAGGGAAGAGCAGGGAGGCAGACATGCCTGCCTTTCCTCTTGAGCCTCTCCACATTTGCGGAGAGACTCGGGGTATTTAAACTCATTTTAAACATGCCTGCCCTTTGTCAAGGGGTGTGGTATATGCAAATGAGTTATGCAAATGAGCTCCTGCACCTCTTTTTCTAGGAAATGACCCCTGGTTATTGATGCAACGAATATGAAATTAAGCAAACTCCAGAGGATGATGGAAGACAGGAGGGCCTGGCGTGATGTGGTCTATGGGGTTGCGAAGAGTTGGACTCGACTGTGCGACAACAAGAAGAAGAACAAATGTTACAGGTCAGGAGCAAAATAATGATTTGCAATTCCATTTTTCATGCTTCCAGTATCATGTCTGAAGAAAAGCACACACATTTTCTCTCTGTTTTCCATAACATGAGAAGCCAGGACTTAATAACAGCCTGAAGTGTGAAAAGTTTACTTATAAACACATAGATCCAATGTTCCCTCTAAGCTGTGGCATCTTGTGAGCAAAAATCAGTTTGCCATGCTTCCTGAGTTAAGACAAAAATGTATGAGCCAGAGGCTAAGAAACTGTGAGCTAACTCACACTAACTCAGCTTAGAGGGAACGCTGCTTATATCCCAATTTCTCTCATTTAGATACCCAAGGAAGCTAACAGCAGATTTTTTAAAAAGTCCAAAATTATTACAAGTAGCATAATAAAAGAAACTTCAACAGAGAGGGAAATTAAGAACCTCTGTTTCCCTACTTTGCCGTATCCCAGAATGCACTCTCCAATGGGACAGGGTAAAAGCCGGAACAGCAAGGATCAGGCCAGAACAGGCATTAAACAATCAATAATACCACAAAAAGTGGGATGCATTACAGACAATTGAGACCAATATTTTAGAAAAGAAAACGCGCAACTCTTGCACTTTTATTAACCCTTTCCAGTCCAAAATGCCTCTGGAACACCCCAGAACTGGCCAGAATGGGTATTAAACAAACAATTGTGCTGCAAGAAACATTGGGATGCATTACAGACACTTAAGAATAATATTTTAGAAATGAAAACACAGAACTCTTGTGCTTTTATTAAACCTTTCCAAGCCAAAATGGCTCTGGAACACTCCAAAATGGGCATTAAACAAACAAAAGTACTGCAAAAAGAAAAAGTGGGATGTATTATACACACTTGAGAACAATATTTTAGAAACTGGACTGCCCAAAAGAACCCACAAAACAGCTGATCCTATGGGGAGAACTCTCCCCGCAGGCTTAGCTGGGGCTCTGTTGGGCTACCCAGTTTAAACCGAACTACCCAAAAGAGCCCACAAAGCAGCTGATCCTGTGGAAAGAGTTCTCCCCGCAGGTTCCACTGGGGCTGTCTTGGGCACTCCCTTTAAACCGGACTGCCAAAAGGGCCTGCAAAGCAGCTGATCCTGTGGAAAGAGTTCTCCCCGCAGGTTCCACTGGGGCTGTATTGGGCACTCCCTTTAAACCGGACTGCCAAAAGGGCCTGCAAAGCAGCTGATCCTGTGGAAGAACACTCCCTACAGGCCCCACTGGAGCTCTCTTGGGCAATCCTTTTAAACTGGACTGCCCAAAAGAGCCCCCAGAGCAGCTGATCCTGCAGGGAGAACTCTCCTCACAGCCTCATCTGGGACTCTCTTGGGCAGCCCAGTTTCAACTGGACTGCACAAAATAGCACGCAAAACAGCTGATCCTGCAGGAAGAACTCTCCCCACAGGTTCAGCTGGGGCTCTGTTGAGCTGGTGGGGAGAGTAGTCCACTCCTCAGGTGTTTTGTGGGCTGTCTTCTGCAGTCCCTTTAAACAACCCCTGCTTATAGGGACTGCAGAAGACAGCCTGAGAACAGCTGAGTGGCAGGAGCAATCTGCTCCAGCCCCTCAGCTGTTTTGGGGGGTTTGCCAATCTGGGATATTTCTGGAATTTTTTCCCTGTTATCCCAAAAAATCCAGGATACACTTGGGATGCTGAAATATACCTGAAAAAGACCGATAAGGTATTTTTCGGATATATTTCCGGATCAGGTAAATCTGAATGCACACCCCAATACAGAACTCTTGCACTTTTATTAGCCTTTTCCAGACCAAAATGTCTCCAGAACAGGATGGAACAGGGATTAAACAAACATCAGTACCACAAAAAATAGTGGAATGCATTACACACACTCGAGAACAATATTTTAGAAAAGTGAACATGGAACTCTCACACTTTTACTAATCCTTTCCAGCCAAAATTACTCCATAACACTCTAGAACAGGCATTAAACAAACAACAGCACCACAAAAAGCTGTAGTCTGGAGATGAGTTGTAATTCTGGGGGATCCCAGGTCCCACCTGGAGGCTAGCATCCCTAGCATGCTGCTCTGAGGGAAAAGACATCATGGCCTCGGAAGCAAGTAGAGGAGTGAAAGGAAAAAGGGTCACCACTGTACATTTGAACAGCCATGGAGCCAGGAGGCAGAGTGAGTGTCAGGAAGATATGGGACAGCGACCCCCCTTCTCCCCCACACTGGCTCTCAGCCCATGAAGGAAAAGGGGTTACAGGAGGACAAAAGACACCCTTGGAGGTTTTGGAAACAGAGTTTCCATCAGGCCTTCTGTTCCACCACTTCTTTGAGAAATGCAGGAGGGATGAGAACTGGCGGTGCAGGGATCTGGGACAGCAAGGTTCAGGACCCCCACACACTCCTCCTGAGCCAGGAACTGGTCACCTGGGGCCGGTTGCTCAGCCTGGACAACCTCACAGGGTTGTTGTTGTTGTTGGGGATCGGGCCATGGAGGGGGCAGACCAGTGTGCCTCCTTGAGATCCTCAGAAGTAGGATGGCGGGGGGGAGAGAAAGCAAAGAGCGAGAGACAGATTATAGCCTTGCTCAACTGCTGGAGCTGGGAATGTGGGTGTGTGTGCTGAAAAATTACCTTATTTACTTGCAAGGAAGATGACTCGTCTCCTAAAATGCTATATATACAAAAAGTAACTAATTTATATGGAAATGTAATATATGCCTCCTTTTGGTATCCCTTGGAAAAAACTTAGTCTTGCATATGATTAAATACATTTATTGGGGCTTTTGTGGATTCCCCAGCTAATCAATTGCTTTCATTCCTAGGAATCAATTGCTTTAATGCTTTTGTTTGTATTTTGAGTAAAAAATTATATAATTAATGGGGTTTGCCTGTGTCATTTATGAAGTTTATATCTCTGGTACCTGGCATTACATTTTATGGCACACAGTCTGGCTGACAAAGTGACATTCATGTCAGATCCGGCCCTTGTAACAAATTAGTTTGACACATCTGGCTTAGGGGCTGCTTTTCAAAATGTGCTCTAAGGGAGCCTAGAATTCTTGAAAGCTTTTCATGGATTCTTCTATAAGAAAAGCAGTCAAGGTGGTGTATCTTCCTTGAAGGACACCTTGCATATCAGTAACAACCATATGCAGCTACAGGGAGAGTCGTTACACTTGGGTAAGGCTTGCCTCCCTGAGAGTTTTGTAGCATGCCTGGTTTCTTTTTATTAGCTGCTCAACAAATACTATTATTGATAATAAGAACTCTCAGTTCATGTAGGGTGATGGTAAGAGCCAGTAGTCCTGTCCAGCATCCTTTGAGAACAGTTTGTACCCCAGATAGACAATGACTGAGAATGTATCCTTCGCAATGTCCACGATACATACTCAGGGGGTTTCCTGGCAGACAATTTTTGCTGGGCTGACAATGACAGAGTTCTGTAAAGCTATTTCTAGCTTCCCCTGCATTCATCTTTGAAGCTCTAATAGTCTGGGCTGGCTGTTACTGATGGGAAAGACAAATTATCCCCTTCTTTTCTGTCCTAAGTCTGCCTCCAGTTTTCAGGCTTTCATGCCTCACCCCAAACAATGGCAATAATGCTTGGATAGCTGAACAAAACCCCAATATTAACTTAAGATACTGGACATAATGATGGATTATCCCTTTCAGTTTAATTTGGCTTGCTTCTCAGTCAGTTTCTTGGTGCAAGAAAACAACCACACACTGGAAGATCTACACAGATGAGAAACAGTAGAATCGAGGGTTATCTGCAGGGGTGGCCAAACCATGGCTTGCAAATTACATGTGGCTCTTGGAGCCCTCTCCTGTGGCTCATGAGGCTTTCCACCCCCATGTCCCCCTCCGCTTTGAAAGCAGGGTGTTTTTTTTCATTTCCCAGAGTTGGGTGGGCAGATGGGCAGGGTGGAATTGCCAGGCTCTCTCTCTTGCCCGTTGTCTGCTCAGTCGCCCCGACTCCCACCTCCCTGCTTAGTGGACAGATGGCTCCATCCCTTCTCTGGCATCCTTGCAGCCTCCCCCACATTATGGCTTGCTCTCCTCAGCCTGGGCCAGCAGTAGCTGCACCTCACTTGCCCAGCTTGACACCTCAGCTGGCTGCCCGCCCTGCATGCTGGCCCAGTGCCCTGTACTGCCAGCCCAGGGCTGCCCACTGGGCCAGGCACCAAAGCAGGAGGGTTTTTGCAAAGCATGCCCAGAGGGGCAGCAGCATCCCCATCTGGGGTAGGTTGAGAAGTTGTTGGTTGGGGCTCTATGTTGGGCTCCTATGGAAGCAGCGTCATGGGAATCCCATTCCCCAGCAAGGCTCAGGCTGGTCCACAAGGTAAGCTGGTATAGAAAGGCACGTGGCTGCTGCTGGGGGGTTGAAGAGTCTCTCCGGGCAGGGAGTAAAGATGCAGCAGGACCTCCTCAGCATGGAGAGTACCAGGTTCCTGCCGAGGTCTTGTTCTCTCTCCCTTATTGCGCAGGCTGATCCTGTGAAGGAAACTCTGCAGCTTCACTTGTAGCTGGCTGTAGTTTACAAAGTGGGGGGGAAGAGTAAAGTTCCCCAAAGACCGCCCAGGATGGGGGCAAGGGAGGGAAGTGACGTTCCTTGTGCTGAGGCATGCCATGTGGTTGCTTACGCTGAAGTTTTTGGTGGAGACATCCCTGGCCCCGCACCGGCCCCAGCATGTCGGAACCTGTTCTCTTCTCTCTCGCTCTCTTTGTGCTACAGTAGACCCTGCCTGGGTCACAAGCAGGCTGAGTTTCTTGCCTCTCACCTGTACACGTGCATACAAAGAGAAAAAGAGAAGTGAACTCAGAGAAGGCAAGTGGTCACAGAAAGGGAAAAGGCACAGAGAGCCATGGAAGCACCCGGGGGGGGGGTTGATCTTTGCTGAGTGTGCTCCTTCTCTGTTTCTGCCGAAACAGCCTGCAGTGAGCTATTGCTACTGCCATTCTTGCCTAGAAAAGAAGCTAGGTAAAACCTTCTGTAAGGTATCCACTTGGGAACATGGGCTCGGGACAGCCATGTGCTCGGGCTGGTTCTAACCAGTCCGCCATGCGGCCAAGCGAAGGGCCTGAGCTTCACTCCAAAAGACAATAGACTGTAGGCTCCTAGCTCCCTTCCAATTGAGGAGCCGGGAATAATTCAATCACTGTAAATAGCGAATCACAAGGGTTGTGTGTGGTGGGCGTGTGAGTCACTTGGGGATAAAAGCCAGCCTGCGAGCTGGCTTCTGTTGTCTTGTTGTGCAACTAATAAAGTATGTGAGAGCTGAAATCACTCGTCAGTCTTAGTACTTTTCACCTTCCAAGCTCCAATTTAGATTTCAACAAAGCAGAGAAATTAAGACAAAGCCAGGATGGCATTGCCCTTGCACTCAGCCCAGCCAAGAAGGGGAGGAGGAGAGACTCAGTCTCTTGCCTCCTCCCCCGCCCTTTCAGAAGGAAGTGATCCTGCCTGCCTGCTCACCCAGGGCAGCAAACTTGTGTTGAATGCACGGGGCAGGAAGGCATGTTAGAAGCAAGCAGCCCTTGCCTTGCAGGAGCATGGAGAATAATTGTAATTGCTACTTCTTCTGTTTAACACAGGCATGTGTGCAGTAGTCAGAGTTCTGCCTAACAGCCTGAGCTACAACATTGTGCACCTGTGCAGAGTATGTGATTAGACTACAGAGCTTATGCAGAAGCAAGATCACTGGCTGGGCTGCAGGCATTCAGCTGAGCAGACTAGTCTTCACTGGAGGTGCAACATTTAGAATATAATCCTAAAAACACTTTATTAGGATCTAGGAATAAGGCCTGTTGTGGAAATAAATACAATGAGCTCTAGAAAGAGGCTCTGGGAGAGTGCCAAGCAGCCCCGTAGCTAAGGAGTTTTGGGGGAGGAGGCCTGGGGGGGCCACTAGTCAATTAAATCAAAGTTAATTAAATTAACGTTGACTTAATTGGTGGAACTCCTAAGGCAGCCCTGCATACACATCCAGGCTCCAGGGCAAGGCAGGGTAATGCTCAGTAGCCGCAGCTTCCTTCCCCTGCAAGGGCAGGCTAGACCTCACCCCTGGAACTCTAGCCCTACCAGCGCTGAAATGGGCCTGCCCATTTCCATCCATGCGCCCCGACTAGCCATGGGGAAAGCTGGCCCCACCAAGGTGCGCCCGCTGGCTGCTGCGCAGAATGCAAAAGGGACGCCCAATCCAAAGGCAGCCAGAAACCCCAGCTGGGCTCCCCCCACCGCCACCGGCCTGCATTGCCGACCCACCTGCCCAGGAGTGGCTTCTCGCCCACTGGGGCTCCTTCATGGCCAGCCCACTGTGACCTTGCCGAGCAGCGGGGCTTTTCCCAGCGACAATCCGGCAACCTGTGGACTCGACCCGGATGGGGGAGAGAGAGAGAGGTGGGCAGGCAGGGTGGGCAGATGCTCTTTGCCAGCCGCCAAGTGAGCCACCTGAGGGGGGAGGTGGAACACCAAGGGGGCTGGGAACTGGGATGAGCTGGGTCCCCCTCGGCCAGGCAGGCTGGCTGCTGCTGCTGTGGCGGATGAGCATGCAGTGCCAGCCTAGAGCCTAGGAGTGCATGCTCACCATGGGTGGGGGAGAGGGGGAACCGAGGATTGGGGAGGGGCCCCTCAGTAGCTATGGGCCTGGTGCCAAGGCCTTGTACACAGCGTCAATTTGCTGTGGTGACCTCAGCAGGAAATAATGACAGAGTCCACCATTTTCTCCAGAGGAACTGATCTCTACTACCTGAAGAGCAGTTGTAATTCTGAGTGATCTCCACCCCTCACCTGGAGATTGGCAACAATCATTCCCCAGGAGAAAATGGCTGGTTGGGAGGGTGGAGTCTATGGCACTGTACCTGCTTGAGGTCCTACCCCTCCTCAAACCTCACCCTCTCCAGGTTCCACCTCTCAAATCTCCAGGAATTTCCCAACCTGGAGTTGGCAACCCTATCCTTCCCAGCCAAGCATCAACCTGCCATTATCTGCCCCGATTCAGCTTTCCATCTCCTCCCCCCTCCCTCCTGGAGATCAGTTGTAATTCTTAGCGATCTCCATCCCTCTCCTGGAGATTGGCAACAGTGGTTCCCCAGGAGGGAATGGCTGGTTGGGGTAGAGTCTATGGCATTGTACCTTTCTGAGGTCCCACCCCTCTTCAGCTCTCACCCTCTCCAGGTTCCATCCCTCAAATCTCTGGGAATTTCCCACCTGGAGTTGGCAACCCTATCTCTTCAGCCAATCATCAGCCTACCTTTATTTCCTCCTTACTCTTCAGCTTTCCATCTCCCCCCCATCTGCAGCCTCCACGGTGTTCTGAAATCCTGACTTCCATGTCACATTGGCTGTCATGGGGGGGGGGCATCTCAGCAGGGTATAAGGACACAGATTCCACCATGTTCTCCAGGGGAACTGGTCTCTGCCATCTGGAGACCAGTTGTAATTCTGAGTGATCTCCAGCCCTCACGTGGAGGCACATTGGCAACAATGGTTTCCCATGAGGAAAAGTAGTCTTTCTCTGCAATGGGGACCAAAGCAGCTTACATCATTCTCCTCTCCCCCTTTTGACTTGCACAACAACCCTGTGAGGTAGGTTAGGCTGAAAGTCTGTGACTGGTCCAAAATCATCCAGTCAGCTTCTACAGCAAGAACTTGGATCTAGCAGACCCTGCTCTGAAGCACTGGCTGCTATGCCTAGGGTAGCCAACCTCCAGGTGGAGCCTGAAGATCACTAGGTATCACAACTGAACTCCAGACAACAGATCTCTCCCCCCCCCGGAGAAAATAACTCCTTTGGAAGGTGGATTTTATGGCATTCTGTTCAGCTGAGGCGTCTCTCCTCCCCAAACCCTGGCTTCCATAGACTCTACCAGAAAATCTCCAGGAATCTCCCTACCTGGAACTGGCAACCCTAGTCAGGACTGGCCCCAATGAGTTCCTCAGAAAGGGTTTCCTTCCCTTGTCTGAACCAAGCTTGGTTGCCTACTGTGGCAAAATGGACTCCAGATTACAACTCAGTTGTTTGCCTCCCACCCTCATCCTATGGGCGTATCTCACTCCTTAAATTCACTGTCACCACTCACTGAATTGTCACTGCCTTTTTAGAGGGACAGCGAGACCCCTCTGGCCGAATCTCCCTATTTGGAGATGGAATCCCTGGAAAATTGGCAACCCAAGGGTCTGGCCTTTTCTAGCTTCCCTGGGCTACTCCCTCCCTTTGGTATTGTGCAGAGCAGGGGAGACTATGTGGTCAGAGCACAACACAGATTATTAGCCAAAATAAAAGAATTTAAGTATTTACACAATTATGGCTGAATTTCTACTGCCTCTCAGGGTGTCCCGACATCTCTGGTTTGTGGCCTGGACAGGCTGGTCAGCACAGGTAGCAGAAGCCTTTCTTAACTTGCTGTGGGATGAAGACTGCCTCCTTCCTGGATGGGCTGGAGTCTATATTGATGCCGCCTTGCCCCTTGGGATAGTCCCTGTTTTCCTGCACTTTTTGGCCTTGGGGCAGCTGGGAACTGTAGGCCAGCAGATGAGGAAGCCCCATTCAACCTGTAGGCCCCTCTCTGGAACTACAGCTCAATTAAGCCTTATAGGAGAACATTTTAAATGCACAGACGGCAGCCATCTTACAGACACAGGTAACTGCCATTTCGTTAAACCTACCAACAGCTATTGAGGGAAAAATTAGTCCCAGACAGGAGGTAAGTGTCTTCATCAAGAGAGAAAGCCATCTGCCAGAAATTCTGATAGGGCACAGTGGCTGAAGGAGTGGGCAGGGAAGAGGAGCCAAGCCAGCACCCAGCCAATGGCATGCGAGTACTCCTGAGTGGCAGCTGGGCGGGACTCAGGCAACGCACCCAGTGGCTAGGGACACCCTCTGAGAGACAGCTGTGGGACCATGTGGAACGTTCAGGAGAGTCCATGACCAAAACACAATTATATATAAGGAGAGATAATCCTGTCACTTTTGGTGTGACTTGCATCTGAGCAAACATGGTTATGACTGGCCAACACATCAAGTGTAGCCAGGCTGTATTCATGCTTACATGGAAGTAAGTCATGTTTCATTGGGATCTACTGACAATCAAGTGTCACAGGAATTGAAACCTTGATCAGCTGATCAGATTCCCCCCCCCAAGGTTTTGATTGCCTAAAGGCAAAGGTTTTGATCGTGGCCAGCCTGCACACCCATTTTCGTCTTCAGATACTGAATATCTGTAAATGTTGTGGCACTGGAGTACTTGAAGGACCACCCTTCCCCTTTAGCCAGTCCACCAATGAAAACCCTCTTCCCAAGCCCTGCTCTCTTTGCCTCTCACCTGCAAAGGTGAAGCAGGTGGTGTAGGGCTTTTGCAGTGGTGGCACCCTGCCTTTGGAATGCCCTCCTTTAGTCTTACCCAGTGCTTCTCTTTACTGTTCCTTAAGAACTAAGCAGAACCAGTGTTGACCAAGACTTTGTGGGTGGAGCCAGGAGACTTTGGGGGTGGCACCTTGCAAGGGTATGACATCACTTTGTGATGTCATGTCATGTGATGTTGCTTCCAGGTCATAGGTCAGGTGATGGCACTTCCTAAGCTCTACCTCCAATGATGGTACATTTTGCACCAAAACCCCACCCCTTCATGTGATGTCACTTTCAGGCCACTCCCCCAACCTGCCTCTTCCTCTGAAGTCACCTTGCATCTCTTGAGCATCTGACATTTAGTCTATGTGGCTCTTACATGAAGCAAGTTTGGCCACCTCTGGTTACCTGTATATTAAAGAATGACTCATGGTTATGCCAACTGAGATAGTCCCCATAGTTCTTCACAGAGCCATATCCTATGTTCTGGTAGTGCAGGGTTCCAAAGATGCTGGGTGAAGGCATACGAGAGAAATTGCATAAGTCAGGAGAAGAGCTTGTTTTAGGTCTTTGGAGAAACTACACCATCCATGGACGGAAGAATATAGCAAATCCCGCCTCTCACAGGTTGTACACAAAAGTCACCAGAGTAGTTTACAAGGTCTCAGCAGTTTTAGAAAAGAACACACTTCTTTTCCATAGTCTGTGAGGGCCTGCGGTAGACTGATAACAGTCTTCTATATATTGTAAAGGTGGCCATCAATCTGTACAAATTAAAGGGTCCAAATAAATCAGTAGACATGGAAAGCAAGAAAAAACAATGAGTTTATGAAGGCAGGGGAATAAACTTATTCCAGGGAAAATTTAACCAAGCACCCACTTTGGCCCTCTTAAAGATCATGTGTTTGTATATAAAGTGATGCCTTTTGGTGTGTAGCACATCCCAGTATTTCAGAACCATCAGCATTGTGCCCTCAGTGAGGATGTATTTTGAGGAAGTAACCCTTGAGTACAAACCATGATCAAATGTGCCTCCTCTTTGTTAAGTCTTGTGCTGTGATGCATATCAAGGAAGCACATGCTGATCTACAGTTCAGAACACGGGGGCTTGTAATATTGAAGCTGCCAATTAAAGTTTTGAAACAAGGAGTAATTAAGACTGCAAGCGGGGATCATCTTTTTATCTGTCTCTTTTGATTCCTTTAATCCCTTTTTCAGAACCAGAGCCAAAGTAGTGATGAACAGTTCTAGAGAAAGAAAAACAGAATCATTCCGTATTGTGTGGACTGTCAGTGGCAGACTGCAGAGAAAAGAATAGCCACAGAGTGATTTAGTAACAGTGATTCTTTGAGATATGTACCTTGATCCAGCTAGTAGCCATCTGCATACATTTGCAGTGTTGATGTGCACCAGATTATGCACTCCCTTTGCAATTCTCATTTAAGCTCTATTAAGCAAGTTTTCAAGCATCTCTTGGTACAAAGAGGAGGATGCAGATCTGGAAGCACCAGTTGTCACACACAACTAAGGGCTCAACAGTAGTGAGGTACTGCAACATTTTCGTGTTTAAATCATGCAAAGCAGCTACAAATGCTGAATTAAAATTTAGCCTGGGCAAGTGTTACACTGGCATGCTAATTAAACACATGTAGCTGCTTTGCATGGGGAGCAGCACAGTTTAAACAAGAAGCTGTGTGAGTTTTTCAGGATGAATTCTTTTTCTTCACCAGTAACACATTTGAACCAGGCCAGCTTGCCTATGATTACAGCTGCATTGGGATCTTGATGCCTCACCTAATTTGTTCAACAAAGAGCTCAAAATTCATTCCCCTTATAGAAGAAAATGGAACGCAAGTGTAAAATCTTCCCTGAATAAAAGCGGTGGGGTGTATAAAGCTCTGGTTCTGTCAGCCCCACTATAGAATGTGGGCTGTAGCATACAGGACTTTGAGAAGGCAATGCTGCAGTAAACTGACAGAATCAACAGCATATGTCTTGGGAGATTTATGCAAATTGCAAATTTGACACCCAAAGTCAGGAAAAATGTGCATGTATTTGCAATTGTGCTAGGCTGAGCTCTGACCCAGCTGAGGAGCAAGGTGTTTGAGCTGCCAGAGGGGTGAGTGGTATTTTTATTTATTTACTTTCAGCTGAGATGCTTTAGCTGAGAAGGTACTGTGTCAGGGACTGTATTTGGGAGTGTGTGGGTGAGTTGTAACAGACTCCTGGCTGCTGGAGTTAGGGTGTGAAAGGGTCATTGTTTGCCTGTAATTAAGTGCTTGGGTGAAATTGAATAGCAGACTCCTGGCTGCTGGAGTTGGGGTGTGAAAGGGTCATTGTTTGACTGTCATTAAGTGCCTTGGGTGATTTTGAGTAGCTGCTGGCCACACCCTCTCCTGGGAGACAATTCTATTTAAGGCAGGAAGTTTGCAAGAGGCACGAGCCTCTGGCATGAGCCGAAGGGCGAGAGCAAAAGGGCGAGGCTCTTTGCCTGTGGCTCTTAGCCTAGGGGCTCTGTAAGAAGCCCAGGAAGAGCCAGAAAGACAGGACCTTGGCTCCTTGGTAAGATAAGGTAAGTAGACTCCTACAACAGGAGCCATATAAATACAAAGTGTTTTACAAGGGGGGTTATAGAAAAGTATTTGTTTAAAAACAATTATGAAGCCAGAATGCCAGCAGGGGGTTGGGGGCTATTCAGTGTTTTGCATGGAGTGTCACATGTATGACTATCTGCCCACTGGTCAGAAGTCTTGGGTGTGTGCTCGGTGCAAGGAGCTCCTGGTTCTCAGGGAGCGAGTTTGCTCCCTTGAGGCCAAGGTGGCTGACCTGGAGAAGCAGGGACAGTCAGTTAGGTGCACGGGGAAGATTCTCGGGGACTTGTTAGATATGTCCCACTCTGGATCTGGCAGCCCGGCTGCTGCCAGGGAGCATGAGGGTCAAGGGGAAAAGGGGCACCATGCTGAGGATAAGGGGAATGTGCCCTCAGAAGGGACCTCTTCTTCAGCTGGTGAACGGGTATCCTTTCGTACCAAGGAACCGTCCCTGGGAAGGGTGGGAGGGGGCTCTTGGTAGTTGGTGATTCGATCCTTAGGCAGGTAGACAGCTGGGTGGCGAACCCGCGTACTGACCGTATGGTGACTTGCCTGCCTGGTGCGAAGGTAGCAGACATTACACGTGTTTTAGATAGGCTGGTAGATAGTGCTGGGGAGGAGCCAGTGGTCGTGGTGCACATCGCCACCAACGATGTGGGGAAATGCAGTCGTGAGGTCCTGGAGGAGAAATTTAGGCTGCTGGGCAGGAAACTCAAGGCCAGGACCTCCAAGGTAGCCTTCTCGGAAGTGCTACCTGTTCCACACACAGGGCCGGAGAGACAGGCACAGATCAGGAGTCTCAATGCGTGGATGAGACGGTGGTGTAGGGGGAAGGTTTCAAGTTTGTTAGGCACTGGGATGCTTCTTGGGACAAGAGGGAGCTGTACAAAAGGGACGGTCTCCACTTGTCCCGAGAAGGAACCAGGCTGCTGGCGCTCAAAATCAAAAAGGTGGCAGAGCAGTTTTTAAACTGAATAATGGGGGAAAGCCGACAGGAGATGAAAAGTCTCTGGTTCGGGATGGCTCATCTCAAAGAGATGAAGGGGTAGCTATTACTTTTGTACAAGGAAATGGATTACAATTGTCCACTGAGACTGTGGCTAATGATAGGAACTGCCTGGCAAGGTCTCGAGGCAGCAAGAGGAAGGCTGTGGGCTTAACAAACATGGGAAACTATAAGTGTTTATACACAAATGCTAGAAGTCTCCAAGGTAAAATCGGGGAGTTGGAATGCTTGGTGTTGGGGGGGGAAATAGACATTGTGGGTATTTCAGAAACTTGGTGGGATGAGGAAAATCAGTGGGATACGGTGATTCCTGGTTATAAATTATATCGGAAGGATAGGGGGGGGAGGGTTGGAGGTGGGGTGGCTCTGTATGTCAGAGAGGGTATACCGTCCAGTAAGATTGAGAGGGTAAGAGAATTGGATTCACTTCTGGAAATGCTATGGGTTGAAATAGTGGGTCCAAAAGGAGGCTTAACAGTGGGAGTTTGTTATCGCCCACCAGATCAAAAGATAGAGGAGGATTATAAAATGATGAATGAATTAAAGATAGCGGCTAGACGAAATAACTGTGTTGTAATAGACGACTTTAACTACCCACACATTGATTGGGTCAATATGAGTTCTAGTCGGGAAAAAGAGATTGCGTTCTTAGACACTCTCAATGACTGTGCTGTGGAACAGATGGTCACAGATCCTACCAGGGGAGAGGCGATCCTGGATTTGGTCCTCAGTAACACCCAAGACCTGGTGAGAGATGTAAAAGTGATTGCACCACTTGGGAACAGTGACCATAATGTCATTGAGATTAACATTTGTACAGATAGGGAGTTGCCCAAAAAGACTGACGCAACCACTTTTAACTTTAAAAGGGGTAACTTCTCTGGTATGAGGGGACATGTGAGGAAGAAATTGAAAGGAAGAGTGGAGAAGGTCAAAACCATTGGGGAAGCTTGGAGACTATTTAAAAAGACAATCCTAGAAGCTCAGAAAAAATATATACCACAGGTTAGGAAAGGTACAAATAGATATAGAAAAAAGCCTGCATGGTTAACAAATAAAGTAATGGAAGCTGTAAAAGGTAAGAAGGATTCCTTTAAGCGGTGGAAAGCTAGTCTTAGGGAGGTTGATAAAAGGGAACACAGACTATGGCAAACAAAATGCAAGTCTGTGATCAGGCAAGCAAAAAGGGAATATGAGGAGCATATCGCAAAAAACATAAAGACCAACAATAAAACTTTCTTCAAATACATTAGAAGTAGGAAGCCAGCCAGGGAGGCAGTGGGGCCCTTGGATGACCAAGGGGTGAAAGGAGTAGTGAAGGATGATAGGGAAATGGCTGAGAAGCTGAATGCATTTTTTGCTTCTGTCTTCACTGTGGAAGAGGAGAAGTGTTTGCCCACTCCAGAAGCACCGATTTCGGGAGGGGTTTTGAAAGACCTGAATCAGATTGCGGTGACAAGAGAGGAAGTCCTCCGACTGATGGACAATTTAAAAACTAATAAATCACCAGGCCCGGATGGCATTCATCTGAGAGTTCTGAAAGAACTCAAATGTGAACTTGTGGATCTCCTGACAAAAATATGTAATCTTTCTTTAAAATCTGCCTCCATTTCTGAGGACTGGAAGGTAGCTAATGTCACTCTCATCTTTCAAAAGGTCTCCAGGGGAGATCCGGGAAATTACAGGCCAGTCAGTCTGACATCGATACCGGGTAAGTTGGTGGAAACTGTTATTAAGGAAAGAATTAGTAGGCACACTGATGAACAAAAACTATTAAGGCAGACTCAGCATGGGTTCTGTAAGGGAAGATCTTGTCTCACTAACCTGTTAGTGTTTTTTGAGGGAGTGAACAAACATGTGGACAAGGGGGACCCAATAGATATTATTTACCTTGACTTCCGGAAAGCTTTTGATACAGTTCCTCATCAAAGGCTTCTAAGTAAGTTCAATAGGCAAGGGATAAAAGGACAAGTCCTCTTGTGGATCAAAAACTGGCTTATAAATAGGAAACAGAGTGAGTATAAATGGGAAACTTTCTCAGTGGAGGGTGGTAAGCAGTGGGGTACCACAGGGATCAGTACTTGGTCCGATGCTTTTTAACTTGTTTATTAACGATTTGGAATTGGGAGTAAGCAGTGATGTGGCTAAATTTGCAGATGACACGAAGTTGTTCAGGGTGGTGAAAACCAGGGAGGATTGTGAGGCACTCCAAAGGGATCTGTTGAGGATGGGTGAGTGGGCGTCAATGTGGCAAATAGGGTTCAATGTGGCCAAGTGCAAAGTGATGCACATTGGAGCCAAAAATCCTAAATATAAATACACATTGATGGGGTCTGAACTGGCAGAGATGGACCAAGAGAGAGATCTTGGAGTCCTAGTGGATAACTCGCTGAAAATGTCTAGACAATGTGTAGCTGCAATAAAGAAGGCCAATGCTATGCTGGGGATTATTAGGAAGGGAATTGATAACAAATCAGCCAGTATCATCATGCCCCTGTATAAATCATTGGTGCGACCTCATTTGGAATGCTGTGTACAGTTCTGGTCACCACATCTCAAAAAGGATATTATAGCATTGGAAAAAGTGCAGAGAAGGGCAACTAGAATGATAAAAGGGTTGGAACACCTTCCCTATGAAGAAAGGTTAAAATGCTTGGGGCTCTTTAGCTTGGAGAAACGACGGCTGAGAGGTGACATGATCGAGGTTTATAAGATTATGAATGGGATTGAGCAGGTTGAGAAAGAAGTACTTTTCTCCCTTTCTCACAATACAAGAACTCGTGGGCACTCTATGAAATTGCTGAGCAGTCGGGTTAGAACAGATAAAAGGAAATACTTCTTCACCCAAAGAGTGATTAACATATGGAATTCACTGCCACAGGAGGTCGTGGCAGCTGCAAGCATGGACAGTTTCAAGAGGAAATTAGATAAACATATGGAGCAGAAGTCCACCAGTGGCTATTAGCCACAGGGTATAGATGGGAACTCTCAGTCTGGGGCAGGTGATGCACTCTATTCTTGTTGCTGGAGGGGGCAGCAGTGGGAGGGCTTCTAGTGTCCTGGCCCCACTGCTGGACCTCCTGATGGCACCTGGTATATTTTGGCCACTGTGTGACAGAGTGTTGGACTAGATGGGCCATTGGCCTGATTCAACATTGGCTTCTCTTATGTTCTTATGTTCTTATGTAGGCCATCAAACTGAAAATGGTGATATGTTTAAAAAGAAAAGCAGCAAAGAAGCAGATTCAAGCATAAGCTTGTGGGAAGAAATATATCCTGGGGTGCTATTCAAAGCAGAGATTAATTCAAAGATTCCCACTATGCAAATTATTGTCATTGACAGGTGTGTACTGGCTTACAACACTGTTTTTTGTAAGCTCTAGTCTGTGCACTGACTGGAATTTGGATTCAAAGAACAACTGTTCTCCACAGTTTGTACTAAGGATTATCTTCTAGCAGATGTATTGAGGTGAACTGGTGTGGTTAGTCCAGACATCACTAGTTAGAAGAGAGCTTAAGTAAAGCTAAAATGCAGGAGCGTCACCTTACCAGGTTACTCGGCTTACAAAGCTACACAGAGCCACAGTGCAAGTTTAGAAGATTTATTGAATTTGTTTACTGCCCTCCCCTCATAGCAGGCTCAGGGTGGGTTCCATCAGATACAATAACCAATATACAATATACAAAGAACTAAAAACAATTTTAAAACGCTTTATTTTTATTGGTTTTACAAAACTACATCCTAAAGGGAAGGGAATGGTGACAGAACTAAAATCTAAGACAAGCTTCACGCAGTAAGTTACAATTAATTATAACTCCTGGAATGTCTATAAAAACCCAGGTTTCAGGCTTCTATGTTATAAAATAAAATTATGGTAAATTGAGGTGTTTTTTTATAATCCATTATCTTGCATTTATTTCTTGTGCTTCTGCTTCTTTGCTTTTGGGGTCTTAGGAGCTGCCACTCCTTTCTCAGATTCTGAAGTTTCAGTTGTACTGCTGGGGTATTATCCAGTTCTTCCTCACTGTGTTCCTCTTCTTCATTATCATCTTTATTTGGGTTTAATTGTTGTTTCAAAAAGTTTTTGGCCTTTTGGACAGAATCGATTTTGATTTTCTTATCATTGAAATTGAAAACAAGTCCTTCTGGGAAAGTCCATCTGTATGCTATTGCTTTGTTTTGAAGGAAAAAATTAAGTTTTTATATTGGTGTCTTTGTTTCTGGATCTCAAATGGAATATCTTTTAGGATTTTGATTTCTTCCTCCTTGACTTTTATTGTTTTCCCTGATGTGGCTTTCAGGACTTTTTCTCTCATAGTTCTCTTGGAGAATTTCACGTATATTTTGCCAGGCAGTTTGTTTTTTCTATAAAGTCCAGGTATGTACGGTAAACCAGTTCTGTGTCATTCTGGAGGTCCTCTTGCTTGAGATCTGAAACTGATGCTATTGCTTCACTTAAGATTATCTTTAAGTTTTCTCCTTTCTATTCCAATAAACATACATGGATTTTTCCAATTGGAGTTGCAGCAATTGGTTTTTATCCATATTTCTATCTCTTTTTTCTTTTTTCATCTTTTGCTCGGTAACTGTAGTCCTTGTTTCAACTTTTTTTATCTTGTTGTCTGTCTTACCAGCCCTTTTTTCCATGTGCGACAGCTGCTTTTGCATGGCATCCAGCGTGGTAGTGACTTCTTGGTAGTGTTTGACATCTGCTCCAGCAGAGGGCACAATACTGAAGCCAACATATTAAGAAAGTCAACAGCCACATCTGACTGGGTGGGAGTCATTGGTATAGCACTTCCTTTTTGGAGTTTTTTTATCCGGCGCCATTCTCCTCCCTCTACCAGCCATTGTTTATGAAAAAAGAAAGTTTTTGGTTTTAATGTCACATTTGCCTGAATTCAACACGTCTTGGATTAAATTGCACCATGAGGTTAGTTTCATTTTCAATGTCTTTTTTTCACTTACGGACCGTTTCGTTTTGGGGGGGATCTCCAGCCCTTCCCCACCTGTCGCTCCTTCTCATATTGATCTAGCAGTCAGAGACTTTATTGCTTGGGGGAAAGTTTGCTTAACTCACTGTTAAGTCACACTTGTTCATTGCAAGAATTAGTTTTGCTTATGCTCTTGTCCGCTAGTCTGGGGGGTCGGCTCTCGTTGCTATGCTGGCTCTGCAGCGTCAGGACCTTTCAGGGATGAGCAAGCCTCAATCCCTAAACCGTTGCCTCAGGAGAGGCTTGTCCCTGTTTCCCAGGCTGATCGTCATGGCTTGGTGCATTTCCATCAAAGGATAGATGGGACACGTCCAAGTGCAAGCCGCCATAAGACAAAAACCACACAATTTTAAAAACCTTAATAAAATACAAAAACATTCCTATGATACAAATTATGGTCAAAGCCTTCCAGATGCAGTCTATTTCAAGTGTGGGAGCCAGTTTGGTGTAGTGGTTAAGTGCACAGACTCTTATCTGGGAGATTCCCCACTCCTCCACTTGCATCTGCTGATGTGACCTTAGGTCAGTCACAAGCTCTGGCACAGCTGTTCTCTCAAGGACAGTTTCTGTCAGAAGTTCTCTCAGCCCCACCTACCTCACAGGGTGTCTGTTGTGGGGAGGGGAAGGGAAAGGAGTTTGTAAGCCGCTCTGGGATGCCTTTGGGCAGTGAAGGGCGGGGTATAAATCCAATCTCTTCTCTTCTCTTCTCTTCTCTTCTCTTCTCTTCTCTTCTCTTCTCTTCTCTTCTCTTCTCTTCTCTTCTCTTCTCTTCTCTTCTCTTCTCTTCTCTTCTCTTTGATGGTAATAAAGATCTGACCTGCTGAAGGGAGGCCCAATAGAGAGGGGGGAACACCTGCCAGCCTAACTAAAAGCCTGGTGAAGAGCTCCATCATGCAGACCTTGCAGAACTATAAAAGGTCCCTGATCTCACATGGAAGCTCTTTCCACCAAGTAGGGGTCAGGGCTGAAAAGGCCCTGGCCCTTGTTACCCTTACCAACTTTGGTTTAAAAAGCTGAAATAGGTGACTTTAGCTTCTGGGTGGAATTAGCCAAATGATAGGGCCTCAGTGAGAGAGGGGGTAATAGCAGAGATCATCCTACAAATGTTTATGGGGATCTTTCCCTTTATGAGAGCTCCTAATAACCAGTCCAATGCAGGCCCGTAGCCAGGATTTTGTAATTTGGGGGGTCTTCAAATAAGTCACTAATGTCACAAAAATAATTTTAAAAATTTAAATAAAATTTTAAAAACTCACGCTGACCAGTTGGAGCAGGCAGGATCAGCTGGAGCAGGCAGTCGCTCATCCATGGAGGTCTCCCATGGCAGGGCGAGGGGCTCCAGGAGCAACAGGGCAATGGGGCAGGTGAGTGAGCGCCGACATGCCCTGGAAATGTAGCACCATGGAGCTGGCCTCCACTGGCACTCCGGCTGGGCACCCAAACACAGGAGGAGGCAGAAGAGAAGGAGAGACACCCTGGCCCAGAAAGTTCCTGCACTGTCAAAGCCCACTGGCCCCACCTTGCCTGCTGGCCCACCCGCCTGGCTGCCTTGTGCTGCTTCCTGCAGTGGCAACACTTGAGAAGGGGCTGCAGTGGCAGGGAAGCAAGCTGTGCTTGGGGTAGGGTCAGCAGCAGCAGCAGCGGTTCAGCTTCTGTGGAAAGGGGAAAGTAACGTTCAGTGTCACTTGGGGCTAGAGGGTTCCTCATCGTAGCCTCGCAGGAAGAGTGGAGGGGACAAAAGGCTTCCTTTCACAAGACAGTGTGATGTTGAACACCTACCCCCAACTACTAGAAAAACTTCACAAGCCGCGCTTGGGGTAGGGGCAGTGGAGGGAAGCAAGCTGCACTGGGGGAAGGGGCAGCGGCAATGGGCCTGGGCTAGATGGAAGCTAGGAGGCCTTGTTAGGAAGTCGGGGGCCGGGCCCCAAAATACCCCAGTGTAGCTATAGGCCTGATCCAATGGTAAAATATAGAATGCTGTATTAAAGGATATTATAACACACAAGCAGCACACATGAAACATAAACATATACAAGAGCTACAGAAATAAAGAGTGGAGTAGAATGATAACGGGG
This sequence comes from Gekko gecko, assembly GCA_029375565.1. NCBI lineage: Eukaryota > Metazoa > Chordata > Lepidosauria > Squamata > Gekkonidae > Gekko > Gekko gecko. The sequence goes on along the minus strand of JAPDNY010000002.1, from coordinate 218,430,870 downwards.
ATTGAGGTGATAGCTACCTTTCCTGAAGATGTCCATGCAGAAGGAGAGAAGTCAAAATGACCAGCACTTCACTGAGAGAAAGGACCCAGTATACTAGGGGTGCATATTAATGCGTGCCCGAGGTAACATGAACACTGGAGTTGCGCTGGGTTAGTCATACCCAAAATGCTTGTTAATGCAAGGGGGGTCCCTGGAACAAAGAATTGATAAGATTACTCACAGCTATAATGGGATTACTCAGGAGTGAGACAACATAGCTTTGGGAACATGGTGATGAGTTCCCAAGACTGGACAAAAGAAGCCAGAGGTTTCTTCTATATGGAAGGTAGATTTTGGGTTGTGTTACTGATTAGTTCTCCAAGGTTTGGAGGACTAATGGATTACTAATTTAAACTAATCATAATGGAAACAATGATGAACCACCTGGGCTTGATGAACCACCTGGGCTTGGGGGTGTGGGAAGAAGGAAGAGGCATGACTTGTCATTATCAAGTAAATGTGGGAAGGGAAGATGAGACCAGGTTGATGGGATTCGTGTTTGAAATTGAAAGACATTATTTTGGGCAAGGCAGGTCCATTGTCCGGAGTATGTAGATGTCAATGGGGGAGGGGGTAGTCGCAGCTGTCAAGGCAAGATGTCATGTGTCTTTTCCAGGGTCATATCCTAGGCATAATATTGGCCTGCCAGTCCTGGATTCCATCTTTATGTTCACTTATGTAAAGTTGTCTGGTGTATAGACTCTTGGGGCACCCCTGTGGGATCCCTTGATGGTTGAAGTGATCCCTCCTGATGGACAGGGGGTCAGCATACTTACGCCCTAGTCAAAGCAAGATGGACATCCCTGGGGCTGGGGATCACCAGAAGATGTTGGTTGAGAAATACTTCTCTCTTTATTTGAGAAGTCCACTTTGGATAGGAAACAGTAGAGACAGGACAGAGTACTAACTTACTAGCTAAAGGATGGAAGCAGATGGCAAGAGGCTCATCTGCCTCATGGTGCCAAGAGAGGACTGCATATCTCTCTCTTGGTGTGTGCAGGGAGACAGTGCATCTTGGAGTGAGTGAGAGAACGGAAGGAAGAGAAATGGTTCCCGAAAACACAGTCTGCATTTCAAAGGCAGAAGTGTAAAGACAGGAAGAAAGGTCAGTGTGCCCATCTAGCTATCTAGTCTCTCTTGCCACGAAGTCTGGAGGTCTGAGACAGGGGACATCACATCTGGAACTTTCAACAAGGGGAAATAAGGGATGTGGGTAGCCCAGTGAATCAAGGAACTGAAGAAGGAAGATAGGCAAGGTCCAGGAAACTAAGGACAAACAAGCAAGTAACAGGGAAACAAACTAGGCTGGGAAGATTCAGGGGACCTTCAGAGGTCCCATCCGTTAGGTTTGGGTATACCCTAAAGGTGAGGTGCAACCGAGGGGCTTCTGGCAGGTTAGAGTCAAAGAGGGTAGGGCAGGATAAGTGTTCTCAGGTGTGCTTGCATTCCAAAGTAAGGTAGGGCTGAGGAACAATCCCTGACAGCTGTTCAGAGTCAAAAGGAACATATGTTGCCTCACACACTCAACTTTTTCTTGCCCCCCTTCTCTTAAGGGGCACTTCTTAAAGATGTATTGACCAAGTTCTTTGTTATCCCTCAGAAATCAGATTACCTCAGGCATTAACTTAGAGTCAACATCTGTGGTTTCCAATTTGTCACATAAGGCTCCTCCATTTTCTAGGTGGCATGGAAACCACAGGATGCAAAACCAAGACCTTAACAAAACCACTCTAGTTTTTTTTTAAATAAAAAATTACTAAAACCAGAGTAAAGGCACCAAATTGCAAAAACTACATGTCAAACTTGGTGTCTTGTTTGCCATGACTTACATTTGTTAGGGGCCTTGAGTGGGTGTTAGAAATTCCTGCGATGTGTGCGTGTGAGTCTAAGAATGGCTTTGTTGTAGTGGCTGCATAACTCTTCCTAAGTTGCCTCCCTTCTCAGGGATGACCTTGGCTGCTGTCTGTGTTTGCTCTGCTGAAATAGATAATGTAATGGTAGACCTACAGGGACAGGCAAGCTGGGAGAGCGAGAGAGAGGTAGAGGGAAGAGCAGTGAGGTGGACTCCCGGGCATGGGGCAGAGGGACAAGAGGGGTGAAGGCAACCCCGTCCCCTGCCAGTCTGAAGCCTCGATGTCCCCTTGGATCGGCCCCGGCTTCCAGCACCGTGCCTCTACATAGGCACCAGGTGCCACGGCCACAGGCAGGAGAGCACCCAGAGACAAGCAGGAGCTTGACATTCCTAACTCTTTTACAAGTTGGAGCAGTCTTATTTTTCACCGACACTGTCACTGTTTGACCAGGAACCCACCCGGTTCATCCTTCTGTCACACACCCAGCCACTTATTGATGAGACCTTTCTATTATTTTCCTTCTAACACTCCTTAGTTTTCACTGTAGTATAGAACTACGTTTGGCTCTTCTCAGGTTCCCTTAATATTGGAATCTGTAGAAAAAGTTCATTTGCTCCTCAGACTTAGGGATGTTCAACAAGGCTTGTCAGACCCCTGGCACAGTACTAACTGACCACACATCAACTGACAGTCTCAGCTGCCAGACTCCAACTGTCAGGAGTTTGTTCGTTTGTTTCTTTTTCCATTAGAAACTCCCCACACACCAAAATTCTGCATCAGAATTACATCACCACTGCTAGTCACGTGGCTGCAAGTGTCTTTTCTTGCAGGCTGATCTCAAGCCTGGAGTCTGTCACAGTATCTTTTTCATTTTTGTAGATTTTGAAAACAAAATGGATGGCTGTGCAGTCCCTTGCCATACTATCTGTGTATGAGGATGCAGTTTTTTCTAAGTATAAAATATTTGCTATATCTCTGGCAGCAGGGCTATCTTTTCCAAAACCCATCTTTCCAATAATGCAAGGAAAGTGTATTGTTGTCACTGAAAAGTCAGTTGCCATACTTGATAGGTTTGAACTAGATTACATTTTCACTGGATGCTTTCACGCATGTGGCTGCAAACCTACAAGCTGCAGGGGGAATAGTACTTCTAGTCACTCAGCATGTCAGGGTGAAAAGGAACACATTTATTACCATGATGATTTGAGGCAGGTATATTGCCTCTTGACTCAGTTCTGAATTGGGTGGAGCTTGTTTTAAACATTTGGTCACACCAGTTGGGGACCCAGACCCTTGGGGATGGGGGCAAATAACTAGCAATGCAGAAGAATCAATGCACTCGCATGGTGGCTGAATCAGAGAGAGAAATGTCCACATCAGCTATTGTTCCCACATTCTGCAAGCCCAACACTCCCAACCCCACAAAAGTTCATTTGACTGATTGGATACTACGCCCCAGGAACACATGCCATCTGCATTACTTTCAGTGAGTTAAGAACAAATACCACTAATAATTATTTATTCACTTTGCTTTATTTAGTAAGTACTTGAAAGGATAGACATATAAGACCAAAATCATAATTAAAACAGCCAGATCAATTTAAATAACATAAAAGCAAGAAGACAACTTATTATTGGGAGTTTCTTGTTCAATTTCATGCTTAATAGTATGAAACTCTAAGTACTATCCATATAGATCCTGTCTCTGTCTGAACTGTGCTAGTCATGCTCACAAAGTCTTCCTTCCATTCACCATGCAAGAAGGCAGGAGATCCATGAAAGGTGCCACATTGCTTGCAGGGGTCTGAGTGTTCATCTCTGTCTTCCTAAGCAAAAAACCTGCTGAACACACCGTAATGCATTGCAGGAAGGAAGTCTGTATGAAAATAGCTGCTATGATACTTTGGGTCTTGGCTGTTGCAGGAGTTCATTTGAATCTATTGTTCAGCTAGAGTGATCTAAAGGTACATAATATGCTCAGGGCACTGTGTTTTGCATTGTAGTTTTTGCAGAACTACATATTGCCATGAGAACAGTGCATTGTCCTATAGGGTGTGGCATTGTGATAACACACACAATGCGTTGTGCATTGATCATTGGTTACATTTTTGTTTCTGCTATCAACAAACCAAAGATCTGCTGCCACCTCATGGGCCACAGCATCACTGAAGTTCTGCCAGGTGAGAAGAGCCTGGTTTATCACCTGCCTTCAACATGCTGTTATTGATGTGCACTTACACTCTCACCCCAAACACTAGATCACCAAGGGCAGGCCATAATCTTAATCCTTACTTTCCTACTTTCCTTTAGGGCATCCTTTTACTCTGCCCCCAACAAGTCCATGGCTGCTATACATGCCTGAGTCACAAAGCAGAACACTGTAGTGGGGCAGAATCTGTCCTCTGTCCCTGCCACTGAACAGTCACTGAACAGTCCAGCCACCATGGTAAATGAGGACGCATGCACACAGTATGTACGCCCTGCAATATATCCTTCATACACTCTGTCATACTTAGTATTTTCTAAGTGACATAATTATGATAATTGCTAAGCTGAGATTGTGTCAGGCACTTCAGAAAGTCAGTCAAACACCAGGCTTCATGAAGAAGATAGCGTTTATTGAAAGCAGTTCTAAAGGCACATTAACATTCCTTTGTCAGGGATGACTCAATCAAAAGAAGCATCCACAGTTATAACCGCTCAGAATAACACCCCCCCAACTACCAATGGTCACTAAGCCCGTGCGCGGGAAGAGGTGCGAAAGTGGTAAAGCAGTAAATAACCAAATTGCCCCAGAGCTGTCTCAGACAGAGAAAACAAGAGCTGTGAGACCAAGGACATGGAAATCTGGGTCTCCTAGGCAACCTGCTCACCTCCCTACATTCCAATCATGAAAAGTTGCAGACCATCCTCCCCTCCTACCCTTCCATCCATCTCATGGCAGGATTACCTGACATTCTGACCTTCTGATAACAGACCCCACTTTCTCGGCTTATGGGGGTATAACTTGTGAAAGCGGCGGAGTAACTGGGGGGCATGAACATGTTCCTCCCTCACCTACTCCCTCTGCTCAGGCCCAAAATCCACCCACTCAATCAGGTAATACAATCAGTTCTGAGAAATTTTAGAATCCAAGATTTGCGCAACTTCGTAGTGTGGTTCCCCCCCCACCATCGGGGGGGTGGCGCTGGTTGTTGTGGTCTCCATTCATTCTCCCCAGGCGAACGTCTCAAGAGCCTGAGGTGAAATACAGGATGAATTGTTCTTAATGATTTAGGCAATATCAGTTCAACAGTCACAGCATTAAGCACTCGTTTAATTTCAAAAGGTCCCACATATTTCCAACCCAGTTTTCAACTGGGCTGAAGTCCCTTTATGTTCTGAGTAGACAAATACACAAAGTCTCCCGGTCTGGGGTTCCACCCTTTGTCTCTTTTCTTATCAGCTTGAGCCTTATACACAGATTTAGCATCATCCAAAGTTTGGGCCAAAACGGGTGAAGTGGTCTGGAGTTGTTTGCACCAGTCCCCAGCCTCCCCCACCGGCAGATTAGGTTGTGCCAAAAATGGGAGGGGGGGGAGCTTCATACCCATGTACTGCCATGAACAGGGAGACCCCCGTAGACGAATGGCATGTGTTATTGTAGCAGAATTCCGCTAAAGGCAATAGTGCTTCCCAATCATCTTGTTGGAAATTGGTAAAACACCTGAGATACTGTTCAAGAGTTTGATTAACACATTCAGTTTGACCATCCGTTTCTGGGTGATATGCACTGCTCACCGCCTGCTCCACCCCCAACAGTGCCATTAATTCCCCCCAGAAATGTGAGACGAACTGAGACCCCCTATCTGAGACCACCTTGATAGGGAGAGTATGGAGTCTTACAACGTGTTGCAGGAAAGCCTTCGCAAGCTTCTTTGCTGACAGGATCACTTTAAAGGGCACAAAGTGGGCTTGCTTAGAAAACATATCCACCACCACCCATATTACAGTTTTCCCCCCACTAGGGGGTAAGTCTGTTATAAAGTCCATAGAGATAACCTCCCAGGGTCAAGTGGGGGTCAGCAGTGGTTGCAATAGTCCTGGTGGTTTCCCGGGGCAGGGTTTACTCATTAAACACATTTGGCAGGCTTGCACAAACAATGACAGATCTTTTCTCATCCCCGGCCACCAAAACTGTCTTTGTAGTAACTGAAGCGACTTAACAAAACCGGTATGGCCAGCCAGCTTAGTCCCGTGCACCCACTCTGTGACTGCCCCCCGTAGGGAAAGTGGGACGAAGGCCTTCCCATTTTTTTGCCAGTAGCCCTGCTCGTCCCATGCCACCCCTTCCTCTTTCTCCAAGAAGGCACAGTCAGCATCGGAAAGGGCAGATGCGAGTCTTTGTTCCCAAGAGGGAGGCAGGGGGGAGGTAGGTGGCCTTCTGGATTGACTCCGCGTCATCACCACCCCGCCCAGTTGGGAAGGCGTGAACACTGTATCCCGGACCGCCTCCCTCTTGCTGTCATGTTGGGGAAGGCGGGACAAGGCGTCAGCTAGCTAGCTCGCCTTTCCTGGGAAATGGTGTAACATGAAGTCAAATTTGGAAAAGAAATCAGCCCAACGCAGCTGTTTTGCGTTCAGGTTCCGCAGGGAACGCAACAGTTCAAGGTTTTTGTGATCAGTCCATACCTTGAACAGCACACATGCCCCTTCAAGCCAGTGCCTCCAGGTTGAGAGAGCCAACTTAATCGAACCTGCTTCTTTCTCCCACACCGACCAGTTTCTCTCAGTGTCATTAAACTATTTAGACACATAGGCTAGGGGGTGAAGTTTCCCATCTTCTCCCTCCTGCAAAATGGCCCCTCCCATAGCAACATCCGAGGTGTCAACATGTACGATAAATTTTTTCAGTTTGTTCGGGTGCGCTGAAACGGGCTCTGAGGTAAAGAGGGTTTTCAGCTGGTTAAACACCTCTTGGCACTCGGCCGTCCATTCTAACTTGGCCCCTGGTCTAGTACTGTCCGGGCCCTTCCCCTTAGGCTTAAGGAGGTCCGTGAGGGGCAGGGCCACCTGAGTGAAGTTTGCCAAAAATGATCTATAAAAATTTGCGAACTTGAGGAATGCTTGTAATTGCCTCTGTGTTTTGGGGGGCTCCCACCCCACCACATCTTGGACCTTTGCGTGGTCCATCTCAATCCCCCTCTGGGAAATGCGGTAGCCCAGGAAGGAGATCGCCGACTGGTGGAACTCGCATTTGGACAGCTTGGCATACAGTTTGTGTTTGTGCAACGTTTGGAGCACCTCACGGACCAACTTGACGTGAGATTGTTTGTCAGGGGAGTACAGCAAGATATCATCAAGGTAAACAAGGACCCCTTTGAACAAATGCTTATGCAGTACTTCATTAATTAAGTTCATAAAAACTCCAGGGGCCCCTTGTAAGCTGAACGGCATCACCAAGTATTCGAACTGACCAAGCGGAGTATTGAAAGCGGTTTTGTACTCGTCCCCCTCCCTGATGCGCACCTGAAAGTACGCATCTGTCAAGTCAAGCTTAGAGAAAATTCCCCCCCCCCGCTATGGCTGCAAGCAGGTCCTTGATCAATGGTAGCGGGTAAGCATTAGTTGCTGAGACCGCGTTAAGGCCCCGGTAGTCCGTGCAAAGCCTCAGCCCCCCATCTGTCAGGCACTTCAGAAAATCAGTCAAACACCAGGCTTCATGAAGAAGATAGCGTTTATTGAAAGCAGTTCTAAAGGCACATTAACTTTTCTTTGTCAGGGATGACTCAATCAAAAGAAGCATCCACAGTTATACCTGCTCAGAATAATCCCCCCCCTCCAACTACCAATGGTCACTAAGCCTGCACGCGGGAAGAGGTGCGAAAGTGGTAAAGCAGTAAATAACCAAATTGCCCCAGAGCTGTCTCAGACAGAGAAAACAAGAGCTGTGAGACCAAGGACATTTGGTGTGATAACAAGCAGCCCAGGCCATGGAAATCTGGGTCTCCTAGGCAACCTGCTCACCTCCCTACATTCCAATCGTGAAAAGTTGCAGACCATCCTCCCCTCCTACCCTTCCATCCATCTCATGGCAGGATTACCTGACAGATCGGCTCAACTCAAAGCAGCCCATGAATCCTGCTTCTGCACCTGAGATATTTTTGTGAGCTCCCCTAATTGAGAAATCCAGACCATAGTTTGATGACACCTGCTTCAGCAACCTTGATGTGACTAAGCTGGGCTCAGTCTGGTTAGTATCAGGATAGGAGACCACCATGGAATCCTTGGAAAATTGACAAGGTGCTTGGAAGATTAGATTACTAGTGAAAAAGAAACAATTGGCACGATGGATCCGACTTTCATCATCAAGTTAAGATATACTTGACATCTTATCATCTGGTTTTTTAGGATTCCAAATTTTGGATTTACTCCATTGAGGCTACTATGATAAATTCTATGATCTGTAGAAGACAAAGTCACCATGTTTCCTGGATTAGACAACTGAAGAGGTGAAATACTGAAATTGTTATTGCTTGTGATAAGAAGAGCTTTTAAAGCTCTGGATCTATACACAGGATCTTTTCTATCCATCAAGGCCAAGTCCCAAATCATCCTATGAAGTTGGAAAAGGTTCTTGGCTTTAATCAGATGAGAAATTAATATCTTGCCCATGTAGATTTACACTGGATTTTTCTTGAATTCGTAGCCAGCTTTCCTGCTGTAGAGGATTTTCTATCACTTCATGCTGTTGCGGAGGAGGGTGAGAATAATCCCCCCTCAATAACAGACAAGTACAAGACAGAATGGGCCTTTGAGGAGAAAAACTTCAAAAACTTCTTGGGAATTGAAAAGGCCCTATTCAGCTTTGAAGAATACAAGCATGGAGATGGTCACCTAGCAACCTGGAGTAATGTGGCATGGCCTGGATTCCAGAGAGGGAGAAACAATGATTCCTTGCTACCCTACTGAGAGCTCAAAGCCTAGGGACCTTCTCCTATAGAGCAGGGATCAAGCCGGAGAGATGGGAAAATGTCTTATAAGAGAAATGGCTATATTGGAGAAATGGCAAATGTAATGTTCATGCAGCCTATCCCCCTCAAATATGAGGTGAAAATGACAAAGCCTCATAATTGGGTTTTGCTCTTCTCTGGTATAAATAAAAAATTTAAGCAAGTACAGCAAAGTTACAGAGGTGCAAACTGAGACAAGAGAGAAAAGTGGGTGGAAACACAGCTGAGGTGAATACTGTGAGGCCTATTCTTAGTTACATTCTGGTACTGAGGACACGCAAGGAAGGGAGAGTAAGGCCTATATCTGGAATGTTTAGACTTGCTTCATCCACAATGTGTAGTTTATGCCTTTCCTACAGAATTTATTTAATGGAAATTCCCTTTCCTAGAGGAAACTGATTTTTTAAAATTTTGTAAATGAGGATTTCAAACATCCTGATTAGAAACAAACAAAATTCTGTACCCGCTTCCTTAACTTTGATTCTTGTAACTTTATGGCCTGGGTCTTTCAGCTGTTGAAGCCCAGTGTGGCTAGCTTCTTTCTCTGGGTGTTCCTGCAGTCTTTGTGGGCTCACTGTCAGTAACCAATATCTAGAATCCAAATTGTCAGGACCCTGACTAGAAGCAGTGATCTGAGGGTCAAGTTTACATGAGGAGTAAAGGCAAGCTGTATGGGTGTAATGTATGGAGCTTGAGATCCATAACAAAAGCAGGCTAGGATCCTAGGAGTGCACCAGTAGGAACACTTGTATCCTAATATAGCCCAATAGGGTTACCTGGAAAGGTAAACTGGTGTAAATAGCCATTCACAGGAAGTGGGGTGTGTTTTGGGTGTGACTTTCTTTGGGCATAAAACTTCGACCAGGGGTCTTTGTCTTTTTCCTCACTGCTGAATCACTTAATAAACTATGAGCTGATCACTTTACGCATCTGAACCCAGTACATTTCAATGGGGAAGTAAACATTGAAGTCTGCAGAAGCTGTGTTGAATCAGGGATGGCAGCAGGTAAAGGAACATGGGATCCAAAGATGGGGGGAGACAACTAAAGCTAGTCAAGGTAGGGAATGAGAGCAAAGCTGATATGACAGAAGGATTTTATGTAGGACTCCTTGTCAAATAGAAGCCTTGACCGGTGCGGGGGATCCCAGGTGATTCTGAAATAGTTCAGTACATCTCAGTCCTTTCAGAGAGGCTGGCTGGCTAACTGAAATCTCTTTTTTCAGTGCTGACAGAACAGGAATTCTGCTTTTGTAGAGGGTTAGCATCTAATTCATATCTTAATCCACAAGAGAAGGAATGGGGGGGGGCTCTCCTGTCAAAATCAGAAGTGTCAGGGTTCCCATCCCCCCGCAGGTGGAAGTCCCACCTTCCCAGGTTCTCTCCCCCAAAAGTCTCACCCCTCCTCCATCTCCCCCCCCATTGGCTGAGCAGCCATCCAACGGGGACTGGAGAAGGAGGAGTTAGGGACTGCTGGGAAGAAGGAGGCTTGGGGAAAATGGCTGCCATTGTTTTGTACAGTAGGAGGGTGGGGGAGCTGTGATGAACTGACCTCAAAAACTAGGATGCTTAGTGCATCAGACTCAGAGAGCTGGGAAATTAGGGGTTAATGCCTCACTGAAAAGTAGTTTGAGTGACAGGCTGTGCCTGCTTGAACCCCCCCCCCCATTGGTCAGTGCCGGCTGAGGAGAGTTTTATAAAACCTTGTGAGTCTTGTCAGAGTCAGTCAATCATCATTTGGATTTTGACTTGGCAGTTGCCAGTCAGAAGGAGTGTGTGTGTGTCAGTCTGATGGAAACAGACCAGTCACTTAAGAAGTGAGAGGACACAACTCCTAGCCTTTACTGTACTTTACTGTATACCAAAACATTTGGGGAAAGCTTTAGAAAGTCCTTAATGTCTAAGCGTCAGCACTAGCTGAATTCTCTGTTTATTCACTGTCTCTAGAACTGGGGTTAAGGTTTGCCAGAAGAGGTTGGGTAGTTAATGGGAAACTGCCAGCCTAGCCAAACAGAAAAGGGATATTGGTCCTAGTAAAACAAGGATATTTCTTACCCAGTTAGTCAGAAAGTTCAACTCAGAAAGGACCACTAGTTTGAGAAGTGAAAAGGGAAATGGTCTTAGACTCCTCAAGAGTGCAGAAAGGGAAAGTTATAATTCCAAAAGGGAAATAGTGATATACAGGAAGAAAGTTCTAACTTCAAGAAACTGAGATATTGTTATGAAACTTTAGTAAAACACTTTGTTGCTGTAAGAAATCTCCAAGACAAACAAATCTCTCACTGTAAAGAACTAAGCCTCTTACAGTTCAGGCTTCAAGTATTCCCTGTTGCCTGTTCAAGATATTCTAAGTTTCTTATAAAGAACTACATCATCCTCTGCCCTTTTCCTGTTACAACTATCTCTCCTTATAAATAATAATCTTTTGGTTTCGCAAGATTCCATGCACTCCCATTGGCTGTAAAATGCCCTCCCTCAGCCATTGGCCCATCAGCCGCCACTCAAGAGTACTCGTGTGCCATTGGCCGGGTGCTGGGTCTGCTCCTCTTCCCCACCCACTCCCCCTTCAGACAGATTTTGCATGTCAGATTTACTGGCAGACAGCTCTCTCTCCTGAGGAAGACAGTTCTCTTGACTCCTGTGAGGGACTATCCCCTCAGTGGCTATCAGTAGGCAACCAAGCTTGGTTCTGTGAGTAAAAAAACAAAGGACTTTCAGCATAACCCCCTCCCCCGCCCATAACCCCCTCCCCAAAGGCCACTTTCCTGTCAGAATAAATGGAAAAAGGCTCTTTCTCCTGCTTAGCTTCAGCATGGCTGGCTGGCTAACGAGGTGGGCCAGCGACCATCAAACCATTTTCTTGAACTCCCCGCTGTGCGGCTGACTTTCCCCTAGGGCTGCCAATCTCCAGGTGGGACCTGGAGATCTCCCACTGTTACAATTGACCTCCAGATGACAGAGATCACTTCCCCGGGAGAAAATGGTTGCTTTGGAGGGTAGACTCTATGGCATTATACCGTGCTGAGTCCTTCCACACACACCCGAAATGCTGCCCTCCACAGGATCCACCTCCCCAAATCTCCAGGTATTTCCCTAATCAGAGTTGGCACCTGTACTTTCTCCTCTGTCAGTAAAAGGCCCTTTCCACACCTGTGTTGGCCTTTGGGAGACAACTCATTGGGCCCAATCCTGATCGGGTTGCCAACTCCAGGTGGGCAATTCCTGGAGATTTGAGGGATGGAGCCTGGAGAGGGTGAGGTTTGAGGAGGGGTGGCACCTCAGACAGGTACGATGACATAGACTCCACCCTCCAATCCAGTCATTCCCTGATGGGGAACCATTGTTGCTAATCTCCAGGTAGGGGCTGGAGATCACTCAAATTACAACTGCTCTCTAGGAGGGAGGGGGGAGGAGATGGAAAACTAAAGGTAGGTTGATGGTTGGCTGGGAGGGAGATAGGGTTGTCAAGTCCAGGTTGGGAAATTCCTGGAGATTTGAGGGGTTGAACCTGGAGATGGTGAGTGTTGAGGAGGGGTGGGACCTCAGACAGGTACAATGCCATAGACTCCACCCTCCAAACCAGCCATTCCCTCCTGGGGAACCACTGTTACCAATCTTGGGGGTGGGCTGGAGATCACATAAAATTACTACTGCTCTTCAGGTAGCAAAGATCAGTTCCTCTGGAGAAAATGGTGGACTCTGTCATTATACCCTGCTGAGATTGCCACAGCAAATTGTCACTGAGCGCCCAAAGCCGGGGCACTCTCCCAGAGCCTCTTTCTAGAGCCCACAATAGGCCTTATTCCTAGTATAACTATAAAATCAAACTTTTTGTTTCAACTTTACTTTGGGACAAGTGCCATTTCCAAAGGGGTTTTATAAGTGGGCTCTTGCTGAGTTAAAATAAAAATCTCAGGCCTGAGAAAAAGCCAAATAACTTCTTTAACACTGGGTGGTACACAAAGAACATTATATTTGTATAATTCAAGCACGCTACTAAGAACCTTCTCAGTAAGAATGGTGAACAGTGGTTTGGTGGGAAGATCTGTCTCACAGAACAGAAGGAGCAGGGGTCTATCATAGAAGCCTAAACGAAATGGCTGCTGCAAACGTGTGGTTTTGAAGCTGGAACAGCAATCCTGTGTTTCTTTTGTACAGGAAGGTGTGCTTGTGCAAATGGTGTTTTGTGTAGAACCCCCTGAGCCAGATGGTTCCCTAAGCCCCCTACCCCAGCCAGACAGCCCCCCCCTTGTAAGCCCCCAGAGCAAAGCAGACAGGGCTTGCAAGTGTGCACCTTCCCCAAAAGTTTGGGTTTCCCTGCCCCACCAGGAATTGAGTTTTTCTGCCACCGGAGGGGGTCCCTTTTAAAAAGCCAAGCCACAGGAGTGTGTTTACCCTTCAAGCAGGAAGTCTTTCTAGCAGAGATTTAAACAGAGGCAGCCATAGAGTGTGTGTCCAAAATGGAAAGGGGAAAGAGAGAGAGAAAGAGAGAGAGAGAACAGGCCCACCCATCCCAAAAAAGACTCCTTTTCCTCCCACTGTGTGAGTTTCAACCCCCTTTAAAAACCCACCAGCAGAGCAAGGTTTGCAGCAGAGAGAGCAAATTTAAGCATTCAAAAACAATCAGCTCTTTACAAAAACACAGTTTAAGCAGTTACATGCCAGCAGCTAGGCAAAAGGGTCACTTACGAGGAAGCAGAGAGAATGCAAGCCACCCTACCAAGAGTCTCAGGTCCCCCAAAAGGTGCCTAGAGGTCCACCTCCCCAAGATGAAACCACTGAGGGACCACACATTACCCCAAAACAAAACAAAGTGTTGGTTGGGCTGGCCTAGTTTGCAGGGCTGGCATAGGCAAAAATTCCCCAGAACACATCCTAGCACTCCCAATCTGCTCCTGCTGCCCAGGGCTTCTTAGGGGTGCTGGGGGTGCTCTAGAGTGTACCTCTGGGCAATGGCCTGCACAGGACTGGCATTTTCATTCTTTATTTCCATATGATTTTAATTCATTCATATTTATTTCCTTATCATTTATAAAGGTGGTGTGTGTGCTGCTTTGGGACATTGATGGGGTGTATTGCTTTGGACAATTGTGGAGAAATGATGAAGGGGGATCTGGCAGACCTGGCTCACTGGCAAAACTAATTTCACCTAAACTGAATTGCCTTTTATTTCATACATAGCCTGCAGATGGGGAAGAAGGGGGAAGGGTTGGATTCTTTCGCAGGCAGAGAAGCTGGGGGAGGGAACTCTTGTGGTGTGAGGCTTCTGATAAAAAACTTCAGCCTGTCACAGCTGTTTGACAGCAGCCAGCTGTGACAGCTGGAGAATGATTTGTGGATTGGTTAATCAAGGGCTCAAAACTTCCCAGCTTCAAACTGATTGGTCTCTGAACCTTTACTCTGCCTCCCTCCCTCCCTCCCTCCCTCCCTCCCTGCAGCTGAGTGTGGGCTGCTTCCTCTATTTTCCCCCTCTGTGGCAGAAAAACTCTGTTCCTGATGGAGCAGGGAAACCCAAGCCTTTTGGGGAAGGGGCACAGTTGCAAGCCCCAACTGCTTTGCTCTGGGGGCTTGCAAGGGAGGCTGTCTGGCTGGGGTGGGGGGCTTAGGGAACCATCTGCCTCAAGAGGGGGGGCTTCTCACACCCAGGAAGTTCTGCACAAAACACCATTTGCACAAGCATACCTTTCCTGTACAAAAGAAACTCAGGATTGCCATTTCAGTTTCAAAACCACAGGTTTTCAGCAGCCATTTCTCTTTTAGGCTCCCCCACCCTTCCATTGTACAAAACAATGGCAGCCATTTTCCCCAAGCCTCCTTCTTCCCAGCAGTCCCTAACTCCTCCTCCTTCTCCAGTCCCTGTTGGGCAGCTCCTCAGCCAATGGGGAAGCCGGGGGAGGGGTAGGACTCTTGGGGGAGGGGGCCTGGGAAGGTGGGACTTCCAGCTGGGGGTTGGGAACCCCAACACTTCTGATTTTGACAGGAGGCCCCCCCCATTCCTCCTCACAAGGCCTGTGAGACTCTTCTTTCTTTGGAAGGTACTTAGGTTAACAAACAAAATTGCATGGATTGAGACTGAAAATTCAAAGAAATTATTTATTTACTTCATGATTATTTTATAGCCTTTAAACATATTTATTCATTTCTATACTATGCAGTAACAAGAAGGCAAAAGTTGGTCATTTGGTGATTTTTTGATATACAAAAAGGATAAGGCACACAATTGCTAAAAAAGGCAAGAAGAGTCTTCTTTTCAAAAAGGACAGATAACCACATGGGATAAAGCTGACATTTCCTAATCAAATATTTTGGTTCAGATTCTTCAGGTAGTGATGGCACCAGCTTCTGCCAGTGCTTTGACTATTGGAATTTAAAGCAGTTCACCAGGCTGAAAGACAATGTTCAATTCAGCTGATTATGGAATACAATCATTTCTTCTAGAGAGCTACTGGAGCTCATTCAAATCTGAAGAAAATTCCTCCTTGTTCCATCACTAATAGGCACATTATTAATTGGCGTGAAATACATAAATATAATGCAGATTTTCTAGGCCAAAGAAACTATATGCTTTTGGTTATCATTCACCTCAGAATGTTCAAGTCTTTCCCACTAGCTTTCTTCCTTAGTACTGTAACTTGGCAGCTATAATTGCCTGGTATACAGTGAGAGATTTGTTTAGTATCTCCAGTTAGGAAGCAGCAAATCTGCTGGGATTCTGAACTGACTGATTTCCAGTGCAATCCTAAACATAGTTACACCCCCATCCCAAGTCCATCGAAATAAGTAAGTAACAATCAGTGTAAGTGAAATAAACAGATCAGAGCTTAGGGTGGCAGCAGACAAGGATGAAAGACTTCTGGAATATATCCAAGCCATCCTCTATAAAGGATAAGCCCTAGGTCCCTAGAGGGAGAGACATTGCACTTTTGGGGAGGAGGTTGGTATTGTCTGTGTGTGTGTGCTTGTAAGCCTGGAAGTCCTGGTGACTTCTCACAACCCCTAATGGGGCTAGGACATTTCAGAGAGGTGGCTTGATATTACCTGCCTCTGCATCCTAGCCCTGGTATTCCTTGGAGGTCACCCTTCCAAGAACTTGGAAAGACTGGCCCTGCTTAGCTTCCGAGATCTGACAAAATTGGGCTTGCCTGGGCTATCGATATCAGGGCAGACATTGTACTTCTGAAGATAAATCCTTGCTGAAAAAACTCGGGAAGCAAGTTATCAGCCCATAATATCATAATTTTGCTACTGCCAAGAGGATCCCAAATAGAAAACAGGAAGCCACCAATACAATGCACACACTGTGCACCCACTTGCTCCCACTGGAGCAGTACTGTAGACATGCATTTCAAAGCTGTAATGGCCCAGAATGCCCTCATGCCCAAGTTGTTCCTGCTAAAAGGAGAATACATGTGTTGCACTAATAATTCTCCAACTTTGGTTGAACAAATCATAACTAAGCAGAGAGGGTACAAATAGACAATCCTTGCAACATCTTAGTATTTCAGTCAGTTGAAACCAAGGAAAGGAATGAGGTTATACCTCAGAGATAGCACATAAGCTTTGCATGCATTCAGTTCCAAATTCAAACTGAGGAACATCAGGTAGCAGTAATGGAAAGGATCTTTGCCTGAGACTTTGGAAAAAAGCTGTTAAGTTAGGTAGATATTTATCTCTCCTATATAATAATCCTGTTTTGGGGTAGCAAGATTCCATGCATTCCCAAATCAATTGGCTCCCTCATGTGGCAATCAGAATGACTCCCTATGACTGGCTGCATTGCCTGAGTCCTGCCCATAGAGTCAGCATTCACCAGAATTCCCCTCACAACAGAACTTCGCCTCAGGAGAGAGGGCACAGACTCCAGCCCTATCAATAGGAGCTCAGAACATGATGACAGAGCTGGGGCCTACCTGATCAAGAATTGGTGGCCTGAGGTGGCCGCAGGTGATGGCAGGGTATGTCAAGTGGCAGTGGCCCACTTTAGAGGGTGGCAGCTTAACTTGCAGGGCAGCGGCAGCCTGATATGGGCGGCGGCAACAATTTCAGTGGCCTGTGGTGGTCTTGGCTACTACGGGAACTTGCAGAGGGGTTGGCAGCTGCGCCAGCATCTGGAGGCGGCAGCAGGGCCTGAGTCGGGGCTGCAGTGGCAAGGTATAGGGGCTGTGCCGGAGGCTGGATTCTGGCCGCAGCATTTGCCGCTTGCTCCTCGGGGACACGACTACATCCTCCAGCTGTAGAGAGAACATTGTGATCATGCTGGGATCTGGGGATGCTGGGAGACACTGGAGTGCCGGGGGGGAGGGCCCTGTGTGGCCCACCATGTCACATCTTGCTAGAGCTTGTATTGATTTTACAACAGGCTTTGCTACTAGTTTATTTATAATTTTGATTTATGAACTGCCCTTCTCTGATTTCACAGAGCTCAGGGCAGTTAACAACAGAAAAACTATACAATTTAAAATCCAAAAAATTAAAATAACTAAAAACATTTTCAGATGGCGCTAAAGTCAATTTACAAATTGTATTACTGTCCTGCAAACAGATAGAGAAAAAGCAGGATGAGGGAAGGAAAGGAAGTTCCAGATAGGATAGTACTCATTGCAGTCCTCAACCAAAAGCCTGGTGGAACAGCTCTGCCTTGCAAGCTCTGAGGAACTGCACCAGGTCCTGCAGGGCACAGATATTATTTGGCAGAGAGTTCCACCAGGTGGGAGCCAGGGCTGAAAAGGCCATTGCTCTGGTCAAGGACAGCCAGACATCCTTTGGGCTAGGTATCACCAGTAGGTTGTTCTCAGCAGAGTGTAAGGCTCTTGGGGGGCCATACCAGAGGAGGCGGTCCTGAATCTGACCCGGTACTCCACTGGAAGCCAGTGTAGATGATGTAGCAAAGGTTAAATATGTGCTGTCCATAGCGTTAAGAACATAAGAATATAAGAGAAGACAATGTTGGATCAGGCCAATGGCCCAGCCAGTCCAGCATTCTGTCACACAGTGGCCAAAAATACCAAGTGCCATCAGGAGGTCCAGCAGTGGGGCCAGGACACTAGAAGTCCTCCCACTGTTGACCCCCCCAAGCACCAAGAATACAGAGCATCCCTTGCCTCAGAGTGAGAGTTCCTATCTATACCTTGTGGCTAATAGCCACTGATGGACTTCTGCTCCATATGTTTATCTAATTCCTTTTGAAGCTGTCCCTGCTTGTAGCTGCCACCACCTCCTATGGCAGTGAATTCCATCTGTTAATCATTCTTTGGGTGAAGAAGTACTTCCTTTGATCTGTTCTAACCCGACTGCTCAGCAATTTCATTGAGTGCCCACGAGTTTTTGTACTGTGAGAAAGGGAGAAAAGCACCTCTTTCTCTACCTGCTCTATCCCATGCATAATCTTACATACCTCAATCATGTCACCCCTCAGCCATCATTTCTCCAAGCTAAAGAGCCCCAAGCGTCTCAACCTTTCTTCACAGAGAAAGTGTTCCAAACCTTTAATCATTCTAGTTGGCCTTTTCTGCACTTTTCCCAATGCTATAATATCGTTTTTGAGGTGTGGTAACCAAAACTGTACACAGTACACCAAATGAGGTCACACCATCAATTTATAAAGGAGCATTATGATACTGGCTGATTTGTTTTCAATTCCCTTTCTAATAATCCCCAGCATAGTGTTGGCCTTTTTTATTGCAGTGGCACACTGTCTTGACATTTTCAGTGAGTTATCTACTATGACTCCAAGATCTCTCTCTTGGTCAGTCTCTGCCAGTTCAGACCCCATCAACGTGTATTTATACTTAGGATTTTTGGCTCCAATGTGCATCATTTTGCACTTGGTGACATTGAATCCCATTTGCCACATTGACGTCCACTTGCCCACCCTTGACAGATCTCTTTGGAGTGCCTCACAATCCTTCCTCATTCTCACCATCCTGAACAACTTCGTATCATCTGCAAATTTAGCCACTTCACTGCTTACTCCCAATTCCAAATCATTAATGAAAAGTTAAAAAGCATCAGACCCAGTATTGATCCCTGTGGTATCCCATTGCTTACCACCCTCCACTGAGGAAATTTCCCATTTATACTCAGTCTCTGTTTCCTATTAATTAGCCAGTTTTTGATCCACAAGAGGATTTGTCCTTTTATCCCGTGACTATTGAGCTTACTTAGGAGCCTTTAATGAGGAACTTTATCAAAAGTTTTCTGGAAGTCAAGGTAAACAACATCTATTGGGTCCCCTTTGTCCACGTTTGTTCACCCCCTCAAAAAATACTAACAGGTTAGTGAGACAAGATCTTCCCTTACAGAACCCATGCTGAGTCTGCCTCAGTAGCTTTTTTTACCCCCATCAATGTTCCTACTAATTCTTTCCTTAATAACGGTTTCCACCAACTTACCCAGTATCAACGTCAATGCCCATCAGGACCCACACCATTGCATTCTGGACAAGCTGGAGTTTCTAGATCAGTCTGTTAGGGGTAGGCCAGTGTAAAGTAAGTTACAGTAATCCAATCTGGAGGTGACTGTTGCATGGATTACTGTGGCCAGGTCAGGGCGGGGCAGGAAGGGGGCCAGTTGCCTTGCCTGGCACAACTGGTAAAACACCAGGTTGACAACATCTGTGATTTGGGCCTCCATTGATAAGGAAGTGTCCAAGACCACGCCCAAACTCCTGATGGCTTGAGCCAGTATTAAAGGTACACTGTCAAGAATGGGAAGTTGGCACCCTGATCCTGAATAGCCCCTACCCTGCCACAGAACCTCCATCGTGGTTCGATTCAGTTTCAGCCAACTCTTCTTCAACAATCCTACCATGGCCCCCAGTCCCTTGACCAGATTTTCTGGGGCAGTGTGTGGCCCATCAACAGATACAGCTGAGTGTCATCAGGGTACTGGTGACACCCTAGCCCGAAGCTCTGCACCAACTGGTTGAGGGGGCACATATAGATGTTAAATAACATTGGAGAGTGGATTGCCCTGAGGGGCCCCACATGTTAAGGGGTACCTAGTTGACACCCTCCCCCCAGCACTACCCTCTGTCCCCAACCTTGGAGAAATGAGGTAAGCCACTGCAAAACTATCCCACTCCTGTGTCAGCGAGGTGTGGGTCAAAAGATCATAGTCAACTGTGTTAAGCACTGTTGTAAGATCAAACAACAGCACTGCCAACCCGCCACAGTCCAGTTGCCTGCAAAGATCTTCATGATGGTGACCAATGCCATCTCCATCCCACAACCAGGGCAGAAAATAGACTGGAATAGGTCAAGTGCTGATGTGTCATCCAGGAAACTCTGGAGTTGCTCAGCTACCATTCTCTCAATTACCTTACCCAGAAATGGCAAATTTGAAACTGGGCAATAATTGGAAGGATCTAAAGGATCCAGAGCTGGCTTTTTCAAGAGTGATATTACCACAGCCTCTTTCAGATCCTCTGGGTAGACCCTCAAATCCAGGGAAAGATTAATAATATCTACCAGAGAGTCCTGTATTCCCCCACCATTGGCTTTCACCAGCCATGAGGGACACAGATCTAAGAGGCATGTGGTAGGCCTAACAGCACCCAGGATCCTGTCAACATCTGCTGGAGAGAGCTGGCTGAAGTAATCAAATACTGAATCCAAAGACAGCCAAAGGGCCTCCAGTTCACAGACTGTATTAGCATTACAGTCCATTATAATCAAAATGGGTTCTTGGGACATAGCTAGCCCACCAATATGTTCTCAAGCAATAGAATCTTTGCTTCCTTGCACTTTTGTGTTTGTGTATGGGTACAATTCTTCCTGCAACAATGAAACCCATAGAATCAAAATCCTTAATGTCAAAGAGCTATTATACAGACATAAATAATAAAAATATGCTCTGGATAACATCCTTGCTTACACACACACATACAAATCTGTACCCTCTAAATTTATGTCAGGGAGCAACACCCCTTCCCCCAAAGGCTGCTGTTGGCACTGTATCTCTGCTGCCCTCTCAATCAGGATCGTTGGTAGAGCTTCATGATGTCTGCATCATGAAGTTTTTTCCATACCCTTCGTTCCAGATCAAAGTCATGGTTGAGATAAAAGATTAAGCGCTTCCATTCCGTGTCATAATAGTGGTCTGAATACTTATGGTAACCTTCTGTGATGTACCCATAAGCGCTTACCTGGGGAAGGCAAAAACGTGCAAAACATTACAGAGTTACAGAGGAAAATGTGTTGGCTGCAGGGAAATTTACAAATGATGGGATGTGGGTAAGGAAACAGTAGGCTTACTAAATTGTGGGAAACACAGAACTGGAGGTGGTGGCAACAGTATTCCAAATCATGTAGAGAAATGGAGAAAAGGCATACATTTCCCATGTAGGAAGCACAAATGCTGCAACTGGACTAAGACTGAAACCTAATATGCATTTTAAAGCACAGGAAACTGAAAGGTTACATCAAATTTGAATTTACTTATTTATTTATTTGGTCCTTCACTGTGTCTGAGAAACATGCTTTTATGTCCTGTTGTCAGGTTCAACAGCAAGCAAGTCCAGGCACACTTCACTGAGAAAGTTATGCTTTATTGGAATACCAGTCTGTTGCCAAGTAGTACAGGTTCATTGTCAGGAATGATGGGTATTGCATGGGAGGCTGTGTATATACTCTGATGCTTCAACTAGCCAAGCAAATGAAATCCAAGCGCACACGCGGGAAACCTCCCAGCGGGACATTACATCATGAACAGGAGACTTCCCCCCCCCTTCTAGAGGGCCGAAATATTCACACCAGCTGGGGAACCCAAGCCCTCCCTTCTGTCAAGGTTACACTGATAGCGGTGTCTAGCAGAGGAATGTCTCCCACAGTTGCCTTAGCAAAGCAAAGCTATGCGCATGTGAGTAAGCTAGGAATGAGGTTATACAGAAAACATGGCAGTTATCTGACACCTGTGCAGCATCCCCAAGTCCCTACCTGGTCACAGAGATGTAGCGCAGTTATTAAAAGGAATGCTCCTGTTGTGGGTCTATAGAGCCGCCAGTAGGGTTTGTCCAGAGTTTGGGATTTTAGAAACCTGCAGTGGGACATAAGATATCAGGTGACATTCTTGTTGGATGTATGTGACACACAATGTTCATGTGGTAAAAAAATGGTGCGCATCCATCTCACAGAATGTAGACAATACAGTATACACACACCGCAAACTACCCATGGTATCATCATTCCCTCTAATAATGAAGTTGATGGTTGAGTGCTTACCATCAAGATAGAGGCATCGACAGACAAGGTTAGAAAACTTTCCAGAAAACTATTCCAGAAAAATAGTAGTTGGTAGACTAGATGAGAACTGGTAATCAGTCAGGGAGACCAAGTTTTAATTTCTCAGAACCCCCAAATGAGGGGTTAAACCAGCTGAAACTGTCTCCTTCAAGGCAGCTAGAACAAACTCCCTTCTTCAAAGAAACATTAACTGCTTTCTTAATTCAGCCAATCACCCCACCCCCTGAGGGGTAATAACTTCACATGGACAAGGGTAGAGTCAAGAGCTTGTAGGCTGAATTATCCAAGAAAACCCCAGATTTCTAGAATTGGGGGGGGAGCAGTTAGACTTTTTTTTAATGGATTAATTACATCTGCTAGATGCATTCTAGCCAGACATCCTGGAAAGCGAAGTTAAATGGGCCTTAGAAAGCATTACTAACAACAAAGCTAGTGGAGGTGATGGTATCCCAGCTGAGTTATTCAAAGTCTTAAAAGAAGATGCTGTTAAAGTGCTGCACTCAATTTGCCAACAAATTTGGAAAACAAACAGTGGCCACAGGATTGGAAAAGGTCAGTTTACATTCCAATCCCAAAGAAGGGCAATGTCAAGGAATGTTCAAACTATCGCACAATTGCACTCATTTCACACGCTAGCGAGGTCATGCTCAAGATCCTACAAGCTAGGCTCCAACAGTACGTGGATAGAGAACTGTCAGAAGTACAAGCTGGGTTTCGAAGAGGTAGAGGAACTAGAGATCAAATTGCCAACATTCGCTGGATTATGGAGAAAGCAAGAGAGTACCAGAAAAACATCTACTTCTGCTTCATTGACTATACTAAAGCCTTTGATTGTGTGAATCACAATAAACTATGGCAGGTTCTTAAAGAGATGGGAGTACCAGACCACCTCACATATCTCCTGCGAAACCTGTATAAGGGTCAAGAAGCAACAGTTAGAATCGGATATGGAACAACTGATTGGTTTAGCATAGGAAAAGGAGTACGACAAGGATGTATATTGTCACCTTGCTTATTTAATTTATATGCAGAGTACATCATGCGAAATGCTGGCCTGGATGAATCACAAGCGGGAGTTAAGATTGCTGGGGAAAAGATCAATAACCTCAGATATGCAGACGATACCGCTCTGATGGCAGAAAGTGAAGAGGACCTAAAGAGCCTCTTGCTCAGGGTGAAAGAGGAGAGCGCAAAAGTGGGCTTGAAGCTCAACATCAAAAAAACTAAGATCATGGCATCTGGCCCCATCACTCCTTGGCAAATAGAAGGGGAAGTCGTAGAAGTAGTGACAGACTTCATGTTCCTGGGATCCTAGATCACTGCAGATGGTGACTGCAGCCATGAAATTAAAAGACGCCTGCTCCTTGGGAGGAAAGCGATGGCAAACCTAAACAGCATGATAAAAAGCAGAGACATCACCCTGCCAACAAAAGTCCGCATGGTCAAAGCAATGGTATTCCCCGTAGTAATTTATGGCTGCGAGAGTTGGACTATAAGGAAGGCCGAGCGCCGAAGAATAGATTCTTTTGAACTATGGTGCTGGAGAAGACTCTTGAGAGTCCCTTGGACTGCAAGGAGATCAAATCAGTCAATCCTAAGAGAAATCAACCCTGACTGTTCCCTGGAAGGCCAGGTCCTGAAGCTGAAGCTCAAATACTTTGGCCACCAAATGAGAAGGGAGCATTCACTGGAGAAGACCTTGATGCTGGGAAAGATTGAAGGTCAAAGAAGAAGGGAACGGCAAAGGATGAGGTGGTTAGATAGTGTCATCGATGCAATGAACGTGAAATTGAGCAAACTTCAGCGGACAGTGGAAGACAGGAGGGCCTGGCGTAATCTGGTCCATGGGGTCGTGAAGAGTCGGACTCGACTGTGCGACTGAACAACAACAAAGATGCATTCTCATGTTCTTATATTTAATAGCTATAGATTCCCCCATGCAGATCAAAGCATGTGTACAATAAGGCCACCCATGGATAGGATATAGGCTTCTGCAAGCCTGCAGGAATCACCAGGTTTGCAAAAATAAATAAATAAATATTTATATTATTTGTCCTCATCAAGACATTCAGAAGGCCTTCTTTTTAAATTTATCAGCTACTATTTTTTCCTGCTGTTGGTACACAATGCTGCAGACTGAATGTTGCCTGAAGTTAAGTCAGAAGGACCATATCAATACTGCCTTGTTCACATGAACAAATGAAGCTGCCATACTGAATCAGATCCTTGGTCCATCAGGGTCAATACTGTCTACTCAGACTGGCAGCAGCCCTCCAGGGTCTCAGGCAGAGGTCTTTCACATCACCTGCTACCTGATTCCTAACTGGAGATGTTGGGAATTGAACCTGGGACCGTCTGCATGCCAAGCAGAAGCATTGCCACTGATCCACAGCCCCTCCCCTTCCATCTACACTGGCTCCCAATTTGTTTCTGGGCCCAATTCATGGTGCTGGTATTAAAAGCCCTATAGGCCTTAAAGGCTTGGGAATAGCATATCTTAAGGACTGCCTCTTGCCATATGAACCTACCCATCCACTCAAGTCATCTTCAGAGGCCTTGCTTTGGGTGTTTTGCCATCTGAAGGTAGACAGGTGCAACCTCAGAAAGGGCATAGCTGCTGGTGCCTCTCCTAAAAAAATCCCCCAAGTTTCAAAAAGATTGGACATAGGCCCAATTTTATGGGCCCCAGAAGTAGCTGTCCCTCCATTGTTTCCTATGGAGGGGGGAAAGACATTTAAAGGGATGCGGTCCCTTTAAATACCTTCTCCAAGCTGCACGGTGAGTGAACTCCAAAGGCATTTAAACTTTAAATGACTTCTCTAAGCTGACAGTTCACTCCAAGATCATTTAAAATTTAAATGCTTTTGGAGTTCATTCATGCACCATGGCTTGGAGAAGGCATTTAAAGAGACCCTTTAAATGCCCTCTAACTGCAGCTATCCGGCAATCCAAAAAAATCCAAAATATTTTCAGGGTTTTTCAAGGGGGACATTTTCGGATAGGCGAATCACTAGCTCCTTCAGTGATCAGCTGAGAAAATAATAAATACTGATAAGGTATTTATCAGGTACTTTTTCAGCTCAGTTTATAATGAGCACCCACCTGTAATTGACATGATTGCACCTAGGCACCCTCTCAGGGCTAAGAGCCCACACAGCGCCTGGGTTTACTGAGGTGCTGTAGATAATAAAAAGACAGGGGAGATGGCTAGAGTGACAGTGCAGAAAGACTCAGGATGAATCTGACAAGACATGTGCTAGACCTCACGCTGGTCAGCCTTGGAGTTCTGATTCAATTGCCCCTGCCATCTGAGGCATGGCAATCCGAGAAAGGCTTTCTTGGTTTTAGCACCAAAACTTTGGAACTCCTTTCCCCGGGAGTTTTGTCTCTTTCTATTGCTGTCTTCTGCCAGTGGACGAATCATTTTTTGTTTTGTTTGGCTTACCCCCAATAACTGTTAATGGCCCTCCTCCCTGATTCTGGTTTTATTTGTTTGAATTAATTTATTTGAATTATTTGAATTATTTTATAATGTAATTGTCATTTTACATGTTGAAATGTTTTAATGTTTGGACCCTGTTTGGGTAGAAAGGCAGTATAAACATGTTTTAAATAAATAAAATAAATAAAATTCTCTCCCCAGGGAGATTTATCTGTCTTCCTCTGTCATTGTCTTCTGCCAGCAGGTGAAGACATTTGTGTTCCGTTTAGCCGTACCCTCAGTAAACTCTTATTAGCCCTCCTCCCTGGTTGTGTTGTGTTTGTATGTCTATATGCTCTTATTGTATTGTTAAATATTTTACATATGCATTTTTAAATGAGGTTTTACTGTTTTAATGACTTGATGCTTGCTGCCTTGGGGGCCCTATTTAAGTGGAAAGGTGGCACAGAAAGGTTTTAAATCAAAAATAAACAAAAAAATTTATTTCACAAACATTGTTATCCTTTGGCAGTTATAATCCTGATGAGAGAGTAGCTGATGGGGCTGGCTAGCATTGCCAGCATGGCTTTTATGGGGCATCCATTCATCCAGTGGCCTCTTCCCCTCAAATTCATCAGCTACTACTACTAAACTCTGGAGCTTTTGAAATATATGTGGAAGCAAGAGTTTCAGGGTGCGGTCACACTGACCTTTTGATCAGGGTTCACTGCTGTTCCCTCACGCATGTCAATTTCATGTTCACATGCACCAATCCGCCTCCCGCAATGCTGCCGGGTTTTCCTGACCCCTGGAAAATCAGGTATTTTCCTGGCACTTGCGCTTTGAATGCGCGATTTCGCCCATCTGGACAGCCCATCTTTCACAATGATTGCGATTAGGGCTGTCTGATCACTCACTCCTGCAATGCTGCCGGGTTTTCCTGACCCCTGGAAAATCAGGTATTTTCCTGGCACTTGTGCTTTGAATGTGTGATTTTGCCCATCTGGACAGCCCATCTTTCACAATGATTGTGATTAGGGCCGTCTGATCACTCTTTGTGCATTTTTTTTTAAAGCTTCCGATTTGAGCACTTGAGCAAACATGCACTTAATAAATCCATTTAACATTTAATAATGGATTTATTAAATGCATGTTTGCTCAAGCGCTCAAATTGGAAGCTTTTTTTAAAAAAATGCACAAAGACAGCCCTGGAGGCGGGAATGAGAGGCGGAGGCTCCGGCAGCCTGGATGGGGCCGGCAAGAAGGATGGCGGAGATGGCAGAACCTTTTTTCATGGGGCAATGGTGGCAGCAGTAGGGCCCCCCTCAGTGGTGTCAGGAGCAGCAGCCGCCCGAGCCTCCCTGTGGCCGGCAGGATTGCCTGGAGGGATGGCATAGCAGCAGGCGAGCAGGTGCTGGAAGAGAGGAGCTGGCTGCATCTAGTCAGCCCAATGCAAAGAAAAATGTTCCCAATTTAAAAAAAGCACAGCTACTCCTACCACTGTGGCATTATGGATGGAGAAGCTGTACCCGCCCAATGTTGCTGCAATTATTAAAGCCTAAGAACACTCACATGCATTGAATCTGGTGATCACACTTATTTTGGACATTGTAATGACAAAGGTCTCTTTATTATTGAAGTTAACTTTATTTATGACCTACCTGTTTTTCGTGTATCTGAGAAAATCTGGATGAATCACAAAGTATTTATCCAGGCTGAAATTATCAAATATGTCCCTTGGCTTTTTCCTAGTAAAGAAGCAAAAAAAAAAGATATTTATACCCTGCTTTTATCCAATTGATGACCCAAAGCAGCCTACAACATTCTTCCCTCTCCCACTTTATCCTCACAGCAACACTGTGGGGTAGGTTGGGCTGAGAGATTGTGATGGGCCCAAGGTCCCCCAGTGTGCTTCCATGGCAGACTGAGAATTTGAACCTGGGTCTCTCAGATCCCAGTCTGACACTTCTAAACACTCCTCTGTGCTGATATACCATGCGTACACCATACTCTCATGTCAGACAATTCAGCTTCCAATATCCAGACCTACTTTTAAAATTAATTTGCCTGTTACCTGTGGGACAAGCTTTTTTGTTAGCTGCCTTCAGTTACCCTGGGTGGTGAGGGAAAGTGGCATATACAGATTTTAATAAATAAAGGACAGGGGAGTAGTGGATTAATAGTTAAGAACCATAGCCACAAAGCATTCTATAAAGAGACGCTAAAAGTGCAACAATGTTGAAGGAAGAGTGATCTGAACAGGGCCTTGACTACACAGCTGTCTCACCTATAGAAGTCAAAAAATCCTTTCCTGACATCCTTGTTCAGCAGAAGAGCTTTCAGCCATTCGTAATCTCTTTCCCCTTCCAGGAAATGAAGATACTTGATTTCCTATGAAACACATCACATGTTGACAGGGGGTAGAACAGAAGGAACAGAAGGACTGCCAGAATGCATTTAACCATTGGGCAGGCCTGGGCATACTGCATGCCAGCCAAAAAAAATCCAAATTCTTGTCCAGACCTCATTCTGAATAAATTATGTAACTGATGCAAGGCCAACCTCAGCTTTTCAGAGCAGCATAACAAGATCAAAATGAACAAGGGGATAAAAATGTAATGTTCTGCAAAATTTGGAGTACGTATGGGCATGAAACAGGAAAATGAGGTTAAGTTTGTGGCATGCCCAGTTCACAAACCATGAACCATCACAACCTTTTTGGGCCTACATGAACTGGTTTGGTTTGTGAGATTTGTGGTGTGGTAGAATGCCCCTCCCCCCATGTGCAGAGGACCTCTGGCTGACTCTCCTCTACTGGCCCTCCAAGTTTGGTGAGGATTGGATTTATGGGATCCATGTTACAGCCCCCCAAAGAAGATGCCCCCAGGAAAGTGCTTTCTGGGGAAATGATAAGCAAATGATGGGCACAGGTTCAGGAGTGTATAGAATGGATCCTGAGCAAACTAGAGACAACAAAGTTGCAGGGGACCTCCCCCAGA
The DNA here is from genome assembly GCA_029375565.1 of Gekko gecko. Taxonomy (NCBI): domain Eukaryota; kingdom Metazoa; phylum Chordata; class Lepidosauria; order Squamata; family Gekkonidae; genus Gekko; species Gekko gecko. The sequence continues at coordinate 218,402,327 of JAPDNY010000002.1, read as the reverse complement.
TGCTCCTCTATAGGCTGTCCAAGTTTCAACCCACCCCCCATTGCTGTGATGTTTGGTAAATATTTAGATTGAGTGGAGACAGTCTATGTGGAAATGTATCCATTCATGAACTGCAATGAACCTCCACAAACTGCTTGAAAGTTCATGGAAAGTTCATGCCAGCTGACCTGCCATGAACTTCAGTTAGTCACAAACTTTAGTTTGTGAGCTGGTCCGTGCCCATCCCTAATTTAGAATGCTGATCGAAGCATCTAGAGATGGTCCAGGCTATGCTGAGGGAAAGCAGAGACTCAGCAGTCATCAAGACTTTATGTCATAAAACCCATGCTATCCCTTGCCAAGCTTATAAGTAATGGTTCCTCATCCTGTCAGCATGAATGCCTTAATCATTCAAGGAAGCAGACAAAAAGGAGACTGTATTACCCAATACCCAGGGCCGGCTCACTCACTAGGCGAACTACATAAGAACATAAGAGAAGCCAATGTTGAATCAGGCCAATGGCCCATCCAGTCCAACACTCTGTCACACAGCGGCCAAAATATACCAGGTGCCATCAGGTGGTCCAGCAGTGGGGCCAGGACACTAGAAGCCCTCCCACTGCTGCCCCCTCCAGCACCAAGAATAGAGTGCATCACCTGCCCCAGACTTAGAATTCCCATCTATACCCTGTGGCTAATAGCCACAGATGGACTTCTGCTCCATATGTTTATCCAATTCCCTCTTGAAACTGTCCATGCTTGTAGCTGCCACCACCTCCTGTGGCAGTAAATTCCATATGTTAATCACTCTTTGGGTGAACAAGTATTTCCTTTTATCTGTTCTAACCCGACTGCTCAGCAACTAGGCATTTGCCTAGGGTGGGCCGGCCCTAAGGGTGCCAAACTGCACCTGAGCCCCCCACCACCAAAAGCCCCCCACCCCGGGGGATGGAGCATGGGGGCAAAGTGCCGGCCGCACCACCACCACATCAGTGGAGCATCTGTGGAAGAGCGGCGCGCCCGGCTTGACTTCCCGCCCCTCCGGTGGTGCCTCCCTCGGCTGAGTGCAGGGAGGCCGGGCTGGGGCGCGGCACCCAGGAGGCAGCGGGCGCAGCGGAGGGCCGAGGAGCCTGCCAGCAGCCAGGCACTGGAATGAGGGAGGCAGGCTGGTGCGGCTGCTGAGCCCCAGCCCCGAGGCAGTATGGAGCCCCTCGGGCTGGAGCCGGAAGGGGCCATCCCATCACAGCAAGCCCCACAGCCCATCTGGAAGAAGAGGGGGACTCGGACCCAGTCCTCTATGCGCAGAAGCAAACTACAGCCTGGCCTGCTCACTGGTGGGGGGCTGCAACAGCCTCCCCAGGGCCCCTTCTGGTTGTGGAGGGGTGATCCAAGTCCCCCCACCAGCCCCTGGCACCCACCTCAGCCATCCTGCCCCCACCACCCCAGGGACCCGGCCTCACCTTCCCCTGGATGGAGAGCAGAAGAAGGCCAGTTAAGGAACACTGCCTGGCAGGTGAGGAAGGAAGGTGGGACCCTCTGCCTCTCCCCCCAAAGTGTGGACCCCCAGCCCATTGCCTGCTCCACCCCGGGCCACGTCTGCCTCAGAGTGGGAACCAGGAAGCCGGCTCGGAGCCCGTTTCCTCCTCCTTCCCCAGCAGCCCCAAGGAGCACCCACCCACACTGCCTTTCTCTGCCTCTCCTGCCAGGCTGCACCAGGGCGGGGGGTGGGAGGGACCACTTCTGCCCAGCCAGCCTCTCTAGGGGAGGAGGTCCCATCCACAGCCCTCAAGAGAGCCAGGGAGGTTTCCCAGCCTGGGGTGTCAGTCAGGGCCTCTCCATGGACCAGGGGCAGGAAGGACGGACTAGGCAAGACTCCGGCCAGAATGTGGCGACCAGGAGAGGGTGAGACAGCCAGGGACGGCAGCCAAGCTGCTGAGGACACAGGGCGGAGGAGGCGCTCTGGGAGTTTCTTGATTATTTTTGAAAATTGGTGGGAACATGGGGGGGTGCCAGAAGGGGCGCCAGAAAATAAGCTGGGGCCAGCCCTGCTAATACCACTTCGCTCCTTGCAGTGGATGATTGTTGATTTGAGGCTAATCATCAGTCATCTCATGGACTCTGTACTGTTTGGGAATGTTATGCATTTTTATGTATTGTTAACATGGGTATCCTTAAATGTGTATAGAACACACTTACTATATAAGACAGATAGCGAGCAATATTAGAGGTGACATGCTAATGGAGTGGATTTTAAACATATCTTCAAAGGCATGTCCTAAAATACAAGCTTTTTGAACAGATATTTTGTCTGTATCTGAAATATCTGAAATTACAAGCCACCAATTGCCAATAAATCTGAAAGATTAAGTACTTGATGTGAATTTGGTTATAAATTTGGTTATAAATCTACTGAATGTGGCAAAAAATGTATTTCAAGAAACTGGAAAAAATGCATAAGAACCAACGAGATCAGAATGGTTTAATAAGATCTGGAAAATTTCAATGATCAAATTAATATTCTACATATATTAATATGTCATATATGAAATGAACAAATTCTATGAAAGATGCCCTATCTTTTACCATACTAGAACTTTAAATTCCAAAATGGAATCTGTCCATATGTATTCTTTGGTATGTTGTAACTCATAATATGACATTTATTTGTAAAATTGACTTGGTTAAAAGATCTTGTTATCATTTATTAAATAAATAGGATTTTTAAAAGAAACAGGCACAGACCATAGCGTCCATAATTTTTCAAATAGCTGAATAGTTGAGATTTCTGGCAACCAGGGGTCTTTTGGGGGGGGAGCGCACCAGAGCGAAGCTCCGGGAGCTCAGGAGCCAAGCCCCGCCCCCAGCCGGCGTCCCGGAGAGTCTTTCAGGCAGCCGAATGTCAATTTCAGCTCCATTGTATCCTATGGGCCATTGAAGTCAATGGTGAAAATGTAGGGTATATTCTGGGGGCTGGAGGGGAGGGGTTTGAGGGAGAGGCTCCAAACTCACAGGATAGCTGATGGAGCCTCTCCCCAAGATACCCACCAAGTTTCAAGAACATTGGATCAGGGGGTCCAATTCTATGGGCCCCCAAACAGGTTGCCCCTATTCCCTCCATTGTTCTCTATGGTGGGGAAAAAGTACGTTTTTTCCCACCATAGAGAACAATGGAGGGAATAGGGGCAACCTGTTTGGGGCCCATGGAATTGGACCCCCTGGTCCAATGTTCTTGAAACTTGGTGGGTATCTTGGGGAGAGGCTCCATCAGCTACCCTGTGAGTTTGGGGCCTCAAACCCCTCCTCCAGCCCCCAGAATATACCCTATGTTTTCACCATTGACTTCAATGGCCCATAGGATACAATGGGGCCGAATTGCCGCCAAATTTCTTTCATTCCCTCTTTTCCTTCTCTCTTTTTCCTCTTTCCCTCCTTCTTCTCTTCTCTCTTTTTCTTTCCCACCTTCTTCTCTTCTCTTTTTCCTCCTTTCCCTGTTTCCCTCCCCTTTCCTTCTCTTTCTTTCCCTCTTTCCTCCTTCTGTGGCCCAACTCTCATGAGAAGGAATTTAAACTTTAAACCCCTTCTCTCTTAGCTCCCCCACCCAGACCAGCTGGGGAAGGGAAGGGGAGGCTTTTGAAGATGCCTCCCCCACTTTTGCTTCCCCTTCTGACATCACTTCTGGTGATGTCAGGGGTCGTGGCATATGCTAATAGCCTAATAGCTCATTAGCATACCATATGCTAATGAGCTCCTGCAGCTGTTTTTCTACGAAAAGACCCCTGCTGGCAACTATACAAGAAAGATGACTAAGGACTCAAAGCTTCTACTGTATAGAGTGCTGTTGGACAGAACTGCCCTTTGGCAGCTAAATTATAGAGACCAAATTAAAAGTAACCATCCTACAGCCCTAACAAGGGAGCTGAGGATATGCAACAGTCTTACCGTTCCTATTGGGATGTTCTTGAATCCATGGTCTCCCAGTAACATAAGGGAAGACATTAAGGAATAGGCTGTGAATCCGTAGAAGGATGTTCTTGTTCCGACATCTCTCTCATATCCCTTGATCATGGCCCCACTCACCCTGGACCAAGAGACCATATTGAATTGTAAAGTTAGCCATGCAGGGCTGCCTCACTGGATTTTATTACTGCAGGGTTGAGGAACTTTAATAGCTGATGCAACATAACTGACTCAGGGTTTCTATGGAAAAATAAATCCAGAGGAAGGCCTGCAGTATGTTTAATTTTTCTAACATATTGTCAAACTTGGCCCTCGTTTGCCATGTGTTTGGCTCTGGTATCTGTGGCTCACTGCCATGTTTCATTCTAGATGGAAATTGGGAGGGGGTGTGGGGGCATGTATGGAGCTGCTTTGCTGAAAGTTGTGCTTGCTTGTAACTGCATCCATGCAGGGCCTCCTCATTGTGGGAAATATGTGTGCTTGACCTCGAGTACCAGACACTGCTAGATAATGTAACCATAGGCTTGCAGGTGCTGGGGGACGGGTAGTAGGGTTGCCAAGTCTGAATTTACTTACTGCAGGGGAGTCCCGTGCTGTCCCGGGAGTCCATGCACGTGCACAAAGCGCACTCACTGCCGCAATGATGCCACCCGGAAGTGACATCATCACGTTGGCACATTGGGGGCGGGGCCACTAGGATTCGAGGGAAAACCATAGAGTTTTCCCTCAAATCATAGAGCATCCTGCCCCCAAAGTGGCCAGCGTGATGATGGCACCTCTGGGTGACATCATCATGCTGGGGACATGTGCCGGAAGGGGTGGAATTCCCCCCAGGGCCCAATTTGCTGGCGTTGGGTAATGGGCCTCTCGGGCAGGGGTTTACCCACCCCCCAGGGGGACTTGGCAAGCCTAAGGGGTAGTGAAGCACTGTAGATTTTGGCAAGCTGGATGTATGGGTGTGATTGGACTGGTCACTGGGGGGGGGGGTTGTTTGAATGATGTATAATATGAGAACTGGCACCAAGAGATCCAGTTCTGACATAGATTCATCTATGCGTGAAATCTCTTTATCTCTCAATAAACAAATCACTGCCAAGAGAGTGTTGTTGGGAGTGAGTTTCTTCAAGACCTGACACACATAGAAAACAGAAACCCCAGTCAAGACCACACTCACCCTACATATTACAGATGGTTCAAGTATAATGGATATTTGCTGGAATCTGAAATTCAGTGAATACTCAAAATAAACTTGAGTGAACTTATAACCAGATTCTGATGCCAATCTTTATATAAACTGCAGGAATCCCCTCACATTTTGAATGAAATGTAGCCAAAATAGTTTTGGGACCTTCAAATTTACTTAAGGTTTGGAATATCACATTTGGATTTTGTAAAGCCAGCTACTGAATTAAAAGAGATTGGTAAAACCACCCTCTGCCTACAATTTCAGGAAGAATTTAAAGCCAAAGAGATTTCATTGCAGATTACATGGGAAGAACAGACTGACCTAAATATCCCTCCCCACCTCATTAGTTGTTAAGTGGTCATCCCAATCAGACCATGTGAAAATCTCTGTTTTCAGTTAAAATGTGGTCATCAGACCTACTAGAAGTGACAGATCAATGTTGGTATGAGGCAATAACAATCAAAAGGATAGCTCCACAAGTGGGAGATTGTTTCATCGTAGAAGCGTAGCTAAGCCTTGATTATATACCCCATAGCCAGTATGACCACAACAATAGCCATTATATGTTTACTAGGTAAGCCTTTGACAATGTCTGAGAGCTGTAATAATTCAAGTTTGGAAAGTG